>JAQQTO010000057.1:35801250-38512500 GCA_029884595.1 Ormosia semicastrata | reverse complement strand
ATTTTATTAGTATAGATGAGAAGAGTCAAATTCTCTCTCATCAATAAAATTTATATTAATATTATTTTTTATTAAATTTAATAATCTTAAATTACTAAAATATCCTTAAGACTATTTAACTTATAATTAAAGAATATATATATATATATATATATATATCAGGAAAGGGGATCCATTGACACATAGTATAAGTAAAATGACTTATACCTAATCTCTTACCATTAAATTTATTTTAATCTAATAGTTCTAAATCATTTAATTAAATAATAAAAAAAAACTAATGAATACTCACATTAAAAAAAGAGAGAATTAATAAATGTGATTCTAATGAAGAAATAAATTTTAATTATTAAGTCTATTTATTAACTTAAAAAATGATATAATATTGAATATAATTTATAATATTTTTATTTTTATTTAGTATAATTTATTTTTATTTAGTATAAAAAGTTGATAGTTAATTTTTATTAACTTATTTTAAAATATAATAAATTAATATATTATATAAAAACAAAATATAATAAATAGTTAATTATTTAATATAATTTACAATATTTTTGTTTTTATTTAGTTATAAGTTAATAAAAATATAACTAATTTTAAAATTATATTTTAAGAATCTTTAGAAAATCATCGCCTTCTTATATTAATATGCGGATAATTTTATCATCAAACCGATATGTCAAAACATCAATCCATCACTTGAGAAAATCCCTCTACCTCAAGCTATGGTTCCTTGCTAAACAAATTTCTTGGTGCACAATGGTTTGGATCTCTCTCTTTTTCCTCAATTTGGTCATTTTTATATTTTGTTAATAAAAAATATATTAAACGTAATTTGCTTTACTTTAGGTATTAGTGAAAGATCTGAGTGAAAAATAACATTTAGTAAAAAGGTTAATTCTTTGTCATTTGTTCATGATCGAGGGAAAAAAAGCATAATGCTCTTTAAATAAATTAGTTTGAATCCTTTTATTTACTAAAATTCTTCATTTTTAAATTTGTTAAAATAAATACACTTTCAAACTTTTAAATGGTCTTCTTTTTATGACATTGAAATAATTATAAATTATATATTATCAATAACCCCTAATTAATCAAACCTTTCAAATCATTTTAATAATTTTTATTTAAACATGTCAATATGTAGTGTTTACTAAATATTTTTATTTAGTATAAAAGTTGATAGTTAATTTTTTTAACTAATTTTAAAATATAATAAATTAATAATTTATATAAAAAATATTATAAATTATATTCAATATTATATTATTTTTTAAGTTAATAAATAGACTTAATAACTAAAATTTATTTCTTCATTAAAATTATCATTTAATTTTACATTTATTAATTCTCTCTCCTTTTTAATGTAAGTATTTATTATTCTCTCTCTACTTGTTATTTGACTTTTATGTTTGTAATGATTTTTCACAATTGCTTTCATGTTATTAATTACAGTTATTTAATTTTTTAAAACTTTCCTTAATTTCTTTCATCTCATTTATTTATATTCTTAAACATTTTAATTGATTTTCTTTAAATTATGAACACTGTATTTTGCTATGTAGGTTCATAAAATATTTTGTTAATTTAAATGACATATATTCCTTAATTTGTTGTCTTTTATATATATAAATATTTTTAATGGTAATTTTTCATAATTGCTTCCATGTCAATTATTACTTTTCTTTAGTTTGGTGGGTTAGCCCACTAGCTTACCATTTTTTTTAAATGTAATAAATTTAATCTCTAAAAAACTTGAATCAATGAAAATTAGAAAATTTGGTAACTTAGTTTTGAATCAATGATAAATAAAATGAAGGAGTTAAACTTTGATTGAGATAAAAAGTTATTAATTATATCACTCAATTGTCAATTATTATTTTACTTAATAAGTTTTAATTTTTGAAACAAAATGGTGATATGCTTTTAAGTAATAGCTTGTTAAATTTTTTATAAAAAAAAACTCAGGCTAACAGGTTGGCTTAGCCTAAAGCAGGCCAACCCAATTTTGAGTCCAGTCAGATTGGGGTGAGCCAAGTTGGACAAAATAAGCATAGTTGTATAATTCGGACCAAAAGTCGACCCGATCATAAAATTAAATCGCCGGGTCAACCGTTCAATCATAGATCAATCAATCTAATTGGAAAACTTAGACAAAGAATTAACTATTTTTTAAAAAATTATATGAAAATTTATTTTATAGAAAATATATTATATTAAAAAATATTAAACAAAAAATATTACATGAAAAAATACTTTTAAATAAGTAGTGATAATAATCTATTAGTTGCATAATATATTAAGAAATTAAGAATAATACTAAATGGAAGCATATATGGTCTAGTAGTAGAATACACTTTATGATAAAAACTTTTAAGTATGATGTTCAAATCCTAAAAATTACATTTGTTGTTTGGTTTAGTAAAAAAAAAATGGCCAACACCCAGCTAGGTTGACCACAGCATCACCTGTGTCAATACGGGTCTAACTGAGTCGACTAGAAAAATGGTCCAATAGGTTGACTGGACTGACTTGGAGCTAAAGTCGCAGGTTACCTAAGTCGACAAACTGAGTCAGTCCGGTCCGTACAACTATGATAATAAGTACAAACTTAAATTTTGCTAATACAATATATCAGGTCAACCCATTTGGACAATTCTAAACCTTATTATTAACTAGGGCTAAAATGTCAAAATTTGAATTAAGTAAACAAAATCTTACATGACTCTTCTAAAACATTAAATAATTTCTCATAATATTTTTCGATTATTACTTTCATCATAAATTTCAAGCAAATCAATCAAATATAGCAAATTAAAAAATTTGACAAATAATAATGAATAAAAATTATCAATTGAAACAAATCAAATATGAAATTAATATAAAAATAAATTATTTTTGATTACCTATAATTTGAAATTAAATATGAAATTAATTACAAATTTTAATTGATTTACTAATGAATCAAAATAGGAAGAAAATTTTTATTTTTATTAAAAAAATATTTCTTCCTAATCAAATATTACATGATATACCACGTGACATTTATTGATAATTATTGGCCGGGTTGCAGGTTACAAGTCTACTCCGTAAAACTATGAAAATAAGTTCAAACTTAAATTTTGCTAACCCAATATTGGGTCAAGTCATTTGAACAACTCTGAACATCATTATTAATTAGGGCTCAAATGTCAAAATTTGAATTAAGTAAACAAAATCTTACATGGCGCTTCTAAAACATTTAATAATTTCTCATAATATTTTATTCTTATTATTACTTTTATCATGAATTTTAAGCAAATCAATTAAACTTAACAAATCAAAAAATTTTATAAATAATAATGAATAAAAATTACTAATTGGAGTAAATTAAATCTAAATTAATATAAAAATCAATTATTTTTTACTACCTGCAATTTGAAATCAAATTTGAAATTAATTATAGATTTTGATTGATTTACTAATGAACTAAAATAGGAAGGAATTTCAATTTATATTGAAAAAAATTCTTTCTTAATCAAATATGACATAATATATCACATGATAATTATTGAGAGTGACACATGTCATAATTTAAAAACATGTCCCTTCTCTTTTTATATTAATATGAGTTTTTAAAATTTATTAAATATAATCAACAAATAATAAATATTTTACAAATTATTTGAATAGTGGTACCTTTAGAAAAAAGGATGAGTACTGAACAATTTGTCTATATATACTCAACCGCAGTCCAATTGTTCGTCAGTTAAATTCTAAAACATTAATTAATAGGAATAGACATAAACACGGAATTGAATTCTTTTTAACGGGCTGACTTAATACATGTTCATAAATCATAACGCCTTTTTTCATTCACATATAATTATAACCAGCTCAACAGAATATAGTATTGTTTTGTGATCAATTTAAGTATTCTTTTTTTGAAAGTTTTTTGTCAAGTTTGATGGATGGTTACAGACGGACCATCCTGTGTTAGTCCCTCTCTCCTGCTGATTCTCCAATTTTATTTGTAGCAAATATTCTTCTAATCTTCTTGTTGGCCATCACCATTCACCATGAAGAATAAGCAGCAAGAACGCTCCCTTGCTGCACCCTCCTCGTATCTCAGGCTCTTCAGTGCTCAACGCTACCATCTTCTCAACTTCTTCTCTCATGTTCTAGTCTTTGGCTCTGGTTTTCTCATTGGGATCACCCTCACTTTCTGTCTCAAACACTTCTCCCTCAACTTTCAAATCCAGCAACTCCTCCTCCCATCTTTGTCTCCTTCTCCTCCTGCTCCTCCCATCGCAACCTCCAATATCTCAATATCAAATAATCACACAAAAGTCATCACCTTAACAAGAGATGGGTTAAGGGGTTTCTTAAATCCTCCCAAGGCGATGCATGATATGACTGAGGAAGAGCTATTGTGGAGAGCTTCTATGGTTCCTAGGATTAAGGAACTCCCATTCAAACACACCCCAAAGGTTGCATTTATGTTCTTGACAAAAGGACCTGTGATTTTGGCTCCTCTGTGGGAGAGATTCTTCAAAGGAAATGAAGGGTTGTATTCTATCTACGTCCATTCCCATCCTTCTTTCAATGAAACAGTGCCTGAAAGCTCTGTATTTCATGGCCGGAGAATCCCAAGCGAGGTCAGTGTGTGCTACTTCTTTCATCAAATATTTCGTTATTGGCATTCATTTTTTTTTTTTGTATTCTGTCTTTTCTTCATCTTTTTCATTTATTAAGTAGAGAACCGCAATGCCAGTAGTTTCCACGTGGTCAGTAATTCTGTGTGAGTTTAAAAATACTTAATAAAAACCAGAAAATCCTTTTCCTCACCCTCTAATGGTTCATAGATGATTTATTCACTGCATAATACACATATATTAGCTTGTGTTTTCTGCTAACATACTCAAAGCGCAAGAATTATAATTGACATTGCCCCCAAACCAAGAGATTCTGTTTTTCTGGGGGGGTTAGTACTATATTTTCAACTGCATTCACCTTTTGGGATTACGTGGCTTTTATGAGACGGCATATAGAAAGTCTGAAACCGATTTTGATTTTGATGTCAAGCACGAGGTGCGCCTCGATGCACGCCTTATTTAATGGTATCCTAAGTGTAGCATGTGTTGTTTTTTGTGACAATGGTTTGCAAGTGTCCAATAGAATAATTCTAATTCTATATCCTCCTAATAATTCAGCTAAATAGTCCTCCTAATTCCTTTTCTCTTTTATAGAGGTTTTTTTTTTTTTTTGCTACTCCAGGTTTAAGTGCACAGAGACGATGCCGCCACTACATCTATATACAGAGTGTACAAATAATTGCTAACATATTTATTTCTTTTCGGAAACATCTTTCCATTTTAATGGATCTCGAATTCAGTAATAAGTTTTGACATTCTTCATCAAGTTTCAACATCTATAAATTGAATGTTCACATTGTTCTCTGCTTCTCTTTATCATCTAGGTGATATTGGTAGACAACTACTTGCTAGTTTTTCAAGGAATCGTAGCTTATTCTTCAATAATAAAATATTTTTCTTCCTACTATAATATAGTTTTTTTTTTCCTGCTAACTTGGGCAACGCCTGTCTACATGAACCTGAACAGCCAATTTTTTTTTTATGTGAGAGTTTATTCCAATTAGAGTTGAACACATTATTATGAATTTTCTGGAATGTGACAGCGTAACAGCCTTTATTTGGGGTCATATTCATGGTCAGCACTTGAGAATTGCTTGTGAAATGAGGCTTTGATAAGAGATCAAATAATCGGATACCAGCTAAGCTTGCAAAAGATCACTACAATAATTTTTTTTAATTGAAGTAACAATTCCCAGTTTCTCTGTGGTTATTGGTTAACTGGTTATCCATTTGCCCTTTTTGGGAAAGAGGATTTGAATTCCTCCCCCTTCTTAAGGTGAGATTTGCCATTTTTCAAAATTATGAAGTCTATCGTGACTAATATACCGTGGAAGGAGTAAAGAAAAACTGAACTACTAGGTCCACTGAATCTATGGAATGTCCAAATCTTACTTATTCTTGTTGGTTGCTTCCGGAGTTGAGCTGTTAAAGCAAATTGTTCCATACTTTTCTTTGACTCCACTCCTTTTGCACCTCCAAGAAAATTCTATTCTTCTCCATTCCCAAACTTCTATACATCCTCGTCAGACTTTTCATAATTCCTTTCTTCATAATGTGTCTTTCACATGACAATAGTTAGGCTATGTTTAGATATTTAATAATTGATAGAATGAAATGAAATGAGATGTGATACAATAGAATAGGATGGAATGGAACAGAATAAAAATATCATTCTATTGTTTAGATATTTTAAGATAGAATAGAATAACTGTATCATTCCATTGTTTAAGAAATAGATGGAATGGTAAGAGTTAAAATTTTATTTTTCTTAAATTACTCTTATTGCAAACACACTAATTTTAAAGTATGAGGTTAATGTAGTAAAATCTTAATTATAATTATAATAAAAAAAGATGATTATATCTCATACCTCAAATTAAGAGAAAAGAAAATTGATAATTTTTTTGTGGAATTAGATGGGATCCATCTTACCTATTTCTATCTCATTTCATCTTTTTTTAACATAACCAAACAATGAAACCTATCTTCATCCCATTATATTCCACTCAATCTCACAAATTCAAACATTACCTTAATATGAATAAGCAACATATAAAACATAAAACGTCTTCTTGTCATTTTATTTTATTTTATTTTTATAACATATATTAATTTGAAATTTCTTTTAACAGATATGAAAATGATATCTATGTCAATCAAAGAAATTTTCCTAATTTTTTCTATCTGAATAATTTTTCCTATTGTTATTAATTATTGGAAGCATGTTAATTAATCATGCCATATATCCCAAGCGGCCCAACTTTAGACTTGGGCCTCTAAGTGGGCACTTTCTTATGTTGTTGGACATGAACCCATTAACCCAATTACACTTTTTAGTATAAATTCTTAAGTAAGCAATACCTATTACATTATCTCTCAGGCACATTGTTAACATGTATAAATACAAGAAAATGATGCATTTTTAACGATGATTTTACAACTTTACATATGTTTAATGTTGAATAAATTACGTTTGGTAAGAAGTTTCTAACCAATTATACTGAGAATTCTTAATTTGACTTTTTTCTGGTAACATGATGCAGGAGGTAAGGTGGGGTGACTTCAACATGATAAGGGCAGAGAGACGTCTACTGGCCAATGCACTGCTTGACTTCTCCAACCAACGTTTTGTTCTGCTCTCAGAGTCATGCATTCCTTTGTTCAATTTCTCAACCATCTACAATTACCTGATGAACTCAACCAAGACATTTGTGGAAGCCTATGATTTTCCAGGCCCAGTGGGGCGTGGCAGGTACAGCCCCAGAATGAAGCCAGTGGTTAGGCTTTCTCAGTGGAGGAAGGGCTCCCAATGGTTTCAGATAGACCGTGCCCTCGCCACTGAAATAGTCTCTGACCGGCAATACTTCCCAGTGTTCAAGAAGTATTGCAGGAATGGATGTTATGGTGATGAGCACTACTTGCCTACATTGGTTAGTATCAAATTTTGGCAGAGGAACTCAAACAGAACTTTGACATGGGTTGATTGGTCAAGAGGTGGACCTCATCCATCAAGTTATATGAGAACGAATGTAACTATTGATTTTTTGAAGAGGCTAAGGCATGGAAGCAGATGTCAGTACAATGGAAAGACCACCAATATTTGTCATTTGTTTGCAAGAAAGTTCATGCCTCAGGCTTTAGACAGACTGCTGAGGTTTGCTCCACAGATAATGCAATTCAATTGATCTGTGTTTGCTCATACTTTATTTTTATTATCATTTTTATTTATACATTACTTAACAGTACATTTTATACACATCAAAGTTTAGATAGAGTACCAGTGAAATTCTTAAACATAATTATTCATTGTATAAACAGTACATTTTATAACAATTTTTATATAAAAAGAGTATATATTTGGTAACTCGATTTATAGTGAAGCCTCATTTTCTCCTGGTTTGACTTTAATTTCTAGTTTTATTCGTATTGGCAGAGTTAAAGATCATGGTTGACAACCTATGATAGGTTACTTCCATCCCCTTTTGGCAGGATGGTTAATGATGGTTTTTTTTTTATTTCTTTCCTGTGTTTTCCCTTTTCTTTCTGTTGATACCCAATTTTGTCCATAAATTTTTTATTTTTATTACTTAATCAAGGTATGAACACTTAATCTTGTCCATGAAGTTTGTTTCTAAACCTTGAAAAATGAATGAAATTCTAAAAAAAAAAAAAAATGAAAAATGAAAAAAAGGAAAAAAGTTGAAAAAACTAAAGTGTTTAAGTCCCACATTGGAGAAGCCAAGCTCCTTCTCCCTCCCCTCCTCCTATATAAAGGGGGCTTCTCAATGGTTTGGACATCCAAAAATTTTCACACTTGGGCTTAATACTAAGTATAAGAGCCCAAGAACTTTAGTAATTTTTTTTTTACTTGGGCTTAATACTAAGTATAAGAGCCCGAGACTTTAGTAAAACTTTTTTTTCTTGTTAGTAAATTGCTTTTCAGGGTTTGATTTGAAGAGGACGTGTGGGACCCCTATGCACCAACTTCTTTAAGTAGCATTTTTACGCCTTGGAGGTAAGCTTGCTTTATTTATTTATTTATTTATTGTATTTTTTTATATATAAGTGTTGTTCATTTTAGTTTATTCATTTATTAGTTTGATTTTTTATTTATTAATTTATTTTTTATAATTTTTATTTTAAAACTAATTCAATAATAAATTGGGGTTAGGCGAGTTGCGATAACTTGCTAACCCTTGTGATCATTTTAGTTGCGGCTTGACTTGATGATCTAAATTGTTATTTTGTCTCTCATTTTTTTATATAAAACAAATCACTAAAGATTCAAAACCTTTTTTTAAATTTTCGTGATAAATTTGATAATCGATGGGTGGCGTCTCTAGCGTGGCCTTGAGTTTCACCTATTCAATCCTTAATTTGATTAATTGAGTCGCGACGACTTGTTAATTCAAATTTTCAAAATCATTTTTAAAAAAATTTAAAAATCAACCAACACACACTTATTTTTAAAGAACTACGTGTCTTTGAGTTCTCCATTGCACCGAGAGATACGTAGGAGCAGAAATCAATTTCTGTCAAACCAAAAAAATAAATTTTCATAATTTGGTTGTTTCTTTTATTTCTTTTTAAAAAATAAAAAAATGAAAAATAATAAATAATTACAAAGTCTTTTGTTTAAAGGGGTTAAAATAAATATATTTAAGATTATTAAAACTTGAACAACTAACTTAAGGTCTGTTCATGGAGCAGGCAATAGTGTAAGTGCTAATACCTTCCCTACACATGTCGACTCCCGAATCAAACTCATTTTCAAAAGACCAGTTTGCTTGATTAAATGGTTTTTCTAATGTTTTTCCAATTTAAATAAACATTGGTGGCGACTCCATTGATTTTATCTTTTTTGGTCGTCCCGTCGCGATCCCGGTTGCGACAGCTGGCGACTCCACTGGGGATACTTAGAGAGTCAGGCCTGCTGCTGTTAGTTGTGCAAATTTTTAATAATCTTTTATTTATTTATTTTACCCTCTTTGTCTTTGTTTTCATTTTCTTATTTGTTTGTAAATGTTTTTATTTAGTACCTTTATGTAAATGTCTGATAGCATTATTTCATGTATATGGTGACTTGTATATATATTTTGAACTTAATTGTTAAAACCCTAGGGTAGACAATTGTTGGTGGTATTGTATATATGTTTTTTGCGAGTTAGGGGTAGTTTTATCTTTTAAATTTTTGTACAAGTATGCTCCTAGCACTCATTGCACTTACACATAAAGCACACACATTCGAGTGGGGCCCTATACCCGGGTCTGAGTGAAGCTTAAGTAGAGGTTGCGTAGTGGTAGCCATTTTGGATGTACATCCTGTTTGGTTATCGCGAAAACCTCATCTAGAGTGCGCCTTTTTTATGAATGTCCCCACACCTAGTGGTTTACCCACTTATTTCGTGGTCAACATTCTGAAATAGGACTTGGCTCTAGAGACCTCTAAAATAGAAAAGTCACCTTATGGAAGTTCTCACGAATCAGAAAGACTCTTAGATCCTTAGGATAGAATTCCCAAGTTTAAGGCGACCCCATTAGGACACAAAGGGAGCATACTTCTTCTTTATTTATCTGTTTCTCATATCATTCATTCTTGTATTAAAAAATCAGATGAAGAAAAAAGGTCATTCATTGCTTGCATCTTCATAACATTCTTAGCATTATAAAAAAAAATCATACATTTCATGACATTTTCAGCATATAATACATTATCTTGCATTATCATTTCTAGCATTTTTTTCTCTTCTTCTTTCTTTTATTTTTTTTTTAAGATAAAAAAAAACTTCCTCATCTCTATCACTTATGTCATTCATCCATGCACCATTCTGTATAAAAAAAAAAATTCAAAAAAGACAAATACTTCATATAGCATTTTCATTCTTAACTCTTTTTATTCACCTATCTCTCATGTCATTCATTCCTTTTTTTTTTAAAAAGGGGATATATCATTTTGCATTTTCATTACATTCTTAGCATTCATAAAAAAGAAAAAAAACATCATTGTATATTTTCATGACAGTCCTAGCATCAAAAAAGCAAAAAATATCATCTTCATAACATTCCTAAAAAAAAAAAAAAAAACATTATCTTGCATTTTCATAGCATTCTTAGCATAAAAAAAAAAAAGGAGAGAGATACATTATCTTGCATTTGCATTACATCCCCATAAAAGATATCATCTTCCATTTTCATCGCGTTTCTAACTCTAAAAGAGGAAAGGAAAGAAAAAGATACATCATTGTTGTGCATTACCATGACATTCATAGCATTCTTCTTAAAAATAAAAAATAAAAAATTTCATTTGCATGATACTTTGCATACATTGTGTCATTTTGGTTTAGTCAATACTAATAATCACATCATGTTTCCTCGAGCGAGAAAAGTAGACACTATAGCGGAAAAACGACTTCCACGACACCCTTACGGGACTCGTTCCCAAGCAAAGATCATGGATGAGATAGAAGCGAGCACGCAAGATTTGAGGGATGAAGTGAACCGACTCGGGGAGCAAATGTCCAAGATGTTGGAAATGTTACGATCCATGGAGAGTAGAAGGAGTACGGATGGGAATCCTCGGCGACAAATGAAGGACATCCGGCCACACCTCCTTGCCCTTTGGTTTCTTTGCGTTCCCCTGCAATACCAAGGCTTTAATCCTCGAGGGATTACGATGCCGCTCACCATTTGCCCAAACGGCACCACTCGACCCTCGGTCGCCGGTTCACGGGGGAAACCAAGGGCGCCTTTTCCACCATATGGCCTCCTCCGGGTATATACCACCATTAGCCACTAATTCCCCCAATAATGACATGCCAACAGTGTCCCCAACTCCAAATCCCTCAAACTCTACCCAAAATCAAGCCACTCAGTCAAATGACAACGAGTCCCCGCCAACACAACACCCATACCCTTTCTTCATCCCGCCATATGGTCTCCATCCCAGTTCTGTACCACCGCAAACTGCCAATCCTCCGGACAGCACATGCCTGCTTCGAACTCCTTAAGTGCAGCTCAACCACATGCCAGTGGAACCCCACTGGGGCAACATTCTGTTCCCACCATCATGCCACAATACCGTTGAATTCCTCTGTGGAAAACCCCCAGTCCAGGGAGAAGTGGGAAATTCTTGAAGAAAGACTACGAGCCATCGAAGGAGCAAGTGGCTATGGTCTTTTGGATGCTTCAGAGCTCTGTCTTGTCCCGAATGTGGTGATTCCTCCCAAGTTTAAGGTCCCAGATTTTGACAAGTACAAGGGAACTACTTGTCCAAAGAACCACCTAACCATGTACATCCGCAAGATGGCTTCACAAGCTCACGATGACAAGCTGTTAATCCACTTCTTTCAAGACACCTAACTCGGGCAGCTTCGAGTGGTACACGCATCTTGAGCGTGCCCATATACGATGTTTCAAAGACTTGACCGACGCTTTCTTGAAGCAATATAAGTATAACATCGATATGGCACCGGATAGACTACAATTGCAGAACATGGCTAAGAAGGATGCTGAGACCTTCAAGGAATATGCTCAGAGATGGAGAGAAATGGCTGCTCAAGTAGAGCCCCCATTGACTGACGGAAGAGAAATGGTGGCTACGTTCATTGACACTCTGCAATCACCCTTTTATGATAAAATGATAGGGAGTGTGTCATCAAATTTCTCAGACATGGTCATCATTGGAGAAAGAGTTGAAGGAGGAATGAGGAGTGGGAAAATCGTTGAAAGTTCAACGGGAACATTTAACGCCAAAAGGCCCCAGATGGGGAAGAAAAGAGAGGGAGAAACCTATCTTTGTTACCTTCGACCAAAGAAACTCCACCCGAGGCGGATATAGCCAAACACACCGTGAACCATCAACCATCCTTCCAAACTCCTTTCGCACCTTACCACCCGTACTTTCCCACTACTCCACCAATTCCATATCCCCGGCCGTATCACCCCCATGTATGCGCTTCACATGTTCCTCATCCTCGGCCTCATCACCCAATGAGGCCTCACCAAACGCCATATCCTAATCAATACCGGACACCCCTACCTTACCACCTCAACAAGCTCAACCATGGACCCAAAGCCCAAACACAAACCAAAGAAGACCACCATATAGCCAAGAAAGGAAACATCTTGACCCATCCCTATGACTTATCTGAGTTTGTTACCCCACTCATCCGTAACTCTCTCTTGGCTCCTTGCCCGATGAAGCCGGTGGAGCCCCCATACCCTAAAGGATTTGACCCAAATGCCAAGTGCGACTACCATGCGGGGGCGAGGCCATTCCACGAAGAATTGCGAACGCTGAAGTTTAAGGTGCAAGACCTAATAGATGCTAAGTGGTTGAATTTCAAGACAAATACTCCTAGTGTGGGTCACATCCGTTACCAAACCACGGGAATCCCACGATTAATGCTATAGGGGAGTGTTACGCCCGGCGACTCATAAGACAAGCGACGGAGATGTCAAGACCCCCATGAGGATTATCTTCAAAGAACTGTGTAAATTTGGGATGATGGAAGCTCATATTGAGGAGAAAGAGAGCGACGAAGGTGAAATAATGTGCAATCTCCACGGGAATGTAGGGCATTCTATTGAGGATTGTGGTGAGTTCGAGACAAATCCTCCAAGATCTAATGGATATGCAATTAGTGCAAATAGGTCACTTAGGTGACAATGGTGGCGTAAACATGGTGGATAAGTGTGCTATTCCACAATTGCAAGAAGGTCGGGAAGCGTAAAACTCTCTTGTCCCTTCCATTGCAAATCCGGCTATCAAACCGTTGGTTATCTATTATCTTGAAGCTGCATATGCGCCATCCCCTTGTGGCCGAAACCTATCACCATTCAAGTTCCCAGTCCTTTTCCCTTCAAGGACACTCGAGCCGTGCCATGGAATTATAATGTGCGGGTCCTTAGAAGCAATCCCACGAATGATCGGTCGGAAGTTGCGTACGGTTCGACTTCTATTGTTACTAATATATCGGGGATTGGGGAGTGACCGGAGTGGTCGCATCTACATTCCTAAGGAGCTGCGAAAGACCCAAGAAGAAGAAGAAAAGGAGAACCGTAAAGGCAAGGTCGAGGAAGGGAGACTTCCATTGGGAACGAAGCAAAAGAAAAAGAAAGGTCGGAAAAGGCGAATGAGTACAAAAAAAAGTATCAGATGAAGAAGCTTGTGAGTTCTTGAAGTTTATCAAGCAAAGTGAATACAGAGTGGTAGATCTTTGAATCGCACCCCTGCAGGATATCACTTTTGTCCTTATTGATGAATTCAGAATCGCACAGAAAAGTATTGATGAAAATACTGAATCAGGCTCATGTTTCCCATGACATTACAGCTGACAAGTTAGGTGGTATTATTGGCAACATTACTGCTGATAATTATGTCACTTTCACGATGATGAGATACCAGTGAAGGAATGGGGCACAACAAGGCCTTTGCACATTTGTCAAATGTCAAAAGCATATAATGGCTAGAGTGCTTATTGACAATGGTTCCTCTTTGAACGTGTTACCAAAATCAACCCTTTCCAAGCTGCCTTTTGATGGGACTTGCATGAAACCAAACACGATGATAGTAAGGGCATTCGATGGCACTAGAAGAGAAGTCATGGGGGAGATTGAAATACCAGTTCAGATTGGTCCCCTGCACTTTCAATATACTCTTCCAAGTGATGGACATTACGCCATCCTACGATTGTCTTTTAGGACGACCATGGATTCATTCTGTTTGAGGCTTTGTTCCTTCTACCTTGCACCAAAAGTAAAATTCATAGTTGATAATAAGATGATTCTGTCTTTGGCGAAGAAGACCTCTTGGTGAGCAAGCCATTGGACACTCCTTATATTGAAGGCTGCGAAAGAAGCTCTTGAAACCGCGTTCCAAGCGCTAGAGATTGTCAATGCCACCTATGTGGAAGAAGGAGTTCAAGGTCGAAGCCTCGACCATCTAATGCATCCATGATGATGGCTAAGGTAATGCTTGGAAAAGGATATCGATATGGAAGAGGACTAGGAATGAATGGACAAGGCATTGTGAATTTATGGGCACCTGCGAAAACAAAGACAGATTTGGGTTAGGATATAAACCCACCAAAGCGGACAAAAGAAGGGTCCTAGAAGAGAAAAGGGAGAGGAGGTTGGCTAGGTTGGAAAATCGGGAGCCTAAAGCTGAGAGGATCCCCATCTGTGACATCCGACGAAACTTTCGAAGTGCGGGCGGGCTTAGTGTTTCTGAACCAAGTGACCACCATCGAAGACGATCAACTCATCAATCATGATGTCAACTTGGTGTACCCTTGCTCCCCAGATGCAGAACTCAACAATTGGGAGAGCGTTGATTTTCCCATGACTTGTGAAATTGATTCAAAGTAATTTTGTAATGCTAATCCTTTAGCTCTGCCCAAGGCTTTAGGATAATGTGTTGTGAAAGCGGGCTCACATGTTTTCATTTCAATATTTACTATCAATAAATGCATTTTCAGATTATCTTTCTATTTCCCTTTTTCAGCTTTTTGCTCAACCATTTCATTAACCTTTATTCATTACCCTTTTTTTTACTTGTGTTGACACCAATAAATGCAGATCTGAAAGTGACTCTCTTGAAAATGATAGTGCTATGACCCCATTATATGATTTTGACCATCCCGTTAATCATGTTGATGAGGATAATGATGACAATTGGGAACCTCTCTGAGCTAATGAGATTAATGGAACAAGAGGCCAAGGAAATTCAGCCCATGAAGAACCAAGCCCAACCGATTAATTTGGGGACGAGAGGATGATAAAAAAGAAGTTAAAATTGGCACTACCATGAAAGAAAATGAGCGAAGCAAGTTGGTTAAGCTCTTATCGATTATTGTGATGTTTTCGCTGGTCGTACCAAGATATGCACTGGCCTAGATACTAGCGTAGTTGAGCACAAATTGCCTTTAAAACCGAGAATGTCCTCCGTCAAGCAAAAGTTGAGACGAATGAAGCCGAGAGATGTCACTAAAAATTAGAGAAGAGGTTAAAAAGCGTTTGATGCGGGTTTCCTCGGCATTGTTGCAAAGTACCCTCAATGGGTTGCTAACATCGTCCCATCCCAAAGAAAGATGGGAAGGTGCGAATGTGCGTTGACTATAGAGATTTGAATAGGGCCGACCCTAAAGATAACTTCCTCTACCTCACATTGATGTTTTGGTGGACAACACTTTGCTCAACATGCATTTTTCTCCTCATGGATGGTTTCTCGGGATACAACCAAATCAAGATGGCGCTGAAGATATGGAGAAGACCACATTCATCACTCGTGGGGAACTTTTTGCTATAAGGTGATGCCATTTGGATTGAAGAATGCCGGAGTAACTTATCAAAGGGCGATGGTGGCATTGTTCCACGACATGATGCACAAAGAAATAGAAGTTTATGTGGATGACATGATTGCAAAGTCAAAAACGAGAAGAAGATCACATAACCAATCTGCAAAAGCTCTTTGAACGGTTGAGAAAGTTCGGGCTCGGGCCCGAATCCTACTAAGTGCACTTTCGGGGTAAAATCGGGCAAGCTCTTGGGGTTTGTGGTTAGCGAGAAAGGGATAGAAGTTGATCCGGACAAAGTTCGAGCAATCATAGAGATGCCGACTCCTCGTCTTGAAAAAGAAGTTCGTGGGTTTTTGGGAAGGTGAACTATATTGCTAGGTTTATATCCCGATTGAGTGCAACATGTGAGCCGATCTTCAAGTCATTGCGTAAAAACCGAGACGATAGAGTGGAATGAGGATTGTCGGTGGCATTTGAAAAGATCAAGCGGTATTTGCAAGAACCCCGGTTTTGGTACCTCCGGTGCCGGGAAGGCCTCTCATCATGTACTTGGTGTGTTGGATGAATCCATGGGTTGTGTCTTGGGACAACACGATGAAACGGCAAAAAAGAGCGGGCCATCTATTACTTGAGTAAGAAGTTTACCAACTATGAGGCAAAATACTCATTGTTGGAGCGCACATCTTTGCGCCTTGGCATGGGCGACCCATAGGTTAAGAGCGGTACATGTTGTGTTGCACCACTTGGTTAGTGTCCAAAATGGACCCGATCAAGTACATCTTTGAAAAACACACTGCCCTCACTTGGGAGGATTGCACGCACGGCAAGTTTTGCTATCGAGAATATGACATTGTCTATGTCACGCAAAAAGCGATCAAAGCGGCGCTGGCAGCGATTTCTTGGCTAGTCAACCGGTGGATGGAAGATTATGGGTCTATGCGGTGTGAGTTCCCGATGAAGATGTAATGGCTTTGTTCGAGAGAAGAAAAACCCTCGAGAAAAAGAAAAATGGACTTTGTTGTTCGATGGAGCTTCCAATTCAACTGGGGCATGGAGTTGGGGCCATCTTGATTTCCCCGAAAATAATTTCATCCCAATCAACTTTGCTAGGTTGTGCTTCATTTGTACAAACAACATAGTGAGTATGAAGCGTGTGCCATGGGAATCCAAGCAGCGATGTAGACTCAAAGGCAAAAGTTCTTGAGGTATATGAGGACTCTGCCTTGGTCATCCATCAGCTAAAGGGAGAATGGGAAACTCGAGATGCCAAATTAATCCCCTATCATGCCCACATCAAGGAGTTGATTGAACAACTTGACGAAGTTACATTCGGCATATCCTCGAGAAGATAATCAGTTGGTGATGCCACTAGCCACATTGTCGTCAATGTTCAAAGTAAGTCAGGATAGGGACTTGCCGCTTATAAAAATGGAAAGTCGTGACCAACCGGCATATTGTCAAATGATAGAAGTGGAACCAGATGGGAAACCGTGGTATCATGACATCAGATGCTTCATCAAGAAGCGAGAGAGTACCCTCCACATGCTTCAGAAAATGACAAAAGGACCCTCAGAAGACTCGCAATGGGTTTCTTTCTAAATGAGGAAGTGCTTTACAAAAGGAACCATGATATGGTGCTGCTAAGATGCGTTGATGCGACGGAGGCAGAGAAGATCATCAAGGATGTTCATGAAGGTTCTTTTGGAACTCATGCAAATGGGCATACAATGGCAAGGAAAATACTAAGGGCGGGATACTATTGGTTGACAATGGAAGACGATTGTTTCAACTATGTGAAAAAGTGTCATAAATGCCAGACATATGCTGATAGGATTCACATGCCACCAGCACCTTTGAATGTTTTAACGGCACCCTGGCCGTTCTCGATGTGGGGAATGGATGTCATAGGACCCATTGAACCAAAGGCCTCAAATGGACATCGCTTCATTCTCGTTGCAATTGATTACTTCACTAAATGGGTCGAAGCTGCTTCTTATACCAATGTCACTAGGAATGTAGTGGTCAGGTTTGTCAAAAGGGAGTTGATTTGTCGTTATGGCTTGCCAAGCAAGATTATTACAGATAATGCCACTAATCTGAATAATAAGATGATGAAAGAGATGTGTGAGAATTTTAAAATTGAGCACCACAATTCCTCACCTTACCGCCCTAAGATGAATGGGGCAGTTGAGGCAGCAAACAAGAATATCAAGAAGATCGTCCAGAAGATGGTTGTAACATACAAAGACTGGCACGAAATGCTACCATTTGCATTGCATGGTTATCGCACGTCCGTTCGTACTTCAACGGGGCAACCCCTTTCTCTTTGGTTTATGGAATGGAAGCGGTACTCCCTATTGAAGTGGAAATCCCCTCATTAAGGTGCTTTGATGGAGGCGGGACTAGAAGAAGCCGAATGGGTCCGGACTCGACTTGATCGGTTGAACCTCATTGAGGGAAAGAGATTAACCGCATTATGTCATGGTCGGCTTTACCGAAGAGAATGATGAAGGCCTATGCGAAAAAGGTGCGTCCTCGACAATTTCAAGAAGGAGACTTAGTACTCAAAAGATCCTTCCCATTCAAAAGGATTTTCGAGGAAAATGGACTCCAAACTATGATGGACCTTATGTCATAAAAAGGCCTTCTCGGGAGGAGCTTTGATTCTCACAAACATGGATGGCGAAGATCTACCACTTCCTATAAATTCGAGATGCGATCAAAATGTACTATGCTTAAAAAAAAAAAAAAAAGAAAAATGGCTCGCTAGTGAAAACACGAAAAGGTGACCTAGGCAAAAGTTAGAAGCGACAGCTAGGTTGAAAACTCGGAAGAAGCGACCTAGGCAAAAGTTAGGGTTAAAAAAGGTACTTGACACATCCGGAGAAGTGAACATACCTCGAGTCATAAATTGGGGCGGTTTGAGAGTATACGGGCCAAGCCAAGGCGGTTTGAATATACGAAGTCTTATCGGGAGACACTCCCGATATGTAAAAGGCTGGTCGAATCATATTCGAAACAGACAAGGGGATGTTCAAGGTTGCGCACATGGGAAATTAGCACTTGTTCATTCAAGAGAGCATCACTCGAAGAAATTGGAAAATTCCTCTTCAACATTTCTTTTGTAAACCTTTTCAATTCGAGTTCCATTTGTATTGCCTTTCTTGTACTTTTTCTGTCTATAATGATAATCCCTTTTTGTTGCAACCCATTGTTGATTTAATATGCATTTTTTATGATAGTTTTATATTGAGATGTGAAACATGTGACAATATGGTAAAAGCATTTGGATTTGCTTTAACAATCTCGAAAAGTCATGGGAAACGCAATGAAAATCGACAAGAGTTGATGAGAAAAGTAAGAATCATCGAGACAAATCATAAGGCCAATCAATGAATTTTCTTTGTTCAATTGCGATCTTCTTGTGGGAAAAAGTCCTTAAGGGTTGCGAACCAAAGCTCGATAAAAAAAAAAAAAAAAAAAAAAAAAACCAAAAAAAGCAAAAAAAAGATTTGCTAACTCATTTGCTCATGAGAATCCCTACGTGATGGGGCATTCATTGCATCATGCATCATTTCTAGCATCACATGCATTGTCCTCGAGCATCACATGCATTGTACTCAAGCATCACATCCATTGCATCATCATCCATTGCATCATGTACACATCTCTAGCATCGCATGCATTTACAAAATCATTGTCTTTTAGTTTTACGGGTCATGCACACCCATTGTCTTTAAGTTTTAGGGTCCCCGCACCATTTGTCTTTTAATTCCCCCGCACCCATTGTCTTTAAGTTTTCCGGTCCCGCACCCATTGTCTTTTAATTCCGGGTCCCGCACCCATTGTCTTTAAGTTTCCGGTCCCCGCACCCATTGTCTTTAAGTTTTCCGGGTCCCCGCACCCATTTGTCTTTAATTCCGGGTCCCCGCACCCATTGTCTTTTTAAGTTTTAGGTCCCCGCACCCATTGTCTTTTAATTCAGGGTCCCCGCACCCATTGTCTTTTTTTCCTGGGTCCCCGCATCCATTGTCTTTAAGTTTTCCGGTCCCCGCACCCATTGTCTTTTAATTCCCGGGTCCCCGCACCCATTGTCTTCTCGGGTCCCCGCACCCATTGTCTTTTAATTCCTGGGTCCCCACACCCATTGTCTTTTAGCTTTCCGGGTCCCCGCACCCATTGTCTTTTAGTTTTCGGGTCCCCGCACCCATTGCTTTCTTTTAATTCGGGTCCCACACCCATTGTCTTTTAATTTTCGGGTCCCCGCACCCATTGTCTTTTAGTTTCTGGGTCCCCGCACCCATTGTCTTTTAATTCCTGGGTCCCCGCACCCATTGTCTTTTAGTTTCCGGGTCCCCGCACCCATTGTCTTTTAGTTTCTGGGTCCCCGCACCCATTGTCTTTTAATTCCTGGGTCCCCGCATCCATTGCTTTTTAGTTTTTGGGTCCTCGTACCCATCGCTTCCAAAGCAAGCAGGGGCCTTGTGCCCGTCACTTTTTTTTTTTAATTCGGCTTGGATATCTTTTTTGTGCTTTTAAGTTTAAGTTTACTCGAAGTTTCGGTGGATACCCGACCATGATTTTTTGTGTCTTTTAAAGTTTACTAAGTTTCACGGATGCTGACCGACTAAAAACAGCTTTGTCTTTTTTTCGTTAAGCCGGCGGATACAGATAACTCATTTCCAATTGTGTCTTTTCTGTTTTAAGTTTTTCTGTTAAGCTTCAGCGGATACCGACTCAGTAAGCTTTGTCTTTTTTTTCGGCGGATCCCGCACTCATGACTTTGTGTCTTTTCTGTTTTAAGTTTGTTATTGAGCAATGGATTTGAGCCAGGACTCAGTAAGTAGCTTTGTCTTTTACTTTAAGTTTCGGCGGATCCGACCAAAGTAAGCTTTTTACCTTTTTGCTGTAAGCTTCAAGTGGATACTGACTCATGCAAGCTTTTTGTCTTTTTGCTTTTTTTTTTTTTTTAAGTTTCGGCGGATAACTGACTCATGAAGCTCTTTGTCTTTTTTGCTTTTAAGCTTTTTTCTTCTCATTAAGCTTCACGGATAACTTGACTCAGTAAGCTTTTTACTTTTTTTGTAAGCTTCGGTGGATACCCGACTCATGAAGTTTGTGCCTTTTCTGTTTTAAGTTTTCTGTCAGCTTCGGTGGACACTTTGACTCATCAAGCTTTGTGTCCTTTCTGTTTTGAGTTTTCTCAAGTTTCGGCGGATAGATCCGTAAGTTTTTGCTTTTTGCTGTAAGCTTCGGTGGATACCCGACTCATGAAGCTTTGTGCCTTTTACTGTTTTAAGTTTTATGTCAAGCTTCGGTGGACACCCGACTCATGAAGCTTTGTGTCCTTTCTGTTTTGAGTTTTACTCAAGTTTCGGCGGATCTGACTCCACAAGCTTTTTACCTTTTTCGTTTTTATTTTTGTTAAAAAAAAATAAAATTTTCATGGACAAAATTGAATCAATTCCTTTGCTTTTCATTTAGTTTAAATGTAAAGTAAAGGAAACATTGTGATACCCATTTTGTCCATAAATTTTTTTTTATTTTTTTTTGTTACTTAATCAAGGTATGAACACTTAATCTTGTCCATGAAGTTTATTTCTAAACCTTGAAAAATGAATGAAATTCTAAAAAAAAAAAACAAAAATGAAAAATGAAAAAAAGGAAAAAAGTTGAAAAAACTAAAGTGTTTAAGTCCCACATTGGAGAAGCCAAGCTCCTTCTCCCTCCCCTCCTCCTATATAAAGGGGGGGCTTCTCAATAGTTTGGACATCCAAAAATTTTCACACTTGGGCTTAATACTAAGTATAAGAGCCCAAGAACTTTAGTAATTTTTTTTTTTGCGGGGCTTAATACTAAGTATAAGAGCAGAGACTTTAGTAAAACTTTTTTTTCTTGTTAGTAAATTGCTTTTCGGGTTTGATTTGAAGAGGGCGTGTGGGACCCCATGCACCAACTTCTTTAAGTAGCATTTTTACGCCTTGGAGGTAAGCTTGCTTATTTATTTATTTATTTATTGTATTTTTTTTATATATAAGTGTTGTTCATTTTAGTTTATTCATTTATTAGTTTGATTTTTTTTATTTATTTATTTTTTATAATTTTTATTTTAAAACTAATTCAATAATAAATTGGGGTTAAATGCGAGTTGCGACAACTTGCTAACCCTTGTGATCATTTTAGTTGCGGCTGACTTGATGATCTAAATTGTTATTTTGTCTTCATTTTTTTATAAAACAAATCACTAAAGATTCAAAACCTTTTTTAAATTTTCGTGATAAATTTGATAATCGATGGGTGACGTCTCTAGCGTGGCCTTGAGTTTCACCTATTCAATCCTTAATTTGATTAATTGAGTCGCGACGACTTGTTAATTCAAATTTTCAAAATTATTTTTAAAAAAATTTAAAAATCAACCAACACACACTTATTTTTTTAAAGAACTACGTGACTTTGAGTTCTCCATTGCACCAGGAGATACGTAGGAGCGAAATCCATTTACTCAAAACCAAAAAAATAAATTTTCATAATTTGGTTGTTTCTTTTATTTCTTTTTAAAAAATAAAAAAATGAAAAATAATAAATAATTACAAAGTCTTTTGTTTAAAGGGGTTAAAATAAATATATTTAAGATTATTAAAACTTGAACAACTAACTTAAGGTACTGTTCATCATGGAGCAGGCGGTGTAAGTGCTAATACCTTCCCTACACATGACTCGAATCCAAACTCATTTTCAAAAGACCGGTTGCTTGATTAAATGGTTTTTCTAATGTTTTTCAATTTAAATAAACATCGATTTCGTCCGTCAATCCCGGACCTACTTTCTTCTTTGGTTTTTCTTTTTCATTTTTTTGTTTGAAACATGCTATTGCATGAATTGAAGTTTTTACTCCCTTATGATTCATAAAATTGTTTTTGTCAATTGGAAACAACATAATAAAAAGTAACTTATCTCACTCCCATAACTTATACTCCACCTTTGTTGGCATTTGGGCTTGAATGGGTGTTTGGCATATTATGTTGCCATTTGAGTTTGGAAGAGTTTTTTTTTTTTAATTTGAAGGTTATTGACTTGGAAAGTGTTTGATATTTAAAAAAATATAAACTCATATTTTGGATGGATCAGCATATATATCACAATTCTTTTTTTTAATTTATTCAGTATGGAACTTTACTCACTTCACATACCTATACTCATATGTTGACAAAATATATAAATAAAGGTATCTAAGTCCAAGTGAGAGGAAAGAGAAGGAGAATAAGAAAGATAGAGAGTAAGGGTGTAACCGATCGAGTTAGTTCAATTTTATATGAAAAAAAATTAAATTAATCAAAATCAATTGATTCAGTTTGATTCAGGTTGATCATTTTTTCCTAGGCAAATCCAAACAACAACAGGTTGATTTGGTTCAGGTGTTCAGATTCTTTCCCTTTTTTTTTCATGGAGTTGTAAAATAAAACCCAAATAATTGAATCCTATTTCTTGTTTTCAACAAGAAAAATGATGTCCTACACTACTATTTACACTCTTTTTGAAATATTGTAATTAAGTGAAAGAAAATGATAAAAAAAAAAGATATGATTGATGATATGAAGAGATGTGAGAAAAAAAATAACAAGAAAATCATAACTCTTTCAACAATATCCAAGAACCTTAAAGTTTGCCAACATCAAAATAGGACAATGAACAAAAAGAAAAAACTGAACGCATCAACAAAATAATCATTTTCAACGTACTTAACTTTCCAAACTTTGTTGAATCAAGGTAAACAACCACTCTTGTTGCAAAAAGTTGAAGACTTTGTAATCACAAAAATCCCAAAACTCAATTAGAACCCTAAAACCTCCAACAATGTAACCCAATTAGATTCTTTCTCCTAACCATTTGTCTAAGGTCGCACCATCATGCAGGTGATGAGGTCACCATCGACAACTTGCAGGGGTGGGTACCACCAGCAACTCGCATAGGTGGGTGAAGACTGAGGTCATTGTTGGAAACTCGCACCGTCGCAGGTCGCTACTTGGCTCCATGAGTGATGTCGTTGTCGATGAAAAGTGTTATAGATGCAGGTGAAACCTTGTGGAGCAGCATTGGAACTCACCTCGTGCACCATTGGAGGAGCGTGCGTTGCTAGAGTCGTGGTGGGTTGGTGACTAGCAAGCGGTGGCGTTAGGGTTAGGGTGAGAGGAGAGATCAGTTGTCTGGAGGAATTGGGGGAAAATGGGTTGTAAAAGAAGTGTGATTTGTGAAATAGAAAATTGGAATCTGAAGTGAAGTTAAACACAATGTCTCTTAGGCTAAGGCATTAAGGAAAAAAAAAAGTAAACATCGGGTCGAGTTGATCGGATTTCGGATTCCAAATCATGGAACTCGAGAATCGAACCAATCATATTTAGATTTGATTAGGTTTTACTCAAACAGATTCGATTAATCGAACCAAACTAATTTAATTTGTTCAATTTATTTTTTCAAGTTGGTAGAGTCAATTCAAACCAATTTAGAGAGAGTGAGTTTATCATAATGAGAAGAGTAAAAAATGATTTCATTTGCTAAGTGTACAACAGAGAATTCAACTATATATTAGCTAATATATTACAAGCATATAGTAGTGATCAATCTCTCAAGTAATATAACAGAACCATAGCTGTCTAACTAACTCTGTTGAGCTAGATAACTAACTAATCTGAGTTGGCACTAGCTAACCCAACTCTTTCACAATGTATAAATATCTCAAACACTCCTCCACATGCCAAAGTCCTCACAACTAACAATATCAACAATTGTGTTTTCATTTTATAAGATTGAATCTTGTTAACTAAAATATTTTTGTTCAGATTTTTTGTTGAGTTTCAAAACAAGTATTTTTTTTTAATATTTTTAAAAATTAACAACAACACAAAATCTTACCCCATGAGTTTTTATTTGTTATTTTGAATTTTTAAAAACTATGAAGAATTCAAAAAAATGGTAGAAGAGGAAAGGAGCCTGACAATTCCCCCAGCACCTGAGAATGAATTTGAACTTTTATTTTAACGTTATTATTGTTATACATTACTATTAATAAAAAAACATTTAAAACGCTTCTAAAAAATTAGCGAGGAGATATCCTCAAGCTTGGCGACCGTTGATCATGTATTAAAAAAAAATAAGGGCAAAAGTTTATAACCTATTACGTAGTTGTCTGGTAATGTTATTAATTTTTTAATTTACATAATTGGTCCCCCTAGGTCTTATTATTTGCATTTTAGTTCATGTTCGATTCTCTTTTCTTTCTGCCTTTCTCCATCCCATCCAAATACATGAGTTTACATAACTTGATACCAATTCTTCAATGAATCTATTGTGAATCAACTTTTCCAGCGAACTCTAGCCCAAAAGGTCAAATGCAAGAAGTAAAAACTCAAACTTTAACTTTGTTGTTTCCGTAGACTCCACCTCCATAGTGCGTGACGCCGCCACCACCGCAGACCATGGGGTCGTCGTTCCTCCAATTTCTGACATCATTCTTCCGTAAAGAGAGCCACGTGAGCTAAGACTAGAGCATTGGCGAGATTCGCAAAGGTAAAAACTTTGTCTTCTTCCACTGAAAATGAAGCTCCGTATGCTACAGGAAATTCGATTTGATATACAAAAATTAAAAAAAAAAGAAAAAAGAAAAAAAAGGAAGACATGGAGGAGAGAAAAGGGGTTGGGGGGGGATCCCTGAACATGAAGAACCTCTGAACATTGAAAAATAGAAGATATAAGGTGTAAAAAATAAATAACAAAGGACTTGTAATATAAATATTCAAAATTAGTTAAAAAGTTAAATAACTGGTGATAAAAAGTAGATTCAATGCTCCAAAATATTTCAGATGCATCTTAAACGCCACCCTGTTAATAATGTCAATCTAAGACAAATTAACGGAGCTCTTTAGTCAAGTGAAGGTTTTCCAAGGAATCTTTAAAGTGAACAAATCCTGTTATACCAGAAGTTGTACAATAATATTAATTTTGTTCAAGCATATAGTATTCCAAACTCACAATATTTTAGTCCTATATAGACTAGAATACGAAAAGAAAAACGAGAATTTGCAAAGTCCGGCTGTAACGTTACGCAGAAACCGCTTGATAGTTTCACTTCAGCTTCCTTTTAAAATAATAAAATAAAACTAATACAGGACCGACCAACCATCACTGTCACTTGAAAAATTCTAATATAAATCTCTAAAAAAGAAGTTTATGGATGAATTATGAATTTTAAGTCATTAATTTATTATTAATAACACTTAAATTTATACAAAAATTTAATTAAATAATTCTTTTTCATATAAATAATTATATATAATAAATTTATAAATTTTAACTAATAATTTTTTTATATATCTTAAATATGTATATAAATATTATCAAATTAAAAAAAAATATATTCATCCAAGAACCCAACATGTCTAGTACATGATAGAATCCCCCTCTCACTTCATTAGAAAGTAGAAGCTCTTCTTGGTCACTCTGCGTTGCCTAACTCCTGTGGTCTCCTGCTCCTTCTTCGGGGAAATTGTTCGCTGCTTATGTCAAAAACGCCTTGTTGAATTTGAATGACCCGACCCAAAAGTTTAATAAAACAAGACGTGTTTATCATAGCATTAAGGATTACTGTTGAGTCTAATTGCAAAATTTTGAATTACATTTTATTTTCCAGTCAAAATCAACAACAACTAGTGTAATTGTGTCCCTTTGAATTAATTTATTTTGTATTCAAAATGTAATTTATAAACGAAAATTCTCTTGTAATAAATTTTTTTAAAGGGGTGATTATTTCTAAAAAAATAAACATTAACAAACATGCTTAAGTATTGCACTGTATATTAATATTTCTTCAGAGAGAAATATTTATATAAACTAAACTAATCACTGAATAATTACATGATTATTATGCCATTCAATTATTTTATATTAAAAATAACGATGTATCAATTCTTAATTAGTTGAGTGTGTATATAACGAATGTAAAATATACATAATTATCTTAGTTTTTTTTACCAAAATATTTTTAGTGACAAAATTATTTATTAAATTATTATATTTTTAAAATTATATAACAAATTATCACACTTTTAGTTGCATTAACTTTTTTTTTTTTTTTTTCAAATGCCACGTAGATAGTGCTAATATGGTTGGCGTTATTCACTTAATAACTCTATCTTGGATGACGTTATTTACGTGGAAACATCAACCACAATGACGTTATTTACATGAAAACACTAAACAAAATGACATTACCAACATGGAAATGTCAAATGTAAAGGAGTTTCTTTCATAGAAACGTCTAATGGTTTGACATATCTATTATAGAGTTTTTTTTAATGTAAATACAAATATGATTATTCTTTTATTATTTTACTAAATTCCACACTTGTCTGCTTTGTTGAAAATTTTATTTTTTATGGCATAAAAACTTTTAGTCATGCGATAAACAAATTCGTTTTTATAATTTACTTGTAACTTGCAATTAAGTTAAAAAAAAACATAAACAAAAATAAGTACGTCATAATAACATAGGATAAATTTGTGACCACCCAAAATCAGGGTTTGGTGCATGAACTAGAATATCAGCCTAGCAAGCCTATCAAAATCAACTAATTAACCTTAATAGTTCAAACATTCCAATTCTATGAGAAATTTGATAAAATTTTCCCTAAAAATTGGACGTTTTCAAAAATAATCATCATGTTTAATGAAACATATCCATATATATTTAGATTTTTAAATCAACAGAGCATTTATATGATGCATAACAAAAATATTTATATATATATGTGCAGTCATCCAGATTAAACAAATGTAATAAAAGATAAATAAATTAATCCAAGTGTACCCCAATCATAATAAACAAGCAACATAAGAAGTTGCCCATATAAACAAATGTTGAGCTCACCAAAATAGAAAACAAAAAGCAAGTTAGTAATGACGATTATATATATCAATGAGAAAGGCCAATGTCAGAATGTGGTGGTCTGTGAAGGGGATCAGAAAAAGGTCCTTACTTTGATAAGTGATGATATGATGGGTAACCCATGTATGGTGGGTAAGGAAATGATGAAGTGTAAAGACCAAAGGATATGGTGGGTAAGTGTAAGTAGGTGGTGGTATATCTTGTAGATGGTGGTTAACCTGTAAGTGGTGGATAACTTGGATATGGTGGGTAAAATATAGGTGGTGGTTGAGATAGTGGGTAAGTAGTAATAGTAGTGATTGGAGGTTGAGTCCTAGGCGCACTTGAAAAATCAGAGTCCTTTGAATGTCGAAGTCGTGTCCGAATATCCGCTAACCCTGTCATTCTCTACGGTGCGTCCTCTGTTAATCGAATTACTCGAGTGGCTCTGGAATGTCATCTGCAGGAGGAGCTGGATGAATGTGCGTCATTGTAATACGATCATGCTCCTTCAATGAAGATAAGATCTGTTCGACTGATTCTCGAAGGCAAACCATATTAAATTCCGAATTAGGGTTCGTAGCCCAAGCATATTGATTCTTTGCAATGTTAGCCTAAGAAACAGATATAACATATGTCATCTTCAGTACAAAATACATTCAGTAAGGAGCAGATTGCTAAATAGCTTATCATAACCCCAATAGATATATTAATATGAGAAATTCAACATCTGATAATTCTTTTATACCAACGCATGCACTCAGAATGCACAGTGAGGGGAGCTTCTAATGGCCTTCCAATAACACATTTCTCCCTACGAATCTCCCAAGTGGCAATGTGTAAATGATGCGTGCTTCGCCAATCCTCATCATGCCTTTTTGCTAATGTTATTGAGTGCAAATCGTCAGGTTGGTGCAGTCTCGTTGGTATGGATTGGTCGAGACCAAATTGACGCATCGCTTTATCTAGTTAGTGCCACTCAACAATGTTTTTCCTACAAGTTACAACTAAAGGAGGGTTTAAAAAAGAGTTTAGATAGAGAAAAAGTCTAAAAAGAAAGTAAAAATTTGATAAATAAGGAGTTTATACATGAGAATGAGAAGGAAGATCTATTTATAGTGGCGTACACTAGTAATGTCAATGTGATTCATGCTATTACGTGAATAACGTCTATTTGTATGATATTTTCATATAAATAACACTAATCTTTTATATACTTTTACGTATATAACATCATTTAAGGTGAAATTATCACGTAAATAATATCAACTGTATTAATACTATTTATATGGCATTAAAAAATAAAAAAATAACATAATTAAAAATATGATAATTTAATATATAATTTTAAAAATATAATAATTTAATAAATCACTTTATCACTAAAAACATTTTGATAAAAAAACTCAATTATCCTACTCTTCGTAACACTATTGTTTTTTGGCCAAACTTCGGGGACCTTGGCCGGCGTTGAGCGTGTGCCATGTGGATTTGAAGCTCAGCAGAGTGAGGTGACCCACACTGCCATAGAAATAGGAAGGAGCTGCCAAACTTCCTGTCTGCAACATCATAATTGGACCGATGACAAATGGTATCTCGCTTTTGCACTTTTCGTTTTCAACTAGTAATTATTATTTCCATATTTTGGGTCATTAACATATGTGTAATTGATTGATCTCGGGGCCTACTTCAATAACCGAGTAGGAACTAGGGTTCTCAACAAAATTTATTAATTTTTAATTTATTTATTTCATCATATTAAAATTAGTTTCGTCCATTCAATAAAAATAATATATTTTATTAAATTATATTTAATAAATTAAATTTAATTATAAATAATTAATAATTTAACTAAAACATCCATTAAATATCTAACAGATATCTAATTAAAAACTCAATCTAATAAATATCTAATATATCTTACATTTTTTTTATTCAATACTTTCATTTTAATTAAAACTTATAGTACAAAGAGTTGAGTCACAATTTTTTAAAAAAAAATGAAAATTTTTAGATAAAGAATGAAATTTTTAAAGAAAAAACATATTTTAGAGAAAGAATGAAAATTTTTAGAAAAAAAATATTTTTAAAGAGAGAATAATAATTTGTAGAGATAATTTTTTTTAAAAAATAAATAAGTTAGATATTCATCTATTTAATTTATTAAAATAAATTAATAAATAAATTAAATATATATTCATTAAATTAGATCATAAATAAATTAGATAATATTAAATATTTTATAATAAATTTTAAATAAATTAATATTTTATTTTAAATTTATCTATTATAGCCTAATTCAAAATTAAATTAATCTATCTATTTTACACACTTGGTAAGAATGTATATATCAAATTATCAATTATCTTGGGGCCTACTGAATACCGAGTACGAATAAATTAAATAAGCCATAGGCTGCTATGCAGGCGAGTTGTGATTGATGTCGGGGCCTACTTCAATAACCGAGTACGAAGTATATATCAAATATCTTGGGGCCTACTCAATAACCGAGTAGAAATAAATTAAATAAGCATCGAGTGCGCTTCGGATTAAGGGATAGAGATATTGTTTTGAATACATAATTATATTTTCTTTAACAATTATATTTAATTTATTATCATATTAAATATAAACTTTTGATAATGCACTTAATGATATTATGCATGATATACATGTGTAATTTTGAAAGAATGATGCCTTGTATTTTTCTAACACTAATGAAAAGAAAAGGTTTAACTCTACTTAATTAAATAGTTGATAAATGTTAATTGCCATAGAAGTAAATTGAAACTCTAAATAAATTTTATTAAGGAAAATATTAATCATTTTTTATCACATATAAATATTAACATATAATATAACATATAAATATTAATTAAATAATATAAAAAATAAATTAATCACCATCGATTGAATAAAAAAAATATTAACATATAAATATTAATTAAATAATATAAAAAATAATATAAAAATATCAAAATTATTTTATTAATAACGTCATGAGTTTGAATTCTAACATTATCACTGTGAAATTTTTTTTATTAATCACCATCGATTGAAAAAGTTATTTCACATCAATGATTGTTAATTCATTGGTCAAAAACAAAGAAATGGTTCATAAATAATAATTTTAGATTCAATCCTTGACGTATAAAAAAACAGATATTGTGAAAGATGTGCCCTGATTTAAGTGGCTGACAAACAAGGTGTCACATCGAATTAACAGTTCAAACACTTTTCAAATTTGAAATCAGTACTTTAAGCTATTAAATACAAATATGGTTATCTATGCTCCAAATAACAAAAAATATATGGTTATCAGTATATAAATAACTCACAAGTATCATTTACTGCAACAAGTAATTACAAGTGAGGTCGGGTCATCGTAGTTGAGAGCCCCCAACACGCATTCGATCCTTCCTAGAACGTAGAAACATGTAGAATTTGACCAAATTGGTAAATGACAAAACAAAACAAGAAAGCAAATTATAGGAAATTTACTAGATTATAGAATGTAATAATGATATGATAAATCTCAAAGTTGTCGTCCTACGATCGACTTTGTTTTCACAAAGTAAAATAACTGCTTATATTTTTGTTTTACAATTTGTAATAAAAAGAACCCTTATTTGCATGTAAAATAAGAGAAATCTTTTTAGTTAGAACACTGATAGAAAGAATATTCAAATTGATGTTAGACCCGATATCACCTTACAAGCGTGACTTGATCTTAATTAGTACTTCGAATTAAAAGATTTGATACGCATCACCTGTGTGTGATTAAAATTGTTTAAATATAAAGTGATACATATATAGGTAGATAATGTTATTGTACGAACGTACTAAAATACAACTGTTTCACTTTTAGCAATTTGTTATGAATCTGATGGTTTGATGCTAAATGTCTGATGTATTGGGCCATTCAATCCAAAACGAGAGCAATTGTACCGTACATTCTTCCTCCAAAAGCATTTTTTACCCATCCATGGTAAAGATATGGGGTTGACTTTGGATGGCTGTTGACGTCAAAGTCTTTACATCATATGATACGCATTCTAAGCTATAACATGCTAACTGCTTGGCTATTTCCTCCAACATTCCAAGAAGCTTCTGTCTTGCTTTATGTTATTTTAGAATTATGTAACCCAATTCTACAGTCTGACATAGTTTTGCAGTATAAAAAGCAAATCATAGCCCCTCTTCTGGTCCTGCCTCTCATCTACCTCTGTGCAATCTTACACCAACGTATTTCACTCTCTTAATCCCTGGTCCCAAATCCTTCAGAAAAATGGCGGCGAAACGATTTTTTGATGATTCTGATCAAGACCCTAATAAGCCAAGCGACAAACGGATGAGAACTACTAGACCTTCTTTTGCTTCGTATGTTTATAGTTTATATTTTATACCAAGCAAGAATTCATTCCATTACTTTAATTTATCTGCTCTTTGCTTAATGTTCTTTCTTCATCAAGTTATTTTGATCCAATTATAAAGCTTCAGTGTTATATATATATATATCCTCTACTAAGCTTCAAACGTGTCTCACTTCTCATGAATCAAACCGATTCTTCTTGATAGGGTAATAGGAGAAGTCGTTATGGTGAAAAACTTGCAGAACCTTTTCTCAGGCTTGGAACCTTTGTTTAGAAGAGTGGTAAGTCATTAAGCTTTGCCATAAGATAAATTTTGAAACTATGAGAAGCAAATCAACATTGACTTGTATTTTTCATTTGGATTAATTTTCTCATGGAAATTTATAATTCTTTTTGAAAGGTGAATGAAGAGGTGGAGCGAGCGATGAGACATTGTTGTCCACGAGCAATTACTAGGTCCCCTTCGTTGAGAATCCAAGCATTAGAGCAACCATCAAGCTTTCAACTCATGTTCAACAAAAAGCTTTCACTCCCCATATTCACCGGCAGCAGAATACTTGACATGGATGGGAACCCGATCCATGTGGTTCTTGTTGACAAAAGCTGTGATCAAATGGTTCCCACAAGTCTCCCTCATCCCATCAAGCTAGAAATTGTGGTTCTCGATGGAGATTTTCCTCATGGTGATAACGAGTTGTGGACCAGTGAGGAATTCAACAACCACATAGTTAAGGAGAGAGCAGGCAAGCGACCATTGCTTACAGGAGAATTGAATCTGACCATGAGGGACGGTATTGCACCAATAATTGGGGACATAGAGTTCACAGATAACTCTAGCTGGATACGTAGCAGGAAGTTCAGAGTTGCAGTGAGAGTGGCTACGGGGAGTAATCAAGGTGTCCGAATTCGTGAAGGCATGACTGAAGCATTTATTGTTAAGGATCATCGTGGTGAATGTGAGTTTTTTTATTTTATTATTAACTTGAATTGAAATAATTAATATACCATCAAATACCATAGCTTGCATTTCTTTTTTAAGCATATTTAATTTCTGCTATCTCCAAGCATGACTGTTTCAAAATACATGTTGATTGTGCTAAGTAACTTTCTATGGTTTCTTGGTCAAACGATTGCATATATTCCTCTCCATATCACATTGAAGAAGTTAAACTAGCTAGATATATATTTGATATAGCTGAAGCTTTAACCATTAATTATTCAGTTTATTTATATACTGATATTGTTAATGACTATTGTTAATTAGTTGGTGTACAAGTGTCCTTTTGTTTAGTTTATTTATACGTTGTGGATAACTAAAGGAAAGTCTAGGTCTCTGAAAAGAAAAGTATAGTCAACCTCTTTAATCTTACAGTTGTATCAGAAAACTATGGCAGAATATACTCTAGCATATATAATACAATCAATGAGTGCCCATTAATGTTGTCCTTCAAATCCAAGTTGCATGCCATGAGAATCCAATAATAAGAAGAAGGACATAAAAGAATTGGGTAGTGGTTGGGGCGGGGGGGGGGGGGGGTTGGATTCACATAGAAATAGGTCCAAGTGATGAGTTTTGGATTTATAGAAAAATAGAAAGTAATGATGAATATTTTTCACCTTTTGGCATGATAAAATTATAACGCAGTGTTGTTTCTGGGATATTTTACTATGTACAAATTGATTTTTTTTCCCTTGTGGATATAAAAATTTAAAAAAAGATAATTGTAATGAATTTATGTGTAAATTCTACCAATGACTAGGTGATGTAGTGCATACACAATTTTTTTAAAGAAGTTTTAAGTTAGTTCATAAAATAAGTAAATTTTTCAGAAGGCCACAAATTAGTGAGCTTACTTGATAAAATTAATTTATACATAAAACTATATCATAGTCAAAAGTATTGCAACTTTTTCACACGAATGATAATTTGTTTTAATTAATACATGAAAAGCCAGATTATTTGTGTATCATACGAATTTCATTAATTAAACATAAAAACTCCTCATATTACTTTATTTTACAATATTTAGTGAATAGAAATTATTTTTTGTGCTGAAATTATATATGTCTATGTGTTCCCTTTACTAAATGAACCAATCCCTATTCAAATGTTGAAACAGCCAAAGATAACATTTAAATCTCGATGTAAAACTATCATTATTAAAAATCTTATGAAGATTGTGGCTTCAAATTTACTAAATATCGCACTTTGTAGCAAAGGTGGAGCATTGGTCTTACCTCCGACAAGATAGGATATTTCATTGTCGCCCTTTCCTGCAAGCAATAGTGATCGTTTATATTTTTTATTTTTTATTTTATTTTATTGTTTGGATCTTCTTTTATGATGACTGGAAAGGGATCGTTGGTCAAACATACAGCTAATGAAGAGCTTTGCAACCCAATAGATATGCTTAATCATGGTCCCACCAATGCAACCCATATAGTGTGAAAAGTTAAGAAAAAAGAAATGATATTTGCATATAATTTCTTTTTATATTATATTTATAATTTTGTTTGTTTGAAAAATAAAAGGTAAGGAAAAAAATGTTAAAATACTTATTTTTTATTTTATTATCTTAACCAAAAATAATAATATAAGAATGATGTGAAAAAAAAAATATAAAAATATCATTACTCTTAATAAACCCCACATAAAACTCCAGCTTATTGATGTAATGAACTCTGGCGCGTACTAGCTTTTACTTTTCCTTTTTTGATTCATTTTATACAAAATTCTACTCTGGTTTTTTTTTTTGGTAACATACTCTGTTTTTTGCAATCTGCTTGTTGTGGGTAGATCTCAAGTCAATGGTTTCAAAGACACCAGGTCAAGCGCGTAGCAAGTGGCCTTTTATTTTATTTTACTTTTAAATAATGTTAGTGATGAATTCTTTTGGGGTAATTTTTAGTCTATGACATAAAAAATTTGGTGGCTTTAGAGGTTGTTTATTATTTGTATCATTATATACTAAATATCTACATTATTTACTAATTTTTTTCTTTTTCATACATTTGAAGTGTACAAAAAACACCACCCACCAATGCTCCACGACGATGTGTGGCGCTTAGAAAAGATTGGGAAAGACGGAGCTTTCCACAAAAAATTGTCCTCGGAGGGGATTACCACAGTGCAAGACTTTCTCAAGTTATCCGTTGTTGATCCTAATAGGCTCAGAAAGGTATGTATCCATATCCATATTACTCTATTCCATGTATTGAGCCACAAAAAACAAAAAGGGAAAAAAGGAAAAAGAAAGATGAATTCTTCATTGGTAAATGATTATATGGATTAATACACTCTTGTTGTATGGTTTTGCAATCAGATTTTAGGCATTGGGATGTCAGAGAGAATGTGGGAAGTGACAATCAAGCATGCAAAGACTTGCAACATAGGCAACAAACTCTACATCTACCGTGGGCCTCATTTTACCATTGTTCTGAATGCCGTATGCCAGTTGATTAGAGCTGATATCAACGGCCAAATCTTTCCCGGCAGAGAGCTCAGCAATATGAATAGGGTACCCTTCTACTCAAACTCAACTTGTTCCTTCACTTTCTAGATTTTACTAGATGTTGATTTTGATCCTCTAATTCATTTCAATGGTTACATTTGCAGAGCTATATAGAGAAATTACTGAGAGAAGCATATGCTAAATGGAATAACTTGGTGGAAATTGATGGGGTTTTGAATGATGACATTGCTCTGTTAACCCAAGGTATGTTGTATTAATCAATGTGTTTTTTTATGTGCCTATGCAAATTTATTTTACAATTACAAATCCTTTCCTCTCTCCAAAGTAAATTTCACATTGAAATTCACTCAGTGACCTTTTGGATTCAAAGACAGTAGCTGACAGTAATCTATATTAATCTAACTCAATAGGTGAAAGTGCGGAGCAATTTCCAAACAACCATCAACCATCAGTAATAGCATATGACCAGAACGACTATTTTGGTGATAAATCTACAGAGGTTGGCAATTATGTACCAAGCCATAATGCACAAATCGGGTGCAGCGAGTGGCCAGCGAATGCAACATTTGCCACAGCATCATTCGTGAATGGCATACCATACAGCTTCTCAGAGTCACAATCAGACGGTGAAATGACGCCCCCAGGGGCAGGTTCTGTCATTGATGGGGCCCCAAGGTGGAATTAGGTGCACTAGTACTTTAACTTTCAGTTGTATATAAACAAGTTAGAAGTTGGAGAATCAAATTAGGCTTAGTGTGAAGTGTTTGGCCCATAACAAAAACTGTGTCTAGCCAGTCATGGCTTAGGTTGGGCTAACCTTTTTCTCTTTCTAGTTAGGCTTAGTGAAGTGCCAGGCCCATTTCGTGGATCTGTGAAAGATGGGTTAGGCTCCTCTCCTTAAAAAAATGAAACATGCCTTTTACTGGGCCAGTGTTGTTATTGTAACATGTTGACATCTGTAATGTGATCCGATCTTCTCATCGGGTTATATCTTTCCACATTTTCGGTTTCGGCTTGGGTTAATTAAGAGCCCTATTCTGCTTTTAACTTTCAACAGTTATTGATTGGATAATTTTATTCTCACAAATAAGGAAATTTGTTCAAAAGAAGTATTTCTAAACGTTACATTTGGTAGCTAATCGTCTCATGTGAGGCAATGAACGTGAATTTTAGTTTCCAACATATTTAGGACTTGGAGTTACACTAACTTGTCTCTCTATCGAGTGAAAGTGAGTGAGACGATGAACATAGTAACAACAAATAGATCACTATATCTATACTTACCCCAGTTGAAACATTAGTTAATGCCACTGAGCCTGTTATCCATCACCCTCCTCGTAGGGAAAAACCAACTACCATAATGGTGCATTACCATTCTGTTTATCTTTCACTTTCAGAACTCATCAAGTCAAACCGAGCTCTCATACCACTTGACTGAGAAAAATCCACATATAGCAATAGATCTAATTTTATGGAAATTAAAGATGTTCAAGACCCAGCTTAAGCCACAGTGCCTCACAGGAGCAAGATTGTAATCTTCATATTGTGAAAGCGTCCAAATTTCAAAACCTTCATTTAAAGGATTAGAAGTATCACCATATTATATTATAGAATTGAAAGCGGCTCTCATGAAGCAAAATCATCTGAATAACCTTCTATTTTGCTTATAGGTTTAGGATGCGTTTCTTTCAGTTGTAAATTTTTTTATTATTTTAATAATTAATTATTATATAATCGATTATAATAAAATTAGTTTTATATTTAGATATATTAATTAAAAATAATATAAAAAATTATTTTTATACATTAAATTATTTAAAAAATATAAAATAATTAAAATTATTTAATTGAAAACAAAATAATATTTACATCTTATAATTTTTGAAATAATTTATAATATAAAATCATAAACTTCAAGCATATGAAAAAATTTATTATAATACATTTAATTTTGTATAAAATTTATTGAAGAATTACCCAAACATATCATGAACAATAAAAAAAAGCTGTTTAACAAAAATAAAAGCTGTTGGTTTGGAAAATAATTCCAACCAAACATACTCATAACAGTTGGAGGAATTGGAGCTACATTAGTTAATTTTGTACTAAAACCGACCGACCCAACCCGACCCGATCGTATATATCCGGGTTGGTTCGGGTAGAAGAATTACGATCTAATAAACCCGTCATATCGGTTCATTTGGTGAACCAACCCGATGACTGATGACCCCAAAAACGACGTCGTTTTTGAGTAATTTCTATTGAAAAATATTCATGGGTTTGGCCCAACCCGACCAACCCGACCACCAACCCGACCAACCCGACCACTAACCCGATCAACCCGACCACCGATCATCCGACCCGAACCGATTGCGATTATCATCGGGTTGGTTCGCCCAAATTACACGAAAAAATTAACACAACCCGACCTGACCCGATTCGACCTTATTTGATTGGTTTGGACATTTTTTACCCCCAAACCCGACCCAACCCGACCCGTGTGCACCCCTAGCTGATATGCATCATACTTTGCAGTTTTAGACATAAATTATCACCAATTGTGTCAGAAATTTGGAAGACCAAAAAGATTGATCAAGATATTGAGACCTTCATAAAAAATAATGAGCCTCTAGCCATGAAACGATACTGGTATTCAGATATCAAGAAAATGACCAATTCTTTGGAATCCAAACTAGGACAAGGTGGCTATGGTCAAGTATATAAAGGAAATCTAAACAATAGTTGTCCTGTGGTCGTGAAGGTACTGAATGCTTCTAAAGGGAATGGGGAAGAGTTTATCAATGAGGTGTTGAGCATCAGTAGAACATCCCATGTAAATATTGTTAATCTCCTTGGTTTTTGTCTTGAAGGCCAGAAGAAATCTTTTGTGTGAAAAGGTATTCTGAATGTTATTATTGAATCCATCTTAGAATACAATCACTAATCTGAATATATAGCCTAAGCTCTAACTAAAGGGCCAGACTAATGGGCCTAATACAAAAAAGGCTAATAATTACATAGGCTAATAATTACATATTTTACAATACTCCCCCTCAAGCTGATGAATGTATATCTATCATTCCCAGCTTGCAAGTAAGTTGGTTGAATCGTTCTGTTGGCAAGCCCTTTGTTAACACATCTGCTAGTTGGTGCCCGGATGGGATGTAGGTTGTTGTTATTAATCCACTATCCAGCTTTTCCTTAATGAAGTGTCGGTCTATCTCAATGTGTTTTGTCTGTCATGCTGAATCAGGATTATGAGCAATACCGATAGCCGATTTATTGTCACAAAACAACTTCATAGGTCCCTCATACCTTATCTTCAAGTCATCAAGCACAATTTTCATCCATAATAGCTCACAAATTCCTTGTGCCATGGCTCTAAATTCAGCCTCAGCACTTGATCTAGCCACTACATTTTGTTTCTTACTTCTCCAAGAAACAAGATTCCCACACAAGAAAGTGCAATAACCTGACGTGGACCTTCTATCACTCACTGACCCTGCATAATCTGCATCAGTATAAGCCTCCATAGTCAAGTTTCCACCTCTTTTGAACAAGAGTCCCTTCCCTGGAGTGGCTTTGAGATACTGCAGAACACGATCTACAGCCTGCAAGTGTCTCACCATAGGATCATGCATGAACTGGCTCACAACACTGACTGTATAAGCTAAATCGGGTCTAGTGTGTGCTAAATAAATCAACTTCCCCACTAGTCTCTGATATTGGACCTTGTCAACCTTGGCACTCTCCTCTTCAGTGCTCATTCTATGATTTTGCTCAATGGGAACACCTTTGGTTTACATCCCGGTTGCTGTTTCCTTCAAAAGATCAAGCACATACTTCCTTTGAGAAATGAAATGCCTTGTTTTGAGTAGGCCACTTCAATCCCAAGAAGTACTTAAGTTTCCCAAGGTCCTTCATCTCAAACTCTGCAGATAATTTTTCCTTGAGCAATTGTCTCTCAACCGGATCATCTCCTGTGATAATAATATCATCAACATAAACAAGAAGTACAGTCACTTTTCTTCCCTTTGAATGTTTGAAGAAAAGTGTATGATCTCCTTGACTTTGCTTGTAGCCTAGGCACACCATTGCTTTTGTAAATCTTCCAAACCATGCTCGGGGAGACTATTTTAACCCATATAAAGCCTTCCTCAATCTACACACTTTGTTTTCTCCACTTGTGGGACCAAATCCTGGGGGAATCTCCATGTATACCTCATCCTCTAAATCTCCATGCAAGAAAACATTTTTAACATCAAACTGGTTTAGTTCCCACCCAGAATGGGCAGTAAGAGAGAGTAAAATACGAACAGTGTTCATCTTTGCCACAGGAGCAAACGTCTCCTCATAATCGATGTCATAGGTCTGAGTATATCCCTTTGCCACTAGCCTTGCCTTGTATCAATCAAGAGTGCCATCTGATTTGTGCTTGACTATATAGATCCACCTGTAACCAACTGGTTTCTTGCCTCCTGGCCTCTCAACAATTTCCCAAGTTCCATTTCTTTCAAGTGCTTTCATCTCCTCATCCATAGCTTGGATCCAATTTGCATCTTTTAGTGCCTCTTGAACAGATGTTGGGATTCTCACAGAGTCAACAGCTGTAATAAAACTTTGATGCTGCAGGGAAAGGTGTTTAGAGGAAACAAATTGGGAAATAGGGTACTTGGCACAAGACCTTTTCCCCTTTCTCAAAGCAATTGGTAAATCATCTGGATCAAGGTCAAGAGTATCAGAAATCTGAGAATCAGAAATGGGAAAAATATTTTCAGTATTTACCTCCGGTTCGGACAGTTGAAGTTGTTTTTGGACCAGGTTGGGTTTTTCTCTCCTCTGATACACTAATGTTGGCTCACTAGCTTTGTTCTTCACTGGCGCTGAAGGTGCTGATTCCTGCAAAACAGATGGAGGAACAGGAACAGAACCATAAACAGGAGACTCTAAAGCAGGTGACTCAGAAACAGGTGAAACAGGTGACACAGGTGACTCGGGAACAGGTAACTGAGGAACATTTAACTGAGGAGCAGGTGGCTTAGGAAGACAAGGAGCAAGGATGAGAAACTCGGACTCAGATTCCAAAGTACTGCTCTCCCCCTGAAGCTGAGGGCGAGTGAAGAACGACACATGTTCATGGAAGGTGACATCCATAGAGACAAAGTACTTACGACTGGAAGGATGATAGCATTTGTACCCCTTTTTGTTAGGTGCATAACCCAGAAAGACACACCTGACTGCACGAGAATCCAACTTAGTTCGATGTTGTTTATGAACATGAACAAAGGCAACACAACCAAATACCCGCGACTCAAGACTCTGCATGATACGAACAGAAAGAAAGTGTGAGAGCATAAACTGAACAGGACTGACATTACCTAAAACACGAGATGGTATCCGATTAATCAAATAGGCAGCAATCAGTACATACTTCTCCCCAATATGACTTTGGGACTGACATTTGGAAGAGAAGGGCTCGAGCGACTTCAAGTAAGTGGCGATTTTTTCTTTCTGCAACCCCATTTTGTTGCGGGGTGTCAACACATGTAAATTCATGGATGATGCCCTGTTTACTATTAAAGCTTGAAAGACTATGATTGACATATTCTTTTCCATTGTCTGAATGTAATCTTTTAATGCATTTCCCAAATTGTGTCTGTACCATATGATAAAATTGAGTAAACAGTAGGGGTACTTCTGATTTATCCTTCATAAAAAAAAGCCAAGTCACTCTAGTACAGTTATCAATAAAGGAAACAAATCATCTCGCACTAGAAATGTTAGAAATAGGGGCAGGTCCCCAAACATCAGAATGTATAAGATCAAATGGTTCGACACTTTTATTAAAACTAGAGGGAAAAGTAACACGATGGTGTTTAGCAAATTGACAGACGTCACACTTAAAAGACTCGACAGACTGTTGTAAAAACAAGGACGGGAACATAGACTTAATAAGAGAAAATGGAGGATGACCAAGACGCTTGTGCTGAAGCCAGACCTGTGATGTAGGGGAATGAGACTCAGAATGAGACTGGAGACAGGAAGACAACACCTTCTAACCGTCCCTTTCATCAGACAGATAGTACAACCCTCCCTGTTCCTTAGCAACTCCAATCGTCCTCCCCGTGATAAGATCCTGAAAAACACAATGAGAAGGGAAAAATGTTACTGCACAATTTTGGTGTCGAGTAAGTTTATGAATAGAGATCAAGTTATTGAAAAGTTTGGGAACATGAAGCACATTTTTCAATTTTAACGAGGATTGAAGTTCAATATTCCCAGAACCAACAATAGGGTTATGAGATCCATCGACAACAGTAATGTAAGAGAGACTAGAAGAGGAGACATAAGAAGAGAAATGTTTGGAATGAAATGTCATGTGATCAGTGGCACCTGAGTCAATAATCCATGCATCCCGAGGGATAGTAGCAGATGCATAAGACTTCTTACCATTCATTGCCCGAGAACAATATTTAAGAGGCTTACTAATATAGTCTTCTCTAGGTTCAGACATCAGAACAGTTGAGAAGAGGTGCTGTCAGGAAAGAACGAATGCACAGGCTTCAAATGACCCACGAAAAAAGGTTCTCCGATCGCGGTTTGGACCTCTCAAACGGACTGAGGAAGGTCTGACGGTGCTATGGCGAAAAGTGCGCAACGAAAAAGTGGCCGGAAGGCGGCGCGTGACACACACGCGCCCGGAGATGGTCGGAGCTGTGGCGGCGCGTGGAGGCGCGTCCGGTGGCCGTTGGCCACGATCTTCTGGGTTCTGGCCGGCTTTTGGACGGCGAACCCGATGGTGGGGTCACCGGCGCGAGATAAGCAGAAGGCGGCGGTGAACGGAGCTAAACAGTCCCTAACGGCGGCAGACAATGGCTGAACGGAGCGGAACAATAGTTGGTGAGGTCTAATGGGCAAAAAAGGGCACAAAGAAGGTGCCAGAAGTTACACTGAAGGCAGAAAAAAATCTGCAATGAAGGCGGCTAGGGTTTTTGTGCAGAAGCGAGACCCCCAAGACCGGGAGCTCTGATACCATGTGTAAAAAGGTATTCTGAATGTTATTATTGAATCCATCTTAGAATACAATCACTAATCTGAATATATAGCCTAAGCTCTAACTAAAGGGCCAGACTAATGGAGCTAATACAAAAAAAGCTAATAATTACATAGGCTAATAATTACATATTTTACAACATCTCTTATCTACGAATTTATGCCCAATGGATCACTTGAAAAGTTTATACACAAGAAGAATTTTGAAACCAATCCACCTTTGAGTTGGGAAAGATTACACCAGATAGCAGAAAGGATAGCTAAAGAGGATCTTGGCATAGGAAATTTGCTGACACTCGGATTTTACATTTGGACATAAAACCAAACAACATCCTTCTGGATAAAAACTTTGGCCCCACAATCTCAGATTTTGGGCTGGCTAAGCTCTGCTCAAAAACACAAAGTATCATCTCTATGTTGGATGCCAGAGGGACAGTTGGGTATATAGCCCCAGAAGTATGGAACAGAAACTTCGGAGGAGTGTCACATAAGTCTGATGTCTATAGTTATGGAATGACGATTTTGGAAATCGTAGGAGGAAGGCAGAACATCAATACTGAAGCAAGTCATTCCAGTGAGACATATTTTCCTCATTGGACATACAAGCGTATTGAGGTGGGCAGCAATATAGCATGGCCTGCATAGTGGTATGACCACAGAGGAAAACGAAATTGTAAAGAAAATGATTATAGTAGGATTGTTGTGCATACAGACAAACCCATCTGACAAGCCTCCAATGAGTAGGGTGATTGAAATGTTAGAAGGAAGCATAGAATAGTTGCAAATTCCACCAAAGCCATTCATATTTTCTCCTACAAAAACCGAAGCGGAGTTTTGCACTGCTCGTAATAGCTGTCATTGATTTTCTGTTTCTGATTAGTGGAATATTAGAGAATTTTTGTCAAGAATTTTTCCATTTACACAGCTTATATAACCTTCCTCTATTAGAGAATTTTTGTCTAGAATTCTAGGAGGATTATAATAAAATTCCCACTTAAATATTGTCCATCTGATATATTTAGAACTCTAGGATGAAAGTATAATAATGATTTATGATTACATCGATGTTTCAAATGTCATAAAGTTAAGCTGTGGAAGATTATATATTAACACCAATTGGCAAGATAAAAAGGAATGGTCGAGATATTGAAGCCTTCCTTGAAAGTCAAGATCCTCTGGGTCTAAAAATATACAGTTTTTATTTTAAAAAAAAAATACAATTTCTCTGATGTCAAGTTCTAGGGTTTTTTTTTTTTTTGGTCTAAAAGTTCTAAGTTATTGGGAGAGGATGTCAAGTTCTAAGTTAAACTGGGAGAGGATGGTTATTGGATCGTACCCCGATTATCTACTATTCGAACCCAACTTCAGGATGTTAGACCCAAGCGACACTATGTCTCTATCCCATGTCAACGCCAACCTGTCCCTCTGTTGACTCAGCACTTCTCCAGGAGATTCTTTGGCAGTTATAACAAATGGATTCTGTGCATTACAATTATGTTCTCATTACAAGCTTAAGAATGCCCTACGAGGCCTAGGGGAGGCTCTAAGGTGGGGGTTAAGAATGCCCTACGAGGGGTCTCAGGAGAAAGGGGAGGAGGGAGGGGGAGTGGCATTCATTGGGTGAGAATGGAACTTGTCCCCCCTTACACACAAGCAGCATCGAGTTCTAACTGAGCAAAGACCCATTGGAACCTATGCACCCTACAATGTTGGGGTGTATGATGCACTCATTAATTTTATCTGCAATAACAATTTTTTTCTGTTTTTTGGTTTTATGATTTTTCTTTTCTTTGACACACTCCACCACCACCCCACCCTTACCACCACTACTACCATCACCACCCCCACCCCTACCATCATCACCACCACCACCACTATCATCAACACCATCCCACCTCCTACTAGCTCGTCGACAACCTCACACAACTTCTCATACATACCTATATCAGTTGAATTCCCAGTGTTGTTATCACAGAGAGAGGCATTGTCTTTGAGACGCAGAAAACAAATGGAGGAAGAGTGGCTTCGCCGATGGTGGCGCGTTGGGTGGTCCACAATGACAGTGAACGGCGACGCGGTGGACGTGCAGCGGCAAGACGGATCTAAGTGGTGCTCATGGCCAGTGGCTGGTGCGCAGTGGAGATCTATGGCTATGGTTGATGGCGACTTGTGGTTACTTAGGTGGAGGCAGAGGTTTGGTGGTCCAGGGGCGACGGTTGTTGGTGGCTCGTGGTGGCTTAGGTGGAGGACGGCTAGGTCTGGTGGTTTGTGGTGGCTTAGATCAAGGCTGGTTTGGTGGCTTGCGGATGGTGAAGGACGACGACTTCGCTGGATATTGGGCATGGCGGAGACGCCGCCGTCGCCGGCGAACCCGAAGATGAGGGTCGTGTTTGAGGTTGAGGTTAAGGTTGAAGATGGAAGGATGTGCCCCAAAGCAGTTTCAGATCTTATACTTGAGGTTAAAGATGGAAGGATGGCCATGGTGTTGGGTCCCCTTCGGCGTTGATGAACCTTTAAAAAGTAATGTTTTTACGGTTCAATTTCTGGGTTTTTCATTCTCTTTTAATTTATTTAATTAAGTTTTGTCCTTATATTTTTCATGTTTTTTAATTTAAAGAGTTTTTCTTCATTCTTTGTATTTTCTTTTGCTTTTGATAGGTTTTTTTCCATGGGAAAGAAAGGATTATTTTTGCATGGAAGAGGTGAAGCTTGACAAGTCTCTCGGACGATCGGCGCTAATAGCGTCCAAGAACCGGCGCCAGCGCTAGTGAGGCGAACGAGGGAATTTTCTCAAGTCTAACCTAGTTCGGCGCTCAATCCGTGGGATTTCTTCAGCGCTCAAGCGCGCGAGATGGCGAATATCAATAAGGGGTGATATTGTTGATATTTCATTCTCTTAGCTCAACGCGCCGTGAACTGTAAGTGGGCGCTTCGAGCGCGTGTTTTGTGAATAATTGGTCTCCCGTGATCAGCCGAGAACCAGCGCCGGCCTTGAGAGTTAGTGCTGGCGAATGTGAAAAGGTAAAACTTTCCTCCAATCGCGTAACAATCCAACACCGTGAATTTCTTATAAATAGAAAGTTACGCCAAATTTTAAGACATTCTGCAGCAGCCGTCAAGACAACTCAAATCCTAATTTCATGTGGGCGCATCAAGACTTGAAGATTAGGGATTCTCTTCAATCTTTCCACCAATTATCAATGGAGTTTGTCATCTTCTATTCTTTGTTTTGTTCTTTTCCTATGTGTAACTAACTTCCCCTCGTTAGGGGGACGATGGATCTTGATACTTTGATGATGTAATTTCTTTTATGGGTTTAATGCATGTTTTTATCTCATGATTTACGTGTTTATCTCTGTTCTTAATGCTTTTCTAAACTACAAGATCAATTTGGGAATGATAAATTGGGTTTATGTATGATTTGGGAAAATTTGCATGAACCTAGAACTTGTGATACACACCATAATTTCTGCAATCGCTAGGGATAGACGTTGTGGGTTATGTGGTCTTTCTTATAATTCCTCTGTTCTTGATAATGCCTTTCTAATTGGAGTTAGACTAAGGGATTAGTTAATTTCAATCAAACCAAGTAAGAGGATTAGTATACCAAGGGATTGGGTATTAATTAATGTTTGGAATTGACCATGAATCATTGAAATAGAACATGTTTTAAACCAATTTTTAGAAGTACATTTGAAAGAGTTCAAGTGAAGTCTGAACCCTAACACTTTCTTATTCTTGATTTCATCTCTTGTTAAATTGATTGATTTTACTTTGTTTAGTTTTATTTACTTTCTTTTAATTATCTTTATTTTCATTTTTTTTTCAACTTCCATATTTTGATTGGCTTAAATAGTGTTAATTTAACGAATTTGGTAATTGGCAATATAATCCTCGTGGGACGATTCTCTTTTCACTACTTTATTACTTTTTGCGATTCGGTGCACTTGCCGATTTTCACATCAAGTTTTTGGCGCTGTTCTTGGATTATTGTTGTTAATATTAAATAGTAGTTAAAAAAAGACACTAATTTAAGTATTTTTTAATTGTTTAATTTTATTTTTTATTGCTTATTTTTAATTTTTATTTTATTTTATTTTATTTTTATTTTTATTTTCTTTCTTTACTTCACTACTTGGTTTGCTTGTTTGTGTTTATGCAAGGTTCTTTGGAATCGGAAGAATTACTTTTTGATCCAGAGATAGAGAGAAACATTTAACTAGAGCAAACCTAGGAAAGCAACGAGAGAGAGGAAGAGACTTGAAGAAGTAGAACAAAAGATGGCGAAAAGAGTTGTAATCGCAGAATTGCGAAGACGTACATTAGCCAAGTAACGACTATGCTACTACCGTCTGGAGCAATTATTGAGAATATTTCTACCGGTATTGTGCGCCCGCTATTCAAGCCAATAATTTTGAGATTAAACCAAGACTTCTCCAAAGACAAAGGGTGCAACCGCGAGAAAACTTTGGGGAGGCCATGCGAGAAGATCCAAACTTGCATATTGCGAATTTCTTGCAAATACTATGATACTTTTAGGTATAATGGCGTTACGATGATGCCATTAGATTACGATTGTTTCCATTTTCGCTCAGAGATAAAGCAAAGAGCTGGCTACAAGCCCACCACAAGGGAGCATTTCTACTTGGGAGGATTTGGTTAACAAATTTTTGACTCGATACTTTCCTCCATCAATGTTTGTGAAGATAAGGAGTGAGATTGCTTGCTTTACTCGAATCGGGAGAATCTCTTTATGAAGCATGGGAGAGATTCAAGGAGCTATTAAGGCGATGTCCTCACCATGCATTTGAGGTTTGCCAACAGGTACAAATATTTTATAATGGTTTGAATCATTCCACAAGACTTATGGTGGATGCATCTGCAGGTGGGTCTTTAAACACTAAGACTCCTGAAGAGGCTCAGGAATTATTTGAGGTTATGGCCACTAATGAATATCAGTTGCCTAGTGGGAGGGCATTAGTCAGACAAGGAGTGATGGAGCTTGGTACTTTTGATGCCTTACTTGCTCAAAACAAAAGTATTTCTCAGCAGTTGGCTAACCTAACTAAGCAAGTTGAGAGTATGCAGGTAAATTCTGTGAACCATCAAAGGTTAATTTGTGACTTCTGTGGAGGTAACCATGCTAATGGTGGATGTGAGGCAAGCAATTCTGGTTTTAGTTCTCAAGAGCAGGTAAATTATATGAGTAATCCTTCCAGACCTCAGGGTGTTCCATTTTCAAATACATATAATCCAGGGTGGAGGAATCATCCTAATTTTTCTTGGAGCAATCAAACAGTGCCATTGAATCCTCAACCAGAACAGAAGTCTCCTCTTGAGATTACAGTGGAGAAACTCTCTTTGCAGACCTCTGCTTTTATGCAACAGACTTCAGCTTTTATGGAAGAGTCGAGGGCCAATTTCAAGAATCATGAGGCCGCTATTAGAAGTCTTGAGAATCAAGTGGGGCAAATAGCGAAACAGCTTCAAGAGAGACCTCTAGGTACCTTTCCGGAGTGATACTGTTGTCAATCCAAAGGAGCAATGTCATGCAATTACACTGAGAAGTGGCAATACTTTGGATGGACCAGTTAAGGACATTGATGTTCCTGTTGCAGATGTCCCATTTCAAGAGTGCTGTAATGAAGAAGCTAAAGAGGAGCAACCAAAGTGGCAGAGGAAGAAGAAGGAATGTGAGAAGAAAATAGTTGATCCTTCATTGTATGCTAAACTTCCTTATCCTCAAAGATTCGGGAAGGAGATTCAAGAAAACAATTCTCCAAGTTTTTAGAAGTCTTTAAGAAGTCTCCACACGAGATAAACATTCCTTTTTGAGGCACTTGAGCGGATGCCCTCTTATGCAAGGTTCATGAAAGATTTGCTCTTGAAGAAAAGGAAGTTGAAAGAAGATGAAATTTGGCACTTTGAGGAGTGCGAATATGTCGCTATAATTCGAGAGAAATGGCCACCTAAATTGAAAGATCCAGGTAGTTTCTCTATTTCTTGCACCATTGGCAAACTGACTATTGAGAAAGCTCTTTGTGATTTAGGAGCTAGCATTAATTTAATGCCATTGTCAATTCTCCGTAAGCTTGGGATAGATAAAGTGAAGCCAACTACAATGTCTCTTCAACTAGCTGATCGGTCAATTAAACATCCATATGGTATAGTGGAAGATTTGCTAGTGAAGGTTGACAAGTTTATTTTCCCACCGATGATTTTGTGATTTTGGATATGGATGAGGATGCTTTGATATTCCTCTCGATTCTTGGAAGACCATTCTTGGCTACTTCGGGAGCGTTGATTGATGTGCCTAGAGGAGAGCTTATTTTGAGGGTGGATGGTGATCGGTGACTATTAATGTTTTTGATAAATGCTAAGCTTCTTGTTTACATCGATCTCTATGCCCCTGTCAAATGCATTCAAGACAAGCCCCTGGAGGATTTGGCTAATAAGAGTCCTTCATCATCAGTCAATCTCATTTTCCTTATCCCAAGATGGTTGATGAAAAGGAGAAAGGACCTCCTCTTTCTAAAAGTGTTGTAATTGAAAAAGATCCTCCAGCTTCCACTGATTTATTGAAGATTGATTCCAGAGGCGGCCTGACGTCACCGATGTGTGGAGGCAAAGAGCCGACAAAAAGAAAGATGTCATCTTATTTCTCTTGCTTCAAGCCATCATGACTAGTTGAAAAGGCAACGTCGAGCTAATGACGTTAAACAAATGCGCTTTTTTCGGGAGGCAACCCAAATTTTCTCTCTTTTTCTCTTTTATTTTTATTTTTATTTTTATTTTTGTTTTTATTTTTATTTTGTTATTTTCTTATTTTATTGACTAACATTTTTCTGTTTTGTAATTAGCTAGTGTTGAGTCGGCTTAGGTGCCTCCACGAGTTCTTCAGCCTTTGTAGGGGATGTATACGATTGTCGGCCATCAAAAAGATTTTTTTCTTCTTTCCTTTAGCTTTTAATTTTTGTATTTATTTATTTATTTTATTTTATTTTGTTTCCATCATCCCTATTGTGTTTTGAGTCATTTTGTGCATTCTTCTTTTCTTCCTCCGGTGTGTTGAATTGAATATTCAATGATTGTTTGAATTGTGGATTGATTTGATTTCTTAGGATAGCACATGAGAATTTATGAGTTGCATTTATCTCTATTGTTTCAATTTTGTATGGATGTTCTTCCCATTTTTATGATTGATAGACTTTGGATTTTAATTGCATGTCAAGCTTAGAAAAGTTTATGGGATTGCATGTGTGTGATGATTTGCATCTAGAAGTTGTTTGATTCTCTCTTGAGGCGAAAACCCGATCGTAGGCGAGTTGCATGATTAAGGAAATGATAAGGGTTCGCCTTCTTTGGACCGTTTGAGCCTTCAAGCTAACCCGTGACACGCTTTATTCTTAGGTCCCTTTTTCAAAAGAAATTTTATTATTGTTTGGCCTCTGTTTCTTTTCTTTACCCACATTTTCCTTTTCCCATACCCATATAAAAAAAAAAAAGCTTTCTCTTAAATAACCTCTGTTGAGTGCATATCTTGTATTGTTTTATTATTCAAGTTTTTGTTATTTTTGTGCATGAAGTTTTGTGGAATTTCTCTATCCCATATTCGAAGAAGAATGAAAGATCGGTCGGAATAGAACTCACCCGAAAATTTTAAAGAAAAAAAAAAAAAAAAAAAGAAGAAGAGAAAGTCCACCCAAAGTATTGCAAAGAAATAAGTTTGGGGTGGAGGTTGTTGAAAAATAAAAAGAAAAGAAAGAAAAAAAAAAAAAGAAAAAGAAAAAGAAAGTGAATGTTGTATTGATTCTTTTGTCCTCTCTCTTCAGTCGCTTAATGTTGGCACACAAATTTGGTCTTTTTGCACTTGTTCAGTATTTTGAGGCTTGAATTGTGAAATTTGTATGATTTTGTATCTCAACTTTTGTTTTCATTATCGTACCACTTCTTTCTTAACCCATACTCTTAGCCTTTCATTACAAGCTTTTAAAGACCCTTTTGATATTTGATTGTGTGTTGTTTACATTAGTAGAGAGAGAGATGAAAAACAACCCTATGGATGTGGGTTTGATGTGAATTTACTGTTTTATAAACTTATTTGGGCTTGTACTTGATATGAAGAGGTTGGAAAATTTTCATTCATGTTTTTGATGAAAGTCATTTTTGTGCGTAAGAGTTGCATGTGAGGACGATGTGATAATTGGATTGTTCCACCGTGTGCGTGGCACTCGATGAAATTAGATTGTGAATTAGTTTTTGAGGATATGAATGATTTTCGATGACACGTGGCCCATTGCCATGTTTAGTCGATTTGAGTTTTAGTTTATTTTATTTTATTTTATTTTTCTTTACTTGAGGACAAGTAAAATCTTAAGTTTATATCTCGGGCCCTTTCTATACTTCACCTGGTCCGTCACGACCCTCGGCGTTAAACCATCCCCTCCGTCATGGTGGAAAGTGGCTAACCAGTTAAGAAGGTTGCCATGAATTAATTGTAAGCATGGATGATATAACAAGTGTAAATCAATGGTTGAGATGAAAAGTATTTTTATCGTATTTTTATCTTCTTAATTTTTTTTTGTTAAGTGATGAATCATAGAATAAAAAATATATAAAAATTATAAAAAAAATTTACACTAATAATTGAGTTTTATTAATAATATTTTTTATTTTTTTATTTATAATTTATTACTTGAAAAAAAAAATTTAAGAGAATTGGCCAAATTGTAGTCTTCCTTCGGTGACGCCCTGGAGTGGGAACTGCCCATTTGCAGCACAATAATTTGCAGATTGATTTTTCCATTGTTGGAATGTTGTGTTGTTTGAGGTTGATTGTTTAAATGTTGGATTACTGAAGGTGAAGCAAAGAAGAGAAACCAGGGAAACCCATTGAACCAGTGGAAAGCCATTCTAAAATAGACTTCAAACCCCAAATGGGTTTCAAATCAAGTTCATGTTTTCAGGTGTCTTTCGTGGAATTGAACATGAAAGTGATATTGGAAATCACACACGAAGAATACGAAGGTGAAGAAGCAGAGCAGATCCAAATGACATGGGTATTTTGAGGTACCTGTCGTTGTCGCGTTATTACCCACTATGGTTGGAGCGATCCAGAGCTTGTTGGGGAGGTCGTCTTCCGACATGGTGAGGAGCTTGCAGTTGAAGAAGACAGGCCGACGTTGGCCACATCGGCGTCGTGGTGGTGGTGGAGGATTTCGACGAATGCAAAATAATTATTTAAGGGCTTCACGTGTAAACACGCAAAAGTGACGTATTTATTTGTAAATAGCATTTCACAAATACGAGAAACCTGCTATTGCAGGTCATTTTGGAGGTTCATCCATGGGCATCCGGCTTCTCTCCAGTTGCAATACCTCTAGCAATGATTTGGATTATTTATTTTTCATCCAATAATTAATATTAAAATTATTTTTAATATTAAAAATAATACTGATCATTAAATAAAAAATAAATAATCCAAATCATTACTACAACACCTCCGACAATTAGAGAAAAGCCGAATTTCATCCATGAACCCAAACTTATAAGGTCCATGGTGAAAGCTACCAAAACGAGGTATAAGACAAGGAGAATTCTAATATATAACATCTAGAGGGTGGTTCATGAATAAATCAAGTGCAGATAAGTTATTAATTTATTATTAAAATAAATTAAGATTAAAATATTATATTTAATTAATAATATTAAGATTTGTATATAAATTTAATTATATTATTTTTTATAAATAATTATATATATAAAAAATTTATAAATTTTAACTCGATAATATTTATATATTTAAATCTACATGTAGATATAAAAAAAGTAGTTCATCCATGAATCACTTCTCAAGTGGTCCATAATAGTGTTTTTCATAAGACAATCTTCTTATATTGGAGCTTGCTATTATGGATCCATTATGCTTGGGTCTATGGATGCACCAATTATTTATTTATTTATGTATTTATTTGATAGAATCTATATATAAATCTGAGTGTATATAAATATTACTAGTTAAAATTTGTAAATTTCTTATATATACAATTATTTATAATAAAAAAGTGATCTAGTTGCATTTGTGTGTGAATCTTAGTGTCACTAGTTGAAATATGTACAGTTTTAAGTAATCAATTTTAACTGTTCATTTTTTAATTAATAAATCAATGATTTATTATTGTTAGTCCATCAATGAACCATATATTTTTAGGTCCATATTAGACAAACTCTCTTATATTGTTATTGAAGGAGAGCTTGCTATAATGAACCCATTATGTTTGGGTCCATGGATGTATCACCTTTTTTTTTATCTGACCATATCTATAAGCAGATTTTAGTGTATGTAAATATTACGAGTTAAAATATGTAAGTTTTTTATATGTACAGTTATTTATAAAAAAAAAGTGATTTGTCTAAATTTGTGTGTAAATCTAAGTATTATTAATTGAAATATATAGAATTTTAAGTAATTAATCTGAGTCGTTAATTTTTTTATTAATAAATCAATAATTTATTATTGTTAGTCTATCAATAAATCATATATTTTAGAATCCATATTAGAGAAACCCTATTGAAGGTGTACCATGCAGATATACAAACCACCAAGACCAGTATATTTCACTGTCCATACAAATGATTAGTATTAAAAATAATGGTTAAATTAAAGTTTTTGTCTTTATAGTTTACACACATTTTTAATTTAATTCTTAGAATTTTTTTTAAATCAGTCTTTATACTTATATAAGTTTTCAAAAATTATTATTGCTTTGTTAACTTTTGTTTTAATATCATTAATTTAGTCCTTACTAGATATTTTATAAAGTAAAAAAAAACATATAAAAGAATACTTATTGAACCAAAAAAATACTTATTAAAAAAATAAACACTTACTAAAATAAAAGAGTACCTATTGAACAAAAAATATCTATTCAGAAAAATAAGCACATATTAAAATGAAGAGCATATATTTATCGTTTTACATAGAAAAATAAAGTATTTAAAAGAATTTTTATTAGATAAAAAAACACTTACTTTATTAATCAATGGACAGTAATATAATGACACTCTATATAACAAAAGATAATAGTGGATGACTATTTTAAAAATTCTTATAAATGTGAGAACTAATTTAAAAATAAAAAAATTATAAATATTAAATTAAAAATAAGTAAAAAGTATGTGAACCAAAAGTTTATTTTAACAAATAATAATAATTTATGTGACACCAACTTAATCATACAGTGTGAAATAATTATCCTTTATATTTGGTGTTCCTAAATATCTCTCATGTAAAACTTTTTTAGCATTTCACTTTTCTACATAATATCAGAGCTTCCACATCCAAGATGACTTCTTGTTCCCAACTCAAACCACCATTATCAATAATTATGTTGGTAAAACACCCGATTTTAAGAATTTTTTGCTTTCATACTCCGACAATTTTTTAATATAATGCCAAATATATGATATGATATATTAATTAGTGCACAGGATCAATAAGAACATTAACACCTACATGGCTACATCTAAAAAAAGTTGCCCATCAAGTCACTTTTGAATAGTACAATGTAAACCGCACATCGTGTCTATCCTTAGCTTTTCTCAAATGAAGATGATTTTGAATCATACACAATTCCTACTTATAAATATTTGAATTTAATTTTGATATAATGTAAGTGTAAATTTTTTAATTATTAATTAACTATATATTATTATATATATAATTTTTAAAATAATTATTATGATAGTTAAATATTTTTTATAATATAATATTTTATAATTAATTGATAATATAAATTTTTTACACAAATAATATAAAGTAAATTATATTTATTTTCTTTTAAGTTTGATGATATTACATTCAGTCTCATTTTTAAAAAAAATGATATTCATCCTTATTAATTAATCAAGTTACATAATAGTGTAAATATTATCAATTAAAATTTATAAAGTTTTCAAAGATTCACGATTATTTATAAAAAAATATTTTTTAAAAAAAATATTGACCCCATTTTTTTTAAATGACACTCACTCCTCAATTAATTGATCAAGTTGCATAATTGTGTAAATATTATCAGTTAAAATTTATAAAATTTTCAAAGCATTCACGATTATTTATGAAAAATTGTGTATACTAAAAATAATCGTATATCTTGAAAATTTTACAGATTTTAATTAGTAATATTTATATATAATAATAATTTTTTTATAAAAAAAACTTTGACAATTTTCTACTGTGTGAGTGTGTAAGGAGTTTTTGAAAAAATATATATATTTTTTAACTAGTAATATTATTAAATTTTAACCGATAAAAAAATATTATTAAATTTTAACTGGTAATATTTATACATAATAATATTTTTTAAAAATATTTTTTTCATAAATAATTATAAATACTAAAAATCTTATAAATTTTAACGATAATATTTATATGATTATATAACTTGATCAATTAATGAAAGTGAGTGTTATTTTTAAAAAAGAATAAAAATAAATGTAATATCAAATTTAGAAGAAAATGAATGTAATTTACTCAATAATATATCACAATTAAATCTTAAATATTTTCCATTTTAATTATTCTATTCTATATCTATATATTTAAAACTCTAGCATATAACATGCCAAACGCGAATTCCTTCACATTACTTGGCAGTTCCCGCGCGCTCAACTTTTCCAGGTTAGTCGCACATGTCCTCTTTTTTTTTTTTTGTTATCCATATGAGGAGTTCCCGCTGGAAAAATTCTTATCCTCCTGGAGGATCTTTCACCGTAAATTTGTACATGACGACACCTAAAAAGTTAGAGGTACCTACTAGATTTTGATGGTTGTGGTACCTACTAGATTTGATGGTTGTGATCTTCGTGTAGGAAGAAAGCTCTTACTCTAGAAGTCAACAATCTCATCTGTTTTGCACTGAAACTTTTGAGTAGTCCACCTGGTTACAAATAATAAAAAATTAATACTGCATGCGTCGATTTTTCAAATTAACACGCTAATATAGAATGAAAAATATTTTTTGTACTATTAAATTTAATATTTTGTATAAATATTATATGTTAATAAGAGTATAAATAGATAGAAATAAAATTTTAACTCTAATATTATATTAAATTTTAACTTAAAATTAATTTATATGAAGAGAAATAACACACTAAATTTATAAATTGTATTAAAAAAATTGAGTGAGCCTAGACTCTTGACAAATCAAACGACTAGTACCATGAGAATGGTGAGGACAAACCTTGTCTATGATCGCTGCTCTTCCAACTTGACCAACACTTCTCGGAATGCCAGTCCCTTTCGTTTTCTCCCAACCGTTCAGAATGTCACTCTATTCTACGAATGCCCCTCTGGGAACTCAATTGTGGTGGGAAACACTTTTACGTGCCAGAATGATAGCAATAAACATGCTTTCTATGTGGTCAATGGAACTCAGCTAAAGCAGTTTCCAAGGCAGAACTGTGGGGTTAGTATTCAAGTACAAGTTTCACAGGATGTTGTTTTGGACTCTGAGGATGGAGTTGACAAGCTGAAGAAAGCGCTGGATCAAAGTTTGATGTGCAGTACCATGCAGATTGGTCTTCACAGTGCAGAACATGCAGGGAATCTAGATGAGCATGTGGGACTATTGAGAATGATTCGTCTCAGTTTTCCTGTTATTGCCCCGGTGGAACTCATGATTCAGCGTGTGCAGTGTGCTACTCACAAAAGTATGTACTCTTTTTTTTTGCAGTTCACTTCTCTTCGCCATTTTCTTGATTCTGCCAGGTATAAATTTGTTATTTGATGTTCTGTTTCTTGGTCTTGTATACTAGTTTTTCTCATGCTAGTTTTGATAAATATAAGATCAACACATCATAATAAACAAGATAAAAAATTGGCATGGTTCCGTTCAACAAATCATATACGTACAAATACCGACATCCACTGTAGATAGTCCTCCTCTGTCTAATAAAAGCTTTTTTACTAAACTGTCACTGTTAATAAAATTATTTATCAAATTGTTATTTTTTTGAATTATTTATCAAATTATCATTTTTTAACTCATTTCCTCAAAATGTCACACTTTTCAATCTGAGCTATCCATAATCCGAGGAAAATTCTTCTTGTTGATTATCGTGATATTATTTTATTATTTTTTTCTCACCTTCAAAATCATCCCTTTTACTCAATCTCACGCTTACATCCACGTCAGTTATATGTGATTATAGGAGGCCATTTTTCTTTTTTGTAAATTCGTGGGATCTCTCAAGTGGGTATTCTGAAATATAACACTTTTGGCATCATGAAAATCATGAAAATATTATATTTGTTGGCGCAATCATTTGAGAATAAGCCAATAAGTTTAGTGTAACCAACTAGTATATATTCCCACACCCTCCCCGTTCGTGCCATCTTAAGCATTTGCTTAATTCTCACTATCTCTCTACAAATTTCTTCTCTGCAAACACTCAACTCTCTCAATTCTTACGAGTGGTGTCGGGATCATTATTTAATAATCAAATTTAGATTATATTCCTTCATAAAGCGTAAGTATCTCTTTCATAGTTAAATAGTTTATTTATTATTTGTTGATTACTTTTTAGTAGGTTAGTGTTAATTGTAATTTAATATTATTATACTTTAATATTTTTATTGACTAATGAATAATGAAGTTGTATGATATGTAATCTAAATTATATGGATAATTATTTTATAGGTAATCGAGTAGGATATATATCTTTGACATGACTTACATTAGTAAATGTAGCTTAATTCAAAATATTTGACTTTGGAAATTTTTTTTACATAAATAAGCGTATTGAATATTATAGTTGATTGTTAATATATTGAATAAATATATGTAATACATTATTATACATCGTTATAAATATTTTTACCCTAGTATATATGTCGATTAATATTATAATTGATGTTTAATATATTAAATAAATGTGTTGAATTATTATTGTTCGAATTGGAGTTAACATGACAAAATCGCTAAATGTGCACATTTACTTCAATGGACAATGTATGATGGTGAAGAGGGTGTCATGTATCGAGGTCCTCCTCCTGGCTATGTGTCATCACAAAAAAATAATACACATGACTTTGGATGAGTTGAAAATTAAGATCAATTCAAAGTTGAGGCTTCAAGCAAACCAACATGTGTCCAAAGTTGTCTATCGGTGTCCGCAATGCTTCAATCCGTGGAGATGGGTAGGGCTTCCAATAGAAGACGATGATGATGTAAAGTACATGATAGATTCTTTCTGTTAAACTCCGAACATGGCGTCTATGGAATTGTATGTGGAGGTAGAAACAAGTGGGCAAGAAAAGCATGCTGAAGCTCCTGGTGAAATTGAAGGTCAAGTTGGTCGGTCTAATCAAGTTGAGTCATGCAATATGATCGTTATTGGTGGTGCAATGGTTGAACTTGATAACCCACTTGTCAGAGATGCAGTATGGGAGTCAAGTGAAGACGAAGAACAAGTAGGCGAGGCGACGATTCGACAACGACATGAGGCGTTGGAAACTTTGATGCCGAAGAAAATTTACAGTTTCCATTGGCGATTGCTCTTCAATCCATATTTATGCCTCGGGGACACTCAATCCGTGTTTGTGCCACCATGCCCTCGGTTTTCTCAAATTAAATCGGGATGCATTGAATAATCCCCCATAACTTGCACGAGTTAGACACTCGTGGGACTTGGGGCATGGGTGATGAATTCTATGTTGGCTTGTAATTTCCATCAAAAGATTCAAAAAGTTAGCTCTCAAACAATATTTCATTCACAGGCATCAAGAGTACAAGATTGAAGACTCTGATTCACGAAGATTGACTACCAAATGCCCTAATTTTGACGAAGGTTGTAGTTGGAGACTTAGAGTCATACAAAGCAGGAGGTCGAATACGTGGCAGATTACAAAATATAATGGATCTCATAGTTGCGTAAACCCATCTATGTCATTAGATCACCAGAAGTTGGACTCTCGTTTGATCTGCTCTTGCATATTGGAGTTAGTCAGAACAAAACCCGATGCACCCGTATCTTTAATTATTGAACGGATTCGAAGCCAATTTGGTTACCAAGTTTCATATTGAAAGGCTTGGAAGGCAAAACAAATGGCTATTGTGAATGTTTTTGGGGATTGGGACAAATCTTATGAGGTGTTGCCCAGATGGCTAGCAGCCATGAAGAGAGACATGGAAGGCACAGTGGTGGAGTTGCAAGACGAGGAATGTTTTGTGAATAACCGACTCGATCGTTCAAAAAGAGTCTTTTGTCGATTATTCGGACATTTAGACCATGTGTGGTGGCTTCCGATATTGTAAGCCCATCATTCGATTGATGCCACTCATTTGTATGGCAAGTATCGTCATAAGTTGTTGATTGCAACAACTCAAGATGGAGAAATAGAAAACCTCTCATTGCATTTGCCATTGTGGAGGGGGAGACCAAGGATGCTTGGAGTTGATTCTTAATCCACCTGAGATTGCATGTAACCCAACAAGAGGGCTTGTGTTTGATCTCTGATCGACATCGAGGCATCTTACAATCGATGACAAAAATGAAAATCTTGGATGGCGACCTCCGAATGCATATCATGTCTTCTCGCATACGGCATATTGGTTCCAATTTTAACTTCAAATTTCAGAACAAGGAGTTGAAAAGATTTTTGATTAACACAGGTACTTTACATTTTCTATTTGTATTCTAATTTTGTCGCTAATAATAGTTAGGTTGTAATACTAACCCAAGTTATTCGATGTATCAGGGTATGAACCAATCGCAATAAAGTTTGATGCTAGGCTAGAGAAGCTTAAAGTTACAACGGAGATGGCAAATTGGATTAATGGAATTCCAAAAGAAAAATGGAGCTTGGCGTATGATGGTGGTCGCAGATTCGGTCATATGACTACCAATTTGTCGAGTGCATTAACGGAGTGTTGAAGGGTAGCAAAATCTACCTATAAGCGCATTGGTTCAATTGACATATACGAAGTTAGTAGAATACTTCGTCAATCCGAAAGGATGAGGCAAATTCGAAATTGATGACATTTAACCAGGTTTGAGATTTTTTTGCCCATTTGTGGTACAATATTAAGTACTATCCGTTAATTAAATGCACACGTGCATCTATTTATGATTTGATATTGTTGTTCTATTAATTTAACCAGATCTGGAGTGATGACTTATTGAAGCACTTTGGAGAGTAAACCTAGCAAAGGCAGTTCACACCAAGTTCGTCGGTACAATAGAGAGAACACAAGGTTCATGGTTGAAGAGGCTTTTAATCTTGTAACACAACGGGGTGGACTTTCTTATACTTTGAACCTGGAAGAAAGGCGGTGTATGATGTAATAGCAGTGTTTCAAGCATTGCATTATCCTTGCTCGTATGCGCTTGCTGCGTGTGCTTCAGTGGCAGTTGACCCATTCCAACTTGTTCATACGGTTTACAGGATGGAAAGCATTTATAGGGCCTATGAGGTTGACTTTGAACCGGTCCGGTCTGAACCATGGTGGCCTGCAGCTCCCGACACTACTTTGGTGCCACCACGTGCATTGCTTAGATCCAAAGGTCGACCAAAATCAACCCGACTCAGGAATGAGATGGATTGGTGCGAAGCAGGGCCAGGACAGACGTGTACAAAATGCCATCAACGTGGACATAATTCTCGTACTTGCCGTGTCGGTGGATCGAGTTCATTGGAGGATGATGGAGCGGGGCCATCGACTGCGCCCATCTAGTTGATCCCGGACCTATTTTCATTTTTCAGAATCTTGTATTAGGAATAATGTGTATTTACGAGTTGTATTGTTTTGTATCACAAATCTATGCAGTTGTATTCCAATACTATTCTCCTATATATATATGTTAGTTGATTCTCAGTGTTATCTTCATTTCTTCCATATTGCATTGCTTGTATAGTTATCATATGGTTATATAATATTTTATTATAATAATAATAGAATCATACTAATTGTTGTTATTGTTTGGCATACTTTGAAGAAAGATGGCATTAGTGTAAACCCTAGACCGGAGGATGGCTCGATTTTGGAGTTGCGGGAGTACCATGTTTCCCAAAGCATATATGGCGGGGACATGAGGACCGACACACATCTGCGTGTTAGACGTGCTCAAAAGACGAAACATATGGACCCCCCGCCCCGATTATTCCTTATCTTCGCAAAGTCAGGTGGTTTCTTGGGAGTTGCCCATATGGGTTATTGCAATATTGATCACTCCCGATCTCTGCGTTGGTTGAGAGATGACGCAAAAGTCATATGTAAACCGAGAAGTACGAGAGAAGCATACATTTCACATGCCTACTTCGGGAGTGCACCATTACGTTAGAGGATATCGGAATCATATCGGGTCTTCCCATTGATGGCGCGTGCTGCAGAGTCCTTACCGGCGTTACGCATGGGATGATTAGCTCTTGTGTTTGTGTGCTCGGTTGTTGGGGATTAATGACACTCCCTCGCTCGTAGCTTCTTTTCGGGGCACGCATTGACATGACATACTACCGTGGCGCCTAGTCTTACTGCAGTCCTTGAGGACGATGATGATGAGTACGTGCAACAACGTGCATGACATTACATACTTCGCTTGCTTGGGGGTTTCTTATGCCCCGATCATTCGGGTAAGCTCGTGCACTTGATGTTCCTCCCATTATTAGAGGACTTTGCTGTTGCCAGGACGTATAGCTGGGGGTCTGCAGTTTTGGCGTACCTGTATAGAGAGCTGTGTAAAGCTACGGACTATGACGCACGCTAGATCGGAGGTGCATGCATCTTATTGCAATACTGGGCATGGTACAGATTCCCCCGACTTGCCCCTTCACTAGCTGACCATGATGAGCCTGATGTGTTTTACGATGCTGGTCGTGGTCAATTACGTCCCTTAGGATGAGAGTAAGTTTCTATTTCATTTCATATTTTTACATTACTTCCATGACATACTTTGTTAATATTTTTACTTACATTTGCAATACTTTCATTTACCAAATAGGTGGCGCAAACATAAAGTATTGAGTGATCTTCGTAATAAAGGTAATGCGTCCTTACATATTATCGTCAAGTCGATTCTTCGATCAATTGAAGAACGATGAGGTATGTCTTCGTTTACATTCCTTTAAGATATTTACTTATGCATATGCTGTGTTAATGTTTTGTGCATATCTTTTTTTCAGTTTATATGACAACCATACACGGATGAGCATGTGGCAACATTGCCACCTTTTTGTGTGGCTGGTAGGGACATTGTACTTGACAAATTGAGCGGTGGTCCTCTCATATGTTTCCACATTGTTGAGTGGCACTAGCCAAGGAAACCGCGTCATGCGCCTCTTATTTGGTCTTGACCGGCCCGTTCCACGGAGGGACCGCTCCAAGGAAGACAGAGTTAGCACTCGGTTACATTGGCGGTAGGCATGATGAGGATTAGCCACTACACATGCTTCGTTTATATAGCCACATGGGATAGTCGTAGGGAGAAGGTTGTTAGGGAGTCCCATTGGTCGCACCCCTCGGTTCGCGTTTTGAGTACATGCGTTGGTATAAAAGAATTACCGACGATCGGACGTGGATTGCTCCCACAAGCGCATCTATGTGGGAATGTGGTAAGCTCTTTACTAATTCATTAGTAACTATATGTATTTTGTATTCAGTATAATGACATAAATTATATATGTTTATTAGGCGAACATTGCGAGTATTTGCTCGGTTCAACTCGACACACTTGTCGCTCGAGAGAGGCAACATTTACACAAATCCTACACTCATTGCGGGAGCATGACCGCATTACGATGGAACAGTTTGCGTCCCAATGGCTCCACCGGCGACAATTGTTTTGACGACATTTCGGGGCCGCCCGAGGAGTCGAGCCAACAAGGAACACGGCGTGAATGGAGGAGAGGATTGGCGAGCACTCGGACACGACTTCGACATCCCGAGGAGTCCAGGCTTACTACCCAAAGCATACGACTCGGCCGCCACTCTTACAAGCTAATTGGAGTACCGCTACATACCCCCACTCAATCTCCTACTAATTTTTTGTGCGCACTAATTTTATACTCGGCCACCACTGCGTATTATTACCCACCATACCCTTACTCACCGTGATCCATACCCGCCACCGAGTTACCCCTCATATCCTTACCCACCAGCAAGTGTTACCCACCATATCCTTACCCACCACCAGGTTACCCACCATACCCATCACAGCTAGGTCCCTCTTCCGAATCATCTCACAGGCCACCGCATTCTGATGCGGGCCCATCTCATTGACATTCAGTGATTATATTTAGTGATTTTGTGTAAAATACTATTGAGAATATCTTATTGTGAGTTTGGTACCCTAATTAGATTACACTATATATTAGCTTTTAATATTGTTTTAGATTTTATTAAAGATTGTATTAATCTAATTGCATTAAATGATCATTGGCTTTTGGGGAGATCCAACATTTAGGGAAACTTATCATAAATTTTTACTAATTCAATTACTAAAAATTTGGGAGGGGGATTATTGGGCACGGAATTCTACTCATTATCATTTGAATCCTACTCAAAAAAAATCATTTAAAAACATTTTTAGGACTAATAAGCTTTTTTATGAAGTATTTAATTGCCCTATCATCAATACAAACTTTTCTTATGATTTGACTAATAATAAAAGGAAAGTCATCGAAGATTATTTTAAGGATTATATTAACCAAGTATAAGTATAACATATAAGTGATCGTCTCTTCTAAAGATATACCATTTAATTTTTATGATATGTTGTTTAAAATATTTGTGTAAAAATAAATAAATATATTCAATAACTTGATAATAAGATATATGCGATTGTTCCACATTTGATTAGATTATTTTTACATTTATTAAAAATCATACATAAAGACAAAATTAAAAGTAAATAATTAATACCTCAATCGTTTTTTAAATTGAACAATAAATTGAAACAATAAATTGAACAATAAAAGAAACATATGTGTTATGTAATTAATAATTCTTCATAATAACTAAAACAATATTAAATATTACCAACATATTAAATTTGTCACTTTTTTAATTTTATATTATATATTTTATTTCCATAATTAATATGGATTTATTAATAAACGTTTACAAAATTTTATTAAGTAATTTAAATAATTTATATAAATTTAAAGATTTACGCCAACAAGTAAGGTGGCGTTTTTGATGTCAGGTCAATTAGGATAAGTGTTCTCGTGAAATTAATTGATTTGAGCGTTTACGGTAAAATAATCAAATTAAAGTTGATTTAAGTATTATGCGCTAACATGCCATTTAGTGGATCGCCATCGATTTGGCTAACATGCCATTTTATTTACTAAGATAGGTTAGCGTATCTAATTGATTCCAATGAATCATTGAAAAATAATAAATAATGCTTAGCATCAATTAAAAGAATTAAATGACAGCTTGATATATAATTTTAAAAAAATGATATTTTGATAAATAATTAAAAAAATAATAATTTAATAAATAATTAAAATAATAATAATTTAATAAATAATTTTATTAATAATAACAATTTAGTAAAAAAGCCGTCTAATAAATTAGGCTATTCTCTTTTGACTCTTGACTATGATATTTTCTAATGGTATTCTCTTTCTGACCACGTGTATTTTCTCAATTTATACCACGTTTCCAAACTCAAGTTCTCCTCTCACCTGTCACACGCTATTCAATCTGAGCTTCCATAATCCGAGGAAAATTCTTCTTGTTGATTATCTCCTCAATCAAACGATATTCTGATCTCCTTAATTAGGTGCTCCATTTTTCTCACCTTCAAAATCATCCCATTTACTCAATCTCACGCTTTCAGCTTATCTCAGTTATATGTGATTATAGGAGGCCATTTTTCCTTTTTGTAAATTCGTTAGGAAATCTCAAGTGGGTATTCTGAAATATAACACTTTTGGCATCATGAAATCATGAAAATATTATATTTGGAATCATTTTGAGAATTTGCAAATAAGTTTTCAAGATTTTAGGCAACAACCATGTAATTGTGGATAGTCCAAAATATTACTTGTTATTAAGGTTATAAATGAAAATAGCACAACATCAACTGTTTTCAATGCACAGAGCATCAATGCTCTCAAATTTTTTAGGTTGCATTTGGTGTATATAACAGTATAAGATTTAATAGTATAAGATAGTAGAATAAATGTTAATAGTATAAATGACTTGATACGTTTTTATATTATCAAAAGTTTGATGATTATCGTATAAAAGAATTAATTATATACAAAATTATTTATCATGATAATATTGTCTTTTAATATATATATATATATAAATATAAAAATTAGCCTATAAAAAAAGAACAACAATTATCTTCAATGAAAACTCAGAAGACATTAATCCACCATGGTTTGTGCAAATCTGTTGTTAATAGAACCATTTTTAGAATAAGTTTAGCCACCCCAACCTCGATCCACCGTCGGCACTTTCCGTCATGAGCTACTAGCTCTCCAACCCAAACCACCAAGACTAATCCAATAGACCCATCATCGTCCCTTGATGTAACCAAATCTCCAATTTAGATTGCACTGGGAATTCTGCTATTCGTATAACCACATAAAACCCAGGCGACGAGTTTTGCCAATGTGGTGACAGAGCAACGGTGGTGAATAGGCGGCGCGAGGTTTGCCGTCGTTCGCACCAACCCACCACAATTATCGTTCTATGCTATAACCAAATATCCAATCCAATCTCCGGTTCATGATGCGTCTTGGTCATGGTGGTGGGTCGGCAGTGATGGATGACAGTGGCAAGGAACGACTTAGGCTTGAGGTGGAGGTGCGAGCACATGCTTGAGGAGTGGTGGCTGACGGAACCGAGAGAAGGTTGTGCGGCGGTGAGATAGACGGCGAGGCTCTAAGGTAGTAATGCAAAGGTGTGCGTAGATGACGAGGCAGAGATTGTTTGGTCTGTGATGGAACCAGCAAAGAGGATTTGACAAATTGGGACCATGGTGGTTTCGATAGGGTGGCTGGCCCGCCACAGCTCCTTTCCAATTCCTCTCTAGTGGTGGTTTGATGATGATATATTGGCAGCCTGACAGTGGTTTGGTGGTGGTTTAGCAGTGATATGGTGGCAATCCGGCGATGATCTGGTAAATGTCTGTATTGTTGGCAAAGAAAGAGTGGCTTAGAGTAAGAGGGATGAAGTTGAGAGATAAGGTGAGAAGAAATATTTTATCAAGTTTTATTATAGAGTGATGGAGATGATATTGTTATTAGGTTATAGTAGGTTAAAAATATTTAATTTGATTTCATTATACTATCAAGTAAATATATCAAATACTTGATAAAATTTGATAATATTAATTTGTATTATCATATTTTTTTTATATGACGTACCAATCGCAACCTTAATATCATTTTAAACATTTTGTCTTAGGTGATATGAACATATTTTAGTTTTTTGTTAGATGTCAATATGAGGAGACGTTTAATATACTCTTAAAATTTTTTTTGAGCATACATGCTCCTTTGATATATGAAATAGATATATAAGTTAAAAACATGAAAGACTGTGATTTAATACCTGTAAACTTTATATCAAGTGATGACTTGATAACAAAGTTTAAATTACACGGTTGTCCCTAAAAAAATTAGAATTAATTTGATAATATATTTAAATATTTAATAATAAAAAAATAAAATTGATTCCCTAATTCCCACATTCTACCATCTGTTCGAATCACCAGCAGCAGTGGAAGACTGCGATGCCACCTAAGGCAGCATCATGCCAACCGTCGACAAAGGTAGCAGCATGCCCAATCCAAGATCTAAAGCCTCTGTAGAGGCCGTCCTTACTAGCCAGCGATTCTTCCGCCTCAGCCAGGCCTCTATGTTCTCTCTCAAGGAAATTGCTATCCTGTGATTATCTTTCTCTGCGCTCTCCTATTCTTTTCAATTTTGATTGAATTTGGAAACTTATGAGCTTGCATCACTTGTACGAATGATCTTCTGGGTTTTGAATGCTCTACGTAGGTCGTTGAGTGCTGGCTGTTGGTGTTTCAGCGATTTGGAAACATGGTTGGAGTTTTTCAAGCGGCGAAGAGGCTTGGTGGCAGTCGGAAGAGGCTGGACAGCGGCAGTTCCTGGCGGTGGCTAGTCGGCGTGGGTGGTTGGAATGACGGGTTTGGTGAGGAAGGCAGGGACGACAGCTCGTCAGCGAGTTATGACGGTGGCTGGAGGTTGGTTATGCAGCTGGGTTCATGAGGTGGCTGCTGGTTGTGCGATTTGAGGATGAAGTTAGATGATGACTTTGGTGGTTGTGATTGGGTTTTTGTTTCAATGTGAGATCACGTGATGATCTTGGCGGTGCATGGAGGTATTAGGTCATTTGAAATAAACGAATTTTGTTTGAAGGAGTAAAATGTAATAAATAAGAGATAAGGGTTTGAAAAAAAATAACACAAAATTGATTCTGAGAGCAAAATATCTGCTATACCTTGAAAAGTCAAAGAGCATACATGCTCAGAAAAATTTCAGGATCATATTAAACTTCTCCGTCAATGTGAACATTAGAACTTAACAAATAGGAGATGTATCAAGGACTTCTCTGCTATAGAAGTTTGACTTGTTTTGTGCTATTGTGCCTTTGGCGTCACGTATGCCCCACTTTGCTGGCTCCTAAGAAATTTCCTTCCTAGCTCAAAGGATGGAAAATCTGGTCATCGTCCTAAGTCCTAACTCCTCACATTTCATATATATTGAAACTCACCCTCTTCTTCTTCCTAATAGTGACTTAATCATATCTCCAACAACACAAACATTTCATGATGTTCAAACTTGCATGCATTTTTTCTGCTTTGTTTCTCTTATTCATCAATTCCTCTGGCAGCCACAACTCTTCATCATCAACAATTTGCCCCACTTACCGTTGCAGCAATGGACCTAACATCAGTTACCCTTTTTGGCTGACCCAAGGCTCCCCTCCTGACCAATATTGCGGTTACCCTGAATTTGGCCTTATGTGCTCCGACCATGGTAACCCCATTTTCTCCCCACCGCCAGGAAAATACTACTACGTAAAAGATATAAACTATCAAAACCATAGTCTTAAGCTAGTTGATTTTGATACTGCAAACCAAACTTGTCCAAGGGCACTTCACAATGTTCCCTTGGGCAACCTACCTCTTTCTCATTCTCCCTTGAACTTGAACCTTAGCTTTTACTACAATTGCAGTCATTACCCTTCTGATGTACCTTTTATCAAGTGTCTGAGGTCTGGAGTAAATGAGTCTTTTGTGTTTGTGATGGGGAATGAGACTCAAGGTTTTGACTGGTCTGAGAATTGTCAGGAAAACGTTGTGGTGACAGTGATGAAGGATCAGATTACAAGTGATGGCTTGATGAATGAGTTTGCTGGGGCCATGAGTGAAGGGTTCGTACTTGATTGGCAAACAGCTACAAATTGTGCTGAGTGCGAGGCTAGTAATGGACTTTGTGGCTATAGCAACACCAAGAAGGAGTTGTTGTGCTTTTGCAAGGATGGCAGTATAAGAAGCAATAACTGTGAAGGTACGCTTGCTGGGTCTTGTATTTATTGTGAAGGTGGAATATCAACACAATAAGGGGTTAAAATTAAATTGTGTTGATCACATATTTCCTTACACTTGAAATTTAAAAATTTAGCCAACAATATGGTGTAGTAGCGGAAATGATAAATATGAAACTTGAAATATGCAGAAGAGTCAGTTTGAAAATCAAGTGATTCATGAAACCTTAGGTTAGTGAAAGAGTTATTTCATTTTATCATCATATGCAGAAGATGTTGCTCTTTCTAATTCTCAAACTGAATGCTGATGATATCCTCCATGTCTGCAAGACCTGGCTTTCAGTTTGTGTTTTGCTTGAGGAAGTTTTAATTTGTTCTCAAACATTTCAAATTTTGTTCATGTCCTTGTCCATGTTGTGTTCATGTCAGTATCCGTGAATGTTAACCCTGACACTATGCGCACCACATAATCCTTTCCACAATTTTCCTGCACTTGTCCACTACATATAATATTGACTTCTGCTTGCGAAGTCATATGGTTTTAGCTTATGGCATGTGTGCTAATATTTAGTGAAAATACTCAATCTTCTTGATACTTTATGAATTATCGGAAGTTATTCTACCTTTTTTCACAAGTGTATGTGTTTTATTAATTGATTATGCTCTGTTTTCATGGCAGGAGGAAGCAGCACCCGTTTGTCAAGACTAATAATTATAGGTACAATATATGTCTTAAATTATATTTCTTGTCATTTTCTTGTTTCATACATCAGTCATGGATTGTTCGTAAAATGCTATAAAGTAAAAATGTCATAGGAAAAATAAATTAAGAATTTACAAGATGAAATGAAATGCAAACCCTGTAGCCACAAGAAGTCATTTCAAGAAATAAGCGAGAAACCTTCCATGAGGTAATACCCTTTCACCTTTTTTGCCGTAGGTCATTCAGATTCTCAAATCTTCAACTGGTGTTATCTCTGATCTGTACTAAGGTTTCTCTTCAACTAGTTCCTCAAACCAAATGGAGCATTTTCTCTGCCTTCTTGTTGCAAATTTGCAATATTCTTATTTTTTAGGCTGTACTCAAAACGAGTGAAAGTGGGAGGAACTGAGAGGATGGATTCATAATATACAAAGTATCAAGACACAACATATGTTTTGATAATATGACTCATTTTTAGTCAGTTTATATTGGAGAGCAAATTATTTTGTGTGATTGTAATCACAGCATATAAAATTATAAACCTCATCAATTCAACAACAACCACAGTGCCTCACAGGAGAGCAAGATTGTAATCTTCAGATTGTGAAAGCATCCAAATTTCAGAACCTTCATTTAAAGGATTAGAAGTATCACCATATTATATTATAGAACTGAACACCTTCTATTTTTGCTTACAGGTTTAGTAGTTGGAGGAATTGGAGCACTGCTGGTATGCATCATACTTTGCAGTTTTAGACATAAATTATCACCAATTGTGTCAGAAATTTGGAAGACCAAAAAGATTGATCAAGATATTGAGGCCTTCATAAAGAATAATGAGCCTCTAGCCATAAAAAGATACTCGTATTCAGATATCAAGAAAATGACCAATTCTTTCGAATCCAAACTAGGACAAGGTGGCTATGGTCAAGTATATAAAGGAAATCCAAACAATAGTTGTCCTGTGGCTGTGAAGGTACTGAATGCTTCCAAAGGGAATGGGGAAGAGTTTATCAATGAGGTGTTGAGCATCAGTAGAACATCCCATGTAAATATTGTTAATCTCCTTGGTTTTTGTCTTGAAGGCCAGAAGAAAGCTCTTATCTACGAATTTATGCCCAATGGATCACTTGAAAAGTTTATACACAACAAGAATTTTGAAACCAATCCACCTTTGAGTTGGGAAAGATTACACCAGATTGCAGAAGGAATAGCTAAAGGGCTGGAGTACTTGCATAGGGGCTGCAACACTCGGATTTTACATTTGGACATAAAACCAAACAACATCCTTTTGGATAAAAAGTTCTGCCCCAAAATCTCAGATTTTGGGCTGGCTAAGCTCTGCTCAAAAACACAAAGTATCATCTCTATGTTGGATGCCAGAGGGACAGTTGGGTATATAGCTCCGGAAGTATGGAACAGAAACTTCGGAGGAGTGTCACATAAGTCTGATGTCTATAGTTATGGAATGATGATTTTGGAAATCGTAGGAGGAAAGCAGAACATCAATACTGAAGCAAGTCATTCCAGTGACATATATTTTCCTCATTGGATATATAAGAAGATTGAGCTGGGCAGCAATATTGCATGGCATGGAGGTATGACCACAGAGGAAAATGAGATTACGAAGAAAATGATTATAGTAGGATTATGGTGCATACAGACAAACCCATCTGACAGGCCTCCAATGAGTAGGGTGATTGAAATGTTAGAAGGAAGCATAGAACAGTTGCAAATTCCACCAAAGCCATTCATATTTTCTCCTACAAAAACCGAAGTGGAACCCTGCACTACCAGTAGCTTTGATTGATGTTCCATTTTTTATTAGTAGAACATTAGAGAATTTTTGGCTAGAATTTTTCCATTATTTGATAATTGAAACTTGGATATTTTACATAAAAATTATTCAATATTATTATATTTTCACATCTAATATATAATTTCTTTAGAGGTCAATTTCTATTTTTTTATATGAGAAATACGTTTTAAATAAATGACGTACAAAAACCAGAGGATTAGACAAATGGATCGAGATTTGGGTAATATGTACAAGGCTGTCAGTTCAAACATCAAATGGTGATGTACAAAATATAAAAAAGGTTAGGTGTTAGTTATTTTTTCGGTTTACAAAACGAAAAAGTGACATAGAATTATCGGGCCATTGTAAAGACTACATATATATTTTTTGTTTGGGCTAAGGACCCACCCTGTGGGTTTATTGAAGGACGTCTTATTAGATGGCTCCTAATATGGTTTAAAGAATATATGGGAGATAAAGGAAGAGAAATTAGAATGAAGAGTATTTGGGAGATTGATTTTCGCTACTCTCCCTATATATGCCCATAACTCTTATCAACTAATTTAAGGACATTACATGTATTATAAATTTGAACTAGTTTTAAAATATGAAGTCCACTTGAGTTGGTTGACTTAATTGGGTGGTTGAGAGCTTCATAGAAGTATAATAACTCCTTAAAAACTAAAGAATTTTTTATAAAAGAAATTAAAAGATATTTGGTAAATGGACATATTAGTTTTTTTAAATATTTAAATTTTTTAATATAATATTTGAGCATGAGTTTCATCTTTAATATGTTATAAGTAATAATCAGCGCTAAAATCTTTTCTTTATATATCTTGTACTCAAACGAGTTATGAATAAAGTTCCAATTTCTTGCAAACTCCAACTAAATGTAATATTACATACAAAATGTGAAGACTTTCACATTATTTGACCTGTTTCGTGTGTTAGTTTGTAAATTTTTTAAGAATTTTAATATAGAAAACTATCATTCAAACATAAAGATCTTAAAATTAATGATTTCCACAGACAAAAGTATAAGAAAACACTAATTTTTATCCATAAATAAGTAGACTGTATTCCAAGAACTTTAGAGAGATCCCAAGAACGCTAGAAAGATCCTAAAACTAACTTTCTATTCTTTTGCCTTTTCTTTATGCTTATTATATTTTAGTGATGGTGAGGAAAAAGAAACCCTGATGGCCAGGAACAAACCTAGAGTTTTGTGCAGAAACTGTTTCTTAAATACTATTAACTTCTATCAAGTTGGCAGTTATTATAAATGCAAAACTGACATTTCCCTTTTACCCAATAAGAATTTAGCTCATTAACTTAATTTAATTACTTATTAAACTAATAAGATAAGTCACAAACTCATCACATGAGACATTTAATCTAACATTCTCCCACTTGACTCATGTGATATTACCTTCTTTATAGTTTGATAAGTTTATCAAAATAAAATATGAATTCATATATATAGTCAAACTCTTCTTTGCATTGGATACATCATTCATCATGACCAAGAATAAAACTAACATGAGTCATGACGATCATATATTATTTAATCGACATAGTCCCTTCTATGTAACACAGAGTTAGTCCTCTCCTTGACATTTATACACAATACAAAATGGGAACGTAAAATCCCACTGTACATTTCTTATTCATATCCATGTGCCTAGTTTTCAGCATCTTCAATGCCACAAATTACCATTTAATCCAAAACTTTTAAATCTGATCAAATGTGGTCAGTTGGAATAAGGGTGAATTTGTCTTTCCATTGTTCTTATTTTATTTTACATTTATTTTTATTGCATTTTACACTTTCGTCCTCCATTTCTTTTGCCTAAGTAATTGCTGTCCGTCAGAATGAGGGTTGATTGGTCATTGTTTACATCGTTCATCTTCACTATCCTTCACTCATTTTGCACTTATCCAAGATAGAGTGCTCCACACTCCTTCTTCTCTCACCTACTACTTCTTCTCTTTGTTGTTTGTTCAACTAAAAATGCAAAAGGAGCAGCAGAGTGAGTGGTGTCAGGTCCTCAAACCAGCGCATACAGATGGACTTCTCAAATGCGACATCTCTCCTTTCGTGTCATCACAGTTGGGCCGAACAAGTCTAATAGCATACGTAATAGTTGGAGCTGTTGTGTGGATGGCGTGTCCACATGAAGGCCAGTACCATCCGTTCGTTTAACTGTAGGAGGAGTGGGGTCTATAAATCATATGCCTTTAGGCTTACTTCACCAAGTCAATCTAGCTTTTGTTTTCCCGTTCTCTAATTGATATGGGTATGGGTGGTGTGTACGATTAGGGCTTTGGTTGTTGATTCTGCTGAATTTTTCCCTCATTTTCCCCTCTTATATTAACGAATTTGAATTTTGAAATGTGATCCGATGGTCTTCATTTAAGGGTTGCTATTGCATTTCGTTGATGACCCTGCAACAACTAAACTCACTGATTTCGTATTGTTCTTCTGTTTGTGTTTTGTTTTCCTGATTTCTGATTTCTAATTTGGTGCTCTAACGTATTTCCAATGGCTCCACCGTCTGGTGCATTGAGCACAGTTGTTCCTGTGAGAGAGGCTTGGAGGTTTAGGGTGAGGATATTGAGACTTTGGAAGGTCTCTTCATTCACGAACTCCAAACTACCAAGTTCTATTGAGTTGCTGCTGATGGATGTGTTCTAAGAAAATTTTTTCTATGTTGCTTTCCTTTTTATTGTTCATCTTGTTCTTCCTTTGATTTCTTCTTTTGAATTTCTGTACGGTTGCAACTGTGGATTTGTTGTAAGGGTGGAAAGATTCAAGCAAGTGTGAGGAAAACTTTGGTTTATAAGTTCCTCAATCTCCTTACAAAGGGCAGTGTCTACAAGATGTGTTACTTCAATGTGATTCCAAATGTGAGGGCTTATCGTGCTACAGACCACGAGTTCTGTCTTATTTTTTAGTTTAGGACTACAGTTGCTCCATCTGATTCAGTGACTATTCCCCAACATAGGTTGTCATTTGTGGCATTTGGTGATGTATTAGGAAATAAAGGAGATTATGACGTCCTCATTGGTCCACATATTCTTAACCTATTCTTTCTTTTAGTTTTTGATTTGTCCTTTGTTTCCTTCACATTTGTTACTTTACTCATTCATTCTTCCCTTGCAGATGTCATGGGTCTATTGGTGGGCACTTCTAATAAAAAGGAATATGACCGAGATGGAAAGCCAACCAAGATGGTTGTTATAGAGCTTTCTGACTGCAAGTGGGTGTTATATTTTCGCTACACATGGCTTTCAACATACTTTTTTAAATTATATCATTTTATGTAGAACCTGCTGTCTCCTACCTTATTTGTTTTTAACTTGTGCTTAACATTTTTCCTTCCTCTATCAGTCTTAAGCTTGAGTGTGTGTTGTTTGCTGAATACGGGGATTAGTTGAATGTTTTTCTAACAGAAGGTGATGCTGATCTTCCAGTAGTTGTCATCCAACTTGTTAAGGTGAAGCTTTTCAGAGGTAAGCATTTCTATTTTACCTTTCTGGCATTTTTGTTTTTGCTGTTGTTTTATGTTTGTTACGACCTCCGTTCCTATGTCTACTTATTTCCTTATTTCCTATTTTTCTTCATTCCTCTTATTTAGATCACGATTGTTTTTTGCCTATATGTTTTTTTTATCATTTTTTCATCTTTATTTAACAAGGAAAAATTGTTATCCAAATTGTCATGTATTCATCCAAGATAATGTTCAATCCTTCTATTGCAGAGGTCATTGCTTTTAGACAGAGGTATGTTAGGTGGTTGTATTTATTCTATATAGAGCTATTGTGCACAAATTTATTTATCTAGTATTTTAGTTCTACCAACCATGTTACTTGTCTAACGTGTGTTGACTACTTTTACAAGTAGGCTTGCTAAAGATAGCCCAATTGGGTGTCAACCATTAGCTGTTATTCCTGATCTGTAGGGAACTTTCGTTGAAGATGACTTCATGAAACTCCATCCGCAGAGGTCCATAGATCAGATCATTGAGTGTAAGAAGGTTAGTTGGTGATTTTGTTGTGTTATTTGGTGTACTTTAATAAACTTGCTATTTGGTGTTATTCCTCTTCCATTTAAACTTAAATATATTTTTATTTGACTTATATTGGAAGGATAGGTTCTTCATAGTTCTGGAAACTGTTAAGGCAATTGTGGATGATATGGATTGGTGGTATAGTGCTTGCAGATGCCAAAGGTCTGTTTCACCTAACTTTAGAATGTATTACTGTGACGTGTGCCTTTGCCATGTAGTTTATGCACTTAGTGGTACGATTGTGCTGTCATCAATTAGTTACACGGCTTTGCTGAGTCACATCCCATAATTTGAGAAGCATGTATCATGTTTTAAAATAACAGTAAATGTATTTTAGCATTTTTAAAATAATTGTGAGTTACATTTTATTTTTCATTGTCTTTTGGTATTGTTGGTCGAGATGGTCTTTCTAATACTTCCAACAATCAAACTAATTGCATAGTGCATAAAGTATTGGTTGACTTTTTCTATTGTGTGATTGTTAGTTCTCAAATTTTGCTCAGTCATATTTCTTACTATCTTATGCTTTGCTCATTGTTCAAGCATCAAAGATTGCTACATATACATTTGTTCAGTTAGAATAGTGCAACAAGTATCAGTCAACATTTTTTGGTGTGTGATTGCCCAGTTGCTTGGTAATCATTTAGGAAAACATTTGTTTTTATTAGCCTAACTTCAATAAACTATTCATCACCTTTGTAAGAAGAAAAAAAGTTAGGATATTTGGAATTATGCTCATTTTCTTGAGAGAGATGTGCACTTCGCATAAGCAGTAATTCTATAATCTTTAGCTACAAATCATTTATTTAAAATCCTTTCAAGGGATAGGATATGCTAATATTTGTTGCCACTTTGTGGGTTTCACCTCATTAATTTTATTTTCCTTTTCTATTCACTTTCATGTACTTAGTTTATTAAAGAATCCTGGTCATCTTGCCGTTTAATTAGGTTCCCTCTCTCTCTACACACACACACACACACACACACACACACATATATATATAGAATTCATAACAGAATAAATGCCAAAACTAATCGATCATCTTTATCTAAATGCATTATATGTCCATAGCAAACATGTCTCTTAATTTACTAAGCGTCTATTCAATAGTTACTACTTTCTCACCAAAACTATGCTCTCACCTTATCATGTAGTAAATAGGAATGTCATCTAGTCCTTACTCCAGGAACCGTAAACTTAATTTCACAACAAAATTTCTCATAGTGGAACATGTGGTGTGAATTACAAAATGAGTGAACTCTATGCAAATTCTGCCACCTGTCTGATATACATAAAAAAAAAACCTTAAACCAGACTTATACCTCCCTATAAAAATATGATAAAAATGAGCTATTATTTTGTACGATGTCTTTTGATATCAACATTTTCCTCCAGTTTTAGTTTATGGTTTACAGTTTAACAAATCATATCTTTTGATGGAAGTATATTTTCCATAGATTCATGTATACTTTATTTTTTATGTATATAGTGTTTGACATTTTCATTTATGTAAAATGGGCAAAAAAATTGACATAGATGTCTTTCTTAATGCCATATTAACAAAATAATAAGAGAATTAGTCAAAACAGTCCGGCTATTTACTTGGTGGAAGTTTTATGTTCAGTGAACTCTTTTCTATGTTTCGATCTATTATATATCACTGTAAACTTATTTACTTCATATTTCTAGAGTCATTGTATACATTGTTGCCTTGGATATTCTTGGCATTTTGCGGGATGCTATTGCTATGGATAGTGATGTGGATAACACCAGGTGTTTGGCTGAAAGTGTTGATGATCTCATGTCTAACTAATTCCTATTATCCATAACGTTTCGTACAAAGTTAAATATCTATATTTAGAACCATATATCTCTACAGTTCCTAGATTGGTGGTGGTATTGCCTGTCATAAACCTATTTTGATCGAAAGTATTGTAACTTTTACCATTTCAAGGAAATGCAATATAGTCAGCCATTGCAAGAATACTATGACTAAATGCACATTTTGGGTGCTGTACTTTATCAGGTATGACTGCAGATAAATCACCCTTTGTTTCACTACTGATTTTCAAATGAATTTGGGTGTTGTACTTTGTCAATGGTCATATATCTAACCAGGATTGCTTATTAATTGCATTTGTGATTTTTTGGGGCCAACCATTCTAAAATCCATTCTCAATGGTTAGTAGTTTAAATCAACAAGTTAGATATTTAATTAACAGTGAAGTACCATTTTTATCAAATTAAGCTTATTGATATTTGGATCAACTGCAGGTATAGATGTGTTAAATTGCCTTAATATTATACATTTATAAACAAACACTAGATGGTTCTAATAGAGGAAGTCATTTAGTGGTCTTCAAGAATCTTCTTACTTTTTAAGTTATTGTGTCCATTGCACAGCCAATGGTTTGAGATTCTTCCTCATAGGAGGACAAACATGTGATTATAAAATTGAAATCCATGGCCTGTACAATAGCCAGGTTATTGCTTTGGGCAATTTTAACACCAAAAATGTGAGGTTACTATTTTACTTGCTTATGCTATTAAAATTGTTTGTTGTTAATACTTTGTTTAGTTGAAACAACTCAGTATACAAGTTGCAATTGTACAGCATCATATCGGGGACCTTCCAACAAGGCTTGAGGTATGTTTTATTGACTTAAATATCAATGTTAGTGTAGCATTTGATTTAGTTCTTATCTCTTCTTGAATTTGGATGTCCAGCGTTTGCAAGCGTTCCTACCCAACGTCAAGCTCATGAAAAAAAGTCAATAAATTTACTAAATTGAATGGAAGTGTGACTTCCAGTCTTTGACCTTCCTTTCCAACAACAAAAATCAAATATTTTTGCTTAATTTGGGACATCTACTAACCATCACATATGTGGATATTGTCATTAGGATCAAATTAAAACCGACGACATCTTTTGGAACTCTTGTGGTATGTTGTGCTCCATTAATGTTAAAACAAATAATAACATTGTTCACTTACTGAACTTTACAGGTTTCTTTGTCATTTTTCCTATAAACTACATAGTGCTGTTAGGGCAATATCATTGTACCCCTGCAATTTCAATTCGTTAGCTTACAAATTCATAATTTAACTTAGCTGCAGTAATAATTTTTTTGTTTCAAGTTTTCTATTTGATGTAAAAAATATTGTTCTTCTTTGTTGAATATTTTGATCCTTCACAATTAATAATTAAATACTTTGGTAATGAAATCATAGTGGACCAAAGTAATCTCAAAACAAAGACCTTGTGAACACTGATGTTACTATAAATTATTGGGCTAAAATTAATTAAAACAAATTAACTACAATATTCTTCATAACATGTGTGCGTGTCAAATTGACTTAATTCTCGCTGGTTATTGATTAGTGTATAGTAATACTAACATTAACAGTCTGACTACCAAAATTTAATATACTCTAATCATTTTGCATTGTCGATCATATGGAGTTCTTTTGATTTGGTATTATTTTGTGGATAACCTTGATCATTTGTTGAATTTGCTTTGCTATTAGTTTTGTCAAGATATGAACTTGACATTCCATGACCAATCGCTTGTTGGTAAGAGTTTGTTAACTATAGTATTTTTATATAAGCATATTATTTTATCTTTTCTCAATTTCACTGCATACCAAACAAGGAAAATCCCTTAAAAGAAATCATATGCAAAAATACCAAAAAAAGGTGATAAATACAACTATATCCCAAAACATATATAAGGTTCAAAATATGACCTTAAAAATGCGTGCATTCTCTCCATCTAGATACACAAAAGAAGAGCATAAAACTCACATTACTACATGCCTCATGTAACAAGTGTAAAGAAAATATATTTAAACAAAGTTGGCTATCTACTTTAAATATTATTTTTATTAATATCTAGAAGTCATACATTTAAAAATTCAATTAAGGAACCCATTTCTCTTCCTTAGGAAAATTTTACCACCTAAACTTTTTATCCATTGTTTAATTTTAATAATTATTTGATGAAGGAGTGCACATGATGTGATAATAACAAAGGCTTTTTTGTTGTACAAAAAAGGATTTCTATTATAAGTATCCTTTTCTGTACAAAAGAGAAAGACCACAAAAAAAAGAAAAAAAAAGAATAAATAACTTAAAATAGTTACAATTCTTCGAAACTAAAATATATGGTTGAAATATTTTCATATTTTAGTTTATTATAACTAACTTATCTATATTGTTACCTAACAATTCTTCCTTTTTATCACATGTTTTCATTGTAACAGGTTATTTAGGATGAAGATGATTAATAAATGATTACATAAACATGGCTGTGGATATTTTGTTTTTGATTTTTGTGTCCTTAACTAATGTTATGTGTTTGTATTCATGCAATTATTTTGTGGATTGTGCCTAACTACCAATATTTTGTTTAGGTCCATGTGAAGGAAAAGTACTAATTTATTATAACATGATTATGTACTTCCTCTATGGAAATTGATTACTTTGTATGGTAGATTTGTTTGTTTTGATCCAGTAAACAATGTCGTTATGCTCCCCATTTAGTAAGTTTCTATATTATCAACTAAGTATATCCACAAAATATTAGACCTTTAATTGCAGTGTGATGCATCATTTGTCTTTATATGCTTTCAAATTAAATTCAATGACTCATCCTGTTATTATATAAAATATTCTGTTGGATTGTTTTCATTCCATGTTGTTCTTTAAGTTCTCAAATATATGCTTAATGGATTATGCGTTGTAACTTAACAATAGTAAAAGAATTGGTTACCCGTGCAACCACACTAGTAACCTATAAATGGGAAACACATAATTAGTCTAACAATAATGTCTTTATTAAAGACAGAACCTGTTATCACCATTTCTATTAAGTCATGTATACAAATTAGGAAAACAAGTAAGATAGAAACATATTCATTCATAAACTCAGAGTGTCAAAGTACATAAAACATAATCATTAACATAATATACAATAATACTTATACTTTCAACATGTCCACTAAATGTTTTGGGCGGTAACTTTTTCATCAAAGGGTCAACAATCATAAAGTTAGTGCTAACGTGCTCTATTGATACTCTATGTTTCTAAACTTCTTCTTTAACCACAAAGTATTTCAATTCTATATATTTAGCACCTTTATAATACTTGTGGTTTTTAAAAATGAAGATTGTTGCAAACAATAAACTTTAGCAACTTGGTGACACTGTCAACAATTCCAAGTCCTAAATAAAATTCTACAATCATAATTAATTAATAATGGCCTCAAGGCATGTCATAACATTAATTTTGTCCCCTTTTTGAATTGGAACCATACCTACTGGCCATTTATCTATTTCGTGAATCTTTATTGATATAGGATTTCTGAGACAAACCCAACAATCATTGTGATATGTTACGAAATATTTTTATTTCAATCACATAGCTTACCCCTCTCATATCTTTTATTTCAAAGTTATCAGAGAGAAACTTCTTAATCTCACTTAATAGATTAAGATTATTAGTTGCAAGCAAGATGTCATCAACATACAGAATCAGAAAGATAAACTTACTCTTATTGACTTTCAGATATATACATCGATCAACAATGTTTTCCTTAAATCAAAATATCATTGAACTTGAGATACTATTATCGGGAAGCTTGTTTAAATCTGTATATTGATTAAGTTTACACACTATGTGTTTTTTTCCCTCAACTGAAAAATTCATTAGTTGATCCATATAAACATCTTCCTCTAAATTTCCATTTAGAAAGACAGTTTTCACATCAATTTGATGTAGTTCTAAATCATAATGAACTATCAATGCCATGATAATTATGAAAGAATCTTTCTTGGAAATTGGTGAAAATGTTTCCTTATATCAATGTCATCCTTTTGAGTAAAACATTTAGCAATAAGACAGACCTTATAGCATTCAAGGTTACCATAAGAGTCACTTAGTCTTAAAGACCCATTTACACCCAACTCTCTTGCACCCTTCAGGTAATTCTATAAGGTCTCACACACCATTTATCAACATTATCACTATTGATGGCTTGTGAAAATGAAACTAGATTATTGTCATTAATTCGCAAGTCATTTTTTGACTATTGTAGATACACCACATAATCATTCAGAATAGTATATTTCCTTTCTCTTTGAGATCTTGTTAATGCTATTTCTTGTGGTTGTTCTACTATAGGTTCATTAGTAACCTGAAAATCATTAATTTGTTATTCTTCTTGATTGTTATTCGGTTCAACAACATAAGGAACAACAATTTCATAAGTAGGAGTACAAGTTAAAAGAACTTGTACTCTAACTTCCTTAATGTTCACATTTCGTGAAGCTTCACTCCCACTAGTTTCACCATTCTCAATGAACCGGGCATATCCAGTTTTAACAATTCTTGTACTATAGGTAGGACAATAAAGTCTATACCCTTTAGACTTTTCTGGATAACCAATGAAATATCCACTGATTGTTCTTGCATCCAGTTTCTTTTCATGTGAATTATAAATTCTTATTTCTACCTAACATCTCAAAACATGCAGGTGCCTTAAACTGGGTTTTCTCCTATCCACAATTCAAAATGTGTCTTTGAAACTGCCTTACTAGGAACCCTGTTCAACAAATACATGGATACATGACATTTTTTAAAGCATACATCCACAATGACAATGGTAAAGACATTTTATTTAGCATGCTTCTAACCATATCCATCAAGGTTCGATTATGTCTCTCTGATACACCATTTTGTTGTGATGTACCTGATATTGTGTATTGAGTACATATGCCACGCTTTTCTAAGAACTTAGCAAATGGATCTGGGTGTTATCTAGTTTCATCAAATCTTTCATAATACTTGTCATCTCTATCTAACCTTATGATTTTCACCTTTCTGTCCAATTGTCTTTCAACTTCATTTACATAAATTTACATGGCATTCACTGCTTGAGATTTCTCATGCAGTAAATAAACATATATGTAATGTGAATAATTGTAAATAAAAGTGATAAAATACTTTTCTTTATTGAAATAATTAACATCAAAAGGTCCACATATATTAGTGTGTACAATTTTAAGAAGCTGAGTGCTACTCGTGACACGTTTATTTGTGTTTTGTTTGTTTTTCCTTAATACAATTCACACAAATATTAAGGTTAATGAAATCCAAATTTGGAAGGATGTCATTCTTTACCAACCTTTCCATTCTTTCTTTAGAAATATGACCCAAACGTTTATGTCACAAGTAAGCAGAACGTTCATTCACTAAACTATGTCCAATGTCAACATTATGATGCAAGGTGCTGAGAGTTTTAACATATAAATTATCAAGATTCAATTTATATAAATCATCACAAAGTATACCAGGTTCAATCATATAGGTATGATTATACTAACTAAAACATCAATTACCAAAATTAAAAGAGCATCCAGCAACATCAAGTTTAGACAAAGAAACTAAATTCCTAGAAATTCTAGGTGCTTAAAAAGTTTTAAATAAATCTAAATAATGTCTAATGTCTAGGATTAAATGGTTAGTCCTGACACCTTCCACTGGAACTTTCACTCTATTCCCCATGAAGACAAACTTCTATAAGGAATCCTTACATCGTATCAGAAATATAAGTTATACATCCAGAATCAATCCACCAAGTATTATGGGGAACTTCAGTTAAATTCGATTTGAACATACATAAACTTTCTTTCCAGCTCCTTGATGATTCACATAATGGATAGAGTGATTTCCTTTATTCTTAAGTCTGGTTTCCTCTTGAACTAACATACTGTGCAATTCATGCACATTCCAATTATCTTTCATGGTATTATAGTTCATTTGAAATTAACTATACTTAAGCGGTAATGAGTTCAGAATGAACTGCATAAGAAAATTATCATCCACTTCTATTCCCAATGACTTAAGTCTTACTGCAATATTTATCATTTCAATGACGTGCTCATGCATAGTACGAGAACCATCAAATTTCGCAGTAGTTTAAGTATCATTTAATGTCCCAGCAAGAGACTTGTCAATAGTTTGGGAACACTCTTCCACAAACTTCATCATATCTTTAACATTCTCAGTTTTAGGAAGAGCAGACTTAATATTACTGGCTATACTCATCCGCGTGTACATTAGATTCAATCTGTTTGATATTTTTCAATTTTTATAATGAACTTTCTCTTCATCAGTGCTTAAAACAGTAATAACATTTGATTTCTCTACTCGAAGAGCCAAATCCAAATTCATTATCCTAAGGTAAAACTGGATTTGCTCACTCCATTTAGAGAAATTAAGTCAATTAAAAAATTATAATAAATGAGAGATGCGAATGCATAACAATAAGTACTGTAATGATCACATGTCTAACATTAATACTTTAAATCATAAATTAACATACTATATAAATTCAGATAGCAAATCACTTAAACATTCAATGTATATCAATATTCTCCTTTGGGTGTTCCATCAATATATCATATTCAACATAATGATGCTAATAAAATTTACATAATTTGACAATGATATATGCACTAATTAGACTTTAATTAGAAATATTTATTATCTTTAAATATATAAATAAAACTAATAGTGTATTTATATTACTAACAATCATGTCTATTTATTATAAGAGTAGCTAATCAACCTTTGGGCGATCCATAAATACCTTATAATAATGACTTTTAATTTACCCATACACAAATAGTCATCACATCATTCACAACATCCATTCTCTGAGTAATTAAAAAAATAACTTCATACAATTTAAAATTAAATCAACTTAAAGATTTGACTACTTTGGTGATTAACAAATCTCACATAATATCATTTCAAATTGATAGCATTATGCATAAAAAATTAAATATTACATATTCTTTTAAAAAAATCTTTCATATAATTTAGAAATAAATTAACTTAAAGATTTAATCACTTTAGTGATTAACAAATCTCACATAATATCATCTTAAATTAATAATATTATATATAAAAATCAAATGCTATGCATAAAATCATTAAAAGAAATCTCTAAATTTAATCATGATAATATACATTAACTTGATGCTGTAAAAGTCATAAAACTATATTACCTCCATGTAAGACAAAACATATTCATTAAATTGCATATAAGATAAAGTGATTATATCATATTCAGTGAAAGCACTAACGTGCGGACAAGCACGTCAATTCGTAATGCCTTATATCATGCGTAATGGAGAATTTATCGAACAACTCCCATAATTTTACTCATTTTCAACAACATCATTTTTCATATTATCACAACCATCTTGAAGGGCGCTGCAAAAATTAAAAAAAAAGAGGAAAAAAGACGTTAGTGTGTTGAAAGTCGTCATCAATCGCTTCATCCATTAAAAAAAATAGTATAATTGAGCATTTAAAAGATGGTCTATGTTTCAGAATTCGAGGTTTGAGAGTTGATTACAGATAGGAAAGGTATTAGTACCCTACACCATCAGTTCTAAGAACGATTACCTATTTAATCTAATATTATTTACAAGATTAATTATATTGGTCCTTTACTATTAAAAAGAAAAAAGTGTTTTTATTTTTATTTTTTTGACATATCCTATTTGTTAGCACGTTATCAAAGATGATAAATGACTAAGACATGGAATGAGTGGTTAAATAGCCATTTTTTTGGAACAAATTCTAAGCCTGTAATATATCACATGAAAGTGGTGAATTAAAATTGTGTTATTTTTGCAAAAAAAAATTAATTTTTTTTATGAGATAAAATGGTTTAAAATGAATTTTGCAAAAGAAAATAAAATATTTTTGAAAGTGACAAAGTAAGAGAAAAAATGGTAATAAAAAGAAAATTGAATTCACCACAATCATAAGGTTGAGACTATGTGAAATTGTTTGCTTTTATTTGAGAATTTTTATTTTACAAAAATGATTTTATTTTGGTTTTAAAAAAAAGTTGTATTTTATTTTACAAAATTATTTTAATTTTTATGTGGGGATTAGACCTTACCAGCGCTCCTCTCAAGATCTAATATAAAGCCTCAAGCAAGAGAAAAAAATGATAATAAAAAGAAAATTGAGTTCACCGCAATCATGAGGTTGAAACTATGTGAAATTGTTCGCTTTTATTTGAAGATTTTTATTTTACAAAAATAATTTTATTTTGGTTTTTAAACAAAGTTGTGTTTTAGTTTACAAAATTCTTTTAATTTTTATGTCGGGATTAGACCTCATCAGCGCTCCTGACAAGATTCAATATAAAGTCTCAAGAGTATTGGGAAGAGCATAATTGATTGGTGTTTCAATCCTCTCCTAATTTTTCCATCGTCGGCCATTTTAAATTGTTTGATTAATACATTAATACAAAATAAATGAGTTATATTAAAACACAGGTGATATACACCCCAAAATTAGCAAATACATATCAAACTAAAAGAAACAAATAAATAAATAACTAAATAATATAAAAATAAATAAAAAGAAAGTAAAATAAAATAATAACAAAAAAAAAGAAAAGATAAAGACAAAAGTAAAAGAAACAAAAAGTGGGAAAAAGACTTATAGTCTCTGAAAAAGATAACAAAGTAGAGAAAAATGAGGGTTCTGCAAATCACATACAAGGGCAAAGGTGGAAGGAGACAGTGGCAATGGAGGGACGTTGTGACTGCTTGGGGAAGCGCATAGTTGTGCGACTGGTGCACAGATTTGGGCCAGAGATCAAGTGACGCGGTGGACAACGCAAGGTCGCGTGGCAGAGGCACAACGCAAACCATTTGAGGCCGTCGGTCTGCAATGACGGGACGCGTGAGGCACAAAGACGACGGGGCAGCTCATACGAGGTGTGACGGTTTATGCTTGGAGATCTAATCCTGGTGCATTCTTGCGGGTCATGGATGGCGCACAGTGGTTGTGGGTTGGGGCTGTTTTTCTGGGTTGAAAATGAAGTGGATGGGTCGCGGTTCAAGAGGAGAATTTGGACGTAAATGATGGTGATAAAGGATGAGAGTGAAGTAGTGAAGGTGAAGGTTGAAGATGGTTTTAGGAAGGTGTTTGTCAGAATTTGAAAGCAGAGGGTGGGTTGAGATGGTGAAGGTTGGAGGCAAGGTGATGGCTCTGTGTGAAGATAGAGGATTTCTTCGTGTGAGGGTTCTATCTGTCTGTATGTGATTAATCTATGTGAGGGAATTTTTGAGTGCCCTGGAATTATGTCTGAGAGTGATTTATAAGGATAAAATTTGCAAAAATTTCTCCCCAATTTTTGATGATTGGAAGACAAATTAAGGAATAAATCTTGTCAGTGATTTCAATCAAAATTGAAAAGGAAAGTTTCCATGTTTGAGGTCTAAGGTTTGGTGGCTAGGGTTCTTGGTTACAGCAGCAGTCATGAAATTGGGTCATGGGTTGACTCGTAACTCTTTTTTTATTTTTTTATTTTTAATTTTTTAATTTTTATTTTTTATTGAAATTAGACTTAGTAAATAAAACAAATATGGACAAAATTGGGTATCAATAGATGCCCCCCTTTACTTTACATTTAAAATAAATGAAAAATAAATGAATTGATTCAATTTTGTCCATGAAAATTTTCCTGTGCTGATCAATGCAGAACGCAACAGGCACTAAAACCAGGTAAAAACATGGGGTATGAGGACCCTGAAAGGTAAAGGCCACAGGTAAATGGACCTAGAGACCTAAAGGAAATAGGTACGGGACCCCGGAATGTTAAAAAGCAACGAGTACAGAGATCCACTGAAGCTTGAGGAATTAGGTATCCATCGAAACTTGACAGGAACAAGATAAAAAGCATACGGAGTTGTGTATCTACAGAAGCTTAAACCAAAAAGGTAAAAAGCTTGCGGGGTCGGGTACCCGCTGAAACTTAACAAAAACCTTGAAGCAAGAAAAGTAAAAAAAATTGCAGAGTCAGGTATTCACAGAAAACTTAAAGTAAAAAAGGTAAAAACTTGTGGAGTCAAATTTCCACTGAAACTTAGCAGAAAAGGTAAAAAGCTTGCAGAGTCACATATCCGCTGAAGCTCAAGCAAAAAAAGGTAAAAAGTTTGCGAAATTGGGTATCCATTAAAGCTTAACAAAAAATTTAAAACAGAAAAGGTAAAAAGCTTGTGGAGTCAGGTATCCATTGAAGTTTAACAAAAAAGGTAAAAAGCTTGCGGAGTCGGGTATCCGATGAAACTTAACAGAAAACTTAAAACAGAAAAGGTAAAAAATTTGCGGAGTCAAGTATCCTTAGAAAACTTAAAGCAAAAAAGGTAAAAACTTGTGGAGTCAAATATCCACTAAAGCTTAGCAGAAAAGGTAAAAAGCTTGCGGAGTCAGGTATCCACTGAAACTTAAGCAGAAAAAGGTAAAAAGCTTACGGAGTTGGGTATCCACTGAAACTTAATAGAAAACTTAAAACAAAAAAGGTAAAAAGCTTGTGGAGTCAAGTATCCGCTGAAACTTAACAGAAAAAGGTAAAAAGCTTGCGAAGTCAGGTATCCACTGAAGCTTAACAGAAAACTTAAAACAGAAAATGTAAAAAGCTTGCAGAGTTGGGTATCCACTGAAGCTTAACAGAAAAGGTAAAAAATTTGTAGAGTTAGGTATCCATAGAAAACTTAAAGTAGAAAAGCTAAAAACTTGTGGAGTCAGATATCCACTGAAACTTAGCAGAAAAGGTAAAAAGCTTGCGGAGTCAGATATCCACTGAACCTTAAGCAAAAAAAGGTAAAAAGCTTACAGAGTCGGGTATCCACTAAAGCTTAACAGAAAACTTAAAACAGAAAAAGGTAAAAAGCTTACGGAGTCAAGTATCCACGGAAGCTTAACAGAAAAGGTAAAAAGCTTATCCGCTTAAGCTTAACAGAAAAGTTGAAGCAGAAAAGGTAAAAAAGCTTACAGAATTAGGTGTCCACTGAAGCTTAGCAGAAAACTTAAAGCAGAAAATATAAAAAAACTTGCGGAGTCGAGTATCCACTGATGCTTAACAAAAGGGTAGGAAAGCTTGCGGAGTTAGGTATCTGCCGAAACTTATCAAAACTTAAAGGCAATGGGTATGAGGACTCAAAAACATAAAAATAATGGGTACGAGGACCCAAAAAAGTTAAAGGCAATGGGCATAAGGCCCTAGTTTGACTGAAAACAGCAAGTTGTACCTTTGTAGGTCAAGGCTAGCAAATTGCAATAGTGCACTATGCATGCTTTAGATGTATGAGAGTACGAAAAACCTTTTTTATTTTTTTAACTTTTTTGTTTTTTGTTTTTGTTTTTGTCTCTATGACCCCCGAGGGCATGATTGCAATCATTTTTAAATATGAACTAGATTGGGATTTGTTAGCATCCTTTCATTTGTCCATTCAACTGATAATTGAAATGTCCAACTAGAATGACCTTTGAGGTGTGCATTAGATGTGATAGTGACCTAAATATCCTTTTTTTTCTCATCAACACTCTTATCGGGAATTCATTGTGTTTCTCATGACCTTTCAAGTAAATCTAAATGTTTTTGCAATATTGTCACATGTTTCACATCTCAATATAAATCTATCATGAGAAATGCATCAACAATAGGTTGCGACGAAAATGGGTTATCATTATAGAAAGGAGAAGTATAGGAAAAACAATTCAAAAGGGATTAGAATTGAAAGGTTTACAAAAGAAATGTTTGGGTGAAGTTTTCTAACTCTTCCAATGATGCTCTCTAGGATGATTAGTGCTAATTTTTCATGTATGCAACCTTGAACACCCCTTTGTCTGTTTCCAAGAATATGACTTGACCCAGTTTTCATGCATTGGGAGTTTTTCATGATAAGACTTCATATATTCAAACAGCCTCAATTCGACCTAAGTCTTTTTGTATCGAAGCATTTGATGATAAATTTAGACTACCCCAATTTGGCCTTAATGAACTCAAACTGCCCCAGTTTGTGACTTGAGGCAACTCTACTTCTTCAGATGTGTCAGATACCATTTTTTACCTTAACTTTTGCCTAGGTCACTCTTTTTGAGTTTTCAACCTAGCGGGTCGCCCTAACTTTTGCCTAGGTCGCCTTTTCAAGTTTTCAACCTAGCGAGCCACTTTTCTTTTTTCTTTCTTTTTTATGTAGGAGCAAGGAATTGAAAACTCAAAAGAGCATGAACCTTTTGTCTCAGAATTAAAGTTAATGAAAATGAAAACAACCCTTAATTGATCAAAATGGACTTTTTGAGTCTTGTAACGTGGCCAAAGTTAAAGGTTATGAAAAGAAGGATATAAGGCTCAATCAAGTGTTTAAGGGTTAAATAGGACCAAGGATCTTTAGTAAGCTTTGTCAAGAACACTAACACTTTTCACTTATTTTTTATATTCTTTTCCCTTTTTATTTCATCATTTGCCTATCTTATTATTATTATTATTATTATTATTATTATTATTATTATTATTATTATTATTATTATTATTATTATTATTCTTCTTCTTCTTCTTCTTTTTCACAGAAATCATCCTTTTTTACTTTATGTTAACTCTTAGTGTATGAGTGATCCTTGTCCAAGGTTCTTTAAAGAAGTTTTTTTAAAAGCTCAAAAGGGGATAACTAGGGATAATAAAGATTGTAAAGGATAGAGAAAGATGGTTAATCTTCATATTCAAATCATGATTGTTTATTTTCAAAACCTTAATTTCGAGACAAAATGATAATGCATACCAAGAGATTACTTATTTGTTCTTTTTCAAAAATTATGCTTCCAATTGCTTGGGTAACTTCCTCCTTTTATTTCAGGGTGCATTCTCCTCAGTTTCTGCTTTTTTGCCTCAGCATTAGGGTATAACAAAATTTTGTGGGAAGCTATACTCGGATCCAGCCCTGGTATATCTTGGTATGACCATGCAAAAATGTCACAATAATCAGATCAGAACTCAACTAACTTGCTTCGCTCATATTCTTTCATGAAAGTGTCAATTTTAACCTTTTCTTTTTCATCCTCTGTCCCCGAATTAATCACTTTCATTGACTCTTCGTGGGGTTGAATTTCTTTAGCCTTTTGTTCCATTAATCTCATTAGCTCAGGAGAGGGTTCCCAATTGTCACCATTATATTTTTTAATGGGATGGTCAAAATCATATAATGGAGTCATAGCACTATCATTTTCAAGAAAATCACTTTCAGATCCACATAAGTAAAAATGTAATGAATGAAAGTTGATGTAATGGTTAGACAGAAACTAAAAGAATGGCAAGAAAATGCATTTATTGATAGTAAATATTGAAAGGAAACATGTGAGCCTATTTTCTTAACATATCTTCCTAAAACCTTAGGTAGAACTATAGGATTACAGAATCAATCTCAAAGGTCATGGGAAAATTGATGATCTCCCAATTGTTGAGCTCTACATCTGGGGAACAAGGGCACACTGGATTGACACCACAATTGATGGGTTGATCATCCTTGATAGCGATCACTGTACTTCGAAAGCTTTGTCAGATGTCATAGATGGGGATCCCCTCAGCTTTAGGTTCTTGATTTTCCAATCGGGCTAGCCACTTCTTTTTTTTCTCTTCCCTTATCTTCTTTTGTCGGGCTTGGTGGGTTTGTATTTGGGTTTTAGGTCCATGGTTGGGTTAGTTGATATGGTGTGGTAGGGAGTGTTTGGTTTGGGATGAGAGGTTATGTATGATAATGGATTATTGGGTGATAAGGTTGTAGGTATGGAGCTTTGGAGACATTAGTACTGTATGGGTTGTAAGGTATATAGGGTGGTTGGAAGCATGGTTGAGGGTTAATAGGTGCTTGGCTAGGTTTTCCTTGGGTGAAACTTCTCTAATCAGAAGTAATAATATGGAGTTCTCCTTCTCTTTTCTTCCTTGTTAGGGGCCTTTTGGCACTAATCATCCCTATTGAACTTTTAGCGATCTTCTCACTTCTCATTCCTCCCTCGACTCTTTCTCCAATGATGACCATGTCCGAGAAATTTGATGACACACTCCCTATCATCTTGTCATAGAAGGGAGATTGGAGAGTATCGATGAACGTAGCCACCATTTCTTTTTCTATCAATAGGGGTTCAACCTGAGCAACTATATCTCTCCATTGTTGAGCATATTCCTTAAAGGTTTCAGCTTCCTTCTTAACCAAATTCTGCAACTGTAGTCTATCTGGTGTCATATCGATGTTGTATTTATATTACTTTAAGAAAGCATCAGCCAAGTCCTTGAAACATCGAATATGGGTACGTTCAAGGTGTGTATACCAATTAGACGCTGCCCCAGCTAAGCTGTCTTGGAAGAAATGGATCAATAACTTGTCATCATGAGCATGCGAAACCATCTTGTAGATGTACATGGTCAGATGGTTCTTTGGACAAATGATTCCTTTATATTTGTCAAAATCTTGGACTTTAAACTTCGAGGGAATCACCACATCTGGGACAAGGCAGAGTTCTGAGGCATTTAGAAGGCCATAGCTACTTGCTCTTTCTATAGCTTGTAGTATATCTTCAAGAACTTCTAGTTTTTCCTTGGATTAAAGGCCTTTAGTTGAAGGGTTCAACAGAGAAGTATCAGCAATCTTATAGGGAAAAAACGGTGGCATGTAAAAAGGGTGTAAATGTTACATCGATGAGGTCCAATTAGCATCAAGGTAAGGAGGTTGGATTGGAGTCGAGTTTTATGGCCTTGAAGTAGGCATTACTAATGGTGTGCTGCTCTCGGGAGGGTTAGTAATTTGTGATAACACAAAACCTGGGAGAAGACCATATGGGGGAATGAAAACAGGGAACTTAGGAATCTCGTTGGCATTTGACTGAGATCCTTGTGTTTGGGTAGTGTTTGGAGGGTTTGAAGTTATTGTGACTGCCGATGCATTGCCCCTCAAGGGTATTGGTGGCTAATGGTAGGGTATAACCAGGTGGAAGGTTATATGGTGGGAATAGAGATGCATGTATTTCTCGATGATTGGTAACAGGGTTTTGTGCATGGTTATTTGGGTAAAAGGTGAGTGGCATCATGGCCCCATGAGAGGTGACGCTAGGATATTTCCAAGGAATTAGTGCAAAGCCATATGGGTGAGCAGGTGTGGTCGAAGAATCATCTTTTGCTCCTGAAGGAGTCCCCTCTGTATTTTTTGTTCTTTCCAAAGCTTGCAGAACTTCTAAGACCTTGGTCATTTGTTCCTTTAATTGGCTTACTTCATTCTTCAGCTCTTCCTGTGACTGTCCCAGTTTATCCATGACTTTTGATTGGGAGCGAGCTCCTATACAGGTGTTGTAGAGACAATTTTTTTTTTGTATTATTATGAATATGATAAAAAAAATGCAAACATAAGCATATTAAAACAAGAGTAAAATTATGCATGCGGAGACATGGTCCCAAGCTTGGTACCTGTCCTAAAAGATGGGTTCTATGTACCATGATAGCTCTAAGGTTATTTCAGCAAGTGATAACTTTGTTTCTAGACCCCAATCGGACAAAAGGTCCCCAAATTGCCCCTTGATGTCACCAACACTTTGGCTAGCAAGAGTCCTCCATCCTCACCAATGATAGGTTACAAGCGGAAAGAGCTTAATTTGAGTGAGGAGTTTTCATGTGCCTGTTTGGAGACCAAAGGTCTCTCAAAGTAACACTACTTCACCCTTTATCTAAGCCTACAAGGTATTGAGTTCGGGTATATAGCTTGTGTGTGCAAGTGTACATGAGGGAACATGCAAGCAAATTTATTCACAAAGTAGAAGTACAATACATATAATGCAAACAAAATGTACAACAATATGAAACAAATAAACAAATGAAACAAAAATGGACTAACATAATTAAAGAGCAAATAACATGATATTAAAACAAGGTTTAACCCTTTAACATCCTCAGTGGAGTCGCCAACTGTCGTAATCGTCCCGAAAGGTGCAACGAAAATAAAAAGAAGGAGGAGGAAAAGACCTCAGTGTGTTGGAATTCACCACTAATTGCTTTATCTATTAAATGGAATGGTACAATTAGACATCTAAAAGATGGTCTACGTTTCAGAGTTTGAGGTTCGGGATTGATTACGGATAGGGAAGGTATTAGCACCCTACACTGTCCATTCTAAGAACGGTTACCTATTTAATCTAATATTATTTGCAAGATTAATTATATTGGTCCTTTACTATTAAAAAGAAAAATGGTTTTTTTTTTGCATGTCTCATTTGTTAGCATGTTATCAATGATGATAAATGACTAAGACATAGAATGGGTGGCTAAATAGCCATTATTTTGGAACAAATTTTAAGCCTGCAACATATCACATGAAAGTGGTGAATTAAAATTATGTTAATTTTGCAAAAAAAAAATTAAAATATTTATTTTTGATGAGATAAAATGGTTTAAAATGAATTTTGCAAAAGAAAATAAAATATTTTTGAAAGAGAAAAAGCAAGAGAAAAAAAATGATAATAAAAAGAAAATTGAATTCACCACAATCATAAGGTTGAGACTATGTGAAATTGTTCGCTTTTATTTGAGGATTTTTATTTTACAAAAATGATTTTATTTTGGTTTTAAAAAAAGGTTGTATTTTAGTTTACAAAATTATTTTAATTTTTATGTGGGGATTAGACCTCACCAGCACTCCTGACAAGATCCAATATAAAGCTTCAAGTAAGAGAAAAAAATGATAATAAAAAGAAAATTGAATTCACCATAATTATAAGGTTAAGACTATGTGAAATTGTTCGCTTTTATTTGACGGTTTTTGTTTTACAAAAATGATTTTATTTTGGTTTTAAAAAAGGGTTGTATTTTTGTTTACGAAATTATTTTAATTTTTATGTGGGGATTAGACCTCACCATCGCTCCTGACAAGATCCAATATAAAGCCTCAAGCAAGAGAAAAAAATGATAATAAAAAGAAAATTAAATTCACCACAATTATAAGATTGAGATTATGTGAAATTATTCGCATTTATTTGAGGATTTTTATTTTACAAAAATAATTTTATTTTGGTTTTAAAAAAAAATTGTATTTTAGTTTACAAAATTATTTTAATTTTTATGTGGGGATTAGACCTCACCAGCACTCCTGGCAAGATCCAATATAAAGCCTCAAGAGTATTGGAAAGAGCGTAATTGATCGATGCTCCAGTTCTCTCTCAATTTTTTCGTCGTCGACCATTTTAAATTGTTTAATTAATACATTAATACAAAAATAAATGAGTTAAATTAAAATATAGGTGATATACACCCCAAAATTAGCAAATACATATCAAACTAAAAGAAACAAATAAATAAACAACTAAATAATAAATAAAATAAAAAGAAATAAAAAGAAAGTAAAATAAAATAATAACAAAAAAAGGTAAAAGATAAAAGTAAAAGAAAAAAAAGTGGGAAAGAGACTTATAGGCTATGTTTGGAAGCTAATTTTAGGAGGGAAAGGGAGGGAAAGGGAAGGCTTATCCTATGCCTTTCTCTTGTTTGAAAGTTTTTGTATGGGAGGGAAAGGGAATAAGGATATTCTGAAACTCTCCAATCTCCCCAATTCACGGTTCCTCCAAATTGGGGGATTTTGGGGGAAAGACAAACAAATGTACTAAAATGTCCTTACCAAAACTTAGATTTACATTTTAATATTTTTCATCTCTTCTCAGTTTCACGATGAAAACATTCAGATGCAAAATCTCTCTCTCCAACCAAACCCCCAAATCAAGATGAACCCTCACCCCCAAATCAAGATGGCGGGCTCGGACGCGGCGGCGATAGGTGCGAGATGCAGTGTGAGGAAAGGATCGAGCGGCTCGAACTGCTGGGACGATGTAGCCGGGCTTCGATGCGACGTGGGTCCAAGCGTGGGGGTGACGAGAGGAGGGCGATGATCTTGCAGTGCCAGCGTGAGGACGATGACTGGTTCGGCGCGGCAGGTGGTTCTGATTCGCAAGGGGAGTGAGATCGACGACGATGGAGGGCGGTGCTCGCATAGATCGGAGGTGACACGGGCGCTCACGGTCCGGGGATTCGGGTTAATACGGGATTCGGCAATACCGAGATTCGGTGCAACATAGTTGGAGCCGAAGGGATTAAGACGAGTTTTGGAACAAAGGATATCGAAACCCGACGCAAACTAACGACAACCATGTGCGGCGCCTCCATGCCCTCTTCAACTTTCTGCTTTCATTTTCTCCAGATTATATTATACTAATTTAATTTTCACCTTCTAATAAGTTAAACTATATTATTATTATGATTGAAATTGAAATTAACGTAAATGGAAAGGGAATAAAGTAATGAAATAAAATTATTATTTTTTTGAAAAATTAATAAGAGAAAAAATTAGAACATTATTATTTTATTTAAGAATTAATTTATAAAAAAATAAAATAAAATATAACATGCTTATTTCTAATTATTAAATTTATTTATATTATTTTATCTTAATTTTAAAAGAATAAAAATTTATTATTTAAATAGTAAAAGAATAAATTTAATATCTTTTATAAAACATTAATTATGTTAATTTTTTTGAATAAAAGGTAAAATGGTAAAAGTATATCTTAAACCCTCCATTTCCTTTCCTTCATATATTTTACACTCTCAAACAAGGAAAAGGATAAACCTCTCATTTTCCTTCCCTTCCTTTCCCTTTAAACTCTTCCCCTTCCTTTCCCTCTAAACTCCCAAACACAGCCATAGTCTCTGAAAGAGATAATGAAGTAGAGAAAAATGGGGGTTTTACAAATCACATACAGGGGCAAAGGTGGAAGGAGACGGTAGCAATGGAGGGACATCGCGACTTCTTGGGGAAGCGCACGGTTGTGCAGTTGGTGCGCAGATCTGGGCCGGAGATCACATGACGCGGTGGACAACGAGGCAACGTGGTGAGGCCAAGCTGTCTGAGGCCATCGATCTGCAACAACGGGATGCGTGCGGCGTGAAGACAACGAGGCAACGTGGTGGAGCTCTGGTGAGGTGCGACGGTTTGCGCATGGAGATCTGATTGTGGTGCGTTCTTAGGGGTCATGGATGGCGCACAGTGGTTGCGGGTTGGGGCTATTTTTCTGGGTTGAAAATGGAGTGGATGGGTTGTAGTTCATAAGGAGAATTTGGACATAAATGATGGTGATAAGGGATGATAGTGAAGTAATGAAGGTAAAGGTTGAAGATGGTTTTAGGAAGGTGTTTGTGGGAATTTGAAAGCAGAGGGTGGGTTGAGATGGTGAAGGTTGGAGGCAAGGTGATGGCTCTGTGTGAAGATTGAGGATTTCTTCGTGTGAGGGTTCTGTCTGTCTGTATGCGATTAATCTGTGTGAGGGAATTTTCGAGTGTCTTGGACTTATGTAGTGATTTATATGGATAAAATTTGTAAAAATGTTTCCCCAATTTCTGATGATTAGAAGGCAAATTAAGGAATAAATCCTGTCAGTGATTTCAATCAAAATTGAAAAGAAAAGTTGCCATGTTTAGGTCTAGGGTTTGGTGGTTAGGGTTCTTGGTTGCAACTGTAAACATGGAATTGAGTCATGCGTTGACTTGTAATTTTTTTTTTATTTTATTTTTTATTGAAATTAGACTTAATAAATAAAATAATTATGAATAAAATTAAATTTTAACATATATCATATAAAATTAATTAATAAAATATAAATTTATAATTAATAACATATATAAAATTAATTAATGAACATATAAAAAATTAGTTAATAAAAAAATAATTAATGATATATATAAATTAATTAATAAAATCAAATTAAAAAAATTACATATTAATACATATTAATTTACTAATAATTTATATTTTATTAATCACTTTTTATATAATATTAAAAAATATATAAATACTGTTTAAAATAAAATAATCATTATTCTTCGTCCATCACTTGCGTAACGGAGATGTGATCGAAAGTCGTTGCACAGAGCCCTTATCCATGAACAGGGCTGCAGCGTCAATTTGATTTGACGCGTTGGAGTGTTGCTGTGTTTTTTTATTTTATTATTATTATTATTATTATTATTATTATTATTATTATTATTATTATTATACTTTTCTTCATTTTGTCAAATTATCAAAAGAAATTAATTTACATAGTGCAGCATATTAACATAATAAAACTCACAATTTTTATAATTAAACTTTATACAAATTAAAAAAATATTTATTATCAATAGAAAATTATAAATTTTATAATCATGCTTTAATATTATATGTTAGTTTATAAATTTTTTAAAAATTTTAATATAAAAAATTATTATTTAGATATAAAGATATTAAATTCATAATTTTTACAAATAAAAGTGTAAAAAAATTAATATTTATTCATGAATAATTAATAAATTATATTTCAAAAGTGTTAGAGAGATTTTAAAATTTATTTTTTATTTTTTTTTTATTTTTTTATACTTTTTCTACTTATGATGAAAAAAAAAATCTTAACTAATTAGGACCTAAAGTTTTGTACAAAATTTGAATATTAAATATTATTAATTTTTATTAAATTAGCAGTTATTATAATTATAAAATTATTATTTTTTATCTAATAAAAATTTAATTTATTAATTTAATTTAATTTAATTATTTATTAAATTAATAAATTAAATTACAAATTTATCACATGATACATTTAATTTATCATTTCGTGCCCTCCTTTTCCATGGTTGCACATTCTCTTTTTCTAAGAGAAACTTCTGCTCCAGATTTTTAAGTCAAATAGCTTTTTTTTGTTTTTTATTGAATTTTTTTAGTGGTTCTCCTCCTTACAAATATAATGTTAGTCCTATCGAATTTTCAATTGCATTAGCTGACCCTGATAGGCTGATACAACTTACGATAGCTTTAATACTGGGATAGAATGATAGGAATGGATAGGAAATGAAGGAAAGGAGGAACATTGTTTTTTAAAGAATTTATTAAAAGATAAGAATGAAAAAGAAATTATTTATTCTCCTTTTTTAAAATAACAAATTTTTATTGTTCTCCTAAAATTAGAATAAAATGGGAGAAATGGACTTATAATTAAAATTAAACATATTATATTTTGTTATATTCTTTTATGAATCAACTCTTAAATAAAATAATGAAATTTTATTTTATTTTTTAATTAATTTTTTAAATAATAATATAAATAACTTTGTTCTATTCATTTCATTTTATTTTCAACCAATCTCCACTTATTCTATTCCCAAATCATTAATGAGAAAATACTCAAACACAATACAAAGTTGACTTGCTTTATTTTGTTATTCCTGTCTTTATTGGAACAACCAAGAATATATGAGATGCACAAAAATTTATGTTAGAAGTTTTGAACAAAATGCTAAGGTTCCGGTTTTGCAAGGTGTTCCAATGGAGCCTGCAGTGGAATTGAAGCGCTAAAGAAGGTTCTGAATCATGGGTCTGATGCGGGGTATGAAGCAGAGAGTGCTCATTTCGGTACACACAGGTCGTTTTAACATGAACCCTTGAGTCAAGGGTCCATCTGTGGGCTTTTTTTTTTGAATCGTTAGATTCATTGAAAATGAAATGGATGGCTACAAATAATTATGGGATACTTATTACTCAGGTAAACAACAGAAGTTGATTCTTTGACAAAGACCCTTGATAGAAATGAAATTATTGTTACAACCCTTCCGATGGGTTGAGAGGAGGACGATCGGGAAAACAAGTTTTTTGGCTAATTCATGGAGGTTACCAGAGACGAAGCAGCTGCAGGAGCAGAAGAAGGTCAAGCTGGAGATCCCATTCCTAATGGTTACCCAAATCCAAATTCGAACCCGAACCCTAACTCTCATTATACCACCAGAGGATCGAAAGGAAAATCGTGCAAGGGATGCACATACTACTCATCGGTTCATAAAGCCAGATCTAAAAATCCCACTTGTGTTGGCTTCTCCAGAACGCTACGGCAAGGTCTGTGTCTGTCTCTGTTTGTATTTTTTTTTAGGTTTGATTTTTTGAAAGCTCGTGACGAGTTAATGTGGGTGAAAGTTTTAAACTTTGTTATTATTTGAATGTTATATTCCTTTCTGAGCTAAGAAAAACTAACTAGTATCAATTCACGATCATATTCTGCAATTGTGTTTTGCTTTGCAAGCTAAGGGTTATTTCCTTTTAATCTGACAGAGCGCTTCATCCACTTATTCTTTTATTTTAGTTAATATTAGGGAATGATCTTGCTATTAATTTGTGTCAGTGATGGTCATGGAAACTGATTATGCTTTATCATATTTAGTACAACGGTTTAGAATTAACAGAAAATTTAATTGGATTGTGGGATTTATACAAAGAAGTAAAGTAATGGAATTGAAGTACATGAGTTTACTTCTTAGGATGCTGAATTATCTATGTTCTTCACTGTTGAATTTCTGTATATACCCTTGATCCATTCTACAAAAGGAAGATTGAAGGAGTAGAATCGTCTTTCCATTAATAGTTTCTAGGGCCTCTCAATAGCTTTTTTGATACGTTGATATCATTTTGGCCTTTACTGCCATCATTATTAATACATTATTTTTTTAGTAGATATTGCTTACTATTGTTTTCTGTTTCTTTCTGATTGGTTTTATTTTCTATCATTTGCTTCATTTATGAGAGTTTAACCATTATTTCATTAAAAGCCTTTAAAGTTTTGATTTTGATGTTGTTATGCATATAACCAGGGGTCATTTTAATATGGACTTTCTGACACAGGGAGCATATATGGACCTTGTGGTTTAGACTGTAGGATAGATGCAAAATTAGATCAATGATTACCATTAATTACTTGGTACCTGTTCATTAAGTAAGTGTGAAAAAGTTTAATATTATAAAAATAAAGGTGTTTTTGCCCCAAATTTGTTTCATTTTACAAAATTAACTAACTCCTTTTTGTGCCTATTCCAGAGGTGAGTTGCGACGTTATCGGAGATTGAGGGCCAGTGAGTTGTGAGTGATGACCAATGTTTTTTCCTTTTTCTTCTCATCAGTGATGGTTTGTGGTGACTTAATCTACTGGAATAACGTCAAAAGACTGAAATCTAAACATATATGACTTGGAGAAGAGGTTTTACACACTGAAACCAAATGGGCCACCATTCATATTTTTTAGTTGTCAACGTTATTTGTTTTTCTCAAAAACTTGCCTCTTCTCCTACTATTCTATTCACATATTGCCTTTGTAAGAGTGCATCAATCATGAACATTTCTTGTAGTGAACTTTCACTAACATTCTTAAGTACATGCTTAATTAAGCACTGTAAATTTATGTATGTGATTGATTCTGAAATCATACTGCAAAGGAATGGAGTTAGTCTAAAGGTATATAAGTAAGTCATTCTTTTTCAAGTTTTAATCAAAAGAATGTTAGCAAGACTTGCCTCTACTACAATAAGGATTCACCCATTTGGTATGCAACTTTTTATTATCCAAAATGCAAATAAATTATTTAAAACACAATTCATACAGGTTTAAAAAATATAGATTACATAATAAATTACTAGCAACACATCCCCGTGCACTGAAGATACAACTGCTCCAGGAGTTATATTCTTGATGAGTATGAGTTCCTTGACAGTGGGATTTGACTGGGCATGGTGCTTGGTTTGGCAAGATCTATTTTTTGTTTTGTGTATCATTTATTTGCTGTGTATCTTTTAGATTGGCATAGATCTTAGGCAAGATCTAGTTTTTCTTCATAGCTGATCTTTGGCTCTGTTAAATGAAGAAAAGGGAGGTGCCTCGAATGAGCTACTGCTAAAGCGCCACCTCAACTTAGCGTGAAGCCACCATTTGCTCCACCAGATTATTACCACTGCTTCTCTGCTTCAATTTCAAAGAGAGTCACCAGTCAAGAGGCAAAAATGGTGTGTAGAAATACCAACAGTTGAAGGCTTTAAGAACAATAAAAATGAGAGTTTTTGCAAAATTAGAAACCTCTTGTAACAGGTAAAGTCAAAGGGTCCATCAATGGACCTTTGACTGCAAGTTCCATCATAAAACGACCCTATAACTAGTACCTCCTTATGTTGTGGGAGAAACTGAGTTGGAAGCTTCAAAAGAGGGCAGTAGCCTTACAAATTTCAAGTATGCTTATATTGGATACTCTGTCTACTTAGACAACAAAGAATCTTTGGCTAACTTGCAGGATGAAAAACAGCAAAATTACCTTCTTGCGTTGGTCTTGAGGTTTTATATGTCAATCTCCTTCCTCTCTTAGTTTATGTATATGCAAAAACTAGGTTTATCTTGCTCCAAGGGTTTCTTGGGACATATTTTGTGTAATGTAGATTTGTATATACCATGAGCAAACATTAATTTATTACCAAGGCAAAACATAAATTTATAAGGCCATTAAAGATAAAAATAAAAATAAAATGAAGGAAAGAATAGGCATGAGGTGAGGGAGGTGGTGCAAAAGTAAGCATTTCAATTGTCTTCCAAGAAGATGTGGTCTAAGTTTCTGACACTATTAGTGCATTTTTCAGGTAGTGTTGGAGGACAAGTCATCAACTTCGCCAGTTGGCCATGTTCCTTCTCATGCTTATAAAACTAAAGGTATTAAATTTATTGGTTTTTCTTTTATTTACAGTTCATAGGTTATTTCCTTCTTTTTCAATCACGCATCTTTAACATATGAAAAGAGTAACGGTGGATTTAAAAGCCTCAGCATATTTGGATAATTCTCTTGGTTCGTGGAGTTGGAGATCTTTAGCTTTTGTTCCTCTTTCTATGTGTGATAACTTCTCTCAAAATGTGAGATATGTAAAGCTGGAAATTCTTCATTCAAAGTCATAGAAGCAGTAGGACATCTTATTTGTTGTGTGTGTTTCAAGCATTCTCAAGTTGCTGCTTGTTGTTTATTGTGCTAAACGGCTTAAATATATGTATTATCAAGATAGCATGAAATTCCCAAGTATTTATATAAAGTATCTTTAAAACAAAATGAAAATGATCCTTAGTCCTGCAACGGCTATCAACTTCATAATGAACCAAATGTTATAATTCATCGAGACCTAAACCCACGGTAAGTTGGTTATTTGCATCATATATATGAAAGTTTAATATGGTTTACCTGCTACAGATAGTAATCATGATGTATTACTTATAACGAATTGAAGCAAAATTTGCTTTTATCCTACATTGACAAAATTTTATGTTATCCAGAACATACAGCTAGAATTTAGAAGCCTTTGTATTCGGTGTTGAAGTTTAATTTCTAAAATTTTAGGAATGTTCTTTTAGTCAATTTTAGTGCCTAACATTTAAAACTTGGAGATTTTGGATTGAGTAAGCTTATCAAGGTCTAGAGTTCTTATGATGTATACAAGATGACCGGTGAAACTAGAAGCTGCGAGTATTCTTAGAAGTTCTTTTAAAACAAGATTAGTCATTTGTATGCAAAACTTAATTTAATTTCATTTGCATTTGAAATTACATTAGAAATCCAAACTGATGTGAACTGTGCAGGCCCCGTAGAGTAATGTCTTCCTGCATCAACATTAGAAATCCAAATCAAGGTTTTGAAAGCTCAGGAGTTAGAGAATGTTGTCTCAGATGCTGACTATACTAAAGTAATCCAAATTGTATTTGAACTGCGCAGGCCCTGTAGGCTTTTTGAGTTATTTGCAGAATTTTGCAAGTTAGCAGTAATCTATTTTGTTGTCTGAATCTGATTGGCATACACTTGACTGAGTTTTTTGCAGGAGAGAGGAGTTGAAGATCATATAGATAGAGCACTTCAGGCCTTGGGCAATGAAGAGCTTCGTATATTATTTGGCTATATTTGAGAATGGAATACAGAACCAAAGCTCTGTTATGCTTCACACTACCTGCTTTTCAGAGTTTTCATTATCTTTCCTCCAACAGATATTAATCAGGTGTTTTTTTTCCCTTCTTTAAGAGGCTTCATGCAACTGATCATGCATTTATTGATAGGTGTGATGCTTTATGACTGAATTGCTTGGACGGATTATTGAATATGGGTTTGGATTTCTTACATTTGCTGGTTTTACTTTCTGTTTGAGAGAGTTCATATGCTGCCTGAGGTATTGAGTTGGACTTTGATATTGTGTTTATTGCTAGTCAGATTATATTCTTCACTTTAATGCAAATGAGAAAATCTTTATAAATATATGGTAGTTGGCACCAAGACAACTCTATGTTGATATATGATAGACATATATAAATTGAATTCTTTTTTTTTCTAAATCCTTTTTAATTTATAATAAGGACAACTCTTAGGCATTAGAAGAGGAACACAAAACTCAATAAATCAATAAAACAGGAATCTGTCTTTGAATATTTATTTTTGTCACATTCACATTAGTTGTGATACAAATGGTGGATGAATGAATTTTGTTCTTTGTAAGAATTATCTATCTTTTGCCTGTTGGAGCTTTCTCCTCGGTTCATGACGTCTCATTTTAATCCACCTTAATGTGCAGAACCGTTTGATTGCAATCAATTACACAGATGAAGAAAATGATGACCAACTTTTTAAGGCTCATAGGTTGCAGTCATCTCCTATGAACTTCTTGTATACTTAAATTTTGATAATTGATATTGTTTGATCAATTTCACTATGTATAATATTTCATATTTAATCAACTTCACTGATTTTCCATAAATGTTTGATGACATATATAATTTTCTTGGGTGATGAAAAATAGTACTTTAATTTATTGCCTAAAAGATATATACTATCTGCATCATGGTGGTGGAGATAAAGTGATAGCTTGTCTCATTTTATTAGCTGTGTTGATATGATGATAATGGAAAAGAAGAAAAATAAAAGAGTAATGAGTAACATGTATTTCTTGGTAGCCGCCTATTAGGAAAGGAAAGAAAGAATATAAATTCAGACCTTGATTAAGTTTCCAAGGCATAAAGAAATGAATTGTTTTAAATATAGGGATCAATTATATGGCATGCATTGTTTACAATTGTATCATGGAATCTTTTAAATTGGCAAATACGGTTTTATTTTTATTAAAAAATAATTGAAAAAGTGAAATTATATAATAAAAATAATATAAAATAAAGTGAATACAGAAGGAACAAACGTGATCTAGATAAACTGACTACTACCTAGTAATAACACATTCTGTTACAATAAATTGTCTCACACAAGATTAGATGGTGTCAGTGACACTTCCCTAAGCTTATACCACGAAGATGTAAATGACATTTGATGAGAATTAAACACAAAAATAAACAGCAACAGAGTAAGGGAGAGGTTGTCAAACATTAGAGAATAGGTGACAACAATACAATATATTTGAATTTTGCATTCATAAAAAAAATGATGTCTCAAAAAGATTGCCATCACAATGCAATCCATTTAGTTTTCTTTGTGAATAAAAGACGAAGTTAGGAAAAATTAAATTGTTGAATACTTTTTTGCTCTCTGAAGCTGTTGAAATTTTGCTAATGGTTGTTGTCGCATATTTCTACCATCCACTTGCAGGCAAGCATTGATTAAAAAGCGTAACCTAAAAAATAATATCACATCCTATTACTTTATATCACATTTTTTTTCTTTCTTTGCCTCTTTGGTCAAGATAAATGTAGACTAACACATAGTTATGATTTACTTTTATTCGGGTTAAAAGAGGGAAAATCAATGATAAACTGTTATGGAGTAACATAACATTGTCCTAAATTCTATATTTCAATTCAAGGTAAGCCTAAATATCTCTAAATAGTCTGGTTTCGTTCTCTCTTTATCCATTTGAATCCACTGTTATGAATATTGATTATTGATTATAATGTGAAAGCAGTTCACCACTAAACTGATTTCACATGGCACTCTATCGTTGCTTTATGCATCTATGGCTTGGAGACTGTAAGATTCCTCTATGGTTCTTACTAATGACCAATTGGAAATACAAAATGGACCGTCATTGGCCCTATATATGCCTTACTAATAATGGTAGACTGTCATGGGTCCAGTGTAGAATGGACCACCATTGAGGTGCTGGACCCATTCTGACCAAAATTCATCCTTTGTACTCATTTAGTTAAATTATAATTGCATCCTAGTTAAAAATATTCAGATTATAACAAGTTCATCCTTGTGGGGCCCAAAATAATATTCATACAAATATTAGATTAGTAGTAAAACCAATCACCCATGACATGGTACCATAACAAACCCAAAAAAACATGAAGTAGATGTATGCCTTGCTGGTCGAAAAGGCCTATTGTTTCAACTATGCATGTCGGCCATCATGCTGTGCTGTCGAGGGTGCTCCTTCAAAGCTTTGGCCGCATTCAGCTCCATCAGCTTCTTCTCTTCATTCAGTGGAGCCATGACCAAGGTAACTGCCATCTTCATCGTCACGACATTCTCCTATAACTGGCGTTTCAATGTGATACAGAACGAAAAAAGAAAGAAACATCACATTAAGAGGCTAATTATATTTGTTGTTTGCATAAAGTAACATAAATTGAATTACAAGTTCATAGGGTTGTGAGAATGACTTACAATGCTTATGAGATTTGCGTGGAACCCAATCTCCATATCCAACCAGTCAAGCACCCAAATTGCAGAGTTGGCACTGTAAATCCATAATAAAGACATTGGTTATTGTTAAATAAGGACATTGAACTAACATAAAGGGCGCATTAAGAAAGACATGCGCGGACATGCCGCACCTCTGGCCACAGTTGGGGATTCCCTTTGCATCTGCAAGCTCCTAGTTGTGAAAGTCATGGAATTTGCATAGGACATCCACGACAAAGTAGTTAGACTGGACGATCTCACTGAGCACTTGGCATTGTGTTATCCATTGTCGGTGTCAGTTAAATAAACAAAATGGGTGGTAAATATGAAGAATGATGTTATGATCATTTGTGTTGTTTACCACTTTTGTTATTGCTTCCTGACGACCAAGCACGTAACCGTCAATAGGAAAGGAATCGAGGTGATATACTTTGTAATCATCAAATGATATCACAGTGAGATACCAATGACCTCCATCCTTCATTGGTATGTAAATCTGCACGGATTATCATTTGCACACTCATTTCGACTTAGTCCATTTCTCTTTACAAGAAATTGAGATAAAATTATATTTTTACATAAAAAAAAAAAGAAATCAGGAAAAAAGGAAAATTAGATTCTTATGTATAACCCACAATATTACAAAATAATAATAGCATGTATCTGGCTATATTATGAAATCCATTGTTGTTCCTTGTACAAGTTCTCCATCCCAAGGAATCTTTGCATTTGCGTTATGGATATCTCCCTGTACCTATACACTTCATTGGATAAGTAGGAATCCCACTCTATTACAATTTCAAAGTCGATATCTCCTTAGTAAGGATAATGAATCAATAAGTGTTACGTATATTTCAGTACTTGGCATACAAGTTTTTGTAACAAAGAAGACACAGCCACTGAATTAGCAATAAATTTAATCAAAGTTGATCAACATCGACGACGTGAATGACAGGTTCGTCCATTTCTGGATACTACGTTATTCATGCCATATTAAATCATACCACATAATTTTCCCTGTACATGACAAAATCTGTAAAACTCTAATCCTGACAAAGTCCAGACAAAGTCAACATACCATTAAAACAAATATTTTGTTCATGGCCATGAACCAGCTGGCCAAGAAGTCCAATTGTCACTGCTCGTCCAGCCATCTAACATCGTCCACGTCAAATAATCTCCACCACAGTCTGTTAAAAAATATTAATTCTAATAAGTTGAGTGCATAAATTACAAAACCTCTCTTAAGCAAAATTATTTTTACATCAGTTTGTTAAGATATGATTCATCCAGAACGGTTATCCAAACATTCTAATATTATACATTACCTTGGACCAGTGCTGGGATGGTAGATGCTGCACCTAATCATGGACTAGTTTGAGAACCCAAGCCTTGCGTTGCAAACTCCAAAGACGTGTAATAATTCTGCATAATTATTTGTTCATGATTTAGAAGTAACACATCATTTAAAGTCAAATACTAAATACAACAGTTAAACCACAAAAGCCAATGACCAACCTCTTCCATGTCATCGTTTGTGTGCTGAGTCGATATGTTCTCATTGTCCTGTGCAACTGATTGACTCGGGTTGACCTTGCCAGTCTTCTTAAACCTTTCAACTTCTGAAGAAAGTGGGCAACGAGTTTGAATATGACCTTCTCTCCTGCATATTCCACATCGGACACGCTGCTTACTTTGCCTTCCATCATGTGTTGCATTTCCACCGCCACCCTGTCTGCCAACCCTTACAGGATCCCTAACAGTGCATAGAGAGGAATTCCTGTCATTGCATTTGGCATCCCTCACATGTCCTAAATGCTTCCTTTCAAGAATGGATGTCTTCTTCATGACATCTGCTCGTAATTCATTATAATCATCGTCACTGCGGCATGCTAGACTGCACATGCACCTGCAACTATCAACCAAAGCACTGTATCGACACAAGTATGAAGAGTTTCCCCCCGCTGCACCTTGTTGACTTGTACCTACAACTGCTTCTTTAGCTTTCTTTGTCCATCTATCGAGAATAAGAGATTTTGGCAAGTCATCCATGTCCAAAAATACCATAACAACAACTAAATGCCAACATGGAATCCCAAACGACTCCATCCTTTGGCATGAACATTTAAAACCACATTATCTAGGTAGTACGACACATGCCACCACCTCCTTACTTTGCATTATTGTGTCACCATATAGATCACTTGAGTGGTTGTTTCCCTCAGTAGAACAACCTTCATAAGAGCTGCCTTATCTAGTATTTTACAAAAAAGGAAAAACACATCTAGTGTGTAGACAGAAAACGCAGACCTCTCCAACACATGCAAGTGAGTTTTCAGCATGGGTTGACCATAAGCAGATTTATAATCAGCCTCAACCTCTTTGTTGCGCTGATAAGTCAAATAATGTTGAAACTGTTCCAAGAACTTTATCAGGTTATATCCAGAATCCACTATTCTACCAATCTGAGCATGCAAAGCTTCACACCTAGATGTAGTGCGAAAACTAGCAAAAAACATGCCCCTCATTAGAGTCGTTGCCCACATTCTCTTATTCTCATATACTTCCTGCACCCAACTGTGCCCCTGCACATCACATTCCTTCATCAAATTCTCCCACCTTTGTTCAAACTATTCCTCCTCAAAGTCCCTGAACATGCACTCCTTAAACCATTGGGTGAACTTTGCTTTATGAACATTAGTAGTTGCATTGCGTATCAAGTGCCACCTGCATAATCTATGATGAGCCTGTGGTATGACTCTCCTTATTGCATTCCTCATAGACATGGTTCCATAAGTTATGACAACGTTTGGACATTTGCCCTTCATTGCTTCCAAAAATTGTCTAAGAAGCCATATATAAGTCTCTTCTGTTTCGTTTCCTACAATAACACTCCCAAATACAATTGTTTGATTGTGATGATTGACACCAGAGAAGACAACCAAAGGACACCGATATTTATTTTTGTTGTAGGTAGCATCAAATGCCAAAACATCACCAAAGATCTGATAATCAACTTGGCTAGACCCATCACACCAAAATAAGTGTTGCAAACAACCATCACCATCTATGGTGTGCCTCCAAAACATGGCTGGATCGATACTTGCTAACAATCGAAGATACATTAGTGTAACTTTTGCATCTCCACCGTTGAGTCTTCATTGCTTCTGAATCTGATTATATATCTCTCTTTTCCTGAATCCAACAAAATGAAAAGCCTCCAGACTGGTTTATAAAGGATCCATAAATATTACGTGTGCTTATGCCAACATTGCACATGCTATTCATTTGAGCTATATCGACATCTGTCATTCTCCTTTGTGACCGTAAGAGTGCAGCAAACTTTGGAGGAACCAGATCATGGTTATGATCATCACAAACATGGGATACATCCCATAGGCTGGTCGATGGGTTAACATGAACACGCATTAATGTCTGACACATACACCTACTCATACTTCTTGACTCCCTCTAAGGGTTTGAGTTGTTCAGATATTTATCCTCTCGGTAGCCCTGCCTACAACAATAAAAATTCTTCCACAATATTTCATTCTTCTTGTTTTTGCCAACCTTACCCTTCCTTACACTAAACCCATTCATTTTGCCGTATGAATTATAAAAGTTATACGCCAAAGTGATATTACCAAAATGATATTTCATCAAGTCATTCACGGATAAGGTTTCAAACTTAACTTTCCCAACATCATCCATGCCATTGATAACAAAGTATTCTTCCCCATCACCAAATGTTTCCTCACTCTTATTTTCTATATCTTTAACCCTCGAAGACATTGATTCAACAACCTGCACAAACATACCAACATAATAGTTAGGGGTTTCTATATCTTATTGATGGTACTATGCACGTATAACTAATTTTTCAAAAGCTTTGCAACTTTTTATATCAGTTAAGAACTAGTTTGGATTTGAAACCGGTTCAGAACAAATTCTAAATCGGTTCTGAACTGGTTTGGGTTTTAAGAAAACTGGTTTAAAGACCAGTTGAGAAAATTGGTTCAAAAAGTAGTTCAAATCCTCAACTGGTTTAGGTTTTAGAACACTGGTTCAGAAACCAGTTCAAATCCTGAACTGGTTTGAGTTTTAAGAAAACTGGTTTAAAAACCAGTTTTCAAAAAACTGGTTCAAAAACCAGTTTTCAAAAAACTGGTTCAAAAACCAGTTCAAATCCTGAACTGGTTTGGGTTTTACTGACAGTATGAGAAAATTTCCTATCTCTTCCTAATTTTGCAAAGAAGGGTCTATACTGAAAAGCATCCATAAGAGCCCAAAGGTAGCATCAATTGCTGAAATCAGAATAAATATGAGCAATTTAGCAGAAATGTTATTTCACTTAAAGAGTAAAATTATGAAACCATATGGAAAGTTCAAATTAAAAACCAGTTTAGCATCTCTTCATAAGCAATCTGGTTCATATCAAATATCCAATACAGAAGGATATTAAATAGGGCTTTAGTTCATATAACTTTATTATGGAACAATACAGAAGGATAGTTCTGTAAAATCAAATTAGTTCTGCCAAATGACTGCAAAGTGCAAATTGATATCAACTTATAAAGAGAAATGTAATTCACACTCTAATTAACAAATCATTGATTGGACAGTAAATTTCAGCTCGATTTCCTAAACACCTGGGTGGTTTAAAAGAGAAGAAAATCAAACTAACACAAGTTATCTTACCAATTAAACAGGTAAAGCCAAATGCACATTCAATTTTTATGTAAAATTATAAGAATATGGTATAAAGACAAGTTGCTCATAATTTTCAAGGTTCGGTTTCATTTTCTTGGCCTGAAAATAACCCTTAACACACTGTCAGAAATAGAACTGACAGCAAGAATGAAGTATAAACTAGAAAATGGAGATTAAATTCTCCCATGCTTTTCCATAAGTTAACCTCCTAAAATTATATTGAAACATTCAAGTTTCATTTGCTGAGTGTATCAGATAGTCTTCCATGGACTACTTTGTCAATATCTAATCAACATTGAAATCCTAATTATGGGTTCCTGTGATTTATTCAAGAGTGCTAAAATGTGTAAAATGGTGTGATTTTAACTGCTTACAGAAAGCTCTGCAGTATATGACAAGAAAATCCAAGCAGAAAAGGAAAAATAAAAATTAGACAACTAGGAACAATAAAAATTCTCTACTTGAAATTCAAGTTCATAGGGTATATGCCAAAAGAGTTACCAATAACGGTGGCTAAAAACAGAGCCACCGTTACCAATAACCCAAAAGAAAAGAACATCAAAATAAAATCTATCCAAGAGCTCATCTATCCTTGAATTCTCTCTATTTCAATGTTTTACAACTCTAATTGAAGTCCATGCCCCTGTTTTCACTTCATTCAGTAACAAATTCTGAGTTTTTACCCCATTTCCATGACATGCATCAAGCCAAGGGAGCATAAAAATAACCAAAACATCATTCATGAATTCTATCACCTAATTAGTAATCATACCAGTAGTTAGAACAGAGTTTCAATCCCCAAATTTAATTTTATCTAACTTATAAAAACAACCAGCCAAAATCAAGATTTAGCATAAAGCAATAGCAGTAAAGTTCAGCCCATATCAGTAGGGAGAAACTAAAAGAAACAACCTATGATAGTAAAGGTAGGAGAATTGAAAACCATATTCTATAGGAATATTTCGATCCCAACAGTCAATAACATCATATAGCAACAACATATATTGAACAGACATCAACAAATTTCTTCTAAACAAAACACTGCCATTGTTTTAGTCATGCCAATCCAAGTTCGATAGCAATTTAAACATGAAGAATGGCAAAATTTTAAGACTGACATATTTGTATATATCTATATCTATATCAACATACATTCTCTTAATGTAATTCTCTTAAATATTTGTATATATTTAAGACTGCCTACGCAAAGCAACACTTAAACTAGATCAAGCCTGAAAGATAAGATGTCATTTTATTTATTTTTAGATTGCTCTATACAAAATAGTCCTAATCTCTAAGCTACTGAAGCTCTAATTACTCAATGAAATCAGAGAAAACACTTAAACTAGAAAAAATTAAGGTACACAACAGAACCAAATGCTAGCTAGATTTATATCTACGATCAATTAGCCCTTTCAACATGGTGTATCAAACCTCTTCCACCCACTTGAAAACAAAACCCATATGTAGTAAGCAATCCCAAACAAAATAAAAAATCACTACACAACCGTCATCAGCATTAACTGAGGAACAAGATTTCACTCGTAAACCACCTCACCCACAAATTATAACTCCAACAATCACCAAAATACCATAATCTAAAACAAATCTAAAATAAACAAATCTAGGTGAAAGTGTGTGAATATGGTGGCGTGTACATAGGTGCAGTGAACTATGTGAGGGTGTTTCTAGGTGTAACTTGAGGTAAAAAATCATTGAAAAATGAAAAAAAAAATACTGCAAATTGATGCATTTCTCGTAGTGAAATGCACCTTTTAGCCTAAGAAAAATTCTTAGATATATGATACCTACTTAAAAATTACTTAGTCTAAAGCTTCTTTTTTCTTTTTGCTTTCTTTTTTTTCTTTTTTCCTGCTTTTTTTTCCAAAGAGGTTAAAAGGAAAACTGGATTGAAAACCACATGAAAACAAAGGATGGAGTGAAATTCCCTAGTTGTCCATGTCCATAAAGTACGTAAAGAGACAAATGAATAAAGAATAAAGATTTTTCCCATCATGGATGATATTCCCTTCTTTCATAGTATATGTCTTTGGCACCATTGGTCTCATGGTCCTTTCTAAGTACATATTTGTGTTTGAAAAGTGAACCAACACAACGGAAACTCAAAGTTAACATGAAAATGGTATTCCACAAAAAATTATACTCTCATTGATTTCGGATTATTAATTTCGGATTATTAATTTGGGGGTTAGGGTTCTTAAAACTCAGATCAGAAACGTGAGGGAAGGACTGAGTAGGGGTGCACAACCCGAACCGCGAACCCGCCAACCCGACCCGACCCGACCCGACCCGATCACATATATCCGGGTTGGTTCGGGTAATCGGGTCGGGTTGGATAAAATTTTGTCAACCCGATAAATATCGATTCGAGTAACGGGTTTGGTGAACCAACCCGACAACCCGACCCGACGACCCGACGACTCAATAAAACGACGTCGTTTTGCCTATATTTAAATTTTTTTATTATTTTTTCTTACAACCCGATCCGTGACCCGACCAACCCGACCAACCCGACCAACCCGATTATCTAACCCAAACCAACCCGATTTTAATCGGGTTGGTTCGGTTCGAGTTACTCAAACTTTTTCCCCTCTACCCGACCCGAACCGACCCGAACTCACATGATTGGTTTGGATTTTTTTCTCCCCCAAACCCGACCCAAACCGACTCGTGTGCACCCCTAGGACTGAGGGTTGGTTGTAGAATGATTTCTAAAGAGGTTTGGTTTTTAGTAGTGAACCAGTAAACTGAACTGAATAGAAAATGGTTAACCAAATCACTATATAAACCCAATCTTCCATAACCCTTACTTGTGCAGATCAATCCTGGGACAAAAACTTACCTATCTGTCAATTGAATCCACAGTTGGTGGAGATGGAGGTGAAGCAACAACACCAAATGCAGATCGACTCTGTTCTTCACAGCAGCTCCAATCAAAACACGAACCCCGCAAAACTTATTCACCTCGTCGGTGTCCCACCGAAATGGTGGGATTTTACAAGAAGCCACTCGACCTCGTCAGTGTCCAGCTCCAAGCAAATGAGATTAGACTAAGAAAAATGAAACAAATTACAAAAAGCAACGAAGGACTCATGTCTAAATATAATTAATTAAAGGATATAAAGACAATACTAATTTTTACCCACAGTCATAGGTAAAGTCAAAGGTCCTATCATGGACCTTTGACGAGCAAGTTCATATTAAACTCACCCGGTACACACATGCAGGGGATCAACGCATCAGGAATATGTGGGACTGGGATGGATGATTAGCATTAACAAAAAACCTTGAATTTTTTTAGAATAAATTATTAAATTGATCATCTAAAAAGTCACCAAATTCATCCTTATGTTATTCACTAAATAAGTTTTCAAAAGATAAATTTAATAATAATTTATATCTTTAAGAAATTAATTTAATGAACAAATCTTTAGATGATGAAATTGATAGTTTATTCAAATAATACAATTGCAGCATAGAAGTTTTAACTTAATATTTTCTTTAAACTACCAAACTCCTCGGTGCTCATCACTAACTTAATTTTAATGGTTTATATAAAAAAAAACTTGAATTTAATTTCCTTTTAAAAAAAAGTACACATACACACTTGGGCATCTCACCAGGTGAGTTTATCTACTATAATCGGTTATTTGATTTCTTTCCTCTCTTTTTTTTAAAAAAATTGTGTCATGATTATTTTTTAAGTCCAAAATTCTTATTTGTAAGTTTGAGTAATACATATAAATATTATTAGTTAAAATTTATAAGGTTTTACACATATACAATTAATTATTTTTAGCAAAAATATATTGTGTATAATAAATATTATCAATTTAAATCTGTAAAATTTTTATATGTATAATTATTTATTATAAAAAAAGAAAAAATGGTTCAATTTTTTTTATACTTAACCTTGATATATGTAAATATTATCAATTAAAATTTTTAAAATTCATTATATATATAATTATTTATGACAATAAATAAATAAATAAATAAAAGTGACTTATACTTGAAGTTATAGGTTATCATTGTTAATTGTTAATTTATGAACGATTTTTATGATTGGTGAATAGCATACACCCACCAAACGTTTCCATCAGAATTACGTGGGAAAGACACTCACTTCTGATAACTTCTTGGCAGAATGCTTAACGGTCTTAGTGCATGTTTGAAACTGTTACATGTTTATAATTTTTGAATAGTGTAAAATTATGTTTGAATGTTTTTAATTTTCATTTGCTTCAACATGAATAATAGCAAAATGTACGTTGACTGAAAGATAATAAAATCTTGCTTTTATATTAAAGTTGTTATCTTTAACTTATTTTTAAAATAAAATTTTTTAAACATAAATTATATTAATACAAACTTACTTTTAATTAAACTTAAATTTACAAATTTAAATTAACTTAAATTTAAATTTACAAACTTCTAAATACACACTTAATCATGTTGATGACTCCTTGCACTCCTCCTGAGTTCATTCAAGGTGTTGATGGTGCTAGGATTCCTAATCCCTATGCAATTTGTCAATCGCTATGCGTGATCTATCCTTTGTTATTAGGATTTTTTTAGAAAGTATTTTAAGATTATTTGTTAAATATTTAAAATAAAAATTTTATATGAAAAATAAAATATTTAATATATTAATAATTAAAAAATATTATTTTTCATACAAATTTTTTATTTTAAATTTTTTAATAAGTATTTTTAGAGTACTTAATTAAAAAATATTGTTTATTAATAAAATTTCACAACTCATGCATGTTTTAAGGGAAGCGGATCTTCAAGCTCAGAATTTTAAGAAATTTTTGCTTTCATACTCCGATAATTTTTTACTATCATGCCAAATCATATGACATAATATATTAATTGATGCACCGGATCAATAAGAGCATTAATTAACGCCTACGTCTAAAAAATTAGTCCAGCATGTTACTTTTTTATAGTTCAATGCATACCCTCCGATTGGTACATGGTGTCTAACCTTTACTTTTCTCAAATAAAGATGATTTTGAATTATAAGACAATTCTTACTTATAAATACTTTAATTTCCATCTGAAATATTCTATTCTATATGTTTAGAACTCTAGGATATAACATGCCAAATGTGAATTCCTTCACATTACTTGACAATTCTCCCGCGTTCACCTTTTCCTGGTTAGTAGCACTGAAGGATGCTATTATGCACCAATATAACTTTTGGTGCATGAATACACAAATATTATAATCCATTATCACCGGTTGATTTAATATGTCCTGGTTACTTGAGTATTATATTCAGTCTGACTTTGTGCGAATTTACATGTAAGTTCTTATATAGACTACTTTAATTTAAAACATAATTAAAAATGTGAAATTGAGTCTGAAAGATTAATACCGGTGAGGCGAGGAAAATGGAAAAACTAAAGCTTTTAAAATAGAAAAGGTGAATAAGAGACTGAAACCCTAAACCGTAGAGAGATAGATGAGAGTATATATCTGCTGAGCTTATAATCGGAGAGTTAGAGCTGCCTGCAAAGGAGTTTCACTAGTCGTATGGTCCAAGGCAAAGGGAAAGGATGGGTACCATCAACGGGCGACCGGGCAGTTAACCGCCAAATCCGAAAATAGAAAAGTTGAACATTCAATTGTGATGGGCAAAAAACACCAAAAGAAAAGTAAGAAAATCAATTGCAACATCAAAATCAGAAAGAAAAATGAGGATGCATATGGTAACGTTGTGTAAATGACTTTGGTACCGCGTTGACTTGAACTGTCAATTTCATATGACTCCCTCTTTTCATTGTCACAGACGTGTTCATAACCCGGTTTAACATAATCCAAATTTGACCTAGTATAATTTATTGGGTCATAATTATGTCAACTTGATATTTGATAAAATTTATAATTTAAATATTATGTATAATTAAATTATAAAATTTTAAAAATATACAACAATACAACAATAATAATAATCAAGCATTTTTTCATTAGATGAGATCAGTTACTAGATCAAATAACGTCATTATGATTTATCATAAATCAAGTCTTTAAAAATGTTATTTAAATTTAAATTTTTTTTAATCGTTTTATCTATAGTTTTTTTTTTGTCTCTCTCTACCTCTAGCTATTGAGCTATTATTCATTTGATCTACTTTTCTTACAAAGATTTCTAAAAGTCTTCTCCTTACATGTCTAAACTATTTAATTAAGGTGAAATTCTCTAATTTTTTTTTACAATAAGTGCTGCCTATATATTTTCTTTTAATGCATTCATTCTTAATCTTATCTTGTCTTGCATAACCATACATCGAGTGCAACATCCTCATATCAGTAATACTATTCTAATGTTTTTGCTAATATTTTACCACTCAACATTCAGTACCATATAATATCGCGAGTCTTATAGTTTGAGTGAATATAAAATTATGAAATATTTTATAAAATTTTAAAAATATGAAATAAAAATTATGATATATTTTATAATATATATTTTGAAATATATTATATCAATATAAAAAATATTAATTTAAGTTAAGATGTCTTATAATTTGTAACAAATTTTTATAAAATTATAAATTTTAATATAATAAATAATATCAAGACAAATTGAACCGACTTAAAATATGACTCAAGTTTGATCTAAAAATTACATCAAACTTAATTTTAAAAACTGAAACCGATCAAATTAACTTTTGGATCGTGCCAAGAGCACCCTACATTTCTCCCATTCATTCTTCTTTTTCCCCATTTTCATCCCCTTAAACTTTTAACCATTTACCCTTATTTGCTGTATGTAGAACAATGATACTTTGGATTCCCTATTGATTGTACTGCGAAAGCAGTTTCAATAGCTGGATTTGAATTTGGGCAATTCTTCGTCGATGCCAAAAACCCTTCCACGACGGCTGACCCCTTTCCCTCTCTGCATTTACAATGGAAAATGGGTCCAATCTTCCAAAAGCCCAGTTCATTCATTGTACTTTAAATTTTTTAATTGCCTTTTTTCTGAAAATAAATTATAACTTTTTCTATAAAATTATTTTCACACAGGGACTAACTTCTTGTTTTATTTGATTTACCATTACCTTTTTACTCGTTTGGACCCTTTCTAATCTCAACCATCCGTTTTTATATTGTTAAATCTACCGCTACTTATCTTTAGTACATTCATGCACCATAAAGCTGAAGGTGCACCATAGACCAATCCCAGTAGCACATATCCCTTTTGTTTTTAAACCAAAAGAGTGTTGTAGATATTAATGGAAGACAACGCAGAAAGTCACGATTAAAGAATAGTTGAGCGTGAGAAGATATCGTCTTCAGTTTTATCGCATCAATTTTTCAAGATTCAACAATCGTCCATACAGAAGTTGAGGTAGTTGAACAACAGAGAAAATTAAATAAATCTAGTTAACCCAGGAAGAGAGTGTTATTTTTTTTTCAAAAGAGGTAGAGAAATCGAACGTTTTTTCTATATAAAACTTCAATCAGAAAAGTATTTAAAGAAGGCAAGAAAGAGCTGTTAGAAAACAGAAAGTAATGTTAGAAAATATGATTGTTGGAATAATAACGTTATTAAAAACTAATTGGAACGTTAGGAAATAAATGTAATGTTAAAATAGATTTATCTGTTGAAACAAATTAAAACGTTGTAACAAATTTGCCCGTTTACCAAGTCAGTTTTGACTTATTCAAAAACATCATTTTTTCAATAAACTCAAAAAATTAATTAAATATTTCACAAAAGATTCAAGCCTCTTGATATCACGCAAGAAGTGCCGATGATTTGCAATATAACCATGAGCCTCCAAATTTCATTTGTCTTGTAACCTCATTTTTTTCTTACAAAGCCCAAAACACATATTGATATATAAACTCTTTAAAATTTTAAAAATTGAGTAATATGAGACATAGACTTTTAAAATATCAAAGCTAAAACAACAACAAACAGGAGTTTCTGCCGCACTCTAGAAGTCAACAATCTCCTCTGTTTTCCACTGAAACTTGTAGTAGTCCTCCTCGTTACAAATAATCAAATATACAATACTGACTGCGTCAATTTTTCAAATTAAAACGCCAATATAGAATATAGAATAGCTCCAACTTCAAGTTTCGCGTGCTTTATTTTGTTGTTTTCCCCTTCCTAAAAGATCAAGAAAGCTAGCTCTCACACACAATAATTTCTATATCAAGTTTTGAACAACAACATGCTAGGCTTCTCCATTAAGATCACCCCAACCTTTCCATCCACCATCGTAATGATGGGTACCCATTTCCCCTTCCTCGCATCCACTCTCACCATTGTTCTCTTCTTAACAACTTTTCCACAATCCTACTCTCAAAACAATGACACATACTCCATTTGCAGCCAATCATTCAGTTGTGGAAATCTCACAAACGTGTCCTATCCTTTCTGGGGAGGGAACCGACCCCATTTTTGTGGCAGCAACGGGTTCAAGCTCACTTGCATGCATAATCAAAACACAACAATTCAAGTTGGTTCACAAAAATTCAATGTACTAAACATTAACCAAACGGCTAGTGCCATGAGAATGGTGAGAACAGACCTTGTCTATGATCGCTGCTCTTCCAACTTGACCAACACTTCTCTGAATGCCAGTCCCTTTCGTTTTCTCCCAACCATTCATAATGTCACTCTACTCTACGAATGCCCCTCTGGGAACTCAATTGTGGTGGGAAACACTTTTACGTGCCAGAATGATAGCAATAAACATGCTTTCTATGTGGTCAATGGAACTCAGCTAAAGCAGTTTCCAAGCCTTCAGAACTGTGGGGTTAGTATTCAAGTACAAGTTTCACAGGATGTTGTTTTGGACTCTGAGGATGGAGTTGACAAGCTGAAGAAAGCGCTGGATCAAGGGTTTGATGTGCAGTATCATGCAGAGTGGTCTTCTCAGTGCAGAATATGCAGGGAATCTGGAGGAGCATGTGGGACTAACGGAAATGATTCGTCTCAGTTTTCCTGTTATTGCCCCGGTGGAACTCATGATTCAGCGTGTGCTACTCACAAAAGTATGTACTCTTTTTTTTTCTGTTCTCTTCTCTTCTCCATTTTCTTGATTCTGCCAGATATATATTTGTTATTTGATGTCCTGTGTTTTTTGGTCTTATATACATGTTAAGCTCATGCTACTTCTGATAAATATAAGATAAACAATTAAGGCTTGGGATTGCGATCCTTTGTCTCCTCTTCCTGTCTCAATGCCTGCCTCGTTGATTTAATAAGTGTGGCATGTAATTAGAAACTCAACAAGATTATATTTCACCTCAAACATATCAAAATTATGTGCTTTAAGGAAATAATGGAAAACAAGTCCAACTCTAGTTTATCTCAGTAATTCTATAGCACAAAGGCTTTTGAATTAGCCTTTAATCAGTCTAAAAGCGACAGAAAGAAAGTCAAATCCATCAGTATTATTCATTAGAAGTACTCCTCAGAAAAACTCAATTGCTCTTTTCATTTAGTATTTAATACCAAAATACCATCGTCATTACCTGTATCCAACAACCATCTATGATTTCGACGTTTCACATCGAAAGTGTTCTACCGACTGCAAACTGTTCTGGTTCAGGCCATTGTGATGTGTTTATAAACTATAATATTAAAAGAAAAATATTTATTATACATCAATTTTTTCTTACATTATTTTATACTTTATTTATTTTAATAAAAAAGAAAAGAAAGAATATATATTGAGAAGTATATTTTTTTGTTTTATTATTAAAAAATATAATAAAAATAATGTGTGAAAATGAGGACTCATATTAAAATTAAAAAGAAAAGCATATATTTAATCATACTTCCAAGTAATTTTATAGTAATTTACTAATTTTCTCCTGCTAATATTGACTTCTTAGTTATTGTCTAGAGTATAGAAAATAAATTAATGTGCCATGCGTGTCATGAGACAGGATTGGAGCCAAAGAATACGGGATCTCCCACGCAATGAATGTTACTTAAGATGGAGTTAAACTGAAATTATTATATTCTTACATTAAATAATATATATATCTTTTTATATATTTTATTTAATATTATTTATTATATATATATTTTTTAATTATTTTTTTCATTCAATCACATCCTTTAAAAAAAATATAAATAATACTTAAATTTCTTTTTAAGAATATAAGATGATAATTTTTCGTTAAACTATAGCACAAATCATCAACTTTTAGTTTCTTTTAGCATCATATGTTGACTTGGATGCTGCAACTGAGACGTTCCAGCGAACCATCCCCCAATTTCTTCTTAAAAACGTATACTTGTGCAGCTGCGCTGCATGGGATAAACATCTAACATCTGTGTATGAGAATAATAAAACCATAAGTTTCTTTCTTTTAAATTGATGAAAAGATTAAGTCATACTATTTTCATTACATCATTTTTAAACTACTTTTTTTTCTCGACAATAAAACTAGAAAAATGTATATTTTAACGAAAAAATGTATATTCTAACACATAATTTTTTTAAAAAAATAATCATTTTGATATGAAACAGCTCATGATAAAGTTGACACTGGCACAAGAGCACACATACATGACATTACTAATTGACACGGAACAGTTGCTAGTTTTTTTCCACAGTGGTTGACATGTCATTGCCTTCCTGCGTAATTTAATGGCAGGCCACATGATGTTCTAGTTTGATGGATATTAGATTACGTTCAAGAATCGATTGCAGAATTATATTTGAAACAAATAATTTAACTATCCTTTGGTTAGCTATTGTGTTCTACATTTTTAGGATATTAAGTATTTTTAAACATAATAGTTATAATTGTCTTTTTAAAGATAATATTTTTTTGGTTCGACATTTATTAAGGAAGTTAAAATAATTTTTTTAATAAAAATAAAATATTTAATATATTAAAAATTAAAAAAATTATTATTTATCTTATTTTAAATGATAATGCAGGTGATCTATCTTGATCGAAGGTGTTTAACATATAACAACCATGATTGTATGCATACAATAGTCTCTTTTAGGGTGTATATAAATATTATTAGTCAAAATTTATAGAACTTGTTTGTACATATATAGTTATGTATAAAAAAAATAGTCTAGTTGTATCTGTGTGAAGATTTAGATATATATAAATATTATTAATTGAAATTTATAAAAAAATTTGTATGTATATTTATTTATAAAATAATTTTGATTTAATTTTCTTATATGTAGATTTGTGTGTATAAATATTATCAATTAAATTATATAAAAAAATTTATATGTCCAATATATGTACAAGAAATTTTTTTTTTACTTGTAAAACAAAATTACAAGTCATTGATCTCTACCGTACGGTGGTTTTTGGTTGTTGCATGAATACAATAACCATAAGTTGTTGAATTGAAAACGCCACCATCCTGGTCACTCCTTTTGCTAATTTCTAATAGTTAATTTTAGACACAATTGTATGTATAAAGAAAGGTTTTTTTTTTTTTTTTAAGAAAGACACCTGTTAAGAAATTAAAAATAATTCTTTTTTATTGAAGGAGCAAACTGTTAGAAAAATACAAAAGGAAATTGGACATAATTGTTTTAGCAATTTATATATGTGAATTTGTGTAAGAATCAATTCATATAAAATGATTTAAAAAGTGGAACATTTATCTATGCGACAATCACCTCTAGACACAAAAATCTAAAATTCTAAACCAGTCACACTTTTTCTTTTTCCCCTAGATGCCAAGTTTTCAGATATTCATTTTCATATGGCAAAGTCATATTTGCAGTTGCTCCAGACTGTAAAGTTCTGAACGCGAGCAATCTAACTGTGATGTATATTTTCGGCAGGTCGAACGAAGAATAGAGGGTTGAAGCTGGTTTTAGGTACAGTTTTTCTCAAACAAATTAGTTCCTTATTAGACGCATGTGTTTTTTGGACGAAGATAACCTAATTTTCTTCTGTGTCTGATATCTTACTAAGAAAAGAAGAATCCAACATGCCCGTGAAATTTATATCAAACTTGTTAATCAGTTTATATTCTTGAAACCTTATATACAATTATCATATAAATAACACAATCTTGAATTTCTAAGTACTTATGTGTAATGCCGAAGTATGAGATGGCTGGATATCCAAGATAGAATATTGCAGTTGGAGGCATTTAGCATAGTCTCTTTAACTTTTAATCACCGGTTTTCCGTTTTTTTTTTTTTACTTTTCTCATTTTGTCTTTTTTTATTTGGTTGGATATATATACAGATTTGAATATATGTAAATATTATTAATTAAATTTATATAATTTTTAATTTGGCTATGTTTATATGCGTATCGAGTATATATAAATATTATTAATTAAAATTTATAAAAAAAATTTGTATGTATAATTATTTATAAAAAAAAAGTGATCTAAGTTTAAGTTTAAGTGTGTGTAAATATTATCAATTAAAATTTATATAATTTTGTGTGTGTATATTTATCTATTGCAAAAAAATAAAAAAAAAAAAAGTTGAAAAGGTCACCTGTAACCAATATACACGTTGATCTATTTTTTGGAAAGATCAATGGTGCAAACTGGTTGACCAGTACTTGGTGTATTGAAAACGCCACCATTGCAGTTGCATGACCAAGGTCAGAATCATAGTATCCTTTCTTCATTTCACCTTTTCATTTCTACCAGGGACATATCAGATAACATAATGTAGTGGTAGTGAAGTATGTTTTTTAGGATCGGTTATTAAGTACTTCCACAAGGGATCTACATGAGTGTGAATCTGCACAGTAACTAATACGTACATAGGACTTTGGTGTAAAATGATATAAAGGCAAAATTATGTACAAGTACTATTTTCAGTTTTTCTATATATACGCCTGAATGACCCCTGAATCTGTTGACAGGCTTCGTAGCTACTGGAATTGGACTACCTCTTATTGCTGTCATCATATGCCGTAATAAAGCTAAACTGTGGGAGATTATATCAACACAGTTTGGCAAGAGAAAAAGGAATGATCGAAATATAGAAGCGTTCCTTGAAAGTCAGGGTCCTATGGGTCTAAAAAGATATTGTTTCTCTGATGTCAAGAAAATGACTGACTCCTTCAAAGTTAAACTGGGACAAGGGGGTTATGGTTCTGTATACAAAGGAAAATTACTCAATGGTTGCTCTGTGGCCGTAAAGGTACTGAAAGAGTTAAAAGGGAATGGTGAAGAATTTATCAATGAGGTTGCCAGCATCAGCAAAACATCCCATGTTAATGTTGTCACTCTTCTTGGATTTTGTCTGGAAGGAAGCAGAAAAGCCCTCATCTATGAATTTATGTCCAATGGTTCCCTTGAAAAGTTCATTCACAAGAAGGCAGCTGAAACTACTCCATCCTTGAGTTGGGAGAACTTGTACCAGATTGCAATGGGGATAGCTAGAGGACTTGAGTACTTGCATAAAGGATGCAACACTCGGATTCTGCATTTTGACATTAAACCACATAATATCCTTTTGGATGAAAATTATCGCCCAAAGATATCAGATTTTGGGCTTGCTAAGCTCAGCACTCGGGATGAGAGCATTATTTCAATGTCAAATGCTAGAGGGACAATTGGGTATATAGCTCCCGAAGTGTGGAATAAAAGTTTTGGAGGTGTTTCTCATAAATCTGATGTTTATAGCTATGGAATGATGCTACTAGAAATGGTTCAAGGGCAGAAGAACATCAACGTTGAAGCTAATCACTCAAGCGAGATATTTTTTCCACATTTGGTGATTTATAAGAAGCTTGAGCTGGGCAATGATTTGGGACTTGGTGGGATGATGTCCACAGAGGAAAATGAGATAGCAAAGAGAATGACTGTGGTGGGTTTGTGGTGCATTCAGACAATTCCTTCTCATAGACCTACAATAGGTAGGGTGATTGACATGTTGGAAGGCAGCATGGATTCACTGGAAATGCCACCAAAACCTGTTATGTCTTCTCCTCCAAGATTAACTACAGAATTTTCCACTGCATCAATAACACTGGATAGTGTCTAATGCCGTTGCAAGAGTTGCATGTGTTTTTTCAACATTTTCAACATAAAAATGTTGATAATAAAAGTATGGTATATGAATAATGGTATTAATTATCAAAAGTTAGAGGTTTAATTGGTGTGCCTTTGAATCGATATGTATATTGATGAAGCATATATCTTATCTAGGATTTAGTTTGATTTAATTTAAATTAATCCCTTGTTATGTTTAGTTGTTTTTATCTCCTTTTGTTTTTATCTTATATTATCGTTATCTTATATAATCTATTTGCTTATATAATAAACACTTTGGCTTGACTTTCATTGAGTTCAGCGAATCTTTCTATTCAAAATGTCTCTATGGTATCAAAGCCTACCATGACTGACACCTTAACTTAAGGATGACAAACACCTCCTCCATCTTTACCATCTCTATCAGTGGTAAAACGCCTGCACCTATGGAATGAATTGTTGTTCCTATAACACCTAGAAACCCAGAGATGTGTTATGAATCCACCCAATCCTGATTACTTCCATTGGTGCAGGTCTGACAAACTTGTCCATGCATGGTTAACAAGTTGTCTCACAGTGGCTATTTCAATGGTAAATGTCATATACACCATCAGAATTTTTGGTTGCTTTATCAATGAAGAAACTTCAATCCTCCTCAGCCTTGGTGACTTTATTGGAAAACTCTAGTGCCTTTTCCTATGATCACTCCCCTTAGATATGCATATATCTTGGCAAGAGGTTCATGTCATTTCAATCATGGCACATATCCAATCATTTTCTTGAGAATTTGTTTGATCTGCCATAGACGTGGGAACCTCGTGAGTTTCGATTAACCCTCCAATATTCCTTTAACCTTTTGAGTCCATCATTTTCCAAGATGCAAACTTGGCCTTTGCATAGTGACTTCCAATTTAAAGTGGGGTCATAGAGTATATATCTTATCTAGGATTTAGTTTGAATTAATCACTTGAAATCTTTAGTTGTTTTCTCTCCTTTTGTTTTTATCTTATCTTATGTAATCTATTTGCCTATATAATAAATACTTTGACTTGACTCTCATTGAGTTCAACTAACATTTCTATTCAAAAAGTCTTCATATATTATGTAAATTTTGGAGAGAAAAAAAACTCGTGCATTCCATATACAGAATAACATAACAAAACCGATATACATATTTTCTCCATTAACAATGGCCAATTAAATAGTTGATCTTTTTTCAACTTATGTTTTTTCTAATATTATACTAATTTCACTTAAATAGAAACATTACAACATTTTATTTAATTAGCGGTGATATAATACATATATCTCAATCCCAAGTATAAAATAGGGTATTATAAAGTTTAAAGTGCTTTTAGCACTTGCCTTATAAAGTTCAAGGTCCTTGTTCTATTGTAAGAAATTGGCTAACTTTTTGCGCTTATCTTCAGAGAAGCTTGCTTTAATCTTGGTGACTTGGGTGAGCTTTGGTCCAACCTAGACCTCGATCAGTTGGCCATCAAGTTGTGACCTTTTCTCCTTTAAGTCAATAGATATTAAGCTTATTCATCAGCACAACAAGGGGATCTTTTTTATGCTGAAGTGTTGCTCATTGTTTAGCCTTAGATGTGAACTCCAATAGCTCCAGGTTTGCATTGTAACAACTTTGTAATGCGGCTTGGTCCACCTTCACAGTTGTTACCTCATTTTTCTTCGGAGGATATTCGTTGCCAAATGATGGGGGGAAACAACCGCTCCAAAGACATTCAAAGAGGGTCTACCCCAAGATTATGTTGTAAGTAGAAGGCCAATCCACCACCAAGAACTTGACCCCCTCTTATCTAGGGGGCTTATCCCCTGGGTGAGATATAGTTCAATGTGCTTCTCTAGCTGCATCTCCGCTCCTACAAGCCCACCAAGTCACCTTCAAAAAGGAGTGAGGTCAGAAAATGGTAATCATAAGTTCTTGAAAGCGTCCATGAACAGAATGTCTACAAAGTTTCCTTGATCTACGAAAATCCTTTTCACCCGAGCATTGGCGATGACCTCGGAGATCACCATGGGGTTGTCATGGCCAAGGACCACTCCATTTGCATCCTCATTAATGAAGCATATGGCTAGCGTTCTCTGTGATCCACCTTCTTTCTTGTGGATTAGCCATAATGCCACACTAAACACTGCCTCCAAGTGCCTTCTTCTTGCAGACCTTGTTTGTCCTCTACTAGTGAAGCCTCCTGAGATGGTGCTAATCGTTCTCGTGATTTTATTGTTTCTCATTTCCTCTATCTATAGGGAATCCTATCTTGGATGGAAGTACTGTTGACACTCCTGAGGTAGGGATATCTATGCCCGGGGGACACAGTCTGTCGTTTTAGGATTGTAACTTTTATTCCTATCATCCATTCACCGGAAATGCAAAGATTCCCTATCTCTAGAGTTTTGGACATAATTTTGAAGCTTTCACTGCTAGATCAATGTCTCAATCGTATCACAGAGGTCAACATAGTCTTTTATGTTGTGCTCATATGCTTCATGGTAGTTTCATTTCTTGGACTTATCAATCCATCCTTGATGTTGTAGGGTTCTGGGTTTGAGGAGCTTGGAGATTTCCATATGGTATACCTCATCCAGGATCTTATATTAAGGTACTTTGAAGGAGTATACTTATTGAACTTTTCCCATGGTGGCCCCCTTGGGGTATTCTGAGAGCTTTTTTACTCTAGTTCTTTCTCCTTCCTTCGAGATGCCTCTATTTCCGTATAGGGCTCATTTTTTGCTTTCAAGGCCTCCTACATATTGATGTACTTCTCAAACAATTCTTCAACTAGTCGAGCTCTATAGGAGGCCTTTTGGCCAACAATTCGGTGAACTCTCCTGGATTGAGTCTGACCATAATCGTGTGCATGGCCACTATTTTGGGTAAGTCTCTGATCTCAAGGGTTTCTTTATTGAGCCTGCCCATATAATCTTGAAGTGATTCCTGGCCGAAGTCTTAGGTTGAGCTTTGCTCGTGGTGAAATGAGTCAAGAACTTCATAGCTAGCTCTAAAAAATCATTGATAGATTTGGCTAGCAAGGAGGAAAACCACTTAAGAGCAGTCTTCTTAAGGGTGGCAGGGAATTAGGCACGACACATTATGGGGTTGGTGCCTCTCATGAGCAGCATAGATGACATGAAAGCATATAAGTGCTCCCGCAGTCCCATCATAAGGCTAAATGTTGGTAGAGATTTGGAAACCCTTTGATAGCATGACTTCTATGATGAAGTCGGAGAATGAGTGGCAAAAATGGTACTAGTCCCTATGCTGAAGCAAGGGGCATGAAGTCGTGGAGGGCTCTTGTCCTCTTTTTGCATTCGAGTTCATTTGCGATTGGGGATTTCCCCGTTATGCCAGTTCCACATGTGCTACGATGTTGTTCTCTGCCATTTATTTCTCGTTCACCACATGGAGAAGGTCTGTTATCTACTACTGTTGTGCCACGATCATGGTAAAAAACTCTTGATTTGTCGAATTGCGATGTGTTGCTTCCCCCGTGCTCTGGTGCCCCACTGTTGGGGAGAGAATAGGTTGTAGTTCCTAGGTAGCATGCTCCACCTTTTGAACTGTAGAGCGCATGCAAGGTGGAGAGGTTGCCTGGCTACAAGCTAGGCTTTTTGTTACAGAGACTTTTGCCCTGTCTCACGGTTTCTCTTAGTTGGTCGCTACTCTTTGACGAGTGTTGGCCGGGGTGGTAATAGGAGTTTGCTGATCCCGATAGATTGTGCCAATGATCTGTGCCGAGATGAATGTGGTGGAATATGCCTGGGACAAATTGTTGCTCACTACTACACCTCCTTAATGTGATGGAGTAAGGAGTTAGGTATTTGGAAGACACTCAAACGCTCAAGTAAGAATGAGTATAAGGAGACAAAGAGTGAAGAAAAAGATTATTACCCTAAAAGTTGCTTCTTTTATTTATAGAAGAGAGTGTCTTTGAGACCAAGTAAGATATGAAAGTAATTTAGTCATTTTAGGTGCTCTACAAATATATAAAATGATACTTCTTAAGACTTTTCTTAAATGATGTGCTAGTCAATCATTCACATATAAGAATGAATATATTCCTATGTGAAATAAGGATGGTGACATCCTCAAATAGTAATGTGTCACATCCATTTAGCCGCTCCCGCTGGGCTTGCCCTTATTAGTCTCAATATACGGTCTTGATGAAGAAGGATAATGCATGTGTTCTGGTTCATTACAGGTGAGGGAAGAGTAGGCTTCCAAAATTCTGGTGATTGCATACTTGATGCAGTAAAAAAGTTTCGGGCTTGTTCAGATCGTTGCAAGTCGATAAAAGAGGAGGGGACCATTTCTGATTTGGATGTTGTGTACCAACTGCAGGATTATGAGCGCAGGATTCATGGCTCGGTTGAGTGGGATTATAAGCTCTCGATTTTGAAAACTGTTCCCGCCTGTAGGCCACCCCCTAAGCCAAAAACAACTTTGGTGAGTTTGTTGTTTCTATTTGATCAATTTAATTGAGTTATATTGATTCTATGAACACTGTACTTGACAAGAACTTCATGTTGGACTTAAAGAAATACAATGGGCTTGTTTTAAAAAGATGGGTTAAGTGGGTTACATTTTACTTTTTTGAATTTACTTATATTAAAAGATACATAACAAAACTTTCAGCCAAAGGAAACATGGAGGAATAGCTGTGTTACTTTTATTGCGTAATGTCCATTCTGGTGATTAAATTATATGGATCAGCATCCTAAGTGGGGGAAAAGGGATTTATTGACATGTGGTTCGGCACATCATGATAAAATGGAATAAACCTTTTTGAGGTTGGAATATTACCAAAACGAAAGAGATATGGTTCATGCAAATGCAATTAAGTTACGGTCACAAAACAACACCATGAGATAGGAATTTTATTTTATTTTTTTCAAAATATCTCATTTGATAAGTGAAAGATTTAATCTAAATAATCAAATGCTTAAGTAAAAATTCCTTTCAATTATATTATTTTCATATATATAAATATTAGAATCAAACTTAAAATCATATATTTAAAAATTTAAATTCTTTTTTTTGAACTAACACACATTAATAGATATAATATTTTTTATTCATGTTCCGTAAGTAAATAATGACGGGAGTGACTCTTGAGTTAGGTAAGGATTCATAGATAATTTTAGCATAATAAACCAACGGTCTAGATCTTATTATAAAACTAATTTGTTACATGTCATATTTTTTAGCTTGATGTATTATTCTCATAATATAATATTTTTTTAATATAATATATTCTTCGATCTAAATTTTGAGTGTAATACATTCATGTAGTGTTTGAAATTATTAAAAAATAATATTTTGATTTAATCTGAATTAATTTAATTTAAATTAATTCTAAAAAATTATATTTAAAATTTATTATAAAAAATAATCTGATAAATTTTTATATGTTGTTATATGAAATTTGCTAACAAATACTATTAAGACATTAGTTAAATAATAAGAAAGTAAAAATATAAAATGAAAAGTAAGTTATTCATTAAATTAGAATTTAAAAAGTATATATTATTTTGTTAATTAATTAAAAGTCTTTGATAGGTTACATTAAAATTTCCTTAATGAAGTACCTTCAGAACATTGATTAGCAATGACAAGACCGGTAATATATTAATCCAATTAAAGCATAATACTCGGCATAAAATTAAAGTAATTATATTTTACTTTACAAAAGAATAGAAACTGTTGAATACATTGTTCTCAGTGATTGTAAAATTTTTGTGTGGCATCATATTATCATATAGCTTGATGAACATAATTTTCTTACAACCTGCTGTTAAAAAATAAAAATGAAGCAGTCCAAAATTCCAAAACAAGCGAAGACACAACTCAACACTCCAAATAAGGTACACTCGTCCTCTCCTTGTTCCTTTCGCCCCTCGCTTTTCGTCTACCTGTTGGCTATAAATATTTAATAAATTAGTAATACTAATACCACGTCTCTCGCATCTTCCTCACACACTGTCACATACACACCCACTCTCTCTCTCTGAAATCTGAGCCTTCTGGAATTCGTTTTGCTCTGCTCAGGTAGCCATGGTGCTTTTCAATGTTTCACGCAAAGACACAACTCCCTTCGATGGCCAGAAGCCCGGAACCTCTGGTCTCCGCAAGAAGGTTGCATTTCTCCTCGATTTGATCGTTTTCTCAATCATTTTATCCTTCGATTTGTCCACTTAGGATAGATATAGATTTGTCTCCTTTTTTGTTCCTTTTTCTTTATCGGAGATTGAATTACTGGATCGTATCTTGAAATGAGATATTCGGAATTGGATCTGTTTGCGATCAAGTTGTTTCGATTGGAATTCTGCGTCTGATGTTTGCGCTTTGTGCTTGATATGAATCGTGATTGGATCAGAACTAAGCTAGCAGATGTGCAGTATTTGCGTGTTTACATCATAATACAAAATCATTTTTGAGCAATTTACGATCAACCAAATTGTTTAGTCATTTGGAATCACATTGCAGTTTGAATCAAATTTTCTGTTGCAAGATCTGTTTCACGTGGGTTGTTGCATGTCCTTCATTGCTTGTTCCTTGAATTATCTAATTGTGGATTGGCTGGATCATTTCAGGTGAAAGTATTCTTGCAACCTAATTACCTGCAAAACTTTGTTCAGTCAACATTTTATGCTCTAACTGCGGAAAAAGTTAGAGGTAATTGTCCTTCATTTCTTATTTTGCTTGTAACTCACAATAGCTAAATATTATTTCTTTAAGATATAAGATTTCATACAATTGGTTGAATACTTGGATTGGGTATGTTCTTTAATGCGCAACAATGTAGCTTCACCTCATTTATATGAAGCTGATAGAAGCCGAGGCCCAAAGATAACTAAAGGCCTAGAGATAACTAAGGTGTATGTTAGAAAAAAGCACCATAAGGCAGGTGGGGGGGGATTTAGGTGTGAGAACATAAACGTGGGGATCAGTTGTAACCACCTGCTGAGTTGGCAGGTGAGTGGGCTGGGATCATGGGGGTAATTCGGTTGAGAGGCATATAGGTGAGGGATGGGGGAAAACGTGGAGGTTAGGCTGGGATTGGCTTGGGCATAGGAGGGACTAGACACTCTACATTTGTCTAGAACTATTTTTCTTTCTTCTCTGCAATTCTGTTATCTTCCTTTTCAAGAATATACAAAAACTGGTTGTGATATCATAATGATATTACCCAGAAAATTCAGTTCAATTCTGTGATATTGTTTTTTCTGTTATTCAATCTGTTTGGTACCTATCAATTGGTATCAAAGCTGTTCGTTCTGGAGTCCTTGATGGTCAATACTATATCAAACATGGAGGCACGTCTAGACACGATGGAGAGCTTGACAAAACAGGAGAGAACGGAGGCTCACCTGGATGAGATGATGCGTCTGCTCAAGGCGCAAAACAAGGGAGAATCAAGGGGACGCTCGCGACATAGATGGCAATCCTCGCTGCGTGAAGATGAGGATGATGATGATGGTGATCGGAGGAGCAAGGCTGAACCAGAGAAAACTCGGAACTCACCCTACCGAGACCGGGGGTGGTCTCGCAGCTCTGGGAAACAGTCCTCGGAAGGGAGTTGACTGCCCGAGAGGAATGAAGGAGGCCAGAAGCTTGAAATTCCAGTGTTTTTGGGAGAGGACGTTTATGGGTGGATTAACAGAGTGGAGCGCTACTTTAAGGTGAATGGAGTGGCTGAAACTGAGAGAATGGAGTTGGTAATGGTGGCTATGGAGGGCAGAGCACTAAATTGGTATCAATGGTGGGAGGACTAGACGCATATACCCTGTTGGACCCAATTCAAGGAGGCAAAAATTCGCAGGTTTCAACCTGGAATTATCCAAAATCCTCTTGAGCCTCTGTTGAGTATTAAGCAAACCGGGTCTGTCACGGAGTACCGCGAACAATTTGAGCTCGCGTCAGGACCCGTAAAGCTTGCTGACAACACTGTAATGAAGGGGATTATCTTGAATGGTTTAAGGGAGGAACTGAAAGCTGAACTGAAGTTGTATGATCTACAATCTCTGTCAGACCTCATGCACAGAGCTCAACTGATAGAGGAAAAGAATTGGGCCTTGAGAAAAGGAGGGACGACTGTGAAGGGGATGATTCCAGCCAAGACTACACATGGGGAGAGTGGGTACAAGAGCTATGGAGGATTTGAAGGAGGAAAAAGTCAGTACCAGACAGCACCAAGAATTGCTACAAGTCAAAGAAATCCAGTAGAACAAAAACCCACGGATGGAGTTATGGAAGAGAAGAAAAACTTAGGACCCAGGATATTATCCCAAGAGGAACTACAGGAGAGGAGCAGAAAGGGACTATGTTTCAAGTGTGGGGAGAGATGGGCCCGGGAACATGTCTGTATATTCAGGCATTATCAACTATTTATGATGGAAGAGGAGGAAGAAGAAGAGAGGGAATCACCTATGGAAGAAGAGAATTTAGAACAAGAGCTGGACGATAAGGTCTTACAATTATCTATGAAAAGTATAATGGGATTGACTTCCTCTAAATCCCTAAAATTATGGAGGAAAATTGGAGAGCATCAATTGGTAGTGCTCATTGACTGTGGAGCCTCCAATAATTTCATTGCAAAAGAATTGGTGAAGGAGCTGGGCTTAGTAGTGGAGGAAACTCTTGAGTATTTAGTAGAAATAGGGAATGGTTGTAAGGTGAGAAGTAAAGGAGTGTGCAGAAATGTTAAAATGACAATTCAAGGGGTAGACATACAGCAGAATTTCTTCCTTTTTGACTTGGGAGGAGCTATGGCAGTTTTGGGAATGGATTGGTTGGAGAGTTTGGGGGACATATAGGCCAACATCAGAGACCTTACTCTGAATTGGGAAAGAAATGGGGTCAAGGTAGCTTTAAGGGGAGAACCATCCCTTTGTAAGGCCTAGGCTTCACTTAAAGCTATGCTAAAGGCTTTAAGAGATGAAGGAAAGGGCTACTACATAGAGTACTAGGAGCTGCACCATGAAGAGCAAACAAAAGAGGTACTGGCTGAGGAAATTCAAGAGATTTTGCAAGAGTTCACGGATCTGTTCCAGGAACCTCATGGATTGCCTCCCACCCGAGAATAAGATCATGCCATCAACCTCAAGGAAGGAGCCCAAATTCCAAACATTCGCCCCTACAGGTATCCCCATTACCAAAAAAATGAAATCGAGAAAATAGTAGATGAAATGATGAGTGCAGGCATCATTAGGCCTAGTACAAGTCGCTATTCTAGCCCTATGATACTAGTGAGAAAGAAGGACAGGGGGTGGAGATTTTGTGTTGACTATAGAGCCCTAAACAAGCTCACCATACTAGACAAATTCCCCATACCCGTGATTGATGAGTTGCTAGATGAATTAGGAGGGGCAGTTATCTTTTCCAAACTAGACTTCAAATTGGGTTACCATCATATAAGAATAAGGGAGAGTGACATTCCCAAAACTGCCTTTAGAACACACGAGGGACATTATGAATTTTTGGTGCTGCCTTTTGGATTGACTAATGTCCCTTCCACTTTCCAAGCCCTGATGTATAAGGTGTTGAAGCCATACTTAAGGAGGTTTGTGCTAGTATTTTTTGATGACATCCTCATTTTCAGTAAAGATCAGCAAGCCCATGGAAAACACCTCCAGCTGGTGCTGCAGTTGTTGAGGGAAAATAAGCTATTGGTGAATAAGAAGAAGTGCTCTTTCGGCCAGAATCAGTTAGAGTATTTGGGGCACATTATTTCGGCCAAGGGGGTGGCAGCAGACCCCAAGAAGCTAGAAGATATGCAGAACTGGCCACAACCCACGGATATCAAAGGACTAAGAGGATTTTTGGGTCTCTTGGGCTATTACAGGAGATTCATGAAAAATTATGGGAAGATTGCTTGGCCCCTAACACAACAACTCAAGAAGGATAATTTCAAATGGGGTTTAGAAGCTCAAACTACTTTTGAGGAACTTAAGACAGCTATGGTTTCATTACCAATTTTGGCTGTACCTGATTTTGACAAAACATTTGAGCTAGAGACAGATGCCTCTGGAAAAGGGATAGGAGGGGTACTTATGCAAGATGGCCAACTTGTAGCTTACATGAGCCAAACCCTGTCAGACAGAGCTCAAAATAAGTCAGTTTATGAGCGAGAGTTAATGGCCATAGTGCTGGCTATTCAGAAGTGGAGACACTATTTGATGAGGCAGCACTTTGTAGTCCACACTGATAAGAGGAGCCTTAGATTTTTGCAGGATCAGAGGGTATGGGGAGAAGATCAGTAGAAATGGGTCTCTAAGCTAATGGGGTATGACTTTGAAATCAAGTACAAACTGGGCAAAGAGAATAGGGCAGCAGATGCCCTATTTAGAAAGATGCAATACTAAGCCATTTCTTCAGTTCAATTCACTGATTGGGATGACTTGGAAGATGAGATACGGACTGATGACAGAATGAGGGGCATCATCCAAGACCTGCTACGGCAGCCAGATTCACATGCAAGTTTTCAAATCAAGAAGGGCAGGTTGGTCTATAAAGGGAGGATGTTGATTCCCAAAAACTCCAGAAAAATTCCTTTGGTGCTCAAGGAATTCCATGACTCTGCCATAGGGGGTCATTTTGGTTTTTTTAGAACATATAAGAGGATCTTTGGGCTGGTATATTGGGAGGGAATGAAGGGAGAAATCCAGTGATATGTACAGGCCTGTGAAGTTTGTCAAAAAAATAAATACCAGACTCTCACTCTTGGTGGTTTATTGCAACCTCTACCCATCCCAAATCACATTTGGACTAATTTATCTATGGATTTTATTGGGGGACTCCCAAAAGCATGTGGGGTAGATACCATAATGGTGATTGTGGACAGACTCACTAAATATGCACACTTTATAGCCGTCTCACACCCTTACACAGCCAAGGATATTGCAGAGATTTTTACAAGAGACATAGTCAAATTGCATGGATTCCCTTCTTCAATCGTGTCAGACAGAGACAGGACCTTTCTCAGCTCTTTCTGGGCAGAGTTGTTTAAAATGGCAGGCACTCAGTTAAAGTATAACATAGCTTATCACCCTTAATCCGATAGGCAAACAGAGGTAGTTAATAGATGCCTAGAAACCTATGTAAGGTGTCTTACAGGAGCTAAACCTAAACAGTGGCCAAAGTGGTTAGCTTGGGCTGAATTTTGGTACAACACCAATTATCACTCATCCACCAAGACAACCCCTTTCAAGGCTTTGTATGGAAGAGACCCACCTACACTGATTAGGGGAGATGGAGTCCAATCTACAGTGGAGGAAGTAAATCAATTGATGACTGAGAGAAACCAGATGTTAGATGAGTTGAAGGAATGCTTAGCAAAAGCTCAAAACAGGATGAAGATGCAAGCAGACAAACACAGGAGGGAAGTGGAGTATCAACCAGGAGATACAGTCTACTTGAAAATCCAACCTTACAAGCTGAAAACCATAGCTAAAAGAGTCAACTAGAAATTGAGCCTCATATTCTATGGTCCCTATGAGGTCTTGGAAAAAATAAGACCAGTCGCTTGTAAACTGAAATTACCCTCGGGCAGCATGGTTCACCCTGTTTTTCATGTGTCCTTACTCAAAAAATAAATTTCTCCCTTAACTGACACACAACCCCTGCCATATTTTCTTGCTGAAGATTGGGAGTTGCAGGTCCAGCCAGCTGATATCTTAGACCATAGGCATAGTGAGAAAGGAGAATTTGAAGTTCTGGTTAAATGGCAAATTTTACCAGACTTTGAAAACTTCTGGGAATCGATGTCTGCCATACAAGCAAACTTTCCCTAATTTCACCTTGAGGACAAGGTGCATCTTTGGGAGGGAAATATTGATAGGAGCCCAGGCCCAAAGATAACTAAAGGCCTAGAGATAACTAAGGTGTATGTTAGAAAAAAGCACCATAAGGCAGGTGAGGGGGGGGGGATTTAGGCGTGATAAACGTGGGGATCAGTTGTAACCACCTGCTGAGTTGGCAGGTGAGTGGGCTGGGATAATGGGGGTAATTCGGTTGAGAGGCATATAGGTGAGGGATGGGGGAAAACATGGAGGTTAGGCTGGGATTGGCTTGGGCATAGGAGGGACTAGACACTCTACATTTGTCTAGAACTATTTTTCTTTCTTCTCTGTAATTCTGTTATCTTCCTTTTCAAGAATATACAAAAACTGGTTGTGATATCATACTGATATTACCCAGAAAATTCAGTTCATTCTGTGATATTGTTTTTTCTGTTATTCAATCTGTTTGGTACCTATCAGAAGCACTTAACCACCATATTAGTAACATGTATCAGCTTTAATGCACTGCAGAAATGAATATGCCTTTTTGTCTCTTACTAAAGTGGTAAACCAAATTGTTTCCTGTTAGTGATAGTGGTTAAGCTCCACTTCATTACAAAAAATTATAGGCATTCACCATTTCCTGTTTTTGAAGATAAATTATGGAACTTCATATGTTTTTTTTGAAAACTGTTTTCCTTTCACCTGTTTCCTTTTCGTGTTTCAATTATACTGCATGTGTGGGATTATGAGAACGGTTCCTTCCATACTTGTAGGTGCAACACTAGTTGTATCTGGTGATGGTCGTTATTTTTCAAAGGAAGCTATTCAGGTACTTTTCCACAGTGCACTTTTCTTGTTTTTTAATGTAGACTTCTTGGAGTCTAAAGTATTTGATTTATCAATTATGTTATTAACCACTGGCAAATTGATATCATTTCTTTGGAAAACTTCTCTTTTGCATTGCTTTGATGCCTTAATGGATTTCTTTGATGTTATCTCTTTGAAATTGAGCTTCCTTGGTTTAATGTTGATTAGTACTGTCCAGTACCATCTAACCTGAGCAGGCATTTATGTTAACCAGATTGCATCACTTGTGGTCTTTTGAATATAATTCATTTTTTTGGCCTTGAAATTGACTATTTCTTTTAATTAATGAAATGAAAAAGTATAGGTGAAGATATTATAATGACAAGGAGATAGAAACCAAAATTCTATTTAGCAGCTCCAAAGTTTCATATTCCTGAAATGATACTTGTTTCTTTTGCCTCAGCCATTAGTCTAACTTAGTATGCCACTGGTTATGCATGTCTTCACTTTTTACTTTCTCATAAGAGAGGATATATGTTTCTCGCTACACATCATATGCTTGTCTTCTCAATGTCAATATCATGTTGTACATCACTCATGATTTTAATGAATCTGCAGATCATAACTAAAGTGGCAGCAGCAAATGGAGTAAGACGTGTTTGGATTGGTCAAAATGGATTGCTTTCAACTCCTGCTGTATCTGCTGTTATACGTGAAAGAGTTGGGGTTGATGTAAGTCATGTTTTCTGCAATTTGCATCTCTGTATCCTTGCTCTCTTTGCCCTGAAAGTGTTTTGTTTCAACAAAGATAGCCCATGATTTTTATGATGGAATTACAAGTAAAGGTAACATTTTTTCCTCATGAGTTATAGCAAAATAATGGACAAAAAACTGTGTTATCTATACCAGGGATCCAAGGCAACTGGTGCATTTATACTGACAGCAAGCCACAATCCTGGTGGCCCTCATGAGGTGTGTACTGCCATGTTTACTTTTAATCATTTTTGGAGGTATTAAATTTGATTACTGAGTATGATGATATCTGGTGTGGGGATTTAATGTATGGTGTAAAGCTCTCTCACATTCTATTTCTGTTATCTGAACTGAGGAGGCTGTGACATTTAGCCCATAGCTTGGCAACTTAAACTATTTGAGGTTCGCTTCCATTGTTTTGATGTAGTTTATATAGATCATGGAATTACAGGATAAAACTTTTGTACCCTAACTTCTTTTCAGCTAGGATGATGACGTAATAAGTGATAATATCCAATTTTTCTTTTCAAATGCCGCTCTAAACTTTCAAAAGGGTAAAAGGTAGCTAGTGGGCCTCATATTGTACTGTTTCTTAGGATATGTTTGGCTCTGATTGAAATCTTAAAAACCAAATAACAAGAAACAGTGGGAAGACATGCAGTGACACATTTTTCTTTAAAAAAGAAAAGAAAATGACGGAGGGAAGTTTTCAGTAGCAAGCTTGATTTAGGTGAACATCAAAATTTGTGTTTATGTGGCCATGAAAACATTCCTGAGTGTTCCCCTCCCCCTCTCCCAAAAAAGAAAAAAGTAAATGACTTTTCTACCGTGGTGAATTCCCTTTCGGTTTTGGATAGATGAGGGTGAACATAGAAAATTGCACTTTCTCTTAGATATTAATAAGACATAAAATAAGGTAATAAAATGAATATTTTCAAAGGTGAATGTGTTGAATAGATGGATGTAAGGCTTGGTTTTTAAAGAAATAGAATTAATGAATTGATTCAAATATGAGTTGCTTGTATGGTATTCTGATGAGACCTTGTTGCATATAAAATTAACTCTGAATGATTGTTATTGTTGTTTGGTTTCCATGATGCAGGATTTTGGGATTAAATATAACATGGAAAATGGTGGACCTGCACCAGAGGGAATTACTAACAAGATATATGAATACACAACAACAATTAAGGAGTACTTGATTGCTGAAGATCTGCCAGATGTACTACTCACAACCTGGCTACAAATGTTCTCTTTTCTATATTTATCCCCCTCTTGTTTTTAATTAAGACTGCTACGTGTTTCATATATCTAAACCTTGTTCCCAATTCTCAATTTGTTTTCCCAGGTGGATATCACCACAACAGGTGTCACAAACTTTACAGGCCCTGAAGGACCATTTGATGTTGATGTTTTTGATTCAGCAAGTGATTATGTAAAATTGATGAAGTAAGATTTTTTACAGGATTAACATTTTCTTGTATTCTGCATTTATACAAAGGAGCTTTATGGAAGTGGATTTATTTATGTCATGTCATGATGCCGCCTGACCTGCAAAACTGCAGAATGTTAAAGGAAGAAAATGTTTGAAAATGGGTCATGCTGCTAAATTTGTTTTAATAAATTTTCTTGCTCTCTCCGGTTTTTGAATATCCAGTTGCATTGGAGTCACTTGTGAGCCAGTTGTTCATACAATTAGCAATCTTGATTTTCTTAAGATAATCAAACATTCTGTCTTAAGATTATTTATTGATTCAATCCTTTCTTACCCTTTAATTGAAATTTTGCAGGTCAATTTTTGATTTTGAATCTATCAGGAAACTGCTGTCATCTCCTAAATTCACATTCTGGTATATGTTGTGGATGCTGTTGTTTTAAACTGTGATGTAGAATATTCTTCTTCTTTGTTCTTTTCTTCATCCCAAAACATTTTGGTAAATTTCTGTAATCTTGTTGAAGTTATGATGCACTACATGGAGTTGCTGGAGCTTATGCAAAGCGTATTTTTGTGGATGACCTTGGGGCACAAGAAAGCTCTTTACTGAACTGTACACCAAAGGTCTTATTCTCTTGTTGATTAATGGCATGAATCAGCCTTAAGTTATTCTAAATAATATAGTGATGATTTGCTTTTGATTTGTGGATGATTTTCTTGGATACAGGAAGACTTTGGAGGAGGACATCCAGATCCCAATTTGACATATGCAAAAGAGTTGGTTGCTCGCATGGGATTGGGCAAATCAGAATCACAAGATGAGCCCCCAGAGTTTGGTGCTGCTGCTGATGGTGATGCAGATCGCAACATGATACTCGGCAAAAGGTAGTGGAGCCCTTAATTTGTGATAAATTTAAATCATATCTTAACTTTTAGCTTGTAATTTATACGTATACCTTGTTTGTTAGGTTTTTCGTCACTCCTTCAGATTCTGTGGCCATTATTGCTGCAAATGCTGTTGACGCTATACCGTACTTTTCTGCTGGCTTAAAGGGAGTCGCCAGGTTTTCATCATACTTTTAAGCTTCTCTCTCTCTCTCTCTCTCTCTCTCTCTCTCTCTCATCAATGCTTGTGTTTGCATGCAAAAAAAAAACACATGTGTGAATGTGCAATGCAGTAATGTCAGGCTTTTACTTGTGTATGTTTAGTAATAATCAACTGCCTTGTAGTTATCTAGCTAGTTGCCGCAAAAGAGGTAAACAATTGTGTTTCTAGTTGGACTATGAACAGGAAGGATTTACATTTAATACAAAGATTTGAATGTTCATATTTTTGGTATATATTTTCCCCACTGACCCAAATTTCTTGATCTGCCATTGGTTGTTGAGCTTATTTCCTAGCAACTTGGGCTTTTGGGGAAAATAAAATTTTTAAGCTAACAGTTATATACTCTAACATGCTGAGATTTGCCTTGTTATTTGGGTCTCTTCATCTCTTGCTTTTAAAATTCAGGTTCACTGAGAAAAAGTGAGAAAATGATAGAAAGTGAAGGAAAATACAGAGAGAAAGTAGTGAGAGAGAAACTGATCTGAAAAGTGTAACTGTCTTAACTGAATGGAACCTGATTAGGTTCTGGTACATATACAAGCATCTAGAACACTGTAGAAATCTAACTGCCTAACTAACAGTGAGTTGACGCGAACTGTAAGTTGCCACATCAGCACACTTTTCAAACTAATATACTGCTACGTACTCTAACACTTGCCACTAGTTTTACCAATATATACCAATATTAAACTGTAAATATATTGCAGGAGCATGCCAACCTCTGCTGCCCTGGATGTTGTAGCCAAACACCTGAATTTGAATTTTTTTGAGGTATACTGTTTCTCAATATCTTGAAGTTTGAAAATGCTAACTAGTGGCCTTTAGACCCACATAATTATTTAATTTTTTATTCAAAGCCAGGTCCCTACGGGTTGGAAGTTCTTCGGTAATTTGATGGATGCTGGATTATGTTCAATCTGTGGTGAAGAAAGTTTTGGAACTGGTATGTGTTTGCTATTGCATTAGGAAGAGCAAACTACAACTTTAAACAGTAGTCAAACCTAGTTTATCTTGTGATTATTCCTTGTGCTTGTGGATAGGTTCGGACCATATTCGTGAGAAAGATGGAATCTGGGCGGTTTTGGCCTGGCTATCTATACTTGCGTATAAAAATAAAGATAAGCTTGAACACAAGCTTGTAACAGTTGAAGACATAGTTCGCCAGCATTGGGCTACTTATGGGCGCCACTATTATACTCGATATGACTACGAAGTATGATTCAATCACATTTTGTCCTACTTCGGTATAATATGTTTTGAAAATCACTTAACCGGTTCAAATTTGTTTCTTAAAGAATGTGGATGCAGGTGCAGCAAAGGAACTGATGGCATATTTGGTCAAACTGCAGTCCTCACTTTCAGAAGTCAATCAGTATGTTAATTTTACTACTCCAACATTCTTTTAATTTTTTAGACTGCTTACAGTATATTTTCCTTCTGTTGCAGTAAAGCTTTTGTGAATCAGTCTGACTATGATATGACATTCTCTAATGTTATTGATGTTTAAAAACTGATTTCTACTTCCAAATAGTTTGTGCGCCATAGCTATTTTCCAAGTCCTTCCTCATCCTTATTATACTTCATAATATGCTTCCAGTGAGAGCTGTCCTATACTCCAATACTAGAGCTTGTAGCTTTTTCTGAGGAAATAACTTATCATTAATCAAAGGCGTTAACTAAGAGCCTTACAAATAGCAAACCCAAAACAGAAAAAACAAATGCATAACCCATCAACAAAAGAACTTAGCCAACTAACACTTCCCCTGAAGAACAAAAACGTTGGCAACATCCTCGGAAGACTTCTCCAGGAATTGTTGACTTAAAGCAAAGCATAAAACTCTACCCATAATCCAAAGAACCTAGGTAACTAGCACCACCCAGGTAAGAAAAACCTTGGCAATGATGTCCTTGACGGACAGCTCCAGAAGTCTTTATAACCTTTCTTTGCTGCTCCTTAGACTTTCTACCAATGCAAGGTGCAGCCCATGTCATGGAAAAGTGTGCATCAGCCCACATCATGTGTGCCATCCTGCTTCAGATCACCTGAGTCGCTGAGCCTCTTTTCTGCCTCACCTCAGTGCCTAGGTGGCCACATCAGCTGCTTTCACAGCAATTTTGCTCCGCATTGGTGGGCCAGTGTGAAAATATAATTTGTTGCTTGTTGAGAATTAAGTCTAAAATTAAGTAGTAGATGGACTTGGAATGATGAGTATGTAACAATTACCTATATATACTTCATGGGTATATGTCCTAAGATTATTTATTGAAGCGTCGAATTTGTGATCTGAAGCATAAATCTAATGAATTTCATTCTCTTATCTTTTTAGGATTGTTAAGGGAGTAAGGTCAGATGTTTCAAATGTTGTCCACGCTGATGAATTTGAATACAAAGATCCTGTGGATGGTTCCATTTCATCACATCAGGGCATCCGATATTTGTTTGAGGATGGATCACGATTGGTAAGTTTACTACTTGGGAAATATTTGTTACTAGCTTAATGGGGAAAAGGAGCCAGTTGAGGCAGACTTTTAGAATTAGCCATGAAAAAACAAAGCTTTGAAAATGCATTTGTCTTGCATATAATTAATCTATTCCCATTTCCCAGTGCTAGGAATTTGAAGTTAATGTGGGTTTTTTTTTTTCCGCTGGATATATTCCATTTTCACATTCACTTTTTCTCTTCATTTTTTATGAGGCCTACTAAGTATTTTGTTTTCTTACCTTCAAAATGCTGTCCTAGATTTTCCGCCTCTCTGGAACTGGATCAGAAGGTGCAACTATTCGACTATATATCGAGCAATATGAGAAGGATCCATCAAAGATTGGGAGACTTTCACAAGAAGCACTTGCTCCTCTTGTAAGATGTTTATAATGTTTAAATATAAAATTTCGTTATCTAGCTTGCAATCGTCTGACTGGTTGAAAATTTTCTTAATTACAGGTGGAGGTTGCATTGAAACTTTCAAAGATGCAGGAATTCACCGGTCGATCTGCTCCAACAGTCATTACATGAATGCATAAGTCGGTTAGATCAAAAGCAGGAAGTCATTTCTTCTTGTCTGTCCACATTTCAATCCAGTGTTAATCTCATGAGTAGCCAACCTGTACTGTTGGTTGTTTGCAGCCCTTACTATGGGCACTTGAGTGGAATTTAAATTACTTTAACTAAATTTTGATGTGCTGAATAATTTGAAACTGCCGAGTGCTGATGACATACGTTCTTAATATAATGGTTCCTCTTTTATCGGCTTTTTGTTTTTTGGGTACTCTTCCTTTTCTTGCACCCGCCCTGAGATTGACTTCTTTGCTCTGCTTTGGGGGAAGATGGATTTTCCACCAGCTAAAAAAATAATGGCTAACACAAACTGTTTCGTTGCAAATAAAGCCTTTTATTTTGGGTTTATGGGTCATCCCAGATAATTTCTTTAGTTATGTGAACCCACCCTGTTATCTAGCATTACGAGCTCCCATTGCAGAAGGAAATTCTAAAGATAAAAAAGAATAAGTTACCCAGAAATTATTGTATAAATTTTAAGTATTTAAGTTGGGTATATTTTTGGTCAATCACATTATTGACTAATAAATTATTATTATAATTAATTAATGTTTAATTATCATAATTTATCATAATTAATGTGATTGGCTCACTTATGAAACACAGACACAAATACGAACACGATGACATATTAAATTCAAAAAAATCATAGGGACACATTACACGACGTGTGTGTGTGTGTATATATATATAAATAAATTAAAGAATTTGATTTATATATATATAATTACAAATTTTAAGAAAAAAATTCATAATTTATTAATATCATTTCTATAAGTTTGAAGATTTATAATATCTTAATATATGACATATGTGTCAATATTTACTATCTAGTAAGTCTCTCTTAAAAAATATGGAGCATAATTTCTATTAACATTTTTAAAAAGATTTCTTAAACCAATTTCTCATAATAGAACTAATTATGTACAAGTATATGTGCATAAAAAAAATAATTAAAGGGAATATTGGTGTGAGGCAAGCTTTGGTGACGACGGAGTAGACGGCTTGATACGAGCAGAGGTAGAAGGAGCAAATGAAAATAGTGATGTGTGAAAAGATAAAACTTAAAAGTCTAATAGTGGCGTGTGAAAAGATAAAACTTAAAATACTGGTTTGTGAAAATAGTGACTTTGGACGTCAGTCATGTAATTGTATAATTGTACTTGAGTGGGTTACGCGCTTACTAATTGAACAGTAGTCATGAAAATTAATATTTAAAAAAATATTAATGTCGTGTACAAGTTGTATCTTAGACGTGTTTAAGCGTGTCTGAAATGTGTCTAAACGTATTTGAGATGTGTCTAAACTAAAAAGAATAATTTTTTTAATTGAACACATTTAGACACGTAAGATGAGTTTATCGAACAAGTGTTCCCATATGTCCAATACGGAGGATCAGGATCCTCTCAAATTTTTTTTTCTCTCAAGTGATCAATTGTAAGAGAAAAAGACACAAAAAAAATTATTAATGGGACCTAATTGAAACTTATGAATTTTTTTTTATAATTTTGTATCTTTTTTTCTCTTACAATTAATCACTTGAGAGAAAAAAAAAATGAGAGGATCCTAATCTTCGATACGGACATATGTCTGACATGCGGATATGCTTAAAAAATGATATATCTATGTTTCATAGGTTGTGACTCATTTAACTTGTGTTTCAAATTTTAAGTTTATATGTAAGAATTTCTCTCGGTTAGCAAAATCTTAAAGTCATCTGAGGAGGAAACTGATGAAAGTGAGTTGAGATTTGTCAATGTCATGGAAATAAATACGTAGAGCTATATCCAAAAAAAAAAAAAACGTACGCTATTATTTACCTCTTCGGACTGTGAAAATATGTTGGCTGGGTTAGTTATTTTAGCCCAAATAAAATCTTACCCAACTCGGCCTGAGTTAATGTTAGTCCAAATTGGGATACGGGCCACCCTGACAGCCCTGGTCTGGGAAGTCAATCCTATTTGACTAGACCGTAGCAAGGGAGCCCAATTACGCAGGACTGTGCTTGTTGTGGCATAAATGAGGTTGACCAAACAAAAAAAATGGCATAAATGAGTAAAATGACATAATCCCCAATGGATTTGACATGGCAAGCTACACGCAAGAGTCAAGACACAACTGAGCAACTGCGGTTCTATATGTTTAGATTGAGGAGTTTGGAAGAAAAAGAATATTTAGTCCAACAAAAAAGAAGAAAAAGAATTTTAATAGTTATTTTTTATTTTTAAATTAAGTTAAATTAAAATTTTGGTCCTTACAATTTTTATTCATTTTTAATTTAGTTTCTATAATTTTTTTAAATTAATCTTTAAACTTATAAATATTTTTAAAATAATTTTAATCATCAATTTCTATTATAATGTCATCATAATACCATTAATTGACCAATTGACTAACCTAATAAGTATTTATTTGTCTAATAAATATTTCTTTATATGCTTATTTTTTTGTAAAATATTCAATAAGTTCTTTGTATTTTAGTAAGTGTTCTTGTAGACGTTCTTTTCTTCTTTTTTTTTTTTTCATTTATTTATATTGCTCTTTAATTTTTCTGTATTTACATGCAAAATTCCCACTTTAATTAATTAGTTACCTATTTAGTAAATTTTTATATTTTCTTTTGAACTCAACATAAAAATGATTTCATATGTAAAAAGTTTAAATTCTGACATCATCGATCTATTCGTACACGTTATTTGTAAACTCAACCTAACTATAAGTTCATCACTTAAGCATGAAAGGGAGCATCCTCTATATTATATTTCTATTATATATACATTCTCATTTCATTTCCCATTTTATCAAGCAGCATAAGTGAGTTAATATGGTTAGATTCCTTAAGCGAATTCAAGTCTTTGCAGCTTTCTTTGCTATCATTCTACTTATAACCTCAGGCAAGTGACATTAAACTACTTATCACACTATTTGGAGCACATGGTATTTGGCCAGTTTTCAAATTAGTAAGCATGATTCGTAGCATTATAAATATTATGCTTATTAAAATCATATACTTGATATTATATATTAGTATATTTAAATTTAAATAAATTTTTAATTATTATATTAAATATGATTTTTTTAATTCTTTTATAAACATCTTGTAATTTTAGAGGGTGTGTAGTAAGTAGAAAGCTCTCAATATATATATATATAGTACTGATTATTTAATTTTTCTTGGCTCGCTCTCTGTCGGCAGCTTGGGAAAGGAAGGAACCGAGACAGAAATGTTGGCGCAATAGCAAAACGTGGCCCCATGCAAGATGCTTCCATTCTTCAATTTGCAGTCATCACTGCCGAAACTTAGAAAATGCAAACTCAGGACAATGTGGATTCTTTTTCAAGAAATGCAAATGCAAATTCTGCGATGACCCCCTCTGAATTGATCCATATAATTGCTAGTACATCTTAATAAGATCGATTCCCTTTCATGTGTTTAGGGGATCGGATCAACTTTTAGTAGTTTAATCTCATGAATAAAATATGACCCTAAACAAATTTTCTAGTTTATATATCACAAGTTCTCTCTATACTACATGAAAGCAAAAGCCCAACAAGAGAGAATATCCACTGCATTTGGCTTTTCCATGATGGTTATGTTTGCATAGTTAAACTTGGACCGTAACTAGGTTTCACGCCTATTTCTATAATTTTGAAATGGGGGTTGTAGACAGTATCAACTTAACTCGTTCGTTCTTTTATATCTTTAAGTCCACTTAATTTATTCGCTCTTGCATAGCTCTAAATTAGGGATTGTGAATTGTACCCACTTAATTCATTCATTCTTTCATAACTTCGAGTTAGGAGTTATGGACCGTACCTAAACTCCACTAATGAAATCCAAATACACCCTTAAGCCTTCTATGAGTAAACTTCATGAAGAATTGTTTCAAATGTGTGTATATCCAGAATGGCATCTTTGCTGGCTTGTAAAACACAAGCTTTGTTGTTGTTTTCTTTTGAGGCTACCTTAGGTTATACGTGTTTAGTTTGGTTGCCTTTATTGGTTGAAAAACTTTTGTTCTTCTGATCTCTCATACTTGCACCTAATATTATCTCAAGAAAAATGCTAGATACACATCAGTTTCAGAGAATCAGAATGCAGATGTGCAAAAAATGAAGTGAGCTCAGGTGTAATTAAATGATGAAAACTGTACAGATATAAAGTGATGTGAGTGTAAGTGTGAGTAGCATTGTTGTTATCTCAGTAATGCTAACAGTGGTTAAGGCCAACCTGTGCCCAATTAGGACTGCCTGCTGGTCTTGTCCCGTTTTTTTTTTTTCCTTTGTGGTTGTAGATCTGCTTTCTACAAAATTAAAATGCTGCTCTGTCATTCTTTTCTGTTTGACGGCTTCCTATTTGATAGTAGTTACTGTCAAAGACCAATGTCTTAACTAGAATCTATTTGCGGGGTGGGACAAAAGAAACATCTTAACTAGAATCTATTCTTGCAATGGTGTTTTGGAGTCCAGGCTGATGTTTTCTAGCTAAACATTAGTAAAGCTATATGACATACAAGCAATGCATTACTCTGTTTTCAAAATGAGTGAGCAATGCATTACTCTGTTTACAAAATGAGTGCAATGATTGTAAGGGGGTCGCAGGTATGTCAAATACATCCGGTTAGTAAAATATTCTGGTAGGTAGTTATCGACAAGATGATTTGAATGAAGTTCTCCTTTTAATGAATAATTTATGGAGGAAAACAAGGTAGTATTTCATTTTGGGTTTTTCTAACGATTGTTCTAAATATATTTGTTAAGGAATTAAAAATAAGAAGTTTTATATAAAAAATAAATTTTTTTATTTCTTAATACATTGAATATTCTATTTTTCATAAAAATTTTCTTATTTTAGATCATCAACAAATGTCCTTCGGGCACTCTTTAACAAAATCCTTTTATTCTTAAGATTTAGTCCAAATACTAATTGAAGTGGAAGAGGGATAATATAGTTTTTTTTTTTATTTTTCAAAGTATTCTTCACCCGATAATTGATAAACTAATATCTTGGGGTACGATGATGCTTAAGCAAAAACTTCTCTTAACAATGTTATTTTCATACATATAAATTTTATGATCGAACTCAAAACTATATACTTAAAAGATCCAAGTCTATTCCACTCGGACTAGCACACATTGATTGAGATAATATAGTTTATGGGTGCATTTGTTTTTTTTTTTTTGTTTTGCAAGAAAAGTAATTTTTTTCTTAAAAAAATAATTCTCAAATACTTTTAACTATTTAGATAACATTTTTAAAATAAGCAGAACTTACAAATAATTAGGTTATTTGCTTTTTTTTGACAAATTAAGATGAGCTACTTATGAATAAAAATAAAAATAAAAGTAGAAGAGAGTGAAAAAATTATTTTTTTTACTATCTTAAAATTAATTTTTTTTAAAAGTTTATCTAAACTTAACATGTATAACTGCACAAACAACATACTTTCAGTATCATATAAAAATAACTAGTGTTACTTCCGATGGCTTTAAGGCCAATAAATTGCAAAGCAAGCTAATCTGATTTTTCTTAAACTAAACAGTGCCTAGTTTTATCAAACATATATACAATTGTCAAGGAATGGCACAATTTATTTTGTACAGGAGTTTTTAATCAAATATTTGAAAAAGTAAACAGCTGAATGCACTAGCCATCCGATGGCGCTGATGATAGAGAAAGCCTCCAACTTCACAACTCTTAGTGATGTAAAATATTTGAGAACACACAGCAATAAACACCTATCACCTTACCAGTGGAAGCGAAACTGCAATCACAGACCCAATAATGTGTGTAAATGAAAGCACTCGATATAAGAATCTTAAAGAAATGCATGGCAAGTATGACATACCAACTTCTTCTTTTTCTTCTTGTCAATTTGGGCTTGGAGCTCCACTTGTCGAGCAAGCGCATCATCAAGTGCCTAAAGCCAAAAAAGGAAGCAAAAGAAATTACAAATATGTTAGCACACGTAACTTAGCTACCTAGTGGAAGATGCTATTATCATTTTTTTATTTTATTCCCCAAATAATCATGGCATTCAAGTATTAAGGAAAACCAGTAATACCTTTTTGGTTGCAGCCAATTGTTGTTCTAGAGTACTGACTCTGCATAGGGCATTATTAAGCAATTCCTCCTTTTCGGGTGGAATGGTAGGTCGCATGCTAAGAACAGCCACTTTCTCTTCTAGTTCAGCCATGCGCTTCATCATGGCCATGTGTTCATTGCCTGAAATATTAGGCGCTTTCATCATAGTGCCATCATAATAAACTGAGCTACCATAGAGTGCTGCTTCAGTGATTTTCCTTGGCATGTTCCTTGTCAAGCGGATCATGGTTACAATTCCCATAACAATGGCCATGACTCCACCAAAAAATTGATTGCTAAACCCATCAGAAGTCTTGCTAGCATTGTTTGGGAAACAATCTGCAGCATAAGGAAAATGAATTTAAAATTTTAACAAGGCCATATGAAGATGTATAGCTTAGCTTTGCTTGGTAATGAGCAAAAATGCTAATAGTGTTGGTCAAATAGTTGCGAGCAATGTTTTATTGCTGACCAGTAATATCTGTGAATTAAAAACAAAAGACATACTTGCCGTGGCCAACAGTGCAAGGGAAAATCCATTCATGTAGATGAAAGAACAATCATATAGCAGTACCAAATACCTTTAGAAAGTGCATATTTATCATTTTCTACTGATTTCTTCCAAGATGAATCGACTGGCTTGTCAACCACTCGGACAAAGGTGTCATACTGATACACACTACATTGCTTTAGGACCTGCAATTTATAGGGGGAATTCCCCAAAAAAACAAATTAACTCTGGAATTAAAAACGGGAAAAATTAATATGACGTCAGAAATTTTGTTTTACATTTCATCAAGTAATGAATTTTGTTGTAGTTTTGCTTGAAAAGAAGGTCTAAATGTGACTCACGATTCACATGTCTTATAATATTCTCGTACTGCTGTATCATCATCTATATAACCTCAAGTTTACAGATACAGTATATTATATGACTAGATAAACTAGGCAGTTTCCTTAAACTATTTCTTGTAAGAAGTAAAACATAGGATAGGAACAACAACTGATTGAAGCCTTGGAGACTTACTCCTGGAACAGCACAGGATTTGGGTTGCTCCACTTTTGGCAATAAACATTGCACATCGTGTGCCTCTGGATCTGATTCTTTGCACGCCTTAATATTGTAGGCAAAAAAACAAGGATATAAGTTATCAAGTTTTCTGGCAATAAATACAGAGAAGAAGTTTCAAAACAAAGCTTTGCACTCTGAAATTGTCCAAAAGTAGGTAACTGACCCCCTTTTGATGTGTTGTCTCATCTTCTGTGATTGTTTTCTCATCAATCCCGGATAAGGTTTTTCTCTTGCATTTGCCCTTGCCATTTTGAACCATCTAATTCATCCAGAGGAATACTTTATAATTGTTTTTCCTTTGCTATATATATTATATAACTAAAGAAATTTATCTTTCGGTAGTAAACTACCTTCAAGATCTCTGGGTCATTCCATGGTCCCTTGTCAGAAAGCATACAACCACCTTTATCTGCACAAGTACAAGTACCACCCAAGAACTCTGGAAGTTCACTGGTAAATATGATAGACATATCAGGTGTTATTTATAGTCTTAAGGAGTAATGCTATACAGTGCCATATTGGAAGAACATACTAATAAATCAATTAATTTGGTAATGAAGATTAACGTTACTCAATTCTAAATTATGTCACAGCATGATCTTAGAACTTCGATAGCCTAAATTTCTATGGAGATGAGTATGAGATAAAATAATTCAATGAGAAAGGAGAAAAATTTAACCTGGCATCAATGATTTCAAGCAACTTGCTCTGGTATTTGTTACCTAAGACCTGGTCAATAAATCATTAATCTGCTCAGTGCCCCTGCTTAATTGAAATCGACCCTAGTTCAAATTGATAAGTAGATTAAAAATGCTTACATGGATTTTTGAGGTGGTCTTGGGATCAAGGAATGACTTAACTGTATTCCACAAGAGCCTAAATCCAGAACCAGCATTGATGATGAACATACGGTTCAGGGTCTGTGTGCAAAGGAAAGTTCAATTAGGGTAAATTCAGAAGACCATTTAAGCTAGGGAGGCAAGGCAACCAAAACAATTGACATGCCTATGTAGATAAACCAGTACCTCAGGATAGTTGTCACCATCTATCTTCTGAAGACGCTGGATGAGATCCCTTGCAGCTTTGTTCATACTTTTAAGACCCTGAGCACGCTTGCTAGTCAGCAATTGAGTGAAACTTTTACATATGAAAAACATATATAACAGTTGATATGATATCCACAAGTATAATTGGAAATGAACATTGCTTCGTTAAATTTATGGTGACTATCATTTAATGTGTTACAATAATTCTTTACTTTTATTGGTTTTCTTTGGGCAGAGGGGTTGAAGGAGGACTAAAAATAGCCGTAGAATTTAATGCATACCACTCCTTGCACATCCAAAATAGTTGTGCTTTGGTCAATATGCTTCTTTGCTGCAATTGAACAGGCTGGCAACTTAACATCGAAGGTCCTCTCAAACTCTCTTACATGGTACTTGAGATAACGTTCCATACTTGTTACTTGCATCAATTTGTTAGAGTCAACCTGACCCAATCTTTCAATGTAAACAGGTCGTCCATCCTTATCAACTCCATGATGCCCTTGTGAGTAGTATTTTAGAACTTCATCTATTTCCTTGAATTCAAAATCCTTAACAACACAAAAAGTTTATGGTTAAATAAATAAATAAAAAGTTACACAGAAGAACAAACCATGAAGAGTGATTTTTCTTTTTCCACAAGAATACCTCCATGATAGTATCAGCACCAAATTCCTTCCTCCACTTAAGCATATCTGCCCACATTTGTTTTGTTTTCTCAATGTCAAACTTCCTTGCTTTCAAGAATCTGAATCATCTTGTAGTAAAATTATAGGGCAATTAGAACTTTGCAATTAGGCATTAAATGAAGCTACTCATGCTACAACAATAAATAAATAAACGAGAAACTATGCTACAAGGGCTACCTTAGCATCATATGGTGATCATCATGTTTTGAGGGTAATAGCTCTTCCAAGATAAGTGCTTGGCGAAAAGCATCAACTGCCTGCAACTCTTCTGCATCAATTTCATCCTCAATAGAAACAGACATAGTCCTGCTGTGCCTCCGCCCCTTCTTTGCAAAGGAATGCTTGAACTTAGTTGAGGCACTGATTGCCACCTTCTTCAGCGACCCAAGCCTTTTCTTCTTTTCATCCTCGGAATATTCAATTTCATGACCTGTGCTTGCAAGAAGAAGAAATTTACTCACAGAATAATTTTTAATAAGATGATAGAAAGAAATTCACACGCTAAACATCTTCATCCTGCTGCTGTTGTGTCTATTAACTTCCTAGGCAAATATAAATATACATGCTTCTCCAATAGCATGACATTTGGATTTATAACTACTTTCTGTTTGTTAGCAAACTAACAATTTCCCTAATGAATGGCGTTGAATGCAAGACACTATTAGAATTCTATTGGCTGTAAAACTTATATTATATCCTTACATTTTTTCAGATACATACTGTAAGCCACAAACATTAATCCATTGTTCATTTGTTTAAAACTTCAGGCTAGAGTTGCGGCAATGGAAACCAAACCATTGAGAAGTCAAATCATCTTCATTTCTACTATTAATCCCCATTTGGGTAAGCGGCATGCATATGCCCTAATAAGATAAGCAAGCGCATTATAAATAGAAATAGAAAATGCTTGTCTGTGATGAACAACTGATTTCAGTTTCCTCTATTTTTCACTTTTCTCATCATCATACGTTAAAAAGCATGCGTAACTGTTATGGCATGCCATTTCACATTCTAGTACAAACAAACATATAGAATAGATAAAGATTTCATAATGCATGCATAAAATAGAAGTAAATTCAGACAAAGAACTGCAAAGGGTTGCAAGGGAAAGTTATGAGATATGAAATTCAACATTTCAATTAATTAGACTTACCAAGTTTCATTGGTCGGTCAACAGGTCCGGACACAATGTCACACATGATTAAATGAATCTCGTAATCTTACTTAAATGAACACAGACAGCCGTAAGGCAGAAGAGAATCAAGCACTCACATACATCAAATGCCCTCACGTGTACCTACACCTTTTAGCCATGAATAACATCAACATGTCAGGAAGCTTAAAAAACAAATTCTTTATGCAATAAAACAACCAACCATCTTTGTATTTAGCATGCATGGGAAAAGAATAAGAAGATAGACATCTTGATGAGCAAACGGAGCTCAAGCAGCTAGAAACGCTAAAAAGGTATCTATAAGGTGAAGGAATAACATTATATTAATTCATAGGTAATGAAGGAGGAGAAGAAGAAAGAATCGTAGGAGATGAGATGATACCTTGCTATACATGAATGTAGGGATTACAAAACCAATAGAAAAGTGCAAATATATCATCCGAATAAATCTCTCGAAGTGCGGCCATGACGGGAAGCCAGGTTGGTACAACTACAAAACAATTTTAGACTTTGCCGTTTTTGTTTATTTATTGTCATTTGCCATTGTCGGGGTCTTCATGATATGACTCCTTTTCAACTTCAGTTGCTACGAGAGACAAACAAATATACGGAGTTGGTGTTGGCGAAATGCAAGCCTCTCCGTTCCTTCACAATCACATATTTTCTCCTTTGCACCCAACCTCACCAACTCATCTTACGTTTCTGTCCTGTTTACTGTCTGTTAAATTACATTATTTTTCTTCCAAATACTCTCTCCATATATAGACACTTCCATTGCACTCTTACTTGCTTGCAGAAGCTTCTCTTCAATTATCTTCCTTCTTACCTTAGGTGGCTTCATTTTTACCCAGCTGACATATAGGGGATAATAATAGCTTGTTCAAATATATTATTGCCCACAATTTTATTTAAAGAAAATGTTAGAAAAACAATTTTTTTATTAAAAAAAGTATAACTGATAAGTCTGATATATTGATCTGTTGAAATGAATATAAATTTTTGTACAAAAAAAAATATGTGACTTTATAGATTTCGAAAAATATAGTTAACGATACACGTAGGGGGTATATATACTATAGTTTTTGTATGTCTAATTTTAATTTTTTGTATGTGTACCATTGTCTTTTCTTTAATATATTAAATTCAATTTAATTATATGATGTTGCTTGATTCAGGAGATTCATTGTCCATCCCAATATATAGTTAATGACTTGAACAATTCACATTTGAGCTGGCTGGTGGAAGGGATTGAGCTGGAAGTACAAGTTAGCTGACACGTAATATGATGCTGTCCAGATTCACGTCTGTTATCACTCACTAAAATGAAAATGCTATCTCACGCTGCTCACAGCAAGGAAAGGAGAGGGAAAACAAAAAGGAGACCTTGTCAAACGTGGATGACATCATGACCTGGAGCTCTTGCTCCTTGGTATTCATCATCTCCACTCCCTTATACTTTTGAGGAACTTTATATTTATAACTTATAAGTCATCCACTTCTACCTACTAGGTTACTTAAGAAACCACCCTTCATTATTTACTATAGTTTCCCTTCAAATTATACCAATATACACCAAATTAATTATTTTTGTTAAGTAAGATGATTTTACTTGGTGACACAACGCTTATCACTTTGTAATGATTCATAATTGATATGAAGTTATGGCCATTCTTTTTTAGTGGGAATGAGAAACTCTGGGTATGTATTCCTATATACCCAACAAGATGTTTTCGTCAATCTTGATGGTAAATTTTATCTTGGAAGTCATTGTACCCGCTACAAAATTTTGGTGGAAAGATGGATAATGTTTTAGCTCAGATTTTTCCTAGCAGAATATTATATTCTTCTTTGTCTCTTGTGATCTTGGTTAAGCTAGTTGTCATGATATTACTGATATTGGTTGACTGTTTTGTTGATTATTTTCTTTGACAAATTTGAAACTTTGTCGTTTTTACGGTTTATTATTGTTGATATTACTAGTTGAACTAGTTGGTTGAATATTATATTCTTCTTTGTCTGTTATGATCTTGGTTGAACTAATTGTTAGGATATTATTGATGTCAGTTGACTGTTTTATTGATTGTTATCTTTGACAAATTTGAAACTTAGTCTTTTTGGCGGTTTATTATTGCCTGCCTAATTTTGACCCCAAACAATAAGTCACCAATACTTAGAGCTTCGTTTGTGCTAGGAAAGTTTTAATCTACAGTTGTATAGTTAAAATTGTGGCAGTGGCATGTGGTCAGCTTAGGATGTTAATTGCTACTCAAGCATGAAAATTCTAAGGCTTACAAGTTATAACCTCTGACTCTGTCAACCCATGCACCATCTCCTATTCTTTACCCAATGAGCTCCAAATTAGATCAGTGAGCTCCAAATTAAATATATCAGAAAGACAAAACTTAACTATTTCTTTATTTCTTTTGTTTATTATATCTATTTTACTAATTAAATTATGATATATGTACATTTAAAAAAAATAAGAAAGAAAACATTAATAAACATATATCATAATTTAATTGATAGAATAAATATAATAGATATAAAAAAATATAACTAAATTTTGTACATATCAAAATTAAGATAAGATAATTAGGCATTGCAGTAATGAAGCTGGCTTTTCCCAGTCCCGGGAGGCCCAAACAACAAGTACCCACGTTTCCAGGCCCAATCAAGCTTGAGCGTCTTCCGCTGTGTTTGTATTAAAATTGTGGATTGAATTGCAAGTGGGACCAAAAGACAGCTATTATAAATGATAGACGACGGTGGGTCAGTTGTTTGCAAGGCCTTTTAAGTTCTAAACATGTCATGTTATCACCTGCCTTCATTTTCTTTTGCTTTTCCATAAACCTCAATTATATTATATCGTTTATTATCAGAAAAGGAGATGCTAGTTACAACTTGCTGCCGGCGGGTGAACAGAAAAAGTGCAGAAGGAGACTTGACTTATCATGAGCTGTATTTTTAGATCAAAACCAATCAGTCGGTCCTTCTATCTGTTTGATGGTCAGCACTATCACAAATCTATGGCAATTAGAATGTTAACGTCAACCAAGGACTACAATCTAATTGTGTTTAACCAAACCATGTGAGTTTGCTCATGCAAATTAACATTAATTAATAATCATGTTCTCAACTATAAATGACACGTTATACTATATATACATGTCCTTTAATCATTCCATGTGAGGTGCTTATATGAATATACTCATTATTTCATGCAACTAAATTAACATAGGTTTTTCCACTTTTAAAAAACAAGTGTTTTGTCCATTTTAAAAAATAAATTTCGGAATTGATAATCATTGATGACCCCAAGTTTCTTGTAGGTTTTTTATTTAGATATGTTAACGACTTATTATATTTTTAAACAATAAAGGACCCCGATCATAAAATTCTATGAATTTGTGAAAGTTTACTTTCCTAATATTTTGGTTAAGGTGTTCACACTTGAATTTACTTTCTAACATCTTACACTTAATAAAAGGAGTTCGAACTATATATCATCAGATGCACTATTTCTTTTAGTTTAGATAATTAAACATAGTTTAACAAAAATAAGAGGAGACAAGGCTATTTATGAACATATTTAATCAGATGACAATTTTTAGAACACGAAACTGCATTAATATTTAATTATATATGAAACATTAATTAAACCCTTTTCTTCTTCTATTAGTTCATCAGGATGTCATAATTTTTTTGCAATTTGAACCCCAAAATAATTCTATCAAACCTCAATTTAATTACTTGAGAATCTAAATTCAATTTGCTTTACGAGCCTCATATTATATTTCCTTTTAGTTTTATCTTCTAAATTTGATTTCATATATGATTTGACTTAGCATAAATTAGAAAAAAAAAGGAGGAATTATTATATACTCCTATACCTTCAATAAACGTATACTTCAAAAAAATATTCACCATTAATTTTAAATATGTTCACATAAATTTTAAAGAAAATAATTTAAATTAATAGTTGAGAGTTTTTTGAAACTTGTATTTATTGCTATTCTAAAAATATGGTATAGTTTATAAGAAAAGAAGGGTAATGTTTGTTGCACGTCATTTTTATTTATTTCTTTCTTTTATGAATTTCTTTATCCATTTTCTTGCTAGAGGTTTGATCTTGTTCACGACCTACATGCTTGTGGGTCCTAATGCAGGAATCATAACTAATCCTGCTAATTGATGTGAAGAAAAATGACGTGCAATATGAAAATAATGCAAGTTGCAAGAGGAAACACTTTTGATTAGTCAAATTTAAACTTATGCAATTAACTAATTAAAGCTGAAGCTTGATACTTTTTCACAACTTTGTTGAACCTATACGTGATATTCCTATGTAACATCTATCCTCCTTTGACAAATTGAACGGACAGTCCCTAAAGGCAATGGAAGTATATGGAACACACATAAAGTACAGTATCTTTTGTACCCTTTGTACAAGGGTAAACCCAACACAAACTACATGACAATTTCTTTAACTTTTATAAAGTCACTATCCCATTTTTGAAACGACCTCTCCACCACCCACCCCACCATCTCCATCACTTTTCTTCACAAACCTGCATCAAACGGCACGCCGCTACCAGGAATCCACAAGTCTCCAGCCAAGAAATCTCCAACAGAGAATTTCATAGCCTCAGTAGGATTGGTTATTACTCGAAAACCTGGCCATTTAACCCTCCCTGCAGTGTTAGCACCAGGTCCTGTGTTCATATACTCACCATAATAGAGGGTGCTCAAAGCAAAGCTTCCACTCCACGGACACCAACCTGCAGGGTTAATCAACCCATCAAGGCTACTCTTCATGATCACAGTCCTCGAGTACTTTTTCCATGGCCGACCCAGAAAGGTTTTGAAAGAGCTTTGAAAAGGTTTCAAGTCCCCAGATGCAGTTACACGGCAGTTATGGATGATAATGCCTGTGTTCTCATTAGGATCGGTTCTCCCTTGAGCTGTGACCGTGTTCTGCTGGTTGCTCATCGGTTTCCTCACGTAGATGTTGCAGTTCTGAAGCACTGTCACGGCATCCCCGAAGATGAAGTCTACGGTTCCGTATATGTCACAGTCACGGTAGAATTGGCGTTGAGAGTATACGTATAAGGTGTCTTGGTAGCCCTTGAAGCTGCAGCGGTAGAACACCGAGTGGTCGGCGCCGGAGCGAAGAGCCACCGCTTGGTGCTTCTGTGGTCCGGCTGTGTTCTCGAAGGTTATGTCCTTGGCGATGAAGCCCTCACCGGAAACCGCTGCAAAAAAGAAGGGATTTAATGAGTACATCTAATTATACATATATCACGTCATATTTAAATATTTTTTAATATATAATTATAATTAATCTCACCTCCTATTCTACATATTTATACTCTCTGATTCTAATACTTACTTCAAATGTAATGTGATGTTTTTTTTAATGATGTGAAAGTAACATTTTTTGATTTTAACTACATGAGTGTGTGAAAATTTTACACACAAAAAAACTTATAATATTCTTACACCATGTCCTTTTTAACAATAAAATAAAAGAAATACATATTTTAATAAATTCTCTCTCTGTCTTATATTTTTTCAAATAAGTAAAATGTCAAAATAATATATGATTTTTAGTGTGCAAATATCATTTCTTCTATAAAAAGTTTAGATTTTTTATATTTTTTTTGTCTTTTATATGACAAGAAGTTCTATGTTTCACCCAGTTCCTTTCATGATTATCCTTAATGCTATGTTGTACAGAAATACGCAGTGCCTGTCCTTGTCTCAAAGGGGCTAAGTGACGAATAACATGATAGTTAAGTTTTCGAAGTCTCTGAATGGATTTAACTCTTTAAAAGTGGGGAATTAGTTTTAAAGAAAAAAAGTAAGAAATATTAACTATTGATTAAAAAAATTAAAAGACTAAATTTTGACAAATCTGGAGTTTGTTATGACATGTGAATGTATTTTATTATAATATCAATTATTGATTTTCTCATCAATACTTAAAATCTCTCACTTTTTCCATTAGAGGAGCTAGGTCCATGTGTGAATATGTATACTTGTTACTATTCCATCGAGGAATATCATATTCTGCCGCAGTCATACATATATGAAAACATGAGTTAATGATGAACTTACCAAAAGTAGCTGAACGAAAAGTGGTGGAGCCATCTTGTGCGTTATCGTTGCCAGTAACAATGGTAACATCGATCCCATCTCCAATGATCATTAAGTTCTTCACTTTCTTCTTGATATCAACACTGTCTCGGTAAACGCCTGCTTTCACGTGCACAACAACACGCCCTTTCCCACTCAACCTAGCAGCTGCAGCCACACCCTCAGAGATGGTCTTATAGTTCCCACTCCCATCTTGTGCAACCACAATATGAGCTTTTGGTGCTCCCCCCGTTGCCTGAAGAAGCCTTCTATCCGAAGCTGACACCCAATAAGGGAAGCCATCTGAAAGCAACCTTCGCCCACCAACTTGTTTAGTCGATGATGATGATGTCAAAGCCATAGCCTTGCTAATGGACAAGGAATTGCTAAGCAATTTGGAGAAGTTGCTTAACATGGATGGGAAATAGTTTAGGTGGAGGGAAGGTTGAATTCAATAAAACCATTTTGACAAGTTTGATGGTTGGCAATAGATGCACTTTGCCAAGTTAACCTATCATTTAGATTGTTTGAGCTCATTGAGCGGTTGAGCAGATAAATTGTGTCTTCATAGAGCTCCAAACAATCTTTCCATGCTGATTTGGCTCGCTTGTCTTTGAAATTATTCAATTCCATGGTTGAGACAAGTTTATGGGCTTCAATGGCTTGGTCCATGGTGACCTTAAGGGCCATATCATGGAAGGAAGAAGATGAAGTACCTGGGGTTGATAATGTGTTGGTAGTGTCAATGTAATGCTTGCAAACATGCGGGTATGGGGTTTGATTGCATGATAATTCTTTGCCATGCACAACCAAGAGAGAATAAAGAAGAAAGTATCCAATGCAACAGTTGAATAAGAGCTTGTCCATTTGAAAAATGTAGTGACCAAAATATTTTTCTCCACTATATGGCAAGCTAGCTAGGAATGAGAGAAGTCTCTTAGAAATGCTTATGAATGATAAGTGCAAGGGAATGGTGCTATATATAGGCAAGAACTTGGCTTTGGTAGCCCATGCAGGTAGAGTTGGTAAAACGGGTTCAATCCGTTGGGTTAATTCACCAACCTGTTATTTTTTTGTGGGTTGAGTTCAAAAATTAAACTTATATTCTTTTTTCAACTCATGCATAATCGTCCCGCTTAACCCGCGGTTAAGCGAAAGCGGGGGCGGATTGACTCTTTCCTTAAAAAAAAAAAGATAAGTAATATTATAAATAAAAAAAAATTTATGTTATATAATTTATGTTTGAATATTTAATTAGATTATTTTAAAAATTATTTTTTAGACAGATAGTTTGTAATTTTTTACAATTATTATTTATTATTTTTCTATAGTATTTATTGATTTTTTATATATTTTTTATATATTTCTCTAGGTTTGCCCCATTTGAAAACCTAGAATTTGGAGTGGGTGATCAGGCAAAGGAAGACTTAGTTTTTCGTTCCAAGGATACGTGCAACATACGTGCAACACACGTGCAACATACGTGCAACACAAGCAAATCCCGGTTCATCGAATCATGTCTTTAACAAGTAAGTAATTAAATCAGTGTTCTAATTTCATATAAAATGTGCCTTTTCTTGGAATGTTTTTCCTACATTTGGTATCAGAGCGGTTTTTATATATTTCAAGACCTGATTGTTAATTTTCTTTTTGGATTTTTTCAATTTATGTATGAGTTTGTTTTTCAATTCATATTGCTTTGTATGGGTTTTTCAATTCATATTACTTGTATGGGTTTTTTAATTTTTAGGCGATTAAGTCGGTTGACCTATCATCTATTTTTTTTTTCTATTTTATCTTTTATGCGGGCAACCCATCAACCCGTCAATCGGCCTAAAGCGGGGGTGAGTTGACTCTTCCAACTCATTTCTTAAAATCAGACCAACCCACCCTTTTCTTCACATTTTAGTGAATTGAGACGGGTCAAGTAGGGTTGGGACGAGTTGACCCATTTTGCCAACTCTACACATGCAGGTATACATATTTGTGGGTGTTAATGCACGGGATGATTGATGAAATGCCTTAGGGTTTTACATTTCCAAAAGTTCTTGGCTATGTTATTTGAGGGGGCATAAATAAAAAAATAAAATATAAAATTTTAGGGGCCATGCATGACTTTACGTGAAAATACAATGTTAGCATTACAAATTCGTCAAATTAAATTAGAATAGAGATAGAGAGAGGAATCTCTAGGTTTTATTCGTATTTGAATGAAAATATAAACGCTTACTATTTTAGTATAAAAGATAAAATAAGATTTGATAGTATTAAATTTAATAATATAAGATTTAAAAGTATAAAATTTAATAATATAATATTTAATACGTAATAATTAATGATATTAGAGTGTTTAAAATTATAATAATTTTTTTATAATAATTTATATATCAAAATTCAATTAAGCCTAATCTTTATTTTAAAATTTGTTTAAGTTATTTATTATTTGAATATATAATTAAAAAAAATTAATAGATAAACTTATACAATATAATATTTATACCAAATAATTAATAAAATTATAATATATTATATTAACTTATTTTATTATATCTAATATAACATATCAAACAAGTTATTAGTTTTTTAAATTTAAATTAGTTGAAGCGGCCAAGTTATACAAGCCACTAGTTTTTTTTAATAAATAAAATTGTAGAAGACATTACTATGATAGTTTTAATGAATAGAGCATTCAAAATTACTTTTCCTCTCAATAAATGCATTTCCTGATAACCAAAATTATATTTTTTTCCTTATGAGAGGGTAGGGAGATGAGAGAAGAGACGGAAGTGGCGGGCTATATTTATGATAGCAATTGAAGCACATCCAAACAAAAAAAAATTGCAACAGAGCCATAGTAGGATTCCAAAAAAAAAAAAAAAAGAAAAGCACATTCAATTGAGTTGTCGTCATTTAAAATTGCAAATTACACTTAGTCATAGCAATTGAAGCACATTCGTAAGTTGTCATAGTCATAGTCCTTAGAGGATAAGGGAATGAGAGAAGTGGCGGTATTTATAGGAGGAAAAATAAATTGCAATAGTCCTTGGAAGGTGAAGGAGACGAAGAGAGGATTCCAAACAAAAAAAGAAAGAATAGCAATTGAAGCACATTCGTAAGTTGTTATAGTCATAGTCCTTAAAGGGTAAGGGGATGAAAGAAGTGGCGGTATTTTATAGGAGGAAAAATAAATTGCAATAGTTCTTGGAAAGGTAAAGAGATGAAGAGAGGATTCCAAACAAAGAAAGAAAGAATAGCAATTGAAGCACATTCGTAAGTAGTCATAGTTATAATCCTTAAAGGGTAAGGGGATGAGAGAAGTAGCGGTATTTTATAGGAGGAAAAATAAATTGTAATAGTCCTTGGAAGGGTAAGGAGACGAAGAGAGGATTCCAAACAAAAATAGAAAGAATAGCAATTGAAGCACATTCGTAAGTTGCCATAGTCATTGTCCTTAAAGGGTAAATGTTAGAATTTTTCTATAAATTCTAGTGGGCTACAATCAATTGTGACATTTTGTTTTTGCTAAAAAATGAGCTGATATTATGATCCATTCTATGATACTTAAGCCCACTAAAATGTGATTAATTACTAATGGGCTTTGGACACTTAATTTTGATGTGTGTGGGAGACAGTGTGGGCCTAACCACTAGGCTCATAATGAGAGGTGCCTAGGGTTAATAAATAGCGTGGTTATGCCCCCTTTGCCGTCACGTCTTTGAGTGCTCTCTAGGTTTGCCCCATTTGAAAACCTAGAATTTGGAGTGGGTGATCAGGCAAAGGAAGACTTAGTTTTTCGTTCCAAGGATACGTGCAACATACGTGCAACATACGTGCAACACAGAAGCAAATCCCGGTTCATCGAATCATGTCTTTAACAAGTAAGTAATTAAATCAGTGTTCTAATTTCATATAAAATGTGTCTTTTCTTGGAATGTTTTTCCTACATTTGGTATCAGAGCAGGTTTTATATGTTTTAAGACCTGATTGTTAATTATCCTTTTTGGGTTTTTTCAATTTATGAATGGGTTTGTTTTTCAATTCATATTGCTGTATGGGTTTTTTAATTCATATTACTGTATGGGTTTTGCAACAGTCCTTGGAAGGATAAGGAGACGAACAGAGGATTCCAAACAAAAAAAGAAAGAATAGCAATTGAAGTACATTCGTAAGTTGTCATAGTCATAGTCCTTAAAGGGTAAGGGGATGAGAGAAGTGGCGGTATTTTATAGGAGGAAAAATAAATTGCAATAGTCCTTGGAAAGGTAAGGAGACGAAGAGAGGATTCCAAACAAAGAAAGAAAGAATAGCAATTGAAGCACATTCGTAAGTTGTCATAGTCATAGTCCTTAAAGGGTAAGGGGTGAGAGAAGTAGCGGTATTTTATAGGAGGAAAAATAAATTGCAATAGTCCTTGGAAGGGTAAGGAGACGAAGAGAGGATTCCAAACAAAAAAAGAAAGAATAGCAATGTTAGCATTACAAATTCGTCAAATTAAATTAGAATAGAGATAGAGAGAGGAATCTCTAGGTTTTATTCGTATTTGAATGAAAATATAAACGTTTGCGCTGTTTAGTATAAAAGATAAAATAAGATTTAATAATATAAGATATAAAATTTAATAATATAATATTTAATACGTAATAATTAATGATATCGAGTGTTTAAAATTATAATAATTTTTTTATAATAATTTATATATCAAATTAAGCCTAATCTTAATTTTAAAATTTGATTAAGTTATTTATTATTTTAATATATAATTAAAAAATTTAATAGATAAACTTATACAATATAATATTTATACCAAATAATTAATAAAATTATAATATATTATATTAACTTATTTTATTATATCTAATATAACATATCAAACAAGTTATTAGTTTTTTAAATTTAAATTAGTTGAAGCGGCCAAGTTATACAAGCCACTAGTTTTTTTTAATAAATAAAATTGTAGGAGACATTACTATGGTAGTTTTAATTAATAGAGCATTCAAAATTACTTTTCCTCTCAATAAATGCATTTCCTGATAACCAAAATTATATTCTTTTCCTTATGAGAGGATAGGGGGATGAGAGAAGAGACGGAAGTGGCGGGCTATATTTATGATAGCAATTGAAGCACATCCAAACAAAAAAAAAAATTGCAACAGAGCCATAATAGGATTCCAAAAAAAGAAAGAAAAGAAAAGCACATTCAATTGAGTTGTCGTCATTTAAAATTGCAAATTACACTTAGTCATAGCAATTGAAGCACAATCGTAAGTTGTCATAGTCATAGTCCTTAGAGGGTAAGGGGATGAAAGAAGTGGCGGTATTAATAGGAGGAAAAATAAATTGCAATAGTCCTTGGAAGGGGAAGGAGACGAACAGAGGATTCCAAACAAAAAAAGAAAGAATAGCAATTGAAACACATTCGTAAGTTGTCATAGTCATAGTCCTTAAAGGATAAGGGGATGAGAGAAGTGGCGGTATTTTATAGGAGGAAAAATAAATTGCAATAGTCCTTGGAAAGGTAAGGAGACGAAGAGAGGATTCCAAACAAAGAAAGAAAGAATAGCAATTGAAACACATTCGTAAGTAGTCATAGTCATAATCCTTAAAGGGTAAGGGGATGAGTGAAGTAGCGGTATTTTATAGGAGGAAAAATAAATTGTAATAGTCCTTGGAAGGGTAAGGAGACGAAGAGAGGATTCCAAACAAAAAAAGAAAGAATAGCAATTGAAGCACATTCGTAAGTTGTCATAGTCATAGTCCTTAAAGGGTAAGTGTTAGAATTTTTCTATAAATTCTAGTGGGCTGCAATCAATTGTGACATTTTGTTTTTGCTAAAAAACAGCTGATATTATGATCCATTCTATGATACTTAAGCCCACTAAAATGTGATTAATTACTAATGGGCTTTAGACACTTAATTTTGATGTGTGTGGGAGACAGTGTGGGCCTAACCACTAGGCCCATAATGGGAGGTTCCTAGGGTTAATAAATAGTGTGGCTAGGTCCCTTTTGCCGTCACGTCTTTGAGTGCTCTCTAGGTTTGCCCCATTTGAAAACCTAGAATTTGGAGTGGGTGATCAGGCAAAGGAAGACTTAGTTTTTCGTTCCAAGGATACGTGCAACATACGTGCAACATACGTGCAACACAGAAGCAAATCCCGGTTCATCGAATCATGTCTTTAACAAGTAAGTAATTAAATCAGTGTTCTAATTTCATATAAAATGTGCCTTTTCTTGGAATGTTTTTCCTACATTTGGTATCAGAGCAGGTTTTATATATTTCAGGACCTGATTGTTAATTATCCTTTTTGGGTTTTTTCAATTTATGTATGAGTTTGTTTTTCAATTCATATTGCTGTATGGGTTTTTCAATTCATATTACTGTATGAGTTTTTTAATTTTTTAGGCAGATTAAGTCGGTTGACCTATCATCTATTTTTTTTTATTTTATCTTTTATGCGGGCCAACCCATCAACCCGTCAATCGGCCTAAAAGCGGGGTGAGTTGACTCTTCCAACTCATTTCTTAAAACGGACCAACCCACCCTGCTTCACATTTTAGTGAATTGAGACAATTCGGTAGCCGGTTGGGACGAGTTGACCCATTTTGCACACTTTACATGCGTATACATATTTGCGAGTGTTAATGCACGGGATGATTGATGAAATGCCTTAGGGTTTTACATTTCCAAAAGTTCTTGGCTATGTTATTTGACGGGCCGCATATAAAAAAATAAAATATAAAATTTTAGGGGCCATGCATGACTTTACGTGAAAATACAATGTTAGCATTACAAATTCGTCAAATTAAATTAGAATAGAGATAGAGAGAGGAATCTCTAGGTTTTATTCGTATTTGAATGAAAATATAAACGCTTGCGCCTGTTTAGTATAAAAGATAAAATAAGATTTGATAGTATTAAATTTAATAATATAAGATTTAATAGTATAAAATTTAATAATATAATATTTAATACGTAATAATTAATGATATCGAGTATTTAAAATTATAATAAATTTTTTATAATAATTTATATATCAAAATTCAATTAAGCCTAATCTTAATTTTAAAATTTGATTAAGTTATTCACTATTTTAATATATAATTTAAAAAATTAATAAATAAACTTATACAATATAATATTTATACCAAATAATTAATAAAATTATAATATATTATATTAACTTATTTTATCATATCTAATATAACATATCAAGCAAGTTATTAGTTTTTTAAATTTAAATTAGTTGAAGCGGCCAAGTTATATAAGCCATTAGTTTTTTTTAATAAATAAAATTGTAGGAGACATTACTATGGTAGTTTTAATGAATAGAGCATTCAAAATTACTTTTCCTCTCAATAAATGCATTTCCTGATAACCAAAATTATATTCTTTTCCTTATGAGAGGGTAGGGGGATGAGAGAAGAGACGGAAGTGGCGGGCTATATTTAAGATAGCAATTGAATCACATCCAAACAAAAAAAAATTACAACAGAGCCATAATAGGATTCCAAAAAAAGAAAGAAAAGAAAAGCACATTCAATTCAGTTGTCGTCATTTAAAATTGCAAATTACACTTAGTCATAGCAATTGAAGCACAATCGTAAGTTGTCATAGTCATAGTCCTTAGAGGGTAAGGGGATGAAAGAAGTGGCGGTATTAATAGGAGGAAAAATAAATTGCAATTGTCCTTGGAAGGGTAAGGAGACGAACAGAGGATTCCAAACAAAAAAAGAAAGAATAGCAATTGAAGCACATTCGTAAGTTGTCATAGTCATAGTCCTTAAAGGGTAAGGGGATGAGAGAAGTGGCGGTATTTTATAAGAGGAAAAATAAATTGCAATAGTCCTTGGAAAGGTAAGGAGACGAAGAGAGGATTCCAAACAAAGAAAGAAAGAATAGCAATTGAAGCATATTCGTAAGTTGTCATAGTCATAGTCCTTAAAGGGTAAGGGGTGAGAGAAGTAGCGGTATTTTTTATAAGAGGAAAAATAAATTGCAATAGTCCTTGGAAGGGTAAGGAGACGAAGAGAGGATTCCAAACAAAAAAAAGAAAGAATAGCAATGTTAGCATTACAAATTCGTCAAATTAAATTAGAATAGAGATAGAGAGAGGAATCTCTAGGTTTTATTTGTATTTGAATGAAAATATAAACGCTTACTTTGTTTAGTATAAAAGATAAAATAAGATTTGATAGTATTAAATTTAATAATATAAGATTTAATAGTATAAAATTTAATAATATAATATTTAATACGTAATAATTAATGATATCGAGTGTTTAAAATTATAATAATTTTTTTATAATAATTTATATATCAAAATTCAATTAAGCCTAATCTTAATTTTAAAATTTGATTAAGTTATTTATTTTTTAATATATAATTAAAAAATTTAATAGATAAACTTATACAATATAATATTTATACCAAATAATTAATAAAATTATAATATATTATATTAACTTATTTTATCATATCTAATATAACATATCAAACAAGTTATTAGTTTTTTAAATTTAAATTAGTTGAAGCGGCCACGTTATACAAGCCACTAGTTTTTTTAATAAATAAAATTGTAGGAGACATTACTATGGTAGTTTTAATGATTAGAGCATTCAAAATTACTTTTCCTCTCAATAAATGCATTTCCTGATAACCAAAATTATATTCTTTTCCTTATGAAAGGGTAGGGGGATGAGAGAAGAGACGGAAGTGGCGGGCTATATTTATGATAGCAATTGAAGCACATCCAAACAAAAAAAGAATTGCAACAGAGCCATAGTAGGATTCCAAACAAAAAGAAAAAGAAAAGCACATTCAATTGAGTTGTCGTCATTTAAAGTTGCAAATTACACTTAGTCATAGCAATTAAAGCACATTCGTAAGTTGTCATAGTCATAGTCCTTAGAGGATAAGGGGATGAGAGAAGTGGCGGTATTTATAGGAGGAAAAATAAATTGCAATTGTCCTTGGAAGGGGAAGGAGACGAAGAGAGGATTCCAAACAAAAAAGGAAAGAATAGCAATTGAAGCACATTCGTAAGTTGTCATAGTCATAGTCCTTAAAGGGTAAGGGGATGAGAGAAGTGGCGTATTTTATAGGAGGAAAAATAAATTGCAATAGTTCTTGGAAAGGTAATGAGACGAAGAGAGGATTCCAAACAAAGAAAGAAAGAATAACAATTGAAGCACATTCGTAGGTAGTCATAGTCATAATTCTTAAAAGGTAAGGAGATGAGAGAAGTAGCGGTATTTTATAGGAGGAAAAATAAATTGCAATAGTCCTTGGAAAGGTAAGGAGACGAAGAGAGGATTCCAAACAAAAAAAGAAAGAATAGCAATTGAAGCACGTTCGTAAGTTGTCATAGTCATAGTCCTTAAAGGGTAAGTGTTAGAATTTTTCTATAAATTTTAGTGGGCTGCAATCAATTGTGACATTTTGTTTTTGCTAAAAAACGAGCTGATATTATGATCCATTATATGATACTTAAGCCTACTAAAATGTGATTAATTGCTAATGGGCTTTGGACACTTAATTTTGATGTGTGTGGGAGATAGTGTGGGCCTAACCATTAGGCCCATAATGGGAGGTGCCTAGGGTTAATAAATAGCGTGGCTAAGTCCCCTTTGCCGTCACGTCTTTGAGTGCTCTCTAGGTTTGCCCCATATGAAAACCTAGAATTTGGAGTGGGTGATCAGGCAAAGGAAGACTTAGTTTTTTGTTCCAAGGATACGTGCAACATATGTGCAACATATGTGCAACATACGTGCAACACAGAAGCAAATCTCGGTTCATCGAATCATGTCTTCAACAAGTAAGTAATTAAATTAGTGTTCAAATTTCATATAAAATGTGCCTTTTCTTGTAATGTTTTTCTTACATTTGGTATCTGAGCAGGTTTTATATGTTTTAGGACCTGATTGTTAATTATCCTTTTTGGGTTTTTTCAATTCATGTATGGGTTTGTTTTTCCATTTATATTGCTGTATAGGTTTTTCAATTCATATTACTGTATGGGTTTTTCAATTCATATTGCCGTATGAGTTTTTCGATTTATATATGGGTTTGTTTTTCAATTCATATTACTGTATGGGTTTTTCATTTCATATTGTCGTATGGGTTTTTTCAATTCATGTATGAGTTTGTTTTTCAATTCATATTACCGTATGAGTTTTTCAATTCATGTATGAGTTTGTTTTTCAATTCATATTGCCATATGGGTTTTTCAATTCATGTGTGGGTTTGTCTTTCAATTCCTATTGCCGTATGGGTTTTTCAATGCCTGTATATGGTTTTGAAAAATAAAATAAATAAATGTTAATCTGGTTTTGCTGGGATTCAAACATAAGTGCATAGGGAATTATGCAAATGCACGACCACTGCACCAGATTGTGCTATTATGGTTTTGTTGCGCTAAATGTATATATAAAGGCACGTTAACGTTTTGAATGTGTGTTTTCAGCTTTTCAAGATTACGATTATTTATTTATTTATTTATTTTTTCTTCCTTTTTTCCTTTTCTCCTTTCCTTTTCCGCTGCTGTAAATTTATTGTTAATATATATAAATATATTTTTTTTAAGTTGGATCGTGAAATTAACATGCTTTAATAATTCTTCAACAAACTGTTTGAGTACAAAACATGTTGGGAATGTTGATATATGATTCTGTGCAAGAGAAGATGATGATTCCTGTGCAAGAGTTTTTGTGGATTGCTATGAGTCGTTACCACCAAAGTGGAGCCACTTGTATCAGTTCATGGAAGTCTCTTTGTAATTGAGGAATGCTTTTAACCATTGCATGCAGTTACCTGCCCAAAGGGGGTTATTGTGTGTAGTGATTGAAAGTTGATTTGAGATGGAGTTATTGGGGAATATGTTGGGCTAAAGGGACTTGTCTGCCCAAAGGAGACAACTTTCTAAACCCAGTGTATACTCATGGATTAACCCATCTGAGGTTTTGGCCCAGGTTATGACCTTGGTTTGTGCATTCTGCCCAAAGGAGAATGTGCCATGATATTGGCCTCATTGTGATAGTTTGTTTGCATTTTGAGCTATATCTTGCCTTGTAATATGTTCTAATGCATTCCTGTTTTGACTTAACAGTGAGCTTTTTTGTAAACAATTGTTCTGCTTCTATTGAGATCCTGAATGGATCAAATTATCAGAAATGGAGGCAATATTTGGAATTCTCTTTAGGAATTGCTGATCTTGATTTAGCTTTACGCGAAGATAAGCCTGTGATAAATGAGAATAGTACACTTGAACAGAAGGAACTTTTGGCTAAGTGGGAGAAGTCTGACAGGTTGAGTCTGATTGCTATCAAGAGGACCGTCTCTGAACATCTTTTGAGTGGTCTTCCAGAGAAAGGGACAGCTAAGGGGTTCCTCACCGCTCTAGGAGAGAGGTACCAAGTATCTGACAACGCTGAGTCTGGATGTCTAATGAAACAGTTAACGAACATGAGATATGACAACATTGGGGGCGTGCGGAAATTCATTATGAAGATGGTTCACATCCAAACCAAACTGAAAGCCCACCAAATTGACCTTAATGAAAAATTCATTGTTGAACATGCCCTAAATTGTCTACCTTCTGATTTCACACAAATTAAAACTGCCCACAATACCATTGGTGAGAAATGGACTGTGAATGACCTCATTACCAAATGTGTTGCTGAAGAAGAGAAACTCAAGAAAGAAAAGAGTGACATGGCCTTATTATCTATCCATGGCAAACCCACTTCTGGTAAGGGAAATTGGAAATATACAAAGAGTGCATCTAATGCTTCTCATAGATATCGAGGTTCGGGAAACCAAAGAGTCAGGATCACAATGTAGGAGGTCCTCAACCAGCTATCTTTAAGAAGAGCATTTTGTGTTTTTGGTGTAAGGAGAAGGGGCATAAGAAAACTGATTGCAGTAAGTTTAAGGCTTGGTTAGAGAACAAGCATAAATCAAGAGGTAATAACTTAGCTTTTATCTGTCTTAAGTCTAATCCAGTTTATGTTTCTATGAATTCTTGGTGGCTTAATAGTGGTTCCACAACCCACATTGCTGTGTCTTTACAGGGGTTTAGAAATCTGAGGGAGCCCAGTCCGAGGGAAAGCAAGCTAAGGGTAAGAAATGATCTTGAAGTCTTTGTAGAGAAAGTGGGAGATCTCAGCCTAGTTTTAGATTCAAGTTTTGAATTGATTTTGAAGGATATTTTTTATGTACCCTCTTTTAGGAGAAATTTGATTTTCGTTTCTTGTTTAGACAGACTTGGTTTCAATTTTACTTTTGGTGATAGGAAAATAAATATGATGTTGACTAGATCTTTTGACATGAAAGACCTTGGTGAGGCTTCTTTTGTGCTGGGGATCGAGATTCGCAGAGATAGATCACATCATACACTCGGGTTATCCCAAAAGGCCTACATCGATAGAATCTTAGAGAGATTCAATATGTAGAACTCGTAAGCCTGAGACGTTCCTATTGTCGTCAAAGGTGACAGATTCAACAAGGATCAATGTCCTAAGAATAAGATTGAACAAGTAGAAATGAATAATAGACCTTTTGGTAGTGCTTTGGGTAGTCTCATGTATGCTCGTGTATGCACTAAGCTCGACATCGCTTTCATAGTTGGCATTCTTGGTAGATACCAGTCAAACCATAGGAATGATCATTGGATAGCTACTAAGAAGGTAATGAGGTATTTGCAGAGGACCAAAGAGTATATGCTTGTATATAGGAGAGTTGACAACTTGGATATCTTGGGGTACACAGATTCAGATCTTAGTGGGTGCTCTGATGATAGGAAATCGACTTCTGGATACATCTTTATGATGGCTGGGGGTGCGATATCCTGGAAGAGTAAGAAACAAACTCTTGTTGCCTCTTCTACTATGCAAGCGAGTTCATTGCTTGTTTTGTCTTTATACTCATGCCATTTGGTTGAGGAATCTTATGACGGGACTTCGCATTGTGGATTCCATTACTAGGCCACTTAGGATTTTTTGTGACAACAGTGCTGCAGTGTTCTATACAAAGAACAATAAGAATTCTAGTGATTCTAAGCACTTGGAGCTGAAGTACCTGACTGTTAGAGATCTTGTGAAAGAAGGTTCTATAGTGGTAGAACACATTGACACAGATTCCATGTTGGCTGATCCCTTAACCAAGGGACTCAAGCCCATTGTTTTCAAAAGACATGTTGAGAACATGGGCATTGTGAGTTCTTTTCATGTGTTTGGTTAGTGGGAGCTTTAGTTTTATGTTATTTCCTCTTTTATGTTGTTAGATTCTTATTTTGAATTTTAGGAAATAATGTATTGATGATATTTTACATTTGATTTGATGAAATAAATGATGAGATAAATTTTATTATAACGTTTCTTTTTAAATGTATATATCAAATGTGAAATTGTTAGAGCTCGGTGTCGTTAGGACTATTGTGCCCGTAGTTGATACCGATTTGGAGCTGAGGCATGATGGTTTAGTGATAAACCATGTAATTTCTCTGGCTTCTATGCATTTGAGAGAAATTAAGGACTGACAAAGAAAATGACGGTATGGCTATTTAATCACGTTGGCACGTCATTTTCTTGCCACACTCCACATTCATGACTAGTCGACAGAATCAGTGATATTTGTAACCATGGAAGGTGTTGCATCAATAAGGGATGCAATTACCGCCATGATTCGGTGTTACATGACTTTTGTTTGATGGAGTTTTAATTAGGTGTTGTATCTTGGGATCATAGTGTTGTGGCCACAATATGCTATTAGCTCGAGAGTCGTTTTCAAAATATTTTTTTTTTAAATTGAAAATACACAATTGATTTTGCCCAAGTGGGAGAATGTTAGAATTTTTCTATAAATTCTAGTGGGCTGCAATCAATTGTGACATTTTGTTTTTGTTAAAAAACGAACTGATATTATGATCCATTCTATGATACTTAAGCCCACTAAAATGTGATTAATTACTAATGGGTTTTGGACACTTAATTTTGATGTGTGTGGGAGACAGTGTGAGCCTAACCACTAGGCCCATAATGGGAGGTGCCTAGGGTTAATAAATAGCGTGACTAGGTCCCCTTTGCCGTCACGTCTTTGAGTGCTCTCTAGGTTTGCCCCATTTGAAAACCTAGAATTTGGAGTGGCTGATCAAGCAAAGAAAGACTTAGTTTTTCGTTCCAAGGATACGTGCAACATACGTGCAACACAGAAGCAAATCCCGGTTCATCGAATCATGTCTTCAATAAGTAAGTACTTAAATCAGTGTTCTAATTTCATATAAAATGTGCCTTTTCTTGGAATGTTTTTCCTACAGTAAGGGGATAAGAGAAGTGGCGGTATTTTATAGGAGGAAAAATAAATTGCAATAGTCCTTGGAAGGGTAAGGAGAAGAAGAGAGGATTCCAAACAAAAAAAACAAAGAATAGCAATTGAAGCACATTCGTAAGTTGTCATAGTCATAGTCCTTAAAAGGGTAAGGGGATGAGAGAAGTGACGTAATTTTATAGGAAGAAAAATAAATTGCAATATTCTTGGAAGGGTAAGGAGATGAAGAGAGGATCTCAAAAAAAAAAAAAGCACATTCAATTGAGTTGTCGTCATTTGAAGTTGCAAATTACACTTTAGTCATAGCCATTGAAGTACATTCGTAAGTTGTCATAGTCATAGTCCATAGAGGGTAAGGGGATGAGAGAAGTGGCGGTATTTATAGGAGGAAAAAAAAAAGATAGTAAACACGGTCCCATTATTCAAGCACATCCGAACAAAAAAAAGTTGTTCGAAGTTGCAATTGAAGCACATCCAAACAAAAAAAAAAGAAATTTGCAATTGAGCATAGTCATTCAGTCATTCGAAGTTGCAGAGTCTTCAACTACACGGAGAGGAGCATTATCGCCAACAAACAGCTTTCGGAATGGAGAGACTACACCAATTGTTAGACCAACAATCTACATATACAAAAGGACAAAAGGATGTATCCTTGTCAGCAACTATGAGGTTTCAGAAAAAAAAAATTGCCTAATTTAAGTGAAATTTAGAAAAGAAATTCCCCTTCCTTGCCTCTATCCTTCCCCTTTTCCACTTCCATAAGTATGCTTATGGTTAAGCTGGTCGCTGTGTAACAATTGTAGTTCAATACGAATAGAATGATGCTTCCATTAAACTTCAGTGATACAAATTTTTATGCTGATGTGATGCGTGCTGTGTTGGTCAGAACTTTTTAACTAGTTTATATATTGCCATATTAAATGGTGTCTAGCATGCCTTATGATTGATGAATCTTTCCTAGATTGTATGTGTGTGTGTATCACTTCTACATCAGTAATAATTTTTATTATTTAACAGATGAAACTATTTGCATGTGCCATAAATTCTTGTAGTAACTTGTTTCCCTCATTTTGGAGATTATACATGCATCAAATAAACAATTGAGAACAATAAGAACCGTAAAGAAATTAGGAGAACTATTGACATACCGGTCCGATTGTCAATAGTCATTCAGTCATTCGAAGCACACAGCTGAATGCAATAGCCATCCGATGGCGCTGATGATAGAGAAAGCCTCCAACTTCACAACTCTTAGTGATGTAAAATATTTGAGAACACACAGCAATAAACACCTATCCCCTTACCAGTGGAAGCGAAACTGCAATCACGGGCCCAATAATGTGTGTAAATGAAAGCACTCGATATAAGAATCTTAAAGAAATACATGGCAGGTATGACATACCAACTTCTTCTTTTTCTTCTTGTCAATTTGGGCTTGGAGCTCCACTTGTCGAGCAAGGGCATCATCAAGTGCCTAAAGCCAAAAAAGGAAGCAAAATAAATTACAAATATGTTAGCACACGTAACTTAGCTACCTAGTGGAAGATGCTATTATCATTTTTTTATTTTATTCCCCAAATAATCATGTCATTCAAGTATCAAGGAAAACCAGTAATACCTTTTTGGTTGCAGCCAATTGTTGTTCTAGAGTACTGACTCTGCATAGAGCATTATTAAGCAATTCCTCCTTTTCGGGTGGAATGGTAGGTCTCATGCTAAGAACAGCCACTTTCTCTTCTAGTTCAGCCATGCGCTTCATCATGGCCATGTGTTCATTGCTTGAAATGGTAGGCGCTTTCATCATAGTGCCATCATAATATACTGAGCTACCATGGAGTGCTGCTTCAGTGATTTTCCTTGGCATGTTCCTTGTCAAGCGGATCATGGTTACAATTCCCATAACAATGGCCATGACTCCACCAACAAATTGATTGCTAAACCCATCAGAAGTCTTGCTAGCATTGTTAGGGAAACAATCTGCAGCATAAGGAAAATGAATTTTAAATTTTAACAAGGCCATATGAAGATGTATAGCTTAGCTTGCTTGTTAATGAGCAAAAATGCTAATAGTGTTGGTCAAATAGTTGCGAGCAATGTTTTATTGCTGACCAGTAATATCTGTGAATTAAAAACAAAAGACATACTTGCCGTGGCCAACAGTGCAAGGGAAAATGCATTCATGTAGATGAAAGAACAATCATATAGCAGCACCAAATACCTTTAGAAAGTGCATATTTATCATTTTCTACTGATTTCTTCCAAGATGAATCGACTGGCTTGTCAACCACTGGGACAAAGGTGTCATACTGATACACACTACATTGCTTTAGGACCTGCAATTTATAGGGGGAATTCCCCAAAAAAACAAGTTAGCTCTGGAATTAAAAACGGGAGAAATTAATATGACGTCAGAAAATTTGTTTTACATTTCATAAAGTAATGAAATTTGTTGTAGTTTTGCTTCAAAAGAAGGTCTAAATGTGACTCACGATGCACGTCTTATAGTATTCTCCTACTGCTGTATCATCATCTATATAGCCTCCAATTTACAGATACAGTATATTATATGACTGGATAAACTAGGCAGTTTCCTTAAAACTATTTCTTGTAAGAAGTAAAACATAGGATAGGAACAACAACTGATTGAAGCCTTGGAGACTTACTCCTGGAACAGCACAGGATTTGGGTTGCTCCACTTTTGGCAGTAAACATTGCACATCGTGTGCCTCTGGAACTGATTCTTGGCACGCCTTAATATTGTAGGCAAAAAAACAAGGATATAAGTTATCAAGTTTTCTGGCAAATAAATACAGAGAAGAAGTTTCAGAACAAAGCTTTGCACTCTGAAATTGTCCAAAAGTAGGAAATTGACCCCCTTTTGATGTGTTGTCTCATCTTCTGTGATTATTTTCTCATCAATCCCGGATAGGGTTTTTCTTTTGCATTTGCCCTTGCCATTTTGAACCATCTAATTCATCCAGAGGAATACTTTATAATTGTTTTTCCTTTGCTATATATATTATATAACTAAAGAAATTTATCTTTCGGTAGTAAACTACCTTCAAGATCTCTGGGTCATTCCATAGTCCCTTGTCAGAAAGCATACAACCACCTTTATCTGCACAAGTACAAGTACCACCCAAGAACTCTGGAAGTTCACTGGTAAATACGATAGACATATCAGGTGTTATTTATAGTCTTAAGGAGTAATGCTATACAGTGCCATATTGGAAGAACATACTAATAAATCAATTAATTTGGTCAAGAAGATTAACGTTACTCAATTCTAAATTATGTCACAGCATGATCTTAGAACTTAGATAGCCTAAATTTCTATGGAGATGAGTATGAGATAAAATAATTCAATGAGAAACGAGAAAAATTTAACCTGGCATCAATGATTTCAAGCAACTTGCTCTGGTATTTGTTACCTAGGACCTGGTCAATAAATCATTAATCTGCTCAGTGCCCCTGCTTAACTGAAATCGACCTTAGTTCAAATTGATTAGTAGATTAAAAATGCTTACATGGATTTTTGAGGTGGTCTTGGGATCAAGGAATGACTTAACGGTATTCCACAAGAGCCTAAATCCAGAACCAGCATTGATGATGAACATACGGTTCAGGGTCTGTGTGCAAAGGAAAGTTCAATTAGGGTAAATTCAGAAGACCATTTAAACTAGGGAGGCAAGGCAACCAAAACAATTAACATGCCCATGTAGATAAACCAGTACCTCAGGATAGTTGTCACCATCTATCTTCTGAAGACGCTGGATGAGATCTCTTGCAGCTTTGTTCATACTTGCATCAATTTGTTAGAGTCAACCTGACCCAATCTTTCAATGTAATCAGGTCGTCCATCCTTATCAACTCCATGATGCCCTTGTGGGTAGTATTTTAGAACTTCATCTATTTCCTTGAATTCAAAATCCTTAACAACACAAAAAGTTTATGGTTAAATAAATAAAAAAAAGTTACACAGAAGAACAAAACATGAAGAGTGATTTTTCTTTTTCCACAAGAATACCTCCATGATAGTATCAGCACCAGCATATCTGCCCACATTTGTTTTGTTTTCTCAATGTCAAACTTCCTTGCTTTCAAGAATCTGAATCATCGTGTAGTAAAATTATAGGGCAATTAGAACTTTGCAATTAAGGCATTAAATGAAGCTACTCATGCTACAACTATAAATAAATAAACGAGAAACTATGTCACAAGGACTACCTTAGCATCATATGATGATCATCATGTTTTGAGGGTAATAGCTCTTCCAAGATAAGTGCTTGGCGAAAAGCATCAACTGCCTGCAACTCTTCTGCATCAATTTCATCCTCAATAGAAACAGACATAGTCCTGCTGTGCCTCCGCCCCTTCTTTGCAAAGGAATGCTTGAACTTAGTTGAGGCACTGATTGCCACCTTCTTCAGCGACCCAAGCCTTTTCTTCTTTTCATCCTCGGAATATTCAATTTCATGACCTAATAATTTTTAATAACATGATAGAAAGAAATTCATACGCTAAACATCTTCATCCTGCTGCTGTTGTGTCTATTAACATCCTAGGAAAATATAAATATACATGCTTCTCCAATAGCATAACATTTGGATTTATAACTACTTTCTGTTTGTTAGCAAACTAACAATTTCCCTAATGAATGGCGTTGAATGCAAGACACCATTAGAATTCTATTGGCTGTAAAACTTATATCCTTACATTTTTACAGATACATACTGTAAGCCACAAACATTAATCCATTGTTCATTTGTTTAAAACTTTAGACTAGAGTTGCTGCAATGGAAACCAAGCCATAGAGAAGTCAAATCATCTTCATTTCTACCAATGATCCCCATTTGGGTAAGCGGCATGCATAAGCTCTAATAAGATAAGCAAGCGCATTATAAATAGAAATAGAAAATGCTTGTCTGTGATGAACAACTGATTTCAGTTTCCTCTATTTTTCACTTTTCTCATCATCATACGTTAAAAAGCATGCGTAATTGTTATGGCATGCCATTTCACATTCTAGTACAAAGATAAACGTATAAAATAGATAAAGATTTCATTGTGCATGCATAAAATCGAAGTAAATTTAGACAAAGAACTGCAAAGGGTTGCAAGGAAAAGTTATGAGATATGAAATTCAACATTTCAATTAATTAGACTTACCAAGTTTCATCGGTCGGTCAACAGGTGCGGACACAATGTCACACATGATTAAATGAATCTCGTAATCTTACTCAAATGAATACAGACAGCCGTAAGGCAGAAGAGAATCAAGCACTCACATACATCAAATGCCCTCACGTGTACCTACACCTTTTAGAACAACATCAACATGTCAGGAAGCTTAAAAAACAAATTCTTTATGCAATAAAACAACCAACCATCTTTGTATTTAGCATGCATGGGAAAAGAAGAAGAAGATAGACATCTTGATGAGCAAACGCAGCTCAAGCAGCTAGAAACGCTAAAAAGGTATCTATAAGGTGAAGGATTAACATTATATTAATTCATAGGTAATGAAGGAGGAGAAGAAGAAAGAATCGTAGGAGATGAGATGATACCTTGCTATACATGAATGTAGGGATTACAAAACCAATAGAAAAGTGCAAATATATCATCCGAATAAATCTCTCGAAGTGCGGCCATGACGGGAAGCCAGGTTGGTACACCTACAAAACAATTTTAGACTTTGCCGTTTTTGTTTATTTATTGTCATTTGCCATTGTCGGGGTCTTCATGATATGACTCCTTTTCAACTTCAGTTGCTACGAGAGACAAACAAATATACGGAGTTGGTGTTGGCGAAATGCAAGCCTCTCCGTTCCTTCACAATCACATATTTTCTCCTTTGCACCCAACCTCACCAACTCATCTTACGTTTCTGTCCTGTTTACTGTCTGTTAAATTACATTATTTTTCTTCCAAATACTCTCTCCATATATAGACACTTCCATTGCACTCTTACTTGCTTGCAGAAGCTTCTCTTCAATTATCTTCCTTCTTACCTTAGGTGGCTTCATTTTTACCCAGCTGACATATAGGGGATAATAATAGCTTGTTCAAATATATTATTGCCCACAATTTTATTTAAAGAAAATGTTAGAAAAACAATTTTTTTATTAAAAAAAGTATAACTGATAAGTCTGATATATTGATCTGTTGAAATGAATATGAATTTTTATACAAAAAAAAAATGTGACTTTATAGATTTTGAAAAATATAGTTAACGATACACGTAGGGGGTATATATACTATAGTTTTTGTATGTCTAATTTTAATTTTTTGTATGTGTATCATTGTCTTTTCTTTAATATATTAAATTCAATTTAATTATATAATGTTGCTTGATTCAGGAGATTCATTGTCCATCCCAATAGTTAATGACTTAAACAATTTACATTTGAGTTTGTTTGGTGGAAGGGATTGAATTTGGAAGTCTGAAGTTAGGCGACACGTAATATGATCTTTATCAGATTCACGCACTTCTGCTACCACTCACTAAAATGAAAATGCTATCCCACGCTGCTCACAACAAGGAAAGGAGAGGAAAAACAAAAAGGAGACCTTGTCAATCGTGGATGACTTCATGACCTGGAGCTCTTGCTTCCTTGGTATTCATCATCTCCACTTCCTTATGCTTTTGAGGAACTTTATATTTATAACTTATAAGCCATCCACTTCTACCTACTAGGTCACTTAAGAAATCACCCTTTATTATTTACTATATTTTCCCTTCAAATTATACCAATATACACCAAATTAATTATTTTTGTTAAGTAAGATGATTTCACTTGGTGACACAACGCTTATTACTTTGTAATGATTCATAATTGATATGAGGTTATGACCTTTCTTTTTTAGTGGAAATGAGAAACTCTGGGTATGTATTCCTAACTGCCCAACGATATGTTTTCGTCAATCTTGATGGTAAATTTTATCTTGGAAGTCATTGTACCCGCTACAAAAATTGGTGAAAAGATGGATAATGTTTTAGCTCAGGTTTTTCCCAGCAGAATATTATATTCTTCTTTTGTCTCTTGTGATTTTGACTGAACTAGTTGTCAGGATATTATTGATGTTAGTTGACTGTTTTGTCTATTATTATTTTTGACAAAATTAAAACTTAGTCTTGTTTATTATTACCGGCCTAATTTTGACCACAAACAAAACAATAAGTCACCAATACTTAGAGCTACGCTTGTGCTAGGAAAGTTTTAATCTACAGTTGTGTAGTTAAAATTGTGGCAGTAGCATGTGGTCAGCTTAGGATGTTAATTGCTACTCAAGCATGAAAATTCTAAGGCTTACAAGTTATAACCTCTGACTCTGTCAACCCATGCACCATCTCCTATTCTTTACCCTTTTAAAAAAAAAAAAAGTTTCAAGTCATGTCAACAAAATTGGTGTTTTTTCTTTGGGGAATTCTTTGGTATATACTTGTCTCTTTTTTCAAGTAATAATATTTAGAATGAGTTGTCAAATATTTTATTAATTATTAATAATTTTTAAATATTTATTTTAAAATTAATATTCAATAAATACTTGACAATTCAAAAATTTATATTCATCATAGTATCATAGAAATTTTTTTATCATTTAGAATTTTTTAAAAAAACCTATTATACAACACCTTATATAAATATTATATGTCAATAACATGAATAAATGTTGAGATATATTATATTTCGAGATAAATACATATACCTTACAATGTAAGGGTAATATTAGTTGATGTGGTATTAAATCTTCAAATAACCAGATTGTTTTCTTTTAAGAAGTATATATATATATATAGAGTGATAGAGCAATAATAGTAAGTAGCTAGCTGGGGTTGTTGACTGTGGAAGGGGTTAACCGGGTACGGCATTGAAACCCTGGGTTTTGGTGCTTTAGTAAGCCACTCCTGCAGTTCAAGTGAGCAATCAATCAATATCCTCCACCACAAGTATTGACCGATTCCCAGTGGAAATCAACAACTTCCCGAGCTCAGAATTACACCTAAGATCAGTGTGCTCCAAATCATATATATCAAAAAGACAAAACTTAGCTTTATTTTTTTTGTTTATTATATTTTTTTTACTAATCAAATTATGATATATGTATATTTTTTTAAAAAAAAAAGAGTAGAAAAGAGAACATTAATAAATACATATAATAATTTAATTGATAGAATAAATATAATAAACATAAAAAAGTATAACTAAATTTTGTACATATCAAAATTAAGATAAGATACTAAGGCATTGCAGCAATGAAGCTGGATTTCCCAGTCCCCGGAGGCCCAAACAACAAGTACCCAAGTTTCCAGGCCCAATCAAGCTTGAGCGTCTTCCGCTATGTTTGTATTGAAATTGTGGATTGAATTGCAAGTGGGACCAAAAGACAGCTATTATAAATGATAGACGACGGTGGGCCAGTTGTTTGCAAGGCCTTTTAAGTTCTAAACATGTTATGTTATCACCGGCCTTCATTTTCTTTTGCTTTTCCATAAACCTCAATTATATTATATCGTTTATTATCACAAAAGGAGAAGCTAGTTACAACTTGCTGCAGGCGGGTTAGCAGAAAAAGTGCAGAAGGAGACTTGACTTATCATGAGCTGTATTTTTAGATCAAAACCAGTCAGTCGGTCCTTCTATCTGTTTGACGGTCAGCAGTATCACAAATCTATGGCAATTAGAATGTTAACGTCAACCAAGGACTACAATCTAATTGTGTTTAACCAAACCATGTGAGTTTGCTCATGCAAATTAACATTGATTAATAATCATGTTCTCAATTATAAATGACACGTTATACTATATATACATGTCCTTTAATCATTCCATGTGAGGTGCTTATATGAATATACTCATTATTTCATGCAACTAAATTAACATAGGTTTTTCCATTTTAAAAAACAAGTGTTTTGTCCATTTTAAAAAATAAATTTCGGAATTGATAATCATTGATGACCCCAAGTTTCTTGTAGGTTTTTTATTTATATATGTTAACGAGTTATTATATTTTTATACAATAAAGGAACCCGATCGTAAAATTCTATGAATTTGTGAAAGTTTACTCTCCTAATATTTTGGTTAAGGTGTTCTCACTTTAATTTACTTTCTAACATCTTACACTTAATAAAAGGAGTTCGAACTATATATCATCAGATGCACTATTTTTTTTAGTTTAGATAATTATACATAGTTTAACAAAAATAAGAGGAGACAAGGCTATTTATGAACATATTTAATCAGATGACAATTTTTAGAACACGAAACTGCATTAATATTTTATTATATATGAAACATTAATTAAACCCTTTTCTTCTTCTATTATTCATCAGGATGTCATAATTTTTTGCAATTTGAACCCCAAAATAATTCTATCAAACCTCAATTTAATTACTTGAGAATCTAAATTCAATTTGCTTTACGAGTCTCATATTGTATTTCCTTTTAGTTTTGTCTTCTAAATTTGATCTTCATATATGATTTGACTTAGCATTAATTAGAAAAGAAAAAAAAAAGGAGAAATTATTATATACTCCTATAGCTTCAATAAACGTATACTTCAAATATTTACCATTAATTTTAAATATATTCACAATAGTTGAGATTTTTGTGAAACTTGTATTTATTGCTATTCTAAAAATATGGTATAGTTTATAAGAAAAGAACGGTAATGTTTGTTGCACGTCATTTTTATTTATTTATTTCTTTTATGAATTTCTTTATCCATTTTCTTGCTAGAGGGTTGATCTTGTTCACGACCTACATGCTTGTGGGTCCTAATGCAGGAATCATAACTAATCCTGCTTAATTGATGTGAAGAAAAATGACGTGCAATATCAAAATAATGCAAGTTGCAAGAGGAAACACTTTTGATTGGTCAAATTTAAACTTATGCAATTAACTAATTAAAGGGGAAGCTTGATATACTTTTTTACAACTTTATTGAACCTATACGTGATATTCCTATGTAACATCTATCCTCCTTTGACAAATTGAACAGACAGTCCTAAAGGCAATGGAAGTATATGGAACACACATAAAGTACAGTATCTTTTGTACCCTTTGTACAAGGGTAAACCCAACACAAACTACATGACAATTTCTTTAACTTTTATAAAGTCACTATCCCATTTTTGAAACGACCTCTCCACCACCCACCCCACAATCTCCATCACTTTTCTTCACAAACCTGCATCAAACGGCACGCCGCTACCAGGAATCCACAAGTTTCCAGCCAAGAAATCTCCAACAGAGAATTTCACAGCCACAGTAGGATTGGTTATTACTCGAAAACCTGGCCATTTAACCCTCCCTGCAGTGTTAGCACCAGGTCCTGTGTTCATATACTCACCATAATAGAGGGTGCTCAAAGCAAAGCTTCCACTCCACGGACACCAACCTGCAGGGTTAATCAACCCATCAAGGCTACTCTTCATGATCACAGTCCTCGAGTACTTTTTCCATGGCCGACCCAGAAAGGTTTTGAAAGAGCTTTGAAAAGGTTTCAAGTCCCCAGATGCAGTTACACGGCAGTTATGGATGATAATGCCTGTGTTCTCATTAGGATCGGTTCTCCCTTGAGCTGTGACCGTGTTCTGCTGGTTGCTCATCGGTTTCCTCACGTAGATGTTGCAGTTCTGAAGCACTGTCACGGCATCCCCGAAGATGAAGTCTACGGTTCCGTATATGTCACAGTCACGGTAGAATTGGCGTTGAGAGTATACATATAAGGTGTCTTGGTAGCCCTTGAAGCTGCAGCGGTAGAACACCGAGTGGTCGGCGCCGGAGCGAAGAGCCACCGCTTGGTGCTTCTGTGGTCCGGCTGTGTTCTCGAAGGTTATGTCCTTGGCGATGAAGCCCTCACCGGAAACCGCTGCAAAAAAGAAGGGATTTAATGAGTACATCTAATTATACATATTTATACATATATCACGTCATATTTAAATATTTTTTAATATATAATTATAATTAATCTCACCTCCTATTCTACATATTTATACTCTCTGATTCTAATACTTACTTCAAATGTAATGTGATGTTTTTTTTAATGATGTGAAAGTAACATTTTTTTTATTTTAACTACATGAGTGTGTGAAAATTTTACACACAAAAAAACTTATAATATTTTTACACCATGTCCTTTTTAACAATAAAATAAAAGAAATACATATTTTAATAAATTCTCTCTCTGTCTTATATTTTTTCAAATAAGTAAAATGTCAAAATAATATATGATTTTTAGTGTGCAAATATCATTTCTTCTATAAAAAGTTTAGATTTTTTATATTTTTTTTGTCTTTTATATGACAAGAAGTTCTATGTTTCACCCAGTTCCTTTCATGATCATCCTTAATGCTATGTTGTACAGAAATACATAGTGCCTGTCCTTGTCTCAAAGGGGCTAAGTGACGAATAACATGATAGTTAAGTTTTCGAAGTCTCTGAATGGATTTAACTCTTTAAAAGTGGGGAATTAGTTTTAAAGAAAAAAAGTAAGAAATGTTAACTATTGATTAAAAAAATTAAAAGACTAAATTTTAACAAATCTGGAGTTTGTTATGACATGTGAAAGTATTTTATTATAATATCAATTATTGATTTTCTCATCAACACTTAAAATCTCCCACTTTTTCCATTAGAGGAGCTAGGTCCATGTGTGAATATGTGTACTTGTTACTATTCCATTGAGGAATATCATATTCTGCCGCAGTCATACATATATGAAAACATGAGTTAATGATGAACTTACCAAAAGTAGCTGAACGAAAAGTGGTGGAGCCATCTTGTGCGTTATCGTTGCCAGTAACAATGGTAACATCGATCCCATCTCCAATGATCATTAAGTTCTTCACTTTCTTCTTGATATCAACACTCTCTCGGTAAACGCCTGCTTTCACGTGCACAACAACACGCCCTTTCCCACTCAACCTAGCAGCTGCAGCCACACCCTCAGAGATGGTCTTATAGTTCCCACTCCCATCTTGTGCAACCACAATATCAGCTTTTGGTGCTTGCCCCGTTGCCTGAAGAAGCCTTCTATCCGAAGCTGACACCCAATAAGGGAAGCCATCTGAAAGCAACCTTCGCCCACCAACTTGTTTAGTCGATGATGATGATGTCAAAGCCATAGCCTTGCTAATGGACAAGGAATTGCTAAGCAATTTGGAAAAGTTGCTTAACATGGATGGGAAATAGTTTAGGTGGAGGGAAGGTTGAATTCAATAAAACCATTTTGACAAGTTTGATGGTTGGCAATAGATGCACTTTGCCAAGTTAACCTATCATTTAGATTGTTTGAGCTCATTGAGCGGTTGAGCAGATAAATTGTGTCTTCATAGAGCTCCAAACAATCTTTCCATGCTGATTTGGCTCGCTTGTCTTTGAAATTATTCAATTCCATGGTTGAGACAAGTTTATGGGCTTCAATGGCTTGGTCCCTGGTGACCTTAAGGGCCATATCATGGAAGGAAGAAGATGAAGTACCTGGGGTTGATAATGTATTGGTAGTGTCAATGTAATGCTTGCAAACATGCGGGTATGGGGTTTGATTGCATGATAATTCTTTGCCATGCACAACCAAGAGAGAATAAAGAAGAAAGTATCCAATGCAACAGTTGAATAAGAGCTTGTCCATTTGAAAAATGTAGTGACCAAAATATTTTTCTCCACTATATGGCAAGCTAGCTAGGAATGAGAGAAGTCTCTTAGAAATGCTTACTGAATGATAAGTGCAAGGGAATGGTGCTATATATAGGCAAGAACTTGGCTTTGGTAGGCCATGCAGGTAGAGTTGGTAAAACAGGTTCAATCCGTTGGGTTAATTCACCAACCTGTTATTTTTTTGTGGGTTGAGTTCAAGAATTAAACTTATATTCTTTTTTCAACTCACATAATCTGTCTCGCTTAACCCGCGGGTTAAGCGAGGCGGGGGCGGATTGACTCTTTCCTTTAAAAAAAAAGATAAGTAATATTATAAATAAAAAAAAATTATGTTATATAATTTATGTTTGAATATTTAATTAGATTATTTTAAAAATTATTTTTTAGACAGATAGTTTGTAATTTTTTACAATTATTATTTATTATTTTTTTATAGTATTTATTGATTTTTTATATATTTTTTATATATTTCTCTAGGTTTGCCCCATTTGAAAACCTAGAATTTGGAGTGGGTGATCAGGCAAAGGAAGACTTAGTTTTTCGTTCCAAGGATACGTGCAATATACGTGCAACACACGTGCAACATACGTGCAACACAAGCAAATCCCGGTTCATCGAATCATGTCTTTAACAAGTAAGTAATTAAATCAGTGTTCTAATTTCATATAAAATGTGCCTTTTCTTGGAATGTTTTTCCTACATTTGGTATCAGAGCAGGTTTTATATATTTCAGGACCTGATTGTTAATTTTCCTTTTTGGATTTTTTCAATTTATGTATGAGTTTGTTTTTCAATTCATATTGCTGTATGGGTTTTTCAATTCATATTACTGTATGGGTTTTTTAATTTTTTAGGCAGATTAAGTCGGTTGACCTATCATCTATTTTTTTTCTATTTTATCTTTTATGCGGGCCAACCCATCAACCCGTCAATCGGCCTAAAAGCGGGGTGAGTTGACTCTTCCAACTCATTTCTTAAAACAGACCAACCCACCCTGCTTCACATTTTAGTGAATTGAGACGGGTCGGGCCGGGTTGGGACGAGTTGACCCATTTTGCCAGCTCTACATGCAGGTATACATATTTGTGGGTGTTAATGCACGGGATGATTGATGAAATGCCTTAGGGTTTTACATTTCCAAAAGTTCTTGGCTATGTTATTTGAGGGGGCCGCAAATAAAAAAATAAAATATAAAATTTTAGGGGCCATGCATGACTTTACGTGAAAATACAATGTTAGCATTACAAATTCGTCAAATTAAATTAGAATAGAGATAGAGAGAGGAATCTCTAGGTTTTATTCGTATTTGAATGAAAATATAAACGCTTGCGCCTGTTTAGTATAAAAGATAAAATAAGATTTGATAGTATTAAATTTAATAATATAAGATTTAAAAGTATAAAATTTAATAATATAATATTTAATACGTAATAATTAATGATATCGAGTGTTTAAAATTATAATATTTTTTTATAATAATTTATATATCAAAATTCAATTAAGCCTAATCTTTATTTTAAAATTTGTTTAAGTTATTTATTATTTGAATATATAATTAAAAAATTTAATAGATAAACTTATACAATATAGTATTTATACCAAATAATTAATAAAATTATAATATATTATATTAACTTATTTTATCATATCTAATATAACATATCAAACAAGTTATTAGTTTTTTAAATTTAAATTAGTTGAAGCGGCCAAGTTATACAAGCCACTAGTTTTTTTTAATAAATAAAATTGTAGGAGACATTACTATGATAGTTTTAATGAATAGAGCATTCAAAATTACTTTTCCTCTCAATAAATGCATTTCCTGATAACCAAAATTATATTTTTTTCCTTATGAGAGGGTAGGGAGATGAGAGAAGAGACGGAAGTGGCAGGCTATATTTATGATAGCAATTGAAGCACATCCAAACAAAAAAAAAATTGCAACAGAGACATAGTAGGATTCCAAAAAAAAAAAAAAAGAAAAGCACATTCAATTGAGTTGTCGTCATTTAAAGTTACAAATTACACTTAGTCATAGCAATTGAAGCACATTCGTAAGTTGTCATAGTCATAGTCCTTAGAGGATAAGGGAATGAGAGAAGTGGCGGTATTTATAGGAGGAAAAATAAATTGCAATAGTCCTTGGAAGGGGAAGGAGACGAAGAGAGGATTCCAAACAAAAAAAGAAAGAATAGCAATTGAAGCACATTCGTAAGTTGTTATAGTCATAGTCCTTAAAGGGTAAGGGGATGAAAGAAGTGGCGGTATTTTATAGGAGGAAAAATAAATTGCAATAGTTCTTGGAAAGGTAAGGAGATGAAGAGAGGATTCCAAACAAAGAAAGAAAGAATAGCAATTGAAGCACATTCGTAAGTAGTCATAGTTATAATCCTTAAAGGGTAAGGGGATGAGAGAAGTAGCGGTATTTTATAGGAGGAAAAATAAATTGTAATAGTCCTTGGAAGGGTAAGGAGACGAAAAGAGGATTCCAAACAAAAATAGAAAGAATAGCAATTGAAGCACATTCGTAAGTTGTCATAGTCATTGTCCTTAAAGGGTAAATGTTAGAATTTTTTTATAAATTCTAGTGGGCTACAATCAATTGTGACATTTTGTTTTTGCTAAAAAATGAGCTGATATTATGATCCATTCTATGATACTTAAGCCCACTAAAATGTGATTAATTACTAATGGGCTTTGGACACTTAATTTTGATGTGTGTGGGAGACAATGTGGGCCTAACCACTAGGCTCATAATGAGAGGTGCCTAGGGTTAATAAATAGCGTGGCTAGGCCCCCTTTGCCGTCACGTCTTTGAGTGCTTTCTAGGTTTGCCCCATTTGAAAACCTAGAATTTGGAGTGGGTGATCAGGCAAAGGAAAACTTAGTTTTTCGTTCCAAGGATACGTGCAACATACGTGCAACACAGAAGCAAATCCCGGTTCATTGAATCATGTCTTAAACAAGTAAGTAATTAAATCAGTGTTCTAATTTCATATAAAATGTGTCTTTTCTTGGAATGTTTTTCCTACATTTGGTATCAGAGCAGGTTTTATATGTTTTAAGACCTGATTGTTAATTATCCTTTTTGGGTTTTTTCAATTTATGAATGGGTTTGTTTTTCAATTCATATTGCTGTATGAGTTTTTTAATTCATATTACTGTATGGGTTTTGCAATAGTCCTTGGAAGGATAAGGAGACGAACAGAGGATTCCAAACAAAAAAAGAAAGAATAGCAATTGAAGTACATTCGTAAGTTGTCATAGTCATAGTCCTTAAAGGGTAAGGGGATGAGAGAAGTGGCGGTATTTTATAGGAGGAAAAATAAATTGCAATAGTCCTTGGAAAGGTAAGGAGACGAAGAGAGGATTCCAAACAAAGAAAGAAAGAATAGCAATTGAAGCACATTCGTAAGTTGTCATAGTCATAGTCCTTAAAGGGTAAGGGGGTGAGAGAAGTAGCGGTATTTTATAGGAGGAAAAATAAATTGCAATAGTCCTTGGAAGGGTAAGGAGACGAAGAGAGGATTCCAAACAAAAAAAGAAAGAATAGCAATGTTAGCATTACAAATTCGTCAAATTAAATTAGAATAGAGATAGAGAGAGGAATCTCTAGGTTTTATTCGTATTTGAATGAAAATATAAACGTTTGCGCCTGTTTAGTATAAAAGATAAAATAAGATTCGATAGTATTAAATTTAATAATATAAGATTTAATAGTATAAAATTTAATAATATAATATTTAATACGTAATAATTAATGATATCGAGTGTTTAAAATTATAATAATTTTTTTATAATAATTTATATATCAAATTAAGCCTAATCTTAATTTTAAAATTTGATTAAGTTATTTATTATTTTAATATATAATTAAAAAAATTTAATAGATAAACTTATACAATATAATATTTATACCAAATAATTAATAAAATTATAATATATTATATTAACTTATTTTATTATATCTAATATAGCATATCAAACAAGTTATTAGTTTTTTAAATTTAAATTAGTTGAAGCAGCCAAGTTATACAAGCCACTAGTTTTTTTTAATAAATAAAATTGTAGGAGACATTACTATGGTAGTTTTAATTAATAGAGCATTCAAAATTACTCTTCCTCTCAATAAATGCATTTCCTGATAACCAAAATTATATTCTTTTCCTTATGAGATGATAGGGGGATGAGAGAAGAGACGGAAGTGGCGGGCTATATTTATGATAGCAATTGAAGCACATCCAAACAAAAAAAGAATTGCAACAGAGCCATAGTAGGATTCCAAACAAAAAAAAAATGAAAAACACATTCAATTGAGTTGTCGTCATTTAAAGTTACAAATTACACTTAGTCATAGCAATTGAAGCACATTCGTAAGTTGTCATAGTCATAGTCCTTAGAGGATAAGGGGATGAGAGAAGTGGCGGTATTTATAGGAGGAAAAATAAATTGCAATAGTCCTTGGAAGGGGAAGGAGACGAACAGAGGATTCCAAACAAAAAAAGAAAGAATAGCAATTGAAACACATTCGTAAGTTGTCATAGTCATAGTCCTTAAAGGATAAGGGGATGAGAGAAGTGGCGGTATTTTATAGGAGGAAAAATAAATTGCAATAGTCCTTGGAAAGGTAAGGAGACGAAGAGAGGATTCCAAACAAAGAAAGAAAGAATAGCAATTGAAACACATTCGTAAGTAGTCATAGTCATAATCCTTAAAGGGTAAGGGGATGAGTGAAGTAGCGGTATTTTATAGGAGGAAAAATAAATTGTAATAGTCCTTGGAAGGGTAAGGAGACGAAGAGAGGATTCCAAACAAAAAAAGAAAGAATAGCAATTGAAGCACATTCGTAAGTTGTCATAGTCATAGTCCTTAAAGGGTAAGTGTTAGAATTTTTCTATAAATTCTAGTGGGCTGCAATCAATTGTGACATTTTGTTTTTGCTAAAAAACGAGCTGATATTATGATCCATTCTATGATACTTAAGCCCACTAAAATGTGATTAATTACTAATGGGTTTTGGACACTTAATTTTGATGTGTGTGGGAGACAGTGTGGGCCTAACCACTAGGCCCATAATGGGAGGTTCCTAGGGTTAATAAATAGTGTGGCTAGGTCCCTTTTGCCGTCACGTCTTTGAGTGCTCTCTAGGTTTGCCCCATTTGAAAACCTAGAATTTGGAGTGGGTGATCAGGCAAAGGAAGACTTAGTTTTTCGTTCCAAGGATACGTGCAACATACGTGCAACATACGTGCAACACAGAAGCAAATCCCGGTTCATCGAATCATGTCTTTAACAAGTAAGTAATTAAATCAGTGTTCTAATTTCATATAAAATGTGCCTTTTCTTGGAATGTTTTTCCTACATTTGGTATCAGAGCAGGTTTTATATATTTCAGGACCTGATTGTTAATTATCCTTTTTGGGTTTTTTCAATTTATGTATGAGTTTGTTTTTCAATTCATATTGCTGTATGGGTTTTTCAATTCATATTACTGTATGAGTTTTTTAATTTTTTAGGCAGATTAAGTCGGTTGACCTATCATCTATTTTTTTTTATTTATCTTTTATGCGGGCCAACCCATCAACCCGTCAATCGGCCTAAAAGCGGGGTGAGTTGACTCTTCCAACTCATTTCTTAAAACGGACCAACCCACCCTGCTTCACATTTTAGTGAATTGAGACGGGTCGGGCCGAGTTGGGACGAGTTGACCCATTTTGCCAGCTTTACATGCAGGTATACATATTTGCGGGTGTTAATGCACGGGATGATTGATGAAATGCCTTAGGGTTTTACATTTCCAAAAGTTCTTGGCTATGTTATTTGACGGGCCGCATATAAAAAAATAAAATATAAAATTTTAGGGGCCATGCATGACTTTACGTGAAAATACAATGTTAGCATTACAAATTCGTCAAATTAAATTAGAATAGAGATAGAGAGAGGAATCTCTAGGTTTTATTCGTATTTGAATGAAAATATAAACGCTTGCGCCTGTTTAGTATAAAAGATAAAATAAGATTTGATAGTATTAAATTTAATCATATAAGATTTAATAGTATAAAATTTAATAATATAATATTTAATACGTAATAATTAATGATATCGAGTATTTAAAATTATAATAAATTTTTTTATAATATTTTATATATCAAAATTCAATTAAGCCTAATCTTAATTTTAAAATTTGATTAAGTTATTCACTATTTTAATATATAATTAAAAAAATTAATAAATAAACTTATACAATATAATATTTATACCAAATAATTAATAAAATTATAATATATTATATTAACTTATTTTATCATATCTAATATAACATATCAAGCAAGTTATTAGTTTTTTAAATTTAAATTAGTTGAAGCGGCCAAGTTATATAAGCCATTAGTTTTTTTTAATAAATAAAATTGTAGGAGACATTACTATGGTAGTTTTAATGAATAGAGCATTCAAAATTATTTTTCCTCTCAATAAATTGATAACCAAAATTATATTCTTTTCCTTATGAGAGGGTAGGGGGATGAGAGAAGAGACGGAAGTGGTGGGCTATATTTAAGATAGCAATTGAATCACATCCAAACAAAAAAAAAATTACAACAGAGCCATAATAGGATTCCAAAAAAAGAAAGAAAAGAAAAGCACATTCAATTCAGTTGTCGTCATTTAAAATTGCAAATTACACTTAGTCATAGCAATTGAAGCACAATCGTAAGTTGTCATAGTCATAGTCCTTAGAGGGTAAGGGGATGAAAGAAGTGGCGGTATTAATAGGAGGAAAAATAAATTGCAATAGTCCTTGGAAGGGTAAGGAGACGAACAGAGGATTCCAAACAAAAAAAGAAAGAATAGCAATTGAAGCACATTCGTAAGTTGTCATAGTCATAGTCCTTAAAGGGTAAGGGGATGAGAGAAATGGCGGTATTTTATAAGAGGAAAAATAAATTGCAATAGTCCTTGGAAAGGTAAGGAGACGAAGAGAGGATTCCAAACAAAGAAAGAAAGAATAGCAATTGAAGCATATTCGTAAGTTGTCATAGTCATAGTCCTTAAAGGGTAAGGGGGTGAGAGAAGTAGCGGTATTTTATAAGAGGAAAAATAAATTGCAATAGTCCTTGGAAGGGTAAGGAGACGAAGAGAGGATTCCAAACAAAAAAAGAAAGAATAGCAATGTTAGCATTACAAATTCGTCAAATTAAATTAGAATAGAGATAGAGAGAGGAATCTCTAGGTTTTATTTGTATTTGAATGAAAATATAAACGCTTGCGCCTGTTTAGTATAAAAGATAAAATAAGATTTGATAGTATTAAATTTAATAATATAAGATTTAATAGTATAAAATTTAATAATATAATATTTAATACGTAATAATTAATGATATCGAGTGTTTAAAATTATAATAATTTTTTTATAATAATTTATATATCAAAATTCAATTAAGCCTAATCTTAATTTTAAAATTTGATTAAGTTATTTATTATTTTAATATATAATTAAAAAAATTTAATAGATAAACTTATACAATATAATATTTATACTAAATAATTAATAAAATTATAATATATTATATTAACTTATTTTATTATATCTAATATAACATATCAAACAATTTATTAGTTTTTTAAATTTAAATTAGTTGAAGCGGCCACGTTATACAAGCCACTAGTTTTTTTAATAAATAAAATTGTAGGAGACATTACTATGGTAGTTTTAATGAATAGAGCATTCAAAATTACTTTTCCTCTCAATAAATGCATTTCCTGATAACCAAAATTATATTCTTTTCCTTATGAGAGGGTAGGGGGATGAGAGAAGAGACGGAAGTGGCGGGCTATATTTATGATAGCAATTGAAGCACATCCAAACAAAAAAAGAATTGCAACAGAGCCATAGTAGGATTCCAAACAAAAAGAAAAAGAAAAGCACATTCAATTGAGTTGTCGTCATTTAAAGTTGCAAATTACACTTAGTCATAGCAATTAAAGCACATTCGTAAGTTGTCATAGTCATAGTCCTTAGAGGATAAGGGGATGAGAGAAGTGGCGGTATTTATAGGAGGAAAAATAAATTGCAATTGTCCTTGGAAGGGGAAGGAGACGAAGAGAGGATTCCAAACAAAAAAGGAAAGAATAGCAATTGAAGCACATTCGTAAGTTGTCGTAGTCATAGTCCTTAAAGGGTAAAGGGATGAGAGAAGTGGCAGTATTTTATAGGAGGAAAAATAAATTGCAATAGTTCTTGGAAAGGTAATGAGACGAAGAGAGGATTCCAAACAAAGAAAGAAAGAATAACAATTGAAGCACATTCGTAAGTAGTCATAGTCATAATTCTTAAAAGGTAAGGAGATGAGAGAAGTAGCGGTATTTTATAGGAGGAAAAATAAATTGCAATAGTCCTTGGAAAGGTAAGGAGACGAAGAGAGGATTCCAAACAAAAAAAGAAAGAATAGCAATTGAAGCACGTTCGTAAGTTGTCATTGTCATAGTCCTTAAAGGGTAAGTGTTAGAATTTTTCTATAAATTTTAGTGGGCTGCAATCAATTGTGACATTTTGTTTTTGCTAAAAAACGAGCTGATATTATGATCCATTATATGATACTTAAGCCTACTAAAATGTGATTAATTGCTAATGGGCTTTGGACACTTAATTTTGATGTGTGTGGGAGATAGTGTGGGCCTAACCATTAGGCCCATAATGGGAGGTGCCTAGGGTTAATAAATAGCGTGGCTAAGTCCCCTTTGCCGTCACGTCTTTGAGTGCTCTCTAGGTTTGCCCCATATGAAAACCTAGAATTTGGAGTGGGTGATCAAGCAAAGGAAGACTTAGTTTTTCGTTCCAAGGATACGTGCAACATATGTGCAACATACGTGCAACACAGAAGCAAATCTCGGTTCATCGAATCATGTCTTCAACAAGTAAGTAATTAAATCAGTGTTCGAATTTCATATAAAATGTGCCTTTTCTTGTAATGTTTTTCTTACATTTGGTATCTGAGCAGGTTTTATATGTTTTAGGACCTGATTGTTAATTATCCTTTTTGGGTTTTTTCAATTCATGTATGGGTTTGTTTTTCAATTTATATTGCTGTATGGGTTTTTCAATTCATATTACTGTATGGGTTTTTCAATTCATATTGCCGTATGAGTTTTTCGATTTATATATGGGTTTGTTTTTCAATTCATATTACTGTATGGGTTTTTCAATTCATATTACTGTATGGGTTTTTCAATTCATATTACTGTATGGGTTTTTCATTTCATATTGCCGTATGGGTTTTTTCAATTCATGTATGAGTTTGTTTTTCAATTCATATTGCCGTATGAGTTTTTCAATTCATGTATGGGTTTGTTTTTCAATTCATATTGCCGTATGGGTTTTTCAATTCATGTGTGGGTTTGTCTTTCAATTCCTATTGCCGTATGGGTTTTTCAATGCCTGTATATGATTTTGAAAAATAAAATAAATAAATGTTAAACTGGCTTTGCTGGGATTCAAACATAAGTGCATAGGGAATTATGCAAATGCACGACCATTGCACCAGATTGTGCTATTATGGTTTTGTTGCGCTAAATGTATATATAAAGGCACGTTAACGTTTTGAATGTGTGTTTTCAGCTTTTCAAGATTGCGATTATTTATTTATTTATTCTTCCTTTTTTCCTTTTCTCCTTTCCTTTTCCGCTGTTGTAAATTTATTGTTAATATATATAAATATTTTTTTTTAAAGTTGGATCGTGAAATTAACATGCTTTAATAATTCTTCAACAAACTGTTTGAGTACAAAACATGTTGGGAATGTTGATATATGATTCTGTGCAAGAGAAGATGATGATTCCTGTGCAAGAGTTTTTGTGGATTGCTATGAGTCGTTACCACCAAAGTGGAGCCACTTATATCAGTTCATGGAAGTCTCTTTGTAATTGAGGAATGCTTTTAACCATTGCATGCAGTTACCTGCCCAAAGGGGGTTATTGTGTGTAGTGATTGAAAGTTGATTTGAGATGGAGTTATTGGGGAATATGTTGGGCTAAAGGGACTTGTCTGCCCAAAGGAGACAACTTTCTAAACCCAGTGTATACTCATGGATTAACCCATCTGAGGTTTTGGCCCAGGTTATGACCTTGGTTTGTGCATTCTGCCCAAAGGAGAATGTGCCATGATATTGGCCTCATTGTGATAGTTTGTTTGCATTTTGAGCTATATCTTGCCTTGTAATATGTTCTAATGCATTCCTGTTTTGACTTAACAGTGAACTTTTTTGTAAACAATTGTTCTGCTTCTATTGAGATCCTGAATGGATCAAATTATCGGAAATGGAGGCAATATTTGGAATTCTCTTTAGGAATTGCTGATCTTGATTTAGCTTTACGCGAAGACAAGCCTGTGATAAATGAGAATAGTACACCTGAACAGAAGGAACTTTTGGCTAAGTGGGAGAAGTCTGACTGGTTGAGTCTGATTGCTATCAAGAGGACCGTCTCTGAACATCTTTTGAGTGGTCTTCCAGAGAAAGGGACAGCTAAGGGGTTCCTCACCGCTCTAGGAGAGAGGTACCAAGTATCTGACAACGCTGAGTCTGGATGTTTAATGAAACAGTTAACGGACATGAGATATGACAACATTGGGGGCGTGCGGGAATTCATTATGAAGATGGTTCACATCCAAACCAAACTGAAAGCCTACTAAATTGACCTTAATGAAAAATTCATTGTTGAACATGCCCTAAACTGTCTACCTTCTGATTTCACACAAATTAAAACTGCCCACAATACCATTGGTGAGAAATGGACTGTGAATGACCTCATTACCAAATGTGTTGCTGAAGAAGAGAAACTCAAGAAAGAAAAGAGTGACATGACCTTATTATCTATCCATGGCAAACCCACTTCTGGTAAGGGAAATTGGAAATATACAAAGAGTGCATCTAATGCTTCTCATAGATATCGAGGTTCAGGGAAACCAGGTAAGAGTCAGCATCACAATGTAGGAGGTCCTCAACCAGCTATCTTTAAGAAGAGCATTTGGTGTTTTTGGTGTAAGGAGAAGGGGCATAAGAAAACTGATTGCAGTAAGTTCAAGGCTTGGTTAGAGAACAAGCATAAATCAAGAGGTAATAACTTAGCTTTTATCTGTCTTAAGTCTAATCCAGTTGATGTTTCTATGAATTCTTGGTGGCTTGATAGTGGTTCCACAACCCACATTGCTGTGTCTTTACAGGGGTTCAGAAATCTGAGGGAGCCCAGTCCGAGGGAAAGCAAGCTAAGGGTAAGAAATGATCTTGAAGTCTTTGTAGAGAAAGTGGGAGATCTTAGCCTAGTTTTAGATTCAAGTTTTGAATTGATTTTGAAGGATATTTTTTATGTACCCTCTTTTAGGAGAAATTTGATTTTCGTTTCTTGTTTAGACAGACTTGGTTTCAATTTTACTTTTGGTGATAGGAAAATAAATATGATGTTGACTAGATCTTTTGACATGAAAGACCTTGGTGAGGCTTCTTTTGTGCTGGGGATCGAGATTCGCAGAGATAGATCACATCATACACTCGGGTTATCCCAAAAGGCCTACATCGATAGAATCTTAGAGAGATTCAATATGTAGAACTGTAAGCCTGGAGACGTTCCGGTCGTCAAAGGTGACAGATTCAACAAGGATCAATGTCCTAAGAATAAGATTGAACAAGTAGAAATGAATAATAGACCTTTTGGTAGTGCTTTGGGTAGTCTCATGTATGCTCAGGTATGCACTAAGCCTGACATCGCTTTCATAGTTGGCATTCTTGGTAGATACCAGTCAAACCCTGGGAATGATCATTGGATAGCTACTAAGAAGGTAATGAGGTATTTGCAGAGGACCAAAGAGTATATGCTTGTATATAGGAGAGTTGACAACTTGGAGATCTTGGGGTACACAGATTCAGATCTTAGTGGGTGCTCTCATGATAGGAAATCGACTTCTGGATACATCTTTATGATGGCTGGGGGTGCGATATCCTGGAAGAGTAAGAAACAAACTCTTGTTGCCTCTTCTACTATGCAAGCAGAGTTCATTGCTTGTTTTGCTGCTGCTACTCATGCCATTTGGTTGAGGAATCTTATGACGGGACTTCGCATTGTGGATTCCATTACTAGGCCACTTAGGATTTTCTGTGACAACAGTGCTGCAGTGTTCTATACAAAGAACAATAAGAATTCTAGTGATTCTAAGCACTTGGAGCTGAAGTACCTGACTGTTAGAGATCTTGTGAAAGAAGGTTCTATAGTGGTAGAACACATTGACACAGATTCCATGTTGGCTGATCCCTTAACCAAGGGACTCAAGCCCATTGTTTTCAAAAGACATGTTGAGAACATGGGCATTGTGAGTTCTTTTCATGTGTTTGGTTAGTGGGAGCTTTAGTTTTATGTTATTTCCTCTTTTATGTTGTTAGATTCTTATTTTGAATTTTAGGAAATAATGTATTGATGATATTTTACATTTGATTTGATGAAATAAATGATGAGATGAATTTTATTATAACGTTTCTTTTTAAATGTGTATATCAAATGTGAAATTGTTAGAGCTCGGTGTCATTAGGACTATTGTGCCCGTAGTTGATACCGATTTGGAGCTGAGGCATGATGGTTTAGTGATAAACCATGTAATTTCTCTGGCTTCTATGCATTTGAGAGAAATTAAGGACTGACAAAGAAAATGACGGTATGACTATTTAATCACGTTGGCACGTCATTTTCTTACCACACTCCACATTCATGACTAGTCGACAGAATCAGTGATATTTGTAACCATGGAAGGTGTTGCATCAATAAGGGATGCAATTACCGCCATGATTCGATGTCACATGGCTTTTGTTGGATGGAGTTTTAATTAGGTGTTGTATCTTGGGATCATATGTGTTGTGGCCACAATATGCTATTAGCTCGAGAGTCGTTTTCAAAATATTTTTTTTTAAATTGAAAATACACAATTGATTTTGCCCAAGTCGGAGAATGTTAGAATTTTTCTATAAATTCTAGTGGGCTGCAATCAATTGTGACATTTTGTTTTTGCTAAAAAACGAGCTGATATTATGATCCATTCTATGATACTTAAGCCCACTAAAATGTGATTAATTACTAATGGGTTTTGGACACTTAATTTTGATGTGTGTGGGAGACAGTGTGGGCCTAACCACTAGGCCCATAATGGGAGGTGCCTAGGGTTAATAAATAGCGTGACTAGGTCCCCTTTGCCGTCACGTCTTTGAGTGCTCTCTAGGTTTGCCCTATTTGAAAACCTAGAATTTGGAGTGGCTGATCAAGCAAAGAAAGACTTAGTTTTTCGTTCCAAGGATACGTGCAACATACGTGCAACACAGAAGCAAATCCCGGTTCATCGAATCATGTCTTCAACAAGTAAGTACTTAAATCAGTGTTCTAATTTCATATAAAATGTGCCTTTTCTTGGAATGTTTTTCCTACAGTAAGGGGATAAGAGAAGTGGCGGTATTTTATAGGAGGAAAAATAAATTGCAATAGTCCTTGGAAGGGTAAGGAGAAGAAGAGAGGATTCCAAACAAAAAAAACAAAGAATAGCAATTGAAGCACATTCGTAAGTTGTCATAGTCATAGTCCTTAAAAGGGTAAGGGGATGAGAGAAGTGACGTAATTTTATAGGAAGAAAAATAAATTGCAATAGTCTTGGAAGGGTAAGGAGACGAAGAGAGGATTTCAAAAAAAAAAAGCACATTCAATTGAGTTGTCGTCATTTGAAGTTGCAAATTACACTTTAGTCATAGCCATTGAAGTACATTCGTAAGTTGTCATAGTCATAGTCCTTAGAGGGTAAGGGGATGAGAGAAGTGGCGGTATTTATAGGAGGAAAAAAAAAAAGATAGTAAACATGGTCCCATTATTCAAGCACATCCGAACAAAAAAAAGTTGTTCGAAGTTGCAATTGAAGCACATCCAAACAAAAAAAAAAAGAAATTTGCAATTGAGCATAGTCATTCAGTCATTCGAAGTTGCAGAGTCTTCAACTACACGGAGAGGAGCATTATCGCCAACAAACAACTTTCGGAATGGAGAGACTACACCAATTGTTAGACCAACAATCTACATATACAAAAGGACAAAAGGATGTATCCTTGTCAGCAACTATGAGGTTTCGAAAAAAAAAATTGCCTAATTTAAGTGAAATTTAGAAAAGAAATTCCCCTTCCTTGCCTCTATCCTTCCCCTTTTCCACTTCCATAAGTATGCTTATGGTTAAGCTGGTCGCTGTGTAACAATTGTAGTTCAATACTGAATAGAATGATGCTTCCATTAAACTTCAAGTGATACAAATTTTTATCTTTGATGTGATGCGTGCTGTGTTGGTCAGAACTTTTTAACTAGTTTATATATTGCCATATTAAATGGTGTCTAGCATGCCTTATGATTGATGAATCTTTCCTAGATTGTATGTGTGTGTATCACTTCTACATCAGTAATAATTTTTATTATTTAACAGATGAAACTATTTGCATGTGCCATAAATTCTTGTAGTAACTTGTTTCCCTCATTTTGGAGATTATACATGCATCAAATAAACAATTGAGAACAATAAGAACCGTAAAGAAATTAGGAGAACTATTGACATACCGGTCCGATTGTCAATAGTCATTCAGTCATTCGAAGCACACAGCTGAATGCAATAGCCATCCGATGGCGCTGATGATAGAGAAAGCCTCCAACTTCACAACTCTTAGTGATGTAAAATATTTGAGAACACACAGCAATAAACACCTATCCCCTTACCAGTGGAAGCGAAACTGCAATCACGGGCCCAATAATGTGTGTAAATGAAAGCACTCGATATAAGAATCTTAAAGAAATACATGGCAGGTATGACATACCAACTTCTTCTTTTTCTTCTTGTCAATTTGGGCTTGGAGCTCCACTTGTCGAGCAAGGGCATCATCAAGTGCCTAAAGCCAAAAAAGGAAGCAAAATAAATTACAAATATGTTAGCACACGTAACTTAGCTACCTAGTGGAAGATGCTATTATCATTTTTTTATTTTATTCCCCAAATAATCATGGCATTCAAGTATCAAGGAAAACCAGTAATACCTTTTTGGTTGCAGCCAATTGTTGTTCTAGAGTACTGTTAGGAAAATGCTTCAGGACTGAAACATGACCACGTTCAGATTATGTTATTTTTATTTGTTGTTGCTTTCCTAGTCTTAAGGTGTCAGTTAGGAAGTTTTAGGTGCTTTGTTATCTCTGTTTACGTTCATGGCGTATTCTTAGGAACATGTTGTTAGTGGGTAGTTATTCTTTAAGTTCTATAAATTGTAATGTTTCTGGTTTTAAAATATAAGTTTCTGTCTTCTCCTTTAATATAAGCTTTTGTTCTCTGTTGAGCAAATATTGTTTTTATTTTCTCTTGAAAATTTCCAACAATTGGTATCAGAGCTCTTTTCTTACGGGACCTATAGAATGGATTCTGAAACAAGTTTTTCCCAAGCCGCTCTTCCAGTTTTCAATGGGGAGAACTATGATCTTTGGGCCGTCAAAATGGAGGCTTACCTAGAGGCTTTGGATCTTTGGGAAGCTGTAGAAGAGGATTATGAAGTCCTTCCGCTGCCGGACAATCCCACCGTGGCCCAGATCAAGAATCATAAGGAGAAAAAAACCCGAAAAGCAAAGGCAAAATCATGCCTTTTTGCTGGTGTCTCTACAACCATCTTTACTAGGATCATGACTCTCAAATCGGCAAAAACAATTTGGGACTATCTAAAGGCGGAATATGCTGGAGATGAAAGAATTCGAAGCATGCGGTGCTTAACTTAATGAGGGAATTTGAGCTTCAAAGGATGAAAGAGTCTGACACAATCAAGGAATACTCGGACAAATTGTTGGGCATTGCCAACAAGATAAAGTTATTAGGGCAAGTGATTTTGCAGATTCCGAATTGTTGAGAAAATTCTGGTAACGGTGCCGAGAGGTACGAAGCATCTATTGCCTCGTTGGAGAACACAAAGGATCTGTCTAAAATTACTTTTGCAGAAGTGCTACATGCCTTCCAAGCCCAAGAGCAGCGAAGATTGATGAGGGAAGATCATGCTGTTGAATGTGCTCTTCTAGCCAAGAGCCAACAAGCTAAAAACTACAAGAAGAATCATCCAGTCAGCAGTCAGAGCAGTGCAAATAATTACAACAAAGGAAAGGGTGAAAAGAAAAGTTACCCACCTTGTCAGCATTGTGGCAAAATAGGTCATCCTCCATTCAGATGTTGGCAGAGACCTGATGCTAAATGCATCAAGTGCAATCAAATGGGACATGAAGCAGTCATATGCAAGAGCAAAAATCAGCAGCAAGAGGAAGAAGTTAAGGTTGCTGATCAAGAGGAGGAGGAGGATCAACTCTTTGTGGCCACGTGCTTTACAAGCAGCGAAGAGAGTGAGATTTGGCTGATTGACAGTGGTTGCACAAATCATATGACCAATGATAGGGAGCTTTTCAAAGATTTAAAGCCAACCAACATCACCAAAGTCAGAATAGGCAATGGTGATTATATTTCAGTCAAAGGAAAGGGGACTGTTGCAATAGCAAGCTGCTCAGGTACAAAGTTTATTCCTGATGTCCTTTTTGTACCCGAAATTCAACAAAATCTGTTGAGTGTTGGCCAATTGATTGAAAGAGGCTTCAAAGTTGCTTTTGAAGATAATTTTTGCCTGATTAGAGATGCAGCTAGTCAGGATATCTTTAAAGTAAAAATGAAAGGAAAAAATTTTGCTCTAAATCCGTTGGAGGAAGAGCAAGTTGCTTTTCCAATTAAAGAAAACATCACAGAAGTTTGGCACAAAAGGCTCGGGCATTATCATCACCAAGGGCTGCTGCAAATGAAGTCCAAGAGAATGGCAGCTGATTTTCCAGAACTTGATGATCACATACCAACATGTAAGGCTTGTCTATTTGGAAAGCAAAAAAGGAAGCTATTTCCGAAGTCAGCAAAAAGAGCCACTTGTAAGCTGCAGTTAGTCCACACAGATATATCTGGACCTCAAAAAACTCCTTCATTAGCAGTGTCGAGATTATGCTTGCCTTTATTGATGATTTCACAAGAATGTGTTGGATTTTTTTCTTAAAATTCAAGTCAGAAGTGGCTGGAGCATTTTGGAAGTTAAAAAAATTAGTAGAAAATCAAAGTGGCAAGCAAATTCAGATTCTAAGATCTGATAATGGCAAGGAGTACACCTCAGAAAAATTCAATCAGTTTTGTGAGGAAGCTGGCATTGAGCATCAGTTAACCACTCCCTATACTCCACAACAGAATGGGGTGAGTGAAAGGAGAAACAAATACATCCTAGAGATGACTAGGTGCATGTTGCATGAAAAAAATCTACCCAAGAAGTTTTGGGCAGAAGCAGCTCATACGGCTGTTTTCTTGCAAAATAGACTCCTCTCAAAAGCAGTCAAGGATCAGACACCATATGAGGCTTGGTATGGTTATAAACCATCTCTAAATTTTCTCAAAATATTTGGATGTTTGTGTTTTACTCATGTTCCACAGAGCAAGCGTGACAAGCTTGATAAAAGAGCATCACCAGGCATTTTTATAGGCTATAGCACTGTCAGCAAAGCCTATAAAATTTTTCAGCCACAAACTGGAAGCATTGTTGTTAGCAGAGATGTCCACTTCGTAGAAGATGAAGAGTGGAACTGGGATGAGGCAAAGAAGAAGGATCAAACTGTGGCAGACCTACAGCTTAAGTCTCTTGCTTCAAGAACCGAAGAAGAAGAGGATTGGCAAAGTGAATTGGTAGATGATGCCCCTGCAAGAGGAACTAGATCACTCTCTGATATTTATGAGAGGTGCAATATTGCTGTTTGTGAACCTGCAGATTTTGGAGCAGCAAAGAAAGATCAAAATTGGATGGCTGCAATGAAGGAGGAATTGTCTATGATTGAGAAAAACAGAACATGGGAATTGGTTGATCGACCCCAAGATAGGAAGGTGATTGGAGTCAAATGGGTGTATAGAACCAAGCTAAATGCTGATGGTTCTATCAACAAACACAAGGCAAGACTTGTTGTGAAAGGCTATGCTCAAATCTTCGGCGTGGATTACTCAGACACCTTCGCACCAGTTGCTCGTTTGGACACCATAAGGATTTTGCTTGTCTGTAGCTGCTCAAATGAATTGGAAAGTGTATCAACTTGATGTAAAATCAGCATTTTTAAATGGTGTTTTACATGAAGAAATTTACATTGAACAGCCTGAAGGTTTTGTGAAAAATGAAGAAAAGGACAAGGTGTATCTTCTCAAAAAGGCTCTTTATAGGTTGAAACAAGCTCCACGAGCTTGGTACAGCAAGATAGATGACCATTTGCTGAGCATCGGTTTTAAAAAAAGCTTGTCTGAAGCCATTCTTTATGTTAAACATCAGAGCAATGATGTTCTGATGGTTTCACTTTATGTTGATGATCTTTTGGTGACAGGAAATAATGCATGGATGATTCAGGAATTCAAACAAGAAATGATGAAGGTTTTTGAGATGACAGATCTCGGGCTAATGACCTTCTTTCTTGGAATGGAAATTAAGCAGGCTGAGTATGAAGTCTTCATCTGCCAGAAGAAGTATGTGAAGGAGATTTTGAAGAAGTTTAAGTTTCAAGAATGCAAGGAAGCAAGCACTTCTATGAATCAAAAGGAGAAGCTGTGTAAGGAAGATGGAGCTGATAAAGTTGATGAGGGATACTTCAGAAGTTTGATTGGTTGCTTGATGTATCTTACTGCAACACGTCCTGATATTTTAAATGTTGTAAGCATTTTGTCTAGGTTTATGCACTGTGCAAGCGAATTGCATCTCAGAGCTGCCAAGAGAATAATTCGATATGTCAAAGGCACAAGTGATTTTGGTGTTAAGTTCACATGGAGCAAAGAATTTAAGCTGGTTGGTTTCTCTGACAGTGACTGGGGAGGTTCCATCGATGATATGAGAAGTACATCAGGCTACTGTTTTACTCTTGGATCTAGTGTTTTCTCATGGAGCTCGAAGAAGCAAGAGATCGTGGCTCAATCCACTGCTGAAGCAGAATTTATTGCGGCAACAGCTGCTGTCAATCAAGCTTTGTGGCTGAGGAAGATTTTAATGGATCTGAATCTGGAGCAGAAAGAAAGCACCAAGATTTTTGTTGACAATCAAGCTGCTATTGCTATCTCCCATAATCCTGTGTTTCATGGAAAAACCAAACATTTCAACATAAAGTTGTTTTTCCTAAGAGAAGTGCAGAAAAAAGGACTTGTGACTTTGGTTTATTGCAAGTCTGAAAATCAGTTGGCAGATCTGCTTACAAAGCCACTTTCAGTTAGTAGGTTCGAGTTTCTAAAGGAAAAAATTGGAGTTTGCAGCTCCTAAAGCAAGGAGGAGTGTTAGGAAAATGCTTCAGGACTGAAACATGACCACGTTCAGATTATGTTATTTTTATTTGTTGTTGCTTTCCTAGTCTTAAGGTGTCAGTTAGGAAGTTTTAGGTGCTTTGTTATCTCTGTTTACGTTCATGGCGTATTCCTAGGAACATGTTGTTAGTGGGTAGTTATTCTTTAAGTTCTATAAATTGTAATGTTTCTGGTTTTAAAATATAAGTTTCTATCTTCTCCTTTAATATAAGCTTTTGTTCTCTGTTGAGCAAATATTGTTTTTATTTTCTCTTGAAAATTTCCAACAAGTACTGACTCTGCATAGAGCATTATTAAGCAATTCCTCCTTTTCGGGTGGAATGGTAGGTCTCATGCTAAGAACAGCCACTTTCTCTTCTAGTTCAGCCATGCGCTTCATCATGGCCATGTGTTCATTGCTTGAAATGGTAGGCGCTTTCATCATAGTGCCATCATAATATACTGAGCTACCATGGAGTGCTGCTTCAGTGATTTTCCTTGGCATGTTCCTTGTCAAGCGGATCATGGTTACAATTCCCATAACAATGGCCATGACTCCACCAACAAATTGATTGCTAAACCCATCAGAAGTCTTGCTAGCATTGTTAGGGAAACAATCTGCAGCATAAGGAAAATGAATTTTAAATTTTAACAAGGCCATATGAAGATGTATAGCTTAGCTTGCTTGTTAATGAGCAAAAATGCTAATAGTGTTGGTCAAATAGTTGCGAGCAATGTTTTATTGCTGACCAGTAATATCTGTGAATTAAAAACAAAAGACATACTTGTCGTGGCCAACAGTGCAAGGGAAAATGCATTCATGTAGATGAAAGAACAATCATATAGCAGCACCAAATACCTTTAGAAAGTGCATATTTATCATTTTCTACTGATTTCTTCCAAGATGAATCGACTGGCTTGTCAACCACTGGGACAAAGGTGTCATACTGATACACACTACATTGCTTTAGGACCTGCAATTTATAGGGGGAATTCCCCAAAAAAACAAGTTAGCTCTGGAATTAAAAACGGGAGAAATTATTATGACGTCAGAAAATTTGTTTTACATTTCATAAAGTAATGAAATTTGTTGTAGTTTTGCTTCAAAAGAAGGTCTAAATGTGACTCACGATGCACGTCTTATAGTATTCTCCTACTGCTGTATCATCATCTATATAGCCTCAAATTTACAGATACAGTATATTATATGACTGGATAAACTAGGCAGTTTCCTTAAAACTATTTCTTGTAAGAAGTAAAACATAGGATAGGAACAACAACTGATTGAAGCCTTGGAGACTTACTCCTGGAACAGCACAGGATTTGGGTTGCTCCACTTTTGGCAGTAAACATTGCACATCGTGTGCCTCTGGAACTGATTCTTGGCACGCCTTAATATTGTAGGCAAAAAAACAAGGATATAAGTTATCAAGTTTTCTGGCAAATAAATACAGAGAAGAAGTTTCAGAACAAAGCTTTGCACTCTGAAATTGTCCAAAAGTAGGAAATTGACCCCCTTTTGATGTGTTGTCTCATCTTCTGTGATTATTTTCTCATCAATCCCGGATAGGGTTTTTCTTTTGCATTTGCCCTTGCCATTTTGAACCATCTAATTCATCCAGAGGAATACTTTATAATTGTTTTTCCTTTGCTATATATATTATATAACTAAAGAAATTTATCTTTCGGTAGTAAACTACCTTCAAGATCTCTGAGTCATTCCATAGTCCCTTGTCAGAAAGCATACAACCACCTTTATCTGCACAAGTACAAGTACCACCCAAGAACTCTGGAAGTTCACTGGTAAATACGATAGACATATCAGGTGTTATTTATAGTCTTAAGGAGTAATGCTATACAGTGCCATATTGGAAGAACATACTAATAAATCAATTAATTTGGTCAAGAAGATTAACGTTACTCAATTCTAAATTATGTCACAGCATGATCTTAGAACTTAGATAGCCTAAATTTCTATGGAGATGAGTATGAGATAAAATAATTCAATGAGAAACGAGAAAAATTTAACCTGGCATCAATGATTTCAAGCAACTTGCTCTGGTATTTGTTACCTAGGACCTGGTCAATAAATCATTAATCTGCTCAGTGCCCCTGCTTAACTGAAATCGACCTTAGTTCAAATTGATTAGTAGATTAAAAATGCTTACATGGATTTTTGAGGTGGTCTTGGGATCAAGGAATGACTTAACGGTATTCCACAAGAGCCTAAATCCAGAACCAGCATTGATGATGAACATACGGTTCAGGGTCTGTGTGCAAAGGAAAGTTCAATTAGGGTAAATTCAGAAGACCATTTAAACTAGGGAGGCAAGGCAACCAAAACAATTAACATGCCCATGTAGATAAACCAGTACCTCAGGATAGTTGTCACCATCTATCTTCTGAAGACGCTGGATGAGATCTCTTGCAGCTTTGTTCATACTTGCATCAATTTGTTAGAGTCAACTTGACCCAATCTTTCAATGTAATCAGGTCGTCCATCCTTATCAACTCCATGATGCCCTTGTGGGTAGTATTTTAGAACTTCATCTATTTCCTTGAATTCAAAATCCTTAACAACACAAAAAGTTTATGGTTAAATAAATAAAAAGTTACACAGAAGAACAAAACATGAAGAGTGATTTTTCTTTTTCCACAAGAATACCTCCATGATAGTATCAGCACCAGCATATCTGCCCACATTTGTTTTGTTTTCTCAATGTCAAACTTCCTTGCTTTCAAGAATCTGAATCATCGTGTAGTAAAATTATAGGGCAATTAGAACTTTGCAATTAAGGCATTAAATGAAGCTACTCATGCTACAACTATAAATAAATAAACGAGAAACTATGTCACAAGGACTACCTTAGCATCATATGATGATCATCATGTTTTGAGGGTAATAGCTCTTCCAAGATAAGTGCTTGGCGAAAAGCATCAACTGCCTGCAACTCTTCTGCATCAATTTCATCCTCAATAGAAACAGACATAGTCCTGCTGTGCCTCCGCCCCTTCTTTGCAAAGGAATGCTTGAACTTAGTTGAGGCACTGATTGCCACCTTCTTCAGCGACCCAAGCCTTTTCTTCTTTTCATCCTCGGAATATTCAATTTCATGACCTAATAATTTTTAATAACATGATAGAAAGAAATTCATACGCTAAACATCTTCATCCTGCTGCTGTTGTGTCTATTAACATCCTAGGAAAATATAAATATACATGCTTCTCCAATAGCATAACATTTGGATTTATAACTACTTTCTGTTTGTTAGCAAACTAACAATTTCCCTAATGAATGGCGTTGAATGCAAGACACCATTAGAATTCTATTGGCTGTAAAACTTATATCCTTACATTTTTACAGATACATACTGTAAGCCACAAACATTAATCCATTGTTCATTTGTTTAAAACTTTAGACTAGAGTTGCTGCAATGGAAACCAAGCCATAGAGAAGTCAAATCATCTTCATTTCTACCAATGATCCCCATTTGGGTAAGCGGCATGCATAAGCTCTAATAAGATAAGCAAGCGCATTATAAATAGAAATAGAAAATGCTTGTCTGTGATGAACAACTGATTTCAGTTTCCTCTATTTTTCACTTTTCTCATCATCATACGTTAAAAAGCATGCGTAATTGTTATGGCATGCCATTTCACATTCTAGTACAAAGATAAACGTATAAAATAGATAAAGATTTCATTGTGCATGCATAAAATCGAAGTAAATTTAGACAAAGAACTGCAAAGGGTTGCAAGGAAAAGTTATGAGATATGAAATTCAACATTTCAATTAATTAGACTTACCAAGTTTCATCGGTCGGTCAACAGGTGCGGACACAATGTCACACATGATTAAATGAATCTCGTAATCTTACTCAAATGAATACAGACAGCCGTAAGGCAGAAGAGAATCAAGCACTCACATACATCAAATGCCCTCACGTGTACCTACACCTTTTAGAACAACATCAACATGTCAGGAAGCTTAAAAAACAAATTCTTTATGCAATAAAACAACCAACCATCTTTGTATTTAGCATGCATGGGAAAAGAAGAAGAAGATAGACATCTTGATGAGCAAACGTAGCTCAAGCAGCTAGAAACGCTAAAAAGGTATCTATAAGGTGAAGGATTAACATTATATTAATTCATAGGTAATGAAGGAGGAGAAGAAGAAAGAATCGTAGGAGATGAGATGATACCTTGCTATACATGAATATAGCAATAGAAAAGTGCAAATATATCATCCGAATAAATCTCTCAAAGTGCGGCCATGACGGGAAGCCAGGTTGGTACAACTACAAAACAATTTTAGACTTTGCCGTTTTTGTTTATTTATTGTCATTTGCCATTGTCGGGGTCTTCATGATATGACTCCGTTTCAACTTCAGTTGCTACGAGAGACAAACAAATATACGGAGTTGGTGTTGGCGAAATGCAAGCCGCTCCGTTCCTTCACAATCACATATTTTCTCCTTTGCACCCAACCTCACCAACTCATCTTACGTTTCTGTCCTGTTTACTGTCTGTTAAATTACATTATTTTTCTTCCAAATACTCTCTCCATATATAGACACTTCCATTGCACTCTTACTTGCTTGCAGAAGCTTCTCTTCAATTATCTTCCTTCTTACCTTAGGTGGCTTCATTTTTACCCAGCTGACATATAGGGGATAATAATAGCTTGTTCAAATATATTATTGCCCACAATTTTATTTAAAGAAAATGTTAGAAAAAAAATTTTTTTATTAAAAAAAGTATAACTGATAAGTCTGATATATTGATTTGTTGAAATGAATATGAATTTTTATACAAAAAAAAAATGTGACTTTATAGATTTCAAAAAATATAGTTAACGATACACGTAGGGGTATATATACTATAGTTTTTGTATGTCTAATTTTAATTTTTTGTATGTGTACCATTGTCTTTTCTTTAATATATTAAATTCAATTTAATTATATGATGTTGCTTGATTTAGGAGATTCATTGTCCATCCCAATAGTTAATGACTTGAACAATTCACATTTGAGCTGGCTGGTGGAAGGGATTGAGCTGGAAGTACAAGTTAACTGACACGTAATATGATGCTATCTAGATTCACGCCTGTTACCACTCACTAAAATGAAAATGCTATCCCACGTTGCTCACAACAAGGAAAAGAGAGGGAAAACAAAAAGGAGACCTTGTCAATCGTGGATGACTTCATGACCTGGAGCTCTTGCTTCCTTGGTATTCATCATCTCCACTTCCTTATGCTTTTGAGGAATTTTATATTTATAACTTATATGCCATTCACTTCTACCTACTAGGTCACTTAAGAAATCACCCTTCATTATTTATTATATTTTTCCTTCAAATTATACCAATATACACCAAATTAATTATTTTTGTTAAGTAAGATGATTTCACTTGGTGACACAACACTTATCACTTTGTAATGATTCATAATTGATATGAGGTTATGGCCTTTCTTTTTTAGTGGGAATGAGAAACTCTGGGTATGTATTCCTAACTGCCCAACGATATGTTTTCGTCAATCTTGATGGTAAATTTTATCTTGGAAGTCATTGTACCCGCTACAAAAATTGGTGAAAAGATGGATAATGTTTTAGCTCAGGTTTTTCCCAGCAGAATATTATATTCTTCTTTTGTTTCTTGTGATTTTGACTGAACTAGTTGTCAGGATATTATTGATGTTAGTTGACTGTTTTGTCTATTATTATTTTTGACAAAATTAAAACTTAGTCTTGTTTATTATTACCGGCCTAATTTTGACCACAAACAAAACAATAAGTCACCAATACTTAGAGCTACGCTTGTGCTAGGAAAGTTTTAATCTACAGTTGTGTAGTTAAAATTGTGGCAGTAGCATGTGGTCAGCTTAGGATGTTAATTGCTACTCAAGCATGAAAATTCTAAGGCTTACAAGTTATAACCTCTGACTCTGTCAACCCATGCACCATCTCCTATTCTTTACCCTTTTAAAAAAAAAAAAAGTTTCAAGTCATGTCAACAAAATTGGTGTTTTTTCTTTGGGGAATTCTTTGGTATATACTTGTCTCTTTTTTCAAGTAATAATATTTAGAATGAGTTGTCAAATATTTTATTAATTATTAATAATTTTTAAATATTTATTTTAAAATTAATATTCAATAAATACTTGACAATTCAGGTTTGAATTTATATTCATCATAGTATCACAGAAATTTTTTTATCATTTAGAATTTTTAAAAAAAACTTATTATATAACACCTTATATAAATATTATATGTCGATGTGAACATGAATAAATGTTGAGATATATTATATTTCGAGATAAATACATATACCTTACAATGTAAGGGTAATATTAGTTGATGTGGTATTAAATCTTCAAATAACCAGATTGTTTTCTTTTAAGAAGTATATATATATATATATATATATATAGAGAGAGAGATATATATATATATATATATAGAGAGAGAGAGAGAGAGAGAGAGAGAGAGAGAGAGAGAGAGAGAGAGAGAGAGAGAGAGAGAGAGAGAGAGAGAGAGAGAGAGAGAGAGAGAGAGAGAGAGAGAGAGAGAGAGAGAGAGAGAGCAATAATAGTAAGTAGCTAGCTGGGGTTGTTGACTGTGGAAGGGGTTAACCGGGTACGGCATTGAAACCCTGGATTTTGGTGCTTTAGTAAGCCACTCCTGCAGTTCAAGTGAGCAATCAATCAATATCCTCCACCACAAGTATTGACCGATTCCCAGTGGAAATCAACAACTTCCCGAGCTCAGAATTACACCTAAGATCAGTGTGCTCCAAATCATATATATCAAAAAGACAAAACTTAGCTTTATTTTTTTATGTTTATTATATTTATTTTACTAATCAAATTATGATATATGTATATTTTAAAAAAAAAGAGTAGAAAAGAGAACATTAATAAATACATATAATAATTTAATTGATAGAATAAATATAATAAACATAAAAAAGTATAACTAAATTTTGTACATATCAAAATTAAGATAAGATACTTAGGCATTGCAGCAATGAAGCTGGATTTCCCAGTCCCCGGAGGCCCAAACAACAAGTACCCAAGTTTCCAGGCCCAATCAAGCTTGAGCGTCTTCCGCTATGTTTGTATTGAAATTGTGGATTGAATTGCAAGTGGGACCAAAAGAAAGCTATTATAAATGATAGACGACGGTGGGCCAGTTGTTTGCAAGGCCTTTTAAGTTCTAAACATGTTATGGTATCACCTGCCTTCATTTTCTTTTGCTTTTCCATAAACCTCAATTATATTATATCGTTTATTATCACAAAAGGAGAAGCTAGTTACAACTTGCTGCAGGCGGGTTAGCAGAAAAAGTGCAGAAGGAGACTTGACTTATCATGAGCTGTATTTTTAGATCAAAACCAGTCAGTCGGTCCTTCTATCTGTTTGACGGTCAGCAGTATCACAAATCTATGGCAATTAGAATGTTAACGTCAACCAAGGACTACAATCTAATTGTATTTAACCAAACCATGTGAGTTTGCTCATGCAAATTAACATTGATTAATAATCATGTTCTCAACTATAAATGACACGTTATACTATATATACATGTCCTTTAATCATTCCATGTGAGGTGCTTATATGAATATACTCATTATTTCATGCAACTAAATTAACATAGGTTTTTCCATTTTAAAAAAACAAGTGTTTTGTCCATTTTAAAAAATAAATTTCGGAATTGATAATCATTGATGACCCCAAGTTTCTTGTAGGTTTTTTATTTATATATGTTAACGAGTTATTATATTTTTATACAATAAAGGAACCCGATCGTAAAATTCTATGAATTTGTGAAAGTTTACTCTCCTAATATTTTGGTTAAGGTGTTCTCACTTTAATTTACTTTCTAACATCTTACACTTAATAAAAGGAGTTCGAACTATATATCATCAGATGCACTATTTTTTTTAGTTTAGATAATTATACATAGTTTAACAAAAATAAGAGGAGACAAGGCTATTTATGAACATATTTAATCAGATGACAATTTTTAGAACACGAAACTGCATTAATATTTTATTATATATGAAACATTAATTAAACCCTTTTCTTCTTCTATTATTCATCAGGATGTCATAATTTTTTGCAATTTGAACCCCAAAATAATTCTATCAAACCTCAATTTAATTACTTGAGAATCTAAATTCAATTTGCTTTACGAGTCTCATATTGTATTTCCTTTTAGTTTTGTCTTCTAAATTTGATCTTCATATATGATTTGACTTAGCATAAATTAGAAAAGAAAAAAAAGGAGAAATTATTATATACTCCTATAGCTTCAATAAACGTATACTTCAAATATTTATCATTAATTTTAAATATATTCACAATAGTTGAGATTTTTTTGAAACTTGTATTTATTGCTATTCTAAAAATATGGTATAGTTTATAAGAAAAGAACGGTAATGTTTGTTGCACGTCATTTTTATTTATTTATTTATTTTATGAATTTCTTTATCCATTTTCTTGCTAGAGGGTTGATCTTGTTCACGACCTACATGCTTGTGGGTCCTAATGCAGGAATCATAACTAATCCTGCTTAATTGATGTGAAGAAAAATGACGTGCAATATCAAAATAATGCAAGTTGCAAGAGGAAACACTTTTGATTGGTCAAATTTAAACTTATGCAATTAACTAATTAAAGAGGAAGCTTGATATACTTTTTTACAACTTTATTGAACCTATACGTGATATTCCTATGTAACATTTATCCTCCTTTGACAAATTGAACAGACAGTCCCTAAAGGCAATGGAAGTATATGGAACACACATAAAGTACAGTATCTTTTGTACCCTTTGTACAAGGGTAAACCCAACACAAACTACATGACAATTTCTTTAACTTTTATAAAGTCACTATCCCATTTTTGAAACTACCTCTCCACCACCCACCCCACCATCTCCATCACTTTTCTTCACAAACCTGCATCAAACGGCACGCCGCTACCAGGAATCCACAAGTTTCCAGCCAAGAAATCTCCAACAGAGAATTTCACAGCCACAGTAGGATTGGTTATTACTCGAAAACCTGGCCATTTAACCCTCCCTGCAGTGTTAGCACCAGGTCCTGTGTTCATATACTCACCATAATAGAGGGTGCTCAAAGCAAAGCTTCCACTCCACGGACACCAACCTGCAGGGTTAATCAACCCATCAAGGCTACTCTTCATGATCACAGTCCTCGAGTACTTTTTCCATGGCCGACCCAGAAAGGTTTTGAAAGAGCTTTGAAAAGGTTTCAAGTCCCCAGATGCAGTTACACGGCAGTTATGGATGATAATGCCTGTGTTCTCATTAGGATCGGTTCTCCCTTGAGCTGTGACCGTGTTCTGCTGGTTGCTCATCGGTTTCCTCACGTAGATGTTGCAGTTCTGAAGCACTGTCACGGCATCCCCGAAGATGAAGTCTACGGTTCCGTATATGTCACAGTCACGGTAGAATTGGCGTTGAGAGTATACATATAAGGTGTCTTGGTAGCCCTTGAAGCTACAGCGGTAGAACACCGAGTGGTCGGCGCCGGAGCGAAGAGCCACCGCTTGGTGCTTCTGTGGTCCGGCTGTGTTCTCGAAGGTTATGTCCTTGGCGATGAAGCCCTCACCGGAAACCGCTGCAAAAAAGAAGGGATTTAATGAGTACATCTAATTATACATATTTATACATATATCACGTCATATTTAAATATTTTTTAATATATAATTATAATTAATCTCACCTCCTATTCTACATATTTATACTCTCTGATTCTAATACTTACTTCAAACGTAATTTGATGTTTTTTTTAATGATGTGAAAGTAACATTTTTTTTATTTTAACTACATGAGTGTGTGAAAATTTTACACACAAAAAAACTTATAATATTCTTACACCATGTCCTTTTTAACAATAAAATAAAAGAAATACATATTTTAATAAATTCTCTCTCTGTCTTATATTTTTTCAAATAAGTAAAATGTCAAAATAATATATGATTTTTAGTGTGCAAATATCATTTCTTCTATAAAAAGTTTACATTTTTTATATTTTTTTTGTCTTTTATATGACAAGAAGTTTTATGTTTCACCCAGTTCCTTTCATGATCATCCTTAATGCTATGTTGTACAGAAATACATAGTGCCTGTCCTTGTCTCAAAGGGGCTAAGTGACGAATAACATGATAATTAAGTTTTCGAAGTCTCTGAATGGATTTAACTCTTTAAAAGTGGGGAATTAGTTTTAAAGAAAAAAAGTAAGAAATGTTAACTATTGATTAAAAAAATTAAAAGACTAAATTTTAACAAATCTGGAGTTTGTTATGACATGTGAAAGTATTTTATTATAATATCAATTATTGATTTTCTCATCAACACTTAAAATCTCCCACTTTTTCCATTAGAGGAGCTAGGTCCATGTGTGAATATGTGTACTTGTTACTATTCCATTGAGGAATATCATATTCTGCCGCAGTCATACATATATGAAAACATGAGTTAATGATGAACTTACCAAAAGTAGCTGAACGAAAAGTGGTGGAGCCATCTTGTGCGTTATCGTTGCCAGTAACAATGGTAACATCGATCCCATCTCCAATGATCATTAAGTTCTTCACTTTCTTCTTGATATCAACACTCTCTCGGTAAACGCCTGCTTTCACGTGCACAACAACACGCCCTTTCCCACTCAACCTAGCAGCTGCAGCCACACCCTCAGAGATGGTCTTATAGTTCCCACTCCCATCTTGTGCAACCACAATATCAGCTTTTGGTGCTTGCCCCGTTGCCTGAAGAAGCCTTCCATCCGAAGCTGACACCCAATAAGGGAAGCCATCTGAAAGCAACCTTCGCCCACCAACTTGTTTAGTCGATGATGATGATGTCAAAGCCATAGCCTTGTTAATGGACAAGGAATTGCTAAGCAATTTGGAAAAGTTGCTTAACATGGATGGGAAATAGTTTAGGTGAGAGGGAAGGTTGAATTCAATAAAACCATTTTGACAAGTTTGATAGTTGGCAATAGATGCACTTTGCCAAGTTAACCTATCATTTAGATTGTTTGAGCTCATTGAGCGGTTGAGCAGATAAATTGTGTCCTCATAGAGCTCCAAACAATCTTTCCATGCTGATTTGGCTCGCTTGTCTTTGAAATTATTCAATTCCATGGTTGAGACAAGTTTGTGGGCTTCAATGGCTTGGTCCATGGTGACCTTAAGGGCCATATCATAGAAGGAAGAAGATGAAGTACCTAGGGTTGATAATGTATTGGCAGTGTCAATGTAATGCTTGCAAACATGCGGGTATGGGGTTTGATTGCATGATAATTCTTTGCCATGCACAACCAAGAAAGAATAAAGAAGAAAGTACCCAATGCAACAGTTGAATAAGAGCTTGTCCATTTGAAAAATGTAGTGACCAAAATATTTTTCTCTACTGTACGGCAAGCTAGCTAGGAATGAGAGAATTCTCTTAGAAATGCTTATGAATGATAAGTGCAAGGGAATGGTGCTATATATAGGCAAGAACTTGGCTTTGGTAGGCCATGCAGGTATACATATTTGTGGGTGTTAATGCACGGGATGATTGATGAAACGCCGTAGGGTTTTACATTTCCAAAAGTTCTTGGCTATGTTATTTGAGGGGCCGTATATAAAAAAATAAAAATAAAATCATGCATGACGTTTACGTGAAAATACAATGTTAGCATTACAAATTCATCAAATTAAATTAGAATAGAGATAGCGGGAGGAATCTCTAGGTTTTATAATTTGAATTAAAATATAAATGTTTGGGCTTGTCTAGTATAAAAGATAGAATAAGAATTAATAATATTAAATTTAATAGTATAAAATTTAATAGTATAATATTTAATATGCAATTATTAAAATATCGAGTATTTAAAATTATAATAAAATTTTTTTATAGTAACTTATATATCAAAATTTAATCGGTCTAATCTCAATTCTAAGACTTAATTAAGTTATCTATTATTTTAATAAATAATTAAAAGAGATTTAATAAATAAATTTATATAATATAATATTTTTACACTAAATAATTAATATAAATCATAATATATTATATTAACTTATTCTATTATATCTAATATAACATACAAACGAATTCTTAATTTTTTAAATTTAAATTAGTTGAAGCAGCTAAGCTAAGTCACTAGTCTTTTTTTAATAAATAAAATTATAGGAGACATTACTTTGGTAATTTTAATGAATAGAGCATTAAAAATTACTTTTCCTTTCAATAAATACATTTCCTGATAATCAAAATTGTATTCTTTTTCTTATGAGGGATTAAATCGCTTACCACCTGTCTTGTTTATAGCTAATCCACTAGTTTGATACCTTAGTGTATGTTACGATTTTTCTGCCAAGTAAAATTTCTTTTTTTTTTATTTTTTTAGAATATCCGCCAGGTAAAATTTCAAAAAGTGGAAGTGATGGATATTACCATATAACAATTAAATAATGGGTCATGCATGGGTCTTTCTATTTCATAATATCACTTTTAATGACATTAGTCAATAAAATATAATTATAGCATAATGCGTTCCTGGCACCGTTGGCTCCCACTCGTCGATTTTGGTGGCATAATTTCTTCCACTTATATCCTCTCTTGCAAATAGGAGAAATTGCTTTCAAACTAAGTACAATCTTATTATTACGGAATTCTGAATAAAAATTTATCACTATCCAAAACCCAAAACCAAGATTATTTCCAGTTCCTCTGAAATCAAGACATGTTACTGGTGTCCTATCCAATAACTTATCATCATTATATTCATTTTGCAAATAAAAAATAAAAAAATATATTTAAGTCTTAATGATCAGTTAGAGACCATTCTAATAAAAAAATAAAAACAAAAATAGACCAAGCGATCATGCAGTCATTAATTAGCTACAGATGATGTAGCTTCCTTTTGTAGCACAACCACAGTTCTCCTAACACACGAAATGACTCGTGAAGCTTTGGGGTTTTGATTATGATAGCATTTTATTTATTCATCTAAGAGCATATTTGGTAATATTTTATTATTGAAATAAATTTTTTAAAAATTATTTTAATAATGTTATAATATATTGACAAAATTAATTTTAATTTTTACATGAAATTTAATATATTATAATTTTTTTATAATATTAAAAATTAAAATTTATGATTTTAATTTATAAATTATTCATTTTATTTTAAAATATAAATATTATTTTATTTTTAATTAAATAAATTTTTTAATAATTATATACTTATTTTAATAATTTAATACATAAAAATATATTTTTTATATTATCTAAACGAAATAGATTAACTTAAAATTAATTTTTAACTAATATATTTAAATATAAAAATAAATTAATTATAATCAATTATAACAAAAAAAAATTATACAATAATTAATTATTAAAATAATTAAATTTTTATAACTATTATAAACACACTAAAATCAAAACCTAAACCCCAATAATTAGATTGGGTGAACGTCACAGTAAAAGTTACTTCTCCTTTTAACAAGTATGTTTTTCGAGAATCAAAATTATGTTATCTTCTTTAGAAGAAATTGGGTCGCTTATCACCCATCTTGTTGGTCGTTTATAGATTTGTATTTTTTTATATTATATTTTTATGTAATTAAGTAAATAAAAAGATAGATATAAAAATATTTATTAATAAAATCTAATTATAATTTGTAATTTTTTATAATTTTTGTATTTTTTTACTTAATTACATAAAAAATAATATAAAATGATTCAAATCCATAATTAACCACTAATTTGATTCCTTAGTGTGTGTTACATTTTTCTGCCACGTAAAATTTCAAAAAGTGGAAGTGATGGATATATACTATATAACAATTAAATAATGGGCCATGCATGGTTCTTTCCATTTCAAAATATCACTTTTAAAGACATTAGTATATAATTATAGCATAATGCGTTCCTTGCACCGTTGGCTCCCACTCGTTGATTTTTATGGCATAATTTCTTCCACTTATATCCTCTCTTTCAAATTGGAGAGATTGCCTTCAAACTAAGTACAATCTTATTATTACGGAATTCCGAATAAAAATTTATCACTATCCAAAACCCAAAACCAAGAGTATTTCCAGTAACTTAAATATAGTTCTTCACAGGTAATCTAGAGTTATGTTCCTAAGAAATCAAGACATATTACTGGTGTCCTATCCAATAACTTATCATCATTATATTCTTTTACCAAAAAAAATTTAAATAAATAAATAAAAACCTAAGAAGAAGGTGTATTTAAGTCTCAATGATCAGTTAGACACCATTCTAAAAAAAAAAAAACAGAAACAAAAACAAAAACAAAAACAGATCAAGTGATCATGCAGCATTAATTAGCTGAAGACGATGTAGCTTCCTTTTGTAGCACAACCATAGTTCTCCTAACACACGAAATGACTCGTGAAGCTTTGGAGTTTTGATTATGATAGCATTTTACTTTTGAATCTAAAGCAGAACCTGAACCCCAGTAATTAGATTGGGGGAACGTCACAGCTCCATGGACATAGTGCTCTTTCTGTCACCCCACCCCCCCAACCCATTAAGAGCTATTACAGACAGTTACAGATATGGTTGTTAGTGAGTCGTCTACTTGTTCATGTATGAGTGAGTATCGATATTGTACACATTTGTCACAGTGACACCACGTGGCCCCCAAGGGGCTCGTTCTTATCTAGCTTTTATTAAATGTGAGGCACACGTGTCGAGCCACTGGTCTCAAATTTCCTGATATTCATCTATCCTAACATTTAGTGTACGGATATATTTCTGTTTTATTTTGTTTCTGCATCCTTCGTTAATTGATAATTAGTACTTAATAATAAAAATGATAATATATAGTCCTTTTCATAACCTCTTTCATTAGGACAAGACTACTTCAACCACCTAGGCAACGGTACCAAAGAAGCAGTCTTGCAGCCAATAAATTTCTGAGTAACCTTGCCCACACACCTTATTTTAAAAATTTGTTTAAATTAATTTTAATGTAGCAGTTTTAAAATTGTATAATTTAGAGTGTATTTAGTAAAAATTAAATTAGTTTTTTTAAATTTTTTTTAAAAAAAGTTATTGTAATAGTATTAAATTATGTTTAATAAAATTAATTTTAATTTTTGTACTAAATTTAATGTAAAATAAAAAAAAAATTAAAGTTAATTTTTATAATATTAAATATTAAAACTTATGATTTTATCTTATAAATTATTTCTTATAAGATGTAAATATTATTTTAACTTCAATAAAATAATTTTTTTAATTATTTTATATATATTTTAATAATTTAATATATAAAAATAATTTTTTATATCATCTAAATAAATCAGATTAATTTAAAATCACTTTTTAACTAATGTATCTAAATATAAAAAATAAATCAATTATAATCGATTATAATAAAAAATTTATACAATAATTATTATTAAAATAATCATATTTTTATAATTTTTTCAAACACATTTACTGTCACCGAGCTTCAAAAAGGTACACTATGATCCCTTAAATATTCAAAACTGCACGTTTTTTTTTAAACTTTTTTGCTTAAACTGCACAAGTAATTCAATGATCCTTATGTGAATTTTTTTTTTCAAAAAGGAATATTTGATTAGCGATTTAGCAACAATAATATATAAAATATATTTTATAAATATTTTATCCACAATAGTCAATTAGTCATTTAAAACAATCTACGTCAAGTTACCATTTAGCTTCTGTTTATTATTCTCATGCTACGTTATCAATTAGGAAATTGAGTACATCGCTTATTAAAATATCAGCAAGGTCAAGGTATCATTCATACTATCTGCAGTAATGCACATAATTAAAATCTGGTACCTATCAGAATTCTGACCATATGGGCATAACATCTTCCAAACAACTGCAGGATATAGAAAACTTTGCATTACATCTATTTATTAGGAGTTGTGCAGATGTTCTTCTATATCGGGTAAGGTTTTAGTATAATTAATCTTTTTCTTGGGTTATTACTGTGCTGAACTTAATTTAAGAATAATCTCAGCTCAATTAAACAATTCATAAGAAGTAAGAGCAACTAATAAACTGTGGCTTAAATAGTAAATAAACTTGAGTAAAACGGTTAAGGGTCTATGCAATATCAGGACTTCAAGCTTGCAAAAACATATTGTTGGGAAGGACAACATCAGTAATTAGTCTTAATTATACTAAAATAGTGTGAGGATACTCATCAAAGACCAAAAAAGAAGCAAGAGCAAACCTTTCAGGTACATGAACATGAACAGTTTTCCTTAAATGAGATTTTGTTGCCAACACCAGAAGTCTTACTTTCATAAGGTGGAAGAATTTTTATTATAAATTATCAACCACATAATTTAGGTCCCATTATTTTTATGAATTTATATAGTCATGACGTCCATCAGATCATATAACTGTCGTTGTCATGGTGTAAGTAAAAGTTCTTACACTAAGCAATAACCTTTATATTTATCGAGGAAGGAAAGTGGCAACACAAGGTTCAAATGAAGAAGCAAAGCAGGATTAAGACTTTCTAACAAAACCTATATGTTCCAGGTACTAAAGTGGGCTTAGGTTGGTATAGTTTGATAGGTAAGAAAGAGACTCACTAGAAATTTATGAATGAGGCAATAGTAAGGTCAATGACACCTAGATAGATCAGTAGAATGATCACAAAGTATGGTTGATATGAGTGTTTGGGTAAAGATGGAACATCCTTAGTCTAGATTACCTGACTGGTTTATATAGATGATCTGAGCACTGACTCCTCGGATACTTGTCATTCAAGCCATTTAGAACTTTGAGCGTTAGGATTCGTTATATGCCCAGTCATTAAGGCATGAACCGTTCACAATCGTTGGTCATGATGGTGTCAGCCAGTGACCGTTGGGGGATCATATTAAGCACGTGTTTAACGAGTTGTTTCCCATTCGAGCATAGACTGGTTGGATCTTACAAGCAAGACCTCGGTCGGGTTGACCCAGCTACTGCTGGGCTTGTTATTCCAAAATAGGCCTACTTAACAGATGGTTTGTATGGTCGGCTTGTATAGGTCTATGGTAGGCCTATTATATCTTAGGCCAGGGATGATCCATAACCCCTCAGCTTGGTCATCTGTAAAGATAGGCCGAACTTAAGAATGATCGAATGAGAAATGGGTCAGGAGGGTATGACCTCAGCAGGATTTACTGGGCTGGATCGTCTTCATTACCACGGCCAGATTTACCGGGCTAGGTCGTCTTCATGACCTTAGCCGATTTTATCGTGCTGGGCCGTCTTCAAGACCTTGGCCGAATTTATCGGGCTGGGCCGTCTTCATGACCTCGGCCGATTTTATCGGGCTGGGCCGTCTTCAAGACCTCGGTCGGATTTACCGGGCTGTGTCGTCTTCATGACCTCGGCCGGATTTATCGGGCTGGGTCGTCTTCATGACCTCGGTCGAATTTACCGGGCTAGGTCGTCCTCATGACCTCGGCCAATTTTATCGGGCTGGGCCGTCTTCATGACCTCGACCAGATTTACCGGGCTGGGTCGTCTTCATGACCTCGGTCGGATTTATTGGGCTGGGCCCTCTTCATAACCTCGGTCGAATTTACTGGTTGGGTCGTCTTCATGACCTCGGTCGAATTTACCGAGCTGGGCCGTCTTCATGACCTCGTCCAGATTTACCGTGCTTGGTCATTTTCATGACCTCGGTCGAATTAAGCAGTCTAGGAATTAAAAACTTTATTCTAATTTAGACAACAATGGAAAATAACTTTATTAATAATATTATGAAATTAAGATGTGCATCATTAAAACCTTCCAGACAAAATCAATGGAAAAATCTGACATTACAGCTCGAACGTAACGCTTTCAAGACGAATTTGAGCTTCCACCTCCTACAAACGCACTGACTATTCAATCTATGACTCCCCTGATCACCTGGTCTCTAGAATCAGAAGTTGTCGCGACTGCTTTGCCCTTTTCTCCTGGGCTAAGACTCCTCCGCTTGGACTGGTTTCCTTCCATCGCTTCTCTGCTTCGGCTTCTACGTCGGTAGACGTATTTTTCAAGCTGACCCTCTCGGATGAGTTGTTCAATTTTATCCTTCAAGGTAATGCATTCCTCGGTTGTATGCCCATACCTTTTGTGGTAATCGCACATTTTGCTTTTATCAACATTGACCTGCTCCCTCGGCTGTTCTGCACTCTTTGGATGCTGGATAATATCAGTGTTATAGACATCCCAGAATATTTGCTCCAGTCGAGTGGTCAGTGGCGTATATACATCATACCAAGGTTGTGGATGGCTTAAAGCTACCCGAGGAACATGATCAAATCGGTCAGTTTTTTCCTCCACTCTCAACGGTCTGTCCCTTTGATTTGTTCCTCGTCGTCCATATGGTCGGTCTTGGAAACTCGGTCGGATAGAAATTTAAGGATTACTTGAATTTCCTCTGGCTTCGGATCCTGAGTACTCCTGCTCCATTTGTCTTCTTGCAGTTGCAATCTCCTCCATGTTTATGTATCCCAAAGACCTGGTTCTCAAATCATCCAAATCCACAGGTGGTTTTCTAGCCAAAGAATCTGTAAAGGGTCCTGGTCGCAGTCCGGCCATGATAGTATGTAGAGACACAGCAGGGTTAAGATCCTTGATCTGAACTGCTTCCTCACCAAATCTCCTCATGAACTCCTTGAGTGATTCATCCCAACCTTGCTTCAAGTTGATAAGGCTAGCCGAAGTCTTTTGGTGAGTCCTGCTAGTAGAAAAATGGTTAAGAAATTTAGCTGAAAATTCTGCGAAATCATAAATCGAACTTGCTTCAAGGCTCGAGAACCAAAGTAACGCTAATTTCTTTAAGGTCATCGGGAAAGCTCGGCATTTGATAGGGTCGGTTCCCCCGTTCAAGAGCATCATCGAATTAAACATTATAAGATGCTCCTGAGGGTCGGTCGTCCCATCATAAAGCTCCATGGTCGGAAGTCGGAAACCTTCTGGAAGGGGAATCGACATTATGAAATCAGAGAAAGGATGGTCAAAAATTGGAGGAGGATAACTTGTCTGTCGATGAGCTTCTCTATTTGTAGTGTTTTCTTCAGGCCTCCTTTCAGTCTCCCTTTCAAGCTCAACACGTGACTGATCTTTGTTAGTTATCTGATTGATTCGGCTATGAATATCTCTGATGGCCTGCATCAACATTTCAATGAGGTTGGGCTGAGGACTCTCTTAGTGGATTTCGTTGTCGACGTTGCTTTCGTTAGTGGCCATAATTCGTTGGAAAGATGACTTCGGTGAAGATGAAGTTGGCAAGATAACTATGGTGAAGGAAAAGTTAGTTGGTTGTGGGGTAGGAAAGTTTTACCTGTGCCCCACGATAGGCGCCAAATGTTCCAGATACTGAACAGGACCTAGGTCGGTATAGTTCGGTATAGTAGCTACCCGAAGTCAAAGGGACAAATCAAAGGGACAGACCGTTGAGAATGGAGGAAAAAATTGACCGATTTGATCGTGCTCCTCAGGTAACTTTAAGTCATCCACAACCTCGGTATGATGTATATACGCCGCTGACTACCCGACGGGAGTAAATATTCTGGGATGTCTATAACACTGGTATTATCCAGCATCCAAAGAGTGCAGAACAGCCGAGGGAGCAGGTCAATGTTGATAAAAGCAAAAAGTGCGATTACCACAAAATGTATGGGCATACGACCGAGGAATGCATTACCTTGAAGGATAAAATTGAACAACTCATTAGAGAGGGTCAGCTTGAAAAATACGTCTACCGACGTAGAAGTCGAAGCAGAGAAGCGAGGGAAGGAAACCAGTCCAGGCGGAGGAGTCTGAGCCCAGGAGAAAAGGGCAAAGCAGTCGCGACGACTTCTAATTCCAGAGGCCAGGTGATTAGGGGAGTCATAGATTGAATAGTCAGTGCGTTTGTAGGAGGTGGAAGCTCAAATTCGTCTTGAAAGCGTTACGTTCGAGCTGTAATGTCAGATTTTTCCATTGATTTTGTCTGGAAGGTTTTAATGATGCACATCTTAATTTCATAATATTATTAATAAAGTTATTTTTCATTGTTGTCTAAATTAGAATAAAGTTTTTAATTCCTAGTTTGCTTAATCCGACCGAGGTCATGAAAACGACCAAGCATGGTAAATCTGGCCAAGGTCATGAAGACAGCCCAGCCTGATAAATTCGATCGAGGTCATGAAGACGACCCAACCAGTAAATCCGACCGAGGTCATGAAGACGGCCCAGCCCAGTAAATCTAGCCGAGGTCATGAAGATGACCTAGCCCGGTAAATTCGGCCGAGGTCATGAAGACGACTCAGCCCGATAAAATCGGCCGAGGTCATGAAGACGACCTAATCCGGTAAATTCGGCCGAGATCATGAAGATGACCCAGCCTAGTAAATCCGGCCGAGGTCATAAAGACGGCCCAGCCTGATAAAATAGACCGAGGTCATGAAGACGACCCAGCCCAGTAAATCCGACTAAGGTCATGAAGACAACCCAGCCTGGTAAATCCGGCCGAGGTCTTGAAGACGACCTAACCCGATAAAATTGGTCGAGGTCATGAAGACAGCCTAGCCCAATAAAATCGGCCGATGTCATGAAGACGGCCCAGCCCGGTAAATCCGGCCGAGGTCATGAAGACGACCCAGCCCGGTAAATCCGGTCGAGGTCTTGAAGACGGCCCAACCCGATAAAATCGGTTGAGGTCATGAAGACGGCCTAGCCTAGTAAATCCGGCCGTGGTAATGAAGACAATCCAGCCCGGTAAATCCTATCGAGGTCATACCCTCCTGACCCCATTTCTCATTCAACCATTCTTAAGTTCGGCCTATCTTTACAGATGACCAAGCTAAGAGGCTATGGACCATCCCTGACCTAAGATATAATAGGCCTACTGTAGACCTATACAGGCCGACCATACAAACCATCTGTTAGGTAGGCCTATTTTGGAATAACAGGCCTAGCAGTAGCCGGGTCAACCCGACCGAGGTCTTGCTTGTAAGATCCAACCAGTCTATGCTCGAACGGGAAACAACTCATTAAACACATGCTTAATATGATCTCCCAACGGTCACTGGCCGGTCGACACCATCATGACCAATGATTGTGAACGGTTCATGCCTTAATGACTGGGCATATAACGAATCCTAACGTTCGAAATCCTAAATGGCTTGAATGACAGGTATCCAATGAGTCAGTGCTCAAATCATCTATATAAACTAGTCGGGCAATCTAGACTAGGGATGTTCTATCTTTATCCAAACACTCATACCAACCATACTTTGTGATCATCTTACTGACCTACTTAGGTGCCATTGACCTTGTTGTTGCCTCACCCGTAAGTCTCCAGCGAGTCCCTTTTTTACCTACCGAATTATACCGATCTAGGTCCTATTCAGTATATGTAACATTATGCTTGAATATATTTTCCAAATTATCATATTGTTATAATCCGCGCTGGCATAACCCTTTTTAGTTGATGTCGGTTCTTTCTTTTCTACAGTTTTGACATAACTCGTGTAATCTGTTTTGAAGCTTTTACTTATCAGTTTCTCCTTTACCAGGCAATAGGGCACTTTATTGGCCATACAGAGCCTTCCATATTCCAAAAGCAGACCTGCGTAGCAGTTTTATCGTCTGTATATGCTGGACTTAGTCAAATATAATAGAGGATCGAAATTGAAGAAGTCCTCCATGGCTTCTAGCTAGTGCGGTAGTGCCTAATCACGTATCGATGCCTTAAGTTTTGTTTCGTTTTAAGAGCCACACATTAACTTTCTTAGAACATGAGAATTACACTATATATGGTATGCACGCACACTAATTATATCCCATATATGTCTGTAGTCACAAGCATAAAAAGCTCTAAATCCAGTAGTGTTAACTAATCAACTAATGTTACCAAACGAGAATAACAAAAACGATGTGGGGAAGGAGGGACACAAATTGAGAATTGAGGCCTTCAAGTGGGGAGGGGGGACTTTCACACAGTAAGAGGCTTGATATCTGACCATCTTACAAGGCCCGGATTCAACTTGGGGTTGAATTTAAAAATTATTCGGTAAGAGCTTCCTATTATAGAAATGTAAATCACTTTTTGATGTATAAAATTGTGTGAGTTAAGTTAAAAATGTATATATCTCCAATAACATAATTTTATGCATATCAAAAAATGATTTATATACTTAAAATAAGAAGTTTTTACTCAAAATTTTATATAAATGGAGTTCGCTAAATATAATATTAAATTATATATTTGGAGAATTATTTGCAAAATTTGTCCCGTGTATGCAAGATGTGTTGAGACTTGGGAGTTGGAAAAGTCATCACTATTTTGCATTCAAGATAAAATTAGTTTAGAATTATTTAAGATAAATTAATTATATAAATTTATATTATTTTATAATTAGTTTTAATTTATTCTTAATTTGATTAAAATTTATCTTTAATTAATTATAAAATTTTAAATTTAAATATTAAGATAGAAACAAAACATGAAAAAAAAAAGATAAGATAGATATTCCAAAAAAAGATGAGAGAGAGTATTAAAAAGGATTAAAAAAGCCAGCTTTAAAATAATTTTTGTAAGAACCAATTTTATTTTAAAATTGATTTAAATGAGAATTAGTTTTTAAAAATTTAAGTAATTACTAAATACCTTATATTTAAAATTGACTCTATCTAGAAACTTCCAAACACCCAAAGTGTGTATTCATTCAAAACAAATTTACTTTTATTTTAATAATTCAAAATATTACAAATATAATGATGACGCTTGCAAACCTTGTGGAACAAAATCTGCATGGGGAGAAACTAAAACAGCCGTCGTATTTGATTTTAATTGTTCAAATTTTAAGTTGCCGTTTGGTTTGTTTTCGTTTTTGTTTTTGTTTTCATTTTTATTTTATATGTTTTCAAATAATTACAAAATAACACATTTTTACTTTGTTTTCTATTTTTAAATTTTTACAAGTCATTTTGTTTTCACTTTATTACAAAAGTTTTAAAACACAAAATAAAGTGAAAACAATAAAAAAAACAATCTAAACATCCCCATAGCTATACCAATTACTTGAGACCAAATTATAAGAAATATTCTTAGAAATTTCTTAATTCAAGCACAAATAACTTAACGAACCAAAAAAAACAGACTATTAAAAGTATACACAAGCTATGTCAGAAGCCACCTAACCACAATTAAAAAAATAATAGTAGAGATCATATTTTGAAACTCTGGCTTATTTGTCACATTTTAATGAGCTTCACGCTGCGATATAGTTTATAAGTTACAACTATATACATATAATCAGCAACACGGGCCTGTTTCTCTACTCGTTATAACTTGCCGATGGCAAATTGGCAATTTCCTACAGTGAAATATTAGCAGCAGAAAATTGTAATCACATCCAATTCTACTTCAAAGTTCAAATAATCAATCATATAATTATTATTATTTTGACTCGAATACTGTGATTAATAACATGAGCAAGTATATGTCATTGGATACAATCATAACTGGAATCCCTCAAAAAATACACATTGAATTAATTAAAACTCCTCTTCCTTGATAAACATAAATTATTCCTTCTAATACAAAATATGGGTGTAGAGCCGAAGATAACTATGAAGAGTTGAACATCTATCTAAATTGCAATTGACAGATCTTTCAGCTGCTGCGGATCCACCTCAGATGGTGACCTCGTGAGGGCACACTGTGCAGTAGTTGTTTTTGGGAAAGCAATGACATCCCTGATTGAATTAGCCCCCGCCAACAACATGACCAATCGGTCCAACCCATAAGCTATGCCTCCTACATTTGATATACAAGAATTATCAATAAAATCTATGGCTATTGATATTATGAAGTTGAGAAAGAATTGGTGCCCCTGATGCTTCATAGTGTTCAACAAATCATACACTGATAAAATTGCAACAAGATAAAATTACCAAACAAAAGTTAAGTACCATCCAATATGTAAAACTGTACTCATGCAAATAGAACCGTAGGTGTCAAAAAAAGAGGGACAGAAAAACCCTATGGACTAAGTGCAGTAACATCAAATTCCTGACACACTCCTCACAACTTTTCCCTATGAGCCACTGGATAACAACAGAACCAACACCATGAAAACTTTGTCTGGAAGATTCAAATTCTGCACAATTTCTTAACAAGACTGTTCAACTATCATTTTCCCTAGAAAAGTTATAAATTTAAGACATGCCTTGAAACAACAAAAATAATGCTAAAGACCCTATTTTTAAATTGCTTGCAACTCTGTCTGTGCTTAACTGAAAATCAGCTAACGCTGTTGTGTTTTAAGCACAATCCATGCAAATTTGGTTCACTCTGGTCGTTCCTCACATTCAACCTAATCCTCAAACAGAACCATCAAAGCAATGCAAAAGAAATGCTTTTGTCTAAATTGCAGTTAGCTTACTGCTATATATAACCATTATTTCAGGAAAAAAAAATGAAGATTGTCTTTTCACAAATAGATGTGAACAGATCAATGCTCTACTCTAGCCAGATACTTTTCAGTTTCTCCACAGGGAAGCTATGGTTAGGACTATAAACTATTTTAGAAAATGTACAATGCTGCATACCATGTGGTGGAGCCCCCATGTCAAGTGCTTCAAGAAGATAACCAAACTTTGCTTCAGCCTGAAAGAAATTATAATACATAATCCAGATCAGTGAAAGCCTCATAAGAATTCAGCCCCTAATTGCAGAATGAAAAAATTGGTAAGATAAAGAGTGTCAGATCATCCAAGAAAAAGAACTCAAGCATTTTCCATAAAGATACTTATCAAATAATAAAATATGTAGATGTGTACAAGTAAACTCATGGCATCAATGCAAGTCCATGTAGAAGCTTTTGAACTAAATTCACATATTTCAAGGAACACATACATTAGACAGTGAAGCCAGAATAAATTCCACCATACAATATGGCTATTCAAAAACCTTTGCAGAAAAAAGAACGGGAAGCAGTAAACCATACATAATTCTAGTTCAAATTTGCCCAGCCAACATTGAAACATTTTATAAATATGAAAGATAGAAAATAAAATAAAAAGATCCATAAGCATAAGGATGGAATCCTAATCATTATTCCAGACTAATGGTCCACTAACCTGCTCCATTGATATGCCAACAATCTCCAAAACCTTTTGTTGTATGCCACGTTTATAAATTCTCAAACTTCCTCCACCAATCTGACAGAAAATAGGCAAAAAGTAATATTATGAATTATCAAGATATATTATCAGGCTTGCAGCCTACAGAGATAGGAAAGCAATCAAGAAACAAATCTCAATTACCTCCACCCCATTGTAAACCATGTCATAAGCCAATGCACGAGCAGATGCAAGGTCATTCATGTCTTCAGGATTTGGTGCAGTGAAAGGATGATGCAGAGCCTGCACTAGACCATAATTTAAATAATAAATACCAGAATATCATTTATTATACCCAAACACTTCACTAGATCATATCCAAACCACTCGAGATCAAAATCTCAAGCTCCACCCCCTACAGACAAATTGACTAGCATTTAGGCATAAATTGATGAAAGGAAATTTGCCACTTCACACAATGACATAAATTCAAAGAAAAAGAGAAAGGAACAGTGAAGATAACTGTAATGACAAAGAACAATCCAAAAATTTCAAAACTAGATATGCTATTTTATTAAGAAATGCATTGCTTGATGTTACTAAAAGCAGAACGGACCTCAAGCCTCTGCTCTGTATCATTCCATTCGAACATTGGAAAGTCAGTGATCCACAAAATTGAATGCCTGCCCTAAAACTCAAACAAAGACAACCAAATAATATCAAAGAACGGAATGGCTGACAAAGAGCATTTCTTTTTCTCTTAAAAGCCAGATCACCAACTTACATGGTCAATCAAATCTAGGTCATGGGCTACATAAACTCTAAGACGGTCTAGAGTTTTATTTACAGATGCATGATGACCCACTGCAAATAGGATGAGATCACCCGGCCCTACAGAGCATTGCTTTAACAAATTCTCTTTAGTTGTAGCATCCATACTTGATAGTAATGCAGAAATTCCCTCAATCTCCCCTAAAATCAAAGGTTTACACAATAAACAATGGAACATAACAAATATGTCTCTCAATATTATAAAATAAATATTAGTAGGATATTCATCCTTTACCATTATCCAAGACCTTGAGAAAAGGCAAACCCCTTGCACCAGATTTGAGTGCTTCGTTGAAAATATCACCTTTCTTAAGAGCTGAATTTGAGTAACTTTTTGCACCAGAAGGTACACATAACACTTTAATAACTCCCCCACTCTCCAAGGAATCAGAGAAAACCCTGAAGGAAGACCCTAAGAAAATGTCAGATACCTGCAGCCCAATGAAAAATCATATTTCAGCAAGACCCCTTAAGAAGCAAATATAAGTAAATTACCGCAATACAACTATGGCACAAAATAACAATGATTTTTAAACAAGGGACTACAGCAAGTTATATCAAATCATAGAGATTATGAACACAAAAAAGAGGACAACCAATAACTACCATATGCTAAAAACCACAAAATGCTATGGAGGAGATGAAAGAAAGATCATTACATCTTTTAACTCGAGATCAAATCTAGTATCTGGCCTGTCTGAACCATATCTGCTCATGGCTTCAGCATAAGTAAGCCTGGGAAAAGGGTTTGGTAACTCCACACCTTTAATATCAAGAAAAACCTGCAACAAACACTTCCTATTTACACCATAAAATGAGCATATATTCTAATCTAGGAGATGAGCAACTTCAAAATAGACATAAATAATTCCCCTCAAACAATCTTCCAGTTGCCCACACTCTTACATTAAACCATCCTAAATCACCCACCAATTAGCTACATGATTCAATTTTTATAGAATCTTTATGTAAAACCATATCCGTAAAAGATCTGTATCCAGAAGATTTATGAAGATTATAAACTAGTAGCATCACCCAACCTCAACATTTGTCTTTTCTAAAGGGTTGAACTAAGTGACCACAAAATTTTCAAAAAATACAAACATTATAGAAAGGAAGCCATTACAAGAATCGCAAATTGATACCTCCTTCTCTCTATCAATTTTTGCTTTATAGATCTCATAATAGGATTAATGCGAGATTTCTATTAAAATCTTTGCCTTTAATTACCATCCATTCTTGATCCATATTTATACCTGCTTCTAAATCTTCAATGGTGTCATTTGACATTTCAAATAACTAAAGGAAGTTCCCATCTACTTTTACCCTATTACTCCATTCCAAAATTTCAGTTAAAGATATGCTTTCATTACTTTGAAATTTCAAAATAATTGACAAACGTATTTTCATAATCTGATAGAGGTCTGATTACAAATGGTAGAAACTAACCTTTCTGATCAATTCTTCATTAAGAGTCAACATATCCTCTAAAGGAGTAAAAGCCATCTCCATATCTAGTTGGGTGAACTCGGGTTGTCTATCAGCTCTTAAATCTTCATCACGAAAACATCTGGCAAAAAAGTAAGCTGCATCACAATTGCTTTAATATTTAAGTTTGGTTTAGCTTACAAAAACAGACATTTTATATTCTTAGTTTATGTAAGTCACTCGGACCAAATGCATTTTTTTATTAAAAAAAATTTGGGCATGCATAGAAAAAAGAATATTTATTACAGAGGAAAAGGGAAAAGTACTACACGGGGAAGGATAACATATCCTCCAAAACAGAAGTCAGGATACAAGGAACACATTAAAAATCAACAATGCAGCAAGGCTAACCAAACTCTTTGCATATCATGACCACATAAATATCAATAGAGACTAAAACATAAAAATAAAATCTTACCTTGCTATCTGATAATATTTATCAAAACCAGCTACCATTAGCATTTGTTTAAATAGCTGTGGACTTTGTGGCAAGGCATAGAATGTTCCTGGCTTCATAATTCATGTGACAGTGAATCAACAACATTTACATAAATAAAGTATCTACCACAAAATACAGATAAAAAGACTTATAATGCTTTTCCTCTTATCAATGCTCTGCTCATCATAGGTGCTACTACAATAGAATATAAATCATTCTGTGCCATAATTCAGAAAAAAATAGTCAATGCACCTATTGTTTTTCCTAATGGGAAGTCTTTAGTGTTTTTGCAGTCAGTCTTTACACTAGTCACTACCAAGACATAACAGACAGATGTACCAGGATGATGCTTTAAAGGCATATACATAAGGTAAAAGATCAACGGTGTTGCTACCAAGGCATATGCATAAGGTAAAAACTCTGATATTGCCATTGAGGTATAGATAATCTCTTTTGGATTTGGGATAATAGATCCCATCAAGTTTAATTTATAATTGAACAATTGTAAGAACAATAAATTGATCTGGTTCTACAAAAGCTAAACCTGAATTGCCCCACTGTAATTTTGACAAGAGCAATATTTTTAAGGTCTGTTGACTTCTTTACTCTATCGGAATTGGAACACATTTTAAGATACTTGAAAATAAGGAACAACTGATTATGGCTGAAATTGCTTGAGTTAATTTCACTCAGCATACAGGTATTTATATACATAAGAAATTAAATATGTTCTATTTACAACAAGAATAATTAAAGACTTGAACCATTCCCCATGACACTGTTGTTTCCAAAAACTAACTATCATATTTCCCATGCTAACTAATGTAATATTCAACACTGCCCCTCAAGCTGGAGCTTATAAATCATATGCACCAAGCTTGTTACATATGAATTGTACCCGAGGATCCCTAAGAGACTTGGTGAAAATATCTGTAAGCTGATTATTTGAGCTGACAAAGGCAGTCACTACTTCTCCACTTTGTATCTTCTCTCTCACAAAATGACAATCAATTTCAATGTGTTAGGTCCTCTCATGAAACACCTGGTTAGAAACGATATGTAGGGCTGCCTGATTATCACATATAAGCTCCATCTTTCCTAGTTCACACAATTTGAGTTCATTGATTAATTGTTTCAACCATATTAGCTCACATGTTGCAAGTGTCATAGCACAATACTCTGCTTCTGCACTCGATCTTACCACAACACTTTATTTCTTACTTTTCTAGGATATTAGGTTTCCACCAAAAAAAACACAATAACCTGATGTAGAACGTCTATCAAATGGAGAACCTGCCCAATCTACATGTGTATCCCACAATCTGAGTATATCCTTTATCTTCATACAATAGGTCATTTCCTGGGGCCCCTTTTGATATATCTAAGAACTCTAATGGCTGCATCCCAATGTCCTTCACATGGTGAGTCGAGAAATTGACTAAGGATGCTCATAGCAAAAGATATATCTGGTCGGATAATAGTCAAAATAATTTAATCAACTAATCAACCTGCAATATTTGGCTGGATCAGATAATGGTTCTCCTTGATCTGGACTGAGTTTGGCATTAGTATCCATTGGAGTATCTATTGGCCTAGAATCCAACATTCAAGTTTCCTTGAGAATGTCTAATGCATATTTTCTCCGTGAGATACAAATCCCTGCATTAGATTGTGTCACTTCTATTTCGAGGAAATATTTCAACCTTCCAAGATCCTTAGTCTGAAAGTGATCAAATAGGTGTTGTTTTAACTTCACAATTTCTTCTTGATCATCTCCAGTGATAACAATATCATCGACATAAACAATCAAATATCGAGAAGTTCCAGAGGAGGAATGATGATAAAAAACTATGTGATCGGCCTCACTACGAACCATACCAAAATTTGATATAACAGTATTGAATCTACCAAACCAAACTCGAGGAGACTGTTCCAAGCCATATAAAGATTTACGCAAACGACAGACCAACCCAAACTCCCCCTGAGCAACAAACCCCGGAGGTTGCTCCATGTACACTTCTTCTTCGAGATCACCATGTAAGAATGCATTCTTAATATCAAGTTGATAAAGTGGCCAATGGCGAATGGCTGCCATGGAAAGGAAAATACAAACTGACGCCATTTTTGCAACCGGAGAGAATGTATCACCATAATCAAGGCCAAAAATTTGAGTGAAACCTTTAGCAACAAGACGAGCTTTCAATCGATCAACAGCTCCATCAGGTCCCACCTTAACTGCGTAAATCCACCGACAACCCACTGTAGATTTGCCTGGTGGTAATGGAACAAGTTCCCAAATATCATTGGCATGTAATGCACACATCTCTTCTAACATTGCTTGGCGCCAGTCTGGATGGGAAAGGGCTTCGGTTGTTGTTTTTGGTATAGTCACAGAAGACAAATAAGAGAAAAAAGCATAATGGGAAGAACACAAGCGATGATAACTCAAGAAATTATAAATGGGAAGAGGATTGCGAGTAGAACGAGTACCTTTTTGGGTAGCAATGGGAGGACTGGAGATAACATCCGGAGCAGGATCTAAGGAAGGTTCAGCCACTGGTTCTGGTTGTGAATCAGCAGGGATTGCATCTGGACCGTTAGTCGTACGAGGTCGACGATGATAAACTTGGAGAGGTTTATCTGCAAGGACAGATGGGGTAGAAGCCGGAGTTGGGACAAGAGGTCCGTCTGAATAAGGAACGGGTAAAACCTCAGTGACAGGAGGAGCGATAACATCAAATGTAGAGAAAAAAAGAGTATTTTCAAGAAAAGTAACATCTGCAGACACAATAAAACGGTTAAGTTCAAGGGAAAAACATCGATATTCTTTTTGGAATCGAGTATGTCCCAAGAAGACACACTTAATAGAATGAGTAGTTAACTTATCTTTCCTGGTGTAAGATCATGAACAAAACAAGTACAATTAAATATGCGTAGTGGAAGAGAGAAAATAGACTCGTGAGGAAATAAAATCGAATGAGGGATTTAATTTTGCAAGACAGATGAGGACATACGATTAATAAGGTAGCACGCAGTAAGAATAACTTCACTCCAAAACTGAAGGGGAACATGAGTATGAATAAGCAGAGTGCGAGTGGTTTCTAGTAAGTGACGGTGTTTGCGCTCAGCAACTTCATTTTGTTGTGGAGTGTGTGGACAAGAAGACTAATGGAGAATACCCTGCGAAGCCATAAAAGATAAAAAAGATGCAGAAAAATATTCATGAGCATTATCACTATGCAAAATTTTAATAGTAGTATTAAACTGTGTACGAATTTCAGTACAAAAGAATTTGAATATAGAAAACAATTCAAATCTCTCTTTCATTAAATATAACTAAGTACAACGAGAATAATCATCAATAAAAGAAACAAAATAACAAAAACCTTGACAAAAGGGAACATGACTTGGACCCCAAACATCTGAATGCATAATGGCAAATGGAGAAGCAGCTCTCTTATTGACACGATTAGAAAAAGAAGTGCAAATATGTTTTCCTAATTGACAGGACTCATACTCTAAGTTATTAAGATTCGATAGACTAGGAACCATAGTTTGGAGCTTGGATAGGCTGGGATGTCCCAAGCGACAATGAATCAATTTTGAAGACTCAACAGCGACACAAAATACTGATGAACTTGGTATGGTCAGATGGTACAATTCTTGAGATTCACATCCGGTACCAATCGTCTGTCCCGTTCCTCGATCCTGCACAATAACGGAATCAGCAAAAAAGGTAACAGAACAATTAAGAGAATGAGTAAATTGGCTAACAGAAATTAAATTAAAGGGACAGTTAGGCATATAGAGAACAGATTTTAAAGGTAATGTGAGAAGAGGATTAGCTTGACCTATCCCTTTAACACAAATTTTAGAACCATCAGCCAAAGTAATGGATGGAAGAAAAGCAGGTTGTTAAATTTTAGAAAGGACAGAAGAAGTACCAGAAATATGATCAGAAGCACCTAAATCAAGGACCCCTGGTCCAAGAGAGGAAGAATGAGAAATACAGGCAACAGATTACCAGAATGTGCAACCGAAGCAATGGGAGTAGAAGCCTGCTTAGATACTTGATACTTGAGAAACTCATTATAGTCATTTCCTGAAACATAAATACCATGTGTTTCTTGTGGGTTGGAAGAAGCGTCAGAAGTCTCATCGAATTGTACCACATTAGCGACCTTTGGAGGATGACCATAAAGTGCATAACACCGGTCTTGGGTATGGCCTACTCGATGGCAATAGGTACAAGTGAGTTGTGAAGCACGATTACCACGTCGTCCTCGAGTGGAAACCTAGGAAGAGGATTGGGATGCTAATGCGGCCTGATCAACATTGCTAGCTTCAAGTGCGGGGCCTGATTACAAAAGTCGTGCGAAGACATTTTCAATGGAGGCAATAGGTGTGGTGCCCAAGATTTGTTGCCAAAGAGATTCAAGTTCTATTGGAAGCCCCAACAGAGTAATTATCAAAAATAATTTTTGTTGTTGAGCACTGTAAGCATTAGCATCAGAGCATAGGGAAACAAGTTTGAATATTCCTCCATAACAGCTTCTACAGCTCCAACATACGATTCCATATCTGTACCCTCAAGCTTCAAACTATGCATCTTTTGGATGATGTTATACATCCTTGCAATATCATTTGAATACAAGGCTTTAGCACGATCCCATACCTTTTTGTATGTCTTGTATGCCCGAAACATTGAGATTTTCTTTGGATCAATAGACTGCCACATCAGACTACATAATTGGGCATCAACTTTCTTCCAAGTTGCTCGATCAGCTGCTGGAATATCATCTTCTTTCATAGAGAGATGATCTTCATATCCTTGGCTCATAAACCAAAGTTCCATAGAATCAGCCCATGCTAGATCATTCTTACCACCAGTCAATTTTTCAGTAGTCATAGTAGTATTTCGAGAAACAACAGAGGTTAGCATAGGTGATTTCTCACCATTGGAATATGTTACCTCTAATTCTGACATGCTGGATCAGGAATAAAGAGGTTGGGCAGAGGTTTATAAAGGCCAAAAATAACCTGCAAAGGATGTTGAATAACAACAACACAGCAGAGAGAGCACTAAAACACCACAAAAAAAACCAACAATCCAAATGGAGAGAGAAAAAGGCAAGATAAACCAATAGCAAATCCAAGAACACAGCAGCAAAGGCGAAACAAAGGCCAAACAGGGGATTTGCACAAGACAAAGGCCAAACAGGTGGTGGAAGAGGCCGGAGAGGACTGGGCTTTACCGGAAATGGCACGGCAAGTTGGTCGGTGGAAGCAGCTGCCGAAAAGAGGGTCTCACGCGCTCCCAAGGGCAAATAATTGAAGCTGGGCAGATTCCAGTGACCGGCGCGTGGTGGCGCGTCGAAGCTTCGGCAGCAGCCCCATTTCGGTGGTAGGCCGAGCGGAAGGTGGCGAACACGGTGGTGTGGTCAGACTGAGCAAAAACGGAGTGTAGAGAGGCAAATCGAAGAAGACAGCTGTGGGAGGAGAGAGAAAATGGACACGCAGCAGAAAAAAAAAAGTACAAACAGACATGGCTAAAAGTGGTTCAATCGGAAGGAAGGAAAACCAAAGCCGGGTCGGAACCCACTCTGATACCAACTTGAAAATAAGGAACAACTGATTATAGCTGAAATTGCTTGAGTTAATTTCACTCAGCATATAGGTATTTATATACATGAGAAATTAAATATAAATTCTATTTACAAGAAGAATAATTAAAGACTTAAATCATTTCCCATAACACTATTGTTTCCAAAAACTAACTATCATATTTCCCATGCTAACTAATGTAATATTCAACAAAGATTAAAAAGACTAACCTAATTTTTTAGAGAAATCAAATGCAAGGTTGCCAAAACTAGATCTCCTTATTACTTGTAACGAGGAATCCATTAAAATCATATATAAATAAATTATTAAGTTATATTTGGAAACTTTTAAGAACATAGTCTTTAGCTACAACCTTGAGTAACGAAAGCTGAAAATAACAATTGTAAGACTGTCAAGAGGTGAACATATGTAAATACCTGCATTCTTGATGGAACTAGATAATCTCGTGCACCTTCTGGTGTGGATCTAGACAGTATTGGAGTTTCAATCTACCTTATGACCAAAAAAGGTAAAGATCAACACAGGATACCAAGTACCAACCACCAAAGTGAAGTAACAGTGGAGGACACAAGTAAGTCATTGAAGAGAGAAAATAACTCAAAAGATGAACTCATGAGATAGTACCTCCACAAAACCATGTATGTCTTCTAGATATCTTCGAATGAGTTTAACCACTTTATGCCGCAGCAATATATTGAAATTCATTTGTTGCCGCCTTAGATCAAGACATCGATACCTGCCAACAAGTAGTTATAAGCAACAGATCTCCCACGGCCACAAACTTACGTAATGCCAATAGGAGGTATATTAACGGAGAGGGAGGGGGAAGAAAGGACATTAACAAAATTCTCTCTTTTCCACAAAAGCTAAAGATAAATAAAAAAAAATCCAATTCACTAAATACACAATTTTCTAACTTGATAACATGTACCACAGCATCAATAGAAGTCTACTTTCCCGCCACGATAACTATGTGACTTGAGCAAATTAAAGAAAAGAAATCTATTTTCCTGCCAGATTGACAAGTACACTAGCGAGTAGTTTTCACATCATAATGAACACACTTCTATGAGAAACCAACCAACATAACTATAAATAAGATATTATGAACATCATGCAACTTGGTGGCTATTACCTCAAACGGATTTCCTCTTTAAGAGAATCTTTTGCATCATCTGTTGTAGTAACTAAGAATGGTAACTTCGAATTTACAGCATTTAACACTTGAACACTATTTGCAGCAACCTGCCACACAAATATACATATAATGGCAGAAAGGTACAAAACAGTAAATAAATAGAACACTTCAAACAACAGAAAACAGATCTTCAGGGTCCAGACACCAATTGGTTTAGTACAAAGCATATTTCTTCACTAACTAAGAAGCAAGGAACAGGGAGAAGAATTGAAATAAAAAATTTAAGAACTTTAATTTATAAATTTAAACCTTCAGACAACCAAATTTCTGTCAACCCAATAGCAAAATGAAACTCTTCTTTATTAAAGATATATACCTCGATGAAGCCCGTTTTCATTTTCTTGTTGATTGACTCATTTGGCCGAGTCCTGACAATACCTTCAATGGCAACCACGTACTCAAGTCTCAGGTCGTTGATAGCAAAATGAGCATCTGGAAATTCGTCTGGAAGAGTCGTAACCTGAATTTCAAGCTTAATTAGAAAACACACCATGGCACAATTACAAACAACAGTGATAATAAATTAGCAAATGCAGGAAAAATATTAAAAGTTTTAACAGCATGCATAACAGAAACTACAATAGCAGCAGTGACATAAAAGTTTTGATAACAAAAGCAGCATTAGTAATGAAAAATTTTTTTTTAAAAAAAATGCTTCTTTGAAATGAATGAGGTTGAGTAAACAATTAGGCAAAACCACCAAGTACCTGAACAATGCCAGTATGGTCTCTGAGATTAAGAAATGTAAGGCCACCATGGACCCTGTGAAGGGCAACCCACCCACAAAGCTGGACCCTTTTACCAACATCGTTTAAAGACAACTCACCACAAAAAGCAGTCCTAGAAACCCATTCAAGGGAGTCCTTGAGGGCTAAAGGAGGTTTAGCATTGGATGTGAGTGTTTCAGAAGCAGAAGGAGGTGGTTGTATTGAAGGGGATGTTGAAGCAGAAACAGAAGAGATTGTTCTGGTTCTGGAAAGTGCCCTTGGAATGGTGTTGGAAACGCTGCAGAGAAAGAAGAAGGATGGCCTGGGGCGGAGGGCCATCAAAGGCATGGCTTTGAGGAACAGAGACATGTTGCTCTTAAGGGGGGAAAAAAATGGGACAGGTTATGGGTACCCAATAAAAAAATATTCTCAAAGACCCCTTGATTATTCAGAACCTGAACAAAAGATTCAAGCTTGATGTAGGGGAAACAGATTTTTTTTTTTTAAAGTCGAATTTATTTGAAAGAGTCAAATTTGGTGAAAATTGAAGCTAAGAGGTACACTTGTACCTATTGATATTAGAGAATGAAGAACAGTGAAGGGGAAAAAGAAAAGAATTGTAGAGTACCCATTGACCAGAAGAAGATGAAGAACAGTACAAACAAGAAGAACACAGCGCGAGAAAGAAGCTGAAGAGGGTGGCGTGAGAAGGAGAAAACAGATAGGTGATTCTTTTACCGAAACGACGTAGTCTCAGGGGCTGGTATTGGGCCCGCCAAAACCCAAAAAATGTATTAATGGGCCTACTGACCAAACATGTAGTTACTTAAAAAAAAACCTTATTAATGGGCCTATAGCTCCTTGATGTATTGGGCCTATGGAATGACAAACACCTATTTGGGTCTATCTGCAAAATGGGAGAGGTTAAAACCTCAAAGATATAGGATTCGTAATAGATTAGTGCTCTTTCTCCAACCTAACCACATTTGTCAATTGTCACAACGCATACGAATAAATCTTATAGATGGTGGTATAAACCAAAAGTTAGAGTTTTTTTCACAACTATCCAAATTAAAGCCATTTCTTTAATTTTATTATGTATGTAAAGTTGTATACACGTTTTTTTGTGCCATTTATAATATATGACTAATCAAACATTATGTGAATGGCACAATGTGTTCCTTGAGATTCTATTACTGTTTCAATAATTTGAATTGATCCGGATATATGGAATAAAATATTGTCAACATCGTCCATGATTTGTTGCTTTTAATTCTATTTGTATTTTGATTAGGGATGCAAATTTTAGACATTTAGGCCAGTTTGACATGTTGTATTAAGTTTGATAGGATAAACTAATATAATATATTATAATTTTTATTAATTGTTTAGTATAAATATTATATTATATAAGTTTATTTATTAAATTTCTTTTATACAATAAAATAATGAATAATTTAATCAAATTTTGAGTGGTGAAATTAGACCTAATTAAATTTTGATGTATAAGTTTCTATGAAAACTTTTTCATTATAATTCTAAACATCTTGATATCTCTACTCCTTACGTATTAGGCCTTATACTATCAGATTTTATATTATCAAGTCTTATGCTATCAAGTCTAATACTATCAGATCTTATTTTATCTTTCATATTAAATGGACCCTTAAGAAATTTGTGCCACAGATAATAAAAACATGATTTCTCATTTTTCTTTTAAAAAAACATGTTAGTTAATTAAAATATTGCACTAGCAATTACTAGTATTCAGTTTTCTTAATTAAAAGTATTGATATTGATGAGTTTCTTCAGAATTATTTTATAATAAAAAAATCAGTATAACAAGGTGAAAACCCATCTAATTAAAAACTAAATTGCTTGAAGTCTAGTTATTAAAATAAATTACATAATATAATAGCAGCTGTTGATAAGAACAGTTCAGAAACATTTATGAAGCAAAGTCAGCACATACAACAGCAGGCAACTGCTTTTTCATTGGGGGACCATATAAAGCTCCATATATATATATACTTTTTTTTATTTATTTGAAGAAGCAAACACTATTCCCTCTCGTGAACCTCAAGCGAGCTGTATGCGAGGGAAAGAATAGTAACTGTTGTTTTTGTTTATGGCTTTTATGCTAAATTACTAGAGATGGTGTGGCTAACACTTTGTCTCACTCTCACCTGTTGCCCGCTTAGCTTCTAGTCTTTTCATTTCACGGGCTGCTTCTGTCCCCATGCTCAAGTCCAAAACTCTACATAAAACAAGCCAAACAATTCCCCAAACCTTGTTTGTTCCTGTGACTCTCATAGCCATTTCTTGCAGGTTGATCATGCATATTTCATATGGGAGAGAGATGATAGGGCTAATGTGGTTGAGACTTCTAGACATTCACATTTTTGGGTTCACAACTCCCCGATTTATGTAGGACTCTCAATTCATTTATTATTATCTGTATCTAAATTTAAGTGTTCTCATTTAATTTATTTTTATCAAACACGTATGTGTTCATAACCATATTTCGCAGACTAATTTTAACCACTTATAACTCAAAAACTTGTATGAATGAAGTTATTTTAATGAAAACTAATGATCGATTCACTTTTATGATCATTGTATAGAGTGTGATTTAGTTTACAGTTTACCCAAACAAATCTATCCGTTCCATTTGGCGGCCGGAATGAATCAAGAAACCAATCCACATAATAATTAATAAACGCAAACACAAGAATGAAAATCGTAATGTTATTTGCACTATTTTATATTTATAACTAGAGATGATTCACATAACTGTATTTATATTTAAGTGTCTGTTTTTTTCATACATCAGAAATTTTTTATCACAACTTAAATTTTTCTTTTACACTTGATCCTCACCTACATCAAATCACATTATCTATGTTAGAAATATAAATGATTCCTGAACCTCGCCTAACATTTAAATTTTTAGGACAATCGATTATTTGCAACTTAACCAAAAATGATTAGTCCTTATGCTGACCATACGTTGATTCATTCTGCACCCTGCACTAACTAAAAGACAATTGTTTGATTAAGCTTTGTAGCTAACCCAATAATTAGCTAGCTCGTAATTAATTTCCTTTCCTACCCTTCTGATCTGTACCATGTTGTACTATATAAATATAAATAAACATTATATATGCATTTTTTTTAGAATTTAAATTTGATACAATATTTGCATAAAGTTTTTTTATATAATATGTGTTGACATATCATTAAAAAAATATGACTTCCTAAGTAGTGGTTGTTACGAAGTGGTCTTAATACTTAAGAGAGTGATGAATTGAGTTTATAAAATATTTTGACAAATCTTTCGCAAAACACTTGTTTATCAATTTTCGTTAAAGCTATTGATTGATAGAGATGTATGGATAGAAAAGATTAAATACTCTTACTCACAATTGAACCAACTAAAATCAAAAAATATTTAAGCATGCATATAAAATGAACACAAATGTAAAAGAGTTGAGTTTAGAAAATCAAACACAAGGTTTATCTTGATTCATCCAGTAATCTACTTGTGGCCTACGTCCAGTCTTCAAGCAATCACTCGAGATTTTTTACTATATCTTCAAGTTTTAATAGGTACTTGCAACCTTTACATAATAAAGCACTCACCACACCTTAGGATACCTCACCCTTTGTGTTTGAGCCTCAACTTCAAGGGATGCCTCACTTTTTATAATTTGGAGGGATGCCCCACCCTCTTTTACAGATTAATCAAGGTAGACGGAATGAAACTCTCACAATAGTAATTGATACAAATTGAAATCCTACAATGCTCTTCAAGAACATCTCAAGTAATTTGTAAAAACAGAGCAATAAGGGTTTTAAAGATTGATTCTCGGATTAGAGTGATGGAGATAAGTTTCAAGTTGTTGGTTAGCTATTAATGATGACCCAAGACATGTATTTCTACTATTTTTTTATCAAAGGAACCGTTGGGTGCATTAATGGGCAGCATTAGATGTTGATAAAATAGTCGTTGACCAATGTCAGACCTGTTGTAATCAATTACACACTTTATGTAATCGATTACATGGCTGTTTGAACGTGTTCTTGACTTTCTGGGCATGATGTAATCGATTACAACATCTATGTAATTGATTACATGGCCTCTGCCAGACTTGTAATCGATTACAACATTAATGTAATCAATTACAAGGCTTCTGTCATATTTGTAATCGATTACAACATCAATGTAATCGGTTACAAGGCCTCTGTTTGGCTTGCAATCAATTACAAGCAATATGTAATTAATTACAATGGCCCTTAAACACATTTTTAAAGTCCAATGAAGCTTGACGGTCATTTCTAACTTAGAAAACCTTGGATTTGTTTAATATGTGAACTTAAGTTACAAAAACCATGATTAAAATCAATATTTCTTTAAAACATGAACTTTGAACTTTAAGTTGATTTATAAAAGATTTTTCAAAAATCATTTGGAGATAGTTGTGATATATTGATAGCGTTTTATATTAATATTTTAAGACCTATAATATATATCAAATATACATTTTTTGATCTTGGTCTTCATCTTAACTTTGTTATCATCAAAAACTTCATTGATATGCTTCAAGACATAAGCATTCATATTCACTTCTTTTTTTTATGATGACAAAATAACATAGGAAAAAGAGAGTAATATATGGATTTATATCAGAGATTTAAGGAGTAGCATATGCATTTATATATATCAGAGATTTAGGCGCAACTCTCCCTCGTAGTTTATGCATGAGATAGGATAAGTGATTTGCATGAAGAAACACTCCCCTGTACTCATGTAAGGTATATGTCTAATCTCTCCAATTTCTCCCCTGTTGACATTATTAAAAAGACATAAGCATTTAATTTACTAGCAATAATACTAACAATAATAATTTCAGCAGTATTTCAGTGTCTTTTAACATGATTCCTTCATACAATCTGTCAGCGCAACAACAGAGTAACAACAAAGTAAAATAAGAGTATAAGCAGTTCAATTAGATCAACATCAGAATATTACTAGCCAAATAAAAGCAACATCATATTTATATAGATCATCAAAATATCCAGAGTCATCATGACATAAGTCCAGTAGCAAAAAAAAAAAAACATAAAAGTTACAAAATGCTAATGGGTTAGGCAAGATATGACAAGAAGAATCATCATGACATAAGTCCTATGTCACTTTGTCACCTCGCTGTCATTGTCACTATCATCAGCTACATCATCAAGCTCTACGTCGTCATCATTGGTGTCGAGATCATCCTCAAAGCCAAGAATACCCTCGTTATCGTCAGGAGTAGCTGCTGCAGCACCAAAAGGAGCAGCAAAAGAGGTATGAGCACTGGCTTCTCTCCTCTGTGTAGGACCAGATTCCTTCAGCAAGGAACGAATATAAGCCAACTCCAATCCTTGATGATAGACCTTTTGCTCGATACAGTCCATTACCGTTCTCAAGCTGCGCATCTCTTGTAGTAAAAGTTCCAAAGTGGCTGTGGAAGTAGGAGCAGGAGCAGACTATTGTCCTTCTTCTTCATCCTCAGTCTCATGAGGGATGTGTCCATAACTCCCATGGATGAGATAGTGTCATTTATCATCAACCTTTCTCAGCTGAAGCTTGTGCAGAGCATGCACACCAATGGATTGTGGCCCTTTAGAGCTCGTATCCTTTGTCTCCCTAGACAAAGGAATATGGAATTGCTCTAGAATAGCAGTTACCAGCATGACATATAGCAGAGCATGTGCTTTCTTTCTTGCTTGTAACATATGTTGGATAACATAATATCCCCAGTTGATTGGCCTACCCGTGTTCATGGCCCACAAGGTCAACACACCATATTTTAAAACTTGAGAGTAGTTTCCTCCTCAAGGAACCAAACCTCTTGCCACAAGATAGTGGAGTACCCCTGTTTTCCATGGTTAGGCCAGTGACCATCACTTTTTTTGTTCCTCTAGGAATATTATATCCAGCTCGCAGCTCATAGCAAAGAGATTAATGCATCCTTATATTCATAGTCATGTCCCCAAACATTCTCATGTCCACAGAAATTTACACCATCAAAGGTCATATGAGTCATCCTATACCACAAATCCTTATTGACTCTTATCTGTTTCTTTTTCACCTCAGAGATCAAGCATTGAACCTCATACTTTAAATTGGCATAAAATACTCTAACTAAGTTCAGGTATATATCCTTCTGAAAACTCAAGCAATCCTAGTCTTTCTATCATTCTAAAGCTTTCTAAGGGTTCATTAGAGCAAAAATTCTGAGTGAGATACCTGGGTGATATGATCTTCCTCAACTAAAAATTTTTCTGGAACAAATATGCTTTCTTGGTGGTGGAGAAGTGTCGCGTGAGGTCCAACCCGGAGATGGTGAGTGGAGGAGCACTGGAAGACGTTCTTACTGAGGCCCCTATTCTTGGTCTCTTGGCGTGCTTGGAGGAATAGAGCAAATGGTGAGAATTCGTTGGTTAGGGTTTAGAGTGAGAAGACGTACGTGAGAGGAGATGGGGGGAAAGATTTTGGGTGTTTTGGATGAAAATTGGTTTGGGGTTTGGTGGAGAGGAGAAAACAGAGTAAAATGAGGTTGGAATGGTGTAATTTGGCCAACAAATGAGAGAGTATTTATGATTTTTTTTTGGAGAGGGTTTCGTGGTATGTGGAGAGAGAAATACGAGTTACAGGTGAAAAATGGCAATTTGTGCATCTAGGCCTTTTTAAAACCCTAGTATAATCAATTATATTGGGTGTGTAATCGATTACATGCTCTCTGGGAACCTTGTCATCGATTACAAGATGAGTATAATCAATTACACGCTCTCTGACTTTGCTTGGGACGCTTGACAAAACCTTTGTAATCGATTACAAAGGTCCTGTAATCGATTACAAGCTTGCTGAATTCAGTTTTTGCACTTCAAACAATATAGGATCAATTCCAAAGCTTCCAAAATAGTTCCAAAACTTCCCAAATAAATTTCAAACCTCATGTAAGCATAAAAACTGACCAGTTCTTGACCCAAAACGTATGTTCTTGCAAAATCACCACATTTGTCAAGGATCAAACTATTTTAATAGGATTGGTGAATTTTGAGCTACTTGGAGGACTTGGTCATGATGGAGTACCTGCAAAACAAACTTGGAAGAACCTCCGACACTCAAGTCAGTATTAGATTAAAAAATGATTAAAATAAGATAATTTGTGTAACAACATGACACATTATGCAGTAAACTAACAACTTTATGCAGTAAATTTTGAGATTATGTAGTAAGAAAATAGATTATGCAGAAGATTGTGATTTTATGTAGCAAAAGTGACAAGTTATGCATCAAGATGATAGATTATGCAACAAATGACATATTATGTAGCAAAGTGATAAATTATGCAGCAAAATTGTATAGTAAGAGTTTAAATGCATGATTGATCCAATATGCCAAGTTCACTTCTTATAAAAAATAATGCTTCTTTATTCAAAGGCTTAGTGAAGATGTCAGCAAGTTGTTTAGTGATTTTAACAAACTCAAGCATGCAATCACATTTTTGAATATGATCCATTATGAAATGGTGTCTTATTTTCATGTGTTTTGTTCTTGAGTGCAAAATGAGATTTTTAGACAAATTGATTGCACTAGTATTGTCACACCTTATAGGGATGTGATAAAGCTCTAAACCATAGTCTAGAAGATGTTACTTCGTCCAAAGGATTTGAGCACAATAACTCCCAGCTGCAACATATTCAGCTTCAGCTGTAAACAATGTCACACTATTTTGTTTCTTGCTATGGTAAGAAACTAGTGAACTTCCAAGCAAGTGGCATGTCCCACTAGTACTCTTCCTATCCATTTTGTATCCAGCAAAATTAGAATTGGAATAACCTATTAGACTACATGAGGCATCCTTAGAGTACCATAAGCCTATTTATGAAGTACCTATTAGATATTTCATAATTCTTTTTATAGCACTTAGGTGTGATTCTTTAGGATTTGCTTAAAATTTAGCACACATGCACACACTAAACATAATATCAGATCTACTTACTGTAAGATAAAGGACTGAGTCAATCATACCTCTATATTTTGAAATTTCTATAAATTTATCTCTTGCATCATTGTCCAAATAATAAGAAGTGTCAATTGGTGTAGTCATATGCTTGGCATTGTCCATTCCAAATTTCTTGATCAGTTACTTGCAATACTTGGATTGACTTATGAAAGTCTCATCCCTTGTTTGCTTGATTTGAAGACCAAGAGAGAAGTTGAGCTCACCCATCATAGAAATATCAAAATCATTTTGCATAATATTGACAAATTCCTTACATAGAAAGTTATTAGTAGCACCAAATATTATATCATCAACATAAAGTTAAAGAAGAAGTATGTCATGCATTTTATGCTTGATGAAGAAAGTAGTGTCAACATTGCCTCTAGAGAAGCCTTTTTCCAAAAGGAACTTACTCAATCTTTCATAACAAGCTCTAGGAGCTTGTTTTAAGCCATGCAATGCCTTTTTCAATTTAAAAACATGGTTGAACAATTCAAAGTTTTCAAAATCAGAAGGTTGTTCCACATACACTTTTTTTTTTTATATAAAACCATTTAAGAAAGCACTTTTGACATCCATTTGATAAAGCTTGAAATTCATGATGCATGCATATGCAAGTAGCATTCTTATGGCTTCTAATATAGCTACGGGAACATATGTTTCCTCATAATTTATGCTTTCTTCTTGATTATAACATTTAGCAACAAGTCTAGTTTTATTTTTTAGTATTAAGCTTGTTTCATTAAGTTTGTTTCTAAAGACCTATTTGGTGCCAATTATAGGATAATCATTAGGCCTTGGAACTAATTCTTATACTTGATTTCTCTCAAATTAGTTTAGTTCATCTTGCGTAACCAAGATCCAATATTCATCATTAATGACCTCATTTATGTCTTTAGGTTCAACTTGAGAGACAAATGTCATATGGTTACATGCATCTCTAAAAGAGTTTCGAGTGATTACCCCCTTTTGATACATCACCTATCACCTTGTCAAGTGGATAATATCTTGATGTCCTCCATTCCTTGGGAAGGTCCATGATTTTTGAATCCTTTTGGCTTGAGGGATCAAATAAGCTTTCTTCTTGCTTCTTGTCTTCCTTCTTTTGATTCTCCAAGTGAGTTCTTGACAGAATTTTTGTAACATCATCAACCAAATCATTTCTCGGATCATTTGGGTTAGTTTCATCAAATGCAACATGAATTAATTCTTCAATAGTCATTGTTCTCTTATTATAAACTCTAAAGGATTTACTACCAAGAACGTAACCAAGAAATATTTTCTCATCGGATTTAACATCAAACTTGCCTAGGTTATCTTTTTCATTGTTTAAAATAAAACATTTGCAACTAAAGACATGAAAGTGAAAAATGTTTGGTTTCCTTCCTTTGTATAGTTCATAGGGGGTTTTCTTTAAAATCGACATTATCAAAACCCTATTTATAACATAACAACGGTACTTATCGCATCTGCTAAAAAATACTTAGGAAAATTTGTTTCATTGAGCATAATTCTTGCTAACTTCTCTAAAGATCTATTTTTTCTTTCAACCATTCCATTTTGTTTTGGAGTTTTAGGAGCAGAAAAATTATGCTTTATGTTATTTTCATTACAAAACATTTCAAAATCTTGGTTTTCAAATTCCTTACCATGATCACTTCTTATAGATGCAATGCTACAATTTTTCTTATTTTAAATAACCTTTGCAAGTTTCTTAAATGCATGAAAGATATCATTCTTATGAGTAAGGAATAGAGTCCATGTATATCTAGAGTAATCATCCACAATCACCAAAGCATAGTAATTACCCTCAAAACTCATAGTTCTCGAAGGTCCAAAAGAATTCATATGCAAAAATTGTAAAGGTCTAGTAGTAGAAATAACATTTTTAACTTTGAAAGATACATTTACTTGTTTACCATTTTGATATGCATCACAAAGTTTATTTTTCTCAAAATTAAACTTTAGTAAACCAATTACCAAATCTGTAGAAACAAGTTTGTTTAGATGATCCATATGAATGTGGGTAATTCTCTTATGTCATAGCCATGAATCATTCTATTTACTCATAAGACATCTTGCATTTTGAGAAATAATATCATTAAGGTTAATCATATATATGTTATCAATTCTATGACCAACAAGCTTAACTTAGTTATCATCTTTACCTTCAATTATGCAACAATTAGAGTCAAAGATAACTTTATTTTCCTTATCACACAATTGACTTATACTTAACAAGTTATGTTTGAGTCTTTTTACATATAAGACATTATCAATTGCAGTAGAGGGAATCTTACTAACTTTTCTAACTCCAAGGATCCTTCCTTTTTTGTTGTCCCCATATGTGACATGATCATGTTTCTTAGGTGCAAGAGAGGAGAACTTAGAGTTATCACCCGTCATGTGCTTGGAGCATCTACTATCAAGGTACCAACTTGAGTTTTTAGTCTTCAAGCATATTTACAACACACATTTAGATTTTAACTTTTGGTACCCAAATTTTCTTGGGTCCTTGTGTGTTAGATTTAGGCAATGTGCCCTTAGGGACCCAAACCATTTTAGTTTCAACCTTGGTGTTTATATTCTTCCTAACATTGCATGTTGAGGCACTATGTCTTTTCCTACTACGATGAAAGTATTTGATAAAGGGACTACTTGATGTACCTAACGAAACAAAGAGATTATTAAGAAACTTTTGTTGGTTGTTGGGATTATACCCTAAATCAACATTTTAGAAAATACATCTTTGTTTCCCTAGTAACACATTCAAGTTATCTCTTTCAAAGGTAAATTTGGAAAGTGTGTTTCTCAAATCCTTAATCTCAATTTCAAATACTTTGCATGATGAGTAAGATGAGGGTGTGGCTGCATTATAATATGAAGAACAAATCATGCATGATGAATTAACGTCAATAAGTCCTAGAGTCTCATTCTCAATTTTGAGTTCACTAATCTCCTTATTTAAAATAGAAATTTTGCTTACCAATAAAGAGATTGTTTTGTTAAAAGATAAAATCATTTTTGTAAGCCTCATAGATTTCTCATACAATTCTTTAAAAGCAGCTTGTAATTCACTATAAGAAGGTGAGGGATCTAGGTTAGAAAAAGTTATCTCAGTGTCACTTTCTTCTTCTTCTTCTTTTCTTCTAACCATGAGACATAGATGAGCTTCTTCATTTTTCGAGTTATTGGAAGAATCCATGTCATTGTCCTCCTATGTTATGTATGCTTTCCTTCCTTTCTTTTCTTTGGAAGGTCTCTTCTCAAACTTCTCCATCTTTTTTAGATATACGGGATATTCCATCTTCATGTGTCCTGATTTTCTGCATTTATAGCATGTTGGAGGGGTTGAGGTTCCTTCCCCTTTGTGATAGGTCTTCTTTTGAGGGAAATGTGGGTTTCTTTGAAATATTTTCTTCTTGAGAGTCTTCCAAATTTTCGTACAAAGAGACTAAGGTTCTCCTCACTTAACTCTAGGTTTTGTATACATCTCCATCATCTTCATCATCTTCTTCAATCATGGAGGAGATGACTTTGAGTGCAATTTTTTTTTCTTGTCATGCTCCTTATTTAGATTGAGCTTATTTAGCTCTATTTCATGCTCTTGAAGCTTCCCAAACAAGGTGGCTAATGTTATTGTTGATAGATTCATTGACTCCACAATAGTCGTCACCTTGGGTTGTCAATTCCTATTTAAACACCTTAACACTTTGTTAATAAGATCCTCATTAAATTTTTTTTTCCTAATGAAGCTAGATGATTTATAATATGAGTGAACATCTTTTGTATTTCTTGAATGCTTTCTCCTTAGTTCATTCTAAACAGTTCATATTCATGAATGAGAATATTTATTCTTGATCGTTTTACCTTACTTGTGCCCTTATGGGTTACTTGTAATGTATCTCATATTTCTTAAGCGGTTTTACAATTTGACACCCTAAAGAATTCATCATACACCAATGATGTGGTAATGATATTCTTGAATCTTAAATTGTATTGAACCTTCTTTTTGTCCTAATTTGTCCATTCACTTCTTGGTGTATTAGTTCTTACACCATCAACTATACGTGTGGAAACAAAGGCGCCATTTTCAACGGCATCCCACACATCGAGATCACTAGCTTCAATAAAAATTTTCATCTTTGCTTTCTAATAGGCATAATCATCCCCATTGAAAAAGGGAGGGTCTATTTATAGAAGAACTTTCGGAAAAAAATTTATTTGAAGTCATCATTTCTTTTAAAGCTACTAAGCTCTTTATACAATAGTTTAACTCTAATACCACTTCTTATCAAGTGACCTTAATACTCAAGAAGGGGGGTGAATTGAGTTTATAAAATATTTTGATAAATATTTCGTAAAACATTTGTTTATCAATTTTTGTTGAAGCTATTGATTGATAGATATGAATGGATAGAGAAGATTAAACACTCTTACTCACAATTGAACCAACCAAAAATAGAGAGTATTCAAGCATGCATATAAAATGAACACAAATGTAAAAGAGTTGAGTTTAGAAGATCAAACACAAGGTTTATCCTGATTCAGCCACCAATCCACTTGTGGCTACGTTCAGTCCTCAAGCAATCACTCAAAATTTTCCACTATATCTTCAAACTTCAATAAGTACTTGCAACTTTTACACAATAGAGCACTCACCACACATTGAGATATCTCACCCTTTGTGTTTGAGCCTCAACTTCAAGGGATGCTTCACTCTTTACAATTTGGACGGATGTCTCACCCTCTTTTAGAAATTAATCAAGGTAGATAGAATGAAACTCTCACAAGAGTAATTGATACAAATTGAAGTCCTATAATGCTCTTTAAGAATATCTCAAGTAATTTGCAAAAATAAAGCAATAAGGTTTAAAGATTGATTCTCGGATTAGAGTAATAGAGATAACTTTCAAGTTGTTGGTTAGCTATTAATGATGACCCAAGACATGTATTTATATTATTTTTTTTATCAAATGAGTCATTGGGTGTATTAATAGGTAGCATTAAATGCTGATAAAATAGTTGTTGGTCAATGTCAAACCTGTTGTAATCGATTACACACTCCATGTAATCGATTACATGATTGTTTGAACGTATTCTTGACTTTCTGGGCAGGATGTAATCGATTACAACCTTGTAATTAATTACAATTTCAATGTAATCGATTACAAGGCTTCTGTCATGCTTGTAATCGATTACAACATCAATGTAATCAATTATAAGACCTTTCTTTGGCTTGTAATCGATTACAAGTACTATGTAATCGATTACAATGGCCCTTAAACACATTTTTCAAGTTCGATGAAGCTTGATGGCCATTTCTAACTTAGAAAACCTTGGATTTGTTTAATATGTAAACTTGAGTTGCAAAAACTAAGATTAAAATCAACATTTCTTTAAAACTTGAACTTTGAACTTTAAGTTGATTTATAAAAGATCTTTCAAAAACTATTTAGAGATAGTTGAGATATATTGAGAGTATTTTACATTGATATTCTAAGACTTATAACCTATACCAAATATACCTCTGTTGATCTTAGTCTTCATCTTGATTTTGTTATCATCAAAAACTTTATTGATATATTTCAAGACACAAGCATTCACAGTAGTTGTAATTTGTAATAATCAAACTTTTTTAATAATTTAATAATACATAATCAGATAATAATATAAAAACAGATTAAACAGTGGCGGGCTAGACAAAAATAAATCTTAGCGAAGGAGAGCCATCTTGAAGGAAATAAAAGTAAAAAAAATATTATAAATGTCTTTAGAAATTTTGGACAAGAGAGGGAGCGGTAGCCTCCCATGACTTACATGAGGCACTAAGTCTGATATTAAACTAATAGTACATTGAAATTAAATCTTTTATTTTATTTGAAGTGACAAACTGTCTTCTAACAAATTAAATTTGCTTTGCACTATATCTATGCAAAAGAAATTAATTTTGCCTGCTGCGTTATGAGGGTGTTTCCTTTGAATTGCCATGATATTAACAAATACAAAGCTCAAAGCATAGAGCCAAAAATCCTTGCTGGTGTATCTTTTTGGCTCATGGATGCATAGATTGTGATACTATACCTAACAGCATTGTCCAGTATACTGGCAAAGAGTGCTCCCCCAGAATGTGCCTCCCCTAGCAGAACCATTTTTGAATTTAAGTCGCTGGTACAATCAATTTCTTTAAAAAAAAGATAAAATAATAGACAACATCTTTATCTTTATCATTATCATTATCATTGAAAAGAGAGACTACATTGTAACAAAATAATAGAGGATAAATGATTTTCCATAAAAATGATCATCGCGGACTACTTGATTTATTCTAATTCGCACAACTTTCTAAAATAAAATGTAATTAATAAAAACAATAACGTGATGAGTAATTAATATTATATCGAGTTCTATTCACTAAATTCATAGATAATGGATCAGTGACAAAGTGCAATATGAATCTCATATGCTTTGGCCCAGTTTGAATTTGAGAAGCTGTATAAATGGCATCGCCATGTAGATGTAGGCATGTAGCTGAATTTATATTACCTTTTCCCAAAAATCTAATTTTTTTTTGCACGTTATCTTATTACGTGTTATGGCCATGGATTATATTAGACAATTGGATTCTCTCAATAAGTTGATTAGACTGCTACACTTTCTCATAAAACATTAAAGTTATGTCTAAACGTGGCCTGTCTAATTCATATATTCATGCATAGCGTGTTTAATTTTAGTTAACTAAAAGAGAGATAAAAAAATTATAGGTTGTATAAACATCATAATTGAAAGGGAAAAGTGTTTATTCGTGTATGGGAACATAATCAAGAAGATCAACTATGGCCCTGCAGTTCTATCAAGAACAGTGGAATCCAGTTTATAAAGATTGTTGTGGACCCTCCAGATCAGGTCGTCTGCGTATTGAATCATGTTATTCCATTACATGATTGAAGAAAATTTCACTGAAATTCGATAATAATGATCATAAGAGTAATTGTATATTTGCAATTCTTCATCTGAATATATCAATAAGTTGCAAGCAAATTCACCTGGATTTTGACTATTCACTTGCAGAATATCTTTATGCCATGTGACGAATTCCGTGTTAATCAGCTTCAACGTTATTACGGTATTGAACTTTAACTATAGGGTAATATATCAGTAAGTTGCAAGCAAAATTCACCTGGATTTTGACTATTCACTTGCAGAATATCTTTATGCCATGTGACGAATTCCGTGTTAATCAGCTTCGACGTTGTTATGGTATTGAACTTTAACAGTTTAACTATAGGGTAATACTAACCATATATACTTATATTCATAACATTTCATATTTACATAGTTTTCATTATTTAATTACATCTGATCTAATCTCATTTTTTATACAATTTCATTCTAATTCTATCACATAAAGTGATATAAATGGATGTGTTTTGTTACAAATGTGTAACAAGTATTTTCCCTAACTATATGTATGGAATCAATCCCAAGTCTAAATATTTAATAAGTAACAATGTTTTTAAAACGAGATCAAAAGCGGTGAAGACATCGGTTTATGATTTATTAATTTGATCGTCGTCGAAGTGGTAATAAAAAATGTTTTTTAAATATTATATAATATAATATATTAAATAATAAATTAATATACTAATATCACATATTATATTATTTAATACTTCAAAGTTTTATGTTAAGTAAAACATTAAAGTATGCAATATATATTAAAGCTAAAAGAATACTTTCAAGTCCCATATTGAATATGAGTAAAAAACTTATATAGAAGTCAAGAGAGAATCAAACGTTTTTATGTCATTATTGAATTTTATATGTAAACCTTTGTTTGATTTAAAAATCATTTTTAAATATGTCACAAATTTTTAAAACAAAACAAGTTCAAATCGGTTTATTACCCATTTTTGGCCACTTCTTTGCTTTTTCTAATTTTGAGTTAAATGGATTAGACACATGGTGAATTCACTGATTTTTCTATTGAATTGGCTGATTCGATTCCATATTTTCATCAATAATAAATACTTAGTTTCCTTTTCACATAGCATGAAAACATTTTTTTTTTAACTTGCTAAGGTAAAGCAAGTTTTACCGCTAAATCAAGCCCATATTTGATGCCTTTTGCCTTTGTGGAAACCCTTAAACTAGTGAAATTATTAGGAAGAATTAATGGGAAGAATCGCTGACAATGTAAAATTAATAAAAATGATCAATTAATTATTCAGAATGGTCAATCAACCATTCTAAATGGTCATTACTACTATAAGAATGATTATTTGTCTTTCACCATTAATTTTGTATTATTAATGGTCTTTCTTGTTAATTCTCTCAAATTATTATATATTCTTAGAGTATAAAAAATGCATGCTTGGAAAGATATTTATTATTGATTTTAAAAAAAAAATAATTAATAATAAATATCTTTCTTGGAGCATGCATTTATTATGCGCAAGGAATATATAATAATTTATCGACGATACCATTTGTGTTGTGTAAAACATAAAAAATATAATTAAAGTAAAATATAATAATTCATATAACTAATACATATTTAATGATATATAATAAGAGAAATCTTTTACTCTAACAACAACAACAACAATTTCCCAAATTTAATAAGTTCTACTTCATAATAAAGGAGTATAATTAAATTTGTTCCGAAAAACAAAACCTATAAATTTTATAATATATTTGGATTAATATGAATTAGATTTATAATTAGAATTTAATTTCAATACCCTGTTAATAAAAAAAAATAAGTTTTATATTATCATCTAATGATATATTACCACATCATTAAATAAATTAAAACTTACACAAAATATTAAACTCATTAAATGACATGATAATACATTCTTGAATGATAATATAAACCTTTTTTTACATTAATAATACGTAAATATTAAACTCTCATTATTACTATTTTTTTTAAGTATTTCTTGCAGTATCCCTCTGCCTGCCTAGAAAGTAAATGATTAATATATCGTGATACTGTTTGATTTCGAAGAGAGAGATTGTTACCAATCGCATTTTTTTCATACACTTGAGTTAAATATTGAACCTCTTATTACATGTTTAAGGTGTTCAAGTCAATTAACACTTAAACCACTTGTTATTATGTCTTTAACTAGAATAAATAACACATCTTATTGATATAACACAAACCTAAACAACTTTTCCTTTTAAAGCATTAAAATAACCACAACAATTTAAAGAGAACAACTACCTATATTGACTTATACACATCATTTGACATATATGCAATTTTCATCATTTGATAATTTTTTCACACCTACACTTTAGATTTGCATATTGCATAAGTGCAGGAACCAAGAAGCAATTTTCAAATTAAAAACCCACCCAAACTAAAAACAACAAAACTACAGCAAGACCAAAATTTACATGCAAGGAGGATTCGCATCTTTCTTTCCTTTCACACACTACACACATTTTGATCTTACACAGGAAAAGTAAAATCTATTCTTTAACCTTTCCTCAATTCCGAAAGTAATCAAATCGGACGGTCAGAAAGCGTTTCAACTTCAAGGCATTCCCTTGTTGGCGTAGATATTCACGAGCGCCAAAGCGTTGCTCGTGAACTTCTTCACTTTCGAGACCCGACCGCATACCTCCGTCTTCACCGGACCGTTCGATACGTCCTGGAACCCGTCCGTACAGGTCTCTTCATCGGTGAGCGCCGCGCTCATCCACGTCTGCACGTTGCTCATCTGGAACAGGAACGAGCCGGAGCCGGCGCCGGCGGCTCCTATCTGTCGCATCTGCTTCAGCGAGCCGCGGATTTCGTCGACGGCGTCGTCCAGGTTCGTGAAGCAGTCGTGGACCGCCGAGGCGGCCCGTGAGTTGCCGCCGTAGTCGGCCTCGCGCGTGAGGTTGGACACGTAGGATGCTACGCGGTGGACCTTGGAGAGGCTTACGGCGATGGCGACGCGAGCCAGCTGGCCAGGGTCCTGCTGGACCGCATTGGCGTAGCGAGACAGGGAGGTGTAGCAGACGTCAGGGTAGAGCGTGGTGTTGCAACTCGTGCGGATGAAATCGGTGGAGTCGCCGTCGTTGCCGGTGGTTGCGCCATCGTCTCGGGCGGTGGCGGTTGCGGTTGCGTGGAGATTGCAGAATGCGGTTGCGATGAAGAGGAGGGAGAGGAGGAGATGGTGAGGCCGTTGGGTTCTCATTGTTGGTTACTTGGATCTGTTCTATACTGTTATGGCTTGTTTGTGTGCGTGAGAGTGAGAAAGAAAGAGAGAGAAAGAGTGGGTTTTTGTAGACATTAGTTTTGCGTGCAATTACATTATGCGCAATGAATTTGTGCCTAATAACGTAAATGCCATCCGTATTTTTTATTTTTAATTACTTGTCCTAGTTGTATAATCAATAAAAATCATTTATAACTTATAAGCTTTTCTTTTCATCCAACCCTGTTTGCATCCATTGAATTGTGTTATATTAGACTCGGCCAATGAACAAAAAGAAAAGTACTTTATGAGGTTTAATTGAGAAAGAAAGATTGAAATTAATTTGAATTTATTTTTAGAAAAACTCTTTGTTGATAACAGTTGTACAACATTTTACTTATGAGAATAAGCTAGAATTGTAACGTAGAATTTGTAAAGGATACAAATCTTCAATCTCTTTCTTTTTGTTTCTTTTTCTGTTCAATCAGACTTTTGCCAACTAAAATAAAAAGTGACAGCTCACTTGCTTACACCAATATTTTTTTTTAAACTCCTAATATGTAAAATTGTATTAGGTTTTGTCAAATTTAGATTCCAGTGAAATCAAATCATAAAAATATATAATTATCTCTATATTAATTTTTTTTCATTCACAAAATTAAAATTTGAAATCATACTTAAAAATAATAAATACCAAACTAGATCTAATGAGCGTTCGTACATCAGTTAAAAATCTTAACGCCATCTTCACGCAGCACTTTTCTTTCTGTACTTTCAACTCTTCTATGCGCTTTCTTCCATGTCCAAGGTCTTCACTTTCTTTATCCATTTCAAAGAGGATCTCATCCCCACTGCTAAAGCCTCCACAGACCATCTGCACTACTTGCCGCACTAATGGCTCTGCAAGGGAAAGCCACGCACATTCATTCTTTTGAGTTTTCGTTTTTTGGCTTGCAACCGGTACCATCGAATTAGATGAAAAAAGAATTTTGTTAACGTGAATTAGGTTCAGGAATTAAAATAAAAATTATTAAATAAAAATATAAGTATTTATTATTTTAAAATTTTAAAAATATTTAATATATTTTTTAAACAATTAATAATAAAATTATTTTTAATCTTAAAACACATGTTAGCAAAATCCTACTGTGTACAATGTGAACGATGGAGGAGATCAGAGCAGAAAGAAGGTATGGAGTGAAGAACTTGATAACAGGACAAAGGGTAAAAATATTCTGATTAACAGAAAATCAATAATTTTTTTGGAATAGAAGATAATAAGCCTTTATACAAAAAAAAAAAAAAGAAAAAAAGAAGAGAATAAGCCCTCAAGCCATAGAAATTTCAATCCTTGTGTGCGATGGGGAATTGAAATTAAGAATAGGAAATGCAGCACTATAAACGTTAAGATTAAGTAACAGATGCAAATAAGTGAGGTGTTATTTTTTATTTGAGTTGGCAAAGTTTGATTTGTGGGACATGAAATGAGATATGAAGAAGATAAAAAAGATTTCTATCCATTTGTAAAAGAGTCGATTTAAAAGAATTAATGTATGGATATAAAATTGAAATGGTCTAGACTCAAGAGTTTTCTTATTTAGGAAAGCATGAAAAAGGTAATTAGACTACCTTAATAGATGTAGATATAAGTAGCCAGGAGTGTTATTGTACTTCAATTTCATCTCCTAATGTTGCAGTCATATGTCGGCATGTAATACGTTCATTATGTCAACAAAATCATATATTTTTTTCTTTTCAGACACAAAACAAAGTCATTTTTGAAGCATTTTTCCGAAAATGTTAATCATTAAGTAGGAATATTCCTAGAGTTTTTCTCAAATAAAGATTAAGGTAATAAAAAAAGGTAGATTAAGTAATAGTATTCTTTTTTCAGATAATTAAAAAAAAAAATTAGATCCTTTAAGTTTTATTTCTTTTAATATTCAAATGTAGGCCACAATTACATAATTGAATGTAAAACTATCTTTATTTCCTAAATTTCTTCATCTACGATGAAGGCTTAATTTTCAAAAATAAAAAAATAAAAAATCAAAGGATTGCTTTCGTTTTGATTATAGAGACACAAGAAACAAAATAATAGCAGGCATGTGTAGGTATTAATAGGCAAAGAAGAAGGGGGCATTGCTTGGCGTTGGCGTGGGGACGATTCTTATATATCATAATAATGATAAATAATAATCATAGAGGTGACAATGAGTGGAAGCGACGAAAGCATGCAAGTGCCCCACTTCAATTTTGCGGCTAGTGCAGGATCCGACAAATCAACCGTCACTTTCCAGTCCATGACGATATCAACGGCTCTCATTATAATTGCATAAGCATTCTTCTTTTAAAATTCAGATACCCCGTTGATCATGATTTTCAGTATTCAAATCACCCTGTGTGTCCATAGTATCTGTTTTTAGTGCTTTTTGTATTCCCACGAAAATAACATTCAAGTGGCATTGCTCATTCTAACATACGAACAGCAATAAAAGGGATGAGAATCCAATGTGGTGAAATTGTAGTTGAGGTATTTTATTGTGATGGCATCCACTACAACAGCGTCAATGGGCAACAACCTAACAAAGCAACAAAGACTTAGCCCAGCCTTAGCAGTTGAGAAACTTTTTCTCAGGTCGGTTTGGATTGTTAGTTAGGAAATTGGGGTTACATAGCTATAATGTTTCTCACACTTGCCCACTATGCCCCAAGCGTGAAACTTTTGCTCCACCTTTTTAACATATGGTGGCTTGCCTTCCCTTCTACACACACTTTATTCAAATAAAATGCTACCTCTTGCCCTATGCACAAGCACAATCATTGTGTGCCCTGTGGGAGTCTACCTTCCCCCACAAGCACAATTCTCAGCCCATATGGGACTTTTCGTTCTGCTCTAAACCAATTGTGAACCAGAGCTTAAGCATTGTGGATTTGTGGGAAAGGTCAACATTAATTACACTTAGGATTAAGAAATAACTTGTGTGTTGAAGTGAAAACCATCAAGTTGGTAAAGCTTGAGATAAATGCTGTACATTTGGCCTGCTTCTTTTCAAACCTATCTAGGGTGAGACTGTAAAAGGGGCACATAAACGGAAAAGCGGGAGTTCGTAAATCATAATTGCGATGCCCACCATTCAAGCAACTCTTCGCTCCAAAGTTTAGTACAGGTTTCAAGGACAACGTAACATTCTTTGAAAAAAGCTACAAGACTGTGTGGCATGTTCCTTCATTGGAGCAAGGCTCTAGCTTATACCATGTTAGCTTTAACTTCAACTTTGACTTTTGAGAGGTCATACAACAAAAAGTAGTTAGTACAATAAATAAGAACCTCATCATTTTGATTTGAAAAACACTGACCCTGCCTCAAGGTTCTAGGTGAATCCATTTGAGAACAACATCTTTATCCATTTGACAAGAACATCTTTACCAAATAACGGGCTCAACGGCGCAATTGACTCTTTTTATCCAAAAAGCAAAAGAGAGGAGTTAGGAGAACTTTTTCGATTAATGTGTACATTTTTTTTTCTAGCACATTATTTTCATTCGATGAAAAACTTCAGTAGTATCACGGTGGGATCAGCTTGGCATAGAATTTTTTTTATGCAAGAGATATCAAATTTATCAATGTTCAGTTTCAAGGTAAAAAAATATTATCAATATTGAGTAAAAAATTAAGTATAATTTATATATGAAATATATAATTAGGCCGTCAAATATTCAAATCTTATTTTTGTTTATTATTTCATCTCATTTTACAAAAAAATAAGATTAGAATATGTGATGGCTTAAAAAAAAAACGTTTTTTGTCTCATGCCACAAGAAATTGTCTTCTGAGCCCTCTAGTTTTGATGTGGATAATTCGCTATGACATTGCCTAAGTAGCATTCTTATAAAAAAGGAGAAAAACGAACACTAAGTCATGAATAACACTATAAATATGGAATAAAAATTTCAGCCATATGTTATTATTAGGTTCTGAATGTAAGTATTAAAATAGCTTTACAGTCTTATAAGTGAAGAGTTAATTTTTGTTGCCATTGTCTACACATTCTACGTAATCAAAAAACATACATATACGTAATGCAATTCTGTTATGGATAGAAAGGAATCAAAGGAAAAGCGAATGAGATAAGATGGGAACTGAAATCTTGGTCTAAATACCTGCCGGGTACTGTAAAGGGGAGACAAAAATGTATAGAGAAATCCTTTCGTGTGGATCTCTAACGCTTTGTGATGACCCTGATCTGCTTAAGAACATCGAAATCCCGGGCCAATAAGACTCCGTGAATCAGGGATAATTACAAAACGTCACTATTAATTATCTGTTTGAGTGTGAATCCTAGTGGGTCAAGATTGAATTATTAAAGCTATTTCTATTGGACCAACAAAAGAGCGAGAGATATGGAAGGACCCTCTTATGAGTCATGACAATTGACAAGTCACTCTGGAGTGTGAACCCTCTATGATCTCATAAATATCGTGTTGCCTCATCAAGAAAGCTAATGGCCCTCTTGTCAAAAATAAAAATAAAAATGGCCATATGGAATATTATATTGATTGTAGCATCATCCACCCATCCTAAATGCAATAGCACTTGCTATACTTAAGGTTCCATCAGAAAGGACATACGATGTATGTTACGAAGCAAGTCATGTCGAACTTTGTTTCAGCACATACGGGGAATGGGTTTGAGACTTTGAGCAATCCTTCTTCAATGATTGGCATTCCAAATAATGAATGAGACCTTGGAATAGAATCTGTGATGCTTGACATTCCACGACATATCGTGTGACTATGAAATCGCTACAATAGCGGTGCAGGAACTCGCACTCATCTGTTCAGAAATCAATCCAGATATGAGGTAGCAAAATAAGCAATAGATATTAAGTCACAACAGTATATATATATACACACACACGCACACATAATGACGCAACATCGATAAAAAGTCCCATAAAAAAAACGAAAAGCATATGTTGTGCTGATGATTCTGATATATTACTTGCTTCCGTTTTTTACTCTCTAGAGAATAAGATATCCTCCTAAAGAAACCACCAAAAAAAGAAAACGAAAAGAACTAGAAAAAACATATCAAGTGGGGCAAAGCTAGCAAATCTATCAAGATATCCAACAAAGAAAACCCTATAAGATAGCCACTAGCCAAACAGGGACTTCAACGAGCAAAGATTGGGGAAAACGAAAATCACTCATTGTGCTGGATCAGAGATGCAGAAACATATCAGGGGAAATAAGCTAATGATATAATATGCTAAATAACACCATCATTAATTTAAAATGATGCGTGAGCATATAAGTCTTTACAAGATCTAAAGTCAGGACATAAGGAATGTGTAACCTTTTCCCAAACATGAGGAACTTATGCCTAATATATAGGCAACTTGGTATTTCATGCAAAAGTTATGCTGGCCTTAAACCACTTCAAGAAAGATAAAAATGTGGGATCTTACATTTCCTCAAGAGCAAACAAGATCATCATGTCCGAGGCTCATGTATGTGACATTTGTGTCCAGCAAAGGTAGAGTCATGCTTCCTCAATCTCTGACAAAATAACCACAACTTGACAATGTGTCTGACCAAAATGGGCCGTTGAAACAATATGCTGTTTAAACACTTCAAGCTCAATTATTTTCCATTTTATTTTCATCATTTTGCCTTTTACTTATGTTTTCCAAGTAAACAGTGTGTAATCGTACTGTTTCAAAAGCCCTAGTTGATGGGCTCTGCCACACTTTCAAAAAGAAAGAAAACGAATTTTCTTATGAAATTTTTATTTCTAAATCAAGCATAAATTATATCAGTTGGTAATAACATGCTAATATACCAACCATAACATCTTTAGTTGTATCCTCTTTCCTTTTTTTAAACTTTGCAAGGTGCTGATGATATTCTTCAAGCTCTTTCTCCAACTTTTCAATGAACTGGCTTGTATGCTCAAGTGACTGCTCATACCTATATTTCTCCATGGCCTGGAAATTTTAAGTTCTCATAGTAAGTTAGAAACCATAAACTTTATGCAAAAAGAATAGAACGCAACGGTTTCTCAACAAAATATGTTCCAGCGTAAAACTATGGCTCAGCACTTCATAGCTTTTAAATCATCATCCACTCCATCAAAGCACCACCAATCCTTTCATGTCTCACAAAACAAACATAAGGCGTACATGTTTATCTAAATAAAAGAGTTAGTGCCTCAATAGAGAACATAAATTATAGCTTCAATTCACTAGTGTGCATGAGGCCTGTGAGGGTTTAGGGCTCCCTGACATTGTGCAATATGTTAAGGCATAAATCCATAGCAGTCTGTAAAATTTTATAGCTAACCATACTCATCAAATATGGTGGATATTTAATAAAATGAGCATTATCAAATGCTGCTGATTAATATTAAAAAACTATAAAAGATGCAAATCATTCCTGTCAACCTAGTTTAAGCTCAACAAGAAAAGATGGCTGCTGTTATAACTTCAAAATTTTTAATTGAATGGTTTAGATCCTTGTATAATCTCAACCCTCTAATATCACAATATATATGACACTGTCAAGCGCTCATGCTTGATAGTAGCCAACCCTCAAGTAGATTATTTCTACACTTTTAAAGTGCATATTAGAAAGGAAGAAACAAGTAACACTTAACACTACCTTCTGAATGGCAGGAAAAGATACGAACAATTCAATATAAAATACCATATTATATTTATCACCAAATACATTTGGCCAATGAATAACTAACACAAAGCTGAAATTACCTTTGCTTTTGATAATGTATCTGGAGGTGACATTACTTTAGGCTGTACATAGTTCTTTCCACGATAAAAAATGATAGTATTATTGGGCTTGATGTCAATCACAATGCCTTTGCTCAGTCGAGCAAGCTCTTCAGCATATTCATGAACCTGCCCTGGTTTGCAAGGCTTGCAGATAACCTTTACTGTCTCATGATTCTTCCAGTGAAGATGCATGTTTAGAACTACCCCACCAAATACTCCTCGTCTCCCAACTGGAACATAGTGTTTCTTTTTCTCACCAGTACGCTTCAGGTAATGCCTCTCCTCCTCAGTTAAAATTTCAGGATCAAATGTTTCTGCTGGGGGTTTTGGCACATCAAATTTCCTTAGCTTCTCAATCAACCATGTTTCCTTCCGCTTGGCCTATAGATTTATGCGTTAAAATAAAAGACCCTAAGTTAGAAAAGGAAAAATTAAGGGGGAAAGGAACAATGCCTCTTTTCAGACTATCTGAGGCACTATATTATGTCTTTACTACTGAGATGAAGATACCAAAGCCAAGTAAAAACAGAAAGATATCTAATATCCAAGTAATGTATACTGTGATATTATTCTTATTAGCAAGGTAAATGAGAAACTTTACATTCAAAGTACTAATGTCTTAATGAAAAATATAAATTCACAGAAACCTTCCCAAATACAAAAAGATGCCCAACTGATGTAAAAGGCATGTAATATTCAATTAAAAGTATTCCCATCTTAATGAAAATTAAAACTTCACACAGGCATTTCAAATACAAATCCACATGGAGCAACATGCTGGTTATATTCAATTCTCATACAACAAAAAGGAGCAGCACTTTCAATTAGGGATTATCACAACAATGCCCATATACTAATTAGAAAACTGGAGAATGTACAAAAACATAGATGATAAAATCATAAAAGTAAATTATCAATGCCAACAATCAAGCAGCTGAAGCAAGGTACAAGCAGCAGCTATAGAAAAGAAAGCTTTAAACTAAAAATTACAGTTATAAAGAAATCCAACCTTTTCAAGCTTATATCTAATTCTAACTTCTGGATTTGGGGAATTCATCTTCTTTTTGGCCTTCAAACGATAGAACCTGAGCTCATTCAGTTTAGCCTTTCTAGACATTTTAACCTTTTTCTTCTTCGGGCTCATTTTGGAGGAATTATTATTATTATTATTATCAGGCTCACCCAGAGAGAACCTTACGACATTATTGTCAATCTTCAGCTCAACTGATGTATTACTTATGTATCTGGCAGGTAGCCAGTTTCTCACAATATCCTGGCTTCCAAAGATATTTGATCTCTGCATTAAAAGAAAACCTGATTGAGAAGATACAGAGTGCACTCTTGAAAGATGCCTTGCTGTATTGTAAGTTCTTGAATATACGCACGTATGAGGAGTAAAAGACCAGAAATATGAAGCCGCTGTAGGGAATAATGCAACAGTTGGAACATCTTCAACTAGACAGCATAACCAGAATAAGCTATCTCTGCATTTGGAGGATATAAATCTATACTCAGGAGCTTTATAAAAAGAGCAGGCACAGAGACACATAACATGCACAACAATCTCAAAAAAGAAAAATAAGTTTATTGAAATTAACTGCAACAACAACAACAAAAGCCTTTTTCCCACTAAGTAGGGTTGACAACATGGATTAAACGATGCCATTGTGTTCTGTCAAAAACCAAGTTCCTGAAAAGGCCATTTAGATCAAGGTCTTTATTAAAATTAACTGCTTAGATGAGAAAAGACTGTGTTTTCTACTTTAATCAACATCTAGGAAGGATAATGGAGATGCAAACCTCTTTTACTACAAGGTATATATTTTATTGTGGAATCTACGTCGTCTAATTATCTTTAATTGTTAAAAAATTATAAAGGCACCAAGCACCAAAAAAGTTGAAATGAACTCACAAGTTACAGCTTTTAAATTCTACCCCTAGAAATAATACTACAATAAATATATAAAGGACTTAAAAAATCATCACACAATTATTTGCATTTAGAACATCAGAATATTTTCCATCTATTTTTCTATATCAGAAAAAGCCTTTTTTTTTCTTGCTTTACCCTTTGAGAGAAAACAACAAAGTCCATCTTCAAATGTCCTCGTTTTGACAATGATAGGTGCTCTCATTGATCGGATCATGTTCATTAACTAGGACATTTACTCGTGCAATGCACGGCTAAAGTATGTCATTATTGTTTACGGACAAAACTCAATTGTTATAAAAATTAAGATCATGTTTCAAATTTGAACAATTTTTTTCTTTAGTTTTTACATTAATCTATCAATTGAAACAAATGACGTATGTTTTTTTTTTGTTAATTCATATGAGGGAAAATTTAAATTTACAAATTATGTTTATAATGGATATTCAAAATACAGTGAGGAACAAAACAAAGTATAATGTCATCCAAGAATCAGCTAGCACAATAAATAATCATTTTAACAGAAAATAAATTCACTAACTAATTTATGAACCAAATCACGTATTGTACAATAATCGATCAAATAATATACGTACCGGAGACTAGCAGAAAACATTATAAACATGAATTTAAATCTTATGAAAAACTTCCTTAAATACTACATTCTTGGTTCTTGAACAAAGATCTCCATCATCATTGCAAATCAATATCTTCAATCCGCTTCTACATTTAACCAGAGATATAGCAACATATAATTGTCCATGTGAAAATATTGGTTGAGGTAAATACAAACCAACATGAGATGATGTTTGTCTTTGGCTTTTGTTAATTGTCATCGCAAAACAAAGAGATAAAGAAAATTGTCTTCTTTGAAATTTCAAGGGTAGTCTAGCATTAGAGGGTATTAAATTCATCAGCGAAATGTAAACTTTTTTTCCAACATGATTACCTGTCACAACCCTTACACCAATAACATTTGAACCTAACTCATCCACAATAAGGTTCCTTCCTTTGAGTCATGTGATCTGAAATTAAATGGATAATGTGAATAATAAAAGTGGTAGTTTGTTTTACTTGAGTTATCATTGCTTTAATTTTTTGTCTGATATGTGTTTTTGTTTAATTTATACATTCTTCTTTTTGTAGTCTCTGCTAAATGAGTTTAATGAGCCTGAGTTGTGTCTTGGCCAATCAATTGGTGAATGCTTTGGTGCAAAGTTAACTCTTGCAAAGAGGAGTTTTGATGGAGGTCTTGACAGTGCAAGTGGCGATGCTTTTTCGATTGTCCTCAAGGAAATGAAAAATGAGCAAGACTGATATGTGTGAGATGAAATCTATTTTTTTTTTATTGTGTTTATCGCTGGACTGCACTTAATGCATAGGAGGTTTTGTTCTGGTCAAGTTTGGTAGTTTAGGATTGGAGTAACTTGTCAGTTACCTTGTGAGGATGTGATTTTTTATACTGAGAAAGATTTATCATTTCCACAATCTGTTCAAGGTTTTAGTTTTCCCTAATGATGGCCAATGAAAGTTTTTAAAATAAGAATTGTGCTTGAACAAATGTGTCTGTGATGTATCTTGTGGATTTTTGTTATTTATAATGTGTGATAAGTATTGGTTTAAAGGGTTAGTATAAGAGCCAACTTTTGGATTTTTCTTCGATTTCTTGCTATCAGCGATTTCAATTCTTTGCTATCTTCGATTTCGATCTTTCGATTCTTTTGCTTCTGTTATGGTATCAGAGTAAAACTTGATGAAGAATCGAAAGATCGAAATTGAAGATGGTAAAGAATCGAAATCACTGATAGCAAGAAATCGAAGAAAAATTCAAAAGTTGGCACATAAAAATTGCTCATCTTCATGTTTTCATTTGATTAACATAGGTTTTTCAACCCTTGGCTGTAAACTATAAACTGTGAAGGCATGCCGCAGTGTGAAGACCATGCTAAACTGTTGACAAATAGTAAACAAATACTTGGAAAATTTCAAATGATAATAAAGGATAAATTTTAAAATTTTTGAAGCTAAAACCTAGCACAATCCACCATAATGATGATCCGTCATAAACAATGTAAGAAGAAATTTCAAATGATCGTACTCCTTGGCAGTTTAAATGGTGTTTGTTTCAATCATCAGATATTTTTTGTTTCAAATATATAAAATAAATCATCAAACGTTCTAAACTCCAAAGAATGAGAACCAAATTACTACTTTACCATATAGAGTTATCCTACAGTGAAGCAGGACTCAACCAACCACCCTCCCCCAAAAAAAAAAATCCAATTGATGCTGTACTAAAGCTGTACACAAGCAGTTCATATGATTGTACACCTTAGCACCCTTGTTTCAATTTATTGAAGAGAGTTGATAATACATGAAGCTGACTTGGGAGATAAATATATTGAGCGCCAATAAATGCAAGCAAATATAAGAAGCAAATGTGGGTTTTTCTTTTCCTTTCCCTTTACCCCTGACTTTGCAGGCAAGCAAGTAGACAATGGAAAAAATACAAGCAGCCAGGAAATTACTGAACAAATGAACAGACACAAACAGAGAAAGAAAGCAATATGAATTACATAAAAGAAATGTGTCATCTAAGTAAGAGTAAAAAAGAACCTCTTGAATATGCAGGAAAAACCACGACTTGCTCCTCTGACTGAAGCTGCAGCAAACATAGAAGTCCAGAATCCAACTGAAAAATCATAAGAAAAATGGAAGATAAAGAAAGGGGTGAATTGGAAAGCATTGATTCTAGTTTCCTCTAGAAATAAAAGGAGCAAACTTAACATCTTGGACATTTTATTATAGGCAAAAATGGCAATGACCCAGTTTTGAATTGAACAATCAGAGCGCTCAATGAATCAAGAACAATTTCCAGTTATCAAGGTTACAACTTACAAATTCTCTTTGAGTCTGATTCGTTTCCACTCTCCAATTACTGCCACTGCTATGCGTGCTGTCAAATAGAATAGCAAAGCTTTTTTTTGGGTAAATAAATACCAATGCTTTTTTATTTTTAGTTTTTTATTCCCCTCTTATGGCATTATGGGCTTGGGCATTATGTGTCTCAATCACTTTTGCTTTGATTCCTTTCTATCCATAACAGAACTGCATTACGTATATGTATGTTTCTTGATTACGTAGAATGTGTAGACAATGACAACAAAAAGTAACTGTTCACTTATAAGACTGTAAAGTTATTTTAATACTTACATTAACCTAATAATAACCAATGGCTGAAATTGGAACAAGCAAATCAAAGTCAAGATTCCCCTAAGTATAAAACAAACATGTTCTAAACACACATGAATCTGCAGAAGCAGACAATGCAGACTGAGCACGAAACAAAAGCAAACAGATTCATTTCAGTCAACAAAATCCAATTCAGCAGTAAATAGATTCAGCAGAAAAAAAATTCGCAGAAGCAAGCAGACAACAGAATCTGTAGAAGTAGAACCTAAAAAGTTTGTTTAGTCTTACCTGGGCTGCAAGCAGCGCTCTTACTGAGTTATCTCTATGACTTTGCAGTCCTAGTGTCTGTATCACCACCACCAATAGAAGATAACGAATCTGTCCCAATAAGAGCCATGTTAATAAAGAAAATCAGTTATCAGAGGTGACAGGATTTATTCGATCACACATGACAACCAACAAGAATACAAAGTAGACATACTTGTGGAAAGCCTTCTGAATTTCCCGCTGACTTGCATTTTTATCAACCCCAAGAACCTGATAAAAATGAAGCATTTACAATCAGTTTATGCTCTCAAACAATATAAATAAATACATAAAAATTCCTTCTTTCTTTTTTGTTTTGGAATCACCTTGATTCTTGATCAATGACAGCTTGACACAGAATTAGCACCTTTTTCTCATTCAATTTGCAGCAACCACAAACCATCATGTAAAATACATCACAGTTCATTTGAAATGCCCAGATAAAGCCATTTGTATTCGTAGTTATCTCAAACAACTAAAACAATCAGTTATCAAGCCAATGAACCATTATTTACATTCAATTTACAGCAACCACAAACCATCACGTAAAATACATCACAATTCAGCATATTCCGTTTTCCAAAAGCAAGCTAAACAAGCATCCAATTTCTCCAGAAACAAGCTAAAACAGCTTCAATTATTCTTCGTTTATGCAAAATGTTGCAATATCTCTGTACCCTAAGCATATTTGAATGTAGAAAAAACGAAAAAAGCACATAAAAACACATCAACCTAACCACTATCACCCAAAAATAAAAAAATAAAAAAGAAATTTCACATAGCAGAGATGACATTGAGACGAAAAATCAAAATTTTACGAGGTATAGATGCTTACTCCTCCCCATGGGTACGATTGAACGTGGTGGTTGGTGGAGCTCGAAGCCAAGCTCGAGTAGGAGCTTCGAAACTGAGCTCTAACACTGAGAATGAACGATTGAACGTGGTGGTTGGTGGAGAATGATTCAACAGGCAGCTCGAAATTGGGATTAGTGTTCGAAATTGAGAACGATTCAACAACGTGGTGTTTTATCACTTTTGTGCATAGCGAATTTAGGATTAGGGTTCGAAATTGGGATTATCAAATTAAGGTTTGTGATTAAAAAAAAAATTGAAAAAGAGGAGTAGGGCTGACCCATGGGTCAACCCTACCCTAACTCACAAAATTAGGGGGCCTTGTGGGTTAGAGTCAAATAATCCTGCTATTATGTGGGCTTTAGCCCACATTGACGGCTCTTTGTTCTTGTTCTCTCCCGCCCAATTCCCAATCCCAAATACTCTTACTTCTCTTTAACCGTCCATTTGGTTTCAGAATCTCGCCACAGAGGCTCTTTAGATCTGAACTCTGAAGGATTGGGACAAAGTGTATTTCCATTGTGTAGTAATCATACATTCATGAGAGATTTGATTACAAACTCAATCTAAACATGCTATGGTTTTATTTATTTTTTTAATTTCTAAAATATCCACACACACAAAAATTTCAGGGTTGGTGGTGGTCGTGAACTCGTGATAACTCTTCCACTGTAAAAAATGTGGTATGTTTCTATGCTGATAGCCTGATACTGTCTATTTGATTCAATTATACAACAATGCTTTCAAGAGATGGCAACACAAAATCAGTTAACTTATTTCCTAATAATTCTTTTTCTTATATCAGATTTCTTATGAGCTAAGCAGTTGTACTTGATTCATAATTGGAGTTTAAAAATATGATGCTTTCATTTATTATAGTGCATTCACTGGGTAGTGCATTTGACTTTTGTAGAAATTTACTAAGCTTGTTTCATAGTTCAAATGCCCTGCAGTTGCTACTGTAGCTCAGGGTTTATAGTTTCTACAACTTTGTTGCCTTTAGAACCGTCTTCTGCAAACTACATACTTAATGCTTTCATGATCTCCTTCTGCCCTCTGCAAAAATATCTGGTGCTCATTGGAAAAAAAATTCTGTGTAAATGAATTGTCAACTGAAAACCTGCTCATTAGCAATTTAGCATAGGGATGTGCATCAGAACATGAATAGTTGGGGATAGATAAAACCAAATCCTTCTGTTGTTGACTACCCTCAAAGACCAATAAACACCCCCAAGCACTATTTCAAACTCTCCTCAAGCACCTTACAATTTGGTCTGATGTAATTAAGTTAATGAGATTTTATTAATAACAGATTTCATATTTCCAAACCAGAACTTCAGTAGAGGAAAAGGTTCAATCCGCTGAACATGTTTCAAAATCTGCTCATTAATCTCGGAAGAAATACTGATAAAGCTTGAGAATCTTCTCTAAAATTTGCATTCTAATAAGCTTAGGTATACATAAAAATTTTGTGCTTTGGTTATGGGTTCCCATATATATATAAAGGTAGAAATTGTCTAAAATTTGTATTTTGATATGCTCAGTATATATGATTTTGTTCCTTTGATTTTAGTATATAATTATAAAATACATCATTGGCTATTTTAGAATGCTTTTTTTCCCCACTTCTATTATATCTTTCTTTCATTTTTAATTGAATGAATTGGTATTTTTTTTGCTTCGCTAAGCACTTGAATATGTTCTCTCTTTCAAAATTTCAGCTTCATTGATCTATTTTTGTTGAGCAGTGGAGAAAAAGAACTCAAGTATTAATATTTTATCTTTAGTAATATTTTTGTTTTCCTTATGGCTATTTATTTTTCCTGAAAACTAGTCAATCTGGCACCTTTATTTTGATCTTTTATATTAACATCTGTAACAAGTTGTTGATACCAGTCGAAGATTATGCTGGGTTGAACTAGGCTATCTAAATTGTTGTAAACATACTTAATTGTGTCTAATGCTTTAGGGTGAAGCACTAAATGATCAGCTTTAGGGTGAACATCATTTTTCTACATTCTTTTGTTGCGGGTTCTCCAAATAAGCACCATATTATTTTGTCAATTGTGCAGACTATTAGTATGAACTCTATATGTCAGGTAGAAACAATGGTGAAAATTCTGTAATACATATAGATAACTAGGCCACACCTTCAAGTCTGTCCTGCCATTTACCATCTCACCAGATGGATCTGTGCAATTGAACAGTCAACAAAATACTGTAAATAAGAACAAAAAAATATAGAACATCATATGCTTGTTGGAAAGCATATAACTTTAGAATAGCAGAATCTTGCGATCTCTTTCTTTAGGTATGGTGTCGATCAAGTTGAGTCCTCTCATCGCTAATCTAACATTTTTATTGTCTCTTGTATGTGTTTTTTTCACTGTAATACGAATTTGATCTCCCAATCATGACAACTTGCAAGTGAATCATTGAGCTGTCTTTCCCTTTTATACAGTTAATTTTGTTGGTCCCCATATTGATTGCTCTATAACAAACTTAAAATTGCTCTATAACAAACTTAAATTTCCTTTTTTTTTAAACTTTGCATTTGCTTCATTTTATCTTTAGCAGTCTGATTTTGCTTTCAATTTTTTTTTTATTGAAAACAATTTATCTAGGATTTAATATTTCCTTTAATGTTTTCCCCCTATTTCATATTCTTATTTTTATGTACATTAGGACATAAGTTCTTTATTCCTGTAATGATCTTAAATTTTCATATTATAGACTATCAATAACAGTGTGCTTTGCTTGACAATCGATTAAAAGAAAAGGTTAATATGTGTCATATGTTGGAGGGAAACATTTTAAATGTTCCTAAACAATATTGGAATATCTATGCTCTATAATTTATCACCGTAAATTTTGCTAATGATCAACGACTGATATTCTTAAGTGACAACCTCCACACAAGGTAATTTTCTTTTTCTTTTTTTTCTTCTTCAATTCCATCTCCCACCCCAACAGCAATTGCAATGGTGGATGAGGGTAAATACACCGACAAGCCACTGCACCGCGCACCACTGGAGCCGTTGTCTTCAGCTTCCACCACCACGAACCGCTGTCATGTCTCAACCTTGAAGCACAGACCTCTGCCATTGGACAACCACTTCTGACCCCAGGACCTCCATAGCCGCTACCTCACTGCCATCCATCAAATCTCAGTCGCGCTCCACTGTTGGAACAAATCGCCTCCGCCGCGAGCCGCCAAGCAACGCCGCCACATCTCACCAGGCCAAACCCGAACCTCCATCCTCATAGATCCAAGCATCCTTATTTGTCGCACCACCGTTTGTGACCACGTAGCCACAGCCGCAGCCCCACATGAACCCAACAACTGGCCACCACCGTGCCGTCAACCGTGCTCATCAGAACTGGTGACCCAGTTCGCAGCTCTGTTGCGGGCGCACCTCACGTCGCCTAGCCGCCGTCCTTCCGTGCGCTTTCGTTAATCGCGTCGCACCCCACATTTGAAATCGCCAAATCTGCGACCTTGAACGCGCACCATCGCACGAGCAGTCGTCGTTCCTCCGCGTGCCACCAGCGTCAGAAGCCTCTGCCCAGCCATCATCACGGAAACAATATCGTCGGCCAATGGTGTAGTGGAGAAGGAGGAGAACAGTAAAAGTGAGGAACTTGGAGAAAAAAGAAAAAAAAAGAGAATCAAAAGTTTTTATATATTATAACAGATAATTTTACTTGAAGCATTCATGGTCAAAGCTTGGACAAAAACATTATAAACGACTATATACTTCTGTGGACCCCGATGTATTCTAGAAGTGTTTAGAAGTAGGGGTGTAAGTGGGTCGTTTGGTTCAATTTTTATATTTTTTGATAGTTAAATTTAAATTAATTTGAACTAAATATCTATGGATTGATTTGGTTTGTGTAATCGGGTTGGTTATTTTTTTAATACAAAAATTAACTAAATAATTAGCGTTTCATAAAAAAAATACAAAATAAACTAATGAAAAAATTTATAGAAATAGAATCAAACTTATTGATTTGAACATTAATAATTATTTTATATTTCGAAAATGTGTATTAAAAGGTTCATAAAGAGAACAAAGAAATATATTGATATTTGTATTAAGAAATTATATTTGAATAAGTTAAAAAATTCTTCAAGAGAGATTTAACTTGGCAAGTTGTATACTACTACTATTTAATTAAGAAAAAGTTGTGACGCTACTAACCCTGGAGGTATATATGTAACTAATCAACCCCACTGGGGCATGAGTGGGTAATGAAAACTTGATTAGTTGAACTTTGAATCAGCAATCTAACGAATCTAAAGTCTCTAACCTTTGCAGTCATATTTTCATCTAAGAGAATGTTGTTAGGTTTCAAATCACAATGCACAATAAGAACTTCACTGCCATTGTGCAGGTAATCTACTGCACAAGCAACATCAATATCTATATTCAGTCTCCCCAAAATGTTCAACTCATTTTCATTTGCATGCTTTCTCTTCCCCTTAATCCAATCTTCCAAGCTTCCTGTTCTGGACCGTGATCCGGGATCCAGCTCCATGGATCAACCCGGTATGAGCACTACCGGACTCTCCTAGGGCGGCGTGAGGGAAGACTCACGACGTATTCGAACCACGGATTACGGCCTTGACGAAAGCGATATCGATATATGACATCGTGATTGATAGATTCGCGTAGAGGATGAATCCCTAAATATCCGTAACTGCCAATCATCAACTTACGATATTATAGGATTGACAGATATCCTTAATGGTTAGATACTTTCCATATCTTAATCCCAGGTTTACAGGGATATATCTGATAATAACGAGAAGGCAATCCACATTAGGATACTAATCCTAAATTACCTGCATTCAGTATTCGATAAGAATCCCACTAGGATTCTGTACACGCTCTATAAATACAAGGCTAAGTCATCTCAGTAAGGTAACAAAAACCCAATCCCTAAAACATTGTTGTGCACTGCCTGACTTGAGCGTTGGAGTCCCTTTGCAGGTACCCAACCCCCCTGTGTTACAAGTCCCACTGTTGCGCAAAGGGAGAATCTACCGTAACATGCCTATCTCAGGTACCCTCTGAATCTACTTCAGAACATTGGCGCCGACTATGGGGACCATAAATTTCTAATCCCACCCAATCATGGTCAATACGAGGCAAAACTCCAGAAGAGACGCTGCTCAAGCCTCTGTTAACCAGAGACAAGATCCCGACATGCAACGTCCGCCACCACCACCACTGCCTCCACTCGTGGCTCAAACCTCTGCTATGAGAAATCAGGCACCCGGATCAGGAAGCCGGCGTGATGGGCACTCTACCTCCTTTTCTGAGGAGTCTCCCAACCCATCACGCAGGATTTCTGTCAGGGAAAGACTTGAATTCCCAGCTCAGAGAGGCGATCAGAGCCTTCAAGAGCGCAGGATTCCAGTGCACCAACATTTGGGAATCCCGAACAACGAGTTCAATGATCGTGCATCCCGCTCTGAACGCACACATCAAACTCGAGGTTCCCAACGCCAGTTTCAAGATATGTTGCAGCAACATATGAACTTACTCGACGATCAATTCAGGAGGCTGGAGGACATGCAGCGCGCCATGCATGAAAACCAACCCAAGCCGCGCCGCCGTGATAGACGGACCGACGTGGAAAATAACAGAAGGACGGCCTACGCTGATGATGGAATTCCCTATGCTGGGGACAATAACTGGAATCGAGGAACTATGGAACAACCTTTCTCCGACCAGCTCATGGAATTCCGGGTTCCGAGGAATTTCAAGTTTCCTCCAAACCTTGAAATTTACGATGCGACCATGAACCCCTAGGAACACATAAACGCCTACGAGCAGTCCTTGTGTTTCTATGGCGAATCCATGGAACTGTTGTGCCGAGCCTTCCCCCTCTCCCTCAAAAAGGGAGCCCTCGGATGGTTTACCAGCCAACCACGGGGAACCATTGTGGATTGGTCGGACCTCAAACAGCGTTTCCTGCTGCAGTACACCACGAGCAAATAGCAACCGAAATCCATCGAATCCCTGGCTAAGATCCGCCAGGGAAAGGACGAGAGCCTTCGGGATTACGTTAGGCGCTTTATGGCTGCCTGCACAAATATAAAAAACTTTGAAGACAGAATAGCCTTGCATTATGCCAGGAGCGGTCTCTGGATAGGCTCCGATTTCTTCAAGTCCTTGGCAAAAAAGAAGCCGGACAATCTTACCGACTTCCAGAAACGATCTGAGAAGTACGTTTACTTGGAGGAAGCAACAGAAGACCATAGGAGGTGGGACAAGGGTGAGTCCTCTCACCAAAAGCCCAACCAGAATTCCTCAAGGTCACAACCCCCAAAGGGTAGCCCACCACGGAGAAACTACGCTGACTACACTCCTTTGAACACACCCCGGGAAACAATCTTGAGGGAAGTAATGAACACGGAGTTTTAGAACATCCAGAGGCCACCTCCTATGAAGAAGCACAAGCAGAAGGATCATTCCAAGCATTGCACATGGCATAAAGCCTATGGCCACGACACAGAAGATTGTTATCAGTTGCACGATGCCATTGAATTTCTAATCAAGGCCGGACGCCTGCAGCAGTATATCCTCCGAGTACAAAACAATGAAGGGGATAATAGGCGCAGAGACAGCAGACGTCGAAGCTCGTCCCCTACACGCAGAAGAAGGACAAGAAGCCCTAGGAGAAGATCCCGGACTTTGCCTCGACGAGATAACAGCGATCGACAGGGTCGAGCCAGGAACACTCCCCCTGTCGACAATGACGACCACCACGCCGAGCCCAACAGGACGATCCATACTATTGTCGGTGGCTTTGCCGGAGGGGGATCCTCCAATGGAGCTCGAAAGAAAGCCCTTAGAATGGCAGTCTTTAGCGTGATCCACTCAGAGCTAAGAACACAAGCGGAGAATAGAAAAACGTCTCTCATTACCTTCTCAGACGAAGACTACGGCGGAATAATCCCGGATCACGACGACCCACTCGTCATATCCGGGGTAATTTCCAATGCCGAAGTTCGACGAATTTTCGTCGATCAAGGGAGTTCAACCGACATTATGTTCCTAGATCTCTATCAGAAGTTGGAGCTCCCGCAATCCGACTTGACTCCCCACGTTGGAGAACTGACGGGTTTCACCTATGAGAAGATCACCCCGGTCGGATACTACGAAACCCACCTGACTCTCGGATCATCTACACTATTCAGAACTGTCAAGGTAAAGTTCCTGGTTGTGGACTGCCCCTCGGCTTATAACATCATCCTGGGCCGTCCTTCTCTCAACGCTCTCGGAGCGGTGGTATCCACCACCCACCTCATAATGAAGTTTCCCAACAAGAACAATGACGTCGTCACTGTAAAAGGCGACCAAATTGCAGTCAGGAAGTGTTATAATGAGAGTTTGAAGATCTGTAAAGTACCTCGGAGGTCGAGCCCCGTAGCATCCACCCCGGCTACCGACCAGGTTAACATCTTAATGATAGAGCTGGACGTTAGAGAAGAGATCCGGGATACCTGACCCCAGCCCGAAGGCGAACTGGAGCCCCTTCAACTCAGGACCAACCTTGAACAGATCACCAAGATCGGAGCTCGTCAGGGTGAAAAAGAAAAGCAGCAACTTTCAGAACTCTTGTTGAAAAACAAAGATCTTTTCGCTTGGACTTCCTCCGACATGCCCGGACTCGACCCCAGTTTCATTTGCCACCGATTGTCGATTAAAGAAGGTACTAAGCCGGTCGCGCAAAAGAAGAGGAAGGTCGGACCCTAGAGGCAGCAAGTCGTCGAGGACCAAGTTAAAGAGCTACTAAATGGCAACTTCATCAAAGAAATCTCATATACCACATGGCTCTCCAACGTAGTTTTAGTAAAAAAGTCCAATGGAAAATGGAGGATGTGCGTAGATTACACCGACCTGAATAAAGTCTGTCCCAAGGACCCATATCCACTCCCCAATGTGGATAAATTAGTGGATGGCTCCTCAGGGTTCAGATGGCTCTCATTCATGGACGCATATTCCGGGTACAACCAGATTCCCATGCACACTGGGATGAGGATAAAACCACTTTTATCACCGACAGGGCGAGCTACTGCTACAAGGTCATGCCTTTCAGCCTAAAGAATGCAAGAGCCACCTACCAGAGGATGATGAACAAGGTTTTTGAAAACCAAGTGGAAAAGATGCTAGAAGTCTACATAGATGACATGATAGTAAAAACCCCGCACAGCGGATCACACACGGCGAACCTCGAGGAAGTATTTGCACAAATTTGGAAGTACAACATGAGGTTAAACCCGGAGAAGTGCGCTTTCGGGGTCCAGGCCGGTAAATTTTTGGGGTTCATGCTAACTCATAGAGGGATTGAAGCCAATCCGGATAAATGTCAGGCCGTCCTCAACATGAGAAGTCCCCGGAACGTCAGAGAGGTACAACAGCTTACGGGGCGCATAGCGGCCCTTACAAGATTCTTAGCTAAAGCCGCTCACAAGTCTCTCCCCCTGTTCAAATTGCTCAAGAAGGGAAAAAGATTTGAATGGACTCAAGAGTGTGAAGATGCCTTCACGTCATTAAAAAACCTTTTGTCCTCCTCTTCTATCTTGACAAGGCCGGACACCGGAGAGATGCTCTACTTGTACCTATCTGTCCACGACGAGGCCGTAAGTTCAGTCTTAATCAGAGAAACCAACGAAGGACAGAAGCCTGTCTACTTCGTAAGTAAGGTCCTCCAGGGCCCTGAGCTTCGATACCAAAAGGTTGAGAAAGTTGCTTTTGCGCTCATTATCACTACAAGAAGACTTCGACAATACTTCCAATACCACCCAGTGGTGGTAAGAACCGACCAACCAATCCGGCAGGTGCTACACAAGCCAGAACTGGCCAGCTGAATGATTGTGTGGTCGATCGAACTCTCAGAGTTTGGAATCACATACGAACCATGACTGGCAATAAAAGCCCAAGCGTTGTCGGACTTCCTGGTGGAACTCACAACAGACAACGGTGACCATATGAAAGCCTTCTAGACCATTTTTGTCTACGGATCGTCGAACCCCAAAGGAAGCGGGGCCGGAGTGATTGTCGAAAACTCGGAAGGCTTGACCTTGGAGTACTCCCTAAAGTTTGAATTCTCGACTTCAAATAATCAGGCTGAGTATGAGGCCTGCATCGCCAACTTACTAATGGCAAAGGACCTGGAGGCAACGCGGATCACGCTTTGCAGTGATTCCCAGCTAGTAACCTCCCAAATCCGAGGTGAATATCAAGCGAAAGTGTTAGCCAAGTGGCCTCTAACTCAAGAGGGGGGGTGAATTAAGTTTATGAAATATTTTCTCAAATCTTTCGTAAAACTTTTGTTAAACAATTTTCATTGAAGCTATTGGATAATTGAAGTGAATAGATAAATGAGATTGACTACTTCACTCACAAATTAAATAAGCCAAGATGAATAATATTCAAGCAAGCATATAAAGTAAATGCACAAATGTAAAGAGATAGGGTTGAGAGAATCAAACACAATGATTTATCCTGGTTCACCACCCTCTTGTGACCTACGTCCAAATTCCAAGCGAACCACTTGAGATTTTCCACTAAACTTCAAGCTTGAACGGGTGCTTGAAAACCTTTATAGATTGGAGCACTCAACAACACCTTGGGATACCTCACCCTTGTGCTTTGAGCCTCAATACAGGGATGCCTCACCCTATACAACCTTTGAGGGATGCCTCACCCTCTTATACCTTTGAAGGATACCTCACCTTCTTCTCAACAAGGGATACCTCACCCTTTTTCACTAGAGGATACCTCACCCTCTTTACAAAAATGAAGGATACCTCACCTTCTTCTCAAGAGGATACCTCACCCTTTTTCACTAGAGGGATACTTTACCCTCTTTACAAAGCAATTGAATAGATAGAATGAAGCTCTCAATAGAGCAGATGAATACAAATTGAAACTCTAATATGCTCTCAAAGATTTTTCACGTTTTTGACAGAAAACAGAGCAAGAAAATGATTTGAGGATTGATTCAAGTTTGGACGTATTGATAATCAGTTTTTGGTTCAAGGTCAACCTCAAATAAAGACCCAACATTGGTATTTATAAGTTTCTCAATTAAAAGAGCCGTTGGGGTGGTTTGGGCATGCATTTAATGCATTAAAAATAGCCGTTGGACGTTGTCAGGATGCGTGTAATCGATTACATAGCTTTTGTAATCGATTACATTGTTGTTCCAACGTGTTCTTGATTTTCTGGGCTCTGTGTAATCGATTACATTCTTGGTGTAATCGATTACATGGCTTCTGACTTTGCTTGTAATTGATTACAATGCCCATGTAATCGATTACATGATTTTTGACTTGCTGTGTAATCGATTACAATATCCATGTAATCGATTACATGACTCGTCGAACGTGTTCTTGCCTTTCTGGGCTTTGCGTAATCGATTACATATATTGTGTAATCGATTACATATGGCTCTCGACTTGCTTGTAATCGATTACATTGTTCATGTAATCGATTACATGCTTTTGTTTTGTGTAATCGATTACAAATATTATGTAATCGATTACATTGGCCTTTGAACACATTTTTCAAGTCCAATAACGCTTGTAAGTCATTTCCAACACCTCAAGAAACTTGATTAAGCATAAATCCTTTTAAGAGTGTTAGATTTAAAGTTGAAACTAAAGTTTTATTGAAAGCCATGTTTAACTTTGAAATTTCCCATTTATTTTGAAATCATATATTGAAAAACCATTTGAGAAATCTTGAGAGCATTTAACATTAATATCCTAAGATCTATAACTAAATAAACCTTCTTGTCTTCTTTCTTTGATCTTGATTTTTCCCTTTGCGCTTGGTCTTCACTATTGCACTTGATCTTCACTTTTGCACTTGATCTTCACTTTTGTACTTGATCTTCACTTTTGTCTTTGTTATCATCAAAAAACCATTTGAAATGCTTCAAGACATAAGCATTCACATTCTCCCCCTTTTTGATGATGACAAACTAAACATTCAGCAGGATGAGAAATATATGCATTTATGATTATCAGATAATTAAGTGCAATACTCCCCCGTAATGTATGCATGAGATAGATTATTTGACAGTGCAAAACTCCCCCGTACACATGCAATATATTTTTATGCAATATATTTCACTAATCTTCTCCCCCGTTGGCATTATCAAAAACAAAGACATAAGCATTTAGATTTTTATTTCAGCCCAGCAGGATCAATATCAGAGAATAAATCATTTAGCATGACAATATGTGATACCAATACCAAATGTTTATGATGAAATGCCTCAAATTAGTTTCAAAACATTCCAAACCATCATTTAAGCATATGGTCAAAAAGGATTATGATCAAAACTCATAATTGTGCAGCAAAACAACATATTATCCACCAAGATATCATATTGTGCAGCAAATTGGTCGGATCATCAAAACCATAAACTTCTTCAAGTTATTCAACTCATCACTATCTCTCCTTATTTAATTATATACCTAATTCAAGAAAGGAGAGATGAAATAAGTATGCTTTCAAGATATAAAAGATTATTCATGCAATACTTGTCATATTTTGGTACTTCAACATTTAGCATATGATAGCAATAAGCTGAAGAAATTATGTCTAACATATAATATCTTGCATACCACATCATAAATAAGTACCACTTGATATCACTTGATAGGAGATACAAAATATTCATGTAAGATCATGGAATTAAGGTTTTCAAATAAAAGATCATACAACTTGTCACATATCAAGCAATTTCAAACAAGAAGACAAATAACTTTTAACTATCCAATCTCTAAGTAAGCATATAAGCAAATTGAGCATCAAGGAGAAATGATTAGAACTACTTATGAGCATGTGAAATTTTCATATTTGAATAAGGAGAAATGGTCACAAGCTCAAGAATAAAGATATTGCCATAACATGTCATTCCAAGCAAAATATGTGCATATCTAACATGTTAGCATATATAAAAATATTTTTAAAACATAGTGCTAGAAAAGCACAACTTAAGGCATGATAAGGCATAAAAACAAATCTTTACTTATCCAAATATCACATGATATACAATTTAAAGTATAAGTAAGGATAAAAGATTGATATCACCAAAAGTATACTCTTTGAGTTTTTGTAGGTGACTCCAACTTCTATGCCTCAAGGCCCCTTGAGAATGTTGTGGTTCTCCATGTCTTTCTTTTTATGTTTTTCATCATTTTTGGAGAATTTGGACCATTTTAAGTCTTCCCAACCTCAAGTAGCACGGTTGTTTTTCACTTCATTTGCATGCTTGAACTAATGGTCACCCTACAACATAATTTAAAGTAATTTCTTTAGTATCCACTAATTTTGGATCTATAGGAGTTAGTCATTGATCATTAATCCATTATGCTCTCATAAATATCAAATTTTTCATAGTATGTAATTTGAGCACAACAAATATAAACAGTCAATTACCATTAAGCACATAGCCAATAATATGCATGCTTTCATGATATATAGATAATTTTGAGTGAAAATGGTCATTCCAGCACTTAAAACCATTTTTAAAGCCTGTGTAATCGATTACAATATGTGTGTAATCGATTACCAGCCCTCTGGAATCCATGTAATCGATTACATGTTTGGTGTAATCGATTACCAACTTTCTGAGAACCTTGTAATCGATTACAGGGTTGGTGTAATGGATTACATGAGTTCTGGAAGCATTGTAATCGATTACATAGTATGTGTAATCGATTACACGTTCTCTGACTTTGCTTGGAACGCTTGGCGAGCCTGCATGTCGATTACATGAGGTCTTGTAATCGATTACAAGCTTGCTGAATTCAGTTTTTGCACTTCAAACAGTAAGGGTCCGAACTCAAAGCTTTAAAATTAATTCCAAAACTTTCCAAAACAATTCCAAACATCATGTAAGCATAAAAACTGACCAGTTCTTGATCCAAAGCTCACATTTATGCAAAAACTACAAATTATGCAGAAAAATGTAACTTTATGCAGTAAATAAGCATATTATGCAGCAGACTTAGATGCATGATTGATCCATTATGACAAGTTCAAAGATATTGATATTTTACATGTCATTTCCCAAAATAAAACATATTCATTTAGCATATTCAAGATATTAAACTAGTAAATCATAGAGCAAATCTCCACTTAACCAAGGATGCAGGTTCATGCTTCTTGGAGACAAGGAGGACAGCATGAAGCATTTTCTTGTTTTGTGCTTGGAGCAGCCACTTTTCAAGATATCCAAAGTTGATTCTTGGCCTTCAAGCACACCTACAACACACTTCAATTTTTGACTTTTGGTACCCAAATTTTCTTGGGTCCTTGTGTGTTAGTCTTTGGCAAAGTGCCTTTGGGAACCCAAACCAATTTAGTTCCTAGCTTGTTATTGATATTCTTCCTTACATTACAATTTAATGCACTATGCCCATTCCTACCACAATGAAAGCATTTAATAAAGGGACTACTTGATGTACTTGATGAAACAAAGAAGTTCTTAAGAAACTTTTGTTGTTTATTGGGATTATACCCTAAACCAGCCTTTTGAAAAACGCATCTTTGGTTTCCAAGCAATATATTCAAATTATCTCTTCCATAGGTAAATTTTGAAAGAGTGTTTTTCAAGTCCTCAATCTCAATTTCAAATGCTTTACATGATGAGCAAGATGAGGGTGTAGATGCATTATCAAGTGATAAACATGTCATACATGAAGAATTTGCATCTATCAATCCTAGAGTTTCATTTTCTAATTTTAATTCCTCAATTTCTTTGTTTAAAGCATGAATTTGTTTTTCAAATGAGGAAATTGATTTCTTGGATGATGAAACAAGTTTTGCAAGTCTTATAGATTCATTATGCAATTCTTCAAAAGCATCTTGCAATTCATCATAGGAAGGGGAAGAATTTGATTCAGAATTTAAGGATGTTACCTCCATGTAGTCTCCATCTTCCTCTTCACTTCTAGACATTAAACATAGATTGGCTTTCTCATTATCCGAGCTGTCGGTTGAGTCCATGTTGTTATCATCCCAAGCTATGTAGGCTCTTCTTTCTTTCTTCTCTCTTAGGGACCTTTGATGGTATTTTTCAACTTTACTTTCATAGATTGGGCACTCCATCTTCATGTGACCCAATTCTCCACAATCATAGCATTTTGGAGTGGATGAAGTTCCTTCTCCTTTGTGATAGACATTTTTTGAGGGAAAGGAAGATCTTCTTTGAGCTTCACTCTTCTTAAAGAATCTTCCAAATTTCTTTACTAGTAGAGCAAGATTCTCCCCATCTACTTCCAAGTCATCTCCATCATCTTCATCATCATTATTATCATCAAACATGGAAGAAGTGGCCTTGAGAGCTATTTCCTTCTTTTTGTTGTTAACTTCTTCATTTTGATTGAGCCTATTTAGTTCCACTCATGTTCTTGAAGCTTTCCGAATAGGGTGGCTAGAGACATTGTTGACAAATCTCTTGATTCCGAGATAGCCGTCACCTTAGGTTGCCAATCCCTGCTCAAGCATCTTAAAACCTTGTTAATAAGATCTTCATTAGAGAATGTCTTTCCTAATGAAGCTAAATGATTAACTATATGTGTAAAACATTTTTGCATTTCTTGAATGCTTTCAATATGGTTCATTCTAAAAAGTTCATATTCATGAGTGAGAGTATTAATTCTTGATCTTTTCACTTCACTAGTACCTTCATGGGTTACTTCTAAAACATTCCACATTTCTTGAGCAGATTTACAATTTGAAACTCTAAAGAATTCATCATGCCCCAAAGATGTGGTAATAATGTTTTTGGCACTCAAATTATATTGGACATTTTTCTTATCATCATTGGTCCATTCACTTCTTGGTGTATTAACTCTTACACCATTAACATCTTTTGTGGGGATAAAAGGACCATTTTCAATAGCATCCCACACATCTAAGTCAATAGCTTCAATAAAAATTTTCATTCTTTCTTTCCAATAAGCATACCCATCCCCATTGAAAAAGAGAGGTTTATAGATAGAGGAACTTTTTGAAAACTCATTTGAGGAGGCCATTGAGGAGGCCATCACTTTCTCTTGAAGCTGCTAAGCCCTTTACACAAGAGCCTAGCTCTGATACCACTTGTTAGCCAAGTGGCCTCTAACTCAAGAGGGGGGTGAATTGAGTTTATGAAATATTTTCTCAAATCTTTCGTAAAACTTTTGTTAAACAATTTTCATTGAAGCTATTAGATAATTGAAGTGAATAGATAAATGAGATTGACTACTTCACTCACAAATTAAATAAGCCAAGATGAATAATATTCAAGCAAGCATATAAAGTAAATGCACAAATGTAAAGAGATAGGGTTGAGAGAATCAAACACAATGATTTATCCCGATTCATTCACCACCCCTTGTGACCTACGTCCAAATCCCAAGCGAACCACTTGAGATTTTTCACTAAACTTCAAGCTTGAACGGGTGCTTGAAAACCTTTACAGATTGGAGCACTCAACAACACCTTGGGATACCTCACCCTTGTGCTTTGAGCCTCAATACAGGGATGCCTCACCCTATACAACCTTTGAGGGATGCCTCACCCTCTTACACCTTTGAAGGATACCTCACCTTCTTCTCAACAAGGGATACCTCACCCTTTTTCACTAGAGGGATACCTCACCCTTTTTACAAAAATGAAGGATACCTCACCTTCTTCTCAGCAAGGGATACCTCACCCTTTTTCACTAGAGGGATACCTCACTCTCTTTACAAAGTAATTGAATAGATAGAATGAAGCTCTCAATAGAGCAGATGAATACAAATTGAAGCTCTAATATGCTCTCAAAGATTTTTCACGTTTTTGACAAAAAATAGAGCAAGAAAATGATTTGAGGATTGATTCAAGTTTGGACGTATTGATAATCAGTTTTTGGTTCAAGGTCAACCTCAAATAAAGACCCAACATTGGTATTTATAAGTTTCTCAATTAAAAGAGCCGTTGGGGTGGTTTGGGCATGCATTTAATGCATTAAAAATAGCCATTGGATGTTGTCAGGATGCGTGTAATCGATTACATAGCTTTTGTAATCGATTACATTGTTGTTCCAACGTGTTCTTGATTTTCTGGGCTTTGTGTAATCGATTACATTCTTGGTGTAATCGATTACATGGCTTCTGACTTTGCTTGTAATCGATTATAATGCCCATGTAATCGATTACATGATTTCTGACTTGCTGTGTAATCGATTACAATATCCATGTAATCGATTACATGACTCGTCGAACGTGTTCTTGCCTTTCTGGGCTTTGTGTAATCGATTACATATATTGTGTAATCGATTACATGGCCTCTGACTTGCTTGTAATCGATTACATTGTTCATGTAATCGATTACATGCTTTCTGTTTGCTGTGTAATCGATTACAAACATTATGTAATCGATTACATTGGCCTTTGAACACATTTTTCAAGTCCAATAACGCTTGTAAGTCATTTCCAACACCTCAAGAAACTTGATTAAGCATAAATCCTTTTAAGAGTGTTAGATTTAAAGTTGAAACTCAAGTTTTATTGAAAGCCATGTTTAACTTTGAAATTTCCCATTTATTTTGAAATCATATATTGAAAAATCATTTGAGAAATCTTGAGAGCATTTAACATTAATATCCTAAGATCTATAACTAAATAAACCTTCTTGTCTTCTTTCTTTGATCTTGATTTTTCCCTTTGTGCTTGATCTTCACTATTGCACTTGATCTTCACTTTTGTACTTGATCTTCACTTTTGTCTTTGTTATCATCAAAAAATCATTTGAAATGCTTCAAGACATAAGCATTCACACAAAGAACCCCTCCTACAGAAATACTTGAACAAGGTCCAGGAACTTTTGAAAGGCTTCGAAGAGGTCAAAATAGAGCACATTCCAAGGGAACAGAACTCCAGAGCAGACCTTTTGTCTAAACTGCCAAGACGAAGAGCCCCTAAGCAACAACCTAAGCCTCAGTAATCCAAGAAACCCTCTCCCAACACTCCATCACGGATCACAAAGATATCCCAAGTGGAGGACCATCACCATCTTGGATCACTCCTATACCGGGCTATCTCAAGATGGGAAGTTACTGGTCGGACCGAAAGAGGCCTCCCGATTGATAAGGACGTCGATCAGATACACTATTTACAACGGTCGTCTATACCGACGTGGTTTCTCCTCCCCCCTTCTAAAGTGCTTAACCCCCAAAGAAGCAGAATACACCCTAGCCGAAGTTCATGAAGGAAGCTGTGGTCACCACTTGGGAGCCAAAGCCCTAGCCCAAAAAGTATTAAGGGCAGGATTCTATTGGCCGACAATGGAAGCTGACTCTCATGCACATGTTCAAACTTGCGGCAAGTGTCAGCGTCATGCAGATCATTTTCAAGCCCCTTCTGAAGAATTGTTCACGACGTTGGTTCCCTGGCCCTTTTACAGGTGGGGTATGGACATTTTGGGGCCGTTCCCTCAGGCCCCAGGGCAGTTTAAATACTTGGTGGTAACAGTAGACTACTTCACTAAGTGGATCGAGGCCGAACCCCTGATCACCATCACTTCGGCGCGAATTCAAAAGTTTACTTGGCACCATATTATCACCAGGTTCGGCATACCAGAATCGGTAGTCATAGATAACACTACCCAGTTCAAAGACAAAGTTTTTGAAGAGCTACTAGCCGGATTGAAAATAAAACACCACTGTAGCTCCATCGAGAACCCCAGAATAAATGGACAAGTCGAGGCCGCCAATAGAATCATCATGCGAGGCTTAAAAAGGAGGCTCGACGAAGCCAAAGGAAATTGGGTCGAGCAACTTGACCATGTTCTCTGGGCATACCGGACCACTCCTCATTCTATGACGGGAGAAACCCCTTTCAAGTTGACCTATGGCTGCGAGGCCATGATCCTGGTAGAGATAGGGGAACCCAGTTGGCGCTACTAACAGTTCTCATCCGACAGCAACCCTAGTCTAATCAGAGAGGACCTGGACTTCCTCGAAGAGAGAAGAAACGTGACTCACATACGGGATGCCGCCCTCAAGCAGAAGACAGCGGCCAGGTACAACAAGAAAGTGGTCCCAAGAAAATTCCAGCCCGGCGATCTAGTGCTCAGGAGAGCCGACATAGGAGGGAAAAATGCCTCCCAAGGGAAACTAGCCCCTAATTGGGAAGGCCCCTATCGTGTTGTTATCAGTACGGGCAAGGGAACTTACACCTTGGAAACATTATCCGGAACCCCGGTCAAGAATTACTGGAATACGGACTAACTAAGAAAGTACTATAGCTAAATGCTGATAGTGACTTAGCCCTCTAATAGAATTACCTTTGATCCGTTCTTGTTTTGAATAAGTACATTGTGTACGGACTCTCGTCCTCCAAATATCATCAATAAAATGGTTATTCAGGTATCAAGGTTGGTTGAACGCGCTGCCTTAATCGCTAAAGTGTAAAACTGATAGGAGACAGTACTGATTATATGTACAAACTCCTTCTTTATACCTAAACCAGGAATGGGTACCTACCCCGGGCAAGGTTAAGCAATGTTAATGCCTTAGGCAAAAGGGTTTTCCGTAAAATGCTAGGCGTTATTCTTACCTATATCTGCAATTCCAAACGCTCCCCATAGCAAGCACTGGAATATGGATTAAGGTTTTACTTTACTTAAGTCTAAAATTTCTTGACGCTTGATTATTATAAGCGTTAGATTACAGACTAAGGCGTCATTTCTACCTAAGTCAAGTGGAATGCCATTCACTCAACGGTATGAGTGAAGGATCCCGGACCATGGTTTTCTATGATAAGAAGTTTTCTAAGTCCATTATAATGAAAATGGGCGTTGGACCCAAGTCGGACCATGAAAAACAAGAATAAACAGTTGAACAAAATCATTAATTATAAAACCCCAAAAACGGGGCAATTGTTCGTACAAGTAACAAAACCCAACGCAGGGGGCAGAAAACAGCAAAATGAAAAAAGCAAGAAAAGGTTAGACGTCGGCCTCTTCCCCTTCCGGGATCTGGATAACCTCCGGGTTGCCACCAGGAGCCTTCGCTGCTAACTCCACAACAGCTACAAGTTGGCCATTATGGAAGGTTTTATCCGGGGTAACACCCTCCAAGATAAGGTCGACCCCGGGGTTGAAGTGCTGGATTTGCTTCACAGCATTTTGAAACTGCTCTTCTCCGACATTTCCAGCTACTCCGTCCAGCTCCTCCACTTCCTTTTCGAGCTCTACCACCTCGGACCTTAGTGCGCCAATGGTTCTATTGGCTTCAAGCTTCTCGGCCTTCCTGGCAGCCTCTGAGTCCGCTAACGCCTTCTCCAGTTTAATGACCTTCTTTTCAAGTTCGACGGCCCTCGCCCTACTATCCTCGTCGGCTTCCAAGGAAGTAGTCAACTTCTGGTTGATTTCTTCCTTTTATTTCCTCAAAATCTTCAGCTCTTCTGACGCCTGCCGATCAGTGTTCTTGATGGTCTCCTCGATGAAATGGATCTCGGCCGCTGCTCGGAGAACTTGCCTCTGCAGTGCGGCTAAGGTTTGGGCCAGACCTTGCTCGGTAATATGCTGCCTCACCTCGCCACCCAAAAATTGCCCAGATATGAAGGAACCGGGGTCAGAGTGCCCAGTGATGATTAGCAAGAAGTCTGCCCTCTCCCTTTCTCCGACATCCGACGACCTTTCATCATGCTCAGAAGGCTCTCCGATAGCCTGCCTCTTTCTCCCCCTTGAATTGTGGGTAGGGGATCTTGGTTGATCTTACTGTCCGATGACTGCACCCCGGTAGGAAGAGTCCGAAACGACTGTGGAGGAAGAAGCCGCGGCCTTCTTTCCCTTCCTTCGGTTCCTTGACGGTTATAGGGTAACCATAGAAGACCCAGAAGTCATGTTGCTAACTGAAAAGAAACAGAAACAAATACAGTCAGCACATCAAGAAACATTGATATATGAAGACGGAGAAAACACCTAGGGATACTAGGGTTAAAAATGCCCTAATTCCTACCTAATAAAGCGTAAAGAAGATCATCACCAGGGATATGAAAAACATCTCTAATATTGATGTTCCCATGCTTCTCGGCATATCGGGTTATGAAACCGACGGTCCTAAGCTCCTCAGGGTCGAGATCTTCCTCCTCCTTCTCAATCAAGTCGACGGGCACATCCCAGCACCTCTCGCGTCCAGTAAAGAGGAAACTCCGGCTCCCCGTCCGGGTTGAGAAAGAAAGGCCAACAGCCTTCCTTGGCTTTTATCTTGAAGAACGCAGTCTTAAACCCTTTGAAGCTTTCTTCGAAAACATCAAAGGATTTACGCCCGAGTCGCGACCAGATGATAAGCCAGCTCGTTTGGCTTATCATTCCCTGGATGTTTATTCTTGTATAAAAGTAAAAAAATGTATTCACCGAGCACTTAAGGCTCATTAACTGACAAAACCTCTCAAACGATATAATGTAGCCCCAACCGTTAGGGTGGATTTGCGAAGGGGCCACTTGGAGGGTACGGAGGACGGCTATTTGGAAGTCGAAAAACGGCATCGTAAGCCCCAACTTGAGAAAAAGAGGCTCATACAGGAACATGAAATGTGAACCCTCCTCTCGACAGGAGCACACCCTCTCATTCCAGGTTGGGCAGACAACTTCAAACTCGTCGTCTCGAGCCTTGTTCACAGTTAACTCCAAGGCGAATAGGGACTCTCGGAGTACGGCTTCACTTGAAAACTTAGACTGACAGTCCCATACGTCGTCCACTACCCATGGGCATACCAACCCGGGACCCCTCCGAACTCGAACCAGCTCGTCTTCTGCCGGATCACGGACGTCGTGAAACGGAGGTTGGACCCTAGCTTTTTTTCCTTTGGCCATGGGAATCCTGAGAACATCCAAAGAAGTCGGTAAGAAACTGTCAGAATCAATAGTTTCACAGATTCAGACACAGGGAGAGCGAGGTAATCCTAACCTCCCCTACCGACCTCCTGTCCCACCAGAAACAAAGCATCCAGGGGAACTCCTCCACCGCGCATGGCACGGCGAAGTTGGTGTTTCAGGGAGGCGACCATATCTACCTAAATCACTTAGCCCTATTTGAAGGCAAGACCAGAAATGCGAAGCTACTCTACTTTCGGAAAAGCCATTGACATACCAAAAGTGCAAATAACAAAAAGACTGAAAGAAAGCAACTTACTGTGTAAAGGCAGAATACTTGAAAGTGGAGAAGTTGTGCCAGAACAATGAAGAAGCCGCGAGTGGGAAGCACCCGAAAAGAAGCCAAAGCTTTCAACGCACGGTGTTTTCAGTAGAGGAGGCCAAAAATGATAGAGTAAAAAAGACAAACCTTTTATTTATAAAGGGCTGAACGGTCAAGGGACATTTCTGTCCCCTCCGATGCAAGTTCAAAAGGTGCTCATCATGGCTCGCGGAGCTCTAGGCACGTCCCTTCGATGAAGTCGCGACACGTGGCCCACCCAGCTGTAATAGCAGTTGAAAGGACGATTACGCAGTAATCCAAAGCGTCGTACGAATGTTGGATGAGAACCCGGGTTTGTACCACGGATTCCAGGCCCAATTAATTATTGACATCACGGACAGTGTGCTATCTCCGAGGTATAGTTATGGCTATTATGCCGGGTTGGCATTGGACCTATCCCGGCAGTGTCTTTACTTGGTCATACTGGGATAAGCGTTGGACTCATTCCGGTAGAATTACCTCAGTGGAAAAACATATATATATAATGAAAGTACAGGACAAAGACAAAGAAGGTAAAGTCTATTGGATCATCTTCATTCCATACATCGTCATACAACCGAAAAAGAGGAAAAAGAAAATATTGAGACATGGAACGCATAACGACACCCCGGGAAAGGCGACAAATGTCTCTGGCTGCCTGGATCGTACCCCATCCACATCTCCAAACCCCGGCCTTTTGAAAAAGTGGATAGGCTTTGCAGAACATTGGCAAACTAGGATCATAACCCCGGATAAAGTGCCAAAGTTCTTTGCACTGCTTCTCCGCGATGCAACTAAAGGGCGAGATCTTCCTTCGCTCGTTGGAAGGGGAGCGACCTCTCTAGCTGAAGAATCCTCCGCCGGTGTCAATCATTCCAAGTTACCTCAAGTCACGGAGCAGTTACAGTGGCCTTTCCACCCCGGAACAGAGTGAAGCCACTTCGGAGTAGGAATTCTCCGCTCACTCGTTCTTCTCCCACCTTCTCGACGGATAACGGCAGAAGTGGATACGCGCTGCTTCCTTGAAAGCAAGTCAAAGAAAGCAGACCACCCCAGGTTACTCCAAGGGGGTCCTCACTCCCTTGACCAGGCATCCTTGCATTTCTAGCCGTTACTACGAAAAAGACCGGCTAAGTGCTTTCAAGCAGCCCGCCGAGAAGAAGGAGAGAGGAACAATGTGCTCTGTCGGGTCCCCATGCAATGAAGGACGGAAGCATTATTCCATCCTAACAACACGTTGGATCAGACACCCCCGTGTACTCCAGGATAGAAAGGCTTCCGCCTCCCTAAATGCATAGCAACCCGATTTTACGCCAAGATAGAAAGGCCCCTGTCAAAAAGGAAAAACGCTCAGAGAAGATAAAATCTCTTCAAGAACTTTGGAAAAAATGAAAGTATAGTCTCTGCAAATGATGAAGCTCTCTTCACACAAGGAGGAAATGAGGAAAAACTACATTTATTCCCCTGGGAGAAATCATCTGTGTTCGACAATGAAAAAGGATGGAATGCAAACCCACGAAGAAGTATTCAGTACTTATAGCATGCATGAGGGATTCTGATTGGTCCCGTAAAAGGTGATCTGATCCCATGAAGTAAGCCAAAATAAATGCTTTTGATCTCTGGTTAGTTACAAAGATAGGGAGCAGTTGAAAAAATTCGTATGAAACTGACGTTTTCTTTAAAGAATCACTATTTTTCAATAAAGTCCAAGCATCAGTTTCCTAGAGAACTGCAGACTGTTACGTCAAAGATCGCGTTTGGGGTCCACGTCGAATATGTCTCCAGGAATCCTTAGTACTCATGCTTGGGGGCAGCGACGTTTGCTCGTAACTGAATAAGACAAGGACGTCAGTAATAACCCGAGGTCTAACACCTACCCGTCGACTTACCACACAATGGTTGATCCGTTCTAAACTTGACTCTGGTCTGTCTCATCCAAGAGCCAAGTTGGGGGCAACTGTTCTGGACCGTGATCCGGGATCCAGCTCTATGGATCAACCCGGCATGAGCACTACCGGACTCTCCTAGCTGGCGTAGAGGAAGACTCACGACGTATTCCGGACCACGGATTACGGCCTTCGAGCAGTATCAGTATATGACATCGTGATTGATAGATTCACACAAAGGATGAATCCCTAAATATCCGTAACTGCCAATCATCAACTTACGATATTATAGGATTGACAGATATCCTTAATGGTTAGATACTTTCCATATCTTAATCCCAGGTTTACAGGGATATATCTGATAATAACGGGAAGACAATCCATATTAGGATATTAATCCTAAATTACCTGCATTCAGTATTCGATAAGAATCCCATTAGGATTCTGTACACGCTCTATAAATACGAGGCTAAGTCATCTCAGTAAGGTAACAAAAACCCAATCCCTAAAACCTTGTTGTGCACTGCCTGACTTGAGCGTTGGAGTCCCTTTACAGGTACCCAACCCCCCTGTGTTACAAGTCCCGCTGCTGCGCAAAGGGAGAATCTACCGTAACGTGCCTATCTCAGGTACCCTCTGAATCCACTTCAGAACACTTCCATTACGTAAGTACTCATAAACTAGAGTCAGAAATTCATTTTTTTAAAGTCAATACTAGAGCATTTAAAGTCAATTCATCATTTCCAAACTTCCAAGTATAGATGATGTTGTTGCTGTTACTTTCACTTTTCTATTCTTTATGTATAGTAGCAAGCAAATTGTCAGACATAGTATCAGTGTTACCACTGTGACTATGATGATGTAATGTCTGACATACTTTCTTCCATGGCCATGAGACTCACATGCAAAATACGAGTAAAATTTTTTATTACCTTCTAAATGGACAGCAGAAAGATTTTGGAAAACTCTACTATTAGGAATGGTTCCTTCTAAATCATTATAAGAGAGATTCAAAAGCTGAATGACATGTAAATTTTGAAGTTCAATAGGCATGGATCCAGAGAGTTGGTTGAAAGAAAGATCCAAAGTTTTCAAGTCTCTCACCTCTCAAAGAGTTTTTAAAATAGCACCTGATAGCATATTCTTGGCCAGAACAGCAGTGTCGGTGAGCAGAACCAAACATTTTGACAGAGGAGTTTTCTAACCTTCTTTGTTGAACGAAAACGACGTTTTATGAGTTAAAAACTGAGAAAGTATTGCAAAAAATAAAGAAAAATAAGTAGTAGCAAAAAAATGTTGTACCATAATTTTTTTAAAATAAAACATATAAATATATGGTTTAGTTTAGTTCGAGTTGATTTGATTTTGAAATTTTAAATTCGAGAACTGAACTAATTAAACTTTAATTAGTTTGAATTTTACCCGAACCAATCAATATACTCAAATCAAATCAAATTAATTTAATTAGTTTGATTTGAATTAATTAAATTAGTCGATTTTCCGAACTAATTTACACCCTATTTAGAAGCATGTGAAATGTTTATCATTCTCCCCTTTTCATTACTTTTGATTGCTATTCAAATGCTTTCTGAATTATATGGCAGTTTATTTCACATATCTATCTCAAGTTGGATAGTCTATCCAACTTGATTTATCATTTTTTTTTCATTTGGTAAGAAAACATTTCATTTTTTAATTAATTCATTACATTCTTTTAGAGGATCAACCCGTGGCAAGCACGGATATACAACTAGTTACCAACAATTGAACCACCCAAAGAAACTCACATGCTTCCCTCTTCCGCATACAGATACTGCTACATACTCAACACACAGTCAAACCATCGACGCTTCACAATCATTCCCCCATTCTCATCACATAAGCTGCGGCCACATACATCCTCTCTTACAATGTTCCCTACCTTGTGGGACCCACACTGCCCAAACTACCCGACTCCACGTGTTCCCCACCAATTGGCGGTGCCCATCACATGCGCTCATTATCCCTATTCCTAACTTTGACCCGGCCAGAACACCACACCCGAACCCGGTCAAGACCCGGTTCAATCCGGTCAAGCCAGCATTGCATCGGGCTCCGAAAACAAATCAGTGCCCTATCTCCACGTGGCGAATCCCTATTGGACAAGTCACTGGAATCCAAGGATGCTTTCTCGTTTATATAACAACCTCGACGGTTACGCCTTCGTCGCTCACAGTCACACTTCACTCGCAGCACCACAGAGTGAGAAAAGAAAAAAATGGCGCCAAAAGCTCTCTCCTCCGTTCCCGCATTTCGTGTCCTGGCCATACTCCTCCTTGTGCTCCTCCCTCTCCGACCAATCTCCGCCGGCCACGACTACCCTGACGCCCTCCGCAAGTGCATCCTCTTCTTCGAAGGCCAACGCTCTGGGAAACTCCCCTCCGACCAGCGCCTCCGATGGCGCCGCAACTCCGCATTGCACGACGGCGCCACCGCCGGAGTAACTACACTTTTTCAATTCACATTTTTTGTTGTGATTTTGAATGCAGCACTTTTTCTGACCTGCATTGTGTTTTTTTTTCAGGTGGATTTGACAGGCGGTTACTACGACGCCGGCGACAACATAAAGTTCGGGTTTCCGATGGCGTTCACGACGACAATGCTGGCGTGGAGCGTGATCGATTTTGGGAGGATCATGGGGCCGGAGCTGGGTAACGCATTGAAGGCGGTGCGGTGGGGGACGGATTACCTTTTGAAGGCGACGGCGAAGGTAGGGAACGGCGTCGTTTTCGTGCAGGTGGGAGACCCTTACTCGGACCACAACTGCTGGGAGAGGCCGGAAGACATGGATACGTTGCGCACCGTTTACAAGGTGGATGGGTCCCAGCCTGGCTCTGACGTGGCAGGTGAAACAGCCGCTGCACTTGCCGCTGCGTCCATCGTGTTCAGATCACGTGACCCCGCATACTCTTCGTTGCTCCTCAACCGAGCCGTTATGGTGCGTCCCTCTCATGCACTTCACTCTCTATTGGCCTTTCTTTCTTCCTTTTTTAACCTTTTCCTTTCCTTTGGCTTTGGTTGAAAAGTGAAAACGGAACTGTAGTAAGTTTGAAAAGTGGTTTGTGAAAAAGCGAGACTTTCACGAGAGACATGAAATCACTTATATGCACCCATTTCACCGAGCACTTTACCGGGAATTGGATTATCTTTTTTTTTTTCTTTTTCTTTTTTGAATTTCTGTGAAATTTATCAAGTACTGGTAAAGTAAAAGTAGCGCATTTAATATATTTTCTGTTAAAATATCGCGAGAAAATGACCGTTGTGTGCGGGTGAGGGATGCAGGTGTTTCAGTTTGCTGACAGGCATCGTGGTGCATACAGTAACAGCCTGCGCCGCGCAGTGTGCCCATTTTACTGCGACGTAAATGGTTATCAGGTATGTGATATGTAACCATGTAATGATATGGAAGATGTTTTGTGTATAATTTTTATATATGTCATATTTATATTGTATTTTAATATAAATAAAATATTAAATTAATTTGTATGTAATTATAGTATTTTTGTGAAATATTTTGTAAATAATTAAAAAAAATTGAATGTATAAAAATTAGATGAATAATAATAACGTATGTATGTAAGGATAAGAGTAACTGAACAAAATCTCTAGATGGAATACTAGCCGTTGCCGTTGGATTCTATAACTTTGTTATTACTATAAGATTAAAATTAATCAATTATTGAAAATAATTTTGGGGATGTTGATGTTAGGACGAGCTGCTGTGGGCAGCAGCATGGTTGCACAAGGCCTCACGTAGACGTCAGTACAGAGAATACATTGTGAGGAACGAGGTGGTGTTGAGAGCTGGGGACACCATCAATGAGTTTGGTTGGGATAACAAGCATGCCGGGATTAATGTCCTCATTTCCAAGGTAGTAACATTAATACTACATACGCCTTATTCTCACTAGTACTTTTCAACTTCATTCCAACTTTAGTGAATTAATTAATTAATATTTGATAGTATTTTATTATTATTATTATTATTATTATTATTAAATTGAACTGTTCCATTTTAATGTATTACTATAATTGTGTGTGCTTATCAAAATGCTCGTCTTTTATGTGTTGTTTTTGTTCTTCTTGTCTTGCGTCCCGCGTTGGGCATGTGGGGCGCTGTGTGACACTGCTCATTCATTCAATCTAGCTGCAGAATATAGAGATAAAGTTCTGTACATCACGTGGTGTGTGGAATGTGATTTACTTTTGTGGGACTCTAATTCCTATTGCCATTGGTCCCTTCCCAATCTGAACATATATCATATTATTAATCATTGATCATCACATGCACAATAGAGAATTTCACATGAATTATATTATTTGCACAACACTAACTTTACAATTAGTCACGCAGTTAGATATGTATTTGTACACGAGTTCGATTAGATTTAGATCTTTTTTTTTGTTTTATTTTATAACATGATCTTACAATTTTAAAATAGAAATGGACATAATACTCTGTGTAGGGAACTATATTTCTAGTACAGATATTTTTTTTTACACAGACTTATTGTTGTGTTTATCTCTTCCTTAAATGTTAAATGCATGCAAAAATTGTAAAAATATGAATCCATCTCAAACTTGATAGAATAAATAAAATCAATTTTACTCATATACAAATACTAGTAGTAAGCTTAGATGTTTTGCAAGCACCATTGTAATTTCAAATCAAGTGTAAAAAAATGTAAAAGAGAATAAAGAATGTTAAATTTGACTTTCTCTTATTGGTGGGTCATATAAGGAATCTATGTATATAAGGTTGTGTGCTATGGTACAACTAGATAGGGAATGTGAATACAGATTTTATTATTTAAGAAAAGCTTTATCCGTTTATTCATGAGTATAAAAAAGTCAAGATAGCAATGAGAAAAGGGGGTTTGAAATGCTGATGATTGCACATGATGTGAATTGCATATTTGAGTGTAATGTGGGCACCAGTTTTTGTTATTATACAAGCGGGACGTTCCCTAATAATTGGAACTTGGATCTAAATCATGCCACTGAATTTATTTATGACATTGATATATCAAAGGGGCAAATTTGTCTTTAAATTAAGTAGGATTAGAATTAGGTTTGTGTAGTAGAATGTCCTGTCTCTTCAGTCAGAACCAATTTGGGTGGCTAAACTCTCTGCCCTCCAAATTGTAAACATTTGAACAAAAAAGTCTTTGCCCCTTAATTATTTTCATCCTTTTAGATCTGGCAAATGGATGGGTCCCATTACTGCTCCATGCATGTGGACCATACTCTTAGGGCCATTATTTTCTGCACAATCGCTTCACTTTCCCTCCAAGCGATTGTGAGTCTGTGACTTCTTGTTTAAGCTCTCATTGCCATCACATTTCTCGCATTTTTTTCTTTTAACTGTCCATTCTGGTTTTCACCCAAAAAAAAAAAACTGACCATTCTCGTACATTTTTTTTTATCAACCTATCCCGTGCTCGCTGCACTGTAACCGTGCATGCACATTGTACATTTATACACACAGAAAATTAGAAGCTTAAAAAATGTCATCTACATGCATCCATACAAGTTCGTTGTGTTTTGTACTTGATCCTGTTGGGTCTGCGATATAGGATTGGCTCATGCACATAATATTAATTTGTACCTTCAAGAGCATATGATAAATAAATTGAAACAATGCAGAAATGAATATGATTTTATTTTCTGCAGGAGGTGCTGATGGGAAGAGCAAACTATTTTGCGTCTTTCAAGCAAAACGCAGATGGGTTTATCTGTTCTATATTGCCCGGAATTTCTCATCCTCAAGTTCAATATTCTCCAGGTATTTCCTCACTATTCTCCATTTTTTCCATTTTTGTATTGAGAAAAGTGATATTCGCGTGATTATGGCATTTGAACAATGATCATGAGACCAATCCAAAGCCATTAATTATGCTTTACTTTTGAAAGAAAAAGCCTTTGATTGAGTTTTTGTGTACTATCCATGCATTGGTAATTCTGCATAATTATTATATCAACTGTAATCAGTCACTTTTTTTTGTTTTTCTGTTTTTATTTTATTTTATTTTTTCTCTTTTCTAACTCAAGTAATTAACAACATCCTCTTTTGCTGGTTAATTATAAAGGTGGGCTAATCTTCAAGGCTGGAGGAAGTAACATGCAGCATGTAACATCCCTGTCTTTCCTGCTGTTAGCCTATTCCAACTACCTAAGCCACGCCAATAAGGTTGTGCCATGTGGCGAGACTGCTGCCACCCCAGCTTTACTCAAACGCCTCGCCAAACGCCAGGTAAGTGGCTACTACACTTCATTTCCACTAGTGCGCCCCAGCACGAGCTTCACATCACCGTTGATTGATTAGGGACCAATTTCTAGTTTTCAACATAAGACAAAATTAACGGCTAGATTTTTTCCTTTCCGAGATTTACGTAAAATGACAATCAGCACGTGATATACACAAAGTGGTAATATTATGTGGATTGTGAGGGTAATGATCTAATGTGTGAGTGCACGTGGCTTCTATTTCCTAGGTGGACTACATTCTTGGGGATAATCCGTTGGGAATGTCGTACATGGTTGGATACGGTGCACACTACCCGCAGAGGATACACCACAGAGCCAGCTCGCTTCCCTCAGTGGCGGCCCACCCAGCCCACATTGGCTGCAAAGCTGGGTCTCAATATTTCCTTAGCCCAAACCCAAACCCGAATGTGTTGGTTGGAGCGGTGGTGGGTGGGCCCACCAATAACACAGATTCGTTCCCTGATTCAAGGCCTTTTTTTCAGGAGTCCGAGCCCACGACATACATTAATGCCCCCTTGGTGGGCCTGCTCGCTTTCTTTTCAGCCCACCCTTGACTTTTGCAAATGTATAATCTATATGATTTCTAGGTGGTGCGCAAAATGGTCACCCTGTATTGCTCCTAAGAAAAAAAAATAAAAAATGATAAAAAGGGGGAAGAAGAATTTCACTGTATAAGTAATAGTGTCCAGATTTGTGGTTGTTTCTAAGTGAAGTGATAGTGCAATTTGTATACTAAAGGATTTTATGTAACGGAGCAAGTCTACAGAAAGTTTATGCTCTATACAGGTTGAATGTTTTCGGTTTTCATCATCAAATGCATACTGGAAATTCACGTCCTAATTTTTTAATTAAGAATTAAATCCGTTTCAATTAATTTAATAAAAATGCATAAGCTCTAGAGAGTTTAGACTTTCAATATACTCCCCTTTTCAAATATTACAGTTGGCATTACAATATCTATTTGACAATAATATTGGATTTTAAGATTTTGAATTCTCTGTATGCTCACTCTTGTACACTCATCCTTATAATATTAGTTGGCATTGCAACATGCACTGGCCAATATTGGATTTCGCTTTCTAGTGTACGGGCCCAAATTCAGCGGTGAGCTAATAAAATGGACCAAATATTAGTTGTTTTTCGTAGACAAAAAGAGACTCCAACAGGGCCCGCGAGACTAACAAAAGCAATACTAGAAGAGTCTGCTAATATCCTTTGTTTCACCCAAAAAAAATGAAAGGAAGAGTCTGCTAATAAAGCAGAATAACACAAAATGGACGGAGCAATGTTGAGAAGCATCAAAGGATGATCAGTTCCAGACTTCCAGCGCGTTTGGCCATAGAAAAATGCTAAATTATTCTGAAACATCAGCCTAATATTCTTTCAAATTAGTTAGAGAAAAATGGCAAGACCCAAAACAAAGAGGTAGGGAGTTTCCTTCCCCGAGGTGTGCACAAATTGCGCACTCCAATCTCTGACAGATTTGCTGAATATTGTGGAGGATTGCAGCACACTTCTCAAGATATGGATGGCGTATACGTAATCAGGCAAATAGCATCTAATGAATCAGATTGACAGATGATAGAATAGAAGGAAGCTTCAGGTTCCAAGCAAATTATAAAGCCCCTTTCAAGTTTTATTAGCTTTAAGTTCAACCACAATGTTAGAATGATTCCCAATATATATAACCATGGAAACCATAAACCATTGCTAGTATAATCCATGGTCATGCCTCAGATTCCTGCTCTGCTTGAATTGCACAACGAGTTGCCATCCTTGTTGAACTTATGAGTTTTAGCAGGAGGAAAAAGACCAAGACATTGTTGTAAAATAATAGAAAATAAGATAAATAGATATTTAAAATTAATATTAACATAAATAAAACTTATAAGATATATTAACTGAGATGTGCAAATATACTGAGTTTAAGAGTATTTCGTCACCACAAATTAATAATTCGGTGCAGATGGTCTCATAGTTAGTATTCTCTAAGATACAACAATCACTTCTTATTAGCTTTGCACTTGAATTAACAATGTATAAGTACAATTTGTAGGATAACTCAATGGAACAAAAAAAAAAGAATTTTTTAAGTAAATTTTTCTTGTGTTTCATAAAGAATCAAAGTTGGTATTTATAGAAGATATAGAAGAAAGAGAATGTTGAGTCTAACGTTATGTAACAAAGTATGATTTTAGGAAACCACAACAAAACCAACGTGCAATTGCTAACAGATAGAAACAAAAACTCCAACGTGCACTACCAAAAGGGTAAGGTCAAAAACTAACTTTGACTTTGAAATAAATATTTTATTATTCAAATAATAATAAAAATACAACAATCCTTCACATATTTCAAAGTCAAAAAAGAAAGTTTTTGCGAGCTTAAGAATTCAATGCATAAGCGGTAGTATCTTTTTGGACTATGAACTAGCACATAGAGTAAATAAGATATGACTCACAGGATGCCGGTGAGATTAGTACCTCTATGAACCTTATTCTTCTTGTGAATCAGTGATCTTATCACTCACACTGACTTCTCATCCAAAGTTGTTCAACACAATTTTTCGCTAATAAGTCATGCGCGTGCTTGGTTTTTCATGAGTGCTCTAGAGATTATGCCATCATCTCATAGAAGCGACCCCACTCCACACTCATATAAGTGATTTCATCAAGTGTGTACTGCACTTTATACACCATCCATAAGGAATATGAAATTCATTAAAAAGTATTCTTATCCTCACATTAAATGCAGTCTAGCACTTCTCATGCTTCTCACACCATAGGAAGGGACAAACAAAGTACTAATAGAACTAACAAGTGACTTGTTATTACCCATATGAACCTTATTAATGGGATCTCCAATCATAAATATTGGGTTACTATCACTGTTAATTTTCAAAGTGGCTTAAATCTTATTCCCCTCGATGTGGTATTTATTAATTTTCTACACAGATTTTGTCAAAGGATTGGCCAAATTTCCTTATGACTTCACATAATTAATGAATTTAATTCCATATGCTTCACAGAATTGTGACATATACATATATGTCACTATTTTCATTATACACAATTTTGTTTGCTCTTATTATTTGCCATTTTGGCAATCATAGACTCTGAACAATCTATATCTTTAGGTATCTTTCATAAAGGAATATTGGCTAAGAGATTTCTTAGCCACTCAGCCTCAGATCTTACCAAGTTAATAGCAATAAACTATGTCTTTATTGTAGATCTGGCTATACAAGTCTACTTAGATGACTTCCAAGCGACATCACCTCCATTGAGGCTAAAAATAAACCCACTTGTGAATTTAATCTCATTTGAATCTATGATTTATTTAGCATTATGATCATCATGTCCACACCTCAAATTCAACACCATAGCTCTTGGTCCATAATCTCATCAATCTCAACTAATCTTATAGTGCAATAGGGACATGGAATTCATTCATGCAAGCATCATCAAATACTTGAACATGTACATCTAGATCATAGTTATCACACTCTATACATATATAATTATGTATGTCACATAACCAAGTTAATAGTAACTCAAAGACAACAAGGATATATGAGACACAAAGACATTATATGAAGCACTCAATGTTCTATTTTAATTTTTAAACCCATTATAAGGATTATGTATGTATTTACTCAATCAATTTATAACACATGCAAAAACAAGTACATAAATGCTACCAATATTTGAGCATATTCAAATTGTGATGCATCACTACTAGATCTTAGGCTATTATATCATATTTTAGACTCAGTAGCCTTTTAACTCACTTCTAATCTTATTAAATCATGATTTGAATTTAAAACAACTTCAACATAAAAACAAAGACCAACAATGAGGGCATAATGTCCAACTCAAAGGTACTACTTGTTATACATATTTGAGGTTGAGCTTCAAAAAAAAAAATTTCACTTGTTATTTACACTCGATGTCTAACAGCAGAAAAAAAAAACTCTCTAAAAACTATTTCACACAATTAGAAGCACCACATTGTCTCTTCCTTGTTTCAGGTAAAATAATTTTAGATAGACACCCCCACACTTTAAGATATTTATACTAAATCATAAACTATCACAATCAAACTACTTTTATAATATCATTTTCTCATTAAAACCCCCACATATAGAGAGTAAAACTTTCTTGAAAAAAAAAACTTGCTTTACTTAAGATAAATATAAACACTAGACAAAACCCAATCACATAAATGAGCTTAAAAAAACTATTTTGCTATTATGGTAGCAACTTGCCAGAATTACTTGAGACATAAAAACTTGAAGGACCATGTTGAACAAAAAACTCCAACATAATAAATTTGAAACCATTTGTAGATAAAAGAAAAATAAAAAACAAGAAGCAAACAAATACACCTGAATCTAAGACAAACACATAAGGGAACACAAAATGAAACATAAAAACAACCCATCCAACACGCAGTCCTTATATGGAATAATGGTTCAACTAGATTTATATTCAAAATATTACAACATCCATCTCTTGCCATGTCACTTAATTCATGGCCCTTAAAAACAAAATATCCAAATTGAATGCAAACATTTAATTCAATGAAATAAACACACAAGTGAATTCCTTAGACTGAAATTAATTAAGGTACTAAAGATCTCAATAATCATACAAATCAATAATAGTATAGTACCACAGACTTCAAAATTTAACAAATACTTAAAAGATGAAAATTGCAACACCAATATTTCACTAATTGTCAACAAGTGTAAATGCACAAACCTGGGAATAAAGCTTAATGGTCAAGGTACCAAACAAGGACTGAGTGTTCCTGGCAAATTCTACACGATGTATGGCTTGCTGCATCAGGGATCAATAAAATGCATAAAACAGATAATAACCTACCACTATCATTTTTGGTTAAAGGAATTGGCAAAGCCAGAATTTGTAATTCCAGAGAATCTAATCAGTCCATCCGTCATGCACCACCTAGAAACACCCAATCCAGAACTGGCATCCTTCCCAACCCGGAATGCACTACCCAAAGCCACCATACTCAGACCCACAACTCACAACCATCGGAACTAGCACCACCAAACTCGCCTGAAACTCACGAGCCCCATTGTCACCGGCTTGAGCTCGCCTCACCACTGTGTCAGACCTACAACCATCGTCCCGAATCTAGATTCGTGACCAGTAGGCCGCTCCAATGCACGGCTCTTCCGTCGAGCCCACCGAGCTCCATCACGCCCAACCCAGGTAGTGCCACCCTCAGACCCAATTGTCGGAGCCAACACTGCTGTTTCATTTCAAATTCGCACCTCATCCTCTGTTCCAGCGTTTCTCGCCAAGACACCAGAGCCCCCTCAATTTCCAAGTTTCCTCATAAAACTAAAACCTCCAACCAAAGCAATCTCTCATCAGTGATAAATATATATTGGAATTAAACCATGATGTGTATGAAGCATGCATATAATTTTGTCTTAGTTAACAATTGTTGCATATTTTGTGTTAATTTTTAATATATATCTTAGGTTTTTATTCCTTTAGTTTAGATGACTGCGTTTTGTTTTTATATTTTATAGGTGAATGGATTTGTGACTTTGAAGCACTAAAATATGAAGAGCTAAACTAAAAGAGGAGGTGCAGAAAGAACCTTACCCTGGCCATGGAATGATCCACACCCATGGAACCTGTTGCTGGAGAGAAATAAGCAAAACAGCAAGCTCCACGGCCTGACCGTGGAACTTGCCACAGCCGTGGAGTATTTTGACCATTTGCACACGATTGAGAGCAAGACAGTAAGATCCACAGCCAGCTTGTGACACCTACCACGGCTGTGGATCGTGGAACGTCAGCACATTAAATCTGTATTATTGCTCCTCTACAGCAAAAGTGAGCTGTACAACAAGCTGAACTAAAAAGGGAAGACAAAAAGGGGATCTGAAGGGGGAGATTAAAGGAGGATATAAACAACCATTGGACTGAAGAAATGAGGGGATTTGGACAAGAGCAATTCGGGAGAAACAACAGGACTCAATAAAAGTTTTTTTTTCTCTTCTTCTTTTTCCATTTCAATCTGGTTTTCTGAATGTTCTTATTCATTCTTATGGATTGTATTTTGACAAACATGTTTGAGTAGTTCTTTGTTCTAGGATTTGAGAGTAACCCGGTTGTGTATTGACAATGTTTGATGCCTGAATTTCTTACCTCTTTAATGCTAGTTTCTCTTGATTTAGTTTTTAGCACACCAACTATTTGTAAATATGCTTGGCCAGATGTTTGCATGATTCTTTGATATTAGGGGAAGAACTGAAAGGCGAACCTTGATTTTAGAACTCTAGAAATTGAACTTGAGTTTTCAATCACGAAAGTAGATTATTTCTCTTGAGGCTTTCTTTGAATTATCTTGTTCTTACAGGGTCTTCTCTAATCCAATTGTTGTGAAAATAAGAATTGGATTAGATTAGATATGTTATTGTATTTTGAAAGGAAACAATAATTTTTTAGGATAATTCGCCTTCAAAAGTAACCTAGTTTGATAAGAGGGGAAAAATTACAGATTTGTTAATTACCACCATGGTGAACCCGAATCCTAGAGTCTTTAAAACTGATTCCTTTATTCAATTCCAAAGTTGATCTTCTTTGTTATTTTTCAGATTTTATTTTCTGTGATCTTATTCTATCACTACGATTTTGCGTCATTGGTTTCGTCTAGATAATCATAATTGTGCGTAATTGGTGATCATCAACTCAATCCCAGTGAAACGATAATTTTACTACTTGATAACCATAAACCAAACAAGTAACATCCTTTGATTAGATGAAAACAGAGGAGTAGTGTTGTGAACAAAAAAAAACTTAATAGCGTACGAAGCAACATAAACAAAAAGCATTAGTAACAGTAAGCATGAAAATAATATTTTTCACGAAAATACTCTTAAGATTGTTGTAAAATAATAGAAAATAAGATAAATGGATATTTAAAATTAATATTAGCATAAATAAAATTTATCATATATATTGGCTGAGACGTGCAAATGCATTGAGCTTAAGAGTATTTCGCCATCACAAGTTAATAACTCAGTGCAGATGGTCTCATAGTTAGTACTCCCCAGGATACGACAGCCACTTCTTACTAGCTCTGCACTTGAATTAATAAGGTACAAGAACAACTTGTAAGATAACTTACGGGAACCAAAAAAAAAGAATTTTTAAAGCAAAAGTAGAAGTTTTTTCTTGTGTTTCGTAAAGAATCAAATTAAGTTGGTATTTATAGAAGATATAGAAGAAAGAGAATGTTGAGTCTAACATTATGTAACAGAGCATAATTTTAGGAAATCACCACAAAACCAACATGCAATTGCTAACAAATAGGAACAAAAGCTCCAACGTGCACCACCAAAAGGATAAGGTTAAAAACTAACTTTGACTTTGAAATAAATATTTTATTATTCAAATAATAATAAAAATACAACAGACATAAGCTATGTAGTAAGCATGGCAGATCTATATTAATATCAAAGGTTGAACTGTACACTTTAACCATTGTTAGTTGTAATATGTTTCACAAATACTATTCTTTGAAGAATGGTATGATCTCTGTATGTCACTATATTGGGATGCCTCTAGAACCACCATTAAGTAAAGAGTAAAGATAAACATCAATTTTGCCTTTGAAACAGGATCCTTAAACACCAAAACCCAAGAACCAAGTAGAAGTGTCACAATTAAAATATTCAAGATGAGTAGCCAATCTCAATGCAACCCAGATATATCTGGAAAGAGACTTAGGGAAGCACACTTAGTGCAAGTAACAAAGTCATCCAAACAACGATGTATGCGGAATTCATTGGTTGGAAGCTTGTCCAAGTAGAAAAATTCTTAGTTAAGTATGTTCTACATGTGAGAAATCTAGGTGTCGCGACCGGGATCGCGATGAAAAATAGTAACTCATGAGATTTTAAAAAATGAAAATGGAGTCACCACCAATTTTATTTAAGTTAGGAAAAATTGGAAAACTTTTATTTGAAAATGGTCTTTGGAACTAGATTGGATTCGGGAGTCGGTTATGGATAGGGAAGGGCGGAAACTTAATCCCACAGCACCCCTAACACACCCGTTCTAAAATGGTACCTTAAATTGATTGTGCAGAATTTTATAACTTTTGAAAATATTTGTTTTATCATTTTAAAAAAAGAACAAATAAATAAATAAAATTAAAAAAAGATTTTATGAATCATCGAGTTGTCACAACTTAAATGATTCTAAAAAAAGAGATTAACAAACTGTCACAGCTTAGCTAATCCGATTTTATAATTTCTCAACAACGTTTAATTATTTTACTTTTTCCTAAAAAAACCAACAGCTAAAGAAAAAAAAAATAAATATGATACACAAAGCTAACGAGAAAAAGAAAAACATGTAACAAGTTAAACGAAATCCAAATAATCCTAAGATAATTTATTATTGTCACGATTATTACTATTTAGATGTATTAAATTTATAGATAAGCTCACAAAAAAAAAAACATAACTATTGTTATTTATCTATACTACCCAAACTCAAAAGAAGGCCTTGGATCACAAAAAATGTAAAATAACCATGAAGCCCAACCCAGCAGAACCCTTTTCTTTTATTATACTTTTTTTGTTATAAATTCCCTTTTTTAAAACATACATGCTATTTAAAAAAAATAAAATAATAAAAAAATGAAAGCAGAAAACAGAGGCTCGTAGCCTCTGATATGGAAAAAAAAAATAAAGAGGCTTTCAGCCTCTGTAGTAGGAAAACGAAAAAAGTGAGGTATCGTGTTAGGAAGGATCTGGTGTTGAGGTCCAACGGTCGGTTGGGAAAGATCTGGTGTTGAGGTCTGACAGTCGGTGCGAGGAAGGATCTGGTGTTGAGGTCCGACGGTCGGTGAGGGGAAGGATCGGGTTTCTGAGATCCGACGGTCGGATGCGGCAGGGTTCTGGTTTTGTGAGATCCGACAGTCGGTGCTGGGGTTTTGGTTTTGTGAGGTCTGACAGTCGGTGCGAGGAAGGATCTGGTGTTGAGGTCCGACGGTCGGTGAGGGGAAGGATCTGGGTTCTGAGATCCGACGGTCGGTGCAGGGGGTTCTGGTTTTGTGAGGTCTGACAGTCGGTGCGAGGAAGGATCTGGTGTTGAGGTCCGACGATCGATGAGGGGAAGGATCTGGTGTTGAGGTTCGACGATCGGTGAGGGGAAGGATCTGGATTCTGAGGTCCAACGGTCGGTAGAGGGGAAGGATCTGGTTTTTGAGATTCGACGGTCGGTGCAGGGAGGGATCTGGCCGAGGCCCGAGGTCCGACTTCTAAGGTCCGATGGTCGATTTTGATTTGGAATTCTGTAGTGGTTACACGGTGGTGCAAGGTGAAGAAGTAGGAGATGATGGATGGTGAGGTGAAGGAGTGGTGGATGGGTGGTTTGTTGGGTGTTGATGGATATGTGGTTTTTATGATGGCTTTAGTGGGTGATGGGAGGTTGAAGAAGATGAATAGTGGCGGTGAAATTGTGTGGTGGTTAAGGGAGGTTGAGGATGAAGATAGTGTTGGAATGGTGAGGATGGAGATGAGTTTCGATTTTGGGGTTGTGTATGGGTGAAGATGGTGAGAAGGTTGTGTATGGGTGAAGATGGTGAGAATGGTGTTTTTGGTAAGGGTGAAGATAGAAAAAGACAGAATGCAGAAATTTAGATGCAACAACAATGATAGAAGTCAAAGCATAAGAAAAAAAAATAAAACAGAATACCTCCGTGCTTCAGGAAAAACACTTGGAAAATTTCTTTCTATTCAATTCTTTTTCTTTACAATCTCACTTTTCATTTTCTCTCCAGTATCAAATAGTAGTTTTTTCGATTAGGAAGAGAAACTGTAAACTAAAAAAATCTCCCTAGAAGAAAACTCTCTTGAACTAACCCCAAATCAACCCATTTTCTTTACATTGTTCCACTTTATATAGGCACAACGAGATTCTGGCTTGGCATGCCCGAGCATAGATTGTGCAGTCTCTTTCTCTGTAAAAAATATCTCCCTCTCTAATATTAACTTGGGCAGCACAAGATTGTGCCATCCCTGTCGGCTCTTTGTTTTTGGCTTAAAAACTTGCTTCCTTTTTTCTCTTTTCCTGCCCCTATCCCGTTTTGTGTATCTGTGGTTCAACACTGCAAGAGTTGCATCGTGACAAGAATGCAAAGAGCGCATCAAATGCAGTAGCTGTAAGAGTTGCATCAGAGGCAGCAGCTCCTTCACCATTTGATGCTTCATTCCTCTGTTCCACGTCTCTCTTCCTCCCAATATCTGTTGTTTTTCCTTTGGTTCATTATGCTTTTGACTTGACTTGCTTTGCTACCACCTTTTTTTTGTCTTTCTTTTGTTTGTTTCCTTTTTATTTATTGTTTTGCATTCAACTTGCATGTCTTTTGTCTTCTTCTTTCTGGCTTTGTTTGCTTCTGCAACGATGGCCTCTTTTTTTATTTTATTTTTATTTTTTTAGAAACTTCAAACAAAAAGGGGCCAAAGTAGCTAAATGGACCTGGACGTATATTTTTTTTGGACTATACTTGATCTGGATTAGAAATTAAAGAAATGAGTGTAATTAATAAATATTACTTTTATTTTATTTATTTATTTTTAAAATAAAATTTTAAGGGTCCTGGACAAAATTAGGTGTTTACAATTGCCCCTTTTTACTAGTTTCTTACTAGAGACCATGAATAACTGTAGTTTTCATGTTATCGTCGTAAGAAACGAGTAAAGACGTGAATTTAAATTTGTCCGGCAAAGCATGAGATAATGTGAGCGAGCTAAAACATGGTTTTGCGAGTTGTTGCAGCATTGTCAATCCTACCAAGGTGAAACTCAGCGTAAAGCCATAGACATCACTGAATTGTCAACAAGCTGTCACAACTCAGTTGACATTTATTGATTAAAAAGGATTTTTTTTTGAATTTTAAAAGACCTTGGGTGACTTTATGACTGAAAATGGTAAAAGAAGGTGGGCTTGACCCGGAATTTAAAAGACAGCGGGCTTGGCTCGAAATTTAAAAGACGGTGGGCTTGGCCCGAAATTTAAAAGATGGTGAGCTTGGCCCAGAATTTAAAAGACAGCGGGCTTGACCCAAAATTTAAAAGACGGTGGGCTTAGCCCAGAGATTAAAAAACAATGGGCTTGGCCCAGAATTTAAAAGATAGTGGGCTTGACCTATAATTTAAAAGACAGTGGGCTTGGCCCATCATTTAAAAGACAGTGAGCTTGGCCCATAATTTAAAAGACAGTGGGCTTGGCCCCAATTTTTAAAAGACAGTGGGCTTGGCCCAGAATTTAAAGACAGTGGGCTTGGCTTAGAATTTAAAAGACAGTGGACTTGACCCATAATTTAAAAAATGGTGGGCTTGGCCCAGAATTTAAAAAACAGTGGGCTTGGCCCTGAATTTAAAAGATAGTGGGCTTGACCCAGAATTTAAAAGACAACAGGCTTGGCCTAGAATTTAAAGACAGTGGGCTTGGCCCAGACATCAAAAGACAATGGGCTTGACCCGAAATTTAAAAGACAGTGGGCTTGGCCCATAATTTAAAAGACAGCGGGCTTGGCCCGAAATTTAAAGACAGTGGGCTTAGCCCAGAATTTAAAAAGACAACGGGCTTGGCCCGAAATTTAAAAGACAATGGGTTTAGCCCAGAAATTTAAAAGGATAGTGGGCTTGGCCCAGAAAGATTTTTGTTTCGCTGTTCTTTTATAGTGAAGCTTGGCATAGAAGCCAGAGACGTCACTTTTCATAAGTTGTTGCAGCTTATGGAAAGATGTTGCAACGTACATTCCTGCAACTCAAAATCATATCAAAAGATTGAAAACATTACCAAAACCTTTCTCTTGCATACCCGATTCTAATTGATTCCTCAAAAAATTTTGATGTATCGATCCCGAGCGTAGGCTCTCGCAAACTAGGGCTTATCAACTTGTTTCGAGTTCCTTGGGATCCTCGGACACTGGAGTTACTTTACTTCTGAGTTTGCTCATTAGGTACATAGTTTCCCTCTTAACATTGCGAATCGCATTGGGAGCTTTTCTTGCCTCGTTTGAACCTTCTGATACATTCTTGATCTAACTCATTAGTTGGAGGATTGCCATTAAATTGCTAAATCAATGATATTGAATTTATATTCCCTCTTATCGAAGCATTTTGTGATAAACACGTGTGACTTCATAAATATAAAAGAAAGGAACATGACAAAGAGAGATGAAGAATAAAAAGAGAAGAAAGGAAATTATTTTCATTGATTTGAGTGTTCACAAACACGAAAAGGCAAATAGTACAAAAGGATGATACAAATGCAAGGTGAAAGACAATTGCCCCAGTTAGGATTCCTTTCTTCTCATTAGATAGGTCCTAATTCTCAGATGGATATTACAACTACCAGTGACACAAGCTCTCTTCCATTAATCACCGCTTAAAATTGCCCCAGTTTTGTCTTCCATCGCCACTTAAAATTGTCCCAATTTTTTTTTGTGTCTTCTTTTATGCTGTCTGGGTGAGCCCTTCAGGTGGCATTTCCTAGGAGAGCCTTTGCCGACTTTAAACTTTTTGCCTAATTTAGATGCCCTAACTTTTGCTTAGGTCGCCCTTGCGGGTTTTCAACCTAACGGGTTTTTTTTTTAGGCATAGAACTTTTTGACTACATCAGCATTTGTTGGTCTTGGCAATTCATTTCCGTCCATATCTGTTAAAACTAAGGCTCCTCCAGAGAATGCCTTCTTAACGATATACGACCCTTCATAACTCGGTGCCCATTTTCCTCGGGCGTCCTCTTGGTTTGAAAGTTTTTTCTTTAAAACCAGGTCACCTGCTTGGAACTCCCTAGGGCGCACTTTCTTGTTGAAAGCTCTTGCCATTCTTCTTTGGTATAGTTGCCCATGACAGATAGCTTTTAATCGCTTTTCTTCAATCATGTTTAACTGCTCGCACCGAGTCTTTACCCATTCAGCTTCTTCCAACTCAGCTTCCATCAACACTCTTAAAGATGGGATTTTGACCTCTATGGGGGAAACCGCTTCCATACCATAGACCAAGGAGAATGGTGTTGCCCTAGTGCTGGATCGGATATTAGTGCGATAAGCGTGGAGAGCATAGGGGAGCATCTCATGCCATTCTCTGTAGTTGACCACCATTTTGGCTACTATCTTCTTGATATTCTTATTTGCTGCTTCTACTGCACCATTCATCTGGGGTCTGTAAGGAGTAGAATTATGATGCTTGATCCTAAGCCTCTCGCATAGATTCTTGATTTCTGCGCTATTGAGGTTAGGGGCATTTTCCGTGATAATTCTCTCTGGAATTCCATACCAAAAAATGATGTTTACCCTTAAAAATTGAAGGACAACCTTTTGAGTGACTTTGGCGTAGGAAGCAGCCTCTACCCACTTGGTAAAATAATCAATTGCTATCAGAATAAATCTATGGCCATTGGAAGCTTTCGGGTTTATTGGCCCAATAACATCGACTCCTCACATTGAAAAAGGCCAGGGTGCTACCATATTATGCAATGGGATGGGTGGTGCATTAATATGATCAGTGTACGCTTGGCATTTATGATACTTTCGAACATATTCTATGCAATCAGCTTCCATAGTAGACCAGTAATAACCATATCGTAGGATCTGACGAGCCATCATGATACCATTGGCATGTGTTCCACATATTCCCTTATGAATTTCTGTTAAGATGGTGAGAGCCTCCTTAGCTCCTATACATCTGAGGAGTGTGCCACCATAGTTTCCTTTGTATAGTATTTCTCCATTCAAAAATAAAGGCATGGAAAGCCGACGGATGCTCTTTTTATCCGTCTCATTTGCCCCTGATGGGTATTCTCTGAACTTGATGTACTGCATGATATCATGGAACCAAGGCTGACCATCTTCTTCTTCCTCAACATTAGAACAATAAACTGGTTCACTTTCTGCTCTTATTCGGATAGGTTGCACATTAGCATGAATATTCAAATTGGTCATTACAGCCAAAGTTGTCAAAGCATCTGCAAACTGGTTCTTATCCCGAGTCAAGTGCGAAAAGGTGATCTCTTTAAACTTCTCGATCAACTGCATCAAATATTTCTGGTATGGAATCAACTTGGGGTCCTTAGTCTGCCATTCCCCGTTCACTTGATAAATTATCAGTGCTGAATCTCCATATACTTGTAGTTCTTTCACTCCCAATTCTATTGCAACCTTTAACCCTTGAGCACAAGCTTCATACTCTGCAACATTATTGGTGCAATCGAACTCTAACTTGATGGCCACTGGGTATTGCTTCCCACTTGGTGATGTGACCACTGCACCTATGCCGTTCCCATACATATTGACTGCTCTGTCAAAAAACATCTTCCACATGTCCTCTTCATCTGACTCTTCTTCTTCAACTGCTAAAACATCCTCATCAGGAAAATCAGACGTCACAGGTTGCTTGTAATTGAGTGGGTTCTCAGCTAAGTGATCTGCAATTACGCTCCCTTTGATAGATTTTCGAGTTATGTGCTTTATGTCGAACTCAGAAAGAACCACTTGCCACTTGGAGACTCGTGTGGAAACATGAGGGCTTTCGAATATGTACTTTATCGGGTCCATTCTTGAGATAAGCCAAGTAGTATAGTACAACATGTATTGCCTCAACCTTCTAGACGTCCATGCCAGTGCACAACATGTTTTCTCAATTGTTATGTAGCGAGACTCGCACCCATTGAACTTCTTGCTCAAATAGTAGATGGCCTGTTCTTTTTTTCTCGTTTCATCATGCTGCCCTAGCATTGCTCCCATGGATGTCTGCAATACCGTGAGGTATAATATCAAAGGACGACCAAGTGTAGGTGGCACCAAAATAGGAGGACTTTGCAAGTAAGTTTTTATCTTCTCAAAAGCTTCCTGACAGTGTTCATCCCATTCCCCTGGTTGTTGTTTTTTTAGTAGCTTGAAGATTGGCTCGCAAGTGCTAGTCAGGTTGGCTATGAACCTAGCGATGTAATTCAGTCTCCCAAGAAAGCTTCTTACCTCCTTTTCAGTCTTGAGAGCAGGCATCTCTTGTATCTCTTTGACTTTATCAGGGTCCACTTTGATTCCTTCCTTGCTAACGACAAAACCAAGCAATTTTCCAGTCGACGCACCAAAAACACATTTTGTCGGGTTTAGTCTCAACTTGTATTTTTTGAGTCTTTCAAATAACCTTTGCAACATTACCACATGGCTTTCCCCTTCTTTGGACTTAGCAGCTATGTCATCCACGTATACCTCAATTTCTTTATGCATCATATCGTGGAACAAAACAACCATGGCACATTGATAGGTGGCCCTAGCATTCTTCAATCCGAATGGCATGACTGTGTAACACAAGGTTCCCCATGATGTGACAAATGTGGTTTTCTCTTTATCACTCGTGTCCATAAGAATTTGATTGTAACCAGAATAATCATCTATAAAAGAGAATCTATGACCTCTTGCTGCATTATCAACAAGGACATCAATGTGAGGCAATGGGAAATTATCTTTAGGGCTAGCTTTATTCAAATCCTTATAGTCCACACACATCCTGACTTTTCTATCTTTCTTCGGAACGGGAACGATATTTGCTACCCATTCTTGGTGCCTTGATACTTCTAAAAATCCTGCCTCCAATTGCTTGGTGACTTCCTCTTTGATTTTTAAAGACATTTCAGAGTGCATTCTCCTCAATTTTTACTTTTTCGCCTCAACATTGGGGTATAGCGGAATCTTGTGGGAAGCTATGCTCGGATCCAGCCCTGGCATATCTCGGTAAGACCAAGCAAATACATCTATGTAGTCTCTGAATAACTTGATCATGCTTTCACGTTCCAGGTTATCCACTAACCTCAACTCCTTCTTGTCTTCATCGGCTCCCATATTGATCACCTCTACTTCTTCCTCATCCAGGCTAAAGTCTCTTTCTGACCTTTGTACCAATTTGGCAAACTCCTCAGTGGCATTCCTATCTTCATCTGAGTCATAGTTATCTATATCCATCATTGAATAGGAGTCCATCCTTGAGCTTTCAGGCATCCTTTTATAGGATAATGCCTCTACCAAACCCAAATCCCTAGAAGATTTATTTATGCCTGATTGGAAACAGAAAGAAAATATGGTAATTGAACAAGGCTAAGCAAAGGCATAAATCAAAGATAGAAAAGAACTCAAGCAGTGAATCAACTGAGAAACACACAAATTCATTGCATTGAAACTTTGATGAAAGATAACATGAGCAGAGAATCATACTAGAAAAACATACAAGTTCATTACATTAAAGCTTCGACAAGAGTTAGCATAAATTCAGCATTACAAAAGTCTAAGATAACATCACGACTAAACAATTACTTTATGACAATCACATCCATTAACGCCTCAGATCGCCAATTGTTCAGAGGTTTTAAGTTGACAGCAGGCTGGATAACATGGTCTTCTCCGGAGTCTTCGTCCACATTGTTAATGATTAGCCGGACCTGATGATTGGAGGTTCTATTGATACTTCAGCAGGGATAGGGAATGTCTCCTTCAGATGAGGAATCGTCCTTTTCACTTCATTCTCTATTTTTCCTTCATTGAGAACCAAATTGTGCTTCATCATGCCTTCCAAAGGTGCCTCATATCCCAGACCATATCTATTTTTGTTCTCTGGCAAGGTGATCATAGACTTGGTTCCTTGCAGCTGAATTCCTAAACCTTTTTTGACTTGGTAACCATTATTGGTCATAATGCGAGTCACAACTTGATGAACATCTTTAGAGGACGACTCATCCTTCTTTGCCTTCGATTCCACCAACTGGAAACTGTGTAGGAAGTTTTCCACCTCCAGCTCTGTGTTTTCAACATAAGGCACTGAAGTAGGCTTCATCAGTAAGATTTCTTCCTCTCCTCGAATGGTAACTAGATATCCATTTTCAATGTATTTCAGGCATTGGTGCAGGGTCGAGGGAACGACACCAGCAATGTGGATCGATGGCCTTTCTAAAAGTATAGTATATGTAGGCTCAATATCCATTACTTGAAACAACACTTGGAAACAACTCGGGCCTATCTCAAGTGGAAGGGTCACTTCTCCTAGAATTCCTCTTTTCCTTCCATCGAAGGCCCGCACTGTCATTTCTTGAGGCTTAAGGTCTTCTACACTCATAGCCAGCTGGGACAAGGTTGTCCTCGGGAGGACGTTTAAGCCAGAACCCCCATCAATCAAAACTTTTGCGACTACATACCCCTAACATTTCAACGTGATATGCAAAACACGTGGGTTATTCCCTATTGAATGTACCACTTCTTCTTCCGAGAAGGGGATCACATTGATGTGCCTTACTGGGTCTACTATGTTCACTAAGCTTTCTGGGGTAACATCCGGTTTCACATAGGCTTCATTTAGCACTCTCTGCAGTGCTTTGCGATGAGGTTCAGAATTCATGATGAGTGATAATAGAGAGATCCGAGCTGGAGTTTTTTTGAGCTGTTCTATCACATCATACTCACTTTGCTTCATGATTTTTAGGAACTCTTCATCATCATCTTCTTTTGTTTCTATGAAGCCTTCTTTTCCTTTCCCGGTCTTATCTTCTTACCCATAGTACCTGCCACTTCTTGTGATCCCTCCTATGCCCACGACGCTTGACACTGCTTGTGCGGGCTCTGCTGTCTGGGCAATAGGGGTTGAAGCAGTTTGTCCTATATTACCTTGTGTCTTTACCTCGACATCATACTTCCAAGGCACAGTATGTGTATCACTATAGGGAAAATGTGTCAGCTTTTTTATTGCTATGATAACTTTTCGAGAATCTGGAGCTTCACTAGTACGTGGGAGTTTGAGGACTAGATGATCCACAATATCTATCTCTTTCGTGAACCCTTTTGCTTGAGTAACATCTATTACCCCCAAAGCCATGAATCTTTGCATCCGAGCCTTAAACTCCTGACAACCCTCAATATCGTGCCCTTTCTCTATATGGTATTCACAATAAGCTTCGGTGTCATATTCAAACCCTACATCACCTAAAGCTACTGAGGAACAATAGCCTGCTTGGACAAGACCTTGGAATATTATCTTCATAGGAGTTTTGACATCTGCTACATTTTGAAGTCCTTCATTCTCCTTTTCTAATGCGTTTACAATTCTCTTCCCATGATTTGGAATTGGGTTGCTAGTAATGCTAGGTCCATTCTCTTCTTCAAAGTCTAGCTTTTTGCAGGAAATCAGTCTCCTCACTATGGTTTTAAATACCTCACAATCTTCAATTGAGTATCCTGGGTTATCCATATGGAACTTGCAAGTTACGTGGGGATTGTACCAGGCTAGAAATGGGGGCACCATAGGGCGAGAAGGAACGCATGCAACCAAATGTGCGTCAAACAATTGTTGAAACAAATCAGCATTGGAGATTGGCAACTTTGGAAAATGGGGTAGATTCGACGGGGGTTGAGCATACCCTTGGTTTCCTGGATTTCGAGGTGCGGGAGAATGATTGGTATAGACGGGACGTGGTGAGGGAACATTATTAACTTGGTATGAAGTCTGGTAAGCCGAAAAAGCGGGTGAAGGGGCTTGATAAGAAGGGTATGGCTGTGGATTACGAGGAAAACATGAGTTTTGTTGATGCACATAACTGACTTCTGGTTCTTTCTTCCTTGTTGGTGCCACCTTCTTAGGAAAATTGCTCTCTGTATTTTCAGTAGGTAATTTTCCTGCTTTTGCAAGATTCTCAATCCTTTCTCCAGCCGAAATTAGATCAGAAAAATCTCTGTATGCAGCACCTGCCATCAGCCCAATAAAAGGTGCTCCTAGGGTCCCCATAAAGTATGAGCTCATTTCTGATGGAGTCAAAAGTGGTTGAACTTGGGCTGCTAATATTCTCCATCTTTGAGCGTATTGCTTAAAAGTTTCATCATTCTTTTTTTGCATTGACCCTAGTTGTTCTCGGGTAGGTGCGGTGTCGATATTGAATCGATATTGCTCCAAGAATAGACTTGTCAGATCATCCCAACAAGAAACCTTTGAATGGTCAAGTTGCATGTACCATTCCAAAGCCGACCCAGTCAGGCTCTCATGGAAGAAATTGATTAAGAACTTTTGATCCCGTGACCAAATGGCCATTTTGGTGATGTAAGTCTTCAGATGAAACTTTGGATTGGTGCTTCCGTCATACTTTGAGAAGTCTGGTACTTTGAAGTCTTTGGGAATATTAACTTCCACCTCAGGGAACAGTTAATCGATTCCCACTGAACCATACAGATTGGGGCCTTGCATGGCCTTAATTTGCTCTTGCATCTTTCCAATCAATTCATCTCTTAATTTTTCTTTTTCTGAGTTGCTGTTCAGGAATATTTTCACCGGCTGTTCATGAGTTACTTCTACATTATTTTTCTCCCCTTCGTGATTTTCGTTCATGGAATCACCCTCTTCATTCACATTGTTGTTTGCATTTGCATTTACCCTAGTGTCGACAGATGTTCCATTTGTTGTTCTACGGGTATCAGTTAACTGTCTCAGTAAATCTTCGACCCTTGATTGTCCTTCTGCCATTGTATTGATTCTTTCTCTCATTTCATCCATCTCTTGACTTAAGTTTCTTTCTGAGTTTGACATCTCTTGCAGCCTAGTTTGCGATCTAGTTCTATAGGCCCGGGTTTGTGCAATCTGCGTTTTTCGAGGATGAGCAATGGTTCAATGTTTTTACTTAAAAATTTTAGAAGATCAGTGATTATGTTCATTATTTGTTAGAGGACCGTTAGTGATTTTGCACCAAATAAATTTGAAATGAGTATCTTTGATATTGTTTGTTGTGACTATTACTCAGAACGTCTCGTTCAAAAGTATTAAGTCTCTAGTGAAATATGGGATAGAAAAAAAGAGTGCCGACACAAGCATACTTCATTCATTCAACTGAAAAGATATAACAATACATTACTTCTTAGATACATCATGACCTAGCCAAAAGAAACTATTCCCTATCTGAATAGGCCTTAGTCATCTGCTTCATCTGCCCTATAAGGTTCTTACAGTACTCAATGAAATCACTGATTTCTATCGGTGTTTCAAAAGGATTGACCATCTGATCAGCTTTCTTCAAATGATATGGAGTATCCACAATTGTCGAATTAGCCAAACATGCCAATTTTGCAAAGCGACTCATCCAAAAATAGACTTCCTCCTTCCATCCATCGATGTCCCCTTTTTGTTGTTCCACCTGATCCATTAGTTTTTCCATATTTTCTTGTCCTTATTGCAATGCTGCCTCATATTTTGCAACAGTCTCTTTCATGTGTAGCTTCTTATTTTTTATCATATCTTCATACCGCTTAGATGCCACTCCCATTTGCTGCCTCAAATCTTCTACCAGCCGCATTGCATCGTTCTGGGTTGCTTTGGCACTCTCGAGCTGCTCTCTAAGCTGTTGGTTTTCAGCCATGGCCCTGTCCCTTTCTTGCCTGTGAAGCCCTAATTCCTTGTTTGCTGCCCCCAGACACTGTTTGGTTTTTAGCATGTAATCACGTTCTGCCTTCATCTTTTTATTAGACCCTTCAAGAGTGTGGTCTTTTTCAGTATTTTCTCACTTCAAAGCCGCGCATGCCTGGTGGATCTCTCTCAACTCAGCTTCCATTTTTCCTTTTTCCTCTTCCATTTTCACAAATCTTGCTTTTATTTCTTTCGCCTCTTCATTCTCAATCACGACCGAGGCTGAAGGTTTACCAACCACAGGGATTACCGGGATCCTGAATGGTAACGTGATTTCTTGAACTCTGTCCTTAACCCATTGGCGATAATCTTCCTTGGCTGCACAACTTTTGACTCCCAGTTCTTTTCCTTTTCGGATGACCTTGTCCCAAGCACTTCGGACCTTCTGAAGTGATTCGGTGTTTTCTGTATCTATATAGTAAAGAACAAAAGAGGTTATTTGGGCTTCTGCTGGTGGCCTCATCATAGGATAACCGAGTTATCGCTGTGCCTGATGCGTGAAATCCGCAAGTGTACGATTTTGTCGTCAAGTAATAAAAAGATCGAATCCATAGGGACTATGTGTATGAATACCAATTAATTAATTAATTTACTTAAATTAAATAAAAAGGAATATGATTGTTGATTGATAAGAACGTAGTAACAAAACAATTAAATAAAAATCAAGAAAATAGAATTTAGAATAAAAACAGCAAGTTATCAAGAATGGGGTTTTCAAATTTAACAAAGCTTCCAAGATTGGGGTACCACAATGATACAAGACAAATCCTAATTGATAACCCTTTTATTAAATCTGAAATTCTATTGAAGGTGAATTACCCAAAATTAGTTAATGTTCTCTTTCAAGATATAAGACCCGTGCCCAATTAAACCAATTCCTACTTTCGTGGTAATTGAATTTAAATTGAACCCATTACGCTTTGTGGTAATTCATTGATTCCTCAAAAGGCTAAAACTACTCTCGTGATTTAGACCTTAAGTTCAATTCTAATGGTTCCAACACTTAGGTTCACCTCTCGACGTCCCTAAATGCCTATGAGATGCAAATAAGTGGCCAACAAATTCACATGAATAAAAGCAATAAGAATTGAATCAATGAACAATCAAGATTAATAAAAGGGAAAAACAACGTCAATTAATCATTATCAATGTATCAAAGGGCATTGCCCAATCCTAGAAACAAAAGTAACTACTCAGACATAGAGAAGAAGGAAACAAAAATCAAACTTAAAAACATCTCAAACCTGTAACAATGGAAGAAGAAGAAGAAGATGAAGAACCCAAGCCTCCTTCGTGCCTCCTTTAGAACTAGGTTTCAATTAAAGCTTCCATCTCCTAATTGCAATCAGAATATCTATTTATAGCCTAGGGCTTCTATGGGCTAAAAGTCCCCAAAAGAAATAAAAATAGAAAAACTAAAAATCTGCTGCGAGCCCCGAACCACGGCCGTGGTGGCCACCACGGCCAGGCCGTGGTTGGTTCTGAGATGGAGGATTGTTAAGCTGTCTCTCAACCACGGCCGTGGTGGCCACCACGGCCAGGCCGTGGTTGAGTCTGTTTCAGTTTTCTGCATTTTCTTGATTCCCTCGAACCGTGGTCGTGGTAGAGACCACGGGCAGGCCGTGGTTCCCTCTGGAATGGCCTTTTTGCACCTTTATTGCTATCCATTAAGCTCCAACTTCAAACATGCAAGCATTCCATTCAATCCAAGGCCAATTCAACATTAATCCTGCATAAGAACACCAAAAACACGGCAGTTATCCGAACTAAGGGAAAAACAAACCAAAAGGAAAACTAAAATGCCTAAAATGCTCAAGAATGCATGCAAAATAAGAACAAAACATGATGTTGTTTCACACACATCAGTGCCAAGGCTGGATTGTAATTAATACATCCTCGTGTACCCATGAGTGGTATGTTTGAAAACCTTCCACACTGGTAGATGATAGTTTCTATATCTTTCCATCGAGGATACCATCTTATCTGCTTTTCTTCCAATTTTGCCAAGTGGTCCGCCCATTCGCGGCTGTTCTTGACCTTCAACTGCGGCACAGTTAAAGTCACGATAGGGCACTCGCTTTTGTATGATCTATTGAAAACAAGAGCTGTGAGCCAAACATACAACACCGGCAAGCAACAGAGGACTCTTTTACTATTCCTTTCGTGACAAAAGTTCAGGGTAGAGTAAACATCTGCGAGAATGGCTGGGACAGGGTTATCAGTGTGGAATTTGCAGGCAAGGAACATATCGATTACTGCATAATCCACGTAATCATCAATATTAGGGAACAAGACTGTGCCGTAAATGGTGAGGGCTAGCACATCCATGAAAGCCTCCCAATCTCCATTTTTCGCTAAGTGATGCATCTGTCCTTCAAGGTACTCTCTTGAAAACCCTTTGGTTCCATTCCTATTCTGCTGCACACCTTGGAGGTCTCTTGCGTGCACTTTCAAAATGTTTGCTACAGTTTGGATGGATGCATAGTGTCCCTTATAAAAGTATGGCCTTTTACCTTCCAATGACAAACCTAGGATTTGCTCGAATTCTTCCAGAGTAGGAGCTAGTTGGAAATCCTGAAAAGTGAAACATCTGAGAGGAGGGTCATAATATTAGGTCACTGCGGTGATTGCTTCCACTTGCATATTCACCTCTAACAAATCCAGAATCTTTCCATACTTTGCTGCAAATGTCAAACGTTGAGTCTTCTTCAACATTCGTTCCATAACCACTAAGCTTTCAGTGTGAACTTTATTAGCCTTAAGTCGCAGAGTCTTTTTCAAGCTTGTATCCTTGTGATCTGATCCCATATTCCTTTTATCAAAGATACTCACTGTCAAATCTTGGTTGAGTTCTAACAGTTCTCTAACAAATCTGCCTCAAGAAGGACAAAAGATTAGAGTATTGCAAAGAAAACATGGTGCAAGGATGCAAAGTACGATTTCTTTTTTTTTTTTATGTATAAAAAAAATGCAATGACAGATAAATTTAAGGATAACGAAAAGGTACGCTCCCTTTGTGCCCTGAAGGACTGCCTTAAATTTGAGGAGTTCTACCCTAAGAATCTATGAGGCTGTCTAATTCATGAGAACTTTCATTGGGTGACTCTACTATTCTAAAGGCCTTTAGAGCTAAGTTCCATATCAGAATGTTGCCACAAATAGTGGGTAAACCACTAGGTGCAGGACATTCATGAAAAAGGTACGCTCTAGATGAGGTTTTCGCGATAACCAAACAGGATGTACATCCAAAATGGCTACCACTACGCAACCTCTACCTAACTTAAGATTCACTCAGACCCAGGTATAGGGCCCCACTCGAATGTGTGTGATAAACGTGTAGGTGTAGTGTGTGTAGGGAGCATACAAACCTTCATAATTCTAGAGACTACTCACATCCTGCAAAACAACACGAACACAAACAAGATTCCCAAAATCTTCTATCCTAAGGTTTGCATGATAAAATAGAATCACAGTTAAAGTGATCAATAAACAATTTAAATAAAGTAGAAAAACAAAACAAAAATAAAGCAAAAACAAAAGGAGTAAAACAAACATATAAAAGTTACAAAATTTGCACAATCAACTTTCAAAGGCTTGGCTTTCAAATGTCCCCAGTGGAGTCGCCATCTGTCGCAACCGGGATCGCGGTGAAAAATAGCAACTCATGAGATTTTAGAAAATGAAAATGGAGTCGCCACCAATTTTATTTAAGCTAGGAAAAATTGGAAAACCTTTCTTTGAAAATGGTCTTTGGAATCAGATTGGATTCGGGAGTCGGTTATGGATAGGGAAGGGCGGAAACTTAATCCCACAGCACCCCTAACACACCTGTTCTAAAACGATACCTTAAATTGATTGTGCAGAATTTTATAACTTTTGAAAATATTTATTTTATCATTTTAAAAAAAGAACATATAAATAAAAAAATTAAAAAAAGATTTTATGAATCATCGAGTTGTCACAACTTAAATGATTCCAAAAAAAGAGATTAACAAACTGTCACAGCTCAGCTAATCCGATTTTATAATTTCTCAACAACGTTTAATTATTTTACTTTTTCCTAAAAAACCAACAAAGAAAGAAAAAAAAATAAATATGATACACAAAGCTAACGAGAAAAAGAAAAACATGTAATAAGTTAAACGAAATCCAAATAATCCTAAGATAATTTATTATTGTCACTATTATTACTATTTAGATGTATTAAATTTATAGATAAGCTCACGAAAAAAAAACATAACTATTGTTATTTATCTATACTACCCAAACTCAAAAGAAGGCCTTGGATCACAAAAAAAGTAAAATAACCATGAAGCCTAACCCAGCAAAGCCCTTTTCTTTTATTATACTTTTTTTGTTATAAATTCCCTTTTTTAAAACATACATGCTACTTTTAAAAAAAATAAAATAATAAAAAAATGAAAGCAGAAAACAGAGGCTCGTAGCCTCTGATATGGAGAAGAAAAAATAAAGTGGCTTTCAGCCTCTGTAGTGGGAAAACGAAAAAAGTGAGGTATCATGTTGGGAAGGATCTGGTGTTGAGGTCCGACGGTCGGTTGGGAAGGATCTGATGTTGAGGTCCGACGGTCGGTTGGGAAGGATCTGGTGTTGAGGTCCGACAGTCGGTGCGAGGAAGGATCTGGTGTTGAGGTCCGACGGTCGGTGAGGGGAAGGATCTGATTTCTGAGATCCAACGGTCGGTGCAGGGGGTTCTGGTTTTGTGAGATCCGATGGTCGGTGCTGGGGTTTTGGTTTTGTGAGGTCTGACAGTCGGTGTGAGGAAGGATTTGGTGTTGAGGTCCGACGGTCGGTGCAAGGGGGTTCTGGTTTTGTGAGGTCTAACAGTCGGTGCGAGGAAGGATCTGGTGTTGAGGTCCGACGGTCGGTGAAGGGAAGGATCTGGTGTTGAGGTTCGACGGTCGGTGAGGGGAAGGATCTGGGTTCTGAGGTCCAACGGTCGGTAGAGGGGAAGGATCTGGTTTCTGAGATTCGACGGTCGGTGCAGGGAGGGATCTGGCTTCTGAGGTCCGACGGTCGGTTTTGATTTGGAATTCTGTAGTGGTTACACGGTGGTGCAAGGTGAAGAAGTAAGAGATGATGGATGGTGAGGTGAAGGAGTGGTTGGATGGGTGGTTTGTTGGGTGTTGATGGATAGGTGGTTTTTATGATGGCTTTGGTGGGTGATGGGAGGTTGAAGAAGATGAATAGTGGCGGGAAATTGTGTGGTGGTTAAGGGAGGTTAAGGATGAAGATAGTGTTGGAATGGTGAGGATGGAGATGAGTTTCGGTTTTAGGGAGGGTTGGGGGTGAGGGTGAGAAGGTTGTGTATGGGTGAAGATGGTGAGAATGGTGTTTTTGGTGAGGGTGAAGATAGAAAAAGACAGAATGCAGAAATTTAGATGCAACAGCAATGGTAGAACTCAAAGTATAAGAAAAAAAAAACAAAACAAAATACCTCCGTGCTTCAGGAAAAACACTTGGAAAATTTCTTTCTATTCAATTCTTTTTCTACAATCTCACTTCTCACTTTCTCTCCAGTATCAAATAGTAGTTTTTTCGATTAGGAAGAGAAACTGTAAACTAAAAAAATCTCCCTAGAAGAAAACTCTCTTGAACCAACCCCCAAATCAACCCCTTTTCTTTACATTGTTCCCCTTTATATAGGCACAATGAGATTCTGGCTTGGCATGCCCGAGTATAGATTGTGCAGTCTTTTTCTCTGTAAAAAAATATCTCCCTCTCTAATATTAGCTTGGGTAGCACGAGATTGTGTCATCCCTGTCGGCTCTCTGTTTTTGGCTTAAAAACTTGCTTCCTTTTTTCTCTTTTCCTACCCCTATCCCGTTTTGTGTATCTATGGTTCAATGCTGCAAGAGTTGCATCAGGGACAGCAGCTGCAAGAGTTGCATCAAAGGCAGTAGCTGCAAGAGTTGCATCAGAGGCAGCAGCTCCTTCACCATTTGATGCTTCATTCCTCTGTTCCACGTCTCTCTTCCTCCCAATATCTGTTGCTTTTCCTTTTGTTCATTCTGCTGCTGCTGACTTGCTGCTACCACCTTTTTTTTTTGTCTTTCTTTTGTTTGTTTCCTTTTTATTTATTGTTTTGCATTCAACTTGCATGTCTTTTGTCTTCTTTCTTTCTGGCTTTGTTTGCTTCTGCAACGATGGCCTCTTTTTTTATTTTATTTTTATTTTTTTAGAAACTTCAAACAAAAAGGGGCCAAAGTAGCTAAATGGACCTGGACGTATATTTTTTTTGGACTATATTTGATCTGGATTAGAAATTAAAGAAATGAGTGTAATTAATAAATATTACTTTTATTTTATTTATTTATTTTTAAAATAAAATTTTAAGGGTCCGGACAAAATTAGGTGTTCACACTAGGGTTATATAAATTTAAGACACTAACATACCACTTTGAATTATAGATTGTAGTTGAGTTGGTTATGAATGATTAATCGAGGTAATGGCGATGAATGTTCTTCTAACTAGATCATTCTCCCTAATTATCTCTTGCAAAAGGCGGCTATCGATGGGGCAAGCCAAATAACATATGGTGATAGTAGGAAAGGGATCTAGCTGCTTATTTATAACTACAATAGGCTCTCCCATCAAGATACACTGTCATGAATAAACCTTAATAGATCAATGGTTAATTGGGCCTACACTATTGTCGCCTAATCATACTAACTCAATAATAAGTGTGTACAGCCCACTACATGGATCAATATTAATATTGGACTTATGATAAGCAAATTCTTGATCCTTTCATAAGATAAAAACTTGTTTTCTTGACTAAAGTTGTTAGCCCATTTGCTTACCGCAAGTGCACGGGTCATTCAAGTAATACAGATACAGAATAAGATATTGTTCTCACGAGGATGAAATTGGCTTCCAAAACTAAATATCAACCAATAACTTGGCTATTTCTATTCAAGAACATATAAAATAGAGAAAAGTGTAGTAAAACTAATCTAAAGACATAAAAGCGATAATGAAAGTAAAGATAATGGTTTAGAGATTTAGAGAATCCTTTTTTACCTCATACTTCAATTAATGATATGCAATTCTTATAAGCAACATTAATGAATAGTTAAGTTAGCTTGAGAATCCGCATTAGTTAAAAGCCTATGTTTAGGTCAATCAACTATAGTTTTATTTACCTAATTCACTATGTTACCATGAGAACTAGTGTAAACTCCACTCATGAATGATCTATTCTCAAACACCCGCTATGCATGGCTAAAATGTATATTTCTATCTAGTTAACAAATTAACTTATCTAAGCCAATTGAATGAAATCGAACATGCATCAACCATACGTATGATCTAAAATCCAAATTCTTATATCTAAATTCATTAGATTTCATCAAATCAGTTAAAAGCTGATCAAATAAGCAAGAGCATTAAGAACCATATGATTGAACATAACTAAACATCAATATATACTCAAAATACTACATAAACATCAATATTCAAACAAGGATCCAAAGTAATCATTGAACACGAAAATATACAACCAAAAATCATGCTCAAAAGATAAAGAAGAGAAGGGAAAGCATAGGGAGAAGGGAAGAAGCTCATGGATATCATCTTTGAAGCGTGGAAGCTCATGGATATCATCTTTGAAGCGTGAATCTCCTTCCATAAAGAAGATGACCTCCAACCTTAGCTCTCCTAGCCTCCTCAACCTCCAAAATGTAAATTCCAGCCGCAGCTTCTCTAAAACCTAAATAACACTCTCACCTAAAATCTAATAAAACAGTATTTATAGGCTCAGAAAAAATAGGTCACACTGCGATATTAACTTGCCTACGCCGCGGTGTGCGTACAATTAGGTTACAGATGCCGTAACATCCAATTCTCAACGTTGCAGCGTCCTAGATATTTAGGTAACCTACGCCGCAGCGTTCACTCCTTTGTGCTGCGGTGCTTTGGCCTCGAGTCCTTATACTGAAACAGAGGATTTCTTCATTGACGTCGCGACATTGATGTGCTTGCACCGCGGCGTTGTCTGCTGGAATGCAGATTTGGCTTTCTCTTCTACTTTTTGTCCAAGTCCTCCACATTTGAGCATGTTTGGAGCCTTTTTTATAATATAGAAATCACTAAATCAATAATAATTACAAATTCACTCAATCACTTGTCAAATAAGTACAATTTACTCAATATCACATAGGAAGGTATCCAAATTAGTATTTGACAATTATAAGCATAAAATCTTTCAAATATGTATCATAAACAAAGACTAAATATTCTTTACAGTACAGAAATAAGACACAAATAACTACATTTCATAACATTATCAACTTACAATGCTTGTCTATATCTTGTATCAAATTGTTAGTCCAATTTTCACAAATAAAACATAACAATTAATTGTAGTTCACATAAGAAAATTCTAACACTACAACGTCATCTTTTAAGCGCACAAATCATTATTAGATATGTGTAAAAGTATTTTTAAATATTAATACAATTTTATAATAATTCTCACAATCTTATATATATTAAATAATAATTTGAGTATTTATATTATACCACATCTAATTAAGAATTACTCATCCTAATATTCTACAATGCCAACCAAAAGAAAATCTTGATTTTCTCTAGCACCCGGAGTTGTTACAACTAGGGCCCCAATCCCCTTCCACATAGAAAGAGCTAGATAACAACCAAGAATACCCCCGAACGAGCAGATAAACACCATTCTCTGTGATCTCACTAACTTCAAAGCTCAACGCCCATATTGCATGCTTGCAATAAAAATCAGGTGACTAGGAACAGCGTCCCTTAACAAAATCCAAAGAAATACATACAACAAAAATCCTCACCATTCGTAAGAACCGTACTTGATTTTTGTACAGAAAGAGTTGAAAGAAAAGATAGAATGAAAAAAAGCGGAAAACTAAAATGACAAAAGAACCACTTAATTTCCGAGACACTGCAGGCTGCAGCCATGGCTAAAAGGTTAATTGACACATCGGCTTTGATTATTGGATAGTTTTTCATCTTTTTGTTTTCTTGAGTTCTTGGTACTTTGGCTAGAAATTTTCGTGTTCTTTCATTAATTTCTTTCGTATGTTACTTTATTTTTCGTATAATCATTTCATGTTCTCAATATTAGAGCAGATATCCTCCTCTCACATCAATAAAATGTTCAATTCACTGGGATTTTATAACACTAACACGTGCATAGTATCATCGGAAGTGGAATTTAAATAAGAGAAACAACAATTCTCACTAAATACTTTGTGGACACAAACACGAGCACAAGACATGTATTTTGTTTTATTTTTCCATCTTTGACAATTGACCTCCAAATAGGCAATACTCGAACCAACCGCACTTTATTTTTTTATTTTTATTTTTTACATTATTTTCTTTTCATACTTCAAACCACCAACTGAAATATAAATTAACATCGTTCAACGGCAACATGAAGAGTGTTCATCACAGCACAATTGAATGTCACTGGCTAACGGCTCATGGCAACTTCCACCGCCGGAGCCTCTATGACGCCGCGCGTACGCATTTGCAAATTCTCATGCCAACCTACAAGTAATTGAAGCACAGGGGTCACCATATATATATTCACTTAAATAATCCAAGAAATTAATTAACAAAAAACAACACATGAAGGAAATGATAAAAAATAATAATAAATACTATAGGATCATCACTTCATTTAGATACCTTCAGACACGACGAATCCACGGGCTTCAAGCTCACGATACTCTTGGCAAATGGATAACTGGGGGCAGCAGCAACTCACAAAACAATCACCAACACGGCTCCCCTCAATCCCGTATAGCCTCCTTAGTTTTGTACGATAAATGCATGCGTAGAGTGACACAATATGAGTAAAACCACCAAGTATGTAGAAAATTGTTCCCTGTGCACAACAAGCTGCCATTGGAAACACCAAAGGGTTCAGAATTTAATTGATTAATAACTAATTAATATGTTCATTAATTCCACATCAAACATATATGAAACGGTAATTATGGCTCAATCACACACTTACATGTTGTTCCTCTATCTGTGATCTCAGCTATCCTTCCGAAGCTAACACAGGGGCACCACAACGTGAGGCAACCTGGTGATCAAAAGTGAAAATGAAATGAAGACTTACTTTAATTTGCTAGCTATTTTAACCCTTAACTACATAATATATAGTAAATTAAGATATATGGAAACGAGAAATTAAGAAGCGCATATATAATAAGAGAGTTACAAGAGCCGCAGTCATCGCAGCAGTTGCATAAGCCAGTGGACCATGATCCGGTGTAGGCCATTTTTGAAGGGTTTAATTTCTGCGTAGTGAAGCTGAGGCCTCAACAGATCTTTTATTAAATAAAGAGAAAGGGAAGATGCTTAATACAGACGCAAAGAAGTGGATTTTTTATGAGAATATTAAAATTGTTCTTATTGGGTAACCCTAAATCTTTTAGCAAATTCTTCTATATTAATTTAGTTACTTAAAACAATGTGTGAAATAAAAAAAATGTATTTCATGTGTTAGGAATTTGAAAGGTATTTAATATATTTTTTAAAGTAAGTATGATTATTCATTAAGAGGATATAGAATTGTTTTTATTCAGCATCTTACTTAAAAATTTAAAATAGTAAGTATTAAATAAAAAAATAAATGTATTTAATGTTTTTGGAATCTAAAAAGGTATTTAATATTTTTTCTTTAAGTAGTTAACAAGGTTATTAAGAGAATATATTTATAGTTTTTTTAAAGTAATTACCAAGATTATTATAGGATATAGGATGAAAATCTTGAATGTTACAAATTAATTAACCCTATATTAAAGGTTTTCAATTACTTAACTAAAAAAGTCTTGAATACATTTTAAGTTTTCAATATATTAAATGCTTATTTAATACTTTTTTTGTATAATATATTTTTATTTTTTAATTAATAACTCTAAGAGTATTCGTTAGTAAATACTTTAATTTATTTTCTATTTTTTGGTATTATGGTTAAGTGGTATCTAAATTAGTTTGGGTACACTTTGATTAATCTATCTTTTTAATTCCATTAAAAATAGGTTATCCATACTAAAAGTAAAGGATTCACAATTCACAAGAATATATTTCTTAATTTTATTATTTACGTATCATATTAAGTTCCAAACACATTTATTATTTTAATAAAGTCTCATTCAAGCCATCTATCTGTATATATATACACAGTAGGAATTTTAACATAAAAAGGGGCATGTGTCATTTCTGGCGAAAATTTTTCTCACCCAAAATAAGACCAACAAAGTAATTGTGATTTGTTCTTCTGACCAATCACGAAGCATAATCTCCAATACAGAAAGCCTCCTTCATAACAAGGCATTAAAGTAATTTTAAGTGGTACTTTAATGATGACAAATTGAACCAGACAGCAAGTGTCCTCTCCTTTTTTTTCATTTAGCGTTCGTGAGGCCATTTTCTTTCAACCTCCAAAACTATTTTCCCCCTCCTCGTTTTTTTTGGAAGAGTTACGTTGTCTGAATATACTTAAAATATGACATTCAACTAACATTCTTTTCACATCAATGTAGTATATCATAATACACACCCATAATCATATCGACATATGATATCTATTCAAAATGTCATGTATTCAAAAAATATTTTTTTTAGAAACATGCGAATCATTGTTTCCTGTCTTGGAATCTAAAAGCATCCCATTTACTTTGATATTTCTCCTTTTTGGATTTTAAGTTTTTTTCTGAATTTTTTTCATGACTTCTTTTATTCTTTTCAGCAAACACACTTAATGATGAATTTGTTGAAACCTCTCTTGCCATTGTTCTTGTCACAACCACCCAGGTTCCATGAGATTTTTTGTTGTTAGTTGTAATCTTGTTTATATTTTTCTTAAGCAGATCTCCCGTCAAGCTACCGAAGAGTGGTATGAGCACATCTTAAAGGACAATGATGGAGCCGACGCTACCCACAAAAAATAGTGGTGAAACTAAACTACCCATGCTTAAGGATGACAAACACTCAGGTTCACTAAGTGACAACCATTTGATAAACCCCGTCGAAAAAAGACTAGCTTGACTACTTGAGACCCTAGGTGTGTGGCTTTTAACTTTTGTGATTTCATTTTCGAAGTCAATCTTTTAATTTTTATAGGTCACACCATTTTTTATCATCTCTCTCTTGGATAGAAAAAAATAAAAGGAAGGGAAATAAAAAATTTTATAGACCCTACCATATATTTCTATTTTATATTCATTTATATATATTTTCATTCTTTTTCTTCATGAAACTAAACATAAAAAGGGAAGTCTTCGTTTTTTTTTTCTGTTAGATGATACCAAATAAAGAAAAAAATAACTCTCACTTCTCTCTTCTTTTCTTTTCCTTTCTTTTATATCAAGTTCCTTTCATTTTATTTTCATCCACAATACCAAACAACTCAAAGTAGTGGAGATCCCACCGGGTTGGCTATTAGATAGTTTTCCATCTTTTTGTTTCGTCAAGTTCTTGGCACTTTTGGCCAGAAATTTGTGTTCTTTCATTAATCTCCTTTCTTTTGTTATTTTATTTTATAGATAATCTTTTATTGTTCTCAAGATTAGATCTGATATATATCTTCTCATATTAATAAAATGTTCAATATATTTGAAAGTTCTAACACTAACACTTGCATAATAGCATTGGAATTTAAATAAGAGAAACAACAATTCTCGCTAAATACTCTGCGGAGACAAACACGAGCATGATTTTTTTTCTTAAATATTCCATCAACAATTGACAATAGACCTCCAAATACTCGTATCGACGGCACTTCATTTCATTTTCACACCACATTCAAACCACCAAAGATGTAAACAACATCGTTTACTGGCATCATGATGATTATTCAACACACAGGCACAACACAATTGATCAATGCCACTGGCTAACGGCTCATGCCACCTTCCACCAGCGGAGCCTCCAAGAAGCCACGGCTACGTATTTGGGCATTCCCCTTCCAACCTACAAGTAATCGAAGCACAGACCACATAGCTCCTCATATATTCACTTAAATAATTCAAGAAATTAACAAGAAACTACACATAAAGGAAATAAGCAAAAATAATAATAAGAGTAAATACTCAAATTAGTTCAAAGATACATATGACATCAAATTGGTCTTTTAAATATTTTAGATTGTCTCTCAATGTTTAAAATGAACATTAATTTAATCCTTTAATATATTTATGGACATCATTTTGATTCTTCAATTGAAGATAAGATTTAAATTAATATTTAAAATCTTTGGATAACCAAAATTGATGTCATGTGTACATTTTTTTTAAGACCAATTTGAGTATTTAGTACTGTAATAAATCAGTTAACTTAAATACCTGCACACACGGCGAATCCACGGGCTTTGATCTCGCGACACTCTTGGCAAATGGATATGTGGGGGCAGCAGCAACTCACCAAACAATCACCAGCTTGGCTTCCCGGAATACCATATAGCCTTCTTAATTTTGTACGATAAACGCAGGCGTAGAGTGACACGATATAAGTAAAACCACCAAGTATGCAGAAAAGTGTTCCTTGTACACAACAAACTGCCATTGGAAACACCAAAGGGTTCAAAATCTAATTGATTAATAACTAATTAGATATGTTTGTTAATTCCATCAAACATGAAACGGGGTTTTTTTTAAAACCAAACTGTCATTAGTAAAATTATTTATTAAATTATCATACTATTAAAATTATATACTAAATTACTATACTTTTTGTCTTCGTGATTTATTTTATTATTTACAATTACGTCAACACCTATGACGTAATTGATGTGAATTATAAGTTTGCAAACTCAAGTGTAGGTTGTTTCAAGTAATAAATTTTCGGGAGTCCGAGGTCGATAAACAGGGAATTGATGAAGAAAAATTCTTTGACGTAAGGAAAATATTTTGTCACAACAATAAAAGTGATAAAACTTACAAATAAAAAGGATTTACCTGAGTTAGGAGATCCACTCTTGGTAAGTAAACTAATGACAATATTAATTTTTTTATAACTCAATTAGAATCCATACATAATGGAAGTTCCAATCAGAAAATATAACATTCAAAGTTTATTTAAGATTATATACGTAATTATATTATGGTTCTTTTAATTATTTATTAACACCAACACTTATAAATGGGCTCAAGCATTCATTGTGTCAACCTCTTGTCTACAATGAATCAAAATCTCCACTTTACAAGGAGGGTTTCTAAATTGATTGAAAATAAAATATAACACGTATAATGACCAATTGATAATATATCATTTAAGCATAAGAAATAAATTAATCTAACCTTAATTTATTACCAAAAGTTTTACTCTTTCACCTAAGTAAAATGAAAATCAGTTGCTCATAGACAAGACGAAAGAAAGATAGAAAAATAAAAAGAAGAACATAAATTCAATTTAGAACAAAAGAAAACTATAACTAGACAAACAAACAACACAATAGCATGATCTTGATATCTAACGTCAAGATTCATAAATGATCAGTCAATGATGCCTTTTATAGAGGATTAGGAATACAAAATGACAAGGGGGCTGATTAATGAGTAAGTGGATGAGTGAAAAATGTCAAATGACTTTTGATGAGTAAAAAATTATTGAGATTATTTGTCTCCGAAATCATTCAGTGCGGAACTCATTGCATTCGTCATTTTCTCACAACGTGGTTTTCATAAAAGTTGTAGACTTTTGTCTTAGCTTTCAAATGCCGTTAGTTTCAGCCCAAAAACATTCTTACAGCTCAAAATATGGTCCAATCACTGCACACTACTCAGGCCTAGCTACAGCTCCTCTGTTCTGACTTGCAAGCCCAATATGACCTCTAAGAAATCCCAACTGAGTCTTGTATTCTTCATAAAAGTTGTAGATATGGGACTTAACTTGCAGATGCCAAAATTTTAGCCCAATTCAGTTCTTACAGCCCAAGTTATGCTCTGATTACTACACACTGTTCAGGTTCCAATCACAAAACTCGTGTTCTGACTTCTAAGCCCAATTAGTTCCACTAGATGTCTGACTTTGACCTTGAGCTCTATGAAAGTTGTAGATCTATCTCTTATCTATCCTACAAGGTAAAATACATAATTTTTAGACATCTAGAACTCAAGATATGACCGAAATACAGAAACAGTGTAAGACGAAAATCATGCTGAAAAAAATCAATTAAGCCCAAGTTGAGTTCAAACTTACAAAACATAACCAAGCTCAATCAATTAAGTACATGGAGAGTGTAAATGATTAAAAATGAGGGTTTATTAATGTATAAAATATGTTATCATCAAATTCTCTCACACTTAGCTTTTTGCACTCCTAGGAAAAACACATAAGATCAAAACTAGGGAACAAGGAAAAACAATACAAACTCAACAACTAGAAATTCTAAAAGACTCAATTTCTAATAATATTAAATAATGAAGAGCAACCAAAGATTCGAAAGATTAAAACATTTATGAGGTAATGTTTCTTCACATCTCAAACCAACAAGCAAGGAAATTTCAATTGAAAAGTATGAGTAAAGAATGATAGATCCTTACAAAATTCATTTTCAATCCCTCAAGTGTTTAAAAGGTAGGTATTTCACTCAATTCAACCCATGAAAATTACACTACCATAAGCTTGCTTATCTTCTACTTCTCCACTACTCAGAACACATGCACACACAAATCATGAGGACTTTATTCAAGGTTTTAATAGGGTTAAGGTAAAAAAGGATGTAATATGGATATGACAAGTTAAATACCAAAGAGAATAAAAGAGTATAAGAGATGAGTTCAATTAACAAGCATGAAAGTTCACACAAATTCCCTTTACATATTCTTTTCCTTTCCTTTATTGCCTTGTTGGCCCTTCTTTACACATTTGATTTTTTAATTTTTTTTACAAAATGAACATAATATATACATTTTTTTAATTAAACATTTTTTTTCAACCATTCTACACACCCACACCCACACCCACACCCACACTTGTTTAAGAACTCATCCAATGACAAAGCTAATATTCTCTTATTCTCTAAGGTCGGGTAAGAACATGATTTTTCATTTAAGGCACATAATGAGCTCGAAAAAAAGAATGGTCAAATAATCTCAAAGGGGTTAAGCAAAGGGAAATAGGCCATTTCCAATGCCTTACATTGGTAGGAATCAGAGAATTTTCAATAAGTTATAAGAGTGCTTGATATCATATTGAGACAATATGCTGCTGAGCAAGACTGCCTATTTATGCGCCAATCATTCTGAGCTATTTAGTTAAAGTAGCTATTTCAAGAATGCCTCAATCATGTTTATGTATGCATGTAAAAATGTAGTCTAAAAAAGTATCAAAGCAAGTTCTAGAGTAACAATTTCATGAATGAAAATCACACAAGAAAGAAGAGAATGGTACAAATGTTCAATCCATTCATCAATAGGTTCAAAATCTCATAAGGCATAATTCTATCATTCTCAGTCCACCAATTCAACATCCATAACCAAGCATGTGATTTTTAAGAAAGAAGACAATTTACTCAATTATGCAAATTTCCCTGAATTTGACTTGCTACTTCCACACAACATAGTTATCTACCTAATTACTCCTTACTCTGCCACCAATTTTGATGCGTCTCAAGAGTAAATAATTTACTCCCTACTCTGCCATCCTTAATTAGTTTTGCTGTTAGTAAAAAAATACACACTTTCTAATTTTTTTTATTGATTTTTTTTACAACTATCATTCCTCCCAACCAGATCACAACATTATCCTCAATGTCAAAATATAGATAGGTAAAGGATAGAAGATATTACCTGATGTAACAATTACTGAAAAGAGAAACTTTACACAAATTTAAACAAAAACAAAGTACAATGAATAAAACCAAAGGTAAAGAAAAGTTAAATATGAAGTGTTAGATCACACCCACGTTCCTTGCTACCTCCCTTGTTGCTTCCTTCTGACTAATCTATGTGAGTTATAACTGGTTTAGGTTCATAAACAAAAATTTGTAATTTATCAATTAATTCATCAAAAGTTGAAGCAGATATAAGGAGTCGTCTTGCCGAATGTGTGATAAACTTCTGTTCCACAGCATGGTCAACAAAAGATAACAAATTATCAAAGAAATTATTAACATTCAACAAACCTATTGGTTTATGGTGGATGTTCAATTGGGCCCAAGAAATAATTTAAAAAACTTCTTCTAAAGTACCAAAACCACCCGGTAAGGCAATGAATGCATCAAAGTTTTCAAACATTGTGTCCTCATTCATCCATGCATAGATGATACTTGAAGTTTCAGCCCAATTATCTTTCCAATGATGGTCTTTTCAGTTAAAGGTTCAGGAATGACACCTAAAACTTGACCACCTCTTAGATGTGTAGAAAGTGATATAGCCCCTATTAACCCAATGCTACCTCCGCCATATATTACACGAATGTTCCTCGTAGCAAGTGTTCTACCATCAGTGCTTACTGCATTTACAAACTCTAAACCCTTCTTATAATTTATCCCACAAAATACATAGATATTGGAAAGTCTACGAACAAAAGAAGAAGCTCCGTCTATTTCTATACTCACACTCCCTTTGAATGATTATGAATTAGAGGAAAATGAAGAAAATAGAGTGTTTAAATAGGAAAGAAAATAGAAAAAGGTAATGATAGCACTTATATGGATAAGTTGGCTGCTGTCAGAAAAGTTTGAAATTAAGAAACACAATTTTTTATATTTTTTATTTTTTTAGACTTCAAGAAAACCATCAAGGTAAAGAAGTCTAGAAACCCCTGAAGGACCCCGTCCAAAGGATCGTTGGTGTGGTGTGGAATGTGATTAAAAATAATATAAAAAATAGTTGCCAAGTTCCACCAAAAATATAAAAACCTTGCAACCAGTTGTAGTAAGCAAGGGTCAATCCATAGAGAACTAATTCAATTGACACTATCAATCCAATTCCTAAATTAAACTCTGATGAACAATAAACAGTAAAAAGTAAAAATGGAGGTTTTGTTAATTAAAACTAAAAATAGAAATTAAACTTAAAACAAAAACAGTAAACACAAATTGAATTACCAAATTAAAGATATTGGTTAAGAGATGGAATCCACCACTAGATTTATATGATTATGCTGACTTACATACTCTTTATACCAACATAATCAATTATGTTCTTATATGATTGTGAGATAAATCCCCTATTTTCTTTAAGTTTCGCTTAATTTAGCAATCGCTCAAATCAAACTCTAACCATTAGTTATTTGTAAAGCAACCGCTCTTACACCTCCCTAATAATTCCATTAAGAATTAGAAAACCAATCACACTAAGATCTAATCACACACTAGGATTAAATTACTTAGATCATATGTTTCACTAGTTTTACCACCACAATCGCGCATAGCAATTTTAGTTTTACCACTCTCAAAATTTGGCAAAGAATATAAAAACCATTATATTGATTTAAAAATAGAAACATATGAATAAAAATATAATTGTATTGATATAAAGAAATATGCAAGATTCACATAATCAAAACTAGAGTTTCATCTTCCCTTAACCAATCAAGAAGTTTAACCACACATGGCAAAGTCAAAATCACAAGAAAAACAGACGAAAAACATAGTTCAGAACGAAAGTGCAAAAGAAAACTGAAGATTAAATTAGTTTCCAAAAGTTGGGGATGATCGATCTCCGATTGCTCAAACCCGAGACTCTAATCTTCAATCCAATCTCCCTTTCCCTTGGTCTTTGTGTTTCCCTCAGTTCCCTTGACGGCTTTTTCTGTCCAGATCTCCTTTAGGGGCTTTAAGCAACCTTATTTGTAGGTTTAGATACCTAATTTCTTAATAGATTTTGAATTTAACTTTCTGGTGTGACAACACGGGTCGTGTCATATGACACGGCCCAGGCCCTGTATTTTTTTGTCAGCACAATTCCATGTATTTCACAAGTCAGAGAAGGACACGGCCTAGGCCCTGTAATTTGACACGGGCCGTGTCGTTTGACATGGCCCACCCCCTGTCAGGTGACATGGGCCCTATCATTTGATTCCTTCATTTTCAGCCCAGATTCTTCGCAGAAACTCTTCTTTTATTGCTTCTAGGGGTTGATACTGATTTTCTTGAGTCTTTAACTCTCTTCTCAATGGTTCAATGCTAATGAACTCCATCACTCACAAATCTCTTGAAAATCATAATTCATTTATGAGTGTTTATAACCACATTTAAGCATAGTTTCACAATAAACATCCAATTAAACTGTAAAGTAGAAACTTAGCTAAATATCAACAATTGAGCACATATGGAGTCCAATTAGATCAAATAAAAGACATTCAAAATATTAAAATTATCAACAGATCAATCGTCTATCCAAAACTAAAATACAACAAAATCATACAAAGATAAAATTATAATAACAAATGATGACATACCTTTATATACAGTTTTCATTGCGTATCTTTATACTGTGCGTCATGAGTGCTGTAGCTTTCACAATCTTATCGCCCCTTGAAAGAGACATCGAATTCCCTTAAGGAATTTCAGACTTTATGGCACTCCTCCCGCTTGTGGGATATCTCAGCCTATGCATCGTCCCTCTAGTTAAAGAGAGAAAATTTGAATACGACGACTAGTGACCACAACCAGTGGAGCTACGCTCAGGAACCTAATAAATCAATACCAGGAATTGAGCTCAGAGGCATTGTCACGTGAGAATACAAACACGGGACGCTTCTATATGTTGTTGTGATTGTGACTCACATCTTCCTCTGGTTTTACGTCCAGTAACGGCTTAAACGCCTTCTATGAGTCAAGGATAAGCTTCTCGTCCAATTTTCTTATAAATTAGCAAACAGTGTCTTTCTGAGTCAGATTCCTAAGACTGTAACGCTCTTGCTCATCCCTGAAAAGATTCCACAAATTAAGAAGTTCATGCTGCATATATCCACAAGAATGTGTCTCAAGAGTTAATAAGATATTATCTAATAACTCCTTACTCAGTCCATTCTTAATGAAATATATTTTATCTTCTCTATTTGCGGAAATCATTCCCAAAGAATGACATCACGTGTTACAATTCCATCGCGCGCACATTTATAACAAACTTGTCTTTTGGCTCTTCTCCTTTTAGAATAAGAACTTTTTTTGAGACCCAGCATATATGGGACAAATGAATCTGAAGATTCATCAGCTAAACGAACATTTGCTTCGATTATTCAGCGTATATCTTCTGGGATGCCCATGTGCGTTAACAGTCTCGGTCTTTCACACCTAGCTTTGTAGATTTTTGTTAGAGCATTTTGAAGAAAAGAAAAGAAATGTTTTCTTAGATTTGAGAGAATGACATCCATTTTAAAGAAGAAGGAATCCGTTATTATCAGAAACTGAAAAATAAACCGACTTGAGAGTCATGGAGTACCATTATCCGCCACTTAACTGGGAACACAAAGAACTACAAAAAGAAAGAAACAAAATTAAAATAAATTCTACTCATAACATGGATTAGAAAGTGAGATGGATTCTACCTCAACAACTTGATTTTTCAGAAATGGTTTGAGTCTTTGTCCATTGACCTTAAATACATTACCATTACTAGGGTTCTCAATGTCTATGGCCCAACGAGGATACACATGTTTGACAATAAAAAGGTCACTCCACCTAGATCTCAATTTTTCAGGGAATAGGTAAAGACGAGAATCATAAAACAAAACTTTTTGACTAACTTCAAAAGATTTTCTCAAAATTGATTTGTCATGAAAAGCTTTTATTCTAACTTTATAAATTTTTTAGTTTTCATATGCATCATTTCTTAATTCTTCAAGTTCATTTAATTACAATTTGCATAACCTACAAGTATAATCAAGATTTGAGTTGAAAGCTTTAATGGCCCAAAATGCTTTATGCTCCAATTCTACAGGCAAGTGACAAGGCTTTCCATAAACTAACCAATAGGGTGACACGCCTAAAGATATTTTGAAAGTAGTACAGTAAGCCAAAGTGCATCGTTTAGTCTTAAAGACCAATCTTTAGGATTTTGGTTAACCATTTTTTTCAAAATTTGTTTAATCTCCCTATTTGCTAATTCTACTTGTCCACTTGTCTGAAGATGATAAGGAGTGACAATTTTGTGTGTAATGTCATATTTCTTCATTAAAGATTCAAATCATTTATTACAAAAATGTGTTCCCCCATCACTGATGATAGCTCGAGGGATTCCAAATTGAATCAAAACATTTTCTTTTAAAAATTTAAGAACAGTTTTATGATCATTGAGTCGACATGGAATCGCCTCAATCTATTTTGAGACATAATCAACTGCAACCAAAATATACATAAATCCAAATGATGATGGAAATGGACTCATGAAATCAATTCCTCAACAAACAAAAATTTCAATGACAATGATAGGGTCCAAAGGCATCATGTTTCGTTTAGAAATGGAATCCAATTTCTGACAATTGTCATCACTTTTGCAAAAAGTATAATTATCCTTAAATAAAGTGGGCCAATAAAATCCATGCTGCAAGATTTTTGCAGCTATTTTCTTTGAAGAAAAATGACCTCCACATGCTTCTAAATGACAAAATTTAATGACACTACCTACCTCACTGTCGGGTACACATCTCCAAAAGATTTGATCAGAACAATATTTGAACAAATATGGGTCATCCCAATAGAAATTTTTTACCTCAATTAAAAACTTTTTTCTGTCTTGGTGCGTCCATTGAAGTGGCATCTTACTTGTTGTCAGTCTGGACAAATGATCTGTAATAACATTTTTAACTCCTTTCTTGTCTTTTATTATGATGTTGAATTCTTGAAACAATAAGATCCACCATATCAACCTAAGTTTGACATCCTGCTTAGACATTAAATATCTAACAGCAGCATGATCAGTGAAAACAACAGTAGAAGAACTAATTAAATAAGTTCAAAATTTGTCCAATGTAAAAATTATAGCAAGCAGTTCTTTTTCAGTAGTGGTGTAATTCATTTGTGCACTATTTAAAGTTCGACTTGCGTAATAAATTATATGAGGCTTACATTCCTTTCTCTGTCTTAAAATATTACCAACAACAAAATCACTAGTATCACACATCAACTCAAAAGACAAAGACTAGTAAGGGGATTGCATGATAGGAGCAGATGTCAAAAGACCAATTAATTTTTCAAAAGATTTCTGACAATCTTCAGTCCAATCAAACGGTGCATCTTTTGTTAGAAGATTACATAATGATCTAGATATGACACAAAAGTCCTTAACGAATCTTCTATAAAATCATGTATGTCCTAAAAAGGAATGAACTTCTCTGACTGTTTTTGGGGAAGGCAAATGAGCAATTAATTCAACTTTAGCCTTATCAACTTCAATTCCCTTAGAAGATATCACATGACCTAACATTATTCCTGAGGTAACCATGTAATGACATTTTTTCCAGTTTAACACAAATCCTTTTTCTTCGCATCTTTTAAGAACTTATTTCAAATTATCAAGACAATTTTCAAAAAAATTTCCAAAAACTGTCAGGTCATCCATGAAAACCTCTAAATAATGCTCAATCATGTCACTAAAAATACTTAGCATGTATCTTTGGAAAGTTGTCGGAGCATTACAAAGACCAAAAGATATTCTTCTATATACAAAAGTGCCAAAGGGGCAAGTAAAAGTGGTCTTTTCTTGATCCTCTAATGCAATTGGTATTTGATTATACCCTAAATAACCATCAAGAAAACAATAGTAGGGATGTCCTGCTACTCTTTCCAGAATCTGATCAAGAAATGGCAAGGGGAAATGATCTTTCCTAGTGGCTGCATTCAATTTTCTAAAATCAATACACGTATACTAACTAGATGAGACTCGGGTAAGTATTAATTCATCTTTTTTTTATTTTCAACCATTGTTATTCCATATTTCTTAGGCACAACTTGTGTACGGCTTACCCACTGGCTATTAGAGATAGGATAGATAATTCCAACATCAAATAATTTGAGAACTTCAGCTCTAACTATCTTTTTCATATGTGGATTTAATCTTCTTTGAGGTTGTTGAGATGTTTTAGCATTATCCTCTAAATGTATTCTATGTGTACAAATTAAAGGATTAATGCCTTTTATGTCTTTTAATGATCATCCAATTATACTTTTATGCCTTTTAAGTACTCCTATCAATATACCTTCTTGTTCTTTGGTCAGGGATGAGGAAATTACCACTGGAAAGTTTTGTTCTTCTCCCAAAAATGTGTACTTCAACCCAGCAGGTAATAGTTTTAGTTCCAGTGTGAGTACTTCTTCCTAGGTATCATCATTCATGGGTTTTAACTCTTCGAATATTGGCTTCCATCCTTTGTATTTCATTACCTGTGTACAGTCAAGCAAAGAGTATATTTCAAAAACATCATCATCTAATTGTGTATCTAAATTAAATGAATTAATTAAACAAATTTCTAATAGATAATAAGAACTCCTAGTTTGAAGATGATCATCTATAATAGCCTCAAACCCTTCAATTTCCTTTTCATCATAGACTTCTTGTGGTTACTTGCATATGTTGAAAACATTAAGTTCTAGTGTCATATTTTCAAATGTTAAATTCACAACTCTATTTCTGTAATTTATCAAAGCATTAGATGTTGTTAAAAATGGGCGACCTAAAATAATAAGAATTGACTTACTACTATTTTTCATAGGTTCAGTTTCCAAGACAATAAAATCTATAGGATATATGAATTTATTAACTTGTACCAACACATCTTCTACTATTCCTTTTGAAATTTTAATTGATCTATCGGCAAGTAGAAGAATTACAGAAGTTAGTTTCAACTCACCCAAGTTGAGTTACCGATAAACTGAATATGGAAACAAATTAACACTAGCACCAAGATCAAGTAAAGCTGGTTCAATTTTATATTCTCCAATAATGCATGAAACTGTAGGACAACCAGGGTCTTTATATTTCAACGCATTATTGTTCTGAATAATGGAACTTACCTGTTCAGCCAAAAATGCATTCTTTTTCACATTTAGTTTCCTTTTAACAGTGCACAAGTCCTTTAAACATTTAGCATAACAAGGAATTTGTTTAATAGCATCTAATAGAGGAATATTGACCTTCACTTGTTTAAAGATTTCAAAAATTTCACTGTTATGGTTCACTTTAATTGAATTGTTTAATGCTTGAGGATATGGGGGTGAAGGCGAGAGTTTGGTCTTCTTTTGGCCAGGTGGCTTATCAATTCCTTCTTCATCTTTGGGACTTGATTCATCATCTTTCTCACAAGGTTTCGAGAATTTATTTTTCAACAACCTTTCCACTCCTAAGAGTTATCACTTACTTGACTTGATCTATTTGTTGGCTTTCTGAACTACCCTCATTTAGGCTGTATTGACCCTTGGAATTTGGTTGAGGTTGAGAGGAAAACTTTCCTTTCTCGTGAATGGTGAGTGCAGGAAAAAGTTTAGCAAGAGTGTCTTTTATGTCAATCATGGCTTGAGTGTTTTGGTTATTAATGACCTTTTATTTTTCCTTGAGTGCATGCAATGTTACTTCAAGATTTTTCCTATATGGTGGGACATATGGTACATATCCTTGAGAATTTTGAGAGTCTTGCTATTCTTGAGGAGGTGGTGGTTGCATAAATGGTGTCTGATTATTTGTCCTCCAACTGAAGTTCGGATGATTTCTCCATCTCGAATTGTATGAATCTGAAAAAGAAGAGGTGAATGACTTTTTAAAATTGTTTATTGTATTTACTTGCTGATGCACAACTTCTTTAAAAATAGGAATTTTTGGACATTCATTTGTTGAGTGTCCTAATCCATCACAAATGCTATTAATTTCTTCATTTTGCACAGATTTGATTTCTTTTACTTTTCCTAATTCCATGGCTTCAACCTTTCTAGCCAAACTAGCAAACCTAACATTTAGATCTTCTTCTTGACTAAGATGATATTTTCCTTTACTAGCATTTGTAAGGTTATATCTAATTGAATTTTCAGAAGGATTAATACCATGTCAAGAATAAGAAATTTTAGCCAAATGGTCTAAATAGTCTAAAGCTTCTTCAGGTTCTCTATCAAGAAACTCACTATTGCACATTGTTTCTATAAATTGTTTCGTTTCAAGTGTTAACCTTTCATAAAAGAACCTTATAGTGTGCCATTTTTCAAAACCATGATGTGGGCAAGAATTTAACAAATCTTTAAAACATTTTCAACTTTGAAAATATGCTTCATTTGAATTTTAGAAAAAATTTAGATTTATCTTTTCAAAGCATTAGTTTTATGTATTGAAAAAAATTTGTATAAAAACTCACCTTACATTTCTTGCAATATGCCAATTGATATTGGTTTCAAAGCGTTAAGCTAAGTTTTTGCTTTATCTTTCAAAGAAAAAGGAAACAATTTAAGCTTAACAATCTCTTCAGTGCAAGTTTGGTCATTAAAAGTGGTACATATTTCTTTAAATTCTTTTAGATGTAAATATAGGCTTTCATATTCTAAACTATAGAAATTAGGAAGTAATGAAATCATACCCGACTTAAATATAAAATTGTTAGCATTGAGTGGAAAGATAAAACGTGATGGACTAGAATTTCAAGATGGATGCAAATATTCACGCATGATTCGTAATGATTGATTTTCATGTTCATCATGCACACTTTTATTTTTAGCTATTGTGTTTAATGTGTGTGATTATGATTCAGATAAATCAATATAAAAAGTATCAGGATTAATCTTAACCAAATGACCAAAATTTAAATCACGATACCAATTAAGCATAAACAAGTAACTTAAAATAGAAAAGAAAATGTACAAATAGGTGGTATAAACCTGTCATTAAATATTTACAAAGATATGGTATAAATCAGCCATCAAATATATATTAACAAGGGTGTGGTATAAACCAGCCACCAAATAAATATTAATACGTAGTAAATAAATATTAACAAGGGTGTAGTATAAGTCGACCACCAAATAAGTTAATAAGTGATAAATTTAAAAAAAATAGTAAGTGATAAATTAAAAAGTTAGTAAGCGAGATAAATTAAAAATAAAATAAAAAAATTAGATAGTTAGATAGTTAGTAAGAGAGTTAAATAGTTAGTAAGTTAGTAAGCAAGAAAATTAAAAGGTTAGTAAGTTAGAAAGTTAGAAATAAAATATAGAAAGTAAAATAAAGAAAATAAAGTACAAAAATAAAGTGCAGAAAGTAAATTACAGAAAGTAAATTACAGAAAATGAAGTACAGAAAGTAAATTTAAAATATGAAAAACAGAGAGAAACATAGCCCCACCAGAGCCGGCGAAGGAGGAAGAAGAGAAGAGTCAAGATTAGGGATGCACAACCTGAACCACGAACCCGCCAAATTACCACATATATCCGAGTTGGTTCGGGTAAAATACGGGTAAAATTTTTTTAACTAATTGAATATCGGTTCGGGTAACGGGTTTGGTGAACCAACCCGACGACCCGATGATCCTATAAAACGACGTCGTTTTGCCTATATTTAAGTTTTTTTATTTTTCTTACAACCCGAAATGACCCGAGAACCCGATTAACCCAATTATCTAACCCGAACCAACCCGATTCTAATTGGGTTGGTTCGGTCCGAGTTACTCAATTTTTTCCCTCGACCCGACCCGACCCGAACTTACATGATTGGTTTGGATTTTTTTCTCCCCTAAACCCGACCCGACCCGACCCGTGTGCATCCCTAGTCAAGATTGAGATATTATTAGAACATAAAGTAAAAACCAGAGAACTAGTAAGCCAATTTTTTTTACGAGAGAGAAGAGAAGAAGAAAAATTATTTCATTAATGATTAAATATTACAGAGGAAGAAGGGAGAGTTTCTCACACTAAATTAGTACGTTAGTAAGTACAAAAAAATAAAAGAGTAGAAAAAGAAATATATATAAGATCCACAGGGATAATATATATATATATATATATATACACACACACACACACACACACACACACAAAAATATATAGAAAATAAAATTTTTCTTCAAATCAAGTCCCAGGCAATAACGCCAAAACCTTGATGCAAATTATAAGTTGCAAACCCAAGTGCAGGTTGTCTCAAGTAATAAATTCTCAGGAGTCCGAGGTCGATCCACAGGGAATTGATGAAGAAAAATTCTTTGATGTAAGAAAAATATTTTGTCACAACAATAAAAATGATAAAACTTAGTCACAAATAAAAATGATTTACTTGGGTTAGGAGATCTACTCTTGGTAAGTAAATTAAGGACAAAATTAATTTTTTTATAACTCAATTAGAATATATGCATAATGGAGGTTCCAATCGAAAAATACAACATTCAAAGTTCATTTAAGATTATATACGTAATTATATTATGATTCCTTTAATTATTTATTAACACCACCGCTTATAAATGGGTTCAAGCATTCATTGTGTCAACCTCTTGTCTACAATGAATCAAGATCTCCACTTTACAAGGAGGGTTTCTAAATTGATTGAAAACAAAATACAACACGTATAATGACCACTAGATAATATATCATTTAAGAACAAGAAAGAAATTAATCTAACCTTAATTTATTACCAAAAACTTCACTCTTTCACTCAAGTAAAATGAAAATTAATTACTCATAGAACATAACTTCAATTTAGAACAAAAGAAAATTATAACAAGATAAACAAACAACACAATAGTATGATCTTGATATCTAACACTAAGATTCCTAAATGATCAGCCAATGGTGCCTTTTATAGAGGATTAGGGATACAAAATGATAAGGGGTTGATTAATAAGTAAGTGGATGAGTGGGTGGATGAGTGAAAAATGCCGAATGACTTTTGATGAGTGAAAAATTATTGAGATTATTTGTCTCTGAAATCATTTAGTATTGAACTCATTGCATTCATCATTTTCTCACCAAGTGGTCTTCATAAAAGTTGTGGGCTTTTGTCTTAGATTTTAAATGTCATTAGTTTCAGCCCAAAAGCATTCCTACAGCTCAAGATATGGTCCAATCACTGCACACTACTCAGGTCCATCTACAGCTCCTCTGTTCTAACTTACAAGCCCAATATAACCTCTAAGCAATCTGAACTGTGTCTTATGTTCTTATAAAAATTGTAAATATGGGCATTAACTTGCAGATGCCAAAATTTCAGCCCAATTCAATTCTTACAGCTCGAGTTATGCTCTGATTACTGCACACTATTCAAGTTCCAATCACAAAACCCATGTTTTGACTTTCAAGCCAAATTAGTTGACTTTGACCTAGAGCTCTTCATGAAAGTTGTAGAGCTCTCTCTTATCTTTCCTACAAGGTAAAATACATAATTTGTAGACATCTAGAACTCAAGATATGACTGAAATACAGAAATAGTGTAAGATGAAAATCATGCTGGAAAAAATCAATTAAGCCCAATTTGCGTCCAAACTTACAAAACATAACCAAGTTCAATTAATTAAGTACATGAAGAGTGTAAATGACTAAAAATGAGAATTTATTAATGTATAAAATATGTAATCATTAGTAATTACATGAAAAATGTCAACATAGATGATGTTATCCACGTGTAATAGTGTCAGTGCTGATGGCGTTTTCAATCTAATTACACCATACTTATTAGCGTTTTCCACGTAATTATACCATATGTGTTGGTGTTTTCCCGTAATAACGTTACATGTGTTGGCGTTACCAGTAAATAATGCTACATCACTCGTAAAGCTTTTAAATGAGATAACGCATTAAATGAGATAACGCCAACTACAAAAAATTTAATTAATATTTCAATGTATTCTTATTATTCTAATGCATTTTTATTATTCCAATGCATTCTTATTACTAATGCATTAGTAATATGGATAATAAGAAGTCTTTGACATTCGTATTACCAATGCATTGGTGGCTCTTTTATCTCTAGTTGCAAAGAATTTATTTTTTCCAAGATAAGTGTGTGTGTGTAGCGTATGAGAGAAGCAGAAGGGGGTGGTGAATATCTAATTTTCTGCCTTGATTTTCTTTTACCTTGATTTTCTAAATATCTACCTTGATTTTCTCCTACCTAATTTTTGGAAACTAGTGATACTATTTTATACTCAATTAAATGTGGTTAATGAGATTTTTACCTACAAATTTTAATTATAGGTGATAGGCAAGGAAAAACCACATATTAGTGTGTGTGTGCAGCGTATGGGAGAAGGAAAGGGGATAGTGAATATCTAATGTTCTACCTTGATTTTCTACTACCTTGATTTTCTAAATATCTTCCTTAATTTTCCGCTACTTGATTTTGTTGGAAACTAGTGATACCACTTAATACGCAATTGAATGTGGTTAATGAGATTTTTACTTGACGTTATCTCATTTATCGCATTATCTCATTTGAATGCTTCATAGGTGACGTGACGTTATTCACTCATAACACCAACACATGTGAAATTTTTATAGCAAAATGCCAACACATATAGCATAATTAGATGGAAAATGCCATCAACACTAATGCTATTACGTGGATAGCGCCATCAATGTTGGCATTTTCCATGTAATTACGCCATAGATATTGGCGTAATTGTAAATAATAAAATAATCTCTGTAAAGAAAAAGTATGACAATTTGATATATAATTTTAAAAGTATAACAATTTGATAAATAATTTTGTCACTAATGGCAGTTTAGTAAAAAAGCCCATGAAATGGTAATTACGGCTCAATCACACAACTTATAGGTTGTTCCTCTATTTGTGATCTCAGCTATCCTTTCGAAGCTAACACAGGGGCACCACAACATGAGGCAACCTGGTGATCAAAAGTTGTTATGAAATGAAGACTTGCTTTAATTTGCTAGCTAGCTTAACCCTTAACTATATATAATATATGGTAAATTAAGATATATGGAACCAAGAGAAATTAAGAAGCGCATAATATAATAAAGGAGAGTTACAAGAGCCGCAGTCATCACAACAACTACATATATAAGCCACTGGACCATGATCTATGAGTAGCCTTGTCTGCCATTTGAAGGGTTTACTTTCTGTGTAATAAAGTTGATGCCTCAATGGTTCTTTATTAAGAGAAAGGAAAGGTATACTAAGGGCTTGCAAGAAGGGAGATCCAAAGAAAGGGCCCTTTGGAGTAAGTATACTGAGGGTTTTCACTTGTTTTGCATGATTCACATGGATGTCTTATATAAGAACAGAAAAAGGCAAGTGAAACGAGATTTGTGTCTAAAAATGATCCAGATGTCAAGAGACTTTGTTTGATGGTCTTTTTACGAGGTTTAATGGTCTTGTGCTATGAAGCAATGATATGCTGTTTATGAGGCATGCTTGTGTGTCGGACACATATCTATGTCGGACACATGAGGACGTGCGTACGACACGCATGCCTATGTGTCTAAATATGTTAAATTAAAAAGATTATTATTTTTAGTTTAGACATGTTTTTGACATGTCTTAAATATACTTGGATACATCTAAGATACAGTTTGAACACGATCCATTAATACTTTTTTTTAAAAAAAATTAGTTTTCATGACTAACGTTCAATTAGTAAGCCTGTAACCCACTCAAGTCCAATCACATGACTGATGTCCGAAGCCACTATTTTCACATACCAGTATTTTAAGTTTTATCTTTTCACATGTCACTATTAGACTTTTAAGTTTTATCTTTTTACACACTACAATTTTCATTTGTTCTTTCTACCTCTTGTAACATCCCAGATTTTGGGCTATTTTGTAGTAATGACTAAATTTTTTCTATTTTGTATTTTCTGTATGCAATAAAATTAATTTGACTATTCTGATACTATTTTTGATCATTGTGTGAGATTTGCTCCGGGTCAGGAAAATAATAATTTTCGGGTCAGAAAAAATCTTATTTGATTTATTCGGAGACGGAGGATCTTACTAAACCTGAATATGAGAGACACAGAAAAGAATCTTTTAATTTTTAAAATTTAACTGTGAAATAAAAATATTTCTTGGAAAATTATTCACTATTTTATTTATAGTAGCTTCTGCTATAAATTTTGGACCTGGTATAATTTATTTGACAGAAAATGTGCTTAGAATATTTTTTGTAACTTAATTTAAAATGAACCAATAGGATTGGGTCAATAAAAGTGGTTAGACTTCTCTAAACCAATAGGAGATGGTCAATAAAAGTGGTTGGACTAGTTACAAAAGTAACTAAATAAACCTAATTTAGTTACCTAAGTTGTCTAATTAAGAAACTAAGTGAACTAACCTAGTTACTAATTAGTTATGATCTAGTTACTAGCTAAATATCCTAATTACATCTAGAAGCCATGACTAAGCATGACCTATGCAATGACCTAATTCACTAGTTAGCTATGTAACTAGATAGTTAATCAAGTAACTAGAAAAATACTAATTTAGTTAGTTGTTAATTGCTTGAAGTGTAACTAGAACTAAATGAGAAACAAACTTGGTTAGCCTTCCCTATGGAGCCACACGGCCAAGTAGGTTCTCAAGCCTTCTTGAATGGTCTTTTATGACCATTTGGTGACCATGTGATGATATAGGCCATGTGATTTTCCATGTGAATACAAATGTGATATTTTAATATCATAATTGGTCTTCTATTTTCCTACACTACCTCACGACTGCACACACTCACTTGTTACTATCCATTTACATTTTCTCTCACCTAAAAGCTAAGCATTCATCTTTTCTCTCCAAACTCTCAAGAACACAAGAACTTTTCCTCTCTTTTTTCCTTCCTTGGTGTTTCGGCTAGCACCCAAAAATCTCACTTCCTATCTTCTATAATTTTATTTCTCTACACTTCCTAAACCTAAATCATATCCTAAACACTTTTCCTCTTGGAGGTTTTGCCTAAATCCATCTTTAAAGGCTTCAAAAACCAAGCTTTGGTTTACTTCCCTCAAGGTAAACTTTTGATTCTATAGTTCAAAGTTAAGTTTTTAATTTTCTAGACCATGTTTGATCCATGGTTCCTTGTCCTTAAGCTTTGTTTGTGACTTTTAGAATTGTTTAAGATTTTTAGGGATTTGTTTGTGTGTCACACGAAATCAAGAGAAGGAGGGAACTTGAAGAACATTGTCTTCTTTAAGATAAGAGAGAGATTAACCTCATCAACTAAGCGTTGGTGGTGAGGAAATAGTTTTGTGTGTGGTGAAAAATCCATAAGGGTTTATTTACTTGTTGTTTTATGTTTCTCTGTTTGTGATTGTGATGTTTATGATTTTTGAATTTATGATTGCATGTGTGATTATATGTTTATAGTTTTGATAATATGCTTGTATGTAATATTTTGGAAATATGCAATTGTATGTGTAATTTAGGATATGAACAACATGTTGAGGAGATCACATGAGAGCTCCAAAGAGCTTAGAGGCACACGATCTCACCACATTCAAAAGGACCAAGAGTCCTAAATCATGGTTTTAAAATGAAGAACAAAGGTGTTTGTGACAAGGAAATGAATTGGGAGATTTTATAAGGTTTTCAATAGGAAATTACTTTGGTAAATTTGAGAATTTAAAATAAAGTAACTATGTTTTCAGAAATAAAATTATCATACTAAGCTATGTAGTAAAATAAATGCGAATACTTGAAACTTACTGACGTATAGCTCACCCTATGAGTTTTGAAGCGTGTTAGGAAGTTTTAAGCTGTAAGGTCCTAATTAAAACAAAGAATTAAAACTTTTTGGGAAATTATAGAAATACTGATTTTGGAGGGACTATATTGCAATTATTATTTAAAGAAGGACTAGGTTGCAAATATTTTCTAAAAGAGGACTATCTTGTAAATATTATTTTAGAAGGGACTAAAATGAAAATATTATTTAAAAAGGATTATTATGTAAATATTATTTAAATGAGGGGCTATTATGCAAATAAAAGAAATAAAGTCAAATTTTTGAGAAAAATATTATTTTTAGTTTAAATATGTTTGACATATTTTACGTAGTTGAAAATATGTTAAAAAATATTTACGCGACCCAAAAATAGTAGTTTTAGGCTACGCGATTGAGAAAATGCGATAAAATATTTACGTGATTTGAAAAATCCTTACGCAATTTAAAAATGTAAGAAAAGTGTTCCGCAATTTCAAAAATACGATAATATCGCTACACGATTAAGTATAAGCAACAGTTTGCTGTCAGACAGTTATGGTGGGCCCAGTGATAGTGAATCTTGATATCACCAAGAAGGGGTAACTATATGTGTAATGCTATAGAAATAATAACTGTGTATTTGAATTATACATCATACATAAAAAAGCATGTTTTGCTTGTTTGGTTAAGGCTATATGCTTAGGAGATGAAATTACACCTAAGTGCGGGTGCGAATAGACAAGTGTAAGTCACTTGTTGATCTTGGGGGCATCGAGATGCGGGTACCTCGCTATGGATGGTTGGTAGCTCTTCTGTTCGTGGGGTAGACCGATGCAAACACACCGATGATCCAGACCGGGACACTGTCCTATATCGTAATCTTGTAAAGAATGTCTTGTCCAATGCCTGATGTGCACTTTTGATAAAATTAATAAAATATAACACTTTTGGCCACGGCAGCCTAGTGACAGACATGTCTTCTAGATCTTCTCTCCGAACTGTTTTTAGCTCCATGGAGTAGGGTTTGGTCGTTGTGCATATGCATAGTTGGTCAGCATATTGATTGATTATTTATGCTTACTAATTTTACTATCTGTTCTATGATAACATGATTTACTGTTATGATATTATTTACGGCTTGTCTGCTATCGTTTCCTATACTGTCATACTAGTATTGATGTAGGGGATCTCACCTCGTTATTGTGTTATGTCTGCTTTATTGTATGTGTTTATTGAAGATCAAGGAAACGAGGAGGCAAACGATTCTGTGTATCATCAGTAGCTGTTTATCGGTTTGTTAGTAGCCATGTCGGCTAGACGACAAATCCTAGGTTTTGTGAGGGTACAGTTCCATGGGGGAACTGATGCATAGAGATTTGATTTTAATAATGAACGTTTTGTATACACGGGAGATCTAACTATGACTCTGAGTGGGAACCAATACGGTGTCCCTGTGCTGACGCAACATGCAACAGTGCGTCTAGAGTTCACCATACCTATACGTGAGCTTTGGGGTGGTAATGTGTCTTTTTATACGCCACAAGAGGATATAGTGGTGTCTTCTGCTAGAGCCCCCATGAGACAACTGTCTCCACTTGGGGCTTATGTTGACTGTGTTGGGGATGGTGAGGATGTTGAAGAGGAGGATCCTTCTGAGGAACCAAATCCTTAGGTCTGCTAGGGTTTAGTTAGAGTACTGTTTAGTTTTACGTCTTTACTTTGCTTTCGAACAAATATGTATTTTACTTTTTGAACTGGTTTGTACCTATGTAAATTGTTTCAGAACACAGTTGCAGCATATGTATATATATAGTTGGGCATGTTTATTATAAGTTTTTACTAGTGTTTTAATTCGGTTTACTTATTTTATTTTATTCCGCAAACGAAATTTACAAGATTAATTCTTTTATAACTTGGGTAAGTTCTAATGGGATTAGTCTTAAATGTGATACCCTACGATGGATGTTACACCTCTGCTCGTACCAAGACATCCACTCCATCGTCACTGAAACTTGCCTCACACCACTTTTTCCCCTAGTTAATTTTTTTAGATGCACATATACTTATACATGGTTAGTTTTATTAAAATAAGTTAATTTAGGAGATTTTTTTTTAAAATGTCAATAAAAATTATACTCCATATTTTTTAGGAGAGGCTTATTAGGTAACAAATATTAATACATATGACATATATTAAGATATTGTAAATGCTCAAATTTATAGAAATAATATTAATGAATTATGAATATTTTTTCTTAAATTTTGTAATTATATATATACATAAACCAAATTTTTTAATTTACTTATATATATATATTATATATATATATGACATATCTAGTAAGAGAAGTTTTTATTGTGAGAGAGTGAGAGAAATAAATCTTGACCATACAACTATATATGATGGTCAAGATTAAAAGTTACTTGAAAATCATGTGACCATTTAAAAAGTCACATGCATTTATATTCTAATCTTGATCATTCATAAAAAATCCAATGGTCAAGATTCACTTCTCTCACCTCTCACAATAAACACTTCTCTCACCTGAGTAAGATCCTATATGAGGATATATCTAGTAAGAGAAATTTTTATTATGAGAGGGTGAGAGGAGTAAATCTTGATCATACAATCATATATGAATGATCAAGATTAAAAGTTATTTGAAAGTCATGTGACTACTTAAAAAAGTCACATGTATTTATGTTCTAATCTTGACCATTCATAAAAATTCAATAGTCACAATAAATATTTTTCTCACCTGAATATGATCGTATGTGTATATATATATATATCATATCCGTATTTTTTAAATTTAAGACGTAGTCATATTTATATTCATATTATACTCCGTATCTATATCTGTATTGGTTATTGGCTTAAAGCCTTCAAATGCGGGGCTAGTGGCTCTCTAGCATGATGGTATATATTAATTAGTTTACCCGGGTCAAATCGAATAACTAACAAATGGGGCAAATCCCAATGAGCATTGCTACAGAGCCAAAAAAATATACCCGAATTTCCTTTACCAGAATGATGCATTAAACCATGTGTAATTAATAAGATTATAATTAAATTATATTCTTCCTTATTACAGGTTGGACATACCCACCAGTCTCAACAACAAGGTATTGGAAATCTCACAATTGGTGAAAGCATTGGATTAGAGACTTCGACGAGAAGAAAAGGTTTTGGGGGGCGAGCTAATCTGGCGGTAGGAACAGAGGTGAAGTTGTACCCAGATGAGGGGATTGCAGTGCTTTCCATGCTATTGGGGCTGGGGGTGCTAATAAAGAGGAACTCGCAAGTGGGGTTGGCCGTTTTGAGCTCGTCAGCAATGGCGATTACAGGGTTGTCGACGGTGCCGCCAACGGAGAAGACCACACGAAGATTGTCGACAATGGCGAGATTTGTGATTTTGTGGAATAGAACCCTAAACCTATTCTGTGTCTTGCCATGTCCTTTAAGTACAATTAGCAACAATTCTGAGTACAATTATTTGCTAGTGTCATGGTCTAATTTGATTACCTCTGCTATTCTCATTCTTTTGAATCTTTTATGCAATTTTTTGCCAAATCTCTTTAAACAAAAACAAAATGCAAAGAGGGGTAAAAGAGAAACACCTGGAATTGAAGATTGCTAGCACAGTTGAGGAGGAAAAAAGGTCTTGGTGGTGTGGGCGCAAAGATCGCAAAATATTTAGTTTTGAGAGAAGTGAAAGAGAAGATAAAAGGAGAGAAGAGAAAGTAAGTATACAGAAAATGAGATTCCACGTGGGATGCCAAATAGTTCGGGACTTCGGGCTCGGGCACTATTTCTGGCTAAATAGTATTTTTGAATCCGAATACGGATACATAATTATTCCATCCGTTCTTTCATATTTGATTTTTGAAAATTTTATTTTATTTTAAATACGGATACATAATTATTCCATCCGTTCTTTCATATTTGATTTTTGAAAATTTTATTTTATTTTAAATACGGATACATTTATTCCATCCGTTCTTTCACATTTGATTTTTGAATATTTTGTTTTATTTTAATTTATTTATCATTTAAAAATTTTAAGAATATATTAATAATTTTTTTTAATTTTATCTCATTATATGTTTATAATTTTTATTAAATTTAATAACTATATATATTAATTAAATTATATAATTTTTTACACATTTAATAAAATAAAAAATAATTTAATCATATCAACTTATATTTTATTTAATTTAAAATTATTTAATAGTATCCTTAATTTTTTTTGTATAAAATTTTTAAAAAACAAATAAAAAAATCAAAATAGTACAAGTGAAACAAATTCGGGTGAATCAACACCGTTGTTACAAAACCCAGAAAGTGTGTAGTGACTAGTCCAGTTCATACTGAACAAAATAAAAAAGTCAAATGGCTCTTAGTGAACCTATGTATATATATTTTCATTTTCTTATATCAATTTTGCGTATCAAATTTTCACACTATTGTTTCAATGGTTAATAATGATTTAATTATTATTAATTAATAAAATTTTAATAGATTATTAATTTTTTTAAAATAGATTATTAATCTATTAATCAACTAATTGATAATTAATAATAGAGATATCATTGACTAGTATAACACTATGATATAAAAAATTTAGTGTGAAATATTTTTTTCCTTCTTAGTTCTTATATATATGACGAATGGTGCATTTTAATATAATTCTTAAGGATTTAAAACTATTGATACTAATAGTATTACGCTTGTATATATGAGGTAAAACCATGAAAGGATTGAAATTGATAATGAAAAGATAGAGAAGGAACATCATTTGAGATCGGAAAATGAGGAAGAATTTGAGATCGGAAAATGAGGAAAAATTTAGGGATCATTTTGTAAATACTAAACATAAATTTTGAAGTTTTAAGGAATTAAACTTGAAATGTGCACGTGACTTTGGTAACAATTATTACAGGTTACCAGTAATCAACTACAGTCATCGATTGATTTTTAACTCATCAAAATGAATGGAGCATGAATGCTTCACTTTTTGAATGGAACATTTTAAACGTTGTCAACAATGAAATGACTTGGCTTAAAGATAACCAACAATAAAACTTGGAACAAGCAGTTTAACAAAAATGATGTCGCTACATTATTTTTTGGTAAAGACTACTTCCTACACTTATATTGAATGATTATGATTAAGTGATAAAAAGTTATTAAAAAAAAGTAATATGATTAATAGTATAGAAAGTAATATAAAAAGTGATATAAGAGAAAAAATGTGAGAAAAAAATCATAGTTGAGAGTTTAAACACGATTCTCTATTATTTCACTGACTCTAAAGCTCAACACCTATAATTAAATACTGTTTGCATTATTGCATGTTGCAATAAAAGTCAAGTAACTGGGAACAACGTCCCTTAACAAAATCCAAAGACATTAGCAAAAATCCTCACCATTCAAAAGAACCGTTCTATATTTTTTTGGGGGAAAGAATTGAAAGAGAAGATAAAAAGGAAAAGGCGGAAAAATAAAACTAAAAGACAAAAGAACCATACTAGATTTTTGTGGGGAAGGAATTGAAATAAAAGATAGAAAGGAAAAGGCGGAAAAATAAAAATAAAAGACAAAAAGCATTTCTGAGACGCTGCAGCCATGGCTAAAAGGCTGAAATGTTCGTTTTGTTTGGTATTACATTTGAGGAGGAAAAAGAAAGAAAAAGAATAGAAGAAGAACATTATTTTTTATTTGGTATCACATTTTAGAAAGGAAAATAAATGATTTTGAGGGATAATATTTTTATAAGTCATACCATTTTTCCTCATCTCCTTCTAGGATGGAAAAAAATAAAAGGAAGGGAAATGAAAAATTTTGTGGAGCCTACCATATATTTATATATATTTCTATTTTATATTTATTTATATATATTTTCATTCTTTTCCTTAATAAAATTAAACATAAGAAAGGATGTCTCATTTTTTGTTTGTTTGTTAGATGATAGAGATAACACTTCCACTCCTCTCTTCTTCTTTTTTCCTTTCTTTTATATAAAGTTCCTTTCATTTTATTTTCTTCTACAATACCAAATACACCCAAAGTAGTGGAGATCCCACCGGTTTTACTATTAGATAGTTTTTCATTTTTGTTTTGTTTTGTCAAGTTGTTGGCACTTTTGGTTAGAAATTTGTGTTCTTTCATTATAGATAACACTTCCACTCCCCTCTTCTTTCCTTTTCCTTTCTTTTATATCAAGTTCCTTTCATTTTATTTTCCTCCACAATACTAAACAGACCCCAAATAGTGGAGATCCCACCGGTTTGACTATTAGATAGTTTTTCATCTTTTTGTTTTGTCAAGTTCTTGGCACTTTTGGTTAGAAATTTGTGTTCTTTCATTAATCTCCTTTCTTTTGTTATTTAATTTTATAGATAATCTTTTCTTGTTCTCATGATTAGATCAAATATATATCCTCTCATATTAATGAAATGTTCAATTTATTTGAAAGTTCTAACACTAATACTTGCATAATAGCACTGTAATTTAAATAAGAGAAACAACAATTCTTGCTAAATACTATGCGGACACAAACACGAGCATGTTTTTTTCTTAAATATTCCATCAATCATTGACAATTGACCTCCAAATACTCGTACCAACAGCACTTCATTTCATTTTCACACCACATTCAAACCACCAAAGATGTAAACAACATCGTTCATCGACAACATGATGAGTATTCAACACACAGGCACAATACAATTCATCAATGCCACTGTTCAGTAGTGGATAGTGAGTTGTACCTAGATAGACACGTTCTGGTAGTTTTCTCTTTGCGCAGCAGCAGCTAAGCATGTTGGAATTGGAGTAAGGGGTTGATACTTGCAAAGAGACTCCAACGCTCAAGTCAAGCTGTGCACAAGTAGGGTTATATTGTAAACAATAAGTTACCTGTAGAAGGTAATTGATCCTGATATTTATAGAGTGCAATTAGGGTTTAGTTTCCTTTAATTGTAGCAAAAAATTCTTATAAGATCGAAACACCGATACTGCTATTATGAGCAGTTTGAGGCGTTTATGGGCATTATAATTTCATAAGATCATGATTGGTAGTTACAGATATTTTGGGATTTATCTACTGCGTAAATCTCATAATCCTGATGCACTTACCCAATCTCGCGGTCAGATATACGTGGTACCGAGATATTGACAATGTGTCACCAGTGCTTTGCTGGGATGTCCATGGCAGACTCCAGTGGTACGCATGTCGAGTTGGTCTACTAGATGCGGTCCGAATCATGGTCCAGAACAGTTGCCCCAAGTTTGACGCTTAGATAAGACAACTAAGTATCAATGTATCCAAGTGTGATAAGAGCACACAGTACACAGTGGACAAAGGGATTCAAGTTAGAGTTAACGCTAGATCTTTCCTAAAAGGCTGAGGTCCCTGATTATAATATGCCCCCCAAGGTTAATGAGTAAGGTCGAGATCCAAATTAGATTGCTCTATTCACGTCATCAAATTCTTTATCCAAGGTATGTCATAAGTTGCCCCATGTGTGGTTCACGGGATCTTTGTTGTCCTTTCTTGCAATCTTTACTCTACAGTTTGTGGCAGTCTGAGCTTGCTAGGGAACTGTCATTTTGACTTTATTGAGAATTAAAAATTATTTTTAAGAGGATAGACGTTTCAAGTTGTTCCCTAACTGTCCACTACTCTCGTGGCCAATCAGAAAGTAGGAGCATTAAAATGTGACCTCAAACGTGTTTGCCTTCTCAAGGGCTAATCAAAATGTTTCATTCTTTCTATAAATAGGGGATGTTTGTAATGAGGCTAACATTCCTTTTGTTCTTTGATCGTGTTTGAGAGTGGTCTTTTTCTAGAGGATGATCTTTCTCCCATTTCTTGTGAACATGTAGAAGGTTGTGCTCCCTTCTAAAATCATTTTTCTGTTTTTCCTAAAATTCTTAAAGGTGTTTCCTTTGTTGCTATTGATTTTTCCGGTGGAAGCTTTTCTTTCTTGTTATAATGGTTTAGTGAAGATCAAGTAACTACCCTATATGGCTGGGTCAACATGTCTTTAGGCGGCAGAAGCATTTCTCTCCCAGCGTACGTAGGAGTGTGCATCCTTCTTGCTCTTACAAGGAGGGTCCATGGTTTCAGCCTTAGCTCTTGTAAGGCATAGAGATGCCCTACACTTCGTCCTCCCCCTTTCTTGATTATTCTAGAGGCACTTGGTGCAAGATGGTGGAACAATCTCTTAGAGAAACTTGAGGTGAAGCATTCTTCTCATATTGACCCACATGGAAGAAATAAATGCTGGTTTTTGGAATAACCTTGGAGGTGACTGTGATCGATGACATTATCATCATCACTATCTTTGCCTGGCTTTCTTCCTGACTCTTTCCAGTGGGTATTCTTGACTTAGTAGTTTATGTACTATTTTTGTTAGAGTTGACAATGTATGGAATGTGAATAAAAATCCTTTTTTGAATCTTGAAATTGTATCTTCTATTTTTCACTTTTTTACTCTTTTTTCCTTTTTTCTCCAAGATGAGTCCTACGTTCACCTTTTAAAAATAAAGTTAACAGGGTCATGTTGCCCCCAGCTTGGTGCTTGGCTAACATATCAAAGTAGCAAAATAAGTCTCAATGTCTTCGGGTGATGGGATCTGTGCTTTACTTGAAGTCGTGATCCATGCCGGCCCAAAGGGTTAAGAGTTCTAATCTAGAGGAGTTCACGACCAAGTCATTTGACATTCATGGACGCGTTGTAGTTCAAAAAGGGTCCCAACATTAGGCGACTATAGGTGGACATTCTGGGGTGCAACCAGGGTCCGTAGAAAAAATCTGTGCTCAAGACAACAAGGCTTGGGTGACGTTTGATTTTCTGAGAAACCGTCGTTTCAACTGCTGTGACAACTGTGAAGTCCACGAGGCACATTTTGACTGGATGGTCGTGGTTAGGGTTCTACGTGCCATGATGAGTGGCTTTTGAAATTTAAAGTGTTAGGATGGAATTGTCCCATAACCGTCTTGCCTCTATAAATAAGGGTTGAGGACGTTTCTTCCATACTTTTACTGTTCCTCTTCAATCTTTGTTGACCTGAAGCGATTTCCAGTAATTTTTCTTAGCGGGATAGTGCAGTTGGCAGTAGTTTTCAGCGGTTACTCTTCTTTTAGTCATCTATTTTCCTCCATTTCTTCAAGGTATGCCATTTTCTACCTTCTATTTTTTACTACTTCTATCATCGTTCTGAGATGGAAGGTTTCTGTCTCCTTTGTCTTGGGGTATTCCTTTTCTTTTTCTTTTGAAATGAGTAGGGATACCTATATTTTTGGTCCCTTTAACGTCGTCGTTTTGTGGAGCACCTTCTTCATCACACCGTGAGCGATAGAGGTGTCCATCTAAGGCTTAGATCACGGTGGGTGCGAAGCCCAGAATCTGTATCGCTGGATATGGAAGGCGGATACTGATGTGAACATTTACTGGTTCCATCTGCGGTTCACCCCCTTTTATGTTTGAATTTGTTGGCCAATATTATTGATTCTGACAATAACTTTTCGGCCTCTGCAGGTGTTTCCAAGAGTTCCATGGCAAGGAAAAGAGCGGCGATGCAAAGGAGGCCATTTGCTGAGGGACCTCTAGTACTTGCCCCCGAGAGGACCGTATACCTTAGGTAGAGGATGACGTTTGGAACTAAGAGTTTGACTTTCAGACTATGAAGAAGCTCAAAGAACTCGCGGACTACTTAGAGCTTACAGAAGGTAGTACAAGGAATCATGAGTACCAAGTCCTGTCTCCAATGGAGAGTGAAAGAGTGTGTTCAGGCCGTGGGGCGGGCGCACACTTTATATTTTTGTACGAGGATCTCTTTGTTTAGCTGGGACTCTGAGTTCCGTTCACTGATTTTCAAATTACGGTCCTCCGCACTCTCAATGTAGCTCCGTCCCAGCTTCACCCCAACAGTTGGGGAAATATTCTTGCCTTTGAGAGATTCTGGCAAGTAGTCGGTCTAGGGTACTCTGAGAAGGCATTCTTCTATTTCTTCACGCGGTGGTGCCCCGAGGGAGAAAGGACATACCAAAAGAACTGGCTCACGATCCGGTCTCGGTCCCGATGGAAAGTGTTTGAAGTCTTCTAGGATAGCTTCAACGACTTCAAGGGAAAATTCTTCAAGCTGATGGCAGCGCCAAACACCCATCTGTTCTTTCTGGATTCCAATAAGGAACCGATATTCCATTTGTACTGGATAACCCAAGCATAGAGCAACCCCCTTGGATTAATTAAAAATGAGATGCACAATCTTGACCAAGATGACACCAAGTGCATTGAGTTCATGAACACATGGGCTCGAGAAGTTGTGTTGATTCCTTATAAGGATTGATGCACACTTTTTAATTGTCGCATTTGCAAACCCAAGTGCAGGTTGTCTCAAGTAATAAATTTCTCAGTGAGTCCAAGGTCGATCCACAGGGAATTGTTGAAGATTAAGGTGAAGTAAATATTTTGTTACTACGATTAAAATTATTTACTTAGGTAAAAAGATTCACTCTTGGTAAATAAAGTAAAGATAAAATTAATTCATTTTATAACTCAATTAGAATCCTCACAACATGGAGGTTTCAATCGAAAAATATAACATTAAAAGTCTATTTAAAATAATATACATAATTATATTATGTTTCCTAAACATAGTACGACCACTTATAAATAGGTTAAAGCATTCATTGTGCCAATATTTTGTCTACAACAAATCAAGAACTCCTTTTTACAAAGATAGTTTCTAAATTATAAGAAACAAATTATAATACGTATAATGGTTACTAGAAAATATAAATCATTTAAGCACAAGAGAAGAATAAATCTAACCTTATTTTATTACCAAGAGCTTCACCATTTCACCCAAGTAAAATGAAATTTAGTTACTCATAGATAATAAGAAAGAAAGAGAGAAGAAGAAGAAGAACATGACTTTAATTTAGAACAAAGGAAAATTACTACAAGAAAACCTAGTAACAAAATGGCATTATTTTGGTAACTAACACCTAACACCCACAATGATCTGCTAAGGCCCCCTTTTATGGAGGATTAGAAATACAAAATGACAAGGGGGCTGAGTCATTAGTGAGTGGATGAGTGGAAAATGAGTGGAAAATGTCAAATGACTTTTGGTGAGTGGAAAATTATGGAGATTCCTTATCTCTGAAATCATTTAGCTTTGACATCATTGAATGCGTCAGAATGAGCAAATGTGATCTTCATCAAAGTTGTAGGTCTTGATCTTGGCTTCAAAATGGACACTAGAATCACCTCATTTGGCCACCTATAGCCTAAGATATGGGCTAATTACTGCAGAGTGTTCAAGCCTAGTTCCAGCACCTCTGTTCTGACTTTCAAGCCCAATATCATCTACTAGACCTCTGATTCTTGAAAAGTGTTCAACATGAAAGTTGTAGATATAGGTCTCAAGTATTCATCATCAAAATTTCAGCCCATTTGACAACTTCTATCCTGAAATATAAAATGAATAGTGCTCATAGGTCAAGCTATCAGAAATAGTACTCTAGTTCTTGCTTCAAACCCAATTTGAGTTATCTACTCGTGTGATTGGGCCTTTGAGGTACTTGAAAGTTGTAGAACTTTCTCTTATATTTCAAATGCCACTAGAATCAGCTCCAAAGACCACCTACAGCCCAAGATATGGCTCAAATACAGAAACAGTGTAAGACATGAATCATGCTGAAAAATTCAATTAAGTCCAATTTGAGTCCAAACTTACAAAATATAATAAAACTCAATCAATTAAGTACATAGAGAGTGTAAATAACTAAGAATGAAAGTTTATTAATGTATCAAATATGTGATCATCAAATTCTCCCACACTTAGCTTTTTGCACTCCTGAGTAAAACACATAAGACCACTCAAAAAAATAAAAAACAAAACAGACTCAAAAGCTAAACACTCTAAAAGACTCAATTTCTAATAATATTTAAAAATGAAGAGCAATTAATCATTCAAATAATTAAAACATTCATGAGGTAACATATCTTCACATCTCAAATCAACAAGTAAGGATATTTCAATTGAAAAGCATGAGTCAAGAATGATAGATTTTCACAAGATTCACTCTCAATCCCTCAAGTGTTTAAAAGGTAGGTATTTCACTCAATTCAACTCATGAAAATTGCACTACCATAAACTTGCTTATCTTCTACTTCTCCACTACTCAAAACACATGCACACACAAATCATGAGGACTTTATTCAAGGTTGTAATGGGGTCAAGTTAAGGCGGAGCTAATATGGATATGACAAGTTAAATACCAAAGAATAAAAGAGCATGAGAGTTGAGTTCAATTAACAAGCATGAAAGTTCATCCCAACTCCACCTAATACAAATTCCTTTTATATATTTTTTTCCTTTCCTTTATTTCTTTGTTGACCCTCTTCTTTTTACATTTTTTTATTGATTTTTTCTTTATTTTATTTTATTTTTATTTTTATTTGTTTTTTTTACAAAAAGAACATCATATATACATTTTTTTAACCATTCTGCACACACACCTCCACACTTGTTCAAGATCTCATCGAATGACAAAACTAATGTTCTCTTATTCCCTAAGGTCAGGTAAGAACATGGTTTTTCATTTAAGGCACATAATGAGTTCGAAACAAATAATGGTCAAATAAGCTCAAAGGGGTTAAGCAATGGGAAATAGGTCATTTCTAATGCTTTACGTTGGCAGAAATCAGAGAATTTCCAAGAAGTCATAAGAGTGCTTGATATCATATCGAGACAATATGCTGCTAAGCAAGGTTGACTATTTTATTAAAGTAGCTATTTCAAGAAAAATGCCTCAATCATATTTATATATGCATATGAAAATGTAGTCTAAAAAAGAATTAAAGCAAGTTCTAGAGTAATAATTCCATGAGTGAAATTCACACAAGAAAGAAGATAATGGTACAAATGTTCAATCCATTCATCAACAGGCTCAAAATCTCACAAAGCATAATTCTATCATTCTCAGTCCACCAATTCAACATTCATAACCAACCATGTGAATTTTAAGAAAGAAGACAATTTACTCAATCATGCAAATTTCTCTGAATTTGAATTGCTACTTCCACACAAACTAGTTTTCTACCCAATTACTCCTTACTCTGCCATCAATTTTTGATGCGTCTCAAGAGTAAATAATTTACTCCTTACTCTATCATCCCTAATTACTTATGTTGTTAATAAATTGATGACAAACACAACAAACATATTAACAAACACACTCCTATATATTTTTTTAGTTTTTTTCCTAATATAAACACAATAAACATATTAACAAACACACTTCCTAATTTTTTTTGAGTTTTTTTTTATTATATTTTTTTGTTTTTAGTTTTTTTTTTCACAACCATCATTCCCCCCAACCAGATCACAACATTGTCTTCAATGTCAAAACATAGATAGGTAAAAGATAGAATATATTACTTGTTGCTGCAATTACTGAAAAGAAAAACCTCACACAAATTTAAACAGAAACAAAGTACGATAAATAAAATCAAAGCTTGTAATTATTTAAATAGTTGAAGTGTCTTGGCTGGCTTTCTTTTCATTTTGCTTCCCTCACCGCTTCCTTCGGACCAATCTATCTGAGCTGTTGCTGAATCAGGTTCATAAACAAAAACTTCTAATTTATCAATCAACTCATCAACAGTAGAAGCAGAGATAAGGAGTCGTCTTGCAGAATGTGTGACAAATTTCTGTTCCACAGCATGGTCAACAAAAGATAACAAATTATTAAAGAAATTATTAACATTCAACAAACCTATAGGTTTATGGTGGATGTTCAGTTGGGTCCAAGAGACAATTTGAAAGATTTCTTTCAAAGTACCAAAACCACCAGGTAAGGCAATGAATGCATCAAAGTTTTCAAGCATTGCCTTCATTCGTCTATGCATAGATGATACCTGAATTTCCTGTCCAATTGTCTTTCCAACGATGTTCCTTCGAGTTAAAGGTTCAGAAATAACACCTAAAACTTGACCGCCTCTTACAAATGCAGAAAGTGATATAGCCCCCATTAACCCAAGGCAACCTCCCCCATATACTACACAAATATTCCTCACAGCAAGTGTTCTACCAACAGTGCTTGCTGCGTTTACAAACTCTAAACTCTTACCATAACTTGTCCACAAAATACACAGATACTGGCAAATCTACGAATAGAAGAAGAAGCTCCCTCCATTTCTACACTCACACTCTCTTTGAATGATTATGAGTTGCAGGAAAGTGAAGAAAATTGAGTATTTAAATAGGGAAGAAAATAGAAAAAGTAATAATAGCTCCTATACAGGTAGGTTAGCTGGTGTTAGAAAAGTTTGAAAATTTAAAAAAAATAATAATAATAATTTTTTTTTTTTCTTTTTTGTTTTTTTTTTGTTTTGTTTTTTTTGTTTTTTTTTTTTTCTTTTACTTCAAGAAAACCATCAGGGTAAAGAAGTTTAGAAACCCCCGAAGGATCCCATCCAAAGGATCGTCTATCCAAAACCAAAATTCAACAAAATCATACAAAGATAAAATAATAATAACAAATGATTACATACATTTATGTACAGGTTTCATGACAGATCTTTATACTGCGTATCATGGGTGCAGTAATACCAAGACGACTTAGCCAATCTGGGCATTCTTCTCCCTCCCCCTTGTTTGAAGAAAAAAGAATAAAGAAACCATCATGGGTTTCCATCCTAGGTCTAGAACCTGGAGAGCTCACACTTAGGTTCGTAACATCAACAAAGATGCTAAAATTTGAAACCCGCAATGTCCAAGTTCCAGAACGCTCCATCCCAGGGCGCTGAGAGCCCCTTCTAATAAAAAAGAGGATCAAGCTCAGATGCTTCATACGCTTTGGCAGTCGCGGGTTACTTCTCACTAATAACCAAAGTGGGACGTTTCTACCTGTCCATCAACTCCACAGTGCCTAGATGGTGAACATTGGGTTGTGGAGTGCGGCTCTCTACAAAGCATGGCACATGAATCTTATTTACGGACCGGCGTGCGATGGTCCACCCGAGTCAATGACGGGGCTGCCGCTGGCTGGGGCTCCTAATCTAATTAAAGACCAAGTACAACTGAAGTTTCGCCACTTTTTTATTCTTTTTTTTTTTTTCATTTTTTTCTTTTTTTTTTTTTTTTTTTGAAAATGTACAAGATAATATATATATATTGTTGTGATTGTGGCTCACATCTTCCTCTGGTTTCACGTCCAGAAATGGCTTAAACGCCTTCTATGAATCGAGGATAAGTTTCCCATCCAATTTTCTTTTAAATTAGCAAACAGGGTCTTTTTGAGTCAGATTCCCAAGACTATAATGCTCTTGTTCGTCCCTGAAGAGATTCCACAAACTAAGAAGTTCACGCAACACAACTCCATAAGAATGTGTCTCAAGAGTCAATAAGATATTATCTAATGACTCCTTACTCAGTCCATTCTTAATGAAGAATATTTTATCTTCTCTGTTTATAGAAACCATCCCCAAAGAGCGACATCGCGTGTTGCAATTCCATCGTGCACACTTGTAGCAAACTTTCATTCTTTTTGCTCTTCTCCTTTTTGAAAATAAATTTTTACCGAAACCAGGCATGTATGGGACAAATGACTCTGAAGATTCACCAGCTAAACGAACATTTGCTTCGATTATCCAGTGTATATCTTCTGGGATGCCCTTATACATTAACAGTCTCAGTCTTTCACACCTAGCTTCATAGACTTTTGTTAGAGCATTTAGAGGAGAGAAGGAAAATGTTTTCTTAGATTTGAGAGAATGACATCCATTTTAAAAGGAGAAGAAATCGGTTATTATGAGAAACTGAAAAATAAATCGACTTGAGAGTCACGAGTACCGTTATCACCATTTAACCTAGGAACACAAAGAACTGCAAAAAGAAAGAAACAACATTAAATTAAATTCTACTCATAACAAGGATTAGAAAGAGAAATGGATTCTACCTCAACAACTTGATGTTCCGAAAATGGTTTAAGTCTTTGTCCATTGACCTTAAATACAATACCATTCCTAGGATTCTCAATGTCTATGGCCCCATAAGAATATACACATGTTTGACAATATAAGGACCAATCCACCTAGATCTCAATTTTCCAGGGAATAGGTGAAGACGAGAATTATAAAGCAGAACTTTTTGACTAATTTCAAAAGTTTTTCTCAAAATTGATTTGTCATGAAAAGCTTTTGTTCTAACTTTATAAATCTTTGAGTTTTCATATGCATCATTTCTTAATTCCTCAAGTTCATTCAATTACAATTTGCGTAACTTGGAAGCATCATCAAGACTTAAGTTGAAAGCTTTAATGGCCCAAAATGCTTTATGCTTCAATTCTACAGGCAAATGACAAGGTTTTCATAAATTAACCGATAGAGAGACATGACTAAAGATGTTTTAAAAGCAGTACGGTAAGCCTAAAGTGCATCGTTTAGTCTTAAAGACCAATCTTTACAATTTGGGTTAACTATTTTTTCTAAAATTTGTTTAATCTCCCTATTTGCTAATTCAACTTGTCCACTTGTCTGAGGATGATAAGGGGTTATAATTTTGTGGGTAATGCAATATTTCTTCATTAAGGATTCAAATGATTTATTGCAAAAATGTGTTCCCCCATCACTGATGATAGTTCGAGGGATTCCAAATCGACTCAAAATATTTTCTTTTAAAAATTTTAGAACAGTTTTATGATCATTGTGCCGACATGGAATCGCCTCAATCCATTTTGAGACATAATCAACTGCAACCAAAATGTACACAAATCCAAAATATGATGAAAATGGACCAATGAAATCAATTCCCTAACAATCAAAAATTTTAATGACAAGGATATGATTCAAAGGCATCATATTTCTTTTAGAAATGGACCCCAATTTTTGACAACTTTCACAACTTTTGCAAAAAATATAACTGTCCTTGAATAAAGTGGGCCAATAAAATCCACACTGTAAGATTTTTGTAGCTGTTTTCTTTGAAGAAAAATGACCTCCACATACTTCTGAATGACAAAATTTAATGACACTACTTACCTCATTGTTGGGTACACATCTCCGAAAGATTTGATCAAGATAATATTTAAACAAATATGGGTCATCCCAAAAGAAAATTTTCACCTCAATCAAAAAAAAATTTCTGTCTTGGTGTGTCCACTAAGGCAGCATTTTACCTGTTACAAGAAAATTGACAATGTTAGCAAACCAAGGCATAGAATTGATAGGAAATAAAAATTCATCGAGAAAAGAATCATTAATAGGTGTGTTATCAAAAGATGAGCCTGTTGTTAGCCTTGACAAATGATCTGCAACAATATTTTTAGCTTCTTTCTTATCTTTTATTGTGATGTTGAATTCTTGAAGCAACAAGATCCACCGTATCAACCTAGGTTTGGCATCCTGTTTAGACATTAAATATCTAACAGCAGCATGATCAGTGAAAACAACAGTGGATGAACCAATTAAATAAGCTCAAAATTTATCCAATATAAAAATTACAGCAAGTAGTTCTTTTTCAGTAGTGGTATAATTCATTTGTGCACTATTCAAAGTTCGACTTGCATAATAAATTACATGAGACTTACCTTCCTTTCTTTGGCCTAAAACAGTGCCAACAGCAAAATCACTAGCATCACACATCAACTTAAAAGGCAAAGACTAGTCAGGAGATTGCATGATAGGAGCAGAAGTCAAAAGACTGATTAATTTTTCAAAAGATTTCTGACAATCTTGAGTCCAATCAAATGGTGTATCTTTTGTTAGAAGATTATATAAAGGTCTAGATATGGCACTAAAGTCCTTTACGAATCTTCTATAAAATCCTACATGTCCTAAAAAAGAACGAACTTCTCTGACTATTTTTGGGAAAGACAAATGAGCAATTAATTCAACTTTGGCCTTATCAACTTCAATTCCTTTAGAAGATATCACATGACCTAACACTATTCCTAAGGTAACCATGTAATGACATTTTTCCTAATTTAACACAAATCATTTTTCTTCGCATCTTTTAAGAACTTTTTCCAAATTATCAAGACAATTTTCAAAAGAATTTCCAAAAACTGTCAGATCATCCATGAAAACCTCTAAATAATGCTCAATCATGTCACTAAAAATACTTAGCATGCATCTTTGAAAAGTTACCGGAGCATTACAAAGACCAAAAGGCATTCTTCTATATGCAAAAGTGCTAAAGGGACAAGTAAAAGTGATCTTTTCTTGATCCTCCAATACAATTGGTATTTGATTATACCCTGAATAACCATCAAGAAAACAATAGTAGGGATGTCCTACTACTCTTTCCAGAATCTGATCAAGAAATGGCAATGGAAAATGGTCTTTCCTAGTGGTTGCATTCAATTTTCTGAAATCAATACACATACGCCAACTAGATAAGACTCGGGTAGGTATTAATTCTCCTTTTTCATTTTCAACCACTGTTATTCCAGATTTCTTAGGCACAACTTATGTAGGGCTTACCCACTGGCTATCAGAGATAGGATAGATAATTCCAACATCAAGTAATTTAAGAACTTTAGCTCTAACTGCCTCTTTCATGTGTGGATTTAATCTTCTTTGAGGTTGTTGAGATGTTTTAGCATTATCCTCTAAATATATTCTATGTGTACAAATTAATGGATTAATACCTTTTATATCCTTTAATGTCCATCCAATTGCACTTTTATGTCTTTTAAGTACTTCTATCAACCTACCTTCTTGTTCTTTGGTCAGGGATGAGGAAATTACCACCGGAGAGCTTTGATCTTCTCCCAAAAATGTGTACTTCAACCCATCAGGTAATGGCTTTAGTTCCAATGTGGGTACTTCTTCATGGGTATCATCATTCATGGGTTTTATCTCTTCGAATTTCTGCTTTAATCCCTTGTATTCCAATACTTGTGAACAATCAAGTAAAGAACATACTTCGAAAATATCATCATCTAATTGTATACCTGAATCAAAGGAATTAATTAAACAAATTTCTAATGGGTCAGAAGAACTCCTGATTTGAAGATGATCATCTATAATGGTCTCAATCCCTCCAATCTCTTCCTTATCATCATAAACTTCATATGATTGCTTGCACATGTTGAAAACATTAAGCTCTAATGTCATATTTCCAAATGTTAGCTTCACCACTTCATTTCTGCAATTTATCAAAGCATTAGATATTGCTAAAAATGGGTGACCCAAAATAACAGGAACTGGCTTAGAACTATCAACCATAAGTTCAGTTTCCAAGATAATAAAATTCACAGGATATATGGATTTATCAACTTGTACTAACACATCTTCTACTATTTCTTTTGGAATTTTAATTGATCTATCAGCAAGTAGAAGAGTTACAGAAGTTGGTTTTAACTCACCAAGATTGAGTTGTTGATAAACTGAATATGGAAGTAAATTAACACTAGCACCAAGATCAAGTAAAGCTCGTTCAATTTTATGTTCTCCAATAATGCATGAAATTGTAGGACAACTAGGATCTTTATATTTCAACTCATTATTGTTTTGAATAATGGAGCTTATCTGTTCAGTTAAAAAGGTATTTTTTTCACATTATGTTTCCTTTTAACAGTACACAAGTCTTTCAAAAATTTGGCATAACAAGGAATCTGTTTGATAGCATCTAACAGAGGAATATTGACCTTCACTTGTTTAAAAATTTTAAAAATATCACTGTTATGATTCACTTTACTTGAATTGTTTAATGCTTGAAGAAATGGGGGTAAAAGAGAGGGTTTGGTCTCCTTTTGACTAGGTGGCTTATCAACCCCTTCCTCATCTTTGGGAATTGACTCATTATCTTTCTCAAAAAGTTCAGGAATTTGTTTTTCAACAACCTTTCCACTCCTAAGAGTTATCACTGAGTTGACTTGATCTATTTTTTGACTTTCTGAACTACTCTCATTTAGGCTAAACTGACCCTTGGGATTTGGTTGAGGTTAAGAGGGAAATTTTCCTTTCTCGTGAATGGCAAGTGCAGAAGAAAGTTTAGCAAGAGTGTCTTTTATGTTAATCATGGCTTGAGTGTTTTGGTTATTGATGACCTCTTGTTTTTCCATGAATGCATGCAATGTTCCTTCAAGATTTTTCCTATATGGTGGGACATAAGGTGCATATCCTTAAGGATTTTGAGAATCTTGCTGTGCCTGAGGAGGTGGTCGTTGCATGAATTGTGCCTGGTTACTGTTCCTCCAACTGAAATTCGGGTGATTTCTCCATCCCAGATTATATGTATCTGAAAAAGAAGAAGTAAATGGCTTTTTAAAATTATTCATTGCATTTACTTGCCCATGCACAACTTCTTTAAAAATATGAATTTTTGAACATTTATTTGTTGAGTGTCCTAATTCATCACAAATGCCACAAATTTCTTTATTTTGCACAAATTTAATTTCTTTTACTTTCCCGGATTCCATGGCTTCAACCTTTCTAGCCAGACTAGTAAACCTAGCATTTAAATCTTGTTCTTGACTAAGATGATATTTTTCTTTACTAGCATTTGTAAGGTTATATCTAATTGAATTTTCAGATGGATTAGTACTATACCAAGATTGAGAATTTTCAGCCAAATGGTTTAAATAGTCTAAAGCTTCTTCGGGTTCTTTATCAAGAAATTCACCATTGCACATTATTTCCATAAATTGCTTAGTTTCAGGTGTTAACCATTCATAAAAGAAGCTTATAGTGCGCCATTTTTCAAAACCATGATGTGGGCAAGAATTCAACAAATCTTTAAAACGTTCCCAACTTTGAAAATATGCTTTATTGGAATTTTGGAAAAAAAAATTGGATTTGTCTTTTCAAAGCATTAGTTTTATGTGTTAGAAAAAATTTCTTCAAAAACTTACCTTACATTTCTTGCCATGTGTCAATTGATCTAGGCTTCAAAGTGTTAAGCCAAGTTTTTGTTTTATCTTTCAAAGAAAAAAGAAAGAATTGAAGCTTAACAACCTCTTCTGTGCAAGTTTAATCATGAAAAGAAGTACATACTTCCTCAAATTCTTTTAAATGTAAATATAAGCTTTCAGATTCTAAACCATGAAAATTAGGAAGTAAAGAAATCATACCTGACTTGAATATAAAATTGTTGGCATTGAGTGGAAAGATAAAACATGATGGATTAGAATTTCGAGATGGTTGTAGATACTCACGCATAGTTCACAACGGTTGATTTTCATGTTCATCATGCACACTTTCATTTTCAGCCATTGTGCTTAATGTGTGTGATTGTGATTCAAACAAATCAATATGTAAAGTACTTGGATTAACTATAACCAAACGACCAGAATTTAAATCACTATACCAATTAAGCATAAACAAGTAACTTACAGTATAAAATAAAATGTACAAGCTAGCAGTATAAACTATCCATTAAATATTAACAAAGGTGTGGTATAAACCAACCACCAAATATATATTAACACTTAGTAAATAAATATTAACAAAGGTGTGGTATAAACCAACCACCAAATAAGTTAATAAGCATAAAAATTAAAAAGTTAGTATACGAGATAAATTAAAATGTTAAAAATAGAAAAAGTAAAAAGTTAGATAGGTGATAAAGTAAAAAGTTAGATAATTAGTAAGAGAGTTAGTAAGTTAGTAAACAAAAAATAAATGACAGAAAATAAATAACAAAAAAATGACAAAGATAAATACGAAAATAAAGTACAGAAAATAAATTTAAAATATGAAAATTAGAGAATCGGCAAGCCGATTTTTTGTTACAGCGAAAGAGAAGAGAAGAAGAAAGATTATTTCATTAATGATTAAAGATTACAGAAAGTAAAAGGGAGAGTTTTCCCCCACTGTTAGTATGCACAAAAATTAAAAAGGAAGAGGTTCCCCCACTAGTTAGTATGTTAGTATATATACAAAATTTTTACACCAAAAATTCAGTCTTCAAATCAAGTCCTCGGCAACGGCGCTAAAAACTCGATGCACACTTTTTAATTGTCACATTTGCAAACCTAAATGCAGGTTATCTCAAGTAATAAATTTCTCGGTGAGTCCAAGGTCGATCCACAAGAAATTGTTGAAGATTAAGGTGAAGTAAATATTTTGTTACTACGATTAAAATTATTTACTTGGGTAAAAAGATTCACTCTTGGTAAATAAAGTAAAGGTAAGATTAATTCCTTTTATAACTCAATTAGAATCCTCGCTCATGACATGGAGTTCCAATCGAAAAATACAACATTAAAGTCCATTTAAAATAATATACGTAATTATATTATGTTTCCTAAAAATATTACCACCACTTATAAATGGGTTAAAGCATTCATTGTGCCAATATTTTATCTACAACAAATCAAAAATCCCTCTTTACAAAGATGGTTTCTAAATTATAAGAAATAAATTATAATACGTATAATGGTTACTAGAAAATATAAATCATTTAAGCACAAGAGAAGAATAAATCTAATCTTATTTTATTACCAAGAGCTTCACCCTTTCACCCAAGTAAAATGAAACTTAGTTACTCATAGATAAGAAGAAAGAAAGAGAGAAGAAGAAGAAGAAGAAGAAGAACATGACTTTAATTTAGAACAAAAGAAAATTACTACAAGAAAACCTAGTAACAAATTAGCATCATTTTGGTAACTAACACCTAACACCCACAATGATCTGCTAAGCCCCCCTTTTATAGAGGATTAGAAATATAAAATGACAAGGGGGCTGAGTCATTAGTGAGTGGATGAGTGAAAAATGAGTGGAAAATGTCAAATGACTTTTGGTGAGTGGAAAATTATGGAGATTCCTTATCTCTGAAATCATTTAGCTCTGAAGTCATTGAATGCGTCAAAATGAGCAAATGTGATCTTCATCAAAGTTGTAGGGTTGATCTTGGCTTCAAAATGGACACTAGAATCACCTTATTTGGCCACTTATAGCCCAAGATATGGGCTAATTACTGCAGAGTGTTCAAGCCCAGTTCCAACACCTCTATTCTGACTTTCAAGCCCAATATCACCTACTAGACCTCCGATTCTTGAAAAGTATTCAACATGAAAGTTGTAGATATAGGTCTCAATTATTCATCATCAAAATTTCAACCTATTTGAAAACTTCTAGCCCGAAATATGGAATGAACAGTGCACATAGGTCAAGCTTTCAGGAACAGCACTCTAGTTTATGCTTCAACCCCAATTTGAGTTATCTACTCGTGTGAGTGGGCCTTTGAGGTATTCTTAAAAGTTGCAGAACTTTCTCTTATATTTCAAATGCCACTAGAATCAGCTCCAAAGACCAACTACAGCCCAAGATATGGCCCAAATACAGAAATAGTGTAAGACATGAATCATGCTGAAAAATTCAATTAAGTCCAATTTGAGTCCAAACTTACAAAATATAATAAAACTCAATCAATTAAGTACATAGAGAGTTTAAATTACTAAGAATGAAAGCTTATTAATGTATCAAATATGTGATCATCAATGATCTTTTGGAAACCCCTGACAATGAAATTCTTGGGGTTATACTGCGCAGGTATTAGGTCTTAGTACATATTTCATTTTTACCTTTTGCTTTCAATACTTTCTTTTCAGTTGTTTCACACTTGTTTGCTTTTAATGTTTTGTTGCAGAAAGCATGACATCTAGATCGTCTCTTGTTGCCCTTTAGGCTTCCAAGGCAAGGGGGCTAGACCTTCTAATGCTCTTACACTCATTGCTCCAGCTTTCGTGGCCCAAGATCCTGTCACTGTAGGGGCTCCTCATTAGCTGGATTCTCCTGCACAGCCCCTTCATAGGAGGAAGACAACAGAGGATCATGGGAAGAGGATAACAATGGAGGCGAATGAAGAAGAGAAAGAAGATCTAGTGCCCCTGATCACAGGGCACGCGGAGCTCGGAAAGTTCATCAACGAGCGACTCTTGAGTGATGAGGTCGTGAAGTATATTACTCAAAGGAGTGTGCTAGAGACTCTGTTGAGGTTCCAGACCTTCGCACTCCGGGCCGCTGCCAAAGCCCGTTGTCTTAAGAGATCTTTGGAGGAATATGAGAAGAAATCAGCTGAGCAGCTGAAAGCAGTTGAGGCAGAGGGGGTCCGAAAGCTAGAATTAGCCCTCAAGGACAATGAGGAGGCAGAATTAAAAACCCAAGACCTTAAAAAAAAAAAACTAGCTGATTCCAAGTCCAACTTCAAGAAAGAGAGGGCTGACCCTGAAAGGACTAACGTCAACCTCTAGGATTAGATTTAGGATCTTCAGGCCAGAATGGCACAATTAGAAAAGGACAATGTGGAGCTGGAGGCTATCTGCACAAACATCAACCTAGCCTTAGAAGGATTGAATCCTGAAATGGTAATCCAGAGCGGTCGCCTGGTGATGGCGGTGGAGACGGATCAAGCTATTGTCGGGATCCCCACTACCGAGCCTTCAATTGGTGTGCTTAATAAGACAGTGGGTAGTGACGAAGCATCGAATGAGGACCGCCAAAGCCCGACCGAAGATGAAACTGGAGCCTGACTTGCTTTTTTTTCCTCTACTTATTGCATTTCTTTGCCCCTTATGTAAGGCATTTTATTTTTGTAGAGACAGTTGCCCCGATCATTGGGCTATATTTAATGCATTCCCTCTGCTTTTATAACTTGACGTTGTATGCGTTTCTTTTCCATAATCCTTACTGGGTCCAACGCCCATTATAAATATGCACTTGGTAACCATTTAAAGACTTAGGAGAATATCAATTGAATCAAAATCTTAGTCCAGGGTTTAACACCCAAAACATTGAGCACTCGAAATTTCACTTAGGACTTAGAAAAAATTTAAGGTGACCTGTAACCGGGGTCTTTAATATTTATAGTCTATTGCAGAAAATCACCTAAAACTTAAGAATTTTTTACTTCAAAACCAGTTTAACGTAAGATATTCATAACAGGTACCTAATGACGGATCACAAATGTCGTAATCTGAGTTGCCAATTTATTTCACAACCACAAAATGGTTTTGGCCAGGTGTTGAGAATTTGAGTATGGGCCTACATTTCACGACCAAAATGCCCAAATGGGTTTTGAGGATTATTCCCCTCAACCTGAAATCTAAGAGATCTCAGATCCTATAAGGAACGGGCTCCAAACATTCTCAAGGCATTCTCTGGCTTGAGGGTCTTTGAATCGTTAAAAGAAATTCTAGATCCCATAAAGAACGAGCTCAATAGACATTCTCAAGGCTAATTATAGCTTAAGGGTCCTTCGAGACTTAAGAGTATAAGTAGATGTATGAACATAACTTCCTTTTATTGATTGAATCGAGGACTGAAGTCCATACAATGGATATGCTCACCAAGATTTGGGCAGATCAAACGTAAAAGAAAAACTAAGAGACTAAGCCTTAGAAAGTACTTAGCTATAGTACTTTCTTAGTTTGTCCACATTCTAATAGTTTTTGATTGACTTGCCTATCAGTGTCTCCAATGTGTAAGCTACCAATGCTTATCACAATGCGGTAGAGGCTTTCCCAATTAGGGGATAACTTCCTTTGGGAGGCATTCCTACCTCAAATATTTACTCTCCGGAGTACTAAGTCCCCTGGCTGGAATTTCCTCGGGATAACCTTCGAGTTATAATGAGTCACCGTCTTCTATTTAATGGTTGCGTCGCATATGTGAGTGACGCGCCTTTTTTCTTCTAGAAGATTCAAGTCTTCTTTGATTAGTCTAGGGTTGTTGTTGGGTAAAAATTGTTGATGACACTAGTTTGGTTCTCTTATCTTTATCGGGATTTATGTGAATTGATATGTTACAAGTCCAAGTGCAGATTATTTCAAGTAATAAATTCTTGGGAGTCCGAGGTCGATCCACAGGGAATTGATAAAAAAAATTTCTTTGAGGTAAGAAAATGATTTGTTACAACAATAAAGGTGATAAAACGTATTCATAATTAAAAAGAATTTATTTGAGTTAGGAGATCCACTCTTGGTATATAAATTAAGGTTAAGATTTTTTTTTTTATAACTTAATTAGAATCCATGCATAATGGATGTTTCAATCAGAAAATACAATATTCAAAGTTTATTTAATATTATATATATAATTATATTATGGTTCCTTTAATTATCTACTAACACCAACACTTATAAATAGGTTCAAGCATTCATTGTGTCAATCTCTTGTCTACAACAAATCAAGATCTCCACTTTACAAGGAGGGTTAATAACGCCAACACTTGTAAATGGGTTCAAGTATTCATTGTGTTAATCTCTTGTCTACAACAAATCAAGATCTCCACCTTATAAGGAAGTTTCTAAATTGATTGAAAATAAAATACAACACATATAATGATCACTTGATAATATATCATTCAAGCACAAGAAAAAGATTAACCTAACCTTATTTCATTACCAAAAGTTTTACCCTTTCACCCAAGCAAAATGAAAATTAGTTACTCATAAACAAGAAGAAAGAAAAAGAGAAGAAGAAGGAGATGAACATAACTTCTATTGAGAACAAAAGAAAACTACAACAAGAGAAACAAATAATATAAGAATAAGATCTGAATCTCTAAACCAAGATGATTCTAATGAGTAACCAATGATACCCTTTTATAGAGAATGAAGGGCACACAATGACAAGGGATTTGTTTAATGAGTGGGTGGATGAATGGGTGGATGGGTGAAAAATGACAATAGAGTTGTTTAATGAGTGGGTGGATGAGTGAAAATTTATTGTCATGCTTGTCTCCCTGCTCAACCAATTCAGCTATCTTCACATGACTATAACTCTATCATAATATCACCTATTACATAAGTGATCTATAAAAGTTGAAGGGTTTTATCTCAGATTTCCAATGCCACCAATTTCAGCACAATCTAACTTCTATACCCCAAGATATGGCCCAATCTTTGCACAGGATTCGGGTCCTAGCAACAACACATCTGTTCTAACTTTTAGGTCCAATATGACCTATTAGACATCCAATCCAACTCTTGTATTCTCATGAAAGTTATAGATTTGGGTCTTAGATTTTATTTGGGCTTAGTTTGGTGTCAATTGAACTCCTATAGCTCAAGAAATAAGCTGATAAGTGCGTAGAGGTCAAGCTGTCAGGATCAGAATTCTGACCCTTGCCTCCATTTCAATTTAAATTATCCAAATGTGCGATTCATCTCTTGAGGTCTTAATAAAACTTGTAGAGAATTGTCTTAACTTTCTTATAAAATCATAATCACATTAATCAAATATTTATAACTCAGATTATAGTCAATTTATTGATCACTGCTAGATAAACAAATTAAGGCTAATTCATGCAATAATTCCTTCAATGATCCAATTAGGCCCAATATCATAAAATGTGACAAAACTAACTTAATTAAGCTTAATTGAACCTTAAGAAGCCCATTGAGAAGATTGTTAAATGGATAAAATATATTGTTATCATGGATCATAGCCTTACACCCATAAGTGAGTTTAAAGGAGGTTTCATTTGTGGTGAAGTGAGGCATAGTACAGTAGACCCAGAGGACATGGTTAAGTTTATTTGCCCAGTTTCTCTTAGCTTCGTCCAACTGTCTTTTAATTCCTTAGACAATGACTTAGTTGGCGGCTTCAACTTGTTCATTCGTCTTAGGATTCTTAATAGAACTACAATGGTGCTTGATTTTTAACCCACCAACCAGCTCTTCAAAATCCTTATCTTTGAACTGTGTCCCGTTGTCCGTCATGAGGGACTATGGAACCTTAAACTTGGTGATGATGTGAGGTCAAGTGAACTTTTCGATCCAGGCAGAGGTGATCGTGACTGGGGGTTCTGCCTCAATCCATTTGGTGAAGTAGTCTACGACTACCACGAAGTACTTCAATTGTCCAAGTGCTTGAGGGAACAGGCTCAGGATATCCATCCCCTATCTGTAGAATAGCCAGGGTACAGATGTCGTGGATAGTTCCTCTGGGGGAGCCTGATAGTGGTATGAGTGGCGCTGATATTTATCATAAACTCGAACATGTGCAAAGGAGTCAGCTTCCATTGTTTGCCAATAGTGTCCGGCCCTGAGTGCTTTCAAAGTTAAGGCTTTACCCCCTAGGTGGTGTCCACAACTTCCCTCGTGAACCTTGGCCAGTACATATTCTATTTCTTTTGGCACGAGACATTTAAGGAGAGGTAAGGAGAACTCACATCGGTGTAACTATCCATCGTATATGGTGTACCTGACTATGGTTTTGATCAGTTTGGAGGTCTCTTTTAGGTCATCAAGCATGGCTCTGGATTGTAGATACTTCATGATTAGAGTGATCCAAGTACGCTCTTCTCCTTTCACCTGGAAAATGGTTACGTCCGTGATGGAGGTTAAGCTAAGGTCTCTTGGACCATGGTGCAATTGTTGTCTGGGCTCTTAGTGCTTGCCAGTTTGGACAGGAGGTCCGTCTTAGAGTTCTACTCACTAGGAATGTACTCTATCTAGCAACTTGGAAGTTCTTGAGGAGCTCTTGAACCTTAGCTAAGTATCTCTGAATGAGGGGTTCCTTGGCTTGATAATCAACTCAGATTAGGGAGGTCACAAGTTGGGAGTCAGTGCAAAGTGTGATCTTAGCCGCTCCCATGTCCTTGGCCATTGCCAGTCTAGTAATACATGCTTCATACTTCACTTAATTGTTTGATGTTGGGAACTCAAACTTCAGGGAGTTTTCCACTGTCACCTTTTCAGAATTTTCCAAAATCACCCTGGCACCACTTCCCTTGTGGTTCAAGGATCCATCAACGAATATGATCTAAGAAATTCCTTCGGGATCGCCGGGGTTCAATATGAGTTCTACCAGAAAGTCTAAGAAGGCCTGAGCCTTTATTGCTAGTCGAGGCTCACATGAGATTCTGAACATAGAAAACTCGATGGACCAAGCAATCATTCTTCCTACTAATTCTGGCTTGTGCAGTATTTGGAAGATAGGTTGGTTTATCCTCACCACCACGGGATGGCACTAAAAGTACTGCCTGAGTCTTCTGGCAGTGGTGATAAGTGTGAAGGCCATTTTTCAATTTTCTGGTAGCAGAGTTCTAGGCCTTCCAAAACCTTACTCATGAAGTAGACCAGCTTTTGTCCCTCTGCCATTTCCCAAATTAAAATTGAGCTTATAGCCTCTTCGTGAACTGAAAAGTATAAGTACAGTGTCTCACCGGGTTTCGATATCGTCAGTATAGGGGGAGAGGATAGAAGTTTCTTTAAATAGGAAAAGGCATCCTCACATTCTTGAGTTTACTCAAAATCCTTCCCCTTTTTGAGCAGTCTGAAGAAGGGAAGGGGTTTATGAGTAGCTTTAGCGAGGAAACGTATGAAGGCCACAATCCAGTCAGCCAGCTACTGCACTTCCTTGATTTTTTGTGGGCTACGCATGTTGAGTGCTGCTTGAGATTTTATCTGGATTTGCCTCAATTCCAGCTGTGGGTCAACATGAAGCCTAAGAACTTGCCTGCCTGGACCTCGAAGGTGCACTTTTCTTGATTAAGTCTCATGTTATACTTTTGGAGTTGTGTAAATACCTTTTCAAGGTCCATAATATATGATTCGTCCTGTGGGATCTTTACTATCATGTCATCAATGTAAACTTCCAGCATCTTTCCCACTTGGTCTTCAAAGACCTTATTCATCATTCTCTAATAGATGGCTCATGCCTTTTTCAAACTAAAAGGCATAACCCTGTAGTAGTAGCTCGTTCTGTCAGTGATGAATGCAGTATTCTCTTCATCTCCGGGATATATTAGGATCTTATTGTACTTGGAGTTTGGGTCCATGAAAGAAAGCAAACAGAATCCGAAAGAGCTGCTAACTAGTTTATCTACATTAGGAAGTGGGTACGGATCTTTAGGGCAGGACTTGTTCAAGTTCGTGTAATCCATGCACATTCTCTACTTCTCGTTTGACTTCTTCACCAGGACAACGCTAGACAGCCATGTGGTGTAAGATATTTTCCTGATGAAGCCGACATTGAGCAACTTCTTAACCTGCTCTTCAATACCCTGTTGTCTTTATGGCCCAATTTTCCTTTTCTTTTGGGAAACCGACCTCGCATCCTCCCTAATAGATAAGCAATGGAAGGTGAAGCTGGATCAAGCCCAGGCATGTCGAACGATGTCTAAGCGAAGAGGTCTCTATTTTTCTACAAGAACTTAATCAGCTAGTGGCTCTTTTCTTCTTCGAAATTTCTTCCAATCTTGGTGACTTGATTTAACTTGTCGCCAGGTTAGAGCAATTGTAATTCACCCTCCAACTGGGATATGGTACCCCAGACTTCTTTGCGTATGTCTAGCTAGGTCATAAGGATGTTAACTTGATCCAGAGTCGGGCTAGGTGTACCGACTTTTAATTTCTTGAGGGCCCTACAGATCTAGAAGCTCCCATTATAACAGTTTCATGTCGTGGTCTAGTTGTCCTTAATTGGGACAATTCGTCATTCTTGCTAAGGAATTTCATGGCCAAGTGGGTAGTAGACACCTCGACGCCAAGGGCATTCAAAGCAAGACGACCCAAGATGATGTTATACGCTGAGAGGCAGCCCACGACTAGAAACCTGACTTTGACAGTCCTAAAGAGTTTAGTACTCTCCAAGGTCAAGTGAGTCTTAAAATATCCTGTCGGAGTGATCTTTTCACTAGTGAATCTAGTGAGCTCACTATCATAAGGAGTCAGGTTTGAGCGAGGGACTTCCAACTTTTGATACAAGTCCATGAACATAATGTCTACTGAACTCTCTTGGTTCATAAAGATATATCAAATCTCGACATTAGAAATTATCCCCGAGATAACTAGTGGTTCATCATGATCTGGGATAATTCTGTTGTAGTCCTCGTCGAAAAAGGTAATGGGGGGCGTTTTCCTATCTTCTACCCATCACTTAGGTACAGAGTGGAAGACACTCAAAACTGCCATCTTGAGGGCTTTCTTCCAGGCACTGTTGGACGGACCACCGCTGGCGAACCCATCAGCTATAATGTTGATGGTTTGGTTGGGCTGGGCATGGCGGTTGTCGTCATTAGATGGAGCGTCTCGGTTCCAATCCTACTAGTTATCAATATCTCGGCGAGATAGACTCCGGGATCTTTTCTTAGGACTTCGGGTCCTCCTTTGGCACGAAGATAGACTCCACTAAGGGTTGCATCTACTTTCTCTCCGTCTCCCGCAGCGTCCATTGCTTTGGACGTAGCTGGTATACTGATCCAGTCGTCCTGCCTTAATTAGAGACTCAATAGCGTCACAGAGTTAGAAGTAGTCTTTTGTTTCATAGTCGTAGCTCTTATCCCACGAACAATGCTTTATGTGATCCTTTTGTGCATACTTCTTCAATGGAGCTGGCCTCTTTATATCTCGAAACTTGGTTTGAAATATTTCCCTCATAATTTTTTCATTCGGAATGTTCAGAGGAATGTAATATGAGTACTAAGATTAGGGGCAGATCATTTTTGGAGGAGTTCCTGTAATATCCTCTCTAACCAATTAGTCTTAATTAGGGTTATATGAGTATAGTAACTCTTGTAAAAGTTACATGTTAGCTCTGGTAAACTTTTTAAGATAGTTAAGCTATTTTGCTATTACACCAGGTGCGAGAAATAACTGTTAATAGCCCAAAGAGTAGCGTAAACTGTTTAATTAAAGGAAATAAATATGGAAAATTTATTTCTAGGTCACAAATATGTGGAATGTGATGTAGTTAAAGTTTGAGGAGAAACTGAGTTAGTCTAGTATTTTTTAGTACACTGAGTGTGGATTTTAATACCAGATTGACTTGACAGATTTATGAAAGCTTATGAAATAATGAGAATAGGATTGAGATAAATCCTAGGATTGTTCATAACACCTATAGAAGTTAGAAAACTTGGTAATGAGAGATTAAAGTATCCTTAAGAGATACAACATTTCTAATTAAGTACCAAAGTCCTTAGATATTTCAGTTTCCTTTTTGCCACCACCCTACTCATTATTCCGTTGACTTTCTCTTTCTTTTTTTCATCTTATCTCACTGTTCACTCACTATCACACTCTCTCTTCATGTCTGCTAGTAGAGAAAAAAGAGAAAAAGAAGGAAAAGAAAGAAATGAAGAGGGAAGGAAAGGGGAAGGAAAACTAAGAGCATGCATAGACTGCCATCATCTTCAAGGAGCCGAGGTAGGGGTTTTTGTCTTCAACTTCTATCCCTTGCTATTTTCTCTCCATGCTTATGTTTTTCTTGCTTGAGTTTGAAAATGAGTTTTTGGGAGGTTTTCCATATTTTGAGATGGGAAACTTGATTAGAAGTTTGGAAATGATATGTGATGAGTTAAGACATGCATACTAGTGGATTAGAGTATATGAGCATCCATAGAACTCTATTAACTCGTGTTGGAAAGAAATGGGTTTTTGGATGGGAGTTTTAGCTTACATAGGCTTGAAATTATGTAGAGTGATTTGAGAATATCTATAGGAGTTTAGTTGGTTTAAAGACCATGAATGAGGTTGGAAATCATCTAGGACCTACGTTTGAGGGCTCAAACTTAGTTAGAAACTCTTTAAAACAGAGTTGGTAAGTTTACCGCTGGGTGCCTAAGTGCCTAAAAAGGGAGTGCCTAAGCACCCAAGCCTAGAGAGCAAAACATGTTGGGCACTCAAGCACCTGACGAGTGAGTGCCTAAACTCGCAATGCCAAAGAGCTCTGGTAACAAGTGCTTGATAGCTCAGAATCTGGGAGCCTAAGCACCTAATGACAGATGAAACATGGGAGAATTTGTTGTCATCTAACGCCTAAGCGCTCGAAAGTTGGGCACCAAAGGCAGAGATTACCATGTGTTTTAGGTTGAGGAATTGTAGTTCCTCACTTGAGGGAATCTTTTATGCATGCTTTTTAGTGTGAGTTAAGACACTATTAGGGATATTTTATAGAGGAAATAAGCACCTAGTGCATGTGTAAAAGAATAGGCCTTTGTGTATCCAATGGTTGAGGATTAACATAGGTAGGGTGTTAATTATTGAGTAACAATGATGTTGCACTTGATATCACTTGTGATATGATGTTGTGGTATATTAGGTGTAGTATACTGAGTTGTTTGGCATAGTTAGCCTATTGTTATATATGAGTTGATCCTTTGGGGTGAAAATTAATCTTAAGGTGCATGAATGATAGTTGTTTTCCTTATTTGCTAAGGTTGAGCTGTGAGGATAACTTAGAAACATGAATAGCTCTTTTGTGAGATAAAGTGAGATGAGAGTGCATGTTTAATAGATTTTGTTTATTCACTTAGTTAGTGTGGATCTTTTAATGTTGTAAATGTGATGGGAATATTAGATAGAGTAAGTATGTGAATATTCCTATGGTAATAAGTGGAAACCTTGTGAATGAGGTACACTTGTATTTGGGTGAAGAATATAAACTAGTGTAGAAGAGTATTCTTTGTATATGAATGTTAGGTATAAACTCGTGTAGGAGAGTATCCTTTATGGTGTTTAAATGTGTTTTTGAAAATAACTTTACATGTTTTCTCATACTTGCTATTCCTACGTATTTGTAACCTAGGTTACTAGTATATGAGATGATAACAATACACCTATTGTTGTGAGATGGAATAGTTCATTCATTACCAGGTAGTGCTAAATGGTCGTTGCCCTACTACCCAGAAAGAATACAAGGAACTGGGTTGTTGGGAATAGTCGACTTTCATGGCATTACACCAACATTATCATACTGCATTTCATAATCATTATCTTAGGACATACCTTAGGTATAATCATACGATATAACATGAGCTTTTGTCTTTCGATGATAATTGTATGAGCAATTGTCTTATCTTTTGGGATATGGTTTGCTTGGCAATAATACATAGAGTTAGTATATGAATGTTCTTTTGGTAATTAGTAGTGGCTCATATACCTGTTGCAAACATATTCTGATGTAAATTGTTTAGTTTATTCATTGTGAATGGATAATTGTATGATAATTATACCATGTTTTGTAAATGAATGAACTGTCTGCCTCAAGAAGAGAAAGGAATAATTTTGGTTTTTGTCACTTTTCTAGTTATTTGTTGTATAACTTGTTTTTCCCAAAAGTAGCTAGAAGTGTCACGATGTCATGTTTTGGAAACTCATACTGAGAATAGTGAATTCTCACCCCGTTTACTAATTCTATGATAAATCTAGGTGGTAGCCCTTCAAAGGGAAAGAAGACGAAGCAGAATGACTAGTGTATTTTATTTGCTTTATAAGACAAAGCTTGTATATATTTATATTTGCTTTGTAATGTTTAAAAGTTTTATATACTACAATATGTCTTTTTGAGGCTGAGGTTGTATATATATTATTTTCTTTCCCTCTTGGCTCTTTATAATAACATGTAAGGTTATTATGAATCTAGTTTAATGTGTTTAGTTTAGAAGTGACATGGCTAATACTTATTATCTGAATATATTCCAGATATACTAGGGTACTGGTATTAGGATGTTATAGTTCCAGGATTGGGAGGAATTTTGGTTGCCTTTCTGGTGAGAAGAATCACTCTTTTCCAAGTTCCTCTTAGCCTTAGTAGCCTCCTTCAAGTTAATGTATTTCTGGGACCATGCTCGAAATTCTTTAATATTCTCTGACTTTTTTTTGTCAAAGATTAGAAAAACTGGGAGTCGGTCTAGAGGTCGCTCCTGATGTATTGGAGAGCGATCTTTTCATCGAGGTTCTCCACATTGATGCAAGTCGTATTGAATTTCTTAAGGTATTCTCGAAGAGGCTCATCGCGCCCTTGGTGAATCTCAAAAAGAGACTCCATAGACCTAGGTTGCTCCTTGATATTATTATAGTGTAGTAAGAAACGATATCTGATGTCTGGTCAGTTGGTGATAGATCCCCATGGTAAGGTTACGAACCATCTGAGAGCACCCTTCTTCAAGGAAAGAGGAAAGGTGCGACATTATAACTAAGAGGATCCCCTATGAAAACACATAGATTGGACGTAAACGTCTATGTGTTCCTGAGGGAGGGTCCGTATTCCTATCATAGAGCTCCACATTGGAGGGGAATTTAAAGTTTCTTGGGACTCTATACTCCATGAGTTGGGCAGAGAAGGGTTGCTCCTGATCGCCAAGGTCTGGGTTGTTATTGACAACATTGGACATTTTGACGTCAGTGATAAACATAAATTTCATATATTAGTTAACATTCATATTTAGTCTCTTAGACTTCTTATATGTTTAATTAATTAGTTTTGACCACATTTTATAAGTTTGGGTTCGAATTGGGCTTAATTATATTTTTTAGTATTATTGAGAATTTTACACTGTTTCTGTATTTTGAGCATAACTTGAGTTCTAGACATCAAAAAATTATGATTTTTACCTTGTAAGAAAGCTGAGAGAAGTCTCTACAACTTTGATGAGAGCTCAAAGGTTGAAACATATGTCTAGTAGGTCAGATTGAGTCACAAAATCAGAATAAAGATGTTGTCACTGGAACCTAGATGATGTGCAAAGATTAGGCCATAATTTAGGTTGTAAGTGTGATATAGACTTGAAATTGGTTCCATTTGAAATGTAAGACATATATCTTCACTTCTTATGAAAATCACTTTTCAAAACTATGATGTTTTGATGGTGTTTTCACCCTTTGAAGTCGAATGATGGGTTCAAAGAGCTGTTAAGAATGTTTTGGGTATAACTCTCTTATTCTAAGCACAAATTATGTAAAGTAGGTGTTCAATTAAATTTAAGAGGAAGAGGATTAACCCTAAGCTAAGGAAAAACTTGGATTTTTAATTTTAAAGATAGTTATTTAAATAGCAGGTGTAATCACGAAACTGAATCCTAATTTTTCTCTTAATCGCTCTTACTTGCACTTTCTCTCTTCATCTTTCTTCTTCTCCCTTCTCTTTAGGTTTCTTTCTTTTATGTTTCTCTTCCCTCTCATCCTTCATCCATGGGATAAGAGGGAAGAACATTTTAATCAATCCTAAGGATTGACAATCTTAATGTTTAATTTTGAAATTTTGTTTTGATTGTTTTACATTAAATTACTGATCAAGTTTCTCTTTACTTGTTAATCAAGTTTTGCTTTTACTTATTAATCTAGTTTCTCTTTACCTCTTTTGATTTTTTTTAAATCTGAATTGAATTGTTTAATTTGATTTGGATGTTAATGTGATAATTGCATAATTATCACGTGTTAATAAGGATTAAAGAGACTAAACAATGCATCAAAGGCTTCTTGGATGTTATTTGTTAAGTTTAGTTGAATTTTGGGTTTTTAATTAATTTATGATTAGATGGGTGCTTAATTTATCTAACATTGATTAATTAAATTCTAGATGTTTATCTAGTAGAGAATTCATAGATCATCTTAAGGCTTCTTGATATGATCTAAGACTAAGAATCTGATTAGCAATTGAATGGAAGAGATTAAATAATGCATCAAAGGTGTTTGATGATTTGCTTAGCTTGGTTGAATTATGGATTTTGAGTTAATTTAGGATTAAATGAGTGCTTAATTCATTTAATTTTTATTAATTAAATTCTAGATGCTTATCTAGTAGATAATTCATTAATCATCTTAAGACTTCTTGATGTGATCTAAAGCCTATAACTTGGTTAGTAATTTGAAAGGATTCTTAGTGATCAAAAATTGATTAAACTCAAAAATAGTTAATTTCCTTATATTGATTATTTACTTAATTATGTTTATAGTTTTTAATTAGTTTCTGTTAATTAATTCTATAACATTTTTTCCCTTGTTAGCCTTTTAATTTGATTGCTTGATTAGAGTGATACAAGGGCTCGACCCGATTGTGCCTTATACTACAAGTATTTTGGTGATAAGTTTATAAATTGATTTGATTTGATAATCTCAACAGCTATCAGTCAGCGTGCAGTGTTGCCCTCTGGTTGTTACTCAAGCTTCGCCTTCCGTCATCACGGTGAGGTCCAGATTGGGTCTCATGCATGGATCGCACTAGGTTTTCCAATCTTCGACACTGCTCTTTAAGTATCGCCGTTTGTTGTTGCACTAAGTCCAGGAGATGATTTCTGGATATATCAAGTTGGATCGTGCCCTCTGGACAGGACACTCGGTCTTCTGTGTCGTCGTTCCTGGGTCCTAGATGCTGGTGCACTAGGATTCTGGGCCCTTGAACGTTAGGATTAGCTTCATGCAGACGTGGACCAAGTCTATCTCCTGTAGAGACCCTACATGATGGGTGTGGGCTTTTGTCGGAAAGTGAAGTTTTATGCCCATTGCGTAGAGGTTCAGCATTGGGTGCTTGGTTCCTTGTGGTAAAGGTTTCAGCAACTAATGGTGGAATAGGATGGGGAGGATGGCGCACCGCTGGACCTCGCCTTTGGCCTACAGAGGTTTGTGCAACCTCTCATCTCCTTGAATTCTGTCTCGTGTTCACCATGGTTGAGTGAGAATGGAAGTTTATGGATTTCCCACAAACGGCACCAATGTTCAGTAGTGGATACTGAGCTGAACCTGGATAGGCATGTTCTGGTAGTTTCTTCTTTGTGCAGCAGCAGCAGTAAAGCGTGTTAGAATGAGAGGGTTGGTACCTACAAAGGGACTCTAATGCTCAAGTCAGACTGTGTACAAGTAAGGTTATGCTGTAAACAATAAGTTACTTGTAGAAGGCGATTGAACCTGATATTTATAGAGTGCAATTAGGGTTTAGTCTCCCTTAATTATAGCAAAAAATCCTTATAAGATCGGAACATTGATACTATTATTATGAGCAATTTGAGGCGATTATGAGCGCTATAATTTCATAAGATCGTGATTGGCCATTACAGAATTTTGGGATTTATTCGCTGCATAAATCTTGTGATTTTGATGCACTTACCCAATGTTGCGGTCCAATATACATGGTACTAAGGTCTTGACAAAGTGTCACCAATGCTTAGCTGGGATGTTCATGACGGACTCTGGTGGTATGCGTGTTAGGTTGGTCCACTAGATGCAGTCCGTATCACAATCCAGAACAGCCACTAGTTAACGGCTCATGCCACCTTCCACCATCGGAGCCTCCGTGACGCCACGGCTACGCATTTGGACATTCCTTGCCAACCTACAAGTAATCGAAGCACAGACTACAGAGCTCCCCATATTCACTTTAATAATCCAAGAAATTAACAAGAAGCTATACATAAAGGAAATAATCAGAAATAATAATAAGAGTAAATACTCAAATTAGTTCAGAGATACATGCCACATCAAATTGGCTTGTTAAAGATTTTAGATTGTCTCTCAATGTTTAAAATGAACATTAATTTAATCTTTTAATATATTTATGGACATCATTGTGATTCTTCAATTGAAGATAAGGATTAAATTAATATTTAAAATCTTTGGATAACCAAATTTGATGTCATGATAAATCAGTTAATTTAAATACCTTCAGGCACGGCGAATCCACGGGCTGTGAGCTCACGATACTCTTGGCAAATGGATATGTGGGGGCAGCAGCAACTCACCAAACAATCACCACCTTGGCTTCCCTGAATACCGTATAGCCTTCTTAATTTTGTACGACAAATGCAGGCGTAGAGTGACACAATTTGAGTAAAACCACCAAGTATGAAGAAAAGTGTTCCTTGTACACAACAAGCTGCCATTGGAAACACCAAAGGGTTCAAAATCTAATTGATTAATAACTAATTAGATACGTTTATTAATTCCACATCAAACATGAAACGGTAATTAAGGCTCAATCACACAACTTACAGGTTGTTCCTCTATCTGTGATCTCAGCTATCCTTCCGAAGCTAACACAGGGGCACCACAATGTGAGGCAACCTGGTGATCAAAAGTGAAAATGAAATGAAGACTTGCTTTAATTTGCTAGCTAGCTTAACCCTTAACTATATATAATATATGGTAAATTAAGATATATGGAAACAAGAGAAATTAAGAAGCGCATAATATAATAAGTGAGAGTTGCAAGAGCCGCAGTCATTGCAGCAGCCGCATAAGCCAGTGGACCATAATCTAAGAGTAGCCTTGTCGGCCATTTGAAGGGTTTAATTTCTGTGTAGTGAAGGGTGAAGCTGATGCCTCAATGGATCTTTATTAAATTAAGATAAAGGAAAGGTATACTAAGGGCTTTCAAGAAGGGAGATCCAAAGCCCTTTGGAGTATGTATACTGAGTGTTGTTCACTTGTTTTGCATGATTCAGCATGTCTTATATATATATATATAAGAACAGAAAAAAGGCAAGTGAAACGAGAGCTGTGTCCAAAAATGATCCAGATGTCGAGAAACTTTGTTTGATGGTCTTTTTACGAGTTTAATGGTCATGTGTTATAGGCTTAAAGCCTTACATGCAGGGCCAGTGGCTCTCTAGCTTGATGGTATTAATTAGTTTATTGTTGGTAAACGGGTGTGCAGCCCGGGTCAAATCGAACAACTAACAAATGGGGTGAATTCCAATACGGATACATAATTATTCCATCCTTTCTTTTTATATTTAATTTTTGAAAATTTTAATTTAATTTAATTTAATTTAATTTAATTTATTATTTAAGAATTTTAAAGATATATTAATTAATTTCCTTTAATTTTATCTCATTATTTATTATCTCTACTAAACTTAATAAAGATACACATTAATTAAATTATATAACTTTTTACATATATTTAATAGAATAAAAAAATAATTTAATCATATTAACTTTTATTTCACTTAATTTAAAGTTATTTAATGGTGTCCTTAATTTTTTTTACAAAATTTTTACAGTTCAAACAAAAAAGATGAAATAGTAAAAGTGAAACAAATTCGGGTGAATCAACACCGTTGTTACAAATTTGAAACAGAACACACGCTCACAACACCAAATAGAATTAATCCCCAAATCTTCTTTGTCACTATAGGTGTAAATGAGTCGAGTCAAACTGAATACAACTTAAAGCTCATACTTGACTTGTGAAAAAATTAGACTACTCAAACTTGACTCAATTATTTAAACAAGCTAAATTTAAAGCTTAATCTCGACTTGTTTAAAAATATGAAAGCTTAGACTTAACTCGTTTATTTCGTTTATGACTTGATTATTTTCTTTTATTTTATTAAATCTCACCTTAAAGTATTTTTTTACTTTTTTAAATTTAATAAGCTAATAATTAATTAGTAAACATTTTATAGTAAAAAATGAATTAAAAATAAAAATAAAGACCTTTTTATCATAATTAATTGAGTAAATATATATTTTAGTCCCTCAATTTTTTGAAATATAACACATTAGTTCCTAGAAAAAATTGACACACACGTTAATCATTAAAAAATTTTCCATCTTATCAGATTAATCCTTCTATTAACTACTCATGTTAAATACTAACAGAATTCCTTATTTATACTGTTAAGTGCTAAATAGGATCTCATCTATCCCTTCCTCTTCCTCTTCTAATCTCCACCCTCCTCTCCCCTCCCCAAACCCAAACCCAAATCTAAATCCAAACCCTAATATCCACCCTCAACTCCCTTTCCTCCACCACTACTTCCAAAACTGAACCCATCTACCTCCTCCACTATCTCTCCACCTACGACTCCACCGTCCGTCGATGCCTCTCCGATTCTGGTGTCACCGATGCCTCTCCGATTCTGGTGTCACCTCTGCCATCCTTGCCTGTGTCGATTCCTCCTACACAAACCTTCAGGAAAGTGCCCTCTCCTTGTTGCTCAACCTCAACCTCAATGACAACAACAAGGTCGGACTCGTCGCCGAGGGCGCCATCACTCGCCTCGTCGCATTTGTTACAGTGAAGGTCGCTTTGTTGTAACAGTGAAGAAATGGTTTTGGTGACATTGGAAGAAGGGGTTTTGAAAATTTATGTTGGATTGTTGGAGGTTGATAATGAGAAAGTGAGGAGAAATTCATCAAATTTGATTCAAGTTCTGTGTGGTAACCACCATTGGATTCGATGAGTTGATTTATGCAGTTTTAAAAAATGTTTTTGAGGTGATGGGAAGAATCAGTTTTGATGATGAGAAGATTTGGTTTTTTCCTATATGAAGATGGGATCGTATTTGGCACTTAATAGTACACATAAGGAATTCTGTTAGTATTTAACATGAATGGTTAATAGAAGAATTAACCTGATCGGATGAGAAAACTTTCAAAGACTAACGTGTGTGTCAATTTTTTTTAGGGACTAATATGTTATATCTCAAAAAATCCAAGGACTAAAATGTATATTTACTCTAATTAATTACATAAAATGATAATAAAAAATCATAGTCTTCCACCGCTATAAAAAAAATTCAAAATAAGTTTTAACACTTAAAAATATTTGACATATTTCTACAATGAAATTGTCTTCTTTCTTTGTGCATGGAAATAGAACATGTCGACAATTGTATATACTTGTTAACATTTTATAAATACTTATTAAGATAAATAACTTTAGCAATTCTTAAGGGTGTAAATGAGCTGAACTATTCGTAAATTATTTGAACTCAACTAGTTAAATACTTGATCAAGCACTCATTTGTTCAACTAAAATAATAAGTTCAAACTTTAATTTAAATTCGATTATATAAATGAGTCAAGCCTAAACTTTATGGACTTGACATTAAAAGCTCACGAATAGCTCGATTGTGTGTGTGTGTGTGTGTGTGTGTAGGGAACATATATAATGAGAGGAATTTTTATTATGAAGAGTAAGATGAGTAAATTTTGATCATACAACTATACATAAATGATCAAAATTAAAAGTTACTTAAAGGTTATGTGACTACTTAAAAAAGTCACATACATTTATGTTCTAATCTTTATCATTCATCTAAGATCCAATGGTCAAGATTCATTCATCTTACTTCTTACAATAAATATTTTTCTTACCATATCAAATAGGGATTAAACAGCCGTGAGTCGGGCCAAGCTTACTTAAACAAGCCATGCAGATTATAAATATTTGGTCTGAGCCGACTGACTTTTTTAAAACTGTTTAAAAGTCGACTGAAACGTTTAAAGTCTGGTTTATATTAAGACCTCTAAATAATGCCACATTTACCCAATTAAATGTTCTATAGCCTCAAATAAACTAAGCTTTAAATGACTTTATATTGAAAAATAAAATAAAATAATATAAATATATAATATAATTTTATAAATAAATATAAACAACAATACGATAACAACCTTTACTAAGAGGTCAGGCCTGACCTACTAAATAAAATAGATTTTTAAAAAGGTCAACTATTTTCTAAACATAATCAGATCGCTTAAAACAAGTCAAAGTCATTATTCGCTGAGCTTTTTTTCAATAACTCTACACACATATATATAATTAAGTTATTTACGAGCTTTTAATATTGATCTCATAAAATTTGAATTTGACTTATTTATATAATCAAACTTAAATTAAACTTAAATTTATTTATTTAATTAAGCAAACGAGGTTGATCACGTATTTAACGAATCGAGCACGGATAGTTCAAGAATATTTCATCTCATTTATACCCCTCTTTGCCATAGAACTCAAAGACCCATTCTCATGTTACGGCCACATAGAACCAACACGATTCAACGACCAAACCCCTCAGACTCGAGTTTCCTGTCACAGAACTCGTGCTCCATGGCCATTAAACCATAGAACCAAGCCAAACGCAACTTGTACCAACCACCGCACCTTGACCCATAGCCATAAACAATTGGCCTTTGCTCCGCACGCCGACACCAACCTTCAGCTGCCTGAGTTTTACCATGAGCAACCAATGCAAAACCCAACCTCTGTCCACTTGCCCCATTAATCACCTGGTGTGAGGGGATAGAGAAGGAACATCATTTGAGATCAGAAAATGAGGAAGAATTTGGGGATCATTTTGTAAATGCTGAACATAAATTTTGAAGTTATAAAAGACTAACTTGAAATGTGCACGTGACTTTCGTAACAAGTACTACACGTTCCCAGTAATTAACTATAGTCATTAATTGATTTTTAACTCATATCAACAGTTCAAAACGGATGGGGAATGGATGCTCTACTTTTTGAATGGAGCATTTTAGACGTTGACAACAATGAAATGTCTTGGCTTAAAGATAACAAACAATAATACTTGGAACGAGCAGTTTAAACACGATTCTCTATTATTTCACCAACTCTAAAGCTCAACACCTATAATTAAACACTGTTTGCATTATTGCATACTTGCAAGTTGCAATAAAAGTCAAGTAACAGGGAACAGCGTCCCTTAACAAAATCCAAAGACATATAACAAAAATCCTCACCATTCAAAAGAACCGTACTAGATTTTTGTGGGGAAAGAATTGAAAGAAAAGATAGAAAAGAAAAAAAGGTGGAAAAATAAAAGTAAAAGACAAAAGAACCGTACTAGATTTTTGTGGGGAAAGAATTGAAAGAAAAGATAGAAAGGAAAAGGCGGAAAAATAAAGATAGAAGACAAAAGAACCATACTAGATTTTTGTGGGGAAAGAATTGAAAGAAAAGATAGAAAGGAAAAGGCAGAAAAATAAAAATAAAGGACAAAGACACTACTAAAAATTATTTAAATAGTAATGAAATTTTTCTGTCGATAATTCATTAAATTTTGTTATTATAATAATTAGTGATGAAATTTGTCACAAAATCGTTCCTATGTCGTAATCCTTAATGACTAATGTTTTAGTGATGGAACCCTATTTCTGTTGCTAAATAATGATAGATTTTTTCATCGCTAGTTAAAATTTTTTATCACTAACATTTGTAATTAAAGTTTTCTTAATTATTAAAACATTATTATTTGGCAATTGTTTTAGCGACGAATGATTTTCATCGCTAATGACCTAAATTTTTTAAATTATTTTTTTAAATTTTTTAAACAGTGCAATTATACAATTTAAACTTGTATGCAACACAACAGTACAACAATCAAATTCAAAATCTAACAACAAATTTTTAAAATTTAAAAATATCATTATCATAATTACATATCAAATCATACCATAAAGTATTTCCAAAGGTCAAAGTAAAAGAATTTCAAAAGATCAGTATAAATATAAATTAAGTTATACAGGTTCTCTATCCAAACAAACATGAAGATAATATATCAAACATCAACAGAAAAAAGATCATATATAGTCATCCTCATTCCCATCACCAAATGGCTCATCCTCATGACCGCTACAAGTAACTTATAAGCCACTAGTAGATGCGTTCAAGCATTATAGGATTGTGTTGATAAAGTTTCATTGTTCCACCACCTGTGTACTGAGATTTGCAACCAAACTCTTCATCACTTCCATCTTCGACTCTGAACAACCTTTAGCAGATGTAAAAAAAGATGATGTATGACAAGCAGCATTAGATCCCAAACCAAAGATACGTTTCTTCTTGCTAATGCCTCTAACAACATCCAAGTAGATATTGTTGTCAGAGTGGATGTCAATATTCTCCTCCCTTGGTGGCCGTTGTGAGTCCCTCTCACTAACACGTTTCTGGTACTCATCCTGACAAATGCAATTGTTAATAAATATTTATGCTTGCTAATTGACTTAGCTATATATTAAAATTTAATTGCAGCATTTATATAGCATTCATACTTACAACAATATTTTTCACTTTGGTGGAGATCCACTTCCCTTTGCATGCGTGAAATCATGTGAATAGCTCCCAATGTTGTAGATTTCTCTTTAATTGTTGTTTTTGGAAATACGTAAGGACAAATAATATTTTGTGAAGACAAACCTAATTAGTTCGAATCACAAATTTGATAGAAGTAACACAAATATATACTTAGGATCACATTAGTAAAATACTAAATCCTTACTTCTTCACGTTTGTATATTGATTCTCAAGAGCAAGAAATGGCATGTCAGTTATAGATTACATACATCCCTCGTCAGCTAAAGTTAAAAAGGAGGGTGATGCATTCGGTTATGTGTACCTTCAGTTTTTCTGATATTTCAACAGTATTGCCAAAAACCTGTTATCAACTGCTTGCTTTAACATTATCTACATTTCAGCTGGTTGAAGATCTAATTTTCTTAGATGCTTTATATGAACCACATCCTTTCCTCCCATTCTTACCCCAATAACAATATGACTAAAATATTTCTCAATGAACTTGAAGAATCATGAATTAAAGAAAGGTCCAAGTCATGAATTATAGAGAGGCAGCATTAACTAACGTTGTTTAGTCATGAGCAAATACAACTATAAAATTCCAAATACAACTAAAGCTGGCTTCCTAATGAAGACTCTGGATAGAGTAAGAGAAATATATACTTTAGGACCACATAACTCTAAATTCCTATGGGTGCAAGAAACATCAACAATTCTATATGTGTTTTAACAATTTTAGAAGGCGAATAATTGCTTCACACATGCCTTTGGCACCATAGAAAGTTTGCTCTAACGCATCCTTTTATAGATTCATAATTAGGATTTATGAATTCACTCCAATGATCATCATTAGTGTTAGATTCCAACTTAAAATCAATTGGCATTAAGAGGAGTGGCCCAACAGATATATAAATCGCACCCGGAAGATTGAGGCAAGTAATGTGGGACTCTCATCCTCCACAAATGCTGACGAACAGTGCAGCTAATTTGGATAGGTGACATGGGATCTTGGCTCTGATACCATGTTAGATTCCAACTTAAAACTAATTGGCATTAAGAGGAGTGGTCCAACAGATATATAAATCGCACCCGAAAGATTGAGGCAGGCAATGTGAGACTCTTTAACAATTAGTACCCATTTCCTGCAGTCTTTGGCAATTAATACCATCTACTTCCAGTAGATAAGATATTTAGGATATTTATGGAATGATAGTTACAATTACATTATAAAAGACCACTTAAAAAGAAACCTTGAAAAGGCCATGCCAACCAACTCAAATCAGAACCCTCCACAATAATTCCGTCCACCAACAATAAAACATATGATGCAAAGCAATAGAGCAACACATTAGGGACCAGTATGTACAAGACTTCAACACATTAATTATGCTTCTGCAAAATTTGTAAATTCAGTTGGCCATTATAAAAAATATCTCAAACAGCAATGGAAAAAAATACATCTCGCTAGAGGAATCACCGACAAATAATAATAAGAGTAAATATTCAAATTAGTTTAAAGATACATGCCACATCAAATTGGTCTTTGAAAGATTTTAGATTGTCTCTTAATATTTAAAATGAACATTAATTTAATCTTTTAATATATTTATGGACATCATTTTGATTCTTCAATTGAAGATAAGGATTAAATTAATATTTAAAATCTTTGGATAACCAAAATTGATGTCATGTGTATTCTTTTTTTAGGACCAATTTGAGTATTTAGTATTATAATAAATCAGTTCATTTAAATACCTTCAGACACGACGAATCCACGGGCTGTGAGCTCACGATACTCTTGGCAAATAGATATGTGGGGGCAGCAGCAACTCACCAAACAATCACCAGCTTGGCTTCCCTGAATTAATACCGTATAGCCTTCTTAATTTTGTACGATAAATGCAGGCGTAGAATGACACAATTTGAGTAAAACCACCAAGTATGCAGAAAAGTGTTCCGTGAAAGCTGCCAATGGAAACACCAAAGGGTTCAAAATCTAATTGATTAATAACTAATTAGATATGTTTATTAACTCCACATCAAACATGAAATGGTAATTAAGGCTCAATCACACAACTTACAGGTTGTTCCTCCATCTGTGATCTCAGCTATCCTTCCGAAGCTAACACAGGGGCACCACAACGTGAGGCAACCTGGTGATCAAAAGTGAAAATGAAATGAAGACCTGCTTTAATTTGCTAGCTAGCTTAACCTTTAACTATATATAATATATGGTAAATTAAGATATATGGAAACAAGAGAAATTAAGAAGCGCATAATATAATAAGTGAGAGTTACAAGAGCCGCCGTCATTGTAGCACCTGCATAAGCCAGTGGACCATGATCTAAGAGTAGCCTTGTCGACCATTTGAAGGGTTTAATTTCTGTGTAGTGAAGGGTGAAGCTGATGCCTCAATGGATCTTTATTAAATTAAGAGAAAGGAAAAGTTCTGAAGTGGATTCAGAGGATACCTGAGATAGGTACGCGAGTGGTAGATTCTTCCTTTGACAGCAGCGATCAAACGTGTTGAGCCTGGGGGTGGGTACCTGCAAAAAGATTCTAACGTTCAAGTCAGGTTGTGTACAAGTAGGGAGAATGTATTGAGTAATTTACTGATACTTGTTTGAGGATACGTAGCCTTGTATTTATAGAGCATGCATATAATCCTTGTGTGATCTGTTATCGAATGCAGGTATTTAGGATTAGCATCCTGAGAAGGATTACCTTCCTTCTATAATTGGGATAGATCCCTATAAGTTAGGAATTCTCAATATAAGAGTTGCATATCCATCCGAGACTGCCATGAGTCCTATAATATCGTAAGTAGATGATTGACAATTACGGATATTTAAGAATATATCATTTGCTCAAATCCAGAAATCTTGATATTATGGCCTAGTGTCATTCAGTATGTAGGGCTCTGAGATCCGGACTGCACTTAAGTCCTTAGCCACGTCATTTATGGTGGAGTCCGGTTATACTTATGTCGGGTTGGGTTGATCCGATTAGCTAGATCCTGGATCACAGTCCAAAACAGTTGCCCCCAGCTTGGCACTTGGAGGAATAACCAAGTGTCAAGTTATAACTGATCGCTCAGTTACAAGATCATTGCGGGACCTTGACAAGTTGACCTCGAACACCTGATGGTCCATGCATTATGCTGGTAATTGTGATATGCGATTACGTCACGTAGATTCTTTGCCCCCAAGCATTAATTGTTGGGATTTCCCTATACAATTTCCATGCCTATTCCATCTGTAACAGCCTACGACTCCATGGGGAGTTGTTACTCTGACTTCACTGGGAATTAAACACCCTTTAATGAGGATATTGTTTCCCAACTGCCCAATATTCTGCAACATATCAGAAACTTGGAAGCATTAAACGTGATTGTCATCATATGATTAAACTGCTTTTCACGGGGCTAATCAGGGTGCTTCATTTTCTCTATAAATAGGGAATGTGTGCACCTAAATTGGTATCGCCTTTCTTTCATTCGGCGGCTCTGTTCAAAAATGTATCTTTCTGAGAGGGTGATTTTCTCTTCATCCTTTGCACTCATATGGAGAGTTTTGCCCCCTGTAAGGGTCATTCTCTTAATCCTTTCGAAATTCCTGAAAGTAATCGATTCCCATCAGATAGTTTCCTTGCCTCAAATGAGCCTTTCTTTCTTCGCGTAAAGTGGAGTAGCCATGCATGTAGGGAGGCGGAAGCCTTTCTATCCTGGCGTACACGGGGGTTTCTGATCCAATGTGTTATTAAGATAGAATAATGCTTTCGTCCTCCATTGCATAGGGATTTAATGGAGTACATCGTTCCTTCCTCCAATTTCTTCCTGAGTCATTTGGAGGCACCTGGCCGGTCTTCTTCATAGTACGACTGGATATGCAATAATGTTGGATCACAGGGAAGGAAAACCCTCTTGGAGTGACCTGGGGTGAGTTCCTTTCTTAGACCTGCTCTGAAGAGATGACTAGGATCTGTCTTTATTATCACGATGAAGGAGGTAGGGAATAAGAAATTGGTGTGGCTTTAGTCCATTCCGGGGAAGAGAATGGAGGAATTGTGGATATGACTCTGAATATGGTAGCACGACAAGGTGCTCCTGCCATGACATCCTGTCCTAAAGCTCTCTTACGAACGCGTCAGATCCTTCCTCAGAGAGATGGGGTTCCTGCTCCACTTCATTCCCGGGGAAGAAGAGACCGATGCTTTACTGTTATACATTCCATGTCTCGATATTTTTTTTTTCCTCTCTTGTAGATGTAAGACGATGTATGGAATGAGAAGTGATTAATAAAAACTTAGTAGATTATGAACTTCATCCAGTGTCCGCTTTCTTTTGTTTCTTCTTTCCATCATATTTTACTTTCTTACTTTCCACTTCACGTGGCCCAGGGTAAGTCCAACGCTTACCTTACGACCGGCTTAATCCCCACTCTATATAACTTTAACCACTGGTTTGCAAAATGATAAGTCACATATCCGACCACTGGGGTCTGTATAAGGTTTACGAACGAGGCTCCCTAAAATGGCGATCCCGTTCTCCACTTTTCTTTGTTTCCTCAGCAATAGTTGGGGTTCTTTTTCTTTTCGGGTATCCCGAACTAACTTGAGTTTCCCGGGGAGCTCCTGAGTTTGATGATATGGAGTTGTTCGACACTTGAATTACTACACAACTGTCCTTTCGATCACTTTGGTAACCGTATAGGCTTCGTGGCATGTTTTTACTAGAAAGACGTGCATAGAGCTTCGCGCGTCATGATGAATATCTATTCAAATCATAGGTTGGTCTGACCAAATTGCCCCTCAACCGTCTAGCTTCTACAAATAGGGCCTTGACCTTCATTGCTCACTTTGCTATCACTTTCTTTGACTCTCGTGATTTTGGAGAAACTTTCAGTGATTTTCAGAAGTAATTCTAACGGTCTTCTACTTAGTGCTTTGCTCAATCAACCACCTACCAGTTTCCCTAAAGGTACTTACTTTTTTCTGATTTCACCTAATTCATTTCATTTTATGAGAGATTGCGCACTCTGTTATTGGGGTGCCCCTTTCTGCTATTAAGGGTTTAAGAGGTTTTCTCGCTGAAAGTGGTGTTACTTCTTGGACCACCTCCTCTGTTGCCAGGTCAGCGACGGAGGTGTCCCACTGAGGCTTCGGTCTTGGTAGGAGCAGAGGCCAATATGTGGGTGTGAGCAACTTTTTGCTTGCAGACGAGCGTCGAACTCAGTCAAAATTATAACCAAAGTTATTACCTAAGCTTGTAGCACAGTGACAACACCGGATCATCTCCACGAGGATTGTAGATGCAATTTAATCAAATCAAGTGAAAGTTAGCAAATGGGGGTTTGACAGTTTAAGATCGCACTTAACAAAATTAAAGGAAGAAATAACAAGTAAAGAGCAGTCAATTTATAAACCTATCCAAGATTGGGTGGATTCAATCATAGACCCTTCATAGAACACTTGAAGTGCAATTGAATTGTTAATTTGGATCTAATCGAGATCTCTGCATCAAATTCAGAATTCATACTAGACGATCATCTAGAATTCAATTAACAAGTGATAAACACAAATCCGCAATCACGTCATTCATGAAGATCTATGTTAATTTCAAGTATCAAATTCAATTAACTTAGGCACAAATCAGTAACCTAACCTTTTCAATTCTGTGATTAATTTAGATCAATCAGTTCTAAGTTTCATCACAAATCTCAATCTTAAACCAAGATCAAATCAGATCAACATAAATAGAATCATCATTCATGCATTCAAGATCAAGAAGAAGAAAGAAGAAGAAGAAAAGAGAAATTCAATTACAAATCAAATACAATACATAACCAAGGTCTCAAGAATCCAAACCACAATCTCTTCAAGAGTTCTAAATTGACCGAAAGTAGCTTAGCCCTCCATTACCACGAAGGGGAGCATCAAAATATACAAAAGCTATGAGAAACTATGAAGAAACAAGAAGAAACTATGAGAGAAATGAAGGGGAATACAACTTGTGTCTTTCATGATAACCAATGGTGCCTTTTATAGAAGTCTAGGGTAATAAAATGACAAAGGGGAGTGGGTGGATGAGTAGGTTGGTGAGTAGAGTAGTTGAGAGGGTTGGTGAGTGGAGTAGTTGAGAGGGTTGGTGAGTGACGAAAATTTCTTGTCTGACTTGGAAGCCAAAAACGACTAACTATACTTCAGACCTATGAAAAGTACTCTTCATGAAAGTTGTAGATCTTTGTCTTGGCTATAACATGCATATCTGGATGGTCCAATTTGGCTTCCTACAGGCCAAGATATGACTCAAATACCGCAGGTTGCTCAAACCCAACTTCAGCACCTCTATTCCGACTTGCAAGTTCAAACTGACCCATTAGACTTCATTTTTTCAAAAAGTGTTCTTCATAAAAGTTGTTTATTTGGATCTTAACTATCAAGTATCCAAATTTCAGCCCATCTCCATTATTACAGCTTTAGATATGATTTTATGAGTGCACACCATTCGGATTCTAGTGACAGAACCTGTATTCTGACTTCCATGTAAACTTAGGTCCCTTAGACATCTGTTTAGGACTTCGAGCTCTTCATCAAAGTTATAGAGCTTCCTCTGAGCTTTCCTACAAGGTAAAATTCATGATTATCAGATATCAGGAACTCAAGTTATGGCCAAAATATAGAAACAATGTCAAATCTCAATAATGCTGAAAATATTCAATTAGGACAAATTTGAGCTCAAACTCACAAAATCATACCAAACTCAATCAATTAAGAATATGGAGAGTGTAAATGACTAAACATAAGGGTTTCTTAATGAATAAAATATGCGATTATCACTTGCTTGCCTTCATTTCTGGATTTCTGAACTTGAATGGTTCTAAAGGTCGGCATCTGTGTGTGTGTCCAGGAACTTCCAATGGCCAGAAAGAGAGCGGTGAGAATCGAGGAGCCAGAACCATACATTGCCCCAGTTGCAGAGGGAGGTGAACCGGAAGAAGAGGCGACTATGGAGGATGAAATCCATATTCGCTGTGGTCCGGGGTCAATTTATCCTTGGGTCGGGGATGACGCTTATAGTCGGATATCTCGCTTTCAACCGAGAGTACATCTGGAGGAATTGAAAAGATACCTAGTGTTGACGGAGGGAAAGAGCAGGGATCATGAGTTCGAGGTCCTTTCACCGAGGAACGAAAGGGTGTGCTCAGCTCGTGAGGAGGGAGAATACTTTACGTATATGTACGAGGACTTCTTTGTTCGGTTTGGACTTCGACTCCCGTTCACCGACTTCCATATTGCTATACTCCGGACCTTAAATATCGCTCCAACCCAGATTCATCCAAATAGTTGGGCCAATATCATGGCCTTTGAAAGAATATGCCGATTGGTCAAGTTACTGTGCTCAGACAGGGTATTCTTCTATTTTTATACTCGGTATTCCACTCGTGACGGAGGTACCGCTCCAAAGACCTGGCTCTCGGTCCGATCTCGCCAAGGATGTAAAATTTTTCTCTCATATCTTGAGAGTTATAAGGATTTCAAGGAAAAGTTTTTCAAGCTAAAGGTGGTCAATGGTGTGCACCTCTTCTGGATGGGCGGCGATGGCGAGCCGACCTTCAGTCTGTACTGGAACCCGGGGGCCTGGAGCATCCCTACTCAGTCATTCGAGAGGGAAGTGTACCACCTGGGTGATGAGGAGTTAGAGTGTGTCAACTTCTTCGAGACGTGGGTTGAAGAAGTAGGCTAGATTCTTCCCAAAGACATCCTGGATACTCTGGGCAATGAGACTCTTTTTGCTATGTTAAGTAGTTTAGTCCAGGCTCAAGTGTTAACTCATGGGTTTAGTATTTTTGTAATATCCTGTTGTAATTTTTGAGCTCTGATACTTTGTTTTCTCCTTTTGCAGAAAGTTTGGCTGAGATGTCAACGACCAAGAATGCCTTGGCAATTCTTGCCACATTTCAGGCTAAGAGCTCGGGGGAGTTATTAGATCTTGTGGTCGTGGTTCCTCCACCACCTTCTATCGAAGTTCCTGAGATGGATAGGGAGCCTATCGAGGTAGAGGACTCTCCTGAAGCTATCGTAAGCCGAAAGAGAAAGGCAACGGAAAATGGGGCATCAAATGGCCGAGATAAGAGGACCGCAGTCGAGGATGTCAATGGTCCGATCAATTTATATCTCGAGGAGTCTGATCCCCGAGAGTTTATTGACTATAACCTTCTTGATGAGTAGGTCACAAATCATCTCGCTCTTCGGAGCACTAAAGATACTTTCACATGGTTTGAAACTTTTGGTCTTCGACTTACCGCAGAAACTCGGTACCTGGCAAAGGTTTACGAGGAGCGTGAGCAGGAGCTAGTGGACAAGGCGGCGGCCTCTGAAAGGGATCATAAGGAAACTTTCAAGGCCTTGGAAGATATCACAAAGGCAAAAGGTGAAGTCGAGGCCTAAGTTCGAGAGTTGAGGCAGGAGGTAGCCGTGCAGAAGGATGCCGGCAACTAAAAGGATTCTAGCTTGGCCAAGTTTAAGAGGTATGTGGCCGTGCTAAAAGCTGAAAACGAAGGGCTCCGAGACAAAGATCGATAATCGGTTGCCGAGATTAAACAATTGGAGATTATGTTCAGAAGTTGGTCACAGTTTGCACCGACATTAGTGGAGAACAATTTCAGAATGCTTTTGATCAAGTCTGGCTTTTTAATCTTGGGGTGGATTTGGCATTGGGCAATCTGGATTCTAGCAAGGTGGTGCGGGATGGACAATTGGCAGATCCCAGGGCTAATCTGAGTACTGCTGGGACTTCAGCTATAGCGGCCGCTGATCAAGGACCTGCTGAGGATTAAAGTTTTTATTTTTATTTGTGCCCCCCGCGTAGGGTTTGTTCTTTTTTCTAAGGACAAATGCTCCAGTTTTTGGAGTCTTAAATTCATTTTATTTCTGCTATGAATCTTTTGTTTTGCTTTGCATGTCAGCTGATTACGTTGGGTCCAACGCCCTTTATTTTGTACTTTAGGTAGTTTGTGGGTGTTAGAACCCACGGTCTGGGGTCCAACGTCCTTTGTGGACTTGTGGTGCCCTTGTAAGACCTGGATTTCATGATAGAGACTTTACTTGGGGTCCTAAGTCTTTCATAGACTTAGGAATCCTTTTACGGCTTATTAGATAAGAACCATGTCTGGGATTGCTTGCTAATTCGCCTGGCTTTGCAACTCCCTTTTGACTTTGGTGTATAGCCTTGTCTGGGGTCCATCACCAATCGTTGAGGTGTTCCGGAGCCCGCTCGACTTTGACTTAAGTGAAGCTTGGTTCTGGGGTCCATCACCTATCATTGAGGTATTCCAGAGCCCGCCTGACCTTAGCATTATTGGTCTTTGCCAGGGTCTTTAATGCGCATGGTTTAGTGTGAGAATTTTCCCAAGACTTGAGATTTTTCTACTACACAACCTTTAAGCATAAGATGCTCTCGAGGGGACTGTGTTAATCTACTAGCATAGGACATCCTTTGAGTGAAGTAAAATGCCACTTTGCTTTATTAATTAAAAGGAGGACTAAGGTCTTTACAAAGTGTTGCCTTGTATATTAAGCGTGAAGTAAGCTAAGACTAGGCCTTAAGAGGCGCTTAGCTGTAGTACTTTCGGAGCTTATCTGTGTTCTAGAAGTTCTTCACCAGCTTGCCAGTTAATTTCTCGATGGTGTAAGCCCATTTGCTAGTGCTAGCTACGATACGGTAGGGGCCTTCCCAGTTTGGGGCCAACTTCCCTTGGGAGGCATTTTTCCCTCCGACGTCAGCTCGATGGAGTACGAGGTCACTGGTTTAGAATCTTCTGGAGATAACCATGAGGTTGTAGCATGCAGTCGTCCTCTGTTTTATGGCGGCATCGCATATGTGAGTGATGCATCTCCTTTTTTCCAAGAGATCTAAATCTTCTCTGATCAGGTCGGGGTTACTATCTGTTGAGAAATGTTGGAGGCGCCAGCTGGGCTCTTCTATTTCTACTGGAATCATCGCCTCACACCTGTAAGTGAGCCTAAAGATAGTTTCGCCAGTGGTGGAGTGACGCGTAGTTCGGTAGGCTCAGAGGACGTGGTCCAGCTGTTCGGTCTAATTTCCTTTAGCCTCATCCAGTTTTCTCTTAAGGCCATGGACAATAACCCAGTTTGCGACTTCTGCTTGCCCATTGGTTCAGTGGTTCTCAACGGCGCTACAATGGTATTTGATTTTCAAACCAACAAGCAATTCTTTGAACCTCTTATCTTTAAATTGTGTCCCGTTGTCTGTTACGATGGACTCCGGGATTCCAAACCTGGTAATGATGTGGCGCCAAGTAAACTTCTGGATTTTAACCGAGCTAATGGTGACCAATGGTTCGGATTCTATCCATTTAGTGAAGTAATCCACTGCCACCACTAAGAATTTTAGTTGCCCGGGAGCTTGGGGGAAAGGACCTAGGATGTCCATACCCCATCTGTAGAATGGCCGGGGTATGGATATCATGGATAATTCCTCTGGTGGAGCATGGTAATGATCTGAGTGACGCTGGCATTGGTCACAGACTTGGACGTGAGCCATTGCGTCTGCCTCCATGGTAGGCCAGTAGTAACCGGCCCTGAGGGCTTTCAGTGCCAAAGCCTTGCCTCCCAAGTGGTGTCCGCAACTCCCTTTATGGACCTTTGCTAGGACATACTCTGCTTCTTTGGGGGTTAGGTTTTTGAGAAGGGGTGAGGAGAGTCCTCGTTGGTATAATCGACCATCGTAGATGGTATATCGGACTACAGTCTTTATTAGCCTGGAAGCTTCTTTTGGGTCCTCAGGCTGGATACCGAGTTGTAGGTAGTTAAAAATGAGGGTGATCTATTTGGATTCTAAGTCCTCAATCTGGGAAATTAAGACCGTCATGATTGATGGTTGGACTAAGGTTTCTTGGACCACGAATCGGTTATTCCCTAGGCTCTTTGTACTAGCCAACTTAGACAGGAGGTCGGCTCTTGAGTTTCGTTCCCGGGGGATGTGTTCCACCTTTACTGTTTCGAACTCTTTTAGGAGTCCTTATACCTTGGCCATGTATTTCTGCAAAAGGGGCTCTTTAGCTTGGTAGTCGCCTTGGATCTAGGAGGTCACTAGTTAGGAATCACTACATAATGTGATCCTAGTTACATCCAGCTCTTTAGCCATCTTTAAGCCAGCTATGCATGCTTCGTACTCCGCTTGGTTGTTCGAGGTGGGAAACTCAAACTTGAGAGAGCTCTCCACGGTTATGCCTCCTGGGTTTTCCAGGATTATCCCGGCACCACTCCCCTTGAGATTAGATGAGCCATCTACAAACACCATCCAAGATACCAGTTCACAGATGTTGGGGTCAGATGTGAGCTCAGCTACAAAGTCTGATAGCGCTTGTACTTTGATTACCATTCTGGGTTCATATGAAATTTCAAACTCAAAAAGCTCAATGGACTAAGCAATCATCCTCCCTATAAGGTTTGGTTTGTGTAGTATTTAACAGATTAGTTGATCCATCCTAACAACTACCGGGTGGCATTGGAAGTACTGCCTTAGCCTCCTGGCCGTGACAACTAAAGCAAATGCGATCTTATCAATTTTTTATAATGGAGTTTGGGTCCTTGCAGCACCCTGCTCACGAAATAAACTAGCTTCTGTCCTTTGATAGTTTCTCGATCGTCCTTTGATAGTTTCTTAGATCGGGATGAATGTGTCCTCGCATTCCAAGGTCTATGCAAAACCCATCCCCTTCTTTAGTAATTTGAAGAGGGAGGGATTTCAGAACCGCTTTAGCGAGCTTATATCCGACCTCTGCATGAACAAAGAGGTATACATATAACGCCTCTCCGACTTTTGGTCTGGTCAATATGGGAGGATATGATAGCGATCTTTTAAGGGATGTGAATGTGTCCTCGCATTCCAGGGTCCATGCAAAACCCATCCCCTTCTTTAGTAATTTGAAGAGGGGGAGGGATTTGTGAGCCGCTTTAGCGAGGAAACGTGCGAGTGCGGTGATCCGACCTGTAAGCTGCTGGACTTCTTTTATATTCCTGGGGCTGTGCATGTCGACCACCACTTGGAATTTATATGGATTTGCTTTTATTCCCCGATTTGTCAGCATAAGGCCCAAAAACTTTCCAGCTCGGAACCCGAAAGCGTATTTCTTAGGGTTATGCCTCATATTGTGCTTCTTGACTTCTGTGAATACCTCTTCAAGGTTGGCGGCGTGGGATCTGCACTCCGGGGTCTTGATGATCATGTCGTCAATGTACACTTCTAGCATTCTTCCTATTTGGCTTTCAAAAACCTTGTTCATCATGCGCTGATAGGTGACTCCGGTATTTTTTAAGCCAAAGGCATGACAGTATAGTAGTAGCTTGCCTTCTCGATAATGAAGGCAGTCTTTTCTTCATCACCGTGGTACATAGGAATTTGGTTGTACCCCGAGTAGGCATCCATGAAGGACAAAAGTCAGAAATCAGACGAGCTATCGACCAACTTGTTGACGTTCGAAATAGGGTACGGGTCTTTCAGGCATGTCTTATTCAGGTCTGTATAGTCCACACGCATTCTCCACTTTTCATTTGACTTTTTCACTAAGACCACATTAGAAAGTCATATGGTGTAGGAGACTTCCCTGATGAAACCGGCATTGAGCAATTCCTTGACCTGCTCTTGAACAATCTGCTGCCTTTTTGGGCCGATCTTTCTCTTCTTTTAGGAGACCGGCTTAGCGTCCCATTTAATGGATAAATGATGCAAGACGAAGGCGGGGTCCAATCCTGGCATATCAGAAGATGTCCATGCAAATAGGTCCTTGTTGGTTTGAAGGAGCTCTATAAGCTAGCGTTTCTCTTGTTCATCCAGGGATGCTCCTATTTAGGTGACTTAGTCTGGCTTGTCACCTAGTTGAAGGGGCAGTAGCTCTCCTTGTGGTTGGGGCTTGGTACCCCTAACTTCTTCTCTTACATCCAGCTCAATCATGAGGATGTTCACTTGTTCCAACACTTGGGCATCCCTAGGCATTCTTGCCTTCTGGGGTGCCTTGCATATTTTGAGGCTATAGTTATAACATTTACGCGCCGCAACTTGGTTGCCCTTAATCGTGACCACCTCATTGTTCTTATTTAAGAATTTCATGATCGAGTCGGTGTAGGCGAGGTGGAAGTGACCGAGGTTCTTTGGCTCCGGCTCCCCGCCCTTGATCTAAAGAGGTCATGTTTCCCTGGAATGTTGTCTTGTGTTCACTATGTTTGGCGGGATTAGGAATTTACTTTGGCGGTGGATACTACGTCAGCGATGCCGTTGAGGGTGGACCATCCTAGGATGATATTGTATGCAGACGCACAATCTACGACCAAAAATCTAACCTTAATGGTTCTGTAGACTCTATTATCCCCGAGGGTTAGGAACATTTTGAAGTATCCCACCGGGGTAATCTTCTCACCAGAGAATCCCGTGAGTTCGCCTTCATATGGAGTTAACTCGGTCAAAGAGAATTTCAATTTTTGAAAAGCGTCCATGAACATTATGTCTGCTGAACTACCTTGATCGACAAAGATACAGCGAACTTCTGCATTAGATATTACTCTGGATATGACGAGTGGATCATCATGATCCCAGATGATATCACCATAATCTTTAGTAGTGAAGGAGATCTGGGGTTCTTCAACGTCTTTGGCAAGAGGTTTGCGTGTAGAGCCTGAGACGCTCAATACCACAGTCGGTAGTGCTTTCTTCTGGGAACTACTGGAAGATCCTTCCCTGGCAAACCCTTCGGAGATGGTGCTGACCAATCGATCGGTTCTATTAGCTCCATTATGGTTATTCCAGTTTTCGTTGTCCCAATTTCCATTCTCTTGACAATGCGGGGTTCGGGACTTCAATTGACCTTATCTTTGTGCATAAAAGAAGAAAACTATTTCATTGAGAAAATATGTCAAATTCTCCTTTTTGCCTAGGGGAATAGGGCTTCGTCTAGGGCGCGGCTTAAAAAATAAAAAAATATTTTTAAAAGAGATTTCTCTCCCTTTGTCTTAGGATTATTGTTATTCAAACTCAATTCTATTAATGTGTTTTTGCAAGCGGCCTTCTTTGATAAAAGACTCGATCACATCCCGAAGTTATCGGCATTCTTCAGTCTCATGGCCGTGGCCTTTTGTGCCATTTACAATACTTGGAATGATCTTTTATTTTCTTCGGTGGTGGCGGCCTTTTGATATTTTGGAACTCCATCTGAAGTACCTCTTTGAAAATATTTTCTCGTGAAGTATTTAGAGGAATGTAGTCTGCATACTTGGAGCGATAGGAGTTAACTTTGGTAGTGTTCCGTGGTTGATTAGTGCCCCAGTTGATTTTCTGATGGATGGGCTCACCTTTCTCTAAGGTTTCCTTATCCTTGATTGTTTCTTCCATCGTAATGTATTTGGCCGACCAAGTATGGAACTCGTTCATGGTTTCCAGCTTCTTCTTAGCTAATGATCGGAAGAAGTCTGAATTAGCTCAGAGGCCGCTTCGGGCATAGTGAAGAGTTATTCGGTCGTCAGGACTGGCCACGTGGGCTAATGCGGTGCTGAATCTCTTGATATATTCTCTGAGAGATTCATTGCTCCCCTGTCAGATAGCAGACAGGGAGTCAACTAACTTTGGTTGCTCCTTCGCGGTGGTGTAGTGTGACAGGAAGCGCTGTGATAGGTCATCCTATCCTGTAATTGACCTTGGTTATAGGGTAGAAAACCAGCGGAGGGCTCATTTCTTCAAAAAAAAGGGAGAAAGCCTGGCATAGTAATTCTGGTGTTCCTCCATGGAACTGCATGGAATGGGCATAGGCATCAAGGTGTTCTTGTGGGTCCGTTGTGCCATCGTACTGCTCCAGATTGGAGGGAGGCTTAAAGCCCCGTGGAACCCTATACGCCATTAGCTCCTCCTAAAATGGTTGTAACTGAATGCCAGGCAATGGGATGTTATTACCGACTTCGTGACTGTTTTCATTACGTGGAGATCTTCTCTGGTGGATATCAGCATTCCTTCTTTCGTGGATAGTCTCTATGCGTACTGACTGTTCTAACTCATCGATCCGACGCCGCTGGACATCTAGCAGGCGGCCCTGCTCATCAAGTTACTACATCTGCTGGGCCACCAGCTCGTGAAGACAGCTTACGGTTGCCTTCAACCAATCGAAGAATTGCGAATTATTAGTAGGACCTCGGCTAGGAGGACGAATAGCATTGTTGTTGTCTCGAGGACCTAGGCGTGATTGCACGGAGCCCCTAGGTCTCGGTATAGCTCTATTCGCCCCCTCTCCGGGGCGAGCAAGTCTGTCCAACACGGATGTCCTACGCAGAGGATGCGGATTTTCATCAAAAATTAAAGTCTCATTGCCTTCTTGAAGCATATGTTCTCGATTTCCAACGGCTGAAGCTTCAGCCGCGGCTAGTGGAAGTGACCAAGAAGGAGCTTGGGTTGCTGGCTCCCGCCCTTGATCGGTAAGAGGTTGTGCAGTGTTTCTCCTGGAATGTTGTCTTGTGTTCACTATGTTTGGCGTGGGATTAGGAATTTACTGGTTCCCACAGACGACGCCAATGTTCTGAAGTGAATTTAGAGGATACCTGAGATAGGTACGGGAGTGGTAGATTCCTCCTTTGACAGCAGCGATCAAGCGTGTTGAGTCTGGGGGGCCCGAATGAAATCTTAAGGTTAGCACTAGTCAACAACTGACGCTAGAGGCTCACGGCAATATTTTCAAAGTCATTCGTCACCGCAAAAGGACTCCAACGCTCAAGTCAGGCTGTGTACAAGTAAGGGAAGTGTATTGAGTAATTTATTGATATCTGTTTGAGGATACTTAGCCTTGTATTTATAGAGCGTGCATGGAATCCTTGTGTGATCTGTTATCGAATGAAGGTATTTAGGATTAGCATCCTAAGAAATATTACTTTCCTTTTATAATTGGGATAAATCCCTATAAGTTAGGAATTCCCAATATAAGAGCTGCATATCCATCCGAGACTGCCATGAGTCCTATAATATCGTAAGTAGATGATTGGCAGTTACGGATATTTAGGAATATATTCTTTGCTCATATCCAAAAATCTTGATATTATGACCCGGTGTCATTCAATATGTAAGGCTCCGAGATTCAGACTGCACTTAAGTCCTTAGCCATATCATCCATGGTAGAGTTCAGTTATACTTATGCCGGATTGGATTGATCCGATTAGCTGGATCCTAGATCACGATCCAGAACAGAAAAGATGTATATATTGAAGTAGATTTAGTTACAAGGGCTTGTTTTTTCTATTTTACTATTCTAGTAATCCCGCTCATATTCCTTGTAAAAAGAATAGAATAAAGAAGGTGTGAAGATAATGATTGTATTTGATTAGTCAAGGTTGTAAGGGTTGTTAATTTTAAAATTATGTTTATCTTTTTAGTTTCATTTTAAAATTATTATATAAATCATAAAATCTTGAAAATATTAAATAATGAATGATTAAAACATAACTTGTAATTTACTTTAACAATAGATGGCGTCTGCACTATATTATATGCCTCCGTTAGAAATTAGAAGCAGAGTTTCAAATCCTCTAGATTTTGAAGTGAATTTCAGGCAACATTATGTGCCACTGCCATATATTTGTTTATTTCGGCAAAACTTTTTTAGAAATACTTAAATGATGTTTCGGAGGGCATATATTGAAGTAAACCTGTTTTTACACTACTTTATTTTGCTTCTTAAGTAGATTTATACTTGTTTGGAAAATCTTGTTGGTGAAGCCATTCATGATTTGGCTGGACCCATAAATTGACAATGCTTCTTTTGCAGAGAACTGCTAGTATGTGCTATAGGAATCTTTGTTGAACTACAATTCCATTTTAAATAACTTCAACAATCTTTAGGATGTAAATTAGTTAGGTTATTCATAAAATATTTTATATTAGTTTATTAAATATTCGATTAAACTCATTTGTTTAACTAAATAAACAAATTCAAATTTTAATTTAGACTCGATTATATAAATGAGTCAAGCGTAAACTTTATGGACTCGACCTTAAAAGTTCAAGAATAACTTGAATTATATACATATACCAAGAATTATCATAGTTAATAAAAAATAAAATTTATATGATTGTTAAAGTTATTTATCTTAGTAAACATTTATAAAATATTAACAATAAGTATACACAATTATCAATTGACCCTATCTTTGTGCATAAAAAAGAAGAAGACTATTTCATTGTGAAAATATGTCAAACATTTTTAAGTATTAAAATTTATTTTGAAATTTTTTATAATGGTAGAAGATTATGAATTTTTTATTATTTTATGTAATGAATTATAAAAAATTCTTTATTTTTATTTTTAATTCATCTTTTACAATAAAAATATTTATTAATCATTAATTTAATAAATTAAAAAAATAAAAAAAGCCAAAATATTTTTAAAAGAGATTTGATAATAAAAAAATCAAATCATAAACAAATTAAATGAGTCAAAATTAATTTTTTATATTTTTAAATAAATCAAACTTAAATTTTAAAAATATATTATTTAAGTTTAGACTTATTTATTAGTTAAACAAACAAGTTCAATAGCATATTTAATAAGTCCAATTCAAATAGCTTACAATATCTCATCTCATTAATTTACACCCCTATTTGCCATAGAACTCAATGACCCAATCTCATCGTTACAGCCGCATAGAACCAACAAGATTCAACAACCAAATCCTTTAAACTCGAGTTTACCGTCACAGACCTCGTTGTCCATGGCCATTAAACCACAGAACCAAACCAAACGCAACCTGTACCAACCTCCGCACCTTGACCCATAGCCATAAACCATTGGCCTTTGCTCCGCACGACGACACCAACCTTCAGCTGCCTGAGTTTTACTATGAGCAACCAATGCAAAACCCAACCTTCGTCCACTTGCCCTATTCGTCACCTTGTTTTGAGGGGATAGAAAAGGAACATCATTTGACATCGGAAAATGAGGAAGAATTTAGGGATCATTTTGTAAATGCTGAACATAAACTTCGAAGTTTTAAGGGACTAAACTTGAAATGTGCACGTGACTATGGTAACAAGTATTACAGGTTACCAGTAATCAACAACAGTCATTGATCGATTTTTAACTCATATCAACGGTTCAAAACGAATGCAGCATGAATGCTCCACTTTTTGAACGGAGCATTTTAGACGTTGACAACAATGAAATGCCTTCGGCTTAAAGATAACAAACAATAATACTCGGAACCAGCAGGTTAAACACGATTTTCTATTATTCCACTAACTCTAAAGCTCAACACCTATAATTAAACACTGTTTGCATTATTGCATACTTGCAAGTTGCAATAAAAGTCAAGTAACTGGGAACAGCGTCCCTTATCAAAATCCAGAGACATATAACAAAAATCCTCACCATTCAAAAGAACCGTACTAGATTTTTTTTTTGGGGAAAGAATTGAAAGAAAAAATAAAAAGGAAAAGGCGGAAAAATAAAAATAAAAGACAAAAGAACCATACTAGATTTTTGTGGGGAAAGAATTGAAAGAAAGATAGAAAAGAAAAGGCGGAAAAATAAAAATAAAATACAAAAGAACTATTTATGAGACGCTGCAACAGTGATGAATGTATGTTTAAAGAAGTGAAGACACATGTTTTCACTCTATTTTGAATTTTATTTTATTTTATATAAATATATGTCTTTTATATTTTTATATGTGTAATTTGTATTCTTATATGTAGTAAATTAATAAATTCATAATAATAAAAAATAAAACTCATATAATATTATTAAATAGAGAGAAATATTTGATAATATTGATAATGAAAATATCATTTAATATTTTTAAAATATAAAAATGTGACTTTATCTTTATTGACTAAAATTCATACAACTTTGTTCTCATTGACTAAAATTCTAATATCTATCACTGCAATGCAGCCATGGCTAATAGGCTAAAATGTTTGTTTTGTTTGGAATTACATTTGAGGAGGAAAAGAAAAGAATAAGAATAGAGGAAGAACATTGTTTCTTATTTGGTATTACATTTTAGGAAGGAAAATAAATGATTTTGAGGGATAATATTTTTATAGGTCACACTATTTTTTATCATCTTTCTCTTGGATGGGAAAAAATAAAAAGAAGGGAAATAAAAAATTTTGTGGATTTTATCATATATTTATATATTTTTATTTTATATTCATTTATATATACATTTTCATTTATTTTCTTTCATAAAACTAAACATAAAAAGGGAAATCTCCTTTCTTTTTCCTTAGATGATACCAAATAAGAGAAGAAATAACTATTTCACTCCTCTCTTCTTTTCTTTTCTTTTCTTTTATATCAAGATCCTTTCATTTTATTTTCTTCCACAATACCAAACAACCCAAAGTAGTGGAGATCCCACCGGTTTGGCTATTACATAGTTTTTCATCTTTTTGTTTTGTCAAGTTCTTGGCACTTTTGACTAGAAATTTGTGCTCTTTCATTAATCTCCTTTCTTTTGTTATTTTATTTTATAGATAATCTTTTATTGTTCTCAAGATTAGATCAGATATATATCCTCTCATATTAATAAAATGTTCGATTTATTTGAAAGTTCTAATACTAACAATTGCATAATAGCACTGGAATTTAAATAAGTGAAACAACAATTCTCGCTAAATACTATGCGGACACAAACACGAGCATGATTTTTTTTTCTTAAATATTCCATCATTTATTGACAATTGACCTCCAAATACTTGTACCAACGGCACTTCATTTCAATTTCACACCACATTCAAACCACCAAAGATGTAAACAACATCGTTCACCGGCAACATGATGAGTATTCAACACACAGGCACAGCACAATTGATCAATGTCACTGGCTAACGGCTCATGCCACCTTCCACCGCCGGAGCCTCCGTGACGCCACGGCTACGCATTTCGACATTCCCCTGCCAACCTACAAGTAATCGAAGCACAGATCACAGAACTCCCCATATTCACTTAATAATCCAAGAAATTAACAAGAAGCTACACGTAAAGGAAATAATCAGAAATAATAATAAGAGTAAATATTCAAATTAGTTCAAAGATACATGGGACTTTTAAAGATTTTAGATTGTCTCTTAATATTTAAAATGAACATTAATTTTTAATCTTCTAATATATTTGTGGACATCATTTTGATTCTTCAATTGAAGATAAGGATTAAATTAATATTTAAAATCTTTGGATAACCAAAATTGATGTCATGTGTATTTTTTTTTTTTTTAGGACCACTTCGAGTATTTAGTACTATAATAAATCAGTTAATTTAAATACCTTCAGACACGTCGAATCCACGGGCTGTGAGCTCACGATACTCTTGGCAAATGGATATGTGGGGGCAGCAGCAACTCACCAAACAATCACCACCTTGGCTTCCCTGAATACCGTATAGCCTTCTTAATTTTGTACGATAAATGCAGGCGTAGAGTGACACAAATTGAGTAAAACCACCAAGTATGCAGAAAATTGTTCCCTGTGCACAACAAGCTGCCATTGGAAACACCAAAGGGTTCAAAATCTAATTGATTAATAACTAATTAGATATGTTTATTAATTCCACATCAAACATGAAACGGTAATTAAGGCTCAATCACACAACTTACAGGTTGTTCCTCTATCTGTGATCTCAGCTATCCTTCCGAAGCTAACACAGGGGCACCACAATGTGAGGCAACCTGGTGATCAAAAGTGAAAATGAAATGAAGACTTGCTTTAATTTGCTAGCTAGCTTAACCCTTAACTATATATAATATATGGTAAATTAAGATATATGGAAACAAGAGAAATTAAGAAGCGCATAATATAATAAGTGAGAGTTACAAGAGCCGCAGTCATCGCAGCAGCTGCAAAAGCCAGTGGACCATGATCTAAGAGCAGCCTTGTCAGCCATTTGAAGGGTTTAATTTCTGTGTAGTGAAGCTGATGCCTCAATGGATCTTTATTAAATTAAGAGAAAGGAAAGGTATACTAAGGGCTTGCAAGAAGGGAGATCCAAAGAAGGGGCCCTTTGGAGTAGGTATACTGAGTGTTGTTCACTTGTTTTGCATGATTCATATGCGTGTCTTATATAAGAACAGAAAAAGGCAAGTGAAACGAGATTTGTGTCTAAAAATATCCAGATGTCGAGAGACTGTTTGATGGTCTTTTCACGAGTTTAATGGTCATGTGTTATAGGGTTACAGCCTCACATGCAGGGCTAGTAGCTCCCTGGCTTGATGGTTCAACTTCTTACATTATTTTTCTCTTATTATTTTTATTATTTTTTATATTATTAATTATATTATTTTTATTACTATTTTTTCACTTAACTAAAATTATTAAAAAATAATATAAAATATCATTTTTCTAATTAGTTTATTGATGATAAATGGTAACTTGGTATGCACCTCATGTCAAATCAAACAACTAACAACTAACAAATGGGGTGAATCCCAATACGGATATTATTGTAAAACATATATATATTGTATGTGATAAATAATTATCTTAATTATCTCATATAAATAAAAAAATTAATTAAAAGATATTATAATTTTTAACAGATATTAATCTTAAATAATTATATTATATAAATTCTAAAACGTTTTATAAATATATTGTCGATTTCAAAATATGTATCTCATCTGATATATAGAATCAGATTTTGAATCTATATTTTCTTATCTTGATCTTTCTATATTTCTCTTCTCTATTTACAACATATTATCAGCACGATCAAATCTCAACGGTGTAGCTAAATGCTCCAAGTTTCTTTTTATATATCAAGGTAAGAAATTATTTTTTTTAACATGTGTTATGTATATATCCTTTGTTGAATGATCAAAGTATTTTTATTGTTTAAATTCTTAGTTATCCATCTAATTTTTATTTTTTTAAGTGTCTTTAGAATATCAAATCTCACGAAACTTGAATTCATTGCTCTTGATATTTCTAGAAGAAATTATTTATCATTGGTACTTGATGTTGAGATTCATCTTAATGCTATGAATCTTAGGAATACTATAAAAGAAAGAAACCAAGTATCCCTGCAGGATCGCGCAAAAGTAATGATTTTCCTTCGACACCATTTGCACAAAGAATTGAAAACGGAGTACCTTACTATTAAGGACTCATTAGTCTTTTGGAATAATTTGAAGGAGAGATACGAACACAAAAAAATGGTAATTCTTCCAAAAGCTCGCTATGATTAGATTCACTTACGTCTCCAAGATTTTAAAATCGTAAGTGAATATAATTTAACCTTGTTTAAGATTAGTTCTCAATTAAAATTATGTGGAGAAAAAAATTACTGATGAAGATATGTTAGAAAAAACATATTCTACTTTTCATGCATCGAATGTACTCCTGCAACAACAATATCGGGAGCGTAGTTTCATAAAGTATTCTAAGCTAATTTCTTGTTTACTTATGGTTGAACAAAACAATGAGCTTTTGATAAATAAAAAAAAAATCACCAATCCCATCCAACTGACTCAACATCATTCCCTGAAGTGAATGTGGCATTTTCTCAAGGTCGTGGACGAGGCCGTGGTAATAAAAGAGGTTGTGGTAGGAAAAATTATTGGACTCGTGCTAATCCTCGTCAAAGTTTTGAAAGTAAAGGTGTTGAAAGGAACTAAAAGAAATGGGTCAAAAATGAGAGAAATCTTGAAAAAGAACAAATAATGATAATATTTGTTGCAGATGTGGAACAAAAGGTCAGTGGTCTCGCATATGTCGCACTCCAAAACACCTAGTTGAACTTTACAATGCATCACTAAAAGAAAAGAAAAAAAATGTTGAAGTGAATTTTTTTGAACCTGTTGGTCCTACTCATGATAATGAATCTCCTATGAATGTTGATTTTGATGTTTCTGATTTTTTTAAAAACCATAGTGGCAAGATTTATCATTTGATTGGGGATGGAAATGTCTACTATTCAAAAATGTTTATGTTCATGTTATGTTTATGTTTATGTTATTTTGAAGTTTATCATTTGTAATTTTTCATTAAAGTTTTATTTATAATATGAATATCAATGATTTGCATATTTCTTGTTTGATGTCTCTTTCTAATTCTTACAAATATATTTTTATGCTAGATTATGCAAAATAAACTTGATATAATGGAAGATGACAAATGTTTAGTGGACAGTGACACAACTTATACAATTCTTCGTGATAAAAAATATTTCTTACAATTGACATTAGCTGAAATTAATGTTAATATCATATCTGGTTCTGCAAATGTAATTGAAGGCTCTGGAAGAGTTCAAATTATGTTCTCAAATGGGATAAAATTGTATATTGATGATGCGTTGCATTGTAGTAGATCCCAAAGAAATCTACTAAGTTTCAAAGATATACGTCGCAATGGGTATCCTGTTGAAACCAAAAATGAAGGACATGTAGAATATCTATATATTACCTCTACAATTTCGAACCAGAAATTCATATTAGAGAAACTTCTAAGTTTCTCATCTGAATTATATTTTACAAAAATAAGGATGATTGAGTCAAATTATATGCACCAGAAGTGCTCAAATCTTAAAACTTTTATACTCTGGCATGATCGTTCAACTATGATGCGACATATTATTGAAAATACACATGGACATCCTTTAAAAGATCAAAAAATTCTTCTGTCTAATAATTATTTTTATACTTTTGTGCTCAAGGTAAATTAATTGTTAGACCTTCCCCATCCAAATTATCTTTGGAGTCTCCTGATTTTCTACAAAGAATATAATGTGACATTTGTGGCCCAATCCATCCATCTTGTGGACCTTTTCGGTATTTCATGATTTTAATTAATGCTTGCACTCGACGGTCACATGTTTGTTTGCTTTCACCTCATAATGTTGCTTTTGCTAAATTTCTTGCCCAAATCATAAAGTTAAGATCAATCTTTCCTGACCATCCTATCAAGTCAGTTCGTTTAGATAATGCAAGTGGGTTTACTTCAAAAGCCTTTTCTGATTATCGCATGTCAATATGAATTAGTGTTGAGCATTTCATTGCACATGTTTATACTTAAAATGGATTAGCTGAATCTTTTATTAAGCATTGCAATTTGTTGCTAGACCTATGCTTATAAAATCAAAACTTCTTGCAGCTGCTTAGGGACATGTTATAGTTCATGCTGCATCTTTGGTTCACATCCGACCATCTGTATATCACAAGTTTTCACATTTACAACTTGTGTTTGATCAACAACCTAATATATCTCATATTAGGATTTTTGGTTGTGCCGTTTATGTTCCTATTGCACCCCTTCAACGAACTAAGATGGGCCCCCAACGTCACCTTGGTATTTATGTTGGTTTTGACTCCCCATCTATCATTAGATATCTTGAACCTTTAACTGGTGATTTTTTTAGAGTAAAATTCTTAGATTGTTAATTTGATGAGTCAATTTTCCTATCATTAGGGGAAGAAAAAGGTAAAGGGTTCAAAGCACAAGAAATTTGTTGGAACACACCAACATTGTCCAATCTTGATGCATGCACAAATCAATGTGAACTTGAAGTTCAAAGAATAATTCATTTATAGAATTTCACAAATCAATTGTCAAATATTTTTGGTGACACCCAAAAGGTCACTAAATCACATGTACCTGCTGCAAATACTGCTGCATGATTAATTGTCCCTGCAGGACATCTTGTGGGTATGACAACCAATGAATCTAAAACACGTTAGAAGCGTGGTAGACCGATTGGTGCAAAGGACACTGTTCCTCGAAAAAGGAAGAAAATGAAAAACTTTTAAAATAACGCTCTAGAAGAAGTCATTGACACTCTTAAAGAGGTCAAAAGTAATATAGATCAACAACCCCATATTTCTAAGGAAGCAACCCCAGAAGTAGTTTTGGTACCAGCAAATTATGAAATCTCATTAAAATATGGAAATATGAGGGGAGGAATATAATTATTGTTGATAATGTTTTTGCATATGCAATTGCTTCTAAAATTATCAATGATAATGAGCTTGAGCCTCAAAGTGTAGAAGAATGTCGACATCGAAGTGATTGGCCAAAATGAAAAGAAGCAATACAAGTTGAGTTAAATTCTTTAGCCAAACGTAATGTATTTGGACCAATAGTCCAGACACCTGAAGATGTCAAGCTCGTTGGGTATAAATTGGTCTTTGTGCGGAAAAGAAATGATCTAAATGAAATTGTGAGATATAAGACACGACTTGTAGCACAAGGCTTCTCACAAAGGTCTGGTATAAATTATGAAGAAACTTACTCCCCTGTTATGGATGCAATTACTTTCAGATTTTTGATTAGTTTGACAGTCTCTGAAAGACTTGACATACGTCTAATGGACGTTGTGACAGTTTATTTATATGGATCATTAGATAATGACATATATATGAAAATCGCTGAAGGATTTACGATGCCTGAAGCATATAATTCAAAACCTCAACACATGTACTCTGTTAAACTTCAAAGATCATTGTATGGGTTAAAGCAATTTGAACGCATGTGGTATAATCGTTTAAGTGAATATTTATTGACAAATGGGTATGAAAATAATCTTTTTTGTCTTTGTGTTTTCATCAAGAAAATGAATTCTGGATTTACTATAGTTGCAGTTTATGTTGATGATTTAAACATAGTAGGGACTCCAAAAGAGATCTCTGAGACTGCAGACTACTTAAAGAAATAATTTGAAATAAAGGATCTTGGAAAGACAAAGTTTTGTCTTGGGTTTCAAGTTAAACATTTGGCAAGTGGAATTCTTGTGCATCAATCATCTTATATGAAAAAATCTTGAAACAATTTTATATGGATAAATCTTATCCATTAAGCTCTCCAATGGTTGTTCGTTCACTTTATGTAAAAAAAATATCCTTTTTATCCACGAGAAGATGATGAAGAAATTCTTGGTCCTAAAGTACTATATCTTAATGCAATAAGAGCATTTTTGTATCTTACAAACAGCACTAAACCAGATATAACTTTTGCAATCAATTTGCTAGCAAGGTTTAGTTCTGCCCCAACTCGAAGACATTGGAATGGAGTAAAACATGTTCTTCATTATCTACGTGGCACATCTGATATGAGTTTGTTTTACCCAAAGGGAGAAAAGTCAAAATTAGTAGGACATGCTGATGCTAGTTGTCATTCTGATCCACATAAAACTCAGTCACAAACAGGTTATGTGTTTACATGTGGAAATACTGCTATCTCATGGCGATTTGTAAAACAAACAATCACTGGTACCTCATCAAACCATTCATAAATATTGGTCATTTATGAAGCAAGTCATGAATGTATATGGTTGAGAACTATGATCTAACACATTAAAGGAGCATGTGACTTATTAAAGGAAAATGATGAGCCAATAATATTGCACGAGGATAATGCAGCATATATTGCACAAATCAAAGGAGGTAACATAAAATGTGATAAAACTAAACACATTTCACCAAAGTTTTTTTACACTCATGAACTCCTGAAGAAAGGTGATGTTAATATTTGCAAAATTCGCTCAAGTAACAACCCAGCTGATTTATTCACAAAGGTATTATCAACTTCAATTTTTAAGAAGCATATGCATAACATTGGAATGTGTCAACTTAAGGACCTTTTATAATTTGTTATATTTTGAGGGGAAATTACGTATGAATATTGTACTCTTTTTCTTTAACTAAGTTTTTATTCTACTGAGTTTTTCTTAGCAACGTTTTAACGAGGTATATTCATAGTGTATAGTCATCCAAGAGGAAGTGTTGTAAAACATGCATATTTTGCATGTGGTAGATGACTACCTTAATTATTTAACATAAATAGGAAAATTAGTTAAAAGAGATCATAATATCTAACGGATACTAATTCTAAATAACTACACTGTATAAACCTTAAAACGCTATTATAAATACTTTGTCAGATCTCAAAGATGTGCATCTCATTTGATATACAGAATAAGATTTTGAGTATATATTTTTTTGTCTTGATCTTTTTATATTTCTCTTCCTTATTTACAACAGATATACATAATTATTTCATCCGTTTTTTATATTTGATTTTTGAAATTTTTATTTTAATTTTAATTTATTTTCATTTAAAAACTTTAAAGAATATATTAATTAATTTTTTAATTTTATTTCATTATTTATTATCTCTACTAAATTTAATAGTTATATATATATATATTAATTAAATTATATAATTTTTTACACATATTTAATAAAATAAAAAATATATAATTTAATTATATTAATTTGTATTTCATTTAATTTAAAATTATTTAATAGTGATCTTAATTTTTCTTGTGTAAAAATTTTAAAGAACAAATAAAAAAGATCAAATAGTACAAGTGAAACAAATTCAGGTGAATTAACACCGTTGCTACATAACCTAGAAAGTGTGTAGTGACTAGTCCAGTTCATACTGAACAAATAAAAAAGTCAAATGGCTTTTAGTGAACCCTATATATATATATATATTTTTTTTTTTCATTTTCTTATATCAATTTTGCGTATCAAATTTTCACACTATGGTTACAATGGTTAATAATGATTTAATTATTAATTAATAAAATATATTGATTAATTAATGAATTTTAATAGATTATTAATTTTTTTAAAATAAATTATTAATCTATTAATCAACTAGTCAATAATTAATAATAGAGATATCATTAATTAGTATAACACAATGATATAAAAATTTTAGTGTGAAAGATTTTTTTCCTTTTAGTTCTTATATATGAGGAATGGTGCATTTTAATATAATTCTTAAGGATTTAAAACTATAGATACTAATATTATTACGCTTGTATATATGAGGTAAAATCATAAAAGGATTGAAATTGATAATGATGGTAAGGGTTAAATTGATTATATAGTTTCTCTAATAAAAAAAATAAGAACGACCTAGTCAGCGACTTTGGATATTTATTTTGTCCAATTGTAAGATTTGACGTCTAGCAATATCGCGTCAATAATGATTAAAGGAGTAGAAAAGAAAAAGAAAAAACAAAAATGATTAGAGGAGAGTTCGTACTCTTCCCTACCATAAGATTAATTTTATAGATTTATAGATTTTAACATGGATGTAACAGATTATTTTAGAGTAAATAATTGTTTATTTCTTAAAAATTTATTTAAAAAATGTTTAATTATAAATTATTTTGAATATAAAATAAATTAATTTAAATAAATATTAAATATTATAAAAGAAATTAAAAGCTTTATCGAGCAGTGCAGATATGGGAGTGTAACGATTCAAACTCAAATTACTCAGGTTAAACTAATACTCTTATATATTACAGTTATGTAAGTAGTAGCTTTATCTCACCCAAAAAACAAAAGTAGTAGCTGCCGCCTACCATCAATGCTATGGTAGATAATAAATCCAAGAGTTAAGTTTTAATAAGTTTAAGTAGGTGGAAACTTGGAAGAGCCGCCTTAATTCGTGTATATATAATAATAATAATAATAATAATAATAATACTATTATTATTATTATTATTATTATTATTATTATTGGAATATTTTACTGTTCAACTTTGTGAAATCATAATCTATATCTTTGGAGGTGTCAAAATTGTTTTACATAAAATTATTATGCGTAAGAAATCAAGCACAGTTAGTTTATGTTTTTTTTTTTTAAATGATGTTGTCCTTTTGTGTATTGGATTCAATAATTAGAATTGTATATATATCGTAACACCTTTCATAAATTTTAAATTAATAATAAAATTTCTTAACTTTTATTAAGCGAATGATTAAAAATTATTACATGAATTAATAAAAATGAATAGAAGAATTTTTTTATCAAAAACTTACATATATTAGAGTCATTATTTAGTCAAATATATAATAATAATAATAATAATAATAATAATAATAATAATAGTTATTATTATTATTATTATAAAGTAAGTATCTCTAAATACATATAACCAAAATACAAAAGAAAATAGACATTAGCATATAGAACAACACAAATTAGTAATACACATTTATAACTTTTTAGAATAACATTGTACATTAGTCATAATGTTTACTCAAAATAAATATATACATATTTTTAATAATTCTAATATATCCCCTTTTCTAGAATTAGAATCCATACATAATCGATCTGAATGATAATAATCATAATGTATCTTGTACTAGTCTGAAACAGAGTGAGAATTGAAAATTCTCAATAGGAAATGAACAGTTATAAAATATTTAAAAACACATGATGAGTTTTAACTGTGTAAAGTACATAGAAAATTACATAACAACCAAAGTATAACAAGAATAAAATGATTCCAGTAGCATAACTGAACGAATGCTAAATAAATCATACAATATAACATTATATATAAACATTAGCAAGCAAGTTTTCTTTATCACAAAGAATCCACCCTTTTTAGTTTCTTTTTATTTCCATATGCTTGTCTCACATCTTATTCGAAGGTATTCACTTTCATAGGAAATCCACTCTATCTCTGATATTACTTTAATATCTTGACAATAAAGTCAGACACACCTACACTAACCAAGGTAGGAAACATAAAAGGACATTTATCTCTCTACCTTTTTAACGGTTAGGTGCAAACTTTTCCTTGAGTCACTTGTTTGCCATCACACATAAACATAAGCAATGCAAATTACTAATATATCACAAATAAATTCATCATATACAAGTCTATAAATCATAGCAATTAAATAAATTTTACAAAACATAGAATCATTAAATTTTAATGTCAATTCTCTTAATAACCAACTTTGATTTAAATTAATTTAATAATTCTTTTAAAAGTCAATATCACAGTCTATAATTTGTCTAGTCTTCATTATAATCTATAATTTGTTAAGTCCTCATCATAATTTATAGTTTGCCCTAGTCTTAATAGTGTTTTCATTGTACAAAAATCATTTCATTACAAAGGTCAATATAAAAGTCATAAAATTACTCTCATATCAATGTAAATGTGAGAAAGTCCATATAAATCAAGCATATGTTCATTGTACAATAATACTTTTATTGTAAAGGTCATAAAATGTCCTCAAGTTAAGGTAACAATATCTCAATGTAATTAAGAATATTTATTTAGTTTAAGTTGTGAATAATAATTTAGTTTTTATAGATTATAATATTGGTCCCATGAGAGAGAAAATATTCAAATTATAATAATTTTAAATTTTGTTAAATATCATAAGAAATTCAAAATTAAGAAAAAAAGTAAATATTAAGTTTCTATAATCTAATAACATTAAATGTGTATAATTAATTTAACAAAAATAATAAAATGCATAAATATTAAAATAATAAATTAATTAAAATTATTAAATTACTAATAAACCATATAATCATACCTATTACTAACTAATTATAAACATACTTAATACTATAATTTTATATTTAAAAAAAATCAATTCTTATCTCAATAAAAACTTTTTTCTCTTTCTCTCTCTTTTCTCTTCCTCTTTCTCTCTCTTCTTTCCTTCTCTTTCTCTCTCTTCTTTTTCTTTCTCTCTTTTCTCCTCCTCTCCTTCTTTCCTCTTTCTCTCCCCGGTTACCGGTTACCGCACCTCAATTTCACTTTTCCTTCTTTCTTTTTGCTTTCAACGTAATCCACCCCAATTTAAACTTACAGTTACAGGTCTCAACTTTTTACATTACATTTTACATATTCTCATTTTTTTTTCTTAAATGGTCAAAAAAAAAAAAAAAGATAAACAAAAAAATTATAAAAAAAAAGTTATACATTATAATTAAATTCCACTAATAATTTTTTTATATTTATTTTTTTTTTTCACTTCATCATTTAAAAGAAAAAAAATTATAAAAAAATCAAATCCACATTATTACATATGGATAAACATTAATTTCGTTGAACCATTCATTACTGGTGTACGTAAGCCATTGTTCATTTATTATTTTTATTAAATATCTATTTTTTAATGATTACTTTTAATAAATAGCTCTTTATTTTTATAATAATAATACATTCATAGTATTTATCTCAACTTATAGGATTATTTCTTAATTACTATTACAAAGATTAGATGATAGATTTTATTCAATAATTTATTATTTTAAATTTTTTAATTTTTATATTATTAATTTCAATTTTAGTATCATATATTTTATACTCACCTTTACTAATTTATCTAAAAAGTTAATATCTATGATTTTAATTAAATTCTTATAAATTTTATCTAATCTCCTTTTTATTAGTAACAACTATTATAAAATAAAATTAAATAGAATATTCAAGTTAAAAAAATTAAAATTTTATTATTCACAAAAATATTTTATTAAAAATAAGATGTAGCATATATCACTTTCAAAATTCATTTAGATGTGCTTATTTTAATAAAAAAAGATCTTTTTTTTTTTGTTTAAAAAACTTTATTGTAATTTTTATCTTGTTTGGATGACTACTTTTAGAAAAAATAAAATTATTAAAAAATATCTTTTTTTTTTAAGTTAGATTTTGATATTTATCAAAAAGACATTTTTTATAACATAAAAAAGCCATTTAAACATTAAAAAAGTACTTCTCCAATATTACATCCAAATATAAAATAATTTTTACTTTTTTAAAAGATATTTTAAAAAAAAAGTATTTTTAGAAGTTCATCCAAACACATTAAAGCCTTAAGAAAAAAGACTATAAGTAGTTGTTTTATATATACTAAAACACAAAAGCATTATCTATTAATTGTCTGAGTCAGAAATTTTTGTTAGTGAGGACAAATCCTTTCATTTTATCAGGTAAAAAACTTTTATTTAAAAATTATGATATTTGTTATATTTTTTATATGTAGTATTAATGTGATTATTATTATTTTTAGTGTGTATAAGCGTTAATTTATTTAAGAATAATTTATATATAAATCATGTATGATTGATTAATAATTATGTACATAAATATGACTCTATGTAATAAAATTAAAATTTATCTAATTAACTTTATTTTAGGTAAAAAAATTCAAAATTTGTAAGAGATAAAAATGATATGTTATATATATAGTGATAAATATATTTTTTAATAGGGGCATGTGCTCCCAAACCCACTAACGTGATACGTCCCTGTCCCCAAGACACAAAAGTTTTCTCTTAATAAACATTTTGATAAAATATATATTTTTAAAATAAAATAAAATAAAATAAAATAATGTAAATAAGCACAAAATTTTATATGCAAATATTATGACATAACACCCCCCACCTAAAAAAAAAAAAAAAAAGACTAGTATTCTATTACCCCAAGTCTTCAAGATAAGGATATCAAAGCATGTGCTTAGACTTAAGAAGGAGAGTCAATATCCAATGTTAATTTATAATTCCAATTGTCTTCCTTTGTAGAACTTAGTAATAGCGTATTTGGCATTGCTAACTATAATAATACTGGAGATAAGAATACACATCAAAACATGAAAAACACAGTCCATGCTTGGTTTTCTTTATCTTTATTCGTGCTGGTAATATAAATATACAGGACCACAACTTAGTATAATCCAACCGTGGCCATCATGGAGATCGATGAACAAAATGCTGATATTCCCTTTTACATTATCTCAACGATATGAAGGTAATTAATAATTTTGGACCCTGAGATGAAGGGCAACTTTCTAGTTGGACTCCGTGTTGGATCGCAATACATATTTCGGATCATGTATTTGTTGCCAAATGCTGAATGTGACTTGCCAACAGATCCTTCGTTTCTTCACAAAGCCAGCCCCGCCACAGCACTATGACTGTGAGAAAAGGAGACAATCTTGCTTATATCCCGTGTATGTTTCTTAATTTCTTCCTCTATTTAAGTCACTCATTAATTTGATGTGAGTTTGATTGACTGTGTAGATCAATTAATAATATTAAATAGCGGTAATCCTATATAAAGTATTTTGGGATTGTTTTGGATAAATTTATGAGAAAAAGTACTTTTTAAGTTTTTTAAGAAATATTTTTTAAAAATATTTTATATTTAGATACCAATGTTTATGAAGGATTTATAATTATTAACAAAAAATAAATAAATACTTATAAATAACAGAAAGTTATACCAAAAATCAGTTATTCTTTTCATTATTTTGAAACCTGAGGATTATTAACTTTTAAAATAAGTGGTAAATTTTTTTAACTTTTTTTTTAATATTGCATTGATGTACGTTTAAAAATATTTAAAATTATTTATTGTTAAAAAAACAAGTGTTTATTTATTTTTTTAAATCCAAACTGGGTAGAAGAAGCAATAATTTCTCAGGAAGACCATCGTGTCGTGAATCACGATGTCATGGGCTTGCTAATGCTCGACACAATTAGCTATATAGAAGCCCACCCACAACGAATGCCAACTTAACACGCATGCATTATATAGCACACATGGTAATAGGCACAATTATTGATCAAACACGAATGTTATCAACCACAGAATTGAACCCCGCTGATCGCTTCTGTTCATAAGGACGTGATAGATGTATACGTTCGACAATGCACCATCATGAATGCATCCTCATGCCATCGAGTATGAAAAGCACATCCACTCATTGGAAAGTTGAAATTGTTCCTTAAATACCATCGAGTATGAAAAGCGCATCCACTCATTGGAAAGTTGAAATTGTTCCTTAAACATCGAGTATGGAAACTATAGCTACTGATATTTTTGCGCTCACCTAGCTTGTTTGTTATTGCTAGAAAGAGAAAGAAAGAATATAATAGAAAAAAAGAAAAGAAGAAGTAAATGATTTATCATTCACTAAATCCGTTTTTAAAAATTAATTTTTTAGTAATGATATGACAGCTCTAGTTAAGTTATATATGTAACTACTAGGACATCCGTGCAATGAACAAGTGCATTTAATTTATTTTGTGTGCGTTTTAGTTTTTAAATAATTAATATTATTTTAAAAAATTTAATTTACTTTATGTGTGTTTTGATTTTCAAATAATTAAGATTATTTTAAAACAGTTAAATATTGTTTAATTTTTTATATAATATAAATTTGTTTTATGGACATTATTTAGTTTAATTGGAGTTAAAATTGAAATAAACTCAAAATCATTGAAATGATTGTTTCGATTTGATATTAGAAATAGTACTTTCAATTTTATATCAGAATACATGTTATTTTGAGCTTTTTTTATTAAAATTTAAAACATGTCATTATGAGACTTTTCAATTAGAATCGAAAACATATTATTTTGCATATTTTCGATTAGAATACATTCTGAGCTGTTTTGATTATAATAAAAAAATGACATTCTGAGCTTGTCTAATCGAATTTTACAATGACATTATGTTACTTTTTCAATTTAACAATGCATGCTCAAAATTGTTTGAAATTGAAAATTGTTATTTTTATCTCAACAAATGTCTCCTAATATTTATTCTTGAAGTATGAGTGATAAATATAATTATTTTGAATATTACTTTTCGAACTTGTAATTATTATTTAATATAAAATGTTTATTTCATGAATTGGTCTATATTATTTCAAATAGTTATCATTTATCAAAATAATTCTTTCATTTGAATTAACATTTATCTCATCGGATTAGTTTAAAAGCAAACTTCTGACTCTTACAAACAACAAATTGAAGAAAAGTTAATTTGATGAAAACACCCAAAGAATTGAAATAAAAAATAACAAAGATCAAATAAAGTATACTTTCGCTTGTTGACTTCGACCAAATTATACTAAACATGGTTTGAATGTCATTTGATAAATAATTGACTTGAACAGAATACTTAGGAAAGTACAATAAATTATTTAAAGTAACCTAATTTATTTAAATTGTTTAAAAATAATAATTTCATATAATAAAATGGACAAACAGTTGTTGCTTCAAAATAATCATAACTTTTAATCAATACTGTTGAAAAATGAGATTATCAAGAAAAAAACTTTTTACCATTTTAATCTATCTTATCCAAACATCTCACTTTTATCCCAAAAAAACTTTTTTTAAAAGCAGTTTTAGAAATAAGTTCATTATTCCCAAACACAGTGATTATATTTATAGAGCACCACAATGGCAATTCCTTTTATGAGTCTATTATTTACTATTGATTCAGATATGTTCAGATACATGTAAAAAAATTCCAAATGAGCTTATTAACAATGATAATGACACAATATTTCACTAATAAAAGTTACATGGGCTAGCTAGTTATGCCTTACCCACTCTAGATGTTATTTGGATGGAAGAGGCATCACAACATATTTGTAGCCTAACTTTTTTGGATATTTTTTTTTTGTGAATTAGAAATTCATTTTTCCTGTCATAATAAACTACATACTTCACAAACCAAATCTAACAATAACACCAATAAGATGGAAGGAAAATATTAAAAATAGAAAATAATCCAAAATAATTTAAAAGAACAAAGCCATACTTACAGAAAGATTAATTTATAAAAAATATTAATCATACAAAATCAACAGTAACCAACATGCATTGGTCAAATTCATGACATGGTCTCCATATTTGTATTATTAAATAAACAAAAAACATATCCTGACACTGCAGCAACATCCGTTGCTTATCTATATAGCAATTATATGTGCAAATCTAGTCCAAAGTAGTAGGATTTAGTACTTGTATGATTTGTTATAATAATTTCTTAGTACTTGTATGATTTATTTGATAATTTTTTAAATTTTTTGAGTTAATTTAAGTGTAATGATATAGTAGAGAAAGTAAAAAATAATTTATATTAGTTCAAAATTTAGTGTAAATTATTTAAATGATAGAAATTATTAGCCACGGCAACCATCACTCAAGAGGGGAGTGAATTGGGTGATTACAAATTTTAATGCAATTTTGAGAAATTAAGCATTTTGAATCACTGAAGTAATAAATGCAGCGGAACATGCACAACAATGGTACAACTATTATAGATTACTCAAATACAACTTGGGATATATGATGAATCAAGCAAATAAGTTAGATATCAAGTTCATAGAATAAAATCACCAAGATAACAAGATATGTAATAGATAAATAAACTACACTAAATACTAAAATTAAAGAGTGTAGGGAAGAGAGAATCAAATTCAAGAATTTATCCTGGTTCAGCCACCAATCACTTATGGCCTACATCTAGTCCCCAAGCTTAACTTGAGATTTTCTTCACTATCTCCTAGACTTCACGGGTGCTAGGAAAACTTTTGTACAAACAAGAGTACTCCTCACACCTTGAGATACCTCACCCTTATGTTAGAGCCTCTAATTCTTCAAGCTTCACAAGTGCTTGATGACCTTTACAATCAAAAACACTCACAATACCTTTGAGATACCTCTCACCCTTTGTGTCTGAGTCTCACTACAAGGAATACCTCACCCTTTTATCTCTTAAGGGATACCTCACCCTCTTACAATGATTTCAAGGTGAATAGAAAGAATAGAAACTCTCACAAGAGTAGATATACAACTTGAAGAACAAAGTATGAATGATAGAAAACTCTCTCAAGAGTAGATAATACAAATTGAAGAACAAAGGAATAGAAGGATTTTGTAATAAAGAGCCCAAAATATGATTTTAATGATTCAAGGATCAAATCAAGTGTTCAAGAGGTGTATAAGCTTCATACAATACTTATATATAGAGCCCAAGTGATAAAATAGTCGTTAGTAGTGTTTAGAAATGATTTTTTTATGAAAACTAACTGTTTATAATCGTTGAGAACGTTTTAGACTCGTGGTAATCGATACAATGCTCTTAGAACTCGTTCTGGGTTTTCTGGGCACTTGGTAATCGATTACATGGCTTCTGCCAACGTGGTAATTGATTACAGGACTTGTGTAATCGATTACAGCATTTTTGATTTTGAAATCTGATTTTAAAAGTTCATAACTTCTTCATTTCTTATCCGATTAAAGCGAATGACACTCATTGGAAAGATCTTTGAGTCTATTTTCAAATGAAATAAGTTTTAAAACAAAACTTAAAGTATTTTGAAAGATATGATTAAAAGAGTAATCAAAGGTCAGCTTTTCAAAACTCAAACTTGACTGTTTTTGAAAACTGACTTTAAATGGTCATAACTTCTTCATTTCTTATTCGTTTAAAGCAAATGGTCACTCATCAGAAAGATCTTTGAGTCTATTTTCATATGCAATAAGTTTCACAACAAAACTCAAAGTAGTTTGAAATATATGATTAAAAGAGTAACTAAATGTCAGTTTTGCAAAATACAAATTTAACTATTTTTTAGAAGTTTGAACTACCACAAAGACTAACTTTCCAAAAAGTAGTTTGTTGGGCATTTAAACATGTAAGAACAATTTTTAAATACTTAAAAACATATTTGAGCTCTTTTCTTGTAAAACCTCTATCTTTACATAGGAGAAAACCTAAAAGGAAAATATATCAATTATAGTCCTTAGGCTTCTTGATGTAATCTAAGCTTCCACAAATTTCTTCTCTTCAAATCTTGCAAATGCTTGGAACATCTTATCATTCTCATTCTTCTTAAGTTGAGCATAATTATGATCTTTTACTTTTTTGTTATAATGCTCACTTTTGGTATTTGGACTATCCTACAAAGTATTACTCACTTAAAACAAACATAGTTAGTCTAAATTCATAATTCAATATCTTCATATGCATGATTCATAAATGTATAACTCTAGTTAGTCTAACATACATATAAGACTTTCATAGATACATCCAAATAAGATATTTATTAATTACAAATAAATATGCCTATATAGGATGCAACAAAGAATACTTTGCACATTTTCATTTAGATAGAGCTAAATCCAATATTAATTTAATACAACTCATATAAAGCATTATTAGATATATTATATGAAGAATGTTACACATATCTCATTGCATGATTATTAAGTGAAATATAACTAGATAAAGTACATAATCATGCATGATTCAATATATCTCATTAAGTACATTTATGTAACATGATCAATATTCTTTTGTGATGCATTTGTCATCTATAAAGCATATTTATTAAGCATAAGCATCATTTTTTTATCTTGTATTTGTTATCATCAAAACTTAACATATTAAACTATTGAGGCAAACTTGTTTCCACATAAATAAATATAAAAAATTTATTTTTAGATCATAAATAATTAGAATAAATTATAATAATTTTTAGAGAATTAAATAAATTAATTTGGTATTTTTAATAAATAGAATAAGTGTTTAAATATCAAATTAAATATGAGAGTAGCTTGAAAAATTATAAAAATTCGTGAAGTTGTTAAATAGAGGATGAAAAATATTCTAGAAATGATTACGAGTTAGAATAGATACATGCACGCATATTAGTTTAATTCCTTAAGTTTATATTAATTTAAGAAAAAGTAATAGAGTCTAATAACTACCAAATGGTATGTATAAATAGTTATTAAATGATGTATATAGGAACTTAATGAAATTTTATAATTTTCTATAACACCTATGAAAGCTAGAAACTCATCGATGAAATATCAACGTATTTCTAAGTGACAAATCTCTTACACTCAATGGTAACCACACATTTTTTTGGTCTTATCTTCCTCTCTCCAACACCTTACCACCCAAAAACACACACTTCTCACATTTCTTTTCATTTATTCTCAACAAACAACAAGAAAGAAGGAGAGAAAGAGAAAAAAAAACCACCACGGCCACCATACTTCCAAGCTTTACATGAAGACCTTCTAACCCTCATCTTCTAAAGCCTTAGTTAGACAACTTCATCTACTCATCAAGCTCTACCAAGTGGTGCTCTTAAATCCATCATCAAGCATACTTCAAGTTCCTTCCTTCATCTTCTACGAAGTCAAGGGAACCTAAGGAGGGAGTTTACGTCTCTTCCTCCATACTTTTTACTCTTGATAGTGTGTGGGAGTTTATTTTTGTTGCTTGATTGTAGAGTGATTACTGAATTGCATGTTGATGTTCTTTGTGGTTTCGATTTTTGGAAGAATTGAGTATAAACTAATTAATTCTTATCTTAATAATCCTCCTTGCCTTTACATTATGTGTTTGATGATATTGGTTTTATTGAATTGAAACTCTTTGGAGAATTTGAAGGTGGGGCTTGCAGGTCCAAGAACATGAAGGGAAGGAGATTATTTTTTAATTCTTCTATAAATTGCTATAACTCATGCGTTTAAGGGTCTTTATTATGAAATTAATTTGAAAAATCCTATAGCCTTTGGTGCTCACTTTACTGAGATACACATAGAAGTTTAAATTGATGACTTTATGGAATTAATATGCAGTTTGTTTGTTAATATGTTAAATTAATAGGTTAGAATGATAGGGATACAAATTTCTTATTTGAAATGATGAGTTTAGAAATGGATGGCGATTTGGTGGAGATGGTAGAGATCTCCATAATGAGATTCAAAGCTACTTTTTGATTATGTTGTTGTTTGATAATTTAGATTGACAACTATTATTATACCTTGTGGATTTTGCCTTAAGAATATGTTGAGGCCTTGATGTTATCTTGACTGGAAATAAAGAGAAATGAATTGCTCTTCAATCTTGATTTTATTTGTGAGATTACCATGTTGTTTGGGTTATGAGGTGACTAATAAATTTTACTAGTTGTTTATTAAACTGTTTGAATTGTAAGTTGACTAGTATATTTTTTGTAGTAGAGTGATGTCCTGTTTTGGAAATGAGTTGGCTTATGAATAAGATAAGATGACTCGTGTCTATAGGATGAAGCCTAATCATTTTGATTCTTATCTCATGTATATGTGAGTTGTTAGCATTTCAAGTTACCTTGTGAATTATGTGAATTATATGATGATATGAGAAATTGTCACTTGACATGCTTATGAGATGAATTATGATGTATTGGAAATTGATATGCTCATTTAAAATGTTAAAGTTAAGCCAGTAATTGAATTAAAATGTAAAGTGCATCTTTAAATGCTCAAAGTTTAAAAGAAATTATACAAGATCCTCGTACCTGGAGTGATTCTTAGATGTTATTTTCTTATGAATGACAACTCATTGATTGATTGATTTGGCCAATGATGGATATTAGAAATAATCCTCGTACCTGAAGGTGATCCTAGATGTGATTCCTTTGTGAAAGGAAATTGATTAATTGATTTGGTCATGGTTACCTGGGATAATACGTATAACGATGGACTGTTACTTATAGGTTGAGTACTCAAATCTAATAAGTAGACTATCACCAAGTGTTGGGTAGTGTGAGGAGGTAACATGCCCTCCATACCTATTTGAGATTAAAAGACATGGGTCCAAAGAATAAGTTGAGAAAGATGATAATTGATGGGCACTAAAGAAAAATTAAAAGCATTGCTTGAGCATTGACACATCTTCAGGAATTTGCTATATAAATGACTAATTTGATAATGAATATTTGCATTTTGAGTTATTTGTAAAATATTCTATAGATAGTATGAGATGATTTATATGTAGTTATATATCTAGAAGGTTCTATGATTTATTGGTTGATGTGTATGTGAAGCTGTGTACTACCTGTGTATATGTTTATAAAATTTGTTGTCTAATGATTAAAATTGAACTTCTGCCCACAAGAAGAGAAAGGAAATAGTTTAACATCTACCATCTTTCTATGAAAAATTTTAAAATTGATTTAATTCCCTGAAGAAGTTGGAATTATTGTGATAATATCTATTTGTTAGAAATACTAAAAATTCTTAGAATTCTCACTCCGACTATTTTCTTTTCCATGGTAATTCCAACACATGATTCACCCTCCGTGTAGGGATGCAAACACTTGTGTGGTACTGAGACACTTCATACTTTTACTATCTGTAGTGACTGATTATTTTTTTTTTTTTTTTGTGATAGGCAACTAGCTAGTAAGTAAGTCATTTATTTATTTTTATCATTGTCATGTATTATATTTATGCAATGGTTTGTACATGATTTATATATGCCTACCAAAGCATGATATGTATAACTTTGATACTGATATAGAATATTGATGTACTGGATTGTATAGGTTATTGATGCCAGTATGATTTATACATGCTATGTATATAATTGTGTATTATAGGTATATGTTTGTGCTACAGGTTGGTATATGAAATTTCTATGGTACCCAATTAGATAAATGTGCAAGTTCCTAGAGTTCTATTAGGAAAACTCAAAGGACACTAAACAGATAGTAAAGAAATGAATAAATATTGGATGGTAACTCTGGAGGCATTCAGTCATGCTCTTCATTTGAGCAAAAATTAACCATCACAAGATTTGAGTAAGAAATAAAATTGGCATAATTAATTACCAAGGTAAGTAAAAAGTTTAACTGTAATATGTCTGAGACTAAGCGCTTCAGTGTAATCTGAATATATGTAACGTTCCAAGACTAATTACTCTACATATATCTGGATCAACTCTATCATAAAGAAAATAGAATAAACTAAATCAATAATTTGGTTTAATTCGGTTGATTGGTTTCTACCCTTTTTTTGGGGGGGAAAATATACAAATACTCCTTAAACTTTATCTCAATTTGAAATAACCACCATAAACTTTCGATTTTTGATGAAAGGTTCTTAAACCTACCTAAACTTGTAATAAATCCTTCCATATATATAAGTCTAATAAAAACCATTCATTATATGACTTGTATGTATTAATATACACATGATAATATCTAATTTATTCATATTATTTTTTCTAAAAGCATAAGTTTTTTCTTTCTTTAATTTGACTTCTTCTTAAATTATTCTATATTTTCTATTTCATGAAAATGAAAAATAAATAAAATGATAAAAAATTAAATAATATAGACAAATTAGATATTGTCATGTGTATTAATTAATATAAGCAAGTCACATAATGATGGACTTTAACTTAATTAGTAAAATAAGGGTTTGTGTGCATTTTTCAAAAAGTTTAAGGACCTCTCATCTAAATTTAAAAGTTTAAGGTGCCATTTCAAAACAGGTAACGTTATGGGGGTGTCTATACAATTATTTATTTAATATTTTTTTACCAGTTGCCACTTGTAATTGTGGGTCGTGCCTTGTTTCCGTGTATTTTCACAGTATTATGCAAGACAAAAGACCTTTTGGTGCCATTTGGGTTTTACTTGAAGAAAATTTAGAGTTCAGGCCTTGATTGCGTCTCCCATGTTGGACTAGGGAGAATGAAAATAGATGAGGGAAGGATTTGTCATTTCATTTTGGGCTACAGATAAATTGTAGAGATGTATCATAGTCTAGCCCGCTATTCATTTCTGCGTTAATGTTTTTGAAGTCCAAACTGTTTTGGCGGATGTTCCACCAATTAGGACCTGTCCAAGTTGATCATGGCGATGTTTAAAAGCACAAAAAGATTTATGAGCAAAAAAACAAAGCAGAAAACAGTGTTGACAAAAAAAAAAAGTAGAAAAAATAGCTGGCGCTCTCATTGAATGCAACATCTGCAATTACCACCATGTTGCTATTTTTTTCCCCGTTTGTAATTGTACACAACATGGAACAGTTTACAAAAGGAAGAACCATACCTGAAAATAGAAGATGAGCTTCTACCACATTGCCAGCAATACCATTACAAAGTGGTTGCCCTTGTGCAAGTGCTTATCTCTCTTGAGTTTTCAGCTGTTTTGTACCATTTGTGATGAAAACTGAAGACCAATTGTGCTTCTTGGAGCTCAAACTCTTAATCAGTGACACTGGATGAAAACTTTTCTCTCTAACAGATTTTATCAGCTGTCTAGAAGCTTGTTGGTGGCTCATATTAAAATAACTGAGCCTAATCCACACCAAAAGCTAACTTAAGAGAAGAAAACTGTTCAAGGTATTATAAATAATTTTTACTCATATATTCAATCAATGTAAAACTTATTACACCTTCCTCATGTCTAAGACTAGACATCTGAAGCATAAAGTTTATAAGACTAGACATTTACAGGTGACCCAACTAAAATAAGTTATGATACTATATTAAAATAAACTGTACTTAACTCCACCAAAAAACTATGCAAAAGTTCACACGCATGATATATCTGGTGTCTGTCTAGCCATTTTAATTCCCCTTTAGTCACCAAACTAATACCTCACTACATTGGATAAAGAAAAATAAATTGACTTACAGGTTTTTTCGGTTTACAATTGACTCATAGTTTGATTATTATATATCCTTACACATAAATAAATTGATTATTATGTCACAATCATTCCATTTTCTCATGTAGGATCAAATCAACTATCTGTGTAACTGTAAGTAGGATTTTTCTTATTTGAAGCTTAAGGTGACTCGCAAAATTGAATGAAACTGCCAGTTGTATTTGTTGCATGTAGTGGCAGCTACATCATGTAATGTAAGCCATTGCAGCCTCCGTCAATTTTCTCTTTATGACGGCATCTACAAAAGAAGCCGACCGTGTATGTTGGAAATTTCCGTATAGTGAACAATGCATCTTCCAGGGCATAGCTTCTGCTGAAACTTAATCCCACTTTCTGTTGGAACAGGTCAAACTTGACGAACTTTTCATTCCTCGTCAATTTGACAATTTCTTTGTCTCTGCGTGTACGAGCAGCCTTTGAAACCAACAATCTAATTTGAAACAGTTAACAAGTATAGAGTTTCCCACTGTGCCGTATGGTTTAATTAAACTTTCAATAATTTTTTTTTATTTTAATTCTTTACCACTTTTTTTTGTTCTCAATTTAACTTCTCACAAAATTAATTTTTATACTCCAATCTTTTATTGGTGGATATTTGCATCAATTTAGTCTCTTCATAAGATAAAATTGAGAGAAAATTTTATCAATAAGAGATTCGATTTGATTAATTGATCTGACTAAATTGAAAACAAAAAATTGGTAAAAAATATTTTTTATATTTTTACTTTGCATGTTCAAATATCTGATTTGTACTACTTTATCACTGAATCTTCTCATAAACTCCTTAAGTGACTCATTTCGTCCCTGCTTCAAGTTGATCAAGCTTGCTGAAGTTTTTTGATGAATTCTACTAGTGGAAAAATGGGTCAGAAACCTGGTTGATAATTCTGAGAAATCGTTGATGGCTTCAGCTTCAAGAGTGGAGAACTAGAGGAGTGTCGTTTTGTTTAAGTGTGGTCGGAAAGGCTCTACATTTAATCGGATCCGTTCCACCACTCAATAGCATCATTGAGTTAAACATATTCAAATGCTTCTGGGATCAGTCATCCCGTCATATAGTTCCATGGTCGGGAGACAGAAGCCCTGTAGGAGTGGGACTGTCATTACAAACTCGAAAAATGGGTGGTTGATTTATCGTTGCGCATTTCTGGCCGGTGTGCTTTGGACCAAGTTTTCGGTGTCTCGACGGCTACTTTCAGCCTCATTTTCTAGTTTTACACGTTGAGCCTCCCTGTTTGCTATCTGATTAATCTTGACTTGAATGTCACGAACGGCTTGTATTAGGGCTTCAATGTTGTTAGATTGGACATTTTCCTGGTTTGCTATTTCATTGTTGATATTGCTCCTGGTAGTGACCATGGTTGGTTGTGTGGGTGGCTATGTGCAGGTTGGTTGTGTGGGTGGTTGTGTGCAGGTTAGTTGTGCGGGTGACTGTGTGCAGGTTGGTTGTGGGGCAGGAAAGTTTTACCTTGCATTATGGTGGGTGTTAGATGTTTTGGACTGTGACCAAGACTTAGGTCGAAGGACCAGGAAGGCTCGTCGAAGACCTATGAAGAAGGTGGCGGCGAGAACTGTAAAATCTCAAAAATTATTTATTTCATTATAAATAATTATTTTACAATATTTATGATTTTTGAAAATTTTCCTAGAATTTTCTAAATTGTTTGATTATTTTAATATTTTTCTCAATTTGCTTGCTCGCTGAGTGAGGTCGAGAAAATGAAATATTTTCCCTGAGATCGAAAAACTTTGAACTGTAGAGACGTCGATGGGGGATCTTACTAAATCCGAGGCTGGGCATAGTTTACGGGATTTTTGTTTTTCTAGATTTTATCTGATAAATGAAATCACAGTATATTTTATTATCTGTGAGATAATAAAATATTATTTCTACTAACTGTAATATTTATCCACTAAGTAATAACTCTAACAGATTATTTCTATCTGATCACTTTTATGATAGCATCTAAGTGACACCATCACCCTTCACTTTATCGAGAAATGTATGAAGCTTCTCAAGGAAGCTTCAAGGAAGTTGCAAGGAAGCTTCCTATTAACCACCACACACTCTCTCCTCTCAAATGGGTTGCACGGCTGGAAAGGGGGATATGGCAAAAATTATCATCTTTTCATTTCACACTCATTCACCTATCACTTTCTCTCTCATCTTTCATTTCTCTCTCTCACTTTCATGCTCTCTCATCTCTCTCTCACGCACACTCTCCTCTCTTCCTCTCTTCTCCCACACGGCTGCACCACCATTGGAGGCCATTTTCACTAACTTGTTAAACTACTTCCATTTCTTACATCTTATTCTCATCCTAAGACTTTTCTCTTTGGGGGTCATCTCCTAAATCTTCCTCTTTCATCTTCCACCATTGAAGCCCAAAGCTTGAAGCTTTTGAGGTAATGTTCTTGATTTTCATTTTCTCATCTCATTTTCGTGGTCATTGGCTACCATTGTGACCAAGGACTCCTTTTTCAAGCTTTGATTTTGGATTTCTTGGGTTTTATCATCTTAGGGATTTTCTTGGAGGTGTTAGACAAATTTCAAGAGGTATCAAGGAGCTTGTTCTCTTGTCTTCTCTTGAGGTAAAAGGAAGATCATCATCTTCAACCTATCTTGGTGGTGAGAAATCCATGTGTGGGTTACTCACTTTGTTGTGTAATTTTCTTTGGTAAAGTTGTGATTAGTTGTGTTGTATGATTTTAATATTTGTTATGGTATGACTTAATGATTTAGTTGAGCTATGAGTGCTTGTATAGCATGATTATGATGTTGTTGTCGAGGTTCGATGGTTTGGTTTGGGTTAAAATGGTTTAGAGACTCTGTTTTCTGCAAATTTGCGCTTTGTAATCAATTACATGGTTCATGTAATCGATTACCAAGCTTCTGGAGCTGTGAAATGTGTTTATGGGAAGTTTGTAATTGATTACATGGCTCATGTAATCAATTATAAGGCTTCTGGGCAGCTTGTAATCGATTACAGGGAACTTGTAATCGATTACAAGGCTTCTGGGCAAGATGTAATCGATCACATCCAGCTTGTAATCGATTACATGGCTTCTGTTAGGCGTGTAATCGATTACCAAGACTATGTAATCGATTACCAGTCCCCTAAATTGAGGATTTTAGTCTGAAAATGATGGAATTGGAGCTCTTTAACCCTGATAACTTATATACAAATCTTAAATCTTGAATTGATTGATTAGCATTCATGAAATTGTGAAAAGACTATTCGTCCTAGCAAATTTGAGAAATGACTTCATTATTACGTTGAATCATATGTGATTGATTTATGAATTTGAACATCTATAATGAGCATGATTGAAACATACATTAGGAAAGTCCAACATGATGAGCATTATGCTTTTGGAACAGAAGTACTGGACCCAAAAACATCAAGTAGACGATTTAGTCAGATGAGGTTTGCTCTTATAACCAAAAACATCAAGTAGACGATTTAGTCAGAAAGGACTGATTATCAGAGAAAACCTAAATATCGGTGGTACTATGTAGTCGTATGGACAGTTATATAATATCATTGATACAAATGGTATTGAAACAATTGTATGGACGGTTGCTTACCATTGGGAATGGTACAACAGAGAGTTGGTCCCGTTGAATATGCATTTGTGCATTATACAATTAAGGCGTTTTATGCCTAGGAGTGAACGAGAACTTACAGGATATTGGGGCCTTGAATAGACCTATGGGGACGCCAAGGCGCGGTGATTTACTTGTGATTATGCTATCACATTGTATACCCCTGGCCGTGAATACTGTTGCAACACACTGGCAGCCTGACAATCCACTATTCTTTTCGTGGCCCGGCGTAGACTATCTATTGAGGGGGGACAGATCTTCTGGGACGTTCATCTCTGAAAACCTTGAGTTTAGCTCCATGGAGTAGGAAATGAGTACATTGTACATGAGGATGGTCAACATACGCATTGTGCATATGCATGGTCAGATCATACATTGTCATGGCATGGTCAACATATATACTGTGGAGACATAAATATTTGTTATATATCTATAGTGGATACTTGTTGTTATAGTGTTGTTGATATTTATATTATTGTGGAATATGCTTCCTGATGATATCTATGCAAATGTTAACTTGAATGTATTTGTAATATCTGTATGTATGGAATGACTACGTCATTTGTGTTATATTCATTTGCTGCCATGTTGGTAATAATGTAGGATATCTCACATCTTCGTTGTATTATCCCACTTTATTTTGTGTTCGATAAAGGCTGTGGAGGGGACACGGTTGAATTGGCTGGATGTGGTTGAGTTGACTTTCTAGTTCTTGTGATGGCGTTGAGACAGGAATTCCTTGGAAACGAGCGAATGCAGCTTCATGGGGGCATTGATGCCTAGTGGGTCGAACGAGACACCGAACATTTCATTGTATACAGGAGTAGTGGCTCTGTCCACAGGTAGTACCTATCTCGGGGTTACTACCTACCCTTTAGTGTCTTGGTACATGTCTGTTGTTATTTGGGTATGTAAGTGTTACGTTTTTATGTTAATAGTACCTTGTAATCATTATATAGATATATATATATTTAATGTACTTCACTCTGTAATTGTACTTTTGGGAGCTATGCGATAAACATACTTCATTCATGGCTCATAATTTATTTATATGCAAAATGGTTAAATATGAAAAACTTGTTATTTGAGTTGTAGCACGCCAAAATTTAGTGACCGTGGTATAATGACGATTGTGTCGTGGCTATTAAATCGAGGGGTGTTACAAGAACAACTAAGGACCTAGGCTGGCCAAATGAAGGCTAGATTAGAATGCTAGGTTGGTTGACTTACGTGTTTTGGGTGAAAAGCAGAACATACCTAGCTCAAATGGCCAAGTCGATTTTTGAAGGGCTCCCAAGCTGAAGTCACTGGGTAAAACGTTGGGCGAGACTCTCACATGTCTAGCCTGGTTCCACCTTGGTGATGACCGTGATAAAGTATAAGACCGTTACCAACCATGGTTGGGGCACTGATTTTGGGTCACGTTGGCCAGACATAGGGTGCATACCATGTTCCTGTTATCAAGCCAATGATGGCTTAGGTCAACCTGGATTAGGTCAAGTTGACAAGAGTTAGTTCAGGTTATCAAAGTCCTCATTGGGCCGGGCCAAAAACTAACCAGATAGGCTCGTAGCTAGTTTAGTACGATCCACAACCCCCTAACTTGAACCATCTGTAGAGATGGGTCGAGCTTATGATTTGGCAGCTCTGGGATGGTTCAGTTATATATCAAACGATTATTGATCTGGCTAATTTTACTAAAAGACTTTTAATGTGACACGCCACCTTTAACAAAATAATTTGGATAAATTAGCTTCTTAAGAATAATGTTAGATCTAATTAATAAATTAATTAATGGACTAAAATTAATCAACAAGAAAAAAAATAAGGACTAAAATTAATACAGAGTAAAAATAAAAGAATAAAAGATTAATTAAATAAAAATATCTATATTCTGAATCAGTTAAATCTGATATAATTTTTTAATTTATTTTTAGTTTCGCCGCTTCTTCATTTAACTTTCCGTTTAATTGTAGAATACTAGAATTGGACAAATAAAATCTTTTAAATGTGAGTAGCGTAGATTAAATAGTTTAATTTTAGACTTTTTAGTATACAAAAAAGATTGGGATGTAGACGGTTTCAATGATTTTCAAACAAAACTATGCGTAGCGTAGATTAAATAGTTTAATTTTAGACTTTTAGTATACAAAAACCTGAAAAAGATTTTCAAACAAAACATATTGGACAGTGGACGGTTCTACCACGCATCAACCAAGTAGGTGATTAGCTCGTTTATTTGTATTTATGAAGCATAGACAATATTGATACGGGACACGATACGGATATGAATATAGAAACACATTAAATTTAAAAAATTATAGGACACGATATATATATATATAATTCATAATTTATAAATATAATTTTTATAAGTTAAAAAATTTATAATATCTTACTATATGTTATATGTATCAATATTTACTACTAATAAATTCATCTAAAAAATATGAAGCATAATTTTTATTGATGTTTTTTAAAAAATCTCCTAAACTAACTTTTTTTAATAAAATTAATCATGTACAAATACATATGAGTCTAAAAAAAATTAATTAGAGAAAATATTAGTATGAGGTAAGTTTCAGTGATGACGAAGTTTGAATCACAGTTTGATATGAGTAGAGTTAGAAGGAGCAGATGAAAATAAAAGTGTGTGAAAAAATAAAATTTAAAAGTCTAATAGTGACGTGTTCAAATTATGTCTTAGCTATATTTAAACATGTTTGAAATGTGCTCAAATTTATCTAAGATATATCCAAACTAAAAATAATAATATTTTTAATTAAATATATTCAAACACGTAAAATATGTATGTTATACAAATATCTCCATATATTTAATACGAATACGTATTCGATATGCAGACACACAATTATGATTTTGGCGTGTCCGTGTTTCATAACTTTGTATGTTTGTTTGGTCTATTCTACAGAACAACTCAAGCAAGCAAAACAATACCTATAAATTTTGTTCATTCTTTCTTGGAAGCTGCTGTGAAGTTAACTCTATGTAAACTCTTCTTCTTATCTAATTTATGGATATTTCTAAAGAGTATTTTAATAATATTTGTTAAGATTTCAAAATAAGAAATTTTGTATGAAAAATAGAATATTCAATGCATTAATAATTAAAAAAACTTATATTTTATATAAAATTTCTTATTTTGAGTTCGTTACGAAGTAAATATTTTTCAAACAAAACATATGTGGACAGTGGACGGTTCGGCCACGCATCAACCAACCAAGTGATTAACTCGTTTTGTATGTTTGTTTGGTCCATTCCACAGTGACATGTCAATCAAGCAAAACAAGACCTATAAACTTTGTTCATTCTTTCTTGGAAGCTGCTGTGGCCTGTGATGTTAACTCGATGTAAACTCTTCTTATCTAATTTATGGTTTTTTTTAAAAGAATGTCCTAAGAATACTTGTTAAGATTTTAAAATAAGAAATTTTGTATAAAAAATAAAATATTCAATGCATTAGTAATTGAAAAAACTCTATTTTTTATTAAAAAAATTATTTTAAATTTCTTAACAAATATCTTTAAGGAATTGGTTAAAAAAATCTCTAATCTATTTACAATATAAAATTTGAATCACCTAACAAGAATGTTTTACAATAATAAATATAAAGATAAAGTTATACTTCCACTTATTTTTCACATATTTAATTTATTAGTTTTACTATATCTTCATAAAGTATTTTCTAATTAATTTTTTAATACTTAATAAAAAGTATTAAATAAAAAATAGATACATTGATAGAATTAAGATTCTCCTTCCATCAAATCAATGAGAAAACGAAGATTAAAAGTATTTAATATTTTTTTATTTAATAATTAGGAATATTATTAAGAAGAATGAGAATTATTCTTAATTTATAAAAGAGTATATTTTAATTTTTTTTAATAAATTTTAACACTTTTGTTTTTTGTATGCATTCTAACACTTTGGTTAACTATATTTAATTTATGTGTTACATCTTCGCATAAATTTATTACATAAAAATATTTTGTTTTTATGGATGCACGTGTGTTTCATACTTTAAATATTTAGTTTTGAACCTTTGACAAGTATATAAGAGAATATACTTTTTCTAAATGTATCATATCAATGTGGAGATCGATGTATATTTTAAATTTCTCAGGAGAGATTTAGTCTCCATTTAACACAAAAATTAACTTAAAGGTATCCTGCGTTAATAAAAAAGAAAAAAAATTGACAATCTGTATAGAAGATTTTTTTTTTTTTGGTCACAGCGTCATGTGGGAGTGGGACAACTATCTTTTTCATTGCTTATTAGTTATTAATAATAGTGGAAGTAAAGAACAAGTTGAACGCGTTTCTGCATCTCCAAACAGTAACACTGCCCTCAGCCATTGACCTTGACTTGCAACTCAAAATGATAGTCACGGAACCATTCTACCCTCCTTCACACTGTTCCTACATTTATATTTGGAGGAGCAAAATTCATAGTTTCACTTTCACTAACGCCCCTTATCAAAGTTCTGTGCTCCACCCTCCAAGTCCAACCGTTTCTGTTACTCCACCCAACACCAAAGCTCCAGCAAGTAGCATTTAGTTATGTATCCACCAGTCTCTGACGAAGCAAAGCCAATGTACAATCACAGCGGCGCCCCCACCGGTTTCCCGGTGAGCTACAGCAGTTCAACAACCTACTCCGCCTTCTCCACCGACAATTCCCACTACCAGCCACCACCACCTCCCCTGCCCAAACCTCGAGTCGAATGGTCCACCGGACTCTGTGATTGCTTCTCCGACTGCAAAAACTGTAAGTCCCTCCTCTCCTCTGCTTCACCCCACTATAATGACTAGTGAAGTGAGTGATATATATGTGTATATACAATAAGTACTACTTTGTGTTGAAATTCAATTTTTTATTTATAAAGTTCGAACTAACTCCTCACTATTTGGTCATAGAATCTCAGATCAAGTACGAACTGCGTTTGGTTTTATGCCTAACAATAATATATAAATGTCTAATTTGTTTCAGCTTGCATAACGTGCTGGTGCCCATGTGTCACCTTTGGCCGAGTTGCAGAGATTGTTGACAAGGGATCTACTTGTAAGAAAACTGGTTTCCGTGAACAAGTTCAATTATTAATTAATATCTGAGAGTGAAATCCACATTTTTTGTGTGTGGGGGGGGGGGGAGTGGGGTTGTATGAATTATAATTAATGAGTGAAACTAATTATTGTTTGATTTGTGATTTGCAGCATGTGGTGCTAGTGGGGCTTTGTATACGCTCATTTGTTGTGTGGCTTGTTGTAGTTGCTTGTATTCTTGCTTCTACCGCTCCAAGATGAGACAGCAGTACAGTGTGAAGGGAAATGGTTGTTTGGATTGCTTGACTCATTGCTGCTGCGAGCCCTGCGCCTTGTGCCAGGAATATCGTGAGCTTGAAAACCGTGGATTTGACATGGTCATTGGTATGAACTAACAACTGTTTCCCTCTATGTGACTGCCCTTAAATTTTTTATATGGTCTTTCTATTTTTTTTATCTACTTTTTATTTCATCCTTGTTTTCACTCTTTTCTTCGTTCAATATTGGCTGTAGGCTGTAGCTGAACACGTCTTAGAATAAAATAAAAAATTATTTGTCTTAACTGTCGCCTGGTTGTTCTGATTGGGCTGTCTTTTGATTCTTCTCTTCCATCAACACAGGTCATATAGCCGCCATTCATGCTTCAGTTATCTTATAACTATTTTTTTTCTCTTAACTTTAATTTCCTCACAAGGTTCTTTTATTTTCTGAGATTTTTTTATATGGAAATCTTATTTACTTTCTTCATAGAAAATTTCTCCTCTTCCATAAATCTTACACGCTTTTGAATGAGTTATCAATCCTTGATCATTGGTTTGTCAAAATTAAGTTCTTACTATAATACTCATGTTAATCTTTGAAATTCCCTACAAAGGAAGCAATCATAATAGGAATAACAATAAGGATAAAGTTTAAAAAATAAATTCCTTATTTTATAGAGAAATTCGTTTTTTTAATTGATTTTCTTTGAAATTGGTTAGGATGGCATGGAAATGTTGAGCAACGGAGCCGGGGAATAGCCATGATTGCAACAGCTCCAACAGTTGAGCAAGGCATGAGCCGTTGAAGTGGGGATCTATTTATACATAATACATGAAATTCTGTAACTGATAGCAATGTGTTGTCCACGACGCTTGAGTTAGATCTGAAGATCATTTACGTTAGGAGAAATTCTTAGCTAGCTATTGCCTAATATATTATTTGTTAAGCACTTCATTTAATTATTATTATATGTAAGTGTTTAGCTCACATGTTTAATCTTTTATTAAACTCACACAATATTTAAAGTTTGGCTTGAATATAACTTTTTTTTCACTTTCTTTTCTCTCACATGTTATTAATACATACATGGGAAACAAAATTTAATATTTAATATTTAATCAAATAAAAAAAATTAATGTTTAATCTCTTCTATTTCAAAATTGAAACCTACCCACTTACGGTATTTGTCCTTATTTTTCTGAAATTTTTCATTCAACTAAATTTTATCTTATTTTATTGTATTTAATATTTAATTTTGTCCAAAATCAAAACATGCTCCACGCTATTTCTCCATCTTCTCAATTTGTTTTCGGTAAATTTTTGTTTTACTCAATTTTATTTTATTTTCTTGTATTATTTTTTCCTTTTTAATTTTAACTTTCTCTGTATCATATATGATCTTTTTAAAGTATTAGCACCTCTCAATTTTTGTTGTCAGCTTCTACACTGCTACTGTACTTCTCACTAGTCACTAGCCCATCCATTTTTGTTTTAAAATTTCTTAAAAGCATTCATTTTACTAAAATTCAAAACCACAGAAAAACGATAAGATTGCTCATCTAATGGATAATATTTCTCGTACAATTAAAATACACATATTATATTTATATCATAGATTTATGTGAGAGAAATATTAAATTAGACTGTATGTTATTATAACTTTTCTGTAAAATACATAATAAATTTGTGAGTGAATTAGATGAAAGTTATAGTATTTTAGTTGAACGAATAATATTGTCGTTATCTAATTTGTCGCAAGCTATTTTATGTGAATTTTTGAAACATGTTAAAGACGTAACACAATTATATTATAAATTGAAAATAGTTGAGAAAATTTGAATTTATTTTTTTAGAACTTCCAATTATATTATAGAAAAAATTAATATTTCAGCATGAGAAATCCTTTTAAAATTTTTTTAATGTTTGTTTATGTTATTTCAAGTGTTTAAGGTATATTAAAAAGTTATTTATTTAATGATATTAAAATGATTGAAATATTAAAGTTTGCTTAAATTTATATATTTTTAACATTATTATCTGAATAATATAACAAGAAATGGTGAGAAAAATAATAAATATTGTTAATGTATTAGTAGTGATTACATTATACATTTTATAAGGAATATATTTTGAAAAAGAATTATTTTTAACATTATTAACATTTTTTTATTCTCAATATATTAGTGGTTACTATGTCATAGTAAGATCTAATAACGTAAATTAAATTTTTCACAATTATTTTTAATTTATAAAATAATTATATGAGTTTAATTTTAATGCATTGTAAGTGTAAAATAAACAATTTTACACTATCATTTCAATGATATTTGATGTACAATCTTAAGGTACATATCACTTCACATCATACTGAAGTGGTAGAATTAAAGGGCAAATGTATAAAAGATAATATAAAATTAATTATAATTAAATAATAAAAATTGTGTACACATAAAATGATATATGTATAAGTATAATTTAGTAACATTATTTGTAAGAGTATATATGTTGAGGGCAAAATTGAAAAGTGCTCGTGCTTATAAAGATTCACAGCAACAAAAAAGGTTAAAATTGCAAAAAAAAAATTAAAAAAAAATTTTAAAAAAATTAGTCTAATAAAATTGAAGTCTGTCCCACGTAACTTAAAATTGAAATGCTAGTGCTAGTGCTTAAATAAGATCATATATGACATAAAGAAAGTTAAAATTGAAAAGAAAAATATTAAGAAAATAAAATGAAATTGAGTAGAAAAAATTTACTAAAAAAAATTGAGAAGATAGGGAAATAACATGGAGCAGGTTTTGATTTTAGAAATAAATAAATAAATAAATAAAACAAGATAAAATTGAATTGAATGAAATGGTTCAGAAAAATGAGGAGAAATACGTAAGTTGGCTGGTTTCAATTTTGAAAAAAGATTAAACATTAAATTTTAAATTTTGTTTTACATGAAGTATTAATTACATGTGAGAGAGAATAAAGAGAGAACAAGTCATATTCAAATCAAGTTTTAAAAGCTGTGTGATTTAATGAAAAGTTAAAACATGTGAGTCATCACTCTTTATATATGGGTTATGGCAGTAATTAAGTGAAATATCTAAGAGATGGTGTATTAAATAGTATCTAATTAAGAATTTCTCTTATTAGCTTATAAGAATGTTACATTATTGTTACATGCTCCATTATGAATGCGGTATTACAATGTATGTAGAACTACCAACTAACTCGTGTAATGTACGCTTTGTTTAATATAAATTTTAATGTCTTAAAATTATATTTTATTAAATGTTTTGATGTGTATAGACTATATTAATTAAATTTGGAACTAGAAAATTAATTAAGTAAATTTAGAAATTAATTAAGTTGATTCAATTTATAATTGATATGGAGAAAAAATAACCAAATAGAGTAGATGAGAATAAATAGGGAGAATTAATATAAAAGAAAAATTAATATAAAAGAAAAGATACATGTTATAAATAAATAAAAAGAGTAATTACATACATTTTGTTACTAACAAAGAAAGAAAAAAAAATCTTTCATAAACTAATGTTATAGTTTAAGGAGAGAAAGAATATCCAAAAATGAATTGCTTATTCTTAAGTATGATTTTATAATATAGGGATGGATTTCCGAGGTGTGAAGTAAATTGTACCTTCATTTTTTTGTGAAAAATCTTTCATAAACTAAGTTTTTTCTTTTTTTTCCCTGTATATTAGTCATTGAGATTATTTGAATATTAGGACCTTTATTCAAATTATCCCTTATTTCAATAACATGTACTATAAAAAAAGATGGTAATAACAGAGATTCTTTTATTCACTTAACCAAATATATATTTAAAGAGTTTTAATTTTGATATATGGTTAATATAAATTGTAATTTTACATTATTGGCCAATCAAATGTTATCACATTATTGAAAGAGTTTAACCTCTTAAATAATTATTACATGATTGAATAACAGTAACTTGTGAATTTAAACTAAACTCATATATTAGTTTAAAACTAAACACAGTTATAAACTTGTAGCTTATAGGGAACAAGCATGTTTAAATGTAGAGCAAAATTATTTGTAATTTTAATCATTAATTAATTTACATTCCCTTTAATTACTTACTGGTAGATTCACATGTCTGTTAATTTGCATTTTTTTATATAATTATATCATAAATTAACACTATATTTAATCTTATATTACAAAAAAATTGAAAACAAAACAAATGTGTTTGAATAAATAAAAAATATGCATTTATTTATTTAATATTGAGTGAAAAGAAGAAGTTAACTCTTTATAAACTACAAAATATAATGTATTCCAATATAATTGTAATTACTAAATAATTGGGCTGTGGGCAAGTTTCAACTACAATTTTATAAGTTTATTCTCCTTTTATATTAGTTTAATTACACATTAAGTGTTAAATGTCAATTTGAAATACTTTTAAAAGCGTTGGTTTTTTGGGTATTTAAAAATGTGATTAAGTAGAGGAGGAGTCCCTTTGCAAATAGTATAGATGATTCTTTATAATTACAAAAAAAAAAATCGTAAGTGGTTAAAATAATATTATTGAAGTTTGAATCTTCTACTACAATAATTATTATTATTTTTTAATCTGTACAATAACTAACTTTTTAATCAAGACAAAGTGAAAGTTACATATTTTATAACTTATAAGATTTATCAAAGATTTCTTCGATATTCCATTAGCCCACGGAAGAAGTCCTTTCACTCGCTTGAATGGATGGGAACATGTCGTTTTCCCCCGGGGGCCTTGGTGGTCTTTCCCATGCTGCCGACCAATTATTAAATGTGAATTTGTATCCCCGGTATTTACGAGAATAGCTTAACTCTTAAGATTTCTTTTGAGTTAAAGATAGGCTATTTTGAAAGGCGTTCTGGACAGCGACAGGGACCTAAGTCGAAAGACTAGAGAAGTTTGCTGAAGTTATATGAAATGGGTGACGGTATTATTGTTAATAGTGATGGACTTAAAGAATTTGGAGAGTGAGAGTAAAGGTAATAGATAAGTATAAAATATATTTTAAGTGAAAAAATATATTAATATATAATAATAAAAGATTAATTTATAATTATTTTTTTATGACATAAATAATTTTTTTATTATTAATATTATCAAATATATATATATAAATGATTTGACATTTAATTATGTGAGATGCGGCTTTAAAAAAATGTTATAAAGATTTTAATTTTTTTATGACAAATTTAATTACTTACACACTACACTACATGAGAATAAAGTTAAAAATATAAAGAGATAAAAATGTTAAATAACTATTGTGAATAAAAAAAAATTAAAGGTGAGTAGGGGCATGTGTCCCCATTATTAAACAAGTGGGTTTGTTCCTTACTATGGACTTAGGCTGATCAGACAAAAGTTAGGATCGTATGTTAGGTTGGCAACATCAAGTATTAGGATAAAAAGCGGAGCATGCCTAGCTTATGGTGTCAGGTCAGTTTAAGTAGGGTTCCAGAGAGCTAACTCTCCGATGCCTGTTTGCTCAGGTCATTAAGGATTATAGATGTTAAACGTGTGTTTTACCTTCTTATTATGGCGTCAAACTGCTGATGACTGTTGGTGAGTTTCATTTAGCACATGTATATCAAACTGTTACCCATTCAGATACAGATAAGTCATATTCAATTGATGAGATGGTGGTCGAGTGGACTCAAATCTTCTTAGGCTTAGACGAGATTTAAAATTGACTTATTAAGTATAAATATTCACTTTGCATAGTCGGTCTGACAGAGTTCATTTTAATTAAAATAGACCTATTATGTCTTAAACTCAAACGATGATCCAAACAATTATTTCATTAGTTTATATGATACATAACCCCTCAACTTAATTATATGAAAAGATAAGCCAAATTTATTAAGTAGGCTAAATATATTATAGGTCCATAAAGTCCAAAATCTAACTAGAGCTAACATTTAAATATACACAACCTTATATTGAATAGACATATATGCCAGCTCAATCAAAAATAAAAAAATGTTAGTTTATTAGTATACATATATTTATTATCATTTTCATAACATTAATAATTAATTCAAGCAGATCATACAATGGCTGACATTGACTTGCATTGGTAGACGCCAATTGCAATGATCGTTGAACCATTCCATGCTCACTGTTTCTCAAATTTTACATTTATAAATTGTAAAGCCACCCCATACCACACCAGACCCCTCCATCATATTCATACACTATCACCAAATTTTGTGCATCTTTTCTGCTATAGTTATGTATCCACCAACCTCAGATCATGCACACCCACCGTACAATCAGCACACTGCCACCGGTTATCCAGCGAGTTACAGCAGCTATAACCCTCCGGTTCCCCCGCCGGCACCACCTCCCCAGATCAAAGCAGAGGTTGATTGGTCCACAGGCCTCTTTGGCTGCTTCTCTGACTTCAAAAATTGTAAGCCCCTCATTAACATACATCAATTATATAACGTATAAATTTTTAATTAATGACGTGTTGTTTTGTTGATGGACTAGTAATTTATTAACTAAACAACACATATTAACAAAAAAAAAATTGTAGATTGTTAACTGATATAACAAAATTGGTGTGCATATAACAAAGTTGCTGAGCTATGCATATGTTTTATTCCTGTTCATAATAAATGTCTAATTTGTTTCAGGTTGCATAACGTGCTGGTGTCCATGTGTCACCTTTGGCCAAGTTGCAGAGATTGTTGACGAGGGATCGACTTGTAAGAAAATGGTTCTGTGAACAAGTTCAATTATTATATATGATTGTGAATATGAAGGCGAAATCCACATTGGAGGTTGGTGTACGAATATGAATGAGGCTAATTATTGTTTGATTTGTGATTTCCAGCATGTGGTGCTAGTGGGGCTCTGTATACGCTGATTAGCTTTGTAGCAGGTTTTGGTTGCATATACTCTTGCTTCTACCGCTCCAAGATGAGACGGCAGTATATGTTGAAGGAGAGCCCTTGTTGCGATTGCTTGGTTCATTGCTGTTGCGAGCCCTGCGCCTTGTGCCAAGAATATCGTGAGCTTAAAAACCGTGGATTTGACATGGTCATTGGTATGAACTATGAACCATTAGCCTCTATGTGACCGGCACCTGAACTTTTTTATTTGGTCTTTGGTTTTCACTCTTTTCTTCCTTCACTATAGGCTGCATCTGGAAATGTCTTGGATTAACTTTAAAAAAATTATGTCTTGACTGTCATCTGATTTTTTTAATTGGGCTCTATTTTAACTCCTCTCTTCAATAAATACATATCATAGTCAATCATGTTTCAATTATCTTACAATTCTTTTTTTTAGTAATACCAATTAAGAATCCACCTTAATGAGCCTAGGTGAGAAGTGGGGACATATGAGAAGGAAAATTGGAAAGAAAAACAATTGCGAGAATCGAATCTTCCTACTCTTCTTGCATATTCTTAACTCCAATCAACTGAGCTATCAACATAAGGATAATTATCTTACAATTCTATTTCTTTATCACTTCACTATTCTAGGTGTTTTACTATTTTATCAAATTTTTATGTGGGAATCTGATTTATCTATCTTCCTTGAAATTTTATCCACTCCCATAAATCATACTGCATTACTTGCATTTGAATGGAATATCAATCATCGGCTATTGGGTGACCTCTTGGACATGTTCTAACTATTATGATACTCAAGTTTAATCTTTGAAATTCCCAACAAAGGGAGCAGTCAAAATAGCAATAAGGATGACAGTTTTTATTAGTAAAGCAATATGGATGAAGTTTAGAATATAAAACTTTTTTTTTTCAATTTTATCTAGGAATTATTTCTTTTTCTTGAATCTATTTTCTTTGGAATTGGTTAGGGTGGCATGGAAATGCTGAGCAATGGAACCGGGGCGTAGCCACGAATCCAACAGCTCCAGCAGTTGAACACATGAGCCGTGGAAGTGAGGATCCATATGCATAATACATGCAGGTCTATAATTGATACGAGTTCACGTGGCCGCGATGCTTGTGTTAGATCTGAAGATTAATAATGTTTGAAGGATGGGTTATTACTGTTTTGTTGATTTATAGTTGTTGTAATTTATGTTACTTGTTCTTCATGCGGTATTACAATGTATGAGAATTTCCGCGGTGTGATGCAAGTTTTACCTTCATTTCGTATATTTATAAATTATATGATATGTAATTATATTAGAGTCATTGTGATGATTTGAGGATACCGATCCTCTACAGTTCTAGGGTGAATTGCAAAAAATCTCCATCATTTAAAGTAATATTTTAATGATAAAATATTTAACAAAAATATGACCAAATGAACTCTAACCGTTATATCTCAAATGAACCATTTGCAGTTCTTTTCTGAGCTCTAGGTGATCTGGATCCGATGATTTGAATGTATGACTTTTTATTCAAAATATCACTATCTTCAATAAAATATACTATATCAAAATGGCCAATAAAGTATGTTAAAATATACTATAGTTCTTTTTAGAATATTTAGATAGGATAATAATTAATTGTTATACAAGATATGTCATCCCTAAATATCTTTATTAAAGAGAAATACTATTAAGATATGGTAGTTTTCTATTATTTTAGCAATTAATTAGTTATTTACAAATAAGATCTTAAAATCTCTTAATCTGTTAAGAATTTGTTAGGATAAGATGATATTATGTTAATAAGTAGCAATTACCTATGAGGACTCTTATAGCTAGAGATCACAATTGGGTCAACTATGTTGGGGTACTCATGTTAGGTTTGGATCTGGGATACCAGTTTAGAATAAATGTCCTCAGCTCGATGCTCTAATGTGTCAGGGGAATGTCGGGGAACTCTATCAGAGGCCAACAGGAGCGCAAATATTCTCCCGAGCAAAGGGAATCATCATAAAGTGTCTCTAGATCAAGGTCCGCAATGCCATAGTGAGGGGAAAAGTAGTCCATGATCCCATAGAGGGGATTCACCATCTAGTTGCCCCCAACAAGGGGCGTTTACCCAAGCGGCTTGGGCAGTCTTAAGATCGCTTAACCTCATCATGACAACCTCTAGATGGCCTTATAGGCAAGGTTAGGCTCGTTGGGGCATGGGTGAGAACCTGTTTTGCTCACAGCAAGTCTACGGATAGCGGCCAAGTGGGTAACTCGCTTTGGCCTTGTTTGCAATCAGAATTGTTGTTCTTCCTCATAAATTGTGTGAATGCTTATGTCCTTAAAGCATGTCAAATGATTTTTTATGATAACAAAGTCAAAGATGAAGATCAAGTGCAAAAATGAAGATCAAGTGCAAAAGAAAATATCAAGATCAAAGAAAGGAGTCAAGAGGTTTATTTAGTCATAAGACTTAGAACATTAATGTTAAATGCTCTCAAGATTTCTCAAATGGTTTTTCAATATATCATTTCCAAAATAAGTGAAAATTCAAAGCTAAACATGTTTTTCAAAGAAACATTATTTTCAATCTTAGATTTAACACTTATGAAAGGATTTATGTTTAATCAAATGTCTTGAAGTGTTGGAAATGACTTACAACCTTAATTGGACTTGAAAAATGTGTTCAAAGGCTAATGTAATCGATTACACAGCAAACAGAGGCCTTGTAATCGATTACATGAATAACGTAATCGATTACAAGCAAGTCAGAGGCCTTGTAATCGATTACACCAAGTTAGTAATCAATTACAATGTGCCTAGAAAGGCAAGAACACATTCAAATAGTTATGTAATCGATTACATGGATATTGTAATCGATTACAAAGCAAGTCAGAAGCCTTGTAATTGATTACACTAAGAATGTAATCGATTACACAGAGCCTAGAAAGCCAAAAACACGTTGGAACAACAATGTAATCGATTACATTTGTTGTGTAATCGATTACACGCAATCTGACAGAATCCAACAGCTATATTAATGACATTTAATGCTTGGCTAAAAGTTCCCAACGGCTCCATTACTTGCAAAACTTATAAATATCAATGTTGGGTCTTCATTAGAGGTTGACCTTGGACCAAAAATTGATTACCAATACTTCAAAACGTGATTTAATCTTCAAATCCATTCTTGCTCTGTTTTTGTGAAAAACTTGAGTTATTTTTTGAGAGCATATTAGAGCTTTAATTTGTAATCATATATTCTTGTGAGAGTTTCATTCTATCAATCCAAATTACTTTGTAAAGAGGGTGAGACATCCCTCCAAAAGTGTAAAGGGTGAGGCATCCCTTAGTTGAAGAGACTCAAGCTTCAAGGGTGAGGTATCCCAAAGTGTTGAGTGTTAAAGGTTGTAAAGGTTGTCAAGCACCTATTGAAGCTTGAAAATATAGTAGAAAATCTTAAGTGGTTACTTAAGACTGGACGTAGATCACAAGTAGATTGGTAATTGAACCAGGATAAATCATTGTATTTGTTTTCTCTAAACCCTTCTCTTTACATTGAGCATTATTTTATTGAATTACTTGAATATTGTTTCCTTTGGCTATTGCATTTATAAGGAAAAGTGTTTATCTCATATATCCAATCATCTCTAATCATCAAATAGCTTTAACGAAAATTGTTTATCAAACGTTTTGCGAACTTGTTTTACATACTCAATTCTCCCCCCTCTTGAGTATTGAGACCACTTGGTAACAAGTGGTATCAGAGTTAGACTCTTATATAAAGAGCTTAACAGCTTCAAAAGAAGTGATGACTTCAAATGATTTTTCAAATGAAGGTTCTTCTATAAACAGACCTCCTTATTTCAATAGGGATGGTTATGCCTATTGGAAAGAAAGGATGAAATTTTTTATTGAAGCTATTGATTTAGATGTGTGGGACACCGTTGAAAATGGTGCTTTTGTTCTTACACATACTAAAGATGGTGTGAAAATTAATACACCTAAAAATGAATGGACCGATGATGATAAAAAGGAGGTTCAATACAATTTGAAAGCCAAGAACATCATCACCACATCCTTGGGATATGATGAATTCTTTAGGGTGTCAAATTGCAAGACCGCAAAAGAAATGTGAGATACCCTAAAAGTAACTCATGAAGGTACTAGTGAGGTAAAGCAATCTCGAATAAACACTCTTACTCATGAGTATGAATTATTTAGAATGAACCAATGTGAGAGTATTCAAGATATGCAAAAGAGATTTACTTATATTATTAATCATCTTATCTCATTGGGAAAGACATTTCCTAATGAGGATCTTATTAACAAAGTGTTGAGATGTTTAAGCAGGAATTAGCAACCCAAAGTAACGGCTATTGCGGAATTAAGAGATTTATTAACAATGTCTCTAGCCACCTTGTTTGGGAAACTTCAAGAACATGAGTTGGAACTAAATAGGCTCAATCAAAATGAAGAGCATGATAAAAAGAAGAAGGGAATTGCACTCAAAACCACCTCTTCTATAATTGAAGATGATGATGAAGATGGTGAAGAAGATGCAGAAAATGTTAAGCTAAGTGAGAAGAATCTTAGTCTCCTTGTGAGAAAGTTTGAAAGATTCCTAAAGAAAAAGGGATTTCAAAGAAGACCACCATTTCCTCAAAAGAAAGTGTATCACAAAGGAGAAGGATCCTCTACTCCTCCAAAATGCTACGAATATGAAAAATCAGGGCACATGAAAATGAAGTGTCCTATGTATCTCAAGAAGACAGAGAAGTTTGAGAAAATGCCTTCCAAAGAAAAGAAAGGAATGAGAGCATATATAGCTTGAGAGGACAATGACTTAAGCTCTTCCGATAGTTCAAAGAATAAAGAAACTCATATTTGTCTCATGGTTCAAGGAGAAGAAAATGGAGAGAGCAAGATGCCTTTCAAGAATTGCATGATGAATTTTTTAGGCTTACAAAAATAGTTTTATCTTCTAACAAAACAATCTCCTTATTAGTAAACAAAGTTGCTATTTTAAGCAAGGAGATAAATGAGCTTAAGATTGAAAATGAAACCTTAGGACTCATTGATGCTAATTCATTATGCATGGCTTGTTCCTCCCATGATTACACATCCATATCATTACCTTATTCATCATGAAAAGTTTTTGAAAAAGAAATTGAAGATTTGAACAACACTATTGCAAAATTTACTTTTAGAAGATACAACTTGAATGTGTTGTTAGGGAAATAAAAATGTGTTTTTCAAAAAGTCGGTTTAGGATTTAATCCAAAAAATCATCAAAAGTCTTATAAGAATTTCTTTGTTTCCTCAAATACTTCAAGTAGCCCCTTTATTAAATGTTTTCATTGTGGTAAGAAAGGTCACAGTGCATCCACTTGCAATGTTAAAAAGAATATAAACACCAATGTTGGAATCAAAAGGGTTTGGGTTCCTAAAGGCACCATGCCTAACTCTAACACACAAGGACCCAAGACAATTTGGGTACTAAAGGTTAAAATTTGAATGTGTGTTGTAGGTGTACTTGAAGACCAAAAGCTCAAGTTGGTATCTTGATAGTGGTTGCTCCAAGCACATGACCGGTGATGGCTCCAAGTTCTCCTCCCTTGCTTCCAAGAAGCATGGTCATGTCACTTATGGTGATAACAACAAAGGGAAGATCCTTAGAATTAGTAAAGTTGGTAAGATCCCTTCATCATCAATTGATAATGTTTTACTTGTTGAAGGACTTAAACATAATTTGCTTAGCATTAGTCAATTATGTAATAAAAGCAATAGAGTTATATTTGATTCCTCTTGTTGCATAATTGAGAGAAAGGATGATAAGCAAGTTAAGTTTGTTGGTCATAGAGTTAATAATATATATATGATTAGTCTTGATGATATTTCCTCAAATGATGCTAAATGCTTTATGAGTAAAGAAAATGATTCATGGTTATGGCATAGAAGAATTACTCACATTCACATGGATCACTTAACCAAATTGGTTTCTAAAAAATTAGTAATTAGTCTTCCAAAGCTCAAATTTAGAAAAGATAAACTTTGTGATGCATGTCAAAAGAAAAAACAAGTAAAGGTCTCTTTTAAAGCTAAAAACATGGTTTCAACTTCTAGACCTTTACAACTTTTACACATGGATCTTTTTGGTCACTCTAGAACTATGAGCTTTGGTGGGAATTACTATGCATTGGTGATTGTAGATGATTTTTCTAGGTTTACATAGACATTATTCTTGACCCACAAAAATAATGCTTTTCAATCATTTAAAAAGCTTGCCAAAGTTATCCAAAACGAAAAAAGTTTTTGTTTTGCATCCATAAGAAGTGACAATGGTGGTGAATTTGAAAACCATGAATTTGAAACCTTTTGTGATGAATATGACATTGAGCAAAATTTTTTTACCCCTAGAACACCACAACAAAATGATGTTTAAGAAAGAAAAAATTGATCTTTAGAGGAAATGACAAGAACTATGCTTAATGAGGCCAACCTTCCTAAGTACTTTTGGGCAGATGCGGTTAACACCACTTGTTATGTTATGAATAGAGCCCTAATAAGGTCAATTTTAAAGAAAACCTCATATAAATTGTACAAAGGAAGGAAGCCAAATGTGTCATATTTTCATGTTTTTGGATGTAAATGTTTTGTTTTGAATAATAGGAAGGATAACTTAGGGAAGTTTGATACAAAATCTGATGAGGGAATATTCATTGACTATTCTATACATAGTAAGGCCTTTAGAGTCTATAATAAACGAACTATGACCATAAAAAGAGTTTATACATGTTGCATTTGATGAAACTAACCCAAATGAGCCGAGAAAGGAGCTTGTTGATGATGTTGCAAAAATCTTGGCAAAAATGCACTTGAAAAATCAAGAGAAAGAGTCTAAGAAGCAAGAAGAGAGACTCCTTGATCACTCATGGCAAAAGGATTCAAAAATTATGGATCTATCCAAGGAATGGAGGACATCAAGATATCACCCTCTCGACAAGGTGATAGGTGATGTATCAAAAGGGGTAATCACTTGAAACTCACTTAGAGATGCATGTAATCACTTGGCTTTTGTCTCTCAAGTTGAACCTAAATACATAAATGAGGCTATTAATGATGAACATTGGATCTCGGCAATGCAAGAAGAACTAAATCAATTTGAGAGAAATCAAGTTTGGGAATGAGTTCCAAGGCCCAATGATCATCCTATAATTGGCACCAAATGGGTTTTTAGGAACAAACTTGATGAAACAGACTTAATAATAAGAAACAAAGCTAGGCTTATAGCTAAGGGCTATAATCAAGAAGAAGGCATAGACTATGAAGAAACTTATGCTCCCGTAGCTAGATTAGAGGCCATTAGAATGTTACTTGCATATACTTGTATCATGGATTTCAAACTCTATCAAATGGATGTCAAAAGTGTATTTTTAAATGGATTTATACAAGAAAAGGTGTATGTGGAACAACCTCCTGGTTTTGAAGATTTTAAAATGTCCAACCATGTTTTTAAACTGAAAAAGGCCTTTTATGACTTGAAACAAGCTCCTATAGCTTGGTATGAAAGGTTGAGTAAATTTCTTTTGGAAAAAGGTTTTTCTAAAGGTAAAGTTGATACTACCCTTTTCATAAAATATAAAATGTATGACATACTTCTAGTTCAAATCTATGTTAATGACATTATATTTGGAGCTACTAACAACTCTCTTTGTAAAAATTTTTTAAATATTATGCAAAGTGAGTTTGAGATGTCCATGATGGGTGAGCTCAACTTCTTTCTTGGTCTCCAAATCAAGCAAACAAGAGAATTAACTTTCATAAGCCAATCCAAGTATTGCAAGGAGCTGCTCAAGAAGTTTGGAATGGACAATGTCAAGCATATGACTACTCCTATGGGCACCTCTTGCTATTTGGACAAGAATGAAGGAAGTAAATCAGTAGAAATTACAAAATATAGAGGTATGATAGGCTCACTCATTTATCTCACTACAAGTAGGCCTAATATAATGTTTAGTGTATGCATGTGTGCTAGATATCAAGCTAATCCTAAAGAATCACACCTAAGTGCTGTTAAAAGAATAATAAAATATCTAATAGGTACATCACAAATGGGTTTGTGGTACTCTAAGGGTGCCTCATGTAGCCTTATTGGGTATTCCGATTCTGATTTTACTGGATACAAAATGGATAGGAAGAGCACTAGTGGGACATGCCACTTGCTTGGAAGATCACTAGTTTCTTAGCATAGCAAGAAACAAAATAGTGTGGCATTATCTACAGCTGAAGCTGAATATGTTGCAGTTGGGAGTTGTTGTGCTCAAATCCTTTGGATGAAACAACAACTCTTGGACTATGGTCTTGAGCTTGATCACATCCCCATAAGATGTGATAATACTAGTGCAATTAATTTGTCCAAAAATCTCATTTTGCATTCTAGGACTAAACATATTAAAATAAAACATCATTTCATTATAGACCATGTTCAAAAGGGTGATTGTATGCTTAAATTTGTAGAAATCACTAAGCAACTAGCTGACATTTTCACTAAGCCCTTAGCAAAAGAAGCATTTTTCTATATAAGAAATGAACTTGGTATTTTGGATCAATTATGCATAAATTGACTATTTGCTGCATAATCCTAAGACTAATGCATAACATGTTGGTTTCTGCAAAATCATGCCATTTTGCTGTATAATCTCTAAATTTTTAATCATATTTGAATCCAATACTAACTTGAGCGTCAGAGATTTCTCTTAAGTTGTTTTGCAGGTGCTCCCTCGTGTCAAAAGACTTCCAAACAACTCAACAACTTCTCAATTTCACTAAAAAAGGTGTAATTCTTGGTAAAAGTAGTAATTTTGCACAATTATGTTATTTGAATCATAACATAATTAGATTATATGCTTGCATGATGATTTGAATTGATTTAAGATGTTCTGGAACTGTTTTGAATAGTTTAAAATTGATTCTATGCTGTTTGGAATGCAAAATCTGAGTTTTAGTATGCTGGTAATCGATTACAAAGCCTTTGTAATCGATTACAAAGGTTCTGTCAAGCATGTAATCGATTACAATCAACTCAGAATTCAGGTAATCGATTACACCAACAATGTAATCAATTACAAGGTTCCCCAGAAGCATGGTAATCGATTACACAAAAAATGTAATCGATTACATGAGAACCAGAAGGCTTGTAATCTATTACAAAACTAATGTAATCGATTACACAGGATTTTTTAAAAGCATTTCTGACGCTCGCAGGGTTTATTTTTCAGAAACCTTTCAGTTTCTTCGTCCTCCTCCTCTGCTCCAACGCAAACCCAACCTTCCAATCTCTCTTTTCTCACTCAAATCTCATTCAAATCCCTCTATTTCACCTCCCTCTCACTCGAAAATCCCCTCTCTACACATCCCATCTCCTAAATCCATCACAATCTATCACCCAAATCCCATCTCTCCCTCTCTGCCCTAAATTGTCCTTCTCTCATCCCTACTCCTCCCTCACTCATCTCCAAACACCTTCCCCTCATCCCACTCTCTTCTTCCTCATCACATAGCTGAGTCTTTGTGTTTGGATGCTTACCTTTGAAGACTTGTTTTGATAATAACAAACGGGAAGAATAAATGAAGATGATATATAGACCAAGTCCGAGTTTATATTTGTTTAGCATTAGGACTTAGGAACTATTGTACGGAGCTCACATTGATATCTCTTTGTTTTTGAAAGAAAAGAAATTTTTTTTTTAAAACTCAGTATCCTTGAAAACATCTTTTTGAAACTCTTTTTGAACTGAGTTATTCGAATAAAGCTTTGCTTATTCGAAGAACCATCCTCACGTGGTTTGTTTTCTAAAAGATGTTATTCGAATAACTACCCCATTATTTGAATAACTAAGGTTTTCAGAAATCTGTTTTGTAATAGGCTATTCGAATAAAGCTTCCCTTATTCGAATAAATGAAGTTTTTCAGAACTAAGCTTTGAGTGAGTTATTCGAATAAGTCATACGTTATTCGAATAAAACCTTTCTTTCTGAACTTCTTTGGAATACGTTATTCGAATAGATAAGTCTTTATTCGAATAAACGTTCGTTTTCACAACTCTGGTTTTAACAGAGTTATTCGAATAACAGGTTGGTTATTCGAATAACCTATCTCAAATGAGTTTTTCAGAAACAGTGTTATTCGAATAAGCCTTTGCTCTATTCGAATAAACACGGAACTTGTGTTTACGTAAATGGAAACAGACAAGAATTTTAATTAGTATTAAATGTTATTAATTATACCCAACGGCTAATTAACCTAGTTTTCCCTATAAATAGCAAGTCTGGGTCACGTTTTTCACTACCCATAATTCTGAACTATTTTCTGATTACTCTGTTTTTGTGAAAACTATTTTCTACGCTCTTTTTGTTTAAAAACTTTGAGATATTTCTGTGAGAGCTCTATTAGCACTTCAATTTGTATTACTTACTCTGAGTGAGAGTTTTTCTCTTCATCTTTATTTTCTCGATATTCTATATCGAGGTGAGGTATCCTCAAGGTTTGTATAAGGGTGAGGTATCCTCATGGTGAGACTTTAGCACAAGGGTAGAGTGTCCCTGTGTGTGAAAAGTGCTCTATTTTGTAACGGTAGCAAGCACCTATTGAAGCTTGTATACTTAGTGAAAAATCTCAGCTTTCGAGGACTGGACGTAGACCACAAGTAGGTTAGTGGTCGAACCAAGATAAATATTGTGCCTGCTTCTCTTTTTCCTAATCTCTTTATTTTATGCAATTTATTTTATTGCACATTTATTTTTCGCTGCTCTTTATTGTTTCTTTTCTTCTTCTCATTCCTTCTGTGCGTTTATTTATTAAGCTTTTGATATTCGTGTTTATTAAAAAGAGGTTTTGCAAAAAAGTTTTAATACTCAATTCACCTCCCCTCTTGAGTACTGGAAGCCACTTGGTAACAAGTGGTATCAGAGCTAGACTCTTGTATAAAGAGCTTAGCAGCTTCAAGAGTATATGGCTTCTTCAAATGTTTTTTCAGAAGGATCCTCCATAAACCGACCACCCTTTTTCAATGGGGATGGTTACGCATATTGAAAGGAAAGAATGAAAATCTTCATCGAAGCTATTGATCTAGATGTTTGGGATGCTGTCGAAAATGGCGCTTTTATACCCACACACGAGGTCGATGGTGTAAGGACCGAAACACCACGAAATAAATGGTCGATGAAGACAAAAGAAAAGTTCAATTTAATTTAAAAGCCAAAAATATTATTACTACTTTGCTTTGGGATATGATGAGTTTTTAGAATTTCAAATTGTAAAACTCGCTAAAGAAATGTGGGATACTTTGCAAGTTACCCATGAGGGTACTAGTAAAGTTAAGAGATCGAGAATAAATTCTCTAACTCGTGAATATGAATTATTCGAATGAACCAAGGAGAAAGCATTCAGGGAAATGCAAAAGAGGTTCACCCACATAGTTAATCATCTTGCATCATTAGGCAAAAGCTTTTCTAATGAAGATTTGATTAACAAAGTTTTGAGATGTCTTAGCAGGATTTGGCAACCCAAAGTGACAAAGAATATCCGAATCGAGGGATCTGTCCACAATGACTTTAGCTACCCTCTTTGGAAAACTTCATGAGCACGAGTTGGAGTTAAGCGATTAAGCCAAAGCGAAGAGAACGATAAAAGAAAAAGGGATAGCGCTCAAAGCCACTTCATCAACATTCGACAATGATGATGAAGAGAATGAAGAAAGTTCGAGAAACATAGAGGTAAGTGAAGAAAATCTGAGTTTGTTGGTTAAAAGGTTTGGTAAATTTCTCAGGAAAAAGGGAACACAAAGAAGACCTCCCTTCCCTCCGAAAAAGACTCACTTCAAAGGCGAAGGAACTTCATCGACCCCAACTTGCTATGAATGTAGCAAACCTGATCACATGAAAATGGAATGTCCTGTTTATCAAAAGAAGAAGGAGAAGTTTGAAAAGAAACCCTTCAAAGAAAGAAAAGGAAGAAAAGCCTACATAGTGTGGGATGAAAACGACATAGACTCAACTGACAGCTCAGATAGCGAAGAGGCTCAACTATGTCTCATGGCAAAAGGAGATGAAGAAGAAAGCGAAAACGAGGTAAGTTCTAATACTTTATTGCCCTCTTATGATGAGTTACAAGATGTTTTTGAGGAACTACATGAAGAATCTTTAAAACTTACAAAAATTATTTCTTCATCTAAGAAAACAATTTCTTCTTTAGAAAATCAAATTATTGCTTTAAATAAAGAAATAGAAGAATTGAAAATTGAAAACGAAACTTTAAGAATCATTGATGCATGCACAAATCATTTTTCATATGCTTCTACTTCGTCATTTTGTTCTTCATGTCATACACTTGAAAAAGAAAACGAAGATCTAAAGAACACTCTTTCTATATTCACCTTTGGAAGGGATAACTTAAATATCTTATTAGGAAGACAAAGAGTGGTTTTTCAAAAAGCCGGAATAGGTTATAACCCAAAAAATCAACAAAAACTCTATAAAAATTTCTTTGTGCATTCTAATGTTTCAAGTAGTCCTTTTATTAAATGTTTTTACTGTGGAAGAAAAAGACATAGTGCTTCAACATGTAATGCAAGGAAAAATATAAATACAAAAGTTGGAACGAAAATAGTTTGGATTCCCAAGGGTACTATACCCAAAACTGACACACAATGACCCAAGAAAGTTTGGGTACCAAAAGTTAAAAACTAAATTTGTGTTGTAGGTATGCTTGAAAGCCAGGAGTTCAAATTGGTATCTTGATAACGGCTGCTCCAAGCACATGACCGGGGACGACTCTAAATTCACCATGCTCATTCCCAAGAATCATGGACACGTCACTTATGGCGATAACAACAAGGGTAAAATTCTTGGAATCGGCAAAGTTGGTAAGAACCCAAACTCCTCTATTGAAAATGTGCTGCTTGTTGAGGGTTTGAAACATAACTTGCTTAGTATTAGCCAATTATGTGATAAAGGAAATAAAGTCATATTTGATTCAAACTGTTGCATAATTAAAGATAAAAATGACAAGCATGTTAAATTCATTAGTCATAGAGTAAGCAACATCTATATGATTAGTCTTGATGATATATCTTCAAATGATGCGAAATGCCTTTTAAGTAAGAATGATGATTCATGGCTATGGCATAGGAGAATTGCACACATTCACATGGATCACTTAAAGAAGTTGGTCTCTAAAGAGTTAGTAATTGGACTACCCAAGCTTAATTTTATAAAAGATAAATTATGTGATGCATGTCAAAAGGGTAAACAAATAAAGGTCTCTTTTAAAGCAAAAAATATAGTTTCAACTTCTAGACCTTTACAACTTTTGCACATGGATCTGTTTGGACCTTCTAGAACTATGAGCTTTGGTGGGAATTACTATTCTTTAGTGATTGTGGATGATTTTTCTAGGTTTACATGGACTTTATTTCTTGTAAATAAAAATGATGCATTTCTAGCTTTTAAAAGACTTGCCAAAGTTATTCAAAATGAAAAAGGTTTTCAAATCTCTTCTATAAGAAGTGATCACGGTGGGGAATTTGAAAACAATGTTTTTGAAAATTACTGTGATGAACATGGCATTAATCATAATTTCTCTACCCCTAGAACTCCGCAACAAAACGGAGTTGTAGAAAGAAAAAACCGTTCTTTAGAAGAAATGGCGAGAACTATGCTTAATGAGGTCTTTGCTTCTTCCTAAGTACTTTTTGGGCGGATCTTGTGTAAGTACGACTTGTTATGTAATGAACCAAGGCTCTTATAAGGCCTATTTTAAAGAAAACCCCATATGAGTTGTATAAGGGAAGAAAGTCAAATGTCTCACACTTTCATGTTTTTGGTTGCAAATGTTTTGTTTTAAATAATGGAAAAGATAATTTAGGCAAATTTGATGCTAAGTCTGATGAAGGTATATTTCTTGGCTACTCAAATCATAGTAAAGCTTTTCGCGTTTACAATAAAAGAACTATGACTATTGAAGAATCTATACATGTTGCATTTGATGAAACTGACCAAAGTGGATCGAGAAAGGATCTTGTTGTTGATGATGTTGCGTAAAATCTTGGCGGAAACACATTTGGACAGTAAAGAAAAGGAAATCAAGGAGAAAGAGGATGAACAAAGACAAGAAGATTCGCAAGCTTTGGAACTTCCCAAAGAATGGCGAACTTCAAAATATCACTCCCTTGATCAAATTATCGGTGATGTATCTAAAGGTGTAAGTACTCGTAACTCCCTTAGAAATACTTGTAATCATTTAGCATTTGTTTCTCAAATTGAACCTAAGGATTTAATTGAAACTTTTGATGATGAACATTGGATCTTAACTATGCATGAGGAATTAAATCAGTTTGAAAGAAATCAAGTTTGGGAATTAGTTGCTAGACCTAATAATCACCCTATAATTGGAACTAAATGGGTTTTAAGAAACAAACTTGATGAAAATGAGTTAATAACTAGAAACAAAGCTAGATTGGTTGCTAAAGGGTATAATCAAGAAGAAGGAATAGATTATGAAGAAACCTATGCACCTGTAACTAGATTAGAAGCTATTAGAATGTTACTTGCTTATACTTGCATCATGGATTTCAAATTATATCAAATGGATGTCAAAAGTGCTTTTCTAAATGGTTTTATTCAAAAGGAGGTATACGTTGAACAACCTTCAGGATTTGAAAATCATGAACTGCCCAACCATGTTTTTAAACTTAAAAAGGCCTTATATGGTTTAAAGCAAGCTCCTAGAGCTTGGTATGAAAGGTTGAGTAAGTTTCTTTTGGAAAATAGTTTTTCAAGAGGAAAAGTTGATACTACTCTTTTTATTAAAAATAAAAAGCATGACATTCTTCTTATGCAAGAATATGTGGATGATATTATCTTCGGTGCTACTAATGAATCCCTTTGCAAAGATTTTGCTAAGTCAATGCAGAATGAATTTGAAATGTCAATGATAGGAGAATTGAATTTCTTCCTCGAATTTCAAATCAAACAAACGAACGAAGGGACCTTCATAAGTCAAACAAAATACTGCAAGGAATTACTCAAGAGATTCGAAATGGAAAATGCTAAACACATGGCCACTCCGATGGGCACGTCTTGCTACTTGGACAAAGATGAATGAGGTAAATCAGTAGAAATAACGAAATGTAGAGGTATGATTGGATCTCTCCTTTATCTTACTGCTAGTAAGTCAGATATTATGTTTAGTGTATGCATGTGTGCTAGATATCAGGCAAATCCTAAGGAATCTCACTTAAGTGCTGTAAAACGTATAATGAAATACCTAGTAGGCACTTCACAAATGGGCTTGTGGTACCCTAAGGGTGCCTCTTGTAGCCTAATAGGCTATTCTGACTCTGATTTTGCTGGGTGCAAATTGGACAGAAAAAGTACTAGTGAGACATGCCACTTGCTTGATAGTTCTCTAATTTCTTGGCATAGTAAGAAACAGAATAGTGTGGCTTTGTCTACCACTGAGGCTGAATATGTTGCAATGGGAGTTGTCTTACGCTCAAATCCTATGGATGAAGCAATAGCTCTTAGACTACGATCTTGACTTGATCACATCCCGATAAGATGTGATAACACTAGTGCAATAAATATCTCTAAGAATCCCATACTGCATTCTAGAACAAAGCATATAGAGATAAGAAATCACTTTATCAGAGATCATGTACAAAAAGGGGACTGCATTCTTGAGTTTGTTGAAACATCTAAGCAACTTGCAGATATCTTTACTAAAACCTTAGCAAAAGAAGCTTTCTTTTATATTTGAGGAGAATTGGGTATAATTGATCAATCAAATATTTGAATTGCTTATTTGCTTATTTATTACTGATCATTATCATGTTTATATGCCTTTAATTTCATATACGTACATGCTTCTGTGTTAGTTTTATTCGAATAGGCAAGGCCTTATTCGAATAAACTCCTTCACTGATAGTTAAATTGTGTGTTGAACATCAGCCTTATTCGAATAGAATTCAGTTTATTCGAATAAACTGATACCTTTGCTTAACCCTGTGTGTTTTTCATCTCTACTTATTCGAATAACATATTCCCTATTCGAATAACCAGAAGCCTTCGTTTATCAGTGTTTCTTTCTGCCCTCTGCTTATTCGAATAAGCACTTTTTTATTCGAATAACCAGCGACCTTCTTTATCAGGTTTTGGTCTTAATCTCTGTCTATTCGAATAGACCTCAGGTTATTCGAATAACCTGAACCTGTTTCTCTCAGTGTTGACTGATTGGCCTCAGTCTATTCGAACAACGCCCATAGTTATTCGAATAAACCTTTTCAGCTAAGCCAAAACGCTTGGCTTTTCCAGTTGTTTTATTCGAATAGAACCTTTCTTATTCGAATAAACCCTAGCTGCCACACCTCTTCAGTTTTCTGCGCCGTCTGTTTCTTTCCCAAGGTTTATTCGAATAAACACGGGGCTCTTTAAATAAACCCTGCGCGCCCAAAACGTTTTCACTCTCCATCTTCTCTCGCTCTCTCACTCCTTCCTCTCAAACCTTTCACTCTCTGCGTCTTTTCCTCTCTCTCTCACCTTCTTCCATGGCTTCCTCCTCCAGCAAACGTCCTCGCACGAAGAATGCTCCAGGAACCAACCCTCTTGATCTGAGAAGGCTCTCCTCCAACGAAGAGCATCGTGCACGCTTCATCTCGCACTTCTGGGAGCGAAACTTGGTTCAACCCAAGTACCTGGATCTCTCTTTCTTCCAGCAGCACCGCGGCTTCGACTTCCTGACTCTGCTGCAAAACCAGGGAGTTCTTTAACTCTGCTCTCACCGGGCCACGATCTATCCAGCCTTGGTGAAGATGTTCTTCTGTAATCTGGCTTTCGATGGTCAGAATCTTCTCTCTGAGGTATGTGATCAGAACATCATGATCACACCACTGGACTAGTCAACTTTGTTTGGGCTGCAGTTCTCCGACGCCCTTGTTGAAGAGGATGACACGCCCTTCCTTGAAGACTTCAACAAACTTCAAGCAGTTGAGGACCTGCTGAAACCCGGTACTGCACTGCCTGATAAGGGTCTCAAGGGCGGAATGCTGAAGAGCCAAGATAGGCTTCTGCATTACGCCTATGCTCACATCCTGGCTCCTCGCGGTGGAAACTATGCCTACCTCAGCGAGGAAGATGTCTTCATGTTGTGGTTCCTGAAGAATGGCCATCAGGTCAACTGGCCTGTGTTCATCATGAGGCACATGATGAGGGCCAAGGGCAAGGAGAAATCTGACTTGCCTTATGGCATTCTTGTCACAACCTTGCTGAGCAAGTATCCTCAGGTCTTGGAGACTGAGCGAGCTATTGCTATGATGCACCACAACGTCTTTGGAGCTCACACCTTACGGAAGATGAAGATGATCCAAACCGATGAAGGCTGGGTGTATCCAGATGAGGTTGCTGAGGACGAGCTTGACCCTGCTGATGCCCCTGCTGCTCCTGCTGACGTACCTGCTGCTGCTCCTGCTCCTGTCACTCTGGAACAGATCATGGCCACCTTGCAAGACAACAGAGCGTACATGGAATATACATTCTCTATTCTGTTTGACAGAATAGAAGGCGTTGAACGTGAGGTTGCGGCACTTCGATCTGCTTCAACTGCTCTTGCACCAGCTTCTTCACCACCACCTCCGGATGCTTACTTTTAGTTTTCTTTTGTTCTTAGGCTGTTTGTCTTTGGCTTTATGTTGTTTTATTTTCTGGCTTGTGTATTTGACTCTTTATATTAATGAATAAATAATATTTCCTGTTGATCCTTTGATATGAGTATGTCTCCTGTTATGCACTTTGATATCTGATGAGACTTACCCCACCTTTTTTGCTCATGACAAAAGGGGGAGAAATATTTGATCATTTCATTTGACTTTAATTGAGAAAAGACAGGTAATTTTAAATAGGAATGGATTCAAATTGAAAGAGGGAGCTGCGCACATATCTGATATACATTACCTCTTATAATTAAAGAGGGGACTTAAGCTTTTTTTTACCTTTTGTGATTTTCAATTATATGCACTAACGCTTTTCTCATTGATAGTCTTATTGATAGTTTGTCATCATCAAAAAGGGGAAGAATGTGTTTGGATGCTTACCTTTGAAGACTTGTTTTGATAATAACAAACGGGAAGAATAAATGAAGATGATATATAGACCAAGTCCAAGTTTATATTTGTTTAGCATTAGGACTTAGGATCTATTGTACGGAGCTCACATTGATATCTCTTTGTTTTTGAAAGAAAAGAGAAAAATTGTTTTTAAACTCAGTATCCTTGAAAACATCTTTTTGAAACTCTTTTTGAACTAAGTTATTCGAATAAAGCTTTGCTTATTCGAATAACCATCCTCACGTGGTTTGTTTTCTAAAAGATGTTATTCGAATAACTACCCCGTTATTCGAATAACTAAGGTTTTCAGAAATCTGTTTTGTAAGAGGCTATTCGAATAAAGTTTCCCTTATTCGAATAAATGAAGTTTTTCAGAACTAAGCTTTGAATGAGTTATTCGAATAAGTCATACGTTATTCGAATAAAACCTTTCTTTCTGAACTTCTTTTAAATACGTTATTCAAATAGATAAGTCTTTATTCGAATAAACGTTCGTTTTCACAACTCTGGTTTTAACAGAGTTATTCGAATAACAGGTTGGTTATTCGAATAACTCATCTCAAATGAGTTTTTCAAAAACAGTGTTATTCGAATAAGCTTTTGCTCTATTCGAATAAACACGGAACTTGTGTTTACGTAAATGGAAACAGACAAGAATTTTAATTAGTATTAAATGTTATTAATTATACCCAACGGCTAATTAACCTAGTTTTCCCTATAAATAGCAAGCCTGAGTCACGTTTTTCATTGCCCATAATTCTGAACTATTTTCTGATTACTCTGTTTTTGTGAAAACTATTTTCTACACTCTTCTTGTTTAAAAACTTTGAGATATTTCTGTGAGAGCTCTATTAGCACTTCAATTTGTATTACTTACTCTGAGTGAGAGTTTCTCTTCATCTTTATTTTCTGATATTCTGTATCGAGGGTGAGGTATCCTTCAAGGTTTGTATAAGGGTGAGGTATCCCTGCAAGCTGAGACTTTAGCACAAGGGTAGAGTGTCCCTGTGTGTGAAAAGTGCTCTATTTTGTAATGGTAGCAAGCACCTATTGAAGCTTGTATACTTATTGAAAAATTTTGACTTTCGAGGACTGGACGTAGACCACAATTGGGTTAGTGGTCGAACCAGGATAAATATTGTGCCTGCTTCTCTTTTCCCTAATCTCTTTATTTTATGCAATTTATTTTATTGCACATTTATTTTTCACTGTTCTTTATTGTTTCTTTTCTTCTTCTCATTCCTTCTGTGCGTTTATTTATTAAGCTTTTGATATTCGTGTTAATTAAAAAGAGGTTTTGCAAAAAAGTTTTAATACTCAATTCACTCCCCCTCTTGAGTACTAGAAGCCACTTGGTAACAAGTGGTATCAGAGCTAGACTCTTATATAAAGAGCTTAGCAGCTTCAAGAGTATATGGCTTCTTCAAATGTTTTTTCAGAAGGATCCTCCATAAACCGACCACCCTTTTTCAATGGGGATGGTTACGCATATTGGAAGGAAAGAATGAAAATCTTCATCGAAGCTATTGATCTAGATGTTTGGGATGCTGTCGAAAACGACGCTTTTATACCCACACATTAGGTCGATGGTGTAAGGACCGAAACACCACGAAATAAATGGTCTGATGAAGACAAAAGAAAAGTTTAATTTAATTTAAAATCCAAAAATATTATTACTACTGCTTTGGGATATGATGAGTTTTTTAAAATTTCAAATTGTAAAACTGCTAAAGAAATGTGGGATACTTTGCAAGTTACCCATGAGGGTACTAGTGAAGTTAAGAGATCGAGAATAAATTCTCTAACTCGTGAATATGAATTATTCAGAATGAACCAAGGAGAAAGTATTCAGGAAATGCAAAAGAGGTTCACCCACATAGTTAATCATCTTGCATCATTAGGCAAAAGCTTTTCTAATGAAGATTTGATTAACAAAGTTTTGAGATGTCTTAGCGAGTTGGCAACCCAAAGTGACAAGAAATATCCGAATCGAGGGATCTGTCCACAATGACTTTAGCTACTCTCTTTGGAAAACTTCATGAGCATGAGTTGGAGTTAAGCAGATTAAGCCAAAGCGAAGAGAATGATAAAAAGAAAAAGGGGATAGCGCTCAAAGCCACTTCATCAACATTCGACAATGATGATGAAGAGAATGAAGAAAGTTCAGAGAACATAGAGGTAAGTGAAGAAAATCTGAGTTTGTTGGTTAAAAGGTTTGGTAAATTTCTCAGGAAAAAGGGAACACAAAGAAGACCTCCATTCCCTCCGAAAAAGACTCACTTCAAAGGCGAAGGAACTTCATCGACCCCAACTTGCTATGAATGTGGCAAACCTGGTCACATGAAAATGGAGTGTCCTATTTATCAAAAGAAGAAGGAGAAGTTTGAAAAGAAACCCTTCAAAGAAAGAAAAGGAAGAAAAGCCTACATAGCGTGGGATGAAAACGACATAGACTCAACTGACAGCTCAGATAGCGAAGAGGCTCAACTATGTCTCATGGCGAAAGGAGATGAAGAAGAAAGCGAAAACAAGGTAAGTTCTAATACTTTATTGCCCTCTTATGATGAGTTACAAGATGCTTTTGAGGAACTACATGAAGAATCTTTAAAACTTACAAAAATTATTTCTTCATCTAAGAAAATTATTTCTTCTTTAGAAAATCAAATTATTGCTTTAAATAAAGAAATAGAAGAATTGAAAATTGAAAACGAAACTTTAGGAATCATTGATGCATGCACAAATCATTCTTCACATGCTTCTACTTCGTCATTTTGTTCTTCATGTCATACACTTGAAAAAGAAAACGAAGATCTAAAGAACACTCTTTCTAAATTCACCTTTGGAAGGGATAACTTAAATATCTTATTAGGAAGACAAAGAGTGGTTTTTCAAAAAGCCGGAATAGGTTATAACCCGAAAAATCAACAAAAACTCTATAAAAATTTCTTTGTGCATTCTAATGTTTCAAGTAGTCCTTTTATTAAATGTTTTTACTGTGGAAGAAAAGGACATAGTGCTTCAACATGTAATGCAAGGAAAAATATAAATACAAAAGTTGGAACGAAAATGGTTTGGGTTCCCAAGGGTACTATACCCAAAACTGACACACAAGGACCCAAGAAAGTTTGGGTACCAAAAGTTAAAAACTAAATTTGTGTTGTAGGTATGCTTGAAAGTCAGGAGTTCAAATTGGTATCTTGATAGTGGCTGCTCCAAGCACATGACCGGGGACGACTCTAATTTCACCATGCTCATTCCCAAGAATCATGGACACGTCACTTATGGCGATAACAACAAGGGTAAAATTCTTGGAATCGGCAAAGTCGGTAAGAACCCAAACTCCTCTATTGAAAATGTGTTGCTTGTTGAGGTTTGAAACATAACTTGCTTAGTATTAGCCAATTATGTGATAAAGGAAATAAAGTCATATTTGATTCAAACTGTTGCATAATTGAAGATAAAAATGACAAGCATGTTAAATTCATTGGTCATAGAGTAAACAACATCTATATGATTAGTCTTGATGATATATCTTCAAATGATGCGAAATGCCTTTTAAGTAAGAATGATGATTCATGGCTATGGCATAGGAGAATTGCACACATTCACATGGATCACTTAAAGAAATTGGTCTCTAAAGAGCTAGTAATTGGACTACCCAAACTTAATTTTATAAAAGATAAATTATGTGATGCATGTCAAAAGGGTAAACAAATAAATGTCTCTTTTAAAGCAAAAAATATAGTTTTAACTTCTAGACCTTTACAACTTTTGCACATGGATCTGTTTGGACCTTCTAGAACTATGAGCTTTGGTGGGAATTACTATGCTTTAGTGATTGTGGATGATTTTTCTAGGTTTACATGGACTTTATTTCTTGCAAATAAAAATGATGCATTTCTAGCTTTTAAAAGACTTGCCAAAGTTATTCAAAATGAAAAAGGTTTTCAAATCTCTTTTATAAGAAGTGATCACGGTGGGGAATTTAAAAACAATGTTTTTCAAAATTACTGTGATGAACATGACATTAATCATAATTTCTCTACCCCTAGAACTCCGCAACAAAACGGAGTTATAGAAAGGAAAAACCATTCTTCAGAAGAAATGGCGAGAACTATGCTTAATGAGGTCTGCTTCTTCCTAAGTACTTTTGGGCGATGATCTTTGTAAGTACACTTGTTATGTAATGAACCTGGGCTCTTATAAGGCCTATTTTAAAGAAAACCCCATATGAGTTGTATAAGAGAAGAAAGCCAAATGTCTCACACTTTCATGTTTTTGGTTACAAATGTTTTGTTTTAAACAATGGAAAAGATAATTTAGGCAAGTTTGATGCTAAGTCTGATGAAGGTATATTTCTTGGCTACTCAAATCATAGTAAAGCTTTTCGCGTTTACAATAAAAGAACTATGACTATTGAAGAATCTATACATGTTGCATTTGATGAAACTGACCAAAGTGGATCGAGAAAGGATCTTGTTGTTGATGATGTTGCAGAAATCTTGGCGGAAACACATTTGGACAGTAAAGAAAAGGAAATCAAGGAGAAAGAGGATGAACAAAGACAAGAAGATTCGCAAGCTTTGGAACTTCCCAAAGAATGGCGAACTTCAAAATATCACTCCCTTGATCAAATTATCGGTGATGTATCTAAAGGTGTAAGTACTTGTAACTCCCTTAGAAATACTTGTAATCATTTAGCATTTGTTTCTCAAATTGAACCTAAGGATTTAATTGAAACTTTTGATGATGAACATTGGATCTTAGCTATGCATGAGGCATTAAATCAGTTTGAAAGAAATCAAGTTTGGGAATTAGTTGCTAGACCTAATAATCACCCTATAATTGGAACTAAATGGGTTTTTAAAAACAAACTTGATGAAAATGAGTTAATAACTAGAAACAAAGTTAGATTGGTTGCTAAAGGGTATAATCAAGAAGAAGGAATAGATTATGAAGAAACCTATGCACTTGTAGCTAGATTAGAAGCTATTAGAATGTTACTTGCTTATGCTTGCATCATGGATTTCAAATTATATCAAATGGATGTCAAGAGTGCTTTTCTAAATGGTTTTATTCAAGAGGAGGTATACGTTGAACAACCTCCAGGATTTGAAAATCATGAACTGCCCAACCATGTTTTTAAACTTAAAAAGGCCTTATATGGTTTAAAGCAAGCTCTTAGAGCTTGGTATGAAAGGTTGAGTAAGTTTCTTTTGGAAAATGATTTTTCAAGAGGAAAAGTCGATACTACTCTTTTTATTAAAAATAAAAAGCATGACATTCTTCTTATGCAAGTATATGTGAATGATATTATCTTCGGTGCTACTAACGAATCCCTTTGCAAAGATTTTGCTAAGTCAATGTAGAATGAATTTGAAATGTCAATGATGGGAGAATTGAATTTCTTTCTCGGACTTCAAATCAAACAAACGAACGAAGGGACCTTCATAAGTCAAACAAAATACTGCAAGGAATTGCTCAAGAGATTCGAAATGGAAAACGCTAAACACATGGCCACTCCGATGGGCACGTCTTGCTACTTGGACAAAGATGAAGGAGGTAAATCAGTAGAAATAATGAAATATAGAGGTATGATTGGATCTCTCCTTTATCTTACTGTTAGTAGGCCAGATATTATGTTCAGTGTATGCATGTGTGCTAGATATCAGGCAAATCCTAAGGAATTTCACTTAAGTGCTGTAAAACGTATAATGAAATACCTAGTAGGCACTTCACAAATGAGCTTGTGGTACCCTAAGGGTGCCTCTTGTAGCCTAATAGGCTATTCTGACTCTGATTTTGCTGGGTACAAATTGGACAGAAAAAGTACTAGTGAGATATGCCACTTGCTTGGTAATTCTCTAGTTTCTTGGCATAGTAAGAAATAGAATAGTGTGGCTTTGTCTACCGCTGAGGCTGAATATGTTGCGGTAAATGGAGTTCTTCCGCGCTCAAATCCTATGAATGAAGCAACAAATGCTCTTAGACTACGATCTTGACTTGATCACATCCCGATAAGATGTGATAACACTAGTGCAATAAATATCTCTAAGAATCCCATACCGCATTCTAGAACAAAGCATATAGAGATAAGACATCACTTTATCTGAGATCATGTACAAAAAGGGGACTGCATTCTTGAGTTTGTTGAAACATCTAAGTAACTTGCAGATATCTTTACTAAACCCTTAGCAAAAGAAGCTTTCTTTTATATTCGAGGAGAATTGGGCATAATTGATTAATTAAATTTTTGAATTGCTTATTTTCTTATTTATTGCTGATCATTATCATGTTTATATGCCTTTAATTTCATATACGTACATGCTTTTGTGTTAGTTTTATTCGAATAGGCAAGGCCTTATTCGAATAAACTCATTCACTGATAGTTAAATTGTATGTTGAACATCAGCCTTATTCGAATAGAATTCAATTTAATCGAATAAACTGATACCTTTGCTTAACCCTGTGTGTTTTTCATCTCTGCTTATTCGAATAACACATTCCCTATTCGAATAACCAGAAGCCTTCGTTTATCAGTGTTTCTTTCTCCCCTCTCCCTATTCGAATAAGTACTTTTTTATTCGAATAACCAGCGACCTTCTTTATCAGGTTTTGGTCTTAATCTCTGTCTATTCGAATAGACCTCAGGTTATTCGAATAACCTGAACTTGTTTCTCTCAGTGTTGACTGATTGGCCTTAGTCTATTCGAATAACGCCCATAGTTATTCGAATAAACCTTTTCAGCTAAGCCAAAACGCTTGGCTTTCCCAGTTGTTTTATTCGAATAAAACCCTTCTTATTCGAATAAACCCTAGCTGCCACACCTCTTCAGTTTCCTGCGCGCCTGTCTGTTCAGCTTTCCTGCAAGGTTTATTCGAATAAACCTCAGTTTATTCGAATAAACACGGGGCTCTTTAAATAAACCCTGTTCGCCCAAAACGTTTTCACTCTCCGTCTTCTCTGCTCCTCACTCCTTCCTCTCAAACCTTTCACTCTCTGCGTCTTTTCCTCTCTCTCTTACCTTCCTCCATGGCTTCCTCCTCTAGCAAATGTCCTCGCACGAAGAATGCTCCAGGCACCAACCCTCTTGATCTGAGAAGGCTCTCCTCCAAAGAAGAGCATCGTGCACGCTTCATCTCGCACTTCTGGGAGCGAAACTTGGTTCAACCCAAGTACCTGGATCTCTCTTTCTTCTAGCAGCACCGCGGCTTTGACTTCCTGACTTTGCTGCAAAACCAGGGAGTTCTTCAACTCTGCTCTCACCGGGCCACGATCTATCCAGCCTTGGTGAAGATGTTATTCTGCAATCTGGCTTTCGATGGTCAGAATCTTCTCTCTGAGGTATGTGATCAGAACATCGTGATCACACCACTGGACTGGTCAACTTTGTTCAGGCTGCAGTTCTCCGGTGCCCTTGTTGAAGAGGATGACACGCCCTTCCTTGAAGACTTCAACAAACTTCAAGCGCCGAGGACCCGCAAACCCTGCAGACGCCCCGCCCGATAAGGGTCTCAAGGGTGGAATGCTGAAGAGCCAAGATAGGCTTCTGCATTACGCCTATGCTCACATCCTGGCTCCTCGCGGTGAAAACTATGCCTACCTCAGCGAGGAAGATGTCTTCATGTTGTGGTTCCTGAAGAATGGCCATCAGGTCAACTGGCCTATGTTCATCATGAGGCACATGATGAGGGCCAAGGGCAAGGAGAAATCTGACTTGCCTTATGGCATTCTTGTCACAACCTTGCTGAGCAGAGACTGAGCGAGCTATTGCTATGACGCACCACAACGTCTTTGGAGCTCACACCTTACGGAAGATGAAGATGATCCAAACCGATGAAGGCTGGGTGTATCCAGATGAGGTTGCTGAGGACGAGCTTGACCTTGCTGATGCCTCTGCTGCTCCTGCTGACGTACCTGCTGCTGTTCCTGCTCCTGTCACTCTGGAACAGATCATGGCCACCTTGCAAGACAACAGAGCGTACATGGAACATGCCTTCTCTATTCTATTTGACAGAATAGAAGGCGTTGAACGTGAGGTTGCGGCACTTCGATCTGCTTCACCTGCTCCTACACCAGCTTCTTCACCACCACCTCCGGATGCTTACTTTTAGTTTTCTTTTGTTCTTAGGCTGTTTGTCTTTGGCTTTATGTTGTTTTATTTTCTGGCTTGTGTATTTGACTCTTTATATTAATGAATAAATAATATTTCCTGTTGATTCTTTGATATGAGTATGTCTCCTGTTATGCACTTTGATATCTGATGAGACTTACCCCACCTTTTTTGCTCATGACAAAAGGGGGAGAAAATTTTGATCATTTCATTTGACTTTAATTGAGAAAAGACAGGTAATTTTAAATAGGATTGGATTCAAATTGAAAGGGGGGAGTCACAAGTACATATCTGATATACATTACCTCTTATAATTAAAGAGGGGGAGTAAGCTTTTTTTTACCTTTTGTGATTTTCAATTATATGCACTAACGCTTTTCTCATTGATAGTCTTATTGATAGTTTGTCATCATCAAAAAGGGGGAGAATGTGTTTGGATGCTTACCTTTGAAGACTTGTTTTGATAATAACAAACGGGAAGAATAAATGAAGATGATATATAGACCAAGTCCAAGTTTATATTTGTTTAGCATTAGGACTTAGGATTTATTGTACGGAGCTCACATTGATATCTCTTTGTTTTTGAAAGAAAAGAGAAAAATTATTTTTAAACTCAGTATCCTTGAAAACATCTTTTTGAAACTCTTTTTGAACTAAGTTATTCGAATAAAGCTTTGCTTATTCGAATAACCATCCTCACGTGGTTTGTTTTCTAAAAGATGTTATTCGAATAACTACCCCGTTATTCGAATAACTAAGGTTTTCAGAAATCTGTTTTGTAAGAGGCTATTCGAATAAAGATTTCCTTATTCGAATAAATGAAGTTTTTCATAACTAAGCTTTGAGTGGGTTATTCAAATAAGTCATACGTTATTTGAATAAAACCTTTCTTTCTGAACTTCTTTTAAATACGTTATTCGAATAGATAAGTCTTTATTCGAATAAACGTTCGTTTTCACAACTCTGGTTTTAACAGAGTTATTCGAATAACAGGTTGGTTATTCGAATAACCCATCTCAAATGAGTTTTTCAGAAACAATGTTATTCGAATAAGCCTTTGCTCTATTCGAATAAACACGGAACTTGTGTTTACGTAAATGGAAACAGACAAGAATTTTAATTAGTATTAAATGTTATTAATTATACCCAACGGCTAATTAACCTAGTTTTTCCTATAAATAGCAAGCCTGGGTCACGTTTTTCATTGCCCATAATTCTGAACTATTTTCTGATTACTCTGTTTTTGTGAAAACTATTTTCTATGCTCTTCTTGTTTAAAAACTTTGAGATATTTCTGTGAGAGCTCTATTAGCACTTCAATTTGTATTACTTACTCTGAGTGAGAGTTTCTCTTCATCTTTATTTTCTGATATTCTGTATCGATGGTGAGGTATCCCTCATGGTTTGTATAAGGGTGAGGTATCCCTGCAGGCTGAGACTTTAGCACAAGGGTAGAGTGTCCCTGTGTGTGAAAAGTGCTCTATTTTGTAACGGTAGCAAGCACCTATTGAAGCTTGTATACTTAGTGAAAAATCTCGGCTTTCAAGAACTGTACGTAGACCACAAGTGGGTTAGTGGTCGAACCAGGATAAATACTGTGCCTGCTTCTCTTTTCCCTAATCTCTTTATTTTATGCAATTTATTTTATTGCACATTTATTTTTCGCTGTTCTTTATTATTTCTTTTCTTCTTCTCATTCCTTCTGTGCGTTTATTTATTAAGCTTTTGATATTCGTGTTAATTAAAAAGAGGTTTTGCGAAAAAGTTTTAATACTCAATTCACCCCCCCTCTTGAGTACTGGAAGCCACTTGATAACAGTCTTCTCACTGTTCAAAACGCCCAAGAATAGGGGTTGTCATTGGAGAATCCTCACATGTAGCTCCACGCAACATTTCGGGCCTGGACCTCACTCATCATTTCTCCACCGTGAAGAAAGCTGAAGTGTTCTGGAAAAACTTCTAGCTACGGAAGATTATATCCCCCAGGTATCACCCTATAACCTTCTGTGAGAGTGAGCCCCTGGAAAGCTTTAGAACCATTGAAAACTTAGGACTGTTGGGTTTCCTTAGCATTGAGAAAGCCATCTATCCAAACTTAGTGAGAGTATTTTATGCCAATCTGAAGTATGAGGATGATTGCTTAATCTCTGAGGTGAAGAAGCAACAGATCAAGATCACTATGGCTGAATGGTATAGGCTGACCAAAATCACTCCTGATGGAGCAAAATTCTGTGGGAATGCTAACATTTGGGGTCATGAATTTGAGCATAAGGTTGCTATTCTTTCTCTGATAAGGACAGGATACTATCCCCCCAGTGATCCCAAGAAAAAGATCATGGCCACTGGCCTAACCATGGAAAACAGGGTACTCCACTATCTTCTGGTTAGGGGGTTGATTCCTAGGGGAGGGAATTACTCTCAGGTTCTAAAGGATGACATGGTGTCCTTATGGGCAATGACCACTGGGAGGCCAATCAACTGGGGATTTTACATCATTGAGCACATGTTGGATGTAAAGAAAAAGAAAAACTCTGCTCTACCATTTGCTATGCTGGTGACAGCCATCCTGGAGCACTGTCACATTTCCTTGGCTGAGGAATCCAAGGACACCAACTCAAAAGGACTACAGTCCATCAGCTTGCATACCTTGAAAAAGCTTCAGCTCTACAAAGTCGATGATAGATGGCACTACATTGCCCATGGTAGCTTTGGGCATATCCATCATGATCCGGATAATGATGACGATGAAGAAGCTCAGCATCCTGCTCCTGCCCTTGCCCCTGCTCCTACTCCAGCTACAGCCACAGTAGACCTCCTGCTCCAAGAGATGCGAAACCTGAGCACTACCATGGACACATGCATAGATCGCATTGAGCAGAAGGTAGATCACCTTGAGCTAAGGATGGACTACTCAGATCAGGAGCTTGCCTCCATTCGATCCCTCATGACAGGACCTCATTTTACTCCGAGTGCTACTGCTGCACCTCCCACATCCTCTGCCTTTCCTATTCCCCTATCCTTTGCTGGTCCCTCTGGCATCCCTGCTGATGATGAGGAGCTCCTCGGTTCTGAGGACGATCTTGAGCCGAGCGATGATAATGTTGATCTAGGAGACATCACTGCGGATTCGGACAGTGATAGCGAGGCTACTGATAGTGATCATGGCCCATTGCTCTGATGTGTTCATTTTTTTTAATGATTACATTGTACATGTTTTTAGCTCAGTTATATAACATTGGTATAAGTTTCTATTATTGGTTATATTGAATATATTGAGTTACATTGCATATGTTTTTGGTGATATGTGAACTTGAATCAGCTTTGGTTATATTCTCTCTGATAATGTTGGATATTGAATATTAGTTATAATGGATATTCTCTTAATATGAATTTCCTGGATTCATTATATTCTCTTTGGTTTTCCTGTTTTGTTTACTTCTTGGGCAATCATGAAATACAGTTGAAATGCTGTCCATTTATTCCTTTTAAATGCTTATGTCTTTTTGATAATGCCAACGGGGGAGAGAATAGTGATGGAAAATGAAATAATGATTGCATGTGTACGGGGGAGCTTTTGAGCTCTTGAGCTTTTTACATGAAAAATCTAACTCAATATCATGCATAAACTCTGGGGAAGAGTTACGCCTAAATCTCTATTATATACAAATGCAAAAACTCTTTTTTTTCCTATGATCAGTTTGTCATCATCAAATAGGGAGAGAATGTGAATGCTTATGTCCTTAAAGCATGTCAAATGGTTTTTGATGATAACGAAGTCAAAGATGAAGATCAAGTGCAAAAATGAAGATCAAGTACAAAAGAAAAGATCAAGATCAAAGAAAGGAGTCAAGAGGTTTATTTAGTCATAAGACTTAGAACATTAATGTTAAATGCTCTCAAGATTTCTCAAATGGTTTTTCAATATATCATTTCCAAAATAAGTGAAAATTCAAAGCTAAACATGTTTTTCAAAGAAACATTATTTTCAATCTTAGATTTAACACTCATGAAAGGATTTATGTTTAATCAAATGTCTTGAAGTGTTAGAAATGACTTACAAGCTTAATTGGATTTGAAAGTGTAATCAATTACACGCAATCTGACAGAGTCCATCGGCTATATTAATTGCATTTAATGCTTGGCTAAAAGTTCCCAACGGCTCCATTACTTGCAAAACTTATAAATACCAATGTTAAGTCTTCATTAAAGGTTGACCTTGAGCTAAAAACTGATTATCAATACTTCAAAACGTGATTTAATCTTCAAATCCATTCTTGCTCTGTTTTTGTGAAAAACTTGAGTTATTCTTTGAGAGCATATTAGAGCTTCAATTTGTAATCATATACTCTTGTGAGAGTTTCATTCTATCAATCCAAATTGCTTTGTAAAGAGGGTGAGAGATCCCTCCAAAAGTGTAATGGGTGAAGCATCACTTAGTTGAAGAAACTCAAGCTCTAAAGGTGAGGTATCCCAAAGTATTGAGTGCTCATGGTTGTAAAGGTTGCCAAGCACCTATTGAAACTTAAAGATATAGTGAAAAATCTCAAGTGGTTGCTTGAAGACTGGACGTAGATCACAAATAGATTGGTGATCAAATCAGGATAAATCATTGTGTTTGTTTTCTCTAAACCCTTCTCTTTACATTGAGCATTGTTTTATTGAATTGCTTGAATATTGTTTCCTTTGGCTATTGCATTTATAAGTAAAAGTGCTTATCTCATATATCCAATCATCTCTAATCATCAAATAGTTTCAACGAAAATTGTTTATCAAAAGTTTTGCGAAAGATTTGTGAACTTGTTTTACATACTCAATTCAATCTCCTCTTGAGTATTGAGGCTACTTGGTAACAAATTATATTCCTTGAACCTCGCCAATGAACTTTGGCCTTATGGGTTACTTTTTTAACCTTATTTACAATCAGAATGGCTATTCCTCTTCAAAACTTGCATTCCTTGAACCTCGCCAATTAACTTTAGCCTTGTGAGTTGCTCTTTTAACCTTATTTGCAATCGAAATAGTTGTTTCTCTTCGAAACTTGTATTCCTCAGACCTCACCAAGGCACTTTGGCCTTGTGGATTGCGTCGAGATAATGTTGTGCTAAGGTACTCGTTAACGCGAGGTCTTGCTAAGGTATCAGTTGAAATGATAGCAAATCAAGGTACTCGCGAACGCGAAGTTACACCAGGTACTAGCCGAGATGGAGACATATCAAGATCCTAGGTCTTTCTTGGTTGGGATGCTGAGGTCAGGCCAAGGAGATGGAGGTGAAGTCCCGCTGAGGTACTTGATCGAGATGAAGGTATGCCAATATCCTAGATCTTTTATGGTCGGGATGGAGGCATACCGAGATGATGATAGGACGGGATAGAAACATGACTAAGATCCTAAGTCTTTCATGGGTAGGATAGAGGCATGTCGAGGTCCAAGGTACTCGTGGACGAGAAGTCACATCTTTCAGGTCAAGATACTCATAGACGTAAAGTAACGCCAAGGTATGGGTCGAGATAACAATAAAATATGGTGCCATTAAAAGGCAATTAATGCCAACATATGCAAAAATGCTCATGGTCCGAGTTAATATATGGCATTTCATGCTAGGAAAACCGTAATATACTCGCGGGCTTGGCACTTAATGATAATTGAGTGTGATTGACAAATTTATTGCTTGTAAAACTCTGGAGTGGATGGCTATTGGTGACATGTAAATGCCATTGAGTAAATCTCTTTCCATGAAAAAATTGGAGTAGGATGCCACTTACAATATCCCTTAAATGGTAGAGGTAACGCCAATGATTAGCGCAAATAGCCATGCTAATATGATGGCATTTGCTGCCCCCAGTTTGAAAAGGCTAGCGTTAGCCATAGGGCATCTTGAAATTTTATGGTATTGTGCCAATAAATAACAGTTAATGTTGAAAAGCAATTATAAAATATAATAATCGTCTAAAAATCAATTATAATAATGGTAATTATTGATTCTGTCAGCGAAAGAAATATTCCAGTAGGCTATACCGCTATAGCAATTTATGCGTGATATTAATGCAAATTACGGTATTGGTTGCCATGTGAATTGATGGCGTTATTGCCACGTTGATCAATGGTTATATGTGACCATGGATCAAGATTTTCTTAATTTTATTTTATTTTGAGTGATTAATTATAAGAGAAAAAATACAAAAAAGTTACTAATAGAATTTAGTTAAAATTTATGAATTTTTTAGTAATATTATGTTTTTTTTATATATAATTAATTACTTGAAAAAAAATTGAGAATATTCTATTCCGTATTACCATTTAGGATCATAAGTACCTTCGGTATCAATATAGGATGCCAATTATAGTAGATAATTATTGCAAAAGGATGATAAGAATTGCCTGGCAAATATATTTGCTACTTTGGTGCGCCATTGGATCCGACTTTAAACTTAGTCCATTCTGGCTGAAGGCCAGCCAATAGTCCATTGCGTCACGCACTCACCTTGGCACTTGGATTGACTTATGTTTAGGAAAGACATGTGATTCTGTGTCCGTTTGGTTGCTTAGGAGGTGGCCTTGTCATATGAGATAAGTCTCAAATCTCAAGTGAAGTGGTGGTATATATATTTTTGTGTATATACAAACTTATCAAGTTATATTTATATATAAAAGATAAAAAATTAAATAAAGAAGATAATTTTTTGTAATTAGTGAATTTAGTGAGATCCATTTCTTTCTTTTTTTTAACTTTTTATTTATTGTGTGTAAATGTGATGTGGTAAATCTGTATGCATTAGTGAGTCTCATTTATCATTTCTCTAATTTTTTATTTCTTGTGTATAAATATGACATGGTAAGTCTATATATATACAAAAATATCCTATGACAAGGTAACAATTTGTACAACTTGCCTTACAAGTGAGCTTGTGTGGAATCTCTATCCTTTAGAGATTGACGATTCGCTAGAACATCGCGGTATTTTTCGATGGTGGATCATCCTAGACGAGGTTGCTATCCACCCCTTTCACGAGGGGCATCATGATAGTTCAATTTTGGGTTGGTCTTTGGCCATGGCAAGGAGATTTATGGAATGAGAAAGTTTTATCTCTTTCCACATACGACATTAATGTTTTGAATAAGTTTCAGAGGATCATATGAGTAAGACTGATGAAAGTAGTTTTCTCTGTAATAGCGACAATAGTGCGAGGGGTGAGTATATATAAAAAGTTTTTAATGCTCAAGTTAAAGGGACACCAAGTTTGCAAATGTGATATAAAAGATATTATATATGAGGGTTTTGTCATGTATTTATAGTGTGAGATGACTTAAAGTTAAGTAGTATATGAAGAGATACTATTTAGATAAGATCATAATGAATAGTTATAAGGGAAATGTAATCCCTAAATATTATCATTAAAGAAGGATACTGATAAGATATGGTAATTTTATATTATTTAGATAATTAGTTAGTTATTTGTAGATAAAATTTTAAAATATCCTAATCTGATAAGAATTTGTTAGGATAATATGATATTATTATGTTTAATAAGTAACAGTTACCAAGTAGATACTACAATTGGGTCAGCTGTATTGGGTCGCTCATCTTGGCTCTAGATATGAGATATTGGAAAAATTCTTACTTAAACCCTGAGCACTCAAGTTGCGTGTACCAGGCTAATCAGGACTTAATATTTTTATAGAGTTTTGTGAAATTAATTATGTGACACAAAGATCCATGAAAATATTAAGTTCGATTATCTTAAGACCTATCCTGAGTAAGGTTTAGGTAAGAATTTCTCTGAGATATTGATATAGAACAAAGTGCTTTCATTTTTCAATGAAAATTTGTCACATTTTTTTTTATATTATTCATACTGTTAAATTTATAATTTTATTAAAATAATTAATCTTTAAATCAAAACAAAATAAACTAGTAACATAATTTATTTAGATGTTCACCAAAATAATTTATTAAGATTACCATAGATATAAGTGGTACTCCATGAGCTCGCGAGAACGTCCTTCAATGGATACGCCAACAATATTTAAAATGAAAATATCTTAAAAATCTCCATATCATTATCTTTTTCCTGTTTTTAAGTTGTGCTCATTTAAAAAAAATAATCTGAAAATGACTTTTACTCCAAATCAGCAAAGAATAGTGGACATGGTAAAATTAGGTGGAGTGTTTATCCAGACTCCATGGCCATTTGTTAAAGCATAGTTAGTCGAGGAATGTTCCACCAAATTACATACTGTAATCATTTACCATTTGGACTTTGATCATTTGGGTTTAGAAGAGTATTTGGTATATTCAAAAATATAGACTCATTTTTTTTTTTTACGTGGAAATGAATTATCATTATAAATCAGCAGCAAGTTCATCTAATATAGACTCATATCTTAAATGGAACTATTTGACCTAAAATACTTGAATTAGAATCATTAAACCCAAAAGGTTGCTTTTAAGTTTTGGCTCATCCAAGCTTACATGCCACAATTCTTTCTCTATCCCTCTCATGAGTTACTGTCCTCTGAATTCTAATTTCCAAGTGATTATCCAGTGATCTTTTAATTGATCTCGGTTTTGACTCCTTTACTTCAATACAGGATGAAGTTAGACACTTTTTATTATTATAAAGAGCAATGTTGGTTACAAAAAAAAAAAATTTCTCAGAATATCTTTACTTAAAAGATGAAAGATTAATTTTTTGAGATATTACCAAACATTTAGGTGAAGATCTTTTTTAACGGTATTATTTTTATACATATAAATCTCAAATTCAAATTTAAAATTACATACTTAAAGGACTTAAATCCTTTTTACTTGAATTAATACACGTTAATTATAGATTTTCTTTTTACATAACTTTTATATACCTAAAATTAATGGTTGAGATTTTTTCACTCATCATTTTCCACATATCTCAAATAAAAAACTTTGGGCCACTCATCTGTATTTTTGTGAAGTTTATGGAAAATGATAGTTTGTGTAACTATCATTTTTCTACAATAAAAGTCTCATTTGTCTGAACTATAACCTTTAATTATCTGAGCGGTCTTTATATTATCTCTTTTTTCAATACTGGTTGTAGCTAAACATGTTTCAATTAATTTTCATAAAACTCTATTTCTATTTGTCTTCACTTTCCTCAGAAGTTTTCTTAAGTGGGTTCTGTTTTGACTCTTCTCTTGAATCACAAAATTCTCTTTGTCTTCAATTTGTCTAAAATTTTTAGGCCCTTGAATATGATGAAATTTACTTTAAATTTTATTCTATATATCTTTATTATATGACTCAGTCTGCTCCTAAATTATTCTCCATGTAGAAAACTGATCAATAACAAAACAATGATCCACCGCCCAAGAACCAACTATACTGTTACCTAGATAGCCTACCCATTTCATAACTATATTGAGCTTGCAGAATTACAAATTGGTTGCAAGAAACGAAGCATTCTGGTGAGTTTCTTAGACCAAATATTTTATAGTAAATAACTGCTCTGGGGTCTGTATAGGAAACTTCTACTTTGACCAAATCCACGGCAAGTGTGGTAGACTTGTTTCCTCTTTGCAGGTTTTTCAATGTTTAGCAAAGTTAAATTCTTTATTGCTAGAAAAAGAAAAAAGCAAAAGTGAAAATGATTGATTTTGCAGGACTGTATAAAGTAGTGCCAATGAGTAACATTCTTTAACGCCTTTTACTTCAAAATTTGCAGCAAAAATTGCTAAAGTAGAGCAAGTGTATATAATATCATATGTAGGACAAAGATAAAACGTTTCAAGAAAAAAAAAAAAACGCATATATACATATATATATATATATATATACAGGTAGGGTCATGCTAATCCATTAAATATGATCACTTCAAAAGCATAGCTATGTCTGTCTGACATACATGTTTAAATATTCATATTAAATATAATATAACACTTTAAATATTATTATGTTGTGATAAATATGACACTTCTTAATATATTAAGAGTTTTTACTGCTCACTTAACTTCTGAGACCTCTCTTGTTTTTGTTAAGCGCAGCTCTCAGCTATCAAATGTACTTGTAAACTAGTAATTTGCAAACTGTCTCTACGCTTTAACCAACGACCTGTCTACACGCAACAAAGCCAACAGCTACAAATGCATATGCATGCATTAAAAGAAACAACTCAACTCTAAAACCAATACCAAACCCAACAAAGGCGTTTACTCTATAATAATGATTCTTGCACAACAGATGCAGCATCACATTTCTAACATTTGTTGGACTGGTGGCAGAATTAGAGTGTAGCTATCCACCAAATGAGATGAGATCAATTATAAATTTATACATAAAACTGAGTAGATGTGAGGTACTGTGTATCGTAAGTATGTGTATAACATTTTTATGTTTCTGGCTTAATCTTCCCATACTTAATTACTTATTCCCTTCTAAATTCTCTCTCTCTATTCCTTTTCTTTTCATTCTTTCGGGGCCCTTCCGAAGCCAATGGAGTGCAAAAGATATTTGGCATTGCTTTAAGCAGATTACTGGCCACAATCTGAAAGAGCTAAAGAGCAAGAGAAGAAAAGGGTTGATCTGTGATTGATGAGAGGGTGAGTTTACGAGGGAAAATGGAAGGAGCAGAGGAGGAGCTAGAGAGAAGAAGCAGGTTTCTTAAAAGCCTGATACAGAAGAAGAAAGCCATAGAGCAACAAGAGCAGCATGACCACCTCTACATGAATAACGTTCGCGTCAGAGCGTGTGACATGCCTCTACCTTTGCAGAACCGTGCCTTTCGTTGCGCACGTGACCTCCTGGATTCTATGCCTCCCAAGAAGCTTGACAGTAAACGTCTCGCCTTGGCCCTTAAGAAGGTCACTTTTTATTTTTATGATTATTATTATTGTTTATATTTATTTCATTATTGTCTTCTGGGAAATTTTCTTTACCAAAATCTGTTTCTGGGTTCTGATCTTTGACCTTATAGTATGAGGTCTGAATGACTAATTTGGAAGCTTTTTGAGTTAGCTAGGGAAAATGGTCAGATATTGCAAACGGTTATTTTATTTCTTAATATGTCTTGGCTCAGTTGGCTGGAGCTAAAGTTAGTGTTGTTTCTGTTCTTCATTCTTTCTCAATTTACTATTTAATGTTGGTTGTTCGATCTGGATAACTTAAGAGTTTTTTGTTAATTCATTAAACAATCTAGCACAATCAAATCAATGGTTTAAGGATTACAATTTTTATATGCAGATTTTGATTTTGGGCGTTGATATTTAGTCAATTGAGTGAACATGTATGGAATGTGTCTAATTAATTGCTTGCTAGTTTCACTCTGTCAGATGGAACTAAGCTTGTTTGATCTGTTTCTTTATCTTTTTTTATGGTGATCTTTCTTCATGGATTATAGAACTTCCATTGCCGATAGTACATGTCTTGAAAGCACATGGTTTAATTGTTTGTTTGTGTTTGGTTGAGTAAAATTTTTTTGTTAATATTCTTATGATGTTTACAAATATTGCCCTCATATTTTGTTTACTCTTATTTGTAAAATCTTTTCATAGTATCATGCTGAAAGAGTTGTCTTTCCACATTCAGTCGGTTGATTGAGAAAGAATGTTTTCAATTACATTCTTTCAATTCTTATCCTACACATTCTTTCTAGCTTTCTGTTCTAGCTTCACCTCAAATTACTCCTCATCATCCTCAATACTAAGCTTCTCCGAAAAAAAAAACCCTTCTGTTCTCCAACTGAAACAACGGCAATATTGTAGTAGTTTCTGGCACATAAAGCTCATTATAAACCTAAATTCACTACTTCCAGAAATTTCATTTCTTGTCTGTTTACCACCCGAATCTCAAGAAGTCTCTTACTCTTCTTTCCTAAGCACCCTATAATATAATATGGAATTTGTTTAAACTTTATAGACAGGTGGTCAGCCCTGCAATAGTTTATAGTTGGGCAATGGATAGGATAGCCTCACTAGGCCACCCATACACTGTCAGCTCAGCTCCTTAGCATGGTGCTTGCCACGTCTTATTGATTAAAAGGGAAAATACAAATTAACGATTCCAAACTAATAGACTAGTGTAATGAAGTTAAATTACTATATAGAGAATTTACCCCTATATAACAAATTTGAATACTCTCTCTTGAGAATGTAAAATTTTTTAAACATATTCTCTTATAGAGTGTCCACGTGTATCTTATCTCATATGTCCTCTATTTTAAGAGAGATTTCTTACTTTCTCACTTTCTTCTCCTGATATTTTTAATATCTTGAATTATCTCCTTAATGTCTTCTCAATCAAGAGAGATTTCAATTTCCTTAATTTTCTTCTCAATCAAATCTCAAATTTTGGAAAGATATTCAGCACATAATTATTATATTTTGTCTTTTTTGTTTTTTATTACTTTAAAATAAATTGTTATCAATTTAAATAATTTAAATTTATAACATGTTACAAATGTAAAACACGCTAAAAATAAAGTCTCTAAAATATATTCTAAACACACATTAATACTTTATTTAAAAAAAATCTCATGCACTATACAAACTACTAACTAGTTTCTTATCATTGATTAGAAGAACAAAAACAAGAGCATGCTTGTGCTTAGGGATTGAGTTTCTAAATTTGTAATTTGACAATTATAATATGTTATTATTTATGATAAAATATTTACCGGCACAGAATGTGTTTCAACCAATATTTCATTATATGCTTTATTTATCCTCTTCTAGTTATAGTAAAAGTAAATTTGTAATCTTTGGCAAAAATATTCGTATATATTAAATTTTCTCATCACAAGGATTCAAAGTTCAAACAGGACTAATCTTATTCGTTTTGGATGGTAATTTGAAAGAAACTGCAGATTTAAGGTTTAAAGAGCCTAGACTTATAGTTACATCGAAGTGCTGAAAATTTTCTTGGCAAATGGATTGGTGAAGAATGGCCTGGTTTTGCATGCTACATGGGCTCTGTAGCTATACTATACAAGTCACATTAAAAACATAGCTTGAATGAGAAGTAAGAGATTAAGAACGGCGTTTTGTTGGTTTTACTTAAGTATATATAGATGCGCAATAGTTGATATTGAGCAGAGGCTCAGGAGTTGCCTCATTAGGCTTCAACAATTTTATATTCTATATTATTGGAAAAGACTTATGAAGTTTCAATAAAATGATAAATATGGGTAACCATCCTCATGAATATGGTGCCTCTGTGGTCCACTAAAGGTTGCATCACCTTACCGTGAAGCATATCAAGGGAGTACACTTTCTAGATTTCATATTTAGACTTCTGCATGTAACTTTGAGTATGGCAAAAACCAGAAAAGTATGTCTATGGGTTTGTTGGTTGTGACTATTAATGAATATAGATGGCTTGGTATAGGTTATTTGTGATTATGTTACATGGTCCCTCATTTCATTGATGGGGTGCTTCAGGGTTGGTAAATGATATTAAAGTTGTAATTCTAGAATTCCTAATAATGTGATACCCCAATTAACACATTGGATGGGTTGGGGATTAGATGATCTATGTAAGCACAGAGCGCCGACTTTTCAAATGGCCTGGGTTAGTCTTATTAGAGCCATCTGGTTAGGCCTAACAGTTATTTTGGACCAATTGAGCTTTGGTGTGTTGCAGTTACACCCACAACATGCATACCTCATAAAATGCACATTATGAACCTTTGTGACGATTTTGATCATGGTAAGATTATTGACTAATGGTTGTTACATCTATCACCCACAGCATGCATATGATGGTTTTTTAAGAGCTTTTTGCTCATAGATCACGTGGATTTTTGCTAGCCAAAGTGGTGTGTTTATCTTTTATTTCTTCACCAGACTATAAATATTTGAACTAAATGAATTGTAACTATATTTAATATTAGATTACTTGCAAACCTTGGGATTATTTTTGGTCATTATCCTGTTCTTAATTTTTGTTTTTGTCCTCTTGCGCAATGATGTGCCTATTTTACAGCTTATTTCTCACTGCCATTTCTAAATGGAAAGTGACTTTGGGATCGTTTACCCCTCTATTTCTTAATTTTGCAACCTGGTATAAACTGCTTAAATGACTCATGATAGAAACATACTGGTCTTGCAGGAATTTGATTCTTCGTATGGTCCAGCTTGGCACTGCATTGTGGGTACTAGCTTTGGCTCCTATGTTACTCATTCTCTTGGAGGTTTCTTGTATTTTTCCATTGACAAGGTTTATATCCTTCTCTTCAAGACAGCTGTTGAACCACTAGACCATTGATAACTTCCACAACTTTGAATTATATGCATATCTCCTTGGGAAATAACATTTTAAAATTTCAAACCAACTGATATGTAAAATTACATGTTGAAAAATTTAAAGACATATCTGTATTCTGTGATGTATTTAATGGACTTCAGTTTGGATTTTTCGTGAGAGCATTTGAGTGTATAATTTGTTATGACAATTCACAGGGTATTCTTCATGTTCAGCTCAGAAGAAAATTTTACAGAATATATTCAGTCTAAAACAAAATGTTTTTAGACTGTTGGCTTATTTGTACACGAATTTGTGTTTTACCAAGTATCTGCTCACGACAACCGTGGTGAAATGCATAATTTAAATCCATGTAATTTACAAAAATCACATCATTTTTCTCATTATTAGATGACATCCAAAGTATGTAAGATCCTCAACTAGAAATGCCGTTAGATTCCACCAACCATTGTATTACTTGCTGCTAGTCTCTGGGGCTCAGGTTTTGCAACTCCTCTTTCTTATCTATCTGAAATCTGTTTCAATATGAGAGGTTTTTACTTTTTCTGAGTGTCAGAATGTTTCTTATACCACACCAGTTATAACTATATGATTTTGCTAACCTTACAACTTTTTTAGCCCACAATCCACATCTATTAGGCCTCCAGAATTAGATAGCGATAATTAACCCCTTGTGAAAAATATTACTTACACAAAGAAACCAAGAATTTTCTTTGGGGATGAGTAGACGATTCTAAATTATTTTCAGATGTTAATATCAGACATACAATTGGGCGTTATATTAAGAAGGTGCTAGCAAACTCAACTGGTAAAGAGTTTTGCGGTTGATTGTGAGTTCCTATGATCAAATCCTGATCTGTTCTTAAGGAAGGATTGGCAAAAAATTAAAAAATGGGGGTAATATTAAGGAAGGAATGCTCTGTTCTTTCCCTTTCCCGAACAAGGACCTACAGTGAATCACTGATGCTGTGCCCTTTTAGTGGAAGAACTTCATATAGGTAGTATGCTTTATAAGATTTTTGTAAGATTAAGATGTCATTGGTTCTCTCCATTTGGCTGCTTTTATGGTTGGTAGTGGTGGATCTTCGCCATATTAGGCCAATTAAAATTAAAATCATTTCAGCCTTCACTAAGTAATAGCTTTGCAGCAGTTATTCTGAAAAAAGAATCTGTTCCAAGTGTTTACAAAGTCTTAACACTTAAATTAAACGAAATGATGAATCACGTAGGATGGTAGGAGTTACCTTGACCAATCATGCAAGAGTTGGAATAATGCTATCTGCTAAGTACTCCACTTTCAGACATACTTCATTAAAAAATATTGACCACGGGGTAAGAGATGGAAAGGGGCTTTAACGGACAAGTCAACAATTCATATAGTGCTGTTACCTGTTAGTTGCACACAGAAATTTCATAGAAACCTCACTAATTAATTTCAAACTAATTTAATCAATTAAACGATTAAATCAATTTGACAATTAATTAAATGAGTATATGAGGTGTCTGGACACAATTTGTCTGTAGATTTATCTTTTATGCAATTCCTATATATTTTACATGCATTATACTCAACCATATTTAGCTGGACTAACATGCGTCACACTCTATGACTTTAGGGGCAATACTTCAGTTGACCACTACCATGTCCTAATAATTTGTGGTTGAGAGTTGAGACAGCTCAAGTTAGGCACCACTATTCCTTTTAACTCCCTTTCCCATTATATTTCTCTTTTCTTCGCCATTTTTGTGTGTCCCTCATCAACTGTTATCCAAGCTCCATCAGTGATACTAAAATCACTTGACACGTATATGGGTGCAACATCTTCAATTCAAATCTAATCGTAGCAAGTTTTGGTTTTATGAAACCTGGAGAATGGAGATAATTGGCATGTTTGCATTTGGAGAATAAAGTGAGTGAAGCAAATATGGAAGAGTCTTCCAAGGCTTCCTCCTCCTCCTCCTCTCTTAGCCTTACAGTTGAACAAGCACAAGCAGAAGCTCCTCATGAAGCTCTTTTTCTCGTCTTAGCTTACCTTCCAGTGTACGAGCTTCTAGTCATGTCTCAAGTTTGCACTTCACTAAGGGATGCAGTGAACAAGGATGTGTTACCATGGCTGAATCTTGTTGTTGAAAGGCCTCTGAGTTGTCGACTCTCTGATGAGATTCTAATGAAAATCACCTCCAAGGCCAATGGTAGGCTCAAAACTCTGGCTCTGATGAATTGCATGCACATTACCGATGAGGGGCTCCAAAGGGTCGTAGAACAAAACCCTCTCATAAACAAGGTATAAATATCCAAATCCATATTTTAGATTTCCATTTTGCTCATCTGATTCAGTGGTTTTCTTTAATTAAATAAAGTTTGTAGTCTTTCTTTCCTCTTTACTTGAATGAAATTATGAGTTAGTTTTAGCTGGTTACCAATTAGGACAGTGTTAACGGATAGGAAATTGAATGGATAGAACTGTCTAGCGATCCAAGAAATACTTGCATAAATCTAGTGTACTCAAGTTAGGGGCATGAAGCCAATCATATCATTAGTTATGGTAGATTATGATAGTTAATTATTAATTAATTGTGATAGTTATCTATTAATTAATCATGTGATCGGCTAGTTGGATGCATTAGGTTTATGTAAGTAATTCTCCTCCCTATCCTTGTTTGTTTGTTCAAATGGATTAGCTCGGTTTTTCCATAAAATTGTTGAAAATTAACATAGCTACTTGACAAAAGGGTGGTGTATGCATCTTGAAAACTAAGTTTAGATCTTCTAAATGTGAAAGAGAATAAACTGAATACGTACAAGTGGAAAACTTAGGCTTTGATAAGATACAATAATTAGCATCCAAGGCAGTGAAGGCACCTTGGAACGTGCTGCCAACATAGTAGGATTGGAGTGTTATCTCATTTCTGGTTTCATTTGGGGTGTAGCTCCATATACCAGCATGCACTGCCATAACCCCTGAAGGAGTTCTAAGAGCCGTGAAAACGCTGTGCCAAGGAAGCAATTGCTTAAGCACCTTAAGGATAAACGGCATCTACAACCTACAGAAGGAGCATCTTGACATGCTTGCCTTTTACCTTAGAAAGAACCTGTCATTAGAGGAGCAGCAAATGCAGCAGCCTATTTACTATCATGAACGCGGTAACTTCTCAGTATTTAAGCGTGAAGAAAGCCAGCGGATTATTGATTTGGAGATATGTCCCAAGTGCTTTGAGGTAAGGATGGTTTATGACTGTCCAAAAGGTGACTGCAAGAGGAGGACATGGCCCCTAGCTCAATGTAGGGGATGCAATTTTTGTATTCCAAGGTGCGAAAACTGTGGTAGATGCGTTGGATCCCAAGAAATGGAAGAGGGTGCCTGTGCAGATATCTTGTGCCTTGAATGTTGGTTACAGGAGCTTCCCAAGTGCAGTTTCTGTAACAAACCATATTGTAAGCAACACATAAATTGGTGGTGCACTTCTTCAGGCTCTGGATTTCTTTGTAAAGTTTGTGAAGAAAATTCTCATGGATATACGTACACTGATATTGTATGATCAAGTGTACATAGTGATCAGCTTAAACCACCTTGCCTCGCACTATTGAGTTTTTATAACTTTATAACGTTTATAGCACTAAAGAAATTATTGCTGATATTATTTGCATTCATGAATATAAGTGTGAGTTAATAAAATGAAAGCTTTCCTGTAAATTCATGAAGGCATCATGACAGAGACCGATTCATCAGCTATTTCTAGACCATATCAACTATCAAGACATCATGCCAAAGTCAAACATTCCGATGCATACCAGAGAATCAGAGATGGAACAATTCCAATTCAAAGAATACAGATTGTGATTTAAGAAAAACAAATAGCCCTACTAAGGTTACAGCAATGATGTCAAATAAAATAATTACTCTGATTTGTTTGTACAAATATTCAATGGACAACTCACGTTGCAATTGCCAATATACATTTTGATCAACCTTGCCACCCTTTAAATTCTCTACAAGAGGAACACAAAATTGGGTATGCTGCAATCTTCCAGTAGGCAGTTGAAGAGCATTTCTCCATAAATTATATTCCAATGATGAACAGGAAATGTGCCTAGTTTTACATGACAAATGCACTCAAAAGTAAAACAACTAGAATCACAGAGCTTGTGAAAGATCCACCATTGTAGTAGTATTGGGACAAGCAGCCTGAACTTGTGGAATTGGATGGGGCCAGTGACGTGCTATTTATTCTGGTGCCATTTTTACCATGACTGTAGTTCACAAAAATGCAACCAAAAAAATAAATACTGAATAAGAAAGAACAATAAGGCAGACAATGTAAAGTCATTTCACAGCTTTTAGAGCTGAATAGACAAGATTTGGAAAGGAATAATTCTAAATCTTCTTAAACCATTTTCCTAATTACTAAATAAAGAAATTATTGAATATTTTTTATATTTTTAAGACAGTGACTGCATTTACTTTTTTATTTAATATCTTCTTTATTAAATAGTAGGATGATTTTTAAAAAATATTTTAAGAAGATATAACAAAAAAAAAAGCACTACTAAGACGTCAGGAAAATGAGAACAAGAAGTCTAGCACGTATAATCGGGAAAAAAAATGGAGACGAGCGCACCAAGATAAGCTTGAGATCATACCTTCCTGGAAATATACAAGAACCATGACCTGTAGCAATTATAGTATAGCAAATATCAGTTATATAAAAATATTAAGCAATTTTAAATTGAAAATTGATAATGCGAGACTTTCTTTGATGTATAACAAAAGTGAGTCAACAGAAAATGGCCAACAAAGAGAAAAGCTGCAAAATTTTAAGAGACTTTTTCAGAACAACTGATTAGAAGATGGCAGTCACTAAGATTCCCACGTCAATGTCTGAGCTAAGATTGGACGACATTTGAAATAATTTTAAAATTGACGGGACCAAAATCGTTCAATTGAAAATATAAGGGGCTAAAGGTGTAATTAAGTCTAAAACAAATTTAATCATGATTCACCTTACTCGTAAGTCTATCAAAACCTGGTTATTGGGTTAGGTGTGCATGGGTGCAAACATGCATATTTCCTTATTGCCTCTAGTTATGGTGTTCTACTGGTTTTACCAATAAATGTACACATACTTATGTAACCAACTCAAGTATATATTTATGTATGAGTGTGCAATGCCGTACTTGGGTCTGTTGTGGTGATGGTGGCAACCCCTTTGAAATCACAAGTCCCAGGAGATTTAGCCATCTTCTGATAATATGCGTTGAAAGCATATGTAGCATGTGCAACTACATTATCTGGTTCATAACATGGTTGACCCTGCAGCAAAGGTGAACAATCCACCTTCCCTGGTCCACAAGCCCAATCAAGTGCTGCCTGAAGCATCTTAGGGTCAGCATTCCTCTTTGTGACACAAAAGGTTTGGTTTGTTGTATCATTTGCAAATACAATACCAGCACCAGTCAAGTGTAAGGTATACACTGGTTCTCCGTTAGTGTAAAATAGCCCCCAGTTCTTTTCAGAGTCTGGACCTGATCTTAAGTCTTCATTATAAAGCTCATAAATATATGTACTAACTGCAATTCCAGGATGTTTAGGAGTCCCCGTATTGTTAAGGACATGTCTGATCAAGTTACTGTTGTAAGTGTTAGCATTATCAACAGTTGCATCTGGCTCAGATGAGTCACCGTTGGAAGGCCATCCTGACTCAGTCACCAGAATAGGGATATTGGTGAAGTTCAAATCAGACATTGCAAAATAAGCAGCATCAACAACTGCATCAAAAACATTAGTATAATGCAGGAGAGTGTTGGCATCAACAGCTTCCTTATTTGGAGGTAGGGGGCGGAATAAAGCATAATCCAGTGCGATTACACCATTGGACTGCATGTAATCATAATATGGATATACATTGAGCATAAGATATGAACCTGTTGACTGCAAAAATTTAAGCAAGGGAACCATGACTGGATTCCAAGTACGGTTGAAAAATGCTTGGGATGGTGGGAAAGAGTCAAGGATGACAGAAGAAGAGTGTGGACTAGAGACTTTGATTTGCTGATCCAGATTAGCAGCCACAAGAGCTGAGTGTATGAAGTTTACGGCAGAGACTAGAATAGGGGCTGCATTTGGGAGGGTATTTAGGACTTCAGATCCAACAGCTATGGCAGTAATGTTGGTAGCAGGGACATGAGCTATGACATTTCTAGAAACCCAGTTTGCTGCAGTGGCATTGGACTGACCAATGCCAAGTAGCTGGTCATTGGGAACAGAAACAGTTACACGGATTCCTGTGTTGGCAAGTGCAAGAAGCAAGGCTCGGTCAGCATCATAGAGTCTGACATGTTGGATACTTTGAGCCTTAAGAAGGGCCACAATCTCTGTTGGACTTGGCATGTCAGAGACATCTGCACCAATGTTGACACCAATAAAAGCATCTGCAGAAAAAAAAAATGCCTACAAATGAAGGACTTTAATTTTTAAAAGAGAGATTCAAAATGACCATATGATACTGATCATATACTGGGAATGAGAGATAAAAGAAACAATGAAAATTCAGATCCACAAGAGATAGACAAAGGAGGAACAATGAATATTTATATAGGTGGCAGCAAATCCAAACATGGAAAAGGACACGTAACTTAGTGATAGCAGTGAAGTATAAATCCTCAATCTCAAAGTAAGGCACATCAAGGAAATCAGTTAAATGCGCTAAATTTTTAGCAAAAGGATACTAAAACAAACCTTCAGAAACAAAATAAAAGGACTATTGGGACATTGAACAGAGAGGCTGAACTAAAAATTAAATTTTAACGTTCTTTATCTACAATATGTGTACCCCTTTTCGGATCCTAGATTTGTATCTAAAAAATCTCATAGAACCACATTGAGGATAGTGTTTCCGATTGTAATCAATGACACTACCAGCTGGTCAGTGGGGTTACTGTGTGTCCCACAAGTTAAATATGAAAACATGACATCCAAAGAAATGTATACATTTTTTTAATAAAAATATTATTCAAGAAAAGGAGAATGGAGAATGACTCACTTATTATCTGACAAGCTAGGTCTATAATTCTATTTCTATGCACCTGTCTTGTGAAGACATAGCCTGCTATAACATTCAGCAGTAGTGCTCGGCTCCACAAGTGAAACAGTAAGAAAAGAACATTCAAGAATTATATCTTGTCACATTCTTACAGAAATAAGCTGGTATATCACAACATAAAATGTATGAAAATATATTCATGAATAAGAGTGTTATAACCACTACTTTTGCAGATCCTAAGTCAAATTCTGGATTGTAGCATACTTAAAATCAAGATTATGTATATCATAATTGCATGTAGTTCTTACAAAATCAAACATTTGTGTAACCCGTCAAAGATACTATAATAACAAAAAGTATGACAAGGATAGATGGCCAAACTGTTCATCTAGCTAATGAATATCCACAGATGCAATCAAATTAGCAGCGGCCTATGATACATCGCCTGAATAGTTCATATTGGATCATGAACCATGACAAAATTCAAGGTCATCTTTTTCACCTGTCACCCCATGTGTTTTTCTTGTTCTTATCTGTAAGGGTAGGACCGTAGGAGACATGAATTTAGCTAAAAGAAGTGTGACATACTCAAATGATTGCTGATTGCTGATTGCTGATTGGTAGGCTACACATCAGAAGCACCTCTTCTACTAGCCATGTTATGTTACACATGAAAGAGATTCACTTTAATTAGCAAGGTACAAATTATAAATTGAAGATTTAGTTGCCTACATAATCCAGGGCAACTGCAGAGGCCAGAATGAAGTGCCACCACGCTCATCCTTTTCTTGATACCGCTGATAATCCATTTATAAATGAAAAAATTCTAATTACACATCTCTTACATCTGTGTAGGTGACATAATTAGAGTAAACTCTGTAGAAAATGAGATGAGCCCAAATATAATCAAATTGTGAAAACTATGTATACGTGAGATGATGTGTTTCTTGAAAATGTGTGTAAGTAGCATTATTGTCCTAAATGTGAGATGGTAGGTTCGTTCATTTAATATTGTGGACCAACTCTGTATATGTTTACGTCTCTTGGCAGCAAGGTCTCAAATGCTACACAGTCCCACCAACTTAATTGACAGAGCCAATTAAGGGTAATATTTTTCATCATTGGCTTTCTCAAATAAGGGTATTTTAGGCCCATGACATTTTCTATGAAAATGCAGTTAAGTGCAAACAGCAAACTGCAAAGTAACTCTGTGATGAGCTGGGACGCAAAAAGATTGTTCCCACAATTCCTCTAAAGACGGGAAAGGACACGTCGTAGATTCTGTACAAAGGAAAAGATTTTCTCACAGAAAAATGAAAACCCTCTGCTTTGGCCAGGAAAAATTTTAAAAAAGAAAAATCAAAATACCCATTTAGACCAACCGGTTACCGTTCATTCTCTCCCTCTACCAGCATTCTCATCCTTCTTATAGTAAGATTGTGAGTTGTAACCTTAAGCTCATAAATAATTTATATACACACAATTACACGCATTATCACTTCACATCCATTAAGAGAAGCAAATATTAACCATGAAAGACCAATGCCATTTTCAAAGAAGTTATCCCAAAAACTAGGCAGTAGACACAAACCCACTAGGAGAATCTCGTGCAGGACAGAAAGAACTATTTATGACAGGATGAAGTTGATATAATGAGGAAAAAAACATAAACTAGAAGCCAAGGAGAAGAAGGGAATGAAACCCATTAGGCATTAAGATATAAAAATTCCATTAAAGTAAACAACATAGATAAATTAATCCCCAAAAACTCAGTGTCAGCAAAGTCCATGAAATGTCCAAAGGAATAGAGATGCAGGTGGCTGAAAATCACTGAAAGGAAATAAAGGAAGGAAGAAACTTACTTCCACCAGCAGAAGCAGATGATGCTAGCACGAGAGAAGACATCAGCAGCAGTAGCAGTAGCAGCACAGCCATGAAAGCTCACTTAAAAAGCCACTATGCAGCAGTAATATAAAAAGAGCACCGCATTCACTGTAAAATTCAAAGAAAACCCAGAACAGAAAAATGGAAAAGGAAACGGTCTCCAAAGAAGGAAGGGAAGTGAAAAATAAATGAAAGGAGTTAGAAAACTTGGAATTTTCGAGGGGAGTGAGGGAAAAAAGTAAATGAAAGTTTGCTCCTTTTGAGGGGGAGAGAGAGAAAGAGAGTGGTGGGAACTGTTGTCATCTGAGGTGGAGGAGGGAGAGATTGGCTTTTTTTTATTATTAGTTTTTGTCGCTGTCAAACGTTAAAGAGACAGGATTTGAACGTTTGTATCAGGATCAAACGGCCAAGATTGACACGCAGCTGCATGGTATGACATCCGGCATACTACAGCCAGGCTTTGTTAAACTAATGTTTGGTTGTTTATTTGTAGAGAGCCTTGTTCAGTATAACTCGGGGGTGGAAAAGGAAAATACAAAATAGGAAAAATAAACTAAAATGAGAGAAAAGTGGAAGAGATATTGCATTTCCTTTTTTTTTTTTCTTTTGATTGGTTTTTATAACTTTTCATAAATAAAAAAATTGGAAATGGGAATGCATATAATAAATGCGACACTCACAAAATACATCTTTTGTTTTTTTTTTAATTATAATTAAATAATATTTGAGTCAGTTTACACATATTTTAATTAATTTACTTTATTATTTTAATTAAAGACAAATTATCTATATTAAAATTAAAGATTTTACAAATATATTCCATTATTCCTTATTGTTAGATTTCAAAAAACTCACAAAATACATCATTATTGATTTACTTTCTCTCCCAATCCATTAGATAAAGGGAGAAATGCAAAGATGTAGTGCTCAGAAAAAGCCATCATTCCAAATCTTTTTCTTTCCACTACTAAGTTGATGCCAAATAAGGAATGGGTGCAATACTTAAGTCTTTTTCTTTTCTTTTTTTCTTTTTTCTACTCCAAAGTTGTATACCAAAAGGGTTAATAATGTTGTATTCATGTTTTCTTCACAAACTTTCATGTGAATTAAGAATGTTCAAATCTAATCTAAGTCATTACTAAAATGGAAGAATTAAATTTAGGTTTTTTATTTTTTTAAAATCAATTAGATTAGATTTATTTTTTAAAAAGTGATCAAATTCAATTTAATATTATAATATTTTATTATTAAATTTACTCTTTTACATCTAATAATTTTAATTTTTTACCCATTTCTCTCACTTTTTATTCACTGCCATATATCTCCCCAGTCAAATATTATTTTGTGCATAGTTAACATAGGCTATTTTTATTTTATATATTTTTATTTCTTTTTTTCTGAAAAAATGGCTCACTAACCAAAGACACATCAGGTAACTATAACACTTATGATAGTGGACAAAACTAATAAATATCAAAAGAACAGAACTTAGTTTTAATTTTGGAAGGAATTATCTCTTTTTAATTTTTTTTAATTTATTATTATATATCTATTAATTTAATTAAATGAAATAAATAAATAATAAAATAAACACATAATAACATATTAAAAAAATTAAAAAAATAAATCCTTTCAAAATTAGAATCAAGTTTTTTTTATATCAAAATACAAAAGCAACGACAACAGCGGCAGGACTTGATTAAACACATGGACACTCAAAGCAAGTTGATTAATGGCCAAGATCCGCCATATCATCCCAGCAAGAATTGACTTCCCTGAGGACATGGTTTCCTTCCATTGGACAACGACAAACAAAGGAAATCAGGGGCGTTGACTGTTGACTGTTGACTGTTGAGGATCACAACTGTTTTATACGAAGTTCAGAAACACTGGAGAGGCCTTGGAGGCAGTAGCACGCGTGTCTAAGACAAGATATCATACTGCATAATCATATATGCATGTTTTATAAATAATTTTTACTATTAATTTTACATAAATTTGTATAAATTTTAAGTCATCAATTTAAGATTAATAGTATACATCTATTCTAGCTTTGTAATATGAGACCTGACTATCTTAAGAATACCAGCCACGTGAAGCCCTAGTTCTCAATCAATGCATGTCAAACTCTCCCTTGGCTCTTTCATAGTCTCCCAAGAGGTGAAGAACTGTTTCATGAGAGTTTTGCCTACAAACTGAGCATGTAACAGCAGACGTCAGGTAACGAGCATAGCATTGGGCATTGGTAAGCAAAGCGTTATTTTTTTACTGTTTTATATATAATATAAGCTGAGTTACTTTTGACTAACAAAATTTTAAACTTAAAAAATAAAATAAAACCCTTGCAAAATAATCTATTAACCAATTTAATGGTTTGAATAAGTTTTGAAAAGAAATTATTTTAAGATAGTACAAGAATTTAATTTTTTTTAGAGATTTTATAAAATGTAGAAGTTATTTTATGTTAATTTAGATATAATTACAAAATGTATATTTTATTTTTTCTCTCTTTTATTGTATTTTTTAATAAACTATTCTTTTCAATTTCTAATTAAAACTAAAAAACTAATTTTATTTAGATTCTGATTTTTTTCAAAATTTTAACCAAACAGATAAAAAAGTTTTTTTCTTATAAATTAAGTTTGTACAAATGCACTCTAAATTGATATCGCCCCAACTAATATTAGTTCCTATCGCCATTGGCATTGGTCAATACTAAATCTCTAACTAGACTCAGAAACTAAGCACAATAGAAAAATTAGATTAGTAAAATAGTAATTGAAATAAGAAACAATAGTAACTACAAAATTATATTACTACTTGAAATTTGAGCCTGAGTCACACCGGATTTCTAATCCGACCGGGGCCAAGTTGATTTAGGTTTTACAGCCGTGTATGCTTCCAAAGCCCATATATCAGACAGAAAATTCTGGAATTTGCCATTTCAGAAGATGTCATAGAAACAATCACTTGAGATTAATTAATAAGACTTGATGAGTGAGTGGGATTGAAATTTCTCACTTATGTAGAGCTCTGAAATTAGATATAAACCAATCGAAAGGTCATAATTTTTACTAAGATGTACTTCGATCACATCTTTTATTTTCGTTGAAATCAATCAAAGATAATTCAGAACCGAATTATTATTGTACGAAATTATTAAAATATTAATACAAAGAATAAAATATATTCAATAGCATTTACCAAAAAATATATATATATATTCAATAGCAAGGAGCCGATTTTATGTATCGGCTTCGTAGCCAAAATATTGTACACCAAAAAATGTACTTTATTGTATAGTAAGAGGTTTTTCTATGTCAAAGCCATTACTACCAAAAAAAATGGCAACGACTGAATCAAAGATACTAAATCCTAAATAAATTCCTAGCACGAATTAAAACTAATTTTTCCTCGTTTCATCCATTACTGTTATCTCACAAAGTGCTTCAACTGCAAATCTATTCTGTGGGACTCTGCACCCAGTTGCTCCAAGCATTCTCTCAGAAACTTGTATAGAACATTTGTCCTTGCCAAGGCATTGCTGCAAAAGAAAGAAAGAAAAAAAAAAAAAACAAACAAGAAAATTATTAAGTTTTCTTTTTTCTTCTTTTTATTTTAGGTACCACTTTACCAGATGGAACTCTAGAAGAAAATGGCATGGTATATTACCGCTTTAAGGACCGATAAAGCCTCACGAGATTCACATTGGCCTCTCTGAAAGGATCCACATTTGCCCTCTGGTAAACCAAAGCTGGCAAATCTAATTTTAGAGATGACTTGATTTTCATGGCATGCTAATTCCAGTACATGTCCTTCATAAGCATTTGCACAAACTTTCTCAATTGTTACTGTGGAAAATTTGACATCAAAGGGGTTGCCTCCCATCTCCTCAAACAAGACCAATGTGTTTTGATCATCGTCACGAAGAAATGAGCGTGGAACATGATACCTTGATGTTATAAGAAATAAAACAAATTAGTATATAACTACAAAATTAACCATTGATCATGCAATAAGATTAATCAATCGATGAAATTTGATTACCATCTTTGAGAAGGCTTTCCACACTTTGACAAGCATTTGTTAGAAGAATATGTTCCGCGGTAATCACACGTTGCAGAGCAGCCGTCCTCATCTGCATGGTAGCTTGGCCAATACCTACCAATGCTATTACCATTCACCCATGCATGACCTTTTCCCAACCCACTCAAATCAACCACAACAGGGTCATCTCCTATGGGACGTTTGAAAATAGTCTACACGAAAACAAATTTAGTAATTACTTAAATAACTGAACTTATGAAATAGGTCAAAATTAGTTAGTTAGTATCATGAACCCATGAAATTGTTGATATATATAAATTAATTTGAATAATTGAAAGCAACAATAAAAATTATACCTTATACCAAACAAATATTCTACGCGTTGGAAGAGCATCTGTATACCATCCTTTAACGCTATTCTCATAGCTATAATGCTTCTCACGCTCACCGTGCAATCCAACTTTATAGTTCCAGTCATTTTTGCTGATATCTAGGACTAACTCATCACCATCGTTATTTTCTGCCACCAACTCAACGGGACCAAGAACACCGACCTCCACATTGTCAAAGAATGCACCGTAGTTCTGTGTAAATAAAAGGAGCAATGTTAGCTTATGGAATCAGAACCAGGGACATAATTAATGTCTTAATATGAAGTGTATAGTGTGTATACATGTAATATATATATACTTACTGGTAATCCAACAGTGGTACTAAGTAGACTTATGTCATTCTTCCCAAGAATCAATTTGATCTTGGACTCATAAACGAACTTGAACTGTCCATTTTTAGCATGTTGGGTACCTGTAGGGGGAGAAGAATGAATGAAATTTATAATTGTCGTGAGCTATATATAATAGTAAAAAGTGGGAAATAAATTTTGCAGTCAAAACTTACCAACATGTTTTCCATTAACAAATACATGAAGTACATGCCCGCTTGTGTGCACTCTTATCCTAGCATTGGACCAAATAGGGTCACGTTCTTTGTATTCAACACTGGAGAAAGTTTTTCCCGTGGAAGTTAGCAGGTATGCTAATTAATACACATCAATATAAAATTTAAAAAAAAAAAACAGAGAGAAAATTACCTGGTGATGTACCATAAGTAATCACTGGTATCATTTGTGACAACCTTTTGATCCAAAAGTTGTGGAGCAGTCAAAGAAATAGTACCCTCGATTTTGTCATCTTTCATTTGCCTGTACGGCTCCTGCTTCCATTGCCATTTCAATATATATGGTTCTTCTTCATCGTCTGCTTCATTGTCCTTCTTGATCATTATGGATGTTTGAGCATTGACCTGATTTAATATTATGCATTTAGTATTAGTCTTACTAGTTTTATAGTAATATTTTGTGTCTTAAGTTTGATTCGTCATGTAACGAAAAAAGAAAAAAGATGCAATATTGTTATTATTCATAACAATAACAATTATTAGAATTATTCTCACCTTTGCAGTGTTATAAGCTTCTATATTGCAATCTGGAAGGATAGAAACTGACCAAGCAGGAATAGTATATTCAGTGTTTTGAAAATTAATTGTAGCATCCCTTGATTGATGTGCATTTCCAAGAAAGCAAAATGATTTTCCAGCGTAACTGTACACTGTGGCCTATCAAAAATAAGTAAGAATGTCATTATCCAAAGATTTGGAATTTTAATTACTCACAAATAATTCAAATCAATATAAAACTGACAGAAACTTACTGTGACCATATTGCCATAATCAGTATTGCTCGAAGAACCTTGAGTTAAGATTTTCTCCTTTGATTTTAGAAGTTCATGAAGTCGTTTAAGATGTCCCCACTTAGGTTGATTTAAATTACCTTATACAAAAAATAAAATTAGGGTAAATCTTAAAATTGAAAGGGAAACATAGAACTATAAATTTTTCATTTTTCGTTTTTTTTTTTAAGCAAAACTATGAGCATATATGCATATAATTATGCTTTACCATATTCATCCAAAGGAGCATCATAATCATATGAAGTGGTGATGTATGGCCCTCCTGCACTTCGTCCAAAATTGGTTCCGCCATGGTACTAAGATGAACACATAGAACACACAACAATAATAACAAGATAATTTTTAACATTGTTAAAGTCAAAATATATAAATGTATAAAAGCAAAATAATTACCATATAGTAGTTTTGGAACGTGCCACCAAATTGGAAAAACCTTGCAACTGCAAAGGCAACATCCTCAGCAGTTCTATGTGGACTTTGCATACCCCAATCCTTATACCTAAATTGCAAGCATTATAGAATTTAGTTAAAAAAATTGATATAAAAAATGAATTAAAAATTTACTTGAAATGAAGAACTAACCAGCCAGTCCAATTCTCAGTCCATATCTTGGGTTTATTGTTGTTGTTAGGTTGGAATTGATCACAATAATAACCATTACATGTGTTAATCTAATTTAGGGGAGAAAAAAAATCTAATTAGCCATTGAAACACAAAATAATAAATAATATCTGAAAATATAAGTTAATATTTAAATTGTTTATTACCATAGGATCTGGAGCATCACTTTGTTGACACATAACCCAAGGCACACCAATTTGATAAGAGTCAGCTAATTGGGCGCACCATTTGACATATTCTTTCCCATTGTTACCGTATGCATTCATAACATTTCCATACTCATTTTCGATCTTTTTGAGTATACAAGAAGAAAACATGTAGATTATAAGAATTAACACACACACAAACACACACACACATATATATATATATATGCATGTTATAATAAAGATAATTAATTAGGACAACTTCAGAAAACTAAACCTGAGCAACAATAATGGGTCCTCCTTGTGAGGCAAAGAGCTTCTCATGCTTCATCATGTCCACTATCATAGTTGTGAAGGTTTTCATTTCATTCTGTGATTAAATGGAGATAAATTAGGAAAATAGAAAAATAAACTTAGGAGATTATAGGATTAAGTATATCAAATTATTATATGACTTGCCATAAATGCAGGATTATTCGTCCTAAATTCCATGTTTGGAATACTGTGCAACCACACTGGCAGTCCTCTGATGACAGAAAAAATATATATATATTAGTTAAAGTAAATACATAACTCTTATGTAATTAATTACTAGAGCAAAGATAAATTATAATTACCCATAATTCCATTCACCACATATATATGGACCAATTCGAAGCATGGCATGAAGCCCTTCATTTTGAATGGTTTTAATGAATCTTATGAGATCTAAATTGCCAGAAAAATCATACTGCAAAAAAAAAAAAGATAAAATCATTGCCAAAATCAAAATATATATATGTAACTGGAAGTTTTTGTCAAAAGCAAAAAACCTGACGAGGTTGAGGCTCATGAGCATTCCAAAAGACGTATGTTTCAATTACATTAAGCCCACCTTCTTTTGCTTTAGTAATCAACGATGGCCACATCTGTCAATAATATATTAGAAAAATATAATCAAATATCTTTAATTTAATAAAATAATAATGATACAGTCGTCAACCAAAATTGTCAATAATTAGGATTTTGGAAAAAGGAACTAGCAAGATGATATAAAAATTAGCTCACTTCAGGAGTGCTGCGAGGGTAATGAATTGAACCGGAAATTAAGATTCTTCTTTTGCCATTAATTGTCATTGCCCTTCCATCGTATGAAACCTCAACGGCGTTGATTGCTAAGCTAATCAAAGCCAAACATAGCAAGAAAAATGCAGTAAAAGAACCCATTCGTCCCATCATTGTAACACATAAATCACTGTGAAAGAAGAAGAAATAGCATGAGTGTACTCAACGTGTTCACTTATAATTTATAATGAAAATAATTAAAGATGATATGCATAGCTTTCAACTTAGATAAGGATGTGAAACAGGTCATGCGATCATTACGTGTTAGAGAGTTGTTTTCTAATTCAAAAGTTTTGGAAGTATCCTGTTTCTTAATAAATTCATATAAGAAGATTTTGCAATGTTTGTTTCTTTTTTTTGTCTAAATTAAATTATATAGTACTCTACCTCATTATCATCAATCATGATCAGTTTAAAATAATTATATTTAAAATTCAGCCCATCATCTAAATTTGATAAATTATTAATTATCTTCAAGCCACAATTATGATGTGAAAATAATTATTTTAACTGTTACATGATTTAAGATATACTTTTCAGTACAGCTTTTCCCAACATTTAGCCTTTCCGATCTTTTTCTATTATGTAGATCAAAATCTGAATACTAATACCGTAATAGTTATGGGTTATCGGGGACTCTTCTGGTTCCCTTTCTTCATGGGCTCATCATGTTATGCCCCCTCCGTCCAACTTATCTATTCTTTTTAAAAATAAATAACATAATCTTTTAGATACATATCTTGGAGTTATATATATTAGAGATATATATTAATCGACTCAATTGATAAGGTTTGGTAATTGAAGTGAATTAGGGTATTGTTATTTTTCTTTCTTTCTTTATTTAATTATTATTATTATTATTATTATTATTATTATTATTATTATTATTATTATTATTTGTGCACAAGTCGGAAAATTAAACAAAACTAGACTTAAGGGAACGAAGGCACTATAGCTTACAAACCATGGATAAAAAGGTAAGAAGAGTATCTCGCCTGAAGATATTGGTCTCTTGGTTGGCCCGCCCTACCTTATCAAGACCAGTGGTACTGGCACAAACATATTATCTTTTCCCTTACCCCTATGGGCTATGGCTATCAAGAGCACTTTGATTATATAATTAAAAAAAATTGTTTTGAAATAAATCATTTACAAATCTTATCAAAAGCAGATATAATTTACATTTTTTTTCAAAATACAAGATATAAACTGATTTATAAATAAAAAAAATTCTTATACTAATATAATTTAAATAAGTTTTAAAAAATGATTTATTTATAAGATTTTATACTCATAATTAGAATATGATGATTTGACTCAAAATTAGACCTGGATAAATGGGCCGCCGTTCGTTTAACTTACAATCCTCACAAGTTAGAATTTGGCATTTTGTAGACTCGTATAAATGCAAGTCTAGAAGCTTAGTCCGTTTAACAAGCAGGTTAAATGGATTGTGGCCTTCTAACATATTAAGCATTAAACAAAATATTTTTAACCTCTTTTTTATAAAAAAAAAAAATGTTAAGAAGATATTATTTATCATATTTTTAATATATATTAATTACATTACACATTAAAATATACATTAAATCTTAATTAACATATAATTAATTTGATTAGTGTGTAAATAAATTTGAGCATGTACTTTAATATGTGTGGTGACTTAATAAAAAAATATGTTAAAAAATATGATAAATAATGTATTTCTAACACTCTTTTATAAAAAATAGCTATTTTTCTCAATAATAAAAGAAACCTCTCAAGCCCAAATGATTAATGAGCCAAATATCCAAATAGGATCCAACACAACACTCTAAATAATTCTAAAAAAAAAAGATAAAAAAAAGTTAGACATGTATAAATGCAAGTCTACAAGCTTAATCCGTTTAACAAGCTGGTTATTTTGTTCAAATTAGTTAATCTTTTGTGGTCTTTTTTTTCATTTTTGTTATTTTTTCTGATTAGTGAATTGTATTTTTTAATTTATTTATTATTTGATTTTTGACATATGACATTTTTTATCACATGTCTCATGTTACTATATTAGATTATATGTAGTAGGACATGATCACATAAGATGACATACGATAAAATATTAATTATTCTACTTGTCACATGTTAAACAAGTAATATACTTACTTGATGTTAAGGAAGACATGTGTAAAATTGTAAGACATATATTTTTTATATTATTATATTATATATTATTATTATATTACTAGTATTTTATACTCATGCAAAGTACGAGAAAAATTAAAAAAATGTTATAATAAATAAGAAAAAATATATTTAACTTAGAGATATGATATCTTAGATGGTTTAGATGAATTTTATTAAATTATAATTAATGAAGTTTACAGTGATATCCACTCAAAACAATCTTTTTTTTTTCTGTTAACTAGCTCTTCTCATACTATGATAACTGAATTATGTAACTCCTCTCAATAACTATTTCTTTTATTATATGACCTATCAATAAATAATTAATTTATATAATTTTAGATAATTTTAAATTTTGATTTTATAGGTTTTTTCTTTTATATAATTTTAATGTGTTTATTTATTTGGATGTTTTATCAATTTATTACTAAGAGTATACCAAAAAGTTTATTTTTTTTCTTAGTTTAAGAAAACACTTAATAAATTTTTAATTTTATCATAATAAATTACATTTAATTAATTTTACTATATTTTCAAGCCAAATTTTCACTCTTGTGTAATGTATATATTGAAATTTTTTAAATAATATAGAATAATTATATATGAATAAATATAATAATTTAAAAATATATTTGATTAATTTAGGGTGACAATACATATATAGTATAGATAATATTTAATACCTATAAAAATTTTGAGATTTTAAGATCAATAAAAATAATTAATAACGTGATCAACTAAAGAAGATAATAATAATTTTTTAAATTTTTTGAATATGAATTAATATACAAATGTATATATGTCAAAATAATTAATATGTAATTATAAATTTCTATATTTATATGTGTGAGTAATAAATTTAATTTATACTTAGTGACATATGTATATCTTCTTTTTAAATTATAACATAAGATATCACATGATTATTATTAAGATCATGTATTTATCACATGACAAATTTTTAAATATGTTAATCATGTCGATTATAAAGACATGTACCTTCTCTTTTATATATTATATTATTATTATATATTATATATTATTATTTTCTTAGTTTTAAAAAACACTTAATAAATTATTAATTTTCTCATAATAAATTACATTTAATTAATTTTAATATATTTTCATAAAAAATTTTTAGTATTGTGTGATGTATACATTGAACTTTTCTAAATAATATATAATAATTATATATGAATAAATATAGTAATTTAAAATATAATTAATTAATTTAGAATGACAATACATATATATATAATGAAATGATATGAAACTCTTATAAAAATTTTGAGATTTAAAGACTAATAAAAATAATTAATAACGTAATCAACTAAAGATAGGTGAAATTTTTTTGAATTTTTTTTAATATGAATTAAGATGTAAATGTATATATGTCAAGGTAATTAATACATGATTATAATTTTTTATTTGTATGTGTGAGTAATAATTTTAGGAAAAACTCTAAAAAACCTCCCTGAACTATACACGATAACTTTGGTTTTGTTACTTTCAAAACGTGCAAAACAGACTAGTTACTTTTTGAGTTGTGCACTTCACTCTAAAATGCTAACAAATGTTAAAAATTTGATAGAAAATTACATGTGCCTCTCACGTGCACGTTTAAAGGTTTGATAGTCAAAGGAGGTGCAACTGAAATGAGGATAATTTGAAAATAAAACTCATTAAAGAGATGCACATGATGTGCACGTGTTCTTCTTCTTCCTCTTAGCCACTTCTTTGCTCAAGCATATAAGAAAATGAAACAAAAATTTAGTCTTTAGGGTTTCTTTTTTTTTCCCCCAGTTTTTTTTAGCAATGAAAAAATGATGATAATTGACAAGAAATAATGGACCTAATGTGATTTTGGGAGTGGGGGCAGTGTCAGTGGAGAGAGCTTTGGCTTCTTGGAGGAGTTGCTGAACCTAAGAGAGACAAGATGATACTTTGTTGGTGCCAACATTTGAGGAAGCATATTGAATTGCAGTGAAGGCATCGACAGAGCATGAGCTTGGTAATTGAAGAGCAACGTTTCCATAAAGTGAGAGCAAAGGACAAAGAGAAGGAGAGGGAAGGGTGGAAGAGAGGTGCAACATCTCCTTCACCAGCACTCTAGTGGTGGTAGTAGCTATGAATGAACAAAGTATGATATGAATAATCACGTCCCCTTTTGTTTTGGCCTCTTTTAGTTTTCTTTTTTGTTTTTTTTTTTTGGTTGCTCTTGAATTCCCATTTCTTGGTTGCTTTTTTTTAAAATTAGCCGAGAGAAAAAAGAAAAACTCCCCACGTGCACATAATGTGCATCTCCTTAATGAATTTTATCCCCAAACAACCTTCGTCTTAGTTGTACCTCCTTTGGGTATCAGACTTTTAAATATGTATATGAGTGACACATGTGATTTTTCACCCAATTTTTAATGTGTTAGCATTCTGTAGTGAAATGCACAACTCAAAAAGTAACAAGTCCATTTTGCACATTTTGAAAAGTAATGAAACCAAAGTGCTCACTGTGTATAGTTTAAGAGAGTTTTTTTTGAAGTTTTTACTAAATTTAATTTAAAATTGGCTGCATATATATATATTCTTTTTAAATTGTAATATGAGATGTTACATAACAGTTATTGAAATCATATATTTTTCATATGACATATTTTTAAACATGTTAGAATGATACATGTTATAATATAAAGATATATACATTTTTTTTATATATTATTATATTATATATTATATATGATTTTCTTAGTTTAAAAATACTTAATAAATTATTACTTTCTTCTTAATGAATTATATTTAATTAATTTAACTATATTTTCATGCAAAAAATTTCACTATTGTATGATATATATATTGAAATTTTTTAAATAATATAAATAATTATATATGAATAAATATAGAAATTTTAAAATATATAATTAATTAATTTAAGATGACGATACATATATAATAAATATAATATTAGATATTTATGAAAATTTTAAGATTTTAAGATTAATAAAAATAATTAATAATATGATCAATTAAAAATGTGAGAATTTTTTAAATTTTTTTAATATAAATTAATATGTAAATGTATATATATCAAAGTAATTAATATATAATTATAAATTTTTATATTTATATATGTAAGTAATAAATTTAATTTAAATTTAATAATATATGTATATATTTTTTAAAAATTATAATATAAGATAACATATAATAATTATTAAAATCATATATTTATCATAAAATAAATTTTTAAATATATTATTTTATGCCATAATAACATACGTTAAAATATAAACGTATGATATACCTCTCTTTATATGATATATTGATGGATTGATATTGATTATTATTATTATATTATTATTATTATTATTATATTGATCGATTATTGTGTGTTATAATTAAAGATCCTAGGAGTAACTTTACAGTAGCGTAAAAAATACTGGTGACTGGTGGAGTGGTGAAGCTGATTCTTATTTCTCCGATCAAGTCTGGCCATTGAGGCACCTGAATGAATGAACGAAACCAAAAAATGGACCAAACTCAAAAGGCTGCAGGAACATCTTCACGGCCTCACCAATTCCACCCTGCACGTCCGCCCGTTCTTGATCTCTTCAACCTTTACTTGGGAGTTATTTCTTCTCTACCACCCTTCTCTCTTCTTCTTCTTTCTTTCTTCTTCTTCCACGTAATTTTCTTTTCTTTTTCTTTTCATTTTTCCAGAGAAATAGCCGCCAGAAACCCGATGACTCAATCCGGGAACTGCCGTAAGTTCATACACGAATACACTGCAAAAAGTTTGAATTTTGAGCACTCCTGTGGTTCTGGGGTTCTTATTTTGTTTTATTTTTATTCACAGCCAACGTTCTGGTGTTTTTGTGTTCAGTTTTATATTTGAGATTTTTAATGGGGTTCACGGTTTTGCTGTTATTGTCTCTCTGAAAATTTTTTAGGACATGGTCATGGTTTGTTTGGATTACTTTTAGTTGATCACTGTTGCTTATGTCTAAAGCTATAGTGATTAGAATCAATGATAATGTTAACTGAGTTGCAATGCAATATTCTGCAAATGTGTTACCCATAACTACAGAAGATTAACTTATTTGATGACTGTCAACTTCTTTTTCGTTGTTGGAATGATTAATTTCAGGAACAAAACACAAAAACGTGTAGTTGCTCTTAACCGAGAGCTCCCTCCACCAAATGAGCAGTTCCTTCTAGATTTTGAGCAACTTAAGAACCAGTTTCCTGTGAGTTTGAAATTATGCTGTGCACTGCAGCATCTTACTTGTCCCTTTGTTGTTTCATCTTTGCATTCATGTTAATTGAAAGTAACATGTGGCATATTTTTAATGTTGATGCTGTGTTTTACTTTCAGGACCAAGATCAGTTTCGTTCTGTGACAGAAGCTATTCTCATATTGCTAGTCGTGCAGTGTAGTGGTCACGGACCACGGGCGGAATTTCTTCTTTTTGCTATACGAAACTTGTGCAGTGTTGAGTACATTAACTGGGATACTTTTCTGCCATCCCTCCTTTCTTCAGTTTCTTCAGCAGAACTTCCTGTTGGTCATGGGAATCAGTCAGTGCCAACTGTTTCTTCTTCAAGCTTATCACAGTCAGGAATGCTACCACCTACAAGCACAATTGCCAATTCTTCTAATTTTCAGTCTTCAAATCCTGCTTCTTTATTACCTTCCGTTCATCCTATTGGCTCCCCTGCACAATCAACTATTGAACCATTACCTTGTGCAGCTTTATCTCCAGTCAAATCAACTGATATTTCCTGCACTGAACAACAATCTAAATTGAAAGTTCCATCTATCAGTAATAATGATATTAGCTGCCTTCGTCAGCTATGTTGCAAGATTATTTTAACCGGTCTTGAGTTTGATTTAAAACCTGTGGCTTATGCTGAAATCTTCCACCATATGCTGAATTGGCTGGTAAATTGGGACCAGAGGCAACAGGGAGTTGATGAGTCTGATACACCAAAATCATGTAGACCTGACAAAGCCTTAATAGCTTGGCTACACAGTTGTTTGGATGTGATCTGGCTTTTAGTTGATGAGGGAAAATGTCGAGTGCCCTTTTATGAATTATTACGTAGTGGTTTGCAATTCATAGACAATATTCCTGATGATGAAGCATTATTTACTCTTATCTTGGAGATCCACAGGAGACGAGATATGATGGCTATGAACATGCAAATGTTAGATCAGCATCTTCATTGCCCTACATTTGGGACTCATCGGATCCTGACTCAAGCAACACCTAATATTTCAGGTGAAGTAGTAGCACAACTGCGACTATCGCCGATCACATACTTAAGTGTACTTGGAGATCCATTGCATGGAGAGGTGATGAGTCTCATGACTATTTCAAGAAACTCATTATTTATATATGAGAATATATTTAAAACAAGTTACTTAGATACTATCATATTATTCATGAAAATATGCTTTTCACTTAAACAACTAAGGTTGGAAATGGTCAAAGGATTACTTAACCTAAAATCATATTCTATTAACTGCCCAATAAACGGTTTTCATTACATTGACAATGCTCTTTCACATTATATCTCATTCGGTTTAAATTTTATTTTTTTTAAAAGAAGATAAAATAGATACTTACAATATCCCTTTTTTTAATCTTCTGTAAAGAAAACCCCTTTGTTTTCAACTCAACATTACTCGTACTGATATTTTAACTATCAGATTTGAGGCAACAATGATTGGACAAGAAACCACTTAGTCAACCAAGACTTGGTTACATGTCAAACAATAAATTGACAAAAAATTGTTTCAATGAAGAGCCTATGAATGGTTCTTCACCTCTAATAGATGTAGTTTCAATTGATGATTAATGATTGCGTTTACAGCTCCATCTGATGTAAAACATCAGATTCCCATTCCATCGTCTTTCCTTAATCATGCACTGGATTTTGGGGTGTATACTAGGTCCCCCCCTCCCCCTTCCCCCCAAATAAATTACATTCATCATGGGTTAAAAGAAAAAGTCAGTCAATGATAATCATCAAGTTTATATAAGTAAAGTTTGTGATTTAGGATATTATCCCTGTTTAGATCTGGTTTTAGCTTTCGCTTTTTGTTTTAGCAATTAATATATATTTAGCAGTAGCAGATTTATGCATGAAATTATGTAACGCCCTGAAGGAACAAGGATTTTCTATTACTAAGCTTGATGTTTCATCAAGCGCTTTATTTTCTTTCAAAATGCATTTGATGTTTGGTTGTTAGTGCCATCCATAACCTGACATGCAGAGGCTACAGTATTACTGATAATTTCCCTATCAAGTACCCAGCTATAATTGGTTTGAGTTAAGTTATATATAAGAGATATGAAGCTATGAACCTTGAAACAGATGATTTGTTGGGAATTATGTACCAAGCAGCCTCATATATGGAAGAGTAAGGTGGTTTCACACATGTTCTTTGTTTGGGAAATGGAAATTCGAAGTGTAAACTTAATTGAAATGTGCAGTGATGCATTGTAATCTTGGTTCGTCTGTTGTGAGTTGTGTGCTTTCTGAATCTTATTTAACCTATAATTTATGAATTTAATGCTCGTGAGCATATTATTTATGTTTCTATTTTCTCAAAGAATCTTTGTCTCTTTAGTGTGGTGTAGCTATTGATTTTGATCTTTCATTTTATCTATTGTGTTGTATTTATTCAATACTCAAAAATTCATTTCTTAAATTTCTTGTTTGCTCCGTGTTGTATTTGATACTGATGATATTGAATTTGACACTAGTGCTCATGAGTCTTGATCATTTTAATGCCTGTTCCATTACTTGGGAATGTGTACAACTGTTTATGGTATACTTGGAATATTCATTATGGTAATGTTGTTTGGTGTCCTTTCTGATTTGATTTCTTATTTCCTTACTTAGCATGTTCTAAGTCTATTTTAACTGAATCAATAGTTCATTCAGTTTATAACTTGGACTCTGTTATAAATGTTGTAGTATATACTCAATAAAAAATGTTGGAAGGGCCTTAGGGTGTTGACAAAAGGGCATTTGGAGCAGCTCCTCCACCTGTTCTTACTAAACAAAAGAGATAATTTGGAATTTGTTAGGATCCAATTGCAAGGTATGGGACTTGAGTCTCACATCGGAAGTATGAGATTTCGGTGTGGGGTTTATATGACCTTGGGCTCTCCAACCACAATGGCTAGCTTTTGTGGTATGGTTCTCTTAAAGTTCGTATCAATTGGTATCAGAGCCTTCCACCATGCCTCTCAGCTGCAAACGAGTAGCGCAGGTGGTGACGTCGGCATTGTAGTGTTCGCTTGGGATTAGTCAGAGGGCTAGTGCACAGCCAGCCCGCGTGGGCGTTGGGGCTGCGGAGCGTGGTGGAATGTTAGGATCCAATTGCAAGGTATGGGACTTGAGTCCCACATCGAAAGTATGGGATTCCGGTGTGGGGTTTATATGGCCTTGGGCTCTCCAACCACAATGGCTAGCTTTTGTGGTATGGTTCTCTTAAGGTTCGTATCAGAATTCCAAGATTTTATGTACCTTTTGGTTCTCTTAGCCAGAAATAAATGTGTAACTTATTGGTGATTGGACAAAGAAATGCATGTACCTTTTGAGAAAGCATATGGAGATGTTTAGAGCTGTCTATAAAGAGGATTGTGTTAGTAAATCTCATTGCCCATCCCCCGGGGTTTATAGGACAATAATAAGTCAAATATGATAGTCATGCTTTGTTTTTCATATCATATTCCTGGATTCTTCCAGCTTTGCATACAGATAGAATATTGATGGCATTTCTTCACCTGCTTCCCTTTGACAATTTCCTTATACTTAACTGTATGTTGAATTCTAATAGAAAGTCAAATGACATTTCTCATATTTATGGATTTCTACAATTTAAGTCTATCACCTGTTATTCAAATTCTTCTGTTTTTCGTCTCATTATTCTGCACTCTTATTCTTAATGTATCTCATAATCATGCATTTTCTTCACTTACTAGCCTTAATGTGCTTGACATGCATGCAACTATTACTTATAAGTATATACATAAGCTATTTTACTTTTGAGTTTTGATCATAGTTTGTCCAAAGTTGGTAACTTAGTCACTCAATGCTGTCTGTAGGATATTGCAACTTCTATCCAGAAGGGAAGTCTGGACTGGGAGAGAGCTTTACGTTGTATAAGGCATGCTCTCCACACTACACCATCACCTGATTGGTGGAGACGTGTGCTGCTACAAGCTCCTTGCTATAGGCCTTCTTCTCAAGGGCCTACTCCTGGTGCCGTTTTTTCTTCAGAAATGATCTGTGAGGCAACTATTGATAGAATTGTTGAACTATTGAAATTGACAAATTCAGGCAATAATCTTTTCTCTTTGTATATATGCATGTGTATATGTAAGTTTTGTTTATAATTATTTATATATGTAAATTGAAATTATCGTAGTGCTCATATGAACATGTAATCAAGTTGGCCAAGGAATGAGTAGATTGGCATGAAAGACAACCTCGGTGATCCTCACACTGAAGAGGCCATGTGGAAATAGGAAGGTGATCCTGGTTAATGAGTTGGCCTTAAGGAACTAGAAAATACCCTGTATAATACACACACACACGCACTTAGCGCTAATATTCACTTGTAACCTAGTTTTCTAAGGAACTAGTAGATTGGCATGCAAGGCACTGGTGATCTGATCCTCACACTCAAGAGTTTCTTGGGAATTTGGTGTCCAAAACATTGCTTTAATGGCTAAATGGCTATGGATTTTTTTTCTTTTTTTTAAAGAAACTACTTCATTATGGCACCAAGTAATTGAAAGTCAATATGGTTTAGATCAGAAAGGGTGGGATGCCAACCCAGCAATTTGTGCAACTCATGCAAGTCCCTGTAAGTCTTTTTCTTAGAGACATGCTTCATTTAGACACTGGTTTCTCAAGGATTGGGTGATGGTTCTCGTATCAATTTTTGGGAGGACATTTGGGCAAGGAATATTCCTTTCTTAAAGGATTTTCCTTGCCTTTATCATCTCTCTGCTGGTTATCCCCATATTTTTAAGGATTTCTCTTTACCCTTACATCTGTTTTGGAATAAGATCGTGTTTATGGCCTCTCTTTGGTGTTTTGCTCATGGTTGCTTCAAGTGTTTTTCTATTACTTATATAGAAGAGGTTGGACAGCTTTGTTGCATGCTTTTGTTACTTTGGCTCACTCTTTTCTTTTAGTTTTTGCTAGTTGGGAGAATTCCTTATCCTCCTTCAGATGTTCCTTATCTCATTTCTTTCTACTAATATAATTTCTATTATCCAAAAAAAAGTGATTGATTCTAAAACTTTTTGTTTTCATATTTTAATATCTGATTCTTTCCGAATAATTCTTGCAGAGATAAATTGCTGGCAGGACTGGCTTGTCTTCTGTGATATTTTCTTCTTTCTTATAAAAAATGGGTGCATTGATTTTGTTGATTTTGTGGACAAGCTGGTGACATGTCTTACAGAAGGTGATCACCATATTCTTAAGACAAATCATGTGACTTGGCTGCTTGCACAAGTAATTCGACTTGAGCTGGTCATGAATGCTTTGAATTCAAATGCTAGAAAGGTTGTGAATTAAATTTATAATTTTTTTATTTTCTGTTGCTTCCTTGCAAAGTAAATTTCTTGTGCTTCCTACTTTATTTGTGATCCAAAGATAATTTCTTTATTAATTTCCAAAACATATTGTATTAGTCACACATTTTGTCTAGGAAAGGTATTTAGTCCATCTTCTCAAGAAATGGATATTTTTCATATCTAGACTTTCTAATTTGTTGGCAATTTAATGAAAATAGTTTATGCTTGGATAGATTTTTAGGTTGATATATTATAGAAATATAATAAGTTATTTTGTGCTGGTACTAACACTTAAGTTTATGTATAATGGCCTTGGCATTGCATAACAGGTGGAGACAACCAGAAAGATTTTATCATTTCATAGAGAAGAGAGAAATTCTGATCCTAATAGCCCTCAAAGTATCTTGCTTGATTTTGTAAGCAGTTGTCAAAATTTACGTATTTGGTCTTTGAACACATCAACCAGAGAATATGTGAACAACGAGCAGCTTCAGAAAGGAAAACAAATAGATGAATGGTGGAGACAAGCAAGCAAAGGTACTAAATAATGGTTTACTGTTTGTTCATAAGGTCTATTTTGAAATATTTCTTATTATACCTTACTGCCTTTGGATTTTAACAACCATATATGCTGATTACTTGACAATTTTTCTTTTCTTTTTACCTAAAAGTTAACATGCTCACTTGAGAACACTGAAAGATTACAATTATTTTGTATTATGGATTTTGTGCTGCATTAATTTATACAATTTGCATGCTCACATGACCAAAAATTTATGTAGGATCATTTGTTAAAGTGTATCTTCCTTGCTCTTTTTCATTTTTTTTATATCATCTTTCCTCTAATAAATATCAGTTCACCAAATAAGTATGTAAAGAGTTGCTGCTTGACCTTGTTCGCCTGACTTTAGCGACATTATTATTTACATGTTGCTTCTATGGAGAATTTTAAAAATATTGGTTTAACGCATACTACATATCAATTTAGATGAACATAATTTATGAAATTTTTTAAAGGAAGGTTTTTGTTATTGATCTACTGGGAAATTAGTGAGCTCTTTTTTAGCTTTCTTTCCTTTTTTCGGTTTTGTTTGATTTTGGAGGATTGCATATCCTACTTCTGTGTACTTCCCTTACTTTTTGTTGGATGTGATGGTAAATAAAAAATAGCTACTGTGGTTAAACTTAGTGGTAGACTTTTAATATTTCTCCTTGTAGTTAATATATATGCTTTTTTCTGAAGCATGCATGACTTTTCAGGGGATGGGGTGATGGATTATAAAAATATGGATGAACGCTCAAAAGGGATGTTTTGGGTTTTGTCCTACACAATGGCACAACCTGCTTGTGAAACAGTAATGAATTGGTTAACTTCTGCTGGAGTTATCGACTTGCTACCAGGAACAAACCTACAGTCAACTGAGAGATTAGTGGCTACACGAGAAGTGAGCCCATTGCCCATGTCATTGTTATCTGGATTTTCAATGAACTTATGTTTGAAGCTATCTTATCAAATGGAAGAATCTCTATTTTCTGGGCAGGTTGTTTCTCTCTCTCTTCTCTTGTCAAGATTAATTTACCAGCATGACTATTGTGCCCCCATACTTTTGGTAATATGATTATTACCATAATATCATTAAGAGAGGTCTGGTTATAACTTTCTCAGTAATTATTTCCTCTTTGAAGAACTAGAAATGAATAATTTAATTGTCCCTTGTAGTTCAGAGCATTAACTGTCTTTTGATATTTACCTTTCATATTTATGTGTAGGTTGTACCCAGCATTGCGCTGGTCGAAACATATACTAGATTGTTGCTCATTGCACCTCATTCACTATTTCGTTCACATTTCAATGTAATTTCTTTTACCCTTCAAGATTATTACATCTTATGTTATTCTTTTATATATGGTAATTTGTCAATCAGAAAGTATAATCTTCTGTGGTCTGTTTAAAAGAAACTACTTTTTGCTTTTCTATCTTTCGTTGAAAGGTGATTATTACATCTTAATGTGTGAAGTCGTGTGGTGAAACTCCCACATCTAGTGTAGCTGGCAGCTTTTCATTTGTTTTTCTTTTGAGGAAAGTAGTCATATAGATGTACAAAGTATTAATCTAACTTGTTTTGATAGTCAGTCTGAAATGTTAAATTATTATTATTTTTTTGGAGGATTACAAGGCAGACTATGTAAGTTTGAGAAAAGTTATAATATAGATTTCTTTGATCTCTCACCTCATCTGGTTCATCTTATGGTGTCAGGCAATTTCCTAATGCTTATCTTTTTTTTTTAAGGTTTCATGAATTATTTTGATATTTTTTTGTTGACCCTTCATATTGTTCATATTTAACTTTTTATGTGCTTGCTTGCTGCTATTATAATTACATCTCTTGAGAATGCTACTTATCACAGCATTTAGTGCAAAGAAATCCTTCTTTGTTGAGCAAGCCTGGAGTAACACTTTTGGTGCTTGAGATATTGAACTACCGATTACTTCCACTTTACAGGTGATTATTTCTGTACGTCATAATATAAATTTTCCTTCTGTCAAAAATAAAGATAGTTTGCTATTGTGTGGGGGCTTTCTTCTTGTTTCTGTTTGCCCCTTTTGTTTTAATATGTGTTTTAAAAAAATATAAGATCCTTTACCATCCCATCTGGACCTTTGCCCTAAAATCTATCTCTAGCTTCCAGAAATGGACTTAGATGAGGACATATCTTCCATTTTGCAGGAACTGCTTGATGCTGAAACCTGAAAGTTATGTTTTAAATTGAAGATTTCATTTTGTGTAGGTACCAGGGAAAAACCAAAGCCTTGATGTATGATGTTACGAAGATTATTTCTGCTCGAAAAGGAAAAAGAGGAGATCATCGAGCATTCAGATTAGCTGAAAATCTGTGCCTGAATCTTATTTTCTCATTGAGAGATTTCTTCTTGGTTAAAAGGGAAGAAAAGGTGTTTGCTTTGGTCTCCAAGCTGGCACTTCTATTTTTCAGTTATTTTTCCTTTTCATTTTAGCTTGCTTGTCATTCTGAACCAGACTGATGCTTTATTTTTTTGTTTACTTTTTTTTATCTTTTAACTATTTTACAGGGCCCAACTGAATTTACTGAAACCTTGAATCGAGCAACTATTGTAACACTTGCTATCCTTATTAAAACACGCGGGATTGCAGATGCTGATCACCTGCTTTATCTCCAAACTATGTTAGAACAAATATTGGCAATCAGCACGCATACATGGTCAGAAAAAACAATACGCTACTTCCCTAAGGTTCTGCGTGAATCGTTGAGCAGTCTTCTAGAAGATAGAAGAAGCCTTGCAATACAAGCATGGCAGCAGGTTGGTTATTCAAGTTGTCTTACCATATCTGCATGTGTGCTGGCATGCCTTCTTGATCGGTAAAGAATAAAGGCTCATAATGCAGTGAATTCTTGTTTCAACCTGAGTATTTATGTTTTATTTTGAAAATTAATCGCAAAGAGGGATATGAACCTAAATCGGGAAATATTCAATGGATGTAATTAGCATTTCTGAATTACAAGATGAGAGCTCCAATGAAACAAAATGAATAAGCTGTCCTGCTCCTGCAACATCGGCCACACAATTTCAAAGCACTGAAACATGGTTCATTCTAAAATATTTCAGTTTAAGATTCCACTGCCTTTGCTTTTAATTTCTAGAAAATTGTATTAAACAGAGGGACCTACTTTAGACCTTAAGACCTCCAAATGCACCGTGTATATTTTCTCCCACTGAACATTGTACTAGTGTACAAGAAGGGAATCAATATTATTTTTCTAGTTCTGCAAAAAATTTTTTTTTTCTAGTAGCTAAATAATTTCAGAGCAAATGATCGTAGTTATGTCACTTGTATGACTATTAAAAGGCCAAGTTCACACCTATCCAAAAAATTCTTTTGGCATGGGGTTGGGGAAGAAAGCAATTGCATTACGAAATTCTCATTCTTCTCATTGACTAAAGTGTCTGTCCAAGTAAGGAGGAAAAAAGAAGAAATGGAGAAGAAAGAGGACCACCTATGAAACCCATAGTATAGTTCTCCATTTTTCCATGTTTCTAACATTTTTTTGTCTTTATTCCCATTTTTGTATAGCATGTTAAATGCAATTTCTATCAAATGGCAGTTTGTTCTCTTGTTTGACTGTATGTCCAAAGACATATACTTATTCCTGAGCACCATTAGTGTTGAGTGAATGCTCGCCTTTAGTGGGAAGTTTGGGTGTCTTTCATACCATGAATTACTCTGAAGATTAATAACAAAAGATGTGGGTTTTTTGTTGCTTTCTACAGTTTGACATACCGAGAGGAATGCCAGAATATTCAAAAATCAAATATTCGCTACTTTGTACTATGGGATTGCATTGTTCACTCGGCTTCCTTATGGTGTTACTATTTTGTTCATGGCTTTTGAGGTTATTTCTCTTAGAATTATTCAATTAGATGAAGGGCATTGGAATGCCAAACTTTTTGTCCTGTTCCAACATGGTACCTTTGTTTTCAAGATGCTATCTTCTAACTCTCCCAAGTTCCATCTGTGCTTGAATCAATGAATGTTTATCAATTCCATCTTCCATCCCCCACTCGAAATCTAAAGTCAAAGTAACATTCTTCTGCTTATATCATCTTCTGGAGCATAGCATTCATAATTAAAACAAAAGATTAAAATGCTCAATTTACAAAACCTTGAGCTACTTGATGCTAAGAGTCCCAAAGACCGACGACTAGTTATTTTTTAATATTCTGACTGTTATACCCCCTTTAGCATCACGATAAACAAATGCCTGAGCTTTTTGGGGCTTTTACACTTGTAAACCAGAAAGGTGTGCTCAACCAGCAATAGGCACTGACCCCTTCTGACACCTCCCTTAGTGCCTTAGGTGCGCCTTTTGATGACACTGGTCCAAGCTTGAAGCCTAAATGGATTTTACATGGACCCTTTCAGGCCGACACCTAGCAGCTTAAGCTTATAGGAGAGTGGATCCTTGACATAGACTATTGCATTAATGTACACATTTATTTTTGAACGTCTACTTTGTACAAATTTTACCAAATTAAGCATGACATGGACTATACTATTATCACATACAATTTTACTTTACAGCTACCTGGGTACAAGTGTTTCTACTCTCTATATATTAGATAATGTTTGTAAGCAATAACAATAGCCGAATAGCAAATATTTTAGTTTTATAAAACTTGGTTAGAGGTACAGGATCTAGTAAATTCATCGTTAGAAATTTGTTATTTTTATGTGCTCATTTTTTTCTAGGCTTGGAAATTAATTTTGAAGACACTTGTGCAGGCAGAAAGCATTGTTAAACACCAGTGCACACAGCTTCTTTCATCTTCAGCTAATCCTGGTTATCTCATGACCTATATCAATCATAGTTTCCCTCAGCACCGACAATATTTGTGTGCTGGCGCATGGATATTAATGCATGATCCTGAAGAAACCATTAACGGCGGAAACCTGGTATTAATCTTTTAACTGCTTTCTTAATGCTAGTCATTTTTCAGGTACCTTCTAGAACTTACAATTACAGCATTGAAAGAAATTCATAAAGAAATTTTCCTTTGCTTATTTCAATGCCACTTTTTATTCATTCTTGTGTAGCACATTTCTTTTATTTCTAAAACTCTCTTACAACAACAACAGGCTTTATCTCACTAGGTGGGTTTGGCTACATGGATCAATCAATGCCATTGGACTCTATCAAAAACCAATTTTTTTTAGTAAAACCATGTATAGCAAGGTCTTACGCCATTGAAAAATCTCAGCAAGTTCTCCATATTTGTCTAGGGACGTGTGCTGCGGGAATTTTCTCCTGAAGAGGTGACCTCTAACATTTATACAATGGTGGATGTTTTGCTTCATCATATACAGATGGAGCTCCAACAAGGACATGCCTTACAGGTTAATAGCTGTGATGAGGCTTTTTAATCTTACACTTCTGTAGATCAGTACCTTTCTAGCACTATTCATATAGTATACCTTTACAGGACCTTCTATTAAAAGCTTGTGCAGGCCTTGCCTTTTTTGTTTGGACGAATGAGTTACTTCCTTTGGATATCTTGCTTCTAGCACTTATTGATCGTGATGATCATCCGCATGCTTTGCGTATTGTGGTACGCATATTCTAACTCTATCTATGATTGTATTGTGGATATCTTCATGAGTTGATATGCACAAACCCATGGCCTCTCTTTCAAAGAAAAGAATGAGAAAGAAAATACAAGAAAAATTGGTGATAATTAGTGGCTGTTTATCCTGTTGCAGAATAGTCAATTTCATTTCTCTTCTAGATCTTGTGCCTTCTATTTGTTTCTTGTTTACCAACTTTTATTCTTAAAGATATCTGATATAGTAGTAGTTTTCTAATCAGGTGCTTACAATGATAAATTTTGAACCGTTTCAAAAATTGGTGCTCAAATTCTTTGCCATTTTACTGAAGTAATGTGGCTTCAGATTTTGGAGACTCCAAGGATGCAATTTGTCTCCTCCGCCTCCTGATTAAATTGTTAGCAATAATATCCTCCTTACAAACCATATCTTCTTCCAATATGAGCTTGAAAGTCCCTAACGTATTCAGTTCCAATTTCCCTCTAAAACTGAAGAAAACTATTTGCAATACTTAAATCCTACATTTTTTTTCTCTTATTTTAATCCATACTTTTTTCTGCTGAAAGTAAACCATAAATTTTTGGAAGAACCACAAATTCAATATTAAGCTAACCAACATGAAAATTCATATAGTTCTTTAAATTACCTTTATAATTGGAAGAAGACTATTTAAAGGTTCCACTTCTCAATTTCGGATAACTTTCTCAAACTTCATACACAAACCTGATACCCAAATACATGTAAGATCTCTCATATCCTCCTTCACAACTGTAAAGAAGCTAGGAGTGCGGAAAAGATGTTAGAGATTAATTTCTCTCTCTCTCTATTATATGCATTACAGAACTGTCTCTTCCGCCAAGCTGCTACCCAAAGCTGCAACTATCCTACTATCTACACTTGATCCAAAGAATTGTCATTTGGCAACCTTCAATACAGTACCGAGGCTTTCTTTCTCACCAATCTCTATCCTAAGCTGATTGCCTTTTCTTTCCCTGATGAGGTTACCAGACTCAGTTAAAAGCCACCAATACCATGTGCTGATTAAATGGGTTTTACAACATCTTTTTTTTTTTTTAAACTTCTACTAATTTATGGGCTGAATTTTTTTTTACCTAGCATATGGTATGGGCTTCATACTAAAATTGTAGACATTTATATTCATATCCAATTTAATTCTCTTGAATCATCACAAACTGTGCTGCAGTGTTATTTTTTGTTCAATTTTTCAGCTCAACAACCAGTGGGAAAAAGGCTTTTGTTGTTGTTGTTTTCAGCTTACCAACGTAACTTATGGATGATCCTAGTCTAATCCCCAAATGACAAACCTTAATTCCTAAATTATACAGCAAGAATTAATACAATTTACATAAGTATCAAAACTTCATTCTGCATTAATTGAGATGAACAGGTAGTTAAACTGAGCATGAACTTCTTCTCTTCCAGTGTTTGTGAGGTTGGTTACTTGTTCTAGTTTAAGAAGCTTTCTTGAGTCTTAATTGTCTTTGGTTGATCTTGAAGTATGTTAACCTACACTGAAGTTGCTTCCTAGGAATTCAAAATTTTAGGAGAATTTTATTGAGATTTTGTTTATTTCTTATATAAATATTAATAATGTTATGACAAACATTGCAGATTAGTCTACTTGAGAGGCAAGAGCTTCAGCAAAGAGTAAAACTCTTTTGTATGGCACGTGGACACCATGAACATTGGCTTTACTCAGGAATATTCAAGCGGGTTGAGCTACAAAAGGCTCTTGGAAATCACCTCTCATGGAAGGATAGGTAGATTAAATTTAAAACAATGAGTCTGTCTTTTCTGATGATATCAAGCATCTTTTCACTTGGTTCTTTGTGGTTGATCAAAACTTTGTTGATGAAGGAACTTTAAAACAACATTATTTTAGGTTATTTATGGCATCTGAAATGGAGGTTATAATCTTCATGTCTTCTAAGAATTCAAAAAGTTGTCTGTTCTTGAAATAAACGAATGGAGACCTCTAAATGCTCATCCTGTGGCTGCAACATTAAGAAGAGCAATGATCAAATTGTAAGAGATTGATCAATGATCGCAATAGATTAATAAGCATGTCCAGAGAAAGAGCTGAGAAAATTTGTTCTTCAATATGTTTACCTGTTGTTTGATCTTGTGTTTTGTGTGCATGATTATACCGAAAGAATTGTGAAAACAGGTAGAATCTAAACTTCAAGTAGTAACTTCTTAAGCAAGCATTTCCTGATGCCTTGATGGATGACCAAATTATTATATAAGTTTTAGCTAATTGGTGCAATTATTCTCAGTGAATCCAACATTTCTGTTTGGAATGAGAGCACCGAGGCAACCTTAGGCAATTTTCTTTAAGTGTCCTTTTGTGTTTACATTTTTTATATGTTATGTAACCTTTGGTGGGAAATAATGCACTTTTCTGTGCATCGCTCTGAAAGTTGCATGCCCTGACACCACCGGCACCAAACTTTCCAGGTATCCAGTGTTCTTTGATGATATTGCAGCACGCTTGCTTCCAGTCATCCCCTTAATTATTTATAGACTTATTGAAAATGATGCTATGGATCCAGCAGACAGACTATTGGCCATGTATTCTTCATTGCTTGCTTACTACCCTCTAAGATTTTCATTTGTTCGTGATATACTTGCATACTTTTATGGTCATCTTCCTGGAAAGCTGACTGTTCGAATACTCAATGTACTTGATATCAATAAGGTAAAAAAAGTCCTGTTTTCCTGTTAGCCTTGTTTTGTTTCCTTATGGTTGCTGCTTAAAATGGTATGATTCAGCAACTATTATTGGGTCTTTCTTTCTTTCAGATTCCCTTCTCAGAGTCATTCCCACAGCAAATAAGTTCATCAAATCCCGTCATTTGCCCTCCTCTGGATTATTTTGCAACTCTATTATTGGGAATAGTGAATAATGTTATCCCTCCATTACATAACAATTCAAAATATGGATCAACGGGAGACACTTCAAACAATGCACTTCATACTCTACATAACAAGCCTCCAGCTGTATCTCAGTCCGGGCCAGCAAATGCTTCTGAAGGCCAGAAGGCATTCTACCAAATTCAGGATCCTGGCACATATACTCAGCTAGTTCTTGAGACTGCTGTCATTGAAATACTTTCCCTTCCTGTATCTGCCTCTCAGATAGTGCAGTCACTTGTTCAATTTATTGTTGATATCCAAACAACGCTGATCCAGTCCAGCAGTGGTTCAAATGGTGTAGGGCAAGGTTCAGTATTACCAACATCGCCTTCAGGGGGAAGCTCAGATTCCTTAGGTTCAAGCAGATCAACTCCTTCAGTTTCCGGAATAAATACCTCTAATTTTGCTTCACGAAGCGGTTATACATGTCAACAACTGTCTTGCTTGTTGATTCAAGCTTGTGGCCTCCTACTGTCTCAGCTTCCTTCTGATTTTCACTTTCAACTTTACTTGGAGACAACACGTATTATAAAAGAGAACTGGTGGCTTACAGATGGGAAAAGGTGGCTTGGGGAAATAGACTCTGCTGTTGGCTATGCTTTGTTAGATCCAACTTCGGCTGCACAGGACAATACCTCAACAGCCATTGGTATGGTTTGGCAGAGGGGTTATTTACTGGAAAACGCATTGCTTAAGTCATTCCATTATAATTTGAATTCTATTATCACTAATCTGTCTTTGGTATTCAAAAATGTGACCCATGTTTGAGATATTTTCCTCTCTGAAATATATATGAATTCCATGTCTGACAAAAAGGATCTGCTTCATGAAGCAAGGTTATGCTGCAAGGTTGGCATGTCAAAATGTCCAACATGTACAACAATTGGTCTTGAGGTAGACATGCCTCAAAATATGTATGTATGTGTCCAGATAAATTTTATTGAGTTGGTTGGAGAAAATACAGGGAGACATGGGGCAGGATAAAATACTGGGACAACACAAGATTCTGAAAAGATTTCAATTGCCCAAAATAAAAAGTCTCTAGTTATATTGAAGGGTTACCAGCCTACAGGGTAGAATTAGAATAATTAAAATAACTTGGCACTAGCGTCAAATTTGAAACCCTCTTAATTTAATCTTTTTATAGGTGATTATTAGTTTCCAGTACTACACTATCAGCAAGCATTTGCATGGAAATTAAAGTGTTACCTTGATTTATGCTCGGTAGGATATACTGCTTCTATTAAAACTAGGTGAACTTCAATTCATTTCCATTAATTAATTGCGACTTTAAATGCCTGAAAAGAACCCTGGTCTTGTCTTGTAATTGCAGGGAATGTGGTTGCCTTGCTTCATTCTTTCTTCAGTAACCTCCCTCAAGAATGGTTAGAAGGGACTCATGCTATCATCGAGCAACTTCAACCAGTAACATCAGTTGCAATGTTGAGGATAGCATTCCGTATAATGGGTCCACTCCTTCCAAAACTTGCCAATGCTCATGCACTTTTCATCAAGGTACAGAAAATCACCAATTCCCCCATTTAAAGAAAGTTTTCATGGATGTATGTGTGTATATGTGTACATATCTGTGTACTTGTGTATTATGTGTTTATTCCTTTTATAACCTGTGTTAGAATAGTAGGATTCTTATTGTTTTAGGAGTCTTATTATGTTAGGAGTGCTATTGGGCTGAGCGTACTAATTGTACTATTTAGTACTTGACATAGAATATTAGTATAAATAGGAGGATTAGATACTGTATTTTATTATCTCATATTATCACAGTATCATTATACTTTCTCTCTTTTCCTCCTTTTCCATCTTTCCCTATAATTACAACAACCTGAATTCTCAATTCTTGCAGGAGTAATTTATTTTCCAAGTTGCAAATACTTACAAACTCCTGCCACAGATAATTGCTAGCCTATATTGCATCATGTTTCTGGTATCAATTATCCAGTGTGAAAATATTATCATTTATCTGATCAGCAATTTCTATGTAACCATTTAAAAAATTATAAAAATACAAATAGTGAGACTACTCTTTATTTTCAGATAGTTATAGTTATAACTTAATAAGGTCCCTGATCTCATGATAAACAAATTTATCAGCTGTGAGTTTGACTGATGTCTGTTATAAATGGTTGTTTCATGACATTGTAGTCTTACAGATCAGTAAGATCTCCTTTCCGGATAGAAATAGTATAAGTGGGAAAAAAATTAATCTTTTACTATTGCAAACTTAGCAATTTCCTTTGAGACCCCTGAAAATTGAGGAATATCATCCTTATATAAATCATAAATTTTTTAAATCTTATCATTACTTTCAAAGGATATCCTGTGTGGTATTAACATGGCTGCATCACATTTTGTCAGATCTTGGCTATATTTGTCGTCCCTGATTTGTCCATTCTTTCCTGAACTGTGCTGCATGTCAAATCAAATAGCATGACTATGACTAGATGCTAAAGCTCAACCCTTGTCCCAGCTCACTTGTTGCTGATTTCTTTTTCAGCCAGAGCATACTTTTATTTTGACTAAAATTGTGTAAACTCTAAACCCTGACCAGTAAGGCAGTCACAATTATATTTGTGGACAAATCCTTAGGATTTTGACATAGGCCACAAGATATTTTTTTTGTTTCTTGGCATAGCTCATAGTCTTTACGGATTAGATTTTTTTGCATTTTTAGATACTTCATTGTAATTTTCGTATAGGTTACTAAATATTTTGGATATTAATGTTTCTCCTCTCAACTCCTGAAAATTGGCACAGACCCTTTCGTTACTATTAAGTATACTAGTGGATGTATTTGGGAAAAACTCCCAGCCATCAACTGCTGTTGAAGCATCAGAAATAGCTGATCTCATTGACTTCATGTAAGTTCTACTCATTTATTTGAAAATGTCGCACCTTAATACAAGTTTATCATCTTCTGCCTCACCGCTTACTTATCCATGCCACTTGGTGTTCAGCCATCATGTCATCCATTATGAAGGGCAAGGAGGTCCTGTGCAGGCTAGCAGCAAACCTCGACCAGATGTTTTGACTCTCATTGGAAACACATCAGAGAATCTACGTCCAGACATTCAGCATCTCCTGTTACACCTAAAGCCTAATGTGGATTCTTCTATTTATGCCGCACCTCATCCAAAGCTAGTCCAGAATCCAACTTAGGTGCTAGATTATACTCTGAGCAAATCAGCACATAGCTCTATATTCAGTTCAAAAATGGTGAAGAGAAACTTATATCTTCATGTGGGTTCTTCAAGCTTCATGCTATATTCTTTGCATAAGCACTCTGTTGCATGATCAAATGACAAGTAAACATCCCCATGTATGGGACGATTTGTATTTGTTACCATTGTATGGTATTTGGACCATATATATACTCCCCTTGTCAAAGCCTGTTAAGCGTCCGCTTTTTCATCGCTCCAAGAATGGGGAGCTATGGACCATGCTCTCCCAAATGGGCTAGTAAGATTGGCCCATTAAAGGAGCTTAAGAATTATGTTAAAAGAGAGGACAGATGACATGTTCTCAATGGAACACTCCATAACTACCTCATAATCACTTAACCAAGAGGTGAGTTCACACTTTTCTCACTTGTATGACCCCTATAAAAACTGTAACCACTATAAATTTGGTTGAAATCATCAAGGTACTTACCACATTATCTTCATGAGCTCTACTCAAGATCTTGGACAGAACAGCATTCGAACTCTCTACAAGTTGTCACTAACTTTTTGGTGCATGAGGCTTGTTAATGTTAAAAATTGAAAAGGTATATAGGAGGGAACATGTTCCTTGAAATGTAAATTAGTCTAAACTATCTAGTGACAACAGAATCGAGACATTGTAATACAGAATATGTACTACTCATTCATTTGTTCTGAACTGTGTCAAAAAATCATTTATATATCGATTGAGCCTTCTGTGTTACGTATATTAAATCCGGAACTGTAAATAATATGGCATAGTCAAGTGTAGCGTGGAAATGGTGATAGAAATCCATTTTACTTGGTAATGCCTCTTCGCTTATATCATAGGTTTCTTTGAGAAAGTCTTGCTCATCAATCCATGGATATGGAATAAGGATGCTTTTGGTGCAGTTGCATCTTTTCATGGATAATGATATTTGTAATTTTCTAATACATGCACAAAATTGATGACAAATGGAGAAGGGTTGTACATAAGTAAGTTGGACACGAATCTTTAGGCAGAAAAAATATTTGAAAAAGTAATGCAACACAAAAATAATTAATTATAAAATATCAGTAGTCCAATGGGTGTGACTCATGTAGCTTTTAACATTGTCTATTCATATGGGAAATGGGATTCCTACACGCTTTGGAAGGTCAAAAAATTATTCCTTCTAAAAGTATTTTGGAAAAGCATTCAAGGTTGGAAGGAAATAATCACGAGGTGTTAAGGCTTTATTTGGTATAGTTTATTAGGACTGAAAAGAAGGGTTGAAGTGCTGTAATGTTGATTTTCCCATGTTTGATATGAAAGAAATGAAAGGAGATGGGTGGATCAACAGAAATGGATAAGAACTCGTTAGTGGTATGAAAAATATAAATCGAAAATATAATTCAAAAAACTTGAGCCATTCGATAAGAATTACATGTTGTGCACTTTTTTTTTAATAACTGCAGAGAATTTGCATCTGTGGATCAACTTTCCATGGGATCCACTCATTTTATTTAACAAAAAATATATAATCATTTTTTTTTCTTTCTTTTCTCCTTGCTAATATCAATCGAGGTAAATGCTAGCTCTTTTCTTTTCTATTTCCCCTTTATTTTCTAAGTATTAATATCTTCTTTTCTTATCCTCTCTCTCCTAATATATTATAATATTAAACAAAGCCGATTGCACAAGCAATACTCGCATCACATGCTCTTATGATTTGTTTAGTATGATGTGCAAATTCTGGTAGGGTGGGGTACCAATACCTAAGCCAATATATTCTTCATTATGGAGTCGAGTTCTCATCCACTTATCCCTTCTATCTTTGCTTATTTGGAAAGCGACCCCCCACCGTCTTGCACAACAGGAGATGAGAAAATTGGTATCATTATTTATATGTATATGCAAGGATCAATGTTATAGAATTTGTTCAAAAATTACTCCATCGTTAATAATTTGTTGAGCACAAGGCTATTATTATAAAATAAAATATCATAGAATTTTCTTTTACATAACATTGTTTTTCGGGTACAAACAATAAATTGATTAAACATGTTATATAATGGTTAATAACTGATATATCGCTCAATAACATAATGAACAAATTGTTTTGGTATTTTGACTAATTATTAACTCGAAAATGGTGGTTAAATAAAATTCTACTTAAAATAAGAATATTAAGATTTAAATTCTTGATATTATAAGTAAAGTTTACTTAGGATCATAATTCATTTCTATTGCGACTAATCACTATTATTTACATAATGAACTAATCTAATAGTTAAGTCTAATTATCACTTTAAATTATTCTTTAACTACAATTTTCTTCAGAAAAAAGCTGCCCTACTAATAATATATGTTATTAGAAGAGAGATAAATGTTAGACAAATATATTAAATATGTAGAATTATTAAATTATATATTATTAAAGAATGTATCATATGAATTTTAAAATAAATTTGTAATATATAAAATATATAATGTTAAAAAGAACAATACTATGGGTAGAACTACTCCATCTAGAGGGCCTGAAAACGACATTAATCCTTTATTTGGATGAGGGAAAAAAATGAGACATGACAGAATATTTTGAAATTTGAAATGAAGAGAAAATTTTAAAATTTCTTTTTTTTTCTATTTTTCTCTTTATTTTCTCGAGGTTTTTTAATTTTTTATTTTGAGTACTAGGTCCAGGGGAGGTTCTACCACAATGGGACTTAAGAGATCTCCACTAAAGGGTCAAATAGAGGGAGGAGAGATCAGGAGGAAAGGGGAACTAATGTTCCATTAAGGAGTGCTAAACCCTCCACCACCAAAAAAATTATAAGTAAATGTCCTAATTATGTGAATTAGGTTCACCGAACAAATAAGAAATTTTGAAACTTCTGAAAAAAAATTTCTCTCAATTCAAACATAGGGTAAAAGTAATTTGACAAGCGAAATATCAATTCAAAGCGTCAACCTTATCTATTTCCATGGAGGGCTTGACAAAATTGCACGTTATGTCCATTCGGTTTGCCATTTATTGAGAACGTGATTATCTTAGCTTGGACATATATATGATTTTTTTGTTAAAAATTTGCTGACTTCTAGTGGGGTTGTGGTGAAAATAAGTCGACACACATCACTTCAATCAGAATCACACAAAATCCTTTTAAATTAAGGACAACCACACTTATAATAAGCCATATTCATTTTTCTTTCTCCACGTGAATGTTGTCTATGATGCTTACCAATGATTTCGGACACTCATGCCTGCTAAAATTAATATATATCAATTGTAGATATTTAAAATTTAAATAATATTTATCTCTTTTCTTGTTTACTCATTAAACTATTTCTTTTTTGTATTTGTATCCAAATAAAACACTCTGAGAAAGGTATATAAATCTTTATTTAGAAAAAATAATCTGAAGGGTATTTATGTCTAATGAAATTCAGCAGGAAAAAAAAAACTAAACTAAAATACAAGAAACCCTCTTCAACTTTTGATCAGTTAAATAAAAAATCTGTGATTTAAAATTCAATAACTTAACTCATTCAACTTATCAAATTGTGTATATTAATCCCCTACAAAAAGTTTTTTGCACATGCACAGGAAGTTAATTTTATATTACATTACATAATTTGATAAGTTTAAAAAGTTAAATTGTTAAATTTTAAACTACATAAGGAGGTTTTTGAAAATCACCTGTATTTAGAGGAAGTTCTTTAAATTTTAGCCAATAAACTAATATAACTTTTAAAATAAGAAAAGAGATAGAAGAATTTTGTTCATCGGTTGAGATAGTTCAATTGTCAGTAGGATTTTATTCCCTATTTCCTTTCATTTTTTTCTCACCTAAAAAGGGTTGAAGATTTGGTAGTGCAGTCTCCACCAATCTCCTCATGATACACCTAACCCCCATCCAATTTAAACGACGAGATAATCCCTGAGGAGATTACACAGTAGTGCAATACCAATACCTATAGAGCATAGACTATATAGATTATTGTAATAAACGTATCATCTACCTTATCTCCTCTTTTTTTAATATTTATTTTTTACAAAAAAAAGACAAACTAGAAATAGAAATTATACAACCAGAAAACATAGATAAAACTACTAAATAAATATAAATATCTAAACTGGGCTTTTATTCCCACAATGTAACAAATTGTGAGATAGTTAAATAGTGGTCCATGCTACAATGTCGGAAGCTAAAATCTGACCCACCTTTCAAATAATAAGGTAAAAGCCCTACACCACAAAAATAATTAAGGTAAAGATCTACCTATGTACTGAACGTAGTTTGATACTTAAGAATGTCAGCACAAGTTTTGATCAACGAAGAATAAAAGCATCTGCTTTCAACATAATTTTTTAAGTTACAACAACATTTTTCTTTGAAATAGTCTCCTATAGGAACGGGCTACTATCCTTGCTTGGCTGATAGAGTATTAGTAGCAGTACTTGCAGAGAAGTTAGCGCCATTGTATTCTGCAGTGGTACACTCCTCAGACTTCTTGTTAAGGTTATATGGTGCTGCATTCATCACCCTACAAGGACAAATAAGTGTAAATTTTCAATATAACCCACTAAACTTTTTTTCTTTTAAGTAACTAAATTTATAATGTAAAATAGTAAATGCCAAGTTTTAATAAAAGCGAACATATTCCCCCTCATTAGCCCTCAATTTGGAGGGGCACAAAAAGTGAGTTTGTGGAGGAATGGTTACCCTTATATTCCAATCCCCTTCATAAATTTTTAAACTCCCCAACAAGGTAAATTATTCCCTTCCCATTTTTCCCCTTCCATCCCCCTCATGACCTCCCATCCAAACAAGTATCAGAACAAACCTTTCCTTGCGCTTTTCTAAAAATCGGGCCAATGATGCTTTGCGAGCCTGTGGCACAGCTGTATGAAAGATAGCTCGTAAAATCATTAAATAGAAACATTTGCAATGATCAAATACAGATAACTCTAGACTGCAGATAGGATTAGTCCCTTGTTGATAAACAATTTGTAGACAAAATATCCCCAAACAAGAGATCTATAAACAAAACAATGTAGAGCTAAAGAAACATCAAACCGCAAGAGAGTAAGAAACGATAACACCAACATACCTGAGGTCAACATAGTGGTTGCATTGACTACTTTTGGAGGCTCCACATTGCTAACAGGAGTGGTGGGAACTCCAGTTGTTTTAGCTGCCAGAAATTCATCAGTGCTAGTTGAGCCACTCCCTGACTGTGTACCAGTATGAGATGAAACAGATAAAGGACTTGAAAGACCAGAGTTTGGTGCTGTATTTGCAGGTTGACTCACAGGCACACCATCACCAGCTGTCAACTTCGAGCTGGGTGCCGGGACTTTTGGCTGTGCCATGTTCGAAGCAGCAGACAAGCCATTGCCAGCCAACAACATGATAGCTTGTGCCTGAAGAAAGATGGTCAAACTTAAGCTTAACCATGATCAAGGCCTGGTCAACAAGGAATACACGATGCATACTCCCCTTTTTCCTTTGTAGTTATTTATTTATTATGGATGGGGAGTGTGATAAACAGAGAGAGATACCTTCTCGGCAGAGATATCATCAAAGACATTGACAGTACCCGCATAGAAGATGGTAAGTTGAGCAGAAGGTGCAGATGGTTTCACACTGTTACTTCAAAATAACATAAATTAGAGAAACAAAAAAGAAACAAGTTTGTGCACTGCACACATAACGGTTCAAGCATAAAATTAAAATTACCATGATTCAGTCGTTCCAGAAACAGCACCAATGGTGGGAAGAACTGAATGAGGCACAGTAACAGGCATCCCCCCAAGTAGTGGCTGCTTCACATTAGCACCATTCATATTCTGACCAGCAGTTGCAAAATGATTCTTCAGGAATGGGTTCCCCGTGGTAACTGAAATTGCTTGATTGGAAGCTGAAAACATCTTCACATCATGAGGACGATTCACAGAATTCACATCATGTTGTACAGGATACGGAGTCAGGGAAAAATGAAAGCCACCTTGTCCATCGTGATTGAATGATTTCTAAATAGTAAGAACAAACAATCAATGGAAGGAAGGGCCAAAAGACATCACCTGATACTTATTGAAGGTTAGATCTTGTGGATGAAGTCAATTTATAAGAGGGATGTTGGAACTTGGAAGTTGGAACAACACACATGAGATGTTGCAAAACAACCTAAAGCTAGGTTCAGATCCAAAGGTGAAGTTCATATACCAGACCAGAAAGACAAAGAATTAATATTATAATCAGAAGCAGGTCTTTATAATTATTTTTTTAGGAAAAAAAAAAGTTGCGCCCTTAAACTACAGAGTTGACTTAAAATTAGAATAGCAATCAACTTTCAAATGTGCATAAGCACATTATACTCATTTTCACTTTAATCTAAAGCCTAAACAACACTGAATGTTGTGCTAACTTGTCAATTTTAAACAAATACAGAGAGAAAATGAGAGAAAGGGTAGTATCAAACCTGGGGTTCACCAGCAGAGCGTTTTTGACTGGATTCAAATGCATCTGGACTTAAGTTTGTCATAAAACCAGAAGATGTAATGGGATCAGACACCATCTTTTTAGTCTTATCATCTTGAGAAACCTTGAAAGACATCAAATGTGGAAGAGCAGAGACTTTGTTGGAGAAGAGCCATTGTGCAGCCGCGCCCTTCGTGAAGCCTACACATACCCACAAAAGTGACCATCAACATAAGCTAGAAGAACTTCATACCTGAGTTAATTGCTTACTAAACCTTAAAGGATAAAAGAGAGAGGAAGAGCGAAAGGGAGAGACCATAAAGTTTCACAACTTGGCATCTATTAGTACTACTAAACTATATCCATCTACTTGTCTGTGTTTAAGAGCATATCCAAATCAACAAAATTGGAAAGAATTTGACAATGATTTTTTTCCCCAAATTGCAAATTTAACACACACACATACACTACTTTAAATATCTAAACAAGAGTCACAACTTGTCTTGTTCCACTAATAAAATTTAACACACATAAACCCCTAATAAATAGGCAGTAACAGAAGCAAAGTTATACCAACCAGATAAAAACGTACATAGTTAAAAGAGAGAGCAAAGAAAAACAAAAATTTGTTCAGAAAAATCACGTTAACCAAGCAAATCTAAGAACATGGTAAAAAATTTAATTTTCTACATCAAATCAACCTGCATGCAATCTAAAAAGGTAGAATTGAACCACAGAAGAAAAATAAAAAATAGGAAAGCAACCAAACGTAATTCACAACTTTTAGCTCAAAGACTCAAATTTGGAAAGAGAGCATTTAAGCAAAAAAAAAAAGAAAAGAAAAGAAAAGCACAAGTGTTGGATGAGGAGGAAACATGCCTGAGTCTTTGCACCCATCATCGTTTATCTCTTCCTTGACCACAGCTAGTGGTTCTTTGGAGCTTAGACCCATGAAATCTCTCTCCATTTCAGAGCCAAAAACTGTGACAGAAAGCACAATCCAATGAAAAACCCACCACCCAAAATCCTCTTCCTTCACAAACAAAAAGGAAGCAACCCTTGTTCCTTCCTCACAAGGACATTAACCAGAGAAACAAAGATGACCAAAGGAAAAGGTTCCAACTACAGAAGAAAAAAAGCAGAGAGAGAGAAAGCGAGTCCAATGGGGTAGCAATATTTTACACAAGTTTCATGAGATCTTGACCGTTAAATTTTGAGTTTTTTAAGAAAAGAAAAGAGGAATTATCAAAGGTTGTTGGTTCCAGTAAACCGGTACAATGACGGGATGCTCCGGTAAAGGAGCACGTGCGTGATCCTTTGATTGATTCACAAACTATGTGTGTCTATGGCTATGACCCTACCACATTGGTTCTTACAAATAAATATTTAAATAATCTTAAGTATATTTATGTATGGTGTATTAAATTAATTATATTATTAATTATAATAATTAATTAAAATTATTTATTATTTTCAGCTAAAAATTAAAATTATTTTATTTAATTATAATAATTATTTTATAATTAATAATATAATTGATTTAATATATATAAATGTTTTTTAGAAAAATATATAAACTTAAAATATACAAATTAAACTAATAAATTAAATATATTATTAATTAATAAATAATTATTATAAAAAATAATAATTAACTATTATAATATATCATAATTAATAATATAATTTTTTTAATATACTTTGTTACAACTTTATACAAGAATCTCTCGTTTCTCGATTCCTACTTGTCGGTGATAGCGCCATTTGGTACTGCCCCGGCACCTTACCTGGTGAATATTAAGCACGTGTGTACGACACGTGAAGACTTTAGCTCGTGATAACACTGGAGGGACCAGGGACCAATGGGGAGAGGAAAGTATTCTGATTCCACTTCGGAATTGATTGGTTCGTGTCGTGCAATTTACTCAACGTTTTTTAAAGTTACATATTAAAATCATATGACAAAGATCAAATTATATTGCAATACTTGTTAATGTTACATAAACTACTATGTCAAAGATTTGGGGAATGAAGCTGTTCTGGTCCGAACCTTGTCGGTTTTGTGAACATTTTAGAGGGGTTCAACTTCACTCTAGTAATTCTATTGAGTGTTGAAAATGGGGTTTGATATCTATAAAAATTAAACGTTTGAGTAAGTTAGATTTTTTGGGTGAAGAAAGAGAGAAAAAATAATTATCATAAAATTATAGCATCCTACTTATATGAAGAGCAGTTAACATAGGTATCATGTGATAGACAAAGGATTCTTTATGTCTCTTGCAGTTGACATTTCTTTTGTCTTTTATATAAGATTATTGTCTCCATTATGAATGGGCTTGGCTCAATGAAGTACAAATCCCCGTATAAAACAGAAGTTGATTTATTGCACTTTCATTTATGACTTTTTTCCCCACTTTATTAATTTTGATCATTCTCATTAATAAAATACTACTTCATTTGTGCATTTTTATTTGTTTATTTAAGAATTATATTTTATCTAAAATTATTTATCTATTTAAAAAATTAATAAATCATTAATTATTTTTTAAACTTTATCTTGATATTAATAAGTGAGAGAGAAAATTAATAGAGTAAAAAATATTTTAAACATTTTAATAAAGGATAATTCAATCAATTAAATTAATTTTATTTATAATCAAGAATTTTTAATGAATTTCTTAATTCTTATGCAATAAGCTTATCAGACATAAAAGTAGAGGGAGAAAGTATTAACTAAATAATTATAGTCAATTAAGAGAAATATATTAAGAAAAGTGGACGTATAGTTTGATGCTCATCTAATCTTATAATATCATATTGCTAACATAACTTAATTACAATTATAATAATAACTACTTAAAACATTAATCTCTTTCAATGATATGATGATTCATAATTAAAAGATAATATAAAAAAAATAACAAATTAAAACTAAGAGTTATTTAATAAAAAAATTTGTTATATTATCTTAAAAGTTCTTCCTAATAATTCTTATAATACTAAATAAATAAAGTATTTAATAAAAAATAAAATGCATTTAATATATTAGAAACATAAAAATATTTAATATTTTCTTTATTTAGTAATTAAGAAAATTAATAAGAAGATTGTGTAAACAAATTTAAAATTATTCTTTAATAAATCATTTACATAATTCTCAACAACTTGTAACTTAATTGGCACTAACTTTAAATCTTAAGATTGTCATGTGATGAGTGTGGTTTGATCCTTTATCAAACTAGTAAAGTATTCTTTTTTTTAAAAAAAAAATATCTCACATTTGATTTGTAAGAGACTAAACTTTCAAAATATGGTTAGCACCTAAGTAAAGATTCTTTCTAATTTTATTAAAAATTATTTTTTAATAAAATAGATTAAAAAGAAAAAATATTCAATTGAATATGTGAAAATAATTAACATGAAAAATTCGTGACAAACTTAATTTTTAATTGGTAAATATTATTATAATATTTTTTATTAAATTAAAATCATTAATTGATTATTAAAAAAGTTGATATCCTTAATTAATCTTTTAAAATTAAGGCACTTAATCAGTTCACAATAAAGTTAATCTTTCTACATCAATTACTTTTTTTAATCTCTATCAAACCATCTATATATTAACCTTCTTTTTAAAAAAATATATAAATCTGTCCAAATGCTTCCACCTATATGTATACAACAATACAAATATCTACCATTCCACCTGCACAAGAATTGGATAAAGATATTTTAAAGTATGAATTTTATAAAATAAATAAGTAAACTTATATTAACTATTAATAGATGAATTCACATCAATTATCAATAATTAATGTGATTTTACTTATTTATTTTATAATAATTTTTACTTTAAAAGATCCTTATTAATAAGAATTAGCTTCTTTTAAAGAGTACATCTCTATTTTTATCGTTTAAAGATATAAGTATTATTATTTTAATTCTATACATTTTTTATCAATTTACTTATTATATAAAGTTTTATTAAATTAGTTATTCAAGTGAGAGAAATGATTGTAGCAAAAATCTAATTTAAAGACAAATTTGATGATATTTTGTATAATTGATTATGATTAATTGACTAAATTAATGACATTTTACATTATTAAATGATTAGATTGATATAAAAGCTTTTTGAAAAAATAAAATGGTAACACTTTATATTATTGAAAGATTAAATTGAAGACAAAAACCTTTAAAGTATCAAAGTGATAACACTTATATATTTAAAATCTAAAAATTTGGAATTTTCTCTTACTTTTAATTACTTTTATTTAGGTTAAAATGTAAATATGACAAAATTTTATTATATTTAAGAATTTTTGTGAAGACTATCCTATTTAAGTAATTTTTTCCGTGGAGACAAAGATAGGAATAAAAAATCCTCCCAAGGTATATGTGATGCCTCATGATGTCCCTTTCCTTAAGAAATTATTAAATTATATTAAATAATTATATCATATATATGTATTTTTTTAATTTCTATATATATTATTTTTATATTAATTTATAATTAAAATAATAAAAAATACTGCTAAGTAATAACTTATTATTTTATAGTGTTAATATTATAAACTTAAATTGAAACTATGAATAACCTTTCATATTTTTTATTTATTTGTAAAATTTTTTAAAATAATTTCAAAGTCTCAACCAACCTCTGCAAGAAATGAGTACACAGGGAAAATTTTTCCTTCAAAGCAATAATCAAGAGAAATTGAAGAGATTACGACGAGAGTACTCCTTCAACCCACCTCCACCCGATGCTGACTGTCATCCGTAATGAAGAGATGATAAGTACCAAGTAAAGTTCGGTATACGTAACTCTCTCTCTCTCTCTCTCTAAATATGTGGAAAAAATTGATATTATCCTTTTTATATGGATTTGATAACCTTGATACTAAGTTCAATAAACGGTTCGTGCTACTCAGTAAAACAACTGAAAATTTGCCACGTGGGTTATCAAGATATTAAAAAGGAGTACAGCTGGAGCTGTGCGTGTGATTGGGCTCACAACTGTACCATGCAACTTTTTGTTTTTTGTTTTAAAGATATTTTCTTTCTCCTTTGTCCTCTACTCTTCTCCTTGATTTATTTAAGAAAATTAAACTCATATATTATAATTAAGTGCTTTTGTCATGTGGCCATAATGATCTAAGCCCACTCAGTTGCATATTTATGAACCAGTATCAATAGTACTATAAATTTAAAATAATATTTCATTTTTTATTAGTAATTGACATTCAAATTATTTATAAATCAATGGGAGGAATCTGAATCTTAATATGGGATTGAACAGAACCATTCGGCTTTTGTGATGTTGATGTTAATTCACAATTTTGTCATCATCAGCAAGGCCTTTTGAATCCAATTTATCCAAATAGCACTTGTGTTCACCTATTGGGAAGCCTATGAAAATGGGGAAAGAAAGAAAAAAGGAAATAGTGAAATGACTGATTTAAAACCTTTCTACTAGAATATATATATATATATATATATATATATATATGTATAGTTCATCTAAATATAATGATTTTAATTTTAATTGCTCCTCTTTTTTTTAGTTTTTAGCTTATTAATATTCACGTAAGTATCAATTAGATCTACATAAGATGACATGCACATATAATAGCTTTCTCAAACAATAATATAACAAAATGATCATATGAAAAAGAAAAAAAAATTGAATGACTCATACATAAATATTTTTAGAAAGGAAAGACTAATTAAATCTAAAAATCATTATATATAGAAGAACTAAAAATATATTTAAATATCGTATAAAAAAACATATTTAAAGCATTATTCAATGATGTCAATAATCTTCTGTGATACACGTCAACGGGTTTTACTTAGCTTCAATATCTTACTTTACTCTGCGCTAATTAAATACCTCAGAAACTTAAAAGCTTGGTCTTGACGCTTCTTAAGTAGGCATTAATTGAACTAATCCAATAAGATTTTCTGTCCATAATAGTATATCCTCAACAAAAGATTTGCATCAACATGTTTATAAGTACTCTCTGATCCTTTCTAATTTCTATACGTTGTTTTAGAGAAGAAAAAAAGTTGTTTTATTTTATTTGTTATTTTAGAAAATTAATTGAATATTATTTTTTAATTTTATCATTGATATTAATAAGTGAGATGAAAGATTACTAAAGTAATAACAATATTTTAAAAAGTTTAATAAAAACTAATTTGGTCAAATGCAATTATTTTTTTATAATTGAAATTATTTAATAAATTTCTTAATTTTCGTGAAAACTTCTTTTACACACACTATTTTTTAAAAAAAATAAAAAATTCTAACTTACAATTAGGAGTATAAATTGATTTAGATAACCCGACTAATCCGACCAATCCGAATTGAATCAATTAAATTGGTTTAGTTTAGTTCATGTATGTTAATTGATTTGGACAAAATTTAAACCAATTGAAACTTAATTGGTTTGATTCTCGGGTTGAAAATTTTAAACCTGAAAACTGAACTGAATCAAACTATTTTTTTAATGCTTAACTATTGTGCTGCCTCCTGCTTTAACTTTAAAAAGTTTTGATTTTTATCATTACTTTCTTTCTTTCTTCACTTACTGCCTTACTCTTACCTACCCACCCCTTTGAGCCTTACCACTGCTTGCTCATACCCTTGCTGCCGCTCACTTCTTGCTCTGGTCTGGTCACCGCTTACTCTCCCTCATCTGGTCGCCGCTTGCTGCTCTGGTCACGCTTCCTGCTTTAGTCTGGTTGCTCGCTTCCTACTATGCTCTGGTTGCGCTCCTTGTCGCCTCTGTTCCGCTCTGCTTCTTGTTGAGGTTAATTGCTATGATTAATTGGATTTAAAATATACATACTATGCTGGAATAATTAATATCTAGATCTGTACATAATGTTCATATCTTTTTGTTGAAGTTGATTGCTATGATTAATTGCTCTGATTTCCATATATGGGAACGTATGAAATAGGAGTGGCAATCTGAAACTGCGAAAGAGACTTGTTGAGGTCTATTGGTATGATGGTAAAAAAGTCTATTTTGTATTTGTAAAAATTCTTCAAAGATCTCTTTTATCAAGTGAAAAAAAAAGTTGCTAAAAAAATAAAAGTAAATATTTTAATTTATTTGTCAAATGAGTGTTTAACGAATATAATTTTTTATTACTGTGAAAAAAAAAGTGGAGATAGTTGCTTTAAATTCAATGAAAATCATGGGGTTGAAATGCATGGGAGTAGTACCACTATCATAAAGTAGAGAATATATTAAATATCTCGTCAATGTTTCCGTCATTATATTATGATTTTGATTCTGGGTGTGCTTCACTACTTGGTTATGGGTTGAAAACCCTGTTACTAGTTATATTGTTAGTCAAATTATTTTTCTTAAAAAGTTCTTTAAAATTAAGTTCTCAATAAAGATATGTGAAAAAAAAAATATCTTATAAGACTTGTCTATGTATTTCATCATATATTTCCAGTTTCTTTATGTGAGGAGTTGCATTTGACTTTCTAGGTAAATATGCATGTTACTTTACTTAGCCTTAATAGTATTTCAAACTTTGTTTAATCAACTTTTACGAGTATGATAACATGCCTTGATGTTCTCATTTGATAGGATGAGAAGGGATATTACATATGACTGCTGGTTTTATGACTTGTTTTGTGCTGCTTCTTTCTTGGATCTGTACAGAATTAACTTAGAGTATGTGTTTAGCTTATAACATGCTGTTAAGTCAGCATCATTAGTATTATACAAATACTTTTCAAATTGGTGGAATTTTGAAAAGAATTCTGAAAAAAGAAAGCTAAAATTTAAAACAATGTTGAGTCAACTCAATTTTTTTTTAAGATATACAGTAGCACAAGAGATATTATGTATACTTTTGAACTTTTGATACTTAGGAAATTTTGTTTTCTCACTATTTTGACATTTTGAATTTGATATAAACAGGAAATCTAAAAGACCAATGATCGTGTAACTCAACTTGAAATTGAATGTCTATTGCTTGATGAAAAATCAAAGGTTAATCTATGTTTTAATATTATTTGAAATTTAAGATATATTATGTGTACTTTTCTGTATTGCAAATATAATTATTTAACTAATTTTTATGTTAAAAAAATGATCAACTTGATCACTTGAATTAAATTGATCGGTAGATGTTCGATTCAATTTGATTCGGATTTATTATAAAAAAAATAAAAAAATTAAATTAAACTGAACTAATTAATTTTAATTGATTTTAATTTATTTTAAAAAAAAAATTAAATCAAACCACTCATTTACACCATTATTTACAATTATATTTCTAATATCCTCCAGGCTCCGGCAAAACAAAAGTATTTAAAAAAAAATTAAAAAAATATTTACTATAGAAGAAGCAAGTACTTGTCTTTTTGCCCCAATGTTTTTAATACCCAATTTTGTTGCATTATTGAATTTGCAAAATAGAAGAAGTCAACTACAAATAATAACCGAGACACGACGGTATACGGCTTAGCAATGTTCTTTTGAACCAATCGTCTTACTCTCCGTTATTAAATGGAAAATTTTAATTTTGTGAAAATTCAATGAAATAAGTCTAAGTAAGCAAAAATTAAAAAATTACTTAAAAGATTAAATTAAAAGACTTAAAAGTGTTGAGTTTAAGAAATACTTTCAATGTGATTTATAATAAGATTGGGTAAATAATATACTCATTATGATGAAGGCGGCTTAGAGGCTACTAAAGCCAAATCAAACTAAGAGAGAAGGCAGCTGTATGCACTAAACGATTTGTGTAATCATTTTAATTTAATATTAATTAGTCTAATGCACACAGTTTGTATACATTATATGTATATATAAAAATTTCCCAATACAATATGCTCATTGTTGAATAATGAGTATGATGGCACTTTAACATTATAATTTCCTTTATATATGAAAAAAAAATTATGTTTACGGAAGGACTGAATAAATTTTAAGATTGTTGAAACTTATAAATACCCCTTAACAAATGATTAAGATAATGGGGGAAAATGTCTTACAAAAAATCTCTTATATTTTATCTTTGTTTTCTTCCTACGCCAATTACGGTATTATCGTTTCACTTTATTTTAGTTTTTTTATGGCAATATCGTTTCACTTTATCGTTAAGTTTAATAATTTTCGTGAGTAATAACAAACAACCCTCTTATACTATATCAAAATATTATATAACATCTTAGCATTATATTCAAGCAAAGGCTTAAATATATTTTTTATCTATGAAAATACAATAATTTTTTGTTTTGATTCTTTTAATTTTTTTTATTAATCCCTCTATTTTTTTTTTTAGTCTCTACCATTAGTAGAGTCTCTATTAAATACTTATGTAACAATCAAAAATCTCATTTATTGATCTCACACGTTAATGACTTTATTTGTCACATAAACATTTAATAGAAGTTCATTACTAACAGAATTAAAACAAATTAGAGAAACCAAAATCAAAGAAAAAAATTTAAAAACACTAAAATTAAAAATTAATATATTTTAAAGAATAAAAAATATATTTAAACCTTCATCAAATTATACAAGGGAAGAGTTGATTGATTTATTCTTCTTAAACGTGTAAACTGTAAAGTCAACAGGTGAGGCTAACCTTTTATGGCAATAGAATATGTGAAAAATTATTCTAATACTTTAAGTTAAATGCATTACATCAATTATATTATTAATTATAATAAATTATAATAATTAATTATTAATTAATGATAATAATTATTTATTAATTAATAATGTAATTATCTTAAAACACTTTTGAATACTTTAAATTCATATAAGAATTTCTCTAAAGTGTTTAACCAAGAAATAAAAAATTTACCTTATAAATAGCTTATCTTACCAAACATTATGAAGAGCTTGATCTTATCAAACAAGTTAAAATGAATTATGATTATATTTTATTCTTATTGTCTTTTCTGTCACCATCATGAGAAATTTTTAAATATTTTAAAGTAAGAGATTTTTTTAATTTTATATCATTAAATAAGTGACAAATGAGTTATATTATTAAAAATATAATTAAAGTAAGATAATAATAATAATAACACATAAAATTAATGTGACATATATTCAATGTTATATAATAAAAATTTTCTCAGTAAAAATTTGTGTTTTCATAGTTGTAGAAATCTCTCAAACCAAAATGAAGTTAAAATTAAAATGATATAATTTCACCTCTTTCTTAGACAAAAGACACTTGCACACATGCCGATCACGTCATTATCAAAACATCCGTGCCCGGGATTGCTTCTGAATGAAGAAACACGGAATCATGACTAAGTTTTAACTATTACCAAAAAACAAAAAAGCTAATAACAATAATTGATAGAGTAATCCTACACAGATGACCAAATCAACCATAGTGAATTATATGTAATAATGTTATATCTTCATTTTCTTTTTAAATAATACCTTCACATGACAAACTCCATGTTATGAGCCTAGTTTAGAGAAAATGTGCAAATTTGTAGTTTAGTAATATTATCAGCTTAACATAAATTATACATAAAGTTAATAGTGAACTGGTGAAGAGTATGAATAATTTATAAAAGGTTATAGATTAAAAACTTTGTATAGTCATTATAAAAAAAAATTGCACAGTTATCAATATGGTTTCATGTATTATTTTGTCTGAATAAATTGTATAGATATTATTATTTCTCAATATAATTACAATAAAAGCGATGATGAAACTATCACATGTGAAAGAAAGCCCCGAAGGTATTGGGCCCCCTTCAATCCAAAGTTGACTATGGCTTTGATTATTTAATGCTTCTAAATGTCGACCTTCCTAGTTCCTACTCGATTTGTATTAATTAGAAGTCTCATTAAACAAATAGTAGTATTTAATATGGGCTATCTTAACAATATGAAATTGTATTAATTCTTTTAAAGAAGAACGAAGAAAAAAATTAGCATATATGATATTGATGGTGATTTTGATATTTTTAAACTGTAAACAAGTAGTAATAATCTTTTTCTCTATAATGTCAGTGTCATGGGAGACGGCAAGAATCATCCATCATCAATCGTAATAATTATAAAACTATTTGTGAAAGAGAAAAAACAAATAAACAAATTTTTGAAGGATTCCTTTTATTTATACACTGACGCAGACATTTTGAAAAAGAATATATACAATGATACAATATTTTACCAAAATTTAAAATATTATACAGTGTCATGCGTGATACGAGTATCTAACATAAACAAAGTTTATTTTTAAAAATGTTCATGCTTTAGATTGATATAATTGTTAATCAGGGATTAATTTGTTTCCTATTATATGTAGAATAAAATAGGAAAATGGGACAACTCTTTAATTGTATATATTATTTCCTATTATATGTAGAATAAAATAGGAAAATGGGACAACTCATTAATTATATATTTAACTTTCTTAAATTAATTTAGACAAATCGCGTAACAGAAATATTTGTAATTAAATAGTTATAAATAACAGAAATGCTCATGCTATTATTTATAGTGGAAATACAATGAAGAAAAGATAACAAAGCCAATTCTTCCGACATAATCTTCCCGCTATTTATTATAATAAAATTCGTCGTGATCTGTGGAGGGGTGTTAGAGTCACATCGCCCTTTCAATCTTCTCATGCGGTTTATATATCGGTCGTTTCTCCACTTAAGACTATGGTTTTAGGTTGGAATCAATGGTATCGGCGGGTTCTCGATCAAACCTGTGATTTCTTGGTTTATATCGGATTTCTTCAACACCACTTGGGTCGCTCTTGTCTTTGTCTTCTTCGCCGCTCTCGGTTCTTACATTCGTCTTGCTAGCTTTGGGTTCGCAGTTTCGTTCTTGCTCGTTTCGTGTTCGTTTCTTTCTTTGGCTCTTGGTTGCGATCTCATGGCTTCTACAAGGAAAGAGATAATTTTTGTGTCCGCTTCACCCCAAGAACTATGGTGCCTGGGAATTTCAATTCAAGATGTATGTCAAAGGGAAAGGCTTGTTCACATAGACGGGACCTCCACAAAGACCGGCTGAAAATCGCCTTAGATGCTTGGGAGGTGAAAGATGCCTAAATTATTTATTGGATTCTCGGCTTTGAGACTCGATGATCAATAACTTGCGCCCTTTTACAACTGCTAAAGACATGTGGGAATATTTGAAGCGAATTTACAACCAGAATAATACTGCCAAGCGCTTTCAGTTGGAGCTCGAGATAGCCAATTACAAACAAGGTAATCTGTCTATTCAGGATTATTATTCTGGTTTCTTGAATCTGTGACGAAACTCAACCATCTTATATGCGATGTTCCCAAAACCTCGCTCACGCTCTTCAAGCGGTTTACGACATCACTAAGCGGGATCAATTTCTCATGAAACTTCGTCCTGAGTTCGAGGCTGTCAGAGGCGCTTTGCTGAATCGGAGTCTTGTTCCTCCTTTGGACACATGTGTTGGTGAACTTCTCAAGGAAGAGCAACGTCTACTTACCCAGGGATCCATGTCCCATGATGCATTGGTTCCAGAACCAGTGACGGTTGCCTATGCTGCCCAAAGTAAAGGCAAAGGTCGTGATATGCGACAGTCCAAGTGTTTTTCGTGCAAACAATTTGGCCATATCGCTCGTAATTGCAGTAAGAAAAATTTCTGTAATTATTTCATATCCTCTCTCGACCGTCCCACGCGTCCTCCAAGACCAACCCAACGTCCCGGGCGTTCCATGCCACTTACCAGTTCAATGGATTCACTTTCCACCATTGCGGCAAAGATCGATGTTGGCGCTTTGAAGCCCGAAATGATCCAACAAATGGTACTATCAGCACTTTCAGCCTTGGGTATTCAGGGTAAGTCTTCTCATGTTTCTCGACTATGGTTTCTTGATTCTGGTGCCTCCAATCATATGACGGGTTCCTCTGAATACTTGCACAATATACACCATTACCATGGTACTCAAAAAATTCAAATTGCTGATGGTAATACCCTTTCTATCACTGATGTTGGTGACATAAACTCTGATTTTAGACATGTGTTTGTATCTCCTGGACTTGATTCCAACTTACTTTCAGTGGGTCAATTAGTGGATGACAATTGTAATGTTAATTTTTCTCGGGTTGGTTGTCTTGTGCAGGATCAGGTGTCGGGGAAGGTGATCGCGAAGGGGCCTAAAGTGGGCAGATTATTTCCGCTTCAGTTTATTTCTAATCATTTATCTTTTGCTTGTAATGATGTTTTGAATATGTATGAGGATTGGCATAGAAAATTGGGCCATCCAAATTCTGGTGTTTTGTCTCATTTATTTAAAAATGGTTTATTGGGAAATAAAAATGCCATTTCTCATTCCTCTGTTCCTTGTTCGGTTTGCAAACTTGCTAAAAGTAAAGCACTTCCTTTTCCCTCTCTAATGCTCATCGTGCTTCCAACCTGTTTTGATGTGGTTCATAGTGATGTTTGGGGTATGTCTCCTGTTGCTTCTCATGCTCATTATAAATACTTTGTGACCTTTATCGATGATTACAGTCGTTTTACTTGGATATATTTTCTTAGATCTAAGGCTGAAGTCTTTCCAATGTTTAAGAAATTTTTGGCATATATTGAAAATCAGTTCCAAGCCGGCTTAAAATCTTTCGCTCGATTCTTGGTGAGTACATGTCTCATGAGTTTCGGACTATTTGCAACAAAAAGGCATTGTCTCTCAACGTTCCTGTCCCAATACACCCCAACAAAATGGCATTGCAGAGCGAAAGAATCGTCACTTGCTTGATGTGACGCGCACATTGCTACTTCAAGCATCTGTTCCATCTAGATTCTGGGTTGAAGCTTTGTCCACAGCTGTCTTCTTGATCAATCGCCTTCCATCTACTAGTTCTTGATCTTGATTCCCCTTTTTTTCGTCTCTTTAAGACTCATCCAAATTATCTAGATTTACATATTTTTGGGTGTGTATGTTTTGTTCACTTACCTCCGGTTGAACGACATAAGCTTGGAGCACAATCTGTCCAATGTGCATTTATGGGTTATAGTAACTCTCACAAAGGTTTTTTGTGTTATGATATTACTAACCATCGCTTCCGTATTTCAAGGAATGTGACCTTCTTTGATAATCAATTTATGTTTCCTTGTCTTTCTTCTGACTCTAATGAGGTTGCTACTCTTCCTAACTTTTCTATTGTGCCTCAATCTATAGAACGTTTTGAACCAGGCCATGTATATGTCAGACAACCCAGACAGCAGGCTCCCACTCCCCTTCCCGACGCTGCTCCGTCACCTGAACCTGTGCCAGTGGCACCCGAACCTAATAGATATTCACCAGAAAGGTATGATTCATCACATACTTCTCTTACGGCTACTCTATCCGGCATATCTATTCCTACATGTTACTCACTGGTAGTTAAGGATGTGTGTTGGATACAAGCAATGCAAGATGAACTCCAGGCTCTTCAAGAAAATTTTACATGGGATATTGTTTCTTGCCCACCTGATGTCAAACCCATAGGCTGCAAATGGGTGTATTCTGTGAAATTGAATTCTGATGGTTCCCTCAACCGTTACAAGGCTCGACTAGTTGCGTTAGGGAATAAGCAAGAATATGGGATTGATTATGATGAAACGTTTGCGCCTGTGGCAAAGATGACAACTGTCAGAACGGTACTCTCTATTGCTTCTAATGGTGGTCCCTCCATCAAATGGATGTAAAGAATGCATTTCTTCATGGTGATCGACGAGAAGATATTTATATGACTCCCCCTCATAGGGTCTTTTTTCATCATCTAAAGGTGTGTGCAAGCTCAAACGATCCTTATATGGTTTGAAACAGGCTCCCAGAGCATGGTATAAGAAATTTCGTTCTACTCTTCTTGGGTTTTCCTTTACTCAAAGTCAATATGACTCATCTTTGTTCATTCATCGCACGCCTACTGGTATTGTTCTTCTTATTCTCTATGTTGATGATATGGTCATTACTGGTTCTGATCATACCTCCATACAGCAGCTTAAACAACAATTACAGGCCTCATTTCATATGAAATATCTTGGTAATTTGCACTATTTCCTCGGACTTGAGGTTCATTATACCTCCAAGGGCATATTCCTACATCAGCAAAAGTACACCGAGGATTTAATTTCTTTGGCCGGTCTTCAATCAGCTAATCCGGTGGATACTCCTCTCGAGGTTAATGTTAAATACCGTCGTGATGACGGTGATCTTTTGCCTGATCCTTTGTTGTATCGTCAGCTCGTGGGTAGTCTTAATTATTTGACTATTACACGGCCTGACATATCCTTTGCGTCAAAAGTAAGTCAATTCATGCACTCACCTCGCCATCTTCATTTGGCATTTCGTCGCATAATTCGATACTTGAAAGGCACCTCTCAACGCGGTCTTCTAATTTCCCACTGGGACAGTCCCTAAATTGATTGCTTATAGTGATGCTGACTGGGCAGGATGTCCTGATACTCGCAGATCTGTTACTGGTTGGTGCATGTTTCTTGGTTCTGCATTGATTTCTTGGAAGAGTAAGAAGCAAGCACGAGTCTCTAAGTCCTCCACTGAATCTGAGTACCGAGCCATGTCTACTGCTTGTTCTGAAATAATTTGGCTACGTGGTCTTTTGGCTGAGCTTGGGTTCCCTCAAACAGAGTCAACACCTCTATATGCTGACAATACGAGCGCTATTCAGATTGTTGCCAATCCAGTTTTTCATGAGCGCACAAAACATATTGAAGTGGATTGTCATTCTATCCGGGAATCCTATGATGCTCATGTTATCTCACTACCTCATATCAACACCCAATTGCAGGTTGCGGATATTCTTACCAAAGCAGTGCCTCGCCCGCGCCATCAGTTTCTTGTTCGCAAATTGATGCTTCTTGACCAGCCGCATCAATTTGAGGGGGGATGTTAATCAGGGATTAATTTGTTTCCTATTATATGCAGAATAAAATAGGAAAAGGGGACAACTCCTTAATTGTATATATTGTTTCCTATTATATGTAGAATAAAATAGGAAAAGGGGACAACTCATTAATTGTATATATTTAACTTTCTTAAATTAGCTAGACAAATCGTAACTGAATATTTGTAATTAAATAGTTATAAATGGTCTGTAAATGCTCATGCTATTATGTATAGTGGAAATACAATGAAGAAAAGATAACAAAGCCAATTCTTCGACAATAATTTCTCTCTCTCTCTCTTAATTTTTATGAAGAAGCTAATTAATTAGCAGAACATCATAATATATATATATTTTTACTAAAATATTTTTATCTAATAAATAAAAGACTAATATTTTAAAATATGATTAGATATTTAAATAATAAAAAAATTAATAATATTATTTTTATACATATAAATTTTAAGATCAAACCCCTTTCACATGCTTATGCATCATGATCAATTATACATGCTAATATTTAATATTTATATAAGTTGATCTATTTTATGTTGATGATATAAGTTGATATAAGTTGTTCTATGCTTTGTACTACTTACTTTGTGTGAGTTTGTTATCAAGTATATGATTTTTTGATTAAAGTAGTTTAATTTTACAAATTATTTATTAAATTGAGATAGTTTTAAAACTATTTACTAGTTTGGAATTTTTTTGGCAAAGGACCTCATTTTCTTTTCACGTCATGCAAAGAGTAATTTCAAGTTGCTCTTTACAAAAAATTATTATGTTAGTAAAAAAGTGAAAGAACAATTTGAAGTTATTCTTTTCATTAGTACCAAAATATCAAATGTAATATTATTTTAATGAAAAAGTGAAAGAGCAACTCCAAATTGCTCTTTCATGGTGCGCTGACAAGTGGTTTTATCTAAGCCAATTATTCTACTAACCCCCTCTTTAAAAATGCTAGCCCTCCATTCTTTTGAAAAAGACGTTGCTCTTCCATGAAGCTCCCTGCTTCCTCTCCTTCATAATAGCTCCTGGTCCCCTCCATAAAAAAAAAAAACATTTATCCTTTACATAGAAAACGTTGCTTCCTCTTTCATAATATTACATTGCTGGTGAAGTAATATTTAAAGCGAGAAAAATCTTCAGCTTTCAGGTACAATTATCTATTAATTTTCTTCTTATCTTAGTTAAAAAGTTTATATGTTACTAAAATTAATATTAATTTATCTTAATAATTATCTCCTCCTTTTTGTCACATAAAGAAATTATAAAGCATGAGCATAGAAAATCAAGTACAAGTCTAACATTTTTTTTTTTGAGCTAACATTATTGTTCTATTAAATCTCTTAAAATATTAAATTGGTCTCTTAGTGCACCATTATTAAAGGTCCAACATAAACACGTCATATGGACATATAGTGGCAGTAGTTAATAGTTATTGACGTAAATAGCGTCTAACATAAATTGTAATTACTAGCCTTCTGCACCATTATTAAACTTGTTTAATTTAATGAAAGTAACAAATAATTATATAGAATTATTAAATTGAATATAAGTACATAGAAGATATATAATGTAATGTGACATTATGGACTTTAGTTGTTTGATTAAGATTATTTAATATGAATTTCTTATTGAAATAAAAAATTACAACTTATTAATTTGTTCAAAGATAAAGTTTTTTTTTAAATAATAGTGTAAAATTTCTTTTGTCAATTCTTTTTAAGGATTAGGTATTTTTATCTATCAATTCTTTTAACTAATATTTTTAACGTTGATTTTTATTTATGCATGTTGTATAATTAATTAATTAATAAAATATTAATTACATCATAATAATTATTTATGTTTGACAAATTAGGTGTTAGATATGGCATCTAGTTCATCTTCACAATCACACATTGTGCGCCCAAGGTCAGAGGATTTATCATGGGTGACGATGCAAGAAACACACATTTCTCAACATATTTGAAATGGAAAACAAGATCGAATTCTGTTTGTTAGATGGCCACAAGTAACACGTGAAGGGGTAGAGTAGGTTCCTGATGCGATTGTTCCGTATCTGCAACAGACAGGTTTTCTGGGAGTTGCACAACTTGCATTCTTTCAGATTCAACGCACCTTGATATCTGCATTGGTAGAGCGCTAGAGATCTGAGACCCACACATTTCACATGCCACCAGGGGAGTGTACGATAACATTACAAGATGTTGCTATCTTAGTTAGTCTCCGAGTAGATGGGAAAGCAGTTATTGGCCGTACCGTGGATCAGTGGGAACCGCTTGTGCACCAATTGTTATGCATATATCCACCACAAGATGCAATACAGGGTGGTTGGATCCGAATGAAGTGGCTAGACGATAACTTTAGTAATGTTAATGATCATATCGGTGATCAAGTGTAGCTTGAACGATTTACTCAGGCTTATATTTTGAGGTTGATGAGTGGACTTCTATTTCCTGATCACTCTAGCTCATTGGTACCTTTAAGGTATCTTACACTCTTAGAGGATTTTGAGGAGGCCGGGCAATATAGTTGGGGATCAGCAGTGTTGGCATATCTATACCGTGAGTTGTGCAAAGTCACTGATTATAATTGTAAGGAGATTTGTGGTTTACGAGTCCTGATTCAGTTGTGGGCATGAGATAGATTCCCATCCATCGCACCTATGACACCGGGGCATTATATGCATGACACCCCATATGGCGCACGGTACATGACATGTATTTTGCTATATTGACATTTTACATAATCATTAAAGGTTTTTAATGTTTGTTTAGTTATGGGCATATGGACAGGTGGTTGGGTAGTAGGACTTTTACAACAACTCGGCAAGACTTGCCCTACTATCGGTATAAACTTGATCAGCTGAAGCAAAAAGATGTAACAAACTCCTTTAACATGAAGTCAATAAATGTTGTGCTAATGTTATGATACTTATAATAATGATTATTCATATTTTGTAGATTGTGTGGGAACCATACACTCCAGACATTATGATGTCACTTCCATATATTTGCTTGCATGGGTTTCAAATTTGGAGAGCTGTCGTCCCATTGATATTCCATATTATTGAGTGGCACCAGCCCGATCGCGTGATGCGTCAGTTTGGTGTGAGCCAATATATTCCAAAACCTCCTTACCAGCCTCAACACCTCCATGATCTTACATTGCGAGACAAGAATACTGAAAATTGGTTGCAATATCATGCACAATATATTCAGATGTGGGATAACCGAAGTGTATATGTGCTGATGAATGGCCCTCAGGAGGGAGTACTTGGTGTAAACTCTGAGTATATGAGGTGGTACGGTAGGCGTACCCGCCGATGGGTTACTAAAGATGGTGCACAAACTGGCTTGATGGTAAGTAATGTTAATGTTACTTTATTTGATTACGTTGATCTTTTTTTTTAATTGAATTCACTAAGTAATTTACATTTTTTATTGTAGGCTGATAGTCTGAAGAAGATGCATTATCATATTTATGTTGAAGAGCATTTAGTTTATTCGTGGGATGAGCTTAAACATGAGATTGAGCAGATGTTGTCGACTCTAGATGAGTTGGATCGCATATTAGAACCTGTTGTGCCAGCTCTGGAGTCGATGCAACAATTATCAAGGCCAGAGGTAAATGTGACCATACCTGCGTCTCGAGTGGAAGGTTATGGACTTCAACGACGAAGGAGAAGTGAGGCTGCAGAATATCTTACTCTTCCACCAATCCCACAGCGTGGTCATGGAGTATATTATGTTCCACATAGACCACCATATGACCCTGTGTGACATGATGCGTCAACGACATATTATTATCCATCTCAGGATTCATTAGCATATGTATCTTCATCCCATACTGCACAATCCCCACCAACCTAAGCATATTATTGTCCATCCCAAGATCCGACAACATATGCATCTTCATCCCACACCACACACCCTTTAGTGACCCAGACAGATGATGTTCTTTACATCTCATCGTCAGTGGATTGTACACCTCAGGCATATGTATATGATTTCATAACCCTTACTGCACCTGACCCATTAATGGCTCGAATGCAGGATGCACCTATTTTCTCCCCTGAGTCTAGGGGTATTGATTTAAATCGAGAATTTATAAATGCTGCCAGCCCTAGTGATGATGATGATGATGATGATGAGCCTAGAGTTCGAAGAAACCCTCATCGTCATGTAAGGGATAGAAGTCGTGTTTGTATACTGACCCTTTACCTCCACATGGTCCCCATGATTATTGATGTATTTATTATTAAATATGCAAACTTTAATATTATGTTGTGGACTTAGTTGAACTTGTAATGCTTTTTTTTAATTATATATATATAACATAAGTACGATTTCAATTAATAACCCCCTTAATCAATACATCACTACATATAAACCTTTAATCTAACTTTCAACATCTTCAACATTATCATCACCTTGCTGAGAGCTCTGTCCTTGACTGAGGTGAGGGCATAGTCATCAATTATGACCTTCTTGTCTACAGTATCCACATCGTTGCCTAGGTTGAGACTCCACCCAATCCATTTCGTTCCTAATGCGTGTTGAGACTGGTCGACCATTCGCATGAAGGGTTGACTCATCTAGAACTAACGTCCACCCCACCGAGGCTAGAATGTTCGCCTCATTTCCAATAGGCCACCATTCAAGACTATAGGCATTCACAATATTTTGTATTGAGTAAAAGGGATCCACAAACTGGTAGAAATCAATATTGACGGTAGCATATGCAGCAATAACGTGAGAGCATGGGTATCTATATGCTTGGAATCTCCCACACTGATAATACCATCTATTTAGAATCACCAACCATGTCTGACCACCTGTTTGCATGACCGGATTGAATGCCTCCTCAACTTCAAATCTTGTGGATTGTATATCATATCTGCGAACTTGGTGGGAACTCGCATCTTCTTGATTTTTCATGATCATCTCAATTAATTTCTTATAGAATCTCTGCCCAGCATTTTGCTCAGACTTAGCCTGCCTTAATCTCTGCACAAAGTACTTCACCATCCTACCATATGTGGACTTCATCAATGTTGTTATTAGTAAATTTTGAGCACATTTTAATACTTTATTTACAGTCTCTGACAAGTTCGTTGTCATGTGCCCATATCTTCGCCTTTCTTCATCATAAGCTTGACTCTATTTTTCTTTTGAAGTGCCGTCAATCCACCTCTATACGTCACTGCTAATTTGATAAAATTTTTGCAAGTTCCTCTCAAACTGGTGCTTACAAGTAGTATAACCTATATTAAAACAAAAAAAATGTTTTGAAAAAGCAACAAAATCATATATCTCAATGAAACATTATAGGGAATGAACTTTTACCTAGTTTTAATAAGTCCTTCTTCAATTTTGCATTCCTGAACTTATGGTTGAAATTGTTGGCAATGTGGCATATGCAGTATACATGATATGCATTGGGAGGCTGCCAACCAAGTTGTGCATTATTCACAGCGAATTTTATGCTTTGGTGTCAATTAGAAATCAGATATAAACCTTTCTTTCTTATCGGCATATGTTTGCCAAGAACCATGACCAAGCACTCAAGGTCTCACCTTCAACGATAGTAAAGGCAATTGGCAGAATGTAACTATTGTCATCCTGTGTCTTGGCAATTAATAGTGTCCCACGATACTTACTATACAGGAAGGTTCCGTCAATTTGTATAATCGATTTGCAAAAGTTAAAAGCATCACAACATTGCTTGAAAGTCCAGAATAGTCGATGAAACTTACGAAACCGATTATCAACCTGATTGTTGAAGACAACTTCATTTGTCTCGATTTTATAGATGGAATCCGGTGCAAACAATTGCATATACTCCAGCCATCTAGGTAAGATTCCAAAAGATTCATTCCAGTCACCGAACACCTTTACAATTGCTTTCTGCTTAGCCTTCCAAGCCTTCCTGTATGAGATTTGATATCCAAATTGGCTGCTAATCCTCTCCTTGATCAAAGAAATTGGGACTGATGGTTCTTGGTTGACCATACCTAACACACACATTATAAAATATTAAAATGCTATTCCAAAAGCACATAAATCACATATGAGTGAGGTTCATACCTACTATACATGAGCAGACAAAATTGGAATCCAACTTCTTATGATCTTGAGAAAGCATTGGATTCATACAAGTGTGACGACCACCCCATTTAGTAATTTGCCACTTGCTTGTCTTCTTTCCTAAATTTGCCCTCATACGCTACGACCAACCTTCAACATGTTTTGGGCACTTCACATATAAAATTGTTAGTTTTGATTCAACCACAAAAATTGTCTGATGCCTTTTCATAGAATAATGTTTGATAGCCAACTGACAGCTTTTTTACTGTCAAATCGTAAACCAACATATAACTCATCTCCTGCACGCTAAGAACCGGGCACATCCAACCCTGGAAAACCAGTCTCTTAATTGGGGTGGTCCCAATTAATATATTTATAATGTGGAGTTGAAGTCCAAAATGGAGTCTCTATGGAATGTCCACCTGTACATGTCTTAAAAGCGTGAGAGGCAAGTACTAATTTCGCTATATACCAACTAAATTATATGGATTCTAACCTGTTTGTTGTGGAAGTTTGCTAACAGGTAATGATGATGCAACTAGAGATGCCATAACAATTGGGGAAGCCAAGCCAGCAACATCAAAATCAACATCAAAATCACCCTCAACTTCAATGTCAGACGAATCGCCATCAGGAATTTCACCTTCGTCTTTATCTTCACTGGACTCCATTATCAGGTCTCTATTCCAATCGTCATCATCATCTGAAAGCCCAATGTAGGCATTAGATTGACTACAAAATGGTGCAACAGTATACTCATCAACATGGTCTACATGTAATGATGAACTTCCTACAACGTCGATCTCAACGTACAATTCCAACACTGTCATAGTGTGTTGATCAAAAGTGTTGATCATACACTCAACATCTTCATCATCAAATATTTCAAAAGCAGTATATTTGCTCTTATTTCGAGATATCAAAAATTTATATGTAAGACTAGAAATGATTTGATGAGACTGAAGGTTTAATTTAACATAAATTTTTCTCTTCAACATCTGATAATTGACACTGCTTTTAATTTGAATTGGCCTAGTGTCGCCTTCGAATGTGAGCCCTTGTGGCCCTTCGAACTTCTTGCCATTTGAATAAAGAAAAATAACAAATTGACTCATTTTAAGAATGAAATTGAAGAATGTCAGAATCTGTGAAAGACGAGAGAGAAGGGAAGAGTTGAGTGCATGCTCGGGTTGGTTTAAATAACGTCATCGGCTAAGGGGGGAGCAAAATAACTTTTACGAATATGATTGAAAAGAGTAACTTCAAGTTGCTCTTTCACCTTTTTATTAAAATAATGTTGAATTTGATTCTTCTGCATGCGGGAAGAAGTGACGTGACAATCTGGAAAGAGCAACTCCAAGTTGCTCTTTCACTTTTTTATTTAAATAATAATAAATTTGATTCTTCTGATCATGATTAGAAGTGACGCAGAGAATCTGAAAAAAATAAATTCAAGTTGCTCTTTCACTTTTTTATTAAAATAGTATTAAATTTAATTCTCGTGTGACGTGACTGATAATCAGGAAAAAGCAACTCCAAGTTGCTATTTCACTTTTTATTAAAATAGTATTTAGTTTGATTCTCGTGTGACATAACTGATAGTCTAGTATGACGTGACTGATAGTCTCAACTGTAGGAGGACGTGATTCTTCTGCATGTGGGAGGACCGGAAAGAGCAACTTAGAGTTGCTCTTTCACTTTTTTATTTAAATAATAATAAATTTGATTCCTCTGAGGATGATGCAGAGAATCAAGAAAGAGTAACTCCAAGTTGCTATTTTATTTTTTATTAAAATAATATTAAATTTGATTCTCTTGCGACGTGATTGACGTTTAGTACGACGTGATTGATAGTTAGAAAAGAGCAACTCCAAGTTACTTTTTCACCTTTTTATTCAAATAATATTAAATTTAATTCTCGTACGATGTGACTGATAGTTTAGTATGACGTGCATGATTGATAATCTCGACTATGGGAGGACGTGATTCTTTTACATGTGGGAGGATGTGATTAACAAACTGAAAAGAGTAACTTGAAGTTACTCTTTCACTTTTTATTAAAATAGTATTAAATTTCTTTCATCTGAAGTTGTCATTGAAATTGCTATTTGCATGACGAGACAAAAAAAAATATGGAATCCCTTGTCAGCATGGTAAAAAAGACCCTAAACTAATAAATAATTTTAAAATTACCTTAATTTGATAAATAGTTTATAAAATTACACTAATTTGATTAAAAAAACCCTTGAGTATATAGCTTCTGCACTTTGGTGGTCCTAACCTCTTTTATCATTTAATAATTAATGCCAGTAAGTTGAGTAGATGCTGTCTTAATTAATTGGTTTATTTTTCTAATATATCTGGCATACACGAAAAAGCCTCCATCTAAATTAGTTTTTATCCAATTATTTAAGCTAAGTTTATCTCTTAATTAATTTATTTTATTTCCAATCCAAAGTTAATTATAATATTTTCCTTATTTCTTTTTGGCTGGAAATGTGAGAACAAAGAAATCCCCCCCGCCCCAACCTTTTTCCTCTGAGCTTAAAAAATGGCGCCACGATTGGATGTCAATTATTGGCACACAACAAAATACAAACAAACATAAAAAGAACTGAACATAATTAAAGGAAATGAAAAGTAAATGTGTATATATATATAACAATAGCAATATTCTCTCACGACGCCGCCCACGAGGTCATGACATTTTTAAAAGGGAAAATGATGATTTTACATAATTTTTTATTTTATTTTATTTTTAATAACTATAATTAATTAAAAAGTGATATAATAAATAATATAGAGAATAGTGTAAAATATAATATAAAAAAGTGATAAAAAATCATAATTATTTTAAAAGAACACATTAAGAACTTGTTTGAGAAATCTAAAAATTATAAATTATGTTAATAATCGATTATTGTTATGATAAATTATAATCGATTATTGTTATAATTAATTATAATCGATTTATTTTTATGTTTAGATGTATTAATCGTAAGCGATTTTAAGTTAATATAATTCATTTGGATGATATAAAAAAAATCACTTTTATACATTAAATTATTAAATTAGATATAAAATAATTAAAAAAATATTTGATTGAGAACAAAATAGTATTTACATATCAAAATGTAAGAAATAATTTATAAGTTAAAATCATAAGTTTCAGTGCATGTTTGGTATGGCTTTTGATTAGCTTTTTTTGGGAAAAAAGTTGTTGTAACAGTGTTTAATCATGTTTGGTAAAATTAGCTTCAGCTTTTACATGAAATTCAATGTAAAATAAAAATTTTTTAAAGCTGATTTTTATAATCTTTGAAGATTGAAGCTTATGATTTTAAATAGATTATTCCTTACATTTTGATATGTAAATACCATTTTGTCCTCAATCAAATAATTTTTTACATTCTATACCTATTTTAGTAATTTAATGCATAAAAGCAATTTTTTTTATATCATCCAAACGAATCGGATTAACTTAAAATCACTTTACAGCTAATGCATCCAAACATGAAAATGAATCAATTATAATCGATTATAACAAAAAACTTTTATACAATAATCGATTACTAAGCATAATCAAATTTTTACAGCTATCCCAAACACACCCTCAGTCTTCAGCTTATGATTATTAGCTGTAAATTTTTTTTTTATATTGAATTTTATGTAAGTTTTTTTAGAAAATAATCTTTTTACCCAAACATAATAATTATTTCACAAAATAGCTTAATTCTCTAAAAATAACTATTTGAAAAAAATTAATTTTTCTCAAACATGTTCTAAGAAACGTTTGGCTCGTGGAATGTTTTATCATTCTAAGAAATTTTTATATGGGAATGTCAATTAACTTCTCCAGTTTGATACTCCTTATGTTTTAAAATATTTGTGATTTAAAAGAATGAATTTTATTTCATTTTACTTGTAGTTTTAGAAAACAAAAAAGACATTAATTATTTTTTTAATTTTATTATTATCTTTTAGTATTTTCACTAAATACAATGAGAGAGAATATTAATGGGCCAAAAATTTAAATATTTCAGTAGAAGGTAATTAGTCAAATACAATTATATTTTTCCATAATTGAAGCTATTTAATAATTTTAGTAATTCTTGTGTAATTACTTAAAACGACATATATTTTGAAATAAAGGTAGTAGAAGATTTCAAAAACATTATCATCTAAAATTAATAAATAATTTTAAATTATGTCAGCTCATCTTTTTAATAATTTTTTAATTATCAAATAAGAAAAGTTTTGAATTTTTTTATGTTCACAAGATATTGATTATAAATTATTAAATGTTTTTATTTTATCAACATACTGATTATATTTACTTTTCATTTAATATTTTTTATTAAATAATAAAAAATAATAAGGTTAAGAAGAGATAATAAAACTCAAAATTAATTCCCAGAAATGATTTTTGCCCAACATATTCCCACACTTTTCATTCCCATTAAAGATGTGGATTTGCTCCAATCCCGCAACATGTAAATATTTGTCATGTGAAATGTTCAAGATATCTATCCTTCTATTATCATGTTATCAAATAATACCTGCCACATTGTTATCAGCGGCAACCACTAGCCACCGTCTGTCGTCGTTATGAGTTGTCAAAATCTGACCACCATCGCCTCACTACTGGCGATTGGCGGTGGCCTATGATTTCCACCATTGTCTAATCATTGGAATTTAGCCATCCTCTATCTCTACTACCAGTTGACAGTGATTAGTGACTTCAGCTACCACTGCTTGTCTGAGAAATCCGACCACCCTCTATCATTACTAGTTAAAGTTGGAAGTGAGCCCAGCATAATTGAATTAGGCCTAGGTCAAGTCCGACTCATTAAGCTCAAATTTATCTTAAGTTTATGAGTTATTTGAGTTTAATAAGTTAATATTGAATATTGTATTATTGAATATTTTATGTTCTAAGAATTATGCTTTAACTTAATAAAATTTATATATATTTTTCATATAGTCAATTAAAAAATAAATTAATCAAATTAAAAATAAAATTAAATATTAATATATTAAATTATATCATTATTTTATATATATATATATTTAAACATCAAATTAGTTCATGAGTTAATAAATCAAACATACAAAATTTAAACCTTAACTCATTTAATTATTAACAAAACGAATTATAAACAAACTCATAAACTAACTAGACTCATTTCTACCCTATTACTAGCGGTTTATGAATTGCCAGCAACTTCAGCTATTGCTGCCAGCCACTGAAATCCAGCCAGATTCTGTCCCTGCCGGCAATTAAAGTTGGCTAGTGACTTTAGCCACCACAGCCGACCGGGAATAATAACGGAAATCCAGTCACCCTTATATGCTTCAGCTATTTTGTTTTTTAAGAAATTTGACGAACATGCATGCTTCTTCCATTGATAATGTAAACTTGTCGTGATCTGAGTGAGGGGCAGCGATATAAGGAATCATTTCCTGGATAAAGTGTAGTTGGATAAACTTACAACGGTAGCACACAGATAACCCTCGTTAGTTGTTTTGTTCTTGAGAGTACAAACTTGCACGTGCATGGAATTCTTCTTTCGTTCCCCCCCCCCCTTCCCTTTTTGATTTGTGCTTAAGCAACTATTTCCTACCATACTTATTTCTCTCTTTTCCTTTATTTATATTTATAATTTTATATTGATATTGAAGGTGTTTGAATTTTTTGGTATCTTTAGTTTTTTATTATTGGTTTAAGTGCCTAAATTCATCAAACTATATATTATTTTGAGAATACTATTACTACTTCATCCATTCTTTTTTATTTGTCTTTATAAAAAAATATTTTGTTTTAATTTATTTATCATTTAAGAATTTTAAAGATGTATTAATTAATATTTTACAATTTTACCTCACATTTTATTATTTCAACTAAACTTAATAACTATGTATATTAATTAATTTTTATAATTTCTTACATATTTAATAAAATGAAAAAATATAATTTATTCATGTTAACTTATATTTCATTTAATTTAAAGTTATGTAATGATGACTTTAATTTTTGTGTAAAAATATTAAAAGACAGATAAAAAAGAATAGAAGAAGTATTAATTAACTATGGATATCAAATCTTTAAGGTTATCATAAAATTTCCAATAATTTGGGTAAGGTTAGATGTTTAGTAAACTATTACCGTATTACTTTGTGACAAAAAAATTTACCGTATTTCACCGTTTCAACAGTAATTAGTTTTTTCAACTTTTATTTTTGGTTTTTCTTAAGGTACTCTTTTCCTACTTCCTTATTTAAAGAAGGAAAATATTCTTATACATTAAATTTTTACATTATTCCTACACCAATTAATGATGTTTTTATTATTAATTAATAAATATATGAATTGGTTAATAAACTAATAATCTATTTTAAAAAAGTTGATAATATACTAAAATTATGATAATCAACCGATATACGTTATTTTATTAACAGATAATTAAGGTGGTGTAAAATTTTGGTGTGTAAATAACATAACTATTTAAAGAATATATATGATGAGAGTTGAGGAGTGCAAGAAGAATTTGAAAAACTATAGCAGATGGGTTTGTCGTCATTCATTGGCATCTAATCGCACTACAACATGTTGATGGGGAGTGTTTTCATGGAATACCCTAAAGATAAAGTCGCCAAATTGATAATAATTGACTTTAACATTAAACAATAACTACATACATTGGTCATTAGTTACAAACACCTAAAGAAACTTGTCACAAGTGATGCAAAATATTCTACTATAGTTGCATGTAATACCTCTGTAGTCATAACATTTTGGCTCTTCCTGGTGAATGGAGTTGGCTTAATATTATTATTTTAGCCAAGAATCAAAACTCTTCAATATCCCTCTTTGAGTGAGAGAAAAACTCCTTAATATTTATTTACTTTCAACTATAATATTACAATGATCTTCAAGTTCTATTTATACAATGACTTAACTAACTCCTTTATTAACAACTAACTAACACTCAATTTCACATAACAATTCGTATCACTTAATCCCTCATGGTAGCTGGTGTGGTTGCTTGTGGCCAGTGCCATGAGTGGATTAATAGGACTAGATGAAGGAGTTAATGGTTGTGACATAAATGGAGCAGTTACTACTGTAGGACCCGAATCGAGCATTTTTCCTACGCTTCTTATGGCGACCTGAAGGTCTCCAATGAGGGAGGGTGAACTGGTTCAAACCCATTCTTGGTCCAGAATTGCTTTCTAATTGTGTGCATGATATAACTGTGGCATAAGTTTTATTATGCATAATTTCAGTAAACCATGGATCATAGTTTTATATTATTGTATCACACGATTGCTATGGCATGTTTTCATGATATAATTCACTTGAGTCCCAATCTCCGCAAGCATAGGTATATTTCCTTCAAGTGAATCACAGTTTTTCTTTAAGAATGCAAGTAACCTCAAATTGTACTTCATCTAAATCCCTTGACCAATGTGGTGTTTACCTATTAACTTGCCTGCTCCTTGTATTTTTCCAGCTCAATTTGCACCTCAGCGATATCAATTTTACACATAATAACTTTGCTAACATCTACTGGCTAAGTAGAGGAGTAATGACACTCGCACAATACTAGAATCACAGTTACCACAATTATTGAAGTATCAGTAAGTTAACTACTTATTAGTTTAAGTAATTAAGATTTTTTATTTGTAGTTAAAAAAAAATTTATTGAGTGTACCATATGAATATATATTGTGACAGAAAATTTAAATTAAATTATTTTTCTTTGCCAAACTCGCAGAGGCTCTTACATGGTAACGTTCAATTATAACCATATATGCTGTACACTACTATTTGAGTATGACGGGTAGGACGTTTGAACATGAGCTACAATGTCTCCACGATACCATAAAAACAAAACCTCAGTAAACAACAATAAGATAAGTAAATATTATCGTTTTTGTGCCAATTTCTGTGGTGTATTCAGTACAACATCTACCAATCATCCTTAGATACCATACATTTCAATACTTTTCATTTTCTGTTATTTTCAGTCAGTTTCCGGAGATTCAAGTTGACGCTAAGTGATATATAATCTCCATATGATCATATATATATTTCTCAGTTTAATTTCAGGCTAAAACCACTTTGCCCTCTAATTGGATTATATTAACCAAAAGGGACCTATCTGCTTTCTGCAAGGTGGTCATGATCATAGGCGTATGGCCACATATCTTGTTTCTTTTTTTGGGGTAACTGTGCCCACTTATCTTTGAGAGTTGAGACACATTAAGATGTCATTGTACCTATCACAATCACATTGTTGTTGTTTTGAAATTTGTACTTTTTTTCTTTGGGGGGGTTCACATGGGACTGATGGGAGGCAAGCCTCACTTTTCAGGTATGTTCTTTTGGATGCCTAGATGCAATAGCGATTTTCCATGCCAAAAATGTTTGTTCATCGTCAAAATGGCAGTTGGGGATGAATCATCACTTAAGGGATCCGTTTAACATCAAAATCCCATATAAGGGGAGGATTATCAAAATCTTTGTTGGTGAATGCAGCTAGAAAGGGAATTAGGAAGTAACAACAAATTTCACGAATATTCAATTAATATTGGTAAGAAGGCCATGCTAACAGCAATGGGAAGGTTTGTATGCAAGACCTTCTTTTGGTCCTATTCTTTTAGATAAAACTGGCCATGCATATCACATGCATTCATTCTTTATGCTGGTACATTAATAAAGGGCACTCACTTCAATCATTTGCTTTTGACTTGATAACTTTTCTATAAAGACCTTGTCACTAAGACTTAAAAGATTGTTTATTACGTGTTGCTCCTTCCTAGAAATATTTAATTTGGGATAGCGTGTCCCGCCATCCATGTGATGTGAACGTTTACAAATAATTCAAATTAATAGTGGATGCATGTATGGGCTTTGATTTATTTGTCTGTGGATGCGTAAAAGAGGAAATAAGGGGACTAACAAAGCAAAAGCAGACGTTTTAGGACTGTCTCATTTGTAAGTTTGTGACAGATGCCCTATGCCAATTTTTGCTGCAGAGAAACCAGAAGAGAAGGGGAACAAAGGAAAAAGTGAAGTACAGTTGCTATAACTGAGTGCTTTAGTTAGAAGTGGCCAAGTGAGTCAGAATTGAGTCCACAGGGCAAAAGCCCCTCTTCAAAATTTGACAGACTCCAAGGCCAAGATCCTGTCACTGGCCACTTGTTTGACAAAGTTCTCCAGAGAAGACTTGAAAATAATGTTAACTATATATTATTTACATTCAGGCACTACTTATATCGTTAATTGATTTTTCATTTGTATATCTTTGATCGGATAATTTCATACCCTTTGAGTGTAAGACTTATCCTTTTTGAGAAATTGGGGCACGAAACCCTAACATTACAGAGACCCCTTAATTATTTGACTCAATCTTGCTTATTAGCTACCACTTAAGCCGCAATCTGTTGGTGATAATTTTTTATTTTAAGCCAACATTTTTTATTTGATTTATTTTTAAATGAGAAGGGAATAAAGAGCAAAGGAATTAACAGTTGAGAAAGCACTAGAGAGCAATAATATGTCTAAAACGTTTGAAAGAAATTATCTAAAGTTGAATAAGAGGAATGGTAAAGCAAACTCTGGCAAGTATGCAATGCTTTAAAAATCTAAACTGAAGATTGGACAGGCAAAACTTTTAAGTCATGATTCAATCGATTAAATTTGTGATTGAATCATAATTGAATCGTAATTGAACTGAATAATGTTTAAACTAAAAATATAATTGATTCACGGTCAAATTAGTTCAACCGACTAGTTCAATTCGATTTTTAAAACAGTGCTACCCGGCCTCTTTTTGGTCAAAAGTTGGGAAGGACCTTTGGGTTAGTCGCACAAGAGCAACATGGATTCTAGTTTGGGCAGCCTGATTGGTGCTGATTTTAGACCTCAGTCAGCTCAACTCATTGCTAAAAGACTTGAACTTGAGCTAGGCTTAGCTCAGTCATTAGTGGCTTTAGAACTGCACGGGCAGTGCTTATGCTGCGTCCAAAGCTGGCTTGCCTGAGCTCAAGTCCTGAAGGAACATTGTTAGTTATGAACAGTTGAGATTTGAGAACATAGAGACTAGCTCACACACAGACATGCAAGTAGAGATTAATGGACCTTAAACACTGGAAGACTCAGTATTTTCCACCGCTTGTACTGAGATTTCATAGATACTGCTTCATGAACGTAGCTCAGACAGAATTACAAGCTTCATCACAATGATTTATTTGCAATAAGACGTTATCAGACTATAGTATAGTTTGTCAGAAAATTACAAAATAAAAAATGAGCAAAATAAATTATATCTATATCCCCACCAACAAAAAATAAAATAAAATAAAAGTGAAAAGCAAGTAAGTAAAGAAACTAATACAGTTCGTATAGAAGTCATTGCTTAACCATTTATGAGTGGTTCACTGATTTCAAGCAATTCATTTTTGAGACCGGTGAAAACAACAGAATCTGTTTCCAGGGGCTTGAACTTAATTAGAGCTGAAGGTACCAGATCCTCTTCCTCTATTGTTTTAGCATTCTCCCCTGCTTTAGGGAAATGAGGGATCAACCGCCGTTGGATAAGTACAGGATGGATTAGCTCAAATTCCAAAGCTGGTTCTTTTAATGCAGAGCTGACAAACTGCTTTATCAACATGTAAAACAAGAACGCTGAGTTGGTTGCTCAGAATAAGCAGTGAAACTATAACGTTTGGGGTATGAACAGAACTGATTAATAATCAAATCCATTCAAAATGTGATGCATGAGTTCACACAACAATATATATATATATATATATATATATATATATATATAATAGGTCAAGTTATCCAATTGGGGAACTTTTATGTAAATTGTAATTGTAATTACCCAATTGTAAAAATTAGGGAATTTTTAAGTTGCAATGAATAATTTCCATAGGTGAATGAAGTTCCATTATTTTTCAAAACAAACAAAGCCCCAAATTAGATTACTGGTATTTTTCTATATAAGCATCATTATATGGGTTAGTTGATGTCAATGAGACTTATCATTGCCAGAACCCATAAGTGTTTATCATTCCATATGAAAAGTTCCATGTCGAGCAGCTCAATGACATCTAGAAACCAGTATGGATGAACCATCTACAACCAGCTATCACCAGATGGGCAAACAAATTTTTTTGTTCAAAATAGGTGCCTTGACAAGCCTGAGTCAATTTAAAGAAACATGAGAAACATAGAACATAAAATCAAGTACCAAAGGACACACCTCATAGAGAGCAGTAGTTGGTTCCCATGGAGAAAATACACCTTGAAGTACAACTCCATCTGGAAACTGAATCCTAATAATAGTTTTTGTGTATCTCTTCCTGGCAGCTTTTGCTTGCTTTTCTTTAAGTGACTTGGGGATTAAAAGCTGAGACTCTTCAATCTTTTTTCTCCTTAATTCAGCTTCTCTTCTCACCTCTTCAACTGAAAGCTTATAGAATGAATCTGGTAGCTCAATTTTAGCTGCAACGCTTTCGGGAACGGAAAAGAATACCTTCACCTATAAGAGCCATATTTTTTCACCAGGAAAAATAAAAACAACTTTAGACATCTTCAATCTGCGGAATAATAACTAAAGCGTCAAACTGAATATACTCAAATGATAAGGTGATGTTGACAAAGAAACAGGGGAAATAATGGAGATTACATTTATCTCTCTCATACAGTCGCATTTGCATACTGTTTCTCCAGCTGAGTTAGATATGCCAACAATTAACAAGATATACTTACGAGCTACAAATATTTCCAGCATTCAGTGGGTGTTAACTTTGAAATATGTTGATTAGTCCATTTGTATATTATCCCTGGCAATCGGTTATCTTACAAATAACCATATGACAGATTCTACACTCACAATCTTTGGGAAGACAATGGCTTTTATTCATTGGTTTTCAAATGAAAGGAAAAAATTCCGAAGCAGTATTCATCAATATAAGTTAACAATTCTCAAGCTCAGGCAAAAGAAGGAGAAGCATTGATACAGCATTCTTATATTGATGTGCTATGACATGTTGCTTTTATTTGTTATCTTTGCGCTGTGAATTTAAGTGGCAAAAAAGGTTTTGTTTTTTATATAAAACTTTGTTCATCCCCATTTTTCCTGGAGAGAAAATATCATTACTTAAAACAAAAATATCAAAGCATCAAGAGGAGTGCTAAAAGGATGAAATTTTTTCTCTAAATCCCTGGTTAATGGTAACTTTTGCCATTTTATGTGTCACAAATTGCATATCACTGACTTTAAGTTGAGATTAGTAAATTGTTACCTTTTCAATTCAAATTGATTGTTTTTAGAATATTGTATTAGGATGAGTTTCTCTTAAGGTGTTTATACTCGGGTGCCACCATAATAGCTTGCTCAACTTAGTAGTTTTACTTAAACCTTTTTCTCTTTGTGAAACTCGAGAGAAATTCTTAACAGGGTTCTGGATTATTGTTCTGTTCCTTCTGCAATTACAGTTAGACACCAAACCCGATTGTGTTGATTAGGTAATGAAATTATATGCTTCCTATCATTTTCTTAGCTCTGCTAGTCAGGTGTTAGACATCTTTAATGTTCATTATCTAGTAATCCATGCTACTGAGATTAAAACAAACTGCGGCATTCTAGATCTTCAACAGTTTAGTTACTTATTCAAAAGTACTGTTTCCAGCCAGAATATGAATTCAAAACACACAGAAGCTTCCTTTAAAAGCAAAATGCAGATTGGATATACTTAAATGCATCCAACTATCCAGACAGTCTTAAAAGCAAATAAGAATCAGATCACAAACTTATTTTCTCCACAGCCCCATTTCAAAAGCATCATCAATATGATTACTACCTGTCTGTCGACCTGCTTTGGTTCAGCCTTTGCATCTATCTCAGCAGAAGTTGCAGGCACCGAATTCTCTCTCTTTGGAGGTTCTTGTACCAGTTGTGATTCCAGTAACACTATTGCTTTCTTAATCAATTTTATTTGCTCCTCTGTAGGAACCTCCATCACTGCCCATGTCTCCCCATTCTCCTCCCTGAGCTCAAACCCAACAAAGCTCAGCAACTCAACTCCACCCATAACCTCACCAACAGCCTCCTTTATCTTTGGATTACTCATCCTGATCTTCCTAAACTTGGCATTCTCCGGTTCCCTAACAATATTCCTCAACAGTTTGAGAACAACATCAAGTGATCCCTCAGATGGCTTCCCTGAAATGTAAGCACCAACACAAACCTCCAATTCACCATTAGATTCAATTTCACTCTGTGGCAATTCTGAGACACCATTTCCATCATTACTTTCGATTGGATTACTCAAACAACTATCCACATGTACAGACACCTCTTCTTCGGATCTAAAGGGTTGCCGACAAATGGGGCATTCACACACATCCAGTGAATACCCATTTTGAGATCTCTTCCCTGAAGTGACCAAAGAATCAAAAGGGTCAAACCCATTTCCCGGTTTGCGATCAGAATCGGGTTTACCAGTTCTATTATGCTCCGAATTGATGGTTTTGTGGGGCAAGGGCGTGGGATTCGTTGCAGCCGAAGTGTGTTTGGAATTGAGATTGTGGGTGGGGCGAAGGGTAGGAATGGAATTAGTGGGTTCAGATGAAGAAGAAGATCCCAAGACTCTACCTTGGCCCTTGAATTTGCCAGAGGATGATGATGAGTTAAAAGGGTTGTTGACTTTCTTCATAAACCCCTTTACCTTATCTTTCACGTCGTCCATTTCCACAAGCTGAAAACGAAAATTCTAAGGGAAATAGATTAGAATGGAAGGATTAATAGATGGAATGATTTGGGAGTTGAAATCGCATAAATTGATAATATTTGTAGAGATTGAAGAAAAAAGAAGAAGAAATTTTTATGAGTATAAGTGCAAGGAAGGGGATAAGTACAAAGAAGAAGAAGAAGGAGAAGACATCGGAAGCTCAGAAGAGAAGAATGACGAGAGCGGGAGGAGAGAATTTCCAGAAGCTGAGGTTTGACTTGACACTGTTGTCTCTCTGTTCGGCTAAAAAAGAGTAAACATTTGCCAATAAGGCTATGCCACCACCTAATCAAACCTCGACTTCCCAGAAGGATTATTCTTTAGTGCCGCCACTACTTGGAATAATTCTTACTTAAGAATTGCATATTATAATGTAAGATTGTGAAATTTATGATAAAAATATATTTATTATTAATAATATTTTTATATATATTGAATAATAATTTAAATATTTAAAAAATAATGTTATAAATTATGTCTACTTAAGAATCTTTTTGACATACATAGCAACAGTGATTAATCAATTAAAATTTGATATATGAATTTTAATAGCAGGGTTCATTTTTATTATAATAATTAGTTTTAACATCATTTCACTCCTTTAAAATAAGTATATTAGCAACTTCACCTTAAAATTTACTCGAAACTGATTTCTGTCCTTTTCCTCACTTGAGGGAACACGTCAAATTGAAAAATTCCTGGTATATGCTTCTCTTCAATATCATTGCACCATTGCCACAAAGTTCAAAACCAAACAATAGGAAGTATACTTATAATAATTATATAATTTTTCTTTTATTCATTTAACCATTATTCAAAGGGAAATGTTTTTTATATAACTTTTATAAACACATTATATTTACATCATATGTTAATAGGAGATATGTCAAATTAATCTGTATGTGACTGTAACATTCTCGCATAAATACAAAATAAATTTGTGAGTGAACTAAAAAAAATTAAACGTATAAAAATTAGACGAATAATGAAACTGTTATTCAAACATGATTTTTCTAATATTAAGCTTGCATGTGTAAGAGACTTTGCAATGGATGGTTTTGGAGGAAAAACAATTTATTCTTCATTTTAAAAAAACATTCTCTATATTTAAAAAATAAATAAATTAAAAGAATAAAATAAATGTTGATGCCAGTGGCCTAGAAGAAGGGACGTTAGTGGCTCAAGGGCAATGACGTTGAGGATGCAGTTGTAAATGTTCAAGTCTAGCCAAACACAAGATACTAAATTCATCAATTTTAACCGGTTGGGTCAGTACCAATCTAAATTTTGGACTGTTAGATAAGTATAATGACTATGACCCTCATTTTTCCATCTAAGCAATGGCACAGCCACTTGTCGCACTAAAGAATTTTCCTACTTGGAAGTTCGGGCATGTTTATCTTACCGTTTGACCCTCAATGTGGTGGCTATGAAGCGGCTTTCACACTTCTATCCCTTCAACAGAACCGCCCTCTCCCACAGATATCATTTCGTTTCCCAGCCGTAGTTCGAGATGCATGCATGCATAGTTTTTCCTACATAAGGGGCAATTTGTGTGATTGTATTTTAATCAATATTTATATACGTATATATCAGTTATCATGGCACAGATTGTTTTGAATTTGACATACATGACTCTTTTTTTATTTAATAGATATATAATACATTATTATTCGAAGAATTTACACATGATCCTCATCATAACGTGATTATCTATTTTGAATATTCATTCTTCTTGTTGGAATCCCGAAGATTCCTAATTTTTTCCCTAGTTCGTTCTCCATCAAGCCTACGATGTAAGAAGTGTTTTACTCCAAGAACACAAACCAGAAATTAGGTCACAGCAATAGCAAGATATTCAAAAGAGAATAATGCATATAAGGAAGAAAATAATAGGAGCCTAGCCAAGGTAGATTCCTCAGCATCACAAACAAATGACAAAGCACTTGACGAGGACAAGATTCTGCTTGTTGCCTCACCTTCATGCATGGAATAGATCCAGGTAACTTGGTAAATAAAGAAATCAGGCAGGCAACAAAATGAGGAAACCAAATAATGAGACTAAAAGAACCCAATCTCCAAAATTTTTAAGAAAATCGCAGCAAACTTTCTAAAACTTCAAAACATGTATGCTAAGTTGAATCATACCTCTATAATCTAGAGAACTATACTAATGTCCCTCATCAAAACAAAACTACAGTCCAGAGTTGACAGTCTTAAACACTAAGAGCAGTGACCTATTGGATAACAGATTCCAGCTACCCACTAAAATATGAAACGTGAATTAGGAAAGTGAGTTAAAACCTATAAGAAAAACTTGAACGAAAACACACAGGAAGAGTCTTAAGCCCATACTCTCATTTGGTTTGGCAGAGAGCGAGTGGTATATTCAAAACGGGTTGAGTTATAATTCATTAGCTTTTCTATCACTCAAATTTGTACCAAAGAGAAAGTTCCAAGTACAATTTGAACCTTGAATTGAATAAATACTTCTAATGGGTTAGTTATGCATAGAAGAGACAGATAGAGGCGAGGAAGCAAGGAACATTCCCCACCTAAACATAACTGAAAGACAGATTTAACTCCCAACACAGTGAAGCATTAAAAAATACATTCCTGCAGCCTTTTAAAATCTGAAACATGAATTATTCTGTCCCATAGTGATCCTATATTCAGCAAACTAATGCCTGCCAACAAGTAGACAAAGCCAAACTTAAGAACGGGGTTTCAAGTCTGGTAAGTTCGGTGTCTACTTTCAAAATTAGATAAACAATGAGTAAGAAAAAAGATACTTACATTAACCTCCTCTTAGATCAGTTATCTATTCTTTATGGCTGAGGGAGGTTCAAATACGCAAAATTAGATATCCCTCTCCTTAATTTTAAATCCCTCGGCACTTATAAAGAGAAAATTTGATAGCAGATCCTTAAAATGATAACAAGATGCTTGAAGACTTTATAAATGACTGAATCAACATCTTACTTTATGTGCATGTGTTCATGAAAACAATTTTGATTCCACAAATAAGCTTTGGCAATTCTCGGAATATCATGTCACATTTCAACAGAGTTTAACTGATTCAAAGTAGTTTGAGTATTCTCTCATAAACTCTAACAGTTAGTACTTGGTACTTTAATAACAAATCATAATTCCTCTATCAGAGAAGCAAAAGTGAAAAACCAAACAAATGGTACGAGTAAAATTGATAAACGAGCCTAATATGAAAAAATAGAAGCAACGAAAGAGTATTAATTTTTCTTTCAACAGCTAACCAACATCAGAAGCACAAGATAGTGTCATAAAGTAGGCACAACATTAACAAGGTACTTCCTACCTGGGCAGTAAGTGATTTCAACACGGCGAAGTTGAATCCTCATATTCCTTTTGATGCACAAGTGTGTGATAAAAATTTGGGTCAAATCGTTGTGACATTGCAGAGGCCCCTAAATTGTTGAACTCAAGCTTGCTTAGTCACCCACGAGTTGAGTTTATTACAAATAAGAGGAGAGGACAGGGGGCCAGAAAGAAATGCTTCATTCAGAATTAGAGACAACAATGAACCACAAAACTAATTAAGTAAAACCATAACAACGAGAAAAGGAAGTCTATGATGCCTCAATCACGCCGAGTAACAAGTTCAATAACATCAGAATAAATAAAACTACGATTAACCCAATAATCGTCATCATGGTTTTAAATTGTGGTTGCGGTCACGGTTATGTTATGTTACGTTTACCGGAATTGCGAAAAAATGCGGCTGCTGATACCGCCTCAATTGCGATTGAGATGCGGTTGTAAAAACCACAAAAACCACAATATTGCGACCGCAATCGCGATTGCACAATTTAAAACCATGATTGTCATCATTCAAAGTCCAAACCAGAAATTAATACAAATTGTTCCTAACATAACAAAAGAGAATCCGGAAATACAAATCGATTCATGGATGAGGAAGGGAATGATTGACTCAGTCGCGATTCTTCAGGCGGTCGAGGCGCTGATTCAAGTGTTCGATTTTGACGACAAGGTTGGTGACGGAGTAGAGGAGCCAGTAGAAGAGGAGAGCGGCGGCGATGAGTAGGGCGTTGCGCTGGCTCTTCATGATGGACTTTTGGTGGCGCAGGTGCTCCGTCGGGGTGCACGATTCCGCCTCGCAACTCGGCCTCGTTTCGTACTTCCAGTATATATCCATCAGCAGGAACATGCAGAACGGCACCACCGACAGGAACGGCTTCAGCAGGTTACGGGTTACCGCGATCAGCCCCTTTCGGAGCCCGTCCAGGCCCGGGATTGTCAGCAGCACCACCATGATGGCCTCTGCGGCCGCTGCGTACCCTAGCACAACCCATTCCAGCGCCATCCAAGTCTCAGATCCGATCTGTGATTAATTGATTCTGTGTCCGGTATCGGTTTTCGGTTGCAAAGGGAATACTTTGTTTTCTTCGATGACAAGTACTTCTTCTCTTCTTTATTTTGTGAGACACCCAAATGAGGACTTTTAATTTTATATATAACGCTGAAGCGACGCGTGCTGTACACGTCACACCCCATGGCTAAGTAACTCAGTTTGGTAGTTTACTTTCAAAGGAAGAAAAGAAAAAACCAAAAACAAGGAAAACCCACTAAAGCCCAAATTGAAGAGTGTAGACATCTTACTTAGTCTGAGGCTTTGCCTTTAACTAAATGTCCGACAGTTAGGCCCTTTCTTTTAAGGGTCATGTACTATTGACATGGCATCTGCCATCTGGGTCTTTTCTTAATCTTAAAATGCAATGGAAAGCAGATGAATGATGTTAAGAGATGTTCATTTGGGCTTGGGCAGGCAATTTATAGATGTTATAGAATGCAAAAAGCAAGGATACAATGTTTTGCCACTAATTACATGGAGAAGAAGTCAATGCTTATAGGGCCTCTGGCCCCATCTATTTACCAAAAAAAAAGATGGAAAAAGAAGTCAATGTTTAGCATGCACAAATTAAGTCTCGTACAAATATTTACAACGGCATAACCACTAATTGGAGAGAAGTCTTCGAAGCATTTTTTTAACAGGACAAATGTCGACATTAGGCGTAACTCATAAAACTACCACTACCTAGCAACATACGTGAAAGGTTTATATAATTCTGGGCCTAACCATCTCTGAATTTTTCTTGTGAGTTATGATTATCACTACAAAGGAAATCAATGGGCGGATTTAACTGAAATGGCTCTGTTGATGCCATGCGTTGGGAAGGTTCTTTTTAAGTCAAAGGAAGTCAAGAGTCAGGTGGATAAGCAAGCATATCCATCTCCAATTATATGAACTTTATTTATAATATGAAAAATAATTAATCTTCTTAAATCATTTTTTTAATAATTTTTTTATTTATTAAATAAAAAAATATTAAATATTTTTATATTTTCAAAATATTAATTATATTTAATTTTTTATGTAATATTTTTTATTAAATAATAAAAAATTATTAAAAAAATATCTTACAAAGATATAACAAAACTCTTATAATATTAGAGGTTTAAATCCCAAAGCAATTAATGGAAAAGACAGCTTCAGCATCTTGAATGAGGACACCTTGTAAGAATAATAAACTTTTTAATCAATCATTGTGACCAAAACCAACACTTGTGTTGTTTTTTTTTCTTAGTATCCCTCAAAAGTACCAGTTGCTAAATTTAAGCTTGGCAAAGGAATAAATGAGGACATATTTTTGTTTAATTCAATCCTGCCTCGCATTGTTAGGAGTTAAAATTTGCACCCATCCAAATAAAAAAATATCAAAACTCGCATTTTCTCATCTTATATTTATGAATATTTTAAAATAATTTTATATAATAATTAATTATTATCCTCAAATTTTTATTATTTCATATAAATTAAAAAATATATTTCAAATAAGTATTAAATTAATAAAAAAATTAATATGATTAATATTATTAATAACTAAAATAAATATAATATTCACTTAGATATATTAAGGTGGGATGAGATTAATTGAGTCAAAACCTGCACCATTCCGACTCCACTGTGGGATAAGATAAGGTGGAGTGGGTATCCTCAACTCGGGTCAAATTGCCTAAATTGTTAATCTTTACAACTGTTTACTGATCCTCTTTTGAAAACGCGATTTAATTTACCTCTCACTATTGTTTTCACCCTTTTTGAGCATGAAGATGAAAATAAATGGAGATATAATATCCGAGCATATCTCTTCCCATTTTGTATCAGTATCCAGAAGGACTTAAAAGACAAGAAGAACCGTCCTGCCTTATATCCCCATCGCCTATTCTTCACACATATGCCACAGCTTAAAGAAGATAAGTACTGGTCTAAAAGTAGAATCTTACCTTGTCATATAGCGCCATATTGCAAGACAAAGAACACAGGACCTAGTGTAAGCTAATCTTGCTTTACACACCTTTTTTTTTACAACTTTTTAAAAGCTATAACAGGCCAAAACTAGTTGTTAAGTCATTCGGTATATGAATTTATTAAAGTGGAGTGACTTCTGGTAGTTTCCTACCGTCAATTTCATTCTTCCCTGGTATTACCGGCAATTTGGATTTTCTTAATCCCTTCGAGGTTCGAGCTTGACAAGAACCCACTTTTGATTTGTTAATTTTTTAAGAAAAGTTGGAAAACCACATGATAGATGAAAATATATTTCGTTGAAAATATTTTCCTAAATACTATGTTTTTTCTATTGTTTGATCTTAATACTAAAATATATTTTCTATTGTGCCTGGTGTTAATACAAAATGTATTTTTCAGTATATTGGTCAATTTCATTGTAGACATATTTTTGCTAACTTGTATTCTACAAAGAAAGCTGAATATGCTGTTTTTACTACGGTGAGAATAATGTATTTTAGTTTCCACCATATACTTGTTGAATAAAAACTTTTTAAAAACTATTTTGAATTCATTTTTAATGTATATATTAGTTTGGTATTATATTTGTTTGAAGATTTTAAAGTGTATTTTAGTTATTTTATTGTAATTTTTGCACACCCAAAAATGAAAAAATATATATACCTCAAACAGCTTGATTAAATCGGCATCCCTTTCATTTTTATTTTTCTTTTGTCTATGTGTACCTTCTTATTTAGAGATTAAAAAAAGAGAGAAAAGAATATTTAATTTATTTATACTTTAATATTTTTGTAAATCACGGACCACCACAAACTTTAAATATTTTTAATTAATTTTTAAATTTTAATTAATATTTCAATAAATTTTTTGTTTAATTTAAATTTGTTAATCACTAACGATAATGTTATATAATAACATCTTATTAAATCTTAACATTAATTTTAAAATTTTTATTAATTAGTTTATTAAAATTTGATTATAAATATATTGTATTATTACAAAATAAATAAAAACAAATTCAATTTTAAAATAAATTTATTTTTTATTTATTTTATAAAAAATAAAAAATATTTAAAATTAAATTTTAATAAATTAATTAATAAGTAATTTAAAATTAATGTTAATATAGATAAAATATTATCATAAAGTATTTTTGTTAGTAAATTAACAAATTTAAATTAAATATAAAAATTTATTGAGACATTAATTAGAATTCAGATACTAATAATAAAAATTTTAAAATTCATAATAATAATTTATAAAAAGTTCAAAATTTAAAGAATTTCTATATTCCTTTCCCCTAAAAAATTAAATACTTGCAATTGATTTCTCTTTTTGTCTGACCTAGTTGGCTGTTTAGAGCTTGACCTCATTGGCTTCAGGAAAATGACTTCCACTTTAATATACCGACATTTGGTCAATTTTATCCAACTCGACGTATTTTACAAGATAAACACCAAACACCAGAAAATAAGAAAAAAACGTTTTCCTTCATGCAGTTTTCAGGAAAAACAAACCTTAAAAGAGAAAGCTCTGATTGTAGTTGGACTCCTCTGTGTAAGTTAATGGGCGTACATAGTGTTTACATAGGTAAAGATAAAGATTGAGATAACAACTTCCTTCCCTCTTAGGATTTTATCTCACTTTATCTTTCAATTATGTTTTATTTTATCCTAAGTTTATTTTCTTAACTACTTTGCTTATGTAATAAACATCTTAACCGTGAATTTCACCGAGTTTAGTTTTAAAATGTTGTTTTATTTTTAACTACTGTGCTTAATTCAAAACGTCTTCACACTAATCTTAAAGATGATACGATCCTCCACCAATATTCAGTATTTTTTGGAATTAAATCAGGATCTCAGCTTGAGGCAGAACCCAGCTGTGTTAGTCAGGAGGAGTGATGGAGATGATATTGGATCGCTGGATTGCGGGCATGATTACCATACTGAATGTTTTAAACAGTGACTAATGCATAAGAATCCCATTTGTAAGACAACCGGCTTGGCAACATGAGACTTGTCCCTTGATTCTCAGGCAAATATTCTATCTCAGAAGTGTAAAAATATTTTCTATTGAGAAACTAATTGATATTTTGAGTTTTATTATAACGAGTTAATATTCGAATCGTATAAGAGAAAGAATAAACTAAAGGTGATTTAGTTATTTTGAGCTTATCATATTTTGTTAGACTGATGTGTCAGGTGATTATTAGTGTAAACTCATTTTTTAGTAGCTCATGATGGGATAACTAATTAATGTTGACATTATTATAAATATAAACCAAGTCTCATCTCCGTTTTTAACCGCAAATATTTTATCCATTGGGAGCCATATCTTTACTTAGAGACTAGAGAGAAGAATTAACATTCAAAGTAATCATTTAACTTAATTATGACCAGACAAGGCATGCAATTTACATAATCTATATCATATTCGGTGTTCTATCATCATATATGGCATTCATTAATTCTTACAAGATGAAGGCAATTGGCACAATTAGGTAGGAAATTCTGGTTAATTGAAGCTGAAATCTATGGTGCTTTGCTGCCTACTGAATGGCCCTTCTTAAAACATTGATTGGTCAAGGATCATAACATCTTTTAGATTGGTGTTAGAAATTGAAAGAAAGGCTCAAAGCATGCAAGCAAAAACTTCTGTTTTGGCTCCTTTCAGTTTAGGTTAACTTTGGGCATGAGTTGTTATGATATTGTCCAGAGAGAACCTCCATGGATTAATAATGCTGCGAAATCTTTGTATTCTCACGTACCGAAAATTGATTTGTTCTTGTATACATATACTACATAATGAAAAATGTTGGGATAACCAATTGATAGGTTTAAAATGGGGTGGGGCTGCGAATTGAGTTCTATATTATTCTTTGGCTGCACAAAAGTTATTGAAGGTTGGCCTCTTCGGTTAATAATATAATTATATTATCATCCACCTGTTCATTTTTTCTTGGCCCTACGTACTTACACTTGTCTTTACTTTTATTAGTTTATATCGACTAATGAATTTGTTAATGCAAGAATATACAATGAATTTTGAACACGACACGGATTTATAATTGTCACGAATGGTATCGTATGTCCTGTATTCTGTTTAAGGAAAGAGAGAGAAAGAGGGTTTCATAAATAAGATTAGTAAAAGGATTAATAAAGTAATGATGTTAAGTTGTGCCAAAGAATAGATAGACTAGGACAAAAACAAGAGCTCCTAGATTAAAAGCAAACCCAAAAGGCAAATTGATGATGGAGGAGATAGATAAATATAAAAGGGAGTAGATTCTGGAGGGATTTCGTGAACATTGTTTACTTACAAAAACCATGGTCCTACAATTATTGGTACTCTATACCAATATCTAATTCACCCTTCCTCTTTAACTAATGACATATTGGCCCTTCTCTTCTCATATAATAATAGAGTGATGATGATACTTCCTTAATCATTGCAAGATTATAATTTGGCATCCTTAATATTCAATATTGTCATTTTTTTATCAGAAGAACCTTTCTCGTGAAAACGACACAGTAGAGTGCTTGGTCAAACATGAGTTGGTAATGTTTTTAGCCTCTCTCTAGAATAGCAAATAGAGGCCCTACAAGATTAGCTTAAGTAATCGATATAGAAAAAGATTTAAGTAGAGATTATAAAAACTAATCATAATAACGGCTTCTCAATTTTATATATATATATTTTTAAAAAGCATACAAAGAGCAGTATTGATGTCTATTGAAGACACCAGATACTTGCAAGGCTACGAATTCCAAATAATGTATGCAAAAAAATTGCAGAATGCATCAACGTTAAGCTGTTAAGTTTGTACAGTTTTCTCTATAATTGCAGTATTTCTAATTTGTTTTGAATGTTAAACATATATTTGGAGAAAGATCTGTCAGACTATAGAGATTAATAGTACTGGCTTTTATTGATATTACCGATGGCATCAAGGTCTGTACCAGAGGTTTTGGATCTAGTATAGGGTTCATGGTGCTAAGTACAAAATTAGAGGCTTTTGGTACATCCAAAGATGGATCTTGAACTGAGATCATAAAACTTTTTCAAAAACGAGACGAATGACTTCAAAGAGAATTCAGGAGGAGAGTTCTTTCTCATTAGATTGTAGATTTTGGTTCAACAATTTCTGTGTCATTAAAATAAGATGAAGAAATAAAATTCATAGAATACCATCTGCATAAGCATATAGCATCTTGTATAATTATAATGGCCCAAACATGGGAAAGAAATACAAGCGATAGACCAATATAACCAGGTCAAAAGTTACAAATGATAACAAAACTGGGACACTGATTTGACTAAACATTGATCAAACTTATCTTAATCTAACTTTTTGGGTGGAAAGTAAAGTTCCTCATGCTCTAATGTAAAAGTAAGCAAAAACTCTAATTAATTATACCCATCAAAGACTATACCATAACATGCTGCACTTTTCACTGACGTGTTCACTATTTGTACACATTGGTGGACACTAGACAAGTAACTAAGTGGTTATAGAGAGTGGAATCTATGAGCTTTTTCTCTTTATTGCAACTCATTCTTTAACTTGTTTCAAGGAACTACTTTTTCCATACACATCTTTCTATCTATACCTTCACAGTTATTACAAAGATAAGAAAAAGATGGATTGAATACAAAAAGGAAAAGTTGAGATTGAGGGACTAAAAGAGAAGCAAAAGAGCCACCGAAGGACAATAATTTACCAGAGAAAAGTAGGGACAAAAGTTCAATCCCAGTATTATGCACATATTATTCTTTATTTACCACCTGCATAATTCAGATAAGAGATGCATTATAACAACGATAAATTAGATGTTAAAAAGCATACATACATATATATGTACTACCGAAACAATACCTCTGTTCTTTTCGTACACCTTGGACAAGAAGGAAAGGAAAACGATGATTAGAGCAACCCCTGCTATGAGTCCAATTAGTATGGCGAGTGTCTTCTCAATCTCATTATCATTGTGATTGTTATCATCTACATTGCTCAAATTAAATAAGAAAATTAGACAGCATCTCAAGTAAATTATCAATGTTTAAAACAAGTGCTGTAGTACTAGATACAATGAAATTCGGTTCTGTTATGGTGATTTTTTGTACCGGGAATTTTCAAATGCAACTGTCATACGTGCGTGATTGCAATTATATGTGATGTTTTGAGAATTGATTTAAGCAGATGAAAGTTTTTATTTGTTAAATTATTGAAATAATTTAAAATTAAAAAATAATGATTATTTCAATTTGTTGAAGATACCGTGCTAACTTAAACAACACATCAATATATCAATAAGAACTTTATTACCATATCTGCCTCATTGTATTATGTGTAAGTTGTTGCTCTTTTATTCTTTTAGTGCTTTTCAGGCATTAGGACAAGTGGTGATATCATTTCATGGATCTTGATTGTTCTTTGCATACATAGGATTCTACTTCATTAATTCAAAGCGGGGCATTCTTTGTCAAACAGATGTTACAGGAGTGTTTGTTTATTTATTTATTCTAGCACAAAGATTTTCCAAATACTTTGACTCTTGAGATGTTTCTAGCTCATGAAAGGCTTTATCAAAAATCATAATAGACCAAGGAAAATTTTGCATATCTCCTTTTCCCTTTTTTATTCCAATTTTTATTTATTCTCCTCGTTTGCTGAGCAAAAAGGATAACTTTCAATAAAGAATGCAAACGGGACAGGGGAAGCAAAATTGAAAATTCAGGTACAAGCCTTCTAGAAAGAATAACATGATGATCAGCAACTTTTGAATAAATAATTAGCTTAGGAAAATCAAAACTCAAGTTAACTATCATATGAAAAATGAAGATTAACCCATCATTGATATGTACAATTTTAACAGGGATAAAAATCATTCATTCGAAGGCTCCTCATATCTTCAACAGTCATGTGAATAAATAAGGCATGGCATACATAAGCTATATATAGTGGAAATTTCCCATTAGTACATAAAAAAGATACCAACCATACAAGAGATGCCTTGCATCCAAACACTCATGAAGACACACTATACACAAAAGAGAGAAAGAATTTGCCAGAGCAATTCCCATTTTCCACACCCACCTTTGTACTCATTTTCACGTGGGTAGTAAGTAGTAACAACTTGTAAGCCAAATTCAAGACAAGTTAGTTAAGCAAAGTCAATTCTCCCTAATTAATTATCCAACACAATTTTTTTTTTAAAAAAAAGTGAGAAATTATTAGTAGCAGACACAAGTAAAGATCATAACCATAACCATAACCAAAAGGCATAATAAGCCACAAACCACCACCGTGCACGGTGGTGGAGGAGCCCCTTACCGTTACTGCCGCGCGAGTGACTCCCACCTTCCGAGTAGCGCGCGTAGCACTTGGCCAAGTACAAATCCCCCCAGGTGGAAGCCCCACACTCCGTTCTCAACCGTCCGATCGCATCAGAAAGGCAATCCTGGCACTCACTCGCACTCAAATCCCCCGTGCACTGCGCCACAGCCTGCGAACCCCCAGAGTTACTCTCCCTGAACGTTTTGTAAGACCCATCGGACGCTTGCAAATATGCCAGCACAGCATCTCTGCGAGTCAACGCATCAGAAGTCAACCCAAAAGAAGGTCCACATTTCTTCAACACCACAGTCTTGTCCTCCACCCCAATGAACGTGATATTATCGTACTTGACGAAGCAGCCGTCTAGCTGCAACACGCCGCCGCACGAGTCGAGGCAGAGGGTGCCGAGTTGACTCACCGCACGCGCCACGCAGCGTGAGCACTGGTCGTTGCTGAGGTCTCCGCGGCACTGGAAGAGGCCGTACACGGTGTCCGACGCGGCGGCAGTGGCAGCGGTGATGGTGCCCTGAGTGGTGAAGTTGTTGTAGTTGGTGAACGTGGCTGAGTTGACGAGGGAGGTGAGGAGCGAGTTGACGCTGTTCTCGTAAGCGGAACCAGTCGTGAACTTCAGCTGAGAGCAACCGCCGAAGATAAAAGAATCCGTGGAGGAGGTTGATGGGGTTGTCATGGTTGAAAGTGTGAGAAGAAGAAGAAGAAGAAGCATGGTTGTGTTTGTGTTTGTGTTTGACATGGTGTGGGTATGTGTGAGTGAGTGAACAAGTGAGATATGGATATGGGGTTGGTGTTGTGGAATGATCATGAATTATGAATCTGTTGGATGGGTAAGAAGGTCCTTTCTTGTTTTGTTATGGTGATGGATGGTTTGGTTGCTTCCTAGAGAATTTACGTAAGGGAGTAAGCAAGTTGATGTAAGGAGAAGAGTAGTATATATGATTGTGCAAACGAAAAGCATAATGGAGTGCGAAATGGTTCAAGTCCTCACAACCTACAATCTAATCTTTTCACATTTTCTTTTCACTTTTATTTTTATTTTTTTTTGCTTAAACTGGAATGTGGGAGTAGGATTAGGCCAAATCCTTTTTATAGTCACTATCCTAATATTTAAATTCCTGAAATTATACGTAGACTTTGTTTGAATATCTTATAATTAATGGAATGGAATTGAGTAAAATAAAATGGAATAGAATAATTTTTTTATATATATCATTATTTAAATATCTAATAGTAAAATAAAAAAATTGAATTTTATTATTTAAAAATTTTAATGGAAGTTAATAGAATGGTATAGCTTTATGAACAAATGAATTTGTTCAACCTCATATTCCTAAATTGAAAAGAAAAAGAAAGTAAAATATTAGATGAAATGAGATGAAAAAAATACTATTTACTTCCATTTCATTCTATCTTTTTTTGAAAAAATTCTAAACAATAGCAATTAACATCGTTACACCTCATTCTGCTCCATTTCCTTGCATTAGGTTTGCCTAAAATGGTAGTATACTTCCAGTGCACCAATTACAGTATAATAGCGTTATTTATTCAATTAAAATATTTTAATTTTTATCTAATTTTTTTATAAATTTATTCTGTATCTTACAAAAAAATTATAATAATATATAATATAATTTAATATCTCTTTTATATAAATTTATGATATAAATACAATATAAATATTTTAATTTTACGATAAACTTTATCCATCACAGTCTACTTCAGGGTTGTTTTCACTTTTATGATTTTAACTTTTGGGATATCGTAGTGGGAGTTGGGTTGAGTTAATGGCTAATGTGTGGTGGTACAGAGCTAATTAAGGTTGGAGTCAAAAATTGGTAGGGAGCCGGTGATGACTACAAAGGCATTGAAAGGCTAAAAGGGGGCCTGGGTTTTACCTACTACTGCAATTATTAGATGGAAGGTCACTTAGAAAGTTAGAACAACAATTTATAAAAGAGAAGAAGAAATATTAATCTGGTATTCCGGTTTTTCAATAAAAACTTATCTTTTAAATGATTAGTCTTAGATTAATTAATCATGACTAAAATTAGTTATTCTGATGTAAAGTATGATTGATTTACGTACTAAAGATTTAAAGTTTTGAAACATTAACAAAATATAATTACTTTTCATTTTTCACGATAAGGTAATAGTATTAATTCTTTATTACGATTATCAAGAGTGAAAAAAAAGAGTACTACGTCGAATGTGTCCCTAAAAAGCTAAAATAAAAGAGTTGTGTTACTTGCATAAAACTTTTTTTTCACAGACTTGATAGACCTTTTATCATCGCCATTTATTTTTCACTCTTTCTTTCTAACATCAGCATCAATAGTGTACATTTTTTCAAAAATAATATTATATACACATATTAATTTATATTTATATAATTTTATTTTTTAATTATAAATAATTTCATTTTATTTTCTTCACATTTAAACTCTAATTCTATTATTTACTATTAATGTAAAGAGATGTATTCTCAAATAATGTAAGAAGCATTATTATTTTCCCAATGCAAGCTCAGAGAGCTTTTTTTAATCCCCAAGAAACATAACCCAAAAGGACAAGAGCAAAATAAAATTGGTGATATTTGTCTAGAGGTAACAAAACTAGTTTAATCCGTTGTATTAATTCGTTAATTTATTATTTTTTGACAAGTTGAGTTTAAATTTTTAATTTATTTTTATTTTTTAATTACATAACCTGTTCTGCATAACTCGTAGGATAAGCAAAACGAAGATAGATTGACTCGTTGAGTTGAATTTTTTTTAAATATTATAAATGAATTTTATTATTTATGTTTGTAGTATTTTTATATATATGATAATAATTTTATTTTATTTTTTTATTTTTTAGTCTCTATAAATTATAATTTTTTTATTTTTTTAATTTTTATAGATTTTTTTTATTTTTTATACATTTTTTTTAGGTGTGCTAGACGAGTTGATCCGTCAATCCGTCTATTTTTTTTCTTTTAGGCGGATCAACCCACTAACTTGTTAACCTATCTTAAAATGAAGTAGGTTGACTTTTTCAACCCATTTCTTAAAATAAGTCAATTCACCTCATCCCACATTTTGACAGATTAAAAGCGAAGTGAGACAAGACAGGACAGGTTAGCCATTTTGACAACTCTATGTTTGCCATGTATTTGACACTAACTAAATAATAATATATTTTGAAAGAAAAATTTATACCACTACATGGGTCCTAACGTCCTGTGTAGTGAAGTTGCTATCCATGTGTACATCACAGTCAGCTACATGACCACTGTTATTTTTGGGAAATTCTTGGTCATTTGATTTTTTTCAGCTTGGATTGGAGGATATATAAGAAAACTATACTTTCTTAGAGGTATAATTGGGCTGTTGATAGAAACAGTTTGTTTGAATATGACTTCGATCGCTTTGGAGGACTGTGACCTTTAGCATAACCTCTTTCCTTTCTATATTATCTTTCTTTCTCATAATTATTTGAGTGTTAGGCCAGGACTAGCTAATATTAAAAGTAATATTTTGTTGAAATTGAAAAAAGAAATTTCAACTCTTTTTATTTTTTCAACTACTTATGCTTAAAAAATTTAGAAAATCTTATGTTTAAGTTTTTTAGGGTTTTGTTAAAGATACATGTTAAAAGAATATTTGTTATTTTTATTAAATTATCTTAATTAATTAAAGAATAAAATATTAAATATGGTTTTAAATTTTCAAAACATTAAATACTTCTATTTTTATTCAATGTTTTCTATTTTAATTCCTACTTTAAGGACACACCTCAACATAACCTTTTCTTTTCCCCTTACTCCTCCGCATTATCAAATCTAGTTAATGAAGTTTTCGTTTGCTATTGGAAATTTAACCCAGAGTTGAAATTCTTCAATTGTAGCTAAGCTTCTTAAATTTGTACAAAAAAAAAAAAATTGGTACATAAATTTTTACAAATTTGATAAAGTATTAAGCTCGAATGGGATTAGTCCCATATTCTAAGGATGTGAGCAACATTTTGTAATCTTTCAAAACAAGAAAAAAGAACTACTCTTTTTTTTTTAGACTTTTCTCCAAATTATTAGATGAAGTTAACGAAATTTGCATTTGCAATTGGGAAACTTAATAAGATAAAAGTAATAATTATACTGAACATTTTTATGATTAATACTTATTACACTTGACATCAATCCCTCCTAATTAGAAAATTATACCTATCTCTCATATTTTGGTATTTATAAGTAAAAATAATATAATAATCATATAAAAAATATGAGAGGTAAACGTAATTTTTTAAATAAAGAAGGGTGTTGTGTGTAGCAATACATAAAGTAAAGAATATGTGTGTAATTTTCCAAACAAAAGAAGTGTTAGGTGTAACAAGTGCTAACCCAAGGAGATAAATGTAATTACTCCAACATAAAATAATTGAAATTCTTCTTTTCTAGCTAAGACTTTTTTCGGTTACATCTTTTGAGTGCATTGCTAGCTAAGTTAAATTACTTATGGAGTAAATTTTTTTTACAAGTATGCTGTCATTTTTCGTACTTTACTGTCACATTTTCGAGAGAGGATGACAAGAGAAGCTCAAAAGAAAAAAAAAAAAAGATGACGAGTGAAATTCTCTCTTACTTTTTTCAGAGAAAATAATTGGTATGTGGATATTTTAGGTAAGCACGTGGCTTATTTTATCTTCTGCTTAAACTTCAGTTTAATTATAAAAATCTCAAAATTGCAAAGATAAAATTCTGAACCACTTGGTTATAGAAATTGTGATGTCATGTTAAGTACCAAACGATTCAGCATTGATTTTATATTTACACCAAAAGAATAATGATATTATATTTTTAACAAAACAGACTGCTTTCGTCCATCTTATTATACTTGTCTAAAACGCTCCTTTCTTTTTGACATATATACTCCACCTTAACGATTGTACTTAAATAATACACTCTGAAAGCTTTAAGTTTTCTTTCTTTAATTTCTTAGTCTTACCTAAAAAAAAAATCATTTATATTTTTTAGTACATACAGCAGTAAATCAGTCAATAAAAAAATTCATAATAATTTAAAATTGGGCTTATTATGGTACCAAAAAATACGGCTTATTATGGTGGGAAAAAGGTCGAGTTTCCAGTTATCTTAAACATTGCTATCTCTAGTATCAAAATTAAAATTAAATTTTTTAAAATATCCCAATTAATGTACTTGAAAATTTATCTTAATTAGTTCTTGCTGCATTTAATTTTAGCATGTATTGCAATTTAAAAAATATTTTCGGTAGCGTCAACATTAAAATTCGTTGAATAAAGATATGGTCCATTCACACACGGGGTCAATATCAATTTGGGCACCTTTTTATAGAAATTTATGGTTTGCGCAGAATACTACAGAACTTCCTTGTGTACGAAGCAACAGCTACTTTATTATCTTATTGACCTAACGACAGAGAGACCGAAGCTGAGTTTAAGGGCAACTTCCTATGGGCACTTACGTCCTCGAACTGTAATGTGTCCATATAATTTCATTCATGTACTAAACCAGAATAAATCCTATGAGATTCTTTAATTTTTAGATGCTACACACTGATTGTGTTTACCTAATGTACCATTCATGTTCAAAGTAGTCATTGTAGGAGTCCTTAGGTTGTGAACGTGTGAAAAAACCCCTCTCGGTTGGTTATTATTTGCCTTTTATAAAGAGGATAAATGACCTTATCTCATATGATTGTCTATTATTTTCAGTTAGAGGGTGTTTTAATTAGGGTGAGTCAAGTGTGTTTTTTTTTTTCCTCTTTCTTGTAACAAATTTCCACAGATATATTTTTAGGTTCTTTGGTGTGCCACTTTGGAGATCCTCATAGGGGTTCAACCGTTACTTAAATGGGCTTCCTTTCGTGGAGACCATGTATGTCCACCTAATGCCTTTTAGAAAGAAATAATATTAATATAAACTTGGATTCACATCAAATCATATACATTATAATATCTATTATTTAAAATATAATTTGTACATACTATAAAATTTAACAATAAATATATTGTCATGAATAAGATTCACCGTAGGGTCTATAACAACATGATTCACTAGGAAGCCCTAGTTTTACTAACCCAATTTTAAGCTACTTAGTGCTATTCTGACTAATTAATTTTCTCTTACTTCTAGCTCGTTTTTGTTATGATGCTTGGTTTCAATTAACTGAGTTTCTTTGCTAGCTCATTTCTTTAGTAAACCAAGTCCAAGTTGCGGTATAGTCAATCTATTTTCGCAGAATTTGTAACTAATTGCTTGTGTTTTATTTATGTTGCATTACATGGTTTAGCTTTATCCAATCTTCAGAGAAGTCTCTTAGACCAAAAATCCTTATTTTTAAGCTTTAAAAAGAGGTAAGTTTTAAGTCACACAATTTACCCTCTTTTACGTGTCACCACATTTAAATATTGAATATGCCATGTTTGCGATCATTTTCTTCACAAAACAAAAATGTATCAGCTGAATACATACATAGCCTTCACAATGCTCTAACTATACCTGCATACGGACAAAATTCATAGTATCTCTCGATCGTTGCCTCTTTTTTTTTTAAAAAAATTACTCAGAGAACACACAATCTTTTTATTATTATGTTTTATCATGTTTGAAAGATAAATCATAATTCATCCTAGTAAGATTTCGTGTTTAATGAAAAAAATATCATATACAGTGGTTTTGAATATTCAAGAAGTATATAATGCATGTTTCTCAAACTCGAAAACGCATACGATATTGCACAGAAATGACACATAAGGAATTGAGTATTGCACATAATATAAACTTATGCAATATCGCTGTGCAATATAATGTGATATTTTCCAAGTTTATAAATGCATGAGTATTGCACAGTGATATTGCACAGTGAGTATTTTTCGAGTTTATATAATGTGGACGTATATGATATTGTTAATTGAGTTAATCCTAGTTGGTAAAAAGCATATCATTATTGATATAATGATATCAATGAAATAAATATGAGATTTGTTAGATACATAAGGAACTGCACAGAAAAAGCATCAAACTCAAGCGTGTCAAATTCTTATTAAAAGCTTTCATTTATTTATATGTTTAAAAATGAGTTGGGGCTTAGGCCCCGTACTTGTACCAAAAAAAATAGAATTAGAGTGGTCACGGGTTCATGCTATAGTTGGCACAATTCATTCTGAGATCCAAATTCTTTCTGAAGCTAGAAGCAAAATGATATGACCATTTCCTTACAAATTTTATTTAGAAATTAAATACGTCTTTCTTTAGAGATGCAAATCAATGTGAACTACACCCATGATGGTTGAATAGAGTGATACTATTACATAAGGTTGAATAGGATTGGACAAAGACATTTCTCCATCCATCCTATACACGCTAGAGTGAGAAGCTTCGTAGCTCTAACTATTTGCAATAAAGCCTCAATAGTCAATTCAACCCAAACTTTGTAAGCAATGCAAACGAAGTTGATTGATAAGGATTAAACTAGCAAGAAACTCCCAAGACTGACTGCAATTGACTACGAATAATAATAAATTTCATTCAACTACGGAAAGAAGAAACCATTATATAGTCCAGCGTTTGGGTCCTCAAGCATGTGATATGCTTTTGAGTATTATGTGGAGCATTGACTGATTTGGTTCAGTAGTTCAACAAATTCAAGTGGTGGAAAAAAAGAGAGAAGACTCTGGAAGTATAGTCAATATTCTTTTTTAATTGTGCATAATTGAAGTGATATATCATATATAATATATGAGTGGATGGAATTGAGATAAATTTTCAATTTTATAAACTAAAAATGTTTTGTTTTATATTTTTTAGAACCACAGTTTAGAATGACAAACAGTCACAAACACAAGGATACCCTAACCTCTGGAATAAACCTTAATTCGTCTGATTTACAGGAAAAGGCGCAGAACTTGAAATTTAATTTATAAAGCAAAAAAAAAAAAAATGTAAGACACTAAATGGAGTGAAATTATTTCATCATATATAAATATAACATAAATCACTCGAATATAAAATAGTAAGAAATTATTACATTTAACTTAAGTATTTAAGGTTATATATGAATATTCTGTTTATACAAATTTGTATTTGATTTATGAGGTTTCTAATTATATATTATATGTATTAAAGAAGAATTTGTAAATGAAAGGGAACATGGCTCCCCCTGATCTTATCCCTCTGCCTCTGTTTAAGAAAAAGTTTCATGGAGGAGAAACTTCTTTTACGTTTCAATAGCATAAAAAGAAGTGAAACGAACCACCCAAACAACTTCAATTATTTGGCTTCTTTTAACTTGTCTGGCAATACGAAAAACATAAGAATAAAAAAGAAATAGGCGATTGATTAATGACCAAGTGTTATTATATTGTTATATCTAGGTAGAAACCCCCATCCCTAACAACCTTTGAAAGTAGGACTTTTATGGTTATACTTTTAGTTATGGGTCCGTGTTTCTATTTAATTATAGGAGTATTTTCATTTTCCAGCATATAATAATCAAATTAAACAGGTTCAGAATATAATTTTTTTAAAGTTTTGGTACTGGTGCTATAGCTCTTTCCCATGGAACTCAGTCTCCATTTTCTCTTATAGTAGAACTTTGGCTCAAGTCAACCGTCAAACAGGCAGCCTCACGATGGTCTTCATGAATCACATGTATTAGTTTCAAAACTCAACACATTAAACTGTCAATATAATAAATTCTACAAGCCAGTTCAAACAGCTATATGCTACTAATTATATGGCTTAGGGATTACCAATCTTAGCACTTACTTTCATATGAATCCGTGAAATTATTAGATAATTTTAGAATATTCGCTCCAAACACAGAGATCATTCTTATCTTTTTATATATACAAATATCCATTTTTAGACTTTGGTAGACTATGAGAGCTTCTAGTTGAATACAAAATCTCAATTAAAAAATGAATTTTGTTTTCTATTTAGTCAATAAGAGCATCTTGTTGAATGCAGATGAAGTTGATTGATGCCTACGTATCAAACAAACTCCCCATAATTGACTAAATAGAAAACAGAATTCCTTCAAACACGTCTAAACACAATCTTTATGTCTGGCCAAGTCGTTTAACGAAAAATGACACTTTAAATACCTTTTTTTTTAAACAAATTGTCAAAAAGAAAAAGGAAAAAAATTATATTTTTGTTTTCATGATTGACTATTAATTTCACTATTCAAAACAGAACATTCAACGTATTTTTTAAGTTTCTTTCTCTCTCACACACACATGGTTGGTGGGTGCAGTACCATGTTGGGGAGGAGTAAGCAGTGGGTGTTCAATCAAAGAAAAAGAAAAGCGAAAGACCATTGCAAGAGGGAAGGAAGGTCACCTCACATGCAATAATGAAGGCACTCTTTCCTTCTCTCTGATATAATTTTTTGTTTACATTATTATGTTTACATGGGAAGTTATGAGGATTTTTGTCTTTGCCTTTTGATGTGCCACCACAAGAATACAACAGTACAACTCTACATAAGGGCTTTCTGCCTCAACTTCCGACCAAAAAGCCAACCTCATTTTGCCCCTGCAGATAAGGTTTTCCATGAGTCATACAATCACACCTATGGCTTTACATAAATGAGACCAACCCCATTACCCGATTTTGGCGGTGATTGAATCTCTGTCTGGACTATATAGGTGGCCAACTTCATTTGTTATGATTATGGATATATTTAAATTACAGGAGTGGAAAACAAAGAAAAATAATTGGATGCCCCATATTGCACATTGCTAGCTAGATAACTTGGATATAGAATATCCACATCCACATGAAAGTGCCATTTGCATCTTTAGTGTAACTTATTTTATGCAAATCCCTATTAATTTGTTGCAGCAGGCATAACAAAGGTTTACTTGGATGGGTTTGAGAAGGAGGCTATTGATATGGGTCGAGAATCGATCATTACTATATACAATGCTGATGCATTTTTACATTTGGTCTCAAACGACTACAACAGCAAGTAGATAGTTTTGAAAATTTTAAAAACATGATTAGAATCTTAATATGCATTCCTCGGTTATCTCTTTAACCTGGTCAATTGTAATAATTCTCACCCTTTTTTTAAGTTGTGTTTAGTACGCATGATAGTATAAGACATAATAGTATAAGACAATAAGATAAAGTCTGATAGTATAAATGAACTGATAAACTCTTATACTATCAAACATTTGGTACAAATAATATAAACAACTTGATAGCATATATAATTATTTAATATGACTATACTATCCTTCATTTTCCTCATCACCTCCTCTACATTCTCTTTCTCTCTCTCTCTCTCTCTCCTCTCCCCGACGAAATCAATCAATCCATCCTTCCACCTTTCCTTTTCCTTTATCCCAACAAGTCTGAAGCTCAAAATGTAAACTTTCAGCTTCCAATGATGAAAATTAAGCCAAATAATATAATTAAAATAAAAATAAAAATAATAACAGCAACCAAGCATTGGATGTACAGGTAAAACATATCAAAACAGTACAAAGACAATGATCCAATGGTCAACAAACACACAAGGAATCAAAGGAAGGTTCCAACTTTGTTCTCTTCAAAGGTGCACAGATCAAAAATATTAAAAGAATAAGAAATTGAAGTAATAAAATCCAATCAGGTCAACAACAATATAGAAGAATCACAGGTCTTTTTTCATATAGATTCTAAAAAGACGAGAAATTTGGAGAAATGGGTTGACGGCAAGGTGGTGCTGCGCGGCCAGTTGTTGGGTTTGTGTTCAGGGTGGTAATTGTGGCCAGTCGAGTCACGGTGGTGTGGGACGTTCAGATTCGATCGTGGGGTGGCGCGGCTCAAGATTAGGACGCGGTGGACAGTGGCTTGGGGTCCCCGATTGACAGCATGATGGTGGCTGGCTTGGTCGCGGATCGGATGTTGAGTGGCTTAGCGACTCACGGGTGGTGCTGCAAATCGCAGATTCTGCATGGTGGCAGAGGCAGAGGGAGATGGAAACACAGTTTTGCTTGTGGTGATGATTTGGGTGGTAATTGGTGGTTGTTGGTGATGAGATAGAAGATGAAGGTGGTGGTTATGGTTGTTTATGAAGGATGGTGGTGAAGTAGAGGTTGAAGATGGGTGAGATAGTATTTGGCAGAGGTTGAAGAAGAAGGCTCGGTAAGTGAAAAAAATAATATGACTAGGTGGATGAAGTTAATGGGTAGGGTGGGAATAGATATCCTATCAGATCTAATCAGAAAATGAGGAAGAATAGAGTAATCAGGTTAGAATAAGATAAAAATATTTGACCTGATTTGACTATACTATCAAGTTAAAGCACCAAACACCTAAATCTGATAGTATTAACTAATACTATGAGGTCCTCCTTATCCTGTCCACCAAACGCAACCTTAGGGTACAATATATATATGGTGTTGATGGAATTGGAGTGTGAGTTTGAGCAATGAATAGTTTGGACTTTGGAGTATAGGAAATTGTAAAAAATGAGAAAATAAAAGACCCAAAAAAAAAGGAAAACAAAACTGATTCCTGAGATTAAATTTTGATATGAAAATGGTTTCATATCCCAAAAATATTTTTCCTAAAATACAAATTACCTTTTTTTTTCCTGGCTACATATATCCTAAAATATCAGTTTCTTCCGTCTGGAATATCCCAAATACTAATAGTCATACATACTACAAGGTAGCGCTGCAGACAGCTTCATCAGATTCATCACTCATACCGAAAAGAAACTCTTATCACTCATCTGTCTCAGTAACTCATTACTCACCCATCGGCCGATTAGCGAATTAAGAAAAATGTCATCTTGCCTAAAATGGAAGATGTGAATCACAGGAAAAAAACAGTGCAACAAAAACTCATCATGCATTGCACCCTGCTTCAACTCAGGCCACCTGAGGCAACAGGCCCCTCAGTCCTGCCCCGGTGGGCTTTGACAACCACGATACATGCATTATCCGATGCTTAATATGAAGCAACGTTGCATTATTATTTTTTATAAAATAATGAAGTTCTTTTAAACAACAAAAATAACGAAGTGTAAGATCCTACTTAACATGTAGGTTCTAAATCAAATGACTAATTTCTTTTCCTTTTGTAATTTTTTCCATAAATGATACCCACTATTAACAGTAATCTAATATAACCTATAAATTGGCCAAAAAAAAATATCAATTTAACCAAGACAATAGATGCACCATTGAAATTTTAGAAACAAAGTTGGAAAAACAATGCAATGACAAATTGAATGTTATCCCACAATTTCAGGATGAAAGTATGCACACGGGCTCACATCTACACAGATGAATACATAAAAAAGCAAAGATAAAAGGTTCCCACTGCCAAATTAAAGTCTGCAGTAAAAGCAGTTTCAACACAATTCAGAATAAAATTTCAAAGATAAGATAGTCACTCTTTGATTGCTTCAGGTTACATACGCAAATGGTCCTTAATTACATTTATAAATGCATTAACCCATGAACAGGGATTATCTATTTAATATAATTATTTACATTATTATTCTTGGATTCTCATCTGAATTACACGATACAACATCTCAGCACCAGCCCCTTTTGGTCAATCCTTCCTTCATCATTACCTAAAAGTCATATATATGATCATTCAGCTTCCTCATACCATATAAGATTCATATGAGAAATGCAAACCTTCTAACACCGATCTACTAGTTCCAACAATGTTATATCAAAACAGCTTATATTCTAATCAGCATATGTTAAAAGATACGAGTTTTAATTTGATCTAGTCAGTGTTTACACTATCATTCAATGATATGTTGGCACATCATTAAAAAAGTTTGACTTCCTAGACAGTTGTCGTGATAGTCAAACTCCATTAATGATTTGGTAATACACGATTGGATGATAGTGTAAGAAATTTTTACATAGATAGTGGATCAAAATTAACCAACAGATGCAGTAATTTCACATCCAATAATCTATCTATCGCAATGTCAAACCATCTTTGCCCACCGGTATGGACACAAAAAAATCGTTGTGGCATCACAATTTACAAATGACCATACAGTCCATACTATAGAAACTACTAAATTTAAATACAACACTGAACTCAAGCATATAGCAATTGCTAAAATAGAGATAAAAACATTAGTAACAATCAGAAATAAGATTGACACACCTTCAGGAGGCTGAGCTAGCTTCCGGTTTTGTGGAGATGTCATTTCTTTCTTCAATTGCATCAAAATGTCTTCCATTGTACACTCTCTTTGCCAATTAGCAAGCATTGGAAACAAATGTGGCTCAACCTGGTAATTTAGGTATTTAAAAGTTCAAGTTCAATCACAGCAGTGTAAGGAATCCTTGGCAAAAATGATACGTACCACTCCAGCTTCTTGGTTGACGCAAGTCATGTTAATCCTCGTTTGAAATCTAACAGATGGTGGATTGTCTGGATAATCCTTTCCACAAAACAATTTTAACTGATAGATACGCCCTTCATGAACAGTCTGGCAAAAGAACAAGATGGACAGGAAAATTCGACAAATCAATATATTGTTTGGTATACACTAATTTTACTTAGCAATTAGAAAGCAGCAAACACATCCCGTGCATGGAGTTAAAAAAAAATTAATAATACTAGTGGGGATAAAAGTAGTTCAAATAACAGTGGAGTAAAATAAGGATCTTGGAAAGAGAGAATGGAGTTTAATTACTTAGAAAATTAACTTATTTATTTTAAACCATGTTTGCTCTGAATTATTTGGTGCCAAAAGAAAGATGACTCCAAAGAAAAGCACCATAATGCCCATAACCATTTAGTTGCCAAAGCAATATTCTTGGAAACCAAACCCCCAATATCCACGCCCTCTTCATTCTGATTGAAATATAACCTATTCCCAGATAAAGGAGATATACAAATACCAAAGTTTGCTGGCATAAGTTGGCAAGGAAAATGTGTATTGTTGATCAAAATAGACAAGCAAAAGCAGAGATCCGTAGATGAGATTTTCATTGCATCAAATGTAACAGAATTTTTGCAAAGAGGTTTTCATTACATCAAATGTAATAGAATTTTTGCAAAGAACAGAACAGCTTACACCAGGTGGACCAATAATAGTCCCGGTCCATGACTGCATGTATATATCATCAGCATCATCCATTCCATAGCTAACAGTTCCATCTCCAATTCCCTTCTCACCTCTCTCAAGCTCTTCCAATAATCTGAAATTCCTAGGAACTGCATAGATAGACCCAAAAATTTAACAAGATAAGTGCAGATTGTAAATCTACGTTATATGAAAAAACAGTTGCAATAACTGATGAACATAGTAATTGAAACAAAAAAGGGGAATAAACAAACCACATTGCAAAGATTAAGCTACATTCAATAAATTTTTAGCACATATTTGGTCACCCTTTTAAGTTATTCATTAACCATAGAATCTTCTCAAGGTCATTCATATATCCATTATAACTAGTAAAAAGAGAATGTTTGATTCCAAATGCAAACAATTTTAGCCCAAAAGCTATTGGCCTGATTGCAGTCCAAAAGTTGTTGGTCCAATTTCAGCACGAAAGTGATCGAGCTGGCCCAATTTCAGCCGGAAAGTGTTTGGACTGGCCCAATTTCAGCCCAAATTTAATTGGGCTGGCCTGATCTCAGCCCTAAGTGACTGGCCCAATTTAATCCCAAAACATGACTGGGCTGGCCCAATTTCAGCCTAAAAGTGATCGAGCTCGCCTGATTTCAGCTCATTTATAATCAGGCCCAGTTCCCCCCCTACTCTAGTCTATTGTTTCTTCAAGTCCAATAAAAGAACGGGCCAAATTCAAAATAATAAACCCATTAACTAATCTTTAGAAGATGATAGACTAGGCTATAATTTTTTTTTTGTTGGTTTTCTTAAAACTTACATATAACTATGCATTTTGTTGAATAGGATTATTAGTTAGATTTCATCTTCTTGCTCATCAAGCACCACAAGAACCAGCACCTCCTTCCCCTGCTTCTTGCATCTCTGCAACTTGCCAACTCATGCACCCTCGTCCACTCCTTTTGTCTTTGAAATTGCATGGTAGCCATGGCTGGTTTCTCCATTCAATGTCTTTCATTTTTTTTTTAATCTTTCATTCAGTTTTCTTCAAGATGTTGGTTCGCTGACTTTCACGATCTGGACAATCCAGTTCGCAAAAATACCACAATCTAGAGCTCACGAATTGGAATGTAGGACAAGGGAGGTAGGAGCAAATTTGGTAACTATGAAGCAAAGTACAAATGTGATAAAGGAAAGGAAAGAGTTAAAAGAAAGAGAACTCCCCTAATCACACATCCTCCCAAAATCAAAAGCGGAAGCCATTCTCCAGCAAAGGATAAAAAGAGGGGTGTAACTATGAAATGAACTTCCAGGGACTACATGAGTAGCATTGACCCCAAGCTTGACATGTCACCCATTCTGATTAAATTCATAATTACTCCTTATCACCAATGAGATTCCAAAGGGAAGCGTTACAACCAATTAACCACTAAGGAAATATTTTTAGAAACCAGATTCCCAGGGCCGGCCTAATCCACCCTCCTTCACAGGCCATACAAGTTACAACACATGTCCTAGTTGACTACATGATCCCTCCTAGAATCTCCTGCGCCTAACCACAGACAGTCCACCATAATCTTCTCAATCCTTTGCACCACACCCCAGAATAAGTGGAGATTACGAGCTTGTAAATGTGATAACAATTTAAAATAAAATAAACTAGTAGAGAGAAATACAGCACCACTTTTTCCTAATTTTAGTCGCACTCGCACTCTTTCAATTTTTATGTATTTAAATTATTTTCTAACCTTGCACACAAATGTGAGGCAAAACTCAAGGAATCCTGACAAAGTCAGTGGCACAGTTGAATGGACTTGACAACAATGCAGCAAGATGCAGTTAAATATATATGGAATATGCTAAAGCATGGTGACTAAGTTTCAACACTAAGCTAACTACAGGTGAGCAGGAAGAGGTACCTAGAATTAATAATGTCAGCAAGCAACCCCATTTAAGCCAAAGTAAAGAGGTATTTACCAAGTACAGTGAGCAAAAACAAAAACACAGCAAATAAACAGTTATCATTACATATTCTTTAAATTTTTCGTTTTGGTAAATTTTTTGGAGGAGGGATGCATCAGAATAAACACCAATAGCGGAATGATATAAACAATATTTCATACAATCACAGGTCCAAATGCGAATCTTTATACCATCATAACCCATATGCAACAGCCCCAGGTTCACCCATTTCAAAACAAAGAGACTGTAATTAGAAACTCTAGATTATACCCAGAAAACCACAAAAGCTTCACAATCAGAGAACCACATAATAATGATAGAGAAACTCCAACCCAATTTTGGGATAAAATGTTAGGAATCAAAAAAAAAAAAAGGCAGAATCGGAAACAGAAAGCCGAAGATGTTCAATACTGACCAACAACACTGGATCCTTCGGAACCCATTTTGATGGTGAATTGGAAGAGGCGAAGGGGCTAGGGTTTTGGAATCCTAGAGAGAAAAAGTCACAAAGTTAAGGAGAGAGAGAGAGAGAGAGAGAGAGAGAGGCCCTGATCCTGATGATGAGTGTGACCGAAGTCCAACTGCTGTTTGCAAATGTCGGAGGTCCGAAACACGTAATGTATATTATACCATTATTATACGGTAGACCGACTACACAGTAGAGGATACAAAGATAATTAAAAAGGAAAGGAGAACGGTGGGCGTGTAATTGTAATTGATTTCCTACTTGTTAAATTAAACAATTATACTGTAACTATGTATTACACTAATGTAAGTTAGTTGGCTACTATAAAAAAATTTCTTTAATTATATGTTGCATACTCTATAAACAATGAGTGTGGAATATTTTTACGGTATAAAAATAAAAATGAAATAATTAATTATTATAGTATTAAAAATTAAGAATATTATTTGACCATATTTTAGTGGAGGTTACCTCAATTTTCCTGTATAGTATAAACTTCATTGTCTATTTAAACACTTGGCTACATAAAACTCCTTTTCTATCGTAACATTCTTTCCTTTTCCGTAAAATGAGTAGCCAATTTGACCAATAAATGTACGAATTAGTAATTATGAAGGGTCTGCCTAGTTATAATTATTTAAGTTCAACGAGAGCGTGGATAGAATATAGAAAATGATCAACCAAAAAATTTTAGGATATTTAGAGGACTAATAAAGAGGGAAAATTATGAGTGCACAACATACATTTACGTCTGATGTCCCAGTATTTAATGACAAGGTATATCATACTTGAACATCCAAAACCATCACAAATCGCTTCTTTTTTTCTTCTGCACACCTGCCTCTTGAAAGACAATTTAGTTTTTTTTTTTAGCAAAAGAAAGGCCATAGAAGTTCCGAAACTGAAAACATAAATTAAGTTGATAAAACAAGAGAACCTGAAAAGTAATGGTGCCATGGGATAAAAGGGACCATTAAACAATTACATAACGATCTCAACATCTTGATAAAGTAAGTCATTTCCTCCACTTACATTTTGTAAATGAACGTAAAACAAATATCAAAAGAGAAAAACCTATACTCCTTAATTCTGATGTAAAGATGAATGCTTAACTACGAAGTTGTCTCTAGCAAACACTGGGCCTTATGGGTTTAACCGTCTCCGAAGTTCCTCCACAAAATTACCTCTAGCAATGTTTACATCAGTACTGGCCTCAAGGTCTTTCAATTTCACTACTCCTCCTTTTATTTCCTGCTCACCAACAAGTACCATCCAAGGGATCCTTGATTCTCTAGCAAAGTCAAAGTGCTTCGGTGGTCTTTTATTGACCAAGAATTCTGCTTTCACCCCAGCATCCCACAGTTCACCTGCCAGCTCTGCAGCCAGTGTTAGGTCATTCCCTAATATGCTCACTAGGACTTCTGTCTTGGTTGGTCGAGCCATCTAACAAAAACACCAATAAAAAATTAAAACATAATACAAAGAGAAGTACGAAAGGGAAAACAAATGTAGCAAATACAGGCAGGACAGTGCTACCACTACTCAATCAAACTTTCCAGGCCAGAAAATAATCCAGTTGTTCCCAGCTTGATAAGGGCATATAAACTTTTGTGAAAATTAGAAACAAAAGGAGACAACTAAGAGCTCAGTTTTATCATCATTAAATGCAGTAAAGTGATGCACCCAGACACAGAATAATAATAATAATAATAAATTAATATGTTTCCACACTGAAACAACAAAAATTAATTTTAGGTAAAAGTCTCTCGATAAGTGCTAAACACGAGGAAGAAAGTGTACCATTTTTAAACCATAACAGGAAATGTTAGTTCTCAGTAGATGCATGAAGGCATGTATATGTACCACACTGTCACAGGAAAATCTCGGTGATCACATACAGAAATGGATGTGCCGATGACCCTGCATGTTTGTGTATTTCAAATTTGCATTGGTTTCAAACAGGGACCCACTATTTCGAAATATGTTCTTCATTAGGATATCTAGTATAATTGTTTGACATAATATATGGGACTAGGTTTCGAATAGTATTTATTATAGACTCTGGTTTCATTGAGATTGCCCTGTTCTCTGTCTTAGTGTTCCTCTTCTCTACTTTTTACCTTGTATCTTTTCTTCTCTGCATTATATAATTATATGCCTTCAAGTTCTGCATTTAATTTACGTTAACAATCTTTCAAAATTACCCAGAAAACCAGGAAAGCTATCAGTGGCATCGCTTAAATTCTGAGAGAGTTACATTCCTAAGTTAACTCCAGGATTCCAACTCATTTTAATCCCAAACATCCTTAGTGATGAGATACATCCTGCCTGGGTTCAGAAATTGGGTTGTTCTGCTTCATTGTCAATAAATGATGAGGCTGAATTCAACAAAGTGAACCAAGTGCAGCTGCAATGGCATTTGCATTAATTTCCCCATCTCTGTACTCATCAGTTGGATTATATATGATTAAAAGTAACACCTTGTGCAAGATACCTAAAGGTATGATTTAAAAATTAAAACTATCCCTCTCATGTCTATACGACTATACCTATAGTGGATTATAACTCCACAATGACCACTATCAAATTACAAATACACCATTCTCTACGTGTTTACTTTTTTTCTCTAACTATACACTCACTTCCAATTCCTGGTCAATCCAGAGCATACTACTGTCATACAAAATTTTTAATTGATTGTTCTATTATTAGAATGCCTAATAAAAGAATATTGTGCATGTTTCTTCAATTATTCTCTGCCCCTTCAGATTCAAGTTAACTATTCCTTTGAAAATTGCCAATTTGTGCATAGTTTCAATTAAAACTTTTCAATTACTCAATAACAAAATATCAACAAGAAGTCAGCTACTAAAGTACTTAGCTTATAATCAATCAAACTTAAATATTTCATAGGCCAGTAATAAGGTTGTGACTATTCATTCTACAATTGATCAAACAACCAGCTCTTTTAACGAGCGGTGATTTTAATCCTCATACCAGTGCCCAAATGCATTTGATAGATATATATCCAATAAAATGTTCAAACATAGTTTCTCTTTGCCGACAAAAAAGTGGAAAAGTTAAGCAGGCTATAACATGCCTAAGCAACAAAAAGTTTAATTACATCCGTAACCGTAAGTTGAAAGAATTACCTTAGGAATCTTAGGTAATCTTCTGCTTTCATTGCTTTCTACAATATCCTTTACTTTCAATAAAAATCCATTAAATTCAGAACCAGCCAAATCCAAAAATGATAGAAAATCCTCCACCCATATCTCCAATAACCCTGAATTCTCAACAGCATTCTCTCTTCCACTCTGCAACCTGTCCTTAATCAATGGCAAAATTAAACTAGTTCCTTTCCCCAAGACAACCTTCTTCTTCTTCTTTTCAACTTTCGAATCTCCTCCATTTCCATGAACACCTAGGATCTTTTCATTCAGCTCAGCACCCTCAAGTACCGCAAACGCCGTTACAACTTCCCACACCACAATTTTCCACACAAGTGCTAACAGCACGTTGATTTCATGTGCAAACTTATCATAGTCCTTTCCAAAAACCAAGTTTAAAGCCTTATTAAAACCACTGCTTAAACCCAGAAATGGATGTGCTGACTGATGATTCTATGTGTTTGTGTATTTCAAATTTGCATTGGTTTCAAAGAGGGACCCACTATTTCGAAATATGTTTTTCATTAGGGTATCTAGTATAATAGTTTTTATTTAAGTTTGAATGTTTGGTATAATATATCGGACTATGTTTTGAAAGGTATTTATTATAGACTCTGGTTTCATTGAGATTGCCCTGTTCTCTGTCTTAGTGTTCCTCTTCTCTACTTTTTACCTTGTATCTTTTCTTCTCTGCATTATAAAATTATATGCCTTCAAGTTCTGCATTTAATTTACATAACAATCTTTCAAAATTACCCAGAAAACCAGGAAAGCTATCAGTGGCATCGCTTAAATTCTGAAAGAGTTACATTCCTAAGTTAACTCCAGGATTCCAACTCATTTGAATCCCAAACATCCCTAGTGATGAGATACATCCTGCCTGGGTTCAGAAATTGGGTTGTTCTGCTTCATTGCCAATAAATGATGAGGCTGAATTCAACAAAGTGAACCAAGTGCAGCTGCAATGGCATTTGCATTAATTTCCCCATCTCTGTACTCATCCAATTTATATAGGAACATTATCTGGCTAGTATTCAAATAATTAGTGTTTTCTATTTTGGCCTTTCATGATTATTCAATAGTTGAAAACCATGGTATACCATGAATAAAGTTCACTGAATTTTGTTGCAAAATTGGTGCTAAAATGGGATTTGATACCCAGAACAATCAAGGAATATGTGTCTTTAACAACAACTAACAAAGTAACTTATCAAGCATTATGATCACCTGGTTCTGATCCTTCTGCTGCAGCTCCATTATGGCAAATACTCTCTCAATTCCCAGACTCACACCAACTGCTGGAACTTGCTTTGAACCAAACATCCCTATCAGGTTATCAAATCGGCCACCAGCAGCAATTGAACCAACCTGTGGAAAAACCATAAATCAACAGAACAGAGAATATACACAAATAAGACTATCATAAGACTACAGAGGTAAGCCACTTTCAAGAATCAAGGATTTCATTTTACTTCTTCATATTTCTTCCCTAGGCTTTCTGAATAAGAATTATAACTACAGCAAAATGATGAGAATCAAGTTGAGCCCCATCTCAGCCTATGATTTCAAATTAAATTTGGTGCTGATTCATCAAACTTTTTAGACAATAACTAAAACATGAGACGAACTAATCCTATAAGACATAAGAATTACCTGAGTACCCCCTTTAAAAACAGCTTCAAATATAACTCCAGTATAATAATCAAGACCTCGGGCAAGACTCAAGTCAAAAACCACTTTATCAATGCGTTTTGATTTTTCCAGAGCTTTAAATAAAATTTCCAGGTCATTCAATGCATCAACAGATCCAGCATGTTCCAAGAAAGCACTGCCCGCTTGTTTAAATTTAGATAATAATGCTAAAGGAGATCCTTTTTCCTTAACAAAAATTTCAATTCTGTCTGCTGTCTCAGCAGTTAATCCTTTCTGTTCCACCTACAGCACGACAGTATAAAGCACATTACTAAACATAACAAAATCATAACATTGCAAAACAATAACTTCCTGATACTAACAGTTAATAGGGAATATTGATGTCTCAATAAATTTTAATCAGATATATACCTAAAGAATAAGACAACAACAATGATAAGTCTCAAAACAAAGACCTAAGCCAATGTAATGGAATTTACTTGTATGGACATTTAAATAATGAAATGAAATTTCTTTTTGGTTTTATGGAAAAATGTAAATTACAAACACAAAGACACACTATGCACATGCAATCCTATATATCTATTTATCTTTCCAAACATACACCTATATAACATCTAGGAATTTAGCCACACTAGCACAAAAGCATATACCAAACACAAACAAGCATACTAGCAACACATCAAAAACAAATCTTTTTAACAAGTTAAACTTTTAAAATAATGAATATGCGGAGACTAGATATTAAATCATGTTACTCATAGAATACATATTCAAGTAGGTCCCAGTACACATAACTGACATAAGATTGATGAGATATAAGTAAGCTTGCATGCAAAATAGAAAAATGTTACTATTTCGTAACAAATGGAAAAACTATATTACCAGCTTCGAAAGACAAACACTCAGTCTAATACCTTCAACGTAACCTTTTCTTTTCGTTTATTTTCTCTCTAAATTTTCTCAAGTCCAATACATCAGACAATGGTTACCAGTAACTGCTGAATAGAAATTGGATGCAAAGAAAATAACACTTTTCCTACAATCCAGACATTGCCAAGAGATGAAGAAAGCATAACAGAAAAGGTTTCTGTACAATGAGATAACCAGGCAGTGACAGGGGTTTTGCCTCCTCAATAAATCATGCAACAAGATTATCAAAAGAATGTAAAGGGAATGAATTGAATTCGATCCGTAAACCAAAACTGTTTCCCAATTAATAAAGCATAAATTATAAAATATTTTAAAATGAATAATAAAAAAGAAAGCCTACATCATTCAAAATGTCAAACAGAAGGAACAGTTTAAGCACAAAAAACACTTGGACACTTGGTACACTCAATCAGCCAATAAATAAAATTATAATGGAAATAGAGACAAGCAGAAGCATATGTCCTCACCATTTCCTTTCTTATCTGTTGAAAAGACTGTTTGTCTAACTTGTCAATGCTTGAACATATAGTCCTAAACTTTTCGGGTGGTACTCCACATATTTCCATCATGCCATCCAGCAACTTTCTATGATTCAACTTTATCTGTGTAACATACAAATTTTACCAAAAAAAGGTCACATATAAAATATATAGTAATCTGAACATGTTATTGAATAGAGTTTTTAGCCGCCAAGTAGGAATACCACAGTCAATTGCCAGTCACACCCAAACCAATGATTTGGATTACAAGGTTAAACTATAGCACATAAGTTGGATTGAGCAAAACCAGTCAGATTTAACAAGAGCATCACAAAGACCACATCAGCCAGCAGGTAATCTGATAGTTGACATAACAAAGACTTGATATGAAGGTTAAACTATAACACATAAGTTGGGCAAAACCAGTCACATTTAACAAGAGCATTGCAAAGACCACATCAGCCAACAGGTAGTCTGATAATTGACGTAACAAAGACCTGATAATAATGATGTTAAAAATTGCACCTCGAAGTGTAAAATGAAGCATATAAGCCCAGCACATATACTAATCCTAGCCTAAATAGATAAGCCCTCATACTAATACGTGTTCTAACAGTACCATTTTGAGTAAGTATGGATAATGTGTTGCATTGATAACCACTCACCAAAATAAGTTCAGACAGACCATGAAATATGATGGCTGATACCAATATCAAATTATGAACACATTAGACAGTTCTACAATTTCAGAAAACCAACGCTTTAAAGAATGATATATATTTACCTCATATTCCCCAATGTCCAGCTCATCAAGCAGTTCAGTCAAAATTCTAACAACCTCAAAGTCTGGACCCATTTTTTCAGATGGACCAGCAATATCAAAGTCACATTGATAAAATTCACGGTATCTTCCCTTAGATGGGTTGTCTCTTCTGTAGACCTTAGCTATTTGGTACCTTTTGAAAGATGTCAGACCATTCATAGCCACAAACCTAGCAAATGGAACTGTCAAGTCATACCTCAAAGAACAGAGCTCCCCACCCTGTCAAAAAAGTTGATTACAAGTTAGCATGAAACAAAATTCAGCTCTATCTTTGGATTTGAAAATAAAAAAACCTATGTGGTAGAGAACCCTTATGGCAGTCTTTAGAAAGAAAAGTCTGGATTCAGGAAAATGATCAGAAATAGAAGCAGGAAAAATTCTAGATGGAGAAAATATCCATTTTTCTTAGATTTTTTAATGCTGTAAGTTTCATTCTCAAAAAATATCCTTACCCGGAGAAAAGAAAAAGGTTTTGTAATATACCTGGTCAGCAAGATCATAAATCAATTTTGAATCTTCTCCGTACTTTCCCATGAGAGTTTCTCGCAATTCGAAAACAGGAGTATCCAAGGCTGTGGCGCCATGCCTCTCAAAAACTCCTTCTATTATCGAAAAAGCTTTCTTTCTAATTGTCATTTGTTCTTTAGCAAAATCACGAGTCCCCTGATATGTTATATAGCGATGCTCAAGGTAAGACTACCAACAAACACATCCCAACCAGGAACAGAAGTAAACATAAAACAATACCATTATTTATAGACAACTCCATTAAAAGCCATAAAATAAAAGTAAACAAATGAATATTTGTTCATTAGTTCAGCAGTACAAGCGGTAGGAATTGGATTATATATGATTAAAAGTAACACCTTGTGCAAGATACCTAAAGGTATGATTTAAAAATTAAAACTATCCCTCTCATGCCTATACGACTATGCCTATAGTGGATTATAACTCCACAATGACCACTATCAAATTACAAATATACCATTCTCTACGTGTTTGCTTTTTTTCTCTAAGTATACACTCACTTCCAATTCCTGGTCAATCCACAGCATACTACTGTCACACAAAATTTTTAATTGATTGTTCTATTATTAGAATGTCCACTGCCTAATAAAAGAATATTGTGCATGTTTCTTCAATTATTCTCTGCCCCTTCAGATTCAAATTAACTATTCCTTTTAAAATTGCCAATTTGTGCATAGTTTCAATTAAATTTTTTCAATTACTCAATAACAAAATATCAACAAGAAGTCAACTACTAAAGTACTTGGCTTATAATCAATCAAACTTAAAATATTTCATAGGCCAGTAATAAGGTTGTGAGTCTTGTGACTATTCATTCTACAATTGATCAAACAACCAGCTCTTTTAACGAGTGGTGACTTTAATCCTCATACCAGTGCCCAAATGCATTTGATAGATATATATCCAATAAAATGTTCAAACATAGTTTCTCTTTGTCAGCAAAAAAGTGGAAAAGTTAAGCAGGCTATAACATGCCTAAGCAACAAAAAGTTTAATCACATCCGTAACCGTAAGTTGAAAGAATTACCTTAGGAATCTTGGGTAATCTTCTGCTTTCATTGCTTTCTACAATATCCTTTACTTTCAATAAAAATCCATTATATTCAGAACCAGCCAAATCCAAAAATGATAGAAAATCCCCCACCCACATCTCCAATAACCCTGAATTCTCAACAGTATTATCTCTTCCACTCTGCAACCTGTCCTTAATCAATGGCAAAATTAAACTAGTTCCTTTCCCCAAGACAACCTTCTTCTTCTTCTTCTTTTCAACTTTTGAATCTTCTCCATTTCCCTGAACACCTTGGATCTTTTCATTCAGCTCAGCACCCTCAAGTACCGCAAACGCCGTTACAACTTCCCACACCACAATTTTCCACACAAGTGCCAACAGCACGTTGATTTCATGTGCAAACTTATCACAGTCCTTTCCAAAAACCAAGTTTAAAGCCTTATTAAAACCACTGCTTAAACTAGCATCAGTTGGGCATTTCTTTTCAAAGATTTCCCCAAGACTCGATTTCAGATCATTGCTACCTATGGACTCCAAATTACTTCGAGCACGAGAAAAGCTACACTCACCCAGTTCCCGCAGTGCTGCTGCCAATGGCAACAACACTGTGCACACAGCTTGCTCGGTCCCATCACTCCCATGCTGATTTTCCACAAATTTAAAGCCTGAATTCAACTCAACACGCATCTTAGAATGCACCGATTTCGCCTGTTCCCTCATAGTCCCATGAACCTTGGGAATCTTCATAACCGATCCAATCTTCTCCTTTCCTACCAACTTGGATCCATTCAGCAGAACCCTCATATCGCCGGCAACTCCAACTTCCTCCTTAGAGGTGTGGCCGTCGCCGGAATCCATCAAATTGAAGGCGGTTACATCGGCTTTCAACGCCTCACACGACAACGCAGCGGCAAAGTCGGCGAACGCAGACAATGCAGCAGATTGGTGGTCCAAAATGGCAGAAACCGCAAGCAATGTTGAAGAAGTGTTGTTCAGCACAGAGAGTTCATCTTCGGTCACGTCGATTTCTTCGAATTGAAAAGTTTGGGAGTTCGAATTGAGGGATTCAGAGATGAGTTGGGGAAGGAGAGTGCGAATGGAGGAGGAATTAGAGAGGAGGAGCTTGTTGAGAAGCACGACGAGGAAGGACCTGGTTTCCGATAGGGTGAGAAAGTCGGGGACGGAGATCTTGTGCTTGAACGACGCCGTTGAGGATGACGAGGAGGAGAGCCTATCAAGCGCGGATGAGTCGATCCGGACGTGAGTGCCGCCAGTGGCTACGGCGGAGACGGAGGAGGAAGAGAGAGAGGAACCCTTGGCGCCAAGCGTAACAGTAGATACCTCAGTATGACCCATAGCTGAATGTGTGAAGGTGAGAAGTGTGAGAGAATCCAAATGAGGAGTGAGGGTTTATGTTCAGACCTCAGAGTCAGAGATCCTCCTCCGCCGCCGCTACGCTATGCTTACTTTACATAGATTCTTCTTTTTACCTAATTTTCTATTTCTGTAGTTTTTCTTTCTCTTTGTTTTTTTTTTTAAATTATTGCAAGAAAAAAACTAAATTGTGGACCATTTTAAACTACACAAATATAATTGTTTTTTTTATAATTCTTCTGCTTTCAATTTATTTTAAAAAATTGAGAAGATTATTATTTTAAGAGTAATGTTAAATAGCATGAAAGATTGTAATAATACACAAACTCATAATTCTTTCGCACAATTCATGGATAGATATCACCAACAAAAAGTATAAATTACACAACTAATTGTACATTTTATTCTTTTAATGTTATGTGTGTGCGAATAATTAAATTTTATAAAATAAGAATAAGAATAAAGATAAAAATTATTAAGTTAGAATAAGAATCTTATTTTAATTCTATAATTTAGTAGAATGTTATATAATATGGAACATAAAATAATTTCAAAGTTTGTTGTACAAAATATAATACATAAAATCTAAAATAATGTAAATAACATAATTATCTTTAATGAGAAAAAAAATTTATCCTCTCTATATATAATTTGAATGTGCATTTTAAATGTTTGGATTAAATTTTCTTAATAACAAAAATCATGATAATATATTTTTCATCAATTTGATAATATTAATGTATTATCTTAAGCAATAGTAAAAGTTTTTATCATCTCCTTTCAAAAGTAGTGGCACGAAGTTTGAAGACTAAGTTAGATTTGATGAAGTTTGATAGATTATAATTAGGTAAGTTATAGAAGAATAAGAGTATATTAGGTAAAAAATTGTGGAATCTGATTCTACAAAAATATGGAATCACATTCTCTCATTTTTTTTTGGAGAAATGAGATTTTACAAATGTGTAGAATAAAACTTAGAATATGAATCTCATTATATATTTATTTTTGTTAACAAATGTAGAAAGCCTTTAATTCTAATATTGAATGTGAAATGACATTTTATTTCTTCACATCAAACGTAACCTTAGGTTCATGTAAGTTTGGTATTTTTAAAAAATGGAAAAAAAAACCAATGATGTGTTTTCATATTATTTATTTATTTTATATATAAAACCAATTCTTAAATTTTTCATTCTCTTTTTCAAAGAAATATCAAACTTATCTTGAGAAAAAATAACATTTTTTATCTTAAAAAAAGGCAACATTTTTTGTAATTTTAACAGGTATTGACTTATCAACTCTTATATTCTTACCACAAACAGGACAAACATCCCTTTTCACACCTCATCTAATACTGTTCATTGTACTTATTTTTTTATCACTTATTTTTTAATCACACACCCTTAAAAAATATGTATATAATACTTACACCTCTAAAAGAAGTGTAAGTTGATTATTTTCTCCAATTAAGTGACACAATATTTGTTTTTTAGCACTCGCAACTACATGTTCTTTGTTTTTCTAACTAGTATGCTTCTGAGAAAAATTGCTTAATCTTAGTCATAAAATATTACCGTTTTAATTTTTTTTTTTTACAAGTATGTAACTACCTTTTATTAAATTTTAGCATCTAACTCATCATATTTCAAAAGTAACTTACTTGTCATAAATTAAATGACAGAAATACCCAATTTTATAGTACAATGATAGGATTTTAAGAAAAATTTCCTCTTATCCTTGTGTCAGAAAGTATTTCATACAAAATTATAGAGAGGAAAATGAACTTGAGGTTTAAATTAAATATAAGAATAAGAATTAAGTATACATACTATAATCCAATTTTTTTAGAAAATAGACAAGAATACTACCAAAAGAAAAGAACGTAGAAAAATTAACATTGTATTTTAACAAGAATTAAATGTTTAATCTAATCAATATAAGTTTGTATTGCTAATGTACAGTGTGAGCCTTGTTATCATCTTTTGTCAATTAAAAACACATTGTAAAGATAACTTATTCTTATCTCAAATTCTTTCAGAGAAATTCTTGGAAGTGAGCATGGCATATAGTAAGGAGTACCTAAGAATAAGAAACTCTTTTCTTTTCCATTGTGTTTGGACTGATGATAAAATAGAATTGATTTTATTTTTGAAATGAATTAATTAATCAATTCTTATATTTAAAACACATTTGTAAAATATAAAACAGTTAATTTACAAATCAATTTCCTTGCTCACTCTGGACGCATTAAAAATAAATCAAATTAGTTTCATATAAATGCTTTACTGTAATACATTACTTAAGATTGTTTGCATGACTAGGTACTGACACTAATATGCTACCGTGACATCAATAGTGAGTAAACCGTGAAAGTATGGTTATTAGATTCACATTCTGAGTACAACGAGTTATTTAATAATTGCGTCCCAGTCATTCAAATATTGCAAAGATTAAGACCCAACATGAGGCAAAGTTCCATTCATCTATTAACTAGCTAAATCTATCATGCATCACATACATACAGGGTGCATGATGCACCAATTGTTTTAAGTCATTAATTTATTAATAAAAAAAAATCAAAGATTGAAATTAAAGATAGAGAATTTTCTCAAAAGATAATCCCTACCCCAAACTTAAACCCTTCTCTCTCCGCTGCCCTCACGCAGGACCTTGCCACCACCAGCCAACAGGAGCTCTGTTAACAAGCATGGCGACGACTAGTGGAGATGAAGGTTGGGATCTGGACGACAATGTGGTGAGTCAGGCTTGGATGAGTGGCTTCAGCGATGTAGATGGTGGTGTGAGATGGTGTCAGGCTTGGACGATGGTGAAGCATGCAACGACTAGTGGAGATGAAGGTTGAGATTTGGACGGTAGTGTGGTGAGTCAGGCTTGGATGACGCTGGTGGCTTCAGCGACATAGATGGTGGTGTGAGATGGTGTCAAGCTTGGACAACGGTGAAGCATAACAGAGGTGATTCAGTGTATGTGGCTCAAGTGCTTAGCGCGATGGAGCTTGATCTACATAGGGGTGACTCAATGAAAGTATGTCTTCGCATGGCGAGTTCAACCATAATCTCTCAGGTTGTGGGCTACAGATCTAGGTTTGTGGAAACAAGATTTAGAGCGACGAGGGGGCGCAACGACGAGTGATTTTTGGGTCTCTGGTCGACGATGGCTGAGGTTTGAGAGCTAGGCCATGGTGGTGGAGGATTGACTCAAATTTGTGGCGAGTTCCTCTAATGGCAGAGGCTCACTTTCAGTAGTGGAACTTGATGCAAGTGAGGTCAATGGCTTGCAGAGGATGGTGGTTCTAATTTGGATGAGAATCTATAGAAGGGCTAGAAAAGGGCGAGGGTAAATCGCAGTGGTGGAGGGAAGGTAGAAGGCAAGGAGGTGATTGAGGAGTGGCGGTGCCCTGCCCATCGTCGTCTTCCTCTATGCCGTTGTTGGAGGTGGCTAAGGGTGGAGGAAAGGGTGCTCTGCCGTGTCACCACCGCATAGAGCCCTCCCCGACAATTGCAGTGGCAGCTCATGCATCATACATTTGGGAGTTTTTTTTAACAAAAAAAAAGGAATGGCGTGCAACAGCATGTATTTTTGGGTGGTGCATGATGGACCCTACTATAGTAGCATTGGCCTCAAAAACAAACCCTGGCAAATTGGCCTTTGTCTCTCTCAATAAAAGCATCGGCCCAAACATGTTAAAAACGACTATTTTGATATTGAGACATAAAAGCTTCCAAGATTTGAATAAACAAAGTGAAGTGAACAAAATATAACAACAAACTTGGACAATCCAAAGCAAACAATTTATACTACTTAATTAAGTCATGATAAAACCAAGCGTAAAAACATTAATTCGCTACTGAGCAATAAAATGCATAATAAGAAACAAAATCTGATTCGCATTGGGGTTTTCTTCAGAATAATTGCAAACTACAAATGTAGCTTCCCGAGAACGGTTTCACTTGAGAGGAATAAACCTGGATGAGTGAGTAGCACCAATACCAGGTCTACCATGCTTGACAGGCTTGTATGAAATTGAGAACTCTGCCAGATAATGGCCAATCATCTCAGGTTTGATTTCAACCTGGTTGAAAGTCTTGCCGTTGTATACTCCAATGATGCTCCCAATCATCTCGGGTACAATAATCATATTGCGGAGGTGGGTGCGGACTGGTTCTGGCTTCTCACCTGGCGGTGCTTCCCTTTTCTATGATAAAAAAGAAAGGTTTATTAATTCTCAAAATAATATCTTACAAGATGCAGATAACGATAATCCATTTCAAACATCATCAGAGTATACTTGACATCAAGTAAATGAAAAAAAGTGCATAGATTAACATATACAACAATAGTACAGATATTTTTTTTGTTTTAAATTGCGATCTGCAGCTGCAATTTTATGGTTTTGATGGTTTCTGCAACTGCATCGTGACCACAATTACGGCCGCATCGGCCACATTTTTCTGCAATTGTCCACAATGATGATAAACACAACACAACCACAATTTAAAACAAGACAGATAGTACTAGTTAAAGATATTTTTTAACAGTCGACATATTTTGTCCTCCACTCCACATATGAATGCATTTACTGGTCTAAAAAAATGAGAATTCTTGTTGATCTGAGCTGTTAATCCAAGACAGTTATTCTCATTATCTGAGACAATAAAAATTCTTCATATGTAGAAAGCAGTATATAGTATAATAAAATGCCATATATCTGAATACCAAAAAAATGCCATATATGTATACAAATGGATATTGTAAATAGCATGATAGAAATTTAATTCAACAAGCATAAGGCACAAACCCCACCCCAACTAATAATTTATTATTATATTCTAACAGCATATTTCATACAAGTGCATATAAATTAAATCTTTTTTCAATCAAGATATGAGCTAACCAGAACTGAAGGGAATTCCTTTATAACTTTGAGATTGAATAGTATGAGTTCGTCAACAAAGCAGTAAAAATCCCTCTTGATAGGAAAATTTTGAAGCTTGATACATAAATAGTATAAAGGAACCAAATGTAAAGCATGAAAGTAAAAATCCAAAACTGATCAGTGTGGGAGACAAAAGTGAACACTCCAATATCGAACATGTCTAATTCGATTTTTTTTAGAAAAGAATAGAATAGAAGGAATTACCGCCTTGCGGAGCTTCTTAATCAAAGCCATGGGCTTTCTGGTGAGACCCCTCTGGAACCTTCTGCGAGCACGGGCACTGAAGAGCTTGACGAGCTCATCAGTGGACATGTCAAGAAGGGCGTCCAAATCAACGCCCCTGAAGCTGAACTTCTTAAACGTTCTCTTCTTGGGTTGACCTGGGGCAACATCTGCATCAACGTCAGCCTGCAAATGCAAATGCAAATGCAATGGAGTGACAATCAGAAGCGCAGACAAAAAGCTATAGCAATAGCAAGAGTTGATTGGGGCTCACCATGATTGGAGAATTGAATCCGCAACGAAACCCTTTCGAGGAAGAGGATGCACAAGCACACTGCGTTGCCGGCCGCTAGGGTTTTGCTTTGGGAGCACGATTAACAATTTCCCAGCTTTATATATAGAGTGATGTGAGCAGTGCTACACAGTAGGGCTTTTTTTTATTTTTTATTTTTAAAGTCCACTCGAAATAACCAGTGTACAAAGCGGGCCCGGCCCAGCCCAAACTGGAACCAGACAGCTATGGACTGCAGAATAAGTTACACTACACGAAGACGACACAAGGCCCCAAAGTCCATTATTAACACGAAAATAAACCTCAATAAAAATAAATAAATATTACTACATATAAATCCATGACATTAATTTTGATTTTGTGTTCCGTTCTTTACCAGAAAGGGATCCACTTTAGTCGTCCGACAGTCCACTAGTTTGAGATGGAGTGTAGTTCTTACAAAGACACCAATCCATTTTAGAGAGAAGATAAGATAAAAATAAAGATAATGAAAAGTGAACATATTTGACTTCTGTTGCTGTCATAAGTGCTTAAATAAAGGTTTTGAATGTTGATTAGGCTCACCAAGTTTATTTAGTCTCAACAGTCTAAGTTGTGTTATTGATTATTTCTTAACATCAAAATCCCAAACTTGTAACCATATATTTGTTAACTTCAAAAATTGTTTTTTATTGATGAAAATCATGGCATTATTAATTTTATATTTTCATTAGTCAGGAAAAAAGAGAACGAGACTAATAAAATGACTTATTAGGGGGAAAACTCATTACATAACAACAAATCCAAACAGATTATTCAAGAAAAATGCTTGTGCTGCTTAATGTTTAAAACCGGAACTCCAGGGAAATATATGGTGCATGCTTTAGAGCACCTAAAAACGTTATTCCATCATACATTGCCAGATTATTAGTTTTAACTTCATAAATAATTATTATACAATCAAACTCTTTTAATAATTATTATCAATCATAAATTGCTTTAGTGCAAGGTAAGCGTATGGCTGATTCTGCACAAAGCTAGCCCAACTAATAACCTTTGGTTTGATAGAGGGATGTCATCTTCCCCTTACAGCACTGGTTGCAATCTTTGTAAACATGGATACAAATATGGGATACGGATATATTGATATAACAAAAATTTAAAAAATAATTAAAAATATATAAATAAAAAATATTTACAAATATTAAAATATTCAATCATATGAAATGTATCAGATACCGATATAATAATTATTTTGAAGTATCGATGTTATATAGTTATGTGTCTCAATCACCCATTGGTGCTTTAGTAATCTACCAACGCTTGTATGATTTTGATACATAAATGAGGGAAAATTAAAAGGGAAAAAGATACTGTAACAGTGAAGAGCATATCGAATTCAAAAACAAGAAAAAGTTACTGTTTTAAGTGTTTTAAGCCTGTCATCCAACCAAGGTTAAAAACCTTTTCATGAAGAAAGGTGATTGAAGATGAAGCAGAAAGTAAGCACATAAATAAAGGTCTGATTATGAGGGATACAAATGAGATTCAGATTAGATAAAGAGAAGAGAATGTCAAATGTGACAGATGTGGCTCTTTTTATCATATTGAAAAACCATTGAAAGATAATAATATTTACATATAATTTTTATGACATCATTCATACATCATTTCCTTTTTAAATAATATAGACAAGAAAAACATACATCTCAATACATTCTCTCTTTATTTATTTTTTTCAAAAACAAGAAAAGTGTAAAAGTAAATAACCCAAGAAAAAAAAAATATTGACACATAATTTTTCATCTAACCATTAGTCTTATTAGTATTACATACTCACACTTGGATGATTAAACCATTACACCAGGAGCCCTTTTTGTCCCACAACGACTCTCCCTTTTTATTACAGATATAGAGTGTGCTGTGGTTTTCTATGGCATGCTTTGATTGTGTTGTCTTCACTATTGCATGTTTATCTGTTTGGAGTTTGGGCTTTGGCCCGTTTTCGGTTCTGCAGAAATGTAGAACAATATATATACAGTAGAATTTTTTGAGTTGTACGGGATGGACTATCAAACAGTCACCTATTAAAGGCTGTTCTGATTCTGCGATAGGAAATAGTGTCTAAAAGTCGATCAGAATGAAGAAAATGCATGCGAGTATCCTTTAAACCTTTCAGCGCATTATAAAGACTGAAGATTTCAGATGCCAAGCCAAAGTCCACTGTAATATAAATCTGACTGTCCAACTTGTCTCAAATAAAATATAGAAACAAAATTAACTCATTCCCAACACTGAAATTACTAATTATAATAAACCAACACCATAAAGGTGTGAACTGAGGCATAATCAGCTCAGCTGAAGATCAAATAAAGATAAAGAGGTAGCAAATGCAGAGGAAAATGATTTGGCAGCCACATATCAATCCCCATGGATGGTATAACGTTCCCATTTCTTTGTTGGATCATATATCTGCAATAGAAGATGACAAAAAAATGGTAATCAGAATCAGAAACTATGTACGAAGCTGCTACACATCATAAGCACTTAAAAGCAGACTGTTACAATAGATATGCCAGTTCAGAGAATCCTGTCCTAATCGAGATCTATCAAACACCTGCCAAATGCTCAGCCAAGAGGCAGAAGAAGAGGAACAAAAACTGAACTATGCACACAGAAGAGGGGGGAGAGAAAGAGAGAGTACCTCCCATCTTGAAGCAGGAAATATATGCTTGTTCTTTTCATACCAGTGCCTTTCTACAACCTTCCCAGCATGAGACTGTTGGTTGGGATAAGAACAACATCAGAGCAAGATAATTTAGCCAGAACCCAGAAGACAAGTTTTCTAGACCACGCAAAGACAAACATGCATATGTCTTGTTTTCACTATCTTGTAAACTTAAATTTCAAAATAGTAGCAGTAATGATTAGGCAGAAAATGTACCTCATCCTTCTCTATAGTGGCATCAGCAATTGTTCGGACATCCTCATGCACATCAAAATGAAAAAGCTGTATATATAGAAAAAAATAAGTAACTTTGACACTGCAAATCATTACAGGATAAGGAAACACTTTCAAGTTAATGATGGCATGCAAATGATATTTAGGGCTGCAATGCTTCGGATGGAATGCAAATTTGGAGCAGCAACAAATAAACAGCATCAGCAACATCAATTATCAAAGCATGATACATTACTAAGCAAAAAACAGCAGTTATTGCAAGTGAAAAAAAACCAACTTAAAATTCTAACATTTTCTCTCAATGTTTCAGTATCAAAATAATGTATCTTTGAATCAAATTTATCAACAAAAAAAAAAAACTCTTTGAACCAACTTACACCTATTAAGAAAACATGAGTATCAAAAACACTTCTCCAAAGAGGAGAAATTCCAAACAATCATAAGACCAATTGAAAGTTCTCATCCAAACCATGAAGGGTGTTCATTATAGACGATTGGAAATAAAGATTTATAGTTCAATGTTGCTTTAAAAGGAGAAAAAAATTTCCTGAGAGAAAAAAAAGAAAGAAATACTTAAACCTAGCATACTTAATTAGCTTCGTCAATAACGTTATGAGGCAGCACAGAGAACCATGCAATTAAAAATTGGAACTTAATATTGTTCAATCATGTCTTGTAATTTGAATAAGTCACACCACTAAGGCCGCCAAAATCCTATAGTTTTTAATGTATTTTTCCTTGTTCAATTGGGGGGGCCGTGGGCGGGAGAAGCAATTGAGCCTAACAGCAGAAAATTAAAAATAGAATACTACAATTATCATTTCTCAGTTTAAGAGAACCATTTAGAAATTGATTATATTATCGGCAATAAAAGAAACACCTTCATAAAAGAGAAGAAACATAAAATAAAATAAATAAAATGTAAGAAAAAGAAAAGAAACATACTGGTCCACTTTTGCCTCTAGCTTTGTTCACAATTAACTCATAGAAGCTGTGTTGCTGTAATATACATGGAAACAGGTAAATAAGTTAGCAGATATCCTTTTATTAAAAGAAAAATGATTTAGCAGTTTACATCATATAGCAAGTTGTACACAGACTTCCTGAAATTATCACTATTTACATGTTCGTACATGAGGAATGATAAGGTCTTCTTTCACATATAGCAAATTTTCTACTGAGGTTGTTCGAATCTCTCGGAATTCAGGAGCCAATTGCTGTTGGACTGCTCGAAGAAACTCTCCTATGGTGTCGCCCTTGCGTACCTGAATCATATTTAAAAATGATTCAGATGCCAAGATATAATATAACATAATATAATAACTGCATACTTATTTAGGAACTTAAAAGCAAGTATGCAGCAGACAGCCTTTACTTGCCTGGATCACACGCCTGTGGCCAGTTCCGTCCCAGTAGCTGTATGTAATTTCAAGAGGCTCATCTGAAACACAGGAACAACTTAATTACACATGAACTATTATATGGTTATAAGTATTTATTTCATCACCTAAGTATCACCTAAGAAATTAAGCATAATTTGTTCCCTAATATAATCACATTTCAGCAGACTCACTTCGAATCTGTTCCTGCTCACGGAGCCACTGTTTCCGCAGCCTTTCACGCTCAGCTTGTTCCTCAGCCTCTCGCTCACTAAACAGTATCCTCAGCGCTCCTATGCCAGAACGTTAGGGCAATAACCAATAAAGGAAGGACAAGGGGATTGGGGAAAGGGAGTCAAGAAAGAATAATAGAAAAGGAAAAAGGAGAGATGCCACACCTGTCAGGTAGAAAGCTAGTTTCAACAGTAGGGTCTTTGCCAAGTTTAGCATTCCTTAGTCTATTTGTTTCCAGATTCTCTGCAAGCCGCAAAGCAAAGTTTAATGTTATTTTGGAAGGATGAAAACCACGAACAGACTTCATGTCACCAGATATCCATACATATAAAGATAGAACTAACTAAAAAAATACATTTTGAATTTCTTTGATGTTTTCTAAACAACATTGCAGTAACATCATTCACAATTCTTGTATTAAAAACAGTGTGACAACATTGTCATAGTGCCATGACAATTGACATGGATAAATGAGCAAAAACTATCATTTGAAACAATAATTAGAAAGGTAACCAAAGAAGTAAAGAGTTGTGGCAGAACTGCTTAGTGCTTACTATTTTGTGCTTCCTCCTCTTCAGCGTCATTCTCAATATCCTCAGCAAATGACAATCTAGAACTGCCCTTGATCTTCCTCTTTTTACGCTTTTCTAATTGAAGCTCCTCCTCCCTGTTTGAGTTTTAAGAGGAAAATGATCAGCAAAGACAAACCAAGCTAATTGGACAAGAGAAACACACACACACACACACACAAAACCTACTCTTGCTGTTGCCTCTGAAGTTTCTCCTTTTCTTCCTCCTCTATTTTGTTCTGAATATTAACCCTCTACATAAATATTCAACATGCCATTTATTAGTACCAAAACAAAACCCAAAAAAAAAATGTTAGGGATAAGAAAACATTAAAAACCCAATTATATTATATTTATTTACCTTCTCTACATACTGCTCTCTGGTGACGAGACCAACAGTTTCCTTCTTAAACGCAGTCTCTAGAATCTGAAACACACACCCATGGCATTCATTAGGGTTGAAGATTAATCGAAATAAGAATCAAATCAAAGAGACAATTAAAGATTGCAACTTTAAATTCAAAACCAAAAAATAACAAAAGGGTACTTGAATAAAAGGACCTCGGAAGTGCTAGAACCAAATTGGAGGAGACCAGGTTGGCCCTTTGCGGAGGCAGACTTGGTTTTGAGCTCTTGGATTTTGCGGCGCTCCGCTTCTCTCTGCTTCTCGAGTCGTCGGATCCTCACCGCGTCTTGGGCGGTGCCCACGTACCCATCTCCCATACCCGACATGATCTTCCCACTGCAATCAACAACCAACAAATACCCTTTCTCTGCCTCTATCTTCAAATCCCCACAAAACACTGCAAAATAGAAATCTTGTCTTTTTGTTCCTGGTGATGAGTTTATGTATCGGAGTTTATGGGCCGGTCATTGGCGGTGATGAGTTAAGGGCCCATCTGAGAGGCCTAAAACCTTCCTGGGCTTCCATTTCATATTGTACATTCGGCCAAAATTCAAAACAATCGTGATTTTTTTATATTATTTTTTATTCACATAATTTTTTATATTATTAATTATATTTTTTATTTTTTATTTAATTATATTATTAAAAATAATGTGTAAAATGACGTATGAATATCATTTTTTAATCTAAAAGTGAAAGATGCATGTCACTTAAAAATGGACAAAACTTAAGTTTAACTCTAAGTTAAAAAAAAAAATTCAACTATTTTTAATTTTATGTTATGTATTTATTTTATAAATTTAAGTTTGTAATTTACGAATAATTTTTAAGTAAATACAATTTATTATAAATATTTAAATTATTATTTAATATATGTAATATAATAAAAATTATCATAAAATTATATTAATCTTTAATAATAATTTTATATATTTTAAATAATAATTTAAATACTTAGAAAATATGATAAACTATATTCACTTAAGCTACATTAACTTAATAAAATACATATATGATATAAAATTAAAAAATTAGAAGGAGTTGCAGTTCTTTACTCCCACTTGAGTTGTTCCTTAAAAAACGGGAGTAGCCGCCCGAGTAGTGAGACAAGTGACAGCGCAGGCGGTGAATGATTGTATTGTAAGAAGAAAAGGAGAGAATCGCAGTCGGAGTAGTGGGATACATCTCACAAATGTTGTACTTCCTGGCTCAACCTTCTCCCATAATCTATCACGTTTATCGTTAAGTGAGTTATTCCCATGTTATCGTTAAGTGAATTTTCCAGGTACACATATGCCCTCGATGCAATTCACGATTCTGTCTGTTCCCTCCATTGTTACAAAGTAAGTAAAGTTACCCAGTTGCCCATCTGATTTTTTAAATTTTGATGAATTATGTGTTACAAAGCTCTGTGTGGCCCTACACCATTCACCAACGTTTCACTTTTCCATCATGTTTTTATGTGCCATGTCAAGAGTATGTAATATATATCCTTCCTTCCAATTTTATTGTTGCAAAATGTTTTCTGAATGAGGAAGTCTGATTGCATTAGTTTAAGTATTTGAGCATTTCACTTAATTCTTGATGAGGTGTAGTATCATAAGGGACATGACATCTACCGGATTAATATATGTTATTTAATGGAAGTAACTCCCGATGTTAACAAAAAATTCCACTTCCACTTGGTCAAGCTTTTTTCCTATGTTCCATACATGCAAATCTTCCTCTTCTCGTTATCTCGTTTCTTTTTGGCTCCAATCTCTATGGTCCATTTTCTTATCTTTCTGTTCTATGACTTTGAAGGCCCAAAGAATGGGTCAGTAGCTTTGATTTAGTAGCATCAATGGTGGCAAATGGCAAAGGATATGTTTCAGAATGAATATTGATCATCAATCAGAAAAATCTCCATAAGAATATATTAACATTGTAATTTCCCCATATAGATGTCCATCAATAACTAGAGCATTATATACAAAAAAAAACAAAACAAAAAAAGGAAGATATATGAACAGTAAAATATTTAAATCACTGCAACATCCTATGCAAAAGCGAAATTAACAAAATGAAATGAAAGATCTTGCATGAATTAGTCTTCTCAGCTTGCCCAAATGCTGAAGTTCTATGCTTTGTCTACTGCTTGTGGGGAACAACTGGGATACACTTTACGAGCAGACCAATTGGCCAAGACAAAGCTGCAATGCCAGTGCAAACACCCCACTGCTCCCAAGTCAGTCTCTTAGTATTGGCAAACTTCTTCAGAAACTCAACCATCACTAGCTGAAGAGCTACAGTTAGGCCCACAATTGCTATGAACAACTTATTATTAACAAGTCCCTCAAAGATGTTCTTCTTCTCTAGCTTCCTTGCATTAAACTCATTGAAGACTTGGCAGAGGACTAAAGCATTGAAAATAATGGTGTTCTTCACCTTCTCATTGACATCAAAGATTGATCTTCCCTTGAATTGCAAAATCAGTAAGACAGTCACTTGATACATGGCCTGTGAAATGAGGTTTCTCCACATAACTTTAGTTATAAGTGGCTCAAATCGACCCACAGGTGGCATCTCCATGAGATCATCAGTGGGTTGCTCAGTGGCCAAGGCCAAAGCTCCTAGAGTATCCATTATCAGGTTTACCCACAATAACTGTACAGCTGTTAGAGGGACTTTACCAGAGGAAACTGCAGCTGCAAAGTTGATGACAAGTGCAGCAACATTAACTGTAAGCTGAAACTGAATGAACTTTTGAATGTTTGTGTACACACACCTTCCCCACCTTAGTACTGTTACCACAGAAGTGAAATTGTCATCCAGGATGACAATATCTGAGCTCTCCTTTGCCACTTCAGTGCCTTGTATTCCCATGGAAAGTCCAATATCTGCCTCTTTTAGAGCAGGTGCATCATTTGTGCCATCACCTGTGACTGCTACCACATGACCCTTCTGCTTTAAACATTGAACCATCAGAAGCTTGTCAAATGGAGATGATCTGGCCATGACTCGGATTTTGTCAATCTTATCCATTCTTTCCTCAGGTGAGTAGTTTCTGAATTGAAAGCCTTCAACCACTGCTGCTTCATCCAATTCTTCATCAGGAACTAGAATCCCACATTCATAGGCTATGGCCCTTGCAGTATGCACATTATCTCCTGTAATCATCTTGATCTTCACTCCAGCATTCTTGCAGGATTCAACTGCTGCTTTAACTCCTGGCCGACAAGGGTCTTTTAATCCAAGTATCCCAAGCAATGCTAGTCCACTCTCTTCAAGCTTATCATAGAACTGTCCATTATTCTCTATGCTGCTCTTTTGGGCAAAGGCAATGCATCTTAAGCTTTTGGCTGCCATACCACTGATAATGTTCTCAATCTGAATTCTATCTTCATCATCCATGATCATGTTTTTCCCTGTTTGATCATAATAATTTGAACACATTGCCAATATCATCTCAGCAGCTCCTTTCCAGTGTGTATGCATTGTGCCTCCTCTATTCTCCCTCATCAGAATCCCACTTCTCTTCTTCTCAGAGTTGAAGGTCTCCACATGAATTATTTCACAATGTTGCTTCACTTCATCAATACTCATGCCCAAATTCAGCACAGCCCAGGAAAGTAATGCTTTCTCAGTTGGACTACCTGATATTTCAGGAAACAAAGTGGGTTGGGGTTGGTAAATGCTTCCAGTGGTATTTAAACCAATTCCTTCTTTCAGTAATTGGATTAAACTTGGTGCCAAATAACCATCTTCTGCTATTGCTCCTTTCCCCACCCAAACCTCTGTGACCTTCATCTCGTTTAAGGTAAGGGTGCCTGTTAAAGGAAAATTGAATTTGTGTAAAAGGATCAACAATTTCATTACACTTTCAGAATATATACAGGTGAAATAATAACACATAAATGCAACGGAGCCTATGATTCGTATATTTGAATTTACAAAGATACAGTAATAAACAATAATGGAGAAATTGAATATTTACAATTTGAACATTTGGCTATAATTTGGCTGCTGCATTATTACCTGTTTTATCAGTGCAGATTGTTGTTGCTGATCCCATTGTCTCACAAGCAGAGATTTTCCGAACCATGGCATTATCTCTCATCATTTTCTTCATGGAATAAGCCAGAGTCAAAGTAACAGCCAGAGGCAACCCTTCTGGAATTGCCACCACAACAATTGTGACTGCTGCAGCAACAATTCGCACAATTGCATTCATTGCATCATCAAACTTAGTCTTGCTACCACGAAACTCCTTGTTTCCCATGTCATCTCTGGTGCTTCCTGTGAAATAACGGATCAAGGAAACTAATAGAACAAAAGCAGCTACCAGCAATCCAACCTTGCCTATACCAGAAGTCAACTTGTTGAGACGTGCTTGCAAAGGTGTCTGTTCATCTAACTCTCTGGTCACAGAACTCATCATGTCACCCCATGCTGTGTTCATACCCACAGAAGTAACAAGCATGCATGCAAAACCATCCGTCACCTTTGTTCCAGAGAGCAAGAAGGGGTTTGTATCACCATTCACGTGCACATGGTCACTTTCTCCTGTCATGCTGGACTCATCCACCTTCAAGGAATGCCCTTCCAAGAACAATCCATCTGCTGGAACCTGATCACCAATCTTCAAGTAGACAATGTCACCAACCACCACATCAAAGATTGATATGGTTTGGCGTCTACCACCTCTAACTACTTCAACTCTTATATCACTACTCTTTGCAGAAAGCTTCTCAAATTGTTTTGATTGCTTATAGTTGCTAACAGAAGAGACAATAATAACCAAAACAACAGCCAAAATGATGCTCCCACCATCATACCAACCATCCTTCCAGCCATGTTGCTTGATACCAAAGCCAAGGGAAAGCACAGCACAAATCAAAAGGATAATAATAGTGGTGTCTTTAAAAGCTTCAATCAAAAAAGGAAGAAAATACTTGGCAGGTGGTTTCTGGAACATGTTGACCCCAAAGACATCCTTTCTGTGATTGATATCAGCCTGGTTGTCTCTGATGCCATGCTTTACATCAGTTTGAAGAAGTGCAGCTACTTCTTTCACGCCTCCAAATTGGGTCAGAGACTCCACTTTTTTCTCCCTCACCATGTCACTGAGCAGTTTGGGATCAACGTGGAGAAACTGAAGGGGTTTGTGATGCGGGGAATGCTCATGCTCAGGGTCCACATCAATGGCCAAGTATGAGAAGGAGCGCAAGAGCCTTGTAGCTTTCATGTCAAGAGCTTTTTTGGACGTAACAAGAAGAGCCTTCATGAAAGAGATGGCAGTCAAAGCCATCCGCCACCTCTTCTTGCAGGTCTTGGTATATACATGGTCAAGCATGGTAATGGGACTGGTCAACAAGACTAACCAAACAGAAAGACAAACGCTGAGGATGGTGTGTAATGGGATTCAGCACAGAAAGAATGGGATGCAATTGTGTATGAATTTGAAGGCATAAGGTGACAATGGGACTATATATAGATATATGTCCTCTTAAGGCTGAAACACTTTCATGATGTCAGTAGCACTTGCTTAGAGAGAATTTATTGGTTGCACACAAAATTAACGCAACACATTTGGTTTGTTACTGTTAGATGACCTAAATTTCACTATAGCTTCCTCGAGGTTTCCACTCACTTTCTCACAACGTGAAAATGCAAATTAGTTTCAATACTTGCCGTGATTGGTAAATATTCCGCGTGAAGCTTTTAAGGAGGTTTTTACCTTTCTTCTGTAACTTTAAAAATGCATTAATTATCTTTTACTATTTCAGTTTTTTAAGAGAATTAATTTATTGTAAAACCTTTCTTGATTCTTTGACACTTTGTTATTTTGAGGATTGCCTCACCTTCCTAGCTCGGGAATCAGATCCTCTGGAATTCAAAAACCATGTGGAGGAGGTGCACCCGTCATCTAATGGCCGTAGGCATTTAATATGTGATAGTTTCCTATAATATTTTATCATATAAAAGATTGTTTTTAAGGGTTGAGAATGAGAACAGATTCTATTATTTATTATAAAAAATTATTTATTATATATTCCCTTTCCAGTTGCTTCCTTCTACCTTCTCCTCGGGGTGCTTTGAGAATGAGAACAGATTCTATTATTTATCATAAAAAAATATTTATCATATATCTCCTATCTAGTTCCTTCCTTCTATCTAGTGGTGAAAATAAATCAGGTTGTCCGTCAAGGGCCTATGACTTGACTTGTCTAAGACCTAGTTTGACAAATAAGTTAGACCAAAACTTTTTTAAAAGTCTGTTTAACTAAAAGGTCGGTATCATCATCTGCTTTTTAAGCTGATAAAATTTTTGACCTATTTAATTATATATAATATAATATATATTATTATAATAATTATAAATTATAATTAAAATTATTAATTTATTATATTAATATATTTTTATAATTATTTTTATAAAATATAGTAATTAAAGTTAAGTTAGTAAGTTAGAATAGAAATAATATATTTATTAATATATTTAATGTAATATATTTATTAGAATGAAAATAATAAGTTAACACTCACTCTTCACTTTTATAGATACTCACTACTTTCTTACTCTGATCTTTGATCGGTGTAGGACTTGAAAGACTAGAGTAAGAAAATGAGCAACTTCGTATATCTTCAAGTCTCACATCGACCAAAGACTAGAGTAAGAAAGTGGTGAGTTTTTATAAAATTAAAAGGTGAGTGTTAAATTATAACAAATACCTATTGTCTTTGAGTAAGCCCGTTGGCTTATTTCAAGGTTTAGGCTTGTTAGCCTATATAAAAGCATATTGACTTATTTAAAGGTAGGTCTGTTAGCTTATGTAAGGTATGTTGATCTATTTAAAGGTAAGTCTGTTAGCCTATGTAAATGCCTATTAGTCTATTTAAAGGTAGGTCTGTTAGCCTATTTAAAAGTCTTATTGCAAAGTAAACTTTTAAATAGGCTTTCAAGTCAGGCCAGACCAGACTTTTAAAAAGGTCAGGCTAGGCCTTTAAAATCGACCTATTACAAGCTTACATGCCAAGTTCAGGCATTATAATTGGGATACAAGTCAGGTCTGTTTAAAACAAAGTCTGACTTGACTTGACTTGTTTCCACCTCTACTTCTACCTTCTCCTCGGGGTGCTCATGGCTTGATAACTTACACCTGGTTTGAAGTTAATTTAGTCGAGTTAGGTTATTGGAATTAGTTCTAATGTAATTTTTGAGTTAGATTTAAATTACATTTTAAATTGATTGTTATTTAATATATTAAAACTTAAAATTTTATAAAAATTAATAACAAATTATAAGATTTAACTTAAATAATATTTTTTGCATTGATATAATTTATTTTAAAATATATATTATAAAATATCTCATAATTTTTGCTTTATATTTTTAAAATTTTATGACTTAATACACTCTTTTGTATACCTTTTTAACATTTGTTTTACTATTTGTCTATCTCATATACTTAAAAGGATTATTAAGGGAGAAATCGTAACAATACTTACTTTTGACCAATAATAAAGCAAGTGTTAAAAAGAGTGGTTGCTAACATTTCTCGTAGATAATATTTAAATTTATAAATTTTATTTAAGTGTCCGTTTAGCTCTTAAAACTAAGTATGAAATTAGAGTTTAGAATTGAAATTGTGTCTCTTAATTCTAATTTTTATGTTTGGAATGTCATTTAGAATTTGAATTCTAATTTCTTAAAGCAATTCCAAAGAATTAAAAAATAACTAAGTTAAGTCTTTCTTAATTATTAGCTTATACTCTCTCTCTCTGCACATTTATATTTATTTTTCTCTCTCCCACTCTCAAAATTTATTTACGAGCAATTATATTTAATGAGATTCTATATTTATATAAAAAATTATATTTATATTTATATAAAGATTATTATAATAGCATTTTTCTAAAAAAATTCATGAAAATTTTTTTATGAAAAAATGACTATTATATTATAAAAAATTATTATATGAATATTTTTTTATTAATTTTATATTTCAATTCCAACTACATTATACAAACGAACCCTAAATGTTAAATTGACTTGAACCCAGTCCAATCACTAATCGAGCTATGATTAGATCAGATTTTTGAGTCTTAAAAATTGATCTGATGAAAATATCAGGTCAAATTTGAGTCATGTTAAACCCAACCCATAAAAAGTCCTGCCTTCTCTTGTGTCAACTGCAAAAATTGATAATATATTCTATTTCGAGCAAAGATAACATCCTAATAAATCCCAAAATATGGGGAAAAATCTTTTTCAATTTATAATATCCTTCTTTATCTCTTTTTCTTAATTAATGCGCTCTTTGATTCTCATTTCCATTTTTTACGTATGAATTTTTTTTAAGTATTTTCACTTGATATATAAGAGAGTAATTTTTTAGAGTTTGATCAAATGTTTAAATAAAAATTTTTTAATAATATTATTTTCATATACATAATTTTTAAAATTGAATTTAGAGTCACGTACTTAAAAGATTCAAATTCTTTCTATTTCAACTAACACAGTTGATTTTTAAATATAAATTATACATGTGTAACATAGTCTACTTAATTTATAAAGGAAACAAAATCGATTTAAAAGTGCCAACGCGGGTTGGTAATAGCTGTTAAGGATCGGTTTCCAAGCAAGAGATTTTTCTTGCATTAGTAGCACTTAATAAATTCTCATAATAATACTTATAATTTCTTCTAATTAAAAGTTTTGTTATATTCTTTACAAAATATTTCTAATATTCTACCTAATATTTAATGAATAAAGTATTAAATAAAAAATATATATTTAATATTTTGATAATATAAAAAAATTCATATTTTTTATTTAGTAATTAAAATAATTATTAAAAAGAATCATATTTAGAATTATTCCATAATTAATACTACTATGAACCTCACTGCAACATTTTTCTGTCACACTTATTTTTTTTTTTTCCACTATTTGTAAGCACTTTTGTATCTTTAATTTATTGAAAATTGATTGAAACTTTCAATAGTCAACTACGGAGGACTGGGGATTACTCTTACTTCGACCGAGTAATAGAAATATTCTTACGCAGCATTAAATATATCTGCTTTTATGAGTCTCATTTTTTACTTTTGTGGTGAGGGGTGCATGAACGGCTTTGGCCTGATTTAAACTCAATGTAATATTTTGATCAAATCATTTTTTTAACTTGAATTTGATCTTATCATGATCGAGTTTCAGTCAGGCTAATTTAATAATAAGTGGGTCTAATTTAGATTAATCTAATATATAAACATATAATGTATAAATTTAAATATTATATATAATTAAGTCATAAAATTATAGAAATAAAAAATTAAAATTAAAATATATTTTATAATATATATTTTAAAATAAATAATATTAAATAAATATGTTATCATTATATATAAAAATTATTAATTTAAGAAAAAGTCTTACTCTTTATAATTAATTGTTAAAAGATATAAATTTTAAAATAATTTAAAATACAGAATGAGTTGAGATGATTTAAAATACAACTTAAATAAAACTTAAAAATACACTAAATCTAATTTTTATAATCCAAACTTATTTTAATTAATTTCGGGCCGAAGGAGATTAATAGTACGGGCGAATAACCCATCATATCATATTGTCCCATAACAAAAAGCTTTTACTTCCCCTAGTAAGAAAAGCTTTTACAAGAAGTACAAGCAAGAGTCTCTAACAAAAGGAACTGTTACATATTCCAATAGAATGGTCCAACTTCCTTTAATTAAATTTGTTCAAATTGCTACCATTTTTATTGCTATACTTTTATATATAGTCAAGTTTTCAATAAAATCAATTTATATAGGAAAAATGATTTGGAAAATTGATTGAATGTTTCAAATAATTTTCTATTTTCAGTTTCTAAAACTTGTTTCCAAACAAACTATTCTTTGATTCTTTGAGTTTTAGTTATTTTGAGGATTACCTCACCTTCCTAGCTAGTTCCTTCTACCTTCTCCCCTTCCTCGAGTAAGAAAAAGCTTTTACTATATGTAAAAGCAAGAATCTCTCACAAAAGAACCCGTTACAGAAATTTCCATTACAATGGTTCAACTTCCATTAACTTTAGTCAAATTGCTACCATTTTTGTTAATATACTAACATGGTCGAGTTTTCTATATTTAGAAAATTAGGCAAATATTTGAAATAATTTTCTGTTTTTAGTTTGCAGAACTTGTTCCGAACTTAGTGTTTAGAACTTGCTTAACAACAAAGTTCAAAAACAATTATCAGAAATGATAGTTTTTCAAACACACTACAAAAACAGAGAAATAAAAACTTGTTTGGAAGAATTTGTTGGCAAGGCTCTGTAGCACGGAGAGGGATTGATGGTGGAGTTGGTTGAATGTCTCAGATTGGGGTTGAGGAGGGAGGAGCAGAGGCAGAGACATAAGGATGGGAAATTATTGGGAATGGGAAGGTGCAGTCAAAGTGGTTGATAGAGATGGTGGAGGTGATGTGAGTAGAAGCTTTTAGCTAAGTTTCATTTTTTTTTTCCCTTCAAAAGCATGTCAAGCTTAATACTGCAATGTTCTACGTGAAGTATATATTAGTGGCATGTGTTAATTAAAATAAATAGTTGATTATATAATTTAAAATATCACATCCATAAAAAATGAATAGGTTTTTAGTTGATATATTAATCCACTAAGTATATTGAATACGTTGCAAGAAAAATTATCAATTTGTTCTCTTTTCGTTTTCATTTTGCAAAGTCCTACTAAAATTGCCTTAAAGATCCAATTATTTGAAATTCCAATTAGTATTGACACGAATAAAATTGTCATCAAATATGTACTTCAAAAAGCTTTCTGGTGCAGCAACAATTTGCTGGCGCCAAAGCAAAAAAAGGTTATCAAGGAGTTTCACAGAGATTGGGTGGGTGAAATGAACAAGATTGGTAGAAGTTGATGATCATGGTGTGGCAGATGTAGCTGAGGTTTCCATGGATCGAAGAATGGAGCTCAGATACCATGTAAAAGTTAGAGAATCAGTGGTAAAAGAAGAGAAAAAGAAGATTGACCTGAAACTGAATTATTGCCATTAGGTGACGAAAAATGTTTTTCACATACCACTTTTTTTATACTAGTTTTTATACCACTTGATGTTATCATCTAATTTAACAATAATTATTACTTGATATTAAGTTAACTATTACTTGATGTTAATGTATTTACAAAATAAGTTAAAGAATTTATTTTTTGAGAGAAAGTTCATTTGAAAATTCTGAATAAGTTACTATCTAACTTGAAAATAATTATCATCTTATATCAATGTACTTATAATTAAGATTTAAGGATATCACAAAGTCAATGAAAGAATAATTTTTTTTATGTTCATTTAATGAGTCTGAATTAGTTATTACCAAACTTAAAAGTAATTATTATATGATATTAAGTTAATTATTAGGGGGCGTTAAGGTGTTTCTAAAATAAGTGAAAGATTTTACATTTTGAGAGAATACTCATTTGGGGTTTTGAATGAGTTAACATAAAAATAATTATCATATTATATTAAATTATTTACTATTAAGTTTTAAAGTTATTACAAAGTAAATGAAAGATATTTTTTTAAGAAAAATTATTATGAAGGTTTGAATAGTTACAATCTAACTTAAATATAATTATTATATTATATTAAGTTACTTACTATTATATTTGAAGAATTTTACAAAATAAATAAAAGGTGATGTGAAAAGTAATATAATATAAATGGTGTTAAAAAAACCAGGATTGTTATGTCCCTATAATGAGATACATAATTTATACATAGATGAGTGTTAGCCAACTAGTAACTAACTCAACTAAGCTTAACCGCTTAACAACAGAAACCAACTCAGCATATTACACAAGTGCATACATTCCCAAACAATAAACAAAATAAGGAGAAATACTTGTGTTGACTTTTTTTACTTTGTAAATTAAATAAATTAATAAATTATATATTGTCACTTTTAATATAAAATAATTGTGTGATATGTAAATTTAATCAATTATTCAAATATTAATTTATTTAGTCTACGTTACTGTCTACAAAGTATTTCTTCCGAAACAAGAGCCAAAATCATGGTCCGAGCATGATACCATCCATACTTCCAGTCCAGCCATGTTGCTTGATACCAATGCAATGCCCACGGAGAGCACAGCACAAATCAAATGTATATAATAATATTGGTAGCTTTCAAAGCTTCAAGTACAAAAGGAAGAAAACCTTCATTGGAAGGAGGCTTCTGGAAAGACATCCTTTCTGTGATCAATATCAGCCCGGTTGTCTCTGATGGCATGCTTGAATTCAACTTGAAGAAGTGCAGCTACGTCTTTCACGCCTCCAAATTGGGTCATAGACTCCATCTTTTTCTCCCTTAAGATGTCATGAGTAGTTTGGGATCAACGATAACAAACTGAATGTGGAGAATTAATGCTCATGCTCTGGGTGCACATCATTGACTGAATATGAGAAGCAGCGCAAGAGCTTGCTATATATAATGGCAGAAGCTTTTTTAGACATAGCAAGAAGAGCCTTGATGATGAAAGAGATGGCAGTCAAAGCCATCCCCCACCTCTTCTTGCAGTTCTTGGCATGCACATATGTGGTCAAGCATGGTAATGCTAATGGTCAACAAGACTAACCTAACAAACACACAAAAGCTGAGGATGGTGTGTAATAAGACCAATGACGGAGTCAAAAATTTAAAATAGTGAGGCAAATTATAAATATTTCATATATATTTTTAAAAAATTTATATTTAGACATAAAATATAATAAAAACAAAAAAAATAAATTTATAATTGTTCTTTGTAATTTTTTAATATTTTGAGAACAAAGAATTTTTTTTTGCAATTTATATTATCATATATTTTCTTTTCTTCGTACGTAATCAAAGAATAATTTAAAAATTTATGTATGATCATGTGATTAAAAATTAGAATTAAAATATTTGTAAAATACCAAATCAACTATTTATTTTAATATGGGGACAAATTTAAAAATTTATAAATTATAGAACCATAAAATCATAAATAATAAAAGTTATATATATAATTAAGAAAAAGTTTCACTCAAATAAGGCATATGCATGTCTCCACGTGACTACATTTGGGTCCGTCCCTAAATGGGACTTAGTATAGAAAGAATGGGATTCAAGGATGAGTCTGTACGAAGTTGAAGACTACATGTAATACTTGAAATTTTGCTGTAGCTTGTTACTGACAGCATGAATTTTTGTTTTATAACAAAATAAAAATTCATTAAAATAAAAACCTAACGACATGTACAAAAAAAAAAGACTTAGTGGTACTTATAATTTTAAAAAATATTTATTAATAGAATATATATATATATATATATATATATATAATTTTCACTTAAAATTAACCTATAATTTATAAATTTATTTCTGATCGATAAATTATTAATGACAAATATTTTATTGTAAAATTATTGTTTGAAAAGAGTATAACATCTTTTATTTCAATAGATTTAAAATTTTTATTATTTAGTTAAACTTATACATGCGATCGATATGAGATAACTAAAGTTAAATATTCAAATCTATCATAATAATATATATATTTAAAAATTTTAAATTCAAATTATTTATATCTATCCAAAATATCACAAATCTAGCTAATATCTAAAAGATTAGATCTGGTTTCAAGTTTGATCACAAAACCACTTGGACAAGTGGATATCTCAAGCATTTCAAATTAAGCATCTTCGTTTTGGGAAGGTGGAGTTATGGTCACTATAAAAAAGAGGTCTTATGCAAAGCATATAGCAATAAATTAGCAAAATAATGGAATCTGATACTCAGAACGTTGTCTATTGTTGACCAAATTCTTTCAATCAAGATCATTCAATAAATAAAAAAAATGCTTTCAATCAAGATCATTCAAAAACTGCCTTTAGCAAATTGCACATATCTCTAATATAATCACGTTGCAGAGAATCGATACTGAGGTTTCCCCAAATCAGGATCCAGCAAATCTATACAGTCCAGAGGAGCAAATTATCATGCCGATGAGCGTGATACGTGATGCACTATCCATTTCAAAATATTTGTTGCTTTACAGAAATTATATTATTTTAATTTATCTGTACTTTTAAAAAATAAGGAAAATATTACTTTTTTTAACTTTATAATTATTTTTTCGTATATCCATTAAATGAAATGAGAAAAAAAACATTAATGCTGAGAAAATATTTTGAGTAATTTAATGAAGAATGATTTGGTCAAATCTATGATTGAAACTATTTAATAATTTTCTTAATTTTTATATAATTACCTTAAAGTATAGATATTTTAAAACAATAGGAGGGAGTAGTACTTTAAATTGTCATAGTCTCTTCTATAGTGCTATTCTTTATTCCACTTATGCTTGCCACTTGTTACAGGCTGTCCAACCAATAGGACGGGAGATTCTTTGACTCTTCAATAAATCTATTTATATACACATCATTTTATATTTATAATTTTTACATATTATTTTGTCATCAATACAAGAATGCGAGCGATCTACATTAAGGTTATGTTTGGTAAACAATATAAGGAGAACCTGATAATATTAGTTAATACTATCAGACCTTATAAGGTGTTTGATATTTTAACCTAATAATATAATCAAATCAGATCAAATATTTTTATCCTATTCTAATATGATTACTCTATCATTCCCCTACCCTCCTGATTAAACCTGATATGATATTTCTTCCTATCCTACCCCTTAACTTCGTCCCTCTAAATCCAAGTCTTTCATTCTCTGCCAAGAACCTCATCCTCATCACCTAGAACAACCATTGTCCCTCTCCTTCCCTAGCCAACAAACCCCTCTGCCACCACCAAACAGACCACCTCACCATTATTGTCCAAGCTAGCAACACCAGGTGAAAGGCTTATTTTTTCCTAATTTTGCAACCACCGCCACTGAGCCTCCATCGCGCCTCCTCTCGTTGCCCCTAGAGTCGTTGCTTGCAACGTCTGCCTGATCTAGACCACCCATCAAGCAAACTCCTTGAACCCGTTTCGCTTCCTGAATCACTGACCAAACCTTCACCCATGACGAAACCGTGACGTCACCACCAGCAGCCCATTTGTCCCTCTCCACGCAACCACCGTGTCGTCGCTCGCAACATCCACTAGACCTCAAAGAGCCAAGCCCCACCAAAGCCCTTGTTTCTGCCATTCTGCTTCACTCCACCCCTATTTCAAAACTACACCCTTGTTGTTCTGCTATTTTTCCATTCTGCATCACTGTCGCTGGATAAAGAACGACTCTGGTCGCAGGTGAAAGGTTGTGTGGCTGCTGGCGCACGGCACACGAGGTAAGGACAACTGGATGCAGAGCCGTCAAAATGGGCCAAGCACGATGGGCCGGCCCGAATAGCCCGACAAAATGAACGAGTTGGACTAACAAAATGCCATCCCAAAATTAAAAATAGCCCGAATGGACCAGCCCGCAATGGGCTGGGCCAGCCCGACCCGTTTACATTGAAAAGAGACGGGCTGGGCTGACAAAATGCTAACCCGAAACTTACATGACCCGATGTGACCCAGCCCAAAAATGGCCCGGCCCGGCCCATTTTGACAACTATAGATGCAGGTGGACTGCGGACAGCAGTGTTGACGCTCAGCTTCGTCATCAGAGAGAAGACGAGGAATGAAGTTTAGGTGTTGTGGTACTGGTAGCCTATGAGTTCGCCTTGTCGGTGCCTGTGTGTCATTATGAAATTCTTTATTTAATTTGAGTTCATTTTGAAGTTTTAGTTTGTATTTTATGGAACAAACTAGAGATATAAAGTTTTGATTTGATTGTGTTTAAGATTAGGATTTGATAGGATTTTGTCTGAGCGAGGAAGCAATTTAAGCATCAGCAAACAAATAGTATATATGGCTGTAATGGGCATTTTGTGTTTGGTTGATATTATGCACAAAAATTTGAAGAGAAAAGGAGGATGGTTGAGAATGTGCTCCAGAGGAATTCTGAGATTTAGGTCATTGTGATGCACAGTTGATTAGGATGGTCTGTGTGGTGTGTGGAGGAGGTAGTGAGAAAGGTGAATAGTAGTATAGTCATATTAAATAGTTATATATGTTGTCAAATTAATTATACTATTTGTACTAAATGTTTGATAGTATAAGAGCTTATCAACTTGTTTATACTATCAGACTTTATCCTATTATCTAATATTATCATATTTTATATTATCATGTGTACCAAACCTAGTCTAAAAATATGTACAACAAGCATTTTTCTTATTTGTTTTACCTTTAAAAAAAGTTGGATGTTAGTGCTAATAATTTTGTCCCATTACTAACAATGGTACCACTAACATTCAAATTCGTTGCTTTTTTTTTCAAGTAAATACATTCAATTATTCAAATTGCATTAGAAAAATATTAAATAGTGAGAATTTTTTTACTAAAATGAGTTACTATTATTATTGAATTTTAAATAAATAAGCCGTCTCTACTATTTAACTTGTTCAACAATTACGTTTAAATCTTAACAAATTATGCTATTTTTGCATTTTCAGTGTAACATTACTCATTGCGATTGTCAAAAAAAAAAAAAACAGTACTCATTGCGATGAGTTTATTGCATAAACCTGGAGAATTTCTCGTAATGTATATCATGCCCGACAACTTAAGAGCCAATGGCATCATGCACGTGCGCTGGACTTGACCGATTCCAAAATTAAATTGTTCTTCGGAGAATTTCTACAGCCAGGTGGTGTATCACTTACGCGTATTTTAATTTATTTATTTTTTTAATCTGATTAAAAATAGGCTATTCATACCACAATTTATTAAAAAAATCATAAAAATATTATTTATAGCATAACTTAGAAAATTAAGATAAATGAGATTCAAAACCCTACATTGACAATTTTGCACCACAGGAATTTGGGAATTAATATTTTGTTTTTATGGGCATCAATACTTAAAAATAGTTATAAAATATTTATTAATTATTATTTTTAATGATTTTTTATATATTATATATATTATAAAATTAACAATCAATAAATATTTGTTAATTATGCAACCAATATATATCTAAGAACTCACATGAGTATATAATAGTCATAAGAGTACTCTCCACAAGTTTTTCCAAGTCATATTTGCATCACTATGTGGAAGTGTCTTTTAACCAGATTGGTGCGGCCTATATACTGTCATTTTTTATGTAACAAATTGCACACCAATTTCGGGTCAAGAATATTGGTTAGATACAATCTTTTTTAAAATAGTGACTACAAACTTTTTATATATTATCACTTAGTTAGTATAAATGATATAAAAATTAAGTTGATTACTAGAATCATCGCCAACCTTTATTTGTTCAAGTATATATATTATTTTTTCTATCAGTCAAGTATATATTATTATGAGAAATTATTTTGTAATTATAAAATATATAATTTTTCCGTTGACTAATAAAAATACGCAGTTAATTTGATCAAATTTATATAGTAGATCTAAATTTTAAAATACTAAATCAACTATCTGTTTTTTTATAAGTTCAATGTATAAATTATCAAGTACATCATATTTTTTAATATTTTTAAATAAATATTATAGAAGTCCTTTGCATCTCTGTATCAGAATTAGAAGCTTTTTCAATTGAGATTAACCTATCTCAAATGCAGGCTAAAGTAAAATATATGATGAAACTGTAATGTACGAGTTTGTCATGCATATAATATTTTATTATTATAGTATTAGTCATTTAATAATATTATTTTAAAAATAGAATAATTTTATCAAATAGTATTGGAAAAATTAAGATAATATTCCATATATTAATATTGTTTTATTAATTAATATATTAACTATATTGTGAAACATGTATTTTTTTTAGGAAAATTTTTTTTTTAAAGAAAATTGAAATGCATGTTTAAGTGTGTTTTATATATTTTAGATGCTCATAAGAGTTTTTGTAGTGAATTTGAATAGTTTTATCATATTTCCATGTATGCTATCATTAAAGAAGGTCAATTGTTAGAGATATAAAATTAATCATAAATATTTTTCTTAACTGTTTAAGTTTTTGAGGATGTTGATTTTTGATATGATATCTCAAAATCTCTAAGTAAAGTACACGTGTGTATTGTCCATACTTCAAAATCAATCATAAGCAATTACTTGGTCAGCAACTTAAATTTTGAAAGAATTGATCTTAGTAGTGACGGATTCAGAAATTTTTTTTATTGGGGTATATCTTTTTTATTTATCAAATAAATAATTTTTATCTAAAAATTATGATATTTGTTATGCTTTTTTTATATGTACTATTAATGTGATTATTATTTTTTAGTGTTTATAAATGTTAGTTTATTTAAGAGAAATTTATATGTACTCATCTAAGATTGATTAATGATTTACACATAAATATAATTCTATGCAAGAAAATTAAAATTTATCTAATTAACTTTATATTTAGATAAAATCTTCTCAAGTTTTATAGAGAATAAAAATAATATGTTATATATACAATGATAGATATTTTTTTTAATGGAGGCATGTGCCCCAAACCCACCAACGTGGGTACGTCCCTGGTCCTTGGTAGATGCCAGAGGAAAATAGATAGATTACATTCCTCATAAGAGAACAAATTATTAGAGGTAGTTGGACTGAGGGTTTTGTCTTGTGCTTCATATTGTTCATTGCATGAGTTGATTAATTGGTACTGGACCGTCCTATTACTAAGCGCATTTTCCATGTAACCGTTTGCAAATTTCAAAGTCTAATTAACAAACTATAAAACAGACATAGAGAATGGCTTAAAACGAATTTAATAATGAAATTTATTTTCATCTTGCTTAAATACAGGGAGCGTGGCAGTCTACTTTTAAGTTCTATAAGAGCATATATTGAAATTGCACAAAAATTGCAACTCTATCTTTCTCTACAATTCTGTTTCTCTCCCTAATTAATCCTCTAGAATCTTCAACTTATATAAAGATACAAAATATTGACAATTTCTTATTTATAGATTGAACTTGCAAACTTATTCTTCAAAAACTTAAAGAATCAACCGATGCCATATCTTCTCTTTTTATTGCTGTGGAGACATGAGTCTTTTAACCAATATATCTAATGCTTCCTTCATCCACCAATGCTGACAAACTTCTCTTGCTTGAGCAACACTCATCTACATAAAGTGATCACCAAAAAAAAAATCAGAAATTTTTTGCAGGTATACATAATTTTAAACTAATTAACAAGCAAAATAAGAATAGCACTTAAACATACCCATATTCTTCTCCGCAAATTTTTCTCAGGCCATAGATCAAGTTGTTCCTTGACAAACAAGGGGAACATGTGCCCTTCATAGTATATGCCATGTCTTTTGCTAATGAAACTCCATTGGCCCAATTCACACTGCCATATGAATAGCAAAATTATATGTCAGTTTCATTTGAAACCAAATCTTTTTAGTTTTGTTTAAATCTTTTAGCAGCTAGAAAGAACAGAAGAAAATATTAGAGTGAAGTGCTTAATGTATTTCAGAATTTAGAAGTACATCCAATACCTCAACGATTCCTATGACTCCTGCTTCTTCAAGGGACTCCCTGCAAGCTGCTTCTTCTACGGATTCATCAAGTTCCCATCCTCCCTGAGATCAGACAAACCGGATGTTAATTTTGTATGAACTAATTACCAACGGATCGATACAAGAAGCTAAAGTCTCCTTCAAATTGAACTATTTATGAGCAATGAACAAAAAAGCACCTTAGGGAACATCAATCCTTGACCTTTCTGTGAACTAACCACTAGTACTTCCAATTCGTTGCTCATATTACCATCTATATCTTCTTTATATCTATAAGGTATGCATCTGCACAAATAGACATTATAATAACCGATTCAATTAATGAAACCAAAACAAATAATTATATGAATGCAATATAACGAAGGAATTGGGCTGAGGATAACTATGATTAAACAAATGATAGAGTCATCAATTTGCATCTATTATATATTATATGAGTGTGACTAAGAAAGACCCTTTTCAATGAATGTATGCCTAAACAAATATCGGGAACTAAATGAAAAAGGGCGCCACCAGGCACCTACCAATTTCAGTTGAAAAATTAACCCACGTGGAAAACAAAGAAAACTTTTTGCAGACACAAAATAAAACCCTACAAATTTAAGTAACCAGAAATCAAAGAACTAATCTAGTACAGAAGGACCTGAAAATGAACCTACCCCACAACTTGGCGGCCACCCATGTTGTTGTATCTCTGCAACTCCCTTCCTGAGCGAGATACCAAGCAAACCATCTCCCAAAGACTAAATTTTCACTCACACCAGAGACAAAATTGAAAGGAAACACAAACAACCAACAAAGAAAACAAGAATAGAAAAGACAGTTTAGAGCGGAGAGGAAAAATAGGAGAGGGATAAAAAGAAAAAGGTGCAATCAATGTTTATGATCTATAATTGATTGGATACGGTAAAGAAGAAAGGGTGGAGAGAAAGAGTGACCCAAAGGAAGCTATATATAGAAAGAAAACCTTGAGAAACATAAGAAACGCGTAATTGTCGCCTTCCTCGACGTATCTATCAGCATACGGAATATATAATTATTTTTTTTGGTAAACGGAATATAGAATATTATAATATTATTATAAATATAATAAATAATAAAAAGAGGTTAAGATTGAGGCTTCTGTGTCGTTTCGCCAACAAACTATTTGCCATTTGGTGTTGCATTTGCACTGTATTGTTAAGTCAACATTAGTTACTTGCTGCTGCTGTGCTAAGTCTAAGATCCAGATCGGCTGCAAAAAAAGAATACAAAGTAGTGTGATTTGTTTTTTCTTTTGGCTACGGAATCCTCATATTAGCCTACACGGCCTGATAGAATTATGATGACCAAGTTGACTTTGGAGAAACACGCGCATCCCTCCAATATGCAGCATATGCATGCCCCTGACTCGACTTTCATGATTGCACCCAGGTAGATTAGAGATGGAGCAAATAAATTTTAAATGCATAAAGAAAAAAAAATTATCAAACAAATAACTACAAAATAGTTACAATTTAATTATAAAATTTAGCTAAAAAAACTTATTTAATAGCAAATTTTTAGCTAACTTAGCTACGGATTAGTTACAAAATATTTTCGTAACTAAATTTCGATTGCATAAAACTTTTTTTTTACCAAATCACCATCTTTAATCCCTTACCCTAACGTGCGCGCCCAGCAGCCCTTCCCTCCCATTTTCCTAAATCTCAAATTCTCAATATCTATTCTCAAATTTCTCTCTCATATTCTCAAATCAAGCGACGCTTAATCTCCCACTTACATCTGTCGCCTGCCGTGCCATGATCTGCACCGCTCATCCCAAATCTCTAACTTCGCCTCATCCCTTCCTTCTCAGCACTTCGTCGCTGCTCACACCACCATTGGCGTCAGTTGCAGCAACGTCCACCGCTACAGTAACTCAATCCCAAATGTGAGTTAGGGTTTATTTTTCATCTTCTTCTCTCTGCATCTGCTATCATTTCATAAATTTTTCTCATTATTATTCTATGGATCTGCTTGTGGTTTTAATGCTCTATTTGCACAAATGATGACGAGACAGAGGTCAAAGGAAAAACAAAACCATGTGAAGTTGACTCATTGCTTGACCTCTCAGTTCAATCACTTCAGAACCTCTGCAAACTCGATCCTCTCCCAATACAAACCCCTTGCTCTGCTTGTTGCTTCTCTCCTCTCTTTCCTTCTCACCCACACCATGCATTGTTTATTTTTTTAAAAAATAATTAATAATAATATGTGGCAATTATTCCTTTGGCATTTTGTTAATTAATTTGATTTGTAATATGTGTTTTGGATCAACAAATTGGATGCTAAAAAGCAGAAGGTCGAGTGTAGTGTAGTTTTATTGGATTGAAACTGAAGTTTGGTTTTGTGTTGTAAATCGAGTCAACTTCACATGACTTTGTTTCTTCAAAATTGAACTCTAATTATTTTGTTTGTTGTGATTAGATTGGCAAGCCACATGGTGGTTTTCGACCAACACCACCTTCCACAGGTGTGGGTACAGAGGAGTAACAGCACCTACTTGATGCAAATTGTCATAAAATAAGTTGTCAATCTTGATCTATCTCATATAGTCTTCTGTTATCTGCACAAAGCTACTATTGCATAATTCCTTTCAAAGATTAACTAAGTGTACTTACATATTTCATACACTTAGACTACATCAATAAAAATAAGTACTCTTTCCTTTTACTTGAAGATTGTATTTAAAATCTTATAAAAAAAAGCCAGTTTGCTTCTGATAAAGAATGTTCCATTACATGTTTTCAAATAGAAGTTCAAGTGATCTTATAATAGTTACTTTGTGTTCCTGGTAGCAGCAGCTTGTTATATAGTAAAAACTTGACTGAGAATATTCCTTTGGATATCACCAAATTGACTAGTCTGGTTGAACTGTAAGTCTTATCTTGCTTTCTAATTTTTCTAGAATGAAGTTGTTGATATCTCATGTTTGGCTTATAAAACTTATATTGTGGTAGTTGTAACACCCTAGTACAATATTCTCGATATAACTTATATATAGACATAAAATATTAAACGTGTTACTTCTATTCGTACTATCTTACTAATCTCATATAATTAAAGAATTATATTAGAGAGTCATAACTAAAAGTTATACACATAAACAGCTATAGTCCCGAAGGTAAAGTGTTATACATACAAGTTTTACATTCTCAAAGCTAACATAATTAAATACATCATCTTTTTCTATAAAAGAAACAAATAAAACTAAACTACATTTGCTCTTCTATTACTTTATCTTCTTACTTTTTGAAGGGTCTTGACCTGCTATTACCATAAAAACATAAAAAAGGATGAGAACATGCAATTCTCAGTAATATTCATACATTACATGGCATTATACGATGTAAACTGCATACATATCAGAAATAAACTATATCAACATTATACAATTATCCATACAACTGTATAATATATCAAAGTTGTCTCACCTCTACTTAACCTTATAAGTCTCGAACTTAAACACAATAGATTATGGTTGTTACTAGATATCTAATCTCTATTCAATATCACTAAAACATTGACATGTTACTATTATGTAAAGGTTCGCTAACACAACGCATAATCTATAAGCCTAAGTCCCTTACTCATATGATAAGAACAACTATCTACACAGTTATAACATATCACAACTAGTTCATTCATAAAGATCTCAACTAGTAGAGAACCTCAAAACATCAAGAATATCATCTTTGAAAATTTATAGAACTCATGTCGCGGCACAGCGTTCTCACGCCACCGCGTGCTGCTCTTGGGTGCTATTGTTGTGAAAAATGCTTTATTTCAAAAGAATAAATGTTCCACATTGGTTGAAAAATAAGTTTTTGAAGAGGTTTAAAAATAATTTAGTTTTATCCGAGTTTTGACCTGGTCATATTCCAACGATCGTATTCCAACGGTCATATTCCAACGGTCATATTCTAACCGACATATTCCAACGGTCATATTCTAACGGACATATTCCAACGGTCATATTCCAATGGTCATATTCCAACGACCAAAAACTGTTTTCTATAAATACTATCCTTTATTAAGTTTTATAGTTAGAACTTCCTCTTCATCATTCTCCACTTCTATTCTCTTTCTTTACTAGGTTACGTGACTTAAAATCTCTTGCAGTTCTTGAAGCTCACAAACAGAAGAGCTGCAAAGACTGGGGATTTTCATCTATACCAAAATAATTCTTGAGGGCAGTGCTTTGCACGCTACAGGTTTTCACGATTTTGCTATTTCATTTATTTGCAGGTTTCAGTTAAGGCTGCACGGGTTACAACAATCTCAAGGATTAAGGAACCACAATTCGCCACCCTCTCAGCAAACAATGAGTTTTACAATAATCTCAAGGATTATTGCTGCACGTCAATACTATTCATACAATGTTTAATTTTACCCGTTCGTATATTTTTTTATTATTTTTCCTACAATCTCTGTGATACTGATATAACTTATTTTAAATATGAGATTTTTATGAGGAAATGGGTAACACAGTGGAAAGGGAAAGAGAAGCTCGTGGTTTTGGACGTAGGGGCAGAGGTGCAAACGGCGTTACGTGGGTTCATGCGCTGGTTTTGGGTGGTGTTTGTTGTTGTGGTGCTTAGAGGTCATGTGTTCTGTGAATGAGACAAAGATTTTCTTTGGAAAATGTTTGGCTTAAAGGAGATCAAAGTTGCAAAAGCAAAAACACACAAAACCCTCAAACTCGTTTTGGAGAGTAAGAAGAGACTAAAGTCGTCACTACTCCACCGTCTTGTCATCGTCACCACCGTGTTTTTTTTTTTTTTTTTTTGTTTCTATTAAATTAAAAGGAAAAAGAAAAATAAGCACATTTAGAGTAAGATTAATGTTAATGGTGAAACCGTGTGTAAATGAGGGTAATGCACTAATTTTGTGATATGTGGTTTTGTTGTTTAATTATGTTTTGAATTTATGTTAATGACTTGGTATAAATATATTAAAGTGTGGGGGTGTCTAACTAAAATTCTTTACGTGAACCAAGAAAGAGACATTGTGGTGCTTCTAATTGTGTGAAATAATTTTTAGAAAGACAATTTTGTTTATATCTCTCTCGGATAAATTCATTTTTATGTTGAAATTGTTTTAAATTCAAAATCATGATTTAATGATATTAGAAGTGAGTTAAAAGGCTACTTAGTTTAGAATATGATCTAGTAGTGGTGCATCACAATCTGAATATGCTCAAATATTGGTAGCATTTATATACTTGATTTTGCATGTGTTATAAATTGAATGAGTAAATATATACATATAATCCTTATAATGGTTTATGTAGAGTTTAAAAATTAAAATAGAGCATTTGAGTGCTTCATATAATGTCTTACATAGTATCACATATATCCTTGTTATTTTTGAGTTATTATTAACTTGGCTATGTGACATGCATAGTTAATTATATATGTATAGAGTGTGATAACCATGATCTAGATGTACATGATCAAGTATTTGATGATATTTGCATGAATGAATTCCATGTCTCTATTGCACTATGAGATTAGTTGAGATTGATGAGACTATGGACCAAGAGCCATGGTGTTGAATTTGAGGTGTGGACATGATAATCATAATGCTAAATAAATCATTGATTCAAATAAGACAAAATCCATAAGTGGGTTTATTTTTAACCTCAATGGAGGTGATGTCACTTGAAGTCATTCAAGTATACCTGTATAGCCGATCTAAAATTGAGGTCAAGTTTATTAACTTGGTAGGATCTGAGGTTGAGTGGCTAAGAAATCTCTTAGCAGATATTCCTTTTATGGAAGAAACCTGAAGACATAGATTCTTCAGAGTCTGTGATTGCCAAAATGGCAAATAGTAAGAGCAAACAAAATTGTGTATAATGAAAAATGACATATATGTATATACGTCACAATTCTGTGAAGTATATGCTAAAAGATGGAATTAAATCTATTAATTATGTGAAGTGGAAATTTGGCCAATCCTCTGACAAAATCTCTGTGTAGAAAATGAATAAATACCACATCGAGGGGAATGGGACTTAAGCCAATTTGAAATAGACAGTGATGGTAACCCAACTTTTATGAGTGGAGATCCCATAAAAAAAGTTCATATGGGTAATAATAAGTCACTTGTTAGCTCTGCTAGCACTGTGTTTGTCCCTTCCTATGGTGTGAGAATCATGAGAAGTGCTAGACTGCATTTAATGTGAGGATAAGTTAAATGCTTTTAATTAATTTCATATCCCTTACGGGTGGTGTATAAAGTGCAGTATACACTTGATGAAATCACCTATATGAGTGTGGAGTGGGGCCGCTCGTATGAGATAATAGCATAGTCTTTAGAGCACTCATGAACAACCAGGCACGCACATGGCCGAAAAGTGCAAAATTGCGTTAACAGCAAGAGATAAATGAAGGTGTAAATGTGATCAAGTGGGATTCTAATTTACACGAAAAATGTTTTGGTTCATAGAAGTTTAAACTTCACTAATTACATTGTAAGTTAAAATCCTATTTATCTAGGTCTGGTTCATAGTCTAGAAGACATCAGATTCGAAACGTTTGCACTCATGATGTAACCTAGATTCTATTTTTAAAATTATTGATTTGATTTAATATTCTTTTGAAATATGTGGGGGATTGTTGTGAAAAATGCTTTATTTCAAAAGAATAAATGTTCCACATTGGTTGAAAAATAAGTTTTTGAAGAGGTTTAAAAATAATTTAGTTTTATCCGAGTTTTGACCTGGTCATATTCCAACGATCGTATTCCAACGGTCATATTCCAACGGTCATATTCTAACGGTCATATTCTAACGGACATATTCCAACGGTCATATTCCAACGATCAAAAATTGTTTTCTATAAATACTATCCTTTATTAAGTTTTGTAGTTAGAACTTCCTTTTCATCATTCTCCACTTCTATTCTCTTTCTTTACTGGGTTACGTGACTTAAAATCTCTTGCAGTTCTTGAAGCCCTGTCAAATAGGAAGAGCCTGCAGTACTCTGGGGGATTTTCGTCTATACCGAAATAATCCTTGAGGGCAGTGCTTTGCACGCTACAGGTTTCACGATTTTGCTGTTTCATTTATTTGCAGGTTTCAGTTAAGGCTGCACGGGTTACAACAATCTCAAGGATTAAGGAACCACAATTCGCCACCCTCTCAGCAAACAATGAGTTTTACAATAATGCAGAATGCACGCATGCCTCGGCGTGGACTTGTCACGCCGCGACGCGCAGGTGCTTTTTTGCAGAATTCTGCAGAAAATCACTGTCATGCACTATTTCATTGACCTAAATTCACTTCCTATGATCTGAACTTGGGTCCTAGGTGAATTGTAACTTCACCAACACTTCCTAAATATGTTATAATACTTTTACAACCTATTAGCTCACTTAAACTTGGATTAATTCTCAAATTCACCTACCAAATTGTTCATGGCTTAAGTTTCCACTTTAGGGATTAATTGACCATATCTAATGTCTAATTCAATTCTTATGCTCTCATTAATCTATGATAGCTAATTTTAATCAAAGACAACAAGAGTCAAACAAAGAAAATAGATTTCCACACTTTAAAACTCATTTTCTTCATCTAATGACCTAACTTTGATCAATAGAAAGAATGAAGAAAAGGTAAGATTGAAGGTTAGAAAACCCCTATCTCAAATGGTTTGTGATGGTGGAAGATCTGTCTTCGCCTTTCCTTTAGCCTTCTTGCTCTTTTTCTCTTCCTTCCCCTTAGCTTTCTCTTATTTTCTCCCTTGTTTCTCTGGTGTAAACTAAGCTTCTATTTTCATGGGAACAAAATGAGTAAGGTGAGATGAAATATCAGGAAAACAAAGTCAAATATAAGGGCTTTCACCCGTATACCTCTTGTCTCACTAAAGTACTTATCTGATATTTCTTGAACTATTAAGAACACTTAGATTTAATTAAATCAAGTTTTTCAAATTTTAACAACTTTAAAATAAATACTAAGATTTATTAAAAATATTATTTCACCATTATCGTATTTTTTCATATCTACTGTTAGTTAATCGGGCATTAAAGGCACAACTAGTATGCCTAAAAATATCAAACTGACTCTGATTATTCTCAAATTTTAACTACATCCTCTTACACCTATTTGTGACTTAGAAACAAATTCTCTAGATTCATTTCCCTCAGATTAGCCATTTATGCTACTATATGAGTCATTTTAAGCTACTTTTTACACTCTGAGTTGCAACAAAGTGCCTAAACTAACTCAACTTACCACAATAATTAACAAACATGTTAAATAAGTGTTATATTACCTTAGTAACCATAAACTAGTATAACATGCTAAAAAGAGGATGTTACATTTTCAGATATGAGGAAGGCATTGTCTCATGATGTTGAGAAGAAGTCTATCATCCCTCTTAGATGGTCAAGCGAAAAGATAAGAATACAATATTGCATTTGGGAAATGGAGGATATGAATCACACAACAAAACAAAAAAATGATTTAATGTGAGTAACAAGAGAGGTTGAGGTGAAAATGGAAATTAGAATAGCATATTATAACCCATGATTTTTTTCATCTTTTTTAAGATTTCATACTGTAAATTAGAATAGCATACTGTAAATAGCGTGTTGCATAGCCATAATGCTATGTTTAGAGAATTTCAAGTATAATTGTGTCCTTGTAGGTACCAAATGAAGGTAATTGAGCTCTATCGCCTAATGACCCAAGAAGATCATGGGATGGAAGTAACACTCATCAATCAGTGGATATTTCAAGTCCTCATTATTTAATTTTCTAATTGCTTCCAAATGAATTACTATTTAGGATGTTATTTCTTAAATCTTTTAAGACTTATTTGTAATTTAGAATTATTTGACTTGTGTACTCATGTTACTATTTAGGATATTATTTCTTAAAACTTTGATGACTTATAATTTGTAGTTATTGAGCTAATGTACTCATGTTAAATTAGATATTTGGTTAATTAAATTAATGAGTATTTCTTTTTACATTTTATTAAGCAAAATTATTATGTTTATATTTGTGGGTTTTGACGAACAAGAATTGTCATAATAAACCTTAAAAATAGCTTGCATTGCGTTAGTCATGGCAGGTTTAAATAATCACCATTTAGCGTATTAAGGCGGTTAAGAACCGCCACAATCTTCGAAGTAAACCGCGTATTGTTATATAAATTATAGCGGTTTGAAACCGTCATTTTATATACAACTAAACCATATTTTTTAGGTGAATTATGACATTCATAAACTGTCATTTTATGCTAAAATTATGGTAGTTTGAAATTGCTATTTTATACACAATTAAACCGTAATTTTACAGTAGTCAAAACTACTGATTTATGCGAAAACAAAATTGCTGCTTAAAACATGATAACTGGCGGACGCAAGTATGTTTGTTTTGGAAACCTTCATTAAGGAGAAAAATGGCAGTTATAACTGCTATAATATGCAACAAATAATTGTCATTTTAAACATTTGTTTTGTAGTGGGACTAACTTTGATTGATTAATTATGCTTATTGATGATGATGATGGGGCTAACTTATTTTACAATATTTGTATTAATTTAAACTTATTGATTAGTTATGCTTTCTTTGTAAAACATGTTTTGAATTTACTAATGCAATTATAATATTTTATTGTTTTGTACAACTTATTTGTTGGGTTTTTTGTTTGGATTGAAATATTTATATAGCTATAATTTTAAAATATACTAATTATCATTATAAAATTAATCTGGGTTGCTTCAGAATAACTACAGAATTGTTAGGGATTTAGCAACACAATAGCTAGAAAATAGCTACGAAATTGTTAGGGATTTAGCAACACTAATAGTTAGGAAATAGTTACGAATTTGCTACAAGCTTGGATCAGCTAGGAAATAGTTACAAAATTGCTAGCGATTTAAAACACAATAGCTAGGAAAAAGTTGCAGAATTGCTAGCGATTTAGCAACACTAATAGCTACGGAATTGCTAGCAAATTAGCAAGACAATAGCTACGGAATTGCTAGCAATTTAGCAAGACAATAGCTAGGAATTTGCTACAAACTTGCTACGGATTGTTAAAAATTAGATACAAAAATATTTCATAGCTAATTAGCTACTGAAAAGAAAGAAGTTCTGAACAAAAATTAGTTACAGATTAGCTTCGAATTAGCTACAAATATTCAATAATTAGCTATGGATTAGCTACAAAAAATTTTTGTAACTAATTAGTGATGAGAATTTGACTACGGACCAATCCGTAGCTAAATTGATTAGCTACAGATTTTTTCATAGCAAATTAATTAATTTCTTATAGTGCTCGGAAAACCAAATCACGGTTCAATTAATCAATTTGGTTTGGGTAAAACTCCATAAAAAATGGAGATGGTTGGTTCGATTCACAGGTTCCATGTTTGGAACTTGAGACCAGACCCGACGTGATCTATAAATGTATTTTTTTTATTAGCTTTTAGCGCCCACCCAACAACATTATCACTTTACCAAAATTTTCCCCTTTCCTCCAGACCTAAAATTTCCCATTTTCCTCCAACCCTAGCTCCTTTCGATCCTAATTCCATTTTCCACATGGCCACACATCCGCATGCCACTCAAGACTTTCCTCCAACGACTCTTATCCATTCACAAGTATCCTTCGACAATGAGATAACTCAAAGTCAAATCTCATGAGTCATGACCCTCATCCACTAGGGCGCTCACGAAGTTCCTTCTTGTTTATGCCACCACCGTCACGTCGTTGACGGCAGCTACTTCCCCAAATCTAGACTGTGCGAGCCACGCTGCGTGCAATACAAATAATGTGAGCCTTGATTTGGGATGGTGAGACACAAACAATGGTCATGCGAGCCCAAATCTTCGACGTTGAGGCGTAGCTATTGGTGCAGGCTTTGATTTGCAACTATGAGACGCAACCGTTGGCGCTAGGTCAAATTTGTGATATTGAGAAGGAGCAAGTCGAGATCTCCTTCGATGTGAGCCCATACCCCACCGATGCTATTTTTTTCATTTTTTATTTCATTTTTTGATGATGCATTTGCGAGCCCATTCTGCTCCTTGATGTCAGATGCATGCTGAGTTTGAATACCTAGATGCCAGATGCGATGTTGCTGAAATTTTTTGATATTTTTACATTCTTTTTTATTTTTTATACATGTTTTTAAAATTGATTTTCATACAAGCACAATCTGACCACACAAACTGAACCAAATCGTTGTTATTTGGTTTGGTTTGGTCGATAAAAAATGTGAAACCCGAACCAAACAGAATAAATTAATTTTGATCGGTTTGTATTTTTTTTTGCCTTAAAATCAAACCAAACTGACCCATTATATGCCTAGCTAGGATCCTATGCAGTTTAAAAATAATTACATTAATTAGATCTAAATTTGTGATGGCACTTATATATTTGAAATTACATAATAAAAGTTTACCTTTTTTTTCAATAAATGGAATTAAGGAAAACGAAACACTGATTCTCTGACTCCTTAATTGCGATCCTGCAACAGTTCGGCTTTGCAAGTTTCAAAACCCATATCATAGCAATTATTGGTATCATCGTTCAGTTTATTTTCATGATCACACAATTTGATCTATTCGTGTAGATACAACAACACAAATGATAATTGTTTATATAGATCTCAATAAAAAATTATATTATGATAAAATATGATGCAATGTATTATTTTTCAGAAACAAAAAACTACAATTAAACTTAAACATTAAGGTGACAAAATTGTTTCTTTTTTCTTTTGTACCTTTATTTTGGAAAGAAAGATGACAAATGGGGTTAATAATGCTAGCTACCGTCACCTATGAAGATACGACAAGTAAAAGAGTTTGGACAAGATGCATACAAATACGGGCTATTTTTCAATTTTTTTTTAAAAAAAAAATCATCCCTTTACACACGCATCCTCTTCAGCTTAAATTATTTTCAATAATTGTTCCCAACAAAAAATTGTTTTCAGTCAGAATCAATTACATTTGTTATGTTAAAGTTTTATTGTGTTATTTTAATTAATTTTATAAATAGAACCCTTTGTTATTATAATTAACAACTACTAATATTTTAACACATTTACTTTTATTTTAATTAATAATAAACGAAATAGTAATAAATAGTAATAAATACTAATTTATTAAAATATTAGTGAATGTCATATTGATAATGTATACTAATTAAACTCTTGCTATTATCTTAAGTTATGTATGTTAACTTTTGTATTTTTAGATGATCAAATGGGTTTTTGGTAACAATTTTTGTAATAATGTTAAGTTTAGTAGGCGGAAATGATGATTCTCTTCTATGCTTTATTCTATAGAATGGGTACTCACATGTTTGTTTGTTTGTTTTTTTTTAATAAAAACGCACAGAATAGTTATTCTATGCCATGCCTCATTCCATTGAACTAAAAATCATCAATTTCTCCTAAAGAAGTAGGATTGATGATTCCATGTTCCATGAAATAAGATTTAACTTAATTTTCCTAATATTTCCTCATTAATTTTAAAAATGACAATTATTACACATTAAATATATATTTTTTGGGTTCAATATCCATTAAATCTATTCTACTTAAATTTCAATTTTGTTTATTTTATCTAGTCATAACCTACCCTTCATGTCTTGCAATTAATTTTAAATATTAATGTGAAATTTAAAAATAACAATTATGCAAATATTTGGAAAATAAAATATTATAAGAATACAATGGATCATAATTATTATTCAACATACCATAAAGAAAATTATATAAAGAAATGTAGCTAAAAAGCTGTTCACATCTCAATTTTTTCTCACAAAAAACAGTGTTTGCTCTTTTTTGACAATAACTTTTTTTGTTATTAAGTTATAAAAAAATTAAACATTATACATAAAAATGTTAATGTTTCTTTATTTTTCTCATTAGAGTATTTATGTCATTTAAATCAACTTTAATATAATTAGGTATTAATTCCATGTACCAAATCCATAAGCTACCAAATTGTGAATTAAAAATAATCATTCCATTTAATCTTATTTCATTCAATTCCTAATCTATAGAATTATCATTTTTAATACCAAACTTGATATACAATCACTAGAATGCACATCTATAAATAGCGCTACATACAATTTCAATTGATGAACTTGTTTTTTTATTTGTTTTTTCTTTCATAAAAAGCAGTTTAGGAAAAAGAAAATTCTCACACTAAGGCTTATTTGAGAAAGCTAAAAATTATAAATTATACTGATAATCAATTATTGTTATAATCGATTATAATTGATTTATTTTTATATTTAAATGTATTAGCCAGAAAGTAATTTTAAACTAATATAATTCATTTAGATGATATAAAAAAATTATTTTTATGCATTAAATTACTAAAATAAGTATAAAATAATTAAAAAAAATATTTAATTAAAAACAAAATAATATTTACATATCAAAGTATAAGAAATAATTTATAAGTTAAAATCATAAATTTTAATCTTTCAAATTATGATTATTAGTTGTAAAAAAAAAATTTAATTAAATTTCGTGTAAAATAATTTTTTAAAAATAATTTTTTAGTCAAACATAATAATTATTTTATAAAATAATTTAATTTTTAAAAAATAATTATTTAAAAAAATTAATCTTTCTCAAATATGTTTCAAATTGTCAAAAATTTCTGACAGTGACGTTAACAGATAGCTAGTGAAATCTATTGAACTGTGAGGCTGCAGGTGCCCTTCTTCCCATGAACTTGTCTTGAAATCCTCGGATTTTATGGCATTGATTGGAACTGAAACAAAGGGTCTAACTTGTTCTCAGCATCCCACGAGAACCCTGCATTTTCCATCATCTGACACCCTCCGAATGGGGTTTGACCCAAATGCCGCACTTGACGTAGCGAGAGCAGCGGGTGTGGACCCATATGCTGCACACGTCGCAGATGTGGTCCACCGACCAAGGGAAAATAACCTGCAAAATCATATACAGTGGGGGTTAAAAAATAACACTTGACAAACCCAAAATGACCGGTGATGGCCGGTTAAAAAGTTAGTTTAGGTTTTCCATAGAATGCTTCTCCACCCGAGGATGTTATCACGTATAACAGATCTCCTTACAAAGGCATGAAACGGTTGCTTTCATATTAAAATTCTCTGTCAACATATGTAACACTGATCAGTGTCCTAACATATTACAAAGGCAGACGCGAGTAGCTTGCGTATTAAATTCTCCAGTTTGGGTACATGGTCCATATGATGATTTTCTCCATTTCTTAAATTGTGGTCAGTGCAAATCAATGTTTCAAATTGTAAATTAAATCAACGAAACTTTCAAACTATGATTTGATTAGTCAATTAATTAAATTTATGATTAAATTATAATTAAAATATAATTAAATCAAAAATCATTTAAATTAAAAATATAATTAATTCATGATACTAATTAATCCAATCTAATTTTTTTAAACACTGATACATATTATATATATATATATATATATATATAAAATTAACAATCAATAAATATTTTTAAATTATACAACCAATATATATTTAAGAACTCACATGAATATAACATGAGTATATAATAGTCATAAGAGTACTCTCCAAAAGTTTTTATAATCTCGCCGCTGTTTTTATTTATTAAACAGATATTCATCCCCGATTTTGTCACAAGGAATTTTTATAAATTTTTATAAGTATGGATAATTTTGTCATCCCAAAATGAGATTCAAAACCCAACATTGACAAATTAATTTGCACCACAAGAATTTGGGAATTAATATTTTGTTTTTATGGGTATCGATACTTAAAAATAGTTATAAAATATTTATTAATTATTATTTTTAATAATTTTTATATATTATATATATTATAAAATTAAAAATTAATAAATATTTTTTAATTATACAACCAATATATATTTAAGATCTCACATGAGTATAACATGAGTATATAATAGTCATAGGAGTACTTTCCAAAAGTTTTTCCAAGTCATAATTTCGTCACTATGTGGAAGTGTCTTATATTGTCATTTTTTATGTAACAAATTGCACACCAAATTCGGGTCAAGAATGTTAGTTAAATAAAATCTTTTTCAAAATAGCGATTTCAAAATTTTTATATATTATCACTTAGTTAGTATAAAATGATATAAAAAAAAGTTGATTACTAGAATCATCGCCAACCTTTATTTCTTCAAGTATATATATTATTATGAGAAATTATTTTTTAATTATAAAATATATAATTGTTCTGTTGACTAATAAAAATACGCAGTTAATTTGATCAAAATTATGTAGTAGATCTAAATTTTAAAATACTAAACCAACTGTCATTTTTTTTATAAGTTCAGTATATAAATTATCAACTACATCATATTTATTTAAATATTTTTTAATAAATATTATAGAAGTCCTTTGTATCTCTGTACTTTTTTAATGTTTTCATGTGTCAGAATTAGAAGTTTTTTCAACTGAGATTAACCTTTCTCAAATGCAGGCTAAAGTAAAATATATGATGCACTTGCATATAATATTTTATTATTATAGTATTAGTCATTTAATAACATTATTTTTAAAATAGAATATTTTTATCAAAGATTATTGAAAAAATTAAGATAATATTCCATATATAATAATTGTTTTATTAATTAATATATTAACTATATTGTGAAACGTGTATTTTTTAGGAAAAGTTTTTAAAAAATAAAATAAAATTGAAAGGCATGTTTAAGTGTGTTTTATATATTTTACATGCTCATAAGATTTTTTGTAGTGAATTTGAATAGTTTATCGCATTTCCATATGCTATCATTATTAAGGAAAGTTGTTAGAGGTATAAAATTAATCATAAACTTTTTTCTTAACAGTTTAAGATTTTGAGGATGTTGATTTTTCACATGATATCTTAAAATCACTAAGTAAAATAGACATGTGTATTGTCCATATATACTTCAAAATCAATCATGAGCAATTACTTGGCAACTTAAATTTTGAAAGAATTGGTCCTTGGTAGATGTCAGAGGAAAATAGATAGATTACATTCCTCATAAGAGAACAAATTATTAGAGGTAGTTGGAATGCGGGTTTTGTGCTTCATATTGTTCATTGCATGAGTTGATTAATTGGTACCTAAGCGCATTTTCCATGTAATCGTTTGCAAATTTCAAAGTCTATTTAACAAACTATAAAACAGACATAGAGAATGGCTTAAAACGAATTTAATAATGAAATTTATTTTCATCTTGCTTAAATACAGGGAACTTGAAAGTCTACTTTTAAGTTTTGTAAGAGCATATATTGAAATTGCATAAACATTGCAACTCTATATTTCTCTATACAATTCTGTTTCTCTCCCTAATTAATCCTCTAGAATCTTCAACTTATATAAAGATACACAATATTGACAATATCTTATCTATAGATTGAACTTGCAAATTTATTCTTCAAAAACTGAAAAAATCAACCGATCGATGATCATCTTCTCTTTTTATTGCCGTGGAGACTTGAGTCTTTTAACCAATATATCTAATGCTTCCTCCATCCACCAATGCTGACAAACTTCTCTAGCTCGAGCGACACTCATCTGCATAAAGTGATCACCAAAAAAAAAAAAGTAAAATTAGCAAGTATACATAATTTTAAACTAATTAACAAGCAAAATAAGAATAGCACTTAAACATACCCATATTCTTCTCCGCAAATTTTTCTCAGGCCATAGATCAAGTTGTTCCTTGACAAACAAGGGGAACATGTGCCCTTCATAGTATATGCCATGTCTTTTGCTAATAAAACTCCATTGGCCCAATTCACACTGCCATATGAATAGCAAAATTATATTTCAGTTTCATTTGAAACCAAATCTTTTTAGAACTGTAGAAAAGATTAGAGTGAAGTGCTTAATGTATTTCAGAATTTAGAAGTACATCCAATACCTCAACGATTCCTATGACTCCTGCTTCTTCAAGGGACTCCCTGCAAGCTGCTTCTTCTACGGATTCATCAAGTTCCCATCCTCCCTGAGATCAGACAAACCGGATGTTAATGTTGTTTGAACTAATTACCAACGGATCGATACAAGAAGCTAAAGCCTCCTTCAAATTAAACTATTTATGAGCAATGAACAAAAAAGTACCTTAGGGAACATCAATCCTTGACCTTTCTGTGAACTAACCACTAGTACTTCCAATTCGTTGCTCATATTACCATCTATGTCTTCTTTATATCTATAAGGTATGCATCTGCACAAATAGACATTACAATAACCGAGTCAATTAATGAAACCAACAAACAATTATATGAATGAAATATAACGAAGGAATTGGGCTGAGGATAACTATGATTAAACACATGATAGAGTCATCAATTTGCATCTATTATATATGATATGAGTATGACAAAGAAGGACGCTTTTCAATGAATGTATGCCTAAACAAATATCGGGAACTAAATGAAAAAGGGCGCCACCAGGGACCTACCAATTTCAGTTGAAAAATTAATCTACGTGAAAAACAAAGAAAACTTTTCGCAGACACAAAATAAAACCCTACAAATTAAAGTAACCAGAAATCAAAGAACTAATCTAGTACAGAAGGACCTGAAAATGAACCTACCCCACAACTTGGCGGCCACCCATGTTGTTGTATCTCTGCAACTCCCTTCCTGAGCGAGATACCAAGCAAACCATCTCTCAAAGACTAAATTTTCACTCACACCAGAGACAAAATTGAAAGGAAACACAAACAACCAACAAAGAAAACAAGAATAGAAAAGACAGCTTAGAGCGGAGAGGAAAAATAGTAGAGGGATAAAAAGAAAAAGGTGCATTCAGTGTTGGGTGGAGAGGAAGAGTGACCCAAAGGAAGCTATATATAGAAAGAGAACCTTGAGAAACATAAGAAACGCGTAATTGTCGCCTTCCTCGACGTGTCTATCAGCATACGGAATATATAATTATTTTTTTTGGTAAACGGAGTATAGAATATTATAATATTATTATAATTATAATAAATAATAAAAAGAGCTTAAGATTGAGGCTTCTTTGTCGTTTCGCCAAGAAACTATTTGCCATTTGTTGTTGCATTTGCAGTGCATTGTTAAGTCAACATTAGTTACTTGCTGCTGCTGTTGTGCTAAGCCTACGACCTAGATCGGCTGGCAAAAAAATAATATAAAGTAGTGTGATTCGTTTTTACTTTTGGCTACGGAATCCACACATTATTCAACACGGCCAGATAGAATTATGATCACTAGGTTGACTTTGGAGCAACACGTACATCCGTCCAATATGCAGCATATGCATGCCCTGAACTCCACCGTCATGATTGCACCTAGGTAGATTAGAGATGGAGCCACTCACAGCGGTTTTTCTTCTACATTTTTATTTATAATGTTATATATATCAACAATAATACTAAACACATTCATACATTATACATATATTATTTCACATTTATATAATTTTTAATATTTGATTAAAAATAATTTCACTTCATTTTCTGCATATATCCTTTAATTCTACCACCTATTTTAGATGGTAGGAGATGTGACCATTAAAATTATGCACAGCATTTTCTATATATCAATGAGGTTAAAGATCCAAATAAAAGTAGTAAGGAGATATCAAGGGTTTTTGTTTGATAGGAGAAAAAACAATCGTATAAGAGTGAGTGGCAGCATACAATATGTTACTAATATTCTTTTGATGTCCAATATGTTAGAAGGACTATCTGTAAATTTTTAAATATTCATCTAGACATCTAGGATTCTAAAAATTTTTGGAACGTGGTGTTATTTTAAATTTTTAAAATATTTTTTTTAAAAAAAATTGATTTGTTAAACCTAATTTTATCGATTGAATTCTTAAATATTTTAACTTAGTTATTCATATTTATGGCCTAAAAAAATGTGTGAAAAATGTACAAAATGTATTTGGAAATATTAATTTGTGATAAATTAAAACATTCAAGGATTCAATTGATAATTAAATAAACATGTAGCTAATATAAAAATAATTTTTATTACAAAAAAAGTAAAAATAAAATAAGTTGTGCTTTTTATTTTTTTGGATTTGACAATAAGATAATTATGCTTTGTTGGAGTGAAAATAAGTGTTTAAAAAATAATGTATTTTTTTTTTTATCTTTGGACCTATTATTCACGTAATTTTAAGTCAAAAGTGATAGTTGAATAAAATTCTCTCCAAAGTGGTGATTCCAAAATTTAGAATTACGTATACATTTTTTAAACACAAGAAATTTAAATATTCACATTTTTTAATTTTTGTGCTTGCCTATTTTCGTTCCTAGATAGCCCTTAGCGCAAGTGATTCTGCTTTCTAATTTTATGAAAATGAAAATAGGTAAATAAATAATAAACAACGAAAAAGATCGAAAGATGAAATGTATTTTTTAATATATAATTTAAATTTAAGGCCTATAAGTTGTTCAAATCCATAATCATTGACTCATATATACAGATATATATGATCGTACTAGCTTGCATATTGATTCTGCTTGGAAATAGGTAAATAGACAATAATAAAAAAGAATTAAAAAGGATCTATAGATAAAAATACAAAATTTAAGACGCATAAATTGTTCAAATTCCGTCATTAACTCATGCATATGCCTCCATGTCCAAAACCAAAAAAATAAAATAAAAATGAAAACACACTTTTTTTGCGAACGTGAAAAAACACAAAACTACACTCTAACAAAGAAAGTTCCTGCTTGACCAGCAGTTAGACACAAGTAAATGCCAGGCGTAGGGGAGGATCACTCAACCCAAGGAACATCATCATGGCCAGAACACAAAAAAAAACACTCTTGCAAATGCATTTGGAGCTGATTTTGCACTTGAATATGACAATAGCTCAATAATTACTTGCATCATTATACTCCAGAGTCAATTTATTGGTCAATCATAACATAAATAAGAAGGTCAGGGATTTTATTGTAAGTATCTATTTTGCTTATTTAAAGATCCACGTGTCATGATTTTTTAAAATAAATACATTAAAAGATAAATTTTAGGTATTTTTAAAGTGTGTGTGTATATGTATAAAAGAAGTATCAAGTTACATCGATATAAGTCAAAGTTATTCTTACATTATTGAATAATTTTTTATTAAATAATTTTTCTACTAAATTTATCACTAGATTAAAAGTTCCTATCATATAGACAATATCTATAAAATTTTATATTAATCTAAAATTATATAGTACTTCATTGATATATGTTAATATTAATGTAATATATACTTCAAATATATGAAAATAAAAATCACTTGTTTGCATTCTTATTGATATTTAATTTTTTTTAAAATTTAACACAAATAATCAAGACTTTAGATAGTTATAATTTAACAGAGCTAAATTAATAAAAATCATATTCTATAAAAAGTTATCGAGATGATGTAAGTATACCAAGTTTTATACTTGGTGTAATTCATTCCTTATATATATATATATTCTTTATCATCATTTAATGTATATCATATCAATTATAATATTAAAAATATAATTAAATAAATAATAATAATAATCTATAAATTTAATGCGTCACATCCTAACAATTTTTCAACATCAAAATACCCTTCATATTCAATTTGATATGATGGTATCAATTTGATCCTTCATTATGTGATGGCACAAATCAGAATCCCCTAGAATTCTAAACCAACTACACCAGCTGCAATTCATAATCTAACGGTGAAAATTTAAAGACCTAATTTTATCTTTAATATTTTATTGAAAAAAATTTATTTTTAATGGCTAAGATTAGAGGTGTAAATTAATTCGATTTGACTCATCAAACTCATAAAACCAAACCACAGTTAATCGGTTTGGTTCATATAAAACTCGATAAAAAATGAAGATGATTGGTTTGATTCACGGCCACGGGCTCCATGTTTGGAACTCGAGACCCAACCCGACCCGAGTTGATGTATATATGTTTTTTTTAGCCTTCAGCGCCCACCCAGCAACACTATTACTTTACAAAAAATTTCCCCTTTCTCCAGACCTAAATTTTCCCCTTTTCCTCCAACCTAGCTCCTTTCGATCCTAATTCCATTTTTCAGACGACCACACATCCACCCGCCACTCAAGACTTTCCTCCGACGACTCTCATCCTCTCACGAGTATCCTTCGGCAACGAGACAAGTCAAAGTCAGATCTCACGAGTCACGACCCTCATCTGCTAGGGCGCTCACGAAGTTCAATTCCTTCTTGTTCGTGCCACCATCACCACATCGTCGATGGGAGCTACTTCCCCAGATCTAGACAGTGCGAGCCACGTTGTGTGCAATACAAACAGTGTGAGCCTAGATTTGGGACAGTGAGACGCGAACAATGGTCGTGCGAGCCCAGATCTTCGACGTTAAGACGCAGCTGCCGGTGTGAGCTTTGATTTGCAACGGTGAGACGCAACCACTAGCGCAAGCTTAGATTTATGATATTGAGAAGGAACAAGCCAAGATCTCCACTAATGTGAGCCCATACTCCACCGATGCTATTTTTTTCAATTTTTTTTTTACATTTGTTATGATGCATTTGCAAGCCCAGCCTGCTCCTTGATGCCAAATGCATGCTGAGTTTGAATACCCAGATGCCAGATGCGATGCTACCATTTTTTTTTCATTTTTTTGATTTTTTATACATGTTTTTAAAATTGATTTTCATATAAGCACAATCTAACCATACAAACCCACAGCGGTTTGGTTCGGGTTTAGTTGATAAAAAATGTAAAATTTAAACCAAATTGAATCAATTGATTTTGATAAGTTTAAATTTTTTTCTTCTTAAAATCAAACCAAACCGACACGTTATACCCCTAACTAAGATCCTATGCTGTTTAAAAATAATTACATTAGATCTAAATTTGTGATGGCACTTATATCTTTGAAATTACATAATAAAAGTTTACCTTTTTATTTTCAATAAATGGAATTAAGGAAAACGAAAAACTGATTCTATGACTCCTATAATGCTATACTGCAACTGTTCGGCTTTGCAAGTTACAAAACCCATATCACAGCAATTATTGGTATCATCATTCAGTTTATTTTCATGATCACAAAATTTGACCTATTCGTGTAGATACAACAATACAAATGATATTTGTTTATGTAGATCTCAATAAAAAATTATATTATGATAAAATATGATGCAACGTATTATTTTTCAGAAACAAAAAACTACAATTAAACTTAATAATTAAGGTGACAAAATTGTTTCTTTTTTCTGTTGTACCTTTATTTTGGAAAGAATGATGACCAATGGTGTTAATAATGCTAGCTACCGTCACCTATGAAGATACGACAAGTAAAAGAGTTCGGACAGAATGCATACAAAATACGGGCTATTTTTCAATTTTTTTTTTTAAAACATCATCCCTTTACGCACGCATCCTCTTCAGTTTAAATTATTTTCAATAATTGTTCCCAACAAAAAATTGTTTTCAGTAAGAATCAATTACATTTGTTATGTTAAAGTTTTATTGTGTTATTTTAATTAATTTTATAAACAGAACCCTTTGTTATTATAATCAACATCCACTAATATTTTAACACATTTATTTTTATTTTAATTAATAATAAAACGAAATAGAAATAAATACTAATTTATCAAAATATTAGTAAATTTCATACTGATAGTGTATACTAATTAAACTCTTGTTATTATCTTAAGCTGTGTACGTTAACTTTTGTATTTTCAGAAGATCAAATAGGTTTTTGGTAACAATTTTTGTAATAATGTTAAGTTTGGTATGCGGAAATGATGATTCTCTTCAATGCTTTATTCTATAGAATGGGTATTCACAAGTTTTTTTTTTAATAAAAAAGCACAGAATTGTAATTCTATGCCATGCCTCATTCCATTGAACTAAAAATCATCAATTTCTCTTAAAGAAGTAGGATTGATGATTCCATGGTCCATGAAATAAGATTTAACTTAATTTTCCTAATATTTCCTCATTAATTAAAAATGACAATTATTACACATTAAATATTTTATTTTTTTTGGGTTCAATACCCATTAAATCTATTCTACTTAAATTTCAATTTTGTTTATTTTATCTAGTCATAACCTACCCTTCATGTCATGCAATTAATTTTAAATATTAATGTGAAATTTAAAAATAACAATTATGCAAATATTTGGAAAATAAAATATTATAAGAATACAATGGATCATAATTATTATTCAACATATCATAAAGAAAAATATATAAAGAAATGTAGCAAAAAAGCTGTTCACATTTCAATTTTTTCTCACAAAAAACAGTGTTTGCTCTGTTTTGACAATCACTTTTTTTTGTTATTAAGTTATAAAAAAATTGAACATTATACATAAAAAATTTAATGTTTCTTTATTTTTCTCATTATAGTATTTATGTCATTTAAATCAATTTTAACATAATTAGGTATTAATTCCATGTACCAAATCCATAAGCTACCAAATTGTGAATTGAAAATATATAATCATTACATTTAATCTTATTCCATTCAATTCCTAATCTATAGAATTATCATTTTTATACCAAATTTAATATACAATTAGGCCTGGTAATAAAATCCATTAATTCTTAATTCATTCAATCCCTCTATATTAAAATTAATCCAATTTATTCAATTAAAATAATATATCTTATTTGATTGGATTTAACAGATTAAATTTAATTATGAATGGTTAGTAATCTAACCAAAACATGTATTGGATATCTAATTAAAAATCAATCCAATAGATATTCAATATATTTAATGTTTTTTTAGAGAGAATAAAATTTTGGAGAGAGAATAAAATTTTTTAGAGAGAGATACATTTTTTAAATAAGTGGGATGAATATTCATCCATTAAATTAGATCATAGATGGATTAGAGATAATATTAAATATTTTATAATAAATATTAAATAAATTAATAATTTATTTTAAATTCATCTATTACGATCTAATTCAAAATCAAACCGATCCATTCATTTGTCACTCTTAATACAATCACAAGAATGCACATCTATAAATAGCGCTACATTCAATTGATGAACTTGTTTTTCCGACATAAGTAACTATCTCTTATTTGCTTTTTTTTTTTTTCAAAAAAAACAGTTTAGGAAATAGAAAATTATCACACTAAATAGTTAAAATATAAGTCTCCTTAAGAACTTACAATGGTACTGTAATATTTACAAATGACATACTAGTACTACCACCAAGTATTAGTACAGATAACCAAAGTCAACGCAGGTTGGTATGAGTAATTAAGGTCTTGGTCCTGAACTTTAAAGGGTTAGGTCTTAATCCAGCATCAGGAACTAGTAACTACCTCCTCGGACCTCGAAATTCTCGACTTCAACAACCACTTGCCGTGTAAGAACCTCTCTAATTTTTTGCAAATCTTTAAAGGGTTCAATATGTAACACGTTGATGCTTTTGCAGTTTTGCTTCTGAACCTGATTATGAGAAAGATCTTAGATCCGAGCGGCGACATTGTTACTAATTTTTTTACCAAATTGTTATTGATGATAAACTTATTTACTAATTATTATGAAAAAAGTAATATTTTAAAAGAATAAAGTCTCACATTAATTGAAAGTAAAACTTTGAAAGAGTTTATATATCAACTAGAAGGTGGGCTCGCGCGCACAAAAATGAGTCAAAGGCTCATAACTAGTACAAATCATTGATTTGCACCTCTTGTGCGTGACAATATGAGATCTAAAAATTTTTGTCAAAAATTTAATTAACTTTTTGAGCTTATTTAAAAATGAATATTTTGAAAAAGGTTTAAAAATAACTTGGTTTTATCCACGTTTTTTGACTCAGTCTACTATTCCTTTAACATGCAAAATATATTTTGATTTGGTCTTCCAACGTGCAAATTATGCTAACATCTTTCCCTTTTGTTTTTCTTTATTTATAAAATCATCATAATTCAATTTTTTAATAACGTCCTCCTTCTTCATCTTCTCCTCTGCTCTTCTCTCTTTTCTCTGCTGGGTTACATAATTATAACTCTCTTACAGTTCTTGAAACATTGACATTGTCAGGAAGAATCTGCTGTACCCTGAAGGATTTTTGATTATATCGAAATAATCCTTAAGAGCAGTGCTTCGCACACCTTAGGCTTCAGTGTTTTACTGTTTCAATTCATTGTAAGTCACAAGAGTTAACAAATGTCAATATTTTGAAATTATATGTCAAAATGTCATATTTTTGTCTACCATGACATTTTTTTATCTTTTTCTGTCTGTGTAGATAACATCATCTATGTTAGCCCTTCCACGTAGATAACGTTAAAGCATTTGGAGTTATCCACTAGATATCGTCATCCACATGTTGGTGCTTTCACGAAGATAACGCCAAAGTATTTGGATTTTATCCACTTAATAACGCCAAACGCTTTGGAGTTATCCACTAGATAACGTCAAACACTTTAGAGTTATCTACGCAAACAGAAAAAAATAAAAAATGTCACGCTGGACAAAATGGTAACATTTTATGTTGTTTGTAATTACATATGTTATATCTGTTTTGTAGTTGGACATTGCAGAGCGGCAGTTTGGTCAGACTACTGACGCTACATCGGGTTTCAGTATGGTAGTCCTTCGAGAATCTGCTGAGCATATCTTACATTCATTGCAGGAGGCCGAGTCGTGTGCTGACTTATAGAAATGAAGTCCTCGGGATGTCGAAGTCATGTCTGAGTACTCGCTAACCTAGTTCTCCTTCTACGCCGTGTCCCCTGTTCATCGGACTCCTCGGGTGGCCCTAGAATGTCATCTGCTGCTAGAGTTGGATGAAGTTGTTCTATTGTAATGCGATCATACTCCTAGAATGAATGTAAGATTTGCATAGCAGATTCTCGAAGGGTCACCATACTAAAACCCGATATAGCATCAGTAGTCCAACCAAACTGCCACTCTGCAATGTCCGACTAAGAAATAGATATAACATATATCATTACGATCAATACAAATTGTCACCCTTTTGTTCAACATGACATTTTTTTTTATCTAAATAGATAATGTCATCCACGTTGACACTTTCACATAGATAATGCCAAAGCGTTTGGAGTTATCCACAGATAACGTCATCTACGTTAGCGCTTCCATGTAAATAATGTCAAAGCGTTTGAAGTTATCCACTAGATAACACAAAACGCTTTGGAGTTATCTACGCAGACAAAAGAAAAAAATGCAACACTAGATAAAAAAGTAACATTTTAGTATATAACTTAAAAAAATGACATTTTAATAAATAGTTTTACTATCAATAATAGTTTGATAAAAAAACCACAATGTTCCCAACCCTTCCTTCAAATAGTGGCATTAAGAGCAGGTTAATGTCCATGTTTCTATCGCGGATTAATCCACTGTTTCTCCTGATGTTATTTTCAGATTTTGTATTTTAGTGAAAAAATGATCTCATGCCACGTTATTATGAAGGCGCTACAGTGAGCGTTGGATCGTGCATGAAAGGATCATCATCTGTGGCTGTGTGTGCTGCTTGTTCATCATCAAATTTATCATGTAAGATTTCTCCACATGTTGGCGCTTTCACAAAGATAACACCAAAGTGTTTGGAGTTATCCACTTAATAACGCCAAACGCTTTGAAGTTATCTACTAGATAGCGCCAAACACTTTGGGGTTATCTACTCAGACAGAAAAAAATAAAAAATATCACGTTGGACAAAATGGTAGCATTTTATATTGATTGTAATTACATATGTTATATCTATTTTGTAGTTGGACATTGCAGAGCGGCAATTTGGTTGGACTACTGACGCTGCATCAGGTTTCAGTATAGCAGTCCTTCGAGAATCTACTAAGCATATCTTACATTCATTGCAGGAGGTCGAGTCGTGTGCTGACTTGTAGAAACGAAGTCCTCGAGATATCGAAGTCGTGTCTGAGTACTCGCTAACCTAGTCCTCCTTCTACGCCACGTCCCCTGTTCATCGAACTCCTCGGGTGGCCCTAGAATGTCAACTGCTACTGGAGCTGGATGAAGTTGTTCTATTGTAATGCGACCATGCTCTTACAATGAATGTAAGATTTGCATAGCAGATTCTCAAAGGGTCACCATACTAAAACCCGATGTAGCGTCAGTAGTCCAACCAAATTGTCATTCTGCAATGTCCGACTAAGAAATAGATATAACATATATCATTACGATCAATACAAATTATCACCCTTTTGTTTATCATAATATTTTTTTTTATCTAAGTAGATAACATTATCCACGTTGGCACTTCTACATAAATAATGTTAAAGCGTTTGGAGTTATCCATAGATAACGTTATCTACGTTGACATTTCCATATAGATAATGTCAAAGTATTTGAAGTTATCTACTAGATAACACAAAACGTTTTAGAATTATCTACGCAGACAAAAAAAAATACAACACTGGATAAAAAAGTAACATTTTAGTATATAACTTAAAAAAACATTTTAATAAATAATTTTCGCATCAATAATAATTTGGTAAAAAAAACCACAATGTTGCCAACCCTTCCTTCAAATAGTGGCATCAGGAGCAGGTTGACGTCCATGTTTCTGTCGCGGATTAATCCACTGTTTCTCCTGATGTTATTTTCAGATTTTGTACTTTAGTGAAAAACTGATCTCATGCCACGTTATTATGAAGGCGCTGCAGTGAGCGTTGGATCGTGCAAGAAAGGATCATCATCTGTGGCTTTGTGTGCTGCTTGTTCATCATCAAATTTATCATGTAAGAATTATCATGAGTGTTATTTTTAGTTTTTGATCAATTGTTTATACAATTTCTTGAGATGGTGATTAAGTAAAGTTTTTATTAAAATAATGACTCTAATATTTGAACTATTAATATTGCAAATAAAAGTTTATCTTGAATCATAGTTTATTTCTATTGTGACAGTGTTATAAGTACATCTAAATAATTTTAAAACATTTAATAAATGAGTATTATGATAAAAGACAAAATGAACCAAAAATAAAAATCATTCAAATAATCTCAAATCATTTTTATTCGTTCCTCTCGCGGCCAAATATGATTCAAAATGTTCGGATGTGGACCAAATGTGAGTGAAGGCCAACGAATTCGCAAATGTAATATCTGATAGTAGTCTAAGCGGTCCCACATTGTATAATTTTCCGGACTCACGTTTTAAATGTGTATGAATTATGATCATTATGTCTCAAAAATTAGCAAGTGTGAACAGTCAGATTTCATACAATTTCATGTTAGTGGCAATTCCTTGTGACATTTTAATACTGTAAGGCTTACAAGAAAATACGTGATAGTATAAAGTTAAAGGATATGTTTATTGTTTAGTATGTTATATTACGGTCTGATATAATAAGTTAATATAATATATTATGATTTTATTAATTATTTGGTGTAAATATTATATTATATATGTTTATTTATAAAATTCTTTTTACACATTAAAATAATAGATAACTTAATCAAGTTTTGAGATATGAAATTATGCATGATTGAGATTTGATATATAACTCGTATAAAAAAATTTTATTATAATTTTAAACACTTTGATATTCTCAATCATTACGTATTAGACTTTATATTATCAAGTTTTATCTTATCATTTGTACGAAACAGACCCTAATAGTATATGACCTAATAGTATAATGTAAGTCATGTATTGTATAAGTTTTTATACTATCTAGTGTTTGGTACACCACCCATGCATGTTTAAAAATTTGTTAAAATTTATTTATGCAACAAAAATTGTTGAAAAAAGGTTGAAATTTTATGTATGTGATAAACATTGTTAAAATTAATTATAAAAATTGAGATCTCAATTTTTTTAAAGGTTTGAACACCTAAAAAATGCCTTAAAGACGCAACCTTGAAGGACAGCATCGAAGGTACGTGATAGATGCCAATATTAGGTAAAGACTGAGCCCTTGAAAATGACAAATGTCATCAATGGCAAAAAAAAAATGGCAAAAACCTTGGCTTAAGAAAACAAAATCAAATCTTTCAAGAGACTTTGCTATGGTGAGTTGACGAGCAAATATTAAAATTATTATAAAAAAAAAAAACCAAATCTATTCATTATATATATATATATATATATATATATATATAAAAAGTAGTTTGTACAAAAAAAAAATTGTTATTTTTGTAAAGGAAAATAAAAAAAAAGAGAAGAAAATGGATTGAGAAAATAAAGGTACAATTTGTCGAACATGACAAAAAGCGATTTGGTTTGCCATAAGAGGGATTTGAAGGCCAGTGCCAACAAGCGATGGTCGAGGCTAAGACAAGATGGTGATTGTGGCCTATAAAAGGAGAATAAAGGGTTAAGGTTGATTTCCGATATGCTTGATTTGGAATTAATTGAAGTATTATGTTTTTATCCTGCCTGATATAAAATAATCCTATCAGGTCTACTCAAGCCAATTGAGGCTTAATAAGATTATTCTATGATCATAGATAGAAAAAAAAATGGGTAGACCGAATAACTTTATTTAATCATATGTCACACCAAACATATGATAAAAATTGATCATATAGCATAAATTTATATTATCAAATCTTATACTATATACCAAACAGGGTCTAAGTGGAATAAAAATGTAGTGTTAAGTTAGGATTTATATTTTTACCAGCAAAACATTTAGTTTTGTTTTTCGTAGACCAATGCAAGAAACCTCCTTCAACTATAGGTTAGTTTGAGAAAACTCTCACATGGTTTAAAACTCAACAATTTGACTCATTTAACTTATCAACTCTTGCATATTGACCATTAGAGGGGTTTTTTCGCACATGCGTAGTGGTTGATTTTACACTACATTGCACAATTCAATAAGTTTAAGTAGTCGAGTTGTTAAGTTTTGAACCATACGAGGGTTTTTTGAAAATGGCCTATAGTTGGAGAGGGTTAATTTCTTGCATTTTAACCTTGTTTTAAAACAAATATAGTCTAATCAATTTAGTTTTTCTTATTTTATGTATTTTTATTGCAATGAGAGTAGTTAGAATATGCCAATGGAGGTTGGTTAACTTGATTAATTTTCCTCTCATAACAATGATTTGGGTTCAAATCTAGAGTTTCCCTGTTGGTAGACGATTTATAATTTCACTGTAAATCCTTGTTAAAGTTGGTGATTTTGTCTTAACTTTGGAATGAAGAGAACTTATTCTCACCCTAAAGTTTTATGTTTAAAAAAAAAAAGAGTAGTATGAAGATTCTCCAATTGGCATTTTCATGTGGTTTATTATTAGCCACATTCTCCCTTTTATTTTCTAAAAGATTGATAGCAATTCTTTTGAATTTGACCTGAAAGAAGATAAGTTTTTTTCTACCTTAGAAAGTTTTTTAGTTGTTTTTAATCCATCAAAATAAGTGTATTTAAGTGGTTAAAATAATGTTTATAATTGTGCAATTAACTTGAGTTCAAAAAATTAAATAATATTATTGATGATACTTTAATAATCTTAAATTTCTTTTACCATTTCACAAATATATAGGTACAATACTAACCCAATCTAAATGATCTCAACACATAAATAGTATGTGTTCAAAATATTTAAAAATACTATAATGCAATTAATAAGGCTTAAAGAAAATAAAATATGTGAATATTTTCATGTAAAACAAATTTCGGGCTTTAATTTTTTTATTAAATAATTTTTTATACTTTATTTATTGATATGTATAATGATAATAATATCAAATAGTTTGATTGTTGGGGAAACACAGTCAAAGAACAAAGTTCCTTTCCTTGATGTTAATCACTTGATTGTTGGGAATCGAAACTCGCAAATTAGTTGAACTAGGGTAAATTTTGCAAACAATATATATTGTTGTTTATAGTAAAATGTAAAATTTTTACAGTCAAATATTGCTTATAGTAACTATTTCCTATATTAGATATAATTTTTATCCCAGTATGAAATCTTTACCTAAATTCTCATTATATGCACTTTATGTATATTAGTTTAAATCATGACGAGGGCTGTGTCTCGAATTGTAAATGACGTTGGTAATAAATTTTGGTGATGAATTTAAGAACTTGAAAAGTAAAAAGACATCTTTAAAGTTATGAATTTGGAAGGGAAAAAAGGCATTTTTATTAAAGTTGTCACAGCATGGAATGAAGCCACAATATAGCATGGAATTAAGTTGCCACAACAAAACTGTCATATGAAAAGAGCTGCTAACATGGAGAATAACAATGGAATAGTTGTCAAACGAAAACTCCAAAAAAGAAAACAAAATGAAGTTATAATTAAAAAAATTAATAAAAATGAAAATTTAGGTAAAATGCCATGTAATGATTTTAATGGAAAAACTTTAATATAGATTATAAATAGATAGATACAATTCTACTTTGTCCCAATACACTTATTATCCAAAAAAAAAAGTTACAATTGTGTTTTTATATACAACTTTTGTAGTTGTGTTCCTCTACACAACATTTTTTTTCCCTTTAAATCACAAAGTATTCTCACACCATTTAAGTGTAGAATTAATCTTTATTCGGACGTCTAATTAAGTTCATATTTGCATAATGTAATAAGCAAGATATGAATGATATCAAGCATATATGTCGATTTAATCTTTTTAGGATAATTTAAATAGTCCTTGTCAGTGCTAGCTTCATGACAATTAACTTGTTTGGAAAAATATTTGATCTTAAATTCAATATTAAAGTAAATTTGAAAGCACACATTTAGTTTATTTTCCTTTATTACTCATGCAAGTCTACATACAATGTGGTCGGCACCAGCATTTTAGGTTGACCAATATAAAGTCAGATTTGATCACAGTACACAAACAATTTAAAATTATTATAAAGTTAAAGTTAATTTGGTCAAAATACATATAACATGGGAATCATTATGATACTTTAATAAATATAATATATAAGAAAAATTATCAAATATTCATTAAATTTTAATTTTATTAAATATTTACAATTTTGTTTTAAATAATCAACAGTGAATGAAATATCTTATGAGAACCATACTCAAGAATATATATATATATATATATATATATATATATATAGATATAGGTACCGGAATACTGCCCATATATAACTGATACAAATTATATAAATTAGGTGTAAGTCAACAAGCCGATACAAATTAGACGCGCTCGCTCCAATTGGGCCTATTGGGCTTATTGGGCTAGTTAGATAAAAAGAGGCAAAGAGCATAAAAATTGTTGCTCAAAAGACCTCAAAACTCAATCAAAAGGATAGCCCCAGAAAAAACATCCCAAAAGAAAACCTTTCAACTTTAAAGGGCATTTCAGCATTCAGGCACTAGCAATGCGCTACATAGGCCTGTCAAAGTTTGGCTGCACGCACGTTTAAGAAATTCTTTTTGTTGGGGTAGCCCGATTTAATCGGACAAAATATCATAGCCTGAACTGATTGATCTGCTTATATTTGTGAAACACTGATTTTTAGTTTGATCCGTCAGCCCAATCCATATGTGAATCTAACTTGTTAATAACTTTCAGGTTTTCAATAGCGCCAAGTTTTGTGAAGCCAGCCCAACCGGACAAAAGTATTTTTATTGTCAACAAGTCGATCAATTTCACAACTCTACTAGTAATATACTATATGACAATTTTGCTCTTTTACCTATCATCCTTCATCTACTATGACGATTCTCCTCCTCTTCTCTTCCCACTTAATTTTCTATTTCCAATCCCAAAACAATTTTCTGATAAGTAAATGCTCTAAGATGTAGTCATTAAAAGACGCAAGTATACGTGTCATATGCATGTATCAACTATTAAAATATTTATATATTTTTTACTTGTTAGGGGTGTTAACAATTAAACTAAACTAATGAAACTAATTAAATTGAATTAAATGGTGGTTCAGTGCTTTTGGTCAGGGTTGAATAGCCAAGTAGTATTGGAAAGAATAGGTTATTGGATTATGCAGGTCAACTGTTCTTATTTTTTACCCATTTGTTTAATTCTTTTTCGAAGTTCCTTCAGTTGACTGGTCTTCCAAATTATCCTATTACACGTTTATGAATCTTTGACGAAACAATTTGATGCATGTTGCAATGGACCATATAATTAAGGTAACCCCTTACGAGTCACAAAGAATTTTGGAGTCATACCCGCACTAATTTGGCAGCCTAAGATTTACTAGTTGCTAGGACCAAGGAATAGAAAATAGGACCTTGAAAAATCTTCAAACATTTGACCCAAAATTAATTAGTGGAATAAAAAACAAATAGGCAATTTGAAGAAAACTAGAGAAGTTTAAGCAAAGTGGGTGTGAATAGATCATAAAATATAATTGAATGTGAATCAGACCTGGTTGGTTTCTATTGGCTCGGGTGTCTTCCCTTCTTGTCGTTGTAGGTGTCATGTCAATGGATGGAGGGTGGTATAAGTTTGATTTGAAGCATTTTTATGTCGTGGAAACCATTTCTATTTGTGGAAAAGGGACAGCTTATTGAGCGTAAACGGGAAACAGATGTGAAATTTTCTGACTCTTCATTGTCATGAATATTAAATGGTGATGTCTATCATTTCCATTGCAACCATGACGGCTTGCCTCCACGTGTTTGATCACCTTTCAATCTCAATCTTCTGCGATTGATATTTGATTTTCAATTTTAGTTACCAAAATGTAATATAGATTGTGGATCATGATAAATTTTATTGCCATAATTAAATATTTGAGAACTTGAATCTTTTTTTTTTTTGACATGAGAGAACTTGAATCTTGAAAGATACTTATATTAATTATTTAAAAAATTTAAAGAAAACTCCCTGCTCCTGTATTTTTTATCACATAAATTTCTAAAGAGAGAATATATAAATTAATTTATGCGTAAAAATATTGATGTATTTATAAATTTAAAAACAATTTTTTTATAATGTAAAAATGGATTATGAGCTTTTATTTTCTAAACTTTTATATGTAGCGCTGCTCTAAAATAAAATATTAAAATATGTTAATAATTATTGGAAATTGGACATTTGGCATTGAATCAATATTGCAAAGGTGAAAAGAAAGAAATTGATTAATCATGATTCATGCATGGTTGCCTGTTTTTGTTTTATTTGTATCTTGGTAATGAATAGGAATGAAAGCAACATCAAAATGGGTCAGATTTGAAATTTAAATATATGGAGGGTGGCCGTTTTGGTAGGGAATCATATAATTAATAATTCATATTTTTGAGGTATGCATTCAAATGTCCGCTTCAAATCCATCCAAATGGAGAAGGTGGGAGCCCTAACAAAACTTCCTTTTAAAAAAATATATTTTCCTTATTTTATTTCTTTTAAAATCTGATTATTATCTTTCCTTTTTTTATCTTCTCAGATATTTTGAATTGAATTTTGGATTAGTCTATTAAAATATGATCTTTGATATTTATATGTGTCATTAGATAAAAATATTTATTTATTTATTTATAAGATATAAATCTTTTATAAATATATACATTAATTATATTTTACATAAATAAAAAAATTAATTATTAAAAATAATAATATCAAAATTTTGATCTTAAAATATGACATTTAATTTAGATTAAATTATTTTTTATCACTTAAAACACTCTTATAAATACTCTATAAAATCATAAATAAAAGTATGGATATAATTTTAGAGACTATTATTCTTATGTACAGGCTAAATTAAACGTTAAAGTAATTTTGTAGTTACTCACTTTTTTGCAGTATCGGTGCTGCTGAGCTACGAAAAATTCCACCACCAACCGCTTATTCAAGTATTTCTCTGAACTTTTCTCATCACACCAGATATATATATCCCTCAATATATAGGCTTTGCTAAGACCAAAGCATTTCACTCATATTTACTTCAAGGAAAATACAGAAAGAGGTTCTGCATCAAGCTTTTGCAGAAGAAGATGGAGCACAACACCTGCAACCTTAACAACAGGGAAAACAGCAGCAGCGTGAAGCAGAGTGGAGAGGGGTATATGGGTCATGCAGTTCACATCCAAGTGATCAAGATTAAGCAAGAAATAGAGAAAATCAAGCATCCATCACTGCAGCTACACATGAGGCGTGTCCTCCTCACAGATGTCAACCGGCTTCGCTCTCGGTCGCCACTGGGATTGGCAGAGAGGGCTATCCTAGTTGGTAATTCTTAGTTAATTAGATGAATCAATACACTCATGTTTCGATGTATATATAGATTAAGATACTTGGAGAGACACTTCCTTTTGGAAGTTGGAACTGAAAAACCCTTTTCCTTTCTTTTCTTTTTTTCCTTCTTGTCTTTTTATTTTGTGTCTCTACTCTCTGGCTTCTATGTGCTTGTGGGGTTTCTTGAACATGCTTTTGGTGGCAAAATTTAGGACATGGTTCTCTCAAGTCTCCTCTTTTTTCTCATGTTGTTTCAACTTCAAAATTTTCCATGCGCATGTGTTTTTTCAAAGGACTTGTTCAATTTATGGTTTCTTCTGCAGCCAAAGGAAAAATCTAATGCTTTCTTTCTTCCCCTTCCCCTTCCCCTTCCCCTTCCCCTGTAGTCTAATTAATATGTGCAAATCACAACACATAAACACTGGACTTATTTACCCGGACTTGTTGAGAGTTAACACAATCTTTTTTAACCTTTTTGGTCTAAGAGTATTCTTTTCTTTATTTTTTGGTCGAGGAGAGGGTCAAGTCTCAAGTGCATGGGAGCATTGCCCTGAAAGTGGGCGAGTAGACGTAATAACTTGTTCAAGTTAAAAACTTGGTACAGGTTTTCGGCTTCTTCTTCTTGTATCTCACGAGGTCTGAAGCCAGCGACTCGGTTGTACTTAATATTGGAATTGGAAAGGAAAACCTTTTTTTTTTGTTCTACTCTTATGAATCTAAATTAAATTATATGTAGTTGTAATATTTTTATAAGATATAAGTGAGTTAAAAATAATTAAAATATAAAAATTGGTCTAATGATGAGTAAATTGGAAATGCCTTGAAACTTTTGGACCTGTCTTGGCTTATGATCTCTCGAAACCGTGTCAATTTCTCGAAACTGTGTCAATTTGTAAGCAAAGATTTAATCTAACACGTAACTCACAGTACAGAAACACGTTCTTATGCCACGTCAAAAAAGATTAAATTCTCAAGCTCCACATCTTATTCGACCCAGTGTCTGATTTTTACGCTTGTGAGAGAAGGATGGGGTGTATGTTTGTTTTTTTTTTTGTCCAGGTGGAGTATACATAATAACAATAAATATAAATCTGAACCACAAAACATCCGAATTCGCATCTTGTAGATTAAAAGGTATATTTTAGAAAATAAAATATAAAGAATAACTGATGATGAAAAGATTAAGAAAGTAAATTCTCACATATTGACAATTTATTAGTCAAGCATATATAAGATTTTAAATTATTAATTGTTTGATTAGCAATTACTACTTGTATTTTACTCCCTAAAATATATTCCTTCCCTTGCACATCCAAATCCAAAAAGTCCAAAATAAAATATTCAACGCTCTAAATAGGAAAATCCCAATATCCTAAATTCTTATTACACTTCTTACTATAGAAAAGACTATTAAGCCACAATACCAAGGTCAATGATTGAGTGCAATAGAATCGTGTAATGTAAAAGTAAAATATAATGACTAACTTGACTGAAAACATAATTATACTTGATAGTCAGTGCTAATAGTTCAATAAAAAAACACATAAATTCAACCAAATTCCACCCTTGACCAGTAATGGATGGCAAAGAAAGCAAAGGGGGAGTAAAGGGGGCAAGAGAATATTAAAGGGAGAAAAAGAAATCCAATTTTAGAAAGAAAGAGGAAAGGGAAAAGAACAAGGAAAAGGAAAATGTAGGAGGTGGGGAAGGGAACAAGAAGACACTCAAAGGTTGATAGGATGAGATTCATGACAGCAAGCAGCAAAGAACTAAGTGTTCACTACACTTAGCCTTCAGCAGTCACTGTCTCCTTTGATGAGAGAAGCTTTACCCTCCTTGAGAGATTTCTCATTACATCTATAATCACAGATTTCTTTTGGATTCTGAACTGAATGGCTAACTCAGTTGAGCCTGAAGCACCCTGCTTCAACAGTGATTCATCATCCATTATTTTGGTGGGGAAGTGTCCCAGTGCAATGACACACACAGCAATTAGGGTACGAAATACAGCTATGTCATTTGCAAAACCAAGAGGAGCTTCAGCTGATAAAAACTTGAGTGTGTTCAGGTCATAGTTCTGTGCAGTTTCCATGTTACTTGCAAGTAATACTCTCAATGCAGCCAACAAGCGGCCCTCTACTATTTCTTGACCACCTAACGTTACCTGTTACACGAAAACAAATTTGTGATCTTGTGCTATGAGTGGGATGAGGAATATACCTATCTACAAAGTCCCTAAACACAAGAACTTGTGTACCACACCACACAATATGGTTCTTGTGCTAACATTATCCAATTATCATGCAAGTTGTTAGTGATTCTGGTAGATCCTATGCTTTGGCAAATTTATTACTAAAAGTTTATATAAGGCATTTATAAACTGTAGGAAAACAGGAAGACAAAATAATAATAGATGTGATGTTGACACATCGAAAGAGAACATTAAATCTTTGCTGCGATAAACATCAAGCTTATACAAGACAAAAGGGTACTTCAGTAACATTCAATAGTAGTCTGATTTTAAAAGGTAGTAATAATTAAATATGAGTGGAGAATTTCATGGAGAAGAAGAAACCTTGAGATCTGGAGCTTCTCCAGCTAGATTTAGCTGAGATAAAATCAGTTCCTGCCATGGAGCAGGTGATGAGAAGTTTGGTGAAGAAACTCCAGCTGCCATGCTTGCAGCATCCAAAAGAGCACCATCATATTTGAGCTCAATGCAGTCATAAGGATTTGAGTGTATCACAAATCCATAATCAAGAAGGAAAAGATCATTGCTTAAACAGCCATAGCTAAGCAATAAAGGATCATCTTCTTTGATTTCTGTCTCGGCCACAACCTGAGGCAAAGAAATAATTACCCCAGCAAAGGTAAATCCAGTTTTAATCTATTTCTTAAAAGCCAAAAAAGGGAAGGGGGGTGACGAGTATATAGGAAAGAGCATGAGAAAGCATGCCTTCACTTGCATCTTCATGTTACCAGCATCTTGTTCCTGAACAATTCTGGCATTTGGATTGAAACTATGGTTGCACATATCAATGAGAGGGAGCATCATGGGTATGTTAATGTGAACCCCATCTGGATGCTTGTTACCATATAACCGGAATGCTCTAGATGAGACTGCTGACATCGCCCATCCAAGAGAAGATGCATCTACTTCTTGGCCACCAAAAGGATGCTTGTCTGGTGTAAGATTGACTAAGGCACGCTTGACTTCTTGTTCAAAATCAAGAAGAAACCGACATCTTTTGTTTACCTGTCTCGTGAAATTGACTTAAATTAACTGCCATACTGCAGGTCTGCAAGGCACTCAAAATATTTAAATATATGGCAAGACAGACAGTTTCAGCTTATGGTGTTGGTTATAGATGTGTATTCAAGTATTAGCTACAAGGCTCAAAATCTCAAATCAAAGTGCATCTCTCTCATGTCCCCAACAGCAAAATGAAAGCAGATGCATTGGCACAGTAAAATATGTTGGCTAAGTGCTTCAAATGATTTTATATATCTACTTTACAAAACCAGAAAACTTGAAAAATAAGAGACACAGAAACGTGTCTCAAAATTTATCGGTATATGATGCTAGAGCAACTTTTTTTATGACTGAACATAATGGCATTTTTTGATTCATGTAGCCGACCCCATCTAGTGGAAAAAGACTTTGGTTGTTGTTGTTGTTGTTGTATCAACTAGGTATGGTATATTCATTTCTCTTGTCAAAATGAAAATCTACAAAATCAATTCTTGCAAATGGTTGAAAGCAATTCTAGTGTATAGTACCTGGTGAAGAAGAGGAGCATACTGCAAGTTCTTTATGTCTTCCCCAGGAAAGAAGATAGGCACACTGTATGTTTCTGGGAGATTGCTGATATATGGCCACCAGAATGATCCAACTTTTGCTCTTTCTTGCAGAAGCTTCAAACCCAGTCTCATTGCCCATAGTTCCTCTGCCAAATGCTACCAGAGTGTCCAATTTATTTACATTGAAAACTCAGTAGAGCCTAATTATGAGAACATGGGTCACGAGCCTATACTGAGCAGAAAAAAAGATGTCTATGTGCTATTATAAAATCAAGGTTTATTTAATCAGTACACAGAAATATGTAAACAAGGACTTATATTTGTTATAATCCATCATCTTATAATTGTTACCCTTACGTTATAAACAAATATTATTGGTGATATTAAAAACTTAGAAATACAGTAAGAATAAGAGTTCAAGGAAGCCTGAAGCTACCTTGAACATCAAACACAACTTTGCTTTCTGACTTGCTCTCCATGCTTTATTTTGATGCTTCAAGCAATAATTACCTTCTTCTATAACTCTATGGATAATGCATATCATGTCATATAAAATCATAACACACCACAACTTCTCTATCTTGAAGCCAACAGTAAATTTCTATGAAGTTGATAGAGTAAGTGACAAGGTTATTTTGCGAATAACCATGATTATTAGGGATGTGCAAGGCAATACTTCCAGTGCTAACATAGAGTTCAAAGAAATAAATTCACAACAAAAAAATTAGTGTCAGCAATGATTTTGCATACATTCTAATATTCTATGCATAAGAAGATTTCCTCCAAAGACGTTGTTTAGAATAACATACCAGTTCCCCAACCATATGTCAAACCAAACATATTGTGGAAATTGAACTTGCCTTATTTAAAGAATAAAGGAATTAACTTTATGTTAGAAATTCACAACCACAAGGAGAGAAACATCTCCCTCCCCCCCCCCCCTCCCCAGTCATCATTTTAGATTCCGCAAGTTGTGCATAATTGGGGAAAGGATCTTCCTCTAAGTCCAATTCAATTTCGAAAGTTACATTTAAGTGGTAGAATTAAATTAAAGAAGGCTCCATTTTATATTTTGAGATACAATTGAGAGCTTCAGCGACCCCAGAAAGAAAATTGAGAATTTTATTAAAACCAATATAAAAATAGCCTAAGATATGCACCACCTTCACATCCAATAACAATTACTAAACCTATATTCACCAAACTTAAACTGCTTCATAGTTCAAATAGAGATTAGAGCGTAGAAAAACAAATGAATGAATACCAGGAACTTGGCGTGCCAATTGAAGCAACACAGAGTCAAGGCCATCTTGAGGGTCGGATTCAAGAGACCAAAACCTGAAGGGAAGATGGTCTGGTAGAACAATAAGGTGAGTACCCCTTGGGATTTGCTCCTTAGCCACTAGTCCAAGACCATTGGAATCATGGTGTGCTATCTTCACCGCACGGTGCACGAAACCACCTTCTCTGGTTACCCACTTGATGAGGTTAGGTGGATGGGACACTAGTCGTGCAGGATAAGAGGATGCCGAAGCGGTGCATGTTAGCGGACGCAAGTGGGTCAAGGAAGACATTATCGCCTTGCAAGTGGCCATAACCGAATTCCTTTCACTACAGTCTCAGTCTCTCACTGCACTGCAGATGCTGTGGACCGTGGAGAACAGAGAGCACAACCACAAGCTTAATAGGATTTACAGCAAACTTTTTCAGTTATCACACTCACACCCTTTTCAGTCTAAAGAATGCTACTAATACATTTTTTTAAATATTTATTTTATTATTAATTCGTTATATATATTTAAAAAATTTATTAAAAAAGATATTAATAATACATATTTTTAAATATTAAAAAATAAATATTAAAAAATATTTTAAAAATATATTATTAATATTTTTCCACTCCTTTTTTTCTCCCTTAAACAAAGAATACATAAACAAAATTAAAATATAGAAACTTTACTTAAAAAAAATTAGTAACTTAATCCTTAAAATTATTCTTGAGACTGTAAAAAATTAGTAACTTAATCCTTAAAATTATTCTTGAGACTGAGTTGATACAATTTGTAAATTAACTTTAAATGTAGTACGGTAATTTGAATCTCGCTAACAGCACTTTATAGCTAAAGCTACAATATACCTCTGAGTGTGATTAATTTCATACTTAAAAGAGTATAAAAACACCTCATTAAAAAAAAAAATAGCTGGTAGAGAGAGATAAAATTCATTACAACTAATATGTGACTTTTTTTTTTCTCATTTTGTGATGTTTTGATCTCATATTTTTAGGTTTTTTTTTAATGGAATTGTCGCTTATATATATATTTTGGCAGTAATCTTCTCTATTTTTTTTTCTTTTTCTTATTTTTCTAATTTTTTACGAATAAATTTATCTATATATTTTATATCTATAATCTTTTGGATAAATATAAAGAATTTGTATTTGGATTTCTAAATTTACTTATCTTTTATTTATATATAAAGTATAATACATTTGTGTTACCTTAGAGTATCATACGATTTATTGTCCCTCACAATTTGAGAATATTCAATGTATTTTATATTTTGATATTTTTAATTAATTACTTTACAACTTTTAATAATATTAAAGTATTTTAAATTTCTTAAACAACTACCTTAATTACTTTTGATTTTTTCTAAATTTTATAATTCTTATACAACTCTCTTAAATTTATTTTTACTATTACTTTCAACAATATTAAATCTTTTAAATTTTCTAAATAATTATCTTAATTACTTTTGATTTACAATTCATATACAACTCTCTTAATTATATTTTCACTATAATTTTCACTAACTTAATATTTAATTTCCACTTGCATAATATTTAAGGGCTGGTTTAGATAATCTCATATGAAAAAGAATTTTTTTAAGTTTATATTTTATTTATCTTTATATGAGTAATCAATTTATGTATTTAAAACCACAACTTTTTGTTGTTTTTATATTTTGGTTAGACCCCTCTCTTTTTTATTTCAAAAACTACAGCCTTACTCTGACTCAAACACGGAGTAGTTCATCTTACTTCAAAATTCTGCCAGCATTCCTTCAATTCTTCATATATTTTAGTTTGGTACTTCTTTTTTTTTAGTTCATTCTTCAAATGTTTTTGGTTCAATCTTCAACCACTATTTGTTTGTTCGGTTATTCAATTATTCACCTTTATTTGGATTCAGCTTTTTTATTCAGTTTAAGTTATTTTAGTTCTTTAAGTTCAATTTACCAAAATTATTGTTGTAAATCTTTACATCTTTTTGTGTTCAATTATTTTTTGGTTTCCGTTCTTCAAATATTTTTGGTTCAATTCTTCACATTTTTTGTTCGGTTAAATTTTTTTTGGTTCAACCTTCAACTATTCTTTTTTTAAATATTTTTGGTTCAATCTTCAACTTTTTTTTGTCCGATTATTCAATTATTCATTTTTTTTGGGTTCAGTTACTTTTGTTGTGTTCAGTTTAAGTTTTTTTTTTTCTTTTGGTTCAAGTTACAAAAATTGCATCACCAATTGTGTTTAATCGTGTTTTTGCCTAATTTCGGGCTGCTTCTCTATCATTTTTTGCTTATGTTTTAATAAAAATAACTTCAATTTTTTTATAATAACTACACATAAAATGACACTGTAATTGATGGCTACTCTTTCTCAAAGAGAGAGCAGTCAATCAGATATTTTCAAATATATGACTTTTGTTTTTATGTTCGGTTTCATTTGATTTTAGAGAATAAATACTATCACGTCCATTTGTGATCTTGCTTAATTTTGGATTGATTATTAAATATCTAAAAAGATTTTTTTTTTATAAAAATTACTCCAAATCCTTTTTAACAGTTGGGCGTAGAATGAGACTACCACTTATGACTATACATTTTCAAGGAGAGAGTAGTGAATCGAGTATTATCAATTGTGAAAACTAAATAGCTTCATAACTGTTCTATACTATTTTCATATTAAATACTAATAATAGGTGTTGTATACATTTGTTGCTACGCGATATTGGAAACAAAATACTTGTTTTATTTGTGTAGTTATTTTGATAAAATAACTACAAATCTTTTTTAATTGCTAGACATAGAATGAAGTTTTCACTAATGATTGTAACCTTTTTTTTAAATATTTAAATATTCATAAATGCACGAATTGTATTAAAATATAGTTGAACAAATATAAAATTAATTTCACATAAATTTAGAATTAAATTTTAAGTATTAATTTTTTTTTTAATCTAATAACAAAAATTACAAAATCAAATATATATTAATAAAATAAAAATAAATTAAAAGAAAGCAAATACGTAAATGAAGTTTCAATTATGTAAGGTTTAGAATTTATAAAAATTAATTTTAATATTAATTATATTAAATTATTATATTTAAATAATTTATTTCATAAATATTTAATAATAAAATATGTATTTACAAAAAATTTATTAATAAAATATTAAAAATAATAATTAAATATATAACAAAAATTTTAATTAATAATAAATTATTAAATTATCAAATGTAAATTTTTACTTTTCTTCTCAGCACGTCACGTTATGTCCTCTCCTGCTGCGCTCTTCTCCTGCTGTCTTTTCCTCTGCAGTGATGTTCAATCATCTCCGTGCTGCTGCGTTGTATGTTCTGCCTCACTCAAGGCGTCTTTTGTTCTATTTTTATAGTGCTGCTCTTCGCAATATTTCACCGCCAAAATCCCTGAAGCCCTTTAAGTTACAATTATGATTTTTTTATTTTTTTTTCATATTATTTTTTATACTATTTTTTATATCATTCATTATATATTTTTTATAATTTTTTATTTAATTATAACTATTAAAAATAATATAAATAATAATGTGATAAAAAAATAATTTAGTAACATTAGATTAATAATTTCTCATCCAATTTTTACAAGTGGGCCAAGCTTATGGAATATGCATTGCTACTTGTCCCCAGTAGCATAACTATGTAAAGATGGGCCATTCAAATATGGGCCAGCTTCAAGGCATATATTTTATTTTATTCATAATAGGTCTAAGCCATTGTTGCATTGTGAGCTCTTGTCTCAATAAATATGTGTTTAAAATAATTGTAAAAATTTGATTATTTTAATAATTAATAATTATATAATTTTTTTATTATAAATAATTATAATATAATTAATTTTATATTTAATATATTAGTTAAAAATAATTTTAAATTAATTTATTTTTTTAAATAATATAAAAAATTATTTTTATATATTAAATTATAAAAATAAATATAAATAATTAAAAATTTATTTAATTAAAATAAAATAATATTTATATATTAAATTGTAAAATAATCTCAACAGTTGAAACAAAAAATGCTCAAATAATATCTTTTGAAAAAAAACTGTTACCGTACATATCTTTACATCAAACTTTTATATAATTTATCCAAATATGTTGCAAACATTTTGCAACAGCTTTTTGAAAAAAAAAAAAGGTTGTCGTATGAGAGGGAAAAAGCTGAACCAAATATCAACTCAAAGCTTTATCATTTGAAAATCACTCCATCACCTTTTATCCAAATTGATTATTTAGTCTTAAAATTTATCATAATAATTAAATTAATAAATTTTTAAATAAATAAATTAATAATATCACAAAATTATTAAAATAAAATATAATAATATCTATTTTTTAATAAAAAGTAGATAAAAGTTAAACTATTATCACATTTTAAAGAACAGAGTAGTGAATTAAAAGTGCAATTCCAAGAAGTACGGGACTCAAAATAGGTAATATGTTTACTAACCTTCAATTGAACATAAAATTTTATTATTAATAACTGGCATTCTGATAGTGTTAGGTTTATTATTTAAAAATATGTTAGAAACTCATCCGAGTCCTAAAGGATCGTACAGGAATTGAAGACTTTTTTACAATATTCGTGGGATTTATTTCGTTACATTTTCTTACAATGGTAAAAATGAGTTCAACATTTGAATCGTTGACAACCATTGTAAAGAAATTAATTACCCTTTCCAAGGGCCTACATAGGTTGTGATGGTTGATTTAGAGGATGCAAATGGAGTTGGACATGAGGGGAGGCTTTTAAACGCAAGCATTTTATAAATTTGATATTAAAAAATAGAAAGTTGATGCCTATTTTTATTGATTTAAATATCTTCAAAATCAGGTATCAAATATTTTTTAAATCATATCTTCATTACCTTTATTTCTACCTGTGAGTAAAATAAAATTAAAATCAATTTATTAAAAATTTTATTTGTATGCGAGTAAAATCAAAACAAGCAACTAAATCAATTTAAAATCAATTGAGTAACATTAAATCCATTTATTCTTCCAAGTAATTAAATCAATAATTTTATCTATCATTTTAAGAGCACTTAGAATTAAATATATGTGCATCAAATATTTTCGACAGTTAAATATCTTCGAAATCAGGCATCAATCAATTATTTTTTAAATTATATCTTCATGCCTTTATTTCTACATGTGAGTAAAATCAATTTAAAATCAATTTACTAATTTTTTTTTCTACGTGTGAGTAAAATCAAAACAAGCAACTAAATCAATTTAAAATCAAGTAAGTAATATAAAATCAATTTATTCTTCCAAGCACTCTAAAACTCTAATTTTATCTATCATTTCATGAGCATTTGAAATTAATTTATTAAAAATGTGTGAGTAAACCCAAAACAAGCAACTAAATCAATTTAAAATTAAGTGAATAATATAAAATCAATTTATTCTTGCAAGCAATTAAATCCCTAATTTTATAAGCATTTAAAACCAATTTATTTCTACCTGTGAGTATAATCAATTTAAAATCAACTTAAAAACAATTTAATTATAAATATATTTCTATGTGTGAGTGAAATCAAAACAAGCAACTAAATCAAATTAAAATCAAATGAGTAATATAAAATCAATTTATTGTTCTCAGCAACTAAATTCCTAATTTTATCTATCATTTTATGAGCATTTAAAATCAAATTACGAGCATCAAATATCTTACAAAGTTAAATATTTTCGAAATCAACCATCAAATATTTTTAAATCATATCTTCATGCCTTTATTTCTACCTTTGTCTAAAATCAATTTAGAATCAATATATTAAAAAATTAATAATAAGTATGACTAAAATATAAAGAATCAACTAAATCAATTTAAAATCAAGTGAATAATATAAAATTAATTTATTCTTTCAAGCAACTAAATCCCTAATTTTATCTATCATTTTATGAGCATTTAAAATCATGTTACAATCAATTTATTAAAAAAATGTAGTGCTATGTGCTAGTAAAATGAAAACAATCACCAAAACAGGTTAAAATCAATTGAGTAATATAAAATTAATTTATACTTCCAAGCAACTAAATCCCTAATTTTATCTATCATTTTATAAGTATTTAAAATTAATTTATGAGCATCAAATATCTTTCAAAGTTTAATATCTTTGAAATCTGTCATCAAATATTTTTTAAATCATATCTTCATGCCTTTATTTTCATCTTTGTCTAAAATAAATTTAGAATCAACTTATTAAAAAATATTTAATGCGTGTAAGTAAAATCTAAACAATCAACCAAATCAATTTAAAATCAAGTGAGTAATATAAAATTAATTTATTCTTCCAAACAACTAAATTTCTAACTTTATTTATCATTTTATGAGCATTTAAAATCAAGTTATTAAAAAATCGTAGCGCTATGGGTGAGTAAAATGAAAATAATAACCCAAAACAATTTAGAATCAATGGAGTAATATAAAATCAATTTATTTGTCTATCATTTTATAAGTATTTGAAATCAATTTGAAATCTAGTTAAAGTCATCAATTTATTAAAAGAATTGACATGTACTTACGCATGTCATTGTTTCAATGTTTAGTTAAAGCTTTATATATGTGATTTAGGCGGGTGCTATTATGTGCCTTATTATATTTAGCTGTATAATTTGCCTTCAATTTTACTCATAACAGTAGATTTTTTTTTATTTATAAGTTACCTTTTTTTTGTTTTATGTCTTTTTTTTCAGACCACTATTATTGTAGCCGACTGACCGACCAACCACCACCTGTCCCGTTGACCACAAGAGTCGATCACCGTCGACCATCCATTGTCGGCCATCACTGTCGACCACTCACTCGCCAGCTGCTGGTCGGCCACCAACAACTGCCATCACTTTTTTTTCGGTTATATTGTTCATCTTTTTTTAAAATTACATAATTACGTAAATAATACTTGTTAAAATAATACTAATTAAAATTATATGAATTCTTATATTTTTTTACAAATAATTGTGCATCCTGAAAACTTTACAGTATGTGTAAATATTACAAGTTAAAATTTATAAAATTTTTAGTATGCACAGTTATTTATTAAAAAAAATAAAAGATTAGGACAATTTTAACTAGTATTATTTTAATTGATATTATTTATATAGTTGTGCAACTTAAAAAAAATAAACAATATAACTTGAAAAAAAAATAACGTCAGCTGGTGGTGGTCGGTAGGTGACAGCAAAGGGCTGTAGGTGGTAGTTGACCAACAGCAGGTGAGGTGGTTGGAAACCCTAAAAAAAACATAAAAAAGAGCTATTGATATTTTTTATGATTAAATTAATAACTTAGATTAAATAATATATCATACACCCTCTTTTTAAGGGTATATATATTAGACCACACCAGTGATTTATGGTACCAGCTACTTGGTGTCACTTTGGGGTGAGCATGGTTCGGTTCGACATGAAAACCGAGCTGAATCGGTAAAACAGTTGGGTTGGAAAACCAAATCGGTTTTCTTCTGGGGCCGAACCGGTTTAGGTTCAGTAAAATCAGTTCAGAATCAGTTCAGAATCGGTTTAAAATCGGTTTGGGTTTGGAACTAGTTCAAAAACCAATTTGGGTTTTGAATCAGTTCAGAAATCAATTTGGGTTCGATAAACCGGTTCAGAAACCAGTTTAAGTTTCGCTAAATTGATTTTGAATTGGTTCAAAACTGGTTCTAAACTGATTTGGGTTTCTGAACCGATTCAATAGCCAGTTCATGAAGAATCCGGCTTCTCTCCAGCTGTTGGACCTCTAGCAGCAGCAATCTGGATCATTCATTTTTCATCCAATGGTCCAGTATTTTTTTATTTTTTAATATTAAAAATATTTTTTAATATTAAATTAATATTTTTTAAAATTAACCATTAGATAAAAAATGAATGATTTAGATTGTTGCTGGACCTCCAACAACTGAAGAGAAGCCGGATCGGTTCATGAACCGGTTTGAGATCACACTCCATACAAATTTATTGAACCTCATCATACTAAAAAGCTGTCAATGTTGAATGGTCTAGGAAAGGGAAAAGATAGAGTACGGACCTGGGAGAACGGCTACTTCTTTACTGTCACCTGCATGTTTGTTTTAAATTGTTTTAAACGGCACAGTTGTTAAGTCTTTCGATATTGACACGCGCTTTCAAGAATGGTAACTTTGTTATCGTAAAAAAAAATGGTAACTTTGTCTTGAAAAAAAGAGTATATGTACGTTTGAAATGTGTGGAGTATAAAACAAACACAGCATAGAAGAAAAAAAATAAATCGTTCAATTATGCATATTATTCTCTATTTGTAAAGTGCACACTTCTTATGTTTAGGTGTAGAAAAAAGAAAGACAAATATTAAATCAAGCAATGAAAAATAGAAGAATTCATCTGTGGAAAAAAGAAAAGAAAAATAATTTGGGAAAAAAATTATCATAAAAAAAAATATGAAAAGAACCAATGAATGTAAACGTCAAACAAATTGGATCCAGAAATCTTAAAATCTACATGTCTTCCTTCCCCATGACCCACAACCCCTTGTTCAACCGCAATTATGTTCTTTCTTACAAAAAAGAAAGAAAGAAAAAGAAACAAATGGAATGTAAAATGTAATGACGGTAAACAAAGCCAAACAATGTGTTATAGTTAGTGTTACATTTCAGGTTGAGGTTTAACTCTATCCGTTGTATCATGGCGAGAACCCATCATCATCATCACCCTGAACTCCTCGAAATCGATCATGCCGTCACCGTCGCTATCGACGCCGCCGATCATCCTCCGACACTCCGCCAGCGAGCACTCCTCGCCGAGGCTCCTCATGACGGTGTTAAGCTCCTCGGCGGTGATGGAGCCGTTGCCGTCGATGTCGAAAACGGAAAACGCGTCCTTGAGATTCTCCAAGACCTCGTCGGAATCGACGCCTTTGGTGTTCAACTCGATGAACTCTTGGAGGCTGATGCAGCCGTCGCCATCGCCGTCGACCTCGCGGATCATGTTGTCGAGTTCCTGTTGGGTTGCGGGTTGGCCCAGGCTGCCCATGATGGATCCGAGCTCCGAGGCGGAGATCTTGCCATCGCCATTGACATCGAATTTCTTGAAGACTTGCTCCAGCTCGGCGGCGAGGTGGGCGCGGGAGCGGACGGAGAAGGAGGAGGATCGGGAGGAGGGGGTGGTGGAGGGAATGAGGTTGTTCTTGTTGTTGTTGCGGTTGAAGAGGGATTTCAAACCCATCGTGGTTTTGATATGATTGGGATTGGAAGGGAAAGAGAATGTTTTGTAGTTGTTGTTGTTGGGTTGGGTTGGGTTGGGAGGAATGAATGAATGAATGAAGAGATTGGGAGAATCGTGAAGGGTGGTGTAACTGGTCACGGATTCAAATCTCGTATCTGATTTTGCTATATTTGAATTTTTATAGGTCTTTTGGGGAAATTTAGGCGTGATTGCAGCATGCGAATCAGGACGCGACGTTACAAATTAGTTCATCCACTATTTAAATATTTTCTATTTTTCTGAAAAAATAAAAATAAATAAATTAGCTTCATTTCATGAGAATTAATTTTTTTATAAATTTTTTATATTTTTATATCAAATAATACATATATCATTTTTTATATTTTATCTAATATTATTTATTATATATTTTTAATTATTTTTTTTCACTTAATCATAATTTTTAAAATAAATATTAATAATCATACATTCATAAAAAAGGGTGTATGATTAATATTTCTTTTTTTATATAAGGATGTGATATGGGCGAAATCAAAATGCAAATGGAAGTGATGTGAAAGATTGGGCTTGACGCAAAAATAGATAGTCTAAATGGGCTAGACCTGTAAGCCAGGCCCAAATTTACAGGTGTAGGCCTAAACAGCTATTTTATTTATGCGGTCGGGTGTTTGGCATCTTCGCGAATAATTCTCCAATTTCTATCCCCATTTCCCAGGTTCCAAAACAGAACACATCAGTAGCTTCTGTTTGCAAACACACCACACGCGAGTTGCAGAGAAGGAATCCACGTTCCACCGCTGCTGGTACGCCACTCTTCCTCCTTCTGATTCTCCTTTCATTTTTTCCTTTCAGTTCACAATTCGATTCAAATAGGGGGTACTAGAAATTTCAAATCTCTGTCAATCGAAAAACGATTTCGATTTGAAAATAACTACTCATGTCTTAGGGTTCTTGGTAATAAGTTGTGAGTCCTTCATAGACACAGTATAAAAAATTTTCATCCTTGATTGATTCTCCAATATTTTCATTACCCAGGTTCCAAAGCAGTAGCTTCCCCTTGCAGAAATGGCTGCAATCTTAGCTCGGAAATCACTTCTTGCTCTTCGTTCCCGCCAGCTGGTAACAAACATTAATCTGATTTTCGATTCATCAATCATAAAAACTCACCATTCATAGTTCTGAATATTCTGATTTTGAACTGCTTATCTTTTCAGTTTTCACTATACATCATTGTTATATGTGATGCTCCTAATTGTTTGCTTGATATAAAAGCTTATATTCATATGGATCACTTCTATTGTAGGATGCCAGATGTTTGGATTAATATTATATCCCTCATTGTTCTGCTTGTTTAGGCTGTAGCAGGTCAAGGGCTGCACAACTCCCAAAACTATGGCCTGCGATTAAGTGCACACTCCTACTCTACCAACAAAGGTCTGTCATTTCTCTTACCATCTTTGTCTACATATTTTCTGCATTCTTATAAAATGGTTGGCGAGCAAAATTATTGAGAACCGTCTCAAATCTCAATCTTTTTTTTATTTTTTTTACACCATATTATTTATTGCATGTACAATGACTATCATGATCCAGTTTTTGGTTCTTACTTCTTCGTACTGTACAATACATGACCTACTTGGAAGCTGGTAATGAATTGGGTTTGCATGCACTACTACCAAAAAAAAAAAGCATCCAATAAGTGGATCAAGAGAATGTTTTTTCAAAAATGCTTACAATGAAGTGATGAACATATGTTACATATGGGTGGGATCTCCCCACCTGCTTTTCATATGCATATGTTACATAAGTATATCCACTTCATGTATATCTTAATTTTGTGGTGCTCGAACAGCAGATGATGAAGAAAGGGAGCAACTTGCAAAGGAAATTTCAAAGGATTGGAGTACTGGTAATTATTTGGGAGCCTTACGTTTTCAGTTTCATTTTTGTGTTTTTTCTATAATTTAACTAAAATATTGCTGATGCTTTGGATGACAGTTTTTGAACGTAGCATCAACACACTTTTTCTCACTGAAATGGTTCGGGGTCTAATGCTGACACTGAAATACTTTTTTGAAAAAAAAGTCACAGTAAGTGTCTCCTAAGTAACACTGTTTCCTGGCCAAGACTGTTGCAGCTTCTAGTTTAATGCATGACTTCTTTAATGCAGATCAATTATCCGTTTGAGAAAGGCCCTTTGAGCCCTCGTTTCCGTGGTGAACATGCACTCCGACGATACCCAACTGGAGAGGAACGTTGCATTGCTTGCAAACTTTGTGAAGCTGTAAGGCTTCAATTGTTTATCCAATTATTTTGGTTTAACAATGATCCTTGAGAGTGTGCATACTAACAAATGGCATATGACTGCATGACAGCATTTTCCTGTTGCTTTAATAAATTGGACTACTACTAAGCTTGCCAACTTTATCTAAGACTATTATTTATATACCAGTTATATGTAGATTTTAGCTTATAGGCTTATGATGGAAATGCTAGTCGATTGTCAGGTTGTAGTAAAACTGGAGGTCTTATACAGCCTCTAAGGTCTAATATTGATCTATATGTAAATATATATATATAGGTGAACTCCCCAAAGAATTTGTACTGAAATCAATTGTGAGTCGAAGAAAACATTCTTGTCTCAAAGCATGATTAAGGATAGAGACCTTCCTTTAGAAGTCTGACCATTCCTTATTAGCAAAAGGCATCAAAATACAGCAAACATGGCACACTGCCATGGAACTTTTATCTCCTTACTGCTGCTAAAACCTCTGGACTTAATCATTAGAAAATTCTACCTAGTTTCAAGTACATAGCCAATGTTCTCTGTCAAGGACTAACTCTCTTAGAAGCTTAAACTGTTAGGTGAAGGCTAATGATTGGTTTTATATCTAAAACGACCCCTCATGCAAGAGCCCTTTGGGCTTGAATCCTGGACAAAACACAAGCCCACCTTATCTTGTGCTGAAATTCAACTTTATTTTAGAAGATTGGGGCGGCTAGGATCGAATTCCTGACCACTTGGTCATAAAGGCTTAGATACCATGTCCTAGACCAACTCTCCTACAAGCTTAGGCAATTAGGTGAAGGGTCATAATTGGTTTTATATCTTACATTCTCCAAAAAAGCCTACTCCAAATGTAGCTTGCTGTTGGCTAATGTAGAAACAAATGTGCAGCTGTTTTTGAATTAGAACAGCACATTGCACAAAGTGTAGGAGATAAAGCCTTGGTAGGTCTACGAATCTGCAGCATATCATTAGTTGAGCCAGGTATAGGAAAATGTTCTCGCAATCACTAAGAGTTAGCAATCTGTCTAATTGAGAAGCGACTGTATAACCTCTATTTGTGGACCAAGTAAACTGAGCATTAGAAAAGGGGATATCTCTAAGGCCACAGTCCCAAATAGAGCTGTCAAACCCTCTCATCCTTGGAGGCTGTTAGTAGGTATATTTTCCTATATAGCAATAATAGTGGTTTAACTTTAAATCTTTGAAATCTTTCTTTATAACTATTAACTGGTACTACTCCAGCACTACCCCTCTGATGTAGGACAAACAGAACAAGTAGAGAAAACAGAACGAGTAGAGACTAGGAATAAAAGCATAGGGAGATATTAAGACAAAGGGAGAGTAAGGAGAATGTCTAGATAACAATTCAGTTTTCAGTAAACATAGTCTGTGAGCCCAAATCACGTGGTAGTCCCTAAATAGTAAAATCCAGTTAGTGTAAATAAATACTACTTGACAGGCAAGTGATGCCAATTTTAGATAAAAACTCTGACATACTAGAAATCCTAAATTACCAACTTAGCCCAAATAACCAAGCTATTAATGAACACTCTAACTAATAATTACAACAAATAAACAATCCATGATATACTTCCGTAGTTCTAATATTCGTTTTCCATGTTCTATTGTTCCTTCTCCTTACTTTCTCTGTTTCTCCCTCTCCTTTCAATAGAGCCAGCAGCTGTATCATTATTATTTTGTCTAACTTAATAATATATTTCTTTTATCAGATATGTCCTGCACAAGCAATCACGATTGAGGCCGAGGAGCGAGAAGATGGCAGCCGCAGGACAACACGGTGAATTACCTTCCTTGCCTGCTACCTCTTCTCCTTCCCCCATTCCCCTTTCTTGCTCTCTTATTTGTCAAATCTTTCAGGTATGACATTGACATGACCAAGTGCATCTACTGTGGATTTTGTCAAGAGGCATGCCCAGTTGATGCTATTGTTGAAGGGCCAAACTTTGAATTTGCTACAGAGACTCATGAGGTTCATTTTCATTTCCTTCATATTGTATTATATAACTACTATCTTTTAGTGCATGCCAGTAATCATTCTTTGCTTATTTATTTATCATTAATTATATGTTCAACTGTTGCAGGAGCTTCTATATGACAAAGAGAAGCTGCTTGAGAATGGGGACCGATGGGAAACTGAAATTGCAGAGAACCTGAGATCTGAAAGCCTTTATCGCTGATAGTTCCCGTGTGATCCTCGGCTGTTGCTTGTTCCCTCTTAGTGAGCACTGATAAATAAAATGATCAGTGAATGATCTTAAAGATTTGCATGTATTCATGGTTCTGTTACATGAGTTTTTTCTTGTCTTTGTTGCATTTCTGGAAAGTATACGATGGTAATGGCGTTTATCTCCTTGAAATCTTGAACAAATGAGGAAATAACTGAAACATTCAGCGAATAGATGTCCTTACGGCTTGCTAGTTACTTGTAGCCTTAATTGATCCTTAAAAGTTGTAGCCTTAATTGATCAGTGAATGCGCCTGATTATCCTTTTGTTTCATTGAAGACATTGTGATTGATGATTACGACTTTACGAGCATGTATCAAATCCTTTTGTTTTTATCCGAGTTTTTTTTACTTGATATGTGGGAAGGGCCAACGCTTAAGAGGATTTGAGTTTTAAAAATTAGACCTATTGTGTTTTCGGAATTCGTGACATAACTCGGGTTGTCCGATGTCCCAACTTGGGTTTGCTATCAAACATTAATAATATTTACATACTATGAAATATATTTATATTGATATTTTTTCCTTTTGAAATATGTTATAAAATATATCTTAATTTATGTTTTTATTTTTATAACCAGTGTTCTGTATTTGTCTAATACATGAGATAAATTAAAAAATGTTAAAATAAAAAATATAATTGACCTATAAATATAGTATCTTGTATGATTTAGATGAATTTAAATAAGTTATAATTAGTAAAGTCAGATTTATTCAAAATCAATTTTTTTGTTTTCGTTAGTCGGCTCTTTTTGTGTTATGATAATTAGGTTATATAATTTTTCGTAATAAATATTTTTTAAATGATTTCTTAATAAATAATTAGTTTATATAATTTTATATATTTTTAATTTTATAGTTTTATAATTTTTTTTTCTTTTAATATTAATTTTTATGTGTTTATTTATTTGGATGTTTTATCAACTTATTATTAAAAGTATATCAAAAAATTTATTATAGTTTCTTAGTTTAAAAAACACATAAAAAAATCTTAGTTTAACCGTAATAAATTATATTTAATTAATTTTACTATATTTTCATACAAAAATTTCACTCTTGTGTGATATATATTGAATTTTCTAAATAATATAGAATAATTATATATGAACAAATATAATATTTTGAAAATATAATTAATTAATTAATTATATATATATATATTGTTGTAAATAGAGAAGATAAATATAAAAAGATCAAAACAAAAAATATAGACTCAAAATCTTATTCTATATATTAGATGATCTCTATACCTTTGAGACCCAACAGAGTATTTATAATAGCGTTTTAGAGTTTATACAATGCAATTATTTAGGATTAGTATCCGTTAGAAATTGTAACCACTTTTAACTAATTTCCCAATTTCTGTGGGATAATCAAGATAGTCATCCATCACATATAAAATATGCATGTTTTACAATACTTCCCTTTAGATGACTATACACTATGAATATGCCTCGTTAAAACTTTGCTAAGAAAAACTCATTGGATAAAAATTTAGCAAAGGAAAAAAAGTACAGTATTCTTAGGTAACTTATTTTCCCTCAAAATAAAACTAATCATAAAATGTTTTTAAGTCAGCACATTATAACTTTTATGGCACTTAGACATCCATCTTCAATATTATTCATAGTACTTCTCTTTAAGAATTTTAGAGAAATATACTGTGCTCTGTTACCTTTGATATATCTTCCTTTCAGTTGAGTTTTGTAAGCAATACTATCTTTAGTTGGAATTTTCTTTTCATAAGATGATCCACAAAATTCTTAAATATGATGAATCATAGCTCTCAACTAGAAACATTCACGACTTTCTTCATGAATTGTTGTAATTTCTACATAATATAAGGAAATAGCAACTATAGATTGCTTTATAGATCACTGTAATATAGCAATACCACCACATGTAAATAATAGTCTATTTGAGATCTGACTTTATTTGTATCAGATAAATATCCTGCATTTGCATAATCAATTAGCTTGACATAAATTCATGTGAATAAAATAATCTCATCAGTTGTGTCTCGAAAATAAAAATAATATACTTAATTTCATTCTAATGTCTTCTGATTGGTGATGAACTATATGTTGTTATAAATTCATGAAAATAATATTATATTAGGTCACATAGTATTTAGCAATATGCATGTGTGCTTTTATAGCACTAAGGTATGGTACTGCTTTAGGACTAAGATCTTCGTAATCTTCTTTAAATCTAATGATCTAACAAGCATTAGTGTACTTAATATATATAATTTTTATGTATAAATCACTTAAGAACTTGTTCTCTATAACTTGATAGATAAAATTTAATTTGCTAAATGTTCGATTTACATGCCGAGGTAAAATTTTATTATTTAAAGATTTTTCACTTCAAATTCTTTAAATAGACACATAAACAAATAAAGTATTTTAAAAAAATTTGAAATAAATATATAATGCATATCAACAAGCACTAATGCTCAATAAGAAAGTCTTAATTTGATGAGCAAAAGAACATAAATATGTAAATTAAGTTTATTGGATGTTGATATTTTAAATCCTTCGGGGATTTTCATATAGATAACATGTATCGAGACATCCATAAAATGTAACAACAATATGTAAAAACATCCATTAGAAGTACTCAACTTCTTGTGTGTGAAAAACCTTTTCAGATATCAAAACGTAATTGCATCCATTTGTATCAACAGATTTTACAACTTCTGAGATTTAGACTTCAGGTCCATTAAACACATCTTCTAAAGTTTTAGCTACAAATTCAATAACATCATGTTTTACAAGTGAGTTCAATTCTGCCTACAAGGCATTCTTCTATTTTGGCCAATCATTTTTTCATTAATATTCTTCAACGATTCTAATTTCAAGATCTTCATTATTATTCATAATATTACGCGCTATAAAAATATGTTGTCGATAACTATTTCTTTTCGATTCTATCATTTTGCCCATAGGGACATAATTTATTGAGATTTCATTATTTTCACCAATTTTAGGTATTTTAACTTCTTATAGAGTTTGAACTACTTTTGGAGTTCATACTGCTTCAAGAGTCATACTTATGTCTCTAATTTCTTTTTCAAGAGTATCCTTTTTAGGATTATTTGTCTTCTTAGCAATATTATTTGCTCTTTCTCTTTTATGGGTTGTCTTTAGAATTGATTAGTCTACTATGCTTCTTGCATGTTTTTGACTCATTTGATACCAATTCTAAATGGAGCATTTATAGTTGGTATAGGATTTATTTATCCTTTTGCAATAGAAAATGCTTCTTTCATTTTATTAATTTGCCCTTATTCGCAAATATATTATCATTTGAACTTCCAGCTCAAATTACCTTATATCTCACAATTTCATTTAACTCATTTCTTTTTCATACAAAGATTCATTTATACCCAACGAGTTTGACATCTTTAGGTGTCTGGACTACTGGTCCAAATACATTATGTTTGGCTAAAGAATCTAACTCGGATTGTATTGCTTCTTTTCATTTTGGCTAATCACTTTGATGTCGACATTCTTCTACACTTTGAGGCTCAAGCTCATTATCATTAATAATTTCAGAAGCAATCGTATATGTAAAAATATTATCAACAACAATTTCATCTCTTCTCCTCATATTTTCAGATTTTAATGAGATCTCATAATTTGCTAGTACAAAAATCACTTTTAGGGTTACTTCCATAGAAATATGGAGTTATTAATCTATATTATTTTTGACTTCTTCAGGAGTGTCAATGGCCTCTTCTAAAGCATCATTTTAAAGTTTTTTCTTCTTTTTTTATTAAGAATAATGTCTTTTGCACGAATAGGTCTATCACGCTTTTGACGTGTTTTAGATCCATTGGCTGCCATACCCATAGGATATCTTGCAAAGACAACTAATCATGTAGGAATGACTATATCATATACAAAAAAAAATTATATGAGAAATATTTAACTTCAGGCCAAAATCCAATTGTATAAGAGAGAACTTATAATTATTTATTAGTCTTATACCAACAAGTGTTACAACATGTAAAAAATATACCCTAAGCAAAACTTGGGATATTGCTCTCATAATCTGTTATTTAACTATCAATTAAAGGCATTTGAACATAAGCAATAGTATGTTCAACATTTTACCAATGGTCATATAATAATTACTAGAAGATTGAGAAGTGAATTCACTAACATTATCAAGACAAATTGTCTTTTTCTAAAAATTTGTGCTTTTAATCAAATAACTTGCATAATCTCACAAACATCAGGCTGTGAGTTAATAATAAGTACATATATGACCAACTGGCTTTTGACCATACAATATCTAAACGATACACATGATAGATGATATAATCCACAAATATTATCTTAAATTCGTTCTAGAAATTTATCAAATTCAATTCTATTTTTAGCTATTGATAGTATAATCAATTTGCATTAAGAATACACTGCACATAAAGCCTCATTATATTGAATAATATTCTGGTCCTTCAATGATATTCATATAAATTATCAATATTGGCTTAGGATAGCCTTACCGGTCATATGCCAAATAACAAAATTATTTGGACTAGTAAACTTATGGTTTATAAGAGCATGATAAACTTCTGCTTTATACGAAAATGTGTTTCAATTGCACTGATCATATCTATTTGACTTGATAATGAATAAAGCATAATGTATAAAATTTTATTCATTGAAGTAGCTATTTCGAAGACTTCAATTATTTTTATACTACCATATATCAAAATTTACCATTGATCTATATATATAAAGAATTAGAAACACACATTTTTCTTCAATCAATAAAAATTCTAATAAATCATATCATACATATTTTTTTTAAAATATTACAAGCTAACAAAATAAGAAAAAATTTGTACGTGATGATTTTAAATCACATAAAAAAATAAATACGTATGAAATGACAAATATGAATTCCAATAAAATAATTCAACTACTTAAATAATTAATTAAGTGATAAAACTTTCCTCCATAATATTTAATGAAAATAGAAACATTCAAAAGCATATTATTTGTAGGATCATGGTCAAATGAATGATTCTCATCAATATCTCTCTACTTCATTTGATATGTATTTTTGAAAATGTTAGAACTACCATGATAATGATCATTTTTCTAATTTCTGCCACATCAATGGTCATAACCACTACTTTTACCATACCCAAAATTATAATATAGAATATTCACTTTAGGAAATAGAGTTCAACCCATTGGATGACCTTTGTGGTTTTTCATTAATAACTCATTTTTTGTGTTCAATCATAAGAATGCATAAATTTGATTCAAAATATCTTTTAAAACTATTCTCATTTTACTACTACAGAAACATATTCAAGAGACATAAAAAGATCGATAATATTCTTTTTCACATTTCTTTGTTTTAAATTATGCTAAGATCAATTAGATCCTTTTAAATTCAATCACGGTCTAAATGTATAGTTCTCCAGGAACTATATCATAAATTTTCATATAAAATATGACCATGAAAAATTATTAGTTTTGTGCAATCCTTCAGGGATGCTTGAATGGGAATTTCTTCTAGAATTTATCAAGAGTAACAAATTTAGTATAAAACAAAATATGATAATTGTGTTAGTAAAATAAGATTCATAATAAAAATTCTATAGATGAAACATGAAAATATTTCATACTACGACTAACATGAAAAAAAAACTATAAGAAAGAACAAAGTAATAAATTAGATTAATCCAAAGAATGTGATAAGAAGACAAACTCTTTTCGTAAAACCTTTAAGTTGTTCAAGTCATCACTCATATGGTAGAGTCTCTGTACTGATAACGTGTTATAAATAGAGAAGAAAAATATAAAAAATCAAAACAAAAAAATATGGACTCAAAATCTTATTCTGTATATCAGATGATCTGTATACCTTTGAGACCTGATAGAGTATTTATAAAGAGTGTTTTAGAAATTATACAATGCAGTTATTTAGGATTAGTATCCGTTAGGGATTGTAACCCCTTTTAACTAATTTTGCTATATTTTATTAGTTTAAAAAACTCTTAATAAATTCTTAGTTCTCTCATAATAAATTACATTTCATTAATTTTATTATATTTTCATGCAAAATTTTTACTTCTTTGTGATATTTTTACTGAAGTTTTCTAAATAATATAGAATAATTATATATGAACAAATATAGTAATTTAAAAATATAATTAATTAATTTAGGGTGACAATATATATATAACAAAAATGGTATTAGACAAATACGAAAATTTTAGAATTTTAAGATCAATCACTAATAAAAATAATTAATAATGTGATCAACTAAAGATATGTGAGAATTTTTTGAATTTTTTTAATATGAATTAATATGCAAATGTATATATGTCAAGATAATTAAAATGTGATTAAAAATTTTTATATTTGTTTGTATAGACAATAAATTTAATTTAGACCTGACGATGCATGTACACTTTCATTTTAAATTACATGAGATATTACATGACAATTATTTGGATCATACATTTGTCTCATGACAAATTTTTAATTTTATTCTATATCAAAATGAGATATATTAGAATATGAAAATATATTTCTTTTATATATTATATAATTTTATGAACTTAACTATACATAATATTAAAATTTATATTATATGTTCAAATATTTTTAAATCACGACCGGGTGAAGTTCAAATATAAAAAAATAATCGGATCAAATTATTTGATCAAATTTGAGTCAAGCCAAACCTCCCTAAACATGGGGGAGCTTAAACCTTAAGCAGGTAAATGATTGGGCTGATTGAGGGCCGTATCAACCTCCAGCCCAATCGTTGGCATGTAACAGAGCAGGCAGACCACGACATAGCGTGCACGTTACGTAGCGAAGTACAGCCCTTTGGGTTGGGTTGGTTTCCCCGTTGTGCTGCGCAATCTATCTACCTACTGCTCCAGTGTCAACACTGGACAAATATTCCTTTCTCATTTCCTTCATTCCTTGTTGCTTTCTCTTCTCAGTCTCAGATCAAGCATCAGGTATGGTATTCCTTATTTCTCTTCTCTTCTCTTCGCTTTCTATTTTTCTTCTCCGAAATTCCAATTCCAATTCAACCTCCTAAACAAAACTATCAAATCTTCAATTCTGCATCCTAACAAATCCTTGTATTCTATTGCCTCATGTTTTCCGCTGCGCTGCTTGTATTTGGTTCAACTACCAGTTTTTTTTTTGGTCAATCTTATCCTTCCAAAGAACTGAACGATCATAGTGTTTCCACCGCAAAGTGTTTCAGCATGCTAGCTACGGTTCCCTGGGTCTTAGGGTTTCCTCAATTACTTGTTTTTCCTTCTAATTTTGATGCCATTGCTTGAGCTTCACAAATCACAAGCTCTGAGGAAGATGCTTGTTAAGTTTAGGAATCCTTTTTTATTAATTAATTGTTTTGTATCAGATCCTTTTCTCTATGTAGAAGTTGCTCCTTCCTCTCTATGCATCATATTATTATTATTATTATTATTGTCTTCACCAAGAATTTTATACAATAGGCTCGTCATTTTTTGTGGGCTACCTTTGTTATTTGAGGCATATGGTTGTTTACTCTCACAGGGAGATTGGAGGGTCGATCCTCTGGTGATATTACAATCTGCACAATAGAAAATGGCTATGGTTTGTATTTTGTAATTTACTCTTCCCAGAAATGTTATTTATCTTGTTGTTTTAGTTCCGATTGATAATTTATTCCAGCCCCTTTGTCCTTCCTTGAATTATTTTTTCTTGTATCATCACCATTAATTATAATTTCCCCCCTTCTAACATGTTACTTAATTTCTTTATCCTTTTTAACTATTCTAGTTATATGCCATAATATAAAATATAGTGATGCAGTGATGATGATGATATTTGTCATTATTTTAATTTTTATTACTGGCTGTACACTTGTCACAGTACTTTGATGGATATGGATACCATGGGACATCGTTTGAGCAGACATATCGATGTTACCCTGCTTCTTTTATTGAAAAGGTTAGCATTCCCTTCAGGCGTCCATTGCTAATCTTGTGCAGCAACATAGAATGTGAAGACATTTATTGACAGTTAATTACCATTTTGATCAGTTGTTGGCTTTTGTACTTATAGCCACTGTTAAATGTATTTTATGTATTGCTTCTGATGAACTAAAATCGGAAATGAGTTATTTAGTTATTTCTTATTTCGGATTTTCAGGCATCCTTTATAGTGCATATCATGTGTGATAGATGGTATTTTATATTAGTTTCCTTATCTAGTAATTTGGTTGTGTTTATCATAAATTCAAAAGAAGGAAAACAAAGTCTATATTCATAAATCAATAATATGGTAAGTGCATACCTCCTATTTATGATGAAAAAGAAATTGTGTAGACCCAAAGTTTTGTCTTATTCAGGGAAATTAAGTTTAGATATAATATAGAAAATGAAAATGGTTTTAAATTATGGTTGCAATTATGTTGCATTTACCACAATTGCAGGAAAATGCGGTCGCCGCAATTACAGTTGTGAATATCACCAAAACTGCAATATTGCGGCTGTAACTGCGGTTGCGGACCACAATTTAAAACCATTATGGAATTATGGGAAGAATCTTCAATTTTGTTAATGCAGATTGAAATCTCATTTTGATTGAAAGTTTAAAATCACTACCTCTCTTTTATATTTCCTTGAAATACCAGAAGATATGGCAGAGGACAAAGATTTGAAAGCTGATTGGAAATATAGAATGTTGAAACATGAATAGTCAAATCTAAAGAAAGAAACTAAAGATATTCAATTAAAGTGGTCTTAATATATAATAGCTAATGTGTGAGAGTTGTGACATTCTTAAAACCAAATATTTCATAAAGTAATCGAACTTTTCTGTCTTTTTATCTTTTTTTTCCTATTAATTTTGCAGCCCCAAATTGAAAGTGGTGATAAAAGTAAGTTTCCTTGTCCATGCTAGATCTGGTTTTTGGAATATCATGTTCTATTTTTTCCTGTCTAATGTCAAAATTAAATTCTTGTTGTGTTTCAGTTATAATGCCTCCATCAGCCCTTGACCGTCTAGGTTAGTTATGTCACTTTCGAATCCTTATATGTGTTGCATATTTTTTTCCAGGTGAATAGATATCTAATTTATGAGTTTACAATACTAATGTCAAGTTTAATTTGCAGCATCTCTGCATATTGATTATCCAATGTTGTTTGAACTCCGGAATGATGCTACCGGCCGGGTTTCTCATTGTGGGGTTCTGGAGTTCATTGCAGAGGAAGGCATGATATACATGCCATACTGGGTAGGCATTCAAAATTAATTGTTTGTGAATATGCTTGTAAGCTTGTTTCACTAGTATGGTTCTCCTTTGAATTTTGAGTTCTTTTAATTGATTCTGCTTCTTCATGAGTTCTTTACACAGATGATGGAGAACATGCTTTTACAAGAGGGGGACATTGTAAGGGTGAAAAATGTGACACTTCCGAAGGGCACATATGTTAAGTTACAACCCCACACAAAGGACTTCTTGGATATTTCCAATCCAAAAGCTATGTGAGTTGATGTTTATTATGTTTTTAGATGTAAGTTTGCTAAAGCTATGATGTTTCTAGACTGATGAGTATCTTTTGCAAGGATGAAATTGTATAGCTAAATTGTGATGTATCCTCTCATATCATCTTTCCACGATATTCATGCTGTTTGATATTATGTCAATTCAGTTATTGTTATTATGGCTGTTCAAAACCCAAACAAACCTAGTTACACCCAGAATCCTGACTTAATTTAAGTGCAAAATTTCGGATTTGAAAACTGAGCTGGACCTGACCCCCAGCCAAAAGCTGGTATACTGGTACAGTTTTGATAGTTATTTATATAGAGATAAAATAAAATTTATTTGGCCATATCTTTTTTTCAGTGACTTGTCATCTGCTATCCTGTCATTTCTCCATTTCTGAATAACTTTCATATGGCAATTGAATTCACCTACTACATCAATAAATCAAACTGATTCCCAGAAATGTGGTTGTGTTGAAAGTTTGATTTGTTATTGTTGAATTGGAGGGTTTAGGTAGAGGAGGAGGAAAATAGAGAATATAGACTGATATTGATATTGACTTGATGTGTTGATAATGTGATACAAAAGACAAACTCAATAGTCCTATTTATACTAATACTAAACTCCTAATCTTAATTAAATAATAAAACAAATCATGAAATAATAAATAGGAAAAAATCCCTAATAAATTATCTAAGATACTCTAAAATATTTTAAGATACAATAAGGATATTATGAGATATTTTGAAGATGTTCTAACAGTTATTAGATTGATTTATATTAAAGGCATCTGCAACTGAATTAGATCAGCTTGGTGTTTAGTAGATGCCCAGACCGAACTGAATATTGAAGTTGAATACCCCTAATTGCTACTGAGGAAAGATTTGGCCTTGTCTTTACTGTTAAGCACTGTAATATATGCGTATATCTATAAATTTATATTATGCAGCTACAATGGTTAATAGAATTTGATGCCAGTTGAACCTTTTTTTACATAAAAATGCTCCTTCTTAAAAGTGTGTAAGAACTAATTATTACATAGAACTATATTTAGTGTGGTTTAGAGCTAGATCTCAGTATATTAATTCCTGTCCACAAGTGGTCCAAGGAAGTAGTTGTTTCTTGTTGTGTTATGGTTTGTGTTGTTTTAAATCTATCTTCACATCCTCCATTAGTTCAGTATTTACTTTTCACACACTGGCTGGGATTAGATCTTATAGATATTTGACTGTATTTTTTCATGCAGCTTAGAAACAACATTGAGGAATTTTTCCTGCTTGACTACTGAAGATAGCATTATGGTGGCTTACAACAACAAGAAATATTACATAGATATTATAGAAACTAAGCCTGCCAATGCTATTAGTATCATTGAGACTGACTGTGAGGTGGACTTTGCTCCTCCCTTAGATTACAAGGAACCTGAAAAGCCTGTTGCATCACATTCTGCTGGCAAGGCACCAGAGGCTGGTATATAATTGTCTGACTGATGTTTGTCATCTTTGTCTCTTTTCTCTCTGTCTTGTGGGATGGATTTTCCTCTGCTTTCTTTGTTGTGTTTCTTGTTGCTATATATGGTTTTCAAAGCTTGTTATAAGAAGTTGAATTTATAAATAATAGAGAAGGTACCAAAAGATCCTAATAGAGAATAAGGTTCTTTACTATTGTATATGCTCGATCAGTTTGGTCTAACACTGGTGTGTCAGGTTTGAAGAGAGTGGAGAAGTCTTTTTTACTTTGTGGATGGGGCTGCTGACCATTTGTTTGCAAGTTGGTTATGACTCGTTTGCATTACTTGCTGGAACTTGATATTATTAAATGATTGCTGTTAATGACTATTGATTCATGTTTCTGTAGAGTTGACAAAGGTTAGTTGATTATTTTAGTTGACTTACTTTTTTAATTGGGATATATCCAATCTTCAAGAAATGTGAAGGTTATGTTTGTCTTTATACGTTGGAACTGATTCTGTTGGAGTTGTTCCACGGTATTGTAGCAAAAGAAATATGTAATTTTTGAAACTTAGGCAGAGAGTGGAATGTGGAAAATGTAATTGTCAAAAAGTATCATTTGGTTATTGAACTTCTACTGAGACTTGAAAATTTTGTGGTAATAATGTGTTATTGAAGTTGAAGCTCGTGTTTACATTGCAGTGATACTCCTCAAGGCCATATTATTAGTGCTTTTTCTGTTATGAAGACTTGACAACTCTTTTGTTCCTCCTTACAGTTGAGACCCCTGTTGAAACTGAACCCAAGTTCAACCCATTTTCTGGAACTGGGAGACGCTTGGATGGAAAACCTTTGAATTATCAGCCTCCTCCAGTTTCTTCTTCAGGGTCTAAGGAAAAGAAACCTGATGTTCCAAATGTCAATTCACAGTCATCTGCAGCTTCTAGTTCGCAAAGTAATGCTCATCAATCTCAGGGCAAGCTTGTGTTTGGGTCAAATGCAAACCGCACTAAAGAGACAGGAAAGGTAATTCTGCTGCTTCTTGCTAATATTTCAAATCATGCGCTAGTTGTAACCTCCCCATTCCCCCTACCCTTTGGATGGTAATTGATGGACTGCTAAGTTCTACATCTTCTGTCTTTGCAGGCAACAGAGTCAAAACAAGAGCCACCTAAAGTGAAAGAAGAACCTAAATTCCAGCCTTTCACAGGGAAGAAGTATTCTTTACGGGGTTGATTAATATCAATTAAATGTTTTTTTAACTTTTACTGTAATTTACTTCGTTGGTCCGTGCAAGGATCCAAGTCTATTACAAAACTTCGTATTTTTTATTGTAGTATAATACTATAAGTAAAAGATGGACCTGTAGACGCTACAAAATACTTAGTAAGTTACCTTAAATATGAATGAAGCTCTTGACAAGCTTTGCAATCGTGTCTGGAAGGTAAGGATTTGGATCAACTTATATGATTTTTCTCTTATGTGGTCAAGTATAAGAGAGAGATAAATACAAAAGTATTTATTAGTAAGATTTAGTTATGATTTGTGATTTTTTTTCTTATAATTTTTGTCTATTTCTTTCTTTTATTTCATTGCATAAGAAAAAAAATGACATGAAAAAAATTTAAATTCAGAAAGTAATGACACTTTATTTTAATGGGCTTTATATTATTATTAAAAATAGTTGAGAGAGCATGAAAGTGTGGATTTATATTATAGTAATATAAATTAATATTCTGAATTCATTTCTTTTCCTCAAGTTTAAGCCTTGAAGATGGATATGCTGCTATCATTTTCACGCCATCCGCAATGTTACTATTTGTAGTCTTTTTTTAAATTTCTTAAGTCTGTTGTAACGATAGTTGTTAAATCCAAATTTAATTTGTCAACACTAGTATCATGTAAATCATTAAACTCGGTGTAATGTCATCTTTTTATAATGATAACTAATTAGGTCTTTGGGGATAACCACACATAGATGTGATTATTTTCTCGTTTTGCTAAAAACAATTGATATCTTAGTCAAGAGGTATATTCTGGAGATGCAGATTCCCATTGAAGCAAAATTTTCTCTGGCAATCGTAATTTTCATGAGTTAATTGAAACAATTAAAGCTTTCTGAGCTGGCACCAATCTTGATTGAAGGGGGGAATATGACAAAATTAAAGGATATATATATAAAAGAAAATTAAAGGCGAGCTTTACAAAGCAAACAAGTTGAAAGCGGTGAAAAGAAAATGAGGTGGAATAGTTGGAATCCAATACTTGTAATGAAACTGTCTTTGTAAAATGAAAAATGATGTTGATACATTATTTTTTTAAAAACATTATTATTTATATGTTTTGTGAATGATGGTAATTAAGTAAGAGAAAATAATAAAAAAATAATATAATCAATAATATTAAAAGAGGTGTAAAAAAAATATTTATTATTTGTAATAAAATATTATTAATATTATAAAATAACCGAGACACCATAATATTAGATATAAAACAATTATTTAATACAAAAATTTATACAATTTTATTTGTTTAATGAATGACAATGATGTGTCAATTTTGTGTTTCAGCCAACATCAAGAAATTATAAGCAGATTTTGACTTATAATTTTTAAAAATTCATAGAAATAATATCTTAAATCAATTAATAAAATTGACTCACCTGACTAATTTTTCATAATAATATGACTTAGATTTAAATCTTGATTATAGATAGATAATTTATAATTTTATTATAAATTTTTATTGAAATTGATAATTTATCTTAATATTGAAATGAGAAGAGTTTTTTTTTCACCTTAAAATTTTCTCCACAAAATAAAAAATTAAACTAACTAGTATGATTTGAGATTAATGTTCCATTACTTAATTAGTTTTTGAAATTTCCGGGGAAACTTTGCTTGTGACATCAACCCGCAGTTGAAAGTCTTGCACTAGTCGACGAGAAATTGCCATAGTAGAATTGTCGTAAAGCAAGAATCTCTTGAGAAAGTCAATGGATTTTCTCTGGAAAAGAGAAAAGACCCCACCACCAAAGCTACTCATTCTTTACAAATAAATAAATACACTCCAAATAATTATAATTGAGTGCAATGGAAAACCGCCACTTGTGCTCCTCACATCCATATCCCTTCCATTTCATTCTCTCCGTATCCATTGGTGCAGTCAATACATAAAAGTTTCACAATTTCACTATTTTTAAGAATGGTTTGAATAAGTCTTTTAATATTTATTTTATTATTAATTTATTTTATATAATTAAAAAATTATTTAATTAAAATATAAATAATTTTTATTTTTAAATTAATAATAAAATAAATATAAAAACGTTTCCCTTTCACATTTGCTTCTCATCTGGGTTGTAAAGGAAAGTTTCAGATATATATAGAGAGAGATTTGGGATGGAAGAGAAAGACTTCAACTCAAAGAAATCTTAAGCTTAAACAGTGAAAAATCCTCTCTTCCCTTTCACATTTGCTTCTCATCTGGTTTGTGAAAGAAAGTTTCAGAGAGAGAGAGTGAGATTTGGGATGGAAGAGAAAGACTTCAACTGAAAGAAATCTCAAGCTTAAACAGTGAAAAATCCTCTCTTTCTCTCTTGTATATTGCAGCAGAAGAGAGTGTTTGGTTAATGGAGTCCAAGACTGTGCGGTTCATAACCCACCAATCAATCTTTTCCACGGTTCGATCTGGGGACCTTGATGGGCTGAAGCAACTGCTGGAGAAGCTGAACAAGGACCAATCCTCAGATGGGTCATCATCAACGCTTTCTGAGGTGATGTCACTGCAGAACGATGCTGGAGAGACCCCACTTTACATCGCTGCAGAGCATAATCTGCAGGAGGTGTTCAGCTTCTTGCTCAAGTTGTGTGACTATGAGGTGGTCAAGATCAGGTCCAAGTCTGATATGAACGCCTTTCACGTTGCAGCCAAGCGGGGCCATCTGGGTATTCATTCCTCTCATTCAATTTATGATTCTTCCTTTCCTTTCATTTTGGTCTTCAATTGGGTATATGATTTACCTTGGTATTTCTGTGGAAGGTTGGTTAATACAAGTTTATGGAGGGACTTGGATATTGCTATTAATGGATAAACCGGATTATTGGGATTTGGGAGCATTCAGTTAACTTTAAATCACATAAAGTTTAAGGTTTTTTTTTTTTTTAAAATTTAAATGGAAGTTTGTATAATTCTTTTGACACTTATTATCTGTATCCATTCAGCTTCCATGGCTTCATAGCTTTTGAACTTAGAATTCAGAAGACTAGAACTAATTTTTATGATAAACTGATGACATCCCATGTCATTATTCTGTGAAGAGTTTCCTCTCCCTATAATAAGGATTTCAATTATGATATATTAACATTGTCAATCTTTTTCTAGATATTGTGAGGGAGCTTTTGAGTACTTGGCCTGAGGTTTGTAAGTTATGCGACTCCTCAAACACCAGCCCCCTATATTCTGCTGCTGTTCAAGACCATCTGGATGTGGTGGATGCTATCTTGGATGTTGATGTCAGTTCTATGATGATAGTTAGGAAAAACGGGAAAACTTCTTTGCATAATGCTGCTAGGTATGGCGTCCTTCGTATTGTAAAAGCACTTATTGCCCGGGATCCAGGAATAGTCTGCATCAAAGATAAAAAAGGTCAAACTGCACTGCATATGGCTGTCAAAGGACAGAGTACTTCAGTGGTGGAGGAGATATTACTAGCTGATCCTACTGTATTGAATGAACGGGATAAGAAGGGTAATACAGCTCTTCACATGGCTACGAGGAAAGGCCGTGCACAGGTTAATCTCACATTGTATTGAACCATAGTTGTAGATTGTTTACCATATTTGCTTCAGTTTTGTTATGAACATTGATTCTATAATTATGTCATGACCTTAGTTTTGACCATAAACAAGTTGCTAAACTTTCTGCTGAATTTTTACTATATGTGCAATGATGAGAAAATCCAAGATGCCATGGAAATTGGAATGATAGTTAGTGAGAGACAATGCAACTATTGTAAAATTGTTATGAAGAATACTAAAGATGCATGAACTTCCTATATAGTTGGTTCACAAGGGAGAGTGGGGCTATTAAATGTGAAGTTATTGTCATTCTCTATGATGCATTTTTCAAGTCAGAAGTCATCCAATTCTTGTAATAAGAACATTTTATACCCTGTGAAGATCTTACTGGTTGCAGCAGCTAGCAATAGTAGGTCATCTTTTTCAGTTTTCTAAATAGCAGTGAAGTCCATTTCGAGGAGAAGCAATTCAACATTTCTTAATCAATTATGATTGTATATAACTAGCAACTTAAGGGGTCTTAGTCCTGTGACTTTGTATGCTAGTAAGTCATAGCAATATAACACATGATACCACCACTCTTGGATTTTAAGGAATGGGCTATGTAAATTTAACGTGTGGTTTACAAGGAACTATACATGTGATTATTTATCCCCAAACTGTCCTCATGCTATATGAGTTGAGGTTTATTTAGATACATACTTGATGCCCTGCTATAATAAGCAAAATGAATATGCTTGTTTCCTCTCATAATTGTTGCCTGTCTTTCCTTGCAATGAATTTTTCCTTGTCATTTTTTTTTGCTGCCTTTACTGACACATGGTTCTCCTTTTTTCAGATAGTGAACCTTTTGCTAAGCTATACAGCTATGGATGTTAATGCCATTAATAAGCAGCAGGAAACAGCCTTGGATTTGGCAGACAAACTGCCGTATGGAGATTCAGCTTTGGAAATCAAGGAAGCTCTTGCAGAATATGGTGCCAAGTATGCCAGGCACGTTGGCAAAGTAGATGAAGCCATGGAACTTAAAAGAACTGTGAGTGATATAAAGCATGAGGTGGAGTCGCAACTTATACAAAATGAAAAAACTCGCCGACGAGTTTCTGGTATTGCTAAGGAGTTGAAGAAACTTCATAGGGAAGCAGTTCAAAACACCATTAACTCTGTCACAGTCGTTGCTGTCCTTTTTGCCTCAATAGCATTCTTGGCTGTATTCAATTTGCCTGGTCAATATTTCAAGACAGGATCAGAGGCAGGGAAGGCTAATATAGCTGATCATATTGGTTTCAAAGTTTTCTGCCTTTTGAATTCTACATCCCTTTTCATTTCTCTTGCAGTTGTTGTAGTTCAAATCACTTTGGTAGCTTGGGACACGAGGGCTCAAGAGCAGATTGTGTCAGTGATTAACAAGCTGATGTGGGCTGCATGTGCTTGCACTTGTGGTGCTTTTCTAGCAATAGCTTTTGAAGTTGTTGGAGGGCGAAAATGGATGGCTATTACCATCACCCTTTTTGGAGCACCAATTCTAGTTGGGACTCTAGCAAGCTTGTGCTACTTTGTTTTTAGACAACATTTTGGGATTTTCCGCAGTGATTCCCAGAGACGCATCAAGAGAGCAAGTGGAAGCAAATCTTTCTCATGGTCTAACTCTGCAAATATATCAGATTTGGATGAACATGATTCTGACATTGAGAAGATCTATGCGCTGTAAGCCAAGTATCATGTTACCACACAACAGAACAGCACTGTTTCAACCTTTTAACTGAAACTGATATCCCACTGCAGAGGTTGCTAAGCGAAAATGTTTGTTCACTAGGATGATTCATCTGTTAACTTTGCAGTTGAAGTTTCAGGTTGTACCAGGCAAACCGGTTGGGTTTGCTAATATCTGTGATTATTATTTATAATCAGCACTCTGATGTAGATTTGTGTATATGAAAAAAATATGGAAAGGTAGTCCACTTCTAAAGTGTGATTTAGGAATAAACATTTTTGGTTAAATTAAAGATTTGGTACTTATAATTTGTACTTTTTTTTAATTGTCTTTATAGTTTTTTTCTTTTCAAATCAATTTTCATAGTTATAAGTTTTTAAAATAGTTTATGCTGTTAATTTTTATTCTTTGTTAATTTAATTTTTATTAAATATTATACAGAGTAAAAAATAGTATCTAAAAGAGTATTTATTGGATAAAAAATATTTATTTGAAAATAAATAAACTTATTAGAATGAAAGTATTTATTGAGTAAAGAAATATATATTTAGAAGAAATAAATATTTACTAAAATTAAGGAAAATTTATTTGACATTTTACTAAAAAATGAGCATCAAAAGGAGTTTCTTAATAGAAAAAATATATATTTGCTTTATTATCAAATTGATGAAGTTATAATAGTATTATAACAAAAATTAATGATAAAAATTATTTTGAAAACTTCTATAAGTGTGAGGACTAATTTAAAAAGAAGAAAAACTTTAAGATTAAATTGAAAATGAGTGTAAAGAATAGAGACAAATTTTAATTTAACCAACTTTTTTATTGCAACACAAAAATAAATTATCCCGTCCCCCTAAATTTTCGCCTGCGTTACACCATGTATGAGACAAGTGCTTCCTCTTATAGTCATGACTACTTTTACGAGTTTGTTTCCAATTTATTTGAGTTTTATTTTTATTACAATTAGCAAACATTTGATGATTGCTTGTATGAGTTTATTAAAACAACATTTGAAACCTGCATAAATTGTTGAGTTTATTGATATAAGCTAAAAATTAAAGCTTATGAAAATAAACTTATGTAATAACTGAAAACAACTTAGCAATAGGTGTGCTTACACCATAATGAATCATTAAAACTTCAAACATTCTCATAATATATAATAAAAACTTCTTGAAATGTATATGCAAATGGCATTCAATTTATTTTAAACCGCATTTACTAATTGAAACCACACTTAAAATAATTATATTTATTTTAACAAATTCTACACTTTCGAATTTTGAACTGGACAAATAGTGATCTATAACCCCTTTGATCCAATTTAAACAGGAAATCATATTGTCCTGATGTTATGAAATAAAGCCAAATACAAAAAACATGTACAACTCTTGAAGTATGCCAATTTGTACATTAAAACTGTGTTTGACACATGATAGTATAAGATTTGATAATATAAAATTATAAGATAAGGACTGATAATATAAAAGACTTGATTATTTTTTATATAATCAGACATTTAGTATCTAATAGTATAATAATTATTTAACATGACAATAATACCCATTATAAAAACCCAATTTGGGATTCAAGATTTGTGGAAATCCTAATTCTAAGATTGAATAATCACATATCTAACGAAGAGATGCTATACAAGGTCTTTCTCCATGACTGCTGAGTTGCAACTTTCTAAATGCAAACCAGTTACAGCAACCAGTTGAGTGCGACAATGAGATCTTCAAGATCTTCTGTTCATGGAGATCTTCAAGACAAGAGTTGGGCAGAACGCCTCTGCCATGGCTACAGTGCAACCAGTTGCAACGGCCATATAGTGCAGTGACGAGCGGAGAAGAAGAGACCAATCGAGTCTCTAGTTGATGCTTGCTCACCCATGCACGCCATGACAAACTCGGAGACAGTGTCCATGGGGGAGACAACGAGGGGGACAGAGAAGGAGAGGTTGCAGGAGAGATGAGTTGGAGGGTTGAGTTAAAATAAAAATCTTATTAAGTCTTATCCTATAGTAAAAAAAATGATAATTTTATCAAGTTATAACAAGATAAAAAAAATTAACTTGATATGACTATACAATCATGTGAGTGCATCAAACATCTGATATAACCTGATACTATAAACTTATATTATCAAATTTTCTTTATACGATGTACCAAACGTACCCTAAATAGCTAATTCGTTATATATGGCAGCAAATGATAAACAGGTAAAACAAAAAGCAACTTTTTCTACATAAAATATTCCCTCTAGCCCACATGGTTTTCAACAAAAACAACAGAACCACGTGGGCTCTCGTTTACAAGGTCAAAAGAATAGCCCAGCAAAGACCAAGCTTTATCTTGATTCCAAAACCCAATTTTCACCATCCCAACCTTCTACGATAAGTAGAATAAAACGAGCTATTATGATTTACAATTTTACAAATCAATACCCCATCCCATTCAAAGTTCACATACACTGACATCACTGCACAATAAGACTCAATATGAGCAGAAGCAACATTAATGCCACCCTGGGCCTCTCTTTGATGATCTTGAAGTAGGAACATTAAGGTCACTCAACTGAGGTCTCCTTGGTTCTTCTTGTCTTTGTGCCTCCTGCATATAGTGCTGGCATTGACATCACAAAACAGACCTAAGCAAAAGGATGACTTAAATAATACATAAAGGAGAATATGGCTTGTTAAGTACTCCACTTGTTCACTTTTATCTGTCATTTAAGGTTGTTGCACAAAAGTTAAAAAGTCATTAAAATTTCCCTATTATAAGCAAAATTAATTTTATTTAACTGAATTACCCTTTAATGGAATTCTCAAAATATTATTATCACTCTACTAATCTTCTCTCTCACTTATTAATACTAAGGGTAATGGTAGAAAAATAATAATTAATGACTCATTAGTTTTTTAATAGGAGATAAAATGGGACAAAACAACATTTCTAAAAGGACTGATAAAAGTGAACAGAGGGAGTAATGATAAAACAGGCACCATTGCCAAATTTTCTCTAAAGTTTATACTTAAATATAAGTAACATGCAGAATGAAGAGGTCAGCAACCTTTGATAATGAGGTGGAATTTTTGCGTGACTGCACCTGTGCTTTTGAATGCAAACGATGCTGGTGCTGCATTTGCTGAAACTGTTGTAACCTTGCAGCAAAATTTATTCCATTATGTGAATTCCCACCATCCACAGTTATGTCACCATCCTCAGTGATTTGAGATCCACCAGGCATGTGATGAAGAAATTGGTAGGGATTCCCTGAGGGTGTTCTTTTCACTTGCTCACCATTGAAAGAGTACGATGGCACAGCTTTTAAACGAGTTTTTAGTATCTTAAAGGCGGTACTTTGCTGCATAATGGTATAAAATGGTGTCAATAAAACAGCAAACCATATATATCACCAAGATTTCAGAGAGTTGTAACATTCCAGAAAGAATTACAAACATAAATTTACACAAACTATATACCCATATCATTTCTTTTGGCATAATTAGTAAATAGCTAGATTCAGCGGATAGAAATATGAAGTATATGATAAATAGCTTTATTAAGAATGTAGTAATGTACAGCAGTAAACAGGATGATACAAAGCAAAATGTCACTTGTAAATGCTTAAAAAAGAAAGAGTTAAAACAATGTAAGCAATATAAAAAGTCTAAGAAATCACTTCCCACCAAAGAAGGATGTTTGAACACAGCCCACTGGTACAAGGATATGAATGCCTCAATAACTTTTCAAGTGATAAAAAGAAATTATTGAAGTTGCATATACCTGAGGAAGTAACATCAATAGACCATACAATGTTTTAAACAACCATATATATCTTCCAGGTTCGAGAAGCTGCAAAATTAAATAATGGTTCAGTCACATAAGAGAAACAATTAAAAAAAAAATAACTATCCATCACCTCACTAAGAAAAAGGACTGATTCATCCTTACTTGATTTATCTCATACAAGAGAAAGTTTTGCATACTATACACAATAAAGGATAAAAACTAACATGAGTATCAAGTATATGGCACAATAGGAGGTGAGACTTGAGACTTAGAGAACAAAAAAGGGCTTCATTATGGAGGAAATTGAAAGCCACAATAAATAGCAGCCAGGCATTCAAATTGTAAGATATCTAATATATTTCCCCATTATTTTTTCTTTTCTTTTCTTTTCTTAAAAAGGAAACAAAAAAATACCGAGTCAAAGGATACCATATGATAATATGATATATCCTCAATTTACTTTACAATGAATCCTCTCCCAGGTTACCACTTACCATATTGAACTAAAAAAGCAAAATGAATGATACAAGTAATGCCTATGATATCATTCATCCTATTAATAGTTCAAATCTTTAATTTTTTTATTAGAGTAAGTTTAAAAAAATAATAATAATAAATTACTGTGTCAGAAGTATGTTTAAATGTTTAGACTCTTGAGGTTTCACCTAAACAGGCACCATTAGTATTTGGTATGCAGCAAGACAAATGAAAACTGGAATAAGTCATACAGATTAAAATAGTAGTTCAGCAAGGAAAAAACAAATAACAAGATTACTGACCTTTAGCCTTAAACATCACAAACACAATATCACACACTTCCATATTAATCATATTTTAACAGACTAATTACAAAATATATTCTATTACAAGACTGTAAGATATGCATGGATGAAACAAGCTATTTCAATTAAGCACCTGCAATCTAAGACATGTGAAGGTTGGAGTTTCCAGCAAGCGAATCAATTTATCCAGCTGGACTAAAAATTTGGTATTAATATCCTCCTCTACTAGAGATTGAATCACAGCACTCGCATGCTGGTAAGTCTGTCAAGGAAGATAATTTATATTACAAAAAAAGGGGCACATTATCCAAATAAAGCTAAGCTATTATCCACAAATACACATTGTTTAAGAAGTATGTGTGTGTGTGTGTGTGCACGTTTGTGTGTGCACATGTGCAAGAGAAACTTAAAATTAAAACCAATAATCAAAACCAAGTTATAGATACCTACCTGAGCTAATAAGCAAAGACTTAAAATTGCCATTGGAGAATGGCACCACGAGGCATACAAAGAAACGTACAAATCCTTCCCCGCAGGATTTACCAACGATTGCTTCAAAAGATCTCGAATCTCGGACAGTTCCAATGATGTAAGTAAGATCAAATTCAAAGCCTGGAAATTTTTTTATAAAGGAGAAAGAAAAAGTAAATGCAGATGAATACCACTCCACTACATTGGATTGGTTAAAGGTCAGACTCATGAAAAAGGAAAAAATAAATACAACAATGAATACAAAGACAACAGTATGTATTTTGAAAATAGTGAGTTGGAACTGTTGACCCCAACATCATCTAGGCTAACATACACCAGCTATTAACTTCTTTCCAGTTCCATAAAACTCAATGTTGGATCATTGGCCCTTCTAATACTTAATGTAAACACTAATTTTATAGTAAATGGATATTGTCAACTTCTCTCGGATATTACACAAATGGACACTAACGAGGTTTCAAGAAACCAAAAATTAATAATTAAACCAAAAACACAAATCTGTGCCTTGCATGGGTAAAATAAAAAGGATCCATGCCAATCCAAAAATTAATAGCCAGATCTTGTGATTTTCATGATTATTGTCATGAAGTTTAAAATAAATTATGTAATCACTGAAAATCAAACATCTTTGACAATCCTTTGTTAGAGATGTCATTAATATGATTGTACCTGAACATTAAATATGAACCCACATTAATCATTTGAAGGAAGATTAAGCTTCTCATCTCACTTTTCCTTTTCAGATTTCAAAGGATCTCTCACGAATTGATTTATACACAGAGACAAAGTCAAAATTTTCACCAAAAGTGAAGGACTAGAATGATGAAGGACTAGAACTGGTTAAAATGTGGTCGAACAAAGAATAGACTCTGAATTTAACATATATTTGAAATAACCTTCTATAATTAAAGTTAAGTAGATCATAATTAATTGAAGACTACAAGAGAATATTTATGATTTATGCAAATAATGGTTGCACTTAATATTGTCAAAGAACCATCCAGCACTATCAGGTAGTGCAACAATATCAATTTCCCACCGGTAGCAGAAGGCTAGACCTTTGAAGTATCGAGCATCAAATTTCATTACAGCACAACATAGAATATTAAAAGCCAATGAGGAAGTTGGGTATATACATATTATCCAACAGTAAAGTTTTTATAGGGCTGCCCAAGTTTAAGCACAAAACAAATTAGCTAGCTATGGAATAACAGTTCACACAAGAACCATCTATTCCTGCCCATAAATGCAACCAAATAAACTATATTAAGTACAAACTTCGTGCAGCTGTTTCATTAAATTTTTTTTGTTTTCGGGGTGTAGTGGAGCATAGACCTGTGAGGAATACCGATCAGAAGTGTATTGCAGCTTTTTATTTAAGCTCTTGGAAAAGTCACAACCAACCTGAACCATAATTGATGCAAAATCCAAATCAGATTCCCCTTCTAGTATTGTAGAAAGTTCACGGTAGACTCTCTCGGCATTCAAAAGCACACAAAGCCGACGGATTATCAAAGCACCACGCCTAGAATGTTATATAAAATTAAAATTTAATAAACAAAAAATGGAACTTAGTGGTAAAAACATATTTTAGCAAAACTGTATAACTTAAATAATATATTGGATGAAGGAAAACAGCTTACTTCTCCAAAAGAGAATTGTCTACCCGGAAATTGTGGACCAGGAAAACGACAAGCTGCCGAAAGTGCTTAGGATCTTTTGCAATGCATGCATGAACATCAAGAACTAGAAGCACAACCTATTTAATTAAAAAATTGTAATGAATTACAATAATTCAAGTGAATTGTTGATTTACACAAAGTGAACGATATTGCAAATAAAAATAGGTGAAACTTCAAAAAATCATTTTATTTGGCCTGTAGTCAAGTCAAGAAGGCATATACAAGAAATCTATCTGGGTGTGGGATTGCAGAAAGCCTTCTAACAAAACCAAAACTTATACTTCATTTTTTCCAGAGAAAAGAAGAATATATTACTAGAATGGAAGAAGAGAAGGTACATCTGGGAAGCACTGGAAATCCTCCTAAACAGGAAAAATAAAAGAAAAAAGTGGGCCAAAATGGCTCAGAAATGCAAGAAAAGCTGTCCAATCTCTTTGCATATCATCTGATATTATCCAAAAAAATTGCCATGTTTTGACCTGTAAAAATATTAGAACTCCAAACTTCACTCACCCAGCACCAATTATCCTAGTGGATTGCCGAAGTTAATATGATGCATGAAACCTACATAGACAAGAGTCAATGAGACTGTATTGCCCACGCCACTCCACATTCTTGCCAAACACCTAAGGTTGGTGTTTAGCATTTCAACAACTGGTCACTTATTTTTAAAAGCAATTTCTACCACTTAAACGAGGGTAGGAACCCTGAATGTCCTAAGTTGAAAGCAGTAACTTATCTATATGATTTGATAGAACAACTTATCTATAAGATAAATGTACAGTTAAAACCACATTTCCACATAGATCTTGAGAAATAAATGACTTGATGAAACAAAATGGATTAAAAAAAATGGTATCAGTATAGCAAGGCTACCTCATCAGATGGATCTGAAAGTGCCTTGAGTAGGGTGTCAAATATATCATTCAGAAATTGCAAAACCTGTTTCAGACATGAAAAGTCAATATATGAGCACGGACACCAAAATCTCTCATTGACATAAAGGAGATCACACAAAAGTCTTTACAAAGTATTTCAGGTAAATAGAAATAGTAATTATTTAGAGAGGGGTTGACATTAATAAAAAAAAAGAAAGTTCTGCACAAAAAGGAAGAGAATTCCAAATGCAAATTTGGTGGGTAAGTTGTATATTATTTGTTATCCCTGAAATTATAATAATTATTTCCAAGTTAATTGGGCCAGACTGGAAAAAGTGGTATCATAATTAAACCAGGTCAAATAGTAATTATATTTAGAATTCCTGGAATAACTGAAAGGAAAGCATGCTGCCTCATCTCATTTGATACTTAGGCAGAGCCGCAGAAGGTACAAATAAAAAAGCAGCAGAACAGAACTGTTACAGCCAAGTAGCATCCATCAACCACCAAAAGAACTAGAGCTCCCAGTGAACCTAATAAAAAACCTATTATGATATAGGGCATAAACAACAGCTGGTTTCCACAGACCTCATAAATATCCAAATGGGTCGTGCAATAGAGCTGTAATGACAAAGAACTGTAACGGGCATATTAAGAAAGTAGATCAACTCTACAGATGTACAGGGGCCTAAAAAAAATGTCAAAATGAAAGCTGAATTCAAACAATCTAGTCACCTCAGTACGATGTTTGTTTAGAAGGGTTGATATCCAGTGCAAAGCCTCAACTCGAGTAGCCTCCCATTCACTAGAAAGTTGCCTGATCAATCAAACTATCCCAAAATCATTCTACAGAAAATTCAGTGCAAAATAGAGTTGGCTAAACAAAAAGGACCCTCCTAATAATTTCCCAATGGCTTCTCAGGAGGTCAAACCACTATACAAATCCATAATATTTCAATTGCAAGTATTACAAAATTCAAACCTAGCCTCTTTTCCCAGGTCAGAAAAACTACACCTCCTAGCAATGGAGAGGATTGCTCCTACATCAAACGCTTCAGCCGGATCAGCCTTCATGGCACGTAACTCTTCATTGGTTTCACGAGCAACCTTACACATAAGCCAGAGATTATTTCAAACTTATTGTTTTACAAGGCAGGAAGTAATGTAATTTAAAAAGAAGGAAAACAGAGACCCAAAAAATAAATAAATAAATAAAGAGGAAGAAAGAAAAACAAGGAAAGCTCAAGTAAACCTACCACTCTAATTTTCTCTTCTTTATCTGATATGCAAGGCAAAATGGCTCCAAGAATGTCAGCATAATATGGAACAAGCTGGTCTCCGCCAAGTTTGACAAACTCATTTATCTGTTAGAATAAAGAAGCACAAACATAATTTAAATAAAATACTAATGAACCACAAAATAGTAACTAATAATTTTTCTTTTGATATAAAAAGAAATATTAAGTTTGAGAAGATGCCAACACTAAGCATAAAGTATGATAACAGTAAATACTTGTCTAACAAGTCAAAGCATTGCAGTACCACTTACCCATGTGATAGCTGTTAACCTAGTAAATTCATCTGGAGAACCTGCCCTCTGTACCAGTATTTCAGCCATTCGACCATAATCTACAGACTTCAAGAGTAGCACTGCTCGAGTCAGAAAATGACAAATGAACAAAACATTTTGCTTGTGTGTGAAAATAGTAGTTGAAAATGATGCAAAGCACAGTTAATCAACACAAACGCAAGTTAACAGGTATATCACTCTAAAAGATGGATTATGAGGAAGACATAAAAGTCAGTAATGGCTGCAATATATCTTATTCATGCAGATAACAGGGAAATCCAATGACATAAAAGCAGAATTGAGATAACAAATAGATGCACCCCAAAAGATGGGAAACATACAAGAGGGGATAATGGCTTCAATAAATTCCTCAGGCAGCTAACTGGAAAAAACAATGGCATAAAAGAAGAATTGAAGTCCGAAAAGTGCCAGATGACTTATAACTCAAACAAAAGGGGGAAAATACATTAGCAGGAGCCTTACTGGTGAGTTCTTAATCTCTTGAAGAAACTCCGAAAGAGCTGAGTCAGCTTGTTGACGTATTTCATGACTCGAATCACTCAACATATTAAACAAGCCTAAGAAGTTTATATATGATTAGGTGGTTGACCTCCATTTTGTATAAAATCATTAAATGTTGAGAAAGAAAAAGGATCATTCTTCAAAAAATACACTTACCATCAAGAAAATCAGGAAGAAAACCCAGCATATCGATATCTGGGACACTGTCCAAGACAGTAATCCATCCTACCAAAAACTGGCGGACATATGGATTCAATACATTCATGCGCTCCCTCAACAGCGGTATAAATTCTTCAATACTGAAGATCAAGAAAGAAAAATGTAGGGGAATGAGGCAGTGTAAGTTAGAGTAAGGAGGAATAGGTACTTTCATTATTTCATTTTGGTCATGAAAAGTGAAAGTTGTTTCATTTAGTACGAGATTGCTTCACACCTTGAGGTGCTTACACCTCTCGCCTATCGAATCTCTGTTCAAAAATTACATTCAGAAATCTCTACTTACAAGTCTTTTGAAAATTTAAAACACTAGATACTGAGAAACATATAATATAGACATGAGAGAATGGTGCACCTGAACTGATCACTTTCAGTCACAATATCCTGTTCCAATAAAGCAATGTTTAATCATCAGTTGATCTAAAGGGAACAGCAATTCAAATTATTGTTAGATCAATCCTTATTCAGCATATGTTTGCTATGTGCATGCATGTAAAGCCGGCACACAGGCTTTATTCAAGTTCAGGAGAAACTTATACCTTCACAAGCCGATCTAAGAGGTGAGCAGCACTTTGTACATTGCCATCTGAGTCTGCAGAAAGCTTGCATAAGGCATCAAAGATCTGGTTGAAGAATATAATAAAATCCCCTCTCACAACCTGACATAAAATTAAAAAGATGCGCATTAGAGGATAGTACACGGTCAGATTGAAGCTGTACATATCAGCACAATCAAATCCTCACCTTAGCTATGTTATATAGTGCTTCACAAGCATAATAACGAACTCTGCTATCTTGGTCAGAGAAAGAATTTAAAACAGGGGGCACAATTTGCTGTCAAGTACAAGAATTATATATTGGTAAGAAGGTTAATGAAAAGCATATATATGCTTGGGCATGTCAAAATAAGCTCAATAACAAAGTAAAGGATAATATTAATGCATGCTTGTCATAAATTCATTCGAAGAGAATACATCAATACTAACTGTTAGATATAGCTTAGCTTGCTTGATAAAATTCAACATATTTCAATTCTATCCCTTGAGGTGAAGGCATTTTTTTTCCTTTTCTAATGTTCCTTAATCAGAAAGTTGGTATGTTTAGTGTCGATGACAAGGAAGGGAATGCATGCATTGTTAAGGGGGTGGAGGTACCATTAGACTCATTGACCACTGATAAGCTTCTTATGTACTACTAGAATGAATTTAGAATAATTTCTCAAGTGGAAAGAGTTCAAATTGTAAGCCATGATAAGCAAATAAACAAACTCAGACAAAAATACCAAAAAGCAAAATTAGTTAGCAAACCCTCACCTCAAGATGCTGAGATGCTTCAGAAGTCAACCCAACAGTTGCAGCAGCTAATCCTATCAATCCTCCCTTCATTGAAAATTATTAAAAAAAAAAAAAACCCAGCATATAATATGAATAATAATATATTGAAGTCAAATTAAATGAAATCAACATTTTTTCAAAAAAAAAAAAAATCTTTCTGCTACCTTCCGGTGATTGGCTTGTGGTGAATAAGTGAATTCCGTAGTCAACAAATTGATCACAGCCGTTATTTTATCATGATCCCCAGCAGTAGCAAGCTGCTTCACTATCCCCTCAACCTATACACAAGCATACACACACCCATAATCAACTAAAGCACCAGAAAAACTACCCAAAACCCTAAAACCCCAAATTCACCGAATTGCAGAAGGAAAATCAAGAGAAACGAAAAGGGGCTGAGGGCAAACATCAAGAGCAGCATTCTTGCGCTTCTCGTAGAGCTTGTCAGCAAGGTTGCGAAGCACGGCTGCCGGAATCACCGAGAGAGCGTCGGCCATGACAACAGCCGCTAAGCTGGGAAACACTTGATTGGGGAAAAGGAGAAAACTTTCGAAATCAAATTCGTTTTCGGATCTTTTCCTGCTCCAAACGGAACATTTTGATAGTGGGATTTTGTTTTCTCGCTGGTTTTCCCTCTCTTTCCCTTTTGGGTATCAGAAATGAAATGGAAAATACAAATATTTTGGGGATAATGATTGACGTGGAAATGGAATGCGATTGAGTTGGGAAATTGGAATCCAGATGAATCAGATCTGGTAAAATTCGGGAATTGAAATTGAAAAACCTAATTTCTTTTTTTTTCTTATTTTAATTTGAAATGAAATGAAATGGAAATTTTTGTTGGTGTAGGAACAATAACATTGGGACTTAAGATCCTTGTAATAATTAAAAGGTGGAATTTTTGAGTGAGTGACTGCATTGTTTCCACTTTCTACTTTCTAGCAGTTAAGCTCAAGCTCAGGTTGAAACTTGAGACAGAGTGACAAAGTTACATGAATGTCCTCAATCATATATTATAATATATACGCTATTGTCAATTGTATTTTACGAAGGAAAGATAATAAGTCCAACTTTTTTGTGTTTAATATTTTGGTGAAAGATGAGTCTTATCTTCATTCCTTTTGGTAAGGTTAAAAGATAGGATTCTCATTATCATCATCATCTAACTAAGAAATCAAATTCACCTTTTTCCCTTTTTAAAAATTTATTTGCTCATAAACATGTTTATTTATTAAAAAAAAAATGCAACAATTTTCAATAAAAACATAAAAATCAAATAGTTCTTTTTTCAATAAAAACATATCCAAACGGATAGTATATATCTTATTTTATTTTACGTGATGTTTGACTCAAACACTAAATTGTATAAATTTATTCAATTATATAACGTTTTGTATAATACTACGTGGCCTCCATTTCCATTTTTGTTTAAAGCTTGTGGTCTCGACATCCGACATCCGACATCCGCCCATCTCTCCCTTCATTTCCATTTTTGTTTAAAGCTTGTATGTAGCCTCCACATCCACCCATTTGTTGCTACTTCAACAATCATCTTCTCCAACAATATTTGGTTTTGTCATTTTGGTCTCCAACATTTTGATACACGGAACAATCAACGTATTGATATTAGAAGACTCAAAAGATTATTCTAATGTATGATTTTTGAGCCCAATGGAATTCATAGGTATAGGAAGAAGTCCTATCAAATAGAGATTTTTTTTAACTATCTTTCGATTATTAATACGATATATAAGGATTACTGCTACAAAAAGTATTACATCCTTGATCGTGAAATATCGATTACTTGTTGAACCTTGTGAATTATGTGAAAGTATGATATTCCAAATTTTAAAGTCCAAGAGTTTTATAAAACTTTCTTAATGGAAAAAAATGTAAATGAAAGATCCGTTGAATTGAATTGGGTCCATAATATAAGAAATAATAAGAATTAATGATCTCTCTCAATTTGAAAATCCAGGATTTAAATTGATGTTCTTTCATCGAATCCTCCTAAATTAAATTGCATTGATTTATTTAAAAGATTCCATTTCAATTAAAATTTGTTTATTCACCATGTACGAGGATCCTCGCCAAGCATCCATGGTTGAATGGTTAAAGCACTTAACTCATAATTGTTGAATTTGTAGGTTCAATTCCTATTGGATCCACGCCAACGGGACTCTTCTTCCAATAAGTTTATCAAATTTTTGTTCAAGAATGAAATCTTATTAAGATTGTATTGTTCATCCTTCAAAATCATATCACATCTCGAATCTGATGAAATATGATGAATTGAAAGAGTATTTTGTAAAATATAATTATTTTGAATATATTAACTACTTATTTATTTTTTGATCGCCTGAAAATAACAAAAGAAACATCTTATTCTTTCTTCAATAATTTTTTTTATCTCTAGTAGACCTCTAAATAAGATTCGAACTCATATGAAGTTCTAATGATTGTCAAGGAAAAAAGAATGATTGACTCTGTATCAATGAAATCTTATCATCAATGCATAACGAATCCTTTTTTTTAATATTTTCATAAAAGCTCTTATGTTAAAATAGTGGTATTACTTATATGGAAAAAATATTAACAAACTTTATAAGAATAATTACTATTATTTTTTGGACATGCTATCAAAAAGTAGAGTGTAAATGATTGACAGTTTTGATCTTAAGATTTGATAAAAAAAAAATTGAGATTTGTGTTTTTTTTTTTGGTAATTAACAAATTTAAAAAATCAACATTGCATATAGCTCGAGCATTTATATTATGGGCCCCTTTGTTTATACTTTCTATTTCTATAAAAAAAAGTGCCCTTTTAATTAAAACACATGTATAAAAAATTTTAAGATAATTGAATAAGTTCTTTGATAAAAAGCAAAAACACAAAAAAAGTAATTTTTTTCTCAAAAGCTAAAAAAGTAGCTTTTGAAAAAACTCTAAAAAAAGCTGTATAAAAATAGTGCATTTTCCAAAGTTTATCCAAACATACTAATACTCAAACTATTTTTAGTAAATTCCTTATTTATTTTTTCACTTTCTTTTAGAGAGTGCTTAATATGTTTTTTTGTTTTTATTTTTATTAGATATGTTTTTATTAATAATTATAAAAATGTCATCTTATTTTTATTTTATTATTTTTTAACTTTTTTAAAGAAAATTAGGAAATAATTTATTTTTTATTTTTATTTTCAATTGATATATTTTTGCTAATAATTATAAAATATCACATTATTTTTATTTTATTTCTTATTTTGTAAAAAAATAACAATTTTATTATTATTTTTTCACAAAAAATAAAAAAATAAAAAAATATAATATTTTTATAATTATTAATAAAAATAAAAATAAAAAACAAGCGAAACTCCACCTTATTCATAAATATCAATGAAGCATATTAATCTATGTGGGTTATATTTGCGCAACAAACATTTACAAGTTTAAATAAAGACTCAAAATCTATTGGGTTGCTTTTCATAGTCAAACTCCTACAACAATTCTAAAGGTCTTTAACCATGAAAGGATTGTGCATTGGCTGATTTGGCTCGGTCACGAAGATAAAAACAAAGTTATTCTCACGATAAAAAAAAAAAAGTAAAAGCTATATTCTAAAAAGTTGGACTGAAAGTTAAATTAGAACTCGTTTGAATATTTTCTTTTTACCAAAAAAACACTTATTGTTTTTGTCATAAAGCATTTTTTTAAAAAAATAATATATTTTAAAATGTATTTAAATACAACTTTTTAAAAAATAGAAGTAAAAACAAAAGCATTTAATTATGAAACTAACAATTTACTATTTAAAAAATAAAATAAAAAAATAAATTTTTAATATAATTTTATCAAAAAAAAATTAAAATAAATACATTTTAAATATTGTATCCAAATACAAATAACTTTTCATATTTTAAAAAGGCACTACTAAAATCGAATGTATAAAAAAGGTAACGTCATCAATGCAACTAAAGTTTTCTGGTCCATTCAAAAAAGAGTAACCGTAGATTTCTTAAAATTTAACGGTTAGGATGGCAAACAGGAAACCTCTTCAAGAGGTAAACCTCCCAAATGTTTAGAATTACAAAATTTGGCCCACTAGAAAAAAGTATTTGCAACATGTCCCTATCCCTCTCCGTCTCTCTTTGGCTATATTTGGATATTTAGTAATTGATGAAATAGAATGAAATGAGATGAGATAGAATGAGATAAAAATATCATTTCATTGTTTAGATATTTTAGAATGAAATAGAATAAAATTATCATTTCATTGTTTAGGAAGTGGATAGAATGATAAAAGTTATAACTTTATTTTTTCTAAATTACCCTTACTACAAACATACTAATTTTAAGATATGAGATTAATGTAGTAAAATCATAATTATAATTATAATAAAAAAGATGATTTCATTTCATACCTCTCAAATTGGGGAAAAAAATTAATGATTTTTTGTGGGATGAGATGGAATCTATCCCACCCACTTTCATCTCATTCCATCATTTTTTAACATAACCAAATAATGAAACTTATCTTCATCTCATCCCATTTCATTCCATTTCACTCAATCCCACCAATGCAAAGATAACCTTCCTTTTCTCTCTAAACCCTTTAATCTTTGCAACAATGGTTGGCCACCAGCAGGGTTGTCGTCGTCGGCAACGAAGTTGTGCAAGGGGTGGAGGAAGACGGTGAGGAGGCTATGGATAGTGCTGCCACCGCACCTCTCAACCATCCCATTCCTCCTAGACACCTCCAACTGCCGTTTCTGTTTTCGTCTCCATCTCCGTCTCCTGTCATCAAACCTCTAATGCTCTGCCATCTTCGGAGCTTAACGACGACAACAACGCCCAATGAAACTTGAACGTTGCCATGGATCTCGAACGTCGAAGATTTAAAGCTTGGAGATCACTGTCGGAGCTTCTTATAGAACTTCATGAATCTTGAAGCTTCCATGACCGCGCACTGAGGTTAAGGATTTGGATTTCACCGCCAGATGTGAAGGTGGTTTCCGATTTATAGATGTTTAGTTTTCTGAGATATTGAGTCTTTGTTTTTCTATTTTAGGATTGATGATCTGAACAGAAAACTAGGCAGCAATTGATGCACAATTTTCTTGACTAAGTCTACAAACTTGATGCGGGATTAATTGTTGCATTGCGAACCTAAGTGCAGGTTGTCTCAAGTAATAAATTTCTCGGAAGTCCGAGGTCGATCCATAGGGAATTGTTGAAGATTAATTAATGTGAAGTAAATATTTTGTTATTACGGTAAAAATTATTTACTTGGGTAAAAAGATCTACTCTTGGTAAATAAAGTAAAAGTAAGATTAATTCTTTTTATAACTCAATTAGAATCCTCGCAACATGGAGGTTCCAATCGAAAAATACAACGTTAAAAGTCTATTAAAATAATATACGTAGTTATACTATGATTCCTTTAATTATTACTACCACTTGTAAATGAGTTAAAACATTCACTGTGTCAAATTTTTATCTACAATAAATCAAGAACTCCTCTTTACAAGGATGGATTATTCCCGTCTATCACCCGGGATTTTAAATTATCAGAATCAAAATATAATACGTATAATAACTACTTGAAAATATAAATCATTAAAGCACAAGAGAGGAATAAATCTAACCTTATTTTATTACCAAGAGTTTCACACTTTGACTCAAGTAAAAGAAAAATTATTTACACATAAACTAAAAGAAAGAAAAAGAGAAAAAGAGAGAGAAATGAAATTGGAGGGAGGAAGAAATTCCTCAGAATTCCCCCTCCCCCGAAGTGTCCTCCTCTTGATTGTGCAATTGTCTATTTATAGGCAAATTCATGTTACTGTGCAAATGCACAGTAACATGAATAGTAAAACTTAATTGTTAAGTTTTCCTACGTAATCAATGACGTTCTATTATTGTTTTTTTCTTTTTTTTTAAATAATAATTGAGCAAATGCACAGCCGTGCGTCAAGTCATTTTTTCATTTTTGAGAGAAGTAATTTTCATGAAAGTTGTAGGCCTGAATATTTGCTTTAAAATGGCTTTGGTTTGAGTCTAAAATCATGTCTAGAACGCAGGATATGGTCCAATTACTGCAAAGTGTTTAGACCCAGTTTCTGCTCCTCTGTTTTGACTTCAAAGCTCAATATCACATCCAATGAGTCCGATCTGAGTTTTGTGTTCTTCATGAAAGTTGTAGGAAATTGTCTAAGCTTTCTTACAAGACCAAAATTACATCAATCATATATTTGTAACTCAAGTTATAGCCAGTTTACTAAACATTTCCAAAGAGATAATTAAGGCTAATTTATGTAATAATTTGTTTAATTGTCCAATTCGGCTCAAAATCATAAAATGTGTCAAAATCAACTTAATAAGCCTAATTGAACCTTAAGAAACCTAGTGAGAGGATTACAAAATGTATAAAATACAGTATTATTAAATTCTCCAACACTTAACTTTTGCACTCCTGGGCAAAACACAAAAGATAAAAACTAGGAAATAAAGAAAAATAACACAAACTCAAATTAAAAACTCTAAAGGATTTAATGACTCAAGAAGAGCAACTAGACATTCAAGGATCAAAACATTCATGAGGTAACATTTTTTTGTATCTCAAACTAACAAGCAAGGAAATTTTAGTTGAAAAGAATGAATCAAGAATGATAGATCCTCACAGAATTCACTCTCAATCTCTCAAATGTTTAAAAAGGTTAGTATTTCACTCTATTCAACTCATGAATAATTGCACTACCATAAACTTGCTTATCTTCTACTTCTTCGCTACTCAAAAATAACATATATACACAAATCATGAGGACTTTAATCAAGGTTATTATGGGGCCAAGGTAAAGGTGGAAGTAATATAGATAAAATAAGTTAAATACTAAAGAAAATAGAAGAGCATTATGTTACAGTTAGAGTGGAAAAGATGTTTGAGAACATTCAGTCTAACTTTTCCAAGATTTTCTTAATTCCTTCTCTATTTGTTTTTTTTCTCATAAAGGGCATTGACCAATATTTGACTAATGTTTTGTTAAAGATCAATTGGTAGGTTGAATTCATTGTTAGACTTGAACATTCTCTTTCTGTTCTTATTATTTCCAAGAATTCGCTGGCCAACTCTTTTTTTGTTTTTACCGATCTGCACATGTACCCCCACACTTGTTCAAGAACTCATCAAATAACAAAGTCAATGCTCTCTTATTCCCTAAGGCTGGGTCAGAACATGATTTTTCATTTAAGGCACGTAATGAGTTAGAAATAAAGAATGGTCAAATAAGCTCAAAGGGGTTAAGTAAAGGAAAATATGCAAGGTTGGTTATTTGGTCAAAGTAGTTAATTCAAGAAAAATTGCCTCAATCATTTTTATGTATGCATGTGAAAATGTAGCCTAAAAAAGAATTAAAGCAAGTTCTAAAGTAATAATTCCATGAGTGAAAATAAATCACACAAAAAAGAAGAGAATTGTACAGATGTTCAATTCATTCATCGATAAGCTCAAAATCTCACAAGACATATATCCATCATTCTCAGTCCACAAAAATTTCAACATCCATAACCAAGCATGTGATGTTTAAGAAAAAAGACAATTAACTCAATCATGTAAATTTCCCTGAATCCATTTGCTACTTCTACACAAATAAGGTATCTACCCCAATCTAGATGCGTCTCAAGAGTAAAATTACCTCCACAACAAAATTTACTCCTTACTCTGCCATCCTTAACTGGTTTAGGTTAAAAAATTACTGACAAACATATAAACACATTAATAAACACATTTCCTAATTTTTATTTTTATTTTCAAATAATTTTTTTAACAATTTTTTTAACACAATTATTCACACAACAATTATTCACACTATCCTTCCCCCCAACCAGATCACAACATTGTCCTCAATGTTAAAATAAAATAGATAGATAAAGGAAAGAAGATAGTACCTGTTACTGCAATTACTGAAAAGAGAAATCTCACACAAATATAAACAGAAATAAAGTACGACCAAAGATTGAAATTATTTAAACAGATGGAGTGTCTTGACTGGCTTCTTTTTCTTACTGCTTCTCGCAACATTTCCTTCAGACCATTTCTTGCTTTTTTTTTTTAAATCTATACAAGAAAATATATACACGTAGTTGTGATTGTGGCTCACATTTTCCTCTGGTTTTACGTCCAGTAACGGCTTAAATGCCTTCTATGAGTCGAGGATAAGTTTCTCATCCAATTTTCTTATAAATTGACAAATAGGATCTTTTTGAGTCAGATTCCCAAGACTATAGTGCACTTACTAGTCGCTGAAGAGATTCTTTGATAGGTGGGATATCAAAAAGGTGAGCCTAAGTATGGACAAATGATCTGCACAAACCTTTTGATTTTTTAAAGCAACAAAATTCACCATATCAACCTAAGTTTACAAAAAATTGTTGAGAGATTCTTTGATAGGTGCACTGAATTGTCAAAGTGATTAAAGGGAAAAAGAAAAAAAAACAAACACTAAGACACAAGAAATTAAAACACTAAGGATCGAACTTCACTTGATTCAACAATCTATCATAGACAATAGAATAACTTTTGGATTTTCTTTCTAATCAATTTCTAATCATTCAATTGATGGGGAGAATCAGTAATTTTTTTCATTTAATTCCTTGGTCTAAACCTTAATTCTTAAAGGCATGACTTTTACTCTTATGATTCTTATGGAGAATACCACAGTTCTCCCACACAACCTATAAACCCTATTCCTAGACAATTATAAATCATGGCACTTTATGGTATAGGTCATATGCAAACCTTCCGATTCTACATACACCCACTAGATCAATTTATGAGTGGCCAATTCATAAAAGCATTAAGTACTATAATAAACACTCAAATTGAATAAAAAATTTGATTAAAATTCCAATCTTAATACATGTCGATTGAATCAAGTTACGTTTTCACCCTAAGAACACACAAAACAAAAGAGAAAAAGAAATAAGAAAAATAAAAATATATACAAAGATGTGGTATAAACCACTACCAAATAAATTTTACAAATGTGTGGAATAAACCAACCACCAAATAAAAAATTAAAAATAGTGTGGTAGAAACCAACCACCAAATAAAAAAAAATAACAAAGGTGGGGTAATAAATCAATCACCAAATATATATATATATATATATATTAATATACAATAAATAAATATTTACAAGCGTGGTGGGGTATAAACCGACCACCAAGTATATATATTTATAAGGATAGTAAATAAATATTAATAAGGTGTGGTAATAACCAACCGCCAAATATATATATTTACAAGGATAGTAAATATATATATTTACAAAGGTGAGATAATCAACCAACCACAAAAAAAAATACAAGAAAATAAAGTGTGAAAATTAAATTACAGAAAGTAAAAGGGAGATGTTCCCCTACTGTTAGTATATACAAAAAAATAAAAAGAAGAGATTCTCTCACTAAATTAGTGCGTAAAATAAAATGGAAGTTTTCTCCCATTGTTAATATTTACAGAAATTAAAAGAGAGAATTACCCCATTGTTAGTATATATAAAGGAGAGTTTCCACTAAGTTAGTATATATAGAAAATAAAAGAGAGTTTTCACTACTAAGTTAGTATATACAAAAAAATAAAAGGTTTAACTTTTTTTTCATTTTTTAATTATTTTTTTATTTTTTTTTTGGGTGGTCACACACTTCTCTCTTTTTTTTTTTTTTTTTTTATTTTTGTTTTTTTTAATATATAAACTTTTTTTTTACTTTTTACTTTTTTTTTACTTTTTTACTATTTATACTATTCACACATTTTTTTAAATTTTTTATATTATTATTATTATTATTTAATATTTTTTATTATTTATACTATTCACACACTATTCACACTATTTATATTATTCACACTATTCATTTAAATTTATTATTATTATTATTATTTTTTATTTTACTATTCATACTATTTACATTACTATTCACACACTATTCATACACTATTTACTCATTATTCACACGCTATTCACTTTTTATTATGTACAAAAATATTTACACCAAAAATTTATTCTTCAAATCAAATCTCCGGTAACGGCGCCAAAAACTTGATGCACACTTTTCTTGACCAAGTCTACAAACTTGATGCGGGATTAATTATTGCATTGCGAACCTAAGTGCAGGTTGTCTCAAGGAATAAATTTTTAGGGAGTCCGAGGTCGATTCACAGGGAATTGTTGAAGATTAATTAAGGTGAAATAAATATTTTGTTACTACGGTAAAAATTATTTATTTGGGTAAAAAGATCTTCTCTTGGTAAATAAAATAAAAATAAGATTAATTCTTTTTATAACTCAATTAGAATCCTTACAACATGGAGGTTCCAATCGAAAAATATAACGTTAAAAGTCTATTAAAATAATATACGTAGTTATACTATAATTCCTTTAATTATTACTATCACTTGTAAATGGGTTAAAGTATTCACTGTGCTAAAATCTTATCTACAATAAATCAAGAACTCCTCTTTACAAGGATGAAGTATTCTCGTCTGTCACCTGAGATTTTAAATTATCAGAATCAAAATATAATACGTATAATAACTACTTGAAAATATAAATCATTAAAACACAAGAGAGGAATAAATCTAACTTTATTTTATTACCAAGAGCTTCACATTTTGACCCAAGTAGAAGAAAAATTATTTACACATAAACTAAAAGAAAGAAAAAGAGAAAAAGAGAGAGAAAAGAAATTGGAGGGAGGAGGAAATTTCTCAGAATTCCCCCTCCCCCGAAGTGTCCTCCTCCTGATTGTGCAATTGTCTATTTATAGACAAATTCATGTTACTGTGCAAATGCACAGTAACATGAATAGTGAAACTTAATTGTTAAGTTTTCTTACATAATCAATGACGTTTTATTATTATTATTTTAAATAATAATTGAGCAAATGCACAGCCGTGCGTCTAGTCGTTTTTCATTTTTGAGAGAAGTGGTCTTCATGAAAGTTGTAAGCCTGAATATTTGCTTTAAAATGACTTTGGTTTGAGTCCAAAATCATGCCTAGAAAGTAAGATATGGTCCAATTACTGTAGAATGTTTAGACCTAGTTTCAGCTCCTCTGTTTTGACTTCAAAGCTCAATATCACATCCAATAAGTCTGATCTGAGTTTTGTGTTCTTCATGAAAGTTATAGGAAATTGTCTAAGCTTTCCTACAAGACCAAAATTACATTAATCATATATTTGTAACTCAAGTTATAACCAGTTTACTAAACAATTCCAAAGAGATAATTAAGACTAATTTATGCAATAATTTGTTTAATTATCCAATTCGGCTCAAAATCATAAAATGTGTCAAAATCAACTTAATTAAGCCAAATTGAACCTTAAGAAGCCTAGTGAGAGGATTACAAAATGTATAAAATACAGTATTATCAGTAATTTTATAGAATAGTGCGTGGGCATCTTTTTGGCTTCTTCTGTGTTGTATTGGATCTGTAAAAAAATTGATCTTTAGTTTTATCTGTTTCTAATTAGAGTGATTCTATATTTTCAAATTTTTTTGTTTTAATTTAATTAGTTATTACATTTTCTTTGTTTTTAATTTGTTTGAATGTGATATTGGGTGATTGTGGCAGATTCTTCAGAACCAGCATTGGCATCAATCTGTGATCTCACAAGTCATAATTGTAATCTTCGAACCAACAACTTTGTTGTGATCTCGTAGTGGCATTAATCTAATTTTGATTTTGAAGAACTTCAGGGCATTGGATTCAAAAGTTTTGATTTTGAAGTTTGTTTTACTCACAATATTTGAAGATATGTAGATTTACAATTTTTGGATTCTAAAATCTTTCTTTTTTATTTTTCTTTTCTTTTTTCTATTAATCTTTTGGAACTTTGGTGCAAGGAGAAAATAACAACAGATGAATGGTCAAAAGACAAATAATTGAATGGGCTAATCTAGTAATTGTGCATTCAAATAAAATATTCAAAAAACTGAAACCATTTTGTTGGAGTCAGTAATTTCAAGGTGTATGCATGCACCAAAACCCGTTTAAGTGCATGATAAAGGCCACCTTTTGTTTTTGTTATACTTTGCCTATCATTTGTATAGAGCAGCTCCCAAACTGTTGGACTAGAAACATAACGTAGCTGTTGATCAATTACAACATCTAATATACACCCTGCAAAGAAGGGTGTATATTGTATTACTTGTTTTGTGTCATTGATTTATTAATATAAAAAAAAATCAAGGATTGAGATTGAAGATAGGTAACCTTCTCAACAGTAATCTATTACCACCGCGTCCTAGAAACTCTGGTCGTCACCACTACGTTCCAGATCGTCGACCACCACTCATCGCCTCGAACGACCAGCCTCTATTGCAGTATGTAACAGCCCGAATTTAATAATTATAATATAATCAAAGTATATCACAGTGATTAGATTGAGAACTACTACTTACTACTACTAAATATTTTTAAATATAACAAAACCATATATATATATAATATGAATCACGAATGAACATAACCATTACACAACATCATTATTTTTCATAAATACAAAACGTACATTACTTCAAAAAAAAAAAAAACTACTCAGCTACACTAAGCTAAGCATTCCGAGCCTCTGCTTGTCTTCACTTTCCATAAGACTTCCTCCCTGGAATCATCATGGAAACACATACAAGGGGTGAGAATTCACACATTCTTAGTAGATAAAATCCGTAAATCATGTCATCACAATCATTCCATCCATTTTGGAGAAAACACATTTGTAAACTCAAATCTTATACATAGCAAGCTAGAAATGTAGCAAAAGCCAAAACTAAGTCACTTTTCTTTCCGAAATAGATTCTCATTTTATAAGTTTATATAAAAACTCATTTATTACAAATAGTCTTCTAGAAATTATCACACTCACAAAAACATCATCTCTATCCTAGAGACACCAAAACATCGTCTCCATCGTAGAGACATGTCAACAATACCTCCATCTCAGAGATATAAACACAACATCTCTATCTCAGAGACACAAATACAACATCTCCATCTCAGAGATACGCAATTGTCCATACAACTGCAATACATGAATATGTCATGATAGCAACCGCACATACAATTGCTATGCTATGCCAAGTTATGTCTAGTGTTTATGCTTATGCGATATCCTAAGCATGAAAATGAATAATGTATGATACCATATCTAGGAACTTCCAGTTCCATGGTAATGTCATGAATGCATGAAACTTGAATAAAGTAATGGAAGTCACAACCATAATCTTAAACAAGCACTGGAAGTCCATCCAGTAAACATTATTATCACAGAGGAAATTCATCCCCCCAGGTAGTGAAATTCATCTACTACATAGTTATCGATAATGAATAAGGAAATCCATCCTTAACAATACTATATTAGGAAGGATACAATCTACCTTACCCAATATAGAACACTCACATCATTATCATAGAGGAAATTCATCCCCCCGGGTAGTGGAATCCATCTACTACACAGTTATCAATAATAAACAAGAAAATCCATCCTTAACAACACTATATTAGGAAGGATACAATCCACCTTACCCAATATAGAACACTCACATCATTATCACAAAAGAAATTCATCCCCCCTGGGTAGTGAAATTCATCTACTGCACAGTTATCGATAATGAATAAGGAAATTCATCCTTAACAACACTATATTAGGAAGGATAAAATCCACTTTACCCAATATAGAACACCCACATCTACGGGGCTCACACCTGTCAGGAAAAAATAATCACTCACATCTACGGGGTTCATAATTTTTAGAAAGGCAACTCATACAATCAAGTATATCATCATGACTAATTAAACTCTCTTAATTAGCATTTCAAATCAATATGATTCAACAATCACATAGAGAGGATATTACGCACCTCAATATGCTCCACAAATATCTCATGCAAGACAATTACTAATTACTTCTCATAACTAGTTTCACAATTGATTTATATGCATTACAAGTTCATATCCTCATCTATATACGATACAACTACTGAAGCAATTATTCTACTATTCATTTCACTGTTTATTTACACATGTCATTTGCATATTCAAGATTTCAGTCAAGTACACATCTTTTACACATTTCATTTTTTATTTTTTTAAATTCCCATTTTTACTTTTTTACCCTTAACTTTAATTTGAAACTGATATCATGACCAGAGATTTAGGGGTGTAATTATAAAAAAAATTGCCACATGCTCTTCAAAGTTTTTACCTCTGCTTGACCGTCAGATTAACGCTTCCCCCCCTTTTTTTGCCCTTTCTCTCTTGCTACTCATTTCCTCTCTATCATCTCGAAGATTCCAATCTCTTTCCCTTTCTCGCCTCCTCCCCAAAATACCGTAGCAGGAGGACGAGCGGAGTTTGTAGCCCCACTCGGAATGCTACAACTTGAGCGACCTCTCCCGATAAGTCGTAAATGCATCTATCTTCTTTGCATTTGAGATCCTGTCTCAACTTTCTGTATTAGAGGTGGGTGAGATCCCTGTCCTTTTTTTTCTTTTTTTTTTTTCAAATTTCAAAGGCTTATTTGCTTCCCCAAGTGCGATCTGGTGTCCAATAGTAATAGAGGTGTGTGGTGGTGGGTTATGTTCGGGAATAGGATTGTATAGGTTTCTTTGGACACTGCTGATGGGTAGCTTTTGTTTGGGGGCTGAGGTGAAGGCCAATCTGAGTCAAGGTTCCAAATTCTTGAACTATTGGTGTTTGTTTGTGCATATTATGCTCACAAAAAACACATTGAGACATTATCTGAAGTTTGTTGTATTTTGGATAGCTTTGATGGCATCAACCTCTAATTTGGGAGACAAAACCTTGTGAGGTAAGCATCTCAGTTATAAAAGGAGTTTTTGCTCTGCCATTTTCGTTCTACCATACAGAGGTAACAGAGCTACTGGTGTGGTGTGGAATGTGATTAAAAATAAATATAAAAAATAGTTGCCAAGTTCCACCAAAAATATAAAAACCTTGCAACTAGTTGTAGTGAGCAAGGGTCGATCCACAGAGAACCAATTCAATTAACACTATCAATTTAATTCCTAAATTAAACTCTGATGAAAAATAAACAGTAAAATTAAAAAGGGGGATTTTGTTAATTAAATCTAATAAAAGAAATTAAACTTAAACCAAAGCAGTAAACACAAATTGAATTATCAAGTTAAAGATATTGGTTAAGAGATGGAATCCACCACTAGATTTATATGATTACGCCAACTTACATACCCTTTATACCAACATGATCAATTATGTTCTTATGTGATTGTGAGAAAAATCCCGTGTCTTCCTTAAGTTTCGCTTTATTCAAGAACCGCTCAAATCAAACCCTAACCATTAGTTATTTGTAAAAAGCAACCGCTCTTACACCTACCTAATGATTGCATTAAGAATTAGAAAACCAATCACACTAAGGTCTAATCACACACTGGAATTAAATTACTTAGATCATATGTCTCACTAGTCATACCACAATCACAAGCATAGCAATCCTAGTTTTACCACTCTTGAAATTTGGCAAGAATATAAAAACCTTTATATTGATTTAAGAATAGAAACATATGAATAAAAACATAATTGTATTAATATAAAGAAGTATGCAAGATTCACATAATCAAAACTAGAGTTTCATCCTCCCTTAACCAATCAAGAAGGTTAGCCACACATGGCAAATTCAAAAATAGAAGAAGAATTAAAAGAAAACATTGTTCAGAACAAAAGAAGAAAAAAAAAACTAAAGATCAAACTAGTTTCCAAGGCTTGAGAGTGATTGATCTTTGATCGCTCGAATCCGAGTCTCCAATCCTCAATCGAATCCTTCCCCTTCTTGGTTTTCGTGTTTCTCTCAGTTTCCTTGACGGCTCTCTCTGTCCAGACCTCATTTAAGGGCTCTAAGCAACCCTATTTATAGGTTTTGAAACCTAATTTAGCATTAAAACTCGAATTTAAATTTCTGATGCGACGACACGGGCCGTGTCATATTACACGGCCCAACCCGTGTTCAATTTTGATGACAGATTCTCAGCTATTCCAAAGTCAAAGAAGAACACGGCCTACCCCGTGTCACTTGACACGAGCCGTGTTCTCGGTTAAGGCTTGAAATTGACTCTTCCTCGTGAAGTCAGAGAAGTACATTTGTCATTTGACACGGCCGTGTTCTTCAAAATCTTCTAGTCTTCAAACTCGAAAATAATACACGGCCTACCCCGTGTCATTTGACACGGGCCGTGTTGATCATTTTCTTCTAATCCAAATGATTCTTCATGAATGCCCTTCTTCCTTTGCTTCTGAGGGTAAAACTGATCTTCTTAAGTATTCATCTCTCTCCTCAAATGGCCATCAAGCTTGGTTTGATGCTAATGGACTCAAACACTCAAAGATATCCTGAAAAGCATAATTCATTTATGAGTGTTTATAACCACATTTAAGCATAGTTTCACAATGAACATCCAATTAAGCTCTAAAGTAGAAACTTAGCTAAATATCAATAATTGAGCACATATAGAGTCCAATTAAATCAATCATAAGGCATTTAAAGTATGAAAATAATCGACAAATCAAATACCCCCACACTTAGCCTTTTGCACTCCTGGGCAAAACATAATACCAAACCAAGGAACAGGGAAAACAAAACAAATTCAAAAACCTAACAATTTAAAGAACTCAATTTCCAATGATATTCAAGAGAGGCAAAAATTTGTAAGCAAGAAGAGCAAGAAAAGATTCAAGGGATCACAACATTCAAGAGATAACAATTCGTCACATCTCAAACTAACATGCAAAGTATCATCAATTTGAAAAACATGAATTAAGAATGATAGATCCTCACAAGATACACTCTCAATCTCTCAAGTGTTTACAAGGTAAGTATTTCACTCAATTCAACCCATGAAAAAATGCACTACCATAAGCTTGCTTATTTTCTACTTCTCCACTATTCAAACACATGCACACACAAATCAAAAGGACTTTATATAAGGTTGTAATGGAGCCAAGGTAAGGAAAGGAAATAATATGGATATGATAAGATGAACACCCAAGAGAATAAAAGAACATTGGGGAGGAACTCAATTAATAAACGTGAAATTTTTATCCCTTCAAATCTATATAATGCACATTTTCTTTACAAATTCCTTTCCTTTTTCTTTTCTTTTTTCTTACAACCTTTCTTGAATTTTTTTTTCTTTGCTTTTTTTTTCACCAACACCTTGTATATTACACATCTACTTGCACAACCCCCACACTTGTCCTATTAAATACTTGCAAGCAAAAGAGCTCCCCCAATGAAAATGAACCAATGCTCTCCCATTCCCTAAAGTAAGGTAAAATCATGATTTTTCACATAAAGCATATAATGAGGTAAGACAAAGAATAGGCAAATAGGCTCAAGGGGTTAATCAAAGGAAAATAATGCAAGGTTGGCTATTTGGCCAAAGTAAGTAATCACAAAAGAATGCCTCAATCATGTTCATGTATGTAAGTGAAAATGTAGCTTCAAAAAGAATTAAAGCAAGTTCTAGAGTGATCAATATGACATAAGTGAAAATCACACAAGAAAGAAGAGAATGACATAAATGCTAAATCCATCCATCAAAAGGCTCAAAATCTCACCAGGTATACATCTATCAAACTCAATTCATCAATCAAACATCCAAAACTAAGCATGCTAAATTCAAGATGACAGAAGAAATTTATAAATCATAACCTTGAATTTCAATTGCTTCAAACTCATAGACTTCACAAATCTCAAAACATCATTGGAAATCAAATAAAAACACAATTTTTTTTCAAAAATAGAAAATAGAAATAAAAATAAAAATAAAAATAAAACAGAAAACAAAATGTCAATTCCTCCCCCACACTTAAATTCTACATTGTCCTCAATGTAAACCTCAATAATAAACAATCATTAATAAATCTAGGACAAGTAAAATAAAAGAGAGGAAATAAACATCCTTATTAATTGAAGTAACAGAGGTAGATGAAGAAATTTCCACCAGGATCCCATTGGCGAAAGCATAATAACCAATTTATGCTTGAAAAAACATGAGAGTTTCCACTGGGGTCCCATTGGCTGAAGTGTAATGACCAAGTTAAACTTGAGACATGAGGGCTTCCACCGGGATCCCATTGGCCTTCCTTGTTTTCCTTGGCTTCACTACTGAAGAGTAATATGTGCACTTCATCAACTTCATATGCATTGTTTCTATTAGACCATGGCCCTAAAACAAAATCCACTTCAGTAGTGTCCATCATCTGATTCTCTTCTTCCATCTTTGAAAACTCTTCAGTGGCCTGCAATTCCACCTCCCTTTGGGTCTTAGATTCTGCTTTGTAAATAAAATCATCAACTTTTAAGTCTGCAGAAATCTCAGCACGATTAGCACATATAATATCAGTACATGAGTGACAATGAATATAATTATTGAAACCAATAAAATCAGAAAATTCATCACACAACTCATCATACTGTCTCTTCACCACCTTAGAAAGGAGTTCAAGAATACTTACCTTGGGAGCCTTAGAGTTTTCCCCCTCCTCACTTGCCTCTTCAGGCTCTGTTTCTTTCTTTTCAATGGTTTGTGAAGGAGAGGTGAGTTCATTTAGCGTCTTCCCACTTCGTAGTGTGACAGCACTAGCATCTTCTTTCACATTCTCTTCTGATTGTGAGGGAAGTCCTTCAGAAATTTGGCTCTGGAACTTGCTGAGATCTGTGGCTAACTGATCCAAAGAATTTTGTAGGTCATTACACATAGCCTGTGTTTCTTGTTGAAACTGAATGTTATTAGTGGCCATTTGTCTTATTAGCTCCTCCAGTGAAGGTTCAGGTTGCCTAGGAGGTTGAACTTGTTGCTGCCCATGACTCAAGTTAGGAGGATCCCACTACCTTGGATAATATGTATTGGAGTAGGGGTTGTAGTTGTTGGACTCCTTCGAATATTCCCATACTTGCCTTACCTCCTCATTTGTGTCTACTAGGAAAGTGGGACACAAATCGATGGGATGTCCAGATGATAAGCAAATCTCACAAGCATCTATGATCAATGGACATCAACACCTACAAATACTCGGAAAGAAAGAATCAAAAATTAAAAATAAAACAAAAACAGAGTAAAAATAGGAAATAAATTAATAGCGCAAGATTGGAAAATTAGTTCCCGAAGAAAGCGCTAAAATTTGGTGTGGTGTGGAATGTGATTAAAAATAAATATAAAAAACAGTTGTCAAGTTCACCAAAAATATAAAAACCTTGCAACCAAATAGTAGTGAGCAAGGGTCGATCCACAGAGAACCAATCAATTAACACTATCAATTTAATTCCTAAATTAAACTCTGATGAAAAATAAACAGTAAAATTAAAAAAGGGGGTTTTGTTAATTAAATCTAACAAAAGAAATTAAACTTAAATCAAAGCAGTAAACACAAATTGAATTATCAAGTTAAAGATATTGGTTAAGAGATGGAATCCACCACTAAATTTATATGATTACGCCAACTTACATACCTTTTATACCAACATGATCAATTATGTTCTTATGTGATTGTGAAAAAAATCTTGTGTCTTCCTTAAGTTTCGCTTAATTCAGCAACCGCTCAAATCAAACCCTAATTTACACAATGAGTGTGTAGATTTTCGGGAAGGTTACATTTTTTTAAAGATTTTCTTATTTTGTAGCATGCTGATTTAATTACTAAACATAAAATGATTTGGTTGTCTCACCTAATTTTATAGCATGCTGTTTGAAGAACGATACATAGAATGGTTTGGTTGTCTCACATAATCATGTGTGGTTTCCATTTGTTATTTATCTCATTATCTCATTATTTCTATCTTGGTGATGTCAAATGTGAATCCATGAAAATTTCTCTAATTTAGATCATATGTAATGTAGTTAACATTAATCAATTTGGTGTGATAGATTAGTTGTATCGTATATAGATTAGTTTTTTAAATTGATTTAATCTTTTTTTTTTGGTCTTCAAATTCAAACTATTTTCCTGCTGTTGCTTTAACTATTGATTTACACATGTCAAAAGCATAGTAATAGTTTAGATCCATTCTAGTTCATTGTTATGAATAACTTCATTTTTTATTTTTATTTTTATTGTATTCCTTTTTCTCTTTACTTTTTTTACCCTTTATGAGATGCATCTATCCCTTTTTTTTATTATCCTTCCCTCTTTTCTATGTCACTGCTGCCACTGATGTACTACCTTGCTTTGAAAATGGGTATAACTTTTCAGCCTTGTGTCAGTTTAATATTTCAATGACAAAGAGTAATAAATACATTTGGCTTGATATGCAGACAGTCCTAGATGTAACACCCCAAATTTCGTATATCTTAAACAGTAATTTTGACAGTTAACAAAATTTTACTGTTTAGTAATTTCTGGATACTGTAAAATTATTTTGATTATTCCATCAACGTATTTTATCGTTTTGAGTGATTTACTCCGAGTCAGGAAAATAAAATATTTTGGGCCGGTGAAAACTTTACGTAATTTAATTTTTACCATTAGGTTTTAATTATTTTACTTGATTTGATTTGATATTTGTGAGTTTTTTAATTTTTGTGATTTTATGTGTGATTATGAAAATTTTTACTATTTGTGGGCCCAGGTGAGTCCCACAAAGTGAAAAACTTTTCTACGCACAGAAAAATTTATATTGTTTAGACAGAGACAGGGGATCTTACTAAACTTGAATCTAGAAACAGTTTTTATAATTTTCTTTACTGTATTATATACTGTATTTAATTATCGGATGATAAAAATACAGTAAATATATTCTTTCGTGGGGTTATAATAGATAAAAATAAAATTTTATATTGTTAAGTCAACATTGGTGGTTTGGATATCCACCATCGATTTAATCACCATTGGAGATTTAATTTTGATTTAATTAACGGTGGAGGTTTGATCTTAAGAGTGAATAGGATCAATTATAACCATTAGATGGAGATTAAATCAAGGGTAGAGATTTAGTTTTATATAATGGCTATGACCATTTGCCATTGGATTTAGAAGTGATCAATGGTGGAGATTTGGTCTTATAAAGTAACAAGGACCATTTATGACCATTGGATGAAGATTTAATCAATGGTAAAGATTTAGTCTTAAAAAGTGACAAAGACTAATTATGACCCTTGGATTTAAAGTTTGAAGGAGCAATCTTGACCATTTATTTTGGAGACACATCTAATGGCTAGAATTTAAAGGAGAAAGATCAAGGAGAAAGATCCAATGGCCTAAATTAAGTCTTCTAAATAAAAAATCTACCTAAATCCTAACCATTGAATTAATCAATGGCTAAAAATGCTCTAGATGGTGACTAATAATGATGACAACTTCATGAATGCATTAGGAAGAGGGGGGACGGTTTTGGAGAATGCATAGGAAGGAGGAGACAATTTTGAGTAGCCTTTTTAGGCCAAAGAAAAAGTTTGAAGACCATTAATTACCTATCTTGATCAATCTTCATCATTCATTGATTTTTCAAAAGCAAGACTTAGCAAAATATATTCTCTTCTTTCTCTCCATATGAGCTACGGCCATGCACTCCAAAGAAGACCAAAATATTTGGTTTCTATCATTTGTATCATAATTGCTTTCTATTCATCATCTTCTCCAAAGCAAAATACAAAAAAACTCTATTTTCTTCTCCAAGAAATACCATTCGGTCAACACCTAGAAACCATATCTCCAAGCTTCTAAAATTTCATCTAAACACATTTCCTAAACCTAAACACCATTCTAAGAACATTTCTAGTTATGAGTTTTTCCAAAATCATTCATCTTGAGCTTCAAATCCAAGCTTCAAGTTTTTATCAAAAATCAAAAATTCCATCTTTGTGCTTCAAGAGAAACCATTCGGTCAAGACACCTAAAACCACTCTCCAATCTCTTTTAATTTCATCCAACCATAGATCTTGAATCTACATGATATTCTAAGCAACTTTCATATTGGAGATTTTCTCTAAATCATTCATCTTCATGGACTTTCTTCAAGATCAAAGTTATTGGGTTTTTGAGATGAAGTATAAGAAGACTTCATTTCTTCTCTTCTTTTTCATGATCTAAATCATGTTTGATCCATGGTTCCTCTTAATCAAGTTTAGTATACTAATTTTTATATATTTTGTTTTGTATTTAAGAAACTCTTGGTGGTGAAGGACTTGGAAAAAGAAGCAAATCAAGAAGCTTTTGAGGTTCTTCAAGAGGTAAGAGGGAGATCCATCTCACCAACCAAGCATGGTGGTGAGAGATGGTCTTATATTTGATGGATGGCGAATCCATATGAGGATTCATATCCATGGTCATGTAATAATTTATATGCGTTTATGAGCTTTGATTAATTGCCTATGCTTAATATGCTTTGCATGAGTTATGATTTTGATGGTATGTTTATACTATGCATGATGATAATATGGCATGCTTATATATATATATATATATATATATATATATATATATATATATATGATGTGTATGTATGTGTATGCCATGATTTGGTGATGGAAAGAAAATTAATTTTGGTCCCAATGGCCAAGGAAAGACTATGGTTTTAATGCCCTTGATTAGGGTTCATATTAAAATTTTTCAAGAACAAGGAAATTAATTTTTGATCCCTAGAAACATGGTGAATATCGGTTAAGACACTTCAAGATAGGTGTTCATAAATGAATATTTTCATGAATGATGAAAATGGATGTTTAGAAAAATAAGGAAAAGAAACAAAGAGTTTATTTTTCAAAGAGTACAAGAACATGATTTTTAAGGAATTTTTATTGATTTATTTTGTGTAAAAAGTTTCTAAGTGTTTTACAAAACATGAGATTTAAATGAAAATAACAATGATGATTTTAAGAATTTGAAAAGAAAGTGAAAAAGAATTTGCAAAGAAAATAAAAATAAATTTGAACAAATGAGTTTGGTTTTATAACCATAAGTCTTGCAGTTTTGAAAACAAAATTTTTAATGGTTTTGTTTGTGTAAAACCATATCAATTCAGAAGGAAAAAATGTTTTGATAATTTTCAATAGTCATGTCCACATTCTTGAAGGCTTATAATGCCTAGATTTTGATGAAACAAAGTAATTTTTCAAGTGAAAATATAATTGATTTAATACAAAGAATTTTGAAAAGGGAATCAGAGCATTTTAATCACTTGAGAAATTAAGTTTTTGTAAACGAAAATATTTTTAAATTTCAATTTATTTTGAAGAAGGTTGTGTTTGAAAATGATTTGGGAAAAATGAAGAATATAGTGGTATTATGAAAATCTACTAACGTATAACTTATTTTTGAGTTTTGAAGTACGTTAGAAAATGTTAAGTTTTGAAACGTTGATTTATATCAATGGAAAAGTGATTTTGTGAATTATATTTTGGAAAAGGATTTCTTGAGTAAAGAAATGCGGAAAAAGATTTTCTTGAGTAAAGAAAATGTGTTAAATAAAGTATAAAGTCATATTATTTTGAGAAAAGTAGAAATGAAATTTTTGAAGAAATGAGAAATATTTTCTGTAATGGAATTGTGGTGAAAAAAATTATTATTTACGTATCTTAAAAATGTAATTTTTAAAGTACGTGATTTGAAATACTGATAAAATATTTTTAAGTGTTTAGAAATATAGTAAAATATTTTTACACAATTTGAAATATGATAAAATATTACTACGCGATTGGAGATGCGTTGAAATATTTTAAGTGATTTGAATTACGTTTAAATATTTTATGTAATTTGAACTATCATTGAAAAATCACTATATGATTTAAAAGTGATAGAATATTTTTACGTGATTGTGAAAATGATGAAAAATCATTATGTGATTTGAAAAGTGTTTTAAATATTTTGAGAATGATGGAAAATATTTTATGCGACTTAAAAGAATGATTTTTAAGTTACGCGATTTTGAAAATGATGAAAAATCATTATGCAATTTGAGAAACGTATATTTTTATGCGATTGAAAAAAATGTTAAAAAAAATTAATATGTGATTTAAAAGTGCAACAGAAGAGTTGCAGTATTGTGAAAACGTAACAGAAACGTTTTGGAATTGTGAAAATGAAATGAAAATGTTACGCAATTTTGTGAAAACACGAAGAAAGAGTTTTATAACTATGAAAATGTGATAATATGATTTTCCTGTTGAAAATATAGTATAAATATTGTAAAACTAGTATATGGATGCTGTGTGAGAAAATGACATATTTTGCCTATGATTGACATTTGGTGCATTATACATGCATTGGAAAGATATGTCTGTGATTGGATTTGGTGCATTATACGTGCATTGAAAAAATATGCGTTGAAACATATGATTACATTAAACAAATGAAATTGAAAAGATTTGGCCCTTTGGGGTTGGACTTGCACTGATATATTCGTGCATTTTATAAAATATAGCTAATAGCTATTATGGCCCTTGTGGTTGAAGAGAGAATGAGAATTGATAGTGAGGTCTATGATGGATCTTGGGGGCGATGAGGCGCGGCGGTCGACCAGTGGACAGATTAGCGAGTACCCTGTACCACTTAGCGATGCAGTCCGTTGCAACGCATTGACGATACCTGACAAGAACACGATTCTTTTCAACGACTGGGAGATTGTCTTTGGGTTAAGGCTGACAATTAACCAGAGCATTCTTCTCGAAATTGTGAAAACCTCCATGGAGTTGTTTTGATAAACTGAGTCTTTGTACATATGCATAAATCTGAGCATTTATATCTGTATGATATATTAATTGAGGAATGTTGGCTATGAAAATTGTTTTGAGTACTTGAATGATGATTGAACTGATAAATAATTAGATGATGATAGTTGATTAATGTTGATAGCATGATTATGGTATGATCTATCTGTATGATATTGTTGTTTGTATTATCTCTGTGTTGCCATGTTGGTATTGGTGTAGGTGATCTCACCTCTTTGTTATATTGTTTTACTTTGTCTGTATTGTTAAAATTATATAGTAGAAGGATCGAGTTGTCTTAGACATAACAGGCGATGGATACTCTGAGATTGGTGACAACAATAAGGAGTAGACATTCAGGACTTGAAGGTGTGCAGTATTGATCAAGGAATAGATGTCTGATGCATCAAGATGGACAGAAAAAGGAATAAGTATGTTAAAGTTTTTCGTTAGTGTTGTACTGTACTATTAAGTAGGACCCGTCATGGGGTTTGCTACTGTTAAAAAAAAATAAGTCTGTTAATTTTATATTTCTCTTTAAATTGTGATATTAATTGGTATCAATATTGCATAATGAATAGTTGAAATATGATTTTCAATATTACCTAATATTTCAGTAACTTTACGTTTCAGTAAAGAAGAAATTTTGAAACTCATCTTTTATAACTCAAACTTTGTGCGAACTTCTTTTCAGATTATGAGTCGGGAGTCGGAAATGTGATGCCCTAAGGAGGGTGTTACACTAGACGTGGGGCAGAGTTCCATTTTTTTTTTCCTTTTTTAACCTTAACTTTTAACTTTATAATGATATAATTACCATAGGATTAGGGGTCTTATTGTCTACACAAATAAATACTAACTCTTAATGGTTTTTAATAAGTTCATTTTTATTAATTTTTTTAAATTTCCTGTTATAACCTTGCTTTTAATTTGATGACGATATCGTGCCCATAAAATCAAGGGTATTTTTGACTTATGGAACTATATACATTTTCCCCCATATAATTTTTCTTCTTCCTTCTGTTCTTTCATTTCATGCATCACGAGTTACATCTCCCTATCTTTTTTCTCTTTGCTTCTACTCCCCTCCCAGAGCTTCATCTCCCTGTCTTTTTTTCTTTCAAAATTTAATTGTTTCCTCCTACCTTCGAACATGATTTTCAGTTCCATATTTTGTAAAAAACATTCAATGTTTCCTCCTCCTTACATGGCACCGCAACTGAGAGGTTTGGCCATTTGTGTTAACATTTTTTTGCGGTGGAGTGCTAGAAGTAGGTGGTTGGTATATTTTTTAGGAGCTGTCATTGTTTGCTCCAGTGAAATGAGTGTGCCTAGCTATACTTTATTTGTAGTTGTTTGTGGAACTGTCCATTGGCAGTATGGCCTCCAATGTACTTGGCCTTTTCAGTCAGCCTTATATAAGTTTTTTTTATTATTTTCCCTCCATTGTTTGTTTTTTTTCAAGGGTTAATGGTTTTGGGTTGCTTGTGTTTAAAGTGATTCAGTTGTATAGTTATTTGCAATGCTTTACATGTGATCCAAAGCAGGTAAGCTCAACCATTCCTGATGATGTCACTGAACGTGCAGAGTTTTCCCTCTCAGCTTTTGTGATTTGAATTTCAAATTTGAGTCTATATATAGTTGGTGTGAGTGGTTTTTTTTTTGTGCTCCTCTTATTCTCACTACTTCTTCCACTATTTTTTCTGGTCTTCTACCTTCTGCTGGTCCATAATCGTCTGACAATGGCTCCAACATTTGATCCACTGAGTAAGATCTATCCACAATGTGAGGCACGAAGGTTCAAGGTGCGGGTCATCCGATTATGGACTGTGCCAGGATTCAACAATCCTAACCAGCCAATGTCTGTGGAAATGGTGCTGATGGATGAATATGTATGTGAATGTTTTTTATTCTTGATTTTTGATGTTTTTCTGTGAATTTGAACATGTTTTTTTTTGTATTTTTATCTTGCATGTTGTTGCTGATTGGCTTGCTTTATGACCAATGTAGGGTGGCAAAATTTAGGCATCTGTTAGGAAGACCTTAGTATATAAGTTTCTGCCTCTTTTAGTTGAGGGAAGGGTCTATAAGATGTGTTACTTCAGTGTTGCCCCAAATACTGGGTCATATCGGGTAACTACTCATGACCATCGGTTGGTCTTCACCTATAAGACCAATGTGGATCCATGTGAATCTGAAGTGATTCCAATGTCTGAACTATCTCTGGTGCATTTTAATGATATATTTAAGCATGAGGATGATTCAGACTTTTTAGTAGGTGAGTTAATAATTTTCTTATACATGTTTTCTATGTTTTTTTATTACATTTTCAAATATTGGAGTTTGGATACGATGAAATGAGCTCTTATGATTTATTCGTGTATGTCATTTGATTTTTATATACATGACTGATTTATTGGTGGTGCCCAGATATGATTGGGTTACTCACGGGGGTATCTAACGAAAGGGAATATGTAAGAGATGGGAAGCTGACCAAAATGGTGGTGATTGAGCTGACTGATTATGAGTATTTGTCTAAGCTTTCTGCATTCAAAATTTCCTTAAGTATTGTGTTTCATATCTATGATTTCCAATTATTATGTTGGTAATTTTTTTCCAACAGAGGGAAGCTCGAATATGCTTTGTTTGGAGACTATGTGGATGAGCTGAATGCTTTTATGTCAAGTGGGGATTTGGATCAGCCCATTGTTATGTTGCAGTTTGCCAAAATCAAAATGTTCAGGGGTAAGATACAATTTAATCTAAACAATTTTAAAGTGTTGTTGCTGTTAGTTACTCTATTAGTAATGTACATGGCCAGCTGAAATGAGTTTATTTGATTACTGAGACACTGACTTAGTTTTTTTTGTCAGGTAATATTGTTATTCAGAATGTGTTGCATGCATCCAGGCTCCTTTTCAACCCTAATATTTCTGAAGCTGTGGAGTTCAAGAATGGGTGGTTATTTTTATTTATTTACAACCTACTTTTCAATTATTTCCATCCTTTTTTAAAAATTGATTTTTTTTCGTTGCATGTGTAGCCTGGCAGTCCATGGTGTAAATGGATCTCAGTCCATGAAGTTTCTTTCTGATGGTCCGAGGGTCTCAACTGAGGATGACTTTATGAAATTGTTTCCTAAGAAGACTATAAATCAGCTGAATGTGATCAATGAGGTTAGGTTGTTTGTTTTTATGTTAATTTATTAAGTATAGTTCATATTTATTACATTTGTATGCAGTTGTGGTGATTGAAATTATTCCTTAGCCAATTGTATTGCTAAATTGAAATTGTCATTAAGAAGACAAAATTAATATTTTTTATGAGTGTATAAATGGTGGCATGTTTTAGTAAAGGATATTGCCTGAATGGTTCCTTTATAATCATGTTACATGATTTGGATGAATTAAAAGTTTGGCGGTATTTAGAACTTTTTATGTTTCAGCTGCAAATGACAGTGAAAGTTTTTCTAATGAGTATGAAATTTAAATACCATTATCTGTACTAAATAGTTTGGTGGTGTTATGCATAAGTTCCTACTTTTGTTATATTTAGTACTATCTTACAGTTTTGTGGAGGCAGGAGGGTGCTAATAATAGTTAACAATTCAATCACCACATGTGATATTGCTTTGATTATATACTAATAACTGTTATTAAATTGTTATTTTATTATGACAAGTTTGAAGTCACATGCCATGATCTTATCAGTTCAGATTTACTTGGTTGAAAACTACTGCTACAATTATTATGATTTGTAGTGAATCAGTAAAGTTCCATGGATGTTAAACCCAATTGCTATACACTGAAAAAAGTTGAAATATGTACTTAAATCATAAACTGTTGCTGTTAATGTAATGGAAGATTTTGACTAACTGTTGGAGTCCATTATTAATTGGTTTTTTTAAATTTCTTCCAAGGATAGAACTTTTGTAGTCATGGCTACTATTAATGGTATTCTGGATGAAGGGGGTGGTGGTATGCATCTTGCAAATGCCACAAGGTCGTAACACCTGATTCGGGGATGTATTATTGTGATCATTGCTACCGTCATGTTCTCAATGTCATGCCAAGGTTTTGTCTAAGTTTCCTTAAAATTATGTGTTGTTTATAATTACAAGTTATTTATGCATTTTTAATTATTTCAATGTTCATTGTTTGTGATTTGTGTTTTCCATTTGGATAGGCATACTAATTTATTTCAATCTCTATATTAGGTATCGAATCAAACTAGATGTGGTGGATGATAGTGGGTCTGTAGTGTTTGTACTTTTGGACCGAGATGGCCAGCATTTGCTTAAAAAACCATGCATTGAGTTGGTGTCTGAGGTCCAAAAGATATATTTATTCCATGCTATTTAGTGAATGTCATCCATAAGCACAATCAAACTATTACTACTCTCATTGTTTTGTTAATTGTTTAATGGGTTATTTGCAAATATGGTAGGCTGGAGATTTTCTAACTTTCCCTTCAGAGGTTTTAGAGTTAGTGGGTAAGACATTGTTATTTAAAGTGGAAAAGAAGTCTGAGTGCAGTTCCAACTTTGATGGTTCTTATCAAGTGAAGAGAACATGTGATGATGAGACTGTCATATCCATGTTTAAATTGGAAGGCTCTGATGTGACCCCACCCAAGGTTGTGCCACCACTTATTTTTTTAAGTTTGTTGTTTCTAACATCATTCTTAAAATATAACATTTTAATTTGAGGTTAAAAACTTGTGTTTTCTAATATATGGCATTTGTTGTTATGATGAAATTGAAGGCTATTCTCAAACCTGTTTTTAATAAGGTCTGTCATCTTGATTCTGATGAGGATGAATTAAAGTCTGTTAAGACTAAGGTACTTCCTCCTCATATATCTTTGTCTTATCTATTGTTGATTTTATGGTTGATGACCATTTTATGTTACCTTTTTAAAGAATTTTTGTCACAATTAATTGTGAGTCCTTTGTCCCTTGGAAGTTGGATCTACCAAGGGTTCTGTTGAAGCAAGTTCCAAATCATTGAAGAGGAAGTTAGATGTTGATTTTGAAGCTTCAGTTGATGTTGGCAGTAGCATTGTCCTAAAGGAAGTGAAGATAGAAAAAGAGTGAATTATGAGGCTGTGGGCTTTTTTTTGGGGTGTAAATAGTTGGGCTTGAGCTTAGTGTTTATGATAGTTTTTTTTTGAACCATCAACTTGCCCAGTCCATCTGTAGTGTGTCTTTGAAAATAATACTTAGGATCCCTTTTTCTTTGTTGGACTAGCACGTTTTGGATGCTCTGTGAAGCACCTTTTTGGGTTCTAACGTTGAATTGGGTTGGGTTGCAATGTTGTAATCCATTGTAATCAAGGGACTACCATCATGCAACCTTTGTAAGATACTAATGGTTGGAATTAATTAAATGCTCTGTTGAAGATATTTGTGTTTTTTTTTGTTTTTTTCCTATTTGCCTTGATTGTTATTTTTAACTCCACTTTGAGTTATTTCATCACATTCTAATTTTTTGTCCAGCTGAATATTTATGTTCCAAATTTTGGTATTCAGTATGTACTCCCAATATCATCAGGTTTTATCATGCAATGTTGATTAAGACATTATTTTTTAAGGTGACTAAATTGAAATGTGCTTCATTTTCCAAGACTTGTGCGGAAACACAACTTATGTTTACCTTTGATCCCACCTCTGCAAGAGCTGCACAAAAATGTTATATTAGAGATAAAGGCAAACGAAAATTGTTTCATGTGGATGGCAAGTGGAATCTTTTATAAGTTCTTATTAGATTATTCTTACTCATGTTATCAGTTATTATTTTTAGGTGCATGATCAATATTGTGAACATGTTTGCATAATCAATATTGTGAACATGTTATTTTGCTCGATATCCCTAAAAAAATGAAGTTAGATATCTTTTGGTTTTGGGATGAACTTAGATATGTTATTATTTTGGGATGAACTTAGATATGTTATTATTTTGGGATGAACTTAGATATCCGTAGAAGTCTTTTGGTTTTAGGATGAACTTGGATATGTAATGAATTAAAAATTGAAATTCAAGTTAGATGCAATTAGCATACTATATGTGATATTACTCTATCTATAACACATTGATGACAAGTGACCATAAACTACTCTAGCAAGTATATAAAAATTGCACCATCATTATCTATAAGCAATACTAGGAGAAGCAACTAATCATCCACATATTATTTAAGGTGGCATGTATATTTGAAGTATATATGGTGTATCAGCTTGCAAATAAACAAGAAGAGCAGTAAAAACTTAAAGAATTGTTGAAATATGAGATTGCAGCTTCTACATCCTTATCCGAAGAAAAAGAAATAAAACCAAACCCAATGGATTTTGAAGTCCCAGGAACCCGTGAAACCTTGGCACTAAGAACTTTTCCCTTCTTAGAGAAAAAGTTTTTAAGAATATTTGTTGTTATTGTCTTGGTCAAATTTCCCACATATACCTTGTGAGGACTGTCAATAAATTCGGATTCCTCAGCTTGGAGTAAAGGGAAATCAATTGTTTGCAAAGATTTTTTAGTTACATTTACTTTGATCTCACACCCTCCAATTTCCTTTCATAAAAACATGAAGTTTGTGAGTCCCATCGACCCTTATGGTTTGTTGGTCATTTTCCAAGGAACAATGAATTATTAAAATCATGTATTTATTTTATAGTAGGTAAGATGCATAAATTATATTTACTTTTTCACTAAAGATGCATAAATTATATATGAGTAAAAAAACATGGTAAGAATAATAGCTTATAAGGACCAGCTTAAGATTTTTATATTTTTTTTATCGTGCTAAATGACCTTTTTCGTAAAATGATTTTCATGGGAGACCAACAAAAAGGCTATTCCTATAAAGCTATTGAGAAGCAAATAAATAAAATAGTTACAGTAGATGTTTCTTCTATTTTTATTTTTATTGTTAATTTATATCTTTTTATTAATAAAAAAAATCACTTTATTTTAAATTCCCATATCATTTTAAATTTTTTAAAAAGAAGATAATGATTTGAAGCATCCCCATTGTGTTTGCCGCTCTTTTCGCGATCTCGATCGCGCCAAACATATTATATAATTATTAGTTGCCTAATATGATAATATTGTTGGATCAACAGATAGAGAAAATGAAATGAGGTTGATACAAATCAAGAATGATGTCCAATTTAAGGCCAAGTCTCATTAGTGAGAATTGGTTCTCTACTACGAGAACTCGGATTCATCTCGAAAGCTAATTTTTCAAAGTGAGTGATAATTTAACTAACGAGTTTGAACTTTTGTTATTTTGTTTAGATGTGTTTTAAAGATTGAGTAGTTGCTATGTAATCGTGAACCCTTTTTAAATTTTGATTACTTGCTACGTAATTTCAATCAATGATTTATAATGTGCAGTGAAATCGTGGCATGCCATGAGTGAATCAAATTGTTTGGAGTCAACAATAGGTTCATCATTGTCACAACCAGGTATTGTACATTTGTTGATGTACTACAATCAAGTTCTTTTAATGCATGTTTGAAATTCACAAAGGCAATTGAGCTTGTATCACTACTTTTTCATTTGGATAGTTTGATCACAATAGTTACACCCTTTTTTATTTGTTGTTATTTTACAGTTTTGATATATTGACATACTTGGTTTTTTACCTTTTTGGTATTTAACACCATTTGTTTTTAACTTCATGAAATGATGTCAAAGATTGGGAACATAATGCTCTCCCTTTCTATCAATGACCAAGCTTTCTTGTCATCTTTGTGTTGCTTTATGTTAGATATTTAAGTTTCTATATTTTAAATTGTTCCACTAGGTGTTTTTAAACTTTACAAAATTAATGTGGATCTAAATTTTTTATTCTAATTCCAAATTGATGTTTGTAACAGTATAAAATTATATTATTTTTTATTACTAAAATGCGTTGATTATTTTTTCTTTACCAATTCTACATGCGATATAGCCATTTTATTGGAATGTTAGAAATTTATTTATCATTGATGTCTATTAGATTTCTTTAATTGTATGTGTTTTTTGATTTACAATATAGATAGTCAAATTGTTTGGAGTCACTAATACTTTGAGAAAGAGATTTGTTCTTTAACTAAAAGAGTTAGAAGGGAGCTTCAAAATTTGGAATTCAATATATTACACCCTTTTTTATTTGTGTGTTTTGATATTCAAGTTTTTTTTTTGGTATTTAAAACCATTTGTTTTTAACTTTATGAAATCAAAGATTGGGAACATAATGCCTTATTTTTGTGGTTTTCAAAGTATAAATTTTTTTTCCAATTTTTTCCAAAATATTGGATCTTTCCAATAATATTAGTTTTTTTTATTACTAAAATGCGCTTTACCATTTTCTATCATGAACTATTATTTACACTTTAATTTCCACTAACTAACTTGAGTGAAAAGAATGTTCACTACTCGAAGAAAGCAGATTCATCATTGTTCCAAGAATTTCAACTTAATAAAGAAGAAGGCAACCTCTAATCTTTTATCATTTACTCCTTTAATTAATAATTATGTAATACATGTTTTCCATTATTTAGTGCGATAAAAACATGTTTGATTAAATTTTTTTCAACTTTTGGTAGGTGTGATGTCATTTGTGCATGCCCCTAAGGTGTTAACACCTGATATGGAAATAATACACATGAATGTTATTATTGAGCATCCAATGTTTGTAGATAGTGAAAAAGAAGGTATTTTCAATTTTTTCTTTGTATTATATATATATATATATATATATATATATATATATATATATATACTTGATCTATTTTTATCTATTTATACATTCAAACTTAATAATTTTAACTTTTTCAATGTAGTTTGTCTAGATTTTGGGGATTGTATATTACAATGTCCAAGTTGTGGAGCATCAGTTTGGTACGAAGAACGTTCTGAGAAGTCGATCAAACCAGCTAAACCAGAGTTCTCCATTTGTTGTATGAAAGGGAAAGTTAAACTTCAATTTTTAGCTAGGCCTCCTGATTTGCTATGGAATTTAATTAATGGGTTTGATCAAAGAGGAGGCCATTTCTTGGAGAATATTTGTTTATACAATAGTATGTTTGCATTTACCTCAATTAGAGGAAAAGTTAAAAATTCTTTGAATGATGGTCAAGGTCCTCCCCATTTTATTTTGAGTGGTCAAAACTATCACAGAATAGGAAGTTTGTTGTCAATTGAAGGAGAAATACCAAAATTTGCGCAACTATATATTTATGATAGCCAGAATGAGATCTTTAATCGGATGGCTCCATTCAGGTACCATTCATAAAATATTGATTATTTAATATACTTTTAGTCATATACCAGTTTAAATGTGACAACTTTGGTTTAAGTATTTGTTATCCAGTGTTATATTTTGTTTTGGTAAACATGTCTATCGATACTATACAGTTGTGTTATTATTTACATTGTTTGTTGCTACAGTGGAGATGACGCTAATAGTAGTGTTGATGCATCATTAATGGCAGATTTAATGCAAATGGTTGACTCATATAATGTTATGGAGAAATCATTCAGAAGAGTTAGGGATTGTTTTGATCATGGTGATGTATCTCAAATCACGCTTAGATTGTTTAGAAGTCGAGTTCCTGATGCTCGGATGTATAACCTTCCGAATGTTGATGAAGTTGCTGCTTTGGTTGTTGGAGATTTTGATAATTCGGATGTTGGAAGAGATATTATCCTACAGTCTAGGACTGGAGATTTACAAAGAATTCATGAGACCCATACTGCGTATATTCTATTGCAATATCCATTATTGTTTCCTTATGGTGAGGATGGATATCAGGAGACTATCAATAGAGAAGTTGTAACTAAATCTGATTCAATTAAGAAAAGGGTGCGAATATCACTAAGGGAGTTCATTGCATTCAGGCTTCATGAGCGTATCATGGAAGGAGGTATTGTATTGAAAAGTCGAAGATTGTTTCAACAATTTATGGTTGATTGTTATTCTATGATTGAAGCTCAAAGATTGTCTTATATTCGACAGAACCAAGTAATGATTAGGGCAGAATTTTTGAAAGGATTAGAGGAGGTAGTTGATCGTGGTGATATCCAACCATCATTAGTTGGCACACGTATTGTGTTGCCTTCTTCTTTCACAGGTGGCAAGCGTTATATGTTTAATAATTGTCAAGATGCCATGACATTGTGTAAGAGATTTGGATATCCAGACTTATTTTTGACTATCACTTGCAATCCCAATTGGCCAGAAATTGTTCGATATGTTTCTGAAAGGGGACTTTCAATAAATGATCGTCCAAACATTGCATATAGGATTTTTCATATGAAGTTGGATGAGATGATAAATGATTTTAAGAAAGGTTCATTTTTTGGTAAAGTTATTGCAGGTAAGAATTTGTTGTGTTTTTTTCTTGGAAATTTTTTTTAAGCAATATCTTTTATGAATTTTATACATGTTTGTATTTTCTAATTTTGTTTATTTTCTTTTTATTTTAATTTTATATAGGTATGTATACCATAGAATTCCAAAAAAGAGGTTTACCCCATGCTCATATTTTGTTGTGGTTGGAAACGAAGGATAAACTACAATCCGTTGATTTGATTGAAGCGGTGATATCTGCTGAACTACCCTGACAAACATAAATTCCCAAAGTTATACAGGGTTGTTTCCAGTTTCATGATTCATGGTCCTTGTGGGTATGCACGAATGAAATCTCCTTGCATGAAAGATGGTAGGTGTACAAAATTTTATCCCAAGAGGTTTGTGGATAAGACATCATTTGACAATGAAGGATATCCAATATATCGTAGAAGAGATTCTGGTGTTACTACTTTCAAAAAAGATGTTGAACTAGATAATAGGTATGTTGTTCCCTACAATCCTAAATTATTGATGAAGTATCAAGCCCATGTGAATATTGAATTTTGCAATAAATCCAATGCCATCAAGTATTTATTCAAGTATGTCAATAAAGGTCCTGATCGAGTTACTATTACCATGTCTTCTGTAAATAATAATAGCACCATAGTTGATGATGTTGATGAAATTAAGTAATATTATGATTGTCGGTATTTATCTCCTTGTGAGTCTGTATGGAGGATTTTTGCATTTGATATTCATCATAGATGGCCTCCTGTTCAACGATTAACGTTTCAGCTTCCCTAAAGCAAACAGTTGTTTTCAAAGATAATGATATGATTGCTGATATTGTTAACAAGAATAAAGATAAATCAATGATGTTTTTTTATCATGGATGGAAGCTAATAAAACCTTTGTTGAAGGTAGAGAGCTGACATATGGTGAATTTCCAAAGCGATTTGTATTTGTACCAAATAAGAAAGAATGGAATCTACGAAAGAAAGGGCAGTCCATTAGTAGATTAAATTTTGTGCCACCGGGCACAGGTGAGTTATATTATATGAGACTACTTTTGAATATTCAGAAAGGTTGCACAAGTTATGGAGATATACGGACTGTTAATGGTATTACATATGACTCATTTCAAGATGCATGTTATGCACTAGGATTGTTAGCTAATGATAAGGAGTTTTTTGATTGCATAAAAGAGTCAGCGGTTTTGGCATAGAGGGCTTCCTTGAGGAGGTTGTTTGTGTTTTTGTTATTGTCAAAACTTAATGAGTAAACCAGCCCATGTGTGGGAGCAAACATGGATTCCATTATCAGATGACATTTTGTATGAAAGGAGGAAATTTCTGAGATGTCCAGGTATTATATTTTCATCTGTTGAATACTTTTATTTTCGTCTAAATCATATATTTCTGCACTCAATGAATGTGTAACAATTGAAATTTATTAATCTTTCATTTCAAAATAAGTCTCCATATGTCAAATGAAGATCTAAAACAGTTATGTTTGATTGAAATTGAAAGATTGTTGCGATTGAATGGGAAGTCTTTGAAGGATTTTTCTGGGATGCCCTATCCCGTTAACTCTGATGTGAATGAGTTTAATAATGCTATGTTGTTCAATGAACTTAGTAATGATAAAGATGAGTTAAGTAAAGAACATTCGAAGTATTTTTTGACCCTCACAGATGAGCAGAGACTTATTTATGATGAAGTTGTAGAAGCTGTTAATGGACAAAAATGAGGTTTCTATTTTGAATATGGATTTGGTGGAACAGGAAAAACATTTGTTTGGCAAGCATTGTCAAGTCATTTAAGATCAGATGGTAAAATTGTTCTAAACGTTGCTTCCAGTGGTATTGCTTCTTTACTTTTACCCTATACCATTGTAGGAGGATCAAGGTAGTGCAAAAGCACATTCTAGGTTTGCTATACCATTGCCATTAACGGAGGACTCATCATGTAATGTTAAACAAGGTAGTGCAAAAGCAGAGTTACTCCAAAACACAAGTCTCATTATATGGGATGAAGCGCCAATGGTTAACAAATGGGCTTTTGAGGCGTTAGATAGAACATTAAGGAATATTATGAGGTTCTCAAATGTCAACAGTATGAATAAACCTTTTGGTGGGAAGGTTGTTGTCCTAGGTGGTGATTTTAGGCAAATTTTACCAATTATTCCCAAAGCAAGTCGGGCTGAAATTGTTATGACTATTGTTAATTCATCCAAATTATGGAGTCACTGTAAAGTTATGAAGCTAACTAGGAATATGAGGCTACAGTCTGGTTTGAAAAATTCTAATCTTGATGAAATGGAACAGTTTGCTAATTGGATTCTTGCAATTGGAGATGGGAATTTGGGAGGGAATAATGATGGAGAGGTTGATATTGATATTCCAGAAGATCTTTTAATTCTTCATTCCAATGATCATATCGTTGACATTGTCTTTTCCACATATCCCAACTTACTTCAAAATATAAATGATTGTAGATTTTTTGAAGGGCGTGCAGTACTTGCTCCAACCTTGGAGGCTGTGGAAAAGGTTTATACTGTAGTTTTGTCATTGATTCCAGGTGAGGAAAATGAATATTTAAGTTCTGATTCAATTTGCAAGTTAGATGAGATGTTGGCATAGATGTTGAATGGTTTACCATTGAATTCCTTAACGACATTAAGTGTTCTGGGCTTTCTAATCATAGGCTACTGTTGAAAAAAGGTGTTCCTGTAATGTTGTTGAGGAATATTGACCAATCTGCTGGTTTGTGTAATGGAACAAGGCTTATTGTGACGGAGTTGGGATTGAATGTTATTGGGGCAAGAGTAGCCAATGGCAAACACATTGGGGACAATGTTTATATACCACAGATGAATTTGATCCCATCTGATTCGGGATTACCGTTGAAATTCCAACGAAGGCAATTCCCGTTATCCCTTTGCTTTGCTATGATTATAAACAAAAGTCAAGGTTAAACATTATCTCACGTGGGTTTATATTTGCCTCACCTAGTATTTTCCCATGGGCAATTATACGTGACTATTTCTAGGATTAAAGCTAGATAAATATTTAATTATCTAAAATACATGACCATAAGAACGTAATTAAATAATTAAAATATAATTAGAAATCCATAACTAAACTAGTTTTAAAACTGCATGTGATTTAGTTATGAAATTGTCACAGGATTATTAATAGTCGTACAAGTCAAGATCATTTCTATTGATCATTAATGATCATGTTTTTCAAACTTCACTTTACACTTCTCTCAATGCATGCCACGGCAATATCATTTTGGAAGACCAAGAAAATTCATTTCTACACTTCATACTATCACTTAGTCTAGAAAAGGTTTAAAAATTTTGATTACCAATGATGATGGGGAACTATGTACATCCACCAAGAACGTTGTTTTCAAAGAAGTTTTCCAAAAGATTTGATGTTAGCTTTTTTGAGCATATGCATATGTTTTCTTATTATTCCAATTTTTATTATTAACTTAGTATATAACTTATGTATCTATATATGTTTATTTCGTTCAAAATAGAGAAGGCTAAGCTCCCAAAATTAGAGTTCATGTTAAAAATTTTCGAATATATGTTTTTGTTGGTACATTATTCAACAACTTGGTTACTATATAGCCAACTGTCATACAACAATAATGTCAGTTGAGTTGTTCGGATATTTTGTTGTAACTCGGCTATAGAAAACCAAATTCAATAAGTATACCTTAATCACTTTCGTAGAATAGTTGGGATGATATGGTCTAAAGTAAATGGATTGTTTTATATCAATTTTCTTCAATCTGTTGTATGTATAATTCATTGTATCATATCCGCATTTTTGAAGGCTTATAATGCCTAAATTTTGATGAAACAAAGTAATTTTTCAAGTGAAAATGTAATTGATTTAATATAAGCCACCAAAGTTATATTATTTTGTATATATTTACTACTAAACATATGCGTTGAAAATTGCTAATTAGATTGATTTGCACTTACAAAAATAATACTCTCAAACTTGAAGCCAATCATGATAATATATATAAATAGATACTTCAAATATAAATTCATCATGTTCACCCGTGCATTGCACTAGTTTCATCACAATACACAATATTTGTGTATAATCATGACTAATTATCCCACAATATTAGCACTACGAATCCATTTGATTCAACACATTCACGTTTCGAATTAGGAATACTCACATACTCATGCTATGTGTCATTCCCATCACATCACAGCATCACAAAAGATGCTAAAACAACCTCATATGGGTCAAAATCCTAAGTGTTACCCTATGGCATTCCACCACACTATGGATGCCTAAGATATTCCAACATATTGCCCTTTGATAATCCACCTCAAAATGGTTATCTAAGGTCTCTCTAAGGCTCCTAGCCTTATAAAATGTCAAAACATCATGCATTTCCTAACCAAAATCACATTCTGCTCAATCTCAACTTTTGCACAGTAAAATGAGCATAACTTGAGTTACGGAGGTCAAAACGAGGTAATTCTAGTGGCATTGGAAAGCTAAGAGAAAGCGCTACAACTTTCATGAAAATCACAAGAGTTAATTCTCATTATAGAAGGAGACACGACTCGTGTCTTTAGACATGACCCATGCCTTTAGACACGCCCTTCCCCACATCTCTCAACTGTTTTGTTACTAGTGAAAGCACTTTCATGTTCATGAATTTTTAATCCCGGTCGAGAGAGAGACACAGCCCACCCTGTGTCTTCGGACATGGGTCGTGTTTCTCAACTAGAAACTTTGCAACTCGTTTTGCAGTATCGTGACACTGTTCCCATGGCCAAAATATTAGATTTTGGACACTCTAACTTGGTTTCTAGGTGATCTAAGGTCCTTAACAAGTTTACTAACATATATGAATCATTAATTACAAACAAAAATCTCCAATTTGGATTCTATGACTAAAACCACAAATCAAAACCTATTTTTTTTTTCACTTTTAGGTTCAAGACTCAAAAGTCCAATTCTAGGTTTCTAACACAAACCTATTACTTGAATAAGTCCTAAACAACCAAAGGAACTTAATCAAGCATTAAAAACACCTCTAGAAACCAATTTAGCCTATTATGCCTCACAAATGCATAAATGGTAAAAGTGAGAAAAAAAGGATGAAAGAAACACAAAACCCCTACCTCAAGTCAAGAAGATGAAGATGAAGCCAAGCCTCCACTTGAATCCTCTTTCTTTTCTCCTTCGGTTTCCCCCTTTCTCTCTTCTCTTCTTTTCTTTCTTTTCTTTTCTGTTTTCTTTCTCCCATTTTGCCGTGGGATATATGTGAAGTGGCAAAGTCTAACTTTACTTCTTCAAGATAAGTACCAAAATCCCGATTTGCTAAGAACACCTAGATTTCACCAAATCCAGATTTCTAACTTCCAACAAGTTTAAAATAAATCCTAAGATTCATGAAAAATCTTATTTCACCATTTCTCTATTTTTTCATATCAGCTGCTAGTTAAATCGGCATTAAAACACACAATCAGTATGCTTAAAAATGCCAAACTAACTCTAATTAACCTCAAACTTTAACTGTAGCACAATTCACACATTTGTGACCTAGAAACAAACTGTCCACATTTATTTCTACTAACTAAGTAGTTTAAGTCACTTTCAGAGCAAATAACAACTATATTTCACACATAGTATTACAGCAAAGTGACTAAACATGCTCAGACAGTCACAAAACTTAATAGGAATGATAAACAAGTATTAAGCTACCTCTGTAACCATATACAAGTCTATCATGTTTTTCAAGGTGTTACACCGTCAACCCACACCAGACATGTGTCGACAACCACCACCCCTATCAATGCCATATTCATTCCCTGCCTTTCACCCACGAACCTGCAACCATCCAACCCAACGGAGCCGTCGCAGTCCAGATCTGCAAGATCTCCCATCAACCATGGTCAAAGTCCTCCCTTCGCCTAGATCTGCCCCCAACCATGAGCTTTGTTGGTTCGCGGACGATGCCACACTCAAATGGTTGAAGCTCATGGTTGTCTGGTGGTGCATGGTGGCTCCGAGGATGACGTTGGCTCGAACCCTAAACTCATGGTGGTGGGTAGCTGGTTCGCGAGCTGGTGGCTAGTCGTGGCATCGGCACACCACCACGAGCTACATTTGGCCATCACGAGTCAGATCCGCCCCACCATGACTCAAAGGGTGAAGGTGGTGGCGTTGGCTGTTGGCTGGGCATCATTGTGGCTTGGATGTGGAGGCGAGGGTGGTGGTGATGGTGGTGGCAGTGGAGGAAGGAAAGGTGGTGGTAGAGTGTGTAAAAAAAACAAAAAACTACAAAAAAAAAAATGAACTGACAGACATGTTAGTGCATGTCATTTTGTGTGGTGCACCATACACTATAACATAGGAAGGTGCACCATAGCATCTACCGTTGTTCAATTTATATATTCGTGAAGTTGAACAATTTAAGATCAGGCACTATTTTTATTGATTTCTTCTTTTTATTTTTATGTATATTATTTGTTCAATTTTAATAACAGTTCATCCATTACGTGTACTTTGTTCCTATAACCTTGATCATTCTTTGCAAGTCCTATGTGCTCTGACAATATTGTGAACCATGCAGGAATTTCATTAAATTTAGAAACCTCATGCCAAGGTATCAAGTGCGGAATTTCATTAAATTTAGAAATCTCATACCAAGGTATCAAGTGCGTGTTTAGAATAATTATGAAAATTTGATTATTTTAATAATCGATTATTGTATAAATTTTTTTTGTTATAATCGATTATAAGAAAAAAAAATTATGTTTGAATATGTTAGCTGAAAAATAATTTTAAATTAATTTGTTTCATTTAAAAAGTATAAAAAAGAATCACTTTTATATATCAAATTACTAAAATAAGTATAGAATAATTAAAAAATTATTTGATTGATTAAAAAAATTATTTAATTAAAAATAAAATAATATTTACATTTCAATATTAAAAAAAAAACTTAAATACAAAATGCTCAAATTTCAACTTTTGAAAAAAGCTGTTGCTGTACTGAAAATTTACAATCAATAGTTTTTACTGATTTTACCTAAACATCTCACTTTTCAAATGCAACATATGTTTTGTGTGATTAACGTATAAATCCGTCCCAAACATGCCTAAGTTCATTAAATTGCACACAGAGAACATCTTGAAAAACTATTATTTTCAATTTATTATTATTTATTCTTTTACAATGCCAATTGCTAAAAACTTTTGTCCTACTAATTCTAAACTTCTTTTTAAATTAACACATTCAAGATTTGGATAAGACCGGAAGTGCATCATTTGTTTGTATTTGATCGTCAAGCATTCCAAAATATTCAAAAGAATGCAATGCAATCGTCTCCTTGAAGCAATCTTAATACACTTTGTTCTTTACTTAAACTCTTTTTACATTAAAGAATAATGGTGATAACAACATCATTTCCAAACATATCCGAAGGAGTCAGACTTATCAAACAATACTTTTGTGGGTTTTTGGGCACATATTAAGGAATTAAAAATAAAAATCATTAAATAAAAAGTACAGATATATATTATCTTAAAAACTAAATAACATTTAATAATTTTTTTAAGTAATTAATAAAATAATAAATACTATTTTTAATCCATGCGGACATATGTTAACAAAATTTAATTTTATTTCTTTAATATTAGATATTTTTTAATCATTATAAATGTGACCAAATGACATAGTTTGATGTTGCATGTGTTTTTTTTTTTATTATAAATCTTTCTGTATCTGAAAGTTATATTGAGTTTTGATTAATTTGAAATCAAGTCAGGTCAGACCATAAAGATTTAAAGTTCTCCTAATATTGATTTTTCTATTTACAAGATTTAAACTGGATACTTTACTTAAAAAAAATAAATGTTGAACCACTTGAATCAATCAAACGTTGATGACGTTGCATATTTTTATACACCCACATATATACAATAGGAAGAAAAAAGTCTTAATGCAATAGCTCAAGTGGTTGGAATTTGAGAAATTCAATACTTTCCATTCCTTTCTTTCTCAGACTTGCTAGGGGCTACTCATGAGCCCTATTAGAGGACCTTAATTAGGTCTTACAAGATTAAATTTAAATAATTACTCAAAACAAAAAGGAAAAAAAACTAATATGGTAATGCAACACCAAAACATATCTTAATATTTTAGAGGAACAATGATAATTTTAAATAAAGGGTGACAAATTGATTTCGAGTTGAACTTGAGACCCAAAAAAGTTATATTTATAGTTTTGTTCAGATCATTTATTAATAAATGTTATTTAATTCCATCAAATGGGGATGTAGCTCAAACGGTAGAGCGCTCGCTTTGCATGCGAGAGGTACGGGGTATAAAGGTTCGATTTCATTGTTTGTTCAACTGTGAAATTGAATTTCACGGTTGAATTATCGCCTACATGAGTTGACTCCATTACGAGTACATGACTACTTTATGAAGAACCTTAACAGCTTTAAGATTCAGAGTTTGCTAGCATCTAGGGTGTGTTTTTCTTATCTTGTTTAAGAAAAATGAAACCTTACTGAGCCCGTGAGGGTTTGGCATAATGTATAGTATATATACTTGAAATGTATTTTCACATTACGAAACGTTTAAATCATTCTTCAAAATTGAAATAAAAATAAAGCCTAAAGCAACACATACAAATTTTACTATTTCACAAAAATGGTCTGGATTATGAAGTTAATTCTTACGCCAGTAGAAAACTGCAAAATATATTACAGCTTGAGCCCTACATCCAAATAAGAGGCAGCAAAATCAATTAGGTCTTAATATAGACAGGAGATTAATATTTTAATTGATAATTGATTTTAGAAGGGAGTAAAAAAAAAAAAAAAAAATAAGATCTAATTGATACCCCGCATCTCCACAGTTCGCTTTACAGTTCGCTTTCATTGTTTGTTCAGTTTTTACTGTGGATAATTGATATCTTGAATATTTTACATGAGTTGAACAATGATAATTTTAAAGAACCTAAACCTGACAAATTGATTTCGATCTAGGGTTGAACTTGTTTAAGAAAAATGAAACCAAAAATATTATATTTAACTTGATAGTATTTTCATTCAAACGTTTATCATTTTCAAAATTGAAATAAAAATAAAGCCTAAAGTTACAAATTTTACTATTTCCATCAAAAATGGGGATGTTAATTCTTACGCCAGTAGCTAATTACAGGTGATACATCCAAATAAGCGCAGCAAAATTACAAAATTAAGCTGAATATAGACCAGGAGATATGATATTCTTAATTGATACACAACTGATTTTAGAAGGGAGTAAAAAAAAAAAAGGAAAGCAAAATAAGATCACATAATTGATACCCCGCATCTCCACAGTTCGCTTTCATTGTTTGTTCAGTTTTTACTGTGGATAATTGAATTTCACGGTTGAATCATCGCCTATATGAGTTGACTCCATTACGAGTACATGACTACTTTATGAAGAACCTAAACCTAACAGCTTTAAGATTCAAAGTTTGCTAGCATCTAGGGTGTGTTTTTCTTATCTTGTTTAAGAAAAATGAAACCTTACTGAGCCCGTGAGGGTTTGGCATAATATATAGTATATATACTTGAAATGTATTTTCACATTACGAAACGTTTAAATCATTCTTCAAAATTGAAATAAAAATAAAGCCTAAAGCAACACATACAAATTTTACTATTTCACAAAAATGGTCTGGATTATGAAGTTAATTTTTACGCCAGTAGAAAACTGCAAACTATATTACAGCTTGGCTGATACATCCAAATAAGCAGGCAGCAAAATTACAAAATTAAGCTGAATATAGACCAGGAGATATGATATTCTTAATTGATACACAACTGATTTTAGAAGGGAGTAAAAAAAAAAGGAAAGCAAAATAAGATCACATGATCACATCCAGTATGGAAAAATCAGAAACTTCTTATTTGAAAAAAAATTATTTGACAAGAACAATTGATACAACACTATATATTGGAACAAATATCAAAAACGATCAAATGAATGAGGACTTATAAGCGACTCTTCAAGTTCTCTAAAGCCTCGGTAGACAACTTCTGTTTGGCTCTGTGGAAGGGCTAACCTCCGCACTTCAGTCATATACCTGTATGTAAAAAGTCAATCAGATCAAAACTTCACCTGGACATAAACAATGGACCTAAACAAAGGGAGATGAAAACAGGTACAGGTTAAAAAAAGGAAGATTTGAGAAATCAGCTAATTTCCAATATAATGTTGTATTGGGATCAAGTAACAGCCACAAAAAGCTAATACTTTTTCTATTGATAAAAATTATGTCCACAAGAAATGTTAAATGGAAAATATTAATAAGATGAATAGACAAAAGTATCAAGAAGTCAACCTGTTCGCCGCACTTGTGATCTTATCCCGAACTCCTTGGCTAGCAACTGTTCGTTCCAATGAGAATCCTCCACCTAGTATTAGGGAAGGCCCCGTGACGCTAGTACCCATCCTCTGTGAATATACAGACATGGCCCACTCACGAAGTACCACTAGAACTGATCTCAGCATACGTAACCTAACATTTGGGGATGGCAAAATAGCCCCATTTGATAACAATTGATCATATGTGCTCAATACAGGTTCAGCTGCACCCTTACAAGCAGAAAGAAGAGCTCTTGCAACATCTTCATCTCCAACGGTTTCAACCCCTGAATTTAACCTCTCCTACAGAAAGACATGAATTCATATCTAAGATAAAAGTTGAATCTATATACAGTTCAAAAGACTTCTACTTCCACGAAATCCTGCCTACCAAAACATACAAGGTGTTCTAGAGAGACAAAGGGGAGACATAATAATTATAAATTAGCATTTACAGTCAAAATCACTCGGCAAGTTGTGAACAAATTTGGGAACATATACCAGTCCAGCCTTCTCTAGGTGAAGACAAATAGTGTTAAGCGGTAAAACAGACCCATCACCCGGATAAATGCGGGGCCCGACCCTCTTTAATACTGAGCAAGCTTCAGCAATGCCACCTCTTGAAATAGCTTGATCAATAAGTCTGGCCCATGTCTCTCTAACAATGCTGCTGTCAGCATCACCAGAATAATTGGCAAAGTACAGCATCTCCAGGCATATCTAAAAGAAAAGTAGAAAATGACGAACTGTAAACAGGAGATTTGATGAAGTTTCAGAATTTGACACATAGTTATGACAATCTTTCCAAGAAGAATACTACATAACCACCATCCGGTAGAACAGTGGCAGATACAACTAAATCTGTAATGCTTCGTTTGGTTTGACAAGAAAGAAGATGAAGGATTTGACAGAAGAGGAGATAAAAGAGTGGCACAACTTCCCTGCATCTAGTTTAGTATCATTGGAAGGAAAGGAGGTGATACATAATCATAAATATATTTCATGGTTTGGTTTTGTTATAAATAAATAGAACCAGTAAAAAAAAACAGAAGAAAATGAAAGGAATAAAAATTATTACTATTTTACGTAACATTATTGATGTGTAGAACTTGCATAAAATGGATAGTAATACAATTTTGAAAATTTAAATTTATTAAGTGATTATGAGGACCTCAAATCCCTTATATTCCTCTCTTCAAAGATGAACCAAACAATGCAGGGGACTTAACTCTTTGGTCTGATCCTTTCCTTTCCCTTCCTTCCAAATGACTTCAATCAAACAATGCATGAAAGTAAAGCTCAAAGTCTTTGAAGGATACCTAGTAGTTTAGCTCATTATCAAGCTCTTAAAAATATTGAACTTGTGAAAAACAAACAAATAATGTGAACAACCAGAAGAGAAAAATCAGAACTTGTGTAAATCTAACTAAAAAAATGTGAGCAACCAAAAAGAGAAAGAACGTACCTCCCAGAGCTCAAAGGGAACAGCATATTCATTATATAACTGTGTTATGCTCTTTACATCTGATGATAGTTCTTTGGCCTTCTCACGTGTTGCATTCGCAGAATTAGCATTAGCAGTTGAACTGCCCTCAGGGACTAAACCATTTTGGACGGAATCAGACGTGCTAGGTAAAACCTCAGATCTGGAAGCTATAGCCTCCAATTCCTCTTTGATTTTGATCTGAAACCGGAGAACAGCAAGCTTCCCTTCAAGCAAGTCTAAGAATCCACTATCAATGGAACTCCGAGCAGAACCTACCAACCCATCACTATTAGTTGCATTTTTTGCCTGTATTACTGCATTACTTAGGTATTGACACCTGAATTTTACAAAAACAAAAAAAAAAACTATTAGAAAATATCCAAGCAAGTAGATCAAAACAATTCTAGTAATCCTAATAGATTATACAGAACAATGTAGAGGTCTTAAGTGGAAAAAAGGATAAGCTTGAATACTTGTGAAATGCAGTCTTGCACAAGAACAGGTACAGCCTTAGACCTTAGTGAATTTACGTCAGCCAAAACACATAAGAAGTAGAACTTATTTGAGAACTAATGCTGAATCAGGAACCAATTTCCATGTTTTTATATGGTTAGAAGTTAGATCAAGTGTCAGCTTTAGCATCTTTCACTAGTGTTGATGAAAGTACAGCTTAATAAATCTATGTAGGATATAAGTGGCCAAAAAACACCAGCTTCAACCCTGATGAGTGAGTGACAAAATTTTTCTTTTCTTGAAATAACTGACTTCAAAGTGCTTTTATTTTCAATTTTATTTTGAGGGAATGCATTTTAAAATATTCGTTTTAAACAAGATATCATTCATTATCTGGCAAAAAGTTCAGTTTTGACATCATGCACTGTGACTGCATTTCAAGATGAGATCCAACCATGGTGTAAGGGTTCACTAAATTTGGTCTATCCCAACCAGGTTTGCAGCAATAAAGCAACAAAACTACTCAGAAAGCCAGAAGCTTCAAAGGAAATGTAAGAAAGGAGACAATAAAGACAAGAAAATTGGGAAACTGATTAACCTCTGCTCTAGAGTAGGAACTCCATCAATAGAGCGCCTTTCAGCTAGTCTTAGCAGTGCATGAGCTGCAAGCATATGTTGCCGCTTCAAGACATAATACCGTGCCAAAAGTTCATAGTACTTGACTTCATTAGATGACATAGGTGCTCCTGATTGCCCCACTGGAGAAGTTGTTGCAGTCACAGCACGAACCTAGCAGAACAGGAAAAACAAAAGAGGACCATGAAGATAATTAGAAAAATACAAATTTTCCAAGAAACATTATGAAAAGTATGGCAAGTGTGCAGCTTCTGCATGCAGAACATATAAAATCAAAATTTTAATACACAATATTTGTGCCCTTCAACCAAGTGAACACCAAGCAATTAACAAATTATTGGAGAGAAAGAGACAATATGCAACCTCATGTATGGGTTTACGACCAGCACTTTGCAAGAAGGGCAACAGATCAGGACCTCCATACTCTAACAATTCATTCTCAAGACCTAAATCAATCATAGCCTGGTATAGATACTCATGGAAAATTCTGTCAGGAGATTGGACACCAAGTTGAACAATTTGACATATATATTTTTTCTGAGAGGCTGGATCAAGAACAGATTGTGAAGCAGCAGATCTGATGGGAGAGCCAAATTCCTTCTGTGAGATGTCACCTTTCAGAGACCGCAAAGCACTGATAATTATCTCATAACACAGTTGACGCTGAGCAAGTGCTTGTTCTCTGACAGTTGCATCAATTTCATCATTATAAGCATCACCTGCAGGGTCAAGAGCTTGTGCCTTTTGAAGAGGTAAGCGCACTACAGCTTCATAAAATCTGCAGTTGGAAAGTATATTTGACTTTCAGATTGAAGGCTCTCCAATCACAGGCCATGAAAACAAATGATGATAACCTGACATGAAAATGGAGGAAGGCAAGAAAAAAAATACCTTAAATCCTCAAAACGTTTGCAAACAGTTCGTAAGTCGGCAGACTCTGGAACTTTACTTAAGAAATTAAATGCTTCCCTTGCAAGATTCTCCTTTTCCTCGACATCTATAGTCACAGCAGCTCTCTCCAGAGCTTCCACGGCTAAGAAGAACTTGTAATCAGACTCCTTATAGTAGCTTGGACAACCCTCTCTTAATCTCCTACTAATATCATCTACAGTTCCCCTGCCATCAGGACCAGTATAATACTGGAGCGATGCATGATATTAAATAAAACTGAGAATTATAGAAGGGAGATACAAAGGTTTATTTAAGAAAAAGAAAGAAATCTCCATTAATGTATAAACATTTCATAGATGAAGTTTCCTTCATGGCTTGCCTAAACAGGGTTTTACCTCCATTAGAGAAGATATAAGTCTTGTAGCAAGACGATCACCCTCCTCAGAACAAACTAGTTGATGAAATGTTAACTGAACTAATGCCTGTTGAAGGTTAGCATCGAATCCCTGAATCAATCGAGTGACATGATGCTGCGAAAGAAGTTGAAGCAAAAACAGGGCTTCACCGGATCTAAGAAGCAACTGCCTAATGCATTCCATTGCCCTCACCTGTAGCAATAAGCCTAACTGAGAAACTAAACAAATAAATTAAAATACATATCAAAACACCTATGCTAACATTTAATAATGTAAGCCCACCTCCATGGCAGCTAATTCTGCAGGACTATACGGCAACCTTTGCCTTTTATTAGTTGTTCCGCCACCATTGGACTCCATATTTCTGGAATGCGCACCAAATAAGTTTCTTACCATACTTCGATCACCAGCACCTAACGCTGAACCACTGCCATATAGAATGGAACCACTCAGATCTCCTAAACCTGCTACACAGCCATAAAGTCCCCTCCTTTGGTTCCTTCTAGATCTTAAGAATTTCTCTAAAGATCGGATTTTATGTTCAAGGACTTGCATAGCCCCAACAGAGAGTCTGCATACAACTACTCCATTTTCAGATAAAGCGCCTGAAGGACCTAAACTGCCTTTTACAACCATCACAGGAAGTTCCCATAGAGGAAAAAGTAATCTAGACGAACACAAACAGAGCCCTTCATGTGCGCCTGAAAAAACAGGCTCAGCCTCCTGAACAACCTGGCCCATGCTAAATCCACCAGCAGCAGTTCTTGTGTTTGATAATGCACTACTACCTTCAAGTTGTGGCATTCCAACAACTCTTGGGTCCTCAAAAGCTTCAGCTGCCTTCTCAGCAATAACATTGCCAATAAGATTTTCAGAATGCGCTATTCTTGCAGCTAGCATTAGACACATTGCAGCTGCCTCACCAGCACCAAAACGATTGAAGAAATCTTCTAAAACTGATCTTGGAGAGTTGGACTCTAATAGCCGCCTTAGAATGTCCAGTGGCCTGTTAAAAACTATTTCCATCATGCCCATGGTGCTGAATATGACAATTCTCCTCCTTGGCAATATATGTTGGGTTGAGAGGTCTCCCCTTGCCCAGAGTTTTCCAGACACCCTTTCACACGATTCATTCGAGCTCTCATAACCACCAAACTCAATTTCTGAATATAGAGACTGCACAGTAGCTGCAGTATCTGGCAAAGGTAAAACATCTGCCACAGAAAGCATTCGGCCTTCAACTGGTAAAGAAGACACAGATTCCCGTAATGCCCGGGAACTCCTCGTACTTGTCCCTAGATTACCTGAAGGCGATGATTGTGTGCTTGAATCCCTGTTCAAAACAAGGAGTGAAGGCATGGTTGGAGGTGATGCGTCAGAAAGGATAAGAGTTCCAGCAGAAAAATAGGCTGCCTCAACTTTCAGTGAGAGATCCTCATTCTGAGGTCTACCAGCAAGAGCCATGGCTCCAAAGGTAAGACCACCACTAACACCCCAAGGAGGAGCAGGCCTTGTTGTGACAACCTTTAAACAGCTAGGCTTGTGATGGTTGGTGTTGAACCCAGTCAAGCTTCCACTAGAAGGAGAGGTAGATAGATACAACCTTCTGCCATCTGATAAAACAGCAACAAGATGTAGCCACTTGGATTCAAGTGTAGATAAAGGTGAGATGCAAACGATAGATGGCTTTGGTGATCGACTTGAGCCTCTTGGTCCTGCTGATTGTCTTCCTCCATAATGTGCGTCCCTCTGATTGACAAGATTCCTTTCTTCAGCCACTTTCTTTAATGGGCCATCACCATTTGGTCCGAGAACATAAACCTGAAGCTTCATCTCTTCAGTTCGTGCATACAATATTTGCCTCTCATTGTCAAAAACCATTTCAACAATGGGGTCAACAGCTCCAAAATTGAATACATTTGGTATAACCCATCTGCAAATAACAGCTATCATTAAGTTACTAAGGAATTAGCAAACAAACATTTAGCTGTAAAAATGAGGTAACTTTATAAACCATCTACAAAATACTTATGCAATTCTAAGATTAAAAAGAATTGATTCGCAATCAAGTAGCACAGTTAGTGACTTGTATACAACCAAAACATTAAAAAGCACAAAGTACCTCGAAATTACGCTTCCTAAACCAGCAGTGATGCAGATTTTTCTGCAGCGCTTTTGCCACCCTGAACCAGTTGAATAAAGAAGCTCATATATGTGGCTATCACGACCAGCAAGGAAAATGCGGCCCTTATCAGTACACGCTACACAAGTCATTGTAACCCCGTCAGATGGTACTGTATACTCTGGCAATGGCTGTAATGAAACTTCTGCAAACGGATCTGAGCCGTCTGCTCCTCCAGAGCAGCACACTCCAACTAAGGTCAACTGATAAAAAGAAAATGGTAAGAAACAATACTGCTCCCACAGGGAGGTCTGGAAAGAACATACTACACGTGGTTCATAGGAAACATGTCATACAAAACCTTTTTATTGATGAATAAAAAAGACCATATAACATATTGTCATACAAAACTTAGCAGCATATATTGAATCTAACAAAACCATCACATTAAAGTATATAAACATCTTGCAAAATAATTATGCTTTAAGAATACAGAAGAACACCAAAAATGAGAAGATCTCATTTGCTATCTAACTTAAAAGCAGCCATGGTGCCACAACAACCACACAGACATTTGATTTGATATTTTTTAATAATAGACAAATTCAGACACTATTCTGATTTTTGGTTTTTGATATTTGTTATTCTGCTTTTGGAATTTTTTTTAAGGGGATTTCTCTCATGGATGTCCAACAGGATTCAAGGACCTTGTTACTTTGATGATATTTGTTTTCGTCTTCCATTTATCTTCTGAAGAATTTATTACTATTCTAATTATTTCCTTCTCTTTTTCCTGTTTTGGTTATAAAATTTATTCATTTATCAAAGGAAAACTTGGTTAATTGTTGAAGTTTAGCTGTCATGCTTGAAGTAGTCCTCCAGGGGCAATAGTAACCTTAACATGAGCTACATGACAATCACTCTCTAGCTGGTAACTTGGTGCCTATTCTCTTAAATTTGAACTTCTAAAAAGGGGACTAAGTATCAGTCTCCTGTACTGAGATACCTAACATTGAAACAATATAAATTGTCCAGTATGTTATCTCAAACAAGGTCCATTATGTTGCTGCTACCTTTCTCCATACCACTTCTGAAACTTAACTCTTTCAATCACCTCTCTACTCTAAGAAAAGGCTTTCTCAATCAATGAGCAATTTGCCCCATGCTAGCAACATATGAATGGAAGGTGAAGCCCTGATACAATCCTAAAATTGGCAAATAAGGCCTCTCCATGCACACAATCCTAAAAATGATTAAAGCCATACTAGCATATCCGAGATGAACTAGTAACAGCTTGCAAGGTTGACAATGTCAATGACTCCAACAATAGCATCCTGCTCATTTTTTTCATTATTTGGTCCTAATCACCTTGTGATAGTGACTGAGGATTCTAAGGAAAAATACCCACCCTATAAGAGATATTGATAGATAACAAATTACCTACTTTACAACCCTCATTGTGGAGCTTAGAATGTAAGTTTCAAATAAATGAACTAACCAAATTACCACTTTTGCTATCGTCAACCAATGACAAGAAGTTGCAATTATACCCAAAGACACATCTAGGTTGATAAAGGCTAATTCAAGATTCCACTAATTAAGCTCCCAAGGCCAAAACTTATCCTATGGGCATTACAGAGAAAGGCAATCTTGCTTTTAAAAGCAATCCTATACGCATAGTGAAAATTCAATTTTATGGATCTTTTATGTTTCCTTACAGGTGATTTTTTATTTTCTTTTGCATTTCTTATGTATTACAAAATAGTATACAAAAACCATCCCACTAACTGATGCAAAAGCAACCCAGAACGCATAGTGAAAATTGAATTAGAGGATCTTTTATGTTTCCTTACATGTGATTTTTTTTCTTTTTTTTTCCTTGTGAATTACAGAATAATATACCAAAACCACCCCATTAACTAAGCCAAAATTGTAAGGTTAAGTTACTCTTTTAGTCCCTATAGTTTTACTGAATTTTTAAATTGGTCCTTATAGTTTAAAAGTTTTTAAGAAGGTCATTATATTTTTTAAAAATTTCAAATAGGTCCCTATATTTTAAATCAGTTTTCAATTAGATCCCCAATAATTAGAAAATTTTGTAATTAAGTCCTTAAAACCTGTAACAACAACACATAATGACTTGCAAATGCCATAAACATCCATTAACAGAGTTTAACGGCTGTTAGCCAGTAGGGACCTATTTAAATTTTTTTAGAAGTATAGGGACTCTATTAAAAAAAATTTAACTATAAGGACCTATTTGAAAATTTAGTGAAACTATAGGGACCTAGAGAATAATTTAACCAAATTATTATAATTTCTCCAACAATTAAGCAACACTGGCTGCAATTAGAAATAAGCATAGTTGTATAATACGGATCGGAGGTTGACCTAGTCAGGAGGTCGGGTCAACAGTCCGACCGCGGGTTAAGCGGTTAAACAGAAAAAACCGGACAAATAATATTTTTTTAAAAAAATACTCTATGAAAAAGTACTTTATATATAAAAAAAAATACTATATGAAAAAAATACATCATATGAAAAAGGTACTAATGATGTAACAAACTAGCAATAATAATTATCCAGCTCCAATTTTTTAAAATTGAATTTGTTAAATAATAATATAAATTTAAAAATTGAGAACATTATTCAACAAGAGCATGTGGTCTAATGACAAAATGCATCTCATCAAAAGGGTCTTCTAGGTACCATGTTTAAATCCTAAAAGGTGTCTTTTTGAAGTTTAAAATATTAAACAAAATAGAAACTAAGGTCAACCTGGATCAAACCGTCTGGGCTGGTCGGTGGGTCACCTAGGTTTGACTTGGTCGTTGAGAAAACCCGTTGTGGCCAAGAACCGGACCGGCCAAGAGGCCAGGTTGCGGGTTTTCTGGTTGGACCGGCCGGGGCCAGGCCGGTTCATACAACTACGGAAATAAGGGCATAAATAATTCAGATTCAGAAGGCTAACCAAAGTACGTATGATCTTTATCAACGCGAATTGGAAAACTTTAGGTAAAGCAGCTACTTTTTGCTCAATTACCAGCAAGCCAAGGTACTCTTCAACCACATACACAGTGACAGCCACACAAAAAAAGGTTGAAATCAACAATTAAGAAAAGCTCAATTAAAAGACTTCAAGAAAGGAAGAATATATCATACTTCAAATCTTCAACAAAAGTAGGAACAGCATTCAAGTCAAAAGAACTTTTAGTATGAATGGCAAACCAACACATAGGATATTGCTCAGGTACAAAATAAGCAATTCAGCATATAACAAAAAAAACTAGTTCAGAAGCACAATATTTTAGTACACAAGTTCTTGGAAGAGAGCTAAAACATAAAATGGTTAGTACCTCAACAGGTGTCGCTAAAATTAAAAGATATTGGATAGCTTCAACAAAAACACCAGGTTTTGATTTTGCAAGACCAACAGCACAAATAGCTTGTTCCTCCCCACTATATTCAGGACATTGGCCATCCCTAAGGAAGCAGAAATGTTAGATTCGAAGTAAGTAACACAGCACATGTAAATATGAGTTCTACTAAATTGCTTTAAAGATTTTAAATTAGAATACAATAATAATCAAAACAATTTTTAGCCCCCTAAAACCATCCCTCCCCAATTTTTTGTACATTAATAATTAAACAGCCAAAATAATTATGAAACAGAAATAGTAGTTCAAAAATCAATAGAGTCCAAATAGAAAATCAAAGAAACAAAATACATAGTAAGTTTATCTTCAAACATTTAACACCCTAAAACTTTTCCTAACTGCTTAGTCAAAGCCATAACATTCATATAATAATTACTCAAAATAAAAGCTTAAAAAACTAATAAGAAGAACCAGCCAAAAACACTCTAATAAGAATTCAAGCAATAATCTATGCGGGTCTAATCTCACAAATGCAAACCATTCAAAAAGTAAAGGAAAAAAGAGGAGAATAATATATCTTTTAATATGGTATAAAGAAGAAAAAGAAGGGTTCACTAATAAACATAAATTCCTTCAATTGCTTGAATACCTGCCAAACAAAAAATGCAGGAGGCAACTCCAATCGAAAAGAATCCAGGAAGACAGATTTCATTCAAAAGATCAGCAAGGGAAGTGTCTAGTCTCAGCCTTTAAACTAAATTAATTCTAATCCGTCATCATGGTACTTACCACTTATCAAAACGCCAAAGAAACAAGGAATTGTCTACAGATGCCCATGCCCTACGTATTTCAGGAAATATTCCACAAAAAGCAGTTCCTTCCCCACCCGCTGCATTGTATCTTTCAATGAGCACAGGAGGCAACTCCCAGGTATTCGCTACCTCAACTAAAGGGGGCCACTGAAACGAAATAAAATAATGCCATAAGTTGGAGAAAGAGAGTAAAACTGAACCACAACCCTACTAAGTATGCCAAGAAACATGCTCTATACCTAGAATGCATATTGCCATTATGATATTACCCTGCTCTAAAATATACCAACATAAAATGAAGCCATTTTATTTTCAAATCAATTTGATCTTCAAACTTTCCCATAGGAATGTGACTTTTCACATGAAAATAAAACACTTCATAAAAAGAATGTTATTGTTTGATTTACAAGTCTATACACTAATAAATGATGATTTTAGTTTTTCCTCTATGAGCATTCATTCTGGCTAATAACTCAAATTTAGCGCACAAATAGGAGACTAAAACTTCAAAATTGCTTCCATATCTCAAACACAGAGCGTATAGAGTTCAATCTAACAGCAATAATTTGATACCCTAAGATTTGAGAGGTAAAGATTGAAGGTACCTCTCTGGGGTGAGTGGAATAAGGATGACTAGCATATCTGGAGGCCTCTAGAGCTTCTTCGAGGTCGAGCTGAGACGAAACTTCGCGACCAATGCGATCACTGACAACTAGACCCGCATTTGTGACATCGCGCATAACAATCTCGTCTTCCCACGACATCTCGATAGAAGCCCTACAAACAATTAGAAGCTGCAGCGAGCTCAAGCTGGATTCGGAACTGGAGGAGTGAAACTGAAGCCCTATTTCGTTTAAGATTTTCCCGAGAAACAAACAGAAAATGCAATTTGGAATTGGCGGAAAAGAGGGGGAAAGAACTAAGAAGGCTTGTGGAGTGCGAAAGGAAGGAAGTACGATGTAGGGTTTTGGGGAGGGTTTCGTAAATTGATAGTGGCGGGCAAACAAAGCTTGATAGAAGGCTTGTGTGTGTGTGTGTGTCTGTGGTGTTTTTTTTTTTCGGTCGTAAGAAAAAAACGATTTTTGAAAAACCGGAAGAAGACTGTGTCCGGCTCAACATTTTGAAATAAGCCTATGAAACGCACGGCTTTGGGTTATTTGCTAGTTTGAATTTGATGTGCCTTTTCAAAATGGATTAAGTGTGTGTTTAGTTTATATGTGAAAATTTTAATTAATTTAATACTTAATTATTATATTGATTATTATATAATTAATTATGATAGAATTAGTTTTATATTTAAATATATTAATTAAAAAATATTTTAAAATAATATGTTTTGTTTAAATAATATAAAAATATTATTTTTATATATTAAATTATTAAAAAAGATATATAATAATTAAAAAATTATTTTATTGAGGACAAAATAATGTTAGTACGTTTAGTTCAGTTGTGAAAACTTTGATTATTTCAATAATTGATTGTATAATAAATTATAATAGAATTAATTTTATATTTAAGTTTATTAGTTAAAAATGATTTTAAAATAAATTTTTTCGTTTGAATTGTATAAAAAATATATTTTATGCATTAAATTATTAAAAGAGTTATAGAATAATTTAAAAATTATTTAATTGAGAATAAAATAATATTTATATCTCAAAACTTTTGAAATTTTTGAAATAATTTATAATTATAAGTTTCAAACTTTAAGCTTATGAAAAAATTATTATAATGCATTGAATTTCATAAAAAAACTAAAGTAAAATTACCCAAACATGCATGAACAATAAACAAAGCTTTTGAGCCCAAATAAAAGTTTTTCATTTAGGAAATAATCTCAACCAAACATCCACTAAATCTTAAAGGTTTTAGAATAATTTATAATCTAAAATTATAAATTTCAATAATCAAGTTTATGAAAAAAAAATTATAATGTATTGAATTTGTACAAATTTGAAGCAAAAATTAACAAACATATGATGAATAATAAAAAAGTTTTTTTTATAAAAAACCTATTGACATAGTGATAAAATATGTGCCAAACATACTCTAATAACATGTTTGGTCGAGATTATTTTAGGGGAAATAATATTTTTTTAATTTTCTCAAAAAAAAAATTTGATTATAATATATTTTGAATATAAAATAAATTAAATGTATGCTTGAATTAGATTTTGTAAACTTGATTTCGCATTAACTTAATTTTACAAACTTGGTTTTAATGAGAATTAGGATTGCAGTAAAGTAATTTATATTGTTTAAATAATATTGTTTAAAACCAATTTCAACTTTGTAATTATCAAAAAAAAGGTATTTGGAATTGTATATTCAGTTTGGATTATAAAAAAAAAGTCAAGGGGGTCTTTTCTGTAAAATAAATACCCAACTGAAAATTTTCTAACGGAAAAGTAATAAAACATTGCTCTTCAATTTTAGGCTCAAAATCACGTTATAGTGGCCAAACTTGATTTTGTTTTATACCAAACATATTAGCACAGCTTCCAATGTTCTAAATCAGCTTTTAGGATACTTAAACATAAAATTAAATATATTCTATATGGTCATTTTGATTCTTAAATATCAGTCATTTTAATCTCTCGTTCAATACAAATTATCTTAGAAAAATGTTTAATGAGTTTAGTCCAATCATCAACATATTTATTATCACTAACAAAAATGTTTATATGGCATGTTAATAACTCAATTAGATGTACACGTGGCAAGCCCAATTCTCCTAATCCTTTTCATACTCGAAAACAACATGTTTTCCTTTGTTTAATTGAAACAATGTCATTTCTTCTTATTATTTTTTTTAAATTTTTTTAAATGTGTTTAGAATATAAAAAATAGAAAATGATTTAATTTATAAATCAAATCTAATTAAATATTGAGTTTAGAATGTTAAAAAATAAAAATAACTTATTTCTAAAATCTCATAAATTTTATTTTTTTTATTTTAGAAATATGATCAAATTTAATAAAATTTGTTAAGATTTGATTTGATTTGATTTGTAATAAATAGATTATTTTACCATTAATAACTACTTCTAATAACTTCTGGTAAGGGTAAAAATATAAATTAATAAAATTAATTCTTATTTTAATGAGTTTTAAACACAAAAATTAATTTTTAAATCAATTCAAATCTAATTTTTTTAATAAGTTTCAAATACAAAATTTGATTTTTAAATTTTTTCAAATTAATTCAAATTAAATTATTTCTAATTTTAATTGATTCCAAATAATACCTTCATGAACTTAAAAGAATGATTTAATTTAAATACATTATTAGTGTAGAAAAAACATACACTGTCATTAAATCATGCATTTTCATGTTATAAAAATATGTCTCTTACAATAATTACTTTAAATTGGCATATATAATAATATATAATTAATTGATAGAATAAATTTTTTTTTACATTAATATTATATTAAAATTAAACTCTATAAAAATAAGTTTTATTACGTCTTTTTAAAAGATTCTTTTATTAATTTTCATAATATTTAATAAAAAATTAATTAAAAATAAATATATTCAATACATTAAAAATACAAAAAATATTCAATATTTTTATATTTAATAATTAAAGAGATTAGTAAAATAATTAATTAACAAGATTTAGAATTATTCTAACTATTTCCGGTGGAGCAAGAGAGAGAAGGACCTTCCCGTTCGTACGGAGCCAACGAAAGAGTGGGTTTGAAGAAAATCGTTGTGGCCCATAGAAATTAGCAGGCCTAACTGGCGAGGCCCATGATTCCTTTGTATAAAATCCTAGGTTCCCGAATACCCTCTTCGACTTGGACGTTTCTTCTGTCAGAGAAGAGAAGCTGCACTCTTTAACTCCATCTGAATCAATCTCAAGGTGAAGAGAGATGGTGCTTTCGGAGGAGGAAATCACTCGGCTTTACAGAATCAGGAAGACGGTGATGCAGATGCTGAGGGACAGGGGTTACCTGGTTGGGGACTTCGAGATCAACATGTCCAAACACGAGTTCAAGTCCAAGTACGGCGAAAACATGAAGAGGGAAGACCTCGTTATCAACAAGACTAAGAAAGACAATTCCACCGATCAGATCTATGTTTTCTTCCCCGAGGAAGCTAAGGTTGGCGTCAAGACCATGAAGACTTACACCAACCGCATGAATTCCGAGAACGTTTTCAGGGCTATGTTGGTTGTTCAACAGAACTTAACACCCTTTGCCAAGACCTGTATTAGTGAAATATCTTCCAAGTTTCACTTGGAGGTTTTTCAGGTCAGCTGGTTCATTTGATTTATATGCTTATTTAATATACTTGCTACGACTCACCAATGAACATTATCGTTCCAAAGTATTAACCTTTTTTGTTTGGTTTTCATGGGTCCTTTGGCTGACAGCTAATTGCATTAAGTGATCATTAGTATCTTAATGGTTCAATATGTATGATAGTTTGAAGCATCTTGCAACTGGTAGAGTATGTACTTATGAGATTGAATGTCACTTTCATATCATACTCAAGGCGTGTTTGGTAAAATTCAAAAACTTAACACTGACAAATTCAGTGCTGAAATTTTTAGTGAGAAAAAATTGAGCACTGAAAAGTATGTTTGAAAAAAAAAAGTTATTACAAGTGTTGAATGTGGAATAAAGGAAACTAGTCACAATTAATGAAATACATGATGCCATACTTAGTGAAAGTGAAACTATTGCTTTGTGTGGTTTTAGTTTTGTAAGCTTAGAGATAAACACAGTTCATTATTGAGGAAGCTGCTTCAAATGTTCATACTTCATAGTTTATATTACCTATGCGCTTTACTTTTAATCAGGGTCAGGGACGGCGTGTCGTTGTTGTTATGGGAGGCTTTAGCCCCCTCTAATTGTTTCAAAATCTAAAGAACTTATATAGAGATTTTTTAATTATTTTTTATTTATAAAGGATGCCCCCCCACTCCCCAAACACTAATATTTTTCCCCTCTAGATCCGCCACTGCTTTTAATCTTTATAGTTGAAAACTTTCATCAAGAGATATAAGTGCGAAAGTTATCTTTTTATAATTATTTCATTGGTTTCTACTTTTCAATGGTTAAGATTTTTCCCCCTATTTTTTTTCTTGTATTTAGTTGGTTACAGTGGCTAGAGATACTGTTACTGCACCTTCATTGTTTTCTTTAACTTTGTGCTTTATATGTATTTACAATTTTTAAGAATAATTGTTGATACAGGAGTCAGAACTGCTGATCAACATAAAAGAGCATGTTCTTGTCCCTGAACATCAAGTACTGACTGACTCAGAAAAGAAAACTTTGCTTGAGAGATATACCGTAAAAGAAACTCAGGTCAGTATGTTGAATTTTGAATATTACGTTAGCCTTGACTGTATGGATTTCTCAAACTTAATCATTTCCCTTAAGAATTTATTTCTCTACAATATCATATGGGAATACATTTAAGTGTCTAAAAACCTGGGTGTCATTTCAGAGCTCTAAGAAGATAGTTTGGATGCCAAGTTTTATGGGTTTGCAGCTTGTGAGTTTGATGCTGACTTATTTTGGATTGCCAAGATTTTATAATGTTAAAAAAAAAACCTGGTTGTTAGATATATGCCCTTGAGATTAGGAGATCATTCTGATTTTTGGACTAGTGTATACTGAAGAAGACACTTAAGCCCCCAATGTTGATAACTATTTCTCTCCCTAATACAATTCTGTATAAAAGAGATTTAAAGAGGATTAGTGGATCCAAAGATATAGTATAAACCAGTTTTGGGATGTTGAGCTTTCAACTTTTCATGACTCCCCTGACTATGTGAACTGTGGCTCCATTTTATAAAGTGCATGCTTAAGGTAGAGGATTGACACTATCCTTTTATTATTATTATTATTATTATTATTGAAACCGGTTTTTCTTGGGGGGGGGATGGAGCTGTTTGGAATTTTTTTTGTTTTAATCTATTTTTCTTTTTTTTTTTTTAAATCTAAAGGCTAAAAGGCATTTTCTAATATCATGTGGGCTATGTGTTAGAGGCTTACATTTACTTTGACCTTGTGGTACAAGGTAATAAAGAGATTAGTCTGTCCATTGTCCAAGTGGATGGAATGTATCGTAGTAATTTTAAACTGGCTTGTTGGAGTGAAATGTACAATGTTAATTGATAGTAGCTGTTTTACTGACTTGTGTCTGTAGGACCAGCCTGTTGCTTCCATAACTCCAATCTAGTTTTTGAACCTGATTTAGATTGGTGTCTATTAAATAATTTGGAAAAGATAAATTACCTTCGATGGTTTTTCATGCAAATGAAGCTTCTTCACTGTTTATTTCCTCCTGTTAAGTTTCTCAGACTTGTGACTATTTCCATTCACTTGTCGTTGTAACTCCTCCATTCTTTATCTAATAGATGATCTTAGTGGAGGTCATTTTTTATGTTCAATACTGTAGTCAATCTTTTTTTTTGGATAAAAATATTATAGTCAATCTTAAGTTTCATAAAATGCTTTGCGTGCTGTTTCAATGATCTGTGTATTGGTCTTGTATGCATATTGCATCTCATATTGCAATTCTAGTATTCTTCCACAAATTTCTGCACATATTGACATGGTACTTTATCCCTGATCTTTATGAGCTGCTTTTCAGCTTCCTAGAATCCAGGTGACTGATCCTGTTTCAAGATATTATGGACTGAAACGTGGACAAGTTGTCAAGATAATCCGGCCAAGTGAGACTGCGGGCAGATATGTTACCTACCGATTTGTTGTATAAGAATTTCCTTGAACTTGCTGACTTTTATATACTTTTGCAATGTTACCTACTGAAATTTATAAGAAGCATGGACAAGGATACACAGCCTTCTTTTCTAATGGGTGAACTTTTGTTGCTTTACAACAAGTGAAATGTGTTGTGAGAGCGTATCTGGTGAGAGGAGTGTCTATTATAAGAGGTGAGAGGAGCGAATCTTAACCATTGGATCTTACATGAATGGTTAAGATTAGAACATAAATACATGTGATTTTTTTTAAGTAGTTACATGATTTTTAAATAATTTTTAATCTTGATCATTCATGTATGGTTATATGGTCAAGATTTATTTTTCTTACCCCTTCACAATAAAAATTTTTCTCACTAAATATGTCTCCAATGTGTTCTTGTTGAAACTTAGTAATCAAAATTAAGTCTGATCATATCATAATTGACATTTGTTGTTGTGGTTGGTAACATGGAGCAAAAACTGTCTGAAGTGAAGCAATTCATTACCTCATTGATTTCTTACTGTGCACTTTTCCCCTCCCACACTCGCTCTGAAGTTAGATTCAGTAACAAGATGTGGAGAACTTCTAATTAATTTCTCCGATATCCCAATGTCAGTGTGTTATAGGGAACTTTGTTTCTGTACATTATAGACCAATAAATTCTTTTGGTAAGCTGGTAATTCTGATCTATCTGGAGGTTCATTTATTTCATTTGGGCATTGTGTTGTGTATTGTGCATCCTAACCTTGTGATTTAGTTGTAAACTTAACAAGAAGAACGGCTAAATTCATTTCCAGTGCCTGATTTGAGTTACCCTCTTCTGATAATTTATCTAGTTTCAATTTATTTTTCTAATTATACCCTCAGGCTATCTACGGATTAATTTTCATATCAACTGATTCTTTTATCAAAAAAATAAAAATAAAAAATGTCAACTGAGCCTTCCTGAACGATCGCATGTTCATTTAGTTGTATTGTTTTTATCTCTTGATCAAATTGTTCATAGTTGTGACGAATCCTCTATTTGGATTTCGGAGTAGGGATACAGACAAGGTTTTTCTATGTTGATTTGAAGATACATCATACGCATGCTGCCAGTGTTAACCGTAGTTTTACATATAAATGATTCATGGAGTTTATAATGTACACGTCTTTCGCACGTTAGTTGTAATTCTATCAATGTTAATCGTCCGACACAATAGGATAACAATGTCTTCATTCTTTAGTGTGTATTTGGATTACAGTTGGTAAGTTTAAGTTTGGTTGAAAGTGTGTTTGTAAACTTAAATTTGATTAAAAGTGAATTTGTAATAATGTGATTTATGTTTGAAAATTTTTATTTTAAAAGTGAGTTTGACAAAATAAATATAGAAGATAAAAGTTATCAACAGATAAATTTATAACTCAAAAGTAAGATTTTTTTGCTTTGCTTCAAACGTAAGTTAGAGACTAAAATTCGGTTGAACCAAATGAAAACATGAATTAACCAAATAAAAATGCACAGCATTCGAGAATTGGAAACTCACGTTTGCTGCAAACGGATTCCCAAACATACACTTAATCTCTACTATAATTTTAGTTAAAGCCAATCAATTATAATTGATACACTTTGGATAGTAATATATATATATATATATATATATATATATATATTGATGGAGTAGTAAAATATAATTATTATTATTTCCATATTTAAATTTTTTATAAAAAAATCTTTATAAATTATTTTATGTTAAAAGAAGTAATTAATAATAATTATTTTTTATCCTTTTGATACCAAGTGTAGAAAAAAAAGACAATTTTAAGGATCAATTTTCTTTAAATAGCATTAGCATATTCTTTTTGTATTCAATTATAGACTTATGTTGCACGATATATTATAATTTTCTTCTTTTTTTTATTAAATTATAAATTTTTTGTCTATAATCATTATTTAAATTAATATATTATGGTAGTTATATTAAAAGATTGGTGTTTTATCACTTATTATCAATTAAATTAAATTAATTTGAATATTAAAATATTACGTATCAGAAGTTTTTCTTTCCCTTTATAGATAGAAGCTATGTTGTTGCTCCACATTTTATAAATGGGAAAATAATATTTAACTACTCTAAACTTTCAATAGGTTGCAAACAACCACTTTCAACTTTTAAAAATTTTAATTTAATCCTTAAATTACTTTAATTGTTACAATTAGTGTTTTGTTCAATCTCAATTAATTGACTAATGAAGCACTACATCACGTATGTCACGATAATTAATGACTCAAGTGTTTGTACATGACGCATGAGAAATTTTTACTATATTACTTCACTCAAATTGTAACACATAATATTTATATTATACATGACATTAGATCATAAAATAAAAATATTATTAAATTGAATATGAACAATTACAAACCTACAAATATTATATATTTTGAGAGTATTTTTAAATTTTCATGACACAATGTTCTATTGGCCAATTAAATTAGATTGAATGAACTACAAAAGACTAATTGCAAGAATTAGTATAGTTTAAAGATTAAACTAAAAGATTTAAAAGTTTAATGTAATTATTTACAACTGAATAAAAGTTTAGAATGATTAAATACTATTTTCTCATTATAAATTAACGAGATAAAATACCAAATATCAACTTTGGTAACATGTTTTATATCATTGTCTTTATTCCTCATTTTATCTTTTGGTATTTACCCTCATTCATTACTTACTTGCTCAGGTTAGTTGACAGATTCTTTTTCTTGTTTTATGCGGTGAGAAAAAGAAAAAGAAAATTGAAATTAACTTGATGAAGAAGGAAGGTTGTGGTTTAAGTGTTATGATAAGAAATACGTGAAGCTAATTGGGATGTATTTGAATTTTAACTATAAGATTTGATGCATTTTTGGATTTGATTCAAATTATAATTTAAGTTAGCATGATAATGTTTAATGTTACATAATATTTTATATTTTATAATTATTTTAAAATTAATATTAAATTATAATATTTATGAACTTAAATTAACATTTTTTACATAATATGATAATAATATTTTTATACTAATATATTTTATTTTAAAATATATTATAAATATTCCTTAATTTTAACTTTTTACTTTTAAAATTTTAAGATTTAATGAGCAAGTCATATTTAGTTACAAAAAATTACTTCATCAAAACGTTACATCGAGCTCAGAGCATTTTTAACCTAATAAAAAAATAGAAGAAATGCATAACCAAAATTTTTGCTTCAAAGAGCATCACTCTTCTTTTTTTTTCTAAATAAGGAACTGCATCCAATATTCAAATAAGAAAATCTATCCATTCAAGCAAAAAGGCAAGAATAAGAACTTAACTTTATTCGCAAGTAAGTTTTAAAATTAAACTGAAGACTAATAATTGCACCCGCAACATGATTGTTTAGAGCTCACACTCACCATCTTTTTCTGCACTGTTCTAGCTTAACTAGAGTCAGAATTCTAAATTATCAAGCAAGTATTCTATCCTATAGAAGAGAAGATAATTGTTATGTTATAAACATGACACACAACAAAAAGATGCATAAGAACGAACACTCTAATTCTAGTAACTTATCAGAATCACTTAGTTACTTCACTTAGTTATTATTATTTTAGTATTAGTCTAAAAATAAATATCACTAATATCTATTTTTTAATAATATCTTCAAATAAATAAAATGAAGTAATAATAAAATAAATGATAAAAACATATCTAAAAAATGTGTTGCAAACATTTGTTTTTCTTATTATGGAAAGGTTCGTGACGCATGGAAAGGGTCCCCAAGGGCATAACCGTCCTTCAAAGTTTTTGTTCTGTTCCGCTCTTCTATTTCACACTCAGTCACAGTCACATATCATAACTTGACATTTTCAATTTTTCAACGACCATTTCTCCAATCTATCTACCATTCAACCATCAACAGTTCAACATATATACGTGAAGTAGAAGAAGAAAAAGAAGAAGCGCTTCCGTTTCTTTAATCGCTTTTTATTATTCCCTGCTTTCTCTTTCAACTTCAATCCAATTATGCTTTTGCACCACCGCGCACTCTCTTTCTAGCCAACAATAGCCATGTCATCACAAAACTCCGCCACGGAGCAACCTCAGCCCCACGCGCCGCTCCTCCTCCCCAGCCACGATGCCGCCGCCGCCGCCCGCGCTCCCATCCTCGCGCTCTTCCTTGGCCGCCGCCGCGGCCCCTCCATGATGGTCCGGGAGACGGCGGCGCGTGAGCTGGAAGAGCGGCGGGCGGACTGGGGCTACTCGAAGCCGGTGGTGGCGCTCGATATGACGTGGAACATGGCGTTCGTGGTGGTGTCGGCGGTGATGCTGGGCTGCTCCGTGGAGGAGAAGCCGAGCACGCCGATCCGGTTGTGGATCTGCGGTTACGCGGTGCAGTGCCTGCTTCACGTGGTGCTAGTGTGGCTCGAGTACCGGAGGAGGAACCGAAGGGACTCGCGGGGGCCAAGGGATGAGGAATTTGGTAGTGAAGATGGTGACGACATCAACGAGAGTGAGGACGACCAAGTTGGAGGTGGAAGCTCGGGCAATTCGTCTCGCTCTGGGTGCGTTGAATTTCCAATTCAATTGCTGTTTGTGCTGGATTTTGATAAATGAATATGAACTCTTCAATTTGTTAGTTTTTGGGATGCATGGGTCTCGATTTCATAATTTGGGTGAGGTTCGTTGGACTAAAATTTTAAGATTTCTTCCATCAGAGAATAGGGATTACTGATGTGTGCTTGAAGCTCTGTATAGGTTTTCTTGGTACTAGATTTCGTGTTATTATAAAGGCAAAGAGCAGGAGCAATTATTTTTGTGAGACTTCAATTGATAGTACCATAGCATTTACGCATTTGCTTAAATTTTAGGGAAAATGTTGCATTACCCCCCCTTGCAAAACCTCTCTCATTATGATTTTGATTATAAGCTGTTTTGAACACAAAATAAGCTAGTCTAAACACATACTTAGTCTAGGAAGTGGAAATGACTATAGATGGTATATATATTCAAAGCCTTACTCAATTATGCCTATTTCATACTCCATCAGAATGATTGCATCTTCTATGCACTCAAACAATGGATTTAGAATCTGAGTAATGGAGTATGGGGATTGGTTTCTTATGCTTTAATATCTTTGTTTTGTTCCCCGTTTGCTTCCTGCATATTCCCCCCCTTTTTTTCACTGTGTCAACTTCAGTTTAACAGAACAACAATTTTATAGTGCAGCTTCTTCTTGAACTTCCCTCTTTTTAGCATTTCTTATTACTGCATGTATCTTTTTTTATGTCCTTTAAACTTTACGTAATTTATATTTTTATCTGACATCTCGTAAACAAGACCATCAACATCATTCCTTATTAAATCATGATTTAAAATTTCAATTCTCTAAGTTCTAGGCTTTCATTTGGACAGCAGTACTCAACAGGATTAATACTAATGACGTGTTGCAAATTTGAAGACCTCATGAAGTCCTCTCCCCTGATATGTGAACCAAGTTCTTGCAGTTACAGATAATGTAGATAATGTGCTATGTTAGTATGTTATACATTTTTTATTTTTTTTGGATTTTACTGTGACTTTTGGTTGCTTTACTTTGACCAAATAACCCATGGGTGAAAGCATTATGGTATTATTAGCTTTTCTGGTGGATAATAGTATTTGATTCATAAAAAGGTGATATTTGATTCATAATAGTGTTGGTAATTGAATATGAGTTACTCTTAATGAAGAATTTGTTAGTCAATAATTTTAATTTCTTATTTTGAAAGGCTTATGATTTTCATTAAGATTTTAGTAAATGGATTTCTTCCACTGATATTTTGGCACAGAAACTGTACTTCACATTGTGTATTGTGAGGACTAACTGCTGGACTATCCATACACCGGGGGAAAAGGAAATTAAATGTGTTAATGTTCTGAGTGCTCTGGCTGCTAAAGCATGTTAATCTAATATGGTATTTATGTAGTTCGACTTAGTATTATATACTTCTTTGGACTGTACTATTTGTGATTAAGATTTGTATATACTGATTTTGATTACCTACAACTCAGATTCACAAAACGATGTGAATCATTGAATACCATGGTTTCGTTCCTCTGGTGGATAGTGGGATTTTACTGGGTTGTCTCTGGCGGTGATATTCTTCTGCATGATGCTCCACGTTTGTACTGGTAAGCGTTTATTTAAACTGAATTTCTAGAATAGCGTTTGTATATTAATTCTAATATAGATTATATGCGTTCATTCACACACTCACGCACAAAATATTTGCTATTTGTTTGGATGCCTGAACAATATTCACACACATATAAGATTATTTTACCTATTTTCCATTCAAAAGTTTATGAAAGATATCTTTATAAAGATATGTTTATTTATTGTTTCGATAAAAGAAAGGTATATTCTTATTAATTAGTGCACATCAATACAAGGCGCCTTCAAGTGTAATCTCCTACCTTTGTTTTGTTTCTTAGTATCCATGTAAATCTGAATTTCTAAAAACTAAAAGATGGCATTTTTTTTTCTGATTAAATTGCCATAATCTATTCTAATATATGAGAAACAGTTGTATAGCTCTTTTGTTTTGTCAAACTTGACATCAACGCTTAAATGTTAAATAAGGACCAAAAAAATTGCTAAAAAGTCTTTCTTCTTTAAATTAAAGATTTCATTAGAAATCACCAAGCAGAAATTTCTCTATAATTATTTTTATTTGTTAGGTTGCTTTTTTATTTTTTTTGAGAAAAAATTGGTTGACTGCATGATGAATTATGCAAATTTTGTTGATATTGAAGAAAGGGCATCTCTTTTTTTGAATTTGTACAGGTTGGCCGTTGTCTTTCTGGCATTTGATGTCTTCTTTGCCATCTTTTGTGTTGTTTTGGCATGCTTGATTGGCATTGCCCTCTGTTGTTGTTTGCCCTGCATTATTGCTATTCTCTATGCTGTTGCAGGACAGGTATGATATGAATAAAAAACATTTTAGACTGACAGAAAATTTCAAATATTTGTGGGCCTTCTAATTGTTTTCATTGTCTCATTTCGGGAGACTAGGATGGTGCATCAGAGTCAGATCTGAGTATACTTCCAAAATACAGATTTCAAATGTCAAGCAACGAGGAAAAGCCTAGTGAGGGAGGTGGATCAATGGTTCCTATAGAAACCAGCAGTGGTTACTTGCCAAATGAACGAATACTTTTACCTGAGGATGCGGTATGCTTTACTGAACACAATTAATTTCTTTCGGTCTTCACTCTTCACTTCTGTTATATGGTTCCTCGATTTTCTGTTTTGGTCAATGCGCATAAAGATTCATACAATAGCTTCATGTGTTCTTCTGTGTGTCAATCTGGTTTCACATAGGGGAAAAAAATAATAAATCAAATTTCTACATCGGGATACTGAAATTGCCAAGATTTGTGAATATAATATTGAATTTATTTTTTCCCTCTTTTTCTTTTCAGGAATGCTGTATATGCCTCTGTTCCTACGAGGATGGAGCAGAACTCCATGCTCTTCCTTGTAACCATCATTTCCATTCTACATGCATAGTGAAATGGTTAAAGATGAATGCAACCTGTCCTCTTTGCAAGTACAATATTCTTAAGGGAAATGAACAGGTGTGACGGAAAAGTAACGAAGACCCAAGATATAATATCAAGTCAAGCTTAGTTATGTGACAGAACAGGCTTTTCAACTGCTGTTGTGTATATGTTGATATAATATCAAGTCAAGAAACAATAGACCTTCTCCCAAGTTGCTCGGTTTTGCTGTCATTGTTTTGCTTAATTGCTTCTGTGGAGAAAAGGCAGTGGTAAGAAGGAAAGCTTCTTATAGAGTATTTATTTTGAATAAGTTACCGACTTTGTCAATTGAACCTTATTTTGTCCTTTACATTCATTTGAGAGTTGTCCTATTTCTTATCTCGAATTTGTTCATATGGGAGAAACAAATGGAAAATCTGGCAGTCCAACTTTCAGCTTATTTCATAGTGTATTTTATGGATTCTTTTTTAGTTTTCTGGTAGAAACAGAGATGATTGCTTCATATTTGCTTGGTGAAACTCACTTGGTAATAAGTGGACTCTCCCCTCCCTTGGTTTCCAGCCTCTACAATGTTGCTTCTCAAAACTTGATCTTTAAAAAACACTCTCTGGTCTTAAGATTGGGTACAAACCATTGGTAATAGGTTTTTTTTTTCCTTGGGGGGGGGGGGGTATCCTACTAGATGTTCTTGGATGTGGGACTGATTCCTACTCGGGTGTGATGGTGTGTCCTTGACTACAAGCTACTTCTACTGAGATTCGAACTCTTGCCTAGTTGCCTTGCAGGTAAAGTTCCCTCACATTGTAACTTAGGTAGGAGCCACATTTTGTGGTTCTTTGGTCGTAGTTTTAGTATGTTGACATAATACTTGCTGAAAAATAATACTCTCCTCTATAGCTAAGCAAGTTTAGCTATAAAATCAATTGTTTTTGCTATCCTTATATATAATTCTGTATTATGGCGTGCTTAATTGATACTAATATCATCAGTCAAATAAAATTTGATGTCCAAATTGATACTGACCTTTTGTGAAGGATCAAAATTAAATTTCATGAAAGAAATTTTTCCGAAAAGTTACGTGTGTCAAAAAGTTCAGTTGTCAAATTGAATTAACTCACTCAATATAGCAAACCTACAAGAAATTAAAAAAAATATTTAACTTCTTTTAACTCACAAAAGGGTAATCAATCGCAGAAAAACAGACAACAATAAAGTAGGGAAAGATAAGGGTAACGAAACAAAGCAAGGCACTTTTTTTTTTTGGTCTTCAAAAAAAATATTCGGTAATTCATTAAGTAGAACTTAAAAATTCGGTTAAATTAAAATTTTAGTCCTTATATTTTATATTTATTTTTAATTTGATCTTTATAATTTTTTTTAATTTTTTTAAAATAAGTCTTTATACTTAAACATTTTTAAAATAGTCTCTATTGTCAATTATATAACCATATGTCATATAATATAATAATATATATAATAATATATAAAGAGAAAGTACATATTTTTAAATCATGACATGTATCACTTCGAATATGACAGTGCATGTATAAAATATTGTCATGTGACAAATATATGTCTTTAATAACTGTTATGTGACATATTATGTAACAATTTAAATAAAAAATGTACATATGTTGTCATATTAAAAAAATCATGTCATGCTGAAAAAATAAAATTAAAAACTATAAAATAAATAAAATTTTAGAATTTATGCACAGGTTATTAACAATAAGGTGTTGACAATGTCAAATGTTGACAATGTTCCTCCTAGCAAGCACTTTCCAAGGGTTTCTATTTGATAATTTTTTTCATGCTGTCAATGAATTTGAGCTTTTGTCAAAGAAATTGTTTTTCTTCTCCTCAAAAGTTCATTTCCTTATTTCTAAAACCCATTTTATCTCTCTCAAAAAAACCAAACTAGTAAAGTGCTTGTGGGAAACGAAACTCGCAAGTGCTCAAACAAAACGACTGCGGGTAGGTTACTCGATGAGGTGCATGGGTGAGAAGCTCCCTTGGTGGGACTCCTATTACCAGCACTAGCTCCCGCAGATTGAGTCATCTTCAAGCACCCATATGATCTGATAGATATGCTCTTAGGCCGCGAGAACCACTCCACTTCAATCTCACTTTACGGTGGCATTGTTGGTGGTGAAGCGGGTACCACACCGTTTGTGGGATAACAATGGGATTACGACTGCAGAGGAGATATGATGGTTGGAGACTGCAACAAAGAAAGGGATGCAGTGATTCAATGGATGGATGGGTTGATGGAGCTAACAACTACTACTGTGGGACTAGTAGTGTGAGTAGGAATAGCTGAAGAATTAGGGCATTCCTCACATTATTGCTCAAACATATATAATTGGTAAGTTTTTGTATTTATTTTATATTTTATTTCAAAATTCAAAATTGTGATTGATATGTAATTGGTTTCATATAGTTGACTATATGATATTGATTACATTCATTATATATTGATTATAGTATCCCTTAATTTGATTTAATAGAGCTATGATACCATTTATACTATAGATATCATATAGCAGAAATAACAAATTAGGAATGAGTGAAATTTATCCATTATTACTAAATATAATTGATTAGGTGTCTATTATTGTATGTCAACGCTTGTATGAATTTAAATTCACCGTAATCAATTTCTCTCAATTGGTTAATGTAATTTCTTACCTTTTTAAGCCTTTATTTCAATAATTAAATCCTTTAAAGTATTTGCCAATAATTTCTTCACTTTGATTATTTAAACACTTGAAGTTCAAGGCTTTTACAATAATTCGTTTAATTTTCAATTCTAAACACTCTATTTTGAAGGTTAGTTTCTTTATGCTATTGAGCATTTGCGTATCCATGTATTTTACCTTAATGTGGCTTGATTATAACCAAAAAATATTTTGTTGAAACACCATTGAAGTTTGAAATTATGCTCTAGGGATACCTTTCTATTAGAGACAGTAACATGCAATGTGTCAGTATCCAAGCTTTATACCTATAAATGCTTCTCTGAATTAAATCTTTCTTAACAGGATATTTTTACAAATTACAAGCACTCATGCAGTGCTATATCTTGGAGCCTCTATAATGGTAATTTACATCCCAATTCAACTTTTCAGTTTTACGTAAAAAAATAATAAATTATATGTAATTATTAGAAATTACATTTATATTCAATCAAATAATTAAATGAATAATTTATATATTGATTACAGCATAACTTTTTAATGTCATGACTTTTGTAAAACGAAATAATCACAATATTTTATGAATAATTTAATATAGACCTTCATATATATATATATATATAATTAGTTCAAAATTAGTGGCACCTGAATTAGCACCTTATGTTTAACTATTAGTGAAATGTATATAAATTACTAAATTAACACATAAATTAGCAGCTTACCAAATTTTCATTACTTCGTAATTTATAAATTTTTTTAAATTATTTTACCTTTAATTACATATATAATATCATTTACAATTATTTGAAAATTTCCAACCATTAACTAGGTATATATCATTTGATCCGCAATATTTATTAATAGTGTGAGTTAAAAGGAAAAGTGCATTAATTAAAAAAGAATTAGCTGACAAGAGTTATTATCATAAATAAAAAATTACTACTTTTGAGTTATTACTAAAAAAATTGATTCTTTTTATTTTCCTTTATTATCATATATTGATTGTGTATGATATTACGTGACAGCTTTAATATTATTATGTTAAAAAATAAAGAAAAAATATGATAAAAAATTTGGAATCTCAATGATAAATAATAGTCATAATATAATTATTTTTAAATTAAAGAGTTTAATTAAACCTATATATCTTTAATTACTGAAAATAAATAAATATACAAATTTATATATGGCGAAAGCAACTATAATAACATCAGTTTCTTGAAATAAATACATGGTTGTGTTCTATACAGATTTTGCTTCTTTTACATCACAATATGATAAAACTAATGTAAATAAGTTTTTGCACTAATGGGAAGCACGAGGTAATATTAAAAATAAAAAATTATAAAATAACATAAACATAATAAAACAAAACTTAATTTCATTAAAATGCTTTTCAATAATGATAGATTAAATTCTAAATAAAAGATAAATTTATTATGCACAAAAATATTTTCTAAATTCAATTTCAAAAGAAAACAACTAAATATATTTATTATTGAAAATAAATAAATATCATTATTGAAAATAAATAAATAAATATAAAAGATAAGTTTATTATGCTAAAAAACATTATCTCATTCAAAATAAATATATTTATTTATTTGTTTGTTTATTTTCATTTGAAATTAAATATAGAAAATGTTTTTGTGCATAATAAACTTCATTTGTGCATCATAAGTTTATTATGCACAATAACAGTATCTCATTCATAATAAATATATTTATTTTCAAAAATGTAATTATTTATGTATTTGTTTATTTTCATTTGAATTTGAATTTAAAAAATGTTTTTGTACATAATAAACTTATCTTTTATTTATAATTTAATCTATCATTATTGAAAAACATTTTATTTAAATTAAGTTTTATTTTTTTATTTTTTTATTTCATGATTTTTTACTTTTAATATTATCCCATAGGAGTTAAATATTTTCTATAAATAAAGATATAAAATTATTATTATTTACTTAATATTTATTATACGATCTTCAATGTTCTTAACATCACACGAGACAATTACATGTATCATACGAGACATGCACGTGCATCACACGGGTGCAAATCTAGTTTTTGTTATAACTAATAACACTGTTAATTTAATCCTTATTAGAGCAAAAGAAAAAAAAAGCATATATTGAACCAAATAGCACATACTCAAAAGAAATGGTTACTTACAAGAGTAGTCACTGGAATGCATAATCATCTACTAAACCTTTTACATATAAATGAATATTTAAGAGAGTGCATACTGGACAAAAGGCATACTTGTTAGGTTAGTTAATTGATTGTGTTATAGTAATGTTATATCCAAAGTTGATGGTAGAGATTATTTTGAAAATGTTTAAAAATGTAAGGATTAGTTTGAAAAGAAAAATTTATATGGATTAAATTGATAATGAGTAAAATGTATAAGGACAAAAACTTTAAGAACTTTGCTAACAAGTATCTTTTAAGAATATTAAAATAATAAATTTTTGATAAAATAAGACATTCAATACATTAAAAATTAAAAAAAAACTTCTTCATTAAATTTTTTTTATTTTGATATCCTTAAAAAATACTCTTAAGACACATTAACAAAATCAAAACTTTAATTTAACCAAAAATTGTAATAACCATTAGCAAGTTGGCTAGGCCCAAAAATGTTAGCTTACAATAAGCCTTTGGATCAGGTGGCCTTTTCCATAACCCCATCAAGTATCAACAAACAATAATAAAGGAATCCTAGTTACCTTATTCCCAGATTAACCCCTAAAAGAAGTTAAACGTAAAATAAATAAAAAACATCTTATTAGGAATGTTAAAGAGGTGAGGCGAGATGGGACAGATACTACTTCTTCTGCTCCTGCCTTCTACCTCCTGCCTCCTACCTCCATCTCCATATCTATTACGGGTACTTATTTAAGATTCTCATAAATAGATGAGTATTTAAGAATATTCATAAATAATTAATAATTTTAAATAAAATTTTAAAAATTATAAAAAAATTAGTAAAATAAAATTTAACATTATTTATCATAATTTTATTTAATAATTTAAGATTCTTACAAAATTAAAAAATATTTATAAATAACAAATTAAGTTCAATTATATTTTATAATAATTAATTTACATAAATAATTATTACATAAATGTTATTTTTAATAAATTTTATTATTGAATTTATTCAATAAAAAATTCATTATAAAATAATAAATATATATATATATTATCATCTCATCTCAAAATAAAAAAATTATAATATATTACATATATTAAATAAAAAAATATACTTCACAAATTTACAATACACACTAGACGGTTGTTATAATCTTTTTCCCTTTTCTCATTTATTAAACAAGTAATCCACGCGAAGACATTGATAATTCTGACATCTCGAAACCCTATTCCCAGATTGGAGTTGACTAAAACTCGAAACCAAACACACCACAAAAACGAAAACCCTACCCCTACATATAACATCATTCACTAGAAACCCTACATTTCACATATCCCATTCCTCTATCTCTAGCGCAGTCACTTCCTCTTAACCGTTCTCTCACTCTCTCTTTCTCATCAAATGGCTGAACGTGGTGGCGGAGATCGTGGCGGCTTCGGCCGTGGCTTCGGCGGGCGAGGGCGTGGCGACAGGGGCCGCGGTGGCCGCCGCAGAGCCTCGGGTCGCCGCGAAGAAGAGGAGAAGTGGGTCCCAGTGACCAAGCTCGGTCGCCTCGTGAAGGAAGGAAAAATCCGAAGCCTTGAGCAGATCTACCTGCACTCCCTCCCAATCAAGGAGCACCAAATCGTCGACACCTTGGTGGGACCCTCCCTCAAAGACGAGGTCATGAAGATCATGCCGGTTCAGAAACAGACCCGGGCTGGCCAGCGAACCCGGTTCAAGGCATTCGTTGTTGTCGGTGACGGAAACGGTCACGTTGGGCTCGGCGTCAAGTGCAGCAAGGAGGTGGCAACTGCTATTCGCGGTGCTATCATCCTTGCTAAGCTCTCTGTGATTCCAGTAAGGAGGGGCTACTGGGGGAACAAGATCGGGAAGCCCCATACTGTACCCTGCAAGGTCACCGGAAAGTGTGGTTCTGTAACTGTGCGTATGGTTCCTGCTCCTCGTGGTGCTGGAATTGTTGCTGCTAGGGTTCCAAAGAAGGTGTTGCAGTTTGCTGGAATCGAGGATGTCTTCACTTCCTCTAGAGGATCCACCAAGACTCTTGGAAATTTCGTCAAGGTTTGGGTTTTTTTTTAACTTATGTTGTTTTGATGCGTGTTATTTGTTTTTATATATTCGGGTTTTTTTTTTTTGGTTTTGATTTCTAATTGGTATGCAAAGATTTAATTTTTCTTAAGGTTACTAAGGTAGCTGATTGATTCTCACTTCTACGATACTGCTTGAGCTTGAATATAGTGATTTATGAGATTTTTAAGGAATATGATGATGTGTCTGTGAAAATGATTTCGGTGACTATTAAGTTACATGAATTCTCTTAAGGTTTTATGATGTCCAATTTTTCAAGTTTGCTATATTAATATTACAAAAGATTTTTTTTAAAATAAATGCATCAGATTCCTTGTACTTTACGAACATCTAAATCATGATTCATTCTGCCTTAGAATGCACCCTGCATTTTGAGGATCTCTTATTAATGCTGTCGTATATATTTTCCTCTTTGTAAGCTTAGCAATATCTTTTACGAGTTCATTGGTATTGGATGTTTATTTTTCCATTTGATTGAACTAGTCATGGAATCATTCATGATTTTAACCATTTACCTTTGGTTATATTGCAATGCAAGATGGTTTTCTTTTACTATAAGTTCATTGAATGAGTTATTATGTTGGTTGGGGATGTCAATGGGGTTTGAAGAAATCCGAGTATTATGCCAAAGTTGGGGTATTTGTTTTTCGTTGTTTCTCCTCATAATGTTAGTTTGCAGCTTTTGATTTTGGTATCTGACAGTATGAATTTGACAATGAAGAGTATCCCTTATACACACACAGAGAGTTAGAAAAGGCTTCTAAGAGAAGCAATTGAAATGCATCAAATGATAATTGAGGAATTTTGAAATAATTAATAAATACAGGATAGACATGGATCACATGTAATTTGTTACATATTTATGATTTATATATGTTCATAATGCCTTATCTTTTTACAGGCTACTTTTGATTGTCTGCTGAAAACCTACGGTTTTCTAACACCCGACTTCTGGAGGGAGACTCGCTTCTCCAAATCTCCATTCCAGGAGTACACAGATTTATTGGCCAAGCCAACAGGAAAGGCACTGATCCTGGAGGAGGAAAGGGTGGATGCTTGAGCTAGCAGTTTTGATGTTATGGGATGACTTTGTGTCTTAAGCGTGCTAGGAACCAGTAATTATATGTTTTGTTGCTTTTGTTGTTACCTTTCATATTGAGGGACGTTTTATATCTTCATGGATCTTCTTGTTTTCAAGTTTAGTTGATTGGATATTTACTGAGAATTTCAAATACCGACATTTTCTACCTGAAGCGCTTGGCTGTCGTAACTCGTAACTAAGGTTATTATTGGATATTTAGTAATGGAATGAGATGGATGAAAATATCATTTTATTATTTAGAAATTTTAAGATAAAATGTAATAAAGTTATCATTTTATTGTTTGATAAGTTAATTTTTAGTGGGATATGATGAAATTTTAGACATAATAATAATAAAAAATGATTCTATTTTATATCTCTTAAATTGAGGATGAAGAAAATTAGTGATTTTTAATGAGATGAGATGTAATTCATTTTACTTGTTTTTATCTCATTTTATTTTTTTCAACATATTCAAATAACAGAACATATTTTTATTTCATTCAATTTTCTTCTATTTCACTTAATTTTTATCACTTCAAACATACCCTAAATAATATGGAGAACAATTCAGTAAATCCAATATTCTTCTGCTATGATAAAATGAAACATCAGAACAACATATATTTTGAAGTTCATCAAATTTCTTATCCTTCTACTCGTTTTTCACTTTAACCCGTATCAAGCTTAGCCTCATCTCTGTTACGTGGAGTCGTGTGCCGAATTTTCTTACGTTCCATGTGATATTCGTGGTATGTTTAGAAGAATTGGTTGTGTTTTACACTTTAAATATGGAGTAAATGATAAGTATTTTAATTGAATAGTACACCATTTTAATCTTAAATTTATGTGATACGTGCCTTGATCGTGAATGGGAGATCATTTTCAGTCATACATATAGAGAGGGTAATTGGATAGTAACCAGAGTCTTGAGCATAACCATGATGCTGCGAAGTGGGAAATTCTTCCTCCAGGGATTGTCTTAGGGATGATAATTTTATCCGTTTCGCTGGTACTCGCGGATAATACCTGTGATGGGGGTGGGTAATGTCCGTCTAATTTCTTCCGCGGATATAAATACCTATTTGTGTTATCCCTGTTTATTGATGGCGGAGGTAATTTTTCCCGTACTCGTAGGTACCCGCAAAAAAATTATAAAAATACTTTATATAAAATTATTAAAAAATTTCATTATATAAATTAAAATATGGTAGTTATATAAATTAAAATTATTTTAAGTTTTTGACATTATTTTTTAATTAAGTTTTGTTAGACAAATTTTGAAAAATTATGATATTATATTTTTTTTATTTTTTATTTTTTTTATTTTAATTTTTTAATTTTATTGATTTTTTTTACAATTTATTAGACTCTTCATGGATATTCATGAGTATCCGTTTATCCGTGAAAGAATGATAAATGGATATTCATACAAATATGGAGGCAGAAGTAGATATTATCCACGAGGAAGGGAGGCGGGAGGCGGGAGGCTACTACCCGTCCCCGCGTCGCCCCATTGACATCCCTAATTCATTATCCAGATGCTGCTTGCTGATTCTGTACGAGTATCTTTGCCCTGCTTGGGTCCTGTTGGGTTGTAGTTTGCTGTTTTGTTCTTTTTGGGCTTAGCCACGTTATTTTACCCAAAAAAAAATTTAAGGGTATTGCGATTTGTCACATAATTGGTTACTTTGGTATTTGCTTGAGATGGAAATTGATTGAGGCAAATTTAGTTGCGTGAGGTAAAGATGCCCTTACGTTTGTTTGGCATGCCTTTGAGGTCTAGAATGGAAAGGGAGCAGTGGAGAGAATGAGTTGTATCCTTTGTTTGATTGTACTTTAATAAAAGAAAGGAAATGATTTGAAAAGATAAATTTTTTATGGATTTAACTATTTTTTCATCCTCTAATTTTTGGATGGAAAGGAAAGGAAGAAAAGGAGAGATAAATAATTTTATAAGTCCTATTATATATTTACATATATTTTTATTTATTTACATACAATTTCATTCATTTCCTTCATAAAGTCAAACAAAGAAAGAGAAGCATTATTTCTCTTTCATTAAATGATACCAAAGATAATTCCTCCACTTTATCTTTTTTTCTTTTCTCTTCTATTGTATCATTTATTTTCCTTCCGCTTCTGTGATATCAAACAAAACCTTAATGTTATATCTGGAAAAAAAAGAAGAAGCTCTGAATGTATTATGAATTGGAGCAAAGAGGATTCACCAACGAATATAAGATGTTACCAAGGGTTATAAGATTTTATGGTCATAAAAATGCAAGAGAAACTTGTTTATGCCCCACTAGGGATCAGAACATGCCTCACCAAGAATAAGCTGACTAATTGATAACGGTACAAGTCACCACTCTAGGCTGTTGTGCAAGCGAACTACATCGCCAAGCAAATCCAAAGCAGTGGCCCCTTCATACTTTTGTGGCAGCATTTTCAAACATGGTGGGAAGGCCCCTCCATGTGATAAATTCTTAGATCACACAACTTATTATTAATCAAAGAAGTGGTCATTACAATAAAACCTCTAATTTCCTAAATCTTAACACAAATCTATCACAACTTTAAAGTTTTTGGAGTATGATCATACTACGCAGGATGTTGTTAAATGGGATAATGTGGACCAATTATTAAAATCACATATTTTCCGATAAAATGACTCTGAAAATTTACAGGATTAAAAAGGAAGCGCGAGCTAAAGTAGACACTTGAGAAGAAAACTTAACTACATGAGACTTAGTTCTGGAGGCAAACTGCTAGTTATCATATTAGCCCTTTCACTTCTTCAAAGAAGTTATACTATATATACTCTGTTAATTCTTGAATGTAATTCAAGGTTTATATTAAAGTCATGTCAAGTCATAAGTGATGAACGAGCAGAATGACAATAGAGGCCTTACAGAGTTTAAAATTCAATCACAAAAATACCCACAAAAAAAAAAATCCAATCACAAAAGGCATACCTTGTAAACATGTCAAAGTTAAACATTTACATTTCAATGTAAAGGCAGACATGCACATGATCAACAAATCAATCGAGCAGTGCATGAAGAACTATGCAATTAAAGCACTTCCTTTCAACCAATAGAAAACCCCACGGAGATTTAGAACTCTCTGGATGATCATCACAAAGTCCCGAACCGATCCTATTATCTTTCCAACATTAGCAGATAAGCTCATAACTCAGTTACTAACCTTCAACAAGGAATGCCAAATACAAAATCACCCAAAGAAAAGGATGCAAATGTCTAATTAGCATTACTCTAAGCCAAATTCAATATTTTGTTATTTATACAAAACTTGGTAGTTTTCTATTCTCCCCGGCAACTCATAAGTGTTAAGTGTAAATGGTCTTTTTTCAAAGTTAGATATAAACATTAATATAACTACAGCCGGTTGCGAGCTTTGTTTGACAGTTTACTTAGTTTGGTATTTTCTTCTCTGTTATCTTTCTCTTATCTACACTAAAATGCTATTAATTAGTCTCTTACTCATCTACAAAGTCCTACTACTAATTACCAATTTAAGAACACTCAAACAATTTCATAATAATAGCATAAAGAACATCAATTAAAACAAGTTTCCCCAGACCATCGTATTCAACTTTGGCAATCACACAAGACATTCCAAATCCAGGAATGCCCATTTTCATGGGTGTATCAAATCCTACAAGTTCATTCATACCATAAAAAACATTATTATATTCTAGCAGATCGATTGACATTAACGTGTTGATCGATCTGTATTTTTTATTCCATTCATTTGATTATATTATTTATTTGGTAATATATATTTTATTATTACTTCTTAATATTATCTAAATGAAAAAGTTAATATAAACTATTCAATTTTTGTAAATTATTAAAAAAAGTTATATCAATTATAACTACCTCAAACGTGAGAGGTTAGAATTACGTATCTTTATACTTTTATCCTTATATAAAATTATGAATAAAGATAAAACTGAAATTATGAACAACAAAACTAGCTATCGTATTTAGTATTATTAGTCCAAACACGGTTTACCAGCTAAGTTCCTTCTAGGCCTCTAAGGAGGGTACCCTTTGCTATCCTACGCCGACCCGCGCACGACACACACACCACAACGATATCTATGAAGTAACATGGTGTGCGCATTACGCTATCGGTTTATCTTAAACCCAAACCCCGCTATGCTATTAGATTTAGATTTACTAGCACCATAAGAAAGAGTTTACTGTGTTTCTCTGTCACTCAGTATTGGTCTGCTTAACAGCACTATACACTGATTACTGAGATTTATTTAATCACTCTCACTCTAACAAGACACAGAAAAAAAAAAAAATTAAAGCCAGATTTAAAATCACAATCTAGAGAGAGAAACAACCATAAACATATGAAACCATCTCTCTCCCATTTTCTCTCTCTAAATCCGACGCTGCATTTTCTCTCTCGCTCTCTATCTCTTTATCTCTGTGTGTGTTTGGATCCTCGGGAGTAGGAGCATTTGGATGTGAAGGTGAGAGAGTATTGGTTTCGGCTTCGGTTAGATCGGCGATGGCGGAGGTTTCCAGCGACGGTGGAGCGGAGGCGACGCTGGCAACTCCGACGCCGGCTCCGTTGACGGTGTCGGGATCGTTCAAGGAAGGGAAGAGTTCGTCACGGAGGCGCGCTTCTTCGATGCGGCCGAGCTTGGACGCAGACGAGTTCATGAACCTGCTACACGGTTCGGATCCGGTGAAGGTGGAGCTCAATCGGCTCGAGAATGAAGTTCGAGGTGAGAAAATGCGGCTCGATCTGGCGAGTTCTTGAGCTGATTTTGCTTCGTGTTGTTGATTTTGGTGTGTGTCTCTGTGTGCGTGTGTGTTTTGCAGATAAGGACAGGGAATTATCGGAAGCACACGCGGAGATCAAAGCCTTGAGGTTCTCTGAACGACTCAGAGAAAAAGCCGTTGAAGAGGTCACCTCTTGTTTCCATTTTATTTTATTTTAATATTTTATTTTATTATTTCCATTTTCAGCTTCGTTGTATTAAATTAATTACAAATTTCCAAAATGATCATGGTGTTACTGTTAGGATTATGGAAGCTGTATTACTAATTTCGGTGGCTTTAACTTCTGCACCGGACAATGCTTCTGATTTATTTTATAGCTTATCGAAGAAAAAATTGTTTTAATCTTTTTTACAAAGCATTCTATACATGTCTGTGTTCACTTCTTGATGATATTGATTTGATTTTGCTTTTAATGCTTTTGGTGTTTTTTTTTGTTTTTTTTATTCTAGAGTCATTATGCCGTTTGTTTCATATCATATATTTATGCCGTAATTATTATATTTTGGCTGATTTAGGGGGTGGGGTTTCTTTGTTGGTTTTGTATTTTAACCTTATTGTTGTAATGATTTCATTCATTTCTTTGCTTAATCATTCTTTGCATTGTTTTTACATGGTTACTTGAGTAAGTTAGAACTTGCCCCTTTGACATAATTTAACTTTATTTTTCTGTTTTGTTTTTTGCTTGCACTGTAGCTTACTGAAGAATTGTCAAAGGTTGAGGAGAAGCTAAAGTTAACAGAATCTCTTCTAGAAAGCAGAGTATTGCTTGGAGCCTCTATCAACTTTTGTAATGAGTCTTTTTCTCAGGTTTCATGTGATGTTTACTGAACTGAGTATTTCTTGCAGAATCTTGAAATAAAGAAAATCAATGATGAAAAGAAAGCTTCAATGGCTGCTCAGTTTGCAGCTGAAGCCACTCTTCGAAGGGTCCATTCTGCTCAGAAGGATGATGACATGCCACCTATTGAAGCCATTCTTGCTCCTCTAGAGGCTGAACTCAGGCTTGCTCGGCAAGAGGTATTACCTTGTTCTTCTACTTCAAATGGTGATCCCCTTGAGAAAAGACTGATGAAGGGGACTGAAGCTGGGTTATCATAGGTGATTTATGTCATTATTTTCTTCCATTTGTTTCTTGCAGATTGCAAAACTTCAAGATGATAATAAAGCTTTAGATCGTCTTACCAAATCTAAAGAAGCAGCACTTCTTGAAGCTGAGAGGACTGTTCAGGTCGCCTTGGCTAAGGCCTCCATGGTGGATGATCTCCAAAATAAAAATCAAGAGCTAATTAAACAGATTGAGATTTGCCAGGTATTTGCAATCTTGCATGATGTTTCTCTCTCCAGGTACATCATGACCATAATAACGAACTTGTTACTTCTGATTTCATCATCACCTCTCCCAGGAAGAAAATAAAATTTTGGACAAAATGCATAGACTGAAGGTGGCAGAGGTTGAAAAGCTTACTCAAACTGTAAGGGAGCTTGAAGAGGCTGTCCTTGCAGGTGGTGCAGCTGCAAATGCCGTGAGAGATTATCAGCGGAAAGTTCAAGAAATGAATGTAATGTGTTAAATTCACCAAGTTCACTATCCCAGTTGCTTTACTCTTGTTTTTTAAATTATATATTGCCTTTAGTCAAGAGCATATTAATTGTTGCATGGTTTGTTTGACATTTTTAGGAAGAAAGAAAAACTCTCGACCGGGAGTTAGCTCGTGCCAAGGTAACAGCAAACAGAGTAGCTGTAGTGGTGGCAAATGAATGGAAAGATGCTAATGACAAAGTGATGCCTGTCAAACAATGGCTTGAAGAGCGAAGATTCTTGCAGGTAAATAATATTTCATTTTACTCTTCTGATTCCTTTGGATTTCATCTTTTATTGTTCTTTTTTTTTTAAGTATAAATTTTCCTGCTTTTGGCTTCACTCTACTACAGTTTTCCTTTTTTACTGAACTACATTCTTATAGGGAGAGATGCAGCAACTTCGGGACAAGCTTGCTATAGCTGAGCGCACTGCAAAGTCTGAAGCGCAGTTAAAAGTAATAATCTGGTTTTAGAGCCCATGTATTAACTTAGGGGATTAGTTCTGCCGTTACTCAAGGTAAACATTTTACAATTTTCAGGAAAAATATCAATCACGGCTTAAAGTGCTACAGGAGAGTTTAAGAGAAACTTCTGACAGTATTAATCGCGGCAACTCGGAGGGAAGAAGTGTTAGCAATGGACCTTCTCGACGTCAATCCCTAGGTGGAGCTGATAACATCTCAAAACTGACTTCTAATGGGTTTTTATCTAAGAAAACATCATCCTCTCAACTGAGGTCCTCTGTGTCCTCCAGCACAGTTTTGAAGCATGCTAAAGGCACCTCTAAATCTTTTGATGGTGGCACAAGGTCACTAGAAAGGAGTAAAATTCTTCTAAATGGAAAACCTCCAAGTTACTCATTCAACCAGTCTTCTGAAGGAACCAAAGACAGAGAGGGAAACGATAATTGGAAAGGAAATTCGGATGATAAGCCAAAGGAATTCCCAATGGTGGATACAGAGGATAGTGTTCCAGGAGTTTTGTATGATTTGCTGCAGAAAGAGGTCTTAACATTGAGAAAAGCTGGTCATGAGAAAGATCAAAGCCTAAAAGATAAAGACGATGCCATTGAGGTTAGTATTTATTTTATTACTTGTTTTTGGATATTAATCTTAGATTTCTATTTATAATATAATCTTAGCTAATTGTTGCCAATGGTCATCATTGGTCAGATGCTAGCAAAGAAGGTAGATACATTGACCAAAGCCATGGAAGTTGAGGCAAAGAAGATGAGAAGAGAAGTAGCTGCAATGGAGAAGGAGGTAGCTGCAATGCGTGTGGAGAAGGAACAAGAGAGCAGAGCAAAGCGGTTCAGTAGTTTAAAGGGCCCTATAAACAGTGCTCAGCATCAGCTCGTTTCTGGAAGGTACTTATTTGTCTTTGTTTTCAGTCTGATTCTTGTCTTAACTCTTAACATATAATATTGCACATTTTATTCAATGGAGTACTATGGCTTGCTGTTTTCTGCAAATGATTTTGAGGCTGGGAGCTTTGCCTATCTTATGGATTCATTCTCTTCTTTTCATAGTTACCAAGGGATATTTCATTTCAAGGATATAAACTATTTCATTTTGCTGGATCTTAGGTTATAGGATGTGCATTTGTTTATGGTCCTTCTTTGCACTGAATATCACCACTAGTCTACTACCTGATAGACAATTTTGCTTTCATCCTGGTCTTCTTGTTTTGGTAATTGAAGTTGAAGTTAGCAACGCCTTGGAATTTTAACAAAATGCAACCAAGTGATGTGCATTGAGAAGTTTTCCATCAATGTGCAGAAAAAGGAAGAACTTCTTTACTGGTCACAACTTATATTTTATATTTCTTTGCATATATGCCTCATTTTTTTATACAGTTCAGCTTAACAGTAATTCTACTGCATGGACCATGGCATCATTTACATAAATTATCATTCAGATGTTATGATTTTGTTTCAGGTCTTCCATAAACACACTCCATTGCTATCATATTTCTCTTTATGTTGTCCACTTACTTGAATGAGAATAATTTCCTTCAAATGACACTATTTCTTTGATTTTCTCTCTTATCTGTCTCATTCTTACTTCACCTTATTATCATCATTTCTACCAAACTAAAACTACATTTGCATTTAATTGTTAAAATCCCAACAGTCTACAAGGCTTAGGATTTATTTTTTAGATGCTTTGTCAACAATTCTTCAACTTGCAAGTTATTACTTGAAATAGAAAATTCTTTAATTGCTGACTACATTCTCAAATTGTAGATGTTTCAAATTAGGTGACTAATGGGAATTAAAAGGTCATCCCTATAAGCTTTATATATCATTCCTACTAGAAATGAAGCTGGAGGTAGTAATGTGTCTCCATATTTTAATAGACAATTATTTCTGGTCTGTTCTTTAGATATATTTTACTGTTGGCTATTTATACTAATTTATATGGCTTGGGAAGGTTTGCTCTCATAGTGTCTTCAAAATAGATAAATCCTAACCTTAAGAATAGGAAATTATGGGTAGGTGGGTATTTATTTTAAAACAGTAAAATTTCTCTTTTCTCTTTTTATTCTATAAATAAAATTAGAATATATATTTTTAGTGGATGGTGGATAGTTATTTTTAAATTTTAACTTCTCTTTGCTCTTTATATTATCTAAACGAGAATAAAATTATATAATTAAGCAATTACTATTATCTTGAAAAACAGAAGTGGGTTAACAAGCACGTAAGTAGGTGTCAAGACACTACTAGTAAATAATATGTTGCAGAACATACTATCCTGAATATGGAGCTCACCCTTTAGATTTAAAGAGGGAAGAGCAAATACTATTCATTACAAATAAATAATACGGTTTCTACTCATGGAATCTGATGTTTGCATTGTTGGGTTCTCTGAATCAGGTCAAGTATCTCTTACCTGATTTCCTCTTATCTTTTAAAGAGTCTATATATTGGCATTCGCCAATAATTTTTGACTTGTTGGTCAATCTAGATAGCTTGATTATTTATATTTCTGTATTTTATATACTGTGTAATCTTTAGTTATGAGTTATCGGGACTCATTGTTGAACCTACTATCTGCCTTGAAGGTTTGTTGTTGCCGTTAATTAGTTATGACTAGTTATATTAGAACTCAGTTCAGATTTATGAAACAAGACAATAAAGGATTGAGGACATGAGATATTTGTTGTTTGAATTTTTTTTCTAAATAAAGATTAAAATTTTCAAGTATATTACTGCCTTTTGCTTTCTTTTGTCTCACCTCTTTTTTACTTTTCTGCTTTGCTCCTAATAACTTGGATGACTGATGGGGAGTCTTACATTTGTACAGAAATGTGACACGGGGAGGATTAACACGCAGCACCCAATGACAATAAGTCTATTGCAGTGGCACTACGGAGTGAACTTTCATAGCATCATTCTTCTGCCCTTCTGTGTTTATTTTTATTTTGACTTTTTTTTTTCTTTCCAATTGATTATAAGATTGCAACTGGCATGCCGATGACCATTGTTGCTGATATTGGCCATGGATCGAGGATAAGAAAAGAATTTAAGGAATCGGTATGCATCTGACCTAGACTGTTGTATTCTCTGCTTAGAGAGATCGGCTAAGAAGGCAGGCAAAGGAAGACAATTAACTTGGAACTAACCTTCAGCTTTTCTTTGAGTGGTTGTGTGTTTGTATAGGTAGCGTTATCCCTCCTTTTCTCCTTTTTGCAGTTGATATTTGTAATACGCAGATAGTGTGATTGTGTTGGTTCAGATTTGTTAATATCTTTGTAATCAGATCAATATCTAAGCTTATTTGGTTGTGTTATACGTTCATAGTTTCAAGTTGATTTTAAGTTTGTGTGAAGCACGAAGTGCTGCCTTTCAATATATTTCTCCGTTGTCAATGAACCTTAGCTCAGTTGTCACCCGATGCTGCTTGTGTGCAAGGGGGGACGAGTTTGATTCCCATCCAATGCCACTCCCCTTGGATGGACCTCATATTTCTAGCCGTTGGATGTGTATAATTTTAGATGAATGGTATAGATTTGGTAATTGGTACCTGCTGTGTAGGATAAAAGTTGGAAAGTTTTGTTTTTAATAAATAGATATTACCAATTTACAGCTTCAGGAGATCATAAATGAAGTTGAGCTACACAGTATCTAAATATATATTACCACTTAAGCTTTTATTTACGTGTAATTAATAATGTTTTAAACAAATTAAAAAAGGTTTGAATGGAATATACTCTGGCCATCAACACACTACGACAGTAGGACCAAATTCATCGATGGCAAGCGTTTCCAGTTCCACTCTCACGTGATGAAGAGCAAGACTAAGGTTATTCCCATCTTTTCTCTTTCGCGGCTCATTTAAGTCTTAACCCAGGTGCCAAGTGAAAAGTGATAGCAGCACTGCAGAAGCAAAGTAAATGAAAGAATAACTTAGCATTGGTCCACACCATGCTTCCTCCACTATCAACCACCTATTTCCGCCTCACGTTACACAGGTCCAGCCAAACGAATCCAACGCACAGTAAGCTACTCCATCCTGCTTTCAGAGCTCGAAAAACAGGCGTAAAGATCACATTTTGGAAACTACCTGAGCCCAAAAAATCACATTTGGGCAAAATGTCTTTATTGCAAAAATGTTTTTCCAAAGGACTTATTAGCAAAACTAAACATTGGTCAGGTTTTTCTTTAAAATTGAAAACCTCCTAAAGCCGGTTTTTCAACGGGTCCATTCATGGACCAAACTAATATGGTCTATTGTAAATAGCACCCTCCCCCTTCATCCTGGGGCCCTTTGTAGGGCATCCTAGTCTCCACTCTAGTGGTGGGGCCTCCCCTAGGCCTATGGGACCTAGTACCAAAAAAAAAAAAATTCTCCATTGTTGAAAGTTTGAGAATAATATTCTAAGCAATTGTACCACCTCTTGTTGAGAACTTATAATTATCAACAAAGGTGAAGCATAAGCATAATATTATTTTTCTTCATAATTAGATATTTTTAACTTAAATTTTTTTAGTTAAATCCGTGTGAATATAAGTCATCATAACCTTGCTTAAAGGTGCTTATGTAGCAAAAAATGAGCCATAATATTCTGGCTTAAAGGTGTACTATTGCCTTTCTAGAGTAGTACGGACCTTTAATATAAATAAATGCGAAATGATTTAATTTTTAAATTTATACTGATTTTATTGCTTTTGATTTAAATTTTTTATCAAATATGATAATTTTTTATTAAGATTTGATTTGATTTTAAATAAATAAATTATTTTATTTTTATTAATTTTTTATTTTACTTCTTCTAAAGGAAAAATATAAAATAATCAAATTAAATCTATTTTTACTGAATTTTAAATATAAAATTAATTCAAATCTTAATTTTTATAATGACTTTTAAATAGAAAATTTAATTTCTAAATTAAATTAAATTATTTTTAATTTTAATTTATTCTAAACACAACAATCAACTTATTTATGATGCTTAAAGAATTACTGTATCTTGCTAACACTTTGTGGCATCTAGCTCCCAAAGTCATCTCAAGCACCAAGAAACTCTCCAAAGTTTAGCTATTGGAGCGCTGCAAGTTTCAATAGTTGTTGGATTGTAGCATGTTTAAATTATTTAATAATCGATTATGATAAATATATACATATACATATACATACATACATATATATATATATATATATATATATATATATATATATATATATTTATGAAGTAAAGACCCTAAACTAGAATACCATGGGAAATAGTATATATCCTACATCAATATCGATCTACAACCTTATAAGGGTATGCTAAAACATATAAGGATATGCATCAATATTAATTTCATATTTAAAGATGGTAACTGAAAAGTACTTTTGAGATATGTTTTGAGTTCTAAAAAATTTATTTTTATGTAGTAAAATTGTGTTGCAAGCTAGTAAAATATAATAAAAAAAGGATTATAATCAAAAGGATTATTATAATCATAATGCTAGAAAAAAATAAAAGAGCTTTTCAAAATAAGCTATTTTTTAGAATAGGAAAATAATCTATTATTATAATGAACTTTTATCTACTTATTCCAAATATCTCTATTAATTCCAAGAAGCTTTTATCTCAGAAAAAAGAAGCAGATGTAATTGCCTAAAACCAATAATTCCCAAACACCCTTTAATTCTGTTTTAAAATAGCATTCTACATTTTTCTTGTTTAGCATTGGGTTCACATAATTTTAATATGTTTAATTTTGTCACTTTCATTAATAGGAGTTACATGTTGGTCCAAGTCCACTCTGGGGGTGGAGTGGAGTGGAGTTGGATTGGAGTGGAGTGGACGAGTGTCAATTAACTAGTTTGTTTGGTAAAGTCAAATTTTTCTACCTCAATTAAAATTAGCCTAGTTATTTAACGTTGGTGTGTTTGCATATTAATATTAATAATTAGTGATCATTAAAATAAAAAGAGTTAGTGTGTTGAAAATTGTTTTACTATTGATATGTTAACTAACGAAATAAAACTGTATTTCTACATCAATGTGTTTTTTAATCTAATATTTCTACACCAATGTTGAAAATTGTATTTCTATTCATATGTTATTTAATGAAATAAAATTGAAGATAATATCTTACAATTTTATTTTATGTTGAAATAAAAAATTTAAATAATTGGCATATTCAATTTGTAAATGAATATAACTGATTGCTAGATATTTACAAGGTTGGTAAAATATATAAAATATCAAGATATTTATAAGGTTGTAAAATATCTATAACATACATTTAGGATATTTATAAGCAGATATCTAAATATTCTTTTAGAGTTTAATTGTTCTATTCAAGGATCAATATTATTCTTGAACCCTTATAATCTAAGAAGCATGGATAGGATACATCAAAATATTTGTCATATCAATATTAGATACATGTTGGTATTGGATCCTAAAACATTATCATATTTTGGTAACCTACATTTTTAAAAAAAAATGTGAATAAATCTTTTTAATTTTAATAAATTAGACTTGAATTCATAACTTCATTTTTTTGGCATATATTTAGTTTAAAAGTAACACAGTCAAATAAAAAAATGTTTATATATATATATATATATATATATATATATAAGGGATTGTTAACCTCCACAACTTCATGTAGATGTTAGCAACCTACACTTTTTTCTTGGAGAAAAAGACCAATATTTTCCTTTATAAAATAACTTAATCTTAAGAGTGTTTTAGTGACTTAGAGTTATCAAAATTAATGAAAAAAGAGAATACTAACACATATCATCTTCTCATTAAATAAAAACAAAAAATTTAATTATTTTATAAAAAAATTACACATAAAAAATTTATAATTTTTTTGGTACATAAATCAAAGTTCAGGTTAAAAAGTTTACAATCCCAACTTTGATTAATTTTTTTTTCAAAATCAAACCCGTTACAACAATTAAAATATCAAATTAAAAAAATTAATAAATAAACTAAGTTGAAGTTTAAAAAGTTAAAAAGACAAATTTTAAAAATAAATGACTGGTTAAAAATTTAAATTATAAAATAAATTTATTAAAAATTGGTTAAAAAAACCTAAGTCAAGTTGTGAATCCAATTTGGTAAAATAGTATTATAATTTGGATTATAAAATGAAGAAAAAAAATAAAGTTGAGGACTTGAACCCTGACTTCATAAAATATATTACTACTCCTAGTTCAAATTCTAAAAATAAGAAATTTTTAGAAATGGTTAATTTTTTTTTTAAAAAAGGTTGTGTACCCTTACTTGTTAAATAATTAAATTTGTTTTTTTTTCTTTTTTATTTAATGAGAAGATACAAATTCTCTCTCATCATTAAAACCTACGTTAGTATTTTCTTTCTTCATTAATTTTGATAACCCTAAATTTAACAATCTCCATCTCTATATATGTAACCAGCTCACGAGTTATAATATGTCGAGCAATAGAAAACTTAAGCCCAGCTCGTTTAACAAATGAGCCAAAATGTTTAGCTTATTAAGTTGTTAACAAATTGAGATAAGAGTAAGTTTACGAATTGACTTGACTCATTGCTAGCCCTAAGTATCATATTAGAGGTGGGTGATGGGAGGAGTAAGTTCACGAGTTGGCTCAGTATGCGACGAGCTAAAGACAAATAGGGCGCGTCCGATTGAGTCACATTTTAAATGAGTTAGCAAAATAGTGGCTCGTGTCCGCACTAGTTTAGCCCACAGATTTGTGAGCCAGTCTGTTGGCCCACTTCTTATTTTGTTTTTTTTCTTTGCTTTTATTTTACTTTTTTTTATACTTTGCTTTTGGATGTTATTTAAATATTTGATCCATTAGAGTCAGTTTAGCTTGAGAGAAATTTTTTTAATCATTGAATAAGAGAATTAATTGGAAAAATGTTAAAATAAATATTTAGTGGGTTGGCCTGTAGGTTAGCAGGTCACAACCATTTAACAATCCACAAGTTAAAAGCAAGTGTGTTCATAGTTTGATTTATATCAGTTTTGAGTAAAAAAACTAATTAATTTGAACAATTTTATTTACATTGATTTGAATTGGATTGATTGCATTATGAAAACCAATCTAATCTAAACCGATTTAGTTTGATCGATTTTTTACTAAAATTATTTTAAGCCTAAAATATTGTGAGTTAAAAATAATTTAGCCTATTAAAAATAAAAAAATAAAGGAGTGAAAAATAAAAAATAACTCATTTTGCATATTTAAAATAATATTTAATCATATAAAGTGAGAGAAGTGTGCTAGAAATCGGGGTTATTAAACAAGTAAAAAACTAAAAATATAAGCTTAATAACAAATAAATATATTATATAATTTTAATCGATTTGAATTAAATTTGATCAATTTTGAAAATCAAAACTGAAAATTAATCTAATCCAATCAGTTTTCAAAAAATAAAATAAAAAAGAACCAAATTTATTCAATTTTTTAATTCGATTTTTAATTTGGTTTTCAATTTGGATTAGATTTGAACATTCTTATTTAAAAGAATCAAGCTAGTAAGCTAGTAAGCTAGTAAGCTTTTATTTAAATGAGTCTGTAAAATGTCTATCTTAACCTATGTGAATTGCGAGTTAAATTAATGCATGATAAATTATGATTAGGTATGATTTTGATAATTTAAGATTTTATAGATAATTATATTATTTAAGAATTTTTTTCTTTTCATAATTTTAAATATTTTATCTATTTTTTAATTAGAATTTCAGTTTTAATGAGATTATATTCAAATCCCAAATTTTATCATTAACCAATAGTATTTGATTTTGTATTTTGTTTGTTTTATTTAAAAGTTATAAACACTTCTCCTAGTAACACTTTAGAAGATGACAATTATTGATTATTGAATTCAGTTTGAAATATAATTATGTTTTTAGAGCGAATCTCTTAACACCGAGTGCCTAACTGCCTTTATCATTTGATTCTATATCAATTTTGTATTAGATCCTTGTTGATCTCCATACTTTTGTGTTGTTTGAGAGCATCGATTTTTCTCAGCTAAAATTATTCCGCTGCCTATTATTCATTAGATCTCCACAAAACTCTCTTGAAACTGTTAGAAAGTTGTCGAAATTTAGGTTTCTTTTGTTGATAAATGCACAATTGTACGACAACATCATAACACTATTATCTGAACCTTATTTTGAATCATGACCACCTCCATTAGAATCGTAAAAAGACTTTTATAATATAAAAATAAAATCGAGATACATATATATCTAAATATATATTAAATTAAAAGTATTATATATATATATATACATATGTATATATATATATATATATATATATATATATATATATATATATATATCGAGCAGTTCACGAGCTACTAAGTCGAGCATAACAAAGTTCAAACTCGACTCATTTAATAAGTAAGTTTAAATTCTCATCTCAAGCTCAGTTCATTAGCTCATTGATAACTCCTTGAAATGTAGTTATTCCTGCCCCTATATGTGTGTTTTATAATTGCTTAGTCCTTGTTTTGAGGCATGAATGAAAGACTTTGGCTTTATTTTCATTCAATTTCATGATTGATGTTTTCCGTTCTGCTTTTGAGAAAATCTTTCCAATTCATTGATGAATTGAGTAGATTGTGCACATATGTTTAACTGGGTGAAATCTTAAATGTAGATGAGCTCAAAATGGATAATTTGATGCAAGTAAAGGCCCAGCATAGGGTGGAAAAGTCTATGGAGCATCTCAGCATGGAGGGCCGCGGCGCACACATATGAGGGCCGCGACGCTTGGTGCATCAGCAGCATTCTAGTACTTCAACCCGAGGCTTCAGGGCCGCGGCCCCAGTGACCTAATTGAGGAGGGCCGCGGCGTGCAAAGATGAAGGCCGCGGCGCGCAGAAGTTAATTTTGTTTATAAATACTATTCTATTAGTTTTTCTAGGGAGATTACTTAGAAATAGATTTCAGCTGCTAGGGTTACAATTTTGGGGTAGAAAAGAAGTAGAAATAGCCAAGATTGAAAGCCTTCTTCACCTTGGTGGAGGATTGAAGCTTGAAGGATCATCTCCCTAAGCTTTGTTCTTCCTTTTTCTTCTCCTTTCTTATCTCTATCTCCATGACTATGATTATCCTTGTTGTATTTTCGTTTGTCATGGCTGGCTAGGCTGTTATAGGGTTTTTCTTTGGATCTTCCTATGGATGTTGATTAAACTTGTAATCCTTTGAGTTATATACATGATTTGGCTTTTGTTCAGTTATATTGTACTTAATGCTTTGATAGTCTGATCAATTTTCAATTGATTTGTTTAAATCTAATGAACCTAAACATAGGAATTTGAGTTTAAGATCATGTGTATGATTGATGCATGTTCTATTTCATTCAATTGGGTTGGATGCAATGATTCGTTAATAGGATAGAAATATGCCTATTGACTATGCATAGTAATTAGTTGGGAATAGATCTTAATGAATGGATTTACTCTAGTTCTCATGGAAACATAGTGAATTAGGTAATGGAAGCGGGGTTAATTGACCTAAACATAGGCTTTTAACTAATTGTGATTCCCAAGCTAACCTAGCCATTTCATTTATATTGCTCGTAAGGATTACTTGTTAACAATTAAAATAAGAGTGAAAAAGGAATCCCAATTCTTGAAATATCAACTCTCACATCAATTTAATAGTTTTTAAGTTCTTATAAGTAACAAATACATGAATACTCCAATTTATAAGTCCTTGAATAGGCGTACTTGAATTATTGGTTTATACTTAGCACTTAATTTAACGGTTTTTCCTCGTGGGAACAATATCTGACTCCTAACTAAACTACAAGTGCGACTCGTGTACTTGCGGTAAGCAAAGAACGAACAAGTTTTTGGCGTTGTTACCGGGGAATCGACTGTTTAAATTTAGATTAGCTAATATAAATAACGAATTTAAGTATCTCTAGTTCAAGTTTATTTTGTTCATATTAATTAATTTTTTTTAATCTTAATTGTTTCAGGAAATTCATTAAAAGATGGCAGAAGATAATGTCACGCTTCAGTTGGAGGACGATAGTCGCTCCAGACCATTGAGGGAGTTTGCTACTCATCAAATGGATAATTTACAATGCAGCATTAGACGTCCTGCCATCCAGGCAAATACTTTTGAGATAAAGCCGGTCATAATCCAAATGATTCAAACTTCTGTATAGTTTGGCGGCTTATCCAAAGAAGACCCAAATACGCATCTTTCAAACTTTTTGGAGATTTGCGACACGTTCAAGCATAATGACGTTTCTGATGATGCCATTCGCTTACGGCTCTTCCCTTTCTCACTAAGAGATAGAGCCAAAAGTTGGTTACATTCTCTTCCAGCATGATCCATTACAACTTGGGCGGAGGTTTGTACCAAGTTCATGAGCAAATATTTCTCCCCTGCTAAGACTGCAGAAATGGTGAATGATATCACCTCATTCAGCTAGACTGAACCCGAATCCCTGCATGAAGCTTGGAAAAGATATAAAGATCTTTTAAGAAGGTGCCCACATCATGAGATACCTCTTTGGCACCAGATTTATTCTTTCCACAAGGGTTTGTTACATCATCACTGTCCAATAGTAGATGCTGCAGCCGGTGGTTCCTTGTTGAGTAAATCTTTTGATGATGCCTTTGAGCTTTTGGAGGAATTGGCGGCCAATAGCTATCAATGGCAGTCTCCAAGAAGTAACCCAAGAAGAGCAGTAAGAGTGCATGATGTTGATGCCATCACATCACTTTCCACTCAGGTTGCATTAATTGCTAATAAATTGGATAGTTTGGGGGCAAGCCCACATCAAAGCCTTTTTTGTTCTATGTGACCAATGCGGGGACAATTATGCAACCGATAGATGCACTTTCATTTCGGAATCTGCTCAATATGTTAGCAACTATCGGCCACCCCAGAACAACCCTTATGCAAATCAATATAATCCAAGATGGAGGAACCATCCTAATTTCTCCTGGAGAGACAACCAAGGACCTTCTTCCTCCTCCAATACTCCTAGAAATGAACATCAGTATAACCTTCCTGGGTTCCCAACTCAACAGAGACAACCAATGCAAGAAAGGAAGCCTGCTTTGGAGGATATGTTCATGCAGCTGATGGCCAAGAATGATGCTTTCATCACTAAGACCGACTCCCACATGGCAAGGACAGATGTTCACTTAGCAAAGAATGATTCCATTATTCAAAGCCAAACGGCTTCAATGCGAGCATTGGAAACTCAAGTGGGACAGTTGGCGAATGCGATTAACAACAGACCCTCAGGCACCTTTCCAAGCAACACAGTTAATAATCCAAAGGGTGCCTCGAATGAGCACTGTAAGGTCATATCACTGAGGAGTGGCAAAGACATAAAGGGTAATCCAAAGACAAAATTGTTGGAAGATGAAGTAGCCGAGAAGTAAGACCAAGGCGAAATAGACCACAAGGTGGTGGAGGACAAAAAAGCTGAGGAAAGTGAAAAGGATGAAGGTATAGTCCAAAGGAAGCCTGAGGGCAAGAAAGTGGAGAATAGACCTTATGTACATCCTCTACCTTTTCCTAGTAGGCAAATCAAGCATAAGATGGATGAGCAGTTTAAGAAATTCTTGGAAGTTTTCAAGAAATTGCATATCAACATCCCTTTTGCTGAAGCCTTGGAACAGATGCCTAGCTACGTTAAATTCATGAAGGATATATTGTTTAAGAAACGTAGGCTGGGTGAGTTTGAAACAAAGGGCATTATCTCGAGGAATGCAAAGGCCGTTTTGCAACGTGCTTCCCCAAAGCTGAAAGATCCGGGAAACTTTACTATCCCTTGTGCCATAGGAGAGAATTTCCTGGGCCAAGCATTATGTGATATGGGGATAAGCATTAATCTCATGCCCCTGTCCATATTCCAGAGGTTAGGTTTGGGGGTATGCAAGCCCACATCCGTAACCCTCCAGCTCGCCGATCGTTCTTATACGTATCCAAGGAGAATAGTGGAAGATGTCCTGGTTAAAGTGGACAAATTCATATTCCCTGCGGACTTTGTGATTCTGGATATGGAAGAAGATCATAGGGTCCCATTGATCCTAGGCAGGCTGTTCCTAGCTACAGGGAGAACGCTCATTGATGTACAAAAAGGTGAACTAACAATGAGAGTTCAAGATCAAGAGGTAACCTTCAATATATTCAAAGCAATTAAGTTTCCTCAAGATCAGGAAGAGTGTTCTTATGTCGGGATATTGGATAACATCATTCATGACTCATTCCAAGCCAATGTCCAAGAAGACTCCCTTGCTGCGGCGTTGGCTTCATCAACTGGTAATAACGAAGAGTTTAAGGACGATGTGTCAAATTTTATTAAGCACCTAGAGGCAGTCCCTAGGCAATATCAACCACCCAGGTTTAAAACCTTGGAGTCCGAAGCAAGTAAGGAGGCATCTAAGCCTTCCATTGAGGAACCTTCGAGGCTTGAATTGAAGCATCTGCCCAATCATCTGTAGTATGCATATTTAGGAGCAACCTCCACTCTCCCAATAATTATATCATCATCCCTTTCAGACGATCAAATGGATAAACTTCTCCGTGTGCTGAGGCAATATAAACATGTTATTGGATGAACTATTACTGATATACAAGGCATTAGCCCTTCTATCTGTATGCACAAGATTCTGTTAGAGAATAATCAAAATAGAGTTGTGGAACATCAAAGGAGGCTCAATCCAATTATGAAAGAAGTGGTGATGAAGGAAATGATCAAGTGACTAGATGCAGGTATAATATATCCTATTTCTGACAGCCCTTGGGTCTCACCGATTCAATGCGTTCCCAAGAAAGGTGGCATGACGGTAGTCACCAATGAAAACAATGAGTTGATTCCCTCTCGTAAAGTCACAGGCTGCAGGATATGCATGGACTACCACAAGCTAAACAAGGCCACTAGGAAGGACCATTTTTCGCTTCCGTTCATAGACCAGATGTTGGATAGGCTAGCAGGAAAGACTTATTACTGCTTCTTGGATGGTTATTCTGGATATAACCAAATTGTCATAGCGCCTGAGGACCAAGAGAAGATAACTTTTAATTGTCCCTATGGTACATTTGCGTTTCTTAGGATGCCGTTCGGGTTATACAATGCTCCTGCAACCTTTCAATGTTGCATGATGGCCATTTTTGCTGACATGATAGAGGATGGTTTGGAAGTGTTTATGGATGACTTTTCAGTGTTTGGGGATGATTACAATAGCTGTTTGCAAACTCTATCATTCGTGCTGAAGAGGTGTGAAGAAACCAACCTCATCCTGAACTGGGAAAAATGTCACTTTATGATCCAAGAAGGAATAGTCCTTGGCCATAAGGTTTCTATTAGAGGGATAGAGGTGGATAAGGCGAAGATTGAGGTAATAGATAAGCTTCCTCCACCTAATGCAGTGAAAGGAATCCGCAGTTTTCTTGGCCATGCGGGTTTCTATCGGAGGTTCATTAAGGATTTTTTGAAGATAGCCAAGCCTCTTTACAACCTTCTGGAGAAAGACATCCAGTTTACTTTTGATGATTCATGTCAGGTTGCATTTGAGGAGTTGAAGAAGAGACTGGTCTCAGCACTAGTAATTATTACTCCAGATTGGCAACTACCTTTTGAGCTTATGTGCGACGCCAGTGATTATGTTGTGGGTGCAGTGTTGGGACAGAGAAGGGATAAGGTGTTCTTCTCCATATATTATACGAGCAAGACACTTAACGATACCCAACTGAACTACACAACAACAGAGAAAGAGCTACTGGTAGTTGTGTTTGCGTTTGACAAGTTCAGAGCTTATTTGGTAGGGACCAAAGTGATAGTGTATACAGATCACTCTGCCATAAAGTATTTAGTAAGTAAGAAAGATGCAAAACCTCGATTGATTAGATGAGTTTTGCTTCTACAAGAGTTTGATCTGGAGATTAGGGATAAGAAAGGTGCGGAAAATCAAGTGGCAGACCACTTTTCGAGACTTGAGAATGAAGAAACTCAAGTTGAACCGATTATAATCAGGGAAATATTTTCGGATGAGCAGCTGTTTGTAGCCACCACTAAATCTTGTCCATGGTATGCAGACATGGTGAATTATATTGTAAGTGGTGTGCTGCCTCTTAATTTAACCTCTCATCAGAAGAAGAAATTCTTGTACGATGTTAGGCACTACATTTGGGATGAGCTATTTTTGTTTAAGCGGTGCTCTGACCAGATGTTGAGGAGATGTGTACCCATAGAGGAAGTGGAGCAAATCCTGAACGAATGTCATGCTTCTCCATATGGTGGACATTACAGTTATGCCAGGACGACAGCGAAGGTGCTCCAATCTGGCTTTTATTGGCCAATGATATTTAAGGATGCAAATTCGCATGTGCAACGATGTGATCGGGACGACAGCGAAGGTGCTCCAATCTGGCTTTTATTAAGGATGCCTCTTAACTTCATTTTCGAAGTTGAGATCTTTGATGTATGGGGCATTGACTTCATGGGCCCCTTTATTCCCTCCTTTGGGAATCAATACATACTTGTGGCTGTGGACTACGTGTCCAAATGGGTGGAGGCATACGCATTTCCTACCAATGATTCAAATGTAGTAATTGGCTTTATGAAGAAGCAAATCTTCACCAAGTTTGGAACACCTAGGGCCATCATCAGTGACGAAGGGTCATATTTTTGTAACAAGTACTTTGAAGCCCTCTTAGTCAAGTATGGTGTGAAGCATTGGGTCGCCACTCCCTATCACCTACAGACAAGTGGGCAAGCAGAAGTCTCTAACCACGAAATAAAGCGGATCTTAGAGAAGACAGTGTGTCCAACCAGAAAGGATTGGTCAAGGAAGTTAGATGACGCACTGTGGGCTTATAGGACTGCTTATAAGGGCCCTATTGGGATGTCTCTGTATAAGATGGTATTTGAGAAAACATGCCACCTACCGGTTGAGCTTGAGCATAGTGCTTATTGGGCAATAAAACGGCTCAACTTTAATTTACAAGCTGCCGGTGAGAATAGACTTTTGCAACTCAATGAACTAGACGAATTTAGGCTGCAAGCCTATGAGAATGCAAAAGTATACAAGGAGAATGTCAAATATTGGCATGACAAGAAAATAGTTCAGAAAAGATTTACTGAAGGCCAGCAAGTTCTCCTTTATAATTCCAGGCTTAAGCTATTCCCTGGAAAGCTTAAATCAAGGTGGTCGAGACCCTTTGTGGTGATAAAGGTGTTTCCCCATGGAGCAGTGGAAGTAGCCCCACTGGATAGATCAACAAGCTTTAAGGTTAACGGCCAGCGCCTAAAACCTTATTTTGGAGGAGAAATTGACAGGGAGAAGTCCTCCCTCACATTATCAGCTCCAGCTTTAGTTCACCAAAGTCTTGCCGGGACTATAAATTAGGCCCTTCTTAGGAGGGAACCCAAGAGTTTGTTTCTTTACCTTTAAGTTTTTAAATAGCTTAATAAGTAGATTTAACATTTCCAGTATGTTTTTGTGGTCCATTTTGTAAATAAATACTTTGGACAAGTTTTATAAGTGTGGAAGGCTTAAAAGAGGCAATAATTGGCCAGAAATAAAGTCTGCTACAGAATTCTACAGTCAGACTTTATGCGTCGCGGCCCCTACAAGGCTGCGCCGCGGCTCTCTGGGTATTCCAGGCCAAAAACCAGGGGCCTCAGGGCCGCGGCCCTAATAACTTAGAGGCCGCGGCCCCACAAGACGGTCGTGGCCCTTACTTATGACCGCCGCGGCCCTAAAAAAAAACCCTAGAGTGAAACGCGCGTTTCACTCTGATGCACGCCGCGGCCGTGACGCCATGGGGGCCGCGGCGCTCAGCGGCGAGCAGTGTTAAATCAGCCTCCCCTCCTATTTCTGTCACTTTCCCTTTCCCTCTCTTGGTTTCTCTCTTCTCCCTTCCCATTTCTCTTCCTCTCCCGGTGGATTTTAGGCTCCATTGCATCCCCATTCTCATTTTCTCCACGAGGTAACAAGATTTAACCCTTTTTACCGTTTGTTTTTATGCATTTTCTTCCATTTCTGTATATTTCTTAGTTGTAGGAGCTAGATTTTAGTTAATAAGTAAGTAATCTTGTATAATGTAGGTTGTTTGTTTAGTATTATTTGTTGTATGTTGATATTTAAGCTGTTTGGGGTAGCCATGGAACAAGGCAGCCATTTCTGCGCTTCTGGGCTTGCGCGTCGCTGCCGTGACCTTTGGGGGCCGCGACCCTCCCACTAAGAATACCCAGAAATGATTCTTTCCACTTTTTAGTTGTGTTAGGTGGTCCTATTAGCTTCATTACTGCCTTATTCATATGTTGTTACCCTGTTCTGTGTTTTACCTTCCTTTATCTTTTCTATTTTCTAATTTTGGGCATTCTTTTTGCAAAATTAGGTACTCTGTAAGCTCCATTATGACTTCCAGACGCAGAGCTTCCAGCAGTCGAGCACAAAGGGAACCTTCGCCTCCTGTGTTTGATAGGCGAAGGTTTATTTCAGCTAAGGCAGCTGAGCGTTATAGCATCCTGGTTAAAAAACCAATTATTCCTGAGCGCGGCTTCGATTTTACTCAGGGTATCCACCGTGATATCCAAGACCTCATCACTCACCATCACTGGCAGAGGTTCACTGTTCATCTGGAGGCTGCAATTCTTCCAGTTGTTCGCGAATTCTATGCGAATGCTGCTTTCTTGGCTAGCCACACTACCGCGCGGGTGCGCATTTGCACTGTCTCTTACTCCCCTGATGATATCAGGCGCATTCTGGAGTTGGACCCGGCACCTGAGATTTGTGATTATGAGCAGTTTATGCGATGGGAGCCGGAGAAGGGGATTGACCTCACAGTTGTAGTCCTGAGCCTCTCCTGGTACCATGGACTTTGACTGTGGATACTCAGCGCCCTCGTTTCTTTCCTAGGCGTTGCTTGACTCCTGAGCCCAAGGTGTGGTATCATTTTATCTCGCACCGCCTCACTCCATCTGGGAACATGTCCCAGGTTACTCGAGACCGAGCGATCCTTCTATATGCTATCCTCGAGCGCCACCACATTGATGTGGCTCAGGTCATCCATTCCCGGATTCGGAGAGCAATTGAGGAGGCCTGGACTTTGTACTTCCCTTCCCTCATTCAGGAGCTTTGCCGGGCGACACATGTTACTTGGGAGACTCATGAGGAGCTATCTGAAGTGAAACAGCCCATCACTGACTCCATCATTGAGCGGTTAGGAGGACCTCCTGCTCCTGCTCCAGCTGCTGCTCCTGCGCCTCCGCGACCTCGGCGACAGCGATAGCCTCATGAGGCGTCTAGTTCCGCTCCTGTCCCAGATGTTTCATGGCACGCCTCTGTTGATGCCCAGCTTACTTATATTATTCAGACCCTGAGGTGGATGGCTCAGCAGTCCGGCTTCCCCATAGATCACTACCCTGTGCCCCAATTCCCACCCGTGGCAGTGGCTGGCCCATCTCGTCCGCCGCAGGATTCGAATCATGATGAGGATGCTGAGGAGACAACTTCTTCTGATGAGGATCTTATCTGATGCACACAAGACATGTTTCCTTTTATTTTTTGTTGACACTTGCTCATACTATGTACAGTGAGGACACTGTTTCCCTCAGGTTTGGGGAAGTGTCTATAACTGCTTTTGATTTTTAATTATATAACTGATTACAACTGCTTGTTCATACATGCTAATCATAGAGCAGATAATTTTTTTGGTATATATGAAGTGCACATGATAATTTTTTTTGATACATTGTGCACAACATAGGTTTTGCTTGATTGTTTAGATGAAATTAATATCTTGCGCAAATGACTAGTGTGGTAATGATTGTCCGATGATATGAATGTTTGCAATTTGCCACTTTTAGTGAAACCTTGTGCGATTTTGAAGTATGAGAATCATTGTTTGTCTCTTCATATGCATGGTTTTGTTTCCCACTTGTATGCTTGTGTAGCTTAAAAATTAGTTGTATGCATGTTTAGAATATGTTTATGGGAAGTACTTGTATAGATTTCGTTTTTCTGTAATATTGTTTTGAAACTCTCTTGAAGCGAAATATTAGATTATGCATGATTGAGGAAATGATAAGGACATTGTTTGGACCGATTGAGTCTTAAAAAGCTTACCTTGACATGATCATATCCTTAGGTCCCCCTTTGAAGCTATATATATGTTGCCCTTATTTCTTTTATCACCTACATATACTATACCATGTAACCATTCTTGATGCATGTGAAAACATCGCATTTATTATCTTACCATCATTGTTGGTTGAGTTTATACCATATGATTTCTTGTTGTGAGTTCGGTAATTAGGGGTATTGTATAAATTAAGTTCAATAATGAACCTGGAAGAACCATATGCAAAAAGAAAAACATTGCTTTGCTCAATATATAAAAAAGAAAAAAGAAGAGAGACAAGCAAAGCAAAAGAAAAGAAAAAGAAAAGTTAACTACAAAAAGCATTGAATGGTTCTAAGGAGTTCTGATTTTGAATACCCTGATAGTTTTAATTGAGCTCATGTCTTGAAATTGTATGAGTATGATTCTCAATGTTTGTGTTAAATCCATTCCCCTTTGCTCTTCATCCCATAATTTCCGGCCTTACATTACAAGCTGTGAAAGACCCTTTTGATCCTCATTTGTGTATGATTTATATTAGTGGAGAGAGATTTTTATAGCAATATTGTGGATTTTGTGAATCATATGCCTGTATGCTTATAAACTTATCCGGATGTGTATGAACTGAAGAGTAGAAGTTTAGCTTGCATGCTTGTGGGAGATGTCATTTGTTGGATAAGAGACCTTGAATGTTATCATGCTAAAGATGTGCATGTGTGAGGTTGATTATGATGCATGAGCAATCTTTGAGGCCTATACAATCATTGAACACTAGATTAGGTTAAGTGAAAATGAAATTCATGATTAGATACTGGATGAATGCTGATAATAATTTGTTTTGCTCGAGAACTAGCAAAAATTTAGGTTTGGGGGTATGATAAATCCTTGAAATGTAGTTATTCCTGCTCCTATATGTGTATTTTATGATTGCTTAGTCCTTGTTTTGAGGCATGAATGGAAGACTTTGGCTTTATTTTTATTCAATTTCATGATTGATGTTTTCTATTCTGTTTTTGAGAAAATCTTTCCAATTCATTGATGAATTGAGTAGATTGTGCACATATGCTTAACTGGGTGAAATCTTAAATGCAGATGGGCTCAAAATGGATAATTTGATGCAAGTAAAGGCCCAGCATAGGATGGAAAAGCCTATGGAGCATCTCAGCATGGAGGGCCGCGGCGCACACACATGAGGGCCGCGGCGCTTGGTGCATCAGCAGCATTCCAGTACTTCAACCCGAGGCTTCAGGGCTGCGGCGCACATGTAATGAGGGCCGCAACCCTAGTGACCTAATTGAGGAGGGCCGCGGCGCGCAAAGATGAGGGCCACGGTGTGCAGAAGTTAATTTTGTCTATAAATACTGTTCTATTAGTTTTTCTGGGGAGATTACTTAGAAATAGATTTCAGCTGCTAGGGTTACGATTTTAAAGAAGCAGAAATAGCCAAAATTGAAAGCCTTCTTCACCTTGGTGGAGGATTGAAGCTTGAAGGATCATCTCCCTAAGTTTTGTTCTTCCTTTTTCTTCTCCTTTCTTATCTCTATCTCCATGACTATGATTATCCTTGTTGTATTTTCGTTTGTCATGGCTGGCTAGGCTGTTATAGGGTTTTTCTTTGGATCTTCCTATGGATGTTGATTAAACTTATAATCCTTTGAGTTATATACATGATTTGGATTTTGTTCAGTTATATTGTACTTAATGCTTTGATAGTCTGATCAACTTTCAATTGATTTGTTTAAATCTAATGAACCTAGACATAGGAATTTGGGTTTAAGATCATGTGTATGATTGATACATGTTCTATTTCATTCAATTGGGTTGGATGCGATGATTCGTTAATAGGATAGAAATATGCCTATTGACCATGCATAGTAATTAGTTGGGAATAGATCTTAATGAGTGGATTTACTCTAGTTCTCATGGAAACATAGTGAATTAAGTAATGGAAGCGGGGTTAATTGACCTAGACATAGGCTTTTAACTAATTGTGATTCCCAAGCTAACCTAGTCATTTCATTTATATTGCTCGTAAGGATTACTTGTTAACAATTAAAATAGGAAATGAAAAAGGAATCTCTATTCTTGAAATATCAACTCTCACATCAATTTAATAGTTTTTAAGTTCTTATAAGTAACAAATACATTAATACTCCAATTTATAAGTCCTTGAATAGGCGTACTTGAATTATTAGTTTATACTTAGCACTTAATTTAATGTTTTTTCCTCGTGGGAACGATATCTGACTCTTAGCTAAACTACAAGTGCGACCCGTGCACTTGCGGTAAGCAAAGAGCGAACACTCATCAGCTTAGCTCAGCTTATTGAGCTATTAACGAATCGAGTAGGGAGCTCACAAGCCAGCCTCATTTCTAACCCTGTTCACGAGCTCACGTGCCGCCTTGAGCCTCATCTTTTGGAGGATTACTAGCTTTCTAACTCTTAGGAGGAGAATCCTCTCCAATGGGGAGAATGATGCAAAATATTATGATTATTTATGATTTTGATAATTTAGAATTTTTCAAATAATTATGTTATTTAAGGATTTTATCTTTCCATAATTTTAATTATTTTATCTATTTTATTATTAAGATTTTAGTTTTAATGAGATTCTATCCAAATCTCAAATCTTATCGTTAACCAATAATATTTGATTTGTATTTGGATTAATTTTAAGTATTTTATCTATTTTATAATTAATCTTATCATTATCCAGTAGTATTTGATTTGTATTTGATTTATTTTGTTTGAAAGCTCCAAATATCCCTCTTATTAGTACTTTAGAAGACAATTGTTGATTATTGAATTTAGTTTGGAATATAATTCTGCTTTGAGATCGAATCTCTTGATACTAAATACCTTTGTTCTTTAGTTCTATATCATAAATGGACCACGACCCCAAAATCATGACCTATTTACCTAGCTATAACTCGGATTGCAAAGCCTGTATTTGCTTTATTCACTATAATTGTCATCATTTAAAACTTTAACCAATGAATGGAAATTTTAAAAAGAATATATTACACATAAGAAAGTTATCCGGGATCGGGTCATTAATTAAAAAAATCTTTCCAAATCCAAATTGGAGATTTAGTAGAAAGAGATTAAAAATTAATCATACTTGAGAGTGAAGTTTCATTGAGAACCAAAACTATCTATATAAAAGCACAGACACACTCCTAAATTTGTCTTGTTGTGTCCTCCTTGCATCATTGATCATGGGAAAGCAACCACGTTTGAAATTTCACAAAGAAAGGGTTTACGATACTAAACCCCAAGAACAAGAAGCCTCTGCTGCTATGGCTTTCAACTTCACCAACATTTGTATCCATTTATCATTGGGTGTGTGTCCTTGTATCACAACCCAGACACACACCTCTGGTTCTTCCTCTAAGAATGTTTGCACCTATTTATTAATGGGTGTGTGTCCTTGTACACATACCTCTGATTCTTCCACCAAGAATAGTTGCTTTCATTTATCAATGGGTATGTGTCTTTGTGTCACAACCGATACACATGCCTCTGATTCTTCTTCCACCAAGAAGAGGAAACATGGCCACAAAGATCCCATTGTTGCAAGAAAGAGAGCATGCAATGATGTAAAGAGAAGGTTATGATACGCAATGGATTTGATGCTTTATGACGATTCATGGAAGATCAAGAAAGTCCTCCAAGAAAGTGATCTTTACAACATGAGCAGGCTCTTGTTGGCCAAAGATTTGGCAGAGAACTTAGTGCTGCCTATGTTGGGTGTCGATGCTCAAAGGGATATTGAGATTGACAAAGGAATTCAAGTTGCGTTTTGGGATGTGGAAACTAACACCATACACACTTTGTTTTTCAATAGATGAGGTTCTTCACGAAGCTATGTTCTAATCGACAAATGGGTCCAAGATTTTGTGAAAAGAAGAGACTTGAAGATTGGGGATGAGATTGGCCTTCATTGGGATCTATACAAGAATCACTTTGATTTCACTGTTCTTCAGGTTAACTAGGATAACACTAGCATAATTCATTTATGGAAAGTCTGTAATTTTTTCTTTCTAACTGTTATTAGCTATGGAGGTTTTAATCATTCTGACATTTATTATAGTATAGGCCTTCAAAATTTTGTTTTGATGTTTTTATGCACATAACCTCTGCCCCTCTTAGTTCTTACGTTGTTTTGTTTTCATTTATAAGCCTTGTGATGGTATTGTAAGATTGTAAGTTGTCTATTATGAATGGATTTATGACATTGTCTTTCATTATTTGTTGATCAATCTACATAAACCTGAGTATTAATATTATTGTATTTTATATTATTGTGTTATGTTTAGTTATGAGTTATCAAGAATCATAATTGAACCTAATATTTACATTTAAGGTTTGTTTGTTACTGTTTATTAGTTTTGTTTTCTCAACTAGTTGTATTATAACTCAGTTTAGATTTATGAAACAAGAGAATAAAGGATTGAGGATGGTAAAATATTTGTTATTAGAATTTTTTGCTAAATAAAGACTAAAATTTTCAAGTATATTACTTTTGCTTTCTTTTGTCACACCTCTTTTTCACTTTTCTGTTGTTCTCCTAATAACTTGGATGATTGATGTGAGAATCTTACATTTGCACAGAAATGTGAAACAGGTAAATTGTAATATCATTATTCTAATTAAGCTTGATCTTTAATTGGATTGATTTGCTTGTTGCATGTGTTTATAATCAACTTTTTTCAACTCTCACTTAACAAGCACAAAAGACGACTTCAAAATTCCATCTTTATGGCACTATTATTAAAAATATTGAAGGAAACTTACTAAAATTCTAAATTCAAAACAGACATAATTTGCATAAAAGTTCAGGGCAAGATAACTAATATGTATTGCATATTATCATAGTTTCGGACTTTCCAAGAATAATTGAACATAATGAATGGACAAAAAACTTGAAATGTCAACTATTGGTAGTAAACAAATGTAACAAGAATATAAAACGAAAAAGTAGATAAAAAATTTGCTCTCCATTTGATGACAGTTACATTTTATAGTTGCTTCATCAACTGTAACAAAATTTTAATAAATATGATTGTTCATAAATAAATGTGGAGAGAGAGAGAGAGTTTAATTTTTAAGTTATGAAATTGGTAATTCTTAAAGTATAAACTAAGAATTGAGAAAAATTTAACTTAGTTATTTTTCAATTCTATAGAATTAATTTATGAAATTACAATTTTAATTTTAAATAATATTCTAAACATAAAAATTAGAATCAATAGATCCAATTTCAATTTTAAATTCTAATTTCATGTTCAATTCCAATAATTAAATGAATATTAATGATAGGCTTATTATAAATATTCATTTGAAGTTAGTCGTTTGTCCCATCATTTGATTTTTGTATACAAAAATAAATTATAAAATATAAATACAATAATAGCATTTCATAATATAATAATTACATTTTCTTGAAGTTATTTTAAAATTAAAATCATTAATACAGTAATAATTTTATTTAATAAGTCACATTAGACATGAGATAGAAGGGTTTTAAATATATAAATTCTTTGAATTGATAATTATTAAGGTTGTGGATAAGAATAGAGAAGAACTCAAGTTGGTTATTTTCAATTCTTTAAAATTGTTACATATAATTAGATTACAATTCTAATTATAAAAGGCTTATCGAGCACAAGAATTTGAATTGGTAGGTTTAATTTCAATATTAAGTTCCAATTCCACATGCTAAATGGGGCATTACCAATAATTCATGAAACTCGATTGAGTCAATCAAACATTATAAAATTAATCACTTACATATTTGGGGATTAAAGTTAATATTTACTAGAATTTTCCTAAACACGCTTTAATTCTAGCTCGGTAAAATAGCTTTCTACATTTTTTCTTATTTAACATTGGATTCACATAATTTCAACATTTTTAATTTTGTCGCTTTTGTTAATGAGTAATTTTTAAGTGGACACAGTTTATTATAAACACTCAAATCATTATTTGACATGTATAAAGTAATGAGGACTATCATAAAATTATACTAATCATTAATAATATTTTTACATATGTTAATTATGATTTAAATGTATAAATAATAACGTAATAGATCGTGCCTACCTAAGAATTTATCCTTGTGAATAGGAGTTACATGTTCGTCCAAGTCCACTCTGGGGGTGGAGTGGAGTTAGAGTGGAATGGACAAGTGTCGATTAACTAGCTTGCTTGGTGGAGCCTAATTTTTCTACCTCAATTAAAATTAGCCTAGTTATTTAACGTGGGTGCGTTTGCATATTAATATTAATAATTAGTGATCATTAAAATAAAATAAAAAAGTTAGAGTGTTGAAAATTGTTTTACTATTGATATGTTAATTAACGAAATAAAACTGTATTTCCACATCAATGTGTTTTTTTAATCTAATATTTCTACATCAATGTTGAAAATTGTATTTATATTTGTATGTTAATTAATGGAAAAAAAACTGTGGGTAATATCTTACAATTTTATTTTATGTTGAAATAAAAAATTTAAATAATTGGCATATTCAATTTGTAAATGAAAATAACTTATTGTTAGATATTTACAAGGTCGGTAAAATATATAAAATATTTAGATATTTATAAGGTTGTAAAATATCTATAACATACATTTATGATATTTACAAATAGTTCTCTAAAAGTTATTTTAGAGTCCTATTGAAGGATCAATATTATTCTTAAACCCTTATGATTTAAGAAGCATAAATACATCAAAATATTTGTTATACTAATATTAGATACATATCAGTATTGGATCTTAAAACATAATCAAATTTTATTAATCTACATCTTTTTACTTTCTGTTTTTTAATTTTGTGCACATTATTTGTGTTAATTAAGCTTTTTAGTTTAATAAATTAGGCTCAAATTCATTACTTCATTTTTTTTGGCATATATTTAGTTTAAAAGTAACATTGTCATACAAAATAAAATTAAATGTTAATATTTATATGAGATGATTAACCTTCATACCTTTATGTGAAGGTTAACAACTTACACATTTTTTCTTGGACAAAAAGACCATTATTTTTCTTTATAAAACAACGTAGTCTTAAAAGTGTTTTAATAACTTAGGGTTATCAAAATTAGTGAAGAAAGAAATCACTATTACAGATATTAATGATAAGAAAGAATTTGCATCTTCTCATTAAATAAAAAAGAAAAAAACAAATTTAATCATCTTTTAAAATAAAATTATCCATAAAAAATTTACAATTTTTTTGTACATAAATAAAAGTTTAGGTTAAAAAAGTTTACAATCCCAACTTTGATTAATTTTTTTTAAAATGAAATCCGTTAAAACAATTAAAATATCAAATTAAAAATTTAATAAATAAACAAAGTTGGAGTATAAAATGCTAAAAGGACAATTTTTAAAAAGAAATGACTATATATTAGAGAGAGATTAAAAATTAAACATATTTGAGAATAAAGTTTCATTCAGAACCAAAACTATCTATATAAAAGCATAGACACACTCTTAAATTCTAGCGCTACATTAGTTATCTTGTTGTGTACTCCTTGCATCATTGATCATGGGAAAGCAACCACGTTTGAAATTTCACAAAGAAAGGGTTTACGATACTAAACCCCAAGAACAAGAAGCCTCTGCTGCTATGGCTTTCAACTTCACCAACATTTGTATCCATTTATCATTGGGTGTGTGTCCTTGTATCACAACCCAGACACACACCTCTGGTTCTTCCTCTAAGAATGTTTGCACCCATTTATTAATTGGTGTGTCCTTGTACACATACCTCTGATTCTTCCACCAAGAATAGTTGCTCTCATTTATCAATGGGTGTGTGTCTTTGCGTCACAACCTAAACACATGCCTCTGATTCTTCTTCCACCAAGAAGAGGAAACATGGCCACAAAGATCCCATTGTTGCAAGAAAGAGAGCATGCAATGATGTAAAGAGAAGGTCGGGATATGCAATGGATTTGATGCTTTATGACGATTCAAGGAAGATCGAGAAAGTCCTCCAAGAAAGTGATCTTTACAACATGAGCAGGCTCTTGCTGGCCAAAGATTTGGCAGAGAACTTAGTGCTGCCTATGTTGGGTGTCGATGCTCAAAGGGATATTGAGATTGACAAAGGAATTCAAGTTGCGTTTTGGGATGTGGAAACTAACACCATACACACTTTGTTTTTCAATAGATGAGGTTCTTCACGAAGCTATGTTCTAATCGACAAATGGGTCCAAGATTTTGTGAAAAGAAGAGACTTGAAGATTGGGGATGAGATTGGCCTTCATTGGGATCTATACAAGAATCACTTTGATTTCACTGTTCTTCAGGTTAACTAGGATAACACTAGCAGAATTCATTTATGGAAAGTCTGTAATTTTTTCTTTCTAACTGTTATTAGCTATGGAGGTTTTAATCATTCTGACATTTATTATAGTATAGGCCTTCAAAATTTTGTTTTGATGTTTTTATGCACATAACCTCTGCCCCTCTTAGTTCTTACGTTGTTTTGTTTTCATTTATAAGCCTTGTGATGGTATTGTAAGATTGTAAGTTGTCTATTATGAATGGATTTATGACATTGTCTTTCATTATTTGTTGATCAATCTACATAAACCTGAGTATTAATATTATTGTATTTTATATTATTGTGTTATGTTTAGTTATGAGTTATCAAGAATCATAATTGAACCTAATATTTACATTTAAGGTTTGTTTGTTACCGTTTATTAGTTTTGTTTTCTCAACTAGTTGTATTATAACTCAGTTCAGATTTATGAAACAAGAGAATAAAAGATTGAGGATGGTAAAATATTTGTTATTAGAATTTTTTGCTAAATAAAGACTAAAATTTTCAAGTATATTACTTTTGCTTTCTTTTGTTACACCTCTTTTTCACTTTTCTGTTGTTCTCCTAATAACTTGGATGATTGATGTGAGAATCTTACATTTGCACAGAAATGTGAAACAGGTAAATTGTAATATCATTATTCTAATTAAACTTGATCTTTAATTGGATTGATTTGCTTGTTGCATGTGTTTATAATCAACTTTTTTCAACTCTCACTTAACAAGCACAAAAGACGACTTCAAAATTCCATCTTTATGGCACTATTATTAAAAATATTGAAGGAAACTTACTAAAATTCTAAATTCAAAACAGACATAATTTGCATAAAAGTTCAGGGCAAGATAACTAACATGTATTGTATATTATCATGGTTTCAGACTTCCCAAGAATAATTGAACATAATGAATGGACAAAAAACTTGAAATGTCAACTATTGGTAGTAAACAAATGTAACAAGAATATAAAACGAAAAAGTAGATAAAAAATTTGCTCTCCATTTGATGACAGTTACATTTTATAGTTGCTTCATCAACTGTAGCAAAAAAAAGTTTGTTGTGCTAAAGAGATACAGTTCGTCTGTAGAATACTTCATCATCACTCTCCTCTTCCTCATCTGACACTACCGCATTCCCTGGTAGCTCTAACTTCCCACCCATTAAAAATGATGGACCTACACTTTCAGTTTCAATGTAATTACCCTGCAATCTCTCTTCAAATCTCTGGTCACTACAATTTAGCATCCAATTCAACGAACACCTTATCCCCTTGCTTTTTAGCCGCTGGTATCTGGGTTTGATCCTGGATTCCAAACTATAAGTAAAGTATTCCGGGAACTCCACAAGCTCTTTCACGGGTCTCCCCATCTCACTCTTGTAGAAGTAAAAACTGTTCTTCATAAGCTCGACTCGCAGCACTACCAACTGAGGACATTTGATCACCATACTAGCCACATCATTCGTTGGTATCGCCCTTCCAAGCAGGAACTCAACTGGCTTCATAATCACATGTTGGTGAAGGCTAACCACCTGTGGCATTTTCTCTACCACTCTTGAAAACCCTTCAGGATCAACCTTTAGCTTCAAACTAAAAAAGTACTGCTGTGAAGACAACTTAGCCTTAAGGGGCAACCCAAGAATCTGAGGATACTGAGCAATAACTGAAGGCAGACACTCCCTCCTTATTCCAAAACTAATCAAACAATCCACATTTGGTTTCACAGTATCTTCAAGATCATACCCAAGTACATAGGCTCTCTTCTCCAACATCCTAGCTAAAATCCTTTTTGGCAGCCCCAAAGTGACCAAGTAATCAATCAGAGGCTTTATCACAGTCCCAACTCTCATCCCCAAAATATAAGGATACTGAGTTACCATAGGACCAATATCTCTAGGATTCACACCAATACTAACAAGATAAGCCACTGAAGTACTCATAGTACCCTCAAGCTTGAAACCAAGAAGTTCAGGGTACTTTTGCAACACATACCCAATATCCTCCTTCTCCACATCAAGCCCCCTAAGGAACTTCACAACCGGAACAAGCTCAACAATCACACTAGCATGCAACACTTGTGGGTAGTTCTTAACAAATTCACCAATTTTGGACCTTGGAATCCCAATTTTTTCTAAGTACCCCAAAACGGGAATCATGTTCTTTCTTACGCTGCATCCTAGCATCAAAGGGTAATCGTTGATGTCGTCAATGGTTAACCCTAATTTCTGAAGAAACTCGACGCGCTCCCTCATGACTTCAACGGTGGAAGGAAGCTCTAGGTCTTGAAGTTCATCAGGGATGATTCCCAAACCCTTGAGGTAGTCGAAGACGATTACACGCGACACGAGCTTCTCTTTGCGACCCTGAATCACGCCCCACGTCACAGATGGCATCTCGTATTCGGGGAATTTGGAAGCTTGCGTTGAATATGGTGCGTTGAATGGTAAAACCCTAAAGGGGTTTAGGGTTTTGGGAGTTTCAGAAAATGGGTAAGCAGGAGAGTGTAATAATGGTGAAACTTCATTGACTTGGTGAGAAAATAATTGAGATATGTTGGAAGTTGAGAAAAAGTTGAGGGATTTTCTTCTTGTGAGCATTGATTAAGGTGGTGAAGGTGCAGATGGTGGAAGGGTTTCAACTTTCAACAGAGATGAAAGAGGAAATGGAGCTTCGGGTTTCTGCTATGGTGATTGGTGAAGAAGGTGGGGAAAAATGGGCTTCTGTGCCAGTTCCATGTCTTAAACCCTTTTGTTGGGCCAGCCCAAACAACAATGGGTCTTTTGTGCATGTCTTCATGATTGTAGAAGAGTGAGTGGGAGGTTTTGACTACCGCTATTGGACAATGTGGCCTACAACCAAAAACAAAATACCAGTCGAAAAATAAATAAATTAACAAATAAATACAAGCAAAGAATGTGTACTATTTTTTTTTTGGGTGCAAGAAGAATGTGTTCTTTACTAATGCATTACTTTGTCAATGATTGAAAAGGAAAACAACATATCAATCAATCTACCTTTATAATGTTATGGGTTTTGTTTAAACGAAAAGTAAAATTATTTAATATTTTAATATTTTAAAAAGTATTTAATAATTTTTCTAAGTAATTAATAAAAAATAATAAATTATTTTGATTATTTAATATGTGCCTTTAAAATATATGTTAACAAATATTAACATTATATAGGTTAAAGTTGTATGCATATTTTTGTTTATAAACAATTTTTATTTTCAAAATTAGTTAGTTTTATTAGAAGTTTGAAAAGATAAAACACAATTTTCAGTTCTATATGTTAGAGTTTTTATATCTTTCGACCATGTCATAATAATCTTAAAAAATGATATTAATGTTATGAAATATTATTGGAAAGTAAATATTTAAAAGATATTATAAGAAATTATTATATGATTTTAGTTTTTTGAGATTTAATTATAAAAAAACTTTTATTAAGTTGAAATTTGATTATAAGAAAATTTGGATCGGAATAAGATTTAATTTGATTTTGATTATCTCACCTTGTCATTATATATCAATAATAATATATTAGTTTTGATATTTTTATTATTAATAGTATATATATTTTTTATATTTTTTAAATATTATTTATTATACTTATTTATTTTTAATATTTTCTCTCGTTAAATCTAATATTTTAAAAAATATATTAATAGTACATATATTTCTAAAAAATATATATGATAATAATTTTCTTATGAATAATAATTTAATTTGATTTTCTCACCTCTCTCTCTGTAATACAAACTATTGATGTTTATCAATAATAATATTATTATCTCCGTCTGACCGTCTCTTCTCTATTACTTGTGCTTGTGCTACCTACCATTAATTTCATAATTAATTTATGATTTAGGTAAAGGATGATTTTACACATTTTTTAGAGATATAAGTATTGTATATATATATTTTTAAAAGTATGTGATTAAGAGAAAGAAAATAATATAAAAATAAATATAATAAATTATATTAGATGAGATATAAAAATATATATATATTATTTGTGATAAGAATATTAAAGATGTATGATTTATAACTATGATTTATTACGTGCAAAGTGACCATTTTCATTTTTCCCCATTGCCCATAAAAGAACCGTTTTTTTCAGTTTGGTTTCATCGACAGTCTCTATTGTTCCATTTTGTGTTGATGTTGCAATTGTAGTTTTCCCATCTCCTTGGATGCGCATTCTGCATCTGATTTGATCTAAACAACCATCTCTTTCTCCATTCCACATTCACATTCTATTCTCAGATCAGATCCCGTTCTGTCCCTCCCATTTCCCACATTCATTCATTTCAAATCTCTCATTTTGTTTTTATCGATTTCGATCCAAAATGGCCACCATGACGAGCTTGATCGGTCTTATCAACAAGATCCAACGCGCGTGCACTGTGTTGGGCGATCATGGTGGCGAGGGGTTGTCCCTCTGGGAAGCTCTTCCCTCCGTCGCTGTCGTCGGAGGACAGGTATGGTACCCAGTTCTTCAAAGTCTCTTCTTTTGATCTTCGTTTTTCTGTTGTGTGTTTCCACTATGTTTTTTGAAACATGGGTGTTTGTTATTTTGTGCTTGTGTTTGTGGAAAATCAGAGTTCAGGGAAATCGTCTGTGTTGGAAAGTGTGGTCGGAAGGGATTTTCTGCCTCGTGGATCTGGTAATCCCCATTTTCTTTCTTACCATTTTCGGCTTTGATTTGTTATTTATTAATATCTTCAGCAATGTAGTTGAGAAAGTAAGTAATAGATTTAGAAGAAATGAATGGAAAGTTGATGTCAACTGTCAAATGGAATAGCATCCAGCTTGATGCAAAAGTGGTTACTGTTTATTGGGTAAGAAAATATGCAAAATTTAAAAGGATTTGAGAAATTTTTACTGTAAATAGCTGCTAGTAGGTGGTCATAGTCTTTTTTCCCTCCTTATTTCCACTCCAGGAAGTCACAGATTATTCCATTGATGGGAGTGGAGGATGATTAGTTTCGTTCCTCTGAATGGCTTTATGACATTATCTTTCATTATTTGTAAGGTATTGTCACACGGAGGCCACTAGTGCTGCAACTTCATAAGACGGACAATGGACAAGAATATGCTGAGTTTCTTCACTTACCAAGAAAGAGATTCACTGACTTCGGTAAATGAAGTTTCTAACTAAAAGTTTCCTATTTTTTTCAACGAGATGTGCAATAATGATTAGCTAACATCATGTACAGCTGCTTGTATAATCTCCAATTCATTTTGATGTTAATAAGCTATTAATAAGCCAAACTCAAGTCAGTCAGGATGATGAACTGAAGACTTACTTGTGTTTAATGGAAAATTATTCCTCCCATAAAGGGTGGTAGGTACATTTTAACCACTTGTGGCACTGCTTAATTTTTTATACAAAAATCCAACTGATTCCCAACAAATTTTAGTTTCAGACTATCAATCATTTTGATATATGTTTTGAGAATAGAGGCTATGATTGTGGATGAGATGTAAACTCTCTAACGCTTGTTTTAGCTTGGGGATTTATGATGTTTGTCTATGTGTCCATTGTTCAGTGTGGCTAACATAGTTTCAGTAAGAGTTAATTCTATTGTAAATTCCCAACTAATTGGTTGTCTTACTTTCCTTTGATGCCCATGCAGCTGCTGTGAGGAAGGAAATCGCAGATGAAACAGATCGAATAACTGGGAAGACAAAACAAATTTCTAATGTTCCGATTCAGCTCAGCATTTATTCTCCACATGGTATGTATTTGCATTATCCATTGATAACACCATAGATGGAAGCAATTTGATTGAGGCCTTTCTTGTTTGTACCTTTCTTGTTGTCATGGACACTTCAAAAGGGTAGCCATGTCATGGATGTGTATTAGACACTAATTTCAGATGCAATGCAACACCTTAAAAGCACCTCGACACTTTCAATTTTGTTGTGTCTCTTGTTGTCTCTGTTTCCATGTAGTGTCCATGCTTCTAGGATCAAAAGTTAAGCTTTATACTAAAGTTGGCTGACTTCTAAACTTTTACGCTCTCTTGTCCTTTCTTACTGGGTGAATCTTCTACAAATTAAATTACCCAGCCCACAATTTCAATGATTTGTTTGATAAGGTGATTATTTCAAGCATGCATTCTGGCCACAATTGAAGCTTTACTGCTGTTTAGGCTGGCTATTTCGATTCTGTGTAAATGTTATGCATCCTCAAGCTCTGGGCCTCTGGTGCAAACAAAAATTTATGAGGATAATAATTTTTAGAATCATTGTAAGCAATGATTGCTTCAAAGCGATAGCTTTGGAATAGTTTCTAGTTCACTTCAGATCGGCTTAGCAAATTTTTTTTTCCTGAATATTTTCTTAACATGTTGCTCTTGTAGCTTATAAAATTTTGGAAAGCATAATTAATTTCTGTTGGTTGAAGAGCATTAGCTTTCTCTTTTAATCCACATCCTCCTTGTTGGGAATATGAAAGACATAATTTCTTCTTCACTGAAAATGCCCTCTTTCCATATGACTTTTTGATTTGAGCTGTATGATGATTTTGAGTGGCTTTTTCTGCAGTTGTAAACTTAACCCTCATAGACCTTCCTGGGTTGACGAAGGTTGCAGTAGGTAAACCTTAACATATTTGATATTTCCCAGTACTTTTATACAAATTGTGTGGTATTCTGAGAAGACTCATCAAAATCTCTGATGTATAATAAAATTTTGGCTTCTTTCACAGAGGGACAACCAGAGAGTATTGTTCAAGATATTGAAAACATGGTCCGTTCTTATGTTGAGAAGGTAATTATACTCTTGATATAAAGAGAAAAATGCAGTTGTCAGATAGGATTAAAAATTTAATTAAACAAGCATGATATAAAAAACTTAACTAAATCAAAGTTATTAAAGAAGAAAGACTGATTCCATGCACTGTAAACCCCCTTCAAATGACACCACTTTCAGGTAATCAATCATTTATATTTAATTCTGGTAGTCTTATACCAGAAACTAAAGTTATTTGTTCCTTCTCTGTTAATGGAGAAAGTGAGGATCCACTCTCCACAAGAATATTTTCCTTTCAGTCATTTCTTTTATCCAGTTTTATAAGAATATTCCCCTGTTCGGATTAGTTGTCATCACCATTTGCTCATAATCAGCCATAAGTTCAATGTTAACCTGATTTCCATTTGTCTGCAAGACTGACCAGCTTGCATTGTAATGCTAGAATTTGAAAACCATACCACGACTCAAGTTTGAAGAAACTGGATGATGTAGTTGAAGGATTAAGAAATTACTCAATTCCTCAGTTGATGGAAATTGGAATTGATTTGAATTTGTTTATCACAATAATGTGTTCTAATAATACTGTTTTGTAATTCCTATAAGTCATTTTAAGCAAACTGAACTAGCTTTCTAATATACTTTTCTCAAATTCAATGTCTACATTGATTCTTATCATTTGCCTTCTTGTTGTCTCTCATAAACTAACTAACTGAGTTCTTTGATTGTGAAGCCAAACAGCATTATCTTAGCTATCTCTCCCGCAAATCAAGATATTGCCACTTCAGATGCTATAAAACTCGCAAGGGAAGTTGATCCTTCAGGTATGACTGTTTATGTTGGAAGGAATTCCAAGGGTAGACACTGTTTCTTCCAATGATTTTTTTTTCTTCCTCTTTCTTGTTTAGCCTGTATTCATTTAGAAAAACTTTTCCTTTTTTATTATTGGTTCAGGTGAAAGAACATTTGGAGTGGTTACAAAACTTGATCTTATGGATAAAGGAACTAATGCCGTTGATGTAGGATTTCTCTAACAACTGCATGGCTATCTTCTGTTTTTGTGTTCAATAACTTAAATTGATTTCCATGTTATTAAGTTTGAACTTATAGTTTATCGTTGAGTGTAAAATGATGGATGCTTCTTTTGTAAATCTTGAAGGTTCTTGAGGGAAGGTCATACAGGCTGCAGCATCCATGGGTTGGAATTGTGAACCGTTCGCAAGCTGATATTAATAAAAATGTTGACATGATTGTTGCTCGTAAGAAGGAGCGTGAATATTTCGAGACAAGTCCTGAATATGGACATTTGGCACATAAAATGGGCTCAGAATATCTTGCTAAGCTTCTATCTCAGGTATTCTCATCAATATTTCCTATTTTCTTTAAGTTATTTTCTAAAACATTTTGATTATGTTACTATTCTTCAGTGGATCTCTAATTCATCCTATGATGAGTAATTTTCTTTCCTTTCTTTCACTGGCTTTTATGACTTCAGCATTTGGAGCAAGTTATCAGGCAGAAGATACCTAGTATCATTGCCTTAATAAATAAGACCATTGACGAGCTTAATGCAGAGTTGGACCGTATTGGCAGGCCGATTGCTGTGGACTCAGGGGTCAGAACTGAGACCTATGCTGAAATCAATTTTCTTAGATTTGAAAGTACTTGATTTCTTCTTGTACTAAGGTGTCTTACCTCTTTTTGCAGGCCCAACTATACACTATTTTAGAGATGTGTCGTGCATTTGACAAAGTATTTAAGGAACACCTGGATGGAGGGTAAGTGCTGTTATTAAGTTTTTGTATTAGCTTATAGTATACTATTGTTTTCTTTTCCAATGAATTAATTTTATGCAACTAATGTTTTTCCTTAGAGTGTTTTAACTTTTTTGGGGAGTTAACCTATTTGATTAAGTAACCAACTGCTATTTCAGACGTCCTGGTGGGGACAAGATATATGGAGTTTTTGATCACCAATTACCGGCTGCTTTGAAAAAGCTCCCCTTCGATCGCCATCTTTCCTTAAAAAATGTCCAGAGAGTTGTCACTGAAGCTGATGGGTATCAGCCCCATCTGATTGCTCCAGAGCAGGGTTATAGAAGACTCATTGACGGGTCTATCAGCTATTTCAAAGGCCCAGCTGAAGCCTCTGTGGATGCTGTAATCTTCTTGACTTTATTATATTTTGTAATAGTCTGTTCATGTGGCTACTGGCTACCGTGAATGCATTCATACTGACTTTATATATGTGATGGAATTACCAGATATTAATATGAATTAAATACACTTGTTTATACATAATATAGTTACTTAATTATTTAGACGTCCTTCACATATACCATATTGTTTTCTATTTATTTTCAAATAATGCTTTATCTCCTTGCAAGTGGTGCTTCTTTTCAGTCTTGGTCATGACAGAGGTATTTTTGAAGGATATTAAGGCCAAATGAAGTTATTCTTAGTGAAAATCATGACATCAACTAATATTTATGAGCTTATGATTCCATCTATTGTGAATGCCTTTGTAGTTTCCTCTTCTTTTGTGCCACATCAACCCAAACCTGGGCCATTGTTAAAACCGAAATTCCATGCTCCAAAAGTCCTGCTGCCGAATTCCTTTTGCTTTTTGTAACTCTTGTTCTGATCATAGATCATTTTCCAAGCTAGAATCCCGTTGTCATTATTTCCAAAAACCATAACTTTGAAAATAGCTTTCTTCGTACCTACTGTTGGCACTAGGCTGGCTTCAGTCTATCACATGTTGACTGTTTAACCTGTGTTTTTTCTTCTCTCTTTCTTTTTGTTACTCTTCAAATGAAATTAGGAAAAAGTTACTCCACAAGGAATGGTTTTGCTCATCTACATTTCTGTAACAAGCGTTTGTTCTTCTTGTTCTTCTTTGTAATAAATTGCCTAGTGAGATTATGTTCTTTCCATATATAAATTACATGCTTTCTTCTTGTATTCTTTAGGTCCACTTTGTTTTAAAGGAACTTGTACGGAAGTCAATTGCAGAAACTGAGGTAAGCAATGTTTTAAGTTGATATAACACTTTTGGACACGTCATGATTTTCAAATATACACATGCAAGTTGGATGAGCCTGTTCTTCTTCGACATTTAATTCATCTGTATTAGAGTTTGGTTATTAGTGTTACTTTTCTGCTGAGAAAAATTAGTGAATGTTCAAGTGCTATAGTGATGCAGGATATTTATATCTCAGTACTAAATAACTGATGTAAGGACTAAAGTGCCAGGCCTGTGAACAGTACCTCCAAACATTAACTTTAGGATTTGATGGGAATTAAAGTGAATTTTGGGGGGGGGGAACATAAGGGAAGAAGGAATTAAATCTTACAGGTGTGCTACTTCATGGCATGTAGGAATTAAAAAGATTTCCAACACTTCAAAATGATATAGCAACCGCTGCAAATGAAGCTTTGGAAAGATTCCGAGAAGAAAGCAGGAAGACAGTTTTACGGTTGGTTGATATGGAGTCTAGCTATCTCACAGTGGAATTTTTCAGGAAGATTCATCTTGAACCAGAAAAGAATCCAAATGCACCAAATCCAAATCGAAGTGGTCCCAATATAGACAATTACACTGACAATCACCTCCGGAAGATTGGTACATAATTTTCTACAAGCCTTCTCACAACATTTACAGAGCAGAATATTGTATTTTAAGTATATTATTATTCTAGGACTACAGGACTGCTTTGGATGAGCTTTTAAAAAATGTCTTTTTTATTTAAGAATTTACAAAACATCTCTTATAAAATGTAAAAACTATTTTATGTTTGGAAGCAATACTTGAGAACTACTTTTTTTTTAATGTTTGAACAGCTTATCATGCAATAAAAAATGTCTTTTTTAATTTAAAAATTTCAAGTTTAATAAACACAAGCTTTTTCAAAAGCTCATTCAAACACACTAAAATATAAAAATATATTTTTTAAAAAAATTATCAAGAAAAACACATCCAAACACACTTCTCCTTTTTCTTCCATAGCTTCAGTAAGTTCTTGGTCGTCTATAAAATTAAGAGTAAGGTCCGTTGAAATTCTTTTCTTCCACGTCTCTTTTTAAAAGTGGGTTTAAATTTAAATGTTGTATTCCTACTCATTTTGGATTTTGATTTGACACTGTTTTACAGATCTGTAAAATTAGACAGTCATTGTTCTGTTTGTTAAAATATACTATGCTCCTTTACAGGATCAAATGTTAATGCCTATATCAGCATGGTTTGTGATACGCTTAAGAATTCTATACCCAAGGCTGTGGTTTATTGTCAAGTTAGAGAGGCCAAGAGATCATTGCTTAACCACTTTTACGTTCACGTTGGGAAGAAGGAGGTACGATGTTAAATCTTTTGGTTAAATTTTTGCTCATGTTAGACACAATTTCCACCTCATTCCTTTAACATGTTCTTTTCAATTGTATTCAGCTTGTATGATTTTACTTATATTTCAATGCCTCTTATAAATGATTGTTCTTATATCTCAGTAAACTTGCAAAATGATTGTTTGTTGTACATATCATGGAGTACGTGCAACAAATACTGGATATGGTGAATCTAACTATATTGTTAGATTAAGTCTTTGAATTTATTGATAGAGATATGGAAATGGGAAGATATTGGCCTTGAAGTTGAGGATAATCTTGATTGGGACTGTCTATTAGTTAGGCTCCCCGTTGCTGTGTGTATTTAAAATAATAAACCATGTGTAGTACAACAGGCCACTTTCCTTGTTAAGATTGTTTAAGCAAGATGGTCAGGCTTCAGGGATTTGTTTTGCTGCTTGTAGAATTTATGAAAGCATATATATTGCAGCATTATATGTGTTAAGATTATAATTAATCGTGTGAGCTATTATGCAGAAGGAGAAATTGGGTGCCATGTTGGATGAAGACCCAGCCCTTATGGAAAAGAGAACACAAATAGCTAAAAGGCTTGAATTGTACAAGCAAGCTAGGGATGATATTGATTCCGTGGCTTGGAAATAATGAAGCTCCCAAATTTTGCAACAGACGCTCTGAGGAAGATTTGTCATAGATTTTATTATTTTTATTATTATTTTTTATCAAACTCAAACAGAAAAATCTACGGTTACTGCAAGAAGTTGTATTTGCACTTACATATAATTCTTTTGGCCTACAGTGTATAAAGCTTTCGAGTTCTGTGTTGTGATTTTATAAAACCAACGAGTTGTTGGTTACTATGCTTGATTTTATCTATTATATTGATTATTTACGAAGTGTTTTTCCATTTTAGTAGTCGCACGTTTCATTCTATGCTCTATGCCAATATTCATTCTATGCTCTATGCTAATAAACTTGAATTAGAGGCAACAACGTTTAACAAATTTTGTCACAATGAAAATCGAGGTGAGCATTTGCGTAGCGTAGCATAGCAATAATCTATTTCTCATGTGCTGATAGGCTAAAAACTGCCGGCAAACAGATGACATTCGAAACTGGAAGCAGGAGATTAATTTACTCCTGAATGAGATCCTACACTAATGAACAATCATAGTTTTAATTTCAATACCACGGTTAAGTTTCTAGACTTAATAAGCTTCTATGACTTAGGCTAGAGTTTAAATACCATCAAACACTTCAATTTCATATACTATATTTCCCTGAACTTTTGGTATCTACCCTCTGTCTCTCTCCTCCTTTCTCCTTTGTTTTTCATGATTCGCTGAGTTTGAGATTAATGCCCATAGCATATGTTTAAGTTAGATTTTTTTGTAACAGAGTTGATTTTAAAAAATTAATAATAAAAGAATTAATTATATAAAAACTAATTGTAAATGAAAGGGGAAGGATGATACAACAGCCAATAACTCTGAAATACAGCGGTTTCCTAATGTAATAGACAGTATAGGAGCCGGAGGGTGTCATATATATAATTCAAAAACAGTGGTAATACACATGCCATATATCAGTCATAAAATAGTTCATAAACAAAACCAAACTGCTAAAAGCAGAAAGGAAATCCAACGAAAACGCTTTTTGTAACCAAAATCTTGTACAGGGTTTGGTTTTATGCACTTCAGTTTTGCCAACTACTCATCACAAGTCACAGTCCTGTCGGCTTGCCAAGCATAACTCATGCAACTCATTCAGTATCCATTCCTCCCCAGTGTGTCCACCCAATACCAAGACCCTAGTCCCTCCAACCACACAAGTGCTATGACCCCATGCAAATTTAGGTGGTTGCCCTGGAACATTGAGGATCCTCCATGATGGTTTCTCCTCAAAAGGGTCCAAGAGAAAGAGCTGAGATGGTGAGTGAAGACCTGCAATGGAACCTCCAAATATAATGACCCTCCCACAAGGCATGCTGACAGCAACATGATCTAGTCTAGGAGGAGGAACCACAGCACTTTGACTCGCTAATCCGGTGAATGCACTATATTCTAGTTGCCTCCATTGTGGTTGTTCATCTTCTAGATCAATCGTATAAGCCTCACCTGATCGTAAGCGCAAGTGTCCACTCCTGGCAAGTCCACCAAACATGAGAATTTTTGTCCTCCCATAGACGGAGAGTGAGTGCCCCAACCGAGAAGGAGGTGCCCATGAAGTTGGAATTTCTCTCCATGTTGGATTATCTGTTGTGAGGTCCAGTAAATATGTGTCACTAAGAAGTACCCCAGCATCTGTGCACCCACCTGAAACAACCAATTTGGACCCTTCAATTGTGCAAGAGCTGTGCCAAGATCTAGGAAGTGGTGGGGCTCCACCACAGACTTCCTTCCATGTTGGCTGTTGAGCATCCAAATCAAGCACAAACACATCATTGAGCAATCCTTGCCTACCACATCCACCAAAAACCACCAACCAAGAACCATTTAAGCATGAGAGTGTGTGGCCCCACCTTCCAGGTGGGGACGATTTCACGCTAACCCTGCGCCACTCTGGATTTTTAGCATCAAGATTGAGAACAAAAGTGTCATCCATAGGTTGCATATCTACTCCTTCACCTCCAAATAATACAAGTCGATTTCCTGCAGCACAAGCACTGAAATTGCAGCGTGAAGGCTCCACTGCACCTCCAACTGTCAGTTTCCTCCAACAAACAGCCTCAAGAGTAGTAAGTTCCCGAGTCAGACGACCCCATCCTAACTTCTTGGTCATCAGTTCCAATGTACCTGTCACTTCTTTGCCCCACGCATTTTGACACACCATCTTCCTAACATGCTCATTCTGTGTTAGTTGACGAATCCTCCTGCATACAGATCCAATGGATGCAACATCCCTTGGTGTCAAGCGTGACAAAATGTTGTGAGCCAGGACTTCATCAGAAAGCTGAAGAATGCCACACATCTCTTGGTGCTGACTGTACAATGATTGTCCACTCTTAGGATAATACTTACCATTCTTATCAAAATCTTGATTGCAAGTCTCTTTGAAAACTGGATATGAGACATGGTTCAGATCTATATTTGCTTCAGAAAATAGTTGTATACCTATTATGTGTGTCACAATTCCATCATCATCTTGAATTGGTGCTAGTCTCAGTCTGTTCACTAAAGGAGTACCATCCTTCCTGAAATTCAGAAGTTCACCTTGGAACTCAATACCTTCCTCGAGACATCTTCTAATCTCAGACACAACAACAGGATCCACCAAAGGGTGCCGCCTCTGAGCTCGACGATCCCTATACTGTAAGAACCGACTGAAACAAAAGAAAAATCAAAGCAATTATTATAGGGACATTTTTCTAAAAGTGACCCAAATCAGTCTATCTAAAAGAAATCTCTGGTAATTAGGGGAATGAGTTAGGAATTGGAAGCAGGATTTACAAGAAAACAAATAGAGAAAAATCCAGAGCTCAGACTCTCCTATCAGGAAACACAGAGAGCTGAATAGGATCAAGTAAAAGTAAAAGGGCCTCTAGCTCGCTAGCTTCCCTACCATTAGACACTATGAAAGTCACATTTTTAATCCATATCCTCCCATCCAAATCCTTTTTAAGAGGCAGTTAACTCACAAGCACAAACAGGAGAATTAGAACTACTAAGCAGATCACAGCTTCCACCAAGCAACTATATCATAAAAAAAGCAAAAACAAGGGTTCTAAACGATTTGAAGGAAGAAATAAAACAAACTTCAGTATATGAATTCGTAAAAATTGAGAAACAGGAAGTTTACGAAAAGAACTGACAATAGCAAAGGCAAAGTTGCCATAAAATATAAAGAGGGAGGGATAAAACAACATTTATTAGTCAATAAGAAAGATGCAAAGGGAATCAGAATTCAAAAGACTGGATTCAGTGAAAATGTGGTTTGCAAAAATGAAAAGAAATTGCCATTAGACAGCGTTCCTGCATCAGAACACTGTCTCTAGACCAAATGATAGAATCGAACCCATCAAAAATCTCAACTTAGCATGGATCTGAAGGAATAGAATCATTTCACTATTTGATTAAAAGGTTCTAGTTTGAGGAAGGTGATTTTAACACTAATCTATACTCAATCATGTAAAGTTGTAAACTTTATATAAATTTCACCCTTAAATCCACATAACAGTGACACCCCACATTTAATCTTCTCACAAATTCCCCTAAACAAGAGAGAGAAAAAGGAAAGAAGAATAAACATGATATTTTGGCAATAAAGGATAAAACTTTCTCACCAATTACGACCAAGGACCTCATCAGCACGATACCCAGTGAAGATTTCAAAGACCTTGTTGACATAGATGACGGGGAAATCAGGTTCAAGGGCATCAGAGACAACAAAGGATGTTGGGGTTGTTGGGTAGAAGAAGAGCCCTCCTGGCTTCAGTGGAAGCTCACTTTCCTCTTCTTCACTTGCATCATCCTCTGCTTGAACTTGTTCTTGTTCATTCCTTATGCATTTGAGCCTCTTCCCAGTGTTGTGAACCTCCTCCTCATCTTTCTCTCTCTCTTTTGGCATGGCCATGTCTGCAACTCTCTCTCTCTCTCTCCTCTGCACACACTTCTAAGACACTTCTAGTTCTCTTCTCTGACAAAATAACAAGGATGTTGGAGCACTGAAACTGAAATACTCCTCTTGCAAGCATAAATTGCGAATGAACCTGTGAGGAAACAGAGAGATAGCATTTCCGTAGTTTAATTGGAAAATGAGGGGTGGGTTGGAAGGGGAATAGGTTCAACGTGGGTAACACTTGTCTTGTCCCCATGATATTTTGAGAGAAAATATCTCAGTGAGTTCCCACCATAAAACTGCCACGTCATAAGACTGGGTGGAAGATATTTTCGTGGCTTGGCCGGTAATGTATATCTGGAACAGATCAATAGATATTATCGTGCTGTGGTGTATGGTCTTGGTACGTATTTATGTTGGTTTTCTAATTCCATTTGAGCGCGTGTGACAAACACCTTCATTCCATGGCATTGGATGAGACATTAATCGTATGAAAATATCTTAGTCTCGTCAAACCATTCTCCTTCCTTTCATTAAACGACTATTTTTTTTGTTTATTATAATAATAAGTTTCTTTAAATATAACTCATTGAAATTAAATTTCAAGCTGCACCCAAAAAAGTAAAAAAAAAAATCCAACTTCTATTAGGGACTGAATTTGTATTTGGTTTTCATTTTAAACGTCTTTATTTGAATATCTTAAAAAAAACAAATTAATGTAATTTGCTTCAAAGTATTCATGACATTTTCACTTGACATAAATAAATGAAGAATTTAATTTTGATCCTTAGATAAAATATCTATTAACATGCAATTTATTGTATAACAAGTAACAACAAGTACAGCAGCAACAACTTTTACTCAAACTCATAGTCACATGTTATACTTAAAAGAAGGAAAAGTCACATTAAATTTTATTCATTTGATGCAAATGGGTAAAGATAAAATTTAATTTAAGATCTCATAATTAACTGTAACGATCTTTACAAACTAAATTAACTAACACATTTAAACACAACAACTATAATTACCAAGCAAAAATGAAATAAAGAGTGTCCTCTGTGAACAATTAAAAAAATAGATAAAGGAACACAAAAGAAACAAAAGATTTCCTAATTTTCTAGCATTTTTATCTTCTTAAAAAGCATAAGTCATTGTTTTACTTTCTGTTATAAAAATAAATGTCCAACTTTATCTTATTATGATTTATGTTTAAACTTATCATGTGAGTTAAGATTAAATTATAAGGAAGCTTATATTTTATAAGGGTTAGTTTTAGTTTTGAATACTCCACCTTAAAATTATAAATACTCCTTTAAAATTTTATTATGATACACCCCTTTTTATATTAATCAATTATTTCCTTTACTCTGTCTATTTGCTTGATATAAGACATACAACACACAGTAATATATAGTGGTCAGTGGAGAAACAGTTTTTAGCATTTCCGCTTTCTCAAGGATTAGATTGAATTCTCCCGTTCAATGTCTTCCACTAAAAACACTTAATAATAACTAGTGTCTGAATAATATCATGTCATTCTCTTTCATTTTCATGTTGAAAAAAGGGAAATCTAAAACCCCGTCCAATTTTGATGATTTTAATTTGGGTTTGACAGAAAAAGACGGTGAACATGATTGGGCTTCATGTGTTACAAATATGATTCACACCATTTTGGGCTGTTTGTTGGTTTGAGGCCAATGCAAATGTGCGCAAGAGAATCGAATACATCTCTGCTGAATTGTAAGCTTCTCTTTCTATTTTTCTGGTTATGGCCATGTGGGGGGGGGGGGGGGGGGGGGGGTTCTTAACTGTGGCTAGTTTCAATTCATCTGCTTAAGCTTTATCAAATCAGAGAGAAAGAACTCATTTTCTAATTGAATTGATCGAATGAAAAACTATTACAAGAGGTTGACTATATAACTAATTACAAGACGGTTACAATGACAGCAAAGTAACTAACTAACTCTACAACTTCCAACTAATAACAACTTACAGCTAATTAAATATTAACTGAAGATTAATAAAATACATTTATTTTAATTGATAATTCTAATACCTCCCTCAAGTTGGAAGATATATATCATAGATTCCTAACTTGGATATGAGGCTCACAAACAAAGGTCTGGGAAGGGCTTTTGTGAATGAATCGGCTAGTTGGTGTTTGGAAGAAACATGAAAGAGATTGATGAACTTTTTGCTGATGTGTTCTTTGATGAAGTGTACATCAATGTCAATGTACTTAGATCTTTCATTCAAAGTAGGATTACTTGCCAACTGTATGGCTGAATTGCTGTCACAAAACACCTTGCAAGAAGGAATTTTAACTTGAAAAGCTCTCAGCAACTGTCTTAACCAGAGAAGTTCAGAAGTAAGGAGAGCTAAAGCTCAATATTCTGTCTCTGCAGAGGATCTGGACACCGTAGGCTATTTTTTAGATTTTCAAGCAACTAATGAATCACCAATAAACACACAAAAACCAGTTGTAGACTTCCTGGTTGATGTGCAACTTCCCCAATCAGCATCTGCATATGCTGATATGTTTAAGGAAGGTTTAGAGGAAAATAAGATGCCTTGTCCAGGATGTATTGCAATATATGGTGAACTGCTTGGAGATGATGAACCCGAGGCTGAGTCATGTATTGACTGAGTTTATTGATAGCAAAAATAATGTCTGGTCGTGATATAGTAAGATACATCAACCTTCCAATGAGTCTTCTATACTGAGAAGGGTCATTAACCAGATCTCCTTCAGTCTCACTGAGTTTTAAATTTGGGTCCATTGGGGTAGGGAGTGGTTTGGTGTTTAAGAAACCAGTATCAGTTAGGAGTTGAATTGCATATTTTCTTTATAGATGGATGCCTTTTTGAGAAGTGGCAATCTCTAGGCCTAAGAAATACCTCAAATCGCCCAACAATTTGAGTTTAAATAAACTCTGAAGCAACTGCTGTGTTGACACAATTGATTGTTGACTTGGACTTGCAAGTATGATATCATCTACATATAGTAACAAGAAGACCAGATTTGAACCCGATCCTTTAGTGAAAAGTGAAGGATCTGCAGAAGCTTGAACAAAACCATGTACCATGATAGTTGTTGAGAATTTGTGAAACCACTGTCTAGAAGCTTGCTTCAGTCCATACAAGGACTTGTTAAGCTTGCACACCATGTTTTTTCCAGTTGCTTGGATAACCAAGAGGTAGTTGCACGTAGACTTCCTCAAACAAATCTCCATTAAGAAATGCATTGTTGATGTCTAGTTGAACTAGTTTCCATTTATGTTGAGCTGCCAAAACAAGCAGTACCCGAACAGTAGTCAGTGTTGCTACTAGAGAAAAGGTATCCACAAAGTCTAAACAAGTTGTTGAGTGTAGCCCTTGGCTACCAGCCTAGCTTTATACCTATCCAAACTCCCATCAGCTTTGTATTTGACTTTAAAAAGCCATCTGCACCCTATACTTTTCTTTCCTGCAAGTAGTGGTTGTATTGACCAGGTGTTATTAGCCTCAAGAGCATTGATTTCCTCTTGCATTGCTTTGCACCATTCAACTGATTTGCAGGCTTGATGATAAAATGGAGGTTCATAGATTGAAAAGACTTGAAAAATGTAATTGTGATAAGCAGAGGACAGTTTTGTGTAGGTGAGGTGAGAGTCTATTGGGTAAGAAGTATTGCACACATAATCATTGAGGTATGCAGGGGTTTTATGTGTCCTAGAGGATGTTCTAGGGGCTGGTTCTGTTTGTGGTAGGGTAACAACAGATTCTGGTTGAACAGGTTCTATTTGAGACAGTATAATCGGTTCTAGAGGATGCAGGATATTAGGTTCTGTTTGAGGTAGGTTCACAGGATCTGTTTGGGGAATTGGATCTGGTTCAAGGTTTATAATAGGTACATGGGCATCATGAGGAGACACAATAGAGGAGTGTGAGGTGCATGGTAAATCAAGATCAGGAAACTGATCAGAAACAGTATGTGATTAAGGAAATGATTGAAAGGGGAATGTGTTTTCATGAAAAATAACATCTCTAGATATGAGGAATTTTCTAGATGTTAAATCATAGAGTTTATAGCCTTTGTAACCAGCAGAATAACCAAGTAAAATGCATGGTGTAGCTCTAGGTGAGAATTTATTCCTAAGTTGTGGAATAGTAGCAGCATATGTCAAACAACCGAATACTCTTAACCTTTCATAAGCTGGGAGTTTGTTGTGAATAACCTCATAAGGTGACTTATCTTGTAACAAAGGAGAGGGAGTTCTATTGATGAGATGGGCTGCAGTACATACACTGTCACCCCAAAATTTAATAGGTAACTTAGCTTGAAACATGAATGCTCTAGCTATGTTGAGTAGGTGTTGGTGCTTCCTCTCCACCACAGAATTTTGTTGTGGTCTATATGGGCATGAGAATTGGTGTTGAACACCATTATCCTGCAAAAATTCAGTCAAGGCCAACTCTTTGGCATTGTCAGATCTTAAGCCTTTTATAGTATTGTCAAATTGTTTTTAAACAAAAGTAAAAAACTTCTTAATCCTTGTTGGTGCTTCTGATTTATGACTTAACATATAGACCCAGGTGAATCTACTACAATCATCCATAATTGTTAAAAAGTAAGTCTTGCCATCATAGGTAGATTGACTATAAGGACCCCATATGTCATAATGAACTAAATCAAAAGGATTTTTGGACATGTTATTTAAAGAGGCAAACAACAATCTCTTGAATTTGGCTAAAGGACAGATTTGACATTCATGAGAATTGAAATTTGAAAGTACATTGAATGGAACTTTAGTACTAACAACTTTCAATACATGGTCAGATAAGTGGCCTAACCTAGCATGCCAAACTTTAGCATTTTGATTCAAATTTGATAGAAAAACATAATTCAAAACAGAATTGTAAACATAATTGCAAATTTGCTGCTCATTAAGAGAGTTTTTACAAGAGAATTTGAATGCCTTATTTGATGCAAATGGAGAATTCATGGTGTAGAGACCATTGTTTAGGTCACCCTTGCCAATCTCCTTCGATTGTTGGGTTTCCTGGATGAAAAATTTAGTTGCAAAAAAGGTTAGTGACATATCAGTATGCTGTAGTAGTTGACTTACAGATACTAAGTTGACACTAAAAGTGGGTATATATAACACATTGTGTAGCCTAAGTGTTGGTGAGAGATCAATTGAACCAATGGCATTAACAGGCACTTGTGTTTTATTTGGCAATGTGACATGTTTATTATGCATGTAAGTGAAAGAACTAAACATTGACAGATCACAGCAAATGTGTGAGGAGGCACCCGAATCAAATATCCAAGTACCATGATTTGAAGAAGACTCAAATGTGGATAGAACCATACCTAGGCAAGAATTACATGCTTGGATCGATTCAGGTGAGCTAGCCTTAGCCATTTGAGCCTGAATGAACTGCAGCATCATCTGATACTGCTGAGCGGACATGGAAGATGAGCTGCTCGCATCAGCATCTTGGTCAGCAACATGATTGACTGTGGCAGCAGTCTTGGTTCCTTGACCTTTCTTATTGTATGATGGTGGATAGCCGTGGATCTTGAAGCATTTTTCTTTGAGATGACCTAAGACTCCACAATGTGAGCAAGTAGGTCGTTCTTTCTTGGTGAATTTTCCTTTGGCAGCTTGTACAACACAAGCCATTTAAGATTCAGTGAGCATTAAAGGAGCTACTACTTGCCTGTGCTTCTCATCTTGAGAGACAAGAGCAAATACCTGATCAATAGATGGTAAAGGATCCATCAACAATATTTTGCCTCTCACATTCACAAAATTTTCGTTAAGCCCCATCAGGAAGGTGAAAACACATTCAGTTTGAAGATGATCCAATAAAAGTTGAACTCCACCATAATTACAAGTGTGAACCGGTCGATATTCACCAAGTTGCTCCCATATAGCCTTGAATTTGGTGTAATATGAACCAATTGAAGATGATCCTTGTGTATAATTGAGAACTTATTTCTTCAATTGAAACACACGCGGTCCGTTTTTCTGCTGAAATCGCACATGCAGATCATGCCAAATCGCAGCAGCATTAGCAGAGTAAATGACACTAGCGGCGATCTCCTTGGTGATTGAATTCAGGAGCCAAGAAGATACAGTGCTATTGTTGCGAATCCAAGCGCAATACTGTGGATGTCCCTCATTAGGTTTAGGAATTGAGCCATCAACGAAACCTACCTTGTTCTTTCCATCGAGAGCCATAAGCATAGCTCGGTGCCATGAACTGAAATTGTCCTCATTCAGATGTTGAGAAACAAGAACGAGGCCTGGATTATCTGAAGGATACAGATAAAATGCATCATCGTGATTCTATACTTGAATCGCCATTGATGAAGGTCAAAGATCAAAAACAGTGAAGAAGATGATGAACGCAGGAACAACAAAGCACCAAAAAAGATGATCAAAGATCAGAGGAAACAAATCGCATGAACGCAATGAGGGATCGAATACGGAAATATTTCTGCTGATACCATATCAAATCAGAGAGAATGAACTCATTTTCTAATTGAATTGATCGAATGAAAAACTATTACAAGAGGTTGGTTATATAACTAATTACAAGATGGTTACAATGACAGCAAAGCAACTAACTAACTCTAACAACTTCCAGCTAATAACAACTTACAGCTAATTAAATATTAACTGAAGATTAATAAAATACATTTATTCTAATTGATAATTCTAATAAGCTTAAATGATCATGCCTCATGGATATGTTTAATCATTGTTCATTGTGTTAAAATCTGTTGCTATCACGAATGAAGAATAAACCACCTGGAGTGACTGTCTGTTATAGTTAATTTTGCATTGAAGCAATTGACAACAAGGACATGTTGTTAACCCACTAAGAATGGGCTAGTGGTGAGGAGTTTTGGTAGTTTGCAGGGAGGTCATAGGATCAAATTCATGTGCCACCATTGTACCATAAAAAAAGAAAAAAAAAGGATGGCAAATGCAAATGAGAATGACAAGCAGTTCTCTTTGAATTTTTATCTTCATATGCTTTGCCATCCTTCCTTTCTAGTAAAGGGCGGCCCAATCTACAAGACTCCCACCATTTTGGGGCTAGGAAGAGTCAGATATACTTAGCCTTACCCTCATAAGCGAAGAGTTTGTTTCAGTGACTAGAACCTGTACCAACCAGGTCATTAGGCAGCAACCTTACCATTGCACCAAGGCTCACCTTCTTCCTTCCTTTATAGTATTGAAGGGAAAATCTATTGCAACTTTGCAAGTAAAGGGTTTGGCTTCTTCATGATGTTCTACAATAATACATACTGATTTGGTATTGGTTTTGTCTCCATTGATAATAGACTGGTTTGGTTTGGTATTGGTCCATTTAGAGTATGTTTGGTTCAGTTAAAAGCTGAACCAACATTTTATTTTAGAAGAAAAGTTGTTGCAACGTGTTTGGGTAAGAGGCATGAAAAAATCAAACAGTTTTTATCTTGAGAAAAAAGTTATTAGCAAAACTTTATGGTTGAACATTTTTATAAAAAATTGTTTGATTATAGAGATGTAAATGTTATTTTATCCTCAATTAAATAATTTTTTAATTATTTTATACTTATTTTAGTAATTTAATGTATAAAATTAATTTTTATACCATCCAAACGAAATATATTAACTTAAAATTATTTTTCAAATTTAACATATTCAAATATAAATTTTTTTCTTATAATCGATTATAATAAAAAAATTTATACAATAATTAATTATTAAAATAATCTAATTTTTACGATATTTTGAATATGTACTTAGAAGATGTTTGGGACAGATTACTTCCATCCCCAACATACATTGCTCACTTAAAAAAGCTGTTGGCAAACCAACAGCACATGTTTGGGAAAATATCAAAAAGCTGTTGATGCTAAATAATTAGGATTCAACAGTTTTTTTTTTCAAAAGCTCAATTTTGAGCTACTTTTGTAAAAGCTATTGGGATTATTTCTAATAGTGAAATGTAAATATCATTTTATTTTTAATTAAATAATTTTTTTAATTAATTAAATAATTTTTTAAATTATTTTATACCTATTTTATAATTTGATATATAAAATTTTTTTATAGTATCTAAACGAAATATATTAATTTAAAATCACTAATTAAAGTTATCATTATCACATATAACATATGAATTAATATAATTATTTATTTCATTCTCAGTTCTCTTAAGATATATTTTGTCATCTAAACGATCTATTAAATTTTTATTATAATGGTATATTATATATTTTATGAATTTTTAATCTTTATTTTTTTATTACATTTTTAATGTGATTCTAATATTTATATCTAAACTTAATTGATATTATAAAAAATTAAAAAAATTAACTTAAAATATCACCATAATTAACTTTTATAAAATAAAAATAAAAAATACCTAATTAGATTAGGTTTATATGAGTTAATACCTTATAAATCCGTTACATAACTTGTATCTCACGAGTTCAAATATTTTTTAACTCGATCCAATTGGTGGACCATTAGACCCAATGCATTTTCTGACTTTGATTAAGTGAAAAGCAGCAGATTGCGGGACACCCGTACTCAAAAGCCAACGTGTTGTAGACCCAAAAAAACATGAAAGCCAATGAGTTGTAGTTGACAATTAGCTCGATAAAAAAATATTTTAGAAAGAAAAGATCAAATGGACCACTTCAACGTGATGCTAGCGCATCGGTCCAACAAGATAACCATCTCCACATCTGACAACGTAGAATTGTTGTGGGCCCAGCCGGCTAAGCATGTAACCTATCATGTTTGCCCGTAGCCTAGCTACTTCTATGACCCCGTTTCTGTGGCAGTTTACCAATTCCTTTCCTTCTTCAGCATGGACACCACCCAGTTTATAAACAAATCAGCTTTTTTTTTTTTTGTTTATAACATCAGTGGTATTATGTATACATATAAATTTCCTGACGTACCTCACAACAATTAGATATGCGGTTTAATTTTTTTTTTTACACGATTAGAAACACATTCTTTAATATATTTTTTAATATATTTTTTTATTGAATCATATTACATATTAAAATATATATTTAAATTTAATTATATATTAATTAAATTAATTATATATTAATCAAATTAATTATATATTAATTAAAATTAAATATATATTTTAATATATGACATAATTTAATAAAAAAATATATTAAAAAAATATATTAGAAAATGTATTACTAACACTCTTTTCTTTTTTACTTTATATGCACACTAGATCTTCTTCATCCACTTTTTTCATATTTTTGAGAGTTCTAAGAAGCAAATAACTTTGATTTAACTCACTTTAATCCTTGAAGTTTTATACACCAATTATATTAGTTTCTAAATTTAAAAAAATAATAACTTAATCATTAAAATCTCAAAACATTAGTCATATTAATCCCCACATATTTTTTTCATTAGTTAAATTTAATAGATATATACGCATAACATGTTAAGTGTCAAGTTAAATGCTGGCATAGTCTTTTTCCATTCATAAAACGACGTAGTTTTAGTTATCATTAAAAAAAACAAAATTTCAACCCACAAAACGACGTCATTTTTTACCAAAACCATGTTCTCCATTATTTGATTATAATAAAAGTCACTAGGTTGTATGTATAGCCTCCGTCACGACCCGTCTCCATCCATAAAAAATGACTAGCCTAAGTTATTATTCAAAAAAAACAAAAACCCGCCTAAAAACAAAAAAAATTATATAAAAAATCAATAAATATTATAAAAAATAATAAATAATAATGATAAAAAATTATAAACCCATCAAAATATAATTTTTAAAATAATCGAAATTATATAACGTCGTTTTTTTTATAGTATTCTTTTTATCAAAAAAAAAAAGAATCAACTCGCAGGCGACCAACCCATGTTCTCCAAAAAAAATTATTTGATTATAATAAAAGTCACTAGGTTGTATGGCTGATGAAGGAGTATGGTGTTGAACCGTCTTGGACTAAATTGATGATGATCCCCCACGAGGAACTCCAGATTTCCAGATCGATTCCTTCTTTGGACCCCTTGTGCATATCAAAAGACGACGTTGTTCTGGTGAAAACTACATTTTCCAAATTGGTTCTATATAACTCGAATGATGGTAGGTTGGATTATCCTGGGATTCAGAGCAAACTTGGCTTAGATATGCATATTTACCATGAGAGCCTGGTTTCACCATGATGATAAAATCATGTTTGTGGAGTCTTCAAAGTTTTGCTTATATGGGTTCTGATTAAAACAAGTCTATCCTTGCTTCAAAGCTTTTGAGCACTCCATTAATGGATCAGCAAACACATAATATGTTGTGTAATTTCTTTTGGTATAATTTCTTCTTTCCATTTTATTCAGGATTTATGTTTATGTAATTTGGATGACACTTAAGGTATTTGATGAGTTTTGCTTCTACTTGCAGAAACAACAAAGTAATGCTAGAGTCATAATCTTTGACCCAAACTCATACTATCATCATACTGACACTTGGTGTAGTGTTGCAAGACTAGACTTTTTTTCCATGTAATTCTTCCTTTTATTGCAAAGTCACAACGTCATGGTCATTGGGTTGGAAAACTTAAGTCCTGCCTGTTTAATAGCTGTAACCCCCAAGATAAAGGATTGGTGGTTTGACAAAAGAATCAAGTGAATCTTTGGACTCCTTCATACCAGTTCATCAGTCCTGCCCATCTTTTGACAAAAGTATCATTGGACTTTCATCCTATTTTAAAAATTAAACTTAATCATAGATAATATCTTGGATTGCTTGAAGGATGAAAATGTGATTGGAAAGGGTTGTTCTGGTGTTGTTTATAAGGCTGAGATGCCTAATGGGGAGTTAATAGTGGTGAAGAAGCTTTGGAAAGCAAACAAAGAAGATGAAACAGTGGATTCTTTTGCTGCAGAGATTCGGATTTTTGGGTACATCTGACATAGGAACATTGTGTGGCTCCTAGGCTATTGTTCTAACAGGAGTGTTAAGCTTCTTCTCTACAACTACATCCCAAATGGTAATCTACAACAGCTTTTGCAAGGGAATAGGAACTTTAGACTGGGAAACTAGATACAAGATTACTGTTGGATCAGCTCTGGGTCTAGCTTACCTTCATCATGATTGTGTTCTTGCAATTCTCCACAGAGATGTTAAGTGTAATAACATACTTCTAGATTCCAAATATGAGGCATATCTATCAGATTTTGGTCTTGCAAAGCAAATGAGTTCACCAAATTATCATCATGCAATGTCCAGACTTGCTGGTTCCTATGGTTATATTGCCCCAGGAAAGATATGTTTAACTTTCTTTTTTACCTTATTTAAATGTTTACATCCTTTACATAATTTACAAAATCCATGCCCTTAGATTTGTTGATTTCAGTTTATTTTAGTTTGCATATGGAAGAGTAGTTATATGATATCCAAAGTAGTAACAATATGCACAAATTCAATTCATGCTCAAGAATATTTGGTGATCCATGTCCTATTATTTATTGCTGCTTGTTTAAATTCTAACCATGTTTTATTATCACCAATGTAGAGTATGGCTACTCCAAGAACATAACAGAGAATTAGATCCTTAGTCACCTTAAAAGTGGGTAATGGTTCTCAAATTAGGATTTGGGAGAACCGTTGGATTAGGGGATTCTTTATTTTGAAGTTTTTCTTTGCCTTTATATCCTTTCCACTCTTCGTCAGTCCCCTATGCCAGACTTCTATATCAGTCATAAATGAAATCAATGCCTAGAATCTCCATTTCAAAGTAATCGATCCTAATGATAGAGAAGTTATAGATTTTCAATCCCTTTTGATGATGCTAGAATCTTTCAACTGTCCTCTAACTTGGCTAGATGAGTGTGGATTCTTGATAGCTCTAGTGAATATTTGTGTAAATCCTTTTTTAACTTTCTGAGCCACTCCCTTCGAGGTTAAGTGTCATTTCAACAGTGCATATAAATTAGATTGATACTAATGATATTGCAGTCTGCTGAAAATTAGGAGACCTAACAAATTTTTCTCTCCCGATGTATGTCATGTGTTGCTCTAGCTTTGAAACAGTTGCATACCATTTTTCATTGTCCTACTGCTAGGTTCACCTGGAATAGTTTGCTTGGTGTGTTTGGAGAATGATGTCTCTGCTCTCTTATTCTGTATCAGTTTCTTATGATCAATTTCACGGGTTTTGGTTGGACAAAGGAAGGAAAGGCTCTATGGCAATTTGCTATGTATGATTTTCTTTAGTTTATTTGGCTCGAGAAAATACTTGTATTTTTTAAGAAGCTTTTTCTCAGCCAACAACTCTGCTTGGGACAATTTCTTTGGTGCCCATTTCACAATCTCTTTAGTTATTTGAATGATCCATCTTTATTGACAATAATAAAGGTGTAGCCCATCTATAGATCTGGACTTCAGGAGTTTTAATTTGAAAATTTCTATTAAATCCCCTTTGAAAGAGTGATGTGTACAGTTATGGAGTGATTTTGCTAGAGATGCAAAGTGGGCATAGTGTTGTTGAATCCTATGTTGGAGATGGACAATACATAGTTGAGTGGGTGAAGAGGAAGATGAGAAGCTTTGAGCCAGATGTATCAATACTAGATACAAAGCTTCAAGGTCTACGAGAACAAATAGTGCAAGAGATGTTTCAAACACTTGGAATTGCTATGTTGTGTGTGAAGTCTTTCCCAACAGAGCGCCCCACCATGAAGGAAGTGGTTGCACTATTAATGGAGGTGAAGAGCCAGCATGAGGAGATGTGCAAGACCTCTCTCAACCTCTAATAAAGCAGTCCTGAAATCAAAGCTGAGCCAACCTAGGAACCTCATGCAGTCGTTTTAGCTTCAGGAATTTTGGGCTCAAACAACATCGTTTTAGGGTTAAGACATTTGTTTCTTCATGCACAAATGAAACTATGTCGTTTTGGACCAAATAAGAAGTCACATCAACATTCAACCTGATACTTAATATGTCATGCGTGTATGTTCATCAAATTTAATTGACGGCAAAAGACACGGGAATTAACGTGATTGATGTTTTGAGATTTTAGAAATTAAGTTATTAATTTTTTTAAATTTAGGGACAATTGTGACCGATGCATAAAACTTCAAAAACTAAAATGAAAGTTTACTCAAATAACTTTTTCATAAACAAATTAAAAAATATATATTATTAATAAACTTAGCTTTTTTATACTTTTTCTTTTACGACTATTTTTTATGGTAAAAGGAAGAGATACTATAGAAAAAAGTGTTAAATTTAAGTATAAAAATAAACCATTAAAACAAAGTTATAATAAATTAATATCTAATAATTTACGTTAGATGAGTATAAAATATGTATAAATATCATTTCTACAAGTAAAGCTAGTTTAGACAAAGAAGTCAATCATTAAAAGGACTCAAAATAAAACTATCATTAATGAAAGTAATCGATGTGATGACTGATGACCACATAATAATTCTATGGTTGGTCTCTTAGCAAAAGTCAATTCATTGTGGGATATTTTAAACTTTACTTTTAAATTTTTATCTTTATGGGAGTTTATTGACTTTTTAACCCAGTTAATGCACTTTTAAATTGTATTTCCTGATATATTGTTGTTTTAATATTATTTCTCAAAATATGTTTATTTTAAGTAACATTGAAAAGTCGATTTATCCTAAACTGACTTCTCAACGTGAGAAGTTATATTTATCTCAAATCCATAAATCAATTTTTTTTTACATTTATGTTGGTTAGTTAGTTGCTTAAAAACCAACTTCTCAATAGGGATCTTTTTTTCCCTCTATTTATTATAATTTAAATATAAAACTCTTCTTATTTTTTTTAAACAGATTCTTCTTTTTTTCTATCACTAACAGTTTTATTTTTACTCCTTAGTTTATAAATTATTTTTTCATTCATAATTTATAATAATATAATTTAGTTATTTTATAATTTAGTTGATAATAATTATTTAAATTGCATGTAATTTGTGAACTAAGTCTATAAATTGGAAAACATATTTAATGTTTACCGACAGAAGTTCCAAGTAGTGAGAAATGAAGGATATTGGCTCATATCATGGTCCAGATTTGCGTCATAATCCAAAAATGCGGAGAGATCCTAAAGGTTGGTCACAAACTAATCACATTCATAATAAGATGGACCTTAGGAAAAAAGACTAATCAAAATTGTGTGGATTATACATAAACGAAGGTCATACCCGTCCAAAGCGTCCTAATCGTAGTGGTACCTTTAGATAGAGCTTGCATCAACAATAATCGACATTGTTTACAATCCGACAATTAATTTTAATCTTATGCTAAACAGATATTATTATTGTGCATGCTTCTCTAATTATGCATGCCTCTCACTTTATTTTTTTTAATGTGAAGTAAAATTGAAAATGTTAGCAATAAAAAAGAAGAAGAAAATGCTTTAAAAATATACAGAGTTTTTAATTTATATTATCGCAAATAAAAAAAACCATAAAAGACCCTGTTGATAAGTTGGTTTTAAAGCAATCCACAATGTAAAAAAAAATGATTTATCTTGTTGAAAAGTCAGTTTTTAACACCATATTTAAAAAAAATATAATTTTTTACGTTGAGAAGTTGATTTGAGATAAATTGACTTCTCAGCCTTATTCAAAATAAGCGTATTTTGAGAAATAATATTGAAATAACGGTATATTGAGAAATAAAATTTGCATTAATTGGGTAAAAAACTGAATTTATTTGCATTAATAATGTAGGACCAAATTTTGTATTTAAAATAAAAAAGAAGTTATTACCTTGCAAGTGGAGGTGGATCCCAATAAGTGGGCCACAACCTATTTAACTTGTAAGTTAAACTTACTAGGTTCATAAACTTACGTTTAAATGGGCATGCAAAATAATTTGTCCTAATCCATGCAGATTGCAGATTAAACAAGCTAGTTTGCAGGCCACACTCGTTTACTTAGCTCTACTCAAATATGTGATTGTTCAATAGTGATAATCCACCTTAATTTATGTATTATATTTGTTGGTAAAAAATTAAATATGTGTAGAGGTGAGAATAAACTTCCAATTTCACTCAACAAATTAATTAAGTATAAATTAGAAAAATGAGAAAAAATTTAATGATGCAATAGACACTCTCTTCAAGATGTAGTATATGTATCATATAAATAATATGGATGCAAAACTTTTTTTGTTACACCAAAATAAAAAACTTCATCCTTTGTGGCTTTTTTTAGATAAATATTGTAATTTTTATCATTAATTCCCATTTTATGGTAAGTGAAACACTATTTCCCAAAATGCACATTTTTCTGGTAACATTGAGAAGTTGATTTGGTGAAAATCGACTTCTCAATGCAAAAATGTTTTATTTTTTAAAAAATTGTGTTGAGTAATTGGTTTGGGAGAAACTGACTTCCAAATACTATCTCATATAAATTTTTTGACCCCTTGTTAAGAAGTTGGTTTCTACTCAACATGGTTTTTTTTCTTGTTTTCTAGTTACTAGGTTTTTTATTTAATATTTAGATAACAATTTATTTTTTACATATTAGAATTTGAGCTAACTTGATTTTGCAAACTTGATTTTTGTCATAAAAAGTTTGCAGTAATGTAATTTATATTTAAAAACTTTTATCACAAACATGATTTTGATAAAATAAATATTATTTAGATGATACTAATCAAAATAACTTTTGAATGTGTAACTACTAAAAAATGTATGAATTTTATATTGCAACACTAATATTACCCTTTTATCTCATTTAATTTATATATATATTTATATATTTATATATATATATATATATATATATATGTGTCAAAATTTACTTTAATTTTCATCATCTATATAAAATACTCATTTCATTAGATATGTTTTCATATATATATATATATATATATGGAGATTAGCAACATCTACATTTTGTTTTGAACTAATAATCCACTCTTTTTTTTTTTTGAAACATCTTTAAAGTTGTAGGTAGTTGTGTCATTTTATTTTAAACACAACCATCTAATTTAATAAAGATAGAATATTAAATGCTAACAATAATAAGGAGAGAGAATAAAAAAATATAATTTAATGAAGAATTTTGATTATTAACTACAATTATTAATTTAAAACATAATACTAATATATATATATATATATATTATATATATATATTATGAAACATAACGTTATTTCAATAATATTAAAAATTTTAAACTAGCTTGTGTTGAAATATATGATTGATTAAAGATTAAAAAAATTGACTTATTAACGATGGAATGATTTTTTTCTGGTATACAACGAATGATTAAATTTAAGTTTCTTGCATAATTACTTTTTTCCGCTATTGTTCGCAATTCAAATAATAGTAATTACTTGTAAAAAAAAACAATAATTATATAAATTTTCCTTTACCTCTCAGATAAAAATATTTAATTTTTTTTCTATTTATATAAATCTTATTAAGTGACTTTAATTTGTATTTATCGTTGAAGTTATTTCTTTACAATTTTTTTATAACGCGTAGAGCATGCAAAAGAACATGTAAATCTTATTAAATGACTCTACCATTTCTTTTTTGTCTATCATTAAAATATATTATATAAATTATTTATCTTTTATAAAATTATTTTATAAATTTATATAAAAAAATTATCTTACAAACTTTTTATGTATAAGTAATTTTTATTTTTATAAAATAATTAAATTAGTAATTTTTATCTTTTTATTATTTTTGTATTTAATAAGAAGAGTCATGCTATCTCTCATAATTAAAATCTTTATTAAAGTTATATTTGTCTATTATTTCTCTTTATTAATGCTTGTGTTTATTATTCTACAAGTATTTTGAACCGTGCAATGCATGAGGTAATAAGTAAAATTTTAATTAATTTTTTTAAAGAGCAATAAATATATAAGTAATTAATAGTTTTTTGAAATTTAAAACATGAATTTGAATAATAACAACAATTATTGATCATTGAAATTTGAAACTGGGCTATATTACTTTATTCACTTAATTGGACTCGACTTGTAGTGTACTTTTGTCAAATGCTTTGTTCGAATCATAAGTGATGCCTCCAAGTGATTGGTGTTATGGCTATAAATAAGTAACATAATAAAAGTTATTTTAGACTAAATTTGTAGAATAGTATGTTCATTGAATATAAGGGATTGAATAATTTTAAATACAGAAATATAAGTGAGAAAAAGATGCATTGATTATTTGTAATAATTTGGAATTTAATTATTTTATTTAGAACAAAATATAGAATTTCAATTAAGCACTAAGCTTCATACCCAAGCAACGAGATGCATCAATGGAGATAGGATAGTAGAAGGAAAACAAATAAATGGCACAACGCATTAGAAATTGCAAAACTCCATTAAGTTGATGTTACCTGTTGTTGTCGTGATGGTTCTTTCTTGTTTTTGTGTCATATATAACTTTCGTTGCATCCTCGATTGCTTGGAATCTATAGAGGAGCATGAATTTTGCTCTCCATTGCGTCAAAGTTTTAGAAAATGGAGAAGAGAAATGAAACAATTTGGACAGGGAAATGTTGAAGACAACATTTATAACCAACTAAAAAAAAGGTGGTTGACATGCGGGCCTTTTAGTCTACTAGCTGTATAATAATGAATGAGAAGCGTGAACTGGGTGAGTGGCAAACAACTTGATTTTATTATTGGGATTGTCAAATGTGGAGTTATCAAATGTATAATTTGAATGTGCAGTTATAGTATATAAATTTTTAAACATGTTATACAAAGGTTCAACAAACCAAATATATAACATGTGATAATTACTTTCGTAACTATGAAGACAACTTTTATATACCAAAATATTCAATGCATATAGAAACTGACAAAAGTATTATATAAAAACTACATTTATCAAAGTTCATACGCTATAGATAGTAGCCAAAACAATAATATTTCCTAAGTTCAACCATTTGGTGTCTAAATTAGATACACCCCATTAGAACTTAGAATGCAGTAGCCATTGAAGATTAATTGATATGAGCCCTAAGGAGATTCTCGTTTCCATCAACAACTTCAATACTTAAATTATCTGATGTCTTCAATTCCAAATCAATGCAAAATTTCTTCCATCCTTTATTTATCCATGCCTTTGATGCTCTCCTCTTAGGGTGGTACAATCCACATATTCACTTTCTGTCATTATTTGTCATGATGGTAACATACTTAAGTCTAAGATTCAAGTATTTGTCAACGAACCTGATAGGATATGCTATCAACACCAGTAGAATAATAACAACAACAACAATAATAATTTATACATATATAGTAGGATACCTGTTGTCCTTGAGAAACAGAATAAGGAGTTAGCCTTATTTGTTCTTTCACATTATGGGGTGCTGCAACCTTAGTTGAATTTTGCATTGCTGCATTGCAATCCCATGAAATGCATCGGTTTGTTCATATACTGAATTAACTTCAGCTTTATAGTTATTTCGACTTCATTGTTCAGATCAAATTGGTCATCCAAATTCATCCTAAAGTAGGATTCTCCAACGTATTGCAGAATCACATCAGCATGTAGATGCATTTTAAAAAGGTCTACAAAGTTACACCAACCAGCAGTTAGTATCCATTTTTTTTTTAATATCAAACACGAAAACTATCTCCAAAAGGATCTTCGATAGTAACATAACGTCCTAAGTTAGAGGTAAACTCACTTGTGAAATTCGAAGGAAACAAACCATAATCTAAAAACCTTAACTTACTATCTGTTATTAATTTTCAAAGTTATAATTTTATAATGCAAGAAAACTTAAAACAGTAAGCACCTTTTGCATATTCATTGACAACATCAACACTTATAGGGAACCTTCTACGACGGGAAATCCATCCTGGAGGTGGCATTTTCTCCTAAGAAGTTTTGAAACAAAATGTGAATAGAAACATAACAGAAAAATAAAAATAACAAATAAAAGTTATTCAATAAGTGATCATGTTATTAAAGTGTAGTATGGATACTGCTACTAATAATATTTAGTTAGCTACATTTATCAACTAAAATCATAAAATCAAGTTGCAACCAACAACGACTATAACAATGTGAGAAATACAAAGAACAACAGAACTAATTAAAATACTAATTAAAACAACAGGCTTAATATATGACCTATTGACAGATGATATATACAATTAATTACTGCAAATCAGTTTTTAGAATGAACACAATGGAGAAAAACACAACAAATTGATGTGATAATGCTAATTTAGTATTGAACGAAATAATGAGAGCAAAGATTGCATAACATGATTGAAGAAATCATATGCCTAAAATTTTATGCACGAAACAAAAGTGCAAAGTATAGGCTGTAAAATTGCAGAAACAATAAAGAACAAAAATAATCAAAATAATAAAAATATGACAAATACAGAACGTAATAACACTACCTGAATGAGTTAAGATAACATTATAAAAAATAAAAAAGACGTAAAATAAAAAAATTTTTAAAACAAATATAAATTTATCTCAAATGTGTAACTTTTGGTAGGAAAAAAGCTACTAAAAAGTATTAAAATTTATCTGATTGGTTATTAAAAGTATTGTTATTTTTTATTAAATTATTTAATTTTGATAGGAGATAGAAAAAAACTTAAATATTAATTTATTGAGGTAATTTATTACCTGTATATAAATGTCATTTAATTAGGTGATAGTTTGAAATTTGAATTTGAAGTACGGTCAATAATTAATTGAGGCATATTAGTTGACAATAGTTGGAATATTTAAGAAAAAGAGTGAGATATTGGGTGGAATTAAATTTACGGGGAATTTTGAAATTGAAAGTGTTTTGACTAATATTAAATGTAATATTTATTGTCATTAATTTGTGTTTTTTGATGAGAGATGACTATATGATTAATTAGTAATTTTGTATAAAGGGATAGTGGAAGACTTAAAAGATGATTGGTTGAGATAAGAAAATATCGAGACAAAAACGTCCTTAAAAATTTGGGCGGAAAAATTTTTCATGAGAAAATGACACCTATCATTTTTTTTTTGGTTTTGATAATTGTTGTTTTTCTTTCAAAAAATTCCTCAAATAGAAAGTTTTAAGTTTTTAAGAGAAAAAAGTTCACTAATATGTGACACTTGGCAAAAGTTTCCCTTAATTATATATATAATAGATTTATTCATTAATCTTGATCATCCTAAGTTACTAAAATATCCTAAAGACAATTTATTTTATGAACAAAGATTATGGTCTTTTTATCTAGAGCAAAATGTGGAGGTTGTTAATCTCTTCCTGAAGTTGTGGAGATTAGCAACATATATAAATGGTCAATATGTCACATGATCTTTAAGTAACTTTTTTAATGGTCAAGATTAGAACGTAAATACATATGACTCTTTTAAGTGGTCACATGATCTTTAAGTAAGTTTTAATTTTAATTATCCATGTATGATTGTATGGTCAAAATTTACTCATCTCACTAGATATGTCGTATACACACACACACACATGCAAAGCTATACATAGAACTAAAATAAATTAAAAAATAGCAACAAAATGCATAAATTATACTTATAAAATATTATAATTAAATTTAAATATACACAAAAAATTATAATTAAATTAAAATTTTAAAATTCAAGTCGAGTCAAGAAGATAGGAAGTCAAGTTTAGTGTCATACTGGCCATGCTAAATTAAATAATGTAGATTTGAAGATGTATACCTCCAAATGGAACAAGACTGGAGTTATTGGAATAATAAGAGAAATATCTACAACTTTCATGTTGACTACTTTTGTTGATTACATCAAGTTGACTATATAAAATTTAATGGAAGTTTAGGCCAAATTGGTGAACCAACATCTTGACCCTGAGACAGTATTTTGATCATAACTATAGCTAGAGATATAGTTTTGGGATGATTCTAGTAACACTAGAAAGCTAAGACAATGCCCTGCAACTTTGAAAAAATGCATGAAGTCTAATTCTAAGGTTTGGAGGATCAAAAGATGTATGGAGGCAAAGTGAAAAGTATCAAAACCATGCATATGCATGAAACAACCACACATATGTGTGGTGCTTGACCCTGAGGCAGTATTTTGATCATAATTAGAGTTATAGACCTTAGTTTGGGATAATTCTAGTGGCATTGAAAGGTTAAGACAATGCTCTAAAACTTTGATGAAAAACCCAAAGTCTAATTCTGAGCTTTGGAAGGTCAAAGCAAGGAGAAAAAAATCAGAATCATGTATATGTATGGAATGCATGGTGCTTGACCTTGAAGCAGTATTTTGATCATAACTAGAGTTAGAGATCTTGTTTTAGAATGATTTCAGTGGTATTGAAAAGTTAAGATAAAGTCTTACAACTTTGATTAGAACCTGAAATCTAATTCTAAAATTTAGAAGGTCAATATAATGAGAAAAACTTTAGAACTATGCATATGTGTGGAACAACCACACATATGCGTGGTTATGATGCTGATAAAGAAGTTTTGGACAAAGAAGACCACACACATATGCATGGTTTACACTTTGTTTATGGTTTTTCTTAGTTTTAGGGCTTTTCTTGATGGTATACACTTAATAATTTTTCTTTTTTTTTTGTTCATTTGGTTTTCTAATTGATGTGTTTCTTGAATAAAGATTAAGAAATAATTTGTTAGTATTTAACACAAAATTAGTGAGAGAAAATGGACTACAAGAGAATTTACATCATCTCAAAGCTTTTGAAGTGCTCTGCTCATTGTGTGTATATTAGAGTTTACAAACTTTTATTTTGAATGAAATTAATTCTAATAATTACAATAAATTTTAATAGTTATTAACTTATATGATATAATTATTTAAATATTATTAAAATAGTATTTAATATCAAATTACAAAGACATATTTGTCTATACTTACACAAATGGAATTTTTCTCAACATTAAAGTTACAAAATGTTGCTTTTTTAATTGAGGAGTTCAACTTAAGTTTGCACTCAAACTTAATTCTGGAGAAAAATTGTCAACCTGTTGGCATGACATTCAAAGACCTATTTGAAGAATACAAACATAATTCTCGGATTGTAAATAGAAATTCAAACACACCCTTAGTCTATAATAAAATAATTTGATTATTTATATTATATTTTTTATCCATAATTTACAATAAACTTAAATATATTTTTAATTCTTCTAAATATATCAATTTTTATTTTGATCTCCCAATTTTTTTATTATAATTTATACCTTATAATTTTACAAATAAGTAAAATCAGTTCATACTTTCATTTCATCTATCATTTGCAGATACCCTAAAGAAACTATTTCTGTAAAATAAACGTGTGAATTTTATCTAACGCTAACCTAAGAAAAAAAAAGAAAAATAGATAACATAAACGCGCCAGTATCTTTTTTTCTTCACACAAACGCAAGTGAACGCCCCCCATCCATTCCTATCACTCTCTCCGCGATGGGAAGGCCCTCCTCCACGGTTGAAATCCCTTACGAACGGCACCGTTTGCACAGAGAAAACGATTGCCGCACCCCTGACTCTGATCTTTCCGACGACTATCGCCGCCGCCGTAGCCCTAGCTATGACTCATACGACCGAAACCGCGACGGCTACTCCGACCGCCGCCGCCACCGGCATCAATCGGAATTGCCCGAACACAGAAGAAGCCCTAGACACACCAACGGAACTCCGAACGACGATTCTCTGCCAAAAAAATTCGGCCGCCCAAACGGTACGTATCTGGACCGTGAGCGCGGGGATTAGCGGCGCTCCGATTCGGAGTCCGACGAGGAGTTGAAGGGTTTGAACTTCGAGGAATACCGAAGGCTGAAGAGGCAGAAGACGAGGAAGGCGCTGAAGCACTGTATCTGGAACGTTACGCCGAGTCCTCCGAGGCGCGAGAACGAAGATTTGGAAGATAAAAGCCGATGAAATTTCTGAGAAATACGGCGATGACGGTGCTGAGAAAAGCCATTCGAGCGACAAGGAGATTAAACCTGGAGGAAAGCCTGAAACTGCTTCCGAGAATTCTGAATCGGAGAGTTCTTCCGAGTCTGAATCGGACGATTCGCGCTCGAGGAAGAAGAGAAGAAAGAGTTCCGGTTCGAAGTGGAGGAGCAGGAAATCGTATAGCGATAGCGAATCAGAGGAGAGCGAGCCTGAAGAAGATCGTGAACGGAGAAAGAGTAGGAGGGGGAGTAGTACTAGTAAATGGAAAGGGAAGAGGAGCAGGAACAGGAAGAAGAGAAGGTATAGCGATTCAGATGAGAGTGAAGAGAGCGAAAGTGATGACTCTGATGCTAGTGGAAGAAAGAGGAAGCATTCTTCGGTGTCTAAATCAAAACGGAGCAGAAGAAGGAGGAGAAGGTCTGAAACCAAAAGTGAGAGTTCTTATTCAGAGGACGAGAAGGGTTCAGGTGCTGCAGCTGATGCAAAGGTTAAAGCAATGGCTGATGAGGTGAAGATGACAGAGATCAATGTTGAAGCTCTCAAGCTAAAGGAATTGTTCGAGTCACAGAAGAAACCCGCTTTGGATGACGAACCCGCGGTTGGGCCAATGCCCTTGCCTAGGGCTGAGGGGCATATTAGCTATGGTGGGGCACTTAGGCCAGGTGAAGGTGATGCCATTGCGCAGTATGTTCAACAAGGGAAGCGTATTCCACGCAGAGGTGAAGTGGGTCTTTCTGCGGAAGAGATTCAGAAGTTTGAGAGCCTTGGTTATGTGATGAGTGGTAGCAGGCATCAGAGGATGAATGCCATTCGTATTAGGAAAGAAAACCAGGTTTATAGTGCGGAGGACAAGCGTGCTTTGGCTATGTTTAACTATGAGGAGAAGGCCAAGAGGGAGCATAAGGTTATGACTGATATTCAGCGGCTCGTGCAGCGCCACATTGGGCAGGATGTTGGTCCAACTCATGATCCTTTTGCTGCGAAAGCCTCGAATGGTGCTGATGCGTAATTTCATGTATAACTTGTGTTCTTTCCCTTTGTTTATTGTTGCAGACTGCATTTTTGTTTTGCTGGCTATATTTTTTTACTTTTGTGTAGGATATGTAGACTTGGAATATGTAGACAATGTTTAATTGTTTCAGTGAATTGCTATGGAATGGCTATATTGGTAGATGTATCATTTGTTGCAATTTGCAAAGCATGTGGATTTAATTATGGAAACAAGTTTCTCTGCTGCAAATGGGTTTGATTGCTCCTTCTCACTTTGATTATTTGTTGGAGAGGAGTGGGTTTTGTTGCCTGTTGAAGTCAACTTCAAATTGTTAGTCTTATCGGTGCCTAGTTGTTTTATTTGGTAGTTGATTTATGTCCTTTTGGATGGGATTTCACAATTTCAAGTTTTCCTCTTGATTTTTGTCTGCTGGTGTTGTTTATGCGTTTTTTATGGTGTAATCAGGACATGCTTATTGGGCCACACTTGAACACTTTTCACCATCAAACTTGTTATCAGGGTCAAAATACTGTTCTTTTGTAATAGGCAGCTTATGAACCACTTAATAGATAAAATGAACACATACATAAGTGATGCTTCTGAGTAGGTTTTATTGATCAAACTACATGAGCCTCATCATAAGCTCAGTACAAGATGGATTTACAGTGAACAAAAGGATGAGAAAGTTCAGATAAGAGGAAGGTGATAAAGGAAGGAAGGTAACATAGAATTCAGATCACAGAGGAAGGAGAACGAGAGAGAAGAAACTAGAAAATTCTAGTCTAGATTCAACATAATTCTTCATGTCCAAATCCTCACACATCCTTTGCCTTTTAACCCCCCTCTGGTTGCTTCATGCAGTGCCTTGGATTTGCTGCTCCTTCTCAGACTTGCTTCCCCATTTTTAGCTCCCAATCCCACATGGCAATCTGTTGTAACTAACTTTCCGATGTCAGCAAGGAGCTTCATAACATCTTTTGACTGCTGTTGTTGATATTATGTGTCCTGGATTGGTGGTGCACTTTTCTGATATGTCTTTTGGGTCACAATTGAACACTCTTCACCTTCTAACTATTCAAAACAGGAAAAACAACACTGTTGCTTTATCATTTGTTGATTTCTTATAAAAAAAGTCGTTTTAAATTTTATACTAAGCAAACATAGATTAATTTCTTCACATGAGGGGGAAGTCACCTTTTTTTTTTTTCAATGTCTTATGTTCGATGTTGCTGATGTAGTCTCTATCAAGAGAGTGTTTGAAGGATGAGCCTTGGTTGCTGCTTTTATGTAACAATCTTAAGTATGGCCTTTCAAAATGGACTATTATAAAAATTTTACTTTTATACTATCCTCATGCTTTTATTTCTGAGTGACTGACTTTATGTTCTGTGAAAGAGGTTATTTACCTGCATACCTGATTTATATTCATCCTACCATGCTTCTAAAACTGAAACTGAACAAGAAGCTGCACACTACGCATCCATGCAAGTTCTTCTACTTTCAACCAGTGGAAGCAATTTTTCAGAGTGCACCTTAAAGTATGTTCTTCCTTGCTGCCTTGCTGGCAAAGATTTATCAACTATGGGAGAGAAATCTTCTTAATCTGCTCGAGAATTGCATGTAAAATCAGGCAAATATACTGTAGTTAACACCTTGCTTTTACTTGGAAACTATGTGTGACCATCTTGGGTGTCCTGAAGAGTATGTGGCCACACTTTTATTGCTTCCTATAGAGGATGAAGTAGTTTTTCATTTTAAATTAATTTTTTTAATTGCTATGATTATCCTGAATTGTTTGAAGTAGCTCTGGATGGAAAATCAATGGAGCAATTGATGTCCATAAGCTTGATTTTGTTAAGATACAGGAAAAGAGAAGAAGTACAGGAACCTGTTGTTTAAAAGTCCTTGCAAATGACTGTCTGTTATATAGTTAACACCTTGCTTTTACTTGGAAACTATGTGTGACCATCTTGGGTGTCCTGAAGAGTTTGTTGCCACACTTTTATTGCTTCCTATAGAGGATGTAGTTTTTCATTTTAAATTAATTTTTTTAATTGCTATGATTATCCTGAATTGTTTGAAGTAGCTCTGGATGGAAAATCAATGGAGCAATTGATGTCCATGAGCTTGATTTTGTTAAGATACAGGAAAAGAGAAGTACAGGAACCTGTTGTTTAAAAGTCCATGCAAGTGACTGTCTGTTATATAGTTAACAGTTAACACCTTGCTTTTACTTGGAAACTATGTGTGACCATCTTGGGTGTCCTGAAGAGTTTGTGGCCACACTTTTATTGCTTCCTATAGAGGATGAAGTAGTTTTTCATTTTAAATTAATTTTTTTAATTGCTATGATTATCCTGAATTGTTTGAAGTATCTCTGGATAGAGAATCAATGGATCAATTGATGTCCATAAGCTTGATTTTGTTAAGATACAGGAAAAGAGAAGATAAGTAAAGTACAGGAACCTGTTTAAAAGTCCATGCAAGTGACTGTCTGTTATATAGTTAATTTTGCATTGAAGCAATTGACAACAAGGATGAGACATGTTAACCCACTAGGAGTGGGCTAGTGGTGAGAAGTTTGGACTGAAGGTGAACCTTGGCACAACGGTAAGGTTGCTGCCTTAAACCCTGGTTGTCACAGGTTCTAGTCACAGAAACAAACTCTCTGCATATGAGGCCGAGTACATCTGACTCTTCCTAGGCCTCATAATGGTGAAAAATGCTAATCACATATCAATACCACACACATCTGGCTCACGTAGAGATGCGAGTGGAAGCGTGTGTGAGTAGGATTACTCCATAATGGTATGGTGGGAACCTTGTACACTAGGCTGCCCTTTACTAGAAAGGAAGGACGGCAGGGCATATGAAAACAATTCAAAGAGAACTGCTCGTCATTTGCATTTCCAATTTTTTTTTTTGGGTACAATGGCTGCACATGGATTTGAATTTATGACGTCCTGCAAATTAGAGGTGTTTTTGGAATCCTTTTGGAGTATTAGACTGATATGATAGTCGCCTTTATTGGTTCAATTTTCTGTTCTCTCTCCTGTTGTCTTCCCGATTTGTAGTTAAAACTAAAATTTTTCTAAAAAATTTCCAATCAACTTAAGCTAAATAAAAATAAAGACCAAATCAAACTCTGAAAATAAAAAAGATCAAATCAACTCATTAGTTTAGATTGGTTTAGTTCGAAATTTTTGGTTTAGTTTGTCTTTGTATTTTGAGTAGTCCTAGCTCCCACGTAGATTTATCTAAGCTCAAATTTTCACAGTATAGAACAGTATTTAAAAAAAAAAGAAGTTTTCATGAAGGAATGGGTCATTTTCACAATACGGGTAGAAAAGGACCACCTAAATGGTTCAATACTAGTGACATTTCGCATAAGCTGAGACAAATCAAATTGTGAGCATCCTACTTCTAATCTATGTTTAGTTGACTTTCATCGATTAAATATCTCATTAACTACGTTGTCTATCCTAGTTCTCCAAGCCTGCAACCATACGAGGATCCCCAAAATTTTTGTTGTTGGTCACCAATAACGTCACCAATAGCAAACTCTAGAGGATCTATGGGCTATCCCTATGATGAATTATGAAGAAGCAAGCAGATTACTCAACTTTCAGTCTTTAGTAGGACTAGGACTTGGGAAAACCATCTTCCATTAGGCAGTCCAAAAAAATTATCAATCAACATTTCTACTTTTTTTTTAATGAACAATATTATGTGTGGTTGGCCGGTAATTATAATTACAATTCATCTAATAAATGATATCTATATCCTTTATATGAAGACAAAAAGCCCTCACCATCCATATAGTCCAGCATCATATTACTAGAAACTTATATGTTCAATGTTATAATTAAAACGAATTCATGAACAAGAAAAATATAATTGGTTATACATATTATTAAAAAAAATGCTCATTTTCTAAATTTCCCTTGAGGAACCTTTAAGCCATTTCTTGGTGAAATGGCATCTCAAAAAGCTCGATAATGATGTGCATTTCCTTTCCAACCAGGTAGAGAAAACTATCACTATACTTTTGTAGGAGTAGGAGGGGAAATAAACTTGCCAAATTGCAATTAATTGTTTAATATTTTGGAGAGTGAATTACGTTTGACCTTCAAAATAGAATTTAACAGTTATTAACATTATAAAATCCAAAATTTATACAACTAACATTACAAAATCAATTTTTAAAAATATGTTTCAGTAATTTTTCAGAAATGTTCCTTTAAATAAATTCTGAAAATGATTCGTTATAAATGCTTAGAAACAAAAATTAGTAAAATATTACATTACTATTTTTTTTAATTGCCGTCATGTGGTCTTTGTGTCTTTTTATGCGTACATCTACTAATTTATCTCTCTCTTAGTGAAAGACATGACATACACGCAAACAATAATGCTATCTGAATAATTATATATAAAATTATAAATATTTTTGTATTATTAAACAATTTTGAATGAAGTTTGATAATTGTCTAAATTTGACATATTTTTGCTATTAAAAGTAGGTCTTATTATAATAAATTTGTGATTTGTGATAATATTGAATATTTTCTTTGAGTAAAGTTAATTAAATTTGGGTAATAATTACAAGATTTTGGCAAGATTCTAAGAAGATTACAATAACGCAGCTGGAGAAGTTTCTTATTTTGAAAGACTTTCTTATTCTTGTGTGATCTTGAGGAAGACATAAAGGGGGAAAGAAATTTACTTTTCTTGTTACCTAGGAATTACACATTAAATGAGTTTGTACATAATTAAGAAAGTAGGAAATAGTACTAAAAAAACCGATATTAATTTTGGGTTCAAAAAATTAATATAAATAGGAAGAGTAGCGACAAGCACAGCTGCACAAGGAAGGAGAGCAAGGAGTACATTGAAGAGATGACTAATTTGTTTGGTACTCTTGTTATGGAAGTCTAATTTGTTTATTCAGGGCTTAGAAAAAACCATAGCCAAGTGATTGTGAATCTTAAATATAATTTCATAACTGATAGAGATTTCTTTTGAGACAAAATTATTTATTTAATTTATTTTTATTAATTATTTTTATATAATTTATTAATAAATTGATATTCATATTTGTTAGACATGTCTAATTCTTGTTTTGTGATTGAATGATTGAATAATATATGCTAAATTTAGATAGGTTATATCATGAATTTATTTGCAATTTAGTTTATCTTAGTGAACCAAGGTTGGCTACTGGCTTAGGTCACCTGATAAAACAAAAAAAAAAAAATCCCTTATTCAAATTTATACCCTTTATTAGATTGATTGATCTTGCTTACAAGTCAAGTGAGTTACTTAGTTTAGCTATTTAATTTGAATTTTAGATTTGTGAATAATTTAAATTTTTAGGTCATATAAAAAAATTAGACATGCAAACAAAAAAATATATAGATTTTTAGGTTAAAAATAATTGATATCTTTTTTAAATTAATTTAAGAAATAATATCGTTGAGAAAAAATTTACTTTAGACACTTAATTGTATTTTAAAGATTAATTTTTACTTATCGAGTAAAATATTATAAAAAATAAAAAATATTAATTAATTTATAAAATAATACTATTATTGAGAGATGTCTTTATTTAAATGTTTGATTATATATTAAAAAATTAATCTATTATTTATCGAATGAAGATAATATGAAAAAAAAATTTACTTTACAATTTTTTAATCTAATTAGTAATTCCTCTCTACAATACCTTTAAAGGATATTTTATTTCAGGAAAAAATTTCTATCAAGCACAATATTATACCAAATTTTTAATAAACAAATTAATACTCGGTGAAGATGCATTAAATGCGAGAAGACAGTAGTAGGCCCCTATGGTGAACTCACTGGTCCAATTTGTTTCATTCCTTCGGTTACATTCTCTCCGCAATTATCCTAAATCTTTATTTAAACTAGATGATAATAATAATAATAATAATAATATATTTGAAATTTAAATATTAATCATAAGTACTACTCTTACTGCTACTGCTAAATAACAAACCATATCTGCATTATCTAACTCACCATTTTCTGACCTTTCCGTTAAACTTTGGCGGCTTCAATTACTTCCCTTCTTTCCATGCAGATTCTACGTTCTTCCTTTCCACGCTCACCCTTTTCTTAGCATTAACTCTTTACCTCTCACACTGCTCAGTTCTGTTAATGGTTTCTGCAATGGCCAATTTGCAAACAGTGTCAACCCCTACTGATAATGTGGTTCCTGATCAATTCCCTGCTGGTCTCAGGATTCTTGTGGTTGATGATGACATCACTTTCTTGAAAATTATCGAACAAATGTCTATTCGATGCCATTATCAAGGTTAGTTATCATTTTTAATTGTAAATTGTTATGCAACGTATAGCAATGTTTTCTGGCCAAAGTTTTAATCTTTTTTTATTTGAGGTACAAAAAGTTATGATCTTTTCGTAATAATTGTTAAAATTTATGTATATTTTTATTATCTTGCAGTTACCACATGCTCTGAGGCCCCAGTTGCTTTGAATCTTCTGCGAGAGAAGAAAGACTGTTTTGATGTGGTACTGAGTGATGTTCAAATGCCAGACATGGATGGCTATAAATTCCTTGAGTATGTTGGTCAGGAAATGAATCTTCCTGTTATTCGTAAGTAAAGCAACTACTTTAACATTAACATTGAAAATTGAAAATTGGTTATTGGTTATGCTCTAGTAAAGTAACTTGTCCTATAATTACTCAAGTGTAATTATTTTACTTAACATTAACATTGAAAATTTATTATTGGTTATTGGTTATGCTCTGCTATCTGCAGTGATGTCTGTTGATGGTACAGCAAGTGCTGTCACGAAGGGTTTTAAACATGGGGCTTGTCATTATTTGATTAAGCCGGTGCGTGAGGAAGATCTGAGGAATATATGGCAGCATGTTGTTGTTAGGAAAAACTGGAATGAAAATAAAGAACAAGAAAACTCTGGCAGCTTGGAAGATAATGATGATGATCGGAATAAACGGGGGAATGATGATTCTGAATATGCTTCTTCTTCTATTATTTATGCAACAGAAGGAATAGTCAAAGCCCCAAAAAAAAGGGGCAGACCAAAAGAAGGTGATATTGTTCAATTGGGGAATGATGATCCATCCACAACTAAGAAGCCCCGTGTAGTATGGTCTGTAGAACTGCATCAACAATTCGTCAATGCTGTAATCCAACTCGGGCTTGATAGTATGATTCTTCAGCAAATTTTTCTTTCTATTTTGCTTTTGTTTGCAATATGCATAAAGCATAATCTAACAAGTGTGCAGTTTTCTTTATTAGTACTTTAAGCATTTCTTGCAATTTAGCTTATGAGAACTTTTCCCCTTGTTTCCCAGAGGCTGTGCCAAAGAGAATTCTTGAATTGATGAATGTCCCTGGTTTGACAAGAGAAAATGTTGCTAGTCATTTACAGGTTCGATTCTGTATGTGTTTGATTTTGCATACTTGCATATTGTTATGTGGTAGATGGATTTAAAATGACTTATCACACAATAAAATTTGGAATAGTACAGAATGAAGTTTTCATAATCTATTAATTGAAAGCAATAGAGACATGTAAAAGCTTACATAAAATATAGGTGTCAAGCTTGTTTTCAATTCAAACTGAAGCAATAGAATGTAGATGAATACACCTGTGTTTTGTGGTTCTGAACTGTAATTAACATTGTCATTGTGATTGCAATATTGATTGGCAGAAATTTAGACTTCATTTGAAGAAATCAAGTGGAGTGGCACAACAACAGAATAGGATACCAAACACATTCCCGGGGACTATGGAATCCAAACTGGGTGCAAATGGAAGAATTGACATTCAAGCTTTGGCTTCTGCTGGCCATGTTCCCCATGCAGAACATGCTGTGGCATATGGTCAGCCTCTAGCAAAATGTCCTTCCAACATTGCCAAGAATTTCCCCCAGTCCATCATAACTGTAGATGATGCATCATCAGGATATGGAGCATGGGCACGGCCTCCCTCATCTAACACAATTGGTTCAGTGGGACTCAACAGCAATATTGGAAGGCTAGGTGTTCAGAATAATAATGTGGTGATGGATATATTGCAGCACCAGCGAAGGCATGAGCATCAGCAAAAACAACAGCAACTGCAGCAGCAGCCATTGATGCATGATCAAATTCACTCAATCAATGTTCAATCATCTTGCTTAGTGGTTCCCTCTCAACCTTCTGGAACTTTACATGAGGGAAATAGTCCTGCTTCTGTCAACCATAATTGCATCTTTGGTGGGAATTCTCTTATTGATTATGGTATATTTTCACCTCAATCCAATAATTCATTGAATATTGCTCAATTCCCTGGTGAGAACACCAAAGCTAGAGGCTTTTGCTGTGGGTATACTACTCCATCTTCAACAATCCAGCAGCTTCAAAACTCAACTTTGACATGTGGTGCTGTGGGACCTTTTCCAGGTCTTTCACCAGTGTCTGATGATACACAAGTTCCCTATGGTTCTAGATCCAGTGATTCACTTCATCAAGCATCTCTTAAGGATGTTGGATATGATGGCAAAGATACATGCATTCAAGTAGGTTTGCTGGACTTGAAATTGAATCGGCTGTAAGTGATTTTAATCAAGGAAAAATCTCCAAAGATAGTGATAGTAACACACTGAAGGAGAAGCCAAATTTTATATAAATAGTTCAGAAGTGGGCCACCCGGTCTTATAAAGATATCCATCGTGATCTTATGTGTGTATAGGTAACCCACGAACTCCTTTTCAAATTGTGTTTTATAAGTTTGTGGATAGTAGTTTTACTCTTTGGTCAGTTACTAAAACAGTTTATATCTTTGGGGCTTAATGAAATTAGGTAGACTAACTTTTCAAGATCATTATATATGCTATTTTTCTGCATAAGTTGTCTAGACTTTAAGCTATACTGTGCTTGATGAAGTGGAGTAGTTGGTAATGACGTGGAATGGTAAAATTTGCTTCATCCATTGTAAATAATGGAATGGAATAGTTAAAAATGAAACTCAAATCACTATATACCACTTAAACTAGTCTATTTTCATACCTCCACTTTGATGATTTGGAATGAAACACTTTTCTCTTTTTTATTTTATATAATCATTTACCGTTTTAACCCCGAGTTTATCAGAGCCATGGCCAATTAACAACCAAAGAAAATATCCGTTTATTATCCCCTTCGTATTATCTTTGTCAAATATGAGACAATAACAAGCCAAACTTGTTAAATGAAAGGGAAAAAAAAAAAAAACCTGCCTAAAGCAAATATAAAAACAAAACAGTTCTTTTGATCCGATTTTACTTTTGATCATCCGTTAAGATTTTCTAACTGGATGTTTAATACAAGTGATCAATATTAATCTCACAAAGCTGAAGTAAGAGAAACAAATTTCCCGTTTAACATCATCATCACCATTATCAGATTTTTTTTTTCTTTCTCTCCTTTTCTCTCATCAATTTTCATTGACTATAATAGTTAAATTAATAGGCAGTATTGGAAGTTAAATTTAAAATCCACTCCACTTTATTAATTACCATTGTAATTTTCAAACAATGAAAAGTAGCTCTCCTCCAAAACTTCTAATGAATTTTTTTCCCCCACTCTTTTTCATTTTAAACCACTCAATTATGAACTACTCAACTCCATTGTCTTCAAAACTCTAAAGCCTTGGCTAAGTTTTGAGAGTTTCAAGAAAATGGAGTAGAGTGGTTCATAATGAAAAGATTTAAAATAGGGTGTAGGGAAAAGGTAAAGAAATACCATTAACGTGAGTCCCTCTCCATTGTTTGAAAGTTATGATTGTAATTAGTAGTGAAGTAGATTATAAATCTAACTTCTAATATACTACCCTTTTAAAGTAACTATTATTTGATTCCATGAATAATATATGTGTCTTTCTCTAGAATTATAAAATGTGTCATTTGTATTCATTTATCAAATAATTTTTATTTTAATTGATTTTTATTTTAACTCTCTTTAATTTCAAGTTAGATTTCAAATTTTAATATTACAAAATTTAAATTTCTATTATATAATTTTTACTTTTAAAATCCTCATTGATTGTGTTACCTAACTTATGATGAGAAATAAGAATAAATCACATGATCATAGAAATGTATATGAACCAATATATTAAAGTACAGGTTATTATACCAAGTTAGCAAGGTACCAATACCTTTTAATAATCAAGGATACCAAAGAAATTCCCATAATATATATTAGAGGTGGCAAAGATCAAAGCTTGCAATTTAAATTTAAATTAATTTTAAAAATACATACTATTTTATGATTTAACATAAAAATATTAAAAAATATAGCATGAAAATAAAATTATGTATAATAGACATATTATGATGTCAAGAGATGTTTGTAAAAGAATATCAATGCCCAATAGTTTGACAAAATCTTACGTATTATATTTATGTGTTAAATTTACGTGTTTAAAAAAAGATTTGTCTAATGAATATTTTAAAGATATTTGTTAAAGAGATATAAAATAAAATATATTAAATAAAAAGTGAAATATTCAATATAGTAGAAAGTTAAAAAAGATTTACTTTTCATTTAATACTTTTTATTTTTAATTTCTTAACAAGTGTCTTTGTCCTGAGGACACTTGTTAACAAAACTTTAAAAAAAAATTGCAAAAAGAGAAATTGAAGTATTATATTTTGTTTGTTTCCTTGTCATCAAAGTAAACAACCAGTGGCTCACTTTAGTAGGACATTTCATAAAATTTGGTTTCATATTCGGAAAGCCACAAAGTTCATGCGAAAAATAATTAGAGAGAAAAAATGGCAAAAGTGCGTAGTGTTAAAATTATAAATGACCATCTAAAAATATAAAGAGAGAAATGTTCTACTCCAAAACCCCAAATTGAGGGTATGAAAATTTAAAAACTTGAGTGATATGAGAAGTAGTTTGGTTCCTTCCTTAATCATTCCACTCCATTACTAATTAAACTCCAAACAATTGATTGATCTCTTCTTACCACTACTCTACTCCATTATTAGCCACTTAAACTCTATCCACATATCCTTAGTTATAATGTGAATGGTGGGATGTAAGGAAATGGTTGAATGTAAGCGTGTCTATTGTCTTTGGTAATTGCTAAACAGACAATAGAAAATTTAATGTATAATTACTACCGGATTATAATGTGTTGAGCCTTTTTGAAGCAAATGATGAAGGAGGATGGTGGGCAATATTTGGCAAATACTATCTTCTCCTTCTTTTTTTCTTTTTTCTTTATTTCTAAATGTACTAATAAAATATTGCTAGTGTGTTAGTGTGTGTTTGGTTTTTTCTTTTTCTTTAATTTGGTTATGATTTATGTTTATGTTTGGAACTTTTGTCTCAAAAGTGAGTATTTCTAAATGTACTAATAAAATATTGCTAGTGTGTTAATCCTGGAAGAGTTACTACAGGAGTTGAAGACATCGTAGCATGCTTAGGGATCACACAAGTTCATTATTGTAAATTTCTCGCTTCTGTTTTCTCCATATCTTTTATATCAATTTTGGCTATGGTTTTTCTGGTTTAGCTTCTTATTTTGTCTGCATGTTGCATAAAATTAAAATAGAGAAAAACGCAGCAAAGTTTAATTGGCTTTGCAATTTTGTCCACCCTGATTGTTCAGGCTATTATTCTTGCGTCGGTCTTCGTTATCTTGTCTTTGTATGATAGGTCTCTGCTGAAGTTTTAATATTGAATGCTTATACTTGAATTGGTTGTGAATGTCTCAGTTTGAATCTTCTTTGCAACAGATTGGAATATTTGGTGAGAAGGCCTTTCCTCGAAGGTACAGATTGTTTCGTCTTCAATTCTTTAAAAAAGATTACTTGTAGGTCAGCATTATTGATACTTATATCCAATATTTAAAAAACGAACTGAGGATTTAATTGGTAAGAATTTCGAGTCATGATTTTATTAGTTTAATAAATTAAATTTATAATTGAATTGTAATTAAATTATAATTAAATTAGATAATATTTTAAAAAAATATGATTGATTCATAATTTAATTGATTTAATCAATTAATTTGGTTTAATTTTTAAAATACTGCTTATATTACACTTAGGTGCATTCAGGAACCCAATGGTCACGGTATAAATTAAAGTATTAGTATTTACGGATGTTGGTTTGATCTCCTTAGTGGCTGCACATGTATTTTTGAATGTTTTGTTACCTGTCAATTGGTTCGTAGGGAAATAAAAATCTCTTATTTCAACAGCTTGAATTGATGGGTTCTTGCTGGCAAAATGTTATTTCTTTATTTTTATTTGAAATGTTATTTATGGTATCTTAATTTATTTATGATGTTAAATGCTTGACTATCGACGTTCATTGGAATAGTCAAATTGTATGGTGTTTAACATAACACTGGCACTAACTTCATTTGGGGTATTTTATTAAGGATACAAGGGAGTTGATAATTTCACATTGTGAACATGCTGTGGTAGTGAATTAGGGATCCAATTTTAAACTTTTAAACTATAAGTACTTAATTTTAAAATTTTAAATAACACAGGAGTCCGAGGCTTGGGTTGTTTTTGCCATGTAGGCAACCCATATTGACACATAAAATATCTTTATTGAACATTCCATTCAATTTCACGGCAACTTAACATTTTTTAAATGGTAGGAATCCAATTATAAATGTTTAAAATTACAAAAACCTAATTTTAAACTTTTAAAATATAGAAACTTAATTAAAAATTCCTAAATAATATAAGAACATATAAATTAATTTAACATATGATAATTGAAAAACATGAATAGAAAATTAAATTAGTGATTAGAATAATTTGACTACCACTCCTGATATATAAGCCTAGCTTATCTCAGAAGATTATCGAACACACTCATTATGAACCCTCTAGAACCTTGTTGCTCTTGCTATAGCCAGTCATTAATCCAATGGATCGTTTTATTCCTTTTTCTTACTTGATGATTGTATTACACTGAGCTCATAGCTTCTTATAGCCAACAATACCAACTGAATCAGTTAGTTCCCGGCCGCCAACTGACAACCCCACTCTAACTATCTAATCTGACGTGTAATAGAAGATTGTAGAAGAACTACACATAACACATTACAATTGCCTCAGCTATTACAATTTGACTAAGCTACTAGTACTACTCAATATGTATCAACTCCTGTGGGCAGGTGTTAAAAAAAAAATCAATCAAATAAAAATAATTAAAAAATTACAGATCGTTCAATTTTTATACTTTTTATTAGGTTCTCTGAATTTGGAAAAAAAAATCATTGTTTATTAAAAAAATTCTTTTAAAATAAGTTTGTATCTAAAGTGATCAAGTTAATATATATTTATTGTTAAATTATTTAATGTATTAAAATCACAATGTACTCTATTATTAAATTAAAAATTAATACCCTCTTATTTATCTATTTTAAAAATAAACTTAATTTAAAAAAAATCTTTTCCATATTTATCACTTAGACCGATTCACAACATGTTTGGCTCAAATTTTTCTCAACTTAGATGGCCATTTACATTTTTCAAAATGGTTTTCACAATTCTCTATAATGTTGTTACATAATAATCGAACACTCATCATTTCTATCCTTTAAATTCATACAAATCATTGAGATATGTGATGTTTTATATATTAACAACAATAATAACTAAGGTGTTAATCTTTTCATTGGCTTTTTCATATATTACTTGTCTCGATTTATTTTAAATATCACTTTAGTGGAAAGTATAAGAATTAAAAAAACATTAAATTAAATTTTAATTATGAATTTTTTTTATATACTATCTTTATCTAATTTCAATTAGTTATTTTATTTTATTGTATTCATCCAATTTTTATGAATAGTTAAGAATTGAGACTTTTAAAATATAAAGAAAAATATTAAAAAGATTAATATTTTATTAATATATAAAGTTATCAACATTATAATAAATCAATTTTTTTTCCTTAAAACGACACTAAAATTGGAAGAAGTATAAAATAAAAATAAAATCAAACTAGTACAACACTAAAAGTGGTTAAAAGAAAAAAAGACAAGTGCTAACACAAGCTTGTCATTGCCCCTTATGAAAAGTATCATAGTTCTAAAAATTGAATTGGATCGGTTGGTTCGATGAAATAGGTCACTTTATTGGTCCAATTTTGGTTATAAATAGCTCATGTCAAAATCTGATGAATCAGTCTCAAACCGGTGAAACTGATCAATCCAGAGCTGGTTCACACGACTGATCGCTTCAGTCCTTTTTTTTATTAGTAAACTTCCACTTTAATCCCTGAAATTGTATGCACCGGTCACATTTGTCCCTGACTTTTTAAAACTAACAACTTAATCCTTGAAATAGAAAAACGTGAGTCACGTTAGTCCCAGCATCTTTTCCCATCAGTTAAACTTGACGAACGCGCACACGTGGCACGTTAAGTGCCATGTTGGACGCTGATCTAGTTCCTACCTCCCCCAAAACGACGTAGTTTCGCGTTTTTACCAAAACACAAAGCTTCATCCTTGAAACGATGCCGTAGACGAGGTAAACCCTCTTCTTCCTCTCCAACCCCAATTGAATTCTATTACTGTAACTTAGGACACCCATTTTCCATCTGCAAACCTAGAGAACAACCTCAATTTCGTAACTCAGGTTGGCAAGCCTAGGAGATGACGGGTGGTGGAAACTCATCCCAATTTGCATCATCAAATACTGAAGGAAGCTGGAGTGGGAGTGCACCCAATTCATCTCGTCACATGGGAGGAACTGGTAGTGATAGGCTTTGCCTTTGTGGTCTAACAACGGTGATAAGAAGATCCAAAACCACGACCAACCCTGGTAGACCATTCTATGGCTGCCCTAAGTACAAGACAAAGGTAAGAGTTTGAGTGAAGCAGAGCTGTTGGGATGAGCATTGTTATTTTTGGTTTTTAATTTACAATGTGAGCTATGTTGTGTATGTGATGGTTTGCAGAATGGTGACCATTGTAATTATTTTTACTGGGTTCATAATGGGGTAGAAGATAATGGAATTGGGACTGCCATTGAACCTCGCACACTCTTGAAATCGCCACCGAAGCCGCAATCGAACCTGGTTGTAGGGCTGTTGCTACAAGTGAGAATCAAGAATGGAGATTGAATGTTACTTGGAAGATCGGAAGCTTAGAAGCTGAAGTTAGGATGTTAAGATGTTGTGTAATTGGCAGTGTATTATGATATTGATTTTTATCATAATGTGGGGCTTAGTTTGTTTAGGGAAATAGGTAATTGGATTTGGAATGTGTAATGGTGATGTTGTGTTTTTAGTTTGGGGAATTAGGTAAATGTGAATGAAAATTGAGTTGTTAAAGCTCATTGTGAATGTGCATTGGTATTTGTGACTATCTGCAAACTTTAAATACTCACTTTCTCTCTGGCTTTTAGACACTACAACTAACCACTGTCGCAACCGGGATCGCGACGGGACGACCGAAAAAAATAAAAATCAATGGAGTCGCCACCAATGTTTATTTAAATTGGGAAAACATCAGAAAAACCCTTTAATTAGGAAAACTGGTCTTTTTGAAAATGAGTTTTGGATTCGGGAGTCGATTACAGGTAGGGAAGGTATTAGCACCCTACACTGCCCGTTCCATGAACGGTACCTTAAGTTAGTTGTGCAAAATTTAATAATCTCAAATATATTTATTTTTACCCTTTTTTAGAAAAAGACTTTGTAATTATTTATTATTTTTCATTTTTTTTTTATTTTTGAAAAGAAATAAAAGAAACAACCAAATTATGAAAATTTATTTTTTTGGCTTGACAGAATAGAGATTCTGCTCCTACGTATCCTCAGGTGCAATGAGGAACTCAAAGTCACGTAGTTCTTTAAAAAATGATTGTGGGTTGGTTGATTTTAATTAAGAAAGAGATTTTGAAAAAGGGATTTTGTTTGAAAATAAATCCATTATTGCACAAGGTTCAAGTTAGCACCAGGCTACTCAATAAACCTTTATGATTCAAATGACATTGAAGATAGCATCCGCTATTCAATCACCATCATTGATCATTGCATGAATTAAAATTTTTTTTTTATTTTAAGGCATGCACAAGGATAACTAAATAGTCATACAAACAACACACTATCATACCATGAGTTAAGTAAATAAAATAACATAAAAAACTAAATTAAACACAACAACAAAATTTTTTATCCTTTAACATTTTTTCATTTTTTTTATTTTATTTTTAAATTTTTCTCTTTTTTTATATTTTACTTTTAAATTCCATTAATCCCAAAACACAATATAAAAACGTATCATTAAACAAGGTAAGCATTGTCAAGTAAGAATTAACCCTAAAAAGGGAACTAAACTCAAAATTCATGCTTCCATTATTATATTTTTTAAAACAAAAAAACACACTGTAACACAAAAACACACCCACATATTAGTGGGCTGACTTTTTATTTCAAAACTTGCTTTTACATTTTTATTTTTATATCTTTTTCATGATTAAAAAAAAACACACTGTAACACAAAACTTACTTAAAAAGGCGTCAGAAATAAAACAGAGTCACATTATTAGGTGTAAAATGACTAGAGAAATGCAAACGAGGCTTACGCCTCTGCTTCGCGTACCGAGAGACAACAAGAAGGAGTGAATGTGCCGGGTGGTCGGAGTTCTACGCCGGTGGACGCGCGACGTACCTACACGGACAGGGAGATCATGGAGGAGACGTGATGGAGGCCAGTGACCGAGACTTGTGGATCGTGGCTGAAGTTTCAGCTGCGGGTCGGAGGTGATGATGAGGGGTTGTGGTTAAAGGATGATGAAGGCTGGTGTTTCACGGTTGTATGGTGGTTATGGTGATTTGGGTGGGTCAACTCGGTGGCTGTTAAAAAACGTAGAAGATACCCGGGGTCTTGGTTGGAAGGTGGTTTATGGGGTTGTAAAAGTGAGGTGGTGAAGGGTTTATATGGGGTGTTTGGACATGGAGGAGTCACGGTCGTGAGTGGGGCGCAAGGTGTTTGGGTGGCTATGGTTGGTGGAGCTTGGAGAGGCTTTACATGGAGGTGATGAGTAGCTTGAGGAGTTGGTTGAAGGTGAAGGTGGTGGGGGATGGTGAAGGTTGGACGTGGTGTGTTTGGTGTTGATGGTGAGTGATGGTTATGGAAAAAGGGTGAAGGTTGTGAGGCGGTGGTGTGATGGTCTCGGTTTGGAGGAGATGGTTGGGATGAGGGGTGAGTTTCACGTATGCATGGGTTGATGGCTTAGGTGAGGATGGTGTCTCACTATGAGGAGAGTGGAGTATGGTTGATATGGGTGAGAAGCTTGGTGTTTTGGTGGCTCTGTTTCACGGTTGGAGGGTGGCAGGAAGGTGAGGGAGATGTGATGAAGGCTTGAGACAGAGGTGGCTGCTGCGCGGGTGAAGGGTTTTACGTGGAATGGAGGTGTATGGAGGTGCTTGTGGTGATCACGGTTTTGAGGAGAGGGTGGTAATGGGTTACGTGAATGGTTGGTGAAGTAGGTTATGGAGGCTTTGGACGTATATGGTTGAATGGGTGGAGGTTTGGGTGGCTACGGTGGGAAGTTTGGTGAGGAGATGAAAGGTGATGGCATGGAGGTTTAGATGGGAATTAAGTAGGGTTTTATGGAGGAAGATGAATCTGTGACAGAGGTGGGATGGTGTTTACGTGTGCATGAAGAGGTTAAGGGTGGTAGGCCGTGGTGGTTAATGGTTAGGTGATGAAGGGTGGAGGTGGTTACGGTGGGAAGTTTGCGGGAAATGGATCCGAGTTGACTCGGTTGATGGAGATGATGATGATGGAGGGTGGGAGCTTGAGGAAGGTGAGGTGTGTTGGTGAGTATTTTACATGGAAGATGGAGGAAATATAGGTTGTAAGGGGTGATGGAATGCAGAGGTTTAAGGCTATGGTGATCTCTGTTTGGAGTGGTTGTTGTTGGTGGAGCTTAGTTGGTGAAGGTGGAGATGGTGAAGATGGGAGATATGAAGATGAAGAGGATCACGGTGATCCCGCTGAGCTCACGGTGAGGGGGTTATGGTGGTGATGTGGGTGAAGGGTGGAAGAAAGGAGATGATGATGATGATGGATTATGGTGGTTTCACGTGGTTGAGGAGAGGGTGGTGATGGGTTGGTTCACGGTTTGCATGGATGGGGCTACGGTGGGAGGAGGTTTTGGTGGATGAGAAGGTAGATTGCTTTGGGTTCGTTGGGTTTGGGAGGAGAAGGATGGCAAGGGTTTTTTTTTTTTTTTTGGGTGGTTACGTGAATGGAGGTTATGGTTGGCTTGAAGGTGTTGTGGTGTGGATGATGAAGTAAGATGGTGATGAGTTAACTGGGTGAAAGTTGGAAGTTGAGAAGAATGAATCTCAGAGAGGGAGTTACGGTTTGGAGGGTGTCTGAAGGTTGAAACTCACCCCTTGATGAAGGTTGCCTTTCTTTTTATTCATCGATGTTCGCTTTTTTCTTTCCCCAAAAATGTGGCGAGGATAGATGCCTGTCATGCACGGGTGGTATGGGTAGGGGATAAGAAAAGAAAAAATTACGTGTGTGCGGGTTTGGTCGTGGGAGATGAAGATAGTAAAGAAAAAAATGCATGTGTGCTCAGTGCGTGAAGTGGGTGAGGGTGAAAAAAGAAAAAGAAAGTGGAGTGAATGTGTGTCTTTGCTTGTGTAGCATTGTGTGCGTGAGTGAGGAGAAAAGATGAGTGAGTGGGTGCATAATGAAGGTGGAGTGAGTGGGAGGCAAAAGAGCTTGTCTCCTCTGCCATTGTGTGCTAGTGTGTGTATGTGAAATATGCATGGTCAGAAATGGCAAAAAAAACGTAGAGCCAGCAAAGACAATTTTTTTCAGATATAAGCAAGCAGTAGCCCCCCCTCTTTCTATTTTTTTATGTTTTATATTTATTATTTTTTTTTATTTTATTTTTCATAAAAGGTACAAAGCAAAGCAATTAAACATCAATTAACACAAGATTATTAGTCTATGAACAAAAAGAAAATTCACGGACAAAATTGGGTATCAACAGCTGCCCCCCTTTGCTTTACGTTTAGGATAAACGGAAAGTAAAGGAGTTGATTCAATTTTGTCCATGAAGCTTGATGAAAAAGTAAAAAAAAAACTTGCGGAGTCGGGTATCCGCCGAAGCTTGACAACAGAAAGGTAAAAAGCTTGCGGAGTCGGGTATCCGCCGAAGCTTGACAACAGAAAGGTAAAAAGCTTGCGGAGTCGGGTATCCGCCGAAGCTTGACAGAAAGGTAAGAAACAAACAGCTTGTGGGGTAGGGTGCCCATCGAAGCCTGACAGAAAGGTAAAAAGCAAACAGCTTGTGGGGTAGGGTGCCCATCGAAGCCTGACAACAGAAAGGTAAGGAGCTTGCGGTCGCATCCGCCGAAGCTTGACAACAGAAAGGTAAAAGCTCATGGTCGGGTGCATCCGCCGAAGCTTGACAACAGAAGGTAAGGAGCTTGCATGAGTCTGCATCCGCCGGCTTGACAACGAAGGTAAGGAGCTTGCGGGTCGGCATCCGCCGAAGCTTGACAACAGAAGGTAAGGAGCTTGCGGGTCGGGTATCCGCCGAAGCTTGACAACGAAAGGTAAAAACTTATGAGGGTCGGGTATCCGCCGAAGCTTGACAACAGAAAGGTAAAAAGCTTGCGGAGTCGGCATCCGCCGAAGCTTGACAGAAAGGTAAGAAACAAACAGCTTGTGGGGTAGGGTGCCCATCGAAGCCTGACAGAAAGGTAAAAAGCAAACAGCTTGTGGGGTAGGGTGCCCATCGAAGCCTGACAACAGAAAGGTAAGGAGCTTGCGGAGTCGGGTATCCGCCGAAGCTTGACAACAGAAAGGTAAAAAGCTTGCGGAGTCGGGTATCCGCCGAAGCTTGACAACAGAAAGGTAAAAGTTCATGGTCGGGTGCATCCGCCGAAGCTTGACAACAGAAGGTAAGGAGCTTCATGAGTCAGGTATCCGCCGAAGCTTGACAACAGAAAGGTAAAATGCTTGGCGGGTCAGATCCGCCGAAGCTTGACAACAGAAAGGTAAAAAGCTTGCGGAGTCGGGTATCCGCCGAAGCTTGACAGAAAGGTAAGAAACAAACAACTTGTGGGGTAGGGTGCCCATCGAAGCCTGACAGAAAGGTAAAAAGCAAATAGCTTGTGGGGTAGGGTGCCCATCGAAGCCTGACAACAGAAAGGTAAGGAGCTTGCGTGAGTCTGCATCCGCCGGCTTGACAACAGAAAGGTAAAAACTTGCATGAGTTATCCGCCGAAGCTTGACAACAGAAGGTAAAAACTCATGGTCCTGCATCCACCGAAGCTTGACAACAGAAGGTAAGGAGCTTGCGTCAGTTATCCGCCGAAACTTGACAACAGAAGGTAAAAAGCTTGAGGTCTGCATCCGCCGAAGCTTGACAACAGAAAGTAAAAACTTGCATGAGTCTGCATCCGCCGAAGCTTGACAACAAAGGTAAAAACTTGCATGGGTCTGCATCCGCCGGCTTGACAACAAAGGTAAGGAGCTTGCGGTCTGTTATCCGCCGAAGCTTGACAACAAAGGTAAAAACTTCATGGTCAGTGCATCCGCCGAAGCTTGACAACAAAGGTAAAAACTTGGTCAGTTATCCGCCGAAGCTTGAAAAGGTAAGAAACAAACAACTTGTGGGGTAGGGTGCCCATCGAAGCTGACAGAAGGTAAAAAGCAAATAGCTTGTGGGGTAGGGTGCCCATCGAAGCTGACAACAGAAGGTAAAGGAGCTTATGCTTGGTCAGTATCCGCCGAAGCTTGACAACAGAAGGTAAAAAGCTTGCATGAGTCAGTATCCGCCGAAGCTTGACAACAGAAGGTAAAAAGCTCATGAGTCCTGGTATCCGCCGAAGCTTGACAACAGAAAGGTAAAAAGCTTGCGGAGTCGGGTATCCGCCGAAGCTTGACAGAAAGGTAAAAAGCAAATAGCTTGTGGGGTAGGGTGCCCATCGAAGCCTGACAGAAAGGCAAAAAGCAATGGGCACAAGGTCCTGACTTGTCCTGGAAGCAAAGAGGACCTAGAAACTAAAAGACAATGGGTGCGGGGACCCGAAGGCAGACAATCTTTGTTTTTTTTTATTTTATTTTTTGTCTGATCTGTGTTTACTTTTTTCTTTTCTTTTTTTAAAAAAAAAATTCAACCTCTCTTTCTTCTCTCTTTTCCTTTTCCTTTTCCTTTTCCTTTTCCTCTTTTTTTTTTTTGAATTTTATTAAAGGTCCTTTGAACCAACGACAAACCGTGAAAGAAAAGGCAATGGGTGCGGAGACCCCAGAAATTAAAGACAATGGGTGCGGGGACCCGAAAACTTAAAGACAATGGGTGCGGGGACCCAGAGATTAAAGACAATGGGTGCGGGGACCCGGACACTTGAAGACAATGGGTGCGGGGACCCGGAAACGAAAAGATAATGGGTGCGGGGACCCGGACACTTGAAGACAATGGGTGCGGGGACCCGGAAACTTAAAGACAATGGGTGCGGGGACCCGAAACTTAAAGACAATGGGTGCGGGGACCTGGAAACTTAAAGACAATGGGTGCGGGGACCCGAAAACTTAAAGACAATGGGTGCGGGGACCCGGAAACTTAAAGACAATGGGTGCGGGGACCAAAAACTTGAAGACAATGGGTGCGGGGACCCGGAAACTTAAAGACAATGGGTGCGGGGACCGGAAACTTAAAGACAATGGGTGCGGGGACCCGGAAACTTAAAGACAATGGGTGCGGGGACCCGGAAACTTAAAAGACAATGAGTGCGGGGACCCAAAAACTTAAAGACAATGATTTTGTAAATGCATGCGATGCCAGAGATGGTGCATGATGCAATGGATACAATGAATGTGGTACTTGAGGACAATGCATGTGATGCTAGAAATGATGCATGATGCAATGGATGCCCTACTGTAGGGATTCTTATGAGCAAATCTTGTTTTTTTTTGTTTTTTTTTCACATCGGAGCTTTGGTTCCGCAACCCTTAAGGACTTTTTCCCACAGCAGGATCGCGATTGAACAGCAAAATTCGCTGATTGGCCTTATGATTTGTATGGTCATCCCTTTTTCTCATCAATACTCTTAAAGAGTCTTGAGCCAGAAAACTTTATGCGGTGGGCCTTTGCCAAACTCATATTCAAAGGGGATCATTGTTGATTTGTTGATATTTTCCTTCATTAGATATGGCCTGTGTAGAAGCTTGGAACTTTCTTTCCCCAAAGGTTCTTATTTCTAACGGACACACTTCAATCTGAATTGCCCATTGAGGATGTCATTCTCTTCATCGATTGAAACTTTAGAGTTCCTTTGACTTGAGTTGTTCAACAAGAAGCTACCATTAGATGGTTGATTGTACTATTGTGCTCATGTTCACCAACTTGAAGCATCATGTACCAGATATGCATGGATTCAAAAGTACACCAAGAAAGATATTTACTAACTGAGAAACTTTTTGACACAATGGACATTTGCAAAGGATAAAAAACACAAGAAGTGGAATAGTACGAAAGTCAAGAGGTTTTTTTTTTATTTTTATTTTTTATTTTTGCCCCGGCTTGGGTGTGATTGATCTTTACTTTGACAACTAGACATCATGACCATTGTTTTATCAGGTATCTACAAAGATATGTCCCTGTGTATGGTATCAAATGAATTTGACTCAGGGTATGTCCTTTGATAACAAAGATGCCCCAGTGTAGGCCATTTGACAACAAAATTTGTCCTAGTGAGGATTTTTTTTTTTTCAATGTAAGGTCAAATAAAACTAGGCAAATTGCCCCAGTTTAGAGCTGAATTGAACATGGTAGAGACTTGTCCCAATGTAGAGCCAGTTGAACTAGAAGATTTGCCCCAGTGTAGGGCCAAATTGAACAGGGTAGAGACTTGCCCCAATGTAGAGCCAGTTGAACCAAAAGATTTGCCCCAGTGTAGGGCCGAATTGAGCAGGGTAGAGACTTGCCTCAATGTAGAGCTAGATTGAACCAAAAGAAAACATGCCCCAGTGTAGAGCCAGCTTGAACACGGCAACAATTTGCCCTAATGTAAGTCCCTTTTTTTTTTTTTAGACCGCCCTTGCGGGTTTTCAGCCTAACAATTTTGTTATTATTTTTTTTTTGATTTTTTTTTAAGAGCAAGGATTGAAAATTCAGCAGTGCATAAACTTTTTGTCTCAAAATTAAAGTTGATGAAAATGAAAACGACCTTTCATTGATCAGAATGGACTTTTTAAGGCTTGTAATGTGGCCAAGGTTAGGGGTTATGAAATGAAAGGTATAAGGCTCAAACAAGTGTTTAAAGGTTAAGTGGGACCAAGGATCCTTGTTCAAACTTGAACCTTGTCAATTGCTTTTGCACTTTCAAGCACACTTTTTCTCTTGTTTGTTCTCCATTTTTTTTTGTTCTTGTTCAAACTTGAACTTTGTCAATTCCTTTTACTTTCCGCCTCTTTCGCCTTTTCTTCCTTTTTCTTTTATACTTCAAAATAATTACCATGACAATCAACCTTTATTTTGTGTCATCCCCTAGTGTAGGGGTGATCCTTGTCCAGGGTTTATTGAAGAAAACTTTCAAGCTCAAAATAGGACAACGAGGGATAATGGCAAGATGAATTCTTGTGAGAGAAAGAGAAATATAGCCAATCTTCATTTCAAATCTTGATTGCTCATTTTCAAAGATTTTAAATTTGAGACAAAATGATAATACCCACCAAGTGATTATTTACTTGCTCCTTTTTTTCTTTTTTCTTTTTTTTTGATTTTTGTTTTTTTGTTTTTTTTGTTTTTTTGTGTGCAAAGAACACCTGCACTCATGGGTCTCATGACCACAACAGTTTTCACAATGAGAGTCCAATAGGATATGAACCAAACGAAAGTAAATAAAAAGCATAAAAGAATGACAAAAGGATCTGACAAGAACATGAGTGCCAAGAACATGGGAAAAGAAAACAAGGTAAACTGAGATCCACACAAATCCATCACATTAATGCTTCAAGAAAGTTCACATGAGTTAAAAAAAAACAAATGGCTTTAATCGAGCATAGGGTCAGTACAATTAAACCATCGTTTCATGGTAACAACTTGATAAACAAATCAGAATGCCAGTCGCTCAGAAATTTTCCAGTGCTGGAGGACTCTAGGGTACAGTTCATTCTTGACGGTTAGAAAAATGAATCACCACTTTGTCAAACTTTCTAAGGTTACCCCTGATCAACCATTGTAAGCATTCGTTCCTATTGCAGATAGGCATGTGTAGAAACCTCTGACAATGCTTGGTGATTTACCATTTAAGTAACCGTTGTAGTCCATGAGTTTTTCTGAAGCCCCATTTAACTCATTCGACTTGAAGTCCACCCTCAGTCAGATCAACATTCTTCATACTTATCTGTCCGTCATTCATTTGGTGCAGTCTTCCCTTTTTCATTTCCCTTTTTTTCTTTGCTTTTTTTTCGCTTTCAACTCTCCTTTCAAGAAATGGGATGAACCATTGCTTGACTGATTCCTTGAGAGAAAATTTTGCCCCAGTGTTTAACCTTGTCTCTCATTTAGTTGATTCCCTGCAACTGCTTGATAACTCAGTCCTTGTCTGCGTTGCTACTTCCTTCAACACAGCTTCTCCTTAATTCTTCAAAAATTTTGCCCCAGTATGGCCAACTAAATGCAAACAAAAACTGCCCCTGTGTAGCTGATCACACGCAATTCAAAATTGCCCCAGTTTTTGTGCGCCCTTCAAGGTGTTTCAGGCCAACTTCCTCTGAGATTTTGCCCATTCATTTGTCCGGGCTCTTTTTTCATTTTATTTGTTCTTTTTTTTATTTTTTCTTTTTTTTTTCTTTCTTTTTTTTTTTTTTGTTTTTGTTTTTGTTTTTGTTTTTGTTTTTTTTTTTTTTTTTGCTCGGGTACCTCCTCTTCCATCAATTGGGATTTCCAAGATCTCTTCGATCTGAATTGGTCAATAAGAAATTACCATTAGATGGTCAAATCATGGTGTTGTACTCATGGTCACTTTACCTGAAGCATTATGTCACGACACTCATGAATTCAAAAAGTACAACAGAAAGAAACGAACAACTTCAGTTGTTCTTAGAAGTTTGACTACGAAAAGGATATTCTTTACAACGGTTAAAGACACAAGAAGTAAAATAGCAAGAAAGTCAAAAGATTTTTTTCGCTTGAGTCAAGATTCGACAATGGACATCATTAATTATCAAACACCCCCACACTTACTCTTTTGCACGTCCTCGGGCAAAATAGAAAAAAACTGACTCAAAAGTTAAACATTCTAAAAGACTCAATTTCTAATAATATTTAAGAATGAAGATCAATTAAATTCAAGTAATCAAACAATCATGAGATAACACGTCTTCATATCTCAAATCAACAAGCAAGGATACTTCAATTGAAAAACATGAGTAAGAATGATAGATCCTCACAAATTTACTCTCAATCTCTCAAGTGTTTAAAAGGTAGGTATTTCACTCAGTTCGACCCATGAAAATTGCACTACCATATGCTTGCTTATCTTCTACTTCTCCACTACTCAAAACACATGCACACACAAATCATGAGGACTTTATTCAAGGTTGTAGTGAGGTCAAGGTAAAGGTGGAAGTAATATGGATATGTCAAGTTAAATACCAAAGAGAATAGAAGAGCATTATGATACAATAGAGTGGAGAAGATGTTTGAGAACATTCAGTCTAACTTTCCCAAGATTTTCTCTTTTTTTTTTTCATACCGGACAATTACCAATATCTAACTAATGTTTTGTTAAAGATCAATTGGTAGATTGAATTCCTTTAGGCTTGAACATTCTCCTTCTATTCTGTTATTTCCAATATATCACATGGTGCATTCTTTTTTTGTAGCAATAATCAGCTCTCTCTTTTTTTTTTTTTTTATAGAAACATTTTTTCTTTTTTTCTTCTTTTTTTTTTATATAACCGATCTGCACATGCACCCCCACACTTGTTCAAGAACTCATCAAATAACAAAGTCAATGCTCTCATATTCCCTAAGGTTGGGTTAGAACATGGTTTTGCTTTTAATGCACATAATGAGTTCGAAACAAAGAATGGTCAAATAAGCTCAAATGGGTTAAGCAAGGGGAAATATGCAAGGTTGGCAAGAATCAAAAAATTTTCAAGAAGTCAAAAGAGTGCTTGATATCATATTGAAAACAAGGTTGGCTATTTGGTTAAACTGGCCAAGAAAGAGGGCCTCAATCATGTTCATGCATGCAAGTGAAACGCAGCCTCAAAAAGAATCAAAGCAAGTTCTAGAGTGATCATTATCATGAGTGAAAATCACACAAGAAAAGAAAAGAATGGCATAAATGTTGAATCCATCCATTAGGCTCAAGATCTCACAAGATATAGTTCTATCATTCTCACCACCAATTCAATATCCATAACCAAACATATGATTTTTAAGAAAGAAGACAATTTACTCAATCATGCAAATTTTCCTGAATTTCAATTGCCACTTCCACACAAACTAGTTATCTACCCCAACTAAAATGCGTCTCAAGAGTAAAATTTACTCCTACTCTGTCATCCCTATTTACTTTTGTTGTTAATTGATGACAAACACAACAAATATATTAACAAACACACTTTTTGAATTTTTTGGTTTTTTTTTTTTTTGTTTTTTATGTTTTTTATGTTTTTTGTTTTTTTTTTTTTTTTTATATTTAGGCACACAACGATCCTTCCCCCAACCAGATCATAACATTGTCCTCAATATGAAAGAGAGATATAGAAAAGAGCAAAACAACTGATAAGAAGTGAATCAACGCTGCGAAATGAAGCACACACATCAGTCTTTTCATCGACCACGATAAGTGAATCAACACCAAGCGAAATGAAGCACACAGTCAAGGTCATCGCATCGACCCTCAAAAGAAATCGAGATAATAAAACTTAAGTACTTCCACAATTTAATACTAATTAATTACTACCCTACTACTCCTTACTCGCCACCAATTAAGATCGTCTCAAGAGAAAATTACTCCTTACTCTGCCATCCTTAACTTTTGTTGTTAATTGATGACAAACACAATAAACATATTAACAAACACACTTTTTTGAATTTTTTTGGTTTTTTTTTTTGTTTTGTTTTTTTTTTTTTTTTTTTTTTACACAACCATCCTTCCTCCCAACCAGATCATAACATTGTCCTCAATGTGAAAGAGAGATATAGAACAAAACAACCTGATAAGAAATGAATCAACGCCAAGCAGAAATGAAGTACACAGTCAGTGCTGCATCTGACCTCTGCCACCAATTAAGATGCGTCTCAAGATAAAAAATACTCCTTACTCTGCCATCCCTATTTTAATTGATGACAAACACAAACATATTAACAAACACACTTTTTGAAATTTTTTGGTTTTTGTTTTTTTTTTTTTTTTTTGTTTTTTGTTTTTTTTTTTTACACAACCATCCTTCCCCCCAACCAGATCATAACATTGTCCTTAATGTTAAAATATAGATGAGTAAAGGATAGAATTACCTGCTGGAGAAAGCGGACACAAATTTAAACAGAAACAAAGTACAATCAAACCGATTAAAGAGAAAGTGTCAGATCTGGCTTGCTTCTCTTGTTACTTCCTTCATTGCTTCTGTTGACCAATCTATCGAGCCAATACCTTATCGGTACATACTCAAAAGCTTCCAATTTATCAATGAGCTCATCAATAGTGGAGGCGAGAGATAAGAAGTTGTCTTGCTTAGAAGGAGTGATAAATTTACGTTCCACACTTTGTCAAGAAAAAATAACAAAAGGTCAAAGAAATTATTAACATTCAACGGACCAATGGGTTTATGGTGGATGTTGATTCAACCAAGAGACAATTTGAAAAATTTCTTCCAAAGTACCAAAACCACCTGGTAAGACAAGAAATGCATCGAAATTGTCAATCATTATTTTCATGCGTCCATGCATGGATGTTACCAATTTCTTCTCCAAGCTGTCTTGCCGGTGATGTTACTTTCGACTAAAGGTTTAGGAATAACACCTAAAACTTTGATTGCCTCCTATAAGAGTAGCAAGTGAAACAACCCCATTAACCCACGACAACCTCCCCCATATACAAGATGAATGTTCCTCGCAAAAGTGATCGACCAAGAGTGCTAGCTGCGTTTACAAATCTAATCCCTTCCCATAACTCGACCCACAAAAATACGTAGACATTTTTTAGGTTACGAATAAACGAGCCCCATTCTATACCCTTCTTACGTTTGAGTGTTTCTGAGTTGGAAATGAAGGAGAAAATGGAGTGTTTAAATAAGAAAAAGAATGGAAAGGGAAATAATTACACCTAGAAGGGTAAGTCAAATTTGTCATCGAAAAAGGTTGAATTTAAGAAACATAAAATCTCTTTTTTTTTTACTTTTTTTTGTTTTTTTTTTTAACTTTTTCTTTTTTTTTCTTTTTTTTTAACCTTTTTTTTTTTTAAAAGAAAATTATCAGTGTAAAGAAGTCTAGAAACCCCCGAAGGATCCCATCCAAAAGATCGTCTGTCCAAAACCAAAATTCAACAAAATCATACAAAGATAACAAAAGATTACATACCTTTATGTACGGGTTTCATGGCAAATCTTTATCTTTAGCGCGTCATGAGTGCGGAATACCAAGACGGCTCGGCCAATCACGGGTATTCTTCTCCTCCCGCTTGTGGGATATTTTGGATTGAGCTACGACGCCACTAATTAAAGTGCGTAAATCGACGACTACCACCAACGACCACGGCCGGTGAGAGGTCAGGTCGCCAAGAGCCCATGGCATTAAATCACGGGATTCGGCTCGGGAGGCATTGTCACGCGAGGCGCAAACACGGGACGCTTCTTTCTCGTCCATCAACAAGCGAGCCTTTGGTTAAAACACAGGAATGCTTGCGCGGCTCTCTGCGAGCATGGCACACGAACCTTATTCTACCGACCGGCGTGCGAAGGTCCACCCGAGTCAATGACGGTTACGCCACTCCACCGGGGGCTCTAATCTAATTAAAGACCAAGTACAACCGAAGTTTCGCCTTTTTTCATTTTTTTTTCATTTCTTTTTTTTTTTTTTTTTTTTTTTTAATGTACAAGATAATATATACATGTTGTTGTGATTATGGCTCACATCTTCCTTTGATTTTACGTCTCTTAATGGCTTAAACGCCTTCTATGAATCGAGGATAAGCTTCCCATCCAATTTTCTTATAAATTGGCAAACAGTGGTCTTTTTGAGTCGATTCCCAAGATCTGTAACGCTCTTGCTCGTCCTTGAAGAGATTCCACAAACTAAGAAGTTCACGCTGCACAACTCCACAAGAATGCGTCTCAAGAGTCAATAAGATATTATCTAATGACTCCTTACTCAGTCCATTCTTGATGAAGAATATTTTATCTTCTCTATTTATAGAAACCATCCCCAAAGAGTGACATCGCGTGTTGCAATTCCATCGTGCACACTTGTAACAAACTTTCATTCTTTTTGCTCTTCTCCTTTTTGAAAATGAACTTTTACCGAGACCAGGCATGTATGGGACAAATGAATCTGAAGATTCACCAGCTAAACGAACCTTTGCTTCGATTATCCAGCGTATATCTTCTGGGATGCCCTTATACATTAACAATCTCGATCTCTCACACCTAACTTCATAGACTTTTGTTAGAGCATTTAGAGGAGAGAAGGAAAATATTTTCTTAGATTTGAGAGAATGACATCCATTTTGAAAGGAGAAGAAATCGGTTATTATGGGAAACCGAAAAACAAACCGACTTGAGAGTCACGAGTGCAGATTATCGCCATTTAACAGGGAACACGAGAACTCAACAACTTGATGTTCCAGAAATGGTTGAGTATTGGTCCATTAACTTTAAGCGCATTACCATTCTTAGGATTCTCAATGTCTATGGCCCCACAAGATACACGTGTTTGACAACAAAAGAAACGCGCCACCTAGGTCTCAATTTTCTAAGGAGTAGGTGCGGATGAGAATCTTAAAGCAAAACTTTATTGACCAATTTCCGCAACTTTTACAAAAGGTGTGACAGACCTTGAATAAAGAAAGCCAATAAAATCCATACTGCAAGATTTTCGCAGTTGTTGTCTCCACACGCCTCCGATAAAGTTTAATGGCACTACCTACCTCATTGTCGGTTTCTGCACACATTTTTTTTTTTTTTTTTTTTTATTCATAATGCGGATGGAGAAGACGGTAACATCATACAAGGAATGTCATGCATAAGATGAGATGAATGAAATGAAAACATTTTCTTTTCAAATGCATGGAATGAAATGCATGATTTATATTTTTTTATATATATATTTTTTTTAGAATGCTAAAGATGCCATGCATGAAAATTTTTTTTTATGAAAATGCCTGATTTATTTTTTTTTAAAAATGCTAAGGATGGCATGAAAATGCATGATTTTTTGAATACTAGGAATGCATGATTTTCTTTATGCAATGTCATGAAAATGCAAATTTTTTTTTTATGGTTATAAAAATGCGAGATGATTTTTTTTCACTTTTTTTTTTATGCTAGGATTGTCATGAAAATATAAAATGATGTTTTTTTTTCTTTTTTATGAATGCTAAGAATGTAATGAAAATGCAAAATGATATATCTCTTTTTTTTTTAAAATAAGAATGAATGACATGAGAGATAAATGAAAAAAAAATGCTAGGAATAAAAATGCTATGTGATGTATCATTTTTTTTTGTTGAAATTTTTTTTTTTTTGCCAAAAAGAATGCGAAGATGACTGACATGGGGGAAAAGACAGATAAAAAGAAAAGTATGCTCCATTTGTGTCCTAATCAGGTGTAACCTAAGGAGATGAATGACTCTAATTTTATGTCATTATGTTCAATCTACTAGTGCAAGGTTTTTCAGGACGGATCTATCTTCTAAAAAGTCATGGTTCCCAGATTGCCCCCATCTCGAAAGATAAGGACCCAGTTCATGAATTAATCACAAGTAGGGATAAACCCTCTCAATGTGACTAGTCCATGGTACTAGTAACAATCTGAGTGGTGTCTCGACAAATGTCAAGTGAGCATAAAGCTCCTCAATAACAAAAGTCGAGACCCCTCCTACTCCTCGTTCGCATGACTTCGGGTATAGAGCCCAAAAGTGTGTGAGGTAAGTGATCAGTGACGTGTGTGAAGGAGCATACAAACCTGTATAAAAACTTAAAAGACAAAACTACCCCTAACCAGCAAAACATATACACAACAGCCAGCCAGCAATCGCCTACCCTAGGGTTTTAACAATTAAGTGCAAAGTATATATACAAGTCACCATATACATGGTATCAGATATTTACATAAAAGTACTAAATAAAATATATTTACAAACAAATAAGAAAACAAAAACAAAGACAAAGAGGGTAAAATAAATAAATAAAAGATTATCAAAAATTTGCACAACTAACAATAATAGGCCTGACTCTCTGAAAGTTCCTCAGTGGAGTCGCCAGCTGTCGCAACCGGGATCGCGACGGGACGACCGAAAAAAATAAAAATCAATGGAGTCGCCACCAATGTTTATTTAAATTGGGAAAACATCAGAAAAACCCTTTAATTAGGAAAACTGGTCTTTTTGAAAATAAGTTTTGGATTCGGGAGTCGATTACAGGTAGGGAAGGTATTAGCACCCTACACTGCCTGTTCCATGAACGGTACCTTAAGTTAGTTGTGCAAAATTTAATAATCTCAAATATATTTATTTTTACCCTTTTTTAGAAAAAAGACTTTGTAATTATTTATTATTTTTCATTTTTTTTTATTTTTGAAAAGAAATAAAAGAAACAACCAAATTATGAAAATTTATTTTTTTTTGGCTTGACAGAATAGAGATTCTGCTCCTACGTATCCTCGGGTGCAATGAGGAACTCAAAGTCACGTAGTTCTTTAAAAAATGATTGTGGGTTGGTTGATTTTAATTAAGAAAGAGATTTTGAAAAAGGGATTTTATTTGAAAATAAATCCATTATTGCACAAGGTTCAAGTTAGCACCAGGCTACTCAATAAACTTTTATGATTCAAATGACATTGAAGATAGCATCCGCTATTCAATCACCATCATTGATCATTGCATGAATTAAAAGATTTTTTTTTATTTTAAGGCATGCACAAGGATAACTAAATAGTCATACAAACAACACACTATCATACCATGAGTTAAGTAAATAAAATAACATAAAAAACTAAATTAAACACAACAACAAAATTTTTTATCCTTTAACATTTTTTCATTTTTTTTATTTTATTTTTAAATTTTTCTCTTTTTTTATATTTTACTTTTAAATTCCATTAATCCCAAAACACAATATAAAAACGTATCATTAAACAAGGTAAGCATTGTCAAGTAAGAATTAACCCTAAAAGGGAACTAAACTCAAAATTCATGCTTCCATTATTATATTTTTAAAACAAAAAAACACATCTTTGTAACACAAAAACACACCCACATATTAGTGGGCTGACTTTTTATTTCAAAACTTGCTTTTACATTTTTATTTTTATATCTTTTTCATGATTAAAAAAAAAACACCTTGTAACACAAAACTTACTTAAAAAGGCGTCAGAAATAAAACAGAGTCACATTATTAGGTGTAAAATGACTAGAGAAATGCAAACGAGGCTTACGCCTGCGCTTCGCGTCTTAGAGAGACAACAAGAAGGAGTGAATGTGCTTGGGCGGTCGGAGTTCTCAAGCGCCGGTGGACGCGCGACGTACCTACACGGACAGGGAGATCATGGAGGAGACGTGATGGAGGCCAGTGACCGAGACTTGTGGATCGTGGCTGAAGTTTCAGCTGCGGGTCGGAGGTGATGATGAGGGGTTGTGGTTAAAGGATGATGAAGGCTGGTGTTTCACGGTTGTATGGTGGTTATGGTGATTTGGGTGGGTCAACTCGGTGGCTGTTAAAAAACGTAGAAGATACCCAGGGGTCTTGGTTGGAAGGTGGTTTATGGGGTTGTAAAAGTGAGGTGGTGAAGGGTTTATATGGGGTGTTTGGACATGGAGGAGTCACGGTCGTGAGTGGGGCGCAGCAAGGTGTTTGGGTGGCTATGGTTGGTGGAGCTTGGAGAGGCTTTACATGGAGGTGATGAGTAGCTTGAGGAGTTGGTTGAAGGTGAAGGTGGTGGGGGATGGTGAAGGTTGGACGTGGTGTGTTTGGTGTTGATGGTGAGTGATGGTTATGGAAAAAGGGTGAAGGTTGTGAGGCGGTGGTGTGATGGTCTCGGTTTGGAGGAGAGATGGTTAGGATGAGGGGTGAGTTTCACGTATGCATGGGTTGATGGCTTAGGTGAGGATGGTGTCTCACTATGAGGAGAGTGGAGTATGGTTGATATGGGTGAGAAGCTTGGTGTTTTGGTGGCTCTGTTTCACGGTTGGAGGGTGGCGGGGAAGGTGAGGAGATGTGATGAAGGCTTGAGACAGAGGTGGGCTGCTGCGGGTGAAGGGTTTTACGTGGAATGGAGGTGTATGGAGGTGCTTGTGGTGATCACGGTTTTGAGGAGAGGGTGGTAATGGGTTACGTGAATGGTTGGTGAAGTAGGTTATGGAGGCTTTGGACGTATATGGTTGAATGGGTGGAGGTTTGGGTGGCTACGGTGGGAAGTTTGGTGAGGAGATGAAAGGTGATGGCATGGAGGTTTAGATGGGAATTAAGTAGGGTTTTATGGAGGAAGATGAATCTGTGACAGAGGTAAGGGATGGTGTTTACGTGTGCATGAAGAGGTTAAGGGTGGTAGGCCGTGGTGGTTAATGGTTAGGTGATGAAGGGTGGAGGTGGTTACGGTGGGAAGTTTGCAGGAAATGGATCTGAGTTGACTCAGTTGATGGAGATGATGATGATGGAGGGTGGGAGCTTGAGGAAGGTGAGGTGTGTTGGTGAGTATTTTACGTGGAAGATGGAGGAAATATAGGTTGTGAGGGGTGATGGAATGCAGAGGTTTAAGGCTGTGGTGATCTCTGTTTGGAGTGGTTGTTGTTGGTGGAGCTTAGTTGGTGAAGGTGGAGATGGTGAAGATGGGAGATATGAAGATGAAGAGGATCACGGTGATCCTGCTTGAGCTCACGGTGAGGGGGTTATGGTGGTGATGTGGGTGAAGGGTGGAAGAAAGGAGATGATGATGATGATGGATTATGGTGGTTTCACGTGGTTGAGGAGAGGGTGGTGATGGGTTGGTTCACGGTTTGCATGGATGGGGCTACGGTGGGAGGAGGTTTTGGTGGATGAGAAGGTAGATTCTTTGGGTTCGTTGGGTTTGGGAGGAGAAGGATGGCAAGGGTTTTTTTTTTTTTTTGGGTGGTTACGTGAATGGAGGTTATGGTTGGCTTGAAGGTGTTGTGGTGTGGATGATGAAGTAAGATGGTGATGAGTTAACTGGGTGAAAGTTGGAAGTTGAGAAGAATGAATCTCAGAGAGGGGAGTTACGGTTTGGAGGGTGTCTGAAGGTTGAAACTCAGCCCCCTTGATGAAGGTTGCCTTTCTTTTTATTCACTGATGCTGCTCTTTCTTTCCCCAAAAATGTGGCAGGATAGATGCCCTGTCATGCACGGGTGGTATGGGTAGGGGATAAGAAAAGAAAAAATTCTGTGTGTGCAGGTTTGGTCGTGGGAGATGAAGATAGTAAAGAAAAAAAATGCATGTGTGCTCTGTGCGTGAAGTGGGTGAGGGTGAAAAAAAGAAAAAGAAAGTGGAGTGAATGTGTGTGCTGCTGTGTAGCATTGTGTGCGTGAGTGAGGAGAAAAGATGAGTGAGTGGGTGCATAATGAAAGTGGAGTGAGTGGGAGGCAAAGGAGCTTGTCTCCTCTGCCATTGTGTGCTAGTGTGTGTATGTGAAATATGCATGGTCAGAAATGGCAAAAAAAACGTAGAGCCAGCAAAGACAATTTTTTTCAGATATAAGCAAGCAGTAGCCCCCCCCTCTTTCTATTTTTTTATGTTTTATATTTATTATTATTTTTATTTTATTTTCCATAAAAGGTACAAAGCAAAGCAATTAAACATCAATTAACACAAGATTATTAGTCTATGAACAAAAAGAAAATTCACGGACAAAATTGGGTATCAACAACCACCAAATAATTGTCCAAGATCATAATATAGCCAAGGATTTGACTAATCCATCAAGACTTTATTTTTGTTAGCTGGGATGGAGACATCATATGAGCTTGCATATTATAAAGAAACACCAGCATTCAATCACATTTCAATAGATACAAAGCTTGGTTGAAAGCATAGGATGCATGGACACAGTTTCTTTAGGAACAAAATAGAGGTTAAATGACAGTGCCATGATAGTGCTATGACATACTTGATCATCAAACTAGCAACTTTAGTAAGCCTATATTCTCAGGAACTGTCAGATCTATGGTAAAGAGAAAGACTCATATGTTTGAATATATTATATATCACAAACAAATTAAAATAAGTAGGAAAAAAAAAATCTGATCATTGATTTCAACCAAAAGCAATAACAGAAATGCCCTGCATGAACTCATACTTTTAATAGGAAATTCAAAACTCAAGTTGCAAATAATACACAAAGCTGATCTTCCAAGTCCATGTCTTTATTAACATAGTTCAAAACAGTATATGTGAGACACTAAACACAAATGGAACAATATTGTAAACACATTCAAAACACATCCACGAGTGTAAAACTTCTATATTGATCATTTGCCAAAAATAGGCCCAATTAAATTATAAGCCCTTAACAAAAATATTTCTAATTACATTATAAGTCATTTACAAAATATTCCCAATTACATTATAAGCCTTTTACAAAATATTTCCAAGTACATTATGAGCCATTTACAAAATATTCCCAAGTACATTATAAGCAAGCCCTATACAAGATCCAATAGGGACAAATCTTCAATTCATCTTCTTTGGTGGAGCACCTCTCAAAGTAGGGGTTAGTATGAACCTCATGAACCTTGTTGTTGTACCCTCAGTTGTTGCTGCTAGTGTTTCTACACTAACAGGTGTCGGACTAGGTCTTATATCAGCAGTTGCAGTGGCAGAGTGTGTTGGAATAGGTGGTCGGACAACTGGTTGGAGTCTGATAGGGAGTTTGTACCTGAATCCCTGCAGAAAAGACAAGCACACGAGTCAAACAAAATACAATTGAATGTGCAGGAGCTGTTCAAATGAATCAAAGGAAGATCAACACACAGGATAGGGAGGTTGAGAAGAACTTGGACAAATTGGAGATTGTTCGACATGAGTCTGTGTTAGATCTATCTCCTCAGCCTCAGTAGTTGTTGAAGCCTCATGCTCATTGCTTGCCCTAGCCCTAGCATTACTTACCCTAGCCCCAGTACTACTTGCCCTACCCCCAGCATTTGTTACTTTTTTCTACCTTTTGGGTTTAGGAACTCCTTGGGCTTTGCATCCTTTTCTGTTATACCCTGAACCACCACACCTATAGCAAGTGAATTCAGGGTACACTTGCTTCAATTTGTGTGGGTTCTGGTTGACATCCTCCTCTTTTCCATCTTTTCTTCTCTGTTTTTTTGGCCGTCCAATAGGCCTCTTTATTGGTGGTGGAATAGGCTTAGGGTGTGGCATGTGCTACCAATACCTTTGGCCTCTCAATGGTTTGACAAAGTAGTCATATGTGGCATGATAAGCAGCCATTGTTAGCCAAGCATGAGAATAGTCCTCAGGTTTATGATTGATATATGCTATTGCAGTAACAAAATGCATGCATGACAAACCTATCACAACACATTTAACCAATTGAAGTAAGTAAATAAATAAATATTAACTAAAATTTATATAATTAAACTAAACTAAATAAGTGTGATTAATATCTGTGAGTTGCCAGAACCTACAAGTGCACGTGTGTTTGTTTAAGTCAACATCCACATTACCCGGGAAGCCTTGCACCTTAAATCTATGGTACTCCTGGTCACCAGTCCAAACAGGAGTCCACTTGTTACTCTCCATTTTCTCCTTGTCCAACCTACTTTGTTGTAGAGGAGCTACGGTCCCTTTATACCTTGCCAACTTCAGTTTATTTGCAGCCATGGTCTTCATTATATAGCACCGTATCTCCTTTGCCATGGTTAAGATTGGCTTACCCCTCATCTTCATAATCTTTGCATTGAAAACTTCACATGCATTGTTGTATATCTTGTCAAATTTAGGATTTTCAGAGAAGAAGCCTTTGTCCATGCTTCCTTGGGCCACTTGGCTAGATACTCTCATGCTTTCTCATTCACCCTTTTTACATTCTCCATGTTTGCATTAAACTCTCTCGCAGTGGTTGATCGTGCACACTCTCATATCATGCCCTTTAACTCCTTGTCTTTCCACATCTTGGTGAAATTCCTCCACAGATGTCAAATGTAGAACTTGCGAGGCACTCCATGCATCACCTCTTGTATTGGTGGTATCAAGCCTTGAAAACAAAATACTCCATATTAGTCCCTGACACATAGACAACTAATTCATATTAGTCCCTGAAACATACACAACTAATTCACATTAGTCCCTAATATGTAGACAAATAATTCATATTAGTCCCTGCGAACCTTCTGCATGTCTTAGATAAAGTTTCAGCCATGTTCCCTGTAGTCCCCAGGTCTTCATGTAACAATGTCAGAAACCACTTCCAATTGGCTTTGTTCTCCACATCCACGATGGCATAGGCAATGACAAAAATGTCATTGTTGGCATCTTGTCCAACAGCTGACAAAACTTGGCCATTAAAATAGTCTTTCATAAAAGCACCATCCAAGCCAATTAAGGGCCTACATCCAGCCTTAAAACCTAGTTTGCAAGCTTCCAAGCATACATATAATTTTTCAAATTGTGGTGGGGAATTAAGAATTTCCATGACACCCAACTTCACAGTAGAACCAGGGTTGCTCCTCAACACCTCTGTAGACTCCTCAACAGCTCTGTAGAATAATCCCATAGCCTTCTATATTGCTCTATCTCATTTCCCTCCACAACTTTCCTTACCTCCTTCAAAGCTCTGTATATTTTGGTATTATTCAAATGTACCTCACACTTGACTTTCATGTAATCAAAGGCTTCCCTATGGGTCAGAGTTGACTGTTTTCTAAGTTTTCTAACCAACTTACCAACCACCCACTTCCTGCTAGCCTGAGAATTTTTGAACCATCTACTACAGCTGTGCTCATCATTGAAAGTCTTGATCTGGAAACTATTGGTGACATTACTCCATGCACAATAGATAACCCATTTGCAGTTGTCATTCTTACAGTTGGCTCTAGCCCTCACCTTATCATTCTTCACCCACTTGATTTCTCTACCCAGCTTAATTATGTAGTCATTAACCCCCTGCTTGAATGCCTCTAAAATCACAAACTCCATTCCAAGCTCTGACCTAACATGTCCAAATCCAGCACCTTCATTGAACTGAGGGTACACTTCTCTAGTAGTTCCCTCATCATCAGATGTAACTGGAGTTTTCATGTATTCAGACTTCCAACTGTAATAAGAATCTTCACACGCTTCTTTAGTGACCCCAATATTTGCTTTATAGCTTTGCTTGTGTCCTAAACCCCTCCCCACAAGTGCTTCAGAGTCGCTTGCTTCATCATAATCTGTAAATGCATCATACCCAAAGTAAACTTGATGAATAGATCATTAACTTGAATACTTGAAAACCTAGAAATATTATGAGGCAGTAAATGGCTTAGATCATTAACTCTCTATTAAGGGAACTATTAGTATCTATAAAATATTTTAATACATACTTATAAAATATACTACCTTATAGCTGGTAATGTAAAAAAGTGCATGTAATGACATCATACCGGAAGATGCATCACTATCAAAGTCACTTTCTTCATCATCAGGGACAGGTGCAGTTTTCTTCCCACACCTCTTCAGTGCAGTGCTCTTCGGTGCAGTGTCTTCTTCTTCTTCTTCTTCTTCTGTACAACCCTCTTTCCTTTATTCGTAGCAACGTCTTTCCTTTATTCTTAGCAACGCTTTCAACCCTTTTATTCTTCTTGTTCAAAAGACTAGTAATAGGCTCATCCTCATCCTCATCAGTAGCAAAAAGAGGAGGCCTATAAGGCTGTCCTTTGCACTTTCATAATCATCACTAGAGGAACTTGATCTACGAGTGTCATCAACTGCACCTTCAGCTGCATGTTGTTCTTGTTGAGGGTCACTTGCTAATTGGGGTTGAACTTCCTCTAGAATATGTGTCTCAGGTTGGGTCTCATTGCCATCATTTGTTGGCTCCTCATCAAGTAATGACACAATTTTAGGGTTAGCAATTATGGGGTGTTCATAGTTCAAGTGAACAACCCCATTATTCATCCTTGAAGCCTCAACCATCCGTAGAACATCATAATCTGTCCTCATGTCCATAGTTCTTTTCCAGGCATCAGCCAATAGCACTTGTCCACCTTATGGTAACCAATCTGTTTAGAAAAATTTATCAAACTAAACACATCCAACAGGTCTTCATCGGCTTCAGGCCACCACTCTTTTCCACCCTCATGATAAGAAACTTTGCCTCTAATTTGTTGAATAAAAGAATCACCATGATGGAACACAAGTCTAACAATCTAAAACGATACACACAACAAGACACAACTTATTAAACACTTATACATGTGTGTTGTTGTGAACACCCAATTTTGACCTGGGACTAAAAAAAAAAGTAAGTAAAAAAAATAAAAATAAAAAAATAAAAAATAAAAATAAAAAAAAAAATAAAAAATAAAAAAATAAAAAAATAGTCACATGCAAGACCACACTCATGTTCCCACTAACACACACTCACTCCATTTTTTTTTTTTTCTTTTTCTTTCTTTGCTCTCCACTCACTCACGTAACACACACCTCGCTCTCCTCACTAATTGCACCTACTCCTCACTAATTCACCCACTCCATTATACAAAGACACACCCATTCCATTATCACTCTCCCATGTTGTCAATACCATAAAAGGGATAACAGATGATAGCTTGAGGAGAGGACTCATTTATCCGGGAAAGAGCCAACTCGAGGATTTGGATTCACGTCACAGACACTCATCCTCACTATCAAAAACCACCTCTTCATCCTTAAACAAAAAGGACCATCTTCATCTCCATCAACATCCAAACAACCCCTCCAAAGCGTGATCCGCCCTTGTTCACCACTATAACCAAAACCTTTCCACCCACCATCTACCATCTTGATCATCCTCTAACCATCCCTCACTCCATTTCAACCAAAACACCACCATAACCGTGACTCCCCCTCTCACCATGCCATGACCGTGACCTTTCCCTCATAATCATCTTCCAAACACATATTCATTATCTCTTCCCATCAACCACCAAAAACCCCTATACCGTGAAAATCACCATCAACCACCTATCTTCCTCTCCTTCACCTACCATCGCCCATCAAACTATCATCCACGGTAGCAAGCTTCCTTGGCATCCACCTTCCATCACCCAAGCATTTTCGCCATCAACCTCCCACCACCGTCGAATCCATCCTCTCATCCGACCGTCGGACCGCACAGGCCATCGCCCTTTCAACCGACCGTTGAACCCCAGATCCTCCAAACTTCACCCCATTCTCATCACCTTCTGCCACCATAAGACCACATCACAACCGACCGTCGGGCCGTAATCCTTTAAACCAAATCCATCCCCTCACTCGACCAACTTCACAAAGCCCACCTTCACCTCTAACTCGACCGTCGAACCATACCATTGTGACCCTCGACCAACTTCACAAAGCCCACCTTCACCTCTAACCCGACCGTCGAAACCATCCCACAAACCAGACCACCTACCTCTCAAATCTCCAAACCACATTTCAAACACCATCACATACATCGACCGTCGAAATCCAAAGAGCCACATCCTTCCCCTTTCCGACTGTCGAACTCAAGCACAAACTCCATCACATCCGACCGTCGGACCCCAAAAGCAAGACCACCTACATTCTCCAATCGACCGTCGAACCGTGAGTTCCACTCCTCTCACCGACGAGCCATCCAAACCTCTATCACCATCAACCAAACTCCATCCCCTCACTCGACCATCGAATCCATCCCTTCACTCGACCGTGAGTTCCACTCCTCTCACTGACAACCCATCCAAACTCCATCACCATCCACCAACCTCCAACTCGATCGTCGAACCCTAAATCTTTCCCCTCACCGACCGACCCAAGATCCTTTCCAACCGACCGTCGAACTCCAAATCCTTCCCAATCGACTGTCGGATCAGATACCAAATCCTTCAACCAACCGACTGTCGGATCAGATACCAAATCCTTCAATCAACGATCGGCCGGTGCCGCCAATACCAGATCCCTCTCCTATGAGTCACCTCTTGCACTACCAGAGTGTTTATTGAGCAACCTTGTACTCGACCGTCGGACCTCAGAAAGCAGCTCCCGATCGTCGGACCTCAGAAAGCAATCCGACCGTCGAACCGAAGAAGCCAGCCACCCTCCCCTACTAATTTGATCGTAAACGAGGTCCTTACTGTTGAATCCCTCAGTTTTTGGTTATCTGTTTCTTGGTTTTCTTTTACGTTTCCTTGTTTTTTTTTTTATTTCATTTATTATCAGTTTGTTGGGCTAGATTTTGGGAGTTAAAAATGATAAACAAAGAAATAATTAAAAGTTTTTTTTTAAAAAAAAAGGAATAAAAATGGGTTACCTGAGTTGCGACAGCTTGCTAACCCTTATATTTTGTAAATATCTCGAGTTGCGACAACTTGATAATTTACATCATATTTTTTATTTTTTAGTTAAATCGCTAATTGATAATTTTAAATAAAAGTTTTGTAACAAACTTGATAATCAATGGTGACGTCTCTAGCGATCGAGTTTCACCTATTTAATCATTAATTTGAATAAGCGAAATGCGCGGCATTGTTGATTCAAATTTCTCAATTTTTTTATAAAATCAACCAACCCACAATATTTTCTAAAAAAAAAGGGGAATAAAAATGGGTTACCTGAATTGCGACAACTTGCTAACCCTTATATTTTGTAAATATCTGAGTTGCGACAGCTTGATAATTTACATCATGTTTTTTTTATTTTTTAGTTAAATCGCTAATTGATAATTTTAAATAAAAGTTTTGTAACAAACTTGATAATCAATGGGTGACGTCTACAGCGACGCGAGTTTCACTTATTTAATCATTAATTTGAATAACGAAATGCGCATTGTTGATTCAAATTTCTCAATTTTTTATAAAATCAACCAACCCACAATATTTTCTAAAGAATACGCGTGACTTTGATTTCCTATCGCACCAGGGATACGTAGGAGCAAAATTTCATTTCTGTCAAGCCAAATTAAATTTTCATAATTTTGTGGTTTCGTTTATAAATAGTTACAATGTTTTGTAAAAAGGGGTAAAATAAATATTCCAAGGATTGTTAATGATTTGCACGATTAACTCAAGGTACCGTCTTAGGACGGGTGCGTTAGGGGTGCAGTGGGATTAAGTTTCCACCCTTCCCGAAGCATAACCGACTCAATCCAACTGGTTCCAAAGACCATTTCCAAATAAAAGGTTTTCCAATTTTTCCTAAGTTTAAAATAAAATTGGTGGCGACTCCATTTTTCCATTTTCATATTCTAAAATCCTATCGAGTTGCTATTTTTCGCCGCGGTCACCGGTCGCGACAGCTGTGTATATATAAACAAAAAAAAAATGTTGTGTGCTGTGGGTAAATGTAAAAGTTCAAAAACATGCAATGCAAGGGAACTACAACTACGTTGTGTGCTGTGGGTAAATATAAAAGTTCAAAAACATGCAAGACAGGACTACACACAAGGGGACCACACACAGCAACAATGGAAGATAAGAAGAGGACCACACTGGTATGGAAGACAAGCAGGGGACCACACTAGTTTGGAAGCAACGTACATACAATCAAAATAAGAGCAACGTACACCAAATATGGAACAAGTAAGACCACATTGCAACGAAAATGGAGGACAAGCAGGACCACAACACCAAAAAAAGAAAGCAGTGACCACAAACATACAATCAAAATAGGGAATATTTGGAGTTTAGCGAACATACCTTTTTGCAACTCGAATCCCACGAGGAAGATGACGAATTCAACGTTGCTGGGGAGCGTTGAGAGCAATGGCACGAGGTTGATTGGGGAGAGAAATCTAGTAAAATTTTGGGAATTTGGGATTGGAATACGAATTAGGAACTTAGGGTTTTCATATGCCGTTGCAATTGGGGGCAAAGCTAAAAAAATTTTCCTCCACCTCCAATACGGCGTTGTTTTTTGTGAAGGAGGAAGAAGAGGGTTTACCTCGTCTATTCGTTTCAGGGATGGAGCATTGTATTTTGGTGAAAATGCGAAACTGCGTCGTTTTAGGAGAAATAAAAATCAGATCAGCGTCCAACATGACACTTAACATGCCACATGTGCGCGTCTGTCAAGTTTAACTGACAGGAAAAGATGCAGGGACTAACATGACTCACATTTTTCTATTTCAGGGACTAAGTTGTTAATTTTAAAAAGTCAAAGACTAATGTGACTAATGCATACAATTTAAGGAACTAAAGTGAAATTTTACTCTTTTTTTTTCTTTCCTGAATCTGCTGAAACAGCGTCGCATGCCTGGACCACCCACCGCACCTGCTCGCACCACCCACTGCGCCTGCTCCGCGGCACCCAATCTCTGGTCCAGCCATGGCGTCGAAGGAGAAAGAAGAGAAAGACACGAAGGAGTAGTCCAACCATGGCGTCGGAGGAGAAAGAGGAGAAGGACACCAACGACCCGAGGCAAGAAGAAATACGTCCTGTTTCACCTTTTTCATCGTAATAGTTTTTACTTTAACTTTGAATTGCTTTTGGTGCTTTTTCCAATGAGAAAGGACGTTATTGTGTTATGCAAGAATTTTCCTTCGATAGACATGAACTGGAGTTGAAGTAGTTGTGTGTATGAGGAAAAACACCAATACCCAACCAAGGTTGGTGAAAAAAATTCGCAACTGATATGAAAGGAGCCCCAGTGGGAAGTTATCTCTGTTTACTGTCTTCACTCTTCATCGTGGCCGGTGCGAAGTCCTCTTCATCTGCCACGTCTGCCCTTTCTCTCAAGTCAAGGATAGTATTCATTCCTTCTTTGAATACTACGTTGGGGGTTAGGATGCTGGTTCATCACAAATTCACTTGACACCAGTCATTTTATAGTTCTAAGAGTGATAGGAATATACTATTTATCACACTTCTTTTTATACACTATCTTTTATTAAATTACATTACACACTAAAATATAAAATCAAATTTAATTATATGTTAATTGAGTATAGTATAAAGGTAACCTAATAAAAAAGAGTGCGGATAAAAAGTATACTATTTCTCTTTATGCCATAAAATTTCTTTCCATGTTGCAGACTTGCAGACAGACAAAGGTTAAAAGTCGCCCCTCATTATACTATAGGCATAGGAGAGGTTGATTTTCAAAAAAAAATCTTGTTAAAACTGCAAGTTATGAAAAGAAAAAAGGATTGTTCACAATTTGTGGTTATTGAATTTCAACTTCGCCGTGATTTTCTAAACTACCACAACCTTAATGCATTTGCAAAGTAATCTTTATATAAAATTTTGGTTTAGATTTTTTCTTTTAAAATTATGTTCAACCGTTGTTGTAATATGTAGATTGTGTAAATTTCTAGATTTGATGTATTAACGCTTTTTCTTTGCGTAATGAATTATTTTCCTTCCTTCACTTGTTCACAATAATACCATTAATTCTGTCAATAGTGATCAAATTTCTGGGGTTAGTTATTATATTATGAAGATGTGCTACGGTAATGTAATATTTCTGCCACTGAGGTAAATACTTTTGAACGCCATGGATCTCTTGTTTGGTGCAGACTGAATATTTTATTTGTTGCCTAAGTATTCAGTACCTCTTGTGATGAATGGTGACTATCATGTGACTTGTCTTGCTTTCTTTCCAGGAGAGAATTCGAAGGAAGGTTATACATCATGGTCAATGCCACTAAAGTGTTTATTTCCTGGTAACACAATTTCCTTTCTTGGTGCATTCTTGTTCCTATTTGAAATTTTTTCTTGCATAGTGTTTTAAGTTATATAATTGAGTACTGCAATATGCTGAATAATCAATTTATTGTTTTCAAATCTTTGAAGCATCTAGCAAGTTTGTCTGCAATTGTAGGAACCTCTAAAATAATTGTAAGGACTGTTTTTCCATTCATTCTTCATATTTGAAAATTTTCTTGTATAGAGTTTGAAGGAATAATTGAATAGTGCAATGCTGAATGTTCAAATTTTTGTTTTTCGAAGCTTTAAAACATCTTGCAAACTTGTATGCAATTTTTGGAACCTCCACAATATATAATTGTAAGGATTGTTTTTCCTTTCATTCTTTAATGGAGAGAGAAGTAAGTGATCTGTTCTTTCGGGGTTAAGAAGTTATTGTCCTAGTTTTGGTTTATTGACAATTTACTATGTTAACAGCAGTCACAGTTGTCCATTTTTTTCCACATACAAACAGTCACTGGCCCGATCTTTAATGGCATCTAGTTTCTAGCAGTTGTAGTAGACACGCTTTACTGTTCAGTGAATTTTTTTTCTCAGTTCTATGTTCCTGCTGTTGTCTGCTTAAAATATTAGCAATATTCCCTTGTGCAGTGACATACCTATGGCTCAATATATCATCAATTTGAATGCTTCACTGCCTGCATTTGAGAAGTTCATTATACATATCTTGGATAGTACCCACATGTTTGTTCAACCCCACGTCGAGCAAATGATACGAAGTCAAATTGCGAAGGTTAGAGAGGACAATACGTATGTCATGCCTAATTGATTCCGAATGGCTTCTCTGCCCCCCTCGAATAATATCTCCAAATGACTTATGCTGGCACTTTTTTTTTATGAGAATATGCTGGCACATTTGATGTTGATTATTAGTTGATTTTTTAAGCCCGTTTCTTGTATCCAAATTTCTTGCAAGGAAAATTGATATGCTTTTTCGAAATTTGGAGATTGAAAAATGCGTTAACTATATTGATGGTGTTAGATGGCAAGGGGTTTTAAGCTCCAATAATAAAGTTTGAGGTAAATTACAGTCTTAATATTTATAGGGTAAAATTTATGAGGTAAACTACAGAGTGAGCATGTTTGGGACGGATTATTTCTGTCTGAACATACGTTCCTTTGCTTGAAAAAAGTTATTACTTGCAACATCAATATATTTGGAAAACTAAAACACAGCAACAGCTTTTTTTCAAAAGCTAAATGTTGAGCATTTTATAAAAAAATTGTTGGAATTATTCTCAATAGTGATATGTAAATATTATTTTATTCTCAATTAAATAATTTTTTAATCAATCAAATAATTTTTTTAATTATTTTATACTTAATTTGATAATTTAATATATAAAAATAATTTTTTTTATACAATTCAAACGTAATAGATTAGTTTAAAATTATTTTTTAATTAATATATCTAAACATAAAACCTTTTTCTTATAATTGATTATAACAAAAAAAATTTATACAATAATCGATTATTGAAATAATCTAATTTTCACAGTTATCCTAAACACGCATTTAATATTTACAAGGTAAAATGCACATGAGATAAAGTTTAAAGGAATAAAATATATTTTAGCCTTTTATAAAAGATTTTAGGAGCACACTTCCCACATATGTATTTAGAATATTAATTAGCCTGAGTAATCAAAATAAGACACCTCGTTACCACATCGGGTGGCAATTAACACATAAATGTATTTCTTCCTGTATGTGTACTCACGGTTGTTGCATAGGGTTGACTTCATTAATACTGACGTGTGACTAGTAAAGCTACTTACTCTAATTCCTTCAATCAAATTAATCTACAGATGAATCCATGTAGAACAGGAGCACAAAGTATAGAGTAGGAAACTCAAAATATGTTATTATTCGAAATAGTCAAACTGAAGATCCTCAATCTTTGACAACCTAACAAACGACCAACTCATAGTGAAATCCTTATCCCTAACTTGCAAAGACCCCATGTGAAGGTAACTTCACGTTTTTCTTAACCATTAGTTTTGCTACCAGCGTGATTCGGAGGGACTTCTTAATAATATGTAATCTGTGTATATAAGTAATACACAAATCAATTTATGGATAATACAGTAACATAAACATGCATCTAAATACATTTGCTCTCTTATTTTATTGTTTTGGAAGAGAGAGAACACCAAATTATACTTATTGCATAATCATAATACATGAGATCAAGAAATTTTTAAGCCATAGGTTAACTGGGGATGCAAATCACAAGCTTCGGGAAGCTACTTGTTCTTTGAAAGCATCACAGAGATTGCTTATGTCCTGTACAGAAGAACAAAGGACATAGCGTCAGCTTTCTTTCTCTTCTAATTTTAATATGCAATTTGTCTATAGGCTGGACAACCATTATAAAGGATCAGCACTTGTGATGAACCCAGCAAGAAGCCTGGCATCCAATTGGAAAGTGTATGGCAATATCTTTGTCAAGCTATGCGCATGATTAGTAAGTAAGCAGATAGCAATTTATTAGTATCAGCTCTTTGAATTCAATTTCTCCATGAGGATCTTGTTAAGGAGACCTGGATTTGCCTTGCCTTTAGATAATTTCATTACCTGCTTTTGGACAAACGTACTCAGATAATATAAAAACATATATATGATACCAAGATAACTAGAGGGGAAAAACCATAAAAATTGCTTCCAACTCTACAAGTTCATACCTGGCCAGCAAAGTAACCTTGTAGTTTTGTTTTGCCTCCTCGATATTGCTCTAATTGTTTCGGATTCTCTGCAATCACTTTGTCCACTATCTTTTCAATCTCAAGAGGATCTACTATCTGTCATTTCCAAAGCCACAAGCATGTTCTAACATTTTCTTTCTTTCTTTCTCAGCATCAACAAATAAGCACCAAATGGGAACAGCCCCAGAGCAGAGGTTTCACACTATATGTTAAACCACCACAAGGACTTTTTTGGTTTTTAAAACTCAACAAACAACATATCAAATATCATAAAATCTAAATAATCCAGTAAAGCTGTTAAATTTGCAACTAAACTCGTAAACTGGCAACTTTATACTTCAGTATGAAAGAATCAAGTTGTTCTCTTGCTGAATGCCGACTCAATCAACATCACTTAATTTTACTTTGAATTTCAATAATGGTTGATCCTACAACATACTCTACAACTAACCTGAACCAAGTCCTTTTCTTCTATGAGTCCCTTAACAGTTCCACCCTTGGCTAATAGCTCAAATAATATCTGCAAACACATGAACAAATTGTAAAGTACAGAATGCAAAAATATGCCAAAATAATCAAATAAAAATAAGTCAGCCAAAATTGTCTGATTGTCTTTTCTTCTTTTCCAATTCATTGAGACAAATAACTGAAGCAGATACAACACATGGACCTAACTGTAGTATACTGTACCAAATCAATCAAAGCCTCATCAAATTCGGGATTTGCATCCAAAGTCTAATTTGGCATGCAGGATGAAGAAGAAAACAAATGGAACAAAATATTTTAAGTTTAATGATCATAAAGGATGCCCAAGAATAAGACTACAGAGGTCAACATTTTTTTTTGGGGGGTTACAAAAATGGAATTCCAAGGTGGTAGCCTAGACGGTAGGGGCAAGCCCCCATCTACCGTCAGAGGCGTTATCTCGGGTTTTCAGGCACGGCAGGTGTCTGGGTTTATGACTCACCATTGGCCCTATCCCAGAGGGAAGCAAGGATACTTTTAACCCCACTAATGACCCGTCAGAGGTCAACATATTTTATAAAGGAATGCACACATATGGCTTGGTCCTTAGTTCAAATACACAAACACAATTAACTTCCACACTGTATTTAAGCCTCTGAAAAACTTAATGAGAGAAACTAAAAGATATGATTAGAAATATAATGGTATAACTGCTGGCCGCAGCTTAATGTTCCAATGAGATAAAGACACTGAATGAGCAAATTGGGGGAAGCATCAGTGAAGCTTATACCCTAATTATGCACCATTCATTAGTGCCAAATCAAACTATACCTCCTTCCCAATCTTGCCACTGATGATTCCACCTTTAATGGAAGCTATCAACTCAGACAGCTCCTCAGGTGTAAGCTTAATTTCATTTATGGTCAACTTTTCATTTTTCATGAAGGCAGCAATATCACTCATTATCCAGTTGGCAACCAGCTTTGCATCGGCACCCTTTGCAATAGTAGCGTCAAAAAATTCTGCAATCTAATACATCCATTAAGAAATTATAAATCATGTTAGATCATTTGTAATAATACACTTTATTGACATTTACTTTTTAGCTTTCTAATGTACTGTACTTGATTGAGTTCTCTTTCATTACTCGGTGCAGTATTTTGATTTTGCTGGAATTACATAAGTTGGTTTGTTGTATCTTATTTTCACAGCAGATCATTGCATTGTATATAATTGGAAAACTATTTGGTGTTTTCATCGAAACATGTATTTGCATTAAGCTCTACACCAAGAGAAAAGTAAAGTACTATATATAATGGTTTTGCGGCTTGTGTAATTTGCAGAAGTCTACTACATAGTCAGCTTTTTTGAGTTTGTATTTTAGATTGTGACAAGTTGCTGGCAGAAGGTATTATATGTGACCTGAATCTAATGGGTCTTCCTTCCTGACACAAAAAGGGGTAGAGATTATGAGGAAAATAGGATGCCATTTACTTTTAAGCTTTCTGAAAAAATCATTAAGTACAATATCTATAAGTTTATCACGTTTAATTTTTGCATTGCATATATGGTATTTCTTTGGTGCTGGCAAATCTTATAAAACATTTCCTAACAATATTAATACAGTAGTGTGATATTGGACATCTAGTAGTTAGTTACTTATCTATTTCTTATTCAAACATTTCTATCCTAATCTTTAGTTCATTCTTTTATTCAGTCATGTGCATCACACTGGTAAAAAAATCTTGTAACCATAGAAAACAGCAGAGAACTCACATTTTTATCATTAGCCAGGAAAAGAACATCTTGCATGCTTAAGCCCATCTTCTCATATCTTCTACGCTTAATTTCTGGAAGCTCTGGTAAAGAATTTTGAATACCATCAACATATTCTTGGGAAATGATTACTGCTGGAAGGTCTGGTTCTGGAAAATATCGATAATCAGCAAGCCCTTCTTTTTTCCTCATTGTAATTGTTCTCTAAACAGAATAACAAAAGTTATTTAAGAAAATAAGTATGAAGGACGAGAATACTATCCTGTACCTGCTACACTAGAAAGAAAACTACAACAAAATCATAACATAGTACTAGCCTGAGTGCCTTCTTCCCATAGACGAGTTTCCTGTACTATCTGATCTTCCTGGCCTTGACTATGGAGTAGCACCTGCCTTGAAATTTCAAAATCAATGGCTCTGCTCACTGATGCAAATGAGTTCAAATTTTTTATTTCAACCTGCCAGTACAATTGATTATATTAGCTACTAAATCTGTAATAAATTGTATTCGTTCATATTGCATTGCAACAAAAAGAGTAATGTTATTTTGTGGTACTTTATTTCTGCAAAAAGCAAGGGTCAAGCCATTTTTATACAAAGACTTCACTCACTTTACTTTATTGCTTACGAAGACTTCTATGTCACAGGATATCAAAACACCAATATATTCTGACATATAGCTTGAAACGAAATAATGATTATCATGGTCAATTGCTCATGCAAGTCATGCCTTGGTGAAAACAGAACCAATCATGAATTGACCTCCAACAATTCATTATGACGATGTTGAAAAGGATAATTTCTTTGTATGGTAAGTCAAACAAAGAAAATAATATGCAACAATACGAGTTTAACTGTAAATTGTATTCTCAATATCTTTCATCCTTAGGGTTGCAGAGAGAAAACTCAATTTGAACCCAGATTCATTCATAGTAATGACTAATTAGAGTAGGGATAACATTGACGATTTATTTGGAGCATCAACAAAGTCTCCATTCAATTTCAACACCAACACAAACACCAACAAGCTTCCCAATAATGTACCAAAGTACCAATTCCAGAAATCCAATAATAGGAGTGTTAAAAGCCTCGAATTATTTTTATAAAAGAAATAGCTAGATACCTTTGTCCCAAACTTTGATTGCCCAATGGGTCGAATTGAGACATTTACATCACAACGAAGAGAACCTTCTTGCATATTGCCATTGCTCACTCCCAAATACCGAACCAATCTCTGCAATTCTGCTGCGTATTCTGCTGCTTCAATACCATTTCTCATATCAGGCTCAGAAACTATCTCAAGCAAAGGTACCCCTGCCCTATTTAAATCAACCTGTCATGAAAGGCCACCAACTTTAGCATGCTTATATGATATCATAGATAAAGGTTATTGAGCCCTTGGTAATTATTCAGGACAATGAATCCAACAGAGCATTTTATGTGTTTCAAAACCTGAATTATACACCAAGAAATATGTGAAACTGATCCAATATAAAAGATTTGTTCAAATATAAACATATTAATGAACAAATGCAGTCTGTAAATGGTCCACAATGTTAAAGGGTATCTGCAACTTATTACAAGTTAAAACATTTTTATTCAGAAAAACAGATATAAAACAAATAAGAAAACATGTTAAAGACTAATAACAAAATTAAATCCACAAAAAAAAGAAGAGGATTGCAAGCTAAAAAAAGGGATAAAGAAACTACCTGTGAGTAATTTCCATTTTCTGTATGTAGCAGCTTCCCTGCATCCTCTTCCATGTGAACCCTTGTAATGCCAAACCTCTTGTGACCTCCACCAAACTCCACGGGAATATCCACATGAAGATAACCGCCAGTAGCAATTGGCACATCAAACTGAGAAATCTGATACCCTTTTGGAAGATCTGGGTAGAAATACTGCTTCCTATCAAACTTGGAGTTGAAAGCCAACTTGCAATTAAGGGCAAGTCCCAACTTGACAGCAAACTCAATGACCTTGGAGTTCAAAACAGGCAAAGCACCAGGCAAACCCATGCAAATGGGGCAGATGGTGCTATTGGGAGGAGACCCATAATTGTAAGGGCAACCACAAAAGGCTTTGGTGAGAGTGGAGAGCTGAACATGTGTTTCAATACCAATAACAGCTTCATAATCTTTTGGGATTTTATCAAGTTTTTTGGACTGAGTACTTGATGAAACTGAAGCTTTGGTTTGTGTCTGTGGGTGTTGTTGGATGTCTGTTTGGGATTGTGTGGCTTTGGTTGTGAAGTACAAAACCCCATTTCTTCTTCTGAATAATGATGTTGGACAAAGCAGAAAGGGGTGAGCTTGAAAGCTTCTGAAAATTGTGGAAGCCATTTTGGGTGCTATTAGAAGACAGGAACCACCTTAAAAATAAGATTTTGCAGTCACCAATGTTGTCTTGTTGTCAACAACGAAGAGATTCTGTGTCTCCAATCTGCATTTTTTCAACTTGGTGGTTGCTGCTGAGAGTGGGAGGCTAATGCTGCGTTCCTGGCCAACGACGACTGAGGGGAAGAAGATGAAGGTGATAACCCGTTATCATCCTTAAACGCAACGTTTCTTTATTTTATTTTATTTTTTAAAAAAAATCTCAAAAGTGTTTTTAATTTGATTTAATTAACAAAATTAACCATTTAAAATAATATTATTTTAAAAATATTAAATATCAGTTTTGACACGTAATAAAAATATAAAAAATGATTACTCTTCTTAACTCATTTTCTTAATAATTTTTAATTATTAAATAAAAAAAATATTAAATATTTTTTATATTTTTAAGATATTAATTACGTTTAATTTTTTATTTAATATTTTTTTATTAAATAATAAAAAATTATTAAAAATTTATTTTAAGAGATATAACAAAGTTCTAAAAATATATATATGTATTGAGTGTTTTTTATTTGTTTTTTTGGTACAAGGTTCCTCTAATATTTTTGGTACAAGGTTTAATTTGTATAACTAGTAACGCACAAGTGTTAAAAAATAATACTGAATACTTGTTTACAAAAAAATTGTTATCAAGCATTTTTTAATAAATAAATTTTAAAAGTATTTTATTAAGTTTTTAATTTGTATAACTATTGTTAATAATAATACAATTATTATAATATTGTTAATAAAAAAATATTATTATAGTGTATTTGCACACAAGTAGAGGTAAAAATAGGTCAAGTTTTGCCTTAAATAAGCTTAACTTGTATCTTAATTATAAGGCCTGACTATGACCTGTGAGCTTGTAATAAATCAATTTTTAAGGCTTAATTTGACTTTTTTAAAAGTTTGATCTGGCTTGAAAGCCTATTTAAAGACTTACTTTGACCGTTAAATAGACTAACATACTAACTTTTAAATAGGCCAACAAACCTTTACATAGGCTAACAGACCTACTTTTAAATAGGTCAACATGTCTTACATAGGCTAACAATCTTACCTTTAAATAAGTCATATGCCTTTATATAAATTAACAGGCCTAATACTTGAAATAAGTCAACGAGCCTACTCAAAGTCAATAGGTCTTTGTTATAATTTAACACTCATCTTCAAATTTTATAGATATTCACCACTTTCTTATTCAGTCTTTGGTCAATGTGAAACTTAGAGATATACCAAGTTATTTACTTTCTTATTCTAATATTTCAAGTCTCACATTGACTAAAGATCAGAGTAAAAAAGTAGTAAGCATCTATAAAAATAGAAGATGAAATGTTAACTTATTATTTTTATTCTAATAAATATATTACATTAATATATTAATAAATATATTATTTCTATTCTAATTTACTGAACTTAAGTTTTAATTATTGATTTTTATTAAATTTAATTAAAAAATATTAATATATTATAATAAATTAATAATTAATTATAATTTATAATCATTATAATAATTATAATTATAATTTATAATTATTATAAAAATATATATTATATTATATATAATTAAATAAGTCAAACAATTTATCAAACTTAAAAAATTTATTAAATGACTTAAAGTCTTATCTTTTTAATTAAAAAAATTTTAAAAAATATATTAACTTAATTTATTTAATAAATAAATTAAACCAAATCAAACCTCAAACAAACCAAACCATAAGCCTTTAACAAATAACCTAACTTATTTTCGCCCCCCCTACACACAAGTCATGCGAATTGAAAGAGAGCCATAGTCACGTAAAGGAGCCATCGTGTTTGTGTTTGCCACTTGCCACCCAATGTTGCCTGTGTGATTGCCACCTGCCACCCAATGAATATTTACAATATAATACTTAATTGGTACTTTTTTTTATATAAATATATGATATATTTATTTTATTTCAAGATATAATATATTTCAATACTTATCAATACTCATACATATGATATTTATACCATGTCTTGTATAACAATTATTAAAAAAAAAATTCTAAGAGATTCTTTTACGCATAATATAAGATATCGTTATTCTTACACCACATCACTCAACATATGCTATATTAGTTATTTATGTTTTTAACTTTAACATCTGCGTTTAAATTTTCAAATATAACAACAAAACATTGTCTTACAATAATCTAAAAACATCGTAGGAAGAGATGCAACATGCCATTGTGATTGGTATCTCCACAAAAGCGGTGCCAACAAAAATGGTGCCTCCCACACGGCACAAGAAAGCCTGCTTGTTTTAATTCCTTCAGTCAAATTATATCCGAAGAACATTCCATGTAGAACAGGAGCGAAAAGTGCCCTCTAAGTTTTTACGAGAGGGATATTTATTTTCATGACCCGAACTCAGTGCATGACCAGCGTATAATAAAGATAAACTACAGGCTAACTCAAGTTATACGAGCCTTCAATTCTAAAATTTTTGTAGACATTCTATAACAGTAACAATAGTCACCACAAGGTTTTAGAGCATAACTCAATATCAAAATATCAATTAAAACTTAAATATATATGTAAAATCTTACTTGCAGAAGCAATAAAAAGATAAATTTTAAATTCATTTCTTTATATTTAATACATTTATTTCACCAATCAAGTTATAATATTTATTTATTAATATTCTTTTTCTTACTCTCTTTTTAAAAATACATACATATCATAACTTAATTAGTAGAATAGATGTAATTGACATAAAAAAATATACCTAAATTTTGCCTATAATAAAACAACTCTAAGATCAACAATCCACAATAAATTTATAACAAAATAAAATAAGCAAAATTTCAAACCTGCTTAGATGAATAATGTGTTAAGCTTACTAACAGTAACTATATGAAACTCTCTCGATCAAACAAAGAGAGTGAAACCAGAAGCTATATCTTTTCTTTTATCTAAAAAATATAATTACGATTTGCATAAGTTACAAACTTAGTGATCAATTTTTACCTACTACAACATAAATAGGACAAGTAAGGTACGAATCTTTTATAAATAAAAAAATATCATATATATTATATATAAAAAAGAATTTCTCAATAAAGAATTTAAGTCAAACCTTCATAAATCCAAACTAAAAATACAAAAATTGATGGGAAAGAATTGCTAATCAATCAATAGATAAAGTATAACCATTTAAAAAGCACTCCATGTAGGAGAATTCACTAGGCAGGACTAAAATAGGACGAGCACACTGTTCGTGGGTAAACTAACCATCTAACAAGCTCAGAGCTTGAACTGACAAGCACCTAGCTCGAAACCACAACCAATCCATGTGTGTTGGCCTATACAGATAGTCAACATATACCCTGCTAGTTATGGCCTAATCCAATCCTAGGTACACCAAGACGAACATTTACTATTGTTAGATATAGTGTTCCAACAAAGTCTTTTTCCAAAAATATAAGTTAAAAAAAATGCAATAATATAGCTTTCAAGAAAATAAGCTTTTTTCCTAAATTGCAATAGTATAACTAAAAAAAAAAAAACTTTTTCCTCAAGTGAACAACAACCAAAATCCAATAAAATCAAGTAAATTAATATATTTCAAGGAGAGTATTTTTTTTTTTGACAATATAAAACTCACTCAAATAAATTCAAATTTCCTTTTCATAAGAATAATCATTGTCTATTTCAATTACCATCATTAGCCCAAGCCAATGTTCATATCAGTTAACATCATAAGCATAAATCATTATACGTAATATTTAACTTTGGTTTATAACAAATATCAAAACACTTTAAGATAACTAAATTTATCAACTTAGAATAGTGCACAAAGTCAATAGTGAGTTTTCAAACAATTTTGTTTGTCTCGAGAGTCCTTAAACAAAATTAATTTAAAATTGGTAAGTTTCAAATAAACATATAGTAAGTATAAACCACTCACAATACATGTCGATTCCCAATTGTGTCTTTTTCCAAAAATCTATACAGTTGTACTAGAGGTTATATGTACTGTTCTATAGTCATATAAATATCAACAATGCATAAATCAATTAGATCCTATAAAAAAAATTTAACTATCTAACTACCCACTATGAAATTGTACCAATAAAATTAATTATTAGAATTTTTGAGTTATGAGTTTATCTTAAAGAGTCAAAAAAATGAGTTCCAACGAGTAGGTAACCACACTCTTCTCAAACTGTAATTCTTAACTCAAGAAAATCACCACAAGAGTAGGTGTAAGAGTAAGGAAAAATAAAATATCACTTTAAAGTTTCAATAAAATCTCAAAAAGATGGAAGAATTTATCAAAGAATACTTACAATTGGAATATAAGGAATCAAGAATGGAAAAAAGATGGAAAAAAAAAAACAAGAAATAAAGGGGGAGGGGCGCTGACGAAAGAGGTCGAATGCCTCTGACGTGAAAAAAATGAGTTATAAAGCTTTAACTCGGTGCTTGGCAAATTGAAATCTACCCATCTTTTTTTTCTTAAAGTTAAAATGCAAGCATCACATTCTTCTACCCTTTAAAAAAATTCATACTCGAATTTTAAGAGACTACTAACTTTATGCTTCAAACAAGTGTGATACTTCTCCCACATAGATGCTTTAAGTTCTCAAGTCGTTTCTTCACCAAACGGTATTCGCCAAATAACATTGATTGAAACAATATTCTTTGGGCATAAACGCTTTACTTGTTTGCCTACTATGGTCACTGGTTGCTCCATGTAGCTAAGGCATTCATCAAGCTGAATTGCTTGATGTTGTATGATATGAGAATAGTCATGTATGTATTTTTGAAGCATTGAGACATGAAAAATTGAGTGAATTCCTGGAAGATCAGGTGGAAGGACTAAGCAATAAGCTACTTGCCCAACTCTCTCAAAAACCTCAAATGATCTTATAAACCTCAGGCTTAATTTACCTTCCTAAAGATACCTTTTATAGGAGAAACACGAAGAAACACATGATCTCTCATACCAAACTCTAAGGGACGACGTCTATGATCTGAATAAGATTTTTGTCGACTCTAAGCTGTCATTAATCGACCACAAATCAATGGAACCTTCTAATTGGCTTATTGAATTAGATCTAGGCCCAAGAGTTTATACTCGCCATCCTCGAACTAACCAATTGGCGATCTACAACGTCTCCCATACAACGCTTCAAAAGGTGTCATTCGGATGCTATATTAGTAACTATTGTTATAGGCAAACTCCATCAAAGGCAAGTGCTGGTCCCAACTCCCTCCAAGGTCTAGAACACAAGCACAAAGCATATCCTCCAAGATTTGAATGGTTCTTTCAAACTGACCATCAGTTTAAGGATGGAAAGCAGTACTCAAATCTAAACAAGTTCCTAAGGTTGTATGGAAAGATCTCCAAAACTGCGAAGTGAATTGTGGACCCCGATCAGAGGTGATAAATATTAGAACACAGTGCAATGAGACTATCTCATCCAAGTATAGCTTTGTATACTGAGTTGTTGTATAAGTAGTCTTCACCAATAAGAAATGTGCAGACTTAGTCAATCGATCAACAATTACCCAAACCGAACCATAACTTCTGAAGATCTTAGGCAAACTTTTCACAAAGTCCATAGTTATTCTCTCCCACTTCCATTCAGATATTTCTATTTGTTGTAGTAATCATGTTGGTTTTTTATGCTCTGTTTTCACTTGTTGGCACACCAAACATTTAGATACCAACTCTACTACATCTTTCTTCATTCCTTCCCACAAATAAAGTTCTTTCAAATCATGATACATTTTCGTGAATTTAGGATGAATGGTATAAGAGGAATTATAAGCCTCTTCTAATACTTTCGTTTTCAGATCCTCAACAATTAGAACATATAACCGAGAGCCACACCACAATACACCTTCGAAATCAATATTAAAAACAAAAACATTACCTTTCATAATCTCTTCAATGATACTTGCCAAACGTGAATCATGACCTTATATTGCCTTAATACTTTTCACCAATGTAGAATAGAATTGTACATGAGCTAGCAATGGTCTTGTATCCATGACTTTAAATTGTAATCCATTATTTATCGTTTCTTGAAACTCTTTTATTATTGGTCTTCTAACTTCAATTATATGAGCCAAACTATTCATAGACTTTTTACTTAAAACATTTGCAACTACATTAGCTTCCCCAAGGTGACAGAAAATAGTACAATCATAATCTTTAAGTAATTCTATCCACCTCCTCTATCGGAGGTTAAGATTATTTTAGTCAAATATGTATTTGAAACTCTTATGGACTATATAAATTTCACACGTCTTTCCATACAAATAATGTCTCAAAATCTTGAGTGTAAAGGCTACTGCTGTCATTTCTAAGTTATGTGTAGGATAATTTTGATCATCTCTCTTCAATTGTCTAGAAGTGTATACAATGACTCTACCATATTGCATCAAAACACAACCAGACCTACTCTTGATGCATCACACCCATTGATACAAAGTAATCAAACGATGATAACCTAACAAAGCATAAACTACAATAGTGAAATATGTATCCTAAGAGACAAAATTAAAAAGAGAAAAACTAAAAACACACTCTTTTAGATATTTCTTTCCATACTTGCTTTGTTATTGGTCCAAAAACAAGTATTGCTAGCATTTCTCTCCTCATAATCCTTTTAAGTGTATGAAGTAGATCAATAATAAAATAAGTGTTAAAAAGAGTGTCCAAAAAAGTATATTGCTAACATTTCTCAATTTAAAATCTCTTTGTTTAAGCAACTTCATGGTTTTTATTTACCATCAGTTTTGCAATCAGCATGAATGCCTTCACCAAAGAAATCATTTCACTCTTAAGATAAAGTTTACAACTAGAACAAGGAAGGCCATCTTAATAATATGTAGTCTGTACACTGTAGATATGTAATACACAAATCAATCCATGGATCATACAGAATAACTTAAACATGCATCGAAATACATTATTTTATTGTTTTGGCAAGAGAGTGAGAACGCCAAATTACAGTTATAGCATAATCCAAATACAGCGAGATATTATAAGAATGTTTTAGGCCATAAATTAACTGGGGATACAAATCACATGCTTTGAAAAGCTACTTGTCCTTTGAAAGCACCGCATATATTGCCTTATGTCCTGCAGAAGAACAAAAGCACAGAGCATCAGCTGATATAGTTTTCTTAGGACTAATAGTCTGAACAGTTGAAGTGGAAACCCTTCAATCCTTCAGGAAGAAAGAGTTAGAAATACATAAATAGAGAAAGAATTTTACTTCCAAATAAAGGGTGGATTATCAATCCTAATTTTGGTAGTTGACAGCTTGTACATAAGAGCCACCATGATCATCTGAATGAAATTTTGATGTAGAGTAGCCGGGTAAGCAACTAAAATTTGAGACATTTTTGGGTACACATGATGCACGATCATTTTGTGCAGTGAACCAATAAGAGCATCCAGTTGGTTTGACAAATACTACATGGTGGGACTCAGATTTCAAAATGTAAAACCAGATGTCATTTTCTGTTGGTTCAATGCACAAAGTACTTTATACATCGGGTCAAACTAGGAATTTTTCCTAAAATATACTCCAGTGTATTTTATTACAGTGACCATCCTAACATTTTCAATTTGATTTTAGCGAATCTTAAATCAGAGTATGATTTCTCCTTTTCTGTATTTTGGTCTAGACGATGATTTCTGATACAATTTAAATCCTACAAAAATGATTGAAAACTAGCATATATAAGATACTCTGAATATTTTTGTGGAGTAAAAGTTGACTTGGTCATTGCATGTTCCACAGAGGTAAAATGTTAGAACTTTAGATATATGAAAAAATGAATGTGTGCATTTGCATATGCAAGATAGAGAATCTGCAAGATTAGTGTGAGCTCCCCCGAGCACAGATCATTGAGGGGAAGGGTGAAAACTATATGACTGCAAAATTACCTGCAACATACGATACTCCATAGGATCAAATCTTGATACTCAAGAAGATTGTAAGAGCTTCTGGATGTCTTTCTGCAAGAGGAAACATATAACTTTTTGACGTGTAATCTTATATGAAGCAGGACCAAGGGGTACAGTTATAATTAAATGTGGGGTTTCTGTTTGGGCTTTTGTAGAAGATGAGTGGCATTTATGACAATAGCCCAAACAGCAATTCAACATATAATTATAACTGATCCCTTTGCCCGGCATCATTATATATAGACAATCTTACTTAAAATAGAAGCACCAAAATATCTCTAACCTCAATTTTCAGAGGGGAGGTGGTAGGAGCATATCTCTCCACAACCTTCCCTTCTTTGTTTACTAAGAACTTTGTGAAGTTCCATTTGATACCGTCTCCAAATATTCCCCCTTTCTGATCCTTCAAAAACTTGTAAAGTGGTGCTGCATCCTTCCCATTGACTTCAACCTATAACAATTTAATTATTTTAGTATGACTTCCATATAAACTGGCATATATATGGTAGTTTGGAACAGTATCCTTTCAGAATTCATTGCAAAAAAATTATTGCATGCAAAATCTGGCTAGGGAAAATATGAAGTATATTCAGTCTCCCAAGAAGTCTGCTGCATCCATAAATAGAGTGTCAAAGCAGGACAACTTACAGCACGCCAGATAGAAGTGTACACTGGAGAAAAAGTGTGCAAAGAGCTCCAAATAAAAAACAGGGAAACACTTTTGTCAATTACAATGTGTTTATCAGAAATCACCTTATCAAAGATAGGAAATTCAACTTTGAACCTTGTGCATGCAGTTTCCTGAATTTCTTCATTGGTTCCTGGTTCCTGTTTAGCAAACTGGTTGCATGGAAATGCCAAGATTTCAAACCCTAGAAACAATTCACAAGTCTCAGCGTTACAAAATTCACAACCACATAAAGTATAGTTGACATATATTTCTTTCTTTCTTTTTTCCTTCACGAAAGTGACAGACCTTGATTCTTGTACTTCTCATACAGTACATTCAATTCTTTGTAATTTGTTTGTGTCAAACCACTGCAGCAATGATTTAGAATATTATAAGTGTAGACAGAATAAAGTGGGGAAGAATAATGTCCTGTAATTAGCTCATTCTAATACAAACAAAAACAACCAAGCATTATTCCACTAGGTGGAATTAGCTACATGGATTCAACAATGCCATTGAGCTCTATCTCAATTCTCAAAAACCAAAATTTCAATAAATCCATTTAAAGCAAGATCTTTATAATGGTTTCTCCTAAACTTCTCTTTAGTCTTCCTCTTCCTCTTTTAATCGGATTATCTTCCATTTGATCCACTTTTCTCACTAGAACCTCTATTGGCCTTCTCCTCACAAGACCAATCCACCTTAGGCAAGTTTCTGTCATTTTCTCCTCAATAGGTGCTACTCCAACTTTCAATCATTTTATATTCTTGTCTAATAATATAAAAATATTTTTAAAAAAATCACGACAAACATCATGCATGACACTCTTCAGGGTCAGGGAATCCAGCATACAGATTTTGATATTATTAATGCCATATATTTTGTTTTCTTAAGCCATAGTTCCTATTAATAAGAAACTGAATGCTTGGTTAGCGTCATCCAACACGGAAGTTGTTGCTTTAGCCCTAGAATCTATGGCTTTTCCAATGTCTTTAGGGATTAGTTCACATTAACATTAAACCCCCCCTGTAGAAGTCCAATCTTACATAAAAGTTTTGCACACTCCATTACAATTAAGTTTTTGAATAAAGATCTATCTTTTTTATTGAAATCTATACTATATAAAAGATTCCAAAACAGGTGGAAAAGGGTGAATGAGTAAATCTTTAGAATTCCAAAAATCTTATAAGTATTCTTGTTTCATGATAGTGAAATTCCAGTATCATATTTTTCAAACAGCAAACACAGCAATAAAGAAGTTCTTTTAGCTACAAATTAAACAATGTAATCCCAATGTGTAAACTCTAGGAAATGTGTTTTCTTTACTTTTACGACTACACAACATTTTCCCAGGGTCTAAATTGCAGGAAAATTTTTAAACATCAGTAAATTTACTAGATGAAAGGGAATTGTGGACATAGAACTGAAATTTTCTGTTCAATTGTGTCTTTGTTTTTGTTTGAACTTTTTAAAGTTGTATAGCAAATTTTAGTGCATTAAATTCAATAATAAGATTAACATCTAGGGACTCAAAAGTCAAATGCATGAAACAAGTGCAAGCTTAGTTCTTTATGCCAAAGTACAGTGAGATATGTGTATAAGCAACTCAGAATAATGATTCTCTTGAAGATATACACAATCTTGATGTTATAATTGTATTGTTCAAATCTAACAATCTATGAAGATTAATATAACTTTCCTTTCTTGTTACATTTGCCAAGCTTATCAGTGACTAAATAAAACAAGAAAGTGAACTGTAATACTGTGAAAATCTGATTCAAAGGCAGAGCAATATAAAGCATAATGATTAATGAGATAAATAAGGTTCAAGTAACACAAACACACTGAAGTGCATAAAAAATTTCAAAAAATAAAAAAATATATGGTCAGGTAAATTGGTATATGCAATGACCCAAAAATAATTTATCCATATGAATCAAATTAGGTTACCATTGTGAGGCAACATTGACAATCAGTAGAACCTTCCCACCGTATTCACTCAGACTCACATCATTTCCACGGATGTCCTGCAATTATAGTTCATACCAGAAACAATATAAATTATTAAAGTAAACGTCAGTCAAGTAACCAAGGATCAGTAGATTTCAGGGCGCATCATTAACTAAAAAAATTAGCAACAACAAAATCAATTAGCCTTATCCCTAATATTTTGGTAGGACAGAACACACAGAGATGATATGAAGAAGTGGGTATAGACAAACCAATAATCAACAATCACACCCTGGACCAAATTCATTTTCCACAAAAATCTTTCAAAAATAAAAAAGGAGAAGGAAAATAAATCTAATATTGAAGCTGGAGCAGATATGCAGCAAAGGCATCAACTGACATGAAAAACAGATCAGCATGATTCATTAATCTCCTTGAAAATTGAAATACAAGATATATGTGAAATCAGAAGGTATTAAGTATAGGATTGCCATCGTACTGTGCCCCCTTTTTTTAATCTATTTGATATTTCCTAGATTATCTTCATTCACCCATGAATCAATTTGAGGGAAACAACAATTGGGCATGAGCAAGGCACAATTTTTTTCAAGTAATTTAAGAGCAACAACAATAGGATTATGAGCAGGCAACAATTTCTGATAAGAGGAAAAAAGATAAAAGGAAGAAAAGGAACCTTGACAGTGAAGTCGTAGATGGATTTGGAGGTTTCTACAGCCATGAGCGAAGGAGGAGATGCGTATGGGTGAGAGTAGAAGAAGAAAGCAAAAGCCAGAAAGAGGACAGATACCAAGTTCCACAAAGTCAATGACTGCATGCCAATCGATTGTATTGTATGTCAAATTATTTTATACCATAAATTCATATTTATATATCATTAAGTTACGATTTATCTTAGATGAAGGGGTTTGAATCCTGGTGATTTTAGATTTAATTTTAAAATTTATATTGATGGAAATAATATTATTAAAATAAATTTTTATTTAAATATATGATTATATCTTAATAAATTATTCTTTCACTTATATAATATGAGATACTCTAAGAAAATATATATTCATATATCATTAATTCTTAGACTAGAAATTGCAAATCACATTCACATGTGAACTCAACTTGTGTCGTTCACTGCTCAAATGAATCGATGCTTTCAAGTGTTTCAGTTTTTGCAGGATTTGGTCTCAAGAAACGTGGCCAACTCATTGAATGGGAATCATGATCTTTAACAAGTTAATAGCGTGAGTATTATACAGAATATCTTTAAAATTTTAATATTTATTTAGAATATAATATAAACACTTAATTTTTAATATGTTATATGTATATAATATATTATGAATTTCAACTCTTTAAATTTTTAATATTTTATTTTAAAATAACAGAGGAATAAACAAATATTTTAGATTAGTGTAATCATATATAGAAATATTAAATATATTAATTTATGCATAAAGTTATTTATAGAAACTTTCTATTTGAATAAGTAAATTAATTAAAAAAATAAAGAATTTATTGATATATAATCAATTATCTTGATAGCCAACAAAGAAAAAATAAGAAATAATAATACTATGCATACAAAGAAGAAAATGTTGAGATGAGAAACGAATAACTTAATAAGTAAAAAATAATTAATTTTTTTTACTAAGAAGCTAACGTGGCTAAATATATGTTGTTATTATGAGAAAGTAAAAAATATAGTTTAAAAAGTGAGAAAGTATTCAAATATGAATTACTTACTTTCAAGTATGAGTACTCAATTTTATAACAAATGATGATATTTTACCACAAATAATATATACAATTTTTTTTACATATTTTTTAATATTATTTATCATATTTATTTATTTTTATTATTTTCTTTCACTTAATCGCATTTACCTAAAAAAGATGTAAAAAATAATATTGGAACAAAAATGATATAAGAATATCATTTTTGATTTTATAATACAGGGGTGGTGCATAGCACGAATGAAGGCAAAAAATTAATAATAATAATAATAATAATGTATGAATGAGATTTAATAAAAGAAAATACTTATAATAAGAAGATGACTTAAGTTTGAATCCCAATTTTTTTATTAGTAGGTAATTTATAATAATAATATAATAATAATAATATATAAAAAAAATTATATGCCTTCAAATTATGACATGTGTTAATTTGATATGATAGACAAGTATAAAATACTTGTCATGTGATAAATACATGCTTAATAATTGACATGTGACATGTCATACAATATTCTATTAGAAAGAGAATTTTTTTCAATAAAAATCAAAATTTATTTCCTATTTTGACTCATTAATAAATCAATTAAAATTTGTAATTAAATTTATATTCAATTTCAAATTGCAAATAGTTAAAAACAATTCTTTTTCAATATTAATTTCATATTTAATTTGTTTCAATTAGTAATTTTCATCTATTGTTGTTTGTAAAATATGCTGATTTACTAAGTTTGATTGATTTGCTTTAATTAATTTAATTATGTTGTTAATTCATTATTATGTTAATGTTTGATTTTGTTTGTTTACAATAAATTTCAAGTAGTCAAACTTGATAATTATTAAATAAATTTTATATTCGATTAGGAAGAAAATTTTTAAATTAAAATTAAAATTTTCTTCTTATTTTGGCTCATTAGTAAATCAATTAAAATTTATAATTAATTTTAGATTTGATTTTAAATTACATGTAGTAAAAAATAATTGATTTTCTATATTATTTTCAGATTTGATTTGATTCAATTAGTAATTTTTATTCATTGTTATTTGTGGAATATTCTGATTTGCTAGGTTTGATTAATTTGCTTTAATTGATTTTATTTTGTCTTTAATTCATTATTATGTTAATGCTTAACTTTGTTCATTTATAATAAATTTCATGTAGTCAAATTTGATAGTTATTGAAAATAAATTTCATATTCAATTAGGAAGAGAATTTTTTTAATAAAAATTAAAATTCTCTTCTTATTTTGGTTCATTAGTAAATCAATCAAAATCTATAATTAGTTTCATATTCGATTTCAAATTACAAGTAATCAAAAGTAATTATTTTTCTATATTAATTTTAGATTTGATCTGCTTCAATTAGTAATTTTTATTCATTGTTGTTTGTATAATATTCTAAATTGCTAAGTTTTATTGATTTTACTTTAATTTATTTAATTCTATAGTTGATTCATTATTATGTTAATGCTTGATTTTGTTTATTTGCAATAAATTTCAAGTAGTCCAACTTGATAATTATTAAAATAATATTTCATATTCGATTAAGAAGGAAATTTTTTCAATAAAAATAAAATTTCCTTTTCATTTTAGTCATTAGTAAATCAATCAAAATATGTAATTATTTTCATATTTGATTTTAAATTGCAAGAAATCAAAAGCAATCACTTTTCTATATTAATTTTAGATTTGATTTGATTCAATTGGTAATTTTTATTCATTATTATTTATAGAATATTTTAATTTGTTAGGTTTAATTGATTTGCTTTAATGGTTTAATTTTATCATTAATTCATTATTATGTTAATGCTTGATTTTATTCATTTGTAATAAATTTTATGTAGTCAAATTAGATAGTTATTGAAATAAATTTCATATTCAATTAGGAAGATAATTTTTTCAATAAAAATCAAATTTCCTTCTTCTTTTGACTCATTAGTAAATCAATCAAATTCTCGTAATTAATTTCATATTCGATTTTAAATTGCAGGTTGTCAAAAATAATTTTTTTCTATATTAATTTCATATTTGATTTGCTTCAATTGGTAATTTTTATTTATTATTATTTGTAGAATATTTTGATTTGCTTGGTTTAATTGATTTGTTTTAATTAGTTTAATTCTATTTTTAATTCATTAATATGTTAATATTTGATATTGTTCATTTGTAATAAATTTTAGATAGTCAAATTTGATAACTATTAAAATAAATTTAATATGCGATTAGGAAGGAAATTTTTTCAATAAAAATCAAAATTTTCTTCTTATTTTGACTCATTAGTAAATCAATTAAAATCAGTAATTAATTTCAAATTCGATTTCAAATTGTAGGTAATTAAAAACAATTGCTTTACTATATTAATTTTAAATTTGATTTGCTTTAATTGATAATTTTTATTTATTGTTGTTAGTAGAACATTCTGGTTTTTTAAACTTGTTTTAATTAGTTTAATTATATTTTTAATTCATTGTTATGTTAATGTTTGATTTTGTTTATTTATAATAAATTTTAGGTAGTCAAATATGATAACTATTGAAATAAATTTTATATTCAATTAGGAAGGAAATTTTTTCAATAAAATTTGAAATTTCCTTCTTATTTTAGCTCATTAGTAAATTAATCAAAATTTGTAATTAATTTCATATTTGATTTCAAATTACAGGTAATTAAAAACAATTACGTATTTATATTAATTTCAGTTTTGATTTGCTTCAATTAATAATTTTCATTTATTGTTGTTTGTGGACTATTCTAATTCTATTTTGTTATGTTTGATTGATTTCTTTTAATTGATTTAATTATGTATTTAATTCATTATTATGTTAATGTTTGATTTTGTTATTTTGCAATAAATATCAAGTAAGTCAAATTTGATAATTATTGAAATAAATTTCATATTGGATTAGGAGGGTAATTTTTTTCAATAAAAATTGAAATTTCCTTCTTATTTTAACTCATTAGTAAATAAAAAAAATCTGTAATTAATTTTAAGTTCGATTTCAAATTGTAAGTAGTCAAAAGTAATTATTTTTCTATATAAATATTACAATTATATATTTTCATTACTAATTCGGTTTACACTCTTTTAAATAGTTCATCTTTTGATGAAACCTTGAGTTTATCTATTTTTAAGATTTATATTACAGCCTAGAATTCCTCTCTTACCTGATACAATTTTTCACGACAAATCATCGCTTCTTCTTTCCCCTACACTCAATAACGCACAACAAGTTATGGTAAATGTTACAAGTTATGTTATTCTTGCATTCCTTACCAACCCTATTTCTTTCACATTTTTACATTACTAATCTACTAATCAAAATATTGTCTTTTGCACAACTTGATATAATAATGCTTAGATCCATGAGTACTCAGAGAAGCCTTGCAAAGTATGAGAAATTAGAAAAAGAATATGTTGTCAATCACACAACTTGATCTAGTTATTATTATATCCATGAGCACTCAGTAACACATTGCAAAGTATGAGGGATTAAAAATAGTGTGTGTTACTAATGGAACTTCGAATGAGGAGTTGAAGTGAAGTATAACTTTACTTTATCAAGTATAAAGTTCAACCTTTAGAAATATTAATCTACAGGGAAACTCCACTAAGAAGACTAATAACAATAATCAAAAGGAGAAGAATCACTTACTCTTCAACTTCTTTGATCTTCGCCATGAAAGGTTTGATGTAAGGATTTAGAAGATGATGAATATTTAGGTAAGAACCTCCAAGTAATTATCACTTCTTTTTTTTATGTGTATTTTATTTCTTGATTTGCTTAATTTACTAATTTTAATTCATTGTTGTATAAAGTAATTTTTTATTTGCTTCATTTGCTTTATAGTTTAATCATTAATTGAAATCTTTACTAATATAGTAATATTAGACAATTATTATACAAATATTTGGGATAATTAACCCAATTATTTTCTTCCTATTTTAGTTGTTTAAATTAACTTAATCCTTCTACATAAATATATAATGCATATCTTTCATTATATATTTTTTAGGTTATTTCTTTCGATTGTATTGATAATTATTAAAATAAAAAGTAACTTTTATTTAATTAAATTAAAACAAGAATAATAACATTCAATATATTACAAAAATTTGTTAGTCCATAAGTTTTGCATAAATAGTGTGTATTGATAATAGGATAATGTTTTAGTCATAGCTAATAACATTAAAAAATTATCAATCAAATTTGTCAATCCATAAATTTTACATAAATAGGTTTGTAATGTCTTAAATATATTACAAATTATTTTTATTTAAGTCTAAAATATGATAACAAATCTTAATAATAATAATAATAATATAACAAATCTTAAGGAAATATGAAAAATTTAAATTGTTCAACTTGTATCAATTATTTTTAATTAAATCAATATAGTAATTTAGTTACATACTATTTCACTTTTATACGTCTCTTATTTAAATAACATATCAATACACTTAAATATCTCATTATCCACTGCTCTCACTCTATTTTTAACCATTGATTTTAAAAATTTCACAAGTAAGTTACTTATTCAATACTTGATATAAAGATTATACCAAGTGTTGAAAGTGTTATAACTTAAGATTCTCAATTACACTAAAAATATAATTTTTTTATAGGTATCTAACCAAGATGTAAATAAAGTTAATGAAACTCTACTCAACGAAGTATAACTTAAATTTTATTCAATTATATGTGTATCTAATAATAAATGTTATTATATCAAGAATAAACATGTAATATACAAATATATATATATATATATATATATATATATATATATATATATTTTCATTTAATAAAATTATTTTATTATATTTATTTTTATAACTTAATTCTTAATTAACCACATGCATAGCACATGGACATAACATAAATAATGTTATTGTTTGTTATACTTATATAAAAGTAATGTTACAAATTGTTAATGTTAATTAAAGAATATATTTTCATATTTTCTTTATAAATTCTTTTTTCTAAGATGATTTTAATATACCATTGATATATGGTTAAAAATAACATAACTTATATTTCAAATTCTATAAAAAAATTCAAATTTTGTTTATTATATTACATTTGAATATTATTTTCTAAAATTATTAAATATTTTTTTAATTATTAAATTTATTAAATCATATTCAATGCATTGTACTAGTATGAATAAAATTATTGTAAATTATTTTATAGAGATATTTTTTAACTTAAAATTAATATAAAAAATAAGATGAAAAATAGTAAAATGAATAAAGTAAATAAAGTATTAATACACACACATTCTCTGTTCCCGTCTTGGGGACGAGAACCTCGTGAGGTAAGGAATATGATTCCATTCTCTATTCCCTCACTTATATTAGGAAGATTTTTATCTCATTCTACGAGGATTCCCAGATATAAGAAGATTTTGTTATTCCAAAATTGCTTATTACTTAACTTACATAAATTGAATTAATTTATATATAATTTTTAATCAAGTTAATTTATTAAAATATTTTTTATAAAATTATTGGATTAAATTGTTCATTTTGAAGATAAATATTTTTTATATTATAAATTTTTTTCAAGTTTATAAGTTGTTTTATATCAATTTATATTTAAATTTTTTAATATTTATATTGGAGTGAAATTTTTTCTTGAGAATATAATAAAATTTATATTTTTTGTATTTTTAAATTAAACTTATAAATTTTATTTTTCTTGATGAATTATTATATGCATTTTATTTAATAAAATTATATTTTATATAATTTTCTTAATTTACTTCACACATTATATGGGTGTAAAATCTAATTCTATTATAAAAAGCGAGTTGTTTGTTTTGGTCTTGGAAAGTGGAAAGCTTTCCCTCATCTTAAAAAAAGAAAATATTTAATTAATTACCATATTATTAACTGTATGCTCTTGATGTTCCAAATTATGAATCACGTCTTCAATTTGATCTTTTATTAGACATACAAGCAATAGGATTACATTGCGATTCTCTTTTACATGATGTACTTAATCCAGGTATTGAATCTTGCCTACGGTGTTAGGACAAAAAAAATGAAGCTTCAGATTTCATTTGTATTTGATATTTTTATTACTATATTAACTTAGTACCGATAAATTCATTCATTGTGATTTAATTAAGATAAAATGGTGTTGTTTTCTTGTAGTTGATGGTTGGTCTGAAACTTCTTTTGCTGCTGACGATGATGATTGGTCTAACTTGGTTCCAGAAATTGAAGTATCAAATGCATTTATTTTATATGATGAATGTGAGGCACAAGGTAAGTTTTTTTTGGACTGACCTAATTTGAATATTTAGTTTAGTTGAATTTTGAACTAAACTTTATTTGACACTATCTATATACTTTTTTTTTCAAGAATGCTTGAATTTTGGAAATTGTAATGTTTTATGTCCAAAATGTGGTGCTATGGTATAGTACGAAGAACGTTCTGAGAAATCTCATAGATCACACAATCCAGATTTTTTAATTTGTTGTATGAAGGGGAAAGTTCAACTACCATTTTTACACTAACCTCCAGATCTATTGTTAAATCTCATAAGCATAATTGATTTTTCACTCAATAACAATACACACTTATTACCCATCTATATCACAATTAATCCATTATTAGATTATTTGCACACACACACACTAATGCAAATAAGCTACAATTGGAAAAAGATAAACTCATGTCCGATATTTTTCATTCTTATTATGTATGTTACCGTAAACAATTTGTATTATAGTTTTTATGAAGATTAAGTCACTTTATATTATGAAAATCTTCATACAATATATGTTATCGTCCTTCAATATATCATCAGTTTTATAATGCAACTTACTCAATTAAAGTAATTATTTATTTTTTGATTACAATCATTATCAATCATAATTTTAAACTTATATTCCTCATGTTTTTCATCATTTTCATAAGGTTCTTTTGGTTGTTACTAAATATATAATATGATAATCAATGACAGAAATTTAAGTGGTATAATTAGATAATTTAGATGAATTACTATTTAGTTTTATCTTAATCATACTGATTTAATAACATGATAATTTTTTCGTGCATTACACGGGTAATTTGCTAGTTTCCCCCTTACTCTTCTTTCTTTGTGACATCAACTCACAAAAATTATAGAACCGTAGAATAAAAGTCAATGTATATATAAATGTCGTTTCAATTAAGTCTACGTCTAATTAATTCACTACCAAAATTTTTAATTAATTAATTAAAATATTAGTTAAAAAACAAAAATGAAATAGTCGTGAATGACGTACTCATTAATCAGTTTTGAGAAATTCATGAAATACGACAGTATGTTGTGAATTACAGAATTTATACGCATAGGCGTCTTAACCCGTCCAATTAAAAAGATGATCTCTTTCTATGGTACTCCTCAGTCCTCAATTTTCATCTCAAATTGAATGATCTCAACCGCAACATCAACATGCTTAGAAATATGTACTTAGAAATATACAATCTTGTATAAATCCTTGATTTTGTGGGAAAGTATAAAATAATGAAGAAAAAAAAGTAACAATGAAGCCATCATGACATTGAGTCATTAAGCTACTTACAAAACCAACGGAAGAAATAATTAACCCTACGAACTACTTCTATCACACTAGATATAGTAATTGGACATGGACATATATCTATTCTTGGGATATATGTGACAATCTACATAGAAATATCATTTGAAGTTTTTTTTTCCTTCTTTTTCCTTTTTACATTTTGACTTATTCAATTGATATTTCATGAACCAGTATTTAACAAAGAGAACTTAACCCATAAACATATCTTACCCTTATCTAAGACCAATCTTGCCCCAGTGACCAACCAATGGCCAGGACTATCTTGTGGGCCTTTACATAACTGTGACGTATCTACAAATTTCAACAGCTTTTGTGTTTGAACAGGCACTGGAGGTCCTGTTGGAAACACACTTGAATCCACAACTATAGCTGGTTTTTTCTGATCTTTACCAGAAATTGATGTGCTTATTGCTGAGAAAATGCCAGACTTCTGGGACAACCCAGAGGAGCCCTGTGTCCAAATTGACTTTACAACAGTAGAATTAGACACCTTAGAGAACAACAGCCTCAGATGAAGGACACTCCTTGAGTCATGTTTCTTCACATGAAGTTGGGCTCCTGTGACAATGAAGGCCACATCTTTATCAAAGCTCCAACTAGGATTGTATTTCACTGGTGCTGTGCATACATGGGAAAATTTCTTCCCGTTGATTGCTTCAAAGAAACGGTCATCACTGATTTCTTCTGACCATATTGTGGTGTCCTCTATTTTGTTGTCAAGCATAATTGGAGTGTTTAATAGATGTTGCAGGTGTATGGCTAATCTGTGTCACCAACATACTTGTGAGCATTATTCATAGACTAAACAATCTTAACTAAGATATCTGGTTAAACAGAACTTTAAAGAATATATAATTATTGGTGTGGAATTAACCTGTTGCATTTCATGCCCTCAAGAAACAAGCGCATCCCTGTGATTGGCCTTATACCTACAGTTACCTGTTACATATGAGTAAGATACTTAGGCAGAAGAACATTAAAACAAAGTCTAATTACTGATCAGAAAGGATTTGAAAAGTACCTTAGTGGTGTTTACATAAAGCTTGGGACCCATCAAGTTGAAGCTAAGAGATGGTGAAGGAATAGATCTATTTGTGACTGGACCCATAGGAAGATCATTGTGAATGGGAGCCCAAAGCTTGTGTGCTTGGAAGTCAAGAAAGTACGGCAAGTCTGACATAGGAGGCTTATCTGCATTTCATATAAATTTAATTCAGTCACATTATTTCAACAATAAAAAAGCGACAACCTAGTGAAGAATAATTAAGCATTCTTTAGCTTTATAAATAAGTAGGGGAAATAAAATGTAGCTAATTTATTGGTAAACCATCGTTTTTCTCATACTGTCATACCGTAATTCCATAAGATAAAGTTTATATGCATGAAAAAGAAAAGAAATGTGAGACAAATGTTAAGCCGCAAAGTCAGCTCAGTTTTGCAACCAAATTTTTTAGCTAATTTTGTCAAAAACTGTTAAAATCATAAGTGTTGTCTCGGTCAATTTTGAAGTCATATTTGTTTAAGCTTTTACTAAAATATTCACATTAATTTATTGTACGTGATAAAATTGACTCTCATCTATAATGTATATGAGTATTGAGATATATAAATTGTAAAATCCTAAAATTGTCTTCTTGACATGATACATACACATATATATATATATATATATGAAAAAAAAAAATAACATGAGTTATGTGCGAACGGAAGTTCATAAGACGAAAATTCATTTAAATCACAATATAACAAATTCAAATCGGGTCAAACCAGATGAAGGCACACTATAATTTACCCATAACTTTTCTGCATGTGTACATGTTTCTTGCAAGTTGCAAGATCACATTTAAAGTTAAAAAAACCTCATCTTACTAATCACATTCCCTAAATTTTGAATAAATGGAAAAAGTTTTTTCAAAGTAAACTTATCTTTAAAATGAGAAAGTAAGGAGTGTATTTACTCTTAATTTAATTTAAAGTGTATCGTGAACTTAATATACTAAAATTTAATAATAAATATACTCTTACTTACTCACTTTAAAGATAAACTCATCTTAAAAGAATCACTAAAGTTTATAATGAAGTCCTTATACTTTTAAAATTGTTTAAATAAGTCTCTACTGACTAACGACTATCAGACTATGATAATGTTTGTTGCAAAAATAAGTTGTAGGAACTTAATTACAAATTTTTTATAATTGGCGAGGATTTAATTGAAAATTTATTTAAAATATAGAGATTTATTTAAAAAATTTAAAAATATAATGATCCCATTAAAAAACTTTTAATTTATAGAAACTTATTTAAGAATTTAGTGAAATTATAAAGACGAAAAGAGTAATTTAACCAAAATTAATTAACATGCACAGATGCACTATATTGGCTTTTATTAAGTTAATTTGTTATGTCTTGTGTGTGATTGATGTTAAATCAAGGTGAATATAATTCTCAGTTTTTTTTTAACCATGAATATAACTCAAAGTTAAAATTATCAATTTAAGAGTATTAACAACTTTATATTTGAGATATGTGTTTTATTGGTTTGAAATTCGAATTCAAATCAACACCCACTTATTAACAAGTGGGCGTAGACTGATGCTTGTGTTTTATTGATCACAAATATAAAAGGAGAAATTTTTTGATAAAGAAAAAGTTATTTTTTGTATCATTTAATGTGTACCATTTTAATTATGTAGATTATTATAGTAATATTTTTAATGTTATAACTGAAATGTTACATAGTTAGAGCATCAACTTTTTCTTGTTCCAAAAACACTTGTGAATTTCTCGCATAGAAGTTTATGCTCTTCAAGTGGTTGATGAACTTTGATCCAAGTTTTGCTATCATTGTTTTGTAGTCCATTTTCTATTTTCACAAGAGTAGAAAATAAAATACTTACATCGAAGGTAGAGGTTGATGGCATGGGATAGGAAGCCTCTGCCAGGAGCACCTTTAAGAAGAGAAGTGATGGGAATGAAGCTAAAATCAACAGCATCTGGCTTGTTAGGAACTGTGAGAAGCCATTCACAATGGTTGCTCACGTGGGTATGTCCTCCCCTCTTTGAGCATATCACTGTAATTCCCTGCATGTTCCATCATCTATAATATCATCTCTGAAACCCATTAATCACATAACTAATTATAATTAACCTAATTAGCATTTTTCCGGGTGTTTAATTTCAGAAATCTCCGAAAATTATACCAGATTCTTTTTCTACTTCATGAAAATTCTTAAGAATTTCTCAGAAATTTTTTCAAACTTAACTATTGAATGTTCATGAATATAGGAAAAGCATTATTTGGACTGAGGTTGAACCTACATCTTTTGCACAAACGAATGTGGAGCTATTGAAGTCAACAACTTTCGGACCAAAGACATCAAAAGCCTGTGGTACCTGTATTTTCAACATACCACATTGTAATTATTTAGCACGAAATCAAATTAAGGAAAACTACAATCAATGGCTAATCAATTGTTCTATTTACATAAATTGAGTTAATTAATTGTGTGAAGGAAACCTTGTATTTATGCTCTTTTGTTTTTGGAAGGAAATTGCATGTCCCAGTGAATAACTGATCTCCAAGCTCATCCAAGTGCTTCCTGAGCTCTGATGGCCCCAAGTTGGAAGACACGTCTTGCTTGACTAGCACCAAATCTTTGCCACCAATGCTAAGCCCCACAAGGATGTGTGTCCCAAATTTCTCAATGAATCTGATAAAAAATTCACCTTTAAAGAACATCAATCAAGGAGCTTTATAGCAAGTTTAGTTTCTACATTTTAAATCGCCTTCTTAGTGATTAGGGAGCAAAGAGTCAAGTGTGTCCAATAGCAATTCCCTAATTTATCAAACAGATTAGAAAGGACTAAGGGTACCGTAAAAATTTAGCTTAATTAAGTAGTTAGAAGTGAATAGAAATTCATGTCTCTTACATTCAAGTCAAAATAATGATATTTTAATGTTAAATAAAAAGGAAGAGTTAATTGAATTGAGAGCCAACTTTCAACATAAAGTTCTTTTCAAGAAGTGCATTAAAATATGTATATGTATACATAACAAATTCAAATCAACAGATAGGTTAACCTTGTTTTTTTTTTCTCTCCATTCATTTTACAAATGCTATTTGGTACAAATTTTTTCCTACCAAAACTTATGAATTGATAACTAACCAATCACGAAAAGCATAACATAAATGAATGAGTGATAGAAAATAAAAGACATTTTCAATATAATTCTGACACCTGGATTCGTATAACTTTTGTTTTGTACGTTCCAGTATTTTCCTTCATTTTATTTTTTTAAAAATCTTAGTTCAACTTAGAAGCAAAAGTAAAAAAATACTTGTAATTTGATTTTCAAACCAAGCAAGATACTGTCGCCATATGTCAGAAGCCTTAACCCCAAAATAATAGTGCCACAGCCCACCATATCAAAAAGAATAGTGACACAAACCCACAGAATATGTCAAACAACAAAGGATGAAGAAAACTATAGATATATAAACAATGCCCTCGATGATCATATGCCTAGAATTTAAATCCAATCCAACTCAGTCGTTAGGATGCTTTAGCCAATATCTGACCCAAAAAAGTTTAGATATCTTTTGAAAAAAACTTTCATCTTTCTAAGTTGCTAGGCTAGAAATTTGCTGTGGCTCTGCAATCGTTCTTACTAGATTGTTGAATCTTTTGGTTTAAAAAAAAAAACCTTTAAGTTCTAACTGTTCATAGTTACTGGAGCATTTTATTTTTGGTGCAATCCTAGAGCTTTGAACAGAGAAAAAGATAATCATCAGACATCAGTGATAATTTTAAGTTAGCTTCTATCCTACGTTTTCTTTTAGAAAATGTCCAAAATCATTGCAATGTCGATATCATAATTGTTTTTAAAATATGGTAAACCATTGACTTCTACTGTTCCACTAATATAAAGGATATTGCAATATATAGATAATGTAGGATATTACAATATATAAAGGATATTACAATATATAGATAATCCTAGAGCTTTGAACAGAGAAAAAGATAATCATCAGACATCAGTGATAATTTTGAGTTAGCTTCTATCCTACGTTTTCTTTTAGAAAATGTCCAAAATCATTGACTTCTACTGTTCCACTAATATAAAGGATATTACAATATATAGATAATATAAGCAGGCTTTGTTAATAAATATTAATATAAGAAGACGACGATGATAAAAAAGAAATACTTATGGCTGTAAGAACAGGATTTGAGCAAGAGAGGAAGGACAAAATTTTCTGAGATAGTATTTTTTTTTACTTTCCTTTTACTTTCCAGCTAGAATCCTAGAAATTCAATACAATTTGGACTATTATTCTATAACAGTTTCGTATATAAATCGTTAATTAAAATTCTAATTTAGTCTAACTAGTTGCTTCTAAATGCTCTTGATGCCTATATTTGACTGAAAAAGAACGAACTATTTGCTTCTAATTTTCTAAGGGTTTATTTTAGAAAAAAAAATTGTATTGCTTTGATCATTCGAAAAGGATAGTCATTATTGAGAACTTGAAGTTTAATCAAATAATTTTAGGGCATATGACGTATTCTTTTGAAAAATTGTCCAAAACCATTTTCGAAATATGAGTTGAAAGAAGCGAATATGCCAAAAGTCAATCTTTTCACGTTTGATGAAAGGGCCGATAGCTAGGATTGCATGCATGACAACTTACTTCTTCATGGAAGCACTTTCATCGTAACAAGACACTTTATTCATTAATATGAAAAAAGAAAAAGAAACACAATAGGGATCTAGCTGATTATTTTGACTAATAATATGCCTGAGAACTGGAACAAAATCTTAATCTATTTAACAAAATTGTTAAAACATTTGGAAATTCTAAAGCAAATTATTTAATTTTGAAAGAAAGTGAGATTATGGCCTAGATGATGATATTTAGGATTCAGAATATATCGATTATGGAAGGTCTAATGTTCCCAAACATGATATAATAATGACTAAAAGAGAGATAAAATTAATAAGAATTATTATTGTATTTCTTTCACTGGTTATATATAGATAGTAGCATCCATATGTAATTTGTATTAAGAAATTTAATTTATGCATTGTCAGTATAATTTTTTTTATATTATTATCTAATTATACAATATCATATTATTAAAAATATTTAATTTTTATAAAATTATTTTAAAAATTATACATATAATAATATATAATTAGTTGATAATATAAAAAAATTTATACTACCAATGTACCAAGATTAAACTATTTTAGGACATTAAAATAATTATAAAAATAAACCAGCATAAGTTATAGTGCCGTATCGTCTCCAGAAGACCAATTCTATTTCTCTACCCGTATAACTCATAAATTCTAATTTATTAGTACGAATTATTTTTTATTTGAGTGTAAAAAATACAATAGAAGAAAAAAAAATTTCTCAGTTATTTTTTTAGTGCTGATTCTAAATTCTTACACGTAAAAGAATTTATCAGTTAAATATACCATAACAAAATATTTTATCGGTTGAACCAACTAATTTTTTTACAACAACATACTATTTATTTATCAACAACACTATTTAATAATTGAACTATCAATGTCGCACAAGTCCTCTAATTCTTAGTCTTGGGTTCGGACCTAATTATTTGTTATTTGTTCTAAACTGGTAATCTAAGTCTCAAAGCTAATGAGTTGTGGTTGACAATTTGCCCAATAAAAAAATATTCTAGAAAGAAAAGATAAAATGGATCACTTCGATGTGTTGCTAGCGTATGGGTCCCACAAGATAACCATCTCCATATCCCATATCTGACAGACTGAAACAACGTAGAAATGTTGTGTTCCCACGGAGCAGCTTTTCTTTGAGAAAAGAAAAGAATTATATTTCTGATAATTCAAGTTCCTAAATTATATTTATAATTTTTATTTTTCTATGATTCAATAAATTTGAATTATTAAATAAAAAATATAACTATCTCTTTTTCTAAAAAAAATGAAAAAGATCCTAATATTTCCCAGACGGCTAAGCATGCAAGGTTACTGGTGAGCCCCTGCCCCTAGCCTACTTCAACATAAGTTATTATGTTCTTAGGGAATATGATAAATAATAAAAAATATTAAATAAAAAATATATACATTTAATATTTTAAAAATTTAAAAGTATTTAATATTTCTTTTAAAATAATTTAAACAAATAATAAATATTATTTTAATTATTTAACATGTGCCTAAGAATATACGCAAACGAAATCCCTTTTTTTTTCTCTTTTTTTTTTCCACAGAATGGGCACAAATAGTTTATAAACAAATAATTTTTTTCTTATGTTCATGTCTATGTTCAGTTGCCTAGTTAGTTTCCTTCCTTTATTGCTTGTTTCGGATGTATCCGCTACTCCTTTTGTTAGGCGTCGTTAGTTTTGTTGGTGCTTGGGTTGTTTGACCAGTTAATTCATCAAAAATATTTTTTTTTTCATTTTTTATGAGTTTCATGAAGCAAATAACTTTTTTCCATAAACAAATTAAAACTATATATATTATACATTTAACACCAATAGTTTTTCAATATTTTTATTTTATGATTATTTTTTAGGATAAAAAGGAAAGAGAGAGATAATTATAAAATGGATTGTAAAAATTTGGGTAAAAATGATATTATTGTTTAAGAAAATAGCAAATTTGAAAACAAAAAGAATATATACTACAAAAAAAAATGGTAATTGTATTGAGTAATAATACGTTTACAAATATTATTATACTCTTAAATCCTTTACAAATTTTACAATAAATTCATTTAAACGATCAAAACAAAGTTAAAAAGAAATTAAGATATTATCTAATAATTTACATTAGAGGAGTATAAAATATGTATAAATATTATTTCTGAGTTGTTTTATTGACTACTGGGTGGTAAAACTTAAGTTTAGACAAAGTAGTCAACTATTAAAGAATGGGGACTCAATGCACCAAAAAAAAAAAAAGAATGGGGACTCGAAGCTCAAAATAAAACTCCCATGGAATTAATGGATGTGATGTCCATATAATCATTTTATTCTATGATTGATCTAAGTGCAAAAGTCAATCCATTTTTTAACTTAGCTTTTAATCTTTATGGGGAATTTATTTCCATTAATATGTAGAATCAAAATAAAATAAAAAATAATAATTTGAAACAAACCGTTACCTTGCAAGTGCAGGAGGATCCCAGGAAGAAGGAACAGCTTCAAGGACTTGTTTGGAGAGAACAAGTGGGTACCGATCAATATGAACATTAAACAGGGTGATAATATAGCCATCAAGACCCAAGTACTTTGTGTTAACTGCATCAGTTGCCCATGAAGCTTCATCAAACCCAAGCATGGCATTGAAGTACCCAGATGGGATTTTCCCAGGGATTGAGCTTTTCCGGTTGAACAGCTCTGACATCTAACATCAAAATCAAAACCCAGAAACCAAATTTCAATCACATAAAAAAAAAAAAACTCAAACTTTTTCCAATCAATTGACACCAACTGTTTGATGAAAATGCGCCTTACTTGGGTGAAGTTGAGGATATCAGATTGGTACCGGGTACGATCACCTTTATCACATTTGATATCAACTGAGACATCTCTGATGGGTCCAAAACCTGGCACCCTGAGCTCTCTCTTCTGTGTTTCATTGAGAACAACCAAACGCTCTTCGCCTTTGCAGAATTTGAGCTTGAAATCTGAGGTCAAGTCGAAGCCTTTTCCTAAGCTGTTTAGAGCTCTCTCAACTATGCCTTCACCCATATTCTGTGTCTTTTTGAACCAATGAAAATGTCACTAATGATATATGAGTTTTTCTTCTAAATAAAAGGGGTGGAATAGAGATAAGGGAATATTAGTATGAGAAAGGATGAATTTTCTTGTTTATATCATTGATGCCATCATCTATAAGTTTTAGTTTTGACTGTTACTACTTTAGTCTTTGAATACCAGGTTTGGTCAAATTCTGTTTTAACCTTTCTATAAGGTGGCTGAAAGAAGGAAACATAGAACAGCATTCACACACAAGGCATGATTTTGGATTTTGGGTTGGAGAAAGGGGTTGCTTTTGTTGTTGTCGCGGGTGTGCAACAGGCGAAAGAAGATTTTTTGTAGATGTCAGCCAGACGATTGATACGGGTGGAAACGAGTGAGGTTTGACTTTGTTTTAAATTGATGTGATTTATTTTTTAAATGTAAGATTTGAGTTTTATTTATTTATTTGATATAAATTATATTTTAAAATTTTGTTTGAATTTTTAAAATTTTAATTTGATTTAAAAATTTATATAAAAACTTATTTTATAATAAAATTTTTAAATAAATTAACAAACAAATTTATTTTTAAATAGACTAATAATATAAGTTATTGCATCTAAATTTTTATATAACTTAATGGGTTTAAATTTTTAAAAATATTATATTATTTATAAAATTAATTATATTATATAAATATTAAAATATCATAATATATATAAATAATAATAATATATATAATTAAATAAGTCAATTATTAAACTTATTTTTTTAAAAATAAAATTTAATTCATTTAGCTAAATAATATTTTAAAAAAACTTTAACTTAATTATTTTATTAAACGAGTTACTTCAAATCCCACACACCCAATCTATCGACAATATGCAAGTGGCCGTACGTAAACTCTGTGACTAGCTGCAAACCAACGTATCTTCAATTGTCATTTGTTTGTGGCTAGCTGCATCAACCTTACCCTTAGATTTGAGGCACTTTACAAATTAATAGACTTCGTCTTATATTATGATACCTTACCTTAATTCTCAGGCAACGTTTTAATCTCACACACCATTTGTGTAGGTGAGCGCTTCGCATGGTCAAAATTTGAGAAATATTCAATTTTCAATTGATTTATTTTTTGTGTAGCAAATTTCAATAGATTTTGAATTAGTAGTTCATCTCGATTTATTGTTCTATTAATTAATATATTTGATAAGTAAACAGCAACATTTTATTAAAGTAAACATTTATCTTTTTAAACCGTCAAAGAAAAACTTCTGAGAGTAAACACTCCTTTTAATTCCTTTAACATATACTTAATATCAATTTGATTATCTAAAAAAATGTGATATTAATTTAATCTTTTAATTAATTATAAAAATTGTCTTTATGTTAAAAATCGGAAGAAATTGCTAATAAAATTACTAATTGAAAATTTAAATGCTTGTTTGGTTTACGTTTATGTTTAAAACAATTACGTTTGAGCACTCAAAAATCAATTCATTGAAGAGTGATTCATGTTTGGCTATTCTTTATCCACGTTCACAAAATAGAATTGAAGTAATGAAAGATATATTTCTGCAGTGAAAAAAATTTCATTTCCAACCTATCCGGCATGTTATATTACAATATTATCCTCACCTTTATCTATACCGAATTCTCATATTTAAAATATAAATCAATTTTTTTAATAATTTTATCTCTAGAAGTTATTTTAATTCACATCTTCCAAATAAAATCAATCTTTTAAAACTCGTTTTGAGGTATCATTCTCAAATGCAAATTAATTAATTTAATATCAATTATTTTAAAATCAATTCTCACAACATCAATTATCTCAAAATCAATTATACAAAAATTTAAATCAAACACAAATTAAATTGATGTTACTTTCTATAGTTGAAAGACTAAATTAACGCTGTTTTTAATTATTGAGTAACTCAATTTATATCAACTCTCTTTAGAAGATTAAATTAATATCACTTATATTTTTAAATGACTAAAACAAGTATTTATTCTTTAATTTTTACAGCGATTAATAAGCAACATAGTCTAACCTTTTTTGAATTTTTTGTTTAACTTTTTTTCACATATGTCTCTTATATTTAAGAAACTTTGAAAACTTTAATTTTGAAGAGGAGTATGTTTGGCTCAGTTTTTTTTTTTTAGTTGTTGAACAAATAAAACAATGTATTTGGTTGAACATTCGAAAAAAATAATAACTTATTTGGAGAGAAAAAAGTTGTTGCAGGATAAGTTTCGGTTAAGCATTTTATAAAAAAATTATTGAGATTATTTTTAACAGTAATATATAAATATTATTTTATTTTTAATTAAATAATTTTTTAATTAATTAAATAATTATTTTAATTATTTTATATTTATTTTAATAATTTAATACATAAAATAATTTTTTTATATTATTTAAATAAAATAAATTAATTTAAAATTATTTTTTAAATAACATATTTAAATATAAAATTTTCTTCTTTAATCTATTATAATAAAAAAAAAATTATACAATAAATAATTATTAAAAATTGCTATGGTGCGCTCCAACGCGCAACGCTCCATTATTTCAAACACATAATGTAAGAGATGCATTCGCATGCCTAAAAGTGAGTTCCTTATTACCTGGATTATTTCACACACATAATGTAAGAGATCCATTCACTTGCCTAAAAGTGAGTTCCTTATTACCTGGATTATTTCACACACATAATGTAAGAGATCCATTCGCTTGCCTAAAAGTGAGCTCCTCATTACCAATTTTGTATGTAGTATTAGATTTAATAGAATAAGTTAATATAATATATTATAGTTTTATTAATTATTTAGTATAAATATTATATTATAAAATTTATTTATTAAATTTATCTTATATATTAAAATAATAAAAAAATTCTTAGTAAAATTCCTTGCAAGTACATAAAATAAGAGTCTGTTTGATATGAATGATAAAATAAGATTTAATAGTATTAAGTTTGATAATATAAGACTTGATAGTATAAGATCGATAATATAAATTTTAATACATAATAGTTGATGATATAAGAGTATTTAAAATTGTAATAAAATTTTTTTATAATAATTTATACATCAAAATTTAATCAAACTTAATTTTACTTCTCAAAATTTAATTAAAAAATTATTTATTATTTAATATATAAAATAAATTTAATGAATAAATTTATACAATATAATATTTATACTAAATAATTAATAAAATTATAATATATTATATTAACTTATTCTATCAAAACTAATACTACATACTAAATTGGAAATGAGGAACTCACTTTTAGGCAAGTGAATGCATCTCTTACATAATGTGTGTGAAATAATCCAGGTAATAAGGAACTCTCTTTTAGGCATGTGAATGCATCTCTTACATTATGCGTGTGAAATAATGGAGCGTTGCGCGTTGGAGCGCACCATAGCAATTTTCAATTTAGAAATTAAGGAAACAGAGAAAATGTAAATTTTGAAATTTCATTGGTCAGAACAAAATTTGATTCACACCAAGTTGAAGGTAGACCAACACTTACGTTTTCTCTTGTCAGCTTAATTAGTACTCTTTTTTATTTTTATTTTTTAAAAAATTATTTTGTTTAAATTTTTTTGTCATTTAACAATTTTAAGAATATGTTAATTAATTTTTTTCAATTTTTTTCATCTTTTATTGTTTTGATTAAATTTAATAAATACACATATTAATTAATTTTTAAATTTTTTAAAAGAATAAGAAAGAATAATTTAATCATATCAAATTATATTTCATTTATTTTAAATTAGTTAATGATATCCTTAATTCTTATAAAAACAAATAAAAAAGAAAAAAAGAATATTACAAGAAAAGGCTGAGATGCAGCCAAGACTTCAAATTGACCTATATTAACACCTCGCAGTGTCGAACACATTGTACATAATTAATTAGCTTGGACCGTGTCAACGACTAATGTGAATCACAGAAAGTTATGACAGATTCTTTTACGAGCCAGACTACTCATTAGTGGGTCATCGACTCCAAATTCCTCGTTCTGATTTTAGGTATGCCAATGACCAAACTGACCCAAATGGTGACCATGATATAGAAATATAGAATTTCCTCCGGAGCACTCCAGTTTGGACGTGTTAAATTGTATTCAGATTTGTATTATTATTATTATTATTATTATTATTATTATTATTAAAAAAAAGAGAAACAAACTTCAATGGTAACGAGCTTGCTATATTACCATAGCAAAGCCCTATAGATATAGACAAAACATATTATTCAATTACTTTACATTTACTATATAATTGTGATTTGAAAAAGTCTAATTACATATATACTCCGTTTTTGGGTGTGGCTTAGAGCAGGTTTAGACTCTGGAGTGTCAAATGCCAGTAAGAAGAATTTAAATAGACTCGATTTAAATACATAAATACATTTAATGATATAAAAAGTATGATTTTATAAGAATATGAGGCATAACAACTTAGATTATTGCAGTTAAAAAAAACAATTTAGAGTATTGAAAAGTAAAGAGTTCCTTAATTAATGTTATTCACAGAAGTAGTTTATACTTTATACATTAAACTTTTTCGTTTTTAATTCAATTTGAATGGTAATAAGGTATACGTACAAGTTGATTTCAAACCCGAATTCTACTAAAGAATAAGGATGATAATTTTAAAATTCTTAAATAAAAGAAGTCATTTCAATTATTTCATTTTAAAGATCTATCAGTAAAAAATTAAAAATTTAAAAATTTGTCCAAGTGACTCTTGTGTAGTTAGTAAACATTTGTGAATATAATATTGTCCGTGTATTGTTGTTCCCTGTCTTAAAATACTAAATAGAGGCATTTCCATGTATCAAAAACGTACCATATAGCTCATACTTGAATTAACATATATATTTGAAGCAATCAATTTATGGGAAAATAAACATAATTTGATAAAAAAATATATTGAGATGCATTTAGCCCAAACTAATCTATACTAAATACTTGAATTAGGTGGTTGGACATGGACCACGCAGTTGATAACTGCAGTGGAGGAAGACTCGCATCCAAACCACAAACAACTAACATTGTCAAAACATAATAACTACTTCTATTTTCTAGAAAAGAGAGGGAAAAAAAACAAAAAAAAAAAAAGACTTAGAATTGTGTTACATGATGAGATTAGAAGGCCATACGTTTAGTTGCAATCATGATCCGAATATATAATATAATTCACATAAGTTAGAGGTTGTGAATATGGATATGGAAATGGAACAACTAAACTAATATGATAAAGAGATCAAGTTGTTAGATGAGTCTGTTACCATTTTGTTAGATAATGAGTCTGTTACCATTTTGTTAGATAAGGATGTTACTGTTTAAATTGTTGGAGATAAACTGTTGCTGTTTTATCTTTGTGGTGGATAGGAGTTTAGTTTCCTATGATAAAGGAGATAGTGTCTTATCTGACTAAGTTAGTTTTTGCTGTATGTATATATATATACATGTAAACTTTGATATGAAAGATAACGAGAGAATCAATTCTTTCCCTTATTCAATCTCTATTCACAAATTTATTATGGCATCAGAGAAGGTCAATGGGGATCCAAAAATGAAAAATGATTTTGGAAGTGGTAATCTGGAGAAGAAAAATGCCTCCAATGTTGATCTTGTTCAGCCCACCATCACTCATTCCTCTTCGTTTTATCTTGGCTCGTCAAACAATCCAGGAACGCCATTGGTAGTTGTTCCACTAAAAGGAGAAAATTACCGCAACTGGGCTAGATCCATGAAAATGGCCATACGTGCAAAAACTAAACTAGGCTTCATCGATGGAAGCATTAAGAAACCTGCAGCTGGAGCACCCAAATTCAATGATTGGGAGAAGGCGGATTCCATGGTCACTGCATGGATATTCAACTCAACAGATCCGAATCTACACAGTAGTATATCTCATGCAACCACAGCTAGGGATGTGTGGCTCGACTTGGAGGAAAGGTTTTCTCAAACCAATGCACCCCGTATTCATCAACTTTGGCGCACTGTTTGCATGACTCAGCAGGAACCTCACATGAGTGTCACAGATTTCTATACCAGCTTCAAGGCACTCGTTGATGAACTAGGAGAGCTGCAACCATTACCTCAGTGCACTTGTGGTGCATCCAAGGAGCTGGCGCAAAGGGAACAGGATCAACAAGTGCACCTATTTCTTGGAAGCCTTGATAAAACGAAAGGTTTGGGAGCGTGAAAGGAACGTTGCTGAACACAGACCTGTTTCCTTCACTTCATCGTATTTTCAACCATGTGCTGAGAGAGGAAGCGCGGCTCATTGCTGATAAAGACAAAGAGCCAAGGATGGATGCAGGATCTGCTTTTCATGTCAAAGGAAAAAGCTGTGAAGGTCCACGACCCAAGTGTGAATACTGTGGGAAAATAGGGCATGAGAAGGCAAAGTGCTATGAGTTGATTGGTTACCTAGCTCACTGGAATGTCAAGAGATCAAACAAAAATCCCAACAAAGCAGGAACAGAAGGTGGAGTTGCTCGCCTAGCTATATCAGAAAGTGAGCAAGGCAAAGCAACTAATTCAGAAGAAGGTTCCAAGGGACATGCACTGTTCGCATTGCACACAAAACACACAGATTACATGGCTGGTAATGAAAATTGGATTTTAGACAGTGGAGCATCTCACAATTGAATTGTGTTATATATACCACAATTCAGTTGCAATTTGATATCTATTAATAAGTTGACTTATGATTTAAAATGCACTGTTACCTACTCCTCTAATGGCTGCTTGATACAGGATCTACTCACGAGGACTATGATTTGCTCTGGTGACTTGTGTGATGGAGTCTATGTCCTTAGAAGAGTGGCAGTGCAAGGATCGTCTCTAGCAGCAAACACAGTGAATGAAACCACTTTGTGGCATGCAAGAATGGGGCACCCTTCAAGTCAAAATTTGCTTAAGTTATCTAGTTATTTGAATTTTCATTTTGATAAGAATAAAGTTGAATGTTGTAACATTTGTCATCGTTCCAAACAAGGTAGACAACCTTTCTCTTTGAGCAATAATAAAATAGAATTTGTATTTCAATTAATACACTGTGATCTTTGGGGGAAATATAGAACTGTGACTCATAATGGGGTATCTTATTTTCTCACCATAGTAGATGATTATACTCGAGCAGTTTGGGTATATCTCTGATATGATCCAAAAATGGACCATAAGATTTGTGGATCTTTCCTTAAGAAATGATTATCCATATCTCATGCTATAGAGATCAGATTGAGTGATTCCAAAAAGAACGGGTATATCCGTTAGAAAAATGATTTAGACTCAAGAAAAAATCATATGTGCCAAATGTTTTGATGAATTCTTGCTCTTGCAAATGGTTCAAACACGAAAATAACAAAGAAAAATTTAATGCTAAGGTGCGGATTGTTGATAAACGTAGTGATAACGGAATTGAGTTTACCAACAATAAACACTCTCACAATTGGAACAAATCCAAATTTTTTGTTTTCATTCATCATAGATGTGTAGAAGGAATCCTACATGAAACTTTATGTGTAGAACCCTAAGTGGCTAGCAACTAATGACAAAATGGCGGTGGAAAGGAAGCATAGACACATTCTCAACGTGGCCGGGGCACTTTATTTAATAGAAATAAACTAGATTTCAAGCCAATTTACCTATCTCTTTTTGGGAGAATGTATATTGGCACAAAAGAATGCACCAATCGGAGATCTGTACATCTCATCATCAGAACTCCCTACTCATTCTTGGTTTGCATCATTCCCTCCTCCTTGAACAAATTTATTGGGATCATCCTCCTGGTTCAAACACAACTTTTTTGAATCCATGGGACACATGAACAATTTTTCTTTCTTTTTCAAATAATGGCAAACCTTCACAATATAACCATTTACGTGTACTTGGTTGCTTATGCTATGTGAAGAACAAAACTCATGATAAATTTGATACAAGGGCCAGAAAGTGTATTTTCATTGGTTACCCTGAAGGACAAAAAGGATGGAGGGTCTATGATCTCGAGAACAAAGAATTTCTAGTGTCCAGGGATGTAATTTTCTACGAAGATAGATTTTCTTGTCATTCTCTCCTCTTTGCTCACCCTTTTTTTTCACAAATTAAATGAGCTTACAAAGCAAGATGCTCCTCCTAACATGTTGTTCATAAATGAGGAGCCCCTGGAGAATGAGAAGGATAATGAACCAGAATCACAAGCCTCAAATAAAGTGGTACGGGAAATAGATAACAACATGCTTGATAAAAGAAATGAGCAAGGAGAGGTACAGGAAGTAGTTAACAGCATACTTGATGAAAATAAGGTGCAGGGAGCAGTCACACACGATGCTCCTTTAGGTCCTCGAACATGTCAACCACCATCCTACTTGCGAGATTACTATTGCCACTCAGCTAGAGATGCTTCATCATCACACAAGGATCGTGAGTCATCATATTCCTCAAGTAAGTCCTATCTTATAGCCAACTATGTGCATTATGATCATTTTTCTCCCACTCATCAAGATTTCATGGCGGCTATCAACTAATGAAAAAGTGATGAGCAAAATGGTTCATGACAAATTACCTAGGCTCCCTCCCAAGAAGCAGTAAAAATGTGCACATGCGTCCACACACAAAGTTTATTACATGGCGTGAGGCCATGGCACAAGAGCTCGAAATAGCATTGATCTTTCCAACGCACAAATAAAACATGGACACTTGAACCATTACTACCGAAATTTGCAAGAAACTTGTGGGATATAGATGGGTATATCGTGTCAAGTATAAACCAAATGGAAACACGAATGTAAGGTGCAAGTATATAAGCGAGTTTACCAACAATATAGTTCAAACATTTTTTTCGAAAGGAATCCTACATGAAACTTTATGTGGAACCCCGAGCAAAATGGAGGACTTCATCGTGGCCAGACATTTCAAGCCAATTTACCTATCTCTTGTTGGGTAGAATGTATATTGACCATTAATAGAACTCCTACTATAGCCAACAAAGGGATCATTCCACATGAAATGCTTTTTGGCAAACCTTCACAATATAATCATTTACGTGGGTTACTTATGCTATGTGAAGAACAAAACTCATGATAAGTTTGATCAAGGGCCGTTGTCCTTAAGGACAAAAAGGATCAAATGGCTTACAAAGCAAGATGCTCCTCCTAACATGTTGTTCATAAATGAGGAGCCCCTAGCTCACAAGCCTCAAATGAAGTGGTGCGAGGAAGTAGATAACTTTGATAAAAGAAATAAGCAAGAGAGGTGCGAAGTAGTTAACGAATGCTTGATGAAAATGAGGTGCAGGGAGCAACACACGATGCTCCTTTAGGTCCTCGAACATGTCAACCACCATGGCTTGCGAGATTACTACAGCCACTGGTAGAGGCTTCATCATCACACAAGGATCGTGAGTCATCATATTCCTCAAGTAAGTCCTATCTATAGCCAACTATGTGCATTATGATCATTTTTCTCCCACTCATCAAGGATTTGGCGGCCATCATGAAGCCTCGCAATTACTCACAGAAGTTTATATGGAGAGTGCCACTTGAAACAAATAAAACATGGACACTTGAACCATCGCACGAAGGCGAAACTTGTGGGATATAGATGAGTATATCGGTCAAATATAAACCAAATGGTTATAAAGTCATCTTCACGAAGGATACACTCATGGAAGGGAGGACTTCACCGAGACATTCGCTCCGGTTGCTAAAATGACATCACGAAACGGTGGTATTCAAAACTATGTCAAGGAAGTATTGACTCAGGTTATGGTTTTCAACAAAGTGTAGCTGATCACAGCTTATTCACATACAACTTGCCTCATGGTTTTCAACAAAGTGCAGGTTGATCACACATATAACTCGCTTTTGTGTACGTTGATGATCTGGTGATAGCTGGAAATGACTATGCAGCATGCGCAGAGTTCAAAACATATGTTCACATATGCTTTCACATGAAAGACTTGGGAGCTTTAAAGTATTTTCTTGGGCTAGAACTAGCCACAAGTCCGAATGGGCTGTTCTTGTCTCAACGAAAATATGCACTCGATATTCTACATGAGTGTGGGATGCACGATTGCAAACCATGCACATTCCCTATGGAACAACACCATCGTTTGTCCACAGTATCCAGTGCACATTACTCCAATCTAGCTCAGTACAGAAGATTGGTGGGCCGTCTCATTTATTTGACCATCACGCGACCATAACTTTCTTACTCGGTTCATGTCTTGAGTCAGTTTATGCAAGCACCACAGCAAGATCACTGGAATGCTGCTATGAGAATGCTTCGCTATGTTAAATCTTCTCCAGGTTAAGGGATTTGGATACCCAGGCATAATAATCTCACCCTTGTGGGATACAGTGACTCAGATTGGGCAACATGCCCTATTACTCGCAGGTCCATCACGGGGTACCTCATGAAGATTGGATTCGTGCCCATTTCATGGAAGACCAAGAAGCAGACAACCATTTCCAAATCTTCCACTGAGGCGGAGTATAGAGCCATGTCACATGCCACTAGCGAAATCATATGGTTGAGGAGCTTGCTCTCTTCTTTATAAGTGAAGATGGAAGGACCAACATCACTCTTTTGTGACAACTAGTCAACTATGCACTTAGCATCAAACTCGATTTTTCATGAGCGTACCAAACATATTGAAGTGGATTGTCACTTCATTCGAGAATACATCCAGTCTGGGGTCATATCTACTGTCTACATTCCTACGTCTCATCAACCAGCAGACTTATTTACTAAGTCACTTGGCACAAAGCAGTTTCAGGAATTGATGTCCAAGTTGGGTGTTCAAAATGTGTACTCCCAACTTGAGGGGGGATAATACGATAAAGAGATCAAGTTGTTAGATGACTCTATTACCATTTTGTTAGATAATGAGTTTGTTACCATTTTGTTAGATAAGGCTATTACTGTTTAAATTATTGGAGATAAGTTGTTGCTGTTTTATCTTTGTGGTGGATAGGAGTTTAGTTTCCTATGATAAATGAGATAAGGTCTTATCTGATTAAGTTAGTTTCCGTTGTATGTATATATATACATGTAAACTCTGATATGAAAGATAACGAGAGAATCAATTCTTTCCATTATTCAATCTCTATTCACAAATTTATTATAAATTATTTGTGGCACTGGGAATTGGGGGGCGGCAGGGAACCCGTGACATGCACGAGCATAACTCGTCATCAGCATTCAGCAGGGAGCGCATAGGCATAGGAGCTACTGTGCCGCCTATGACTGAAAACCAAGTGGATGCTCTCTCTTGTATTATATACAAGAAAATAAAAGAAAGGTTAATTAAAGCCAGAGTGTTTCTATTGAGGAGGGTGGGGAAAAAAAAGGCAAAAGTTAATTTTTATTTTTAAAATGAGAAAATTACGTAATTTTTATATTAAAAAAGAGTGAAATGTTATATACTAATATTGTATTTTATACTTTTTTTATTGTAAAAAACTTTTAAATAAGCAAAATGTTTACTTAAAATAAAAAATTATTCTTCCCACTCATTTCTTTTTAAACTTCTCCATCCAAACATATCTTAAACACTAAAATTCTCATTTCTTCTCCCGTGAATATTTTTAGGTTGCAAAAAGGCTTTTCATATAACTATACATCCCATTTTTTTTTTGTGTGTGTATTCATTTATGAAATGGAGAACTATTTAAAAGTTAACACTCATTTTATCAGAGATAAATGAAATGAAATATACAAAAAAGTTATTTTATATTTGATTGGAAGATTCCAAAGAAAAAAATTCAGTTCTTTGGATTGGACATTTTTTAGCTAAAAATTAAGTTTAAATTAATTTGTAAATTTGCATCCAACAAAGCAATAATAAACAAGGGTGAGTCTTCATCTCAAGATTTAAGACACCATAATCCTTAACATAATGTACCTAATAATTAGCCACCCTATTACAATTTTATGGTATGTATCCATATCTTAAACTAAAAAACCAAGAAGCAAAACGATTTGTGTCCCTAACTATGGATCCATTATACGAAAAATCTTCCAAGTCCCCATTAATCCCATCATATACATTGCTAGCATCACCTTCCAAATAAATCTTTCGAATACAAAGCTCCTACGTAGACTGAAGCCTCTCCCAGGTAGCTATCAGCTTCGCTCTATGTGTTATTGACACCTTGGCAGCACAAAAGTTTTCAACGCTATCACGGATGTTCATCCCAACTGCTTAAGCTTTATCTCCTAAGAATATGGCAGCATCAACATTTACCTTCCAAACGGCTCTACTAGGTTGTTGCCATGTTAGAGACCTCTACCCATGGACCATCAGCTCTAGCCCTTTGGAATGCACAAAGCCTCATCTTCGCTACCAATGCAATGCCTCCTGCATCATTCACAACTTTGCCTTGCTAGCAATTATTCCTTTTCTCTCATAATCCACACCATATCATGAATACCAACACTACCTCGTCAAAGCCGTATTGTCATAGATTAGTGACTAGGTAATCCAACCAAGCCCCATCTATTCGATCTCCTGTTTAAGTGGAATTTTGGTAACAATTCCAACAAATAAATAATGAAAATCAGATGATTGTGGGTTTCGAGTTATGCGGTAATCTCGTTTAAAATTTGGTTTTGACAGTAAACAAGAAGGATTTACAAAAATTAAATGAACAGAAAATGCTGAAAAGAAATTTAAATGTTGAAAAGAAACTTTAAAAAGATTAAGAAATTTAAAGAAACTGAGCAAGAATTTAAACATGCAGAAAATTAAGTGAAAGCGTGTAAATGATGCAAAATTAAAGTGCAGAATTTAAATGAAAATAGTAAAGAAAAGCAAGTAAAAGTGTGAAGAAATGTAAAGGAAATTTAAAAGACAAGACTGAAAAGTAGAAGACTTTAAAAGAACATTGCATTAATTTTAAATGACTTGAAATGAAAAAGGGAAGGCATACTTGGATAAAAAAATCCTTTAATCTGCTCGAGTTAAGATGTTAGGATTTTGTATCAGCAAATAACCTCCCTTTTTTACACCGTGACTACTGATATTTATAGACAAAAATAAAAATAACTGATTCCTAAAATTTAGACACGTATATGGCAGTTATATGCCACATATTCGACACTAGTACTTTGCCCAACTTTTGACAAAACCAACTTCTGACCATTTAGTACTTTTGTCGGTTCAACACTTAGAAGATTTTTCTAATATCAACATTCATTCATCGAATTAGAATTTCTGCTGATCTTCTTATATCTTCAACAGCTTTATACATCATTCGACAGAGCTGATCTTCTAGCATATTCGACAGGTTTATGCCAGAACTAATCTTCTAGCATCTTCAACAGCTTTATGCATTATTCGACAGAACTGATCTTCTAGTCTTTCTTGTCAAACAATGTTCTCTTGTCAGCATTGATTTTGTCAAATTGTAACTTAGCCATTTTAGTCACCAAGTCACATTATGGCTGACATCTTTCATCATTCTCTGTCATGTCATTTTTCATCGAAAGGTAACCTCACATTTATACACTTGAGGCATTTTCTCTGTCGAATCCAAAATTAAGATTTATCACCTAACAGATGCCCCCCCAAAGTTTTGGCTTTCGATAACTTCTGGAGAAAGACAAAATTTTATAACAGATAACTCAATTGTCAACAAAAAATTTTAAGTGATTTCTGTCAACTAGGAAGTAAAGTCAAGGCCTTTATTACCAAAATACAATCTCTAGAGCCTGACTATTAGTCCACTCTAGTCGACAAAGAATCACTATAAACCTCTTGGGAGGCTCTAAGGAAGATGCAACCTTAAAATATATTTAATATCTGTCAATTTAGTCTATCCGACAAACATGAAATATATTTAGTATCTGTCGGTTTTGCCTACCCGACAAACATTTGTGTTTTCTATTGACTTAGATTATCTCGGCAATATAACTTGTAATTGCCAAGTATCTTGAAGGAACATGGAAATTTTCCTTATTTATTCGTTGCCAATCTTTACTTCACACATTGTCGGTCGATATAGCTTTAAATATTTACCATTAATCAACTTAATTCTTAAACCAGAATTAATTTTGACAAGTGCATAAGCATTTCCTGAAAATTTCTTAGTCACTTTAAATGGTCCTTCCTACTTTGGAGACCATTTCCTATATTCTCGACACTTCTTATCCATGGGCAAAATCACCTTCCAAACCAAATCATCAATTTTGAAGGATTTATACTTAATTCGACTATCATAAAACTTTGCAATTCTTTCTTTCTATCGAATCAAATGTTCCAAAGTAATTAATCTTTCATCGCTTAATTCGTTCAATTTATCAAACATCAAGTCCCAGTAATGCTTAACTGGTAACTCATCTTGTTTTTGAATACGAATTAATTGAAGATTAATTTCGACGGCAAAAAAGCGCATCATGACCATATACCAACTTGTATGGTGATGTGCCCGTTGCTTCTCTTGGTGAATTTCTGTATGCCCAAAGAACTTGATTAAGAGTATTATGCCAATTTCTAGGTTGCCGACCAATATATTTTTTAATCAAACTTATGATTATTTTATTCATGGCTTTGCCTGAGCATAATATGGTATCGACGTGAGCATTTTAATCTTCCTTGAACTGACATATTCGACGACTTTCTTTCCAATGAATACTAATCCTTGGTCGGTTGTCAAAGTTTGCGGTATTCCAAACTGACAAACTATACTACCTTCAATAAAGTCAATCACATCTTGCTGGGTTACATCCTTCAAGGCTACAGCCTCAACCCATTTGGTGAAGTAATCGACTCCTAAATATATTTGTGTCCCTTCGATGAGGTAGGATGAATTTGGCCAATTAAATACAAAGTCCATCCTCTAAAAGGCCATGGTTTAACTATGGAATGTAATTCACTAGCGGAAACATTTTGTATATGGTCATGTCTTTGACACTCTTCACAAGACTTGGCAAACATTATACAATCCCTAACCAGTGTTAGCCAATAGTACCTTTGACGTCGAAGGACCCATTTCATCTTTTCGCCTGCCTGATGAGCTCCACAAATTCCTTCGTGGGCTTCTGCCAAGGCAATATAAGCCTCTGCTTCACTCAGGCAAACTTCCAAATTTCCATCGACAAACTTTCTATACAAGGCTCCCCCTAATACTACAAACTTCGACGTTCTATACCTTAGCTTTCTACTCACATCTTGATTTGGATTTTCCAAATAACTTAGTATTGGTTGTCTTCAGTCAGTAATTATCGAAATATCCTTTTGTAGTATATCTCTTTCCTTTAATGGATATAAAAGTTCCCTTATTTCCATTAGATTTGTAAGAACCTTGGATGAAAGCCTATACCCAGAGGCTATTTGGGCTAATTCATTAGCCTCTTCATTTAAACCTCTGGAAATGTGTTCGACAGTTACTTCGTCGAATTGCTTCATTAACTTACTCGTCACAATATAATATTTCATTAGATTTTTACCAACACATTTATATTCTTAGGCAAGCTGTTTAACGACTAACTGTGAATCACCAAATATATGCACATTATGTGCTTTCATTTCTACTAATATTTTCAATCCGACAATTAAGGCTTCATATTCAGCCTCATTGTTGGAACATGTATACTTAAGTTCAAACATGAACTTAGTTAGAGTACCTTGAGGGGAAACAACTAAAATCCTCACTCCAATTCCATTCTAATGCCTTGAACCATCAAAATATAAACACCAAGGTTTTAAACTGACAACATTTATGTTATCTACATCCAAACAAGGATGGTCGGCCAAGAAGCCAGCAATTGCTTGGCCTTTTACTGCTCTCATTGGTACATATTATAAAGAAAATTCTGACAAAGCAATAGTCCATTTTTCAATACGACCATTTAACACTGGTTTTGATAACATATATTTTATTACATCGGTTTTTGACATAACCAGTACATTACAAGGCATCATGTAATATTTAAGTTTAGTACATGAGAAGTACAATGCTAAACAAAGTTTCTCTATTGCACTATATTTTCTCTCAATATCATTTAAAACTCGACTAAGATAATACACGGCTCTCTCGATGTCATTTACATCTTCTTGAGCCAGCATACTTCCTATGATTTCTTTTGATGCTGATATATACAATTTCAATGGTCGACGAGGCACTAGAGGCATCATAATCGGTGGTTTTGTCAAATATTACTTTATCTGGTCAAAGGCTTCTTGGTGGCAAGGTTTCCACACAAAGTCCTGTTCAGCCTTCAACTTGATCAACGGAGCAAATACCCTAGTTCTTCCCGACAAATTATATATGAACCTTCTTAGGAAATTAATTTTTCCTAAAAAAGATTGCAATTCCTTTTTGTTCGTCGGTGGCGCGGCCTCCAAAAATGCCTTGACTTTATTCTTGTCCACTTCTATACCTTTTTTATGGACTAAGAAACCCAAGAATTTAGCAGCCGACACTCCAAAACCGTATTTTTTTGGATTCATCTTAAGGCTGTGCTTTCTCATCCTGTCGAAAGCTTGCCTCAAGTTTGTCAAATGACTTTTCTTTGTTTCTGACTTGACAATGACATCATCGATGTAAACTTCCATAAATTTCCCAATGATATCATGGAAAATTGTATTCATTGCTCTCTGATAGGTGGCCCCTGCATTCTTCAAATCGAAAGGCATGACTACCCATTCAAATGTTCCAATAGCTCATGGACATCTGAAGGCAGTTTTCGACACGTCCTCCTCGGCTATAAAAATTTGGTTATAACCTGCATGACTATTCATAAAACTTAATAATTCATGTCCAGATGCGACATCAACTAACATGTCCGCAATTGGCATTGGATACTCATCTTTAGGTGTGGCAGTATTCAAATTTCTAAAATCTATACATATTCTTAGCTTGCCATTTTTCTTTACTACAGGAACAATATTAGAAAGTCATTCGACATACCTGGTTGTTCTGATGAATTTGGCTTTGAGCAATCTTTTGACCTCTTCTTTTATCTTTAAAATCACCTCAGGCGCAAATCTCCTGTTAGCTTGCTTGACAGGTCTGCATCCTTCTTTCAGAGGCAATATGTGTTCGACGAGATCTCTATTCAATCCAGGCATTTCGTCGTAATCCCAGGCGAAACAATCCTTATATTCCATAATTAACTCGACAAGCTTTTTCTTTAAAATCCTTTGGCAGAAATGAACTCACAAAGATAGGCCTCCTGTCTGTTTCAGTGCCTAAGTTTATTTCTTCCAAAGGATCTTCCACTTCCACATTCTACTTCTCATCAAGCCCTTTCCTAAAACTTAAAGGACCATCATCAATTATACAATCCGACAGCATACTTTCAGCAGCGTATACTGCTTTGTAGGCTAAATAAGCCGACAATCTTTCTGAGTGATTCTTAACATTCATAACTAGTGTTTGGCCGATCTTCTTCGGCCTTCCTCACCAATCGTACACCAAACTGATCCCTCAAGCAAACTTCGAGTGCATCCTTATTAATTACTCCACCACTTGCTATTACTGGTTTGACACTTGGAGCATATATTTTGAAATCACCATTAAGCTGCTGGAGATAGCAAGGACTGTCATCTGCTTCTATTATTTCAACTTAGTCATCTTCATTCCAAAGAATGAGCTTCTGATGAACCATTGATGGTATTGCTCTGACGGCATGAATCCAATCCCTTCCTAACAAAAGATTGTAACTTGACTTCATCAGAATTACCACAAACAACGTCGACCTTGCAACAGATCCGACCTGTACTTTCAACATCACCACTCCATCCGACGGGGAGGTTTTACCACTGAAATCAGTGACTACCATGTTTGTCGACATCCCATTTGACTCATCTTTCCCAAGTTTTTTTAGCATTGCCCTTGGGATTAAATTAATAGTTGCCCCCCCCCGTCGATCAAAACTCTATTGGTGGGCTTTTCTTCTAATAGAGCCTTGATATAAAACGGTCGTAAATGAGCCTTCTGGTCTTCTGTCGATTTCTCGAGCTGAGCCGTATTGTCGAAGACTGTTACCATATTGTCCTGGAAAAGAAGCCAATGATCATCCAGGTTATCTAAATCCTCTTCATTCTCCCCAGTGTACTCAATTTCGTGATACCCTTCAAAGTCTGCAGGTAACACCGAAACTAAGTTCACACTCATTGACTTCAAGAATTCCTCCTCATCAGACAACTCTTCATCACTTACGTGCCTTCCAATCCTGAAATAATCTTCCGATGGCAAGTTATTATCCATAGCCATCAAGATATCATCCAAATTATCATCCAAGTTGATGTCCATGTCAAGTTGCTCCTCATCACCAAGGCCTAAAGGATCCTCTGGATCATTCAAAGCCTCAATAACTTCATCAGTCACTAAGTCCATATCTTGGCAATCAAGCTTTGCCAATCTTTTTTTTTCTTTGTTTACGTCGAGCACTTTCTTCCTCCGCTCAACATCTTGATCAGGATTCTCTAAAATTCTCTTGATTTCTTCTTCCGACCAGTCTTTAATATTCTTACTATTTTCAATTTCAGTATCCTTAGTCTGCTCTTTTCCCATTGTCGGTTTTATAACTTTTGAGCTAACCAAGTCCCTATTCTTCTCGACTGATAAATTATTCTTTCTTGCTTCTCTTTCTGCTGCTATCAGTCCAATTGGCCATTTCCTCTTTGTTTTATTTGGAATTAGCCTTTGAACCTGCTTACCCTTTCTTATTTTTGTCAACTTTTCTCGTCGGGATTCATCATCCGTATCAAGCCGTCTAACCTCATTTGTTGTCGGCTCCCCTGGAAAAGATCCCTTGGTAACAACACTTTTTAGTTTTCTACCATCTTTATTATGATTAAACACTGGCCTCTTTTCGACCACCAAACATCCTGTTTCTACAGACTGCTCCTTGATCACTAATCCTTCAGTCATATCTCTTCTCTTTTGTGTTTGTCTTAATCTCTGTAATCTTCTTTTCTTACTCTTCGACATTGGAAGGACCTTTGATGGCCCTGCTTCATCTTGGCCAATCAAGGTTTTTCCTGGATTGATCCTACCATTCTTGTAGTCTTCATTCCAAAAGGGTTGATTTTTTTGAAAGTTACTCCTTCTGGCAGATACATTTCGTCGAAAATACGTATTTCTAGCCATTGCAGAATTCTTCATCTATCTATCCATGGCAACATTAGCAGGTGGCACCCTAGTCTTAGCTGGTCCGACGTGAGTTATGTTTCCCACAAACCCATGTGGTTCAACCAACCAACCATTCATGTTAGGCCTAGGCATGTAGACTGGCCTTGGCCTTGGAGCATGAAAAGGCTTCTGTGGTTACCAGGGTTTCTTGTTGAAAACCTTCTTCTTACCCTGCTGGACACTTGGTTATTCTTCAGCAGCTTTCTTCGCAGCAAGCTCATCGTATACTGCGTTACATCTTGGGCACAACCTGACCTTGCCCTCTTCTTTCTTTATCTCAAGAAATGCCTTGAGAGACTCACCTGGCTTTGGATATATGTCAGTCGCATCCTTTGTATCCACGTCGAACTCTTGCAACTTCCTTATGTTGAGCATCCCAACATTTAAAGGAACTTGCTGATCAACACAAGATACTTCAGCCTGAAACAAATCTGTGTCAACTTTCATATCCGCTTTAAGCTTATCTGCAAACTTCAGACGTCCATCCATAATTGCTTTTTGAATTATGTCTCTGAAACGAACACATTCATTAGTAACATTACCGAAATTATTATGAAATTTACAATATTTTCGGTCATTTATTTCATCAAACTTTAGTAACATATGTCCTTCCGACAGTTTATTCTGTTTGTCTTTTAATAACAAATCAAAAAACTTGTCGGCTTTGGTTACGTCGAATATATATGTTTTCCTATTGACATAACTCATTTTCTCTTTATTTCTAGTAGGTTGTAAGGCCTGGCAAACATAAGGAGGACCGTTCTGAAGTTCAGCAATGTTAACTTCAAACTCATCATCGCTGCCTTCAAACTCATTGTCGGATTCACTTAATCCGACATATGCCACTTTTTCTCTTTTAAGAAATCTTTTCTATTTTTGAATCTTCTCAACTTTTAGTTGTTCTATTTGCCTAACTTTTTCACCTGGTTGGGCAAAATCAACCAAATGTTGATTCACTAATTTCTTCCTTATATAATAATCTAAATCACCTGCAGCTATCTTTACTATTTTGACCTCATGTATAGGAGTAAAACATCTACTCCTTATTTGTCGAAACCTAGCAAGATAGTCATCGACAGTTTCATTGTACATCCTTTTGATATTAAAGAGACCTGTGAGTCATACTTTTAGATCTCCTCTAAAGAATTGATCATGAAAGCTTCTTTCCAATTGAGCCCAGGAGTGGACTGAATTTGGTCTCAATGTCGAGAACCAAGAAAAAGTATTCTTTGTAATGGAACTTGGTAAGAACCTCATTTTAAGGCCTTCAACAGTGGCCAACTCCCCAATCTCTATTGTAAACTGTGCAATATGTTCGACGGTCGATTCTCTACTTTCTCCTGCAAACTTAGAGAGTTTAGGAATCTTAACTCCTCTAGGCATTTCTGCCTGTTTGACCCACTCAGGAAACGCTGATACAAAATATGGCTGGTTGGCATAACCAACGTTGAAGGCAAATCTGTTCAGCACTTGTTCCACTACTTGGTTTACATTTTGTTCAACCACTTAGTGCCCCCCAAGATTTTGTCGAAACAATCTCATGGCTACATCATTTCTAGCCATTTGATCTTCATTTCCTCAACGGAGCATATGGACATTTCCATATTCCAAGCGTTGCTGATCATTTTATCCAAGTTGATCTAAGTTTTATTGATTTTGCCCTACATTTATCTGAGGTGCAACCATTTCTCTATTTACCCCAGGCTGGGCTCCTTGAGTATTGTCATTGGCTAAATCACCTACTCCCAAGGCTTAGTTTAGCCTTGCCATTTGCTGAGCCAATGCGCTGTAAACATTATTTGTATTTTTCATGATTGGCGTAATCACGGCACCCATTTGCTGAGTGAACATATGCACCATGTCATGGTTGCTTTTGTCCATTTGTTGTCGAAAGCTGGCCAAAGAATTTATAGTTAGCCCTGTTACACTTTGGGGATTATCTCTTGACATATTTGGGAAAACTAGTCCCAAATTCAATCTTTCTTGTCGAAAGAGAGTTAGATTGCTTGTACCTGCAACCCCTACTCCTTGGCTACCAAAACTTGCCAAGGCCGAACTTATCTATGGTTGGCCTTGTAAAACCACTGGTTGGCCGACAATATTGGCCAAAGTGGAGCCAAGTCCTATTTGTGCCATAACAGGAGGCACATAATTCGGTCGCAACCCATATTAAGGCACAAACCTCGAATTTGAGTTTATTATGCTTTGGTTACTTGGCTGACTCGGCGATGGCTGAGTCATTCCAGGCAACACTTGTTCAAATACTGGATTACTCCGGAGAGCACCAGTTGCTATAACATCCTCCACCAAACCAGTACTAGCGACGGTCGAGGGCGGCACAGTAACGGCTGTCGAAGGTATATCCGACGCCTGACTACTTACATTACTCATGGTTTGCGTACTTTAAGAAGAGTAGATAAATCTTCCACTTCTTAAACGCATACAACCATTTCCTAACACTACGAGTTACTCTGAACTCGTCCCACCGGGCGTGTCAATTTGTTTAAGTGAAATTTTGGCAACAATTCCAATAAACAAATAATGAAAATCAGATTATTGTGGGTTTCCAGTTATGCGGTAATCTCGTTTAAAATTTGGTTTTGACAGTAAATAAGAAGGATTTATGAAAATTAAATGAACAGAAAATGCTGAAAAAAAAATTTAAATGTTGAAAAGAAACTTTAAAAAGATTAAATAAATTTAAAGAAACTGAGCAAGAATTTAAACATGCAGAAAATTAAGTGAAAGTGTGTAAATGATGCAAAATTAAAGTACTTTAAATGAAAAATAGTAAAGAAAAGCAAGTAAAAGTGCGAAGAAATGTAAAGGAAATTTAAAAGACAAGACTCAAAAGTAGAAGACTTCAAAAGAACATTGCATTAATTTTAAATGACTTGAAATGAAAAAGGGAAGGCATACTTGGATAAAAAATCCTTTAATCTGCTCGGGTTGAGATGTTAGGATTTTGTATCAGCAAATAACCTCTCTTTTTTACATCGTGACTACTGATATTTATAGACAAAAATAAAAATAACTAATTCCTAAAAATTAGACACGTATATGGCAGTTATATGCCACATATTCGACATTAGTACTTTGCCCAACTTTTGACAAAATCAACTTCTGACCATTTAGTACTGTCGTCGGTTTAACACTTAGAAGATTTTTCCAATATCAATATACATCCGTCGAATTAGAATTTCTGTTGATCTTCTTGTATTTTCGACAGCTTTATACATCATTTGATAGAGCTGATCTTCTAGCATATTCGATAGGTTTATGCATCATTCAACAGAACTAATCTTTTAGCATCTTCAACAGCTTTATGCATCATTCGACAGAACTGATCCTTTAGTGTTTCTTGTCAAATAATGTTCTCCTGTCAGCATTGATTTTGTCAAATTGTAACTTAACCATTTTAGTCACCAAGTCACATTATGACTAACATCTTTCATCATTCTCTGTCATTTCATTTTTTGTTGAAAGGTAACATCACATTTATACACTTGAGATATTTTTTCTGTCGAATCTAAAATTAAGATTTATCATCTAACATCTCCAAGCGCCTGTAATAAGCATGCTAGAATAATAGTAATGTGAATTATATTATGAAAATAAAAGAATGGTGAGGAGTAATTATATATTTGAGAATTTGAGTTGCAAGGAGAATTTTTTTTTCTTCGCCTCATTAAAATTATTCAAAGAGTCACACTTGGAAAGTATAGAGACGTGAAGCGCCGTTGTAAGAGAAACCCATACATAAAAATTAGGGTAAAATGCAGAAACCACCCTTGAGGTTTCATGATATAGCACTTAGCTTTATTCTCTCATGTAAATTGCACCCCACCCCATTAGACTAACGGCTGTAAAAAATCATGGTTAATTGAAATTTAGTGCTATCTGGTGATAACAACAAAGGGCTGGGAGGAAGCTTCAGCTTGCAACACTATAATGTTGTGATTAGCATCTTTAGTAATTACACGAAGTTTTCCAAATAAACTAGCTAAAAGATAAAAAAAGATTCTGAATCATTGAACAACCAAGCAACAGCCAAGCCAAGCCATCATCAAACATAATCTCTAACACTCAGCAACCACATTCAAATCAAACAGCAACACCTATTGCTTCACAACTGTTGCCTTCACAAATTCTATCCCAAATAGCATCCTCAGACCATCACCTAACCAAATGAACCATCCACCGAACCCAATCTTCACATAAACAGAGCCCCAAATTCCTCTACCCATGCCAATTGGCATTTCAAGCCAAGAATTTATGAATAGGAACATAAACTTCTCCCCCGACATCAACAAAAAAATGGCCAACAATACAAACGCTGAGGAACAAATAACCTTCCTCTGTACGAAGTCATTCCTGTGGCAATAGGAGCCAGAAAAGTAGTTTTAGCCAACTAACCATTAACCTCTGCAACTCCCCCTATTTGGCGATTTGGCCAGAGATGTTGATCAACCCACAGCCACTGGCGCATGCTCATGGGACAAGCTGGCGCCGTTCATGACAATGGTGTACTTGGTTTTGGTCTCGCCGGACTCAACGAATCGAGCGACGTAGGAAGCGATGCTGGTGTCAATGTTGTCGCAGACCACGTAGCAGAGGCCATGGAAAGAGGCGAAGGCGGAGGGCCAGGGGGAAAAGGGAGGCGCGTGAAGGGGTTCGTTCGCAAAGAAATGATGATGCGTATTAGGGGTGGGCATGGTTCGGTTTGGCATGAAAAACCAAACCGAACCAAACCAAACTGGTAAAATGGTTCGGTTTTCAAACCGAACTGATTTTCTTTTGGATCCGAACCGGTTTAAGTTTGGTAAACCGGTTCGAAACTGGTTCAGAACCGATTTGGGTTCGGAACCGGTTCGAAACCGATTTGGGTTCAGAATCGGTTCAGAAACCGATTTGGGTTTGGTAAACCGGTTCAGAAACCGGTTTAGGTTCGGTAAACCGGTTTGAACTGATTCAAAACCAGTTCTAAACCAGTTTGGGTTTGTGAACCAGTTCAAGCTAGCTTGTACTAAGAGGAAGAAAGTAGAAACACGATAATGAACAAACTTGAGGCAATTAAAGGTAGACTTTTCATAATTTATATGTCTGCATCTATTGACTATTGCCTTTCATGTGAAATAACCATCATATTGGCACCTTGGCCGTGGCTGGCAAATCACTGTCCACTACTCAAAGAAGCATATTTTTAGCTAGGACCAATATTGTGATACCTTGCTTATTAGCTAACTAGATATGCTTATGCTAGTCAGAAGATTATGTATGCACCTATATATGCATTTGGTTAAAGCCCAACTAAAATGAGTTCTTATCAACAACTATATATCACTGTCCACGATATATGCATTTACCAATAATTCATCCAAATTTGCTTCATGTCCTGTCTTCTATCACTTTCAATTCCTTGTAAAAGTAAATACATCAGAACCATAATCATTAACAGAAAGCACAAAAGCTTACTACCAGAAATTATATCAATTATGAGAGATCTTCCCCACGAGGATGCTTTATTCATTTTAACACATTCTCTCTACTTATTTTTCCAGAATAAGCAAAGTAATATAACATCTCATTACTTATGAAAACATAATATAATAAGCAATAAGTAATAACATAAATGTGGAACATTAATATTGACTTACCTTGTTCAAATCTCTCAAGCTGCTCAAAGTCCTCTTTAGAAAGCAATGAGAATGGTGTTCCTTTCAGCCAATCTTGTGTGCAGACAAGTGCTTCCATCATTTTGGGTGTTAGGGAACTACGATAAGGATCAAGCACTCTTCTTCCTGTACTAAATGCAGACTCAGAGGCTACAGTGGAGACAGGTATGGCCAACACCTCCCGAGCGATGTTTGCAAGGATCAGAAATCGACTTGAATTTACCCTCCACCAACTTAGAATATCCAAGTCTGAATTGGTCTCTAAATCTTCCTTCAAATATTTCTTTAGCTCAGATTTGACATTCGATTTGCACCCAGTTGATTTTAAAAATTGATTCCAACAAAAAGGATCATCATCATCAATTTCAACAACTCGTGCTTCTTGTGTATCACTTTGAGACCCCCCTCCTGACTATTATTTTCCTCAAAAAGTGACTCCAAACAAGAATCCAATTTATCTTGCAATATAACAGCCTCGTCCAAATCAAAGATCTGACTAATTGACCAATTGACATATCCTTGTTTATACCTAGGATCAAATACAACAAAGAATTAACAACAACATGTTTAGACTATTGGGATTTCCCCAATATTTGTCGTATTTCTTCTTCATCCTTTCAAACATCATACTTACACTTATATCCTTGGAGCCACAGATTGGCGGATCCTCTTCCCAATTCCAAATCGCTTGCATATATATATTCTTTGGTAACATAAGAAGTACCGTTTAAATGCGCAAAGTCGCATCATAGAAGATCTTCAAAAATGATAAAATTAAGCAAGCATAATCCCAATCTTCATATGTAGGCACACCCTTCCCTTTTTCTAACTCATCAACATATTTCTTGTCTAGCATCTCAAGCTCCTCAAATGCATTTCGGTGCTTCAAAGCTGCCTCCAACAAAAGATAAGTCGAATTCCACCTAGTTTCAACATCTAAGCAAACTAGACCCTTATAATCAATCTTCTCTCGCTCAACACATGCCTTAAATTTATTTAATTTAGAAGGAGAAGATCTTATGTACTTCACTGCACCGCGGATTCTCAAAACAGAATCATCAATCTCTTTCAACCCCTCCTTCACAATCAAATTTAGAATATGCGCACAACAATGCATATGAATGTAATCTCCCTTTAGAACTAAGTTGTTCCAAGATGCTAGCCTCCTTTTTAGGTGTTGAATCCCGACATCATTTGACGAAGCATTATCAACTGTCAAACTGAAAACGCGATTCAACTCCCAACGACTCAAGTGCATCTCAACAGTCTTGGCCATAACCTCTCCTGAATGATTTGTGACTTAGCAGAAATTCAGAATCTTCTTATGAAGTCCCCAATTATTATCAATGAAATGGGCAGTCAAACACATATAACTCATATTTTGACATGAAGTCCACGAGTCAGTAGTGAGGCAAACTTTTCGACAATGTATCGAAAGAAACTTCTTCAAGTTTGTTCTTTCTGTATCCCATAACGTGAAAATGTCACGCGCCAATGTAGTGCGTGAGGGGATACTGAATCTTGGTTGCAACACATTTGTGTACTTCCGAAAAGCTTCATTCTCCACAAATCGAAAAGGGAGCTCAGCTACCACGAACATCTTTACGAGTTCATTCCGACAAGCCTCTTAGTCAAATTTGGCATATAAAGAAGAAGAAACAACACGCCCTTCTGCAGTCCCCGTTGAGGATGGAACCGATTTTTGCCTTTTGTTATTATCCAGATTAACCTTGCATCTCTTCAAATGAGAACGCATGGCACGTGTTCCGTTATCATACTTGATCAAGATACCACAATAGTTGCATCTAGCTCTCTTATCTGAACTAGACTCCGCAGAAAAATGTTTCCAAGCCTCAGATCGATTTCTATGCCCATCAGTACGAGGCGGTAACACACCAACAGTATTGTCAGAGACAACTGGTGAAGTAGAAACCAAATGCTCTGCTGTCTCTGAGACTGAAAAGTCATTCTGATCACCCATTGATGACATCTGTATATAAATTAAGATGTCAATTATTAACCTCAACATCAATTATTTCCAAAATCTCCGTCTCCTTCACATTGAAGAAGAAGAAGAAGAATGGCCCTCCAGAACACCTACTACTACCAAATCAGCAATCACATATAACAATCCTCCATATTTGTTTGGTTAAATACCCGCCAACAAATCAAGTCAAAACAAGCTTAACTTAGGCGTGAAAACTCAAGCTTTGAAAACTCAGCAACTCAGGCGTTTAATTCTAGCTTTGAAATCAAGCTGCTCATTAATACATTAAATAAATGCAATAGTCCCCAAAACACTTATTTTCTACTATGAATTCCAACCGGCCAAAAAGCACCCCCCCCTTAACTTAGGGTGAAATGAAATCTAAATCTCAGACAACAATAACAGAGTTAGCATGCCCCATGCTCATGCCCATATAATCATGTCACAATATATGTGATGGTACAAAAAAGAAGAACGCTAAAACAGAACCAAAAACTCCTACCCATACTGGGATGTGGAAGAGTATGTTAGTAATTACAAAGTTTTCCAATCATCGCTACAATCAAGTTTGGATAAAATTAATAACTATAGAAGTCTAATAAGTAAAAAATATATAATTATGTAAAATAATATATTTATCTTTATGTTGGGAGATTAATTGCTATGTTGGGAGATTAAAGCTTAAGTGTGGTTGTTATTACTATGTCAAATAATGGGAAAGAGTCCCGTAGTTTCACCTATGATGTTTTCTTCAGTTTTAGAGGTGAAGATACACGCCACAGATTTATGACTGGCTGCAGCACTCTCTTTGGTTCTATACTAGATTCATATTTAAGCTTTTCACTTGCTCTATGTTTTAGCTCTCTAAAAATCTTGCTATTTACAACAGAAAGGAAGCACCACAAGTGAGAATACAGGATGTTGCATGAAGCTCAAAAAACAACAAACAAAAAACCAATCGCACCAGAAATCAAAATAAAAAATCAAGGGTTCAGTTAGGAGAAGAAATCACCACTCACGAGAAAAATGAAGACCTAGCACTAGGAGAAGCGAATCGCACAAGAATATGACACTGAGCAGCACGAGGAAATCAATGGAGAGTTGAGATGAACGCAAATCAGCAGAAAATGTAGAGATGAACGTAGATCGACACAAACGAGCAAATCGATTTGAGCATATCGATTGCTACAGTAAGTAGTGTGCCTCCAATTGAGCAGATCGACGCAGCTTCATGGTGCTCGATTTGGGTGAATTGGGGTTAGGGTTCGGTGATTTGGGGGTGGATTTCTGAAAAATTAAATGTGATTTATGAAAATTGGAGTGGTTTGGTTATTAGAAGTAAACCAAATTGAAATGAAAAACAGGTAACTGAACCACTTTAAAAAAAAACCGGTTCAAGTTATAAATTTAGTTTAAAAAAATATAGTTATTTATGGAGTGGTTTAGTTCAGTTTAAAATTTGATTTGGTTCTTTTAGATATTTTGCACACTCCTAATGCGTAGCTTTGATGGGTTTGGAGCTGGGGGTACAATGTTATAAATAATATACACTTTTATGTTATTCTTATTACTTGAGTACAATACATAATTCTCTGGAGCTCTTGGTTCACAAGTGTCAAAACCCTACCAAATCAATGAGTTCCACACAAAATCTCATAAAAACTATTCTAAGAAACCCAAATGCCATTTCTTGCACATATCATGCCAAACAACTCCATGCCCAAATCCTTAAGACCAAAGGAACATTTCACTCTGACAATTCCTGCATTCTTTCACTCTACTCAAACCTGAAACTGTTAGATGATTCACTTATTGTCTTTAATGCCCTTCACTCTCCTCCACCTCTTGCCTGGATATCTATCATCAAGTGCTACACTTTTCATGGCCTTTTGCATCATTCATTGGCATCCTTTAACAAAATGAGGGCATTGGGCATCTACCCAGATCGCCATGTGTCCCCGTCTGTGCTTAAAGCGTGCACACTTTTGAAGGACTCGAGGCTGGGTGAGTCACTGCATGGCTGCATCATTCATCTTGGTTTGGATTTTGATTTGTATACAGGTAATGCATTGATGAATATGTACTCAAAGTTTCAGAGTTTGGGTGAGTTTTGTGACAATAATCTTTCTGCACAGAAAATGCTTGACAGATTTTCTGAAAGAGGGCAAAAGGATAATTCATATGAGTCAGTAGACAGATATGGACAACAGGTCCTGAATATTAATTCTCAAGTAAAAGGAGACATTGATGATAATCTTTTTGTAGATGTTAATCGGTGCAATTTTGTAAGAAAGAAAAACTTGGTTTCTGTGAAAATAGATACTGTTAGGAAGGTTTTTGATATGATGCCAATAAGGGATATCGTTTCCTGGAACACTGTTATTGCTGGGAATGCTCAAAATGGGATGTATAAAGAAGCATTAACCATGGTTAGGGAGATGGGGAACGCCAACTTGAAGCCTGATTCCTTCACTTTGTCAAGCATTCTTCCTATTTTCGCAGAGCATGTTGATATTATTAAAGGAAAGGAAATTCATGGGTATGCTATCAGACATGGGTTTGATGTGGATGTTTTCATTGGAAGTAGCTTAATTGACATGTATGCAAAATGTACTCGAGTGGAACATTCACTTTGTGCCTTTTACCTCTTACCTAAGCGAGATGCCATTTCATGGAACTCCATCATCGCAGGTTGTGTGCAGAATGGTAAATTTGATGAAGGGCTTAGGTTCTTTCGTCAAATGTTGAAGGAAAAAGTCAAACCAATGCATGTTTCCTTCTCAAGTGTCATCCCAGCTTGTGCTCATTTGACGGCCCTAAATTTGGGCAAGCAGCTCCATGCATATATAATTAGACTTAGGTTTGATGATAACAAATTTATAGCGAGCTCTCTGGTGGACATGTATGCCAAATGTGGTAACATTAAGATGGCTAGATATATTTTTGACAAAATAGAGATGCATGACATGGTATCATGGACTGCCATCATTATGGGATGTGCTATACATGGGCATGCCCTTGATGCAATTTCCTTGTTTGAGCAGATGTTGATGGATGGAGTACAGCCCTGCTATGTGGCGTTTATGGCTGTTTTAACTGCCTGTAGTCATGCTGGTTTGGTAGATGAAGCTTGGAAGTATTTTAACAGTATGAAACAGGATTTTGGTATTGCTCCTGGCCTGGAGCACTATGCTGCTGTTGCAGACCTGCTTGGTAGAGCTGGAAGATTGGAGGAAGCCTATGACTTTATTTCTAACATGGGAATACAACCAACAGGAAGTGTGTGGTCAACATTGTTGGCTGCTTGTAGGGCTCACAAGAATGTTGAATTAGCTGAAAAGGTTGTTGACAAAATACTTTTGGTTGATCCTGAAAACATGGGTGCTTATGTTTTAATGTCAAACATCTATTCAGCTGCGCAAAGATGGAAAGATGCTGCAAAATTGAGAATCCACATGAGGGAAAAGGGCATGAAGAAGACTCCAGCATGCAGCTGGATTGAGGTTGGAAACAAAGTACATACTTTTCTGGCTGGAGATAAGTCACATCCATATTATGACAAAATAAACGAGGCATTGAATATTTTATTGGAGCAGATGGAGAAAGAAGGTTATGTTCTTGACACAAATGAGGTGCTCCATGATGTCGATGAGGAACATAAACGTGACTTATTACGCACCCACAGTGAGAGACTTGCCATAGTATTTGGCATCATTAGCACTACTGCTGGTACAACCATCCGTGTAATAAAGAATATTCGGGTGTGTGTGGACTGCCACACAGCAATTAAATTTATTGCAAACATTGTTGGCAGGGAAATCGTTGTGAGGGATAATAGCCGATTTCACCATTTCAAGAACGGATCCTGTTCATGTGGAGATTATTGGTGAAATAACAATTATGATTGGAAATCATGTGTTTTTAGACCTAGCCACTGGCAATTAAGCATGTCAACATTGTGGCTGTTGTATAAGCAGTACTAAATTGAGTTGGATTAAAATGCTACTGAAAGTCAGCTGTGCTGCTATAGCAAAGTCATGCAGTCAAAAATTCCTTTTGGAGATGGAGTCTGTGTTCTCTCAGCTTGTTGAAGAGAGGGCTTGGAGTCCTGATTACACATCGTCAGATTTCATTTCAAGCATTTGAATTGAGTTCTGATTGCCTATCTTATGAACAGTTGCATGACTGTTTAATTACTATTGCAGCCTCCTGTTGGGTTCTGCACATGGTATGCATACAACTGGTTATCAGGGGGTTCTACAGAACCACATAAACTTTGATATGCATACAAGGTGGTGTTGTATTTGGAGCCTTCACGGTTAACATCCATGAAAAAGTCTAGTTTTTCCTTTGTCTTATTCTGCATGAGGGTATCCCCATTAATGCTTTCCAAAGTGCTCATGGTTTTGCTAGTTCTTCCATGTATGAATGCTGCCACCTCTCTTCGGAATCATTCAGTATCACACTGTTTGAGGGATGGTATCTCATCTGGAAATATGTGGGTGTCTCTGGGTTATGGAAGAAGAAAATCCTTCCTTTTACTCTATGGTGCTTTCTTTTGGTTGCGCGGAATTAAAACCAAGATGTGTAACTTGCTGGTTTGATGTGAGAAATCACGTCTGGTGGCTTCAAATTAAATGTGTAACTGACTGTCTTATCTATTTCAGTTTTTTAATTCTATGCATTTTTCTTGGTATACAATGAAAAGTGTGGCCATGATATTCTTAGTGTGAAGTATTATGAAAGCAGCATTTTGGTCGGTAAACATCTCAAACGCCATTAGAAATTAGAAAACAGAAAGAAAGAAAAAAGTCGAGAAGTAATCGTGAATTGATTATCTCAAAGGGTGATTATTTTAGTGTCTTTAGAGTGGAAAAAATTGTTGATGCTTGAATAATGGCCATGGAAGGAAAAACTCAAAACTAGAACCTTGTTGAGGAATTATGCAAGGCTCACGTCCTTAATGGGGGTGTAGCTGTGGGCAGGGAACTAAAATAATTAATTAGGAGACACTAAAGCTTTTAGGGAAGGCTCTACTTGTACCAAATATATACTCTTATATGTTCTTTGTTTTGATTTTGGTTAGATTGTTTTACAGGACTAATGGGTACAAACAATGTAGAACAAGTCCTTTCACCTCTGCGTGAAGAAAACGAGTATAAGCATTTTAAGAGCTTTCAGTTGTTTTTCTGTGACTGCTAGCTTTAAAGTGTGTCAACTCTCGAGTATCATTTGGTAAGGACGATTCTATAAATAATTCAGACATTATCACAATTCACAAGCATGAATGCGAAAATAGAGCCTCTCCGGTTTTTGCCTACGGTAGAACGGACATGCTCACTTCTATTGTCAATAACTTTTTCAGAGAATATTTAAATCTAAAACAACCAGTATCATGTGCATTAAGGGAAGCAAAGCAGAGTTCATGGTGGAAAAACTAATATATTTACAAGATTTTCTGATGGAAAACAAACACTTGAGGAGAATCAATACTGGACTCTCAGTAACAAATATAATTTACATGGAATATCACAAAAAAAAAAAGATCATGTATGGAGAGCACAACCGAGCCTAATAATGACAAAGAAGGCAAGCACAACACCTTTCACCACCATCTTTCCCATGCCTAACATAAAACTGTTTGCTCTGAAACACAGGCTAAACCCTGCACCAATCTCACTATTTCAGCAGTATCATCCAGATAGTACTTAGCCTTACTGGGCTTTCGACCAACAGTGCATGCAAATACTTCAGCTCTGGGTGCCATGGAAGGACCAGCCATGGAACTGGTGATTACCTCAAACATGTCTTCATCAGACCGATCATCTCCTATGCACAACACAAATTCAGGTGACATTTCCTTTCCTTGCATGGTGGAAAGTAGGCGTTTGGCCACTAGCCCCTTGCTCACACCCTGCAAGTGTATATATATGAACTTGTCCTCTCTCAAAAACAACCGGGAAAGAAAATGAAAAAGAAAAAGAAAAAGAATACCATTAAAAGTGGTATCTGTATTGCATTTTAAATATAAATGCACTCTCTATAAGGGCTTTTCCCTTTGTTTCCTTTTATGTTCTTTTACATAAATCCATTCAGGGAGAAAAAAATGAATTATGGTAGCTATTAGTTAGATTAACAATCACAAGTCAAGGTAGGATTGGACTAAGTAACAGCCTTTCTTCTTTCAACAAATTTCCACACTCTTTGATACCCTCTTTTCCCTTGATATTAATTAAACCCCAAAATCCCCTGCACACAACGCCACCTGATCTTTATGTTTGCCCTACTATATCTTTATTGATTAGTCTGACCACAGTAAAGGACGTTGTTTTCAAATTTATGACTTAATATGACCAAAGTTTCCCAAGCTTACCAGATTTCTAAGTCCGAAATTAGCTGACAATATATATATATATATAAAACTGATTATATGTGTCACCTAAGATCAAAATCCAAGAGACAGAATGAATCTATTACTAGGCACTACAAGTCTACAACTCATTCCGCAAATGTTATACGCACCTGTGGTTTAACCTCTACAATATTCTGACCACTCTTGACTGTTACTGGCTCATTTGCAAGCACACTTTCAAGATGATCAAGAAGTTCCTTAGCTTGGCATGATCCAAAATCTGGATCCGCATCCTCGTAGCACCAAACAAGTGCTGTCTCCTTATCTTCAATGGTGGATCCATCAGTTGTTTCAGTATAAAGCTTCATTACAGGCTCTGCAATTTGTTTCCAACTACAGTCTGTTGCAGGTCCACATGTTTCCCATTCTGCATCTCGCTTCAGTCTGAAACCATAAATCATACAATCAGCAATGTCAGCCCAAACCTGTAACCTAACAAAATTACCAAATCTTGAAATGGTCATAAGCCTAAGTAATTTAACCTTAGAAAGTAACCATGCTCAGCTGCAATTCCCAGATTCTCACAAGGAGAAAACCATTCAGTAAGTGTCTTTCGGCTTCTAGCACTGACAAGAAACACCATGTTGTTCTTATCTCTACACAAACTATTAAGCATGTTAATGGAATGACTGGTTGGGCTCTTATCAATGGAAGCCTGAGGCATTAGTGTACCATCATAATCTAGAAGGATCACTCTAGTTGTTGTCCGCTTGTAAGCTGAAAGTATGTGCTCCATTGAGAGCTTCTTGAAGTTTGGATCAAGTGCTACAACTCTAAAACTTAATCCAAACCCAATTCCCCACCACCTTCGCCGCACATGATCACGACAAGTCCTTTCCAAATCTTGCAAGAAGCTATGAGCCCAGTATCCAACATCATGAGTACTAACATATCTGTAATGCTTCTCATGCCTAAGCTGTTTCTCTGAATCAGCCATTTCCAGTGCAGAGTCCATTGCATCTGCCACTGCATCAATATTCCAAGGGTTCACTCTGATTGCTCCACTTAAAGATGGGGAACAGCCAATGAACTCAGAGACAACTAACATGCTTTTCTTAGGGGAGGAAGCTAGTCCCAAAACTTTATCCAATTTTTCATTGCCTTGACGACTGATTATATATTCATATGGTATGAGATTCATTCCATCCCTAACTGCAGTGACTAAACAACACTCAGCAACAACATAGTAGGCAACTCTCTCATAAAACCTGAGTGGCTCCTCAATAAGAATCACAGGATCATACCCAGGCTTCCCAAATGTTTCATTAATTCGTTTTACCATTGCTTTAGTCTCAGCTTGCACTTCTTTCACATCTTTCCCTCTTCCCCTAGCAGGATTAGCTATCTGGACCAACACAACCTTTCCTTGACACTCAGGGTGCTGAATGAGAAGTTGCTCCATAGCCAATAGCTTCAAACTTATTCCCTTAAAAATATCCATGTCATCCACCCCAAGCAACATTGTCTTGCCTTGATCAGAAAACTGTCTAATGAGCTCAGAAACTTTTTCTTCAGTCTTTGGCATGCTCAAAACTGATTGAAGCTGACCCATGTGTATTCCAACAGGAAGAATTTTGATACTAACAGTCCTACCATAATACTCAAGACCAATATAACCCCTTTTGGATTCATAGGTAAGACCAAGCATCCTACTACAACAGGAGAGGAAATGCCTGGCATAATCAAAAGTGTGGAAACCAATCAAATCAGAATTCAGGAGGGCTCTCAAGAGCTCTTCCCTAATAGGCAATGTCTTGTAAATTTCTGATGAAGGGAAAGGGCTATGGAGGAAGAATCCAAGTTTCACTCTATTAAATCTCTTCCTCAAGAAAGTTGGTAACACCATCAGATGATAATCATGTATCCACACATAATCATCTTCCGGGTTAATCACTTCCATAATCCTATCTGCAAAAATTTTATTCACTGAGACATAAGCCTGCCACAGTGACCTATTAAACCTGCCACCCAGGTCTGGTGACAAAGGCAACATGTAATGAAACAGTGGCCATAATTGTTGCTTGCAAAAGCCATGATAGTACCTGGTAAACAGATCAGGTGGGAGAAAAGTTGGGACACATTTAAAGGTCTCAAGAAGTATCTGTGAAACCTCATCTTGTTCATTTGGATGCACATCCTCCTTAAGGCATCCAACATAAATAACCTCAATATCATCATCCCCTAACCCATCTTTGAGTTGGAGGAGAAGTGAATTCTCATCCCAAGTGAAAAACCAATTCCTGTTACCATCTGGCTTCCTCTGAGCCCTTATAGGGAGCTGATTTACCACTATTATGATCCTTTCTCGTTGGACTGATGAAGAAGAGGGGTCAGAAAACACACTCTCCACAGGGTCATCATCAACATCAGATATCAACCCAGCCACAGTCATAATCCGAGGAATTCTCCTGTTCATGTGCCCAAATGATGGAGACTCACCAGAGGCCAGCTCCAATAGATTTGAATAAGATCTTGACACCATTATTATAATCCCAAACTAACACAACACTTGTTAAACAATGCTTTGAAACACTATACCCACATAACAAAAAAATTCCAGTGACCAACCAGCACTGATCATCACACAAACAAGGTCCCAAAATAAATCCAAAAATAAAAAAAAAAAGGGAGAAGAACAGAGTGTGAGGTGACAAAAAAAAATTATCTTTGAGCTGTGTGTCAGATAAAACTGGTTCTAAATAGTGTGAATGAGAAATTAGAAAGCATGAAATGGGAAGAGGTGGTGGTGAATCTGTGATGATAAGCAACACCAGAGGGGTTCAAAAGTGGGAGTAGCAGAACTTGTTTGAAGATAAGGTTATAGAAGTGGATGAAAGCAATGGATAGATAAAACATGTAGCCAGTTGTAATCCAGAAGATAAAAAGAGAAACAGATGGGAAACAGCTAAGACAAGAAACAGCAACCAAACAATCCACTGGAGATTGTTGTCATGAATGAACTGAACTTGTAAAGTCAAGAGACAGAGAGCTTAAACAGCAGAGAGCAGCAAAGAAAGAAATAACAAAAATAAGACAAGAACCCAAATGGAATTAAGGACCAGCTGATGAAATTACCAGTTTTGTTGAGATTTGAATTCCATTTTCCATTTTGATTGGGTTGGTAGAAGTTTTGGAATCCAGATTAAAATAAATAAATATTGAGAAAAAAATCTAATCCAGATAGTGGTGAAGAATATGAAAAAGGAAAAATAATATATTTTACATAAAAAATAATAATAAAAAACCTTAAATTATCTTTTGTAACTTTTTCACTGATCACAATGACACCCCACAAGTTGTCCCTCTCCACTGAGCTGAGACAGCATGCAACAGTGTGATATTTTTGGCAGCTCCCCTGTTTTAAAAAGGTCAACAACTAAAAAATTCTCTATTTTTTCAAAAAAAAAACCAAGACAGAGAGTGAGAAGGATTTTCCAGTGTTAGATGAGTCAACAAAATTGAAGTAATCCCCATCCAGAGTCAAATATCTGCTGTTGCATAAGTTTCAAAGCTTGTGAGAAGTAGCGTATCATTTCTCTGGAGTCCGGACTCGAAACCTTATCCCTTGTCCTTTGGCAAGTTCGCTACGAGGCATCATGCTCCGCGTTGGGACCCACCTGAGGCCTTGTCTGAAATTAGCTGTCAAGCTCGTGCGATAAAACACGTGTCGATATTCTATTGGTCACTGAGGCTCTCAATATGCTACGTGGCGAGTTATTAGCGCTTCATCAACAGCGCCTTGCATCGAGATTCGTGTCACGGTTTGACCGATTTATCCTATACCTCCGACAACTACGACACTAGCCGTAGGATTCTGGTGTACCGGAAACACCGTAAGTTTTATGCGGTGCCCAATTAGAATGATCCACATCAGATGCGTGGAGGGATATCACTGTTGGAAGTGGATAAGCTCGAAGCATGGAGTGGCAAAATCTCGGGCCACGAGAATTTTAAAAAGGGTGACTTTGAACTTGGAGCCCGACCCATCATCATGAACAGCTGGACGTCACATTGACCTATCCGCCACGTCATCGGAGGGGCCCACTACTCACACTCCAAGATTGTCCAAGTTGTTGTAGTATTTATATTTAAGTCATATAGCAATGAAATGTACCCAAAAAAAAATTAAAAGATGTTTGATATAACACAAGAATAAACAATCACAACCTATACGAGATGAGAGTAAACAATTACGCGGACGATTATATGTGTGTTTGGACAGTTGTAAATTTGATTATGTTTAATAATTAATTATTATATAAATTTTTTTTATAATTAATTATAATTAAATTATTTTTATGTTTAGATATATTAGTTAAAAAATAAATTTAAGTTAATATGATTTATTTAGATGATATTAAAAATTATTTTTATGTATTAAATTATTAAAATAGATATAAAATAATTAAAAAATTATTTAATTAAAAATAAAATAATATTTATATATAAAAATGTAAAAAATAATTTATAAATTATAATTATAAATTTTAATTTTTAGTATTATAACAATTAACTTTAAATTTTTTTTATTTTATATTAAATTTCATGTAAAAATTAAAATTAATTTTATTAAATATAATTAAATACTGTTACAATAATTTTTTTTTTAAAAGAGTTAAGTTGATATGAAACAAACATACAGTATATTGTGTGTGTGTTTTTTTTTAATACTATTTAGGACATACACACTATTGCTTTGATTAACGAATAATGAGTTTTCTTATTCCGTAAGTAGAGTGACTTTTTAAAAAAATATTTTATTAAAGGTACTTGTTAAATAAAATAAATTAATTTTTTTAAAAATAATTTTTTTAAATAAAAAAAAACCTATATTTCTTGTAACATAATTTTATAATTCAGGGTTAATACAATAAAAAACATTCTTATCTAGCTGAAAAATTAAAAAGAAAATAAGTTTTATCTATAGATAAAAGCCATTTTTTTTTGTACAGATAGAAAAAAGCTTGTGAAATGTTTTAACTAAAATTCTTTCTTGGAATTCATAAAAAAATTTATGATGGAATTTTTAATAAATATGGCGTATATTTATTTTTAATTATATATTTATTTTGGTTATGTATGAACAAATTAATTATATTGCTTTCATAATTATTTTTAAAAAAAAAGAAGTTATTATAAAAACAATAATTTTTACAAATTATATCCACACAAATTCTTCATGAAACTTCATACAAATTAGTGAAATTACTAATTTGCATTATAATTTTTTTAACGATTTGTAAAATTAAGTGATCGAGTATATAATTTTTTTATTGAAAAATAATCCTGAGAAGCTTATGATAAGGACACGTGGTAATTCCTGAAGACGACACGTGTTTTTCTGAACATAAAGGACAAGAGGTACCAACGAGGCGGCAATTTCAGAATTAACAATTGTCAATTGTCGTGGATAAGTTTTCTTTGTCTTCTCTGTCTTTTTTAATTTTTCTATTTACTTTTCCCAATGTAGATAAACATGACAGTGTTTGCTTGGGTATGGTGGGCATATATGAGAGATGATGCTTCATCAAGGCTGGAATCTCTCCCTGACCATTCGATTGAGATGAAAAATCACACTCATGAAGGAATTGGACGGTTCGGGAAGAGCATGGTATTGTAATATGAGAGCTCAGATAGTGAGGTTGGCATCAGAGGAAAAGACAAGAATCAAGAGTAGAGTGGAGAGAGAGAGAGAGAGAGAGAAAGAGAATGATCATGGTGTGAATACTGGTACCGTGTTTGCTTCACTAGCTAGCATAGCATAGCAAGAAGTCCACCTTTTTTTCCTTATTCTTCTTCTTCTTTTCTACTTTTTTTAAAATCTTTTTCATGCGCACAGAAATCCCAATTAATTTGCTTTCACATTAGTAATTGGATCACATTATCTTACTTCAAGTTAAAAAAATTTATATTACCATAATCATATAAAGAATATTAAATATTAAGATAATCATATAAGATTACACTCTAAAGTAGCTTAGAATTTCTCATAGTACAATTTCTCATAGTAATTTGATATGTCTGTTTTGTTTACTATCTAATGTATGCTAACATAGAAATCACAAATCCTTCTCTTAATCAATTTTGAAAAGAATAAAGATAATCTTTTTTTTTTTTTAAGAAAATAAGACTATTAACATTTTTTTAAAAGTATTAATTAAGTAAATAATAATAATAATAATAATAATAATAATAATAAATAAGTATAATAAATAATATTAAAAAATATAAAATATATATATGTATTATTAATAATAAAAATATCAGAATTATTTTAAAAATAAAAAACATATACAACACCATCATCAAAGTTGGATTTAATATGTCTTCACTCCCTTGCACTGCTAATTCAAAATACCTTCTTTAACAGTTATTAACTCTTCACTTTATTCTTCAAAAATATACGTTCCTACATTTTGAAGATTTTCAGAAAATAATTCTATATCGAAAAAGAATTACATCTATTGGATTCACGTTACCACTGTTTGGGTATTTTTTTCAACATTTGGATATTAGATAATATCCCTAGTCAACAAGATTAAGATAGTTACCGGTTTTATACTCTTCTAGGTGTTTTTTAAATATTGCCAAGCAAATGATTAAATACCGCAATAGGAAGTTAATAAAAAATACCCCAATAGGAAGATCGATCCTTTATCCTATTTCCTATTAATTCCCTGTTGGGTGTTGGGTTGTTCATTTGTAGGTTTATTAATGCATCTTATAGCAATTCCCTAGTTTATTTATTTTAACAATATTTTTTATTTTATTTTTTTCAATAAATAGTTAGAGAGATTGACTTTGCTAGACTCAGAATATGAAAATCGAACTACAAACTTTTCACCTTTAATAAGATTGAAAAATATCATTTAAATTATAATTCATTGGTTAATTTAAACAATATTTTCTTACATCCTTTATATGTAGGATTAATTCTAGCTTAACATATTAAGAATATTCTTGAAAGTATCTTTTGTGAACTTAAAACCCTAAACATTAAAAAGACTTCTCAGTTGCTAAAATTAAACTTGTTTGTCATTTAAGCACCCGCATATGGCAATCTCCTATTGGATGTTTGACTTTATGAATCATTATACCTAATTTGTATTATGCTAGGTATATTCTACCAATAAACTTTACAAAGAGATATACTTTCATTGTGGCCTATCCAATTCCACAAAAGATATTATCAAGTTTTGTCTCCTATATATTTAACTATAGTTGAAAATATTACGAACAATTGAAGATAACATAAAATAAGAGGCTAAATCAGTATGGTATGCTGAATTTTTTATGAGATAAGATAATATACGATTGTTTTTAGTTCAGTGGCCCAGTATATCCCCATCATATTTATGCTTTATGACTTGATATAAACTTCAATATATACATATATAGAAGAATGTTATTTATAAAATTCTCATAATATACAATATAATTTATTATTTTTTTAGAGTATCTTCATTTGATAAGTGAGAGTCTATTCTATGAAAATATGGTTAGATATTTAAATTTTCTTATGTGAATTACAATTAATTGTTATATTTTTTTTTTTTAAAAATGAGTTAATAGTATGATATGAGATATAGATAAATATAGTAAGTCCAATATTAATATTGATCTATGTTATGGGCTATGCACATCTATTATTGAGTTAGTATGGTTATATGATAATAATGTAAGTTCAATTAACTATTGACTTATTAGGATTTGTTCTTGACAGTGTCTCGTAATAGGAGGGCTTGTTGTGAATATAAATACACGGTTAAGTCTCCTCTTTACTATTACCATATGTTATATCTGATTTGTTCTGTCAATAGCCGCCTATTGCAAAAGGTAGATAAAGAGAAAGATTTAACTAGAGGAGCAATCCTTGTCAGTCAATCTTAGGTAGATATTAGTTTCTTGAATTTATATGACTATATAAATCTTATTACATCAGACACTTAAGCGGGAACACCTCTCAATAGTGTTATTTTTATAACACATAAATTCTTATATCGAACTTAAAATCACATATTTAAAAGATCTGAACTTCTTCCACTTAAACTAACACCTATTAATGTATTTTATTTTTATTTATAACTTTTTTTATTTTTTTCTAAAGGTCCTTTTGGAACTAAGTAGGGATGACAATGGGGCGGGGCAGGGGCGGATAATGCTTCCCTCGCCCCCGTCTCCATCTCGTCACGGGTACTCATTTATGATTCCCATGAGTAGGCGGGGTATTCTGCGGGTATCCGCGGGTAGTTAATAATTTAAAATAAAATCTTAAAAATTATAAAAAAAACATAAAGAAAATAAATTTTAACATCATATATTATAATTTTGTTCAACAATCTAAGATTCTTACAAAATTAAAAGAATATTATAAATAACAAACTAAATTCAATTATATTTTGTAATAATCAATTTATATAAATAATTATTACATAAATAATATATTTTTTAACAAGTTTTATCATTATGGACTCATTCAATAAAAAAATCATTTCAAAATAATAAAAGATATGTATTTTTATCTCATCTCAAAGTAAAAAAGAAAAAAATATATATATGATACATATTAGATGAAAAAGTATACTTAACGAGTTTGCGGGTATCCGCGGGACAGACACTATAATCTCCGCTCTCGCCCCCATTTATTAAACGGGTACCCATCCTCCGCCCCATCGCGGATAATCCCCGCGAATCCCCACCGGTACAGATAATTTTATCATCCCTAGAACTAAGGGGGGAAATGGAGATGTGAGAATGGATTATCCCTTCTACCGGCACTGAATAACTTCTGTTTCTTGGTAAAAATCAAAGTAAGTATTATTTAAGCATGCTCCACCAGTTAATAAATGGTTTTATCACACTTGATTTTTTTTTCTATATATGCTATTTAAATTAATTATTATTTTTTATCAACAAGGTCTATTTGTCCAAAAGAAAAATAACACTGCATACACAATCGAGGATGAGACATTCTACAAAATATTATCATAAGAGGCTAACAAGAGATTGAGGAGGGACATATTTAATAATATAGGAGAATGAAGTCAAGTGACTCAGCCTGACAAGAAAACTCACGCACATTATTTTATCTAAGCAAATGAGCTAATAGTAGATTCACATCTTCTTGGAGCATAACTCAAATGTCTTTGACAAGTGAAGCACAATGATGGGTGGTCGAGCACCCATTCAACGTAAGATTCACAGCCACATCTAGATCTATATTTACAACAAACTTCTAGAACCCTATACTCATCGCAAGATTAAGGCCATTGTATAAATCACAGTAAGAGTGTAAATGAGTCAAACCAAACTAAGCACTTGAAGTTCAGACTTGACTTATGAAAAAAATAAATTGGTCAAACTCGACTAATTTTTTTAAACGAGTTAAATTTAAAGATTGAGTTCGACTTGTTTAAAAATATGAAAGTTTGAGCTCTGCTCGTTTAGCTTATTTTTAGTTTTATTATTTTATTTATTTTTATCAAATCCATCTTTAAAGTATTTTTTTAAAATTTATTAAACTGATAATTAGTAAACATCTTTTATAGTAGAAAATGAATAAAAAATAGAAATAATTTTTTTTCATATTCATTACATAAAATGATAAAAAATTCATAACCTCCCACCATTACAAAAAAAAAAAAGTTTTAATACTTAAAAATATTCAACATGTTTCCACAATAAAATGATCTTCTTCCTTTTTGCATGGAGGTAGAGTCCGTTGATAATTGTATATACTTGTTGTTAATCTTTTATATATAAATACTTATTAAGATAAATAATTTTAGTAATCATATGGTTTTTATTTTCTTATTAACTATGGTAGTTTTTGCCTACCTATATATATTTTTTGCCTACAATATATATATATATATATATATATATATATATATATATATATATATATATATATATATATAATCGAGTTATTCACGAGCTTTTAATGTCAAGCCCATAAAGCTTAGGTTTAACTCATTTATATAATTAAGCCTAAATAAAACTTTAGACTTGTTTGTTTAGTTAAACAAATAACTTGATCGAGTAATTAATGAGTCGAACTCGAATAGTTCACGAATAACTCAACTAATTTATACCCCTAAATCCCATAGCTTCGCCTTAATACTCGAATAAGCACCCAGGTTGTAGTAGAAACCTTTCACAATTTTGCCTTCATGTAGCAAGCCTCCACAAGCAGCTTGGAAGGATCTTTGATGGACCGGTCCATCTACATCTAGTTTATAAAAACCATATGGTGGAAAAAAAAACTAGGAAACCAACCTGTCTTTATTCAGGTTTGCCAGATTCACTAGCAAAGGATTGTATATATGGCTTTTTAGAATCACTTTTGTATATTTGAGAATATGTTGTACTAGCTCAGAAGAACTCTGCATACTATGAGTAAACACCCATTCATTACGGTCTTTCCAAATAAGCCATACAAATATTTGTCAATCAATATCCTCTACATTTCCCAAATTGTTTGCCAAGTTCGTAGATAGTCAATCATACAACCTATGCTGCAGAACAAGCTCTAAACTTGGGGCTTGACTAGGTAAGACCACACTTCGACAACATGTTCACAATCACAAACAGTGTGCATTATTGTTTCTGATGCCTAAGTACAACGGGAGCAAAGATCAACGTCAGTCATCTTTTGTCTATATCGTTCTTCTTTCGTGAGTAATCGTCCATGAACCACGAGCCACAAGAAGGCACAATCTATATCAAAACTTACAATGCACGTATGTATGAGATTAAGTTATTCCCATCTTAATTATTTTTTTATTATAATTATGTGATATTTGGGTTAACTTGTGTATATCCTGATGAACTTATCATTTTTTACTTAATCAAAGACAGGCCATTCACATTCACATCATAATTAAGAGATTTACAATAAATTTTTTTGTAACATGAACCCAAGTAATGGCTATAGTTATGATTTAAATATGTGGAAAAAAAAGAGAATTACAATAATGTTTGTACAAAACTTTTAATTTTCAAAAAGGAACATAAAAACTTTGATTTGCATGATTGTTCGACAATAACTAACTTTTTATTTTCAAAATCATTGACAGTAATTCTAATTTATCACCAACCAAACTTAAAAGCAAGAATTATTATCTTCGTAATTAAATGGTGACGTTAGAAGTACCTAAGACTAAAGAAATGATATTCACAACTTCTACTTTATTTCATTTATTAGTACACATAGTGTAAATTATATACTATAGACGTATATTTTGTTACTCTAAATTAACTTGCACTCAATAAGCATAGGCTATATATAACAGTGCATGCACCCTGTCACATTCATGCACATTTGACTTATTATAAAAATAATCAATAACTCATTTTTTTATAGTATACTGTATAATTTATGAAAATATATAAGATATTATTCAGTTAGTTAATTAATTAAATAAAATTAATTAATTTATTAACTTCTATCTATTATTAGTTGGAGTTAGTTATAAATAATTGTTGTATATATATATGTCAAACTCATTACATTAAATTCCGTAATGAGAATTTTTTTAATAATAATATTCTTATTATAAAATAGTATATATATTTATATTTTTTAATATTATTAATTATATTGTTTTTTTTATTATTTTTTACTTAATTATCATTATTTATAAAAAATATGAATAATAATATTTTAAAAAAATATATATGAATATCATTTTTCTTTTTTTTTCTCTCAGCTCTTCACTCTTAATAGTTAATACATTTTGGGAATTGTGGCTCTCGGCTTTGTAATGGGTTTTACAAAGGATCAGAATATTTTTTATTATTTTATATATGTTGCATCCGGTATATTATAAAATAAAAAATTACATATATTATATGTGATATATAAATTTAAATATATATTTTTATTCAATAAAATCTTTTCTTATTTTTATCAACTGCAGAGAATTCTTATTGAAATACAAAGAATATATTAAATTATTATTAATTTAGCTTTCCACTATCTAGTGGATGTGGATAGCTACCATGCTAGCCAATCGCATCGTAAAAACTGGCTCAATAAATAGTTTAGCCGTCCCGTAGTTTGATGTGTAACGCACTAGTTTACGATAAATTTTTTATTATACATAATTATATCATATTATTTTTATATATATTTATAAAAAATAATAAATAAATAATTTTTATAATAAATAAATTTAAAAAATTTATTTTTTTATTTAATATTTTATAAATATATATAAAAATAATATAATATAATTATGTATAACTAAAATTCTCTCCTATGTCAATTGCGTTTTCGGGCTGCAGCATGCAAAGTGATGAATGAGCCGACAAAACCCAACAGTACCCAAAAAAAAACCCCTAAAACATCTATCAATCTTTGTCAAGTTGATGTGACTTTCAAAGCATATATAGTCTATACAGCATTTCCTTTTATATATATATATAAAAGAAATTGGATAAGAGTGGGTGTACCAAATAAAAATTTCAAAGTGAGTTAGCTAAATCGAAAAGAAATTACCATACATCGACCTATTAGCATTGTTCGATTTTATTTTTTATTAATTGAGTAGGCATTATGTTTAACTATTTACTTATATTCTAAAAGGATACGCATTATCTTCGTTCTCTTTTGAATCTTTTCACGAAGAAGAGTGATTGGCAATAATTAAGCATGTGATGAAAGACTCAACTTTCACTAGAAAGCATGGATCTTTCAAGAGCCTGGCGGAGTTAGTGCGCTTTCCTTCTTTCTTTTTCCAGGTGATTTTCGTTCTAGGGTAGAGATTGGTCAAGATTTGTGTGATCTTTTTAAAGTATGATTGTTATGGATACTATTAGTATATATTCATGTTAGCATGAGTGGTCATCATTTTTTGCTACTCTTCCGTCAATTCTTTGTTTTTCAAAGAAACGGATGATAAATGAAACAATCGGAACATTTCGTTTTTAAAAAAAAAAACGAAAAGCCATCTTATGAATGGTGAATATATTTTAGACAATATTTTGAAAACTTTCAATTTTGGACAAGGATGCAGATTTTAATAATTTATAGGTCCGAATTGAGAGATTCTTTTTTCTTTTTATCAAATGGCTGGTGGATTAGAGATGAAGATTACCCAACAATTATCTTTTGCTTATCATTCGAGTGGACTAGAGAAAATGATAGTTTTGCATATAATTAAATTTGAATAGTGAAATCAACTTAAGTTGTATAGAGAAAATAAGTGATTTATTGAAAATCTTAACCAATTTTAAATTTACTATATAAATATAATCATTCTCAGATGCTACAATGTTTATATGTATTAAAAAGTGTTTTTTTTTAATTGAAACATGATAATTTTATTGCTTGGGACACACAGTATCCAAAAGGGCCAGATTACAAATGAAATTTGGGGCTTCCTCAATCCATACGGAATTTTGATTAACCATGATATGTACAAATAGCACTCCTCACTCAATTGAACAAAAAGTGAGAAATCAAAATACATGACAGCTTAAGCATCGTTCTAATTCAAATTCTTACGTAGTATGCACATTTTGATGGTCAACTACTACTACTACAAAAAAAAACAGAAAAAAAAAACAAAAGATGATGGTCAACTACTTGATAAAAGCTTTTCTTTTATTATTATTACTAAAATTTTTGCGAATTCAAAAAATACATATATTACTTATTAATTTTAAAGATAAATTTACTTTAAAATAGTTTTAGCCTACATTAGCAGATATATAATATAAATATGAACATTCGAGTGTTTTTCTTGATTATGAAACTCAACTTAAAATTTAGATAAAGAAAAGTTTTGTTTATCACAAAAAATAATGTATCCAATTATTAAAAGCCTCAACCGTTCAAACTCGTTTGTTTCGTAATAAAATCCTATAAGTTTAAGAGTAAAGAGCTTTCACGTCAAAGGAAAAAAATAGTATGAAGAGGTTTATTAAGTGTGTATTGGGGATAGTTGTAAAATTAAATTATTTTAATAATTAATTATTGTATAATTTTTTTTTGTTATAATTGATTATAATATAATCAGTTTTATGTTTAGATATGTTAATTAAAAAATAATTTTAAGTTAATCTGTTTCGTTTAGATGATATAAAAAAAATTATTTTTATATATTAAATTATCAAAATAGTATAAAATAATTAAAAAAATTATTTGATTGATTAAAAAATTTATTTAATTGAAAACAAAATAATATTTATATCTCAAAGTGATAAATAATCCCAATAACTTTTTTGCAAATAACTTAAATTTTAGCTTTTTTTAAAGCTATTGATGTACTAATTTTTAACATCAACATTTTTTTGAAATTTTACCCAAATAAGTTGATTTCGTTTGCAATAACTTCTTTTGGACAATAATGTATGTTGGGGGATATTTCGTCCCAAAGACGCTCTAATAAGGTTCTCAATATAAACAAATAAAAGAAAAAAAAAAGGTGCCAAAATTCATGACAACACAAGCATCTTCCTAATTCCCACGGTAAATTTTTATTTAGATAATTCTAGAGAGTTTCAAGCATTTACCGGTTCAATAGTGATATTGACTATAATCAAATCCTTGTTAATTTGATGGTCGTAATTAACTTCATCGGTGGAATAAAGGTATACATGGGCCAATGGAATAAAATATACATGGGCCTTATGGCCCATTCAGTTTTGCACTTTTGCTTATTGCATATCATGACTGGGGATTGCATGAAGTTGAATCACAATTCTAGCTTGGGTCTTGCCAAAAGGATGGAAGAGAGACTTTGTGCTGCTATTCACAGCCATTCCACTTGCCTAATGGCAGTTGGATTGGATGCACATGAACAAGAGGAATTATGAATTCTTTGGAACATGGTATTCATCATAATTTTCTGACGTGTCCATTGGAGATTGCACTTGAGAGATTAGTCCTAACTGTAATAACAGATATTAGAAGGAAATTTTAATGGCTTGGCATTGGGATTTGACATAGCAGTATTCACTCTCCAAATTGCTTATCCATTGTATTGACATGTTTCAAGGTGATTATCAGAAACAGCAGAAATGTATGAAATCAGAAAAGGAAAGGGAAGAAATGGACTTCAAGCAGAGTGGAGTGAGAGACAAAGAGAATGATCATAGTGTGAAAACGGGTACCGTGTTTGGTTTACAAGCGAAGCTAGTTAGCAACATGTCTACCTTTTTTCTCTTCCCTTAGTCTTCTTTTTTTCTTTTCTTTTCTTTCTTTTTTTTAATCTTTTTCATGAGCAAAGAAGCCCAAATTAATTTGCTTTCACATCAGTAATTGGGTCACAGTATGTCATTATTTACTCTGAAGAGTATTTCAATTATTTTATTAACAATAAATTTAAAGTAAAAGATAACTGTTCCATCTCATGATCAAGTTTGGTCAAAAATTAGTTAAAGTCTATTTTATATTAAGATAATAATATAAATAATATTTTTTATCTTATTAATATAATTCATATTAAAAACAAAATAATATAAATAATATTAAATAAAATAGTATTACAAAGGGTAACTCAGAATTCCTCTTAGAGTGTGTTTGGAATATAAAAAAATGGGAAATGATTTCATTTACAAATCAAACTTAATTAAATTTTGTGTTTGAAATGTTAAAAAATAGGAAATGATTTGATTTTTAAAATCCCATGAATTTTATTTCTATTATTTTTTAAATTCTATCAAATTTGATAGAATTTGTTAGGAATTGATTTGATTTGAAATAAATATACTATTTTACCCTTAATAAGTATCTCTAACAACTTCTCATATGGGTTAAAATGTAAAATGATAAAATCAAATCAAATCAATTCTCATTTTAATAAATTCAAAACACAAAATTTGATTTCTAAATCAATTCAAATCTTATTTTTTTTTAAAGTTACAAACACAAAATTTGATTTCTAAATCAAATCAAATCAATTCATTTCTCATTTTTATTCATTCCAAACACACTCTGTGATTTGGTACATATGTTCTTTCGCTGCAAGGGGCATTCAGTAACTTTGAATAAATATTTCTCTAAATTGGTGCAGTGATAATAGGTTCATTGGTTTTGCTCTGTGTGGTTTTGGGACTTGAAGGTGTGGATGATGAAGAAGGTAGTTATAGTGCTTGTAGCTTCAGATTCAGATTTGAATCTGATGATGGCACACACATTATTCCTAACCGTGATCAGCTAAGATACTATTTCGATTGGAAATGTCAAGCGAGATTTATTGTCCAAGATCACACGTTCGTGTGGAAATATTACTTGGAATCTACAAGCATCAACTACATGCTCTCTCATGCCCACAACTTCACTTTCGAAATCTGTGAATATGATGATGAGTTTGAGCTATCTTCATATTATAAAACCAGATTTCACAGTAAAAGAGTGGGAATATGCCCTCTTTATTACGAAGAAAAAAATGATAATGCTGGTGCTGCTGACTATTCCAACTTTCTGAGATTTTCAAATAATGACATTGAAGAACCCAGTGAGAGCAAAGCTGCATAATCCGTTGTAGGGAAACAAAAGAAGACGGGGAAGAAGACCTTTGCTTAGCTGAGCCACCTAGCCTCATGTTATTCCAGATCGAGTCTACAGGTAAGTAATCTGTCCTTTGTGTCTAAATAGGCTTAATTATCAAGAATACATTTTTCAAGCTTTAAATGTTGTAATTTTATTATGTAATTGTCGTTTTTGTCTTTTGGCATTCATAAGTACTTTGAATGGTCGTTATGGCATTCCATGGGTATGATACAAGGGTCGACTAGGAGATTTCTAAATTATGGTGAGATATGGTTTATAGTTTCCCATATCACCGTATGTTGACTTGCTCTGTTTTGACTAAAGTGAAAAAAAAAACTAAAAAATAAAGAACTCAGGTCATGGCCATGCTTGGGCCCAGTCTTTGGAATGTATGGAATTCACTTGGCCAATCGTAAGATTTGGAATTTCCCTTACATTACCTTATAGGTTCACTTTGCATAACTGTATTTTCTTTAAATTCTTTACATTTTGACTCCATTAACTTCTTAGCATCTGGACAGGATGTCGCCAAATATGGTTGCTTGCATTGCAGTGGAGGCAATATCAATTCTTGAGAAGCTCCATTTGAAAGGGTAAATCCTATTGATAGTTTTTACAATCCTGTCAAGCCTAATAATATTCCCAATTTTTTGACAAGGTTATGACTTTTTGCTTGGTCATTGAATTCGGTTTGTGCATCGAGATGTAAAACCAGAAAATTCAATTCAACAAAAAGCGAGAAATCAAAATACATGGCAGCTTATTGGTGGGAATAAAGGTATACATGGGCCTGTAACCAAAAAAAAAAATGGCCCATTCAGTTTTGCTTATTGCATATCAAGACTAGTGATTGGATGAAGTTGACTCTTAATACTAACTTGAGTCTTGCCAAAGGATGGAAAAGATAATTTGTGCTATTCACAACCATTCCACTTGCCTAACGGCAGTTGGATTGGATGCACTTGAACAAGAGGAATACTTATAGGAGATGGTATTCATCAAAATTTGCCGACGTGTCCATTGGAGACGGCACTTGAAAGATTAGTCCAAATTGTAATAAAATCAGTTGTTTGAAGGAATTTTAATGGCTCAGCACTGGGATTTGACATAGCAGTATTGGCTCTCCAAATTATTGCTTATCCATTGTCTTGACATGTTTCAAGGTTATTCTGAGCAAAAGCAGCAATGTGTGAAGGTAGAAGGGGAAAGGCAAGAAATAGATTTCGAGCGACAGAAAGGGAAAGACAATGTTATGCAAAGCTCATTTCCACATGTAGGACAACATGGGAGATCAAATTCACCAAGTACCTATTCCATTGCATGCTGTATTCATTGAAATTTCTTTACTCTGTTCATACAAACAAGCAAAAAATGTTGTAAAAGAATTGCTCATGATGTAAATAACTAATGAATTTAATTGAAAGGAAGAAAAAGGATATGATAAGGTGTGATCTCAAGATCTATTGAGAAATATCGATATCAACTTTCAATGTCAAATTCCACACTATTAAGTATATATTTAAACTTGTTAAGACCTAATACTTAAATACATATAAAAACTTAAAAACTGATAGATTATATTAGAGGAGATTCTTACTCCTAGGAACGTAAGAATTTCTCTATAGAAAGACTAAAAATATCTAGGATCAAACCAACCAGCTAGTAATTGCTCCTTTGTGTTGTGGAAGTCGTCCAAGTAGTAGCCCTGCCTATCATAATGAAATTTTCTTGTTTCCATAGAGTAATACAGAATGCTATTGCCATGAACTCTAGGAAAATAAATCCTGTTCTGCATACCCATAGTCCTTGCTTCAATAGCAAGACACGATGATCGGCTAACATAAAAAGCGTGATTCCCCAAGCTTTCTACACTTTCCCAGCTCATTGTAGTGGTATTTAACTTGAAAACTCGAACCCATTTACCTGTCAGACCCACAAAGACAGATGCAAGCTTTCCATTCCATTCTAATATGTAACTTTGTTGGTAAGATTCGCAAGGTCTTGTATTGTCAAGAACATTCCAGTGAAAATTTTCCTCACCAATCCCTCCCTCTTCATACTCAAAGACTAACAGATTTCCTTCTGTACCCAAAAGATAGAAAGCTCCATTACAAAAAACAGGACTACTGTGATTCATCCAAAATTCACACTCCAACCTAATATTATGCCATTCTTCTTGTCCCATAACAAGCAGCATAACTCTAATGCCAATGTAGAACAATTCTTTGAACCCCACAACTACACATTCTGGAGAAGTAGGCAAGGATGAGAAACCCATGGCATGAAAATGGCCAAATCTTCGGGGTACTTGACTTGGTAAGTCAATGGTTGCCTTGGTGAAAGGATTATAAAATGAAACAAAATTGTCACAATCAGACATCATCAGCCAACCATCTTTTGAAAAACGCAATTGGGTTTTCACCAATGTTTTAGGAACTGTCATAAGAAATCTATAAGCATGCTTTGGATCAAGAAAATTGTGAATAGTCATATGGTTGTTAGGAAACAGGAGCCATGGAGATAAAGGGGAGCCTTCCAATTTTTGTATTGCTTGTTTCCTCACAAGTGGAGGGGCTGCAGACCAACAATCCCGTGAGGCAGCCCGAAAATTCATACTATAATCAAACAGATTTAGGAAATCTGAAATCAGTTTCAGGACATGCAATGGAAGGTCATGAAATTTTGTTGTGGCTACCTCAGTTTCCTCCATGCAATCTTCTTTTTGATGAATTTTCGTACAGCTCTTTGCACCTTGTTTTACTTTACGTAGTTTAGTCTCCACCTGTTTATGGTTGCTGCCTAACCTGGAGGGGAATCTACATCAGAAAACAAACATGTAGCTGGATAAATACAACACCTGTATGATACGGGGAGCTTGTTACAAAATTAGGATATGAGTATGATAGAATACGACATAACATATATATAAAAAAATATATATATCATTAACATTAAACATCAAGAAACATATGAAAGCATCATAAAACCTCATATATAATACAATAGTGGGGTCACTCCATGATTAAATAAAAAAGAGAAGAAAAAGTTTTTATTTTCATGTTAGTCATTACAAATAAAATACAAACTAAAATTTATCATGTATTCAAGTATTTAGCATGGTATCAGTATCAAAATCGGTATCAGATATGTATCCGACACCTGTTTGATACAAATTTCAAAGTATACATGCTTCGTAGCTTTGTGAATATTGTACATACCTGATGTTAGATCTAGGCATCAAAAACATTGGAGAATTCCACGATGTTGGCAAAATTGGACAAGGTAAATTAACTTGTAGGTGACAATCTTTCAGGTTGAAACAGTAGAAGCAGCCCTCGTCTTCTTGCCTTATATTTATATAGTATATGCTATCACATTCTATTCCGTTCCCAAGTGCTGCACAGGAAATAGCATGATATCCATTGAAGAAAATTGCTTGCCCCATTAAATTCTTCACTCTGCTCCAAACCATTCTAGTAAAATCCAACTTGAAAACATGCACATCGACAACTTCGAAGAAATTCGGCTGAGTCCCACCATAAGATATGCGGATAAAGAAGAGTTCCCCACATAATTCAGCGAGAAATATTCTGAAACGAATTGTGTATGTCCTGATATTTGGACTCTTGCATGGTAAAGATTCAATTATTAGGTGGTCATCTTTGTCCACCTTGATAGTCACTAGGTTACATCTACGAAAGAAGAAAGCATATAATTTACCATTACAGCTCAAGCACTCACCCAGAAAGTCATCATCATCATCAGCCACTCCTGTATCTCTCATCAGCTGGCCATAAGGGATCTCAGTCCATTTCTTATCATCAGCTTCTGGTCGAATGAATATCACAGATTGAAGAGCTCTATCAAACAACAAAACCATGCAACTGGGGTCACCAGGTGGTGATGACAAAGTGCAACAATTTATTGCTTGATCGGGCTTTAAAGACAGTGGGGGTAATTGGATTAACTTGGAGTTGGTGGGGTTCCAAAGAGAGTAGTGAGCGTCTCCTTTGCGGAGAAGCAACCAGCCAGAACAATGAGCCAAGGTTTCTGTAACCCCACAAAGCTCAGGGATACTCTTATGGAAGATCTTGTGGGGATGGGATAATGAGCAAAATATTTGGTTGCTAAGGTGCTTGCCGTAAGGATAGACAACCCATGGATAGTGTTCAGGAGGAAGAAGACAATGGTGGCTTCTCCTTTGCCTGGGTTTCACCATGTCTGCGCAGTGGGATCATTGCTAATCCTAACAAAAATTCAGGTGACTACACAGATAAGTAGCACTAACAACAATAAGTAACAAAACAAATGCAAGAAAGTAACAACAATAAAGCCCCAGTGACTACACAGCTCTGTTTTACACCAATGAGTAACAAGTAACAACAAACCAAAAATCTCAGTTTCATAATTTCATCTCATAGTGTCAAAAATAGAGGGCATCTATAATATTAATTAATCTCATACATATAGTGTTAAAAAATTAAAAACTGAGTAGCATCTATGACCAAATGTTGAAAAGTTTGAAAAACATTTCAGAACTAATAATTTCTACGATGCTGCAATAACCACCCACCTTTAGTTAAAAAAGAGATCTTAAGTACATTAAATAGAGACAGGAGAAGTTGATATTCAGACTTCTCAACAAAAGGGGAAACTATATGCTAGCATTTTGGATAAATGCACAACATTAATTACATTTTGCTATGAATACTACATTTCAGCATAAAAAGGTAGATTCAAAATGTTTGAAAACTAGATGCTATCAGAATAAGGCCTCAAACTGACAATCATCACCAACACTATTTTGTTAGCTCGGTTACAGAGAAGGAAAATATGGCTGCACTACGGAATAGTCTCTTTGTAAACAAGGTATCACAATATGATTTCAGGCTCCAGTGAAAAAAAATATATTACTTTTTGGAGGGATAAATAAACTTAAGAGATATTTTTATAAATGATATGTAGCACATCAAAGGTTGAACCTATCAGGGCTAGAAGAAAGGAGTAATTTACACTAACACAGGAAAGGACTCTAACATGATTGTTGACCAGGTTAGGAAAGACGTGGATTCCAAGCGCAGTTTAGGAAAACAATTCCTTTATGAAGATGGGGAAACTTTATAAGCAGCCGAGACAATGATGCTTTCCAAGAAGCAATAAGGCAATAAAACCCCTTTTTGCTTTGTGGCTAAAACACAGAGACAGCTTTAGAGGGCATCACGTAGTAGGTACTTTTAGCCCGATAGAGTCATTATAGATCCCCACCCACAGCAACAAGCAACAGTCAAATTTAAAGAAACAGCAATGGCTAAGAGGAAATGAGAGGTCGCATCGTGGCTGTGTGAGCAGGAAATGAGAGCAGCAACGGTGGTGGTTGGGCCTAAGAGGAAAGGAGAGGAGAGGTGGTCTGGTCACGAACTCGTCGTCGGTGGTGGCTGTGCCGAGAGGAGAGGAGGAATTCTAGTGAGAGAGGGCTGAGAGCCTGAGATTAAGTAGAGATGGCGCTTAGGGTTAGGGGTGAGGATTTCCAATTTGGGAATTTGGGTTGCAGTGAAACTGAGAAAGGAAGGAAGAAGAGAATATATGAGAAAATGAAGCGTAGCGCTCGGATAAGAAAGAAAAGAAGAAACCAACGAAGGAGACCAAAACGACGTTGTTTACTCATGTGGTCGGGTCATCAGGTCAATTTATTAAACTCATTATCTGAATCAATAAGTGTATGAATTCTTCAAATTTTACTTGACCTGAATATTTTATATCACATTAAATCGAGTTCATCGGGCCATTGAATCAACCCGAAGTCATGTGCAGTCCAAAAGACACCGTTTGATTTTATATATAGACTGAAATTTGTCACATCTTTACACCTTTTAAGGAATATCAAAGTGTTTGGTACTTTGGTATACTATTTATTTCCTTTCTAATTTTGTCCCAAAAGATTCTTCCTCCTTTGCTGAATATCTTATTTAATAATGGCACCAACTGATTTCATTATAGTATTACTTTTGTTTTAAGTTTTTTCTTTTTTTGTCAAAAAATTCTTGTTTAACCATATCACTCCTTTCGCAAGTTATGTTGAGAATAGGTAAGGAATGTAAACATAGGAAATGAAGGAGAACATAATTCATTCTATCAAAAAGGGGGGGGGGGGGGAGAGATAAGTATCTTTCATTTTCTTACTTAAATATTCAAACATTTGGTAATTATCCTTTCATCGAATCACTTCCTTTCCCTTAACTTCATTTCTTTTCCTATTTGCTCAAAAACATAAATATAACATTGATAACTGTGGAGCCTCATTAACTAGTTGCAATAGTGTATGAGGCAATAATGCCTGTGAAGATAGCAAGATAAAACTCTAATCTCCTTAATTAAAATCAAACACAAAGAGGTGCTAGTTTTTAAAAAATATTATTATGTAAACACCCTGATGCACAGAGTCATAAAAAGAGAATAAAAAATAAAACTTTTAAAGAATATTAAGCACATAAATGATTATATAGCATCTCATATTGATTGGCTATGGTGAAGTAAATTTATTACTTTTCCTTCTCGTTATCCGTCAAATAATTTTATTACCGAATCAAAGCATTTTTGTTTGAGTTTTAAAAGCATAATAAAAATGCATAAAATTATAGAGGATTTCAAATTAGAATTCCTTACGTATTGCAGAAGAATTCCTTATACTAGTGTTTCCCATGCCAAAGTATAAGGAATTCCTTATAGGATAATTTATGTTATTTTCAATTATGATAATTTTAATTATTTAGGATAATTTAGGATAGTTTTATTTTTGTTATTTTAAGGATAATTGTGTTATATTAATTTTAAGATTCTTATCTTATTATTCTTATGAATTTTATCTTATCTTTAGTAAATTATTTATGTTAGAAACTATTATCTGATAATGATTTTATATTTAATTAGAATTCAATTTTCATTGGTCTATAAATATCCCTTAGAAGCTATTTTGATTTAATTGTGATAACTTCGGTGATTTTATCATGATATTATTTAGGATAGTTTTATTTATGTTATTTTAGGGGTAATTGTATTATCTTATTTTTAAGGTTCTTATATTATTCCTAGGAATTTTATATTTATCTTTAGTATATTATTTATTTTAGGAAACTATTATCTAATTAAGATTTTATATTTGATTATAATTTGATTATAAATATCCCTTTAGGTATATTATGTAATGGAAGTTTCTTATATTGATTACGTATTTTCATGCTTTTAATTAGTCGCTTATCTTTAAAGTTTAATTGAGTGTTGGCCTTCATACTAAAGTTTTTTTATTGATACAAGCTAACGCAGTGATTAGGGTCAAAACATAAATTAGAGTTCTATGCACAAACGTTTAAACAAAAAAAAAGTAAAAATAAATGACGAACAACAAAGAAGATTCAAATAGTGATACTAATGCAGAGAAAATGAGAAAGGAAAGAAGAAGAGAAAATTTGAGAAAATGAAGCGTAGGGTTCAAATAAGAAAGAAAATAAGAAACGAACGAAGGACACCAAAGCAACGTGTTTACTGATTTATTATATTTATTAAACTTGTTACCTAAACCATTAAGGCTATGTTTAGACAGAGGGATTTAGAGGAAAAAGAAAAAGAAGACTAATTTTTTGTTTATCAATTGAGAAAATTATAAAATTAAAAAAAAGATGATTAAAAGGTTACATGATAATCTCATATTTTATTTCTTTCATTAAAAAAAATTATTAATAACAAAAAAATTTAATCAAACTGAAAAATAAATCCCCTCTTCTCTTTCCCACCAAAACTTAACATACCATAAGTGAATGACTTCTTCAAATTTTACCTGAATTAATTCATAACCTAAACTGATTCAAATATTTTACATTAAATTAAATCGAGTTAATGAAGTCATTAAATCAACCCCAAACCGTGTGCACAGTCCAAAAGACACCATTTGATTTTATATATAGACTGAAATTTGTCACATCTTTAGATCTTTTAAGGAATATCAAAGTGTTTGGTACTTTGGAATACTATTTATTTCCTTTCTAATTTTGTCCCAAAAGATTCTTTCTCCTTTACTGAATATCTTCTTTAATAATGGCACCAACTGATTTCATTATAGTATTACTTTCGTTTTAAGTTTTTTCTTTTTTTGTAAAAAAATTATTGTTTAAGCATATCACACCTTTCGCACGTTATGTTGAGATTAGATAAGGAATGTAAACATAGGAAATGAAGGAGAGCATAATTCATTCTATCAAAAAAAAAAGGAGGGGGGGGGGGGGGCGGGAGATAATTGTCTTTCATCATTGTACTTAAATATTCAAACATTTGGTAATCATCCTTTCATCCAATCACTTCCTTTCTCTTAACTTCATTTCTTTTCCTATTTGCTCAAAAACATAAATATAACATTGATAACTGTAGAGCCTCATTAACTAGTTGCAATAGTGTATGAGGCAATGCCTGTGAAGATAGCAAGATACCTCGGCTAAGGACAAAAAAAAAATTATGTAAAAAAACTCTAATCTCCTCAATTAAAATCAAACACAAAGAGGTGCTAATTTTTAAAAAATAGTATTATGTAAACACCCTGATGCACAGAGTCGTAAAAAAGAGAATAAAGAATAAAACTTTTTAAGAATATTAAGCACATAAATGATTGAAAAAAGATCATTATTTTTTTAGAGATATATGTACTATTAACACTTTTTTAAAGATATTAAATTTAGTGAGATAAAATAATAAAAAAATTAAATATAATAAATGATATTAAAAAGAATATAAAAATATATATATATATATTATTAATAATAAAAATATCAAAAATAGAAATATAAATGATTATATAGCATCTCATATTGATTGGCTATGGTGAAGTAAATTTATTACTTTTCCTTCTCGTTATCCGTAAAATAATTTTATTACCGAATCAAAGCATTTTTGTTTGAGTTGTAAAAGCATAATAAAAAGGCATAAAATCATAGAGGATTTCAAATAAGAATTCCTTACTTATTGCAGAAGAATTCCTTTTACTTATGTTCCCATGCCAAAGTATAAGGAATTCCTTATAGGATAATTTATGTTATTTTCAATTATGATAATTTTGATGATTTTATCTTTAAATATTATTTAGGATAATTTAGGATAGTTTTATTTATGTTATTTTAAGGATAATTGTGTTATATTAATTTTAAGATTCCTATCTTATTATTCTTATAAATTTTATCTTATCTTTAGTAAATTATTTATGTTAGGAAATTATTATCTGATAATGATTTTATATTTAATTAGAATTCAATTTTCATTGGTCTATAAATATCCTTTTAGTAAGCTATTTTGATTTAATTGTGATAACTTTGGTGATTTTATCATGATATTATTTAGGATAGTTTTATTTATGTTATTTTAGGGGTAATTATATTATCTTATTTTTAATGTTCTTATATTATTCCTAGGAATTTTATATTTATCTTTAGTATATTATTTATTTTAGGAAACTATTATCTAATTAAGATTTTATATTTGATTATAATTTGATTATAAATAACCCTTTAGGTATATTATGTAATGGAAGTTTTTTATATTGATTACGTATTTTCATGCTTTTAATTAGTCTTTTATCTTTAAAGTTTAATTGAGTGTTAGCCTTCATACTAAAGTTTTTTAATTGATACAAGCTAACGCAGTGGATTTGGGTGAAAACATAAATTAGAGTTCTATGCACAAACGTTTAAACAAAAATAAAAAATAAAAATAAATAACGAACAACAAGGAAGATTCAAATAGCGATACTAATACTAGAGCGAAGGAGGTTTCACGGGGCTCGAAATTCTTGCCACTAAAATAGCTATATCCCCAATTTGCTGAGTAGGTAGAAATGAAATGTGAGAGGTAAGCGTTTCAATTGCAGCACCACATCCACAAGTTGGATATAGCTCTTATGCTCCAACCGAAGGTTCCTCTTGCATAAATTATGTCTAACTACAACAACTTTAATTATGCAAAAATTTCCAAAGAATTTAATCTTCTTTGGAACCTATTATATAGCTCCCAGTATTTCTTTCGTAACTTAAAAAAATCTATGGTGAGAAACATTAACTTATCCTCCAAATATAGCATATGATAAGGAATTAGTTGAGGTTCCTTTTGTTGGATTGATGTGGGAATTATTAAGGTTACGTTGGGATATCTTATGATGAGTAGAATTGAATGAAATGAGATGAAATGTGATGAGATAAAATTAAGTGAAATGATATAAAATTTTATATTATTATTTGGATATTTAAGGATGAAATTGAGAAAAATTTCCATTTTATTATTTAGAATGTTGAGAAGAATTGAATGGAATTGTAAAAATTATAATATTTTTATTCATATATCATTTATTTCATCCCCTTCTATCCAATTTGGAGAAAAGAAAAAGTAAGGTTTAAAATGAAATTAGATGGAATAGATGTCATTCTATATTATTTTATTCCATCTTAATTTTAAAAATCCAAAGAATAGAATCATATCTCATTTCATTTTATTTCATTTCATCCCTTATCATAAATCCAAACAAAGCCTAAGGATATGTTTAAATTGGTTAAATGGAATGGAAGGAGGTATATACCATTGTTTGAATTTGTTAAAAAGGGTGGAATAGAATAGAAGTTGGTGGAATGTATTATATCCAATTCCATAAAAAAAACTTTCAATTTTTTTCCTCTCAATTTAGCGAATATGAGATGGAATTATCTAATTTTATTATTATTATAATCATCAAATTACAAAAATTATCCTCTTATCCTAAGGAGAAGTGAAGAACACACTGTTGCCTCTCATCTCTTATTCATTATTTCATTGTCTGTGTTGCTACCCCTTCTCTCCTCCATTGTTGTGCCCTTACTCATTGCTTCACCACCCCTGTTGTTGCCTCTCTTCCATAGCAATTTTTGCTTCACTATCCCTATTGCAACCTAGATATTCACATCAACAACAATAATTAAGCATTTTCCCACTAGGTGGGATCGATTACATGGATTAAACGATATCATTGTACTCTATCATAAACTAAGTGTTCAGAAATGTCTTTCAAATCTAAATTTGTTTTAATCGTTTCACCTATAGTCTTTCTTGATCTTTCTCTACTTCTAGCTATTGTGTTATTCTTTACCTGATCTACTATTCTTACAATGACTTCTAAGAGTCTTCTCTTTACATGTCCAAATCACCTAAGACGAGATTCTCTCATCTTTTTCATAATAGGTGTTACCTCTACTTTCTCTCTAATGCATTCATTCCTAATTATATCTTGTCTTGTATGGCCACACATCCAACGCAACATCATCATCTCTGCAACATTGATCTTATGCTCTTGTTGACTTTTTATTGCCTAATATTCAGTATCATATAACATCACAAGCCTTATAGTTGTGCGGTAAAATTTTTCCTTAAACTTGAGAGACATTTTTCTATCACAAATAACTCTTAAAGCACTCTTCCATTTCATCCATCCAACTTGAATCCTATGATTTACATCTTCCTCTATCTCTCCGTCATTTTGTATGATAGATCCAAGATACATAAATTGTATGACTTGTGGTGTGGTATAGTATTATCTCCAATTTTCATCGCTAAGCTAGTATTAACATGTCTCTTACTGAACTTACATTTCATATACTCTGTATTACTCCTGCTTAGATGAAAGTCATGTTCTTCTAAAGCTCATCTCCATAACTCTAACTTCCTATTTGTTTCCTCTCTCGACTCTCCAACTAAGACTATATCATATGCAAAAAGTATGCATTGTGGCATCGGCTCTTGGATATGCGCAGTAAGCACATCAAAGACCAAGATAAAAAGATATGGACATCCAAGACCATTTGCGGGGATTGAACTACGCTACTCTCCCAGCATGTCTTTAGTTCTAACTAACTGAGCTACCAACACGAGACTAGATATTCACATAACTCAAGAAAAGTATGCAACCCAAATATTCACATCAACCTAAATATTCTCTCTGTGGGTTTTATGGGAAATGGTAGCTCAGGGAAGGAGCCACCGGACGGAGGAGGTGGAGATAATCATTCCTTTGGCAAGCAGACAAAAGTCTCGTTCAAAGACATGGTAATGGGGAAGAAGGACGTGTTACGTTCAAGACCGAAGGTTGACTTAATCAAAGAAAACCTTGCACGAATTGAATATAAGGATGGCAACCCTCTCAAACCAATGGTCCATATTGCAGACTCAGTTTTTGAGGGGCTATGTGCACCTTAGCAGGATGCTTTGGTTGTTAAACTTCTCGGGAAAAGCATTGGTATAATACAATGAGGGACAGATTAACCAAGGTGTGGAAGCTAGCTGCGGGGTTTGAAATCATGGATATTGGCAACAGTTTCTTCATGGTGAAGTTTGACAATGAATGGGATCGTACAAAGGTTGTGGATGAAGGTCCATGGATGATCTTTGATCATTATCTCACAGTACAAACTTGTACGCCCGACTTTATCTCTCCAACAGCAAAAATAGATAAGACGATGGTTTAGATTCATTTTTCAGGTTTAAATCTCTTCTATTATGATGAAAGCATTCTCTTGGCTATAGCTTCAGCGGTTGGGAAGCCTATCAAGGTGGACATTAATAGGTTAGATGTTAAACACAGCCGGTTTGCAAGGGTGTGCGTTGAGGTTGACCTTACTAAGCCTGTGGTGGGGAAGGTTTGGCTGAAGGATTTCTGGTATCTTGTGGAGTACGAAGGCTTACATAGGATTTGCTCATCATATGGATGCTATGGACATCTCACAAAAGACTGCAAGACCAAACAGGAGGCACCCCCTACCACTTCTAGTCAAAGGTATGAGCATAGTGATCATGGTTCATCTTCGCCGGCCCACGACATTCCAACCTCCGGTGAAGACGAAATCAAGGACACGTCGGTTACGAGAAGGAAAGGTGGGAATTCAATGACTAATCATTATGAGGCGGTTACAGAAGTTAATGCTACACAATTACATGGTGATTGGATGATTGTGCGGCGGAAAAAACGTAACAATCGTGTAGCCAAACAATCAAAAGATGCCAATGATTTCAAGAGCAAAATCGTCGATAACAGTAATGGGAGGAAAGAGAAGGGCCATGCAAGTAGAGATACGTTGACTATGCATACCAAAATAGTGCCGCATAAGACTGGCATGGGGGCCCCAGGCAGCACTAAAAAATAAACCAAGGTCAATGTACCACATGGAAACAACAAGAGACCAAGAAAGGATTCTGACTTTGCGATCATATAATTACTTCAGAATGCATCCAAAACTAGGGACGTAACTGATAAGATAAATGTAAACTCCCATAAAGATGCAAATCAAAAAAAGTTGGCTGAGCCAACAATTTATAACCTTGGCCATGGTGCTAAATCAACAATTAAGATGAAGCTTGTTTCTGCATCTAGGTTTGTCCTACTTCCTGATGAAGATGAACCGAATGAGAGCAATGCTATGGAGGTGGCTAAGAATATGGACGTTCCATCTGAACATGAATATACTCAGAGTATTATACCTGAGACTCAGGATATTCTTCAGCCAATGGTAACTTAGAGCACGAGCTCCTTGACGCTCTTTCCTTCATCGTTTTTTATGGATTTGTTTCGTGATATTACCATTCTCTCATAGAACATTCGTGGGGCCTTTGGTAAGATTACAAGGCATCACGTGCGTCATATGGTGTCTTTACACCATCACTCTATTTTCTTGCTCTATGAAACACATGGTCCATTTGCTAAAGGGGAAAAGATGTGGTCATCTATGGGGTACAAGCCAGTTTTTCTTCAAGAGGCTCGTGGACATTCTGGAGGGATCTGGGTTCTATCTTGTTGTACTGATATCTTCTTCTCTCTTGTTGATAGTATGTCTCAAGCAAATACTTTCCCTATTCAAAGAAGGAATGTAACTTGGTTTTGCTTAGCAATCTATGCTTCTCCCATTCATACACTTTGCTGTGGTTTGTGGGATTATCTTATTAACTTAAGGAACAACATTACTGGACCTTAGGTTTTATTAGGAGATCTCAATGAGGTTCTGTGCTCCACAAAGGTTTCTGGGGGTTTGTTTAGCTTGTCGCGTGCTCAACTCTTGGCTTATGCGATGACAGAATGCAAATTAATTAACTTGGACACTGTTGGAGGCATCTTTACCTGGAGCAAAAACATTCAACATGGGGGTCATGTGAAGAAAAAATTAGATAGATGGATGGCGGATGTAGAATGGCGTCTCTTATTCCAACATGCGCTCGTCGAAGTTCTAACCCCTCATAATTCAAATCATAATCCATTTCTTCTAAGTTGCATGAAGTCCAAAAGCACAAAAGCAAAATTCTTTCATTTTCAGGCAGCTTGGATTACACACCTGCAGTATGGGCAGTTGGTCGAGAACACTTGGAGAAATACTCATGGGGATGCTATTATTAAATTAGGTAGCATACAAAACTAGACCATTATTTTTAATAAGGAAGTCTTTGGCAACATCTTCAAGAGGAAACGACATTTAGAAGCGCGCATTCAAGGAGTTCATAGACAGTTGGATATTTTTCCCTATTCTGTTCTTATCAAACTAGAGAAAGATTTACAGCATCAATACAATGAAGTGTTAGCGCAAGAAGAGCTTCTCTGGTACCAAAAATCCAGAGAAAATTGGGTGAAATTTGGGAATAAAAATACCAAGTTTTTTCACACTCAAACAGTTATAAGGAGACGGACGAATAAAATTATTAGCCTTGATCTTGATAGCATTTGGTGCACTGATGACGAGATTCTGAAAAGAGAAGCCCATACTTTTTTCAAAAAATTATTCCAATCAAATGATTCTACCTACCCCGAGAGTGTAAAGCTGCGGTTCATACCTCAGGTGGATCAGGATTTGTATACATGCCTTCTCAAGCCTGTGTCTATTGATGAAGTGAAGGAAGCAGTGTATTCTATGAGCCTTTACAAGGCACCAGGTCCTGATGGATTCCAGCCCATATTCTTCAGAACTTACTGGTCTATTGTTGGGAATGAGACTTGAGAACTTGTTGCAAATGCCTTCTCTACAAGGACTTTTGATGAGAAATTAACTGAAACTCTTATTGTGCTCATACCGAAGGTGGATGCCTCTACGAGGTTCAAAGACTTATGCCCAATAAGTCTTTGTAATGTCCTTTTCAAATTCATCTCTAAGGTGCTAGTTAACCAGATTAGACCTCATTTAGATACTCTTATTAGACCTCTACAAAGCAGCTTCATCCCAAATAGAGGTACTGCAGATAATGCTATTGTGGCTAAGGAGATTGTCCATCACATGCACAAGAAGAAAGGAAAAACAAGTTTTTTGTTATTTAAAATTGACTTTGAGAAAACATATGATAGAGTGGATTGGAATTTTTTGAGAATGACTTTGACAGATTTTAGATTTCCACCACTTATTATCAAGCTTATTATGAATTGCACTACTTCATCCACCTTGTCCGTCAAATGGAATAGTGAAAAGCTTGATTCTTTCACTCCCAATAGAGGTTTAAGGCAGGGGGACCCCATGTCCCTGTATTTGTTTGTTCTATGCATGGAAAAACTGGCTTTGCTCATCCAGGAGAAAATTCAAGATAAAAAATGGTCTCCGGTTAAGATTTCAAGAACAGCTCCAGCTATCTCTCATATTTTCTTCGCAGACGATTGCCTATTATTTACTCAAGCAAAGACATCTCAAGTCAGAATGGTTAAGGAGGTTCTCGATTGTTTTTGCCTTACTTCTAGTTTGAAGATTAGTGTTCAAAAGTCTCAATTTTTAGCCTCGAAGTATGTATCTCGTTCTAGGATCTCTAAATTGGAATCTGTTATCGGGTATCATCACACTCACAACTTAGGCAAATATCTTGGATTTCCACTCCTCATGGGCAAAGTTAGAAATTATGATTTTGCATATATAATTGATAAGATTAATGTGAGATTAACAGGCTGGAAGAGTAAGATGTTGAACAGAGCTGGTAAAGTCACTCTTATGAATTCTATTCTCATAGCTATTCCTATCTACTCCATGCAGAACTTGTGGTTATCGCAGAAAATTTGTGACATTATAGATACCCTCTATTCGGGGATTCATATGGGGATCAAAAACTTCTCATTGGGTGAATTGGAACACCATGACTCAGCCTAGGAATAAAGGAGGCCTTGGAATCCGTCTAGCAAGGGAGACCAATGTTTCTATCCTGGGTAAACATGCTTGGTCTTCGCTAAATGATCAAGACAAGTTATGGGTGAAGTTGTTATCCTCTAAATATTTGAAGTTTGAACACATTCTTATTATTGGGAAAAAATGTGGGGACTCTTATATTTGGTTTGTTGAACAGCTGCAGTATGGTTTCAAGATCAGAATAGGGCGAGGCGATGTTTCCTTCTAGCATGATAAGTGGCTAGATGATGAGTATATGTGCAACTTAGTCCCCTATGTCAACATACAAGATACTCAAATTCTGATTAAAGATGTGTACTATGATAATCAGTGGCACTGGGAGCATATTATCACAAACATTCCCAATGAAATTAAGCAGAAAATCCATTGTCATTTCCTTGATGCTGATTCAGACGATTTAGTTATATGGGGGAACTCAAATTCGGGATTCTATTCCTCAAAATTAACACATGATTGGCTTCTCCTTGAGCATATTTCCCATAATACCTATACAGGAAACTGGTCCTGGGTTTGGCATCTCAAATTACTTGAGAATATTAGACATTTTTTTTGGCTAATCATGCATGATAGCCTTCCCACTATCTTGTTTCGATTTCATCGTCATGTTTCCATTGATTCTTCTTGTCATAGGTGTGGTGCAGGGCAGGAATCTATTTTACACACTCTTCGGGACTGCTACCAATCAAGAAGAATTTGGCAGAAACTACAACTGGATCGCAGGCAGCACTTCTTCAATCAGTCATGCAAAGACTGGCTTCAACTGAATGTGGAAGATGTGGATGGCTCTGTATTTGCGGTTGCTTGTTGGATCATATGGAAGGCAAGTAATGCAACAGTTTTTAATGACAATAAAATTGGCAAGACTAGTACATTATAAACCAGATCCGAATGCTTCACGATACAACAACTACAGCTCTTGGATCCATGACAGTTCAGCAGGTTCAGAAGGAAGTGAGATGGGTTCCACCAGCAGCAAGTTCATTCAAACTTAACGTTGATGGTAGCTCTTTTGGAAATCCAGGCAGATCCGGTTTTGGTGGAGTAATTAGAGACAATTATGGGCAATGGATAACTGGGTTCTCGAGCTTTTGTGGTATAAGCACCAATCTGTATGCAGAGCTAGTGGCCATCTATCACGAGCTGCTGTTAGCTTGGACTAAAGAATACACAGCTTTAGTTTATGAATCGGATTCCAGTAATGCAGTTTCTTTGATCCTTAAGGTGCTCCTAAGTTTCATCCTTATGCCCCTCTTGTTGATAAAATTAGAGCTTCCAAAAATCATAACTGGGACTTGAAGTTTCAACACATTTACAGGGAAGGAAATGGGTGTGCTGACTGGTTAGCAAAGAATGGTACCTCTGAAGATCATGTTTATGTTAATTAAGAGCAATGCCCTCCTCAGTTGCATTATGTCATGTTAGCTAATGCTTTAGGTGTTGTGAGGCTAAGACCTTAGTCTTTGTTCCTTTTGTATTCAGAGTGATAAAAAATTTTTTTACATCAAGCCAAATCTTGTTTACAAACAATTTCAAATCATGCAGCTTAGTAACATAAGATGGAAATTGGTATTCATGTAATAAAGATTGGAATAATTTAAAATATTAGATTAAAAAATCAACAAAAAATAAAATTAAAAAATATATTATTTAATAAATATCATTATTAGATAATATGTGAAATAATTAAAATCTTTTTAAAGTTAGAAATAATTAAATTTTAGTATATTTGAAATAAGAGTAATATAAGAATAATAAATTTAAAATTCTTATAATTTCATCTATTTCTCAAATAATAAAATAAAAAGTTTATTCTATTTTATTATAAAATATTTAAACAATAAAATAATAAATTTATTTTATCTCATCTCATTTTATTCTATCATATTTTATTTCATTCCATTCATAGATATTTAAACATAAGGATTTGTTAAAATGAAATGTTGATGCTGCGTGCAGAAGAGAGGAACCAGAGCTGTAGTGGTAATCGTGAGAGACCATAGCACAAAGACTCTTTTGTAGCGGGTTGGCCGATCAGCCATTATTGCGCGCGCTCAGAGAGGCTCTGGTTTTGAGTAGCTGCAGCTGCCAATGGACAAAGAATAATGTGCATGTATGAAGGGGATAATATTCTAATGTGCAAATCATTGAATTGAAGCTTGTAGTTGTAGATCTCACACCAACACCAGAGTGTGCATGGCAGATTGATTGCAAATATTCTTCTACAATGAAATGAAATGAAATGAAGAAAGGTTTTACTCTTACTCAGTTGTAGATTGTAGAGAGAGGAATTGGACGGTAGTTTTTCCTATTCTCACTCCGTGCCTCAGCTTTTGGAAAGAGATGCTATTGCGTGAGGTTATCTAGATTACGCCTACATCTCCCCCCTTAGTGTTTGTTTGTTAGTTAAATTAAGTTTTTGATATCATAGTTTATATTTATTTTTAATTTAATTTATATATATATATATATTAATTTAATTATTATATTTACAAAAGTTTTACAATAATTTTTTTTATTAATTTTATATTATGATATTATTATAATATTATTAGTTAGTTAATAAAGTAAATATTTTGTATTTAATAGAAGTTTCTTTATATATTTATTTTTTCTATAAAATATTAAATAAAAAATTTATTCATTTTAGTAATATTTATTTATTTTTAATAAACATTTTTTTGTTTAATAAGTATTTTTTAAAAAAATTTTAAAAGATATTTAATAAAAATTAAATTAATAATATAAAAATAAAAATTAACTATAATAATTATTTCAAAAAAAATTATAATATAAAATTATAAAATTAAATTAAAAATAAATATAAACTATAAATATTAAAACTTTAATTTAACCTTACTTGTTTTATAATATTTTCATCTGACATGCTTCAATTGTATCCCTCACATTATTTTTTTTATGAAATTGTCCTTCACTTTTAGATTGCATTGCTGTATGGTTGGGCTGTGGCCTTTGTCGGGCCTTTCAAGTTATCTACTTTTGAGCAAATAAAGAAAAATGCAAACAAACATGATCATTTTATGAGAGAACAAATTCATTTTCACTAGGGAGTTTGGGCTTTGGACCGACCTAAATTGAAATAAATTAAAACCATTCAAAGTTAATTAAAATATCTAATACCAAATATAATAAATGAATAAATAAAGAAGTTGGAAAGCAAGCAGGGTGTTACAGTCGTTGTTACTCGTTAGCTAAGGAGGCGCAGGGAAATTTCATTTCAAAGTTCAAAGACTCAAAGTCATCCCTTTTGAGTTTTGCCCTGTCCCCAAGGCAGCATTATTCCTATTTCTTAACCGCCTTCTTCTATTCTCTCTCTCTCTCTCTCTCTCTCTCTGTGTGAGAACTGAGAACTGAGAACTGAGAATCAATCAAGCGGCCCAAGTGAACAAGTGATGGTGAAATCGGGGGAGAATGGTTCTGGTTCTGGTTCTGGTTCGGTTGCTCCTTTTTTGAACAAGTGTTACCAGATGGTGGAGGATCCCTCCACCGACTCCATCATCTCTTGGACCAAAACCAGCGACAGCTTTGTGATATGGGACATGACGCAATTCTCCCTCACCCTCCTCCCCACCTACTTCAAGCACAACAATTTCTCCAGCTTCATCCGCCAACTCAATATCTATGTACGTCTCTCCCTCTCCCTCTCCCTCTCTTCTCTTCCCTTCTGCTTATTTTCCTTTTATTCCCTAATTCTGTTTCTTTCAATTTCTTTGCTGTTTTGTTGCTGTGTTTTTTTGTGGGTTTGTTATGTTCTTGTGAAAAATATGATCTGTTTTTTTTTTTAAATCTGATTGTCCAACTTGTGATCCATAATCCAATTGTCTTTATGAATTGATTGCAATTTCAATATTGTTATCCAATAAATATCACTCCTGTTCCTGTCCCGTGTAGCTGAATTTTTTTTACAAATGGTAAATAATAAGGTCATGTTTGTGATAGATATATCTTATTTGTTTTCACAACTTTTCACTAGTTTCCTGCAGGTTCCCCTTCTCCCGCTGCCCTTTTTGAGAAGCAAGCATAAACCCCCTCTTTGATATTTTTAATTCTACTTTGTTTACCTTTACCCTTTCTGTATTAGATTGAGCCTTACAAGTTAGATGTAGACTAGTTCTTGCTTACTGTTTATGATACCAAGACTGTACACAGTACTAGATACAAAATAATTTGGTATTCATGAGTTATACACATTCAACAACCAGTGAGCTGCTAGTCCATTCATACTCTTCCATATTTCTGATTTCTTTCTCACATATACTTGAATCCTAGAATAGTGTTCATATTGATTTATCATTTGTACTATTCCTTTTTTTTGGATTGCATTATAAATATGAATTAATCAACACCAACTATTGTCTATCCAGAAGAAAAAAAAACAAATCAACTAAGCCTTGAAAGAAAATTTGTTGTTCCATTCACCAACTAGTGACCTCGTTACCTACATGTAAGTCTGTCAAAATACTAAATTAATGGACGGATATAGGTATTCGATTAACTTGATTAAAATATGTGATAAAAACAATTAGGTTTTAGGTTTGGATTATTTTTCCTTTTACTTGTTACTCCTTGTTGGCTGCTAAATTAAAAATATCTTAAATAATACCTGACCTTGTGAGAAGCTACAACGTCTAAAGATTATCATTTTGTTTATATAGGTGTGCATGTTTGATGCCTCTATCTGTTTGTTTGTTTATATTTGTGTCATTTTGTCAACGTTAAGGTGAATCTCTTTTAAAAATCAGTAATCGATAACTGTAAAAATGTATCAGGGATTTAGGAAAATTGATACGGATCGCTGGGAATTTGCTAATGACAACTTTGTCAGGGGTCAAAAGCATTTGTTGAAAAATATACGAAGAAGGAAACATCCATATATTGCAGATCAGCAAAAAGCATTGCCACAGCAAGACAATTGTGATGAACCATCAAAAGAAGCAGCAAACCATGGCCTTTGGAAAGAAGTTGAGAATCTAAAATCAGATAAAAATTCCCTCATGCAGGAGTTGGTCAAACTTAGTCAGCTCCAGGAATCTGCTAAGGATAAGTTGCTGCTCCTGAGTGATCGCCTTCAAGGAATGGAAAAGCATCAGCAGCAGATGTTATCATTCTTAGTTATGGTCGTGCAAAGCCCTGGGTTCATGGTTCAACTGCTTCAGCCTAAGGAAAATAATTGGCGTATGGCTGAACCAGGGAATATGTTGGACCGAGGTAAACAAAATGACAAACCAGTTGCTTCTGATGGAATGATAATAAAGTATAAACCACCTGTAGGTGAAAAACTAAAGCCTGTAGTTCCTCTATCTCCTGGTTTCGATAAGCAACCAGAACCTGAGCTTTCTGCAGATGGGTTAAAAGACTTCTGCATCAGTTCTGAATTCTTGAAAGTGCTTATGGATGAAAAATTGTGTCCATTAGAAAATCATTCTCCATTTCTTCTGCCAGATTTACCTGATGACGGTTCATGGGAACAGCTTTTCCTAGGTAGTCCTTTCCTGGGAAACACTGAAGATTCTAGTCATGATAATCATGAAAGTGAGGGGGCCACTGTCAGGGGAATGGAGATAGAACCTACTATATCTGAAACTCCAGATGAGAAGTCTCAAACTTTTGAATCATTGATTGAAGAAATGGAGAAAACTCAAAAGAGTGGGTTGGAATTATGTTCTGATGGGGTTCATTTGGAGGCGCTGCAGAGTTTGGAATCTCTAACTGAGCAAATGGAACTTCTAACTTCTGAAACTAACAATAAAGAGGGAAGGAAGTAATAATGTCCAACAGATATTTTTCAGCTGGGCTGTCTTCACAGAGTACCTCTCGCTATAATTATGTATTAAGTCACAATATGAGTATTTTCTCTTCCATCTTCGTCTAATGGTTGTCAGATCCTCGTCTAAAATCAGTGTAAGTCTGCTTTCTCTTATTCATCTATGAGAAGCTAAATATATAAGATAATATTCTTTTCTATATTCATTGATAGAAAGCTTGAACATATGTTTGAGACTGTGAAGGTTCTGTTGATTTTCTGCTGTTTGTAAATCCAACTTGTATCTGAAAACTAATCCTTGTTTTCCTTGTTGACAGATTTTGGCATCTTGATATGGTGTACAAGTACCGGGAGCTGTATGGTGGTGCTGTAACCTATATATGATGGATCAAATATTTGTTATTTAGAGAACTGTAAGGGAAAACGGCCTCGAATTAGCTTTATTTTTTGTGCCACATAAAACAGTGCCACATGCCTTCATGTATTATAAAATTTCACATGATTCATAGAAATCATGGTTTTTCAGCATATTATTGCAGAAGTCAGTGCTTCTCTCTCTCTCTCTCTCTCTCTCTCTCCAGTTCCTATGTCTCTGTGTGTGTAGGCGGGAACTTGTACTTCTACTCTTTCTTTGTGTCGGGTCTCTTTCGGGGCCCTGTATAAGACGGACTCCTACAGTTTGGGTCTATCGATGGTCTTCCACATCTAAGCTGTTGGATGGGAAGATAAATTGATGGATGGTTGGGATTAAAGACCTGCAACCTAATTAGAAGGTAAGGAGAAGTAATCCCCTGTTCTAACGCCACCTCTTCACCCCCAATCTCCTTCCTTGAACCAGGGGATGCTCAATGCCACCTCTTCACCCCCCATCTCCTTACTTGAACCAGGGGATGCTCAATGCCACCTCTTCACCTCTTTCCCCAGCTACCTCCAAACCCACAAACATCTAGTGACCCAGACTTAGTTATCGCGATTGGTGCCGCTAAGTCCCTCATTGGAAAGATGACCAGAAAGACAATCATGAGGCTCAACTTGGTTTGGTGAAGTCTAGCATGGGTTTGATGAGTTCGGGTTTGAACAACTCGGTGGAGAAGGGGAACGAGTTTCCAAGGGTGGTGAGGGAGATGCTTTGATTTTAAGTGAAAACGTCAAGTGATGGTTAAAGATAAATTTTTCCATCTACAAGGCACATGCTGTCTTCTTCTTTCATTTTTCCTCTGTTTCTTCTCTTAAAAATAGAGGAAGATGAAGTAACATAACATCCCCATCTTCTTCATCAATGGCAATGCCTGCACTAACAACACACATTTGCTTTTCAACTTTCTGCTTCGAAGTTCTAACTTTGCTCTACTACTTGTAGAAGCATCTGAATTCTTTTGACAATAGCTTTGCCCCTCTCTCTGTCTCTCCCCTTTCTCTACACCAATTTGCCCAACACACGAACTCTCAAACACAACACAGCCTCAAATCTGACACTCCCAATTCAGCATTTAATTGCCTATGTTTCTTTCTCCTTCCACCTCAGTTTCCTCAAAAGCTGACCGTTTCAACTACATTCACCTGCAGCCGTGAGTTACACTGATAGTGTGGTACACCATGGTTCTGTGTAGGAGACCTCTAATCTTAGTTCTCTGGCTGCACTTGTTCCACTTCATATCGGGCCACTGCCATGGCTCAAGAACCACATTTGAGATCGGAAAATGGGGAAGAATTTGGGGATCATTTTGCAGATGCCTAAATGGAGGATTCAGTTATTTAGTTTTTGAACATGCTAACATATTGCATCAATAAACTGGTGAGTGGAATGCGTTTTCAATTTGCGTAAATGTGCTAAGTATGGGCTCGGTTAACTCAGGAACTTGATGACTTAATCCCTGGTTTTCAGTTTCTTCTTGGTTTTGCTTAGCTTTAAAATGTTGCAGTTTTTGAATGCCTCCAGTTTAATTGCTCATCCCCTCCCCTGTTTTATGAGCTTTTGAACCCAATATTCCATTTTAAGCTGGAACAAAAACTGCTTGACAAAATTCCTAAGAGTGTTTGTTTGCTAGTGAAGATTAACTTCAGTGACTAAGATAACTGCTATTCTAAAAATTTAGTTTATATTCAATTTGTGCACTATTAGCTAGTCCCAATGCTTGTTGGCTCTCTGTGATAATTGATGAATATGGTGAGGTGTTGGGAGGCTGAATTTTGTGAATATGTGTTATTTGAGAATGATGAAAGAATTAGAACAACTTAATCATGTTTGTAATTTCTGGTGGCTTGTATAATTTCTGTCTAATGTGTTGATTGATGATAGTGAATCCAGGTAACTGTGTCTATGAACGAGTTTTCATGAAGTTTGCTTTTTAGGCGAAATTACATATTACCCCCCTAAGTTTAAAAAAAAAACAAAATTTGTCACCTGTGGAACCTTGATAAAAAAGCAATTGCAAATTACTTCATTTAAAGGACTTTGTGATAAAAATTGGTTCGCAAAAAGCAATTGCAAATTACTTCATTTAAAAAAAAATAAAACTTGTCACATGTTGAATCCTGAAAAAATAATAATTGTAAATTGCTTCTTTCTATCACATCATCAACTTTTTATTAAAAACAAAACTTGTCACATGTCATATTTTGATAAAAGAATAACTGTAAATTACTTCTTCTACAATATTATCACATTATACTTTTACAGAGAAGCAAAATGCTGTTGATTGCATGTACACCTCATCAATTACTTTAATTGACTTGATAATATATATAAAGAAAATGGTTGGTGAAAAGTAAATTTTGATTATTAAATTTTATATTAATAATTAAAAATAAAATATAAATATATATAATTTTTTTAAGTAATAATATAATTTTTAAATAATTTTTAATTTTAATTATTTATATATAATTATATAATTAAAATTTACTCTTCTTACTTTTTATAATAAAAACTTTTTTCAATGGATATACATCTCCTCTCTCTTTCTCTCTATATATATGAGATCCTACGCCAATGTAACAAAAAAAAACTCAAATCAATAATTAGTTTGAAAAGTATCCTAACTGGATAAATAATATCTAGTAGTACACCAAAATGGTAAAAAACCCAGATTAACGTATTGAAGTGCCTTTTATAAATACTCGCATCGGACTAAAAAGCAGCAGACACCACTAACGCAACCGAACCTGATTGAAACAAAATTATCACTTACGGACTTGGGACAAAACATGATACCAACTCAAGGGTGGGAAAGAATCTTTTTCCTGACATTTTTAAAAGTGTAAGTCGGATGGTAAATTATCAGATTATGAACATTTCAGCTTGAGTTACGACGTTGTAACAAAACTTACAAGTATTTTAACAAATTTATGTAGAATTATTTATCAGAATTTAATAACATTTTAATGTCTTGCCATTTGCCAAACAGATAATTCATACCTCTTCAACCTTTCATATTCTTCTAGCTTAGCTGATGCATACCTAATTCAAAACTAGGTAAAATGGTTGCACCGAGATGAATACTCATTCAAGCTATCAAAAGAGACGACTAAAATGCAATGTGATATTAACCACAAAAGTTCACATCAAAAGTTGGAAAGGGGGTTGTACTTTTTTTTTTTTTACATGAAACTATATGGTAAGAAAGAAAAGATGTAACAAGTAACAACTAATAATAGCAAAAAAGTTGGAAAGGATAGTTCTTAGAAGAGACATTGTTGCCATCAAGTACAAAGCATGAATCTATGGATGGAAAGCCTTTGCCAAACCAAAAGCAGCTGCAGAGGCAATGGCACCAATTAGAGCAGTTTCCAAAGCACTCCTGAAGGGTTTATTGCCTGTGAAGTACCCCTTGGCATAGCCAAAGATCAGCAATGCAACCAAGGTAACCACGACTGAAAACACGACTGCCTCTGCTGCCCTTGGAATAAAAATGTAAGGAACGAGAGGAACAAGCCCACCCAATATGTAAGCAGTGGCAATTGTCATTGCACTATGCAATGCTCTCCTTGGATCTGGCTTCTCTAGTCCCAGCTCAAATCTGCCAAGCCAAGTAAGCAACTTGTTAATTTGTGAAGCAACAACATTTCCAAAGTCGCCTTAAGACGTAGTACGTAATATTCAGGGGTGGAGCCAGAAATTTAACGTGAAAGAGGCTAGACCAAACATATATAACATGAATAAGTTTTTCATGTCTTTTTCCTTTCTTTTTACTTTTTTTTAAATTTATTTCTTTTCTTATATAGGTAAACCTTATTTTATAATAAAAATTATATTATTTGCACAAAAATTTTAAATAACTAAAGATATTATATGTAAATTTAATTCATTTTATGAGGATCATTAACTAAACACATGAAGACAATGACCAAGTTGAGAGAGACCATGGCATACCTATGTTCCCCTCCCTCCGCCCCTGGCAATATTGTTCCATCTTTAGAAGGATACATGTAGAAACAATAAACAAGTTGATGTATATAAATTGGATATATGTTTCAAAATTCAATTGATTGATTATTTTGTACATGATTCTTTTTTTTTTTTTCAATACTCAGATATTGAATGCAATATATTTTTCTATGCCTTTTATTTTTCTATTTTGGTACAAATATTTATTTTTAAGAAAGTTATATTTTAATTAAAAGTTTAATTTTAATATTTTGTTAGTATAAAAAAGTTTTACATTATCATTCATATGTTTTGTTAGATCATTTAATTAGTTAAAATTTATATGAGATGTCAAACTTATTAAAAAAATGTGACAACACATCATTCCATATTATTGGATGACAATATAAGATTTTTTATATTGACAATGCATTAAAATTAAATTTTTCAAATAGACTCGTACTAATATTTTTAATTTCAAATATTATAAACACAATAATTTTGAAAGGATAGTTCCACTTAAATATATAAAGTCAGTCTGGAATAACAAATTTTGAGAATCAATTTTATTTACAAATGAAATTCTTTATTTGCAAAATTATAATTAAGAATTTTTTATTTTAAACCATTATTTCTTATTTTAATTGCGTATATATAGAAATTCACTCAAATACGGTCAAATCTGAGTAGATTTAATTTTTGAATCAAATTAAATTGATTTTCTTTTAATGATTTTAAACACAATGGTTGTGCTATAATATTTTATCAATAAAAAGTCATAACTAATACTCAACCTTGTACGCATTATTATATTCTGCTTGTGGAAAATATTTTTTCCCCAACAAACAATATTAATTTTAAAGAACAATTTTAACCAGCATTATAGCAATTTATCAACTTATCAAAAGTATAGCAATAATAACATGATGATCATACTTGCCTGAATAATCCAAACTAATTGAAGAATAAAATAAAAACTACAAAAAGGTACCCATGTGCACCCCATAATCTATCCCTTTTCCCTTGTTTTTACCGGTTTGCACTCTCCAGTGAACCAGAATATGCCAACTGGTTAGAGTGAATTTGTTTTTCCGTTTCCATCTCTAAAAGTGTGTTTGATGTACTCGAACGATGTGCTGTGCTTATTTGGGTTTTTTTCAGTTAACATTATTTCAATATACTTTTATCTTAAACGTGTGTTTGTCTCACTGGTTAGAACTCTCAAATTGTTTGTAACAGGGCTGCGCATGCCCAAATTTTGGACCATATAACTATGTCACGCATTCAAAAAGTGAAAACCTAACCTACCATGCACCCACAGCCACAAACAAAGAAGTGGCTTTCTAAACCCTTGGATGGTGCCACTCTTCAACTTGTCAACCAATTCCTGTTAGATGGTGCCACTATTTTACTTGTCCACGCCAAATTCACTATATAATAAACCATCACAAACTCATAATTTTACACACTTTCAACAAACAAAAACCATGTTAAATTTTCATGTTTGGAGAATGAATTGAGAATGGGAACTTACTTCATCATGAAATCCAGCCATGCTTGAGGCTTCTTTCTGAGAGCATTCACCACAGGTCCATATTCATGTGCCTCTATCCCATATTGAGCCAGTATTTCTGCTACCTCTGCCGCTTCTGATTTTTTTTTTTTAAACATATATATAAACACACACAAAAAAGGCAGAAAAATGAAAAAAAAGGAGAAAAATATTATAAATTATTTTTAAAAAAGGAAAAATTAATTAAAAAATGTAGGGCAGACCAGTATCTGGTACAGTCACGATTTCTTCTTGCTCCCTTTTCAATTCTCTCGCGTAATGATCAGCATCGCTTTTTGCTGCCAGATACCTGCACAATGCACCATTTGCCCCCGTTTGGTTGCTAAGAAAATCTCAGAAAATTTTCTGAGCAAAAAATGATACACAAAATATACGAAGAAAAACTGAACATTTTGTCAAGAGTTTGTTTAAAAGTACCCGCCGAGGCCCATGGAGATGGCGCCAGCGGCGACTTCGGCGATGCCGGCTGTGAGGACAATGGCGGAGGTGGCATTAGCCCCGGAGAGGCCGGCGGCGAGGGCGAAGGGTACGGTGAGTCCGTCGGAGACACCGATGATGATGTCGCGGACGACGTCGCCGGCAGTGAAGTGGTTCTCCGTGTGGTGGTTCAGAAGGGTCTGTTTCTCAGGTTCCAGGCTTGTTCCGTTTTCGGCACCAGGCATTGTGCAAGCCTCTGCTGAGTGCTGGTGTTTCACTATGTAAATGTGATGTTGCAAATTCAAACAAAGCGTTGCAGTCAAATTTGGTGCTGTAGCATTGTTTTTTCTTGTTCCTATGCATATAAATATACAGGGCTTCTAGCCCTCGTGTTCAGTGGTGTCGCTTCGGTTTTACGTTTTTGGTTGTTAAATAAATTATATTTTTATTCATTCAATATTATATTTGAATATTTAGTAATTGATAAAAAAAAATAAAATAAGATATAATTAAATAAAATAAGATAAAATAAAATAAGATAAAAATATCATTTTATTATTTAAATATTTTAAAATAAAATAAAATTAACTTATCAATTTATTATTCAAAAAATGAATAGAAGTGTAAGAGTTATAAATTTATTTTTTTTAAATTATCCTTATTACAAACATATTAATTTTAAGATATAATGTTAATGTAATAAAATCTTAATTATAATTATAATAAAAAACATGATTACATCTCCTACCTTCAAATTAGGAGAAAAAAATTAATAATTTTTGGTAAGATAGAATGAGATTTATCCCACTTACTTTTATCTCATTCAATCATTTTTTTAACATAATCAAATAATAAAACTTGTCTCTATCTTATCTATTTCATTTTATTTCACTCAATCTCACTAATCCAAACATAGCTTAAAAGTTTAAAGTGGCTTTCCCCCCCTTTTTTTTTTTTTTTTTAACAATTCGAGTATTTAGTATTTATTCTTTTCTTTTAATTACAATTGAAAATATTAGAATTTTTTTTGTATTTTAGTTTTGTATTGATTTTATTACCTTTTCAAATTGTTATTTTCATAATAAATTTCTATTATAGAATCATCATAACAACTTATTATTGTATGATAAGTTGTGAATATTCTTTAAACATTTAAGTAGCAACATTTTAAATTGAAATATTATGTCCACTTTAAGACAAAATAACCGTTTTATTTAATAAATTTATGATTTTTATTCATTCAAATTTACATTGTATAATAATTATATAATCATCATATCATATATCATATATATATAAATATAAATAAATATTATATATAAATAGAAGGAACATATCTCCAAATCATAACATGAGTCATTTTAATAAGCGTATATATGACATATCATTTAATATTTGATTAGGAAGAATCTTTTTTTCAATAAAAATCAAAATTTTATTTCTATTTTACTCATTAATAAATCAATCAAAATCTACAATTAATTTCATATTCGATTTTAAATTGTAGGTAATAAAAAATAATTATTTTTTATATTAATTTCATATTTGATTTGCTTCAATTAATAATTTTTATTCATTATTGTTTTGTAGAATATTTTGATTTGCTAGATTTGATTGATTTATTTTAATTGATTTAATTATATTTTAAATTCATTATTTTGTTAATGTTTAATTTTATTCATTTGCATAAAATTCGGGTAGTCAAATTTGATAATTATTGAAATAAATTTAATATTCGATTATGAAGAAATTTTTTTTAATAAAAATCAAATTCCTTCCTATTTAACTCATTAGTAAATCAATCAAAATTTGTACTTAATTTTACATTCAATTTTAAATTACATGTAGTAAAAAACAATTATTTTTCTATATAAAAACTATCATTTTACTTTTTCGCTACTAATTTGGTTCACATTTTTTTAAATGGTTCATATTTTGACGAAACCTTTGGTTCATCTATTTTTGGATTTTATATTGCAGACCAGAATTCCTCTCTTGCCTAATGCAATCTTCCACGGCAAACCACCACTCCTCCTTTCCTTTACACTCAACAATACACAATAAATTATGATAAATGTTACAAGTTATGTCATTCTTGCATTTCTCACCAACCTTTTTTCTTTTACATCTATACATTGTTAATATACTAATCAAAATATCATCTTTTATACAACTTGATCTAGTTATGTTTAGATCCACGAGCACTCAAAAAAATATTACAAAGTATAAGAGATTAGAAAAAGAATATGTTGTCAATCACACAACTTAATCCAGTCTTTCACACAACTTGTTCTTTAACTTCTTTGATTTTTGCCAGAAAATATTTGATGTAAGAATTTAGAAGATGATAATGATTCACATGAGCACTTCTAAGTAATTGTCCCTTCTTTTTTTGTTTTATTTTTTATATAGTTTAATTATTGATTTACTTGATTTGCTAATTTTAATTTATTGTTGTATGAAGTAATTTTTTATTTGCTTTTTTACTTTACAGTTTATTCATCAATTGAAATCTTCACTAATATAGTAACATTAGGCAATTATTGTACAAATATTTGGGATAATTAACATAAATATTTTATTCTTATTTTAATTGTGTAAATTAACTTGATCCTTTTTATATAAATATATAATGTATATATTTCATTATATATCTTTTAGGTTATTTATTTAGATAGTATTGATTATTATAAATAAAAAATAACTTTTATTTAATTTGATTAAAACAAGTAAAGTGTTTTAGTCATAGTTAATAACATTAAAAAATTTATTAATCAAATTCATCAGACTCACAAAATTTGTATAAATAAGTTTGTAATGTTCAAATATATTAAAAATTATTTTTATTTAAGTCTAAAATATGATAACAAATCTTAATAATAATAATATAATAACAAATCTTAAGAAAATATGAAAATTCTTGAATTGCTCAACAATTTATGTCAATTATTTTTAATTAAATTAATATATTAATTTAGTTACATCCTATTTCACTTTGATAGGATTTAGAAAATGATGATAATTTACGTGAAGAACCTCGAGTAATTATTCCTCCTTTTTGTTTTGATTTTATTTTTGTATAATTTAATTATTGATTTGCTAATTTTAATTTATTGTTGTATGAAATAATTTTTTATTTGCTTCATTGTTTAATCATCAATTGGAATCTTCGCTAATATAGTAACATTAGACAATTATTGTATAAATATTTAGGACAATTAACTCAAATATTTTTTCCTATTTTAGTTGTGTAAATTAATTTGATCATTCTACATAAATATATAATGTATATATTTCATTAAATATATTTTTAGATTATTTATTTTGATAGTATTGAAGATTATTAAAATAAAAATTTTTATTTAATTTGATTAAAATAAGTAAAGTGTTTTAGCCTTAACTAATAATATTAAAAAATTATTAATCAAATTCGTTAGTTCACAAAAATTATATAAATAAGTTTATAATGTCTTAAATATATTAAAAGATATTTTTATTTAAGTCTTAAATATGATAACAAATCTTAATAATAATAATATAATAACAAATCTTAAGGAAATATGAAAATTCTTGAATTGTTCAATAATTTGTATAAATTATTTTTAATTAAATCAATATATAAATTTAGTTACATCTTATTTCACTTTCATGTGTCTCTTATTTAAATAACACACTAATACACTTAAATTTCTCATTCTCTCTCACTCTTTTTTTAACCATTAGTTTTAGAAACTTTACAAACAATGTACTTACTCAGTACTTGATATAAACATTACACAAAGTATTGAAAGTACTTAGAATAACTCAATTACACTAAAAATATAACTTTTTTTACAGGTATCTAACCAAGATGCAAATGAAGTTAATGAAACCCTACTCGACAATGTATAATTTAATTTTTATTCAATCATATATGTATCTAATAATAAAAATTATTATATTAAGAATAAACATGTAATATACAAAAATAATTAGTAAAATAATTGTGCATTAAATTTTTAATATTAAATAATTCTACCTATTTATTTATTTATTTATTTTTGTACATATGTTTATATATTTCATTTAATAAAATTATTTTATTATATTTATCTTTATAACTCAATTATTATTTAACCCCATGCATAGCACATGGACATAAAAAAATGTTGTTGTTCATTATACTTATATAAAAGTAATGTTACAAATTGTCAATGTTAAAGAATATATTTTCATATTTTCTTTATAACTTTTTTTTAAATATGATTTTAATATGCCATTGATATGTGGTTAAAAATAACATAACTTATATTCCAAATTCTATAATTTGTTTTCAAATTTTGTTTATTATATTACATTTGAATATTATTTTCTAAAATTATTAAATATTTTTATTATTTGTTAAATTTTTAAATCATGTCCAATGCACCATACATATATAAATAAAATTGTTACAAATTATTTCATAGAGATATTTTTAAATTTAAATTTAATATAAAAAATACGATAAAAATAGTAAAATGAATAAAATAGTAAGACACACATACATATATATATAAAATACAATTAATATAGATAATTTAATAATTTTTCAAGAACAGGAACCTCGCAAGGCAGGAATATGATTCTCATCCCTGTCATCACACATATATCGGAAGATTTTTATCCCATTCCCATTCTCGAGGAAAATATATTGAATTTGGGTTCTTAAATAAGACAGTTCCCACGATGATTTCCAAATCACTTGACTTACATAAAATAAATTAGTATATTTATAATTTTTAGTTAAGTTAATTTATTAAAAAATATTATAAAATTATTGGATGAAATTGTTCATTTAGAAGACAAAGTTTTTTTTATATTATAAATTATAAATACTTTTTCAAACTTATAAGTTGTTTTATAACAATTTATATTTAAATTCTTTAGTATTTATATTGAAGTGAAATTTTTTCATGAAAATATAATTAAAATTATATTTTATATATTTTTAAACTAAATTTATAAATTTTATTTTTCTTGATAAATTATTATATATATTTTATTTAAAAATATTTTTTATATAATTATATTTATTTTTATCATTTAATTCTTAATTTATCTTGTGGATTATACGGGTGCCAAATCTAATAATAATAATAACTAGGTGACCGTATGTTGTATCTCGCAATAGAGTAAATTTCCATGTTGTATTTGTAAAACTAAATATCAGGCTATTTACTTGGAATAATATTTTAATGAAAAAAATTATTATAGTCACCTAATTTTTTTTTCCAAATTTTATCTATTTTGATTTTTTAAAATATTACTCCCTCCGTCTCAAATTATATGTCATTTTTGATTTTTACATAGATTAAAAAAATATTTATTGTCCTTTATTTAAAATAAATAAATATTTTTTTACTAAATTATCCTTATCTAATGCTTGTCATTGTGTTTGGTGAAAAAAAGCTTCTACCTTAGATATGTTATTTGACGATAGAGATTTTGAACGAACCGCTGTTAAGCAAACCAAGCAACCAACAACCCCAGGAATGTATGTAGAAAATAGGGCTTAGGAAGAATAGGAGCTTTCTGAGACTCCTCACATAAAGCAAACCAACTCCAGGGATTAGTTGAATGAAAGCGCCAGCTCATGGATGAGCGATCAGAGTGACTAATCGGCACGGAGCGAAATGCCACTCAATTGAAAAGCATAGTAGCTCGACCACCCATCGGATGATAAATTTGAAAAAAAAACAATTTATACTTTTTCGATAACTTACAGATAAATTAAAACAAATCAAAATTTTAAAAGTGACAAATAATTTGAGATGGAAGAAATATTATATTTTTTTCATTATAAATATGTCGAGTTTACTTTTTTTTTTTTAAAAAAACCTCAACGTGCTATATAGGACGAAGTAACAAATTCAATAATGTTTAATAGCACGAAAAACAATTCCTGAATCTCGTACAAAGTATTTTGATTGGACAGTTAATTTCCATAATATGCCTCTGACCTTTTTGGCCTTTCTAATTCCCGTTGTTCTTTCATTTAATTAGTGTCACATTGATTCATACAGCATTTTGTGAAGAAAGTTTTTGTACAAAATAGCAATGCTCTAACAAATCACCATCTTACATATAATTTTACTCATCTTCTTTATATCTTTTATGAAAAGGAAGAATAATTATCTCCTTATCTCATTGCACATCCCCTCTTTATCCCTCTTGACTCATGATGAGCCAAAGGAGGAGGTAAACAGGTAAAATGAAGGGCCGTTAAGCAGCTAATGATTGAAACTTGAAAGGTAACTTATTAGTCATTTTAATTAGAAAATTCAATATTTGGTGCTTTCAATTTTTATAAACTATCCAAATTCCTATCTTTGTTAAAACAACGTTGTCTTTTGATGTCAAATTTTATCCGAATTTATTATTTGTATAATTAAAATACTTTAATTTTTTTTAAGTAACTCATAAACTCATTTTGTATCTCACAAAAATGTTATAGTTATATAAAGTTTGATTTGACACATTTCTCATATAAATATATGATGTAAATACGATATATGTATTTTAAATGTACAAAAAATATTTTTCAATTTTACCATGGTCATGCGTAGGTGGAGATGTTCTTGTAATACATACATGGAATAAACAATTCGGTGAGTGCCCACAGATTAGAGCCCATGGAGTAGTTCTTGGTCGATGGTTAAGTCTGTATTTTGATCTCTTAAAACAATGAATAAAATGAATGAATAAAAGAGTAAATAAGACAGAGTATTATAAATGAGACATATTATATGGGCAAATTAAGCAGGCTCACAATGAACTATTGGGCTGGATTCTTTAACAATTTAACGTTCACTAGTTCCTTTCAGCTTGAGTCTAAAATGCTCAATTAATATGAATAGTACGGGACTTTTAAGGTGAGTCAAATTTAAGTTAAATCAAACTGTGACTTGAATTAGTTCAGCTCAACTTATTGACTGTAGTATAAAGGGAAATATTTTATATATATATCAGAATATATATATTGTATTTATATTATATATTAACATAAAAGAGATGTTAAATTATTTTATATACGTATATTAACATTTCTGTACATATATAAAATGATTTTGTAAATGAATTAATAAAATTTAACGTATTTTAATTAAATGAATAATAAAATTTTTAGTATAAAATTGGATAATATCTTTAGAGACAATGTTCTAAAAACAATTTTTTAGATCATAAACCGTTGAAGTATGTTTTTATATATCAAGCTTTATGTTAACCTAGTCTAAAATTAATTGTAATTATAATTATTTTATCCTATGATTTTACAGTTAACTCTTAAATCATTTGCAAAGGTTTAGACTTAGTATGTCTAGGAAATCCTATACATTTTAGTTAAAAGTGACTCGTACAAGTCAACACAACATGTGTCCACAAACACACGCACATTTGGGAAGAGAGAGATTGGCCACTTTGAGCTTTGCTCAAATGATTCCAAAGGGATAACAAGAAGATTTGATTCTATGTCCTTGCTATCAACTACAAAGAATTTTATGAACTGAACTAGCTAATACCTCCCATTAGATGTAATAAAAGTAAATTATCAAATCTGTTTCAAATACTTTGAAAAATTAGGCTATGTTTAGTGTACATGATAATATAGTATAAGATATAATCTTATCTTTTATTTGATAATAAAAGAAATTAGTTTTAATATTTTTTTAAGAAAAATATCTTTTAGCGTAAAAGTTAAAATAATTAAAAAATAACTAGCTAATAGGTGGCTCCCATCTATGGTGGTGGGGGTGGCGGCGGTGCAAAGGATTTGATTTAGATGCAATAAAAGTAAATTATCAAATCTGTTTCAAATACTTTGAAGAGTTACTTGATGATAAAAATGAAATTGATGATAAGATTGGAATAGAAATCAATAGGATAAAATGACTTGATCTGATTTCATTATCTTCGCTCATTTGAATGGGATATTAAATAAGACTTGATACTTATCTTATCATATTTCTTAATACATACGTGTACATCATTGTATTAATGATAAAAATGACATACGTGACATCAATTGAAGAATGACGCAATATTTTATTTAAAAAAAATACTTGTAGGTAGCGCATAGCACTCATATAATGCTGAAGTTGATAGCGCATAGCATTCTTAGTCATTGTGCAAGCTTAGTCATTGATAGCGCATAGCATTCTTAGCTATGAAACACAGATATGGACACAGACACGAGACAGGATAAGGACATAAATATAGAGATACTCTAAATTCAAAAATTGTAAGACCTTAAACATATATATATATATATATAATTACAAAATTTAAATAAAAAAATTCATAATTCAATAATATGTGAACACCCAATTTTGACCGGGCTAAAAAAAAAAATAAAATAAAATAAAAAAGACAAAAACAAAAAAAAAAAAAAAAAAGAAATAAAAAAAGAAAAGAAAAAATAAAATAAAAAAAAGACAAATGCGCATAGGAGGATTTTAGGGAGATTTGTTGGGAGAAGATGAAAATTTGAAGGAAGGCTTGCCAAACTCTCGGATGAGCAATCATCACACCCACTACCATCCTCTCACCTCCAAAACGTGAAGGATCCCTCCATAAATGCCTCTGCCATCATTTTCTTCCGGACGATCCTTGATAACCCAATTCCTTCAAAATCCTTCTCCAACCAAATAAACCCAGCAACCACCATCCCTTCATAAAAACCTCCACGTGAAGCTCCATCAAAAAGGCAGCACCCTTATCCTTCAAACCCCTCATTCTCACCTCCCAACCGTAACCATCTCCTCTCGCCACCATCCTTCTCCAACCAAATAAACCCAGCCACCACCCTCCCATCCAACACCACCAGTCAACTCGGTGAGCCATATCATCTTCCCACCATAGCCTCCAAAACTACCTTAATTCTCATCATTTTCATCATCAACCAAACTCCATCCCCAAACCATGAACCCCACCAAACCGTAAGCCACCACGTGAAGCCGACAAACGTTCACCACCTCATTTTGACAACCCCACAAAGCCGACCCTTCTTCATACCGCATATTTTAATCCATCCTTTTCAATCGACCGTCGGACCGCCTCATCGGCCTTCCAACCGACCGTCCCGGATCCTCTAAACTTCACCCCATTCTCATCATCTTCGCCACCATAAGACCACATCCCAACCGACCGTCGGACCATAATCCTTTAAACCAAATCCATCCCCTCACTCGACCGTCGAATCCATCCTTTCACTCGACCGTCGAACCACCCCGCTTACTAGCCCACCTTCACTTCCAACTCGACTCGTCGAATCACACCATTGTGACCCTCGACCAACTTCACAAAGCCCACCTTCACCTCCAACTCGACCGTCGAACCATACCATTGCGACCCTCACTCGACCAACTTCACAAAGCCCACCTTCACCTCTAACTCGACCAGTCGAAACCATCCCACAAAACCGACCACCTTCAAATCTCCAAACCACATTTCAAACACCATCACATACATCGACCGTAAAGAGCCACATCCTTCCCTCTCCGACCGTCGAACTCAATCAACTAAATTCCATCACATTCCGGACCCCAAAAGCAAGACCATCTACATTCTCCAATTCCGACCGTCGAACCGTGAGCTCCACTCTCTCACCGACAAATCCAAACCTTCACATCATCAACTAAACTCCATCACATTCGACCGTCGGATCCCAAAAGCAAAACCACCTACATTCTCCAACCGTCGAACCAGTAAGCTCCACTCCCCTCATCGACCTTCAACCTTCCAAACCCAAATAAATCCATTTTTCCACCGACCGTCGAACCTCGAGGCCGGCTCTCGGCCGTCGGACCACAGATCCGGTTCTCGACCGTCGGAGGCAATTCCCGACCGTCGAACATCGAAAATCGCCCACGACCGTCGAGCCTCGGATCCATACCCCCAAAGGCATCAAATGTAGGACCTCAGGATCCAGATCCTTCCAGCACCGACCGTCGAACCTCAGACTAGATCCCTCCACAAACGTCCCCTGGTGCGTCTTTGTTATTGTTGTCAAAGTCTTCAACTTTTATCTCTTTAAATTGAATTGTGATTGTCTTTTGGGTGTGTGAGGTTGAATCACGTGGACTGCTGTCTATAATGATGCATTTTGGTAAGAAGGGAGAAGGGTAAAGAAGTTAAAAATGATAAACAAAGAAATAATTAAAAAGTTTTCAAAAAAAAGGGAATAAAAATGGGTTACCTGAAAGATTGCTAACCCTTATATTTTGTAAACATCGAGTTGCGATGACTTGATGATTTACATTTTTTTTAGTTAAATCGCTAATTGATAATCTTAAATAAAAATTTCGAACAAACTCGATAATCAATGGGTGACGTCTATGGCCAGCTTCACCTATTTAATCCTTAATTTGGATAATTGAGCCGCGACGGTTTGTTAATTCAAATTTTTGAAATCATTTTAATTAAAATCAACCAACCTACAAATATTTTTTTAAAGAACTACGTAACTTTGAGTTCCCCATTACACCAGGGGATACGTAGGAGCGAATTTCGATTCTGTCTTTAAATTTTCACAATTTTGTGGTTTCGCTTTTTAGTTACAATGTTTGCAAAAAAAGGGGTAAAATAAATATTTTCAAGGATTGTTAATAATTTACACGATTAATCTAAGGTATCTTGGGGCAGTGCGTTAAGGGGTGCGTGGGATTAAGTTTCCACCCTTCCCTAAGCATAACCGACTCCCGAATCCAATCTGGTTCTAAAGACCATTTTCAAAGAAAGGTTTTTCAATTTTTTCCAAATTCAAATAAAATTGGTGGCGACTCCATTTTTCCATTGTCATATTTTAAAATCATTCGAGTTGCTATTTCCCCGCCGCGATTCCGGTCGCGACAAATATCATTTCTATAAACTTGAAAATTTATAATATCTTAATATATATCATATGTACCAATATTTACTACCTAATAAGCTCCTCCTAAAAAATATAGAGCATGATTTCTATTGATATATTCTAAAAAATTTCTTAAACCAACTTCTCATAATAAAACTAACCATGAATGAGTATATGTGTATAAAAAAATTAACTAAAAGGAATATTAGTATGAAGCAAGATTCAGTGACGACGAAGTGGATGATTTGGTACGAGTAAAGGTAGAATGAGCAAATGAAAATAGTGGTGTGTGAAAAGATAAAACTTAAAAGTCTAATAGTGAAGTATGAAAATATAAAACTTAAAATACTGATGTGTGAAAATAGTGACTTGGGATATTAGTTATGTGATTGGACTTGAGTGGGTTACGGGCTTACTAATTGAACGTTAATCATGGAAACTATTTAAGAAAAATATTAATAGATCTTGTCCAAGTCGTGTTCTAGACGTGTCTGAGACGTATCTAAGCATGTTCGAGACGTGTCCAAGCGTGTCCGAGATGTGTTTAAATTAAAAATAATAATATTTTTAATCGGACACATTCTGACACGCAAGACATATATGTCGTACGAGTGTCTCTGACACGGACACGTGTCCGACACGCGGACACGCCTCCGTGCTTCATAGATTCTTAGTCATTGTGCAAGCTTGGTTCAAGTTTACTCCTCAAGTTTCCTCAACAAGCTCAACTGTTTATGGTTAAGTGGTTGTGTTGGGCTTAGGAATTTAAATCTTCCAAGTAATATACTTTCAAAATCTTCTGGATTAATAGTTCTCTATGATTGTTGCAAACTCTTCCGAGCAGCATTTTCAAATTGAAGTTGACAAAACTTGATTTGCATGGTTGCTCAACGCTGAGGACTCCCAGAGATCTTGGAGCCTGCAGAAAGTTTTGATCACATTCGCTTGACAAAAAACTGCAATTAAAGAATTACCTATAGTTGTAGGTAGCGCATAGCACTCATTTAACCTATAGAACTTGAGCAATCTCAGATTATGCATCATTTTGAAAGTTTCAGCATGTAGTTGAACTTCTTTGATTTGGCACATGTCAAGGAATATACATTAGACAGCATCCGTCCCCTAAAAATAAACAGGAAATTTAATAAACAGAACAAAAAATGTAGTTGCAGGAAATTTAATAACTGCTAAGGTCTTTGCAATCTGTGATAAAGTAAATCCTGGTGACCGTATGTCTTATAAAATGAGGTTTCAGGGAGTGAAGAAAGCAAAATGAGATCTGAATATAAAAGGAATTGTTAATCTCCACCCCTTCCTGCGTGTGGAGGTTAGTAATCTTTATATGGAAGTTAGTAATTTTTATATGAAAGTTAACAACTTTATATTTTGTTTTGGATCAAAAGTTTTATAATTTTCTTTTAAAAACAATATAAACTTATTTACATTTTAATCATTTACACTCTATTCATTTAATAATGAAAGAGAAAGTAGAGTTTGATTTTAATGAAAAATGAAATAATTGTCATTGTTTTAATGTAAAGAGAGAATATGACTTTATTATTAATTAACTCATTATTATTTAATTTTTAATTATTAGATTTATATTAAAATCAAGTAATAATGTTTATAATATATATTTTATTTAATAAATAAAAAATAGATTAAAAATAAAAAATAAAAAAATTAATTAAAAATATATATATGCAGAAGATTGCTAATATAAGTTAGTTGTATTTTATATTTTTATTACAATATAAAATACATGAATTGTATGTAAATAAGTGAACTTTATAAATCACGTATCAATTGAAAATATTATAATTTATATTTTATATATTTTGATGTAACCTATACATATCATATATTATCCAATAACATATAAATTTATATTTTATATATTTTGGAAGGAACGTATATATATCATGTATCACTTGAATATATAAAATAATTTTATTCAATAATTTTAATTGTTGTAAGTTATGTATCAATATCGTTTACCAATCCGTTAATCAATATGGTGTACGTTTTCTATCAATTTGTTAATTAAAGTTTATTTTTATTACTTTATATTGTGTATTTTTAATCTATTTTATTTTTTGTTTATTGAATAAAACTATATATTATAAATATTATTACATGATTTAATATAAATTTAATAATTAAAAATAAAATAATAATGAGTTCGTTAATAATAAAGTTATATTCTCTTTCTGCATTAAAACAAATACAAGTATTTTTTTTTCATTAAAATCAGACTCTACTCTTGTCTTTATTCATTAAATGAGTATAGTGTAAATGAATAATATGGCAATAAGTTTATATTATTCTTACAAGACACTTATGGGTCTTTTGATCCAAAATAAAATTTGGAGGTTGCTAACCTCTACATCTGCCTCTACATTTTGTTTTGGATTAAAAACTCACTATCATCTTCATCTATCTTGAAACATCTGTAAAATCATAGTTGTGTCATTTTACTATAAACCAATCATTTATCTAATTTAAAGAAGAAAACGAATATTGAATGCTAACATTAATAAGGAGAGAAAATAAAAAAATATAACTTTAATGAAAAATAATTTTTTATATTAACTTTAATTATTAATTTAAAAAAATATTAATAAAAAAATAAAAAATATAAACATTACTAATGAATTTACGTCAAAACTGCGAAACTGAATATTTCAGTGGATTAACGTTATAAAACTTCAAATTAGTGGAATAACTTTATGTTTCTTAATTTTTTTATATCGATGTCTTTGGTTTTCTTAGACGCATAAAACAACATTTAATTCAAATATAACTAAAAGGTAAGTATTATTATTAGATATACGAACAGTAGAAAAAAAAGTAATTATGCAAGTACCTTTCACATAAAATCGTAATAGACATAAATTTCTTTAATATTAATGAAATAATGTAATATTTCTTAAAATTTATATATATATTTAATATTATGTTTTAAATTAATAATTAGATTTTAAAATAAAAACTTCTCTCATCATTATAGTTACAGTATTTCCTTATTCTCTATTTTTAATATTAGTATTTGATATTCTCTCTCTCCATATTAAATTAGATGATTGTCTTTGGAATAAAATAATACACTAATACTCACATAAATTTAAAAAAATTTAAAAAAAAGAAAAATAAAATAAAAAATGAAAAAAACAATAATGCTATAATTTTTCAAAATTTGTCTAAACACAACTTAATTTAAAAATAATGTCTAAAATACTTTTAATTTATATAATTTTATAATATTTTAATTTATATAATTAAGTTTTTTAATAATTTTATATAAAATATTTATATAAAATTTTTGTAAATCTGCGATCGTTGGATCTTAAACGGATAATGGTTATTTATATCCGTAGGGGGTAATTTGATATTATCCACATGTATTACTTTTTTAAGTGAAAATTGCCATCCCTACTCTTATCATTATAGTTATAGTATTTCCTTATTCTCCCTTTTAATATTAGTATTTGATATTCTCTCTATTAAATTGGATGATTATTTTTGGAATAAAATAATACACTAACCCACAACTTTTAAGTTATTTAAAGAAAAAGAATAATGTATTTTTAGTCTAAAACAAAATGTGATCATTGCTAAAATTCAATATATATATATAATGTATCCGATGAGAAATATTTATTGTAAGAGGTGAAATGAGTAAATCTTAACCATTGAATCTTATATGAATGATCAAGATTTGAATATAAATACATATAACTTTTTAAAGTGATCACATGATTTTAAGTAACTTTTAATCTTGATCATCTTATAATATTGTCAAAATTTTCTTCTCACTCTCTACACCTCATCTCATCATAATTTCACCTTTCATATATATATATATAAGGTTCCCTATCAATGAGAACTTTTTTCTCTTACATCTATTTTTAGAGAAACCCACTTTCATCTAATGGTTTGAAATTATTTCATTAAAGGTAACCATTCATAAAGTGAAACTAATGTCCTGAATGTAAGAAAAAAAGCTTACACCGATATAAGTTGATCCTCCCTATAATATATATATATATATATATATTTTAAATGACGGACACCATAAATCTTTTTTTCTCTTACACTCATTTCAACAGTTAGTTCAACTTTCATCTAATAATTGAAATTATTTCATTAAAGATAACTATTAGAAAAAAGTAAAACTAACAATTAAAAATAAGTATAAAAGAAAAAAGAGTTATACCGATATAAATTGATCCTCCCTCCATAAATATATTCAAAATAGATATAAGGCCCCTATCAATGAGAACTCTAATGGCAGCAGGAGAAACCACAGTTATCTAGTGCTTGTTTTACAGTATTCATATCATGTCCTCTGTAGAAGCAAGTTATGTCAAGAAATATATCCTTTTGTTCATCATCAAGTCCATCATAACTTAATTTCAACATCGGGAAGCTTTTCAAGCTTTTGTAATACATTTTCCCACTTTTCCTTTATTTTCTCATAAAGCTTGAGCCCAAAACTTTGAGAGCTAATGGAATCCTTTTAGCATAATTCAAGAGCTTTTCTGACAAGCTCATATAATTTTCCACTGGATAGTTTTGTTTAAAGGCATTTAAACTGAAGAGTTGTAGAGAATCTTGAAGATTCATCTCCTTAACCTCATACAAATCATCTACTTCAGCATTCTTTAGCACTTGCATGTATCTACTAGTCACAATGATTCTACTTCCCAGGCCGAAGCTACCACGCCCTCCAATTAAATATTTAATTTCACCTGAATTGTCGACATTATCAAGAATAAGGAGAACCTTCTTCTGTTTAAGCCTTTCATAACTTATAGAAGACGTGTTTTTTTTCCTCTGGAAGCTCTAATAAATATTTGCTTTGTATATGGTGTATTCCATATCTTTCTATTTCTTCTTGAACATTTACAACAAAGATGCTGGAACTGAATTGGGTTGCCATGCCAGTTTATGATATATTATTGCACGAGCAATTGTTGTCTTACATATTCCCCCAATGCCCCAAATTCCTATAATCCGAACGACTGCTGACCCAACATGTAACAAGGACTGGATTTGTTCAATATGCTTGTAAATTCCAACTAGTCCTTGATAATCAATTGAGGGAGAACGATTCAATTTTCTCAAAATATCTTGAACAATTTCTCGAACAAGTAGATATTCAAGTATGACATATAATAAATGAAACTCATGCATTAATTGGTCTTCAACCTACTAAACTAACCTATTGGCAAACAAGGAGTCAATAAAAAACTGAGACTGCGTTTAATGCACTAATAAAATAAGATAAAATAATATAAAAAAATAAGATAAGATCTGATAGTATAAACAAACTCATAAAATTGTAAACTATCAAATATAGTGCACATAGTATAAATATCTTGATAGTATATGTAACTATCTACTTTGACTATATTACCATTTACCTTCCTCACAATTGTAAAACCCAAATCGTGACCCATTTCCTCTCCTCAAACCTGAGCCCTCCACGGAACTACCGTCGTTGGCCATAGCTCCCCTCAACCACTAATCTACAAGCCACCACCGTTGGCCACACGGTGAGCCACCACAACCACCACAACGACCCATTTCCTCCCCTACCAGATCCCTCAACCACCACCAGATCCGTGAGCCACCATAGCGACCTATTTCCTCCCCTCAACCACCAGATCCGCGAGCCACCACCGTTGGCCATAGCTCCAGCAAGTCCCGCCACCATTTGTCGTCTAGCCAACCATCGGAGTCATCGTCAAGTTTCCTTCCCAGAACCACTTCACCTCACCACTGTTTCTGCATACCAAAGTTCACAGCCCCCTTTTTTCCTTATTTTGTTCCTCAATTTCAGAGGCAAAGGCTTTTGCTTTTTTTTTTTTAAAGAAAAGAACGAAGAAGGAGTTTATCTCTTTGTTGGTGCATTGTAGATCTAGTTGGAGGTCTCCACCAGAGCTGTCGCAACACATTTTTTAGGTCATCAATGATTGGTGGTCTGGGTTCTTGGCAAAGAAGGACAGACTTGGACTAAGAGGAATGAAATTGAAGGGATAGGGTGAGAAGAGATATCTTATCAGATCTAATCAGAGAATGAGAGAGATGATAAAATAATTAGGTTAAAATAAGATAAATTTTTTTGACCTGATTTAACTATATTATTAGGTTAAACTACCAAACACTTGATAAAACTTGATAATATTTATTAATATTATCATATCTTCTTTATCTGTCTACCAAATGTAGCCTGAAGTTCATTGGGTAGCTAGAGCCTTCACGTCATAATCATATTAAAATTTAAAATCATTTTTTCTTTTTTAGTATTTTAAAATCATGTAACAGGTTTTTTTTTTGGTAATATACATGTAGGTTGTAATAGTTCTAGTACGTACCACAGTAATATCGAGAAAGGGTACCAAGTAAAAAAACAAAAAATGAGAAAGAGTAGTTACGTAATACTCTAATAATAATAAAACCTAGAGGCATGTACTACTTTTGGGTGTGTCTACAATTAATTTTTTTCATTTTCTTAAAGTATTCTTTATAAAATAGATAGTTAGATCTAACGTATTTATTAATTAATAAAGGGTATTTTTTAAAAAAATTTAATTACACAGGAATAGTAATATAGACAAATATCAAATTGGAACACCCACTACTTCTATTCAAACTTTAACATGTGAAGTTTTTTAAACCTATGACTATATTGGAGAGAATTACAAAAAAAAAAAAAAGGAAATCAGCATTTGAATCTTTTTAATTTTTTGACAAGGGAGTAAGGATTGTATCTAGGGTACTAAATTAAGATAAATGTGCTTAATTAATTACATAAACTTTAGAAAGTGCAAGATGGCTAATAAATTAAGAGTGAAAAATACATTTGATCCTAAAACGAATTGCATCTATATTACACAATGTAAGTTATAAATGTTAGTTAGTTAGATATAACAAAGGTTAGTTAGTTAGTTATAACTGTCAATATAACAATTATATCAGTTATTTTTCTGTTGATGTAAGTAAGTGGTATATATACCACATTCAAATTAAATGATAAGGCACGTATTCATTTTCTCTCCAATCTCTAATTGTAATATAGTATTAGTTGATTCTTGATTCCACTTTTAGCTTCCTTCGTTTTTCTCTCTTCGTTTCCAATCTTGATTGTTCTTCAGCTCAACTCAGTTTTCGTGGCAACTCAACTCAGTATCAGTGATGATTTTGCCAACCCTTAGGTCCTTCATCCTTCTAATAACCCAGGGTTGATGCTCGTTTCTCAATTATTGACGAGCAACAACTATAATTCATGGAGTCGATCAATCAAGATAGCTTTGAGCGCAAAGAACAAGTTTGGTTTTGTGGATGGATCTATTCCAAAACTAGATGACACTGATCCTATGCTTCTTAATTCTTGGGAACAAAACAACAATATTATTAGTTCTTGGCTGTTGAATTCAATCTCCAAGGAGATCTCTGCAAGTGTGATCTACTCGGATTCAGCTCTAGAAATTTGGAATGATCTTAAGGATTGATTTCAGCAATGCAATGGACCACACTTGTTTCAACTGAGGAAGGATTTGTTGAGTTTTTCCCAAGGTTCTCTTTCTGTCACACAATACTTCACCAAACTCAAGGTCATTTGGGAAGAATTGAGTGACAATAGGCCTTTAATTCAAAGTACATATGGTGGAGCCAAACTATTTCAAGATCACCTTCGATCTAAATATGTCATGTGTTTTTTAATGGCTTTGAATGACTCATTCTCTCAAACTCATAGTCATATTTTGATGATGGATCTGCTCCCTCCTATTAACAAGGTCTTCTCTTTGATTCTACAAGAGGAGAAACAACGTGAGCTTGGAGTCCTTCAATCTCAAATTTTAGGTTCACAAGCAACTTTTGCTGTAAAATCAATTGGTTCTAAACAAAATTCAGATTCTATGTTGAAATTTGGGCATAAAGATAGGCCTCTGTGTACTCATTGTGGCATTTATGACCATGTTAAAGAAAAATGTTTCAAGCTTCATGGATTTCCTCTTGGTTACAAGAAGGGTTTCAATAATAAGGGTGCTGCCATTGTGAATCAAGTTACTGATTCAGTTTCACTTCAGACGGTAACAGTACAATACAATTCATACCAAAGCAATACCAACAGCTCTTATCTGTCATCACATCTCAGATATCTCAGGCTTCCAAGCCAAATGTGGAGCATCAAAATCCTTCCCTTTCTTCTCCCATAGGTATCATTTTATCTACAAGTCTTTCTCAAATTCCTGTGAATTCTGGTATGTGGTTTTTAGATTCTGGAGCCAAAATTCACATTACACACTCTTTGCAAAATTTCGTTCAATTTTCTGCTTTAGATAATGCATATGTCACCCTTCCAAATAGTGATAGAGTTCAAGTTCATTCCATAGGTTTTGTGCAATTGACTCCAAACTTAGTTTTATCTAATGTTCTATACATTCCACAGTTTCATGTGAATCTAATTTCTCTTAGTTCCTTATTAAAGTGATTTACATATACTGTTTCATTTACAAACACTTCTTTCTTTATACAAGATCTTAGCAGTTTGAAGGTGATTGACAGTGGTAACTTGATTGGAGGGCTTTCTGTCTTTGAACAAGTTTCCTCCTCATCACTCAAGACTACATCGAATTCTAATTCAAGTTCTAGTTGTTTTTGGAAAAATTTTGTATACAATAGTCAAGATTATGTTGTACCTAAAACTTGTCATACTTGTACTTCTTTAAATCCTGTAAACAGTGTTCATTTAGTTTCCTTTGATACATGGCATGCAAGACTAGGTCATTTGTTGCACAAAGTTCTACAAAAACTAAATGATAAACTTTCATTTTCTTTACTTAAATTTTGACATAATTCTTTGTGTTCTATCTGTCCTTTAGCTAAATTTCGTACATTATCATTTATTTCAAATAATCATCTTTCTAGTTTTTCTTTTGACTTAGTACACTGTGATATATAAGGTCCATACCACATTCCAACATATGATGGTAAAAGATATGTTTTAACTCTGGTAGATGACTCCACCAGATTTGTATGGACTTATCTCATGAAAGCAAAATCAGAAGCTAGTGTTTTACTACAACAATTTTTTGCAATGATAGAGACATAATTTAGCACAGTCATCAAACAATTAAGATCTAATAATGCTAAGGAGCTAGCATTAATTGATTTCTTGAAAAACAAGTGGGTCATTCATCAACATTCATATGTGCAAAAGCCATATTAGAATTCTGTAGTAGAGAAGAAACATCAACATTTGCTAAATATAGCACGTGCTCTCTATTTTCAGTCCAAGGTTCTTATTTTTTTTGGGAGAGTGCTTGCAAGTTGCTACTTTTTTAATAAACAGAACTCCTACACCTTTGTTATAATTTCAGACTCCTTTTCAATAGTTGTATAATAAATAGCCTGATTATCAAGCATTAAGAGTTTTTGGTTGTTTGTGTTTTGCTGCCACTTTGTCATCCAATAGGACAAAATTCAGTCCTAAAGTTGTTCCATGTGTCTTCATGGGTTACCCTATTGGATACAAAGGTTACAGATTATATAATCTGGAGACAAGACAATTTTTCATCACAAGAGATGTACAATTCCATGAATCCATCTTCCCTTTTCAGTCCTTAACCAATACTGATTTCAGCAGTGATCTTTTCATTGACTTAGTCTTACCACTTTCTCAAACAGATATCCTTTCTATTTTTTTAAATTCTTAACCTAATATCATACCCCAACCTGTCATTCCAGCAACTAATCAACCTGTTATTCTAGCAACTAATCCAGATCCACAACCTATCTTAGTAGCACCAAGAAGGTCAATAAGGCCTTCCAGGTTGCCATTCCACCTACAACAATATAAATGTAAGCTCATTTCCTCATTACATCCAATTACACCTTATCTAACCTATGGCAACCTTAGCCAAAATTACAGACAATATGTCATGAATGTGGATTCCATTTTTGAACTAGTTTTTTTTATCATCAGGCCATTAAATATCCTGAGTGGCAAAGGGCCATGACTCTTGAGTTGCAAGCTATGGAAGATAATCACACTTAGGATGTTGTCCCACTGCCAGTAGGAAAACACACCATTGGTTGTTGCTGGATCTATAAGGTCAAGTACAACTCAGATGATATAGTAGAGAGACATAAGGCTAAATTAGTAGCCAATGGTTACACACAACAAGCTGGAGTTGACTTCTTAGACACTTTTTCTCCTGTTTCAAAACTCACAACAGTTCGAGTATTGTTGTCCATTACTTCTATTAAAGGTTGGAAGTTTTTACAATCGGACATCAATAATGCATTTCTCAATTGAGAACTTTTTGAAGAAGTATACATGGACTTGCTGTAACATCCTAATACAGATATTTAGATATATCCTAGATATACAGAGATATATAAAGATAAACAGTACTAGAGACATCACTTCTACATACTACATACTAACATATATCCATAATCACAACTGAGTAATTATAAAAAGTCTTGAGAGATTACAGAAAACATAAACTCAAACATACGTATACAACACTTGCCACAAAAGGGTATATTATAATACATACAAAACAAATATAAACTGTATACATAAGTTCTGTCTAAAGTATATAAAACTATACCAGTCTTCATAACTACATACATAGGAGTTTCCTCCACTAATATAAAACTTCATGTTTTACCTTCATTCCCTTAATAGGGTTTGTACCTCTGTACCTGAATTTATATAGAAGAACAACTGGGGTGAGAATTACAATTCTCAACAAAAGCAATTCCAATATCAGTTAGCTTTAACATTGTATAATAAACATAACAATTGTTATAACTACATACATAGGAGTTTTCTCCACTAATATTTCATAACTACACACTACTATAAAGTGTGATCTAAAACCGATAGCATACATACCGTTAAATATAAATAATTGTCTATACAACTGTAAATACCAACAGCAACAGACAATGCCTATACAACTGTATATAAATGCAATGTAGATGATAGGTAATATGATTATGCTCAAGAAAGATCCTAGAGATATGTTCGTGCAATGCTTTGTTTTGAAATACATGCAAAGTTTTATATTTAAAACAAAGAAAGTCATTAAGAACTGGTTCAGTATATTATTCCGTGACGAATGAGGTATCTCTTCACATCACATATATCCTGGTACGCTGAGATGTTTGGTCTAAATCCTGATTCCAAAGAACCTTATAGACCCCTATTTATCTCCTTTAGTCTTAGCACTATCAAAATATCAAGGTTACGTCTTTCCTCAATTGATTCTATCAGACACCCTTCAATCTGGATTGGCCTTCATGAATGTTATCAAAGGATACTCACTAAAATCAATACTACTAGGCTATTTCCATTTGTATACATACATTCTTATATCTAAACACCACCTCATTACTCATAACTCTTGAGTGAATCCTATGCAACACTATGTTGCTGAAGTGTTACATACTTACCTATGACAAATCATTACTCTTGGTTGCACTAAGGTTCTCATAATTTTCACATACAAGCTAGATTAACTAATTAGTACGTAAAAAACATAGTATTATGTTAACCTCTTACATAAATACCACATTAACTTTTCTATAGGCTCAACTCATCTTAGTGAAAGAATCTATCTTAGCTAAAGCTTCATTCAACATTGCTTAAGGAAATAAATGAGCATTTCACTATAACTTTACTTACTTAATGAATATGACAAACTTACAAGTCAACATTCATCCTATTGTGTATTATACAATGCACAAGGTCCCATTCAACTAGAGACTTGGTACATGATGTAATACCCTATATGACATGTTAGACTTGTTTATGTGTTCAAAATGTAGCATATGACTTGTTTAACGTGTTTATTTTTGTGACAATTTGAGTTCGTTTAGGTACTTAGTTACAAATCGGACTGCGAAAAGTAACTTAAAATGACTCAGATAATGATATAAATTAATTAGGAGAGGAAAATAAATATGGATAATTTATTTCTAAGTCACAAATATGAAGAACAAGTTACAGTTAAAGTTTCAAGGTAAACTGAGATAATTTGATATTTTTAGGCATACTAGTTGTCTAATTATAGCCAATTTGACTAGTAGCAGATATGAAAATATCAGATAATATTGAAACGACTTTTTATATGAATCTTAGTATTTATTTTAAAGTTGTTGAAAGCTGAAAATTTGGATTTAGCTAAATCTTAGTGTTTTTAGCAGATTAGATTTTATCAGTTATGGCCTAATTGCCATATGAGTCTTTAGTTCCTCTTTTATAAGCTTCATTCACGATTATTTTTGCTTAAAATACATAAATAGAAAACGTGAGAGAAGGGAGAAAGGAAGAGGAAAGAAAGACTAAGCAAGAGGAAGAGAGAAAGAGGAAACCCAACAGTAAAGCCAAGGCTTGATGATCCAACTAAGTTTGATTCATCAACACAGCTCCAAAGGTAAGGGTTTTTAAGTTCATCTTCACTTCTTTTCAACTTTTCACCATTGATGCACTTTGGTGCTCAATAGGTCATTTTGTATTCTTGAGTTGTTTAATGAGTTTTAATTGTATGATTAAGTTTCTTTGATCATTTATAACTTGTTCATAGTATAAATTGAAGTTAGAGACTTTGAATATCTCATTTGGGTCTTAGATTCACAAAAGAGAGGTTAGGTCACCCTATAGGTGATTTTGGTGTTTTAATGTAAATAAAAAAGTTTAAGTATGTGATTGATAATTCCTATGTGTTTAAGAACTGATTTGGGTCTTAAAATCACTTAGAAACTAATTTGTGATGTCCAAAATCCAAGAAAAGTTCCAATGGAACAATGGCACAACTCTACAAAATTGTGCAGATTTGCTGTCATACAGAGAGCACCCAGACGCCCTACACCGAGCGCTTAGATGCTCATGTAACAGGGTTGAAGGTTCGTGTAGCAGGGTGCAAAACGCTCAGGTTAGAGCGCTTAGACGCTCATTATCCAGGAAGTTTAATGCTCATCAGAGCACAGAGCGCTTAGACGCTCAGTCCAGAGCTCTTAGGAGCGTGACACAAGACAACACACGGATATTCTCTGCCTAGTGAGCACCCAGACACTCAAGAAGAGAGCGCTTAGGCACCCATTACAGAATTCAACGAATAGTTATTTTTATGTTTTGAAGTCCTTGACTAGTTGGAATATTTTATGTGTGCTTCCTAAGGAGTGTTAAGGCACAAATAGAGATATTTTTAAGAAATAAACTATCACCTAACAAGCATGAGAATGTTTAAATCTTTGAGCATTCAAGAGTTATAGTTTGCCTTAGGTAAGTATCTAGCACCATAGTCCACTTTTGTGGTAAGGTATGTCACTTGACAATAATGAGTGATGAGTTGATGTTTAGATATAAGTATGATAAGGATAATCGGTAGTGTTATTTTTTTGAATATCCTTTGACAACATTCATGAAGGTCAAGAGAAATCGAAAGGGTGTCTGATAGACTCAATGGAGGAAGGACATAACTCTGATAATTCGATAATGCCAAGGCCAAAAGAGATAAGTAAGGGTCCATAAGATTCTTCGAAATCAGGATTTAGACCGAACTTCTCATGTGTCAGGATATGTATAGTGTCAGAAGATACCTCTACTTGCTACAATATAACATATGAAACCATTATTTCCTAAGTTTAACATCTTAGTTCTAAGTTGGACTAAGTATGTATGTATGAAATGTATGTTAACTTAGTTTATCTAATTGCTATAGTTAGATCTTGCAGATGCTTTAAACATATATTACTTAGCATGTGTAAAAATTATGTTTATTATGTTATCTATGCTAGTTTTGATTACTCATACTGAGATTGTAGTTTCTCATCCTGCTGTGTATCATGTAATTCCAAGTGAATTTTTTCTAAGGGTAAGAAGAAGAAAGAGGCTAAAGATTAGATTAAATTATGTATTATGTTTCAAATTATTGTACTTATTAGTATTCCTTTTGAAATGTAGAGACTTATTTATTACTTCAAGCCTTTACTACGGCTAATGATGTATATGTACTTGATGCATTGTGGTATAAATATTGTAGTTCCACATTTCATATGGCTCTTTATAGTGTTTCCAATGAACATTGTGGATATAATATATGATTAATAAGTATGTAATGACATTGTAATGCTAAGTATCTCTTTGTGTGATGTATATATTGAGATACTGGTATTAAGATGTTACACATAACATCCCCTCTTTGGAACTAAATACGCAACTTTATCTCCACTCAAGTGAATCTAACTTAAAGTGGTTCTTACTTACAACTTTTCGTTGCTTAAGGTTCTAGGTACCTTCCAAAGGTAATCCATTACTGTTGGGTATCTTAAAGCTCATACCTTCCTTATCCTTACTAGAGTGAATCCTACAATCCATCCTAGTATACTCATCTCCATTGCATCATCTCATCACATCTTGAATGATATATAATACAATACTAGGTTGCCTAAGGTGCTATATTTTTACCTAGAGCAAACCACCTCTTTTGGATGCTCAAAGCCTAAGCATTCTCATTCATTTTAGGTGATAGTTCATCTCTTGAAATATCCTTATTTATGTCATCAAACACTTTAGGAAACATATACTAATGATCTCATCTAGTCCATAGTTTCAAAACATCACAAATGATATTTTTAGCCACGCTGCCTCATGTCGCAGCACTGACCAGGGCACACCGCGGCGCCCAAGCCACGGATTTTAGTACTGATGTAGCATCTCCTTCACGCCGTGGCACGGCGTTCTTCACGCTGCTACGCATGCTACAAAATTTGGCGTAATTTCCTCACGCCGCGGCATTCAAGCCGTTCATCATCACGCTGCGACACAACGTCTCTCACGCCACGACACTTATGGCAGAACTCAAGTTATGCATAATTCTGCTGAATATGGTACTGTTCCATTGGTCATTTTCTCATATTTTGGTCATTCCAACTTAGTTTTTAAATGATTCTAAGTTCCTAATCAGTTCTTAAACACATAGGAATACTCAATCACCAATCAAAACCTCTTAATTTGGATGAATGCACCAAAATCACCTATAGGGTGACCTAATCACTAAATTGGGATTCAAAGACCTAATTCTTACTTCCAATCATCTAAAATTAGTTTCTTAGTGATTACTAACACTCATCCATGTCCCTAAACATGTTGTAACTTAAATACAACTTATGGATTCTCTTAGGCAAAGATCTAGGTCCAAAACCACAAAACTCCAACCATTTCTCTAATTCTTAAATCTATGGATTCTAATGGTTAATCTTAAGGCATAAATGACCATCTTAAGTTTACTAAGCTTAAATTATCCTAACCTAGTCCTTGGAATCAAGAACCAAGCCAAGAATATGAATTTGGCTCTCCAAACCCCTATTTCCATTCAAAACCCCAAAGCTCATTCATAATAATCAAAGAGGAGATTAATGAATAGAAACTCATTACCTTTTGATTAGATGATCAATCTTCAAGATTGAACTTGATCCTTGAAGCTTGACCTTCTCCTCATTCTCCTTCTTCTTCTTCCTTTCTCCTCTTTTCTTTTTTCCCTCTGTTTTTTTCTTTCCCTGTTTCTGTTGAGAGAATGGGAAATAAATAGGAAAACAACATAAGTTCATATGCTAGAACTTATATCTACTAAGGACGCTCGAAATTATGCTAATTCAAGTTTTCTAACTTCCAACAACTTTAGAATAAATCATAAGATTCATCTAAATTATTATTTCACCTATATTCTATTTTTCTATATCTGCTGGTAGTCAATCTGGTATTAAAAGCACAATCAGTATACCTAAAAATATCAAACTAACTCAGATTCTCTTAAACTTTAATTACATCTTGTTTCACTTATTTATGGCTTAGAAATAAACCCTCTATGTTTATTTCCCTCCACTTAGCAACTTATGTTATTATCTAAGTTGTTTTAAACTACTTTTTAACTTCTATGTTGCAACTAAGTGCCTAAACGAACTCAGCTTGTCACAAAACTTCACTGGCATGTTAAGCAAGTCATATGCTATCTTTTGTAATCATATACAAGTCTAACATGTTACCAAGGATATTACACTTGCCATTAGGATATCCTAATAAAGGGGAGAACCTAGTGTGCAAGCTCAACAAATCCATACATAGCCTAAGACAAGCATCTAGACAATGGTTTCAGAAATTCTCCATTGCCTTAATCACTCATGGTTTCAATCAATCCAAGAGTGATTACTTATTATTCTCTAAAGGGACAGAAGCTTCTTTGGTTATTTTGTTGGTTTAGGTTGATGATATCATCATTGCAGTGCAAATCAATCTAAAATTCAACATGTTCAGTCCTTACTGCAGAATTTGTAAAAGCTCAAGGTGCTTGGTAACTTGAGGTATTTTCTTGGCTTAGAAATTGCACAATCAGGAAAGGGAATTTACTTGTGTCAAAAGAAGTACATTATTTCCTTGCTTGAAGATATACATGTTACGTAGAGTGCAAACGAGTGTACTTACAAATGGAATCAAATTTAAAGCTTAACAATTCAGATGGTAATCCAATCGAGGATGCTTCCATGTACAGAAGACTTATTGGGCACTTAATATACTCAAAAATATCAAGAGTAAACATTTGTTATGCAGTAAATAGGTTGAGCCAATATAGTTCTCCAAGGACTCGTCATCTACAAGCTTTACATCATCTTCTTAGATATTTGATGAATGCTCCAAGCCAAGGCATATTGTTCTTAACTTCTTCTTCACTCAACATCAAAGCCTTTGCAGATGCTGATTGGGAGAGTTGTCCTGATACAAGGAGATCAACTACAGGCTTTTGTGTTTTCTTAGGAGATTCTTTGGTTGATTGGAAGTCAAAGAAACAGCACACATTTTCTAGATTCTCTGCTGAAGCTGAATGTAGAGTTTTAGCCAATGTCTCTAGTGAAATTACATGGCTTACGACATTGTTAAAGGATTTTGAAATTCAAATGGATGCAGATATGATTTATTGTAACAATCAAGTTGTTATCCATCTTGCAACAAATCCTACTTTCCATGAAAAATCAAAGCATATAGATATTGATTGTTACTTTATTAGAGAAAAGGTTAATGTTGATTTAATCAAATTGGTGCATGTCACGTCACAACACCAACTTGCCGATCTATTGACAAAACCAATCACTGTTGCACAGTTTAAGCTTCTGCTGTCCAAGCTAAGAGTATTAGATAGATACTTCCTACCTTGAGGAGGAGTATTACACAATGTAAATTGTAAATGTTAGTTAGTTAGATATAACAGAGGTTAATTAGTTAATTAGTTAATTAGTTATACCTGTCAATGTACCAGTTATATTAGTTATTTTTCTGTTAATGTAAGTAAGTGGCATATATACCACATTCAGATCAAATGATAAGGCACGTATTCATTTTCTCTCCAATCTCTGATTGTAACATATAAATTAATTTCAAAATCAAATCAATTTAATTGAAATTATAAATATTAAATTTATATTTTGATAATTCCAAACACAGTGATGAAATATATCACAAGAGTATCTTAATTAATTAGTCACCTGAATCTTTTTGAACCCCAGCCTGATAATCCAGCTGCTTCAGTTAGAGCAGCCTTCCACCGATGCACTTTGTCCTTAAATCGTTGCTCCCGCTTAAGATATGCATCTTCATAACCCCCTCTTTGGTTCCTAACGTCTGATGGATCCACCTTACAGAAAACTGGTATCACATCCCTTCCATATCTCTCCTTGCATTCGAGTATCTTTATGAGTTCGTCCAAACACCACGTGGAAGAAGCACAGTGTTCAGAAAAAATGATGACATAAATATTTGATTCTTCTATTGCTTTGTGTAGTGATGGTGAAATCTCTTCTCCTCTGCCTAGTCTGTCATCTATAGTCTAAACCTTTTTACCGCATAACGCTGCATAAAGATGACTAGTGAATATAAAGAATATAAAAATCAAATAAAATCAGTAATAGAAAAAGAAGAAATTGAACAGTTATGTGAATTAGATTTAACAGCACAGCTGGAATGGATGGATTTAATATTCGTAAGAGTTTGACGAAACGTGTTCCTCAGATTGAAGTGTTGTAGGAGTTATAAATAGACCAATTCTAAAAAAACAAAAAACAAAGATGTACCGTAGGAGTTATAAATATTAAGTAGCCAATTCTTTCTTTTTATTCAATCCCAAATGAATTGCTTTTAGTTTATTCTTTTTCTATTTCAATTTGCTACTAATTAATTTTAAATGGTTTGATCAAAACCCTTCAATTTTTATTTTTATTTTGTAGAAAAGTAATCTTCGGGCCAAAAGTTGTTAGCAATCCACAATCCAAATCACTGGTACATCAATCCAAATGACCCTTATTAACATGCTAATAAGGAATTCACTTTATGCCCTTTTAACTGATAATGTAAATTAATGACGTGATTTATGCTACAATTTTTTCCCATAAACGATGTACAAACTGTTCATGTGAGTTATACGAATTAAGGGTTCGTTTGGTGGTCAGGATAGAGGAGGTAGGATAGGATAAATTATCATATCCTACTTTAATCTATAATTTGGTGAACCAATAAGATAGGATATAGTTATCCTGTAAGCTTATCCTATCCTACTCACTAGTTAAAATTTTATCCTAAGGGTGAGGCTGGGTTAGAAGCAAGTAGGATAGGATATCATTTTTCTTTTTCACTCCAGCCCTCCATTAACCCACACCCATTAACCAACATTTATCACCTTCATCCTTCATCCATTAACCATCTTCCACGTGAAACCTCATCCAAACCATTACAAACACCACTCATCCACTGTCCCAACTGAGACCACCACGGTCCAACCTCTCACCTCCATAACCAACGTTCAACCTCCATCCAAACAAACCTCCACATCTCAACTACCAAGCCCGGAATCACCGACCGCCACTGCTGTTCCCGCTGTCACTGTCGCAGATCCGTCCACGTCGCGCACCAACACCGCGAGCCGCCGTCGGGTCGCGCCTCCACGTCTCAGATCTGAGGCCACCATTGTTATCCACGAGCCATTTGTGCCACCTGAGACTGCTCCTTCACCGCGAATCAGCCACCTCTTCACGTAGCAGCCGTAGCAACCCAAGCACCATGCCTCCCTCTAAGTCTTTAGTCACACACAGATAGCCTTATCTCCTTTACCTCTCTGTTTCTTGTTTTCGTTTTTATTCTATCTATTTTGTGCAATTTTTTTATATAATTTTTATAATTTAAATATACAAAATGTAAAAAAAATGTTATTTTTTTAAAAAATATGTAATTCGATATACGGTACATTTGTCATTTGCATATAATTTATATCATATATTGATAATATCTTATTTATATCAAACACAAGATAGAATAACATAATGCTATCATGTTGGTTATCTGGTGGACATCAAACATCAGATAGAATAACAACTTATCCTGCTCATATCCTATCCTACTCTTATCCTATTCGTTCTTATCCTATCCTGACCACCAAACGAGCCCTAAGTGCAGTCGCTTCAACTTAGATACAATAACAGTAATAATTTATGATAGTTTATTAGCAAAAAAATGTATAAATAAGTAAATACATTATTCTCATAACATGAAACAATAAAAAAAAATATCCGTATTGGAGGAAGCAATTATTCTTTTTGGCTTTTTTTTAAAACTTTGATTACATGTTAATTCTTTTAACGGATCGGATTCTTTCTTATTTGCAGGAAATATGAGGGGATTTTAACCATCAAAATTTAATTTTCTCTATAATAAACTATCAAGACACATATACTTAAAAAAATTCAGCCATTAAATGAAAAATTGCACACCCTTCTTTTTTGGACAGAGGGGATCCATTCCCTCTTTTAACAAGGTACTAGCAAATATATGTAGCATTTGATCAGGCCGCAACAATATATTATACACTCTACCATCTTCCCCTCTTGATACTATACTAACATAATTGTGTGGGGGGAATGACACCAAGTGAAAACAGGATGGGTGTACTAGCGAATAAACCAGGGAGAGAAGTAGCACATCAAACATTAGTAATACATATAAGAGATATATTTAATAAGTTTTTATTAAGAGATGGTAAGATGAGTAAATTTTGATCATACAATCATATATAAATGATTAAAATTAAAAGTTATTTAAAAGTCATATGACTATTTAAAAAAGTTATATGTATTTATATTTTAATATTGACAATTCATATAAGATTTAATGATTAATATTTACTTCTCTTATCTCTTACAATAAATATTTTTTTAATAAATACATATATATATATATATATATATATATAAGGTTACTCTGACTTAGGGATATAAACGGATTGAATTGAACTGAGTATTTAAAGCTCAAATTAGACTTGTGAAAGAAATATATTATTTAAATTTAATTCATTTATTTAAACTAGTCAAAATTAAAGCTTGAATTTAGTTTGTTTGAAAAATATAAAACTTGGATTTTGTTTATTTAACTTATTTATAACTTGATTAATTTTTATCTTTATATCAAATCTCTCTTTGAAATATTAAAATTTATTAGTTTAATATTTAATAAACATCTTTATGGTGAAAGATAGAGTAAAAAACTAAACGAAATTATTTTTTTATAATCAATTACATAAAAAATTTGTAACCTTCCTATAAAAGCTCTTGGTTAGTAATAACAAGTAACAATAAATAAATTATTTTTGTTTATACTGTTTCTTATCTAGTTTTATAATTTTTTTGTGATTTAATATTTACTATTTATACAAAATGAATAAGTAATATATATACATACACATACACGAGTTATTTATGAACTTTTAATGTCAAGCTTATAAAGTTTATGCTTGACTCAGTTATATAATCTAACTTAAGTTTAAATTTGAGTTTGTTTGTTTAGTTAAACAAACGAGCTTGATCAAGGATTTAATAAATCGAACTCGAATAACTCAACTCATTTACACTCTATTCTAGGTATGACAAAGTGTCCTATTTGTGCTTAAAACTATAGCTATAGAAAGTGTATCCATTAATTTATTAAGATTCAAAATTGCATTTACTTATTAACGTGTATTGGTTCGTGTGAAAGGAGTTCATATCCCTTTAGCATATGATATTGAATTTAATATTATAATTTATATATATAAAATAATATTATTGATAATAGTTCTTATTTAAATACTTGATTATATCCTAAAAGATTAATCTCTCAATTTTATTAAATGAGGATTATTTGAAAAAAGAAAGAGCATTTACTTGAGGAATGATACCCTAAATTGACAGGAATGGCAATAATGTGCTAAATCAGCTAACATAGCTTCTGCATATATGCTTTATGAAATGTAGATATAATTCAATGCTCAAATCACAAATGCTTTGGGTTCAACACTGAGTAGACACAAGAAGGGACCTACATTGTAGGTCATGGGGACATGTGTTCCCATAGTATCACACTAATATTATTTTAAAAACATGTTATATATAATTTTATAATTTATATATATATATATATATATATATATATATATATATATATATATCATAATTTATAAATATTTGCTCTACTTTCTATTTAATATAATTATCTTGGAGATTAAATTATTTTAATATTATCACAATATATATTAGATAATAATACAAAAATAATTTACATTAATAATGAATTAAAATTAAACTCGATATTTTATATAATATTATGTTTTTATATGTAAAAATAAATATTTAACATATCTTTACTTATATATCTGTATTATCTTTAATCATTTTGTCTTAGTGTCTAAATTTTTTGAATTTGTTAGTGAGTACACATATAAAAGTTTTAAAATAAATCGAAATCAGATGAATCAACCATAATAACTCTATAAAATAAATAGATTAAGTTAAAAAATAAATACAAAAATAAAATTTGACTTGACTATGTCAACCTACGGTGAGTTAGGTCGACTTACAAGTTTGATGTTTAATTTTTAATTATAGTATTATTTTATAATTTATAAATTATATAAAAATTTTGTTCTTATTTTTTAATATAAATCAATAGTTTTATTATAAAAATAATTTTATTTAATGTTTGATAAAATTTAAACTATACAAAAAAAATTGTTGAAATATAAGAATACATTTTTATAAGTGTTGAAAACTTAAAAAAAAATTTTAATGCAGGTTGACAGGCCGCCCGTGACCCGCATAAGATCGAATTAAATCAATAATTTACTAACTAATAAGATTTTTTATCCTGTCTAGTCCGACTCAACCAAAAATGTAATTGAGTCGGGTAGGACCGACCCATTTATACACCTGTATATACAGCTTATAGAGGACATGGCATAGGTGGAAAGTTCACGAGACCACATCTTAACTAACATTCATACACATCCAAACATATTTATTTCATTATGTAATGACATTATTTATGACTACACCAACCATATTTTTGTGGGATTTGTTTGTTTTTCAAAATAGTGTCACCTCGTAGAATATGTTTGACATATTGTATTAAATTTAATAAAATAAATTAATATAATATATTATAATTTTATTAATTATTTGATATAAATATTATATTATATAAATTTATTTATTAAATTTTTTATATAATAAAATAATAGATAACTTAATCAAATTTTAAAAAGTGAAATTAAACCTGATTAAATTTTAATATATAAGTTATTATAAATTTTTTTTATTATAATTTTAAACACTTTGATATCTCCGATCATTACGTATTAAATCTTATATTATCGATCTTATATTATAAGACTTATCTTATCAAATTTTATTTTATCATTCGTATTAAACCATCCTTTAAAAAAGTTTTTTTAAAAGTAAATTTGTGTATAAAATGAGTATATAAAAATGTATTTACCATTAATTTAATCTAAAATATAACATAATCTTAATTTATCAAATAATTTAATAATAGATATATCATACTTATCCACTTTAAATAAATCTTATCCTACCTTTTAAAAGGAAAATGGACGATGCAAGTCCTTCAAATCCAAACAAAAGAATCCTGTTTTCTCTACATTTTTCTTGTTTTCTACTCTTCCAAACAAAATATAAGATAAAGACTAAATTTATAAAAGAAATGTTTTAAAAACTAAATGAAATTAGCCGATTGAATTTGTTGGATTGTGAACTAATTATATCTTTAATTCAAACATTATTTAATTTAACAATGATTCTATGATTCAAATGTAAATTTTTTTTCATAACTTTTATATTTATTGACTCTTACAAGTTACAAGAACTTATCATATGAAAAACAAAATGAAATCAACCATTTCCGAGTAAGCGACACATGGGTAAAGCGGCATGTGACCTCATCGTCACTTGAGTATGAGCATCCAAACAAGGGAAGCCATGTTCTCCCCCTACATCATCTTCCTCCCTTCTATTTAGGTTGTGAATTTCTACGCAACCAAACGAAGGGTCAGTAGCTAAAGTATAAAGACCATTTTACCCTCCACCCTCGTCTCTTTGAATTGAATACTATCTCTCTCGTTCCACTGTTTTTGAAACCAACAAAACGCAGAGCCATCAGCCGCTACCTTCGTCCTTAGTTTATGCTACCTCTTCCCCTTGTTTCTAAACCCAACACCTTACCTCCATAATCCATCATTCTATTACACACACACACACACTCTCTCTCTCTCTATAAAAGTTCTTTCTTTCTCTCTCTAAACTCCACACTACCATGGCTTCACTCTGTCTTCCGCACCACAATCACCACCGCCTCTTCTCCCGGACCCTTCCGACCCGACCCAAACCCAGTTTCTCGGTCCGAATGTCACTTCGAGAAAACGGACCCTCCGTCGCCGTGGTGGGCGTCACCGGCGCCGTCGGCCAAGAGTTCCTCTCTGTCATCTCCGACCGCGATTTTTCCTACCGCTCCATCAAGATGCTCGCTTCCAAGCGATCCGCCGGTCGTCGACTTACCTTCGAGGACAACGACTACGTCGTGGAGGAGCTCACGCCGGAGAGCTTCGTCGGCGTCGACATTGCCCTCTTCAGCGCCGGAGGCTCCATCAGCAGGGAGTTCGGCCCCATCGCCGTCGACAAGGGAGCCGTCGTCGTTGACAACAGCTCGGCGTTTCGGATGGACGAGAAGGTGCCCCTGGTGATCCCAGAGGTGAACCCTGAAGCCATGCACAACATCAAGGTTGGAATGGGGAAGGGGGCTCTCATTGCCAACCCCAATTGCTCCACCATCATTTGCTTGATGGCTGCTACCCCTCTTCATCGACGGGCCAAGGTGCAAATTTTGAATTTGTTTACTTTTGGGCTTTTTGATTTTGATGTGAAATTGTGAATTGATATGTGATTTTTGAATCAATTGCCAAATTGCCAAATTGATATGTGATGTTAAGTTAATGCATTTTGGCTATCTATCAGGGTACCATAACAATCTCATTATTGGGGTAGCGTTTTGGTGTTATTGGATTGAAGTTATGACTTGTGATTAGTTGTATGCTTTATGGTGTCTTTGTGCTTGATTCTTTTCTCAACCATTGATGACTATTGCAGGTATTGCGTATGGTTGTTAGTACTTATCAGGCTGCTAGTGGTGCTGGTGCTGCTGCAATGGAAGAGCTTGAGCTGCAAACTCGTCAGGTTTGGTCTATCTTCATAGTTTGTTAGCTTAGTTCAAAATTCAAATTCTACTATTGGGAAAGTATAAGGAGAGAAACTGGTTTCATTGTCTTTAATAAAAATTGATTGATTTTTCTTCTTTGGCTTTAAGGTATTGGAAGGAAGACCACCAACTTGTAAAATATTCAAACAACAGGTTTGCACATTTCTCTATGTAACTCTTATGATCAAGGTTCAAGAACTACTTCCTGATAATTTTATTCTTTTGCAGTATGCTTTTAATTTATTCTCACACAATGCATCTGTTCTTTCAAACGGATATAATGAAGAAGAAATGAAAATGGTCAAGGAGACAAGGAAAATCTGGGTAAGTTGAAATTGAATCTTTATATCTTGTTTATTAGCTTATTTCTCATCATGGAATACCTATACAGCTATACCTTGCTTATTTCACTTTTACTCTTTTGCAGAACGACAAGGACGTTAAAGTAACTGCCACATGTATACGAGTTCCTGTCATGCGGGCTCATGCTGAGAGTGTGAATCTTCAATTTGAGAGACCCCTTGATGAGGTAGTTCATGTTGTCATGCTATGTATCTTGATGTGATAGCCAAAAGAGAGTACATAGCTTTTCAGTCCCAAAACTGGATACAGCATTTTATCCCAAATCCAGTACTGCTTGATCGCAATTCGCAACCAACCTATTCTATGCTTTTTAATATTTATATTGGATTCAACAATACGTTTGCCCCTCTAGAAATTTAAGGAAATAGGAGTTGCATTCTTTGGAGTTTGATGGTTTGTAGTAAGATTCAAATTCGTACAACATTATATGCTCATAAAATTTCCTGTATTTTATTTCATTTAATCATTTTGCTAAGCTTAGAGTCTTAGACTATTTGAATTTCTTTTTTGAAATTTGTTGATGAAGTTAGTTACATTCTGTTCCTCTGTGTTGTCTACATTGAGTTTCCTGTGTGGTTGACCTAGGAGGCTAGGTTAAACGTGAGAACTAATCCACAGCTGACATTTGGTCCGCCTTATGTTGATCATTTATTAAATTTTCAAAATGTCAGTGGTGAAAGAAAAATAGCGAGTAAAGAGCATTGTTATGAGTTCACAAAGCAATGGTCATTTCTTGGACATCATCTTTCCTTTTGGAACTTGGAATGATCCAATGCAATTTTAAGGGGGTCCTTTAATTTTTTGCTTGCCCAAAATCATGGTTATATACGACTAGGAATATGAAATGGATTTTGGGTGAGAAAACTTGTCCAAAAATTAAGATATCACTTGTCTGAGTTTATTTGGTTTTCATTACTTCAGGACACTGCAAGAGATATTCTGAAGAATGCTCCGGGTGTAGTGGTTATTGATGACCGTGAATCCAATCATTTTCCTACTCCATTGGAAGTGTCAAATAAGGATGATGTTGCTGTTGGCAGGATTCGCCAGGACTTGTCTCAGGATGGGAATCAAGGGTAAATCTTTTTCATGGCAATATATTATTATTTTCAATTAACATTGCACTTACATAAGCATTTTACATCAATGGTGGATATACACACAGGTTGGACATATTTGTATGTGGGGATCAAATTCGTAAGGGAGCTGCACTTAATGCAATCCAGATTGCTGAGATGTTGCTATGAGTTCTAATATTTAAAGGATGTGGTACTTACAGATTATGCTTCTTTTGAATCAGTTTTGTTTCTACTAGTTGGATGTGGTTATTCATTCCTTTTGTGAGATTTAACTAGTTTGAGGACCTTTTCAAGGATGTGGTACTACACTAGCTTGGAACAATTTTTTAAGGCCTTATTTGCGCAATTTTAGTCCGTTCCATACACTTCTACACAGAAAGTCACACTCACCACCTGCCACCTAATAAAAATTTGCTGTTCTGCCATCTATTCTATTTAGTTAGCTACTCTTTTACGCTCTTATTATTCTTAAACTTTTCCTGTCTTTTTTTTGTCCCCTTGGTTCAAGGGAGGTCTTATTGGACCTAATGGGGATTTAGAAATGAGAATGTGAGGAATCAAATCTTCACCACGTAACCACAGCCTTGGTAAAGACAAAGAAAGATAGCAGTTGAGTTACGTTTTAACTGGGTTATAACTGCTCAGAATTATTTTTTTTACTCTTGTCAAAGCACCCCAAGATTTTAGAAGAAAAATGAAGTCGCGCTGAATGCTTGGAAAGGATTAAATAATTTCATCCGCACAAAAAATAGAGAATAGATTAATTTCATCCGCGCTATGCCAGAGAAAAGAATGTCTTGTATTTGTGTTTTGGTAACTTTGTTTTAATGTACATATCAAGGATTAAAAATAATATTTATTATTTATTATTAATTACTTAAAGAAAAAAATATTAAAAGTTTTTTTAGATTTTCAAGATAAATATTTATATATTTTTTAATTTTTTAACATGTGCATGACAGGTTAATAATTTTTTTAAAAAAGATTATAACTTTTACTAATGTTTATGCAAGTCTTTATTTGCTTTTTCATTTTCTATTGACCCTCTCAAACCATTTTAAGGTAATTTTGACCTCCCTTGATGTTAAACTTTTTTCTTGTTTAAAAAATTAAACCCGAATACCTTACATTGTATACTGTTTTTATTTTTTACAGCTCATTACCTTTCTAAGTTTAATTTTTCAAACAAGAATAGTGTCAGTATATGTCAGTGTAATTGTTCCTCTTACCTTGTTTCACTCCCAAATAGTTTTAACTTTTAATCTTTTATTTTATCTTGACATTTATTTTATGCACGAAATCTTGGACATATTTTTTAATCTTAACAAACTAACATTTAAAACTAATATCAAATATTTAATTACCAAAAAATAGAGAAAGAAAGTAAATTCCACACCAAGAAAACGAACAAATAATCAATTATTTACTTACGTTATTACACGATACTTCATTTTCGATATAAAACATAGACAATCAAATTTCATTAGTAACAAGTTTTTAAACCCTAACACTCTTCCTTTAAAAATTATAGTAATAGAGGAAACCACAGATAAAGTAATTTTAAATCAAATCACAGGATAAATTATAATTTACCCTAAAAATTTTATTGAAGTTATAAGTGTAATTATTTTTTAAAAAGAAAAAGGAATAAAGACCATAACCAAGTAATTTTGAAAGGGTAAAACTAGTTATAAAGAAAAAGTAAATACAGAAATGAGAGTCTTTCTATTTTAAATTTGAGTTGGATAATGAAAAAAAAAAGAGAAAGAGTAGTCTCACAAAATCATTAAAAAAATGAAACTATTGTTTATACAACAGGTGAATTTATGCAACTTACACCACTCATTTTAAAATATTCAGTAAAATGCAAGAAATCCCATTGAACCGTGAATCATATGCTAAAAACACGCAACACACTTATTAAACTCACCAAACCGCACATCTTACCTATAAGAGAATTTTCAACGCATATACAAAGGGTTCAATATAACACTAATATGTAGTATCTGGTTAATTTAAAGAATTGTGTGAGTGAGTTTTAGAAGTACAAAAGGTTACACGACCCATAAGAGGAAATTTCTTGCATTTCACCTTAAAATATTCTAACATAAATAATCCGGCACAACTATGCAAAGGTTGTCTGAAATTTTTAAAACGAAAAATTAAAGAAAGAAAATGTGGATCTTCATATGTTAAAGCTACTCCATACTATCATTAGATGTACATGTTAATACGCACATAATTGAAAGAGATCTGGGAATTCGTTTAATCGTTCTCGGGTGTCCACATCAAAATACCATCTACATTCTCCGCCAATATCTCAACATGTCAACAATTTTTAAAGTGTCTAGACCATATAAAGTTATCAAGAATTCAAGAAAACGAATACAGAGCCAATTACTTCCACAGGTTGATAGTGATACTAGCTCATTTGGGGTTCCTGAGAACAATGATGACAGAATCTCCACGGAGGAACATTTTGCTAATGAATCTATCCTTGTTGACTGGCTGAGCCTTTTTCTTTCCTTTACCAGTCTTTGGCACCTGATTGAACACAGAACGCTTAGTTGATGTAATAAGTGCAAATGAATTAAATCCAAAGAAACAAAGTATACCTCCGTCCACATCTCCCTGACATTTTCAAGAACCATGTTGCAGTGCCTATCAAAAGCCCTAACACGACCCAGAAGCTTTTTGTTGTTCCGACAATTTATCAGTACCTGCATGAGTGAAACGTTTGAGTAAAACCACACATTAATTGTACACCTCTGAGCCAGCCTCACAACCCATAGTACTATATAATATAAGAACAAACATACCTGGGTATTATTTTTAACACTCATCATGAGTACAGAAAGTGGACCAGTGTTGAATTCTTCTTCTTCATTCTTAACCGTCTGTAACAATGGAGTATGGTAACTTGGTAAGATATTAAAGCATAGTCAACACCCATCTAAAGCCCCTAATATGAAAAAGTCAAGAACATTACTATGGGAAAACCAATTTGTTAAGCATATAGAGAAAAGATGGATAAAACTAAAATTCCAGCAAGAAAGGCTATGTTTCTTCCATATGATCACAAATCACAGAATCATATAATGGAAACATAGCTACAACATTTCAAACCTGGAAATTCAAGGGATTGATTATTTATTTGTTCACAACCAGCAATCAAACCTAGGAAAAAAGATTTTGACATCATAAACTAAAATCCCTTTTCCTACCCAAGCTGGTTACTTATGAGCAATGGCAAAACAATAAAATGTAGGAAACAAACAAGAGATTAAGATACTTCTTAAGATCAGGGCAAAATATGCAAAACAAAGATTGCATTTGTATAAATACAGACATTCAGCAAAGTAGGTTGTGTAGATAGAAGATGGAGAACAAGCAAAACAAGTATACAATGTCAGGATCACAATGCGAAACTTCACGTAAAATATGCTTAAAGAATAAAAGAACTTACTTCTTCCTCCATTGGCCGGCTTGAGAAGAGAAAGTAGGAAAAATAAAACAATAAAGTTAGTATTTAAGGAAAAAGCTGCAAAATTTTTAATAGTAATATCAATAAAGTTCACCAAACAAACAGTAAGAGAAAAAATACCTCATTTTGTAAGGAACTGCAGTTCAGTTGCAAAATTCTTCAAATAAAGCTGGAACTGACATAACAGAACATATCAATCAAATGATAAATTGAAACAAGAAAATAAGGAACTGAAGACTAAAATTTTAAATAAATTGCAAAGAACAAGAAACATTGTAATAGAAAAATGAATAGTGTGCAAAGAAGTTAAAAGGAAGAGAGGGGACACAAAGGGAAGAGGAAGAAAAAACATTAGGAAGCCTCTTCAGTTCAGGTCTCCAGTAATTTTCCGCATGGACAACTAGGAAGAACGAAAGTATTATTCTGATCATCCTCAGAGGCTTTTTGAATGATTTCAAAGAAGGATAGACTTCAGAAGACTGGATTTCCAAAGTGTACACAAGTGAAAAAGCTAATCCATCAATAAAGCTGTAAGCAAACAAGACACTTAGCTTAAGTAAAACAGCTGAATATTGTAAACAATAGAGTGAAAAAATGACTGATCATCCTCAAAGGGGGTAGGGAGGGCAGAGGAAGACAACAATAAGGAAGCCTCTTCAGTTCAGGTCTCCATGTATTTTCCGCATGGACAACTCAGAAGAACGAAAGTTATTTTTCTTATCATCCTCAGAGACTTTTTGACGGGTTTCAAGATTACAGTACTCACTATGTAGGCTAATGTACATGACATTAAGATCACCCAAAAAAAACAGATCTCTTCAAAATAAAAACAACTCCAAGTCAGTAAAAATAAGAACAAGGGTTCATACCAAGACCAAGATGATTGTAGTCAAAATTGAGCTGAATGAAAACCCCAAATCACTGATTCTTGATTTTTCAGTAGCTCAGAAGAAAAATGGCTCAAAAATCTAATCTGGGAGTTGCTGCACCCTACCATCTCCTAGAAACCTCAGCTAGGGATCAGGATCATAGGGTTCCAAAAGGCAGTAGGAACAGAAAAAAAAATTATCAAATTCGAACGCAAAACAATCATGAATGGTGAAGCAAAAGCCATTAATGAAACACCCCCCCCCAAAAAAAATGAGACAACAACAAAAACAAGGCATGAAAGAAACATGGTTGTTTCTGTTTCTGAAGTGTTAAATATGTCTCTTCAGTTCAGGTCTCCAAAATAACATTCTTCATGAATTGTTAATCAGAAGAACGAAAGTTTTACTGAATTCGATCCTCATCAGAGACACAAGCATGCCCACAACCAATTCAAACAGAAAATTACACACACACACACACTGAGGAGCAGAGATTCAAGCACAGGAGCATAAATCTCGAAGAAAAGAAGCAAGTAAAGCAGTAAGAGCATCATACCTCACTTCGCAGGACGAAGAAGATCTGAAATTTGAAAGGTACGAACGCGAAGGCAAAGCCACTAGCCTCAGAACATTTTATACTGTGAAATCGCAAAACCCTAACTTTGTTTGTTCTTCCCTCCTTTTTTTTTTGTTTTAACAGTCCAAAACCCTAGCTAGTTGGTTGGTAGGCCCATTTCCATTCGGCCCATGTGTTGGTTTGGGCAGTTCTTTAAGATTTTATTGCATGTAACCACACAGCAACATTGATACTTGTATCTTCCACATAAGAAACCCATTATATATTACATTGAGCTTTATTAGTTGTTTATTAAGATGATAAGATAAACTAATACAATACATTATGACTTTATTAGTATTGTATAAGTTAATCTTGTATATCATCCAAAACTTCTTATATATTAAAATGATGGATAACTTAATCAAACATTGGATAGAGGGATTAGACTTGATAGAATTTTGATGTATAAGCTCTTATAAATACTTTTTTATTATAAAATTTTAAACACCTCGATATCCTTAATCATTACATATTAGGCTTTATATTGTCAGGTCTTATACTATCAAATTTTATACTATCAGGTCTAATACTATCAGATCTTATCCTATCCTTCGCACCAAACGAGCCCTTAGTTGTATTACATTAAACGGTGAAGATTTTAGAGTTAATGGGACAGTATATATTTAAATTTTTATCCACATGTTATGGTCTACTTATTTGAGTGCATTTCACTCATTGAATATGTGTTTTTTTTTTCCATTATTAAAAAGCTTGGAATCATAGCTAAGCAATTTGAGCGGCAGAGAGTAATGTGCTTTTAGGCTACATACATCATACATTTTATATATTTCTGCTATTTTGTAATTCTTTTAGTGATTTTTTTGGTATGCGGAATGAAACATTTTAGTTCAAGCCCCAATCTTGACGATGTGACTCCCAACAATGTTATGAAAATATTTGATTCACTTGGAAGATTTTCATACATGTAAAAATTTCCATAAATTTTTGGTTCAGAACACAAATTCTCGAGATGATATTTTTTTTCTTCACAAAATAGGCCTGATGAATAGTGTTATAAAATGTTGGTAAATGTAAAGTTCATTTTATATCAAACCCTGCTGAATTGTCATAGAATGTGACATAATATCATAAGTACTTCAGTACCCAAAAGTGCCAAGAAATGTCTCAAGTTAAAAAAAAAAGTGTACACTAGACAGAGGTTAAAGCTTAAAACTTTGCATCCAAGCGAATATATATTATAACAATTGATTGCTTAAAAGTTAAAATGTTAAATCAACAACGATAGATTATACCAAAAAAAATAAATTAACAACGATAGACGAAGTAGAAGTTAAATGGAGATGAATGTAGTAGATACAAGACAGCTAGAAAGAATCGAATTCCTGATAGTAGCCAACCTTATTAGCCGTACTTGGGATAACCGAATTACTTGTGATTAGTCAAGTTATTCTGGGAATCGACCAAGTGTCAGACAAATTACTGGAGATAAGATTTGTTTTGGTCAAGAACATAGGGCAAAGGTAAAGCCATGTTTTCTGAACCATGACATAGAGTTACAAAAATTGGAAAAAGGCTCTTAACTTGTTATATAAGAAGTGGGTAGTGGTATGATCCAATGGCCAATTGACACTTGTCCGAGTTGGACCTCTTTATCTATCTTGTTTCCTTGATTGATTAAGAGTTCCAATTTTCTCACACCAATTTTCTACACCACTTTTTATACCTATTAATGATATATAAATACATAATTAATCATGCGCATAAGTTGGTTAACGAAAAGTAAACTCAATGAAAAGATATTACTATCTCATTAACTAATTAATACACATAATTAATCACAAATTTGTACATATTAACGGGTGTAAAGAATGGTGTGAAAAATTAGTGTGAGATGGTTATTTTCCATTGATTAATGATTCAAGACCAAGTCACTTTACTGTTGATGCTTCTAGTTCTTTTTGTTCATACTTTTCGTTCTCATTCTCCAAATCTAGCAGTTTTCTTATAAATTACACCTAATATACAGAGATATACATACAGTTGAATTCTTTCTTGAATTTACTGGTGAGAAATTTCAACAGTTGAAAAGCTCCCGACCTTAATGGGGAAAAAAGGTTAGAAGAATGCTAAGCATGCTATTCCTCAGTCCAGACATACTTGGGTGTTGGGTCTCCTTAATCCAGTGAAAAAGTTCCATCACAATATCTGCAATATTCAACCAAAAAAAGAAAACTACAATTACGCCTTTCCAGTCAGTTTAGGGATACCCAATAAATGGTTTAGTGGGAGCTCTGTTATTGTTACAAAATCTCTGCCAAGTTTGGTCCCCGGATTCCACCTTTCACTTCTGTTATGAAGGTGGAAGGAGGTACTCACGAGACCCAAACAATCAAGGCAACAAGCTTTGAGTAGGAAATTGTTGAAATAACAAAAATAATCACAATTCAGAAAAAGAGAGAGAGAGAGAGAGCACAACTCCATTATTTGCAAAGATGAGTATCGGCAAGAGAAAGAAAAGAATGCCAGGGAAGAAATTTTCAACTAGAGAAAATAAAAGTTCTTGACTTGAAATCTCTGCCAAGATGAGTTCTGTTATTGTTACAAAATCTCTGCCAAGTTTGGTCCCCTGATTCCACATTTCACTTCTGTTATGAAGGTGGAAGGAGGTACTCACGAGACCCAAACACTCAAGGCAGCAAGCTTTTAGTAGGAAATTGTTGAAATAAAATAATCACAATTCAGCAACAACAAAAAAAAAGAGAGAGAGCACACAACTCCATTATTTGCAAAGATGAGTATCAGCAAGAGAAAGAAAAGAATGCCAGGGAAGAAATTTTCAACTAGGGAAAATAAAAGTTCTGGACTTGAAATCCGAAAGATTTTAAGCCTTTTTCCTTTTACTTTTTTTGTTTCTGTGTTGTCCTCTTTGTACTAAAGATAATAATTTATGCATAGGAAGTACACTATTAAGCTGAATGATAGGAAACCAATGGAATACCTGTTGCTAAACTTCTCTACAGCATCTGAGGCATATAGAAGGGTTTCATTGGCTTTCTCTAGAACCATGTAAAGCTCCTTCCCTCTTGTGATTCGAGAAATAACCCAGGCATTATTTTTTGCTCTAATGCACACCTCTAGGTCTATCTCACAACCACGACTATCTAACTTTGCTCTACTCTTCTCCAACTCAACCTCTTGCCTAAGTTTATTCATAGCAAGTAAGGATTCCTGCACCAGGCACAAAGATGAACCAAAGTTTAAACTATTTGCAAATCAGTTTGTTCACAAGCAATGAGAGCACCAGTGACAAGTACATTATAAAATGCATATCACATATTAATTAAAAAGAAAAAAGAATGGAAAAAGGTAATCAGAACACAGCCTGATGCCAACATCCCACCTTAGTTAAAGTTGTAACTTTTGTTGCTGGAGAAGCCCTGGATACATTTCTATCACCATCCACTAATAAATAGCGGTACCCGCTAACATGATATGCATTCTCACCACCCCATCCTTTGGATAGTTTCTCTTCAACTTTCAATATCTTAAGTAATGCCTGATGTATTCAGCAAAGAAAAAGATGATGCTCTTCAACCATTGTGCATAGTCAATCAACAAGATTACAAGATCATCAAGCATATTAAATTGGAATCCTGGTCAGTAATGAAATTAAACAGCGAATATAAATAAATAAATTAAATAAATAAGATACTAAGGAGTATTTTAGAAGTTGAAATATAGTATTCTGCCTGATGAGCACACATAATAGTAGATGTGTCAACATCACTCGAGCAGGGCCCCAAAGACTTTTTTTTACTTCAATTGATGATTTGTATAACAACATAAGCACATATAATTTATTTTTCTCTTCTGAAGTACTATATTACCATCCTTGTATAGTTAACATCAAAATCAACAAATGATTGATATGATGACAACCATTTATCCCATTTTCCTGCTTCTTCACAGTTTCAACATGTCACATGAAACCATAAATGCGAAAAGAAGCATGAAGTTCTATTGTACTAAAGATCTATGAGAATTTATACACCTTCATGTATACTGTCATGAAGTCCAATATCATAATAATCATGCACACATAAAGCAATACAAGAGTAAAGCACAGCAAACAACAGATTGCCACTAGATTACACTCGCAGAATAATCTACAATCCTCTCTTTTCAATAAATATTCATTCATGTCGCTGTCACTAATGGAACACAAACAAATCTGTAAATAGAATTATGAAACAGATTTCAGTGATAATATAAGATGCACAGACAGTGAAAAAAAGATTTCAAAGAAATTTTAAGGCTATGCTTGGACTGAGAGGAACATGGCAAAAGGAAGGGAAATGAAAAGTTAGGTTGTGCACTCTCCCTTGTTTGAGAATTATTTTCAGTAAAGGAAAAGGGAAAGGAAGGGGTATCAAGTAATACCCCCAAACCCCTCAAAACTCCGCCTTTTTTATTGAAAGAATTACTTGCTATACTGGACATGTTTAGACATAACAACACAAAAAATAGGGGTTCTGTCAGTGGATTGTAGCAGGCATGTAGTTGAACCCTAAAGGAAAATTAATACAATGGAAAACACCAGAATGATATATCATATGTAATAGCTGTATAAGAGTTCATTAGGAAACAAAATATTCACTATAATAGCTAAAAGACTGACATTTTCAAGAACTTGCTGCTTCACCGCCGACACACCTTGCTCCCCATTGAGCATGGAGGATACAGGAATAAGAAGCATCAAAGTAAGGCTTCTATGCTGATAAGCACAGAGAAACATTCTCTCTCCTGTCTGTTGAAGCCAAACAGTTGGAGTGGCAAACACCCACGTACCAACCTCTGCACCCCATAAATCAGTGACAAGATAACCATCTTTTCCTTTGGACCACTTGTCACTCTGTAAGGGCCTCACAACATGATAGTGGTCATCCTCACCAGTGGATATATCAGATGAGCCATAAAAACTTTCAGATACAGAGCTTGGATGTGCCATGTTAGACTCAGTGGCAACACTGGATGCAGTATTTCCTTTCCGTAAGTAGGACCAGGAACTTGCTCCAGAAGATAGAGCATGTGGAGTCAACCTTAGCACAGCATATGTAAATAAACTTATGGTGTCATCCTGACATAAGAGTCAACAGTCAAGGTAAAAAAGCAACTTAATGAATGACCAAGCAACTTGCCCAATCAGTTCCGATATAAAAAACAAAATTGTACTTGAAAGTTAAACCATACAGGAGATAGTGTTGTAGACACCAGCAGGTCTTGAAATAAAATCAAAGAGTAGCAGGGAGTGTTTCCAACAGAAGATTCGAGCACCCTGACAAGTGACTGCCAAAACAAGATGAAATCAACAAAATGATATTCCATTAACAAGGCAAACTTCTTTATTTTTTTTCATAGAATGCAAGATAGTTAATAGCTTATGTGGACACTGGATCCAAAGTTAGGGATGAAAACACAAACATTTAAAGATAGGAACACATAAAAGTTTAAAATCATTTAAATAATACATACACCAAATGTAAACAGGACTCTGTAATTAGCCAGGAAAATAAGATGAGAAAGAGTGAGGCAGAAAGCCAGAGATACAATACATGGTATTACAAGCATTGAAATCACCAGTACACCCAAGACAACGAGGAGATGTGAAAGAACTTAAAAACAATAATTGCAACATAAAAATATTCTGAAGCTCAATCATCATAATTTTGGATAAATTTTTTAGTTTTTCATATCACAACTTAGAGCTCATCTAACCTGAACCTCCATCGCAGCCTCCCGACCTAATGTCAGCATCTGCACAGTTCCACGTTCCTTTAAGCAATCACGGAATGATGGTAAATGGAGCTTTTTGCCAACAAGAAAATCTGCCTCAAAGAGAAAAATCATAAATAAGGTATGAGAGACAGCTACTTCAGCATCAGTCAGGCAGCACAGATCCAAAGGAAACCATTTGATACAGCAACTTCAGCATTACCACAGCAGCAATTATCCCATGGAGACCGCTTTTTACATGCTGACAATTATGACTTACAATGAAATAGTTTGAATCATAACTCAAATGAAAAATTATACTTTATCAATTTCATAGGCATGCTCTTGTATGATGACCTACCCCTTAGATAATCCATGATAAAGGAATACAAATGACGTCTTATTAGTCCTCCACCAGGTTCTTTTTCCAGCATCGCTCTTATATCTCCATGAAACATTACAAAAAGTGAATGAATTTCCTTGAGAACTTTTCTTAGTGCATCATCTCTCCATATAGGTTCTGAGTCATTGCTTTTCTCCACCACCTAAAAGGCAAAAACTTCATATTACAAGAAAATGCACACAGGTGAAGTATTACCATAGTTAGAGTATAGTTAGAGATTGGTTAGCTTAGTTAGAAGTTAGTCAGATTAGTTTTCTTAATCAGCAGGTTAGTTATTAGTTAATTTCTCTCTCTTGTTCTGCATAAGTCATATAATTGGCTTATTGTACACACATTCTACCATTCAGAAAATTTCAGTTTGTCATTTCTCACTTTCTCTAAATCCTCTCTCTGGCTCTTGCCATGTTTCTGGAAATAAAGTGACAACATCTAGATATCAGAAACCCAGATCTTAAAAAGATTTGAATTTGACCCAGTTATATATTTATATGAGAAAATAAAATGTGATGAATGAAATAGTCATTAAGAATAGTAGGAAAAAGCATCATAACTACCATGATGATAAATTGTATGACCTACATGAAAGCAACTTAATTATACTACTCAGGAGATAATTTAAATTTGTTTCAAAATTCAAAAGGTTGAGGAAGGAAGAAACAAGTGCACAGACCATGATCATCCAAATATCGGGTTCGGGCTCGTAAAAAATATGAGAATGTCTTTCTGCTTCGATGACCTCGCAAGCAGCCTCGGGAGAGAAAATTCTGCAAAGCGAGTAACAATTTAACCATACAAATTATCAATCGATTCATCCCTATCCCTTTAATATTCATTTCACTTGAGTGTTGAGTGTTGACAAATAACATAGATAGATAGTACCTTGTAAAAGTGATGAGACCTTCGCTGAGGCCAACAACAGAGAGTTGCTTTGAGAAGGGTAAACCCGCGGGGAAGAAGAACAGGATCTTGTCCAGCTCTTGCCCTTCGTGTTGCCCTCTCCTCAAATCGAATATGCATAATTGCACCGATTCATTTGAAGCAGCTGCAGAAGATAACCCCATAGATTCGATTCTCCTTTCAATTCAATATCAACAACCCTCGATCGAAGCCTTCAGAGGAAGGACTGATCCCTTTCTAGTTTCTAGTTTTCTACTTTCACCAGCCGGTCTACACCACAACTCACCTCACACCCAACTCAACTAATCGCTGCCCTCAATTTTTTTTTCCCTTCTTCTTTTCTTTTCTTTTCGAGATTAATAGTATACTTCCCCAAATTTTGGATCATGTTTCATTATTGTCCTCTTTTCTTTTCTTCTCTTTTTTTTTTTTTTAAAGTTATAAAGGTTTTTACTTTGTTATGAGTGAAAAAATTAATCAATCCAAGTAAAGTATTTATTTCGAAATGAATTAGATTGAATTGATTACATATTAAAATTTAATTTAATTTAGATTAATTTAAATCAGTTTAATAAGTTTTTAATAAATTTTTTTAAGTTTAAACATTATGAATTAAAAATAATTTGAAATTTTAAAAATAAAAAATAAAAATAAAAAATAAATAAAAATTTATTTTATATGCTTAAAATAATATTCAATTACATAAAATAAAATAAATGTATGATAAGTTAGAATTATTGTAAGTAAAAATACTCAATAATAAATAAATATATTATATAATATTAATTAATTTGTATTAGAATTAATATGTTTTGAAAATCAAAATAAAAAATTAATCTAATCTAATTGATTTTTAAAAATATAAAAATAAAAAGAACTAAATTTATTCAATTTTGATTATATTTTGATCTTTTATTCGATTTTTTATTTGATTTTTGATTAAGATTAGATTTAAACACCTCTGACTCCAATATTTCATTCTCAAATTTTTCTTATTTATTAATGCCAAATTTATGGAATCTTAAATTTTTTTAATATAAAAACTAAAAAAATTAAGACGAGAGAATGATTGCCTTAAAAGATAGAACAAAGTTTTAAGACTTAATAAGCACTTGCACATACTGTCAGATCGAGGAATTTTAGGTAATAAGGATAAAGATAATATTATTAATATAGAAGTATAATTTTTTTTAATAATTATATTTATATATTAAAAAATATATTAATACAAATTTATGAAAGATTAATTTATCATTGGTTTTTTTACGTTTTTATATTTTAAAAATATTGAATATTTTTTCATTATTAATACTATCAAACTTTTTTTTTTATGTATACAACTAAATAATTATTTAACAAAAATAATATATTCAGAAATAGAGACATGATAGCAAAAATTATACATATATAAAAAAAAAAGATATATATTTATATAAAGTAAAAAAAAAAATCAAAATAAAGTGTGAATATGTGTCCTCATAACTTAACACATAGATCAATTCCTACTTACACAAAACTTATAAATAACACTAAGAGTCATAACGCATTTGAGGAAATATTCTCAATATAAAGTTTATAATTTGAAAAAGAAGAAGAAAGGATTTGTATCAATAATCAAATAATATAATTATATTAAAATTATATACTAATACTTAATTTAAAATGTCGTAACGTTGTATTCTTCTAAATTTTTAATTACAAAAAACTTATATCACATTTGATACATGGAATGGTAAAAACATAAAAAAGAATGGGATGGGTTGGAATAGGAATAATCCATTCCAAGTATACAATTTTCATTGTTTGGTACATAGAATTAATGAAGAATGTAATGGAAATTAATTTAAATAACAATTCATTTTAGTTGTGTATTGCTCTTACCCATCTGATGACAGATGGTTTCTTATGCCTATTATTGAATAAATTTCATTCGTTTCCCTACCAGAAAGGAATGAAATTTCATTCTTTTTCCCATGTGCCTTGTTTTGGTTGTTGTAAATTGGCCATATACCTCCTCTTTCGGATGCTGTAAAAACATAACAACCGGACAGAAGATTCTGCTGGTTATGCAAAAGTTTATTTCGTAATATATGGATCTCCCGTTTGTTGTAGCCATTCTCTATAAGTCTCTTTTTGTGGAATGGAAAACAATATCTTTGCCAATCGGTATATGCTTTTTTCTGTTTGTTTATGCATTTGGCCGTTTACAGATGTTTCAGTTTCTATGTAGTATGTACCAAAAATAAAATAAAATAAAATAAAAAATAACCTGCAATAACAATTTTATTCCGCCTTACAATTTTTTCTTAGAACTCTGAAAAACCATTTATTCTTCCGACTGACATATTCAAAGTAGTAGTATAGAGTATGGAGACCAACGGCAATAAATAGAACCTTCCTTTGCATGAAGAGGCCCACACAAACTGAAAGGAAGTAAGGAACTTCCTTTGTGAGAGGCCAGGCCACTAAACCAAGGCATGCAAACCGTGGTAAGGTTCTCAAGCTGCAGAGGAGTGGCCTTTGAGGTCAAGCCTCATGCAGATCCCTTCGCCATAACACCACAAGAGTCCTCAAACTCAAAGTCAAACAGCAAGCTATTTTGGCCCTTTGGCACTTCCAGAGTGTTCCCTTCTTCAATACAAAGATCCATCAGCAAGGCTAGTAGCCATTTCTGTGACCTTGAACATGACGAAGAAGAAGATGGCCTTGAAAACCTCCCTGAAGATGTGGAGAAACAGGAGGCAATTATGGAGCCACTTCCTGTGGAAGTGCAACCATATTCCAAGCCTGCACGAAAGAAGAACGAATCAAGACTCTCAGTTATATTGCTAGACCAAGGGTTGTTCACGGTTTACAAGCGGCTTTTCATGGTTTCCTTGACCCTCAACATCACTGCTTTGGTTCTTGCAGCTACGGGGCATTTTCCCTATGCAAGGAACAGACCTGCTATGTTCTCCATTGCCAACATACTTGCTTTGACCCTGTGTCGAAGTGAGGCCTTCTTCCGTCTTGTGTTTTGGCTTGCAGTGAAGATCCTTGGGAGCTCATGGGTGCCTCTCTTCATCAAAACAACTACCACATCTCTTCTACAAAGCGTAGGAGGCATACACAGTGGTTGTGGCGTGTCCTCAATTGCTTGGTTGGTGTATGCGTTAGTCCTCATTCTTAAACATAGAGACAACACTTCACCAGAGATTATTGGGGTCTCTTCTGCCATTCTTGGCCTTCTATGTCTCTCTTCTTTGGCTGCATTCCCACTTGTTCGCCATCTCCATCACAATGTGTTTGAGAGATGCCACCGTTTTGCAGGATGGATGGCCCTGGCTCTCCTCTGGGCCTTTATCATGCTCACAATCTCTTATGACCCAAAAACCAAATCTTACACAAACCAACTTGGATCCAGGTTGATCCATAGCCAAGAATTTTGGTTCACAATGACCATCACAATCCTTATAATCATGCCATGGTTGACAGTGAGACGTGTTGCTGTCAAAGTCTCCACTGCTTCTGGCCATGCTTCAATTATCAAGTTCGAGGGAGGAATAAAGGCTGGCATACTTGGAAGGATTAGCCCTTCTCCACTGTCAGAGTGGCATGCCTTTGGTATAATCTCAGATGGGAAGAAAGAGCACATGATGCTTGCAGGTGCAGTTGGTGATTTCACAAAATCTTTGGTCTCAAACCCTCCAACCCATTTGTGGGTTCGACAAGTGCACTTCGCAGGTCTCCCTTATTTGGTAAACATGTATCATAGGGTCTTGTTAGTGGCCACTGGCTCAGGAATTTGTGTGTTTCTTTCGTTCCTTTTGCAGCCATGCAGAGCAGATGTGTGCTTACTTTGGGTGGCTAAGGGGATTGAGCAAAACTTTGGTAAGGAAATTAAAGAAATGGTAAGTGGGTACCCGAAAGACAAGGTCATAATCCATGATACTACTGTTCTTGGTAGGCCAAACGTGTCTCAATTGAGCGTCAGTGCTGCCAAGAATTGGGGTGCTGAAGTGGTCATTGTCACAAGCAATCCAGAAGGGAGCAGAGATGTTGTCAATGCATGCAAAGCTGCTGGAATTGCAGCCTTTGGTCCCATATGGGATTCCTAGCTAGTTTCTTTTCCCTCTCTTAAATTGTTCACGGTAGCATTTCTCCTAGGCTTCTTAATTTATATATTATGCGAAGAAATAGATAAAATGTTTACTCTGTCAATTTAAACTTTGTTCCCTTTTCAGGTGCTACTTCACATATCCCTTTGTACATTGATAATGAGTATACTGGATGATTCATAAATTATCTTATGATTTTCTGGTCTTTTGTGAGCCCTTAGTCCCTTGATCCTTGACAAATCATGTGATAATGTCTAGTCTTCTGTTAGATCTTGGCTAACGCTTTGAAATGTAATAGACAAATGATCTCTCCTTTTCGGCTATCTAGGAGCCAGGAGTCATTACTACTTCTTCCCTAGAGGCCTAAACTCTTACAATTTTAGTGCTGAGGAATTTGATCTCATGTCCTTCAAACAAGGAATAGATTTCGTTAAGCTTACTATTGTTCTGATTAAATTGGTTTGAACAGGAATTATAAGTTCAAGCTCTTTAATGCATCGAGATCTCTAATGTAGAAATACATGCAACAAGCATTAGTACTATTGGGTCTTCGAATACCATGATCTTCCTTCGCTGAATGAAAAAAAAGAATATGATATTTTTATACTACTGGATCCGGCTTCTCTCCAGCAACAGCACCTCCAATAACGATTGGACCCTTTATTTTTCATTCAATGGTCAGTATTAAAAAATATTAATTTAATATTAAAAAATATTTTTAATATTAAAAAGTAAAAAAAAAACTACTGACCATTAGATGAAAAATAAAAGGTTCAGATCGCTGCTGGAGGGTGCTGGAGGTGCTGCTGCTTGAGAGAAGTTTTAATTGGTGAGGTGACACAAGATGTATGGTACATATCAAGTATCCACTTGCATATTGATTTGTTCTTTCCTAAGCCTTCTTGCAATATTTTATTATATTTGACCACTTGAATTTTAAGTAGACAACATCAAAACATCAGTGTCTAAAATGTCTAGATGTACTATCAAATTTAGCTGAACATTGAACAGGATATTGTCATCCATTGGAATGGAGTAAGGAAAATATATAATGAGATATAAATTGGTCTAATGGACTTCACAAGAATTTCGTGTTCATGTTCATGTTAGATGAAATAAGAATATGCCATGATTATTCACCAAAAGAAAAATTGCCATGATCATGTTGATCTAGTATAGCAGCGCAGCAATTCTGTGCAGAAAAAAAAATGGCGAACAGATACTATATCTATCATAGAACTATGGAAGCTTGAGAACAAAATTTAACCAGGCTTAGAAGTGTTAGTGTGTTATTCAAGAAAAAAAGATATAAATGAATAAATAGGGGTAAGTTAGAAGATAAGTTTTCTTTTGCTGGGTTTTGACGAAATCAATACAGATAATGACATATGGATCACATTGCGTGTAACAAGTTATTTCAGGTGGAGTTTAGTTCTCAGTTCTCAACAAATCAAGAGGCATACGGTTGTTAAAATTTCTTTTATGAAACAATTGTGACTTTTGTTTCGTTCTTTTTATCTTTGCTTATAAATAAGGCAAGTTCAAACTGTCTTTGTTTAAAGGAGAAGTGTGTGAAGAAAAAACAAAAACATACTACAATATTAACAAATAAAGATTAATCATTTTTTCATAAATGTTTATCATATTTAAGAATCAGGTCTGCATGACAACCTTTACATCATTATAAGTTATAACAATTAACAAGACTTATCATCATACAACAAACTTCCAGCAACTGAAGAGTGAGACTGACTATAACTAAGCAAACTAAATAAACCCAACCGTACTCTGAGCATGTCAAGGATTGTGAGCCAGTTCAAGTCATATAATTCCCAACTTACTATCATCACCTGACTTAACAGGAACTTCTGGAGGGCCCCCAGCTGAAGGCTTCTCATAGTGTGTCTGTGCCAATTCATCAACAGTCCCTTTCATTTCACTGTAAATGATCTCCTTCTTTTCCACCTCAGCCAGTTCAACCTTCTCCTTGGTCATCGTGCTTACATCCTCAGCTGCCTTTGCAACAGCAGTAAAGGCACTTGACACCCATGAAGCTCCAGTTGATACGTAAGGATTGCTCATGATAGCAGATCCAGCACTATTTGCCTTCTGCTCAGCAGCAGCAATAGCAGACTTAGTCTTTCCAGAAACCTGAAACTTTTCATCCATCTCCCTCACCTTTTCATTGACAATAGCTGTTCCCACGCTTATTTTACCTCTTAAACCCATTTTATCATCAATTGAAGCAACTGTGGCAGAAGCTTTTGAGGTTAAGTGATGACGTTCATCAAAGGATTTCGCTTTGTTGATTGCATCCTTTCCTAAAATGTAACCCTTGGCAAGCATGGTGCTCACCACATCTTCCGCCTTCTTAACCGCAGCAGAAGTTTGCTTTTTCTCCTGAGAAGAGCATTGTACATTAGAAACTTCATTTATAGATACCGGATACTAAAGAAATTATAATATGTATACACATGCAGTAGCTCAGATTGAATCAATAATTAGGTACTTACTGGACTTGAGGGAAGAGCTTCAGGGGGCAGCTGGTAGTTCTCAACAGGTGTGATGGTGACAGGAACATTAGCTATGTTGGAACCCTATACTAAAAATAGAAACATAAGTATATGATTTTACCCAAAAAAAAATCAACTAAACATATATTTTTCTTTTATCTTTTCTTTTATCAATGGTAGTGATTGAATGGAAAGGATTAATAGTATAAGTTGCTACATCACATCTCATTATTATGAAATGTACTGTAAGGTTTTCAACATAAAAATATTTTTCATATAATTATACCGTCAAGAGCACTGCTGTGTCTGCTCCCTGTGATTCCTTAAAGGTAACATATGCAATCTGGCTGCTCTCAGTTTCCCTGCAAAATTACCACCAAAGATATTGAGGGTGACATTTGCCTACAATTTAAAACAATAACAATCATAAAAATGAATAAAGATAGATACATTGCAAGTGTTCTGACCTTTGCATCTCAACATATCGAATATCACCCGAGAATGAGAAAAATTCTTTAATATCCTTCTCCGTAGCAGCCATTGATATATTGGTAGCCTTAACTGTTCTTATCTGTCAGAAGTTAAAAGGAATCAACTTGGGATTTCTCCATCAAGGGATAACTGAACTGAAATCAGATGAACTTCTAAAAGATTTGGCATGAACCAAATACCAACACAGAGCAGTAGGGCACAGATAAGAATTTTTTTGAAAGATTAACCAAAAGTAACCAAAAATTGTAGTCAAAACCACCAGAAACAATTTGTCAAATAAAATGAAACTGAAATTAGTCTTCTTTGAGTCAGTTTGAGTCCTCTATGCATCTATGGATTTAGAATATCTAATAATAATTGTAATATCTATTACTAGTTTTCCAATGCTGCTACTGCTGACGGAGCAGGTTTAACTGTGAAAGGCATGTAGATTTATATTGTTGTGTCAAGGCATATCCACATTGAAAACATAGTATTGATTCCTGGATCATGTTTTCTACAATCATAATGCTAACCAATGTTAATATGTAACAATTTCTTCCTCACATCTGACACATTAATTGTCCAATTTGGTGTAGCTGTAGAGCGGGGAATCGCTTCAACCCCTTGATCAGTATGGTCCACTTGGGCCTGCATATAAAATGCTAAATTTAAGTATTTCTAGGAAGATATTCTGTAAACCAGGGAGGGAGCCTAAGAAAGAAGCAATGATATGTGGGAAAAAAAATGAATAACCATCTAGTTAAACAGAAACGGAGATTCATTTTCATTATTTCTGGAAGAATTATGAAGACCGAATGACAAATAGTTCATATTTTAATCAAGGCAGCAATGATGGAATTAAGTGAAGGAAAGGACATTATGCGCTCAGATGCACTATTATGACAGAGTAGACTTCATATTCATCAAAGAAGCAGAATGTATTAGCAGCTTAGAAGGTAATAAAAGGTGCCAATAACTAGCAAAGACGTGAAATTGATAGCATCATTGACGTATGGATATAAAAAAATTAACTTGTGAAGGCTTTTCTTTGATTAATGTGAAGTTGTGAACTATGAAACTCTAAGGTTATAACAATTAATAAACATGTTTCATGTCAGGAACCAAATGTAAGACAGACAATTTCTGTAACAGACTTCATGCATTCATTTAGTCTTATTTTAGAAATCAATCAAGAAACAAGCATCAACCTCGCTAAAAAAATTAATCCACGCCAATCAATTAATTCAAATGATATAAATTACTCTATTTTTCTGTAAAAAAAAAGTATTGAAAAACCCCTTTTCATTTGTTGTAGATTTACAAGGAGATCTATCTTAGGAATCTAAATTAGCTATCATTTATAATCTGTCACAAACTTAAACAAAAGTGACATGTAAATATAAACAAAGAAGAAACACCAAACAATGCCCCTGAATTCCAATATAAAATACAGAAGAAAAGAATTAACATTAATTTGTTGAATTACCTTACTGATTCAAGAAGAGCATTTGTAACTAGAACATCTAAACCATCAGTGACATGAGGTTATATCACTAATTATTTTTTATTAAAAAATATCAACGTCAATAAGCAAAGACGGTTTTAATGCATAATCCATATACTACATCTGTGGAATTTCTAGGGATCCAAGCAGAGCCTATAGAATGGACATAAACAAACAAGAAGAGCTAGCATACGAGAAGAAACCCATATAGGATCTAAAAGGAAGACACAAACTTCAGGGAACAAATGGGTTCATTTCATCTACTGAGAAAATTCACACCAATGAACACCAAACAAACATGGCATTGGCAATAGGAATGTGCCAAGAAGGCAGCGGATTTAAGCAAAAGCACATCAGAACATTGAAACATACCGACATTTCGATATCGTACAAGGTTTTCTCAGAACCAACAGCGACAAACAATGGTGGCACAGAGAGAAAATGGGAAGGTTGATGAATGACGAGGAAGAAGGAAGTAATTTTGAAGGGTAGTTCGGTAGTTCCAAAAAGGGGACAACACATGTTTTATGATTCTTCTGATGAATAACGCTATGTTCGCGCGCCTCGCTTCGGATTTGCGTTGGTGGGTAGTTTTCCAGCGAGCCAAGCAACGGTCCTTCAGTCACTTCCTCTCCCCTAAAAAATAAAAATTACACAAAATTCTTTTCAACTCATTTGGGTAGTGCATTATACAGTTTACAATCCCTCAATTGCTTCATACTTCAATATATACTTATTTAATTTTAAAAAATATTTAAAAAATTATTATATTTTTTATCAATAATTTGGGGAAAAAATTTACAGGTCCTATTAATTTAAAATAAAATTCTTGTCATGTAAAAGTTTTGGAGTTAAATTTAACTATAAAATTTAATTTTGGTAAAAAAGTTTTATATCATCATTTAATGATGTGTTGTGACACCATTTAATAAAAACTTATTAAATAATGTGATAACACATAATTAGATAATATTATCAAATTTTGTTTCACTGATAATGCATTAATATTAAACTTATATATATATATATATATATATATAAGTATATTTATTGAGAAGAATTTATATTATGAAAAAAAGAAGATAAATAAATTTTGTCATGTAATTATACATAAATGATCAATATTAAAAGTTATTTAATAATTATGTGACTACTTAAAAAAGTTACATATATTTATATTATTATATTGATCATTCATAAAATATAATAATTAAAACTCATTTTTCTATAAAGAAAATACATATATATAATTGAAGCATCCTATCAAGAAAACTATTTACCATGTGTTGTTTTTTAAGGCATTTTATTTTCCTCTATTTTTCAACTATTTCTACTAATAGTAAAGTTTTCAAAAGTTTAAATTTAAAAAGCACAAATATTTAAAAAAATTAATCAAAATAATAAATTGATTAGTTATTATTAATTGATTAGTCATTATTAATTCAAACATTAATAAATATAATTGGCCCAATCAAAGCTAATTAATTGATAACTATAATTGACAAATGTTTATTAATATTAAACCTCTAAAGGTTTAGCCACCAATACCTAGCTACACTTTCAAATTATTTAGCCACTAACAAAACATTCACATTATTAAGGTTTTATTTTATTTTTTTACACATTCAATTTTTTAGTACAACATTATTAAGATTTTGAGCTATTTGTACTTGATCATTTGTGCTTAATATGCGACAAATTGATTAAGTACCAAAAAATGAAAAAAAGGATTTTTTTTTATTTATAAACCAACACAATTAACTAAATAAACTAAGTTCATATAATAATAAATAAAATAATATAAATAAATATGTAAGAAACATCACACTGTCAAGTACTACATGGTCCATATCAATGATAAATACATAAAAATACCCTCAACACAATCTAATATTAAAGTGGTCCGCATCAATTAGCCACAATCATGCATGTGATGAGTATTTGCATATTAAATTTTGATTATATCATATTTTCTCTTAAACTTTTTCAAAAGTCAATCTATTTTGATATGTTAAATTGGGATTAGATCTTTTGAGTTGTGAGAAAATTATAAAAAAATTCAGTTGATAATCTCATTTTTAAAAATATTATATTATATTTATTTTTAATATTTTATTATATATAATTTTAGTTTTAATAGTTGAGATGCTTTCTAGTTATTTTTTAATTGGAAAAAATCTAAATCCGTTAAATTGGATTTGACATTAAGGTTTATAGTGGATGTTGTAAGCGACTATGCATGTACATAGTCAATTTTACTGCATCAAAGATTTTCTATAAAAAACAATATGAATTTTGCGTTAATTCTTTTTTGACAAAATGTCCCTAAAAAAATGGAAACAAATTATGCAAATATCACTCAAATTGACTTTACTCGTAAATTTGTGAAATGACTAATAGCACTACTTGATGATTTTAGGAAAGTTTTGAACAAATGTCACCTTTAAGTATATTATTTTTTCCTTTCAATTCAAAAATATTTTCTTAAATAATATGCTATCTAATAATTCAAATTTCAAATAGGTTTACATACATTTAAAGGCACTATATGTTCAAATGAATTAATTAAAAATTTATATAATACATTGATTATTTAAAATTTTTTTTATTTTTTCATAATATATCCCACTTGATAGGTGAATGACTAATATACCACAATACTAGTGGACTTTGAAAAAGATAATCATTCTTAATTATATTTTTTTTATACATATGAAAAAGAGTCAAGGATTGAATTAGAATTGAACTATTGGTCATATGTTTAAGATACTCAAACTCAATTACCACTTGGACTAACATTATACTGGTTAATTATTTAAAATTTGAAAACTCACGTTATCAATCAAGGGAAAAAAATGATGCACTCATTATTTTAATGACTCACGTCATCAATAAGAAAATAATAATTAATTATATAAATAGATTTTCATTTTATTTTTTATTATATATGTGTATTTAATATATAAAAACCTTTGATGTTCATTTAAAAGTTATGTATTTTTTAGTTATGGAAATATTTAGTAAAATGTCATGTACACAATTAGGTTGTTATTCCATCATAATATTATGAAAATGATAAAATTTTAAAAAAAGTAGGTTATTCATTGTTCTTTTCATTCTAATTTTATATATTTATAGCCTATGACGTTAAAAGCTTGACATAAAATTATATTGATATATACAATCATGAGATAAAAACTTTATAAGAAAATTTAATAAAATTAATTGAAATGTAATTTATTAACAAAAAATCTAAATTAACTAATCATATATGAGTGTGGTGATTGAAATTCTAATATACTTATTTACACTCCATTTTTTATTACAAATTAAGTTTTTTTAACTTTAAGAGAGGGTAAATTTTTAAAAGTGCAATAAACAATCAAAAAGTAAAAAATGTGAATAAACATATTACAGTATCAATGTTTTCACCCATTATATATATTTAGAATAATTGTTTATTTAAACAATAATTTTATAATATTTTTGATTCACTAAAATAAATTGTTTGACTATTATGTTTATTTTTTTATATGATATATTATTATTATTGATATCATCCTAGTATAAATGAACTAATGATTTTTTACTATATATTTTCAATAACTATAGAAATAATTTTTTATTAATTGACCGACACAATTTTTTTTTTTTATCCTATATCCCACTATATTTCGTAGCATGAGGAAATTGCTTACTAATTATTTATATATATATATAAATATATATATATATATATATATATATATATCCTCTATATAATAAATTAGACTACACTTTTTTTAGAGTGATTTATTTTATCACTTTATTCTCTTTTACATAATGACTCATCATTTTTAACTTTTATTCTTTTAAATTTTAAATTTAATTTTTATTTTAAATTAATTATGAATATCTTATTTATAGTTTTAAAATATTTTTCTCATTTAATTTATATTTTTCAGATTTTGTCTGGAAAAATTAATTATACATATATTTTTTTAATTTTAAACATTTTATTTTTAATTTGATTTTTAAAATTCCATCTGAATAAAAAAAAATCCGTTATATATTTAGTATATATTTAGTGGGCTTATCTTAAATAGTTGATTCTATATATTTTGGTATGATAATATGCATTTGACTACTCACTTAAGCCTAAATATAATGATTAAAGCCATAATCAATTATACTTATTCAGATATTGAGTTTTCCTTTATACATGATTGCCTAATTCAGTAAAGCCTTTCTTAATTTTAGATATACTGAAAATTTTATCTTAAACTTGTAAATCTATTATTGTAAAACTCTTCATTTATTGAGTTTAAATTTACTTATCACTGATGATTATAAAGCATGGAACATTGACTTGATATTTTTTATCTAACTATTTGTGTTGGACCGAGTCCGACTCTAGATATAGCTGGGCCAGGACAAGATCGGATTGGGCTGACCTAAGATACAATTTCAATGTACCAATTTTATATATGTATAATTAAATTATAAAATTTTAATAATAAAAAACTTAGAAGGCTTTTATTTTATTATTTTTCATGTCTAAGGATAAGACATCTAAACTGCATATATAGTTCATATAATGTAAACTTTAATTTGGCCACTTATTGATCCCAAATAGAGACATAAATCAATTATGATACGAATATAATTTACTGGCTTGAATTATATTTAATTTTATATGAAATTAAGATGCTTTTAATATATATTTTTAAACAAATTAATAAATATAAAATTATTATCATCATAAAGTATTGATTAAAGTCAATAAATTTTAGAATTTATCTTTAAATTTTAAAATAATTAAACATAATGTAATTTTGAACTAAATCAACTTGAAATATGAGCTCAATCCCAAATAGCGGTCTAATTTTTAAAATACTAACCAATTTACTTTGAGCCAAGCAGAATTACTGGCCCCATTGGATCCTGAGTACTTCTACTTAACCCTTAAGCCACAATTAAGAGAAGACCCCAAAAAAAAAAAATTCCCACTCTTATGAGTATCAGAGGAAGAAATAAAATAATCTCTTTCAGGCCACCACATAATTGCTTTTTATAAAACAACAAATAAATAAGGATTCCGAGAATTTCGGTTAAATTGGCGGGAAATGAGTGGGAGGCAGCTAGCGACTTTTTGGGGGTTTCCATTCTTTTTCCTTTTGTGGGTCCCACGGTACATTCAATCTTAAACAACGACCACCGTACGATCACCTTCCAATCCAACGGCATCAGGGCATTCACCTTCCCGCCGATGGTACGACGCTTCTTCTCTGCAGAAAAAGAAACGATTTTGTTTCCGTTTTTCACTTTTTTTTTTCTTTCCTTTTTTTGATAATTGCATTCCATTATATATTTTTATATTAGTTTTTAAATTATAACAACAATAATAATTAATAATACCCTTTCCCTTATTGTTTCCCCTATTTCAATCCCTTCACACAGAGAGAGCTCTCTGTTTCTTCACTTCCCCACAAGCCGCCTCTGCTACTGTGAATCCAAACAGATGGTAAGCACTAAACAAATCATCTTTTCTCTGTTTTTGGGATTCTAATTTTCAATGGGTTCTTAAAAAGTTTTGATTTTTATCTTTGATTTCTTACAATTTGATTGCAATTCCATGATCATTGATACCCTTTTCTGCATTTCTCATTTTTCTTTGCATTTTGGGTTCATGTGATTCTTGAATATACTATTTAGTATCTGCTTATTGTTATCATTGGAGTAATCTTTCTATTATTATCATTTGTTAAGTTGGTCTCAGTTAAGAGGAAGAGTATCACTGTCTATCAAATTTGCAAATCGAATCTACAGATTAGGTTGGTTTATCATTGTATCTTGAATATTGGAATTGAGTACTAATCTGCTAGTAATTTGATGAGGAAAGTTTAGTATTTTGATCTTTGATTGTTGAACTGTGTTTTACTTTTTAAGGGTTCTTGAATTCCTATTGTGGCCAATGGGTGGATTTTGCAGGTGGGGCAGAATCTTTTACCAATGGAAAGGAATAGTGATTGGATTAGAGCTCTTATGAATAGCAGCTTTGGCTATTGTCACCATGACCTTCGTTCTAATGAGAAGAATGTGTTCTGTATAGACTGTGAAGTTAGAATGTGTAAGCACTGTAAGGAAGCTCATTCCCTCCATAGAAGGTTTCAGATATACAAGTATTCCTATCAGGATGTCTTCCGCCATTCTGAGCTGCAGAAGTATTTTGACTGCTCAAAAATTCAGGTTCTTTCTTCTTTGTCACAAGATAGTGTTGAATTCATTATTGGAAAATGATTTATTTTCTACTTGTGACTTAAATCAATTCAGTTTCTTAATATTAATCTTATTCATTGCTGCTATATTGTGCTTGATTTGTTTTGCTCTGATAAGTGATAACCTACCATTAATTTTCTAATGCTGTCATCTGTGAAATAAAGCTATGTTTATTTTTCGTTTGTATTTTAGTTGATGTCATCTGTGAAAATTGTTGAAATATATCTGAACCTTATTACTTAATTGCTATATATCTGAATCTGACTCGCCAAACCTAACTTACCTATTAATAGTAAGCTCTGAACTTATTTTTCTAATTAAAAACTGATTAATTAACATAATTTTCTTCTTACAATGGTGACGTGAATCACATGATTTGGCAGACTTACATATCCAATAATGAAAGGATTGTGCATCTCAAACCCCGGCCTTCAATCATTAAATCTAAATCTGCTGATGTAAGCCCTGAGTCTAAATCCAAAGAAACCAACATATCAACAAGACCAAAATCAGGTGGTACATGTGAAGAATGTGGAAAACACTTACAAGATGAGCGTAATCGCTTCTGCTCCATTACGTGCAAGGTATCAGTCATGCTCTGATTTAATGTTAAAATTTTGTTGTTTACTTTTATATTATTTGTGATTCAAATCATGTGCAATTGTTAGATCTCAGTGCTTCCAATGGAGCCCCAAGACCAAGGTCAAGATCACTATTCTCAAAGGAGTTCAGTAGAGCCTGTCAACCAAAGTGCTAGATGCATCAACACTCCAAAACCTGAAGCTATTGACTTTACTATGAATGATAACCAGAATTCAGAACCGGAGTCATCTATCTCTGAAGCTGAGCCATGTGGATGGGTTGAAGTCGTGAATTTCAGAAAGCGCCCAAGGAAAGCCACCCCTCAGAGACCTCTTTTTGTTTTCACGTCTTGAAAGTTATCACCACTCTATCATTTTCATCCTTTCTCCTATGATTCTATTTTTTGTTTTCATTTTTGGAGAATAAGATTTCTTAAACATTTGATGGAAACTGAACCCCTCTATACCCCATATTGGGATTTAAGTATAAGTTGGGGGTTTGAGGTTCAGTTGCTCTGAGAAAAGCAACTAGCTAAGCTTGTACAGCATAAGGGTACTAATAACAGTAGTAATGGAAAGGCGTAAAGGGTGCACCGTGGTTACTCTACCATTCCATCCTTTTTCAGTTCTTGTAGTGGAAGTTAGTACCTCTTATGGTTGAATGACTCATTTTAACAAAAAACTTTCATATGGTAATATAAAATTTTCATTTTTCTGTTTAGCATAGTATAGTATTAGATGTATTATTTTCTGGCCTTCATGTCCCTTGTGCACTTGGCAAAATTATTCAGTCTGTTAACAACAGTACTTACTTTGCTTTTCTAGGATTCCTAATCTCTGACATATTAGTGATGGGATGTTGATCCTATCCATGTAATGTTAATAATTTTATCATCGGGACTGTCTCCCTCACAGTAAAGGCAAACAACCTGTGTCCATGTTACCCTTCCAATATGGCAGGCATAAAGGACATCAAACCTCATAAGGTTGTTAAGTGAATAAGATGGCAAAGATTTAGTGTCCCCACAACACAATCAATAGAAACCAAAATCTTGAGCAATGGGAATTACTTTAACTGATAAGGATAGAAGTATTTAGTTTGAAAAGCTTAGGTTAGATTCATGTGGCCACAATCTCGACACGTAAGCAATCTGTATTGTAAATCCTTATTAAGATTAGTAGTAGCATATCCTAACCTTGAAATCTAGTAGTCTCCCCTCTCAACTTTTTTTAACCAAAAAGAAAAAAAAAAAAGAAAAGAAAGCCAAATCTTGTGCCTGTTGAAGCACATGGATGAATTATCTGCCCCGGCCACCACCGACCTTTATCTCATTCTGTTTCCCATATTTGTTTAACATAGTTTGCATGAGGACAACTGGATTTTTGTATACATAGCTGTTGCTTTCAAATATTAATTTAATTTGAATGCGGCTTCAAACTGGGTGGATGGGAAAAGAAAAAATAAAAGTGCAGATGACAATGAGCTGGTATCTGAAATATTCAAAAGCCGTGACACTCATTTCATTTCTGCTTTTGTTTTTGTTAGGGGTGAGGCCTCCTTTTATTTTCTAATTTCTGCTTTTATTAAGAAAAAAAAAAAGGACACTCCAAACTCCAAAGGAAAAACCAATACAAAATTGGGTGTTAAAATAAAAACCTAAAACAAAAACATGAGCAGAAGGACAATGGGAACACGTCTAGAGCTCGATTTATGGATTGAATTTAATTAGAAGTGTGTGAATGCAACTTTTTTGCAAGACTTGTGGGGCTAAATGGTGTACGGTATACCTTCAGTTTCCCAGAGTATGTTGTTGAATTGAAAGCTTTGTCGGAGAATACCTTCCAAGTTCCAAGTAGCGAGGCTTTTGAGAGCCTTTTTTTTTCCACCGTCAATTTTGTTATATCCTCATAATTTTTTTTAATAATCTTTCTAATATCAAATAAAAAATTATTTAATAAAAAAATAAATATATTCAATATCTTGAAAGTATAAAAATATTTAATATTTTTTTAATTATTAAGATAATTAATAAAAAGATTGTGTAAGAAGATTTAAAATTATTCTTCTACCACCACAAGGTTATGTATTTCAGACTGATTTCCAGGTCATCGTCCATATTGCAATAAAATAAGCCTTAGGAGTCCACTAGTTTATGGTCTTAAAGCTAGAAGTTATGGATTTTGAAACTCCACTAATTTCTATTATAAGGTCTCATGTACCTTTGAAGTAGCCTTATAAGTTATATCCTGCGCATTTCACTCTCAATTTCATTAGGTCTTAGATCCTTAAGCTATGTTGAAGCTAAAACCCAAGTTTACAAAAAAGGTACACATAGTAAAATGGAAATAATGGAGAAATGGATGAACGAAAATTGATATAGTCCTTATTGACAAGTAAATGAATAGTAATTCACTCAAGATTAACTTAAAGTCTCGTTTAGAAATATTGCAACTTCTCAAATGTTACTTGTGGTAAAGTTAGGAGTAGTGTTAACATAGATTCAAGTTTATGATGATATATCTATACATAATAATATATTTACCACTCAAAACATAATTTAAAATTATAAATATATGAGTATTATAGAATTCAAGGGTGGGTTCAGCATGAATTGAATCTGTAATAAATAATTCTAAATAAAACGTGAAGAGTCATTCAGAATGATTTGGTAAAAATGTGCTAAAAGCTTCTGTGAATTGTGACCAATTTAAAAGTTTGATAAAAAAAATGTTGTAAAACTATTGCAAGAAAAAAAAAGAAATTATAAAATCAGAATTTTTTTTGGGTACAAAATCAGAATTTAATAGATATGCGCGTTTAATTTGGTCTCTGAAAGATTGAATTGACATTAATTTAATCTCTGAAAGATAAGTGACATCAATTTAGTCTCTAAAAAATAAAAAGTAACATCAATTTAGTTTTTTAAAAAAATTAACATTAATTTAGTCTCTCAATAATACAAAAATGATATCAATTTAGTCCCTCAATCATAAATATTTGATATTAATTTAGTCTTTAAATGACATTAAGTTAGTCATTCAATCATGATTTGTGCACAAAATGATGATTTTGATATCATTTTCCATGATTCTAGAACTAAATTAATATCACCTATTTTTCAAGGACTAAATTAAATTCAACACAATCTTTTAAGGACCAAAATACTAGTTTACTCTTTAAAAAGTACATATATCATTCCCTAAAAGGTTTTTCTCCGAGAGCACCAAATTTTTTTATTTTATCAAAAGTCAACATTTTCAAATAGCCTAAATAAAATCTAGGTTAAATTAATCTATACATCCTTACACTATATAGAGATTTTTAATTAAGTTCTTATTTTTTAAAAATTTGTAATTAGGTCTCTAGAATTTCAAACATGTTTAATTAGATCTTACCGTTAAACCACCGTTAAAAGTTTTATAATGGTGCTCCCACAATAGGAATCCAATTAGAAAATCTTGAAAATATAAGAACACAATTACAAACTTTTTGGAGTCTTTGAATCTGATCTAGCATTATAAACCATTATAAATTTATAACATTGCAATAACGACAAAGACCTAATTAGAAATTATAGGAACCTAATTACAAACTTTTAAAACTATAAGAATCTGTTAAAAAACTTTCAAATAATATAGGAACATACAAATTAATTTAACCAAAAATCAATTTATCAAACCATGATATGTGACTTAGAAAGTCAAGCTCTATGTAAACAAAATTTACTTGTAGTGTAGTGGTTCAAAATTCACTGAAAAACATATTATGGCCAAGGCTAAGCCGACACCTAAATAAAGATTAATTTCATATTTAAAGAGTGTAAACATAACCTATAGTCTTACTGACAAAAAAATCTAGTTATTATAATAACTCAAATAAAATGGTTGAGTATAAACAATCTCTCAGTACAAATTGCATTACTTGTAAAGCAAAAAAGTTAAAAATAAGATTAAACTAAACAATTAGTGCCTATAATTTTATCTGATTTTGATTTTGGTAGATATTTTTTTTATATATTGGTCCCTACATTTTCATATTTTTTTTGGATTTTACTGGTTACCGTTATGGTGTTGTTCTATCTCTCTTTTTTTCTCTCTTTTATATATATATATATATATATATTTAGAGTATTTCCTATTTAATAGGTGAGAAATTAATATTCCGAAATACGATCAAACGTCTAAGCAAAAATCTCTTCTAACAGTGTTATTTCTATACACATTAATTTTAAAATTAAATGTAGAATCATATGCTTAAGGAATCAAAGTCTCTTCTATTTAGACTAACACACTTATTAAATGTATTCGTTTAGATTTTAATCCATATAATTCTACTTATTAAGATATTAGTCTCTATTTTTTATTAAGAATTGATCCTTAAAGCTTCAAATTATTAAGATATTAATCCCTGATAGACTAAAATCTAGATTAGTGAAACTATTGAGATCAAAATAAGAAAAAAAATTATAAGGACCAAAATTCAAATCAAATAAATATATAATGACTATGTTTAGTTTAACCTAAAAATAAAATAGCAATTATAACAAGCTATCTTTAAACCCTGCCCTACTCAATCTATCAGTTTCGATAGGCCAACAAATTGGGAAAAAAAAAAATCAACCTACAAGTGTAGGCAGACCAACAAATTGAAATAAAAAAAGGGCGCATGCTAAAGTCTTCATAACACTTGGTATAATTATTTATCCCCATCGAGTAGTCATATTCATCCCATCATTTTACTCACAGGATAGGATCCTAATCTAAGAGAGAAAGACACATTGCTTTTTGTATTAAAATTGATTAACCCTCAAATATAAAATGGTAAATCCCTCCGCAATATCTTTCTCGCTCATAAGAAGACTCTCATTTGTGAGTAAAGAGAGATCCAAATCCTTAATCTGTCACTAAATTATGCAATGACTTTAGCCTGTAAAAACTCTTGCTGCAGTGGTTCCGTTGGTCCTTATAAATCCAACAAATGGATGGATATAGCACGAGCACTAGAAGCATTATTGAATTATTTTATTTTATATTTTGATAAAAAGAACCATTATTAAAAATGAATCTCACAATATGCATTAATCTGATATCACTCTACATCCCCCTCAAGGGAAAACAGGGCAAGAGTTCCAAATAAAATTATGGTTTTTTTGGGCATAAGTTCCAAATAAATTGATGACTACTGAAATTTCTGCAACTTTGTGGATTATAAATAATGTTTCCCGACACAAATGATATTTCTTCCTTTGTTTTCTCTTTTTAGAAAGAAAAAACTCCAACAAGGGAAAAGAAGCAAGAAAGCTTGCTAAGCTGGCTGCAGCAATGGAAACATAGCTCTAGTCCTGCTAATCTATTCTCCAACGGTCAAACCAAACCCAAATTTGTAGTCCTTTTTCCTGTGATCAAGCTGCAATGAATAAATATGAAAACCATGTCAAGGCAAAAAGTAAAAGCTGGCCAACTTATTTGAACAATCCCCACCAAACTAGATTTTCATGCATTCTACACACAAACACCAACAAAGAGCAGAAAAAAGAAAGCAAAGTGCTCTGACCTCTGCAGAAAGAATAAAATTCAGACCCATATTTAGGCGCTCCTCCAAAAAGGCAGCAACGCACCCATTAGAATCAATCTTTCCCCTTAGGCGGCACTATAATAACCATAACAAAATGTGAAAAGTAGATAAGATTACTTTAAAATTGGACAACATCAATTACAAATTCATCATTATTATCAAAGTTCAGAAGCAGAACTTTAAAATGGCTTTACAGCCGATTAATGAACTCACTAACCCAAAATCAACCACATAGTAATAACCTACATAACGTCACCTCTTATTGTTACGAACGGATGTTTTTAATGTCAAAGAGTGTGATCCAAATCACCTTCAATAAGGGATGCGCATCCACACAGTTTTTTTTTTATCCTTTCATTTCTCCCCCCCTCCCCCCTTTTTTTTTCTAGTTAAAAGGAACCAGGGGTATGTCAGTTTATATTTCTGCATATTCTCAAAATTCAGTTCAATATCTGTTTTTCTTCCCTTGTAATGTGAAAGTGAAAAGTACTAAACCCCCATTATAATTGACAAAATACACATAAAACACTTTGGTTTCATTAAAATCAGCCCACAAAAAAACCCATTATTCCTTAATTCTGGTAAATAACATGCTGTTTTGTATTATTTTGTCCAAATATCTGTATCATTTGAAACATTGGCAACGTTTAAAAAACCCAATGGAGTAAGAGTAAAAGACATTAAAAGTTTAAAACTGTAGCTGTTGCTCAATTTTTCACCCATTACAGCAAACACCCAAAAATGTAGGTCCATCTTAACAAATCAAAATTCAGGGTACAAAATTGTTCATCTGTCCAAAACAGGTAAACTTTCTGAAGACAAGATCTAAGGAATGAGAAAACACCTTAAAAATTTTTGGGTGTCATACTATAGTGCATATTTAAAGATAAACAAGATAAGGATAATCTAGAAAGATGAGAAAAATTATTATATGGAAGGTACAAATTCAGTGCACTACCTATTGGCCACGTGTTCCAGTGGTATTTTATGCCATCCAATCATTGGAGAATGAAGTACACATACATGCAAACGTACATACATCTAATGTGTTGGAAAATTCTTAAGTTTGCAAGTCCTGGTGATGTTATTATATCCGTAGTTAAATTGAGGTGAACAGCAAGGGAGGAGTGAAACTTGAAAATGCATCTAGATGTGATGCCAGATTGATAATTGTCAATTTTTACTGCATTCCCTTCATTCCTGCTAGTTTCACTCCTATGCACCCATATAGATGAACAAGAAAGCTATATTATAACCAATATACTAAAACATAATGTAACTGGTCCACATGCTCACATTCATGTTGTATTAGTTCCACTCTGTGACTGAATTCATGAAAGAAAGAAGCTACCTGTCTAAGGATGTAATCATAACCAAAGCTAGCTGTGACATCTCTTGACAAGTAGTTACACATTAACTCAGATGCTAGAGAAACCTGAAAGGTACATTTTGTATAAGAAATAGAAAGTTTGATTAAAAACAACATAAATCTACTATGTCATGATTGACTCACCTTCTCAGATACCTTCTGAACATAGCTTAGAAGAACCATTCCAGTGCTAGCAACTTGGCCTGTAGCAACCTGGATGTAGACGAGAAAGTTGAAATGTTTTGTATATCATTTCTACTAAAAGCCAGTTCAATGAAAGGTCAATTCAAAAGTGGAAGAAAGACATTCTAAACTAAAAGAATAGAAAGAAAAAGAAAGAAGACACAACAAAATATAGCCTATTGGGGTCAGTATATTTTATGCCCATTGACAGAGACAGTTCTTTTAATGCATCTTAGCAAGAATATAAAGTGGAAAAAATATATGCCACCCATGGGATGAGTTACTCAATGCAAAGCAAAACTTGTTAATGTCTGACAGAGAATCAAAGAAACCATCAGTCCTTTAACTAATGAAGTAACAAGGTTCAAAGTATCAGTACATACAGTCCATCCATACCACCCCTGTGCCCTCAAAACAAAATCTCCATAGAGAAAAAGAACGGGGAAAACAGAAGAAAAGTTGGACTGACAAGTTATCAGACTAAAGTCTTCCAGATTTATAAAAATGCAGCATAGGGGCATAGGAGAATGGGAAAGTGAAAATCATATATATAGAAAGTCTAAAAGAATTTAAAAAACAATGAACTGCTCCCTGCCAATTATTTTCCCATAACATGACAAACACCTCATTAAGAGCAAATTACTTGACATTGCAAAGATCCTCATATTTCCTTTTTCCTTGAATGATTTGAGTAATCTTCAAAAAAAAGTAAAAGGAATCATTGAAAATGGAATAAGTTGAAATGTAGAATAAACAACGGTTGACAACTGAATAAATAAAAGAAGCATACTGTATCCTCTTAGTATTTTATGTATATAATTTTTTTTTCTCCAGGAAGATTAGAAAAACAAAATCCTTGAAATTGACTGATGAAGTAGCACGACAATAGCAGGAAGAACTGTCTTACGACAATCAGAATAACAATATAAATTCCTAGATATATAAACAAATATGAAACATTTAAAATAAGAAATATAAACAGAGGGAAGGGGGCAAGCAGCCAATAATGTAAGTAGGGGCAAGTCTTAAGCCATCATACCATTTTATCAGTGTTGTAGCGAGCAGCATAACCAACACCAGACTTCCGATGCTGACCAGCCCAAAATACCTCCCCACCCAATGATAAATGGCCTGTCACACTCTGGAAAAAAGAATGTCAATGTTTTCAGTAAAAAATTAGAAGGGTTCACATACATCCATTAACTGTCCCATACCATGCTGCGGGTTGGGTCAAGAGAGGTGATTAGGATTAAGAGAAATCAACAGAGTAATGCTCAGCAATTTTTTAGAAGAAAAATACTCTGTAATATTAATGCACACTTATAAAAACAACAACATGGAACAATTATCCATCAATCCACGGTAACAGGAAAAACATTGACCATAATCAACTAAATGTATCTCACAAAACACAGTAGCAAATTGAAATAAAGAAACAAATATAGAATAACACACTCTAATGATCTTCACGACCCTCAACTGTTATTAATATTTATAACCATTTAAACACTAATCAAGTATTAAGATCTTACTGGATAAAAACCATCTCCACAAACAAAATAATTGTTCACCAAAACTATTTTCAAAGGAAGCGAATAGTGTGGATAAGAACCAAATGAAATCAAATATCTAAACAAGAAGAACCTTGCTCAGGAAATGCCGATGCTCTTTCTTTTAAAGAAAAATGCTGATGCACAAGTCTATAAATTTACATATACAATTCAAACATATTAAACCACTTCATACAAAGAAGCAACTGAAAATTCTGTCATTTAACAATGAAATTAACAGATTGCCAGCTGCATGACCCCAAATATTAGCCAAAACCAATCAATCAGCCCAATAAATTAATATTGAAATACCTGCATAAGTAAGAGGTATATTTCCTATCAATGCTTTGTTCCTTTCTTGGCTTTTAATGAAAGACAAACAGGCATTTGTAAAAATATCAGAACCCATCAATTATCTATCTAGAAAGCCTCAATTATTTCCATTTCTTGACAACAAAGTGTATTCTTCCATATTTATATCTAGCACTACATCACTAGAAATAGCCAACATAATAGTAAAACTGTTTTATGCGTAGAATCCCAGCACTGTACAATTATTACCCTCCTTCATTTTATACAAAAAATAAAAAATAAATAAAAACCTCCTGTATATTAAATGGAATCTCTTCAACTTAGTCATTGATAATTGTTTTTGACAGACTCAGAGAAATAGATGAGATTGCCAACAGTAAAATGCGAATAAATTCAAGCTAAACCAGGCACCAGTAGATTGTAAAACCTACATTTTGACATCCTTCAATTTCCTAACCCTAACCATATTCATAATACAAAAATGTAAAATGACCTGAATAGTGTTCTTTGTTAATCTTTCAGAAAATGATGTCTAAAAATAAAAAAATAAAAATCCTTCAGGGGATATTTCCATCTTGCAAATTCTCCTGTCAGAGAATAAAATTAGTTTGCAGAGTCTTTAAAATCTTTTGTTCTTATGTAGTTTTCTCTTTTCATGGTTCTATTATATACATTCTGTTTGCTGCCTATACCTGCATCATTTAGTTACTTAACCTAATGCAAAAGAGGAAAAAGAAAAGATTACTTAAATTAGAGAATAATATTAACGCTTCAATAAAAGAATAAAGAACAATTTATCAGGATTTTGACAGCATAATGCAATAAATTTCACAAAAGATCATTCAGATGATAAACTCAGTGCAAAATGAAGTTGCATTTGCTAAGAAAACCTCATCTGTTGACCAGAACGCATAGAAACCAACTTGCTTTTCTTTTTTCTTCCATTTTCATTAATTTTTAGAAACAGGTAAGAAAAGAGAAGGCATCATTAACAGATCTAATAATCAAACTAACAAGCAACTTCCAATTTTATTATCCCAGCCAGTTTGTCACTTAAATATGCACTTAAACAAAAGGAATATAATTACTGCACACTGCAAGCAAATCCTCTACCTGAATATAACTTGCTCCCAGTAAGGCTCCATTCCCAAGTTGAAACTGTGTCCTATAGTCTTTACCCTGCAAAAATATCATGAATTATAACAAGGAAAATACTTTAAGACAGTTTTTATGGATAGTATGTGAAACCTCCATTAAGAAACTCCAACACAATATATGTAAAAAAAAGACAAGATTTAATGGAAAGAACATAAATGCACAACTAGAAGAGGAGGGCATCAAATAATTTAATCTAGAAACGTGAAATTAGTTGACCTTGTAATCAAAGTTGATCATCCCATGAGACATATGTGGCTCATTCGTAAGCTGTACAAGCAGACAAGAAAATAGAACGTTATGGCGAGTAAAAGCGACAAGGAAAGCAAACAGCAAAGAAGCAAGAGAATGGGGAGTGATAAAGGGATTTCATAAACTAAATATTGTACGAATAAATATAATGGTCATTCCATGGCACATAAATTTTCTTTTTCATAAGTTACCACCTGAAACTTGAAACTAGACACGACAAAATAGTACCAAGCTCTTGCACTTGTAACAGAGCCTAAAAGATACATACAACTAATCAGGGAAGTAGCAGAAGGTTGTGAAACAGTGGAAAATTATAGCATTCCCCATAATGGAAACAAGCATACCTGAGCATTGGCTTTAAAAGTGAGATTTTCAGACAAATCACACTTGACTCTTGCATTTAGCCTCCCATCAGTCAATATTCTCCCCCAGAGCAACAACTGCAATACACCATCATCATTGAGAGTGCAGGTTTTTTTATTTATTTAAAAAAATAAAACTAACCAAAAGCTAATTGCAATCAAAGCCAAGTTACCTTAGGATGATCAATGAAGGTTGCACCAAACTCGTAGTTAGCGGTAGGAATTTTAATGGTCTCCGTGGACTGAGAAGGAATCTCAGTAGGTCCCATCAACACGCTGATCAGATGACATAAATAAATTAATTAAATAAAACAAACAAACTTGCATAATTTAGCTCCAAAAATAAAATAAAAAAAGAAGGTACCTGTGATTGAGAGAGAACTTTTGATTGAGCATCTTGGTGAAATCAAAACGCATACCCTCAAAAAGATCTGGCTTTAAAGACACTGACCACGAACAAACAAACAAACAAATTCAAGTGTCATGTACTCCAACAAAGACCTAATTGTAATAATCAAACCAAAACAGTAAAAAAAAATTCCGAACTTTACATTCTCCTAAATCAAGCGAGAAACCCCAAAAAGCTTATAATTTGATAAATAGAAACCAAAAATGAACATTGAAATCCACCACAAAAAAGAAATCGAGAGAAATGTGAATCCAAAAGGGGAAGAAAAAAAGGGAAAGAATGAAATAGAGGGACAGACTCATAGCTTCGCGGTGGAGCTCTTCGAAGGGAATGGGACAAGGAAGGTTGAAGTAATCGACTTTCTCTTCGACCTTCTGGTTTTCGGGGGTAGGAATCGGAGGAACCATGGTCGCCATTGTTAGCAGAGAAGAGTGGTTAGTTGGGTTTTGGTATCAGAGAGAAAAGAGGAATTATGTGATTCTGAATTTCTAAAACCCTTCCCCCAGCCTTCGACGGCTGCTAAAACCCTAGTTACCTTCACTCATTCATCACTGTCTCTAGCTTAGGCTTATTTACACTGTCCTACTTGTACCCGACCCGTTTCCTACCGGATTCAAATTCCTTTATAACGGTATAGGTATGGGTTTCTAGTAAATACCCGAATCCCTGCCCATCCCGTTTAGTAAATTCTTGTAGTAACTTGTTTTTATTTCATTTACATATTGCTGTTCACTTCTTTTTTTATTTTATTTTGAAAATAGCATCTTAACATCCTAAAAAAACAACTACCTTTAACTTTTAACATCCTAAACTTTTATTCAATTGTAAACAATTACTTTTAACTTTTAAATCTTTCAATTTACTCTTTAAATTATTTTAATTGTTGTCATTAATCTTTTGTCTAATCTCAATCAATTAATTAACGAAACACTATGTCTCATATAAACACATAAGTTATTAATTGACGTGATGTGACAAATAAATTATTAATAATTTACATATTTGCTCGTGATGCATGAAAATTTTTTATTATATTACTTTATTCAAATTATAACACGTAATATTTACATTGTATATATAATTAGATCATAAAATAAAATATTATTAAATTAAATATAAATAATTACAAACCAGCTAGAGTATATACTTTGAGAACATTTAAAAAGTTTTCATGATACAGTGCTCTGTTAATTGACTAACTTATATTGGATAAATTACAAATGATTAATTGCATAAATTAGCATAATTTAAGGATTAAATTGAAATATTTAAAAATTCAGGATGAATATTTGTAACCAAATGAAAGTGTAGGATGATTAGATACTATTTGGGAAAAATGTGCATCACAATCACAATTAGTGAATGCTTATCTTTTGGTACATAAATCAGTGAATGCTTATCAATGAAAAATCATCATAAATTGAATTCAAGACTCGATTGAGTTCATTCATTGACTCAATTATTTGTCTTATCATCATATGTTTTTGAGGCGGAAATTAACTTGAATAGTATTTTGGTGTTGATGACAATTTTTGGTTTGATTAATAGATGGTTAACCACTTAACTGAACACACACGAAGGAGTGTACTTGTACTATCGGTAGGTTCTGTCTACCTCTGAGCTAAGACGGCTATTGGTAGGTTTTATCCTAATCAATTTTATTTTTTTTTGGTCTGCATCCCAATCAATGTTTTAAAAAACCGAATTGGTCCTTAAACTAATTAAGGGAGAAATTTAAGATTTTAAATTCCAATTAGAAACGAATTAAAGCTTTGAACATGTATATGATACTATGTAAAGAAATAACAACAATAATAATAACATACACGTGTTAAGTATAATCTAAATATTCTTCAAGTTTGTCCCCTTCAAAAAATGTTAACTCGAGGGTGCAATGTGGACTTTTTATACATCTCATTTGCCGTACTTGTAGTTTCCTTTTATCCTATTTTATATATCAGAAATTCAGAATATACAAGTCACTCGTATATTAAATAGTTGATGAAGATTACATCAATTGATAAGTTTAAACTTCATGCTGCATTATACTCGTCAAAAAATAAAAATTCATGCTGCATTATATGAAAATATATAAATATAAAAAACAATACAAGAGAAATGCATTAATTATTTTTAGATGAAAACAAACCTCCTAGCCCCATAACAAGCTTGAAAGTAAGGCCACCCATTCATTGTGAGAAGGAAAAAAATCATCGTACATTTATTGTAAATGTGTATGTATTGTTAATACTTTTTTTAAAAGTGTCAAATTTAGTGAAAAAAATGATTAAAAAAAATAAATATATGTACTGTTATCAGAACTATTGTGAGAATTGACATCCTTGAACCAACAATGTGGGAATTGGCATCCTTAAAACAACAACAACGTTCAGATACAAGTATAATTTCGCTCTTTCAACCTTAGAAGTGATGCATCTATTACGAAAACCTCAGTCGTAGCCCACTTTATATCATTGAAAACATGGTGAGCTACGAGGTATAATGACATTTGCACAACTTAAAACTCACTCGGTATATAGACGAATAGACACTTGTATTAAATGTTTATAGCCACATAAACTGAAGAAGGTGTGGGAGGGTAAAGCAAGATGCTTGACCTTTGGTAATGCAATGCACCCACTATGGCTGCACAGGTACGAGGTGGTCTTTGAATTAGTAAACAGATGAAAGCAACTTGGTGGTTGTTCTATCACACGTGCAGAACTTTAGCCTTTGGCGAGATTTGCATGGAAGTTGGGTTGCCTTTGTGAAACCAGATACTCGACATGCAACTTCTGGAGAAGGTGGTGGGGAGAGCAAGGTCATACACAACTGCTGAGTGCTGGGATTATCATGTAGAATAGAGACACGCTACGCTTTGTCAGGCATGAGAGGTACGTAATCTGCATAATTTCAGAGAGGAAAATCGTGTTGCTTTTGCTATAGCTAGGATTTCTCACGGAGAAGTTTGGCTTGCTTTTATTTGAGGGATGATTGAGTAGGAATGTATTTGTTGAGATAGTTCGTTCTTATTTTTGTTTGGCCATTTGCACTGTTTTAAATACGCAAAAAACATAGAACCACATATACAGAGAAACACAATTTAACACCAGCTCCATATCCTAATATCATCAATATGTAGTATCCGGCTTAATTGTAATCTACAACGAGAAATCTTTTCTTACTAGGTGGGATTAACTACATGAATCAAACGACATCATTGTGTCTTATCATAAACTAAATCTTCAGAAATACCATTTAAATCTAAATCTTTTTTAATCGTTTTACTTATAATTTTTCTTGGTCTTCCTCTATTTCTAACTATTAGACTATTATCTACTTGATCTACTCTTCTTACAGGAGCTTCTAAGAATCTTCTCCTTACATGTCCGAACCACTTAAAGCAAATTTCTCTCATCTTTTTCACAATAGGTACTACCTCTACTTTCTTTCTAATACATTCATTCCTAATCCTATCTTGTCTTGTATGGCCACACATCCAATGCAACATCCTCATTTTCACAACATTAATCTTATACTCTTGTTGACTTTTTACCGCCCAACATTCAGTATCATACAACATCGCGGGCCTTATAGCTGTGCGATAAAATTTACTCTTAAACTTGAGAGACACTTTTCTATCACAAATAACTCCTGACGCACTCCTCCATTTCATCCATTCAGCTTGAATTCTATAGTTTACATCTCCCTCTATTTCTCCATCATTTTGTATGATAGATCTAAGGTACCTAAACTATGTAACTTGTGGTATGGTATGATATGGTATGATCTCCAAGTTTCACCGCTATGCTAGCATTAACACGCCTATTCCTGAACCTACATTCCATATACTCCGTCTTACTCCTGCTTAGATGAAAGTCATGTTCTTCCAAAACTCGTCTCCATAGCTTTAATTTTCCATTTATTTCCTCTCTCGACTCTCCAACTAGGACTATATCATCTGCAAAAAGCATGTATTGTGGCACCGACTCTTGGATATGATCAGTAAGCACATCCAAGACCAAGGTAAAAAAATATGGACTCAAAGTTGACCCTTGATGCAGTCTCATAGTTATAGAAAAATCTTCTATGACCCCACCTTGTGTTCTCACACTAGTTTTAACCCCATCATACATATCTTGAATTGCTCGAATATAGGCGATACAAACTCCTTTCTTATCCAAAGCCTTCCACAGAACATTTCTCGATACCCTATCGTAGGCTTTTTTCAGATCAATAAAAATAATGTATAGGTCTTTTTGCTTCTTCTGATACCTCTCCATTAATCTTCGTAAAAGATAAATTACTTCCATGGTTAACCTCTCAAGCATAAAACCAAATTGATTCTCTGAAATATGAGTCTCTTGTCTTAATCTCCGTTCAATTACTATTTCTCATAATTTCATAGTATGACTCATGAGCTTAATCCCTCTGTAATTAACAAAATTTTGTATATCTCCATTGTTCTTATAAATAGAGATTAAAGTGTTTCTCCTCCATTCATTTGGTATTTTCTTAGACCTCATTATCTCGTTAAACAGCTTTGTGATCCAACTTATACCTTTCTCTCCTAAGCACTTTCATACCTCAATAGGTATATTATCTAGTCCGACTGCTTTTCCATTATCCATCCTCTTCAATGCTTCTTTTACTTCAAACTCTCGAATTCTATGATAAAAAATTTTATTTTGATCATCCTCTCTAGTGTTTAGAATATCTGAATAATGTCTTATGTTCCTCATTAAATAGCTTGTGAAAATAACCCTTCCATCGATCATTGATGTCTTGTTCCGTAACCAAGACTTTACCATCTTCATCCTTAATGCATTTCACTTGATCCAAGTCTCTTATCTTCCTTTTCCTACTTTTAGCAAGCCTGTAGATATTCCTTTCTCCATCTTTGATACCCAACGATTGATATAACTCGTAGAACGCTTTAACTTTCGCCTCGTTCACCGCTTTCTTAGTATCTTTTTAGTTGTCTTATATTTTTCCTAATTTTCACCATTTTTATACACGTGCCAAGCTTTATAACATTCTCTTGTAACCTTAACATTATATTGTACACTTGCATCCCACCACCAAGATTCTTTATCCTTGAGTCCAAAACCTCTTGATTCACCAAGTGTCTCTTTTGCAACCTTCCTAATCCCTTTAGTCATCTTGTCCCACATATCATCATTAGCACTCTCTTGTACCTCCTAAATCTCTTCCTCCATAATCCTCCTCTAAGAGAACATTTGTTTTCCTCCCTTTAGTTACCACCATTTGATCCTTGACTCTCTGTCTTGATAATTTCTCCTTACTCTCATCTTAACCCGTACATTCATAACCAAAACCCTGTGTTGGTTAGTCAAGTTCTTTCTAGGGATGACTTTGCAATCCATGCAAAGCTTTCTATCAGCTTTCTAGCTTAATTGTAATCTGATTGAATTAAAACATACATAAAGAAACTCAAATCCATTCAAGGCATTGTGTTCAAACATCACAGCCCTAAATCCCTGATTAGCAAGCTTCAAGGAACCAGCATCCCAACCTCATCTCAATACCTTGGCAAGTTTGCATTGAGACCATCGTATATAATATACTTGCACATCCTATACTTCGAAAGGCAACAGTGTCAATTTGGTCTTGCTGAAGAGTGAGGACCCAATCAAAATGACAACATTCAAAGCAAGATGAAGTGTGAACCATTCCTGAACGAGATCCCAAAATATTGTAACCCTCGTACAATATCTGTCTAATCGAAACAGATTCCAATCCATAAATAAATAAATAAAACAACATCTAGAAACCAAAAATCCACACAATCATGTCTAAATAAGTAATAACCAACAGAAAATTAACTAAATCATCTTATAATTGTATTCAAAATTTAAATAACAAGTTCGATTAACAACGAAACAAAGCAACTCAACACTGCAAAAAAAGAGAAAACATAAACTACGAGGTCAAAACCTCAAAAAGTTTTACCATAGCATAAAACAGTCACTCCAAAAGACTGAAAGAAATGGAAATTAACGGTAAGACTTCTGGAACCTAGCACGAGCACCGCGACCACCGAACTTCTTGGGCTCGCAGCGCCTGGGATCGGCGACAAGCAAGGTACGATCGTACCTGACGAGGATGTCCTTGATTTCCTTCTTGCTCTGCTCGTCCACGTACTTCTGGTAGAAGGCCACGAGTGCCTTCGCTATGCTCTGGCGGATGGCGTAGATCTGGGATGTGTGGCCCCCACCCTTCACGCGGATCCTCATGTCCACGCCGGCGAAACGGTGCCTTCCGAGGAGGAGGATGGGCTCGAAGGCCTTGAACCGCAGGATCTCCGGCTCCACCAGCTCGATGGGGCACCCATTGATCTTGATGAGGCCGCGGCCGCGCTTGCAGTAGGTGACTGCCACTGCCGTCTTCTTCCGCCCGAAGCACTGCACCTGCTCCACTGCCTGCTGCGTCACCATTGTGGATTGCTTGATTCAGGTTTCAGGATTAGGGTTCTGATAGGCCTGATAGCTGATTATATATATGCCAACGAATTAGGGTTTTTGAGATTGCTAAAATGCAACCGAGAGCACTCGTAATTCACATTACAGGCTTCGCATAGCTATACGGGCTTGGTTATATAATACAGACTAGATGGGCAGGGCCATATATTAAGGGCCATATAATACGGGCTTTCCTGCTTTTTTATATAATTCAACTTTAGAAGCAAATGGTAAATGGGGGTAACAAAGACGGGGAGAAATTTTTAAGTAGTATTACACTTGTGTTTGTTTTCCCGTTTACATCTCCAAAAGTGTGTTTGATATCCTCGGTGTTGTGATTGTTTGAGTTTTTTTTTTGTTGGGAAAGTTTTAACACACTTTATCTTTAAAGTGTGTTTGTGTCAAAGTAAGAATTTTTTATTTTTGAGTTACAACAAATTCACTTAGAACATTTTTTTAATATTTATTTTATTAATTTACTTTTAAATAAAAGTTTTTAAACATAAATTATGTTATTATAAATTTATTTTTAATTAAATTTAAGTTTACAAACATACTTTTAATTAAACTTAAATTTATTAATTCTAATCTGAATACATACTTAGGCTATTATATCATCTTTTAACTATTTAAATTATTATTTAATATATATAAAAATATTTTTTAAAAATAAGTGCATTTTTATGATAAACCTCATAACCTTACTTATATTATATAATAATTTAAGTGCATATAATAAATCATATTTAACTAAAAATCACTCTAAAATTTGAAAGAACCATCTTTTCATCACTCTCCTTATCTCCTCAAACTTCTAGTAAAAATGGAGATTGTCTACCAATGCGCAAAGAAAATACTCTTTTACCAACTTAATTACACCCCACAAATATCTATTTTGTTATTCATTCACAAATTTAAAAGCAAATAAAAAAAAAACTCCAAGTGTGAGAGAAAAAAAACAATGCCTGATTTTTTTTTAAAGCAACTTCTTGTTGGATTTTGTTGAACAGTTTATTCTGTATCTTAGTTTATAAAAGATGCACATGTAGTATGCAGTTGTAATTATCACGATGCATATATTCTTTCAAATACAACTGAAAACAAGAAGCTAAGTTCTCTGCATAATTTCTGTCGCAAGTTCATTGCCCACATTTTCTTTCTTCTCTCTTCTTACATAGAAAATCAGACCAATCATGAATTATACCGCTGGTGATGAATTTTCCTTGGTTGCATTATATATGCAGCACAATGCTAACTGTGCGTGACACCAAAAATTTGTCTTCTGCTACTTTAAATTTTTATTTGATATAAAGATAGAAGAATCTCGTCTTAGGTGATTTGGATATGTAAAAAGAAAATTCTTATAAGTCTCTGTAAAAAGAATAGATCAGGTGGAGGATAACTCGATAGTTAGAAGTAGATGAAGAAAGATGAGATATTATTGTGTGTACACAAATGTAATATATCATCTTTACACACAAAAGATAAATATTTGGAGAGAAAAAAAAACGAATTCCACTAAATTCACTCATCACAAAAAATCATCATCTTTCTTTAATTTTTTGTGAGTATGTGTAAAGATGATATATTATATTTGTGTGTAACTAAGAATTTCTCAAGAAAGACTATAAATAAAATAATTAGAAAATATTTAAATTTAAATGATATTTTTAAAGATTTGATTTATGATAGAATACAATAGCGTCATTTGATCCATATAACCGACTCCACTTAATAAGAAAATGTTTAGTTATTATTGTAGTTGTTGGTGTTATTCTTGTTATATTTTTGTTTAGATTCTTCAATTTAGGTCCTCATAGTAACCCTTTCCGGCTCTCCCTTACCATCAACACAGAATTCCTAAATTGATCCAAACCTTTCAATTTAGGCTACAGTTTTGCAGGCTGTGTATCTCTTTCTCTCCTTTTCAAGATCCAATAGTTTATGGCTCCTTTTCCTTGCATTGTTCCAGCTCCATCCGCCTTATTTGGATTACAATACAACTTCTCTCGTAGTTGTAGCCGCGACAGTACCAAAGACTAAAATCCATTGTGAAAAAACAAAACATTTGTCACTTTGGCACGGATAGTGACAACAAAAATAGTCATCACCTACTTTATAGGACGCCATTTTTTGCAAATGAGACCAACCAAACCCTCCTCATCTCTTTCTCTCTTTCTCACAAAGAAGAGAAGCCTATGTAAAAATATGCAGAGGCGGTTCCGGCAAGTTTGCACTGCTCTTAAAGAGAACAGCTACGTGAGTTACGCCAAGATTGCTTCAGCTAGTGGGTTTTCTGATATCAACCTTATCATCATAAAAGCAACAACACCAGATGACTTGCCTGTGCATGAAAAATACATACACCATTTCTTGAAACTCTTCTCCTTATCTCCATCTTCGTGTCACTCTTTTGCCCTCAGTTTCACTCGTAGATTTGGCACCACACGCTGCTGGCGTGTTGCACTCAAGTGTCTCCTTCTTCTTCACCGTTTGCTTCGCTCTGTCCCTGGAAATAGCCCCCTATGGTCTGAACTGCTATGGACTCGTTCTAATGGCTTGATTTCACTCTACCCTTGCCATTTCAGGGATGATTCATCCTCATCCTCACGTTCAACTTGCTACACAAAATTTATCAGATCCTACGCACAACTTCTTGATGAAGCCCTTAATTGTGTTTTCTTGGATACCACGAAATTTGAAAACCAACAACAGCAAGAAGAAGAAAAAGAAGCAACTGTCACTATGCCTGAAACTGATACTTTCCAAGAGAAAATGAAAGAAATGGGTGAAATACTTGAAATCTTGCCACAACTCCAGAGCCTTATAGATAGGGTGATGGATTGTTGTCCAGTGGGATTAGCAGCACGTAGTTTCATTGTCCAATCTGCCATGAAACACATAATTCGTGACAGCTTCATTTGCTACACGAAGTTCAGAAGAGAAATAACAGTGGTTTTGGACAATCTCCTTCAGATGCCTTATAGGAACTGCATAGCTGCTTTTAATATATACAAGAAAGCAGCTGTGCAAACAAATCAGCTTTATGAGTTCTATGAATGGTGCAAGGCTAAGGGGTTGTGTGGTTCCTACGAGTACCCTTTGGTAGAAGCAATCCCACATATACAAATCAAAGCTCTTGAAACTTTTCTCTGTGGCATGTGGCAGTTAACCGAGTCTTCATCTTCGCCAACGGGGTCTTCATCGTCTGTGGAGACTTCATCAAATTTCACCGAAGGAGAAGGAGAAAGACAGATAGTGATGAGAAGAGATGTTGTGCACATCAAGGGTCAAAGGTTTGAGGATGAAGAGGAGAAGCCTTTGATTGATCTAGAAGATAAATTAGAGGATGATAGTTGGGAGACACTGTTGGAAACTTCTATTAGTTTTTCTCATGCTTATGATCAGAGTGACTTGTGCAGTTTCTTCGACTCTAACGGGTGTCAGTGGAGACGGGACAGTGGATTTGATAATGGACATAGCTTTGATGGGAAGGAAAGGCATGAAAATGCAGATGACACATGGAAAATCACAATGTACAAATCTCCTGCTGCTGCTTATAACCCTTTCTCTCAGCCAAATGAAGAGTCCAATGATTATGGAAGATTTGCTCATAGCCCTTCATACCCTTGTGGTTTATAATGCATTTCGAGTCCTGGATCCATGATGCTTTAAGCTCAAATTGCAGTTCCACTATATCGTGAAATTTTCCTTTTTCTTTTTTCTTTTTTCACTTTTATTGTTTTCCTAAAAAGAGAGTTGGGGATGGGTGAGTGAAGGTTAACTAGCTTCTTCTTATGTATTCGATTTAGAAAACTCTGCTATTAGTTAAATAGAAAATTAGCTCTTGGCCTAAAAGTAGAAAGATTACGAGCTTGTTTGGTTAAGCTTCAAACAGTTTTTTTTAGTAAAAATGTTATTTGAATAACATTTTTATATATTTATTAAAATTAACTTCAACTTTTATATGAATTAATATATTATAAAAAAATTTAAACTTTTTTTTCATAATGATAAAGATTGAAGTTTATGATTTTAGTTTATAAATTATTCCTTATACTTTTGATATATAAATATTATCTTGTCCTCAATCAAATAATTTTTTAATTATTTTATACATATTTTAATAATTTAATATATAAAAATAATTCTTTTTATACCATCCAAATAAAACAGATTAGCTCAAAATTATTTTTGAACTAACATATCTAAATATACAAATAAATCAATTATAAATGATTATAATAAAAAGCTTTTGTACAATAATCGATTATTGAAATAATTAAATTTTCACAACTATCTCAAACACACACTATGTTACATAATTTTTAGATGTCCAGTCATTCTAAGTTTTTTTCAGGACATGAACAAGAACTTTGACGCAGAAAAGTAGTCGATTCAAGTCAAGTCAAATATTCATATTTTTGAATATATATATTGTATCTGATGATATGAATGAATCTTAATCATTGGATCTTATATGAATGATCAATATTAGAACATAAATGTATGTGACTTTTTTAAGTGGTCACATGATCTTTAAGTAAATTTTAATCTTGACCATCCATATGTATGATTGTATGATCAAAATTTATTCATTTCATCCTCTCTTAATAAAAACACATCTTATTAAATATGTCTTATATATATATATATATATATATATATATGTGTATATATATATAAGAAGAGTATATGTGTTTGTGCGTGTGAAAATTTTAGAGAAATTATATAGTTATTTTTAAGTAACACTATTGCATTTGTATACCAACATAGCATTGGTTCAAGTGGTAATGAGTTTGGGCGCTTTAAGTACGTGGTCAGGAGTTCAATTTCTAGCTCACGTGTTTGAAGAAAAGAAAACATAGTTAAGAGCGGTCTCCCTCTTTAAAGTCAAACAGTACCACAATAGATTAATCATTCACCTTTTAGACAAAGAGATACTACGAAAAAAAACCTAAAAAAATATATTACATTTGTCTATAACCTTATCAGATAATTATATAGATCAAACATGTAATAATACCTCGTAACCTAAAAAAAATTATGATTAATATAAAAAAATTAATGATTAAGTTTGAACCAGTGTTAATATGAGTACTTGAACAATTCGAATCCTCTGCAGTTTTAGAATGAATCGCATGAGATGCAATTGATGATCTAACAGATTAGCTTGAAAGTTTAAGCATATTAATATTTTGTGTTATAAATTCACTTTTATATTATAAATAAGCTAAGATAAGATATTATAAAATTAATAAAAATCTTAAAATTTGAGTGACTATAATAACACCATCTATTTCATGAAAGAATCTCTTTTAAAGGAATTTGACCCCTCAAATAGTTGCCATCTGTAATCTGTAATTAAAATATATAACCGAACAAATCTTTGACATTATTTTGTTACTTATTTTACCGTAATCAAATTGATAATTGGGTAAGTTTTTGATATTATTATGATACTTATTTGATTTTATCATGCAAACTGATAAATCATAAAAAAAAAAAAGAAACTTTGTCCACCAGAGTTTTATTGTATCTAAAACTTTGTTTTGCTGTGATGAGTAGATCACGAATATATACGAATATATATAGTCTCACCTTATGGAAAGAACGTGCATTCAATTCATATCGTGTCACAGATTTAACCTAAGAGAAATTCTTGATTATACATAAATATATCACACTATTTTTACACAAATTTATAAAAAAATAGAGAGAAAAAAAAATGAATCCTTCTAAATTTACTCATCATAACAAATTATTTTTTTCTCTAATTTTTTATAAATATATATAAAAATAACATGATATAATTATGTATCATCAAGAATTTCTCTTAACCTAAACCCAAAGCCACGGCAGCATGAGACCAATCCCACCATAAATGTAATATTATTTAAAAGTGGATTAATATCTTATTCTAATCTTTCTCATAAAATAATATATGTCAATCTTAATTCTATTCTTACTCAAAAAAATAGCATATGTCATTATTAATTTCTTCTTTTTTAATTTAAAAATTAAATTATCTTTCAACTGACTACTAAGCATCAAATTTTTAATCCACATTTTATTTAAAATTTTAGTTGAATTCATAAGAATCCGTACGGGATGCTTAACAAATACTAATTTGAGAAACTTGAGTGACGATAAAACAGCATGTATTTAAAAACACCTTTGTATATTAAATTCATAAAAGAATCACTTTTAAAGGAATTTGAACTCTCAAATAGTTGCAATCCTATAATGAAAATATATAGCAGAGGAAATCGTATCTTAATTTGAGATTTGAGATTATTCTCTTACTTATTTTACCGCTATCAAATAGATAATTGGCTAAGTTTCTTAAATTATTCCGATACTTATCTTATTTTATTATATCAAGCGAACTGATAAGTGATAAACCGACAAAAAAAAAATTTATTGTCCTAGAGTTGTGTTGTATCTAAAACTCTTCTGTTTTACTGGAGTATTGTGTCTAATACGTAGCTTGGGGGTGATGAGTAGTTCTCATGAATATAAATTCATATTCATAGTGTGTCGCAGATTGATTTAACCTAAACCCAAAGGCACGGCAACATGAGACCACACAAGCATGTCCTTCTTCCACCAACCCTTTATGACGAACTCATGTTGGAAATCCTGTCATGGCTACCTGTGAAGTCTCTTCTTCGATTCAGGTGCGTGTGCACGTCTTGGAAATCCTTTATCTCCGATCCAAGTTTCGTGAAACTGCACCTTCAGAGATCGCACAAAAACGCCAACTTCCTCGTATTAACATCAACGTCAGAAGAGAACGCATGGTCGAGAGGCAACTTGGCCTTATCTGTTTGTTCTTCACTCGAGAATAACCCATCACCATCAACCATCACCATAGCTGAAGATTTTTGCCACCGAAGAAAACTTGACAATTACGTGTGTGTTGGTTCCTGCAATGGGTTGGTTTGTTTGGTTGGTATGTTTTGCAGACACGTTTATGGTGGAGAATCGAAAGAATTCAGGGCCCGTTTATGCAACCCGGCTACAAGGTTAAGATCAGAAGAATTACCATGGCTTTCAGTGGATTCGAAAAGCCATAAATCCCGTGGTGCTGTGTTTGGGTTTGGCTATGATAACTTAAGTGACACTTACAAAGTGATAGTGGCCCTTATGGATATAAATGCTAAGGAGCATTGTAAGAAAACCCAGGTCAATGTTTACAGCATGGGTGACAAACTTTGGAGAAAAATTCAAAGTTTCCCTGATGATGTTTGCTATCTAACACAACGTTGTGGAGTATATCTGAGCGGCACTCTTAATTGGTTAGCAGTTTCCAAGTTGAGTTATGGTAATCAATTCGTAATGGTTTCGCTTGATCTGGGGAAGGAGACATACACACTATCGTTGCTACCTTGTGGTCTTGATGAAGTCCACCATGTTTGGCCAACTCTTGGGGTTTTGATGGACTGCTTATGTTTTTCTCATAATAGCAAGGGAACCCATTTTGCTGTTTGGCAAATGAAGGAATTTGGAGTTGAAAAGTCTTGGACTCAATTAGTGAACGTTAGTTATCAAGATCTTCGAATTGATTGCCCGCGACGTGCTTTTCTGTTATCATTGCGCATGTTTGAGGTGGATGGTGATATCCTGATAATGATGGAAAACTCTAGTGGATTGCATGCTCTTCTTTATAACTGGAGAGATAAAAGAGTACGTTCTATTGAAATTTCCAATCGCATAGCTTGGATCTATAATAAGGATTATGTTCAAAGCTTGGTTTCGCCTCGTTCAAATTAAGTTCATCTGCTATACTTTGCTTATCTAAATTTATGTTAAATCTTGTTTGTCATTTTTAATCCTTCCAATTTCATGCAGCAATAAATAAATGCTGGAGGGATTTGTGAATAGTTCTGGGTTCCTTTCCTTTTTAGTACAAAGCATCCTAGTTTTACTTTAAAATTTTAGCTACATGTAATTTATTTTTTTTATAGTTGTGCTACAAATATTCTGGCACAGGACAATTATTTTTTTGCTTGTCTTACAGAGATTCTAGTATTTACTCTAGTCAGTCTTGTTTGCTGTGGTTGTACTGCAGAATCATCTTATTTTTAGATTTGTTATTGTTATTGAAATGCAATAAATATAATAATAGCATAATCTTATTCAATCTTTGTATTATTATTGAAAGTTATAGATACATCAGCTGTATTTGAGAGAGGCTTGTATTTGAAAAATTATATTTACTAGCCTCTGGCTTTACAAAACAGGCGACATTTATGAGATTTTAAAATGCGGATCGCATTATTTGATTTTTGCGATTGCGGCCACACCACAATGCGGTGTAAAAAAAAAATTACGAAAAATTACGGCCCACATCAAACTATAACAGATCACATCAAACTGCAACTAACACAACATTTTGTACAAATTTTAAAAAAACAACAGGCATTAGCCTTGTTACAATACACCGCAATCGCAACAAAAATGCAATTTAAAATCATTGCCAGGATTTAAAGATTTTGAAGCTTCTTCACTATACATTATCATTGCTCTAGGAAGAGAATTGGAAGGTTGTACCCTTGCAAATGATTTCATAACTTCCTCATTTTAGGACCTATTAGGTTCCGTTGATCGAACTTGGCCATTGAGTTTAATTTTCTTCACTTTGCTCTTTCTAGGGTCATCAGCACTAGTCACAGTCTCCTATGAGTTTGCAACTACATCATAACTATCAGAATCAGAAGATATGTCGTGTGCTCTTAAGTCCAGACTTCTATTTCCTCTGTTCATTCCCCTCATGTATTTGTCCTGAGAAAGAGCATCAAAATTGATTGAGGTCCTTACAGTAGGCAAATATTATTCATTCTGGACTGCAATGTCCTCCAACGAATAGTCGGTTGATAAGTCAGATATTATGCTGTTATACTAGTTAGAAAATATATACAGACAATATGTGCATAGAATTGAAAATAATCCGTTGGTCAAGTGAACACGAGCCTCATGATGCAGAACGGTGTGGTGTCTATAATAGATATATCTACAGCATTCAGATGCTAAGTTCAACAGCTTTCTGCTTTGGCAATGCTGCTCAACCTATTTTTTACATTAGCTTCAGGTTTCCTGGATGGAAGTCATGTTGTGAAAAATGCTTTATTTCAAAAGAATAAATGTTTCACATTGGTTGAAAAATAAGTTTTTGAAGAGGTTTAAAAATAATTTAGTTTTATCCGAGTTTTGACCTGGTCATATTCCAACGGTCGTATTCCAACGGTCATATTCCAACGGTCATATTCTAACGGTCATATTCTAACGGACATATTCCAACGGTCATATTCTAACGGACATATTCCAACAGTCATATTCCAACGACCAAAAACTGTTTTCTATAAATACTATCCTTTATTAAGTTTTGTGATTAGAACTTCATCTTCATCATTCTCCACTTCTATTCTCTTTCTCTACGTGACTTAAAATCTCTTGCGTTCTTGAAGCCTGTCAAACAGAAGAGCTGCAATTCATTAAGGCCGCACGGTTTACAACAATCTCAAGGATTATGGAACCACACCGCCACCCTCTCAAGAAACAATGAGTTTTACAACAATCTCAAGGATTATTGCTGCACGTCAATACTATTCATACAATGTTTAATTTTACCCGTCCGTATATTTTTTTATTATTTTTCCTACAATCTCTGTGATACGATATAACTTATTTTAAATATGAGATTTTTATGAGGAAATAGGTAACACAGGAAAGAGAAGCTCGTGGTTTTGGACGTAAAACGGTGTTACGTGGGTTCACGCGCTGGTTTTGGGTGGTGTTTGTTTGTTGTGGAGCTTAGAGGTCATGTGTTCTGTGAATGAGGCAAAGATTTTCTTTGGAAAATGTTTGGCTTGAAGGAGATCAAAGTTGCAAAAGCAAAAACACACAAAACCCTCAAACTCGTTTTGGAGAGTAAGAAGAGACTAAAGTCGTCACTACTCCACCGCGCGCTGTCGTCAGCCACCAGGTTTTTTTTTTGTTTTTTGTTTCTATTAAATTAAAAGGAAAAAGAAAAATAAGCACATTTAGAGTAAGATTAATGTTAATGGTGAAACCGTGTGTAGGTGAGGGTAATGCACTAATTTTGTGATATGTGATTTTGTTGTTTAATTATGTTTTGAATTTATGTTAATGACTTGGTATAAATACATTAAAGTGTGGGGGTGTCTAACTAAAATTCTTTACGTGAACCAAGAAAGAGACATTGTGGTGCTTCTAATTGTGTGAAATAATTTTTAGAAAGACAATTTTGTTTATATCTCTCTCAAATAAATTCGTTTTTATGTTGAAATTGTTTTAAATTCAAAATCATGATTTAATGAGATTAGAAGTGAGTTAAAAGGCTACTTAGTTTAGAATATGATCTAGTAGTGGTGCATCACAATCTGAATATGCTCAAATATTGGTAGCATTTATATACTTGATTTTGCATGTGTTATAAATTGAATGAGTAAATACACATATATAATCCTTATAATGGTTTATGTAGAGTTTAAAAATTAAAATAGAGCATTTGAGTGCTTCATATAATGTCTTACATAGTATCTTATATATCCTTGTTATTTTTTGAGTTATTATTAACTTGGTTATGTGACATGCATAGTTAATTATATATGTATAGAGTGTGATAACCATGATCTAGATGTACATGATCAAGTATTTGATGATGCTTGCATGAATGTATTCCATGTCCCTATTGCATTATGAGATTAGATGAGACTATGAACCAAGAGCCATGGTGTTGAATTTGATATGTGGACAAGATGATCATAATGCTAAATAAATCATTGATTCAAATGAGACAAAATCTACAAGTGAGTTTATTTTTAACCTCAATGGAGGTGATGTCACTTGGAAGTCATCCAAGTAGACTTGTATAGTTAGATCTAAAATTGAGGTCAAGTTTATTAATTTGGTAGGATCTGAGGTTGAGTGGCTAAGAAATCTCTTAGCAGATATTCCTCTTATGGAAGAAACATGAAGACATAGATTCTTCAGAGTCTGTGATTGCCAAAATGACAAATAGTAAGAGCAAACAAAAATATGTATAATGAAAAATAGATATATGTATACGTCCTTACAGTAAGCATATGCTAAATGGAATTAAATCCATTAATTATGTGAAGTGGAAATTTGGCCAATCCTCCTCAAAATCTCTGTAGAAATTTAATATATACCACATCGAGGGAATGAGACTTAAGCCAATTTGAAATAGACAAATTGATGGTAACCCAACTTTTATGAGTGGAGATCCCATGAAAAAGTTCATATGGGTAATAACAAGTCACTTGTTAATTACGCTAGCACAGAAGCATGAGAAGTCTAGACCGCATTTAATGATAAGTTAAATGCTTTTAATGAATTTCATATCCCTACGGGTGGTGTATAAAGTGCAGATATACACTTAGAAATCACCTATATGAGTGTGGAGTGGGGCATGAGATAATGGCATAGTCTTTAGAGCACTGAACAACCAGTGCACGCATGCGTAAACTGCGTTAAATAAATGAGGGTGTAAATGTGATCAAGTGGGATTCTAATTTACACGAAAAATATTTTGGTTCATAGAGTTTAAACTTCACCAATTACATTGTAAGTTAAAATCCTATTTATCTAGGTCTGTTCATAGTCCAAGACACTAGATTCAAACGTTTGCGTCATGATGTAACCCGTTCTGCTTTTAAAATTATTGATTTTATTTAATATTCTTTTGAAATATGTGGGGATTGTTGTGAAAAATGCTTTAGAATAAATGTTTCACATTGGTTGAAAAATAAGTTTTTGAAGAGGTTTAAAAATAATTTAGTTTTATCTAGTTTTGACAATTCAAATATGGTCGTATTCTTATTCTAACTGGCTATTCTAACGGACATATTCCAACGCATATTCTCAACGGTCATATTCCAACGACCAAAAATTGTTTTTTATAAATACTATCCTTTATTAAGTTTTGTATTAGAACTTCATCTTCATCATTCTCCACTTCTATTCTCTTTCTCTACTTGCTCTTAAAATCTCTTGCGCTTCTTGAAGCTCATCAAACAGTTTCCTGGGGATTTTCGAAAAATCAAACATTTAACGATTTTGTTGTCTCATTTATTTGCTTTAAGGCACGGTTTACAACAAGTCAAACATGCTTTTCATGCCTGGAATCAAATTTCCAGTTATAAATTGCATTGTTGCTGCTATTAAATCAATAATAAAAATAATATTTTCAGATATCAAGACATGTGCACCATGTACCACACATTTAAAGATCTAAATTATTGCGTCACATATGGAAGGCTACAGTTAGCCACCTAATTCTTCTTTTATAGCATCATACTTGAGGGAGTGGAATTCCCAGCAAACTCTATTTTGTGAACTGCTATAATTATAAATAGCTGTAAAAATCAAGATAAGAGGTGCAATTCCACACAGTATTGGATATAAAGTACTATTTTATTTTAACCATGTTTACTGAATCTTGAATGCAGTAATTTTTACAGTATATATTGTACCTTTCTAACTCAATTTACATGTTTGAATGTTTTCTAAAGAAATGTCTGGCACCACCAATAATAATGTATGACAAGAATGCATTTACGCCAATATAATTCTCATTAACTAAGTGTGTGTGTATATATATACCAAATCCAAAAAAAAAAAAAAACCTTTATGTGCATTAATTTTATTTTTAATTGAGTTTGTTCACAGATTAATCAAGTTAAGAGGTTAAAATCCCAAAAATTGAATTACATAACGAAGCAAGTATACTATTATGATTTATGGGAATTGCAGCGCTTGAGCCCCTCAGCAATTCCCTAATTATATATTTTGACTTTTTGAGTTGAGCCAGTGTTTTTGTTTTTTTTTTAGATGGGTATTCCTGAGTGTGAAACTAATCCCATTTAATATTTATATGACTCAAAGTTAAACAATTCTTTAATAACTAATTTTTAGCCCACCCAAATCCAGAAATTTTTAGCCCACCCAAATCCAGAAAGAAAAAAAGGCCACCGAGATACTATATATGCAGTCACTGGAGGAGCTTTATTAGGGGGCAGGTTCTCCCAAAATTCAGTTTTTTTAAATAACCTTGTAATTTGTTTTATATTAAAAAAAGGATATATATATATATATATATATATATATATATATATATATATATATATATATATATATTCTAGCAATTTTTAATTTTTCTTGATATTTTTTGAGTTAACTAATTTCTTCACGAGCTTCACTTTACTATTTCTTTGTTAGCTTAATTGAATATTCTTAAGAATCTTAATATATCTATTATTAAGTTTTATAATATCTAAATATTTATATTTAATTATCTTTTGAATGGGGATATATTATTAGGTATAGAGTTCATCATGTATTTAAGTCTATAATAATTTTATTTTATTTTTAATTTAAACATTTTTATTTTTTCTTGAATTTTTTCTGCATTATATTTTTTAAAATTTGGTGATTATATCTTTATATGAATATATAAGTGTTAATGTAGATCTAACTCTGAAATTCTTTATCTATGATTTTTTTTCTTGGTGAATTCTTTATCTATGATCTTTAGCAGAGAAGCATATTGCTTCACATTATGACAAACTTTTGTATATGTATATAGAGTTGATTAATCAATATAAATACTTTATTTTAAGTAAAATTTGAATTTAATTCAATATGTTTTAATTATTATTCATTATATTCATCGCATGGTTTGGTAACCATTGTTGCTAATGCGTGCGAAGTCGTTAGTGGCATCCTCCAACTACTACCATCAGTGGTGTCCTTCGTCCACCATTGTCAGCATTCGTTGTTGATGACGTCCTTCAACTACCGTTGCCAATAACATCCTTTGACCATTGTTGCCAACAACATCCTCCAATCATTGTTGCTAATGACGTCCTTCATCCATTGTCATTATCAATAACATCCTCCAACCAGCATCATTGACGACGTACGTTTCTTTGATTACCATGTTATTCGCATTTTCCAATCTTTATGGACACTAGTATGATCAAGCTACATTACCGCAAACTTTTTGTTTTTGTCATCCATCACCACTTAGGACGTATTTTTTACTGATAACGGAATCCAACAACGCAAGCAAATTATATTTATAATAATTTAAATTTATTAATTAATTTAATTTAATAAAGTTTTAGATATTTTTGATAAAAATATTCAAATAATAGAATTCTAAATCAATTCAAAATTATAATTCTATACATCAATTCTTTATTTACTTCAAATATAAAAATTAAGATTCTTACTCAATTCTTACTCAAACAAAATTGGAATTGAAATCACAATTTTGAATTGTAATTCCAATTCCATCATCACCTTATATTATTATATATTAAACTATAGTACATTTATTTGAAAGTAGATTACTATCTTATTCTAATCTCTCTCATAAAATGATGTGTATTCTTAATTCTATTTTTACTCAAAGGATGCCATGTGTTATTTTTAATTTTTTCTTTAATTTTAAATTTAAATTATTTTTCAACTAATTAGTAAGCATCCCGCAATGCATGAGAGTTTTTAATTAGATTTTATTTAAAATTTTAGTTAAATTTAAAAGAACTCCTACAATACATGAGATAATTATTAGTTTAAAAATTTGAGTGACAATGAAACACCATGTATTTAAATACCTTTTGTATATTGAATTCATAAAATAATCTCTAGTTGCTATTTGTAATCCATCCACCCCTATATAACAAATTATAATATATTTATTTAAAAATGACTTAATCTCTTAAGTTACTTTCTCATTAAAAATGATATATGTCATTTTTAAATTTTTTTTTTTTTAAATTTAAATTTAAATTATCGTTTTAATTAATTATGTATATCTTTTTATACTTTTATTAATTTTAAATATTATTTTATTTTAATTTATATTTTTTTAAATTCTATCATAATAAATTAATTATGTATATCTTTGTAATTATTTTAAATATTTTTATCTTTCAATTTATATTTATTCAAATTCTATCTAAATTTAAAAAATTCTGTACAATTCATGGGATACTTGCTAATTAAAATAGATAACTGACCAAATCTTTGATAGTATTCTTTTACTTTTTTTTTTTTTGATAAATTTTATGTTACTTATTTGATCGTAATCAAATAGATAATTGGGTAAATTTTTAAAATTATTATGATACTTATACTTATTTGATTTAGTCAAGCAAATTGATAAGTGATAATAATATTAAACATTGTCCTTCTAGAGTTGTATTATTATATCTTCTATAAATAATAACATTATTTGGCGGTGATGAGTAGTACTAGTTCGTGAATATATATGTATAGTCTCAACATATTGTGTCGCAGATTGACATAACCCAAAGGCACATAAGCGTGTCCTTCCACCAATCCAATATGAGTATGACAAACTCATGTTGGAAATCCTGTCATGGCTTCCTGTGAAATCTCTTGTGCGGTTCAGGTGCGTGTGCACGTCTTGGAAATCCTTCATCTCCGATCCAAGTTTCGTGAAACTACTCCAGAACCCATCATCCACCATTGCTCAAGATTTTTTGCTTCTGAAGAAAATTTGACAATTTACTTGTTTGTTGGTTCCTGCAATGGGTTGGTTTGTTTGGTTGGTATGTTTCGCAGAAACGTGGTATGTGATGGAGAATCTAAAGAATTCTGGACCCGGCTACAAGGTTAAAATCAGAAGAGTTGCCATGGCTTTCAGTGGTTTCAAAAAGTCATAAATGTTTGGGTTTGGCTATGTTAACTTAAGTAACACTTACAAGGTGGTAGTGGCCCTTGTGGATGGTAAAGCTAAGAAGCGTTATAAGAAAACCCAGGTCAACATGGGTGACAGACGTTGGAGAAAAATTCAAAGTTTCCCTGATGTTCACCATACAAGAAGTGAAGGAGTTTATCTGAACGGCACTCTTAATTGGTTTGAAGTTTCTGACTTAGGTTTCGTAATTGTTTCGCTTGATCTATGTAAGGAGACATATAGACAATTGATGCTGCCTTGTTTTTTTGAGCAAGTCCACCATGTTTTGCCAACTCTTGGGGTTTTGATGGGCTGCTTGTGTTTTTGTTTTGATTGCAACAAGGGAACTCATTTTGTTGTACGATGTGATGAAGAATTACGAGTTTAGGATTAAGGAAAAAAAAAGAAAAAAAGATAATTAACAAGAATGGTTAAATTGAAAATATTATTAGAATGATGCAAAAGTGATATAATTCTATAATTTAGTGCTTTTATTTATACTAATATTTTAGGTCAAATACTAACACTATTAGTATTGGCTTAAGTCCAATAACATAAGACTAATAACCTAATAAGTAATGATTCTAATATTATCTAATACTCTCCCTCAAGCTTAACTTTACTAAACTTAAACTTGTTACAAGTAGTAAATTCATAAACTGAAAACAAAAAACACTACCAACATTTAAATCAACTTAGATGATCTCCTCAAAGAGCCTAGGAAACTAGTAACTCCACCTGAATAACAAAATCTTGACAATGTCCTTGGCAGGCAACTCTTTGCTTCTCTGGCACACGTCCCAAGCAAATGAGATAGTTTCCAGAGCCTTCGACCTTTCTCATGGCCTCGTTGATGTCCAAACCAATCTCCCTAAGCATTGAGTCAGGTATTATACCACCGAATAACATAAATGGGGTCCTTTACTAGTGACCAAAATATTCAATCAACAAATCATTGACAACAAAAGAAAGAAACTAGAACAATAATATCTAAAGTGTCAAACAGAATCAAATAGAGGCATACCAACAACTCAGTCATCAACTGAACCCCCATCCATCATCCATCACAATCCAGAACATACCATCAACTCCACCAACGCAGAGCCACAGTCAACCATCAAACAAGGTCATTGCACAACTTGCTTTTCATGAAGCAGACCCATAACCCACCAAAATTTCCATACCTTCATCTTTGCGACCAATTTTCATAGTTGCATCCCTCATCAAAACTCCAACAACAAATCCAACCATCTAAAGCTTCCTCTAATCCTGGCCACAACACACCATTGAACCACCACAACACCTCCCTCAAGTTGCTAAGCCAATGCACCAGCAACCATGAACAGTCCAAGACTTCCCCTTACTAAAGGAGCCAACAAAATCAAACCAAGAAGGAGGGCAAAGATCACTAAATCTCACCCAAATGGACCAGGTCACTCAAATTGCTTCAAAACACTTGAAATCGCACCAATTTAGGGCTGAAACCACGAAATCGACGATGACATCGGACCTCCGGTCACCAGCGCACCTCCCAGACCACGATATGCTCTGATATGTGCTGGCATCGTCAGTCACCGACCACCTATAATGTCAGTCGCGTGTACCACGCTCAACCTGCTAAAAAATCACAATCTTAACCTAAAACTCACGACCCAGCTCGTTGTCAGCCATTGATGGCTCCGCCTCTAGTTGTCCACCCTACATTAGACCGATCTGTCGTCAGTGACCCTTCATTGGTTGTCAGAAAGTTCAAACAACAGCCATAGTGATGGCTACCCTAATCTGAAATGTGATGATATTGTTCTAGTGCCTTTTCTCCTCTTTTTTCCCCTAAAAACATAGAAATTACTTGCTATATTACCAAAAATAAAATAAGGATTAAGGGGAAACAAGGTTTAAGGGGAAAACGAAAAGAAAACTAAAAAGGGGATATACATTGAGGTCCATGGAACTCATTTCAACAGAAGTTAGACACATAAGTCATGGTAGATGGTACCGTTCTGATACCATGTTGAAGAATTACGAGTTTAGGATTAAGAAAAGGAAAAGAGAGAAAAACGGCTAACAAGAATGACTAAATTGAGAATATTATTAGGACGATGTAAAAGTGATATAATTTCATAGCCTAATACTCTTATGTATATTAATACTTAGGTCAAATACTAACATTATTAGTACTGGCTTAAGCCCATTAACATAAGACTAATAACCTAATAAGTAATAACCCTAATATTCTCTAACATGGCAAATGAAGGAATTTGGAGTTGATAAGTCTTGGACTCAATTAGTGAACGTTAGTTATCATGATCTTCGAATTGATTGTGTGCAACATTCTTCACTGTTTTCATTGCGCATGTATGAGGATGGTGATATCCTAATCATAATGAGAAACTCAGATGAATTGCAAGTTCTTCTTTACAACCGGAGAGATAATAGAGTACATTCTATTGAAATTCCCAACAACATAGTTTGGATCTCTAAAACGGATTACGTTCAAAGCTTGATTTCGCCTCGTTCAAAGTAGGTTCGTAAGCAACAGTTTGCTTATCGAAATTTATGTTAAATCATGTTTTTTTTTTAGTCCTTCTAATTTCATGAAACAATAAATAAATGCTGGATGGATTTGTGAATAGTTCTGGGGACAAAGCATCCTAGTTTTACTTTTAATTTTTATCTACATGTATTTTTTTTTCTTTTACTCTTGCTACATAAATCTTCTGGCACATGACATTTTTTCTGTTTGCTTGTGTTATACAGAGATTCTAGTATTGACTCTAGTCAGTCTTGCCGTGATTGTACAGCAGAATCATCTTATTTCCAGATTTGTTATTGTTATTGAAAAGCAATAAATACAATAGCATAATCTTATTCAATCTTTGTAATATTATTGAAAGTTATAGATACATCAGCAGAGACAGTATTTGCTGGCCTATATCTGGCTTTCACAAATGAGAAGCAAAGATTGTACTGGCTTTACAAATCAGGAGTCAAAAATTATATTTACTGGCCTCTGGCTTTACAAAACAGGAGAGATTGTGTTCGCTGGCCAGCATTTAAAGAGAATTGGAAGGTTGCATCCTTGCAGATGATTTCATAACTTCCTCACTTGAGGGCCTATTAGGTTCTGAACTTGGCTTAGATGCTGGATGTTCTGCTGATCCATGCTCAGAACTTGGCCATTGAGCTTGATTTCTTGTTTTCTTCACTTTGCTCTTTCTGAATGCTAGGGTCATCAATACTAGTCACAGTCTCCTGTGAGTTTGCAACTACATCATAACTATCAGAATCAGAAGATGTGTTGTGTGCTCTCAAGTCCAGACTTCTATTTCCTCTTCTCACTTCCCTCATGTATTTGTCCTTGGCAGGAGCATCAGAACTGATTGAGGTCCTTACAGTAGGAAAATATTATTCATTCTGGACTGCAATGTCCTCCAACGATTTGTCGGTTGATAATTCCAATATTATGCTGCTATACTTGTTAGAAAATATAAACAGACAATATGTGCATGGAATTGAAAGAATCACCAATATTGTATGACAAGAAGAATGCATTTACACCAATATAGTTCATGTCTAAACTTGATTGGTTTTTCATTTTCTTCTTTTGAGGGAAGAATCTGTAAGCCACAGGAAGGAAACTAAAGCACTGCACTTTTTCTACACATAATGCTTATTCTCTATTGACATTGTCTTGAATCCTTTTTAAATTAGTCATACAAAAAGAAATTCCTGTTCATATTATGCTCAAGTTGATATAAATTTTAAGCTACTTTTCTATTATCTTTATTGTCTATGTAGCACTTTAGTTATCAATCCAGTGAGAGGTAGTGAAAATTTTCCTCATTATCTGCCTGCTGAAGGTGCTATTAACAGAACCTGCATCTGCATGATGTTGTTGACTGAAGATGCAATTACCATCTTCAACTTCAAACAATTATTTATCATCTATTCAAAATGAAGGTAATGAAGTAAAATGTGATTACAGCAAATGACTAATTCATCATGCTCCTGCAATCTGCGGCCATCCTTGCCCGGATTCATGAGGAGTTTGCTGCTGCCAACGCCATCATCCACGCCCTCTGTGGCCACCTCGTTACATAGTTTTACATGTCTAGTCCTTTTAAGATTTTTTTCAGGAGATGAACAAGAACTTTGACGTAGGAAAGTAGTCGATTCAAGTAAAGTCAGATATTAATATCTGAGTTTATTATGCATGTTATACGTATTAATAATAAATACAGGGAGTGAAAATTTTAATATATATATATATATATATAAGGGACATATTTAGTGACAGAAATGTTCATTGTAAGAGAGTAAAAGGAGTGAATCTTGACTATACAATTATACATGGATAGTCAAGATTAAAAGTTACTTAAATGTCATGTGATCACTTTTAAAAGTCACATACATTTATGTTTTAATCTTGATCATTCATGTAAGATTTAATGGTCAAGATTCATTCACCTCACATCTTACAATAAACACTTCTCTCACTTAATATGTTTCATCTATATATATAGAGAGAGAGAGAGAGAAAGAGAGAGAGAGTTTAAAGTGACTTGCGTACTATTTTTTTTTTTTTGCCAAGAACTATTCCATTTGTCTATGATCTTATTAGATAAATTTATATATAAACAAAAGATATATGTATAAATATAAATAATATATAATTTTTTTAATTGAGTTATTCACATATTAATTAAGTTAAGAGGTTAAAGTTACAAACATAGTTGTATGATCTGGACTGAAAAAACTTGCGACTCATTCATTGGGCCGGTCTGATTTATATTTATAACAAATTTTTTCATTAACTCGAACAAACTTAAACAAACACGTGTGACTTTGAAGATCTACTTGAATCGGTCCAACTTGAATCCTTTTTAAAAAATAAAAAATAAAAACTTCAAAAATGTCCACTTGCAGATTAAATAAATTATGCAGTTAAACCACATATTCTTATTGAGTTATGTTCTCTCTTTTTTTTAATTACTATCCTTCAAGTCCAATTTTTAAATATAATGTTGGACTTTTATCCTCACTCGTTTGACTATATTATATAATACTTATATATATATATATATGAAGTATATTTTCATATAATTTTTTTTATCCGAATTTTTCAATTCAATTGACTCATGATTAAACCACTTATCCAATGATCTAACCTTTTAACTAGGTTAATCTCTGATCTAGTTATACAATTATGATAAAAAAAAACTTGGTTTACATAACCAAACAAGTATATTATTATGGGAATTGCGGTGCTTTGAGCTCCCAGCAATTCCCTAATATTATTATACTAGAGGTCTTGACTGGTTAAGTTGAGCAGTGTTCATGAGTCATACTTGATCAATTCTTTGATAGCTATAATTTTAGCTGCGTTCATGAAGAGAAAACTTGAGAAATGTGCAACTTTGTAGTTATTGGAACTATTCTTCTTTGCTAATTAGAATAAATTTTATAAAGCTGTATTTCTTAATATTTTGAATGGGAGCCTAACGCAATGGTTAGAATTATTATCACTTTGTAATTTGGAGGTCACGAATTCGAGTTGCAAAATCAACCTTACAAATACAAGATAAAGTTACTCACATAGTAAATTTGACCCTTCCCTACAGAAACTTTATAATCAAGTTGCCTTTTTTTTATATTTCTTAATATTTTGTTTAGTATATATCTCTTTTTATAGAAAGTTGCTATTTCACTGGTCTTTGACCCTAAAGCATAATGATTGCACAATTGGAACTAGCATTTTTCTAATCCCGTTAAACTCAGTCCAAAAACAGATCATCACTCCCAGGTACGAGCTAGTAAAAATAAATAAATAAAAAAAATAAAGTTCACAAAACGCATAAATAACAAGGAAAGACATTTTTTCTTCTTTTCAGTTAATTATTTCAGAGATATAGATATTTCAACAATTCACATACATTCAGGAATTTTGACATGTCGCCATAGGCAGAAACTTGGTTCAGCAAATGAGTGTGCACAGGATTCACCCCTAATGGCCAGGTTGAAATCACATGTGCATCGAATCTTTTTCATCTAAGATCCGTAAAACAGATACACAAAAGTCTACAAAAACTCATGTTTCCATGGTTGGACTATTCATGTAAATGAAGGTTTAGACGAATTAATCACATTTTCACAAAGTATATTTGACCACTGGCTACCCAGAATATACAACATTATATACAAGTGTATAAGTCAATTCATATTTTCTTCGCATTGACTTCAGAAAGAAGACCAAATATTTGAACAGCAGAAAATTTGGTATAAGTTACCAGAAAATGTGGGGGGTAGCAGTTAAAAGTGATGTGAACCCAGCACCTCTGTACTCAAATGCACAAAGTTAGCATTACAGCAGCTGCAAGAAATGAACAACCTTCCAAAAGTTCACTTGCGAAATTCCCCTTTGATGTGTTACTTCCTGTGCCTTCGCTTTTGATCAGCTCTTTGTCTCTTCTCATCATCCCATTCTCGGTCATACAAGCTAATATTCAATTAAGGGCACAGCAGCGCACCATATTAATGGAAACCTTACATGCAACAAAAACATCTATTTTGACAGAAGTAACGCAGCATCTAGGATTTTAAACTAACTATACTTTTTGGTCATGAAAAAAGTTAATGAACAACATGCAGTGCAAACAGGCATAAATATCATACCATACAATGCACCTTTAAGCAAACTAATCTACCAAGGACCACATATGCCAGCTTCCTTCCATGAATGATGTAACAGATAGAAAAAAAAATGTATACAGATGAGGTACACATGTAAAGAGTCTAGCAACACCCCAGTAAAAGATACATTGATAAAAATGTACTCTGGAATTAAATAGGTAATCAATATGAGCCTAAGCATTATTCAGTTGAGGATACGGATCTGAATCACGACGATTCAGCTTGCTGGCTACCTCTTTACCGTGAATCCTGAGACTGGGTTCATCTATGTAACTTGCATGCTGGATCATGGGTCCCTTTCTGTCTCCCCTGTCTCTTCCATCATATGCTTGTGACATACCAATACCAGGGGGAGGAGGTGGAGGGGCTACTGGTGAGTACTCCCCAGGTTCACCCGATGGTAGATGCTCCCTCTTAAGTTTACGCCTCTTGGATGCAGCATTTAAATCCAAGTCCTCTTTTAAAATGTTCGCCTTTTCTCTTTCCCTCTCCCTCTCTCTTTCCCTCTCTTCCACCTGCATAAAAGAACAAGAAGACAGCTTAACATTAGAAGAATAACAACAGCCTCATCACCTGTCCATTCCTCAAACAACCAGAAGAGGGTCATATATGTTGAGGAGCACAACCATGCAAAACACAATAAGATTTGGAATAGTACAAAAACCAAAACCCAAATTCTTTTAAGCCCATTGCAATAAATGTAACCAAGTAAAGCGGTAACTGCATAAATAAGAAAGAAAATCAAATCATGGGCAGCAATATTAACCTAAAATACTAAGATCAAGATATAGCTATACTCTTACAATAAATACTAGTCATTACTTTAACCATAAAACCCTGACAATGTATCACAATTTAATATTCTATACTGTTATTTTTTTCACATATGTTGCTTTTTCAACTTGAAGTGATAGTTAATATCACCCATCAACTAAGAGAACAAGTAGTTCTTCATAGTAACCCATGTTTAACAAGTACCATATGATAATAATCAAATTGCTATCTGTTCTTTTGGCCACTATAAAGAATAAAAAAAATAGTTCATGGACAAAGAAACATTCAGCAGTGTATATATATATATATATCTTTATCAATGACATTGATTTTAAGCACATATCCACTATTAGACTGTTGACACTAATCCATAGGGCTATGCCACATGTATAAAACTCTGCTTAAGTCCTTTGACCACAAAATACATATCACTAGTAGCAGATCTTGTAGAGTGGGAGAAACTAATACACAATATTGATTCATACCTTCATTGACAATCCCTCTCGTTCCTCACGTTTTCGATCTCGAAAATCATCTTCTTTTCTGCGTTTGGCATCATCCTGAGAAACCACAGCCTCTTCAGACCGTCTCCGTTCTTTTTCTTCATGCCTTGGAGAGAGTCTTTGAGAATGTCTAGTAGCTCCATACCTCCTATCAGCGTCTTCATCACGCCTACCCGCACCAACAGATTGAGGAACCATATTAGGAGGTAAAGGGGGTGGCGGAGGCAAGCTTTGCCCATGGAAACGATCATCGGTATGAGATTTTTCGACAGATGCATCATTGTATCGTAACTTATTTCTATCATCCTTGCTTCTTTCATCCTTAACCTTCTCAGGGAGTCTATTGAAACTCCTCTCACTACCCCTCTCTTGCATTCTCTCAACAGACCGTTCTCTTCCATATCTTTCTATTGACCTATCCCTAGGTTTTTCTGCAATGAAGTCTTCTCCATGAGACTTATCCAGACGGTCCAATCTTTCCCTGTGTTCCCTTTCATATCTTTCGTTGCCTTTGTCTTTTGGCCTTTCCAATGGCTTATCACCTGCCCTGTACACACCAAGTTCATCTGGTCCTGCTTTGTCATCAGCCAATCGAGGATCCACCAACTTCTCTCTTTCAGAGAATCGAACTTCACCCTCTACATCTCTTACCTCTACATCCCCTTTCCGTCGTTTACCTAGTCTATCTAGTTCTTCGGCAGAACCAGCTCTCTTCTGAACTTTATCACTTGACTTTGAAGTAACAACTGTGGTGTCATGCCTAGGGGAATGAACTACACGAGAAGAGGATCCTCTTGCCAAGTCAGCAACATCATTTCTGTCATCCTTCACCATAGAAGCCCTAATATCAGAAGACTTGGCAGCTCCAACCTCTGCCTTTGATTCACTACCAGGACCATCCAATGAAATCTTTGCTAATGGAGCTGAGCCTTTTGCAGAACCTGAAACAGTGTTACCATTAGCATTGACTGAAGAAGATACATTGGTAGATGCAGTGTGTCTTCCCTCTGATGCATGGGTTTGTAGATCCTTGTCGCTGCTCGAGGAACCAGAAGTTCTAGCAGCAGCTTTTCCAGATCTACCATCCTCTTTTGCAGGATCTTGTTTTGAGGCCTTTGACAGTGAGCCAGCAGGCACTGAACGTTTCGCAGAATTTCTTGACTGAAAACACAACCAAATTATTATGGATTAAAAAAACAAAACAGCAACACCGAAGAATACAAGAGGAAAAAAAAATTGGGGCAGGGGTGGGGGCAAGGGGAGGGGGGAATCAGCATTCCAATTCAACCTTAAAACAGAGAAGCACTAGAAGTAACTAATGACTTGCTGAGAAGGTTTCCACCAAAATGAATGAAACAAATATTACATAAATATTTACGAAAATTAGTAATGCAGTGCAAGCAGCTGCACCTAGAGAATAGAAGCTTTTAATATTTTAGTTTACTTTGGAAATTGGGATATTTTGTATTACTCTGTATAAATTAACAGACTATAATTGATTAAAACTATTAGGTTTAGCAAAGGTTTGATCATTTTAATAATTAACAGTACTAACAGTATACTTTCAGCATAAAATTATTTTAGTAATTCTGTATTATTTATTAATTTATGCAGTCCCAAGCCATGGGCTGCATTAGGGCTAGGGATTTTTTACCATACTTCTTTTTTTGAGAAAGCAAACTTGGCGTTATATCAATGTCCATGTTTTCTTGATGAGTTACTTTTCCTTCAATATATCAAAACTGTGGCCTGATTTTCATGCCAGACAGTATTAAAAATTCTTGATGTTGAGAATCCTCATTGGCTCTTGCTTCATTTGGACCTAGAACCCATCAATCCTAAAATCCAAACTTGGCTTTATTTCAAAACCTCCAACCCAACAGCACTATACCCAAAATCATCCAAGAAACCCAAACCCTAGCCTATTAAAACTTCACCCTCCTGCTTTCCTGAATCAGTTAGATGCTTTCTAGTTTCAATGTACACTTCTCCACTTTAAAAACTAACTATGCAAAGCTCCTGGTGCCAGGGCAAGTATAAAGATAGAGAGATTTTCTAGGTTTTATACTCTTACTATAACTTCCACTTATATGCATTCCAGTCATCACAGTCACAAAATGGTCACCGGACACCTTCTACCATATAATTACAATAATCCACAGGGAAACTAATATGAAAGAATCATACCACCCTCAAGATAAGGCACTGCCCCAAAAGAAGGACCATATCACAAGTCACTTTTTCAAGGAAAAATAGAAAACCGATAGCAGTAAGAATATAGAATATTAAAATAGTTAGCACTAACCATTTCAAGGGCAACATTCTTATTTACTGCACAAACAAAATTTAGCACAAAATAATTATTTACTACTTTTAACTTAATCAACATATTAAAATTTATTTTTAGTTTTTTAATGAATAGTATGAATTCTGAATTATAAAAACGTTCTTTAACTCTGCTCACATCAATCATAATAGCAGAAAAACTTCTTCCATCAGATCACATTTATTCTCCCAATTTCCTTTCCCTCTACTCAAGCAGTAAGCTGAGGCAATCACCAGGTAGTCAACAATGCAATAAGTGATGCAAGTTGGATTATGCACAAGCCCATGATGATACTAAAGAAAAATGCCTAACTGCACAGCATAAATGAGATATTAAATGCTACCTCAGCAACTCTTGTCACATGTTCATCCGATGCTCTATTTATGGATTCTTCCACTTGCTTTTGGTTTTCCGTAGATTTTGATGTTCCAGATTGTACAGCAGATGAGGGTAAGGATGACTGAGCATCCAATCCATTCACCAACGAACTACCCTTGAGTTTTACTTGGCCAGAATCAGATTTTGTAGTTGTAGTGCTTTCACTTCTTTCTGACTTGCTGTCTGCAGTTTTTGTTCTTGTTATCTGATCTTTGACTGTGTTTCCAGAGTCCAAATGTTTTCCACTGGCAGATTCAGTTTGAGAAACATTAAGACCTATCCCACTTTGTACAGCTGCTGAATTTCCAGCTGAAGATTTAGTCATAGATGGTGCAGGCTTCAACTCGAGATAACCCATACCAAATTCTTCATCAGTAACCCAAGAAGGCTGCATAATATGGAAGAGATTTAATGTGTTAAAACAAAATACAGCTAAGCTTGCAACTAAAGATAACAATATACCTTCCTAGCAGCCAATGCTGCCGCAACACCAGTTGCCAACACCTTAAGATCCTCTCTTTCATCACTTTTAATCTTAGCTACCTGCATGAATGATAAAATAAGTTTTTTTTTTTAAAAAAAGCATTAGTATTTTAAATTACCAGCACAAGCAAAGTTTACTATAAGGATAACTTACCCGCTTTTCAAGGTTTATCCCACTCTTCCGAGTAACAGGGAAAACACTAGAAATTTTTGTCAACATTATAAGAGCATTTCTAATTTCCATGTACTCGCTTGATTCCAAACACTGAATTAGTAACCGTGTGATTCTTTGACTCCACTTCCAGTGTACCTATCAGCCAAAAAGCAAATACAATTATACAAAATGGATCCTTACAACATTATTTTATCTTCGGACTTCTGTAGACTAACATAGCAGGTCAGAAAGAAACAAGGTAAAGCCTTTAAAAAAACCAAATTGAAAAAGATACATTAGATTTACACAACACAGGCAAAGATAAAATCTAGAGCAGTTTTAAACTAGTATACACTTGCCTTAATGAACTGCCCATATGTAACTCGCTGGCTGTTTGGATATCTATAATAAACAGCAAAGCCTGGCATGTTTCCGCACTCACGTTCGTAAATAGATTCATCACTCTGAAAATAATAAAGGAATTAAAAACAAAAAAAATGAAAGTAAACATAAAATAATTGAACCACCCCTGAAAAGCATATAACAATATCAAAATAAAAAATTATAGAAAGAAAACAAAAAGTAATAATCAATTACCTTCCAATAGTAAGCAATCTTCAAAGTCTCATACAGAAACCTGCCAAGCCTGCCTGCCTCATATTCAGTGCAGCAGCAAATCATTGGTTGTAGGGTCTTACAAATCAAAACATCTATGTGGTTGACTGTATTAAAAAAGGGGGTTCCAAGGGAATGAAGTGTGTGCACAAACATAGCACAATAAACAGCATCTGGCATACTGAAAGTACAGCGTGGAAATATACACCGCTGAAGAAACTCCATGTTGATCTTCAGGGTATCAGGACAGGAACTTAACCATTTGTCTTTTTCATGAGAAAGCCGTCTACGAACAGATGCAACATTTTCCTCATGTTTATGAAGTTCACTAATCAGACGATCAAGAGATTCTTGAATTCTTTCCTTTTCTTTCTTCCTCTTGGTGATTGCTGAGCTTGAATTATCAGTAAGCTCCTCCAAAGACTTAAGGTTAGCATGCAGCTTGGCTATTTCCGACTCGTAACGATTTTTTGGAACATACAGATCATATAATGTGAGACCCCAAAATGTTGCATAAAGATCAGGAGATAGGCTATTCCATGCTTTTGAAGGCAACATGGTTTTAACAGTATCAAGAAGATATGACCAACTGCATACAGTAATAAAATAGTAAATACTAATCCACAAAAAAGCAGAAATAAACTTTGCATATCTTATTGTATATCTGATACAGATCATAATTTACACTTTTAGACGTAAGTTCATCAGCTGAAATGGCTTCTAAAACATATCAACACCTTGGAGAGTTCAACACCAAACACAGTTTCATGTCAAAGCATGGAAAGTTTTAAGGAATTAGGGGGAAAAAAGATTAGGATTATAACCTTATAGGATTTCGAGCAGAGCCAAGATCTAGAACCATACTGCCAGAATGATCTGCAGGGTCAGACTCAAAGTTTGTAGATGCATCACTTGCAGCATTTTTATCATCCAAGGGCCAGCAAACATCAGGACTCCTATGAGACTTGAAAAGCCGCATCACAGGGCGATATATCAAGAATGCAACCTATGTCCAGGAAAAAAATAACATCATTAAATGCAGGTTCAGGCAAAGAGCAATGTTCCGTAAATGCTGCAACTGAAAGGAAAACAAGAACAAAAATAGTGATTACACACAGTAATTATCATGAGATCATGTAGGAAGTTTATAAGACAAATAGGGATAGAAGGGGAACACAAACCTCGGGGTCCAAGTGGTAAAGGTGGACCAGGTCATTTAGCGAGGGAATAAGAACAGCATAATTTGATGCTGGTGTAACTGCACTACAAAGAAATTCCACATATTGAAGAAGAGTTCCATGGCTTCTATCAAACTGCTCACTAACCATCTTAATGTAGGGTGCATCTGCATTGATGACAACTCTGCAAAAATATTAAATCTTGAGTTCAGAATCTTCAGCATTAGTTCTAACATTTATAAGTTTTTGAGCTTACAGAGAACGATGTTGAGCAATAAGCAATAAGAGTGGGACTGCCAACTTTGGTTCATCTTTAGGAAGTAACGCATCTCTAAGTCTGCTAGTTGACTTTATCAGCGCCTGCAATGAAAATTAGATATCTTTCGTAACTTAGCATGTCAACCACCAAGTCACATGTTGACACCTTAAACTAGACATAGTTCCACAATAATAATAATTGAAATTTAATACATGAGACTTTAGAAGCCCATAGCACAAGATATACAATTTACTATACCATATAAAACTTGAGTTTAACAAAATCAACACCAAACGCAATATTCGAACAGAAGTAATTGCATTTTCAGCAAATTAATGAAAAGAGATCATCCAACAAATAGAAGTATTTATTCACACTTGTTCACTTTTTAGGAAGCTCATCTTCAAGCTCAATCAATACTACAACAAACCAAATGGAGCTCATTTTATAAACGTGTCACAAAATGTTCCAAAACCAAATGCAATCAATGAGTGTTAATTAACTAGTCCAATTAGTTCAAATCAAAACAGCTGGGCCAGTGCAAATTAAAAGTTTAAAACATTGAATTGCCACACCTAATAAAACTGTCCCTTACACCTGGAGTAGAAATGTAGAATTTCAATCTGTCTAAACCACAGTTTCATCATTCATCAATTTCTAGCTTTCCAAAACCTTCTAAGATGTACTTTAGATACCTTATTATTTCGAGTTACTCCAAACGAAGTTGCTTGATATCTGAGAGTCTCACTCCCTGCCATAGCGTCCAGTTGTTCCTCAGTCAAGTTCTCCGTGTACTGGACATTTGCCATTTGTTGAATGAGCTCCTGAGAAACCCAGTGAAAAGATTTATTTATAGCCAGCATTTGGCTTTATCATGAGCCATATGTTACATAACGTTATTGTTTTAACAAAAAAAGACAAAGAAGAAAAACCTGCAGTAGAACAAGCTCGATTCCTTGCCCCTTTTTCAACTGGTTCACAAGATACTGGAAAAGGCCCCTTAATTCCATTGATGGGTACTTCTTACACCTATAACAAACAAATGACTTGAGCTCGTGAAAACATTCAAGGAAGATTATACCTCTTTTAAGTGATAATCACATAGATCCTACTCAATTCTGCACATAAAGAGGCAATAACAAAAACAAGGGGAATCAAGTCAAACTATCAATAACAAGCTGACACCAACATCGACATAAAAAGTAAACCAGCAAGAAATTGAATGTGCAGTTTCATTAACTACAACCAACTTTGGCAAAAACCCTCTTAATATATTACAGAATAATTGCCACATATATCCCAAGAACTTTACCAATATATATGAAGAAATTGCTGAATCACAGTGCAGAAAGGAAATCAAGTACTCCTCACTCACAGATGAAGAATTTGCTCAGCGATGTAACCTACGTTACATTCACTCCAGACATTGTGAACACTAGATCCTAGTTTTGCTCACAATATTTAAGGGATGTTACAACCAGAATCCTAATGATATTTCAAATTTAGATAAATCTAGCTGGAAAAAAAAAATTAGATGCAGAAGGTTCGAAGCAGACTTGAGCACAAATTCTGCAACTATAATATAGAGAAGTCATTTGAAAAGCATGCTAACAAAGCAATTACTAAGTAGCATTTATGCTCTCTTTCTGACTCAACTATCAAGGTCCCAAAGTATTTTTTTTTTTTTGATAAAAAAAGAAATATTAGCCGACCCTACCTAGTGAGAAAAGACTTGGTTGTTGTTGTTGTTGTTGATAAAAAAAGAAATATTATTAGAAGAGAAGAAGAGAGTACAAAGACAGAGGATAAGGAATCCTCACAAAAAAAACAAAAAGAAACAACTAAAACCTATGTGGGAAAATCATGCAACAAGGCATGCCAATCCCTTTGCATGTCTACCAAAGAAACACCACTAGAAAGACAATGAGCAGAACACCAAAGGGATGCTAAAAGAGTAACCCTATCCCAAATGAAGTCTAGAGTCAAAAAAGAGTCCTTGAAGATTCTAGCATTCCTTTCCAACCAAATACACCAAAGAATAGCATAAACAAACCACTGCCACAAGATCTTTGCATCTTTACGAGCACCAAAACCTCTGAACTTGGTAAGGAGAAAAAGATGCAAATCCATCGGGCAAACCCAAGACTTTCCAAAGATCCCAAATAGTCTATTCCAAAGATAATTAGCCGCAGAACAATGCAAAAAGAGATGATCCCCGGATTCCAAATCAGAACCACGCATAATACACATATTTGGAGACAAAGCAGTGAGAGGCCTGCGTATCTAAAGCATGTCATTAGTGTTAATCCGATTAAGAACAGCAGTCCAGACAAAAGCTTTGACCTTTGAGGAAACTTTGGATTTCCAGATGGGTTTATACAAGAGAAATCTATCCCTGTTATGAGATTGAGTCAAGAACTGAAAATAACATTTACAAGAGAAAACTCCTAATGATTCAAGGGTCCAAATTCTTGAATCAGGCAGAGAAGAAAGATTAATAGAATCAATTAAAATTAGCAGAGACTCTAACTCACTAACCTCTCTATCATGGTCCCAAAGTATTAAATATACTAAAACAACAATATGTCCATATGCAATCCATACACCAAAATGTAGTGGGTAAAAAGCCATTGTGAGGAAGATATGTGGTAGCTTTTAAACCTAGAGCCGTGTGTGATACTTGAAAACCTTGGGGAAGTTCAATATAGTTCATTGTTGCTTGCACTCCAACATTTAGAACAAGTTACTTATCCATACAGCCAAACAACTAACATCATAGTTATTCAATGAGTGGTGAAGGGAAAATTGAAGCTGGGTACACATATATAACGTCTTTTAATAACTACAGACAAATAGAAAAACCAATATATGCAAAAAAACAATTTTTTTTCTTATGTTCAATTCTGTATTTGATTTATCTACCAATTAATTTGTTCTTCCCTAATCCCTAGTTTGCATGCTATTTATCAAATTTTATTTTCCTGCTCCATCACTCATGGTTTCCATAATAATTTTATTTATTGCTTGACTAGTTCTTGACTTAAATTATATTTTATATTTGTCAGTCATTTATTCCTGATCTCTTTCGTTTTGGAGTTTCACTACATTTGACTAAGTACATATTTTCTCTTTAATAACTCAAATAAGTGTACATATTTTAACTTGTTCTTAAATAAATTTTCTTTTCCAAATTATTGATAAGATCTATTTTTTTTAAACCGAATCATGAAAGATTGACCCTACCTTTCCTCCAATTTTTTTGACAAGTTACAGTATTAAAATATCCAATTAAACTCCTAATTTTACCCAACATTAATTCCACAACTTTATTAAGGGAGAAAAATTTTCAAATCATCTATTTTCTATCACACTTGTGTTCTGCACAATAGGTGACGTAACTATCACTAACCTTAAGCCCCAACATATAATTAAGGCCCCTTAAAGAACCTAAGCAATAAATCCATTCAACTCACAAAATAGAGGAATTCAGAAAGCTAATACATTGTATCACCACACTCCAATTTTATTTTATATTATCACACACTCAATGTTATATATATCAAAAGAAAGAAATGGAATGCAATAGAGAGAGAGAGAGAAGAAAACCAAACCAAACTGCTCCAGGTATTTCAATCCCCATCCCTCCAAGGCAAAAACAAATTCTTAGCAGAATATTGACCCCCAAAGTTGTTCAGGATTTAACAGGTATGCCCGGCAAAAATAATGCAGCCACAAGCACATCATTCTTCATTTTTGAAGTATATAACTCAGTAAGACCAGATATTACAAAAACTTGTTATGCCATCCGTTCATCAGAAGATGGGCATCTCAGTGCTACACAGACAACATAATCACGAATCATCATCCTTTTGTCCTGATCTATTGTTGATCAATCAAACAAACTACTGATGATAAAGTCAAATGAAAAGCTGTCTTCATCTTATGTGAAGAAAGAATACACTAACAGTACTACTCCTCCATTAGTTCCATTTGAAGAAATACACAGTAAACAGCTTCAGAAAAAGTTAACGGTTTCTTTGGTATCTTGCAGTCTCCATTAGCAACACAAGAGGACAGTAATAGCTAATGGAGTAGACCATTTAAAAGAATGCTACTATCAACTGAAGTCTCATCAGATGGATCCAAACCTACCTATTATCAGCCCAACACCAAGGACTAAGCACTCATGTCCAACAGAGGTACAGCTCTTGCTAATTGTTGGATTTCAGCATGGATTAATCATCACATAGCGAACACCCCAAGTAAACAGTTCAGGCTCCGCCCTCTCTATAAGACCAACAGCTTAAGAATTTGTTCCCCTAATTTTTTTGAAAATCATCACGAAATAAGCATAGACAAAATGGTAGACTCACAGTATATATGGATCTGTCTCCCTACTGAACATACGTACCCCCACAAATGTCATTGAGAATCAGAGATATCATGTACAAACACAGATCATTCTTCACATAAAAACCTGATGACTTCCAACTGATGTCCTTACATTTCTTACGTACTCACTCTTTCATCTCCATTAACTAATTGTATCTGGTAAAAGCACTGACCTTTCCATGCTACATAAGAAAGATCAAAGTCCAACTTAATGAAAAACTTCATTTAAATCAGATAATTCTCCATCAAACATGGTAGAGGCTATTGCAGCTGACAGTTCACTTGTATATCTTATTTGGCACTTTGCAACTTTTTAAATCTCCCTTATAAAAGGATAAGGACAAGAGACTAATAGGAGTTTGAACTTTGAAGGGATAACAGAGAAATGCCCACCCCTTGCAACCAACAACAAATATCCATCCCAAAAAATCTGTCAGCAACTCCCGGTAACCGCACATCATATAGCTGTCTTTGCATGCCACCAAATGGCAAGCCAAGTGGTCTGAATTGATCTGACATCACCACTCAGGGATACAAAATGCTGCTATGTCCAGTAATCCTGCATTTGCCAAGGTTGATCTGCAACCTGGAATTTGATACAAGGCATCCCGGGTATCTAAATTCTATAGGATGGCGTAAATGTACAAAAATGACTAATGCATGTTATTATCAACAACGATTACTCAAGCATAAAATAATTCTAACAAAATTAGAGCTTGCAAGAAATAGTTGTAAAAAGACAAATATCACCAAAGACATAGAAACAGAAAAGCTGACAAAACAACATATGGAGGATAACCAACAATTTGTTGCTTAACCAATTATGTTGTCATTAAAATTAACGCTTTAATCAGAAGAATAAAATGTATCACCCAACAATATTCAGCCACATATCCTGACAACAAACCCAAAAGGATGATAATTACTTCCTATAACTCATCTAGATGCACAAGACAATCTGAAGAAGATAAACCAGACCTAATCTCTCAATCCTCTAAAAGTAATGTAAGCTGGAAGGAAACAAATATACATACAGGTGGCCCCAAAATGAAGCTAGCGATTGAAGCCAGTCGGACAAATTAAGACCATCATCCTTTAACTTATCACGTCCACCGAGTGCCAAGCGCTCGATCACAACATATTCCAATATATCATACTCAAGCTGTTAAAAGAAAAAGGTAAATATGTTTACAAGTTAAAAACTATCTACCAACATAAAAAACAACTTCAAAAAGCAAAACATAATGAATGCACAAAAGAAAAAATAAATGGAAAAGTACCACCATATATAGTGAAAAAGCTTTACGATATTGTAAAGCAGGATGGTTTGGCTAACAAGTATACTATACAGGAGTGAAATTAACATTCAAAGAGACAATGACCATTAAAATTCTCAGAATTTGAAGAATATGAACATTGAATATTATTGCTCATCACTAACAAAATGTTTACAATGAATATTATATAGAGGAAGCTGCTATACATTAAAAACTAGTTCCTAGAAAATAAACAACAAATTAATTGAACACTAAAAACAATATCTACACCGTCCACAAAGGGCACCGTCCAACATCACCGTCCAACACTCCCCCTCAAGCTGGTGAATATGCATTCTCCATTCCCAGCTTGGATACAATCGTCTGAAATGCTAGACTATTCAAACCTTTTGTAATACATCAGCAAGTTGACCTTGTGTAGATACATAAGGTGTACAAATTAAATCACTCTCTAGCTTTTCTTTGATAAAATGTCTGTCAACCTCAATATGCTTTGTTCAATCATGCTGTACCAGATTATGAGCAATACTGATTGCAAACTTGTTATCACAGTAAAGTCTCATCGGACCATCCCACTTGATCTTCAGATCTTCAAGAATAATCTTTAACCATAGTAGCTCACACACCCCTTGAGCCATAGCTCTGAATTCTGCCTCCGCACTGAATCGTGCTACCACATTCTGTTTTTTACTTCTCCAAGTTACCAGATTTCCACCAAGAAAAGTGATATATCTTGTAGTTGATCTTCTGTCCACTGGTGATCCAGCATAATCCACATCAGTGTATGCCTTGAGTACCACACCTCCATTTCTCTTAAATAGAATGCCTTCTCCTGATGTTCCCTTAAGCTACTGTAATACGCGATATGCTGCTCACAAATGAGATTCTTTTGGACTGTGCATGAATTGACTAATCACACTAACTGCATATGCAATATCCGGCCGTGTGTGGGATAGATAAATAAGTCTTCCCACTAGACGCTAATACATTTCTCTGTCAACTGCAACATCTTCTTCTGCCTGTCCAAATTTCATATTGGGATCTATAAGAGTACTTGACTGTTTGCATGTTGTGTGGCCTGTTTCTTTTAGGATATCCATAACATACTTTTGTTGGGAGATGAATATTCATTTCCTAGAATGAGCAACCTAAATTCCAAGAAAGTATTTTAACCTTCCTAATGCTTTAATTTCCAGTTCCTTGGCTAAGCACTGACTCAGAATGTGTTTCTCCTTAGCATCATCTCCTGTTACTATTATGTCATCAACATACACCAAGAGAGCTGTGACTCCCCCTGAAAGAGTGTTTAACAAACAGTGTGTGATCCCCTTGGCTTTGTGAATCAGAAGCTTCCTCTAAAAGCCATTGAATCAGAAGCTTCCTCTAAAAGCCATGCATGCACCACCACCAACCCCTCCATGTGAAGAGCCAAACTTTTTGACTAAGTTTGACAAGTTGTTTGAATTTCTTGCAAGTTATTTTATTGTTTATTTTGCTTCCAACCTGTATCCTTATCATTACAGCTTGTATCCCTATCACATTTGGTCCCTAAATTCACTATAAATAGGGCCAAATACTCATGTCTTAAGCATATTGAAGTTTATGAGAAATTGAGTGTTTTGAGTTAGAGAGCTTTTCTCTCTTGTTCCTGAGCCATTTTTGGTAATCAGAGCAAGGTTCCTATCCCGGAGTTGAGTTTGTGTGAGAGAATCAACGGAAAGTTTGAGTTTTCAATTTAATAGGAGCCGCTGCCCCCCCGAAACTCTACTTTGCGGCCATTTTTCGCAAAACTAACGCCTTGCCATTGCGCTCGGGAGGTCGAAAAACCCTTGGGTAGCAAATTTCACGGCCAACGAGCTTCCACGCGCCGCCACGAGCTTCGCCGGGAAAGCGTCGAACCACTAACTCCGCCGCCGGACCACCGCTTTTCCGACCGCCACACCGTGACGCCGAAAACTAGAGGTTGAAGACACGGCGTTGTCGCCATTTCCACGTCAACGCCACGTGTATCGGGCAACCACTCCTATTACGCCACTTGTCAAGGGAGCCACGTCATCAGTCAAAGTCTACCTTTGACCCCACAGCCACCTCACCAAGGTCCTTCACCAAGCCACCCGAGAATGCCACGCGTCACGTTGACCAATCAAACTGTCCAAAGTTTCATAAATTGCAAAAATACCCTGAACTGGAGAAGTTGTTTTGACCCCTAAACTTTGGAATTTACAATTTGACCCCTGGACTTTTGAAAAATTGCATTTTAACCCTTGAACTTTTCAAAAATTACAATTTGACTCAACTTTTGAAAATTGTAATTTGACCCCTAAACTTTCCAAAATTACAAAATTGCCCCACTCTATTTTCCCCCACATTGTTCTTTGTTATTGGAAAAGAAATTGTGGAATTATAAGAAGGTGCATTTCAAGAAAGATCTGGCTAAGGAAAGACAAGGTTTTTAAGTACGCTTAGCGACACCTCTCTTTCCTGGGAACTTCCTTGGTGTTCTAATTATAAAACTACAATCTCCAATCCAAAACTCCAAGTACTTCAAATTTTCTCCTACATCCAAAATGCCTCCCAGAAGACAATCTGTGCATGACCTTACTATGGAAGACATGCGGAGACAAATAGAGGAATTACAAAACACCGTACATGCCCAACAAGTTCAGTTGAATGAACGAAACCAGCATTCAGTGTTGAAGAAGCTCGTACTCCTGATTCTTCATCACCTAGAACCAGACGACCCCAGAAATAGAATGACATCAAAGTAGACATTCCAGATTTTGAAGGAAGGCTTCAACCAAATTTATTGATTGGCTTCAGACTGTTGAAAGGGTGTTCGAATACAAGGAGATTCCAGAAGAAAAGAAGGTAAAAATTATTGCTGTGAAGCTAAAGAAACATGCTTCCACTTGGTGGGAAAATCTTAAAAAGAGGCGAGAACAAGAAGGGAAGAGTAAGATCAGAACATGGGAGAAAATGCGGCGAGAACTATCCAGAAAGTTCTTACCTCCTCAATATTATCAACAAACTTTCCTTCAACTACAAAATCTTCGTCAAAAGAATTTGTCGGTTGAAGAATACGCCAGAGAATTTGAGAAGTTGATGATGCAATGTGATGTTCAAGAGAGAGAGGAGCAGACAATTGCCCGTTTCCTTGGAGGACTAAACCCTGACATTGCCAACCCTGTTGAACTTCAACAATATTGGACATTAGAAGATGTTATTAGCCTTGCTACAAAAGTGGAGAAGCAGTTACCCAGAAAGTCTATCTACAAAAACTTCTCCTCCAATAATCCTCCTTACCCCCGCAAAACACCCACAGATCAACACAGCTCATCGAGTAAGCCTCCATCCAAACCCATCACCACCGAAAACAAAACCAAGGCCATCAAATGTTTCAAGTGCCAAGGTTTTGGTCATATAGCCTCCAATTGCCCAACACGGAGAACCATTACCATCATCAAAGGGAAGCTTATGAAGTATCAGAACAAGAAGAGGGTCCAGAACGAACTGAAGGAGAAGAGGAGTGCGAGCCAAGATATGATGAAGAACTCACCAATTCTAAATTGACCATGGTGAATCTTTAGTGATCGAATAAGGCATACAACATCGGTAAAAAGAAGAACCTTGGTTAAGGCACAATATTTTCCACACTCGTTGCACTTCTGAAAAGTTTGTGATGTTATTATAGAATGGAAGTTGTGAAAATGTAGTTTCCAACTACATGGTGGAGAAATTGGAACTTCCTACCCTTTCCACACCCTTACAAGTTGCATTGGCTCAGCAAAGGAAGTGAAGTAAAGGTTGACAAACGTTGCCTTGTGACCTTTTCCATTGGCCAGAAGTACAAGGATCAGATCTGGTGTGATGTTGTACCTATGGATGCTTGTCATCTTCTCCTTGGAAGACCCTGGCAATATGATCGTCATACATTATATGATGGTTATTCCAACACCTACTCCTTTATCAAAAATGGAGTAAAGGTCAAGCTAACTCCCTTACCACCAAGTGAGCTTGATAACGACAAAAGAAGCCAAGCCATTGGTGTCCTTAATCACAAAGGAACAATTTAAAGAAGCTGCAGAGGAAATTCAAACCATGAGTTTTATTCTACTGTTCGAGTCAAATGAGGAGACAATCATTCCAAGTAGAAATTAAGCATCTACTTGCGAATTTCAGATGTTGTTCCGGAGGAAATTCCACCTACTACCACCAATGCGAGATATCCAAGATGCTATTGATTTTATTCCTGGAGCAAGTCATTCCAAATAGACCACCTACACGTAATGAGTCATCGAACATCTTTGAGATCCGATGCCAAGTTGAAGGGTTATTGAAGAAAGATTGATACGGGAAAGCATTAGTCCGTGTGCGGTTCCCGCCATCCTAGTACCTAAGAAAGCAGTAGTGGAGAATGTGTGTTGATAGTCGAGTCATTCAATAAGATTACCATCAAGTATCGGTTTCCGATACCCCGACTTGATGATTTGCTAGATCGCCACACGTGCCACTATCTTTTCAAAGATTGATCTTCGAAGTGGTTATCATCAGATCAGACTAAGGCCGGAGATGAATGGAAGACTGCTTCAAAACCAGAGATGGCCTTTATGAATGGACGGTTATGCCTTTTGGGTTGTCCAATGCCCCAAGTACATTCATGCGTCTGATGAACCAAGTCCTTCGACCTTTTATTGGTAAATTTGTTGTTGTCTATTTTGATGATATTCTAATCTTCAAGGACAAAGAAGAACATTTAGAGCACCTTCAACAAGTGCTTCAGACTCTCCGTGAGCGAAACTCTATGCCAACTTAAAGAAATGTTCTTTCTTAACCAATGAAGTTACTTTTCTTGGTTATATTATCACATCCGAAGGCATACGAGTCGACCCGTTCCTAGAAGCAATCAACAGTTGGCCCATTCCAAAATCAATCCATGATGTGAGAAGTTTCCATGGATTAGCCTCCTTTTACAGAAGATTCATCAAGAACTTTAGCTCAGTTGCTGCCCCACTCACAGACTGCATTAAAGGAGACAAGTTTCAATGGACTGAGGCCGCACAGAAAAGTTTTGATGAACTAAAAAGGCGTTTGACTGAAGCACCAGTGTTAGGCCTTCCCAATTTTGATCAAGTATTTGAAGTTAGCTGTGATGCTTCCAACACTGGAATTGGTGCTGTTCTAAGTCAAGAAGGTCATCCCATAGCCTTCTTCAGTGAAAAGCTCAACGATGCTAAACTCCGATATTCTACATATGACAAGGAGTTCTATGCAATTGTTCGTGCTTTGCAACATTGGAGCCATTATTTGCTGAATAAGGAATTCATTCTTTATTCGATCATGAAGCATTAAAGCATTTGAACTCTCAACAAGATTAATCGCGTACATCTTTGCTTGGAGTGAGTTTTACAACCTTACCCTTTTTCGATCAAGCATAAGGTGAGTTCAAAATGTCGTTGCGGATGCCCTCAAAGCACGTTATACTTTGCTTTCCTCATTACAGACAAAAGTCATCGGCTTTGAGACTATCAAGGAACTATATCCAGATGACCCAAATTTTCAGAAGTTCTGGAATGCCACTAAACTACAATCCTCACAAGATTACTACCGGCATGAAGGATTTTTGTTCAAAGGAAAGACTTTGTGTATTCCTCAATGCTCCTTACGAGAAGCTATCATTTGGGAAGCACATGATGGAGGTTTAGCATGTCATTTTGGCCGAGATAAAACTGTGGCCTTAGTAAAGGAGAATTTTTATTGGCCAAGACTTTGGAAAGAGATATAAACCGGCATATTCAAAGATGCAGAATCTGTCACTTGGCTAAGTCTAAAGGCCAAAACACCGGATTGTATATGCCACTTCCAGTTCCAGAATCACCCTGGGAAGATGTTAGCATGGATTTTGTCTTAGGACTACCACGAACTCAGCGTCAGAAGGATTCCATCATGGTAGTGGTAGACAGATTTTCAAAGATGGCCCATTTCATTCCTTGCCAGAAGACCAACGATGCTGTTCAGGTTGCCGATCTGTATTTCAAAGAAATTGTTCGTCTTCATGGAATTCCAAAAACCATCACTTCCGACAGAGATGTGAAGTTCTTAAGCCATTTTTGGAGAACCTTATGGAAGAAGATGGGTACTAAGCTTCAATTCAGTAGTGCCAGTCATCCCCAGACAGATGGTCAAACAGAATCCATCAACAGACTTTTGGGAAATCTACTTCGAAGCTTTGTCGGTAAAAATCTAAAGCAGTGGGATCTTATTCTTGCACAAGTTGAATTTGCTTACAACAATTCGACTAATCAAGCAACTGGAAAATGCCCCTTTGAAGTAGTATATGGCACCGTCCGCTAAGTCCACTTGACTTGACTCCCTCACTTGATAAGCAACAATATAGTTCAGATGCGGAAAGTAGAGCAAAGGAGATCAAGAAGCTACATGAGCAAGTTCGAGAGCAGATTCGCAAACAGAATTCAAGGTACAAATCTCAGCGTGACAAACATCGAAAGCGACAAATTTTTAAGGTCGGAGATTTGGTATGGATTCACCTACGGAAGGAACGGTTTCCAAAACAACCAAATGCTAAGCTGTCCCCAAGAGCTGATGGACCATTCTGAGTCATGCAAAAAATCAACGACAATGCTTATAAGGTAGAACTACCAGGATCATATGGTGTCTCTGCAACTTTCAACGTCGCTGATCTTTCACCATACTTAGATGATGAGGCGAATCTAAACTCGAGGACGAGTTCTCTCCAACCCGGGGAGTATGAATCAGAAGCTTCCTCTAAAAGCCATTGAATCAGAAGCTTCCTCTAAAAGCCATGCATGCACCACCACCAACCCTCCATGTGAAGAGCCAAACTTTTTGACTAAGTTTGGCAAGTTATTTGAATTTCTTGCAAGTTATTTTATTGTTTATTTTGCTTCCAACCTGTATCCTTATCATTACACAATTGTATCCCTATCACATTTGGTCCCTAAATTCACTATAAATAGGGCCAAATACTCATGTCTTAAGCATCTTGAAGTTTATGAGAAATTGAGTGTTTTGAGTTAGAGAGCTTTTCTCTCTTGTTCTTGAGCCACTTTGTTTGTACCCCATAGCCAACATAATTCTAGCAAACCTTCCAAACCACGCTCGTGGTGATTGCTTGAGGCCATATAAGGCCTTTTTCAACTTACACACAATATTGGCATGCAAATTCCTCCCATATCCTAGTGAGACCTCCATGTAGACTTCTTCGAGATCTCCATGTAAGAAAGCATTCTTGACATCAAACTGTTGTAAATCCCAACCATAATTAACTGTCAAAGCCAACAATACCCGAACTGTGTTCATCTTTGCAACTGGTGCAAAAGTCTCCTGGTAATCAATTCCATAAGTTTGAGTATACCATTTGGCAACTAATCGTGCCTTATACCTCTCTATGAATCCATCTGCTCTATATTTCACAATATACACCCATTTACAGCCCACACTTTACTTTCCTGCCGGTAACTGCACTAACTCCCAGGTTTTATTCTTTTCCAATGTCTTCATCTCCTCATTCATGGCTTGTTTCCATTTCAACAACACTAAATGTTATCCACCCTCTGTTTAGTGCGTGCAAAACAGAGCAACAGACTTCGTGCAACCCAGCAAGGCCTTCACCACCGCCTGAACCGCCAGACGTGGTCCACTATGAGGAGGTTGACCCCAAACTAAAATATTCCGACCAAATGGAGAAGTTGACTGGAGACCACCAATTGCTGAGCTAGTGGGGGAAGAAGATGCTATGTTCCATAAAGCTAGTGCTTAATTTCTTTAAGGAAAATTTCAAGGCCTTTCACCACCAAGTTGCAATTATTTTTTTCCTCTACCTTCATTTCTAGCAGATGATTGGGAATTGAAGGTTCAACCAACTGAAGCACTTGCTGTACGCACTAATTCAGAAAGGGAAACAGAACTTCTAATCAAATGGCACAATTTGCCAGATTTTGAGAACTCTTGGGAGACTTTATCCACCATCAAAGAGCAATTTCCAGACTTCAACCTTGAGGACAAGGTGTGTCTTGAGGGGGGGAGTGTTGATAGAGCTCCTCCTAAAATCACTAAAGTGAGAAAGAAAGCCCCAAAATAGAATGGATGTGGGCCAAGAGGGTGAGGAAAATGGGAACCACAATGTTTGTAACTAACTACTGATGTAGCAGTGGTAGTGAAGGGAAAGGTGATTCCACGTGATTCTGTTAGAGGATGGGGATATCTAAGGGGTATTGGCTAGACGGAGGGTAGGCTGGACTTTGGCTTAGGCTTGGGAGAGAAGTGAGCACTCTCGAATTTGCTCACCATTGTTTCTGTTTCTTTGCATTCCTAGAAGCTGTTTACAGCATTTCCTGGTATCGATATCAGCTTGATATCAACCAGAGAATTATCAATATATCAGAGTTTCTAATCATTCTCTGTCTTTATTTTTCTGGTACCTATCATCTCCTGTGGAAAAGAATAGAAGAGATCACCTTATTTATCAGCCAAATGATGAGGGAGGCCTGGGTCTTGGTAAATTGGAGGGCAAAACATTGCCTAGTTAGGTAAATGGCTAGGGCAATTACCTTAGAGAATATTTGGATGGAGGAGTTTGGAGAAGGAAGGGGAAGGGTAGTTTTTCATTTCTAAATTGAGAGGATTATAAAAATGAATAAGGTATGATTGGAAGCTTACATGATAATCCCTCATTTTTTCCCCTCATTTTAAATAATTCTCAAATAAGGGGAATGTTTACTTAAAATGATAAAGTTCTCCTCCCTTCCCTTTCCCTCTTAACCCCTTCATCCAAACATACCCTTAAGAGACTAATTCTCTCTGGAAAAGGGTCACTAAACTAAAATATGATTTGAACCAAAATGGATAGGACACCAACTCTGTGACCTTTGCTTATCACTAGTATTTGGAAATTTTTCTCGGATAGGACACCAAAATTATTGGAGACTTTTTTGTTTTAATAGTTTAGTCAGACCTGCCCATCTGTTCTAGGTATCTCTGTGGTGCCTCTGCTAAGCAGGATTTCTTATCCTCCTCTTCCGTCACACACTTTTCTTCTTACCTATAATAATAATTCTTCTTTGATTTTTTTTTTTAAATGACCACTACACAACAGAAGCTCGACAGCCCAACTAATATGATTATATGAGCAATGAGATCCCACAGTATGACCAAGGCATCAGTATGAAAAGAGCAACTTACAACTAACCATGCTCCCAGAGACTGTTTCATGACCAGAGAAATTCCCCATAATTTCAGTTACAGCATTTAAAAAATTAGTAAGAAAAATATGAAAAAACAGATCCGACCATTCAACTATCAGTGGATGAAGCCCAGCAACTGCATCTAGACGTAAACAAAGGTCTAGTTCTCATTCACTTACCCTATACACTTAATTGAATCAAAATCATTTATTTCAAAGATTTAATTGCACTAAAATATTTTCATTACTCACTAATGGATGATACTTACCCCAAACTCAAACAATGTAAGGCACATCTTTTACTGCTTATTATGAGATCACTATCAGAATGAAAAGAATACTGTTCACACATTATGATATCACTAACAGATGGATGCAGTGAACATGGAAGCAAGGTGAAAAAACAAAGAAATATACACACCTGAGTTAAATACTTAAATGCATCCACTACAGGAGTAATCATGTCTCTGTATGCCTCAATCTGCATTTCACACAATTTGAAAAATTCACATGATAGAATGCACAGTATCAAATGCAGCCAGTGCTTTTCACAGGATACAAGCTTTTAGATTTCAGTGAACAAGGAAACTGATAGAAACTGAGAGAAAAGGATGAGAAAGTAGAGAGGTAGAGAGAGAGAGGGAGAAAGAGAGAGATGCGAGAAGAGAGAGAAAATGAATCTGAAGTAACTGAATTAACAATAGAACCTATTGCAGGTTTTGGTACTTATACAAGAGAGTCTAGAAGTTCTAGAACTCTGTAGAAAAGCAACTATCTAACTAACAGTTAACTAACAGTCTAACTAATTATAAGCTGGCACTAACTAACAAACAATATCAGCATATAAGCAAGCATACATAACAAGCTGTAACTCAATATACTTCTATATACTCTAATACTCTCCCCTCGAACTCAGGGCGGGTGAGTTAATGCAAATTGATCAATCACCCAGAGTTTGTCTCTTAATGTAGAAAACCGAAGATTAGATAATGCTTTGGTAAGAATATAAGCAGTCTGGTCTTATGCTGGAATATGAGACACTATAAAACTCTTGCTAAGCACTTTTTCTCGAACAAAAAACAGATCTAACTCCATGTGCTTTGTCCGGGAGAGTAGAACAGGATTGTGACTAAGTGAAACAGTACTAAGATTGTCACAATAGATGATAGGTGTAGTCACTGGAACCCTGAGTTCTTTCAATAAAGTTTGAACCCAAAGCAACTCGGCTGCTGTATTAGCAAGACTCCGGAACTCAGCCTCTGTACTAGATCTAGCAATCAAATGTTGCTTCTTAGACCACCAAGAGAAATAAGATTTGGACCAAAGTAAATGCAGGATCCAGAGGTTGATCTGTGATCATCAGGGTCAGATGCCCACTCAGCATCACAAAAAGGCCTTGAGTGTGAGAGGTTGATGAGATATAGCAGGTTGCAGCAGCAAACCATAACTCAGAGTACCCTTTAGATACCTTAGGATCCGTTTAACAACCTTCCAATGTTCCTCTAATGGCTGAGAGAGAAACTGGCAGACTTTGTTGACACTATAACTGATGGCAGGCCAAGTTATAGTAGCATACTGCAGTGCTCCCACAATAGACTGATAAAGAGAAGGATCAGCCATATAATCCCTGCCATATTTAGACAATTTACAGCCACCAACCATAGGAGTAGATATTCCTTTTGCATCACTCATCTGTGCTTTAGAGAGCAAATGTCTGATATATTTACCTTGAGTTAGTAGAAATGAACCATCATGTAGATGTTTAACTTCTATTCCAAGAAAATAATTCAAAGTCCCTAGTTGCTTGAGAGCAAACACTGAATTTAGATTATCCATCAGCTGCTGAATTAAGGGCAAAGAAGTACTAGTCACAATGATGTCATCAACATAGACTAAAACGTAGATGCAATGTTGGGAGCCAGATTTGACAAACAGAGAGGGATCACATCTGCTAGGCTGAAACCCAAAACTAGTAAGTGTCTTAGCAAGTGTCTCAAACCAAGCCCTAGGTACTTGCATTAAACCATACAATGCCTTATTCAGTAGACTTATCTTTGTCAACAAAACCTGGGGGCTGCTGCATATATACCTCTTCTTCTAGAAAACCATTAAGAAACGCATTATTAACATCAAGTTGTTGAAGTGGCCAATGATTTGTGAGAGCAAAAGTCAGAATAGTTCTAACAGTAATCTGCTTAACCACAGGAGAAAATGTTTCTGTATAATCAAACCCCGGTTGTTGATGAAACCCCTTAGCAACCAGCCTGGCCTTATATTTATTTATAGTCCCATCAGGATTTTCTTTAACCCGAAAAACCCATTTAAACCAATAGCAGTCCTGTTAGAAGGAAGAGGGACTAAAGTCCAAGTATTATTGGCAATCAAAGCATCATACTCAGCTTGCATAGCTGCCTTCCATTGAGGATTGGACAAGGCTTGAGGAACAGAAGAAGGTTCAACATGTGTGAGAAGTAGAGTAGGATGAAGTCTTGGCTTATGAATACCAGACTTTGACCTGGTTTGCATAGGATGGACTGACAAGGGAATAAGCTGATTGGAGGAAGAAGCAGTAGCTGAAACTGAAGAATCAGGCAAGGAAGAAGAAAAGGAATCAGTGGCAGCACCCTGAGAAGAAGCGGATCCAGCTGAAACAGTAGAAGTGGGAAGAACAGGAGAAGTGAAAACTGGTTCAGCAGGAACCGAATTTGTATCAGTAACAGAAGGCTGAACAGAAGTAATAGAATGTGAAGTAGAAGGATTAGACACTGGTGAAGAAGCAGAAGAAGCTATGAAAGAAGGAAAGGAGCTGCAAGTGGGCAGCACAGGAGGGGAAGCTGAAACAGAAAATGAGGGCAAAGAGGAAGAAGAAGAAGAAGACTATTCAGAATGAAACTGAGAAGAAACTGAAAAAGGAAACTGGAACTCATTAAAGAGGACATCTTTAGACACACAAATTTTCCCATCAGAAGCTAGGCACTTGTAACCCTTATGACTAGAAGAATACCCTATGAAAACACACTCTTTGGACCTAAACTCCAATTTGTGGTGATTGTAGGGCCTAATGAAGGGATAACAAGCACAGCCAAATATCCTAAGAAAGGAATAATCTGGTGCTTTAATAAAAAGTTTAGTGAAAGGAACCTGCTGATTGAGAGAGGCAGTGGGAAGATGGTTTATAAGATACACTACAACTAGGAAGGAATGATCCCAATATTGAAAAGGTAAAGAGGCTTGGGCTAGAAGAGTGAGACCTGTCTTAACAATATGTCTATTTTTCCTCTCTACAGTACCATTCTGATGATGGGTATGTGGACAAATAACCCTATACAAGATGCCTAATTCAGTAAGATAAGTGGCAAAGGGTCTAAACTCTCCACCCCAATCAGTTTGGATAGATTTAATTTTTGCATTGAACCGTAATTCAGCCATAGCCTTGAACTGTTTAAAAACTGTTAGAGCCTCTGATTTAAGTTTAAGAAGATAAATCCAAGTGAATTTGGTTGAGGCATCAACAAAGTAATAAAGTAGGTATAACCACAAGAGGAAAGAATGGGGGCAGGCTCAATATAAGAACAGAAGACTGAGAGGGTAAGCAATGTGCTTTACCAGAACAACAAGCAGAACAGAAATCCAAAACAGTTTTATTACTGAAAGGTATGTTACAAGATTGTAAAACATGTCTTACAACCTCTGAATGAGGATGTCCTAACGTACAACGCCACCATGTATATGAAGTTGGTACATTAGTAGCATAAGAATGTACAGAATTATGAGACAAAGATGGATTTACAAAGGTATTAGTTGAACCAGCAGAAACATTAGATGAATTTACAGAGGATAAAGTAGAATGTACATCCAAAGTAGAACTAGAAAGTAAGGCCTGAGAAGAATTCACACAAGGCAAGAGAGCCCTCCAACAAGACCTCGTGTGGCCTGAGATTTAACAAAACAGTGAGAGGGATGAAACTCAAACTACACACGATTATCACGAGCAAAGCTACATTCACTAACAAGATTTTTAGTAATTGAGGGAACCAAAAGTAAGTTTTGAAGAGAAAGACTAACAGCAGAATTAAAAGGAGACAAAAAGGAAGAAGAGCCAAAAGAGACAATTGGCAAACCTTGTCCAATCCCCATAAAGATCTGGTCAAGACCAGAAAAATCAGTCTTCTGCATTAAATTCTGAGGATCGGTAGTGACATGGTGAGTTGCTCCTGAATCCGGATACCATGCTTGATTAGAAAGACCATCTGGAGTAGCTACCATGGCCATAGGAGATTGCTGCTGTCCAACTAAAGAACCACATTGAGACAAATTTGCAGAAGACCCAGCTGAATAGAAAGGAGCTCGAGACTGCCATGACTGTGGCTGAAATGAGGGCACACCAAAAGAAGAAGGTGCAACAGCTGAATACTGTGGATATCGGGGAACAGGGAACCTAGAGTATGATGGTGGATACTGAGCAGAGGGTGAAAAAGAAGCCATAGAGTATTGTGGTGAATACAAATCAGAATTCAATGGCTGATAGGATGAATTGGACACATCCTGATCATACCAATGTTAGCACACCTTAGCATCATGGCCAAATTTATGACATAATTGACATTCCACTGAACTGCTAGAACCAAAACAACCACGATGGCCACGAGAACCACCACGGCCAAATCTACCACCTTGACCACCATGAGAACCACGTGAACCATACTGAGAATTCTCAAACCCATAATTTGGACCATACTGAGAATCTGGATAGGGCAAATTTGTACCCTGTGGACTTGCAAACTGCAAAATCTGACTTGAATTAGAAGGAACTGAGATCGGATTGGGAACTGGAGTTGTCAACGGAGCTGAGATCGGAGCAGACGAATCAGAATTCTCTGGTGTTCCTCAATGTGCAACATTAACAGAAAGTGCATCAGAAATTGTGTTTTTTCTATTCCTTTCAAGATGTGCTTCATGCGCAAGAAGCAGAGACTCAATTTCTCCAACTGAATACGGATCAAGCCTGCTATTGATGGAAGTAACAAAACCTCCATATTCTTCCAGCAAACTCTCAAGAATGACATCAAGATGCTCTTGCGAAGTAACAGAATCACCGATAGAAATCAAAGAATCAAGTAATGCCTTGATACGAAGCAAGTACTCTGGAATCGTTCAAACACCTTTCTTGGTGCTGCGCAATTCAGATCGAAATTGACTGATTCTGCGAATTGAAGAACACATGGATCTCATCCCAGAGTTGCCAAGAATGGATGCACCCAACAACATGAGTAAGAAGCGGAGAGTGAAGAAAGAATCCAGGAAAACAACAATTGATCTTATTGCCCCCAGCTGAGATAAGCTTCACTGATTCGACCAAGGGCCCGATCCTCCTCCAACACAAATCGAGACGGAATCTCTGGATTGACAGCATAGTGTTGCAGGCAATGTCCTTTGATGATCGCCTCAACCTGTTGCTTCCAGATCAAAAAATTCTTCTCATCAAGTTTCACAGAAAACGAATGAGAATGTAATCAGAGCTGAAGGTGGAACCAAAGATGAATGAGAGAAATTCTCAATGGAGGAGTGAAAGGGATTCGAAGGAGAAGCAATTTCCAGGAAAGAAAGCTCTATGATACCATTTTAGATTTCAGTGAACAAGGAAACTGATAGAAACTAAGATAAAAGAATGAGAAAGTAGAGAGAGAGAGAGAGATGTGCGAAGAGAGAGAAAATGAATCTGAAGTAACTGAATTAACAACAGAACCTATTGCAGGATCTGGTACTTATACAAGAGAGTCCAGAAGTTCTAGAACTCTGTAGAAAAGCAACTATCTAACTAACAGTTAACTAACAGTCTAACTAACTATAAGCTGGCACTAACTAACAAACAATATCAGCATACATGCATACATAACAAGCTGTAACTCAACACACTTCTATATACTCTAATACAAGCTCTACTAAGTCAGTACCTGATGGACAATTGTTCGAAGGACTGTCATAGGGTTGGCATGAGCTAATTTTGCAACCATCCGACCCAGCTGCTTCAAATTTTCCTTCGCTAGCCGTTTTAAAATACGTCTAGTGTCCAACTGTACAGAAACAAAGCAAAAAGAATCAGGGTAACAAGGAATCAGGCTTGCAACATTCAGCGCGGATGGTCACAAACATATATGTATTGCAAAACCTTGGCAGTTTGTCTTGCAGACAAGAGCATAGGAATGCGCTCATCATCCTTTTCCCATTCACCATATAAACGATATCGCACCTAGATAGATAACATTCATTAACCAAGCTTGTTGAAAATAGCTAACAATATATCAGGTAAAAGGATAAACAACTATTATAAAGGAGAACCTCATAAGGAAGGAGACTCATTAGTTCCCAAATTTCCTGGCCGACAGCTGGATTGGCAGGAATCAACTGCAGAGAAGGTAGTAGACATGCTCCTAAAGCATCCTCCACCCTTAGCCTTGCGTCCTTAAGGTGTAGATGAGGATTTAAAGCACCATCCCCACGACTTACAAGTTCAAGAGCAGAAAGGTAATAACCTCGCAACACCCTACAAACCTACTCATGTTTTTGAGGGGAAAGGGGAGAGAAGGGGAAATCATTATCAGCATAAAACATACCAAGGAGAACGAAGTTAAACAGAATATCATAACAACTTAATGCACCTTCTGCAACAATATAGTATCACGGTAGAGATAAGGTCCAGTACAACCAAGCATCTGAAAAAGTTCCTTTGGAAGATCTATGAAAGAACCGTGTCGTGAAGAGTTATCTACATCCATAGCATCAGTGCCGCCTCCTGTGGACGATCCAGAGTTTTGAAGATGCGCTTGACGAATAACATCATATGCTGAAGAAATTGACTTCTCAATAAGCCTGGATGAACATCTCGATATTATTCAAAGCTATTGCAAACAAATCAATTAAACAAACTGCTGACTACATCAAACGTCAAAACTAGTTAAGGCCCAAAGATACAAGCTGTTAAATGCATGCAAATGCTATAAATATACAGGCATCCTCATGAATATTGGATGTGCCCCTCCAATGTGGAACAGTTTCTCATGGTCCATTCCAAAAGGTTTTGGTAGAAAAAAAAAGGGCGTATTTTGGTAGCAGCATGCAGTCTAGTTCTCTGGTGTGCAATGCAGCATCTTCAAGGGCATCTCCTTTGTCCTTGCTTTGGGATAAGATAGCTTTATGGCCTCTCTCAAGTGCTGTACTCATCGCTGTTTCAAGGAAGTTTCTGTTTCTAATATGCAGAGGCTTTGGACAGCATTGTCACATTCTTGATTATTTCCTTTTCCTTGTTTTTTATTTTTATCTTTGGAGGATATCCTACCCCCCTCTACTTGTACTTTCCCTCTTTTTGCTCTAATAATATTTCAATCTCAATTAAAATAAATACAGACACCCTCATCAATATTGACATGTATAAAAACACATTCATCACATATGCTTTCAATGGACATACATGTCCATAGATGTAACCCAAATATATGTTCTCTATGCTAGTGTCTACATGAGAGAGAGAGAGGGAGATTACACGCAAGCTTTACCTAAACAAACTGTCACAAATTTGGTTATGTTCCACTGAATTGAGTGGTGCAAGACGATCAAATAGTGTATGCGCATGATACCTGTGAAAACAAAAGCAATCGAAAGCAAAAGATCCTATAAATATATATATTCACTAGAGGGCAATTCTATAAACACAACAAATATATTATACAGAAAAGAAGGATCTAGTTGAGCCATAAATCAATTTATTAGGACTTAAAAGGAACCAAATCTTCTGCAAAAATCCATAAAGTTTGAGATCCATCATATATCTCAATAACCCAGTGTTCTGAAAACCAGACTGGACAGTAGGACTGGCTCAACTGTGAACTAGACCATTAACTGGTCAGATCAAGTCAATCAAACTAGTAATTTAAGAACCGGCCAACAAACCGTTAAACTGGCTGGAAACCAGCAAACTGTTCGGACTAGTTGCAGTGTAACTGATCAACCGGTTCGTGTTTTTCATAAAAATATCACCTAAGTTCAAGCTGGAGGTTTCGAACTCAAGCCTGAGGGTTGTAGCATGCCATGCTCAACCACTAGGCCACTGGCATTGTTGAGTCCATGTGTGTTTACATTGCAATATATAACCTTATCTATCAAATGTATAGTATAAGAAACATTTAATGTATTTATATAATGTAAAACCTATTTAAATATAATAAGTATATAATATAAAATATATTTAAATTTCAATTAATATGATAATTTAATTTTTTATTAATATTATAGAGTTCTATTAATTTTTTCTTTTCTTTTTATTTATTTATTAACACTTCATTATTATAAATTACTTACCAATATTATTCATATTAGAGAAAAGCATTCTAATTCTAAATTCATTAAAAAAATCTTAAAATACTAAATTCATGCCTATAAAAATATTTTACATATATATAAAATTATCTTCCGGTTCAATCACACTTGAACCATTGAACTGTGAATCAGTTCCTTCATCGGTTCAATGGCTAGTCCGGTTTGCAGAACCTTGAAATAACCACACAAAATGCTGATTAAGCTACCATGTATAGAAATATTTATGCAAGTATAGATAAACGTGAAAATTTATGGAAGAATAACAAATGTCACCACATACAGCAGAACCAACTTCCATTGTTATCATTGTTAAGAGATTAATTAATACTCATTATATACAAATAGCTTAATATATCCATAAAGTAATTCTTTGACATAGTATCCAATATCCAAAGCAGTTTAACCTAACATAGCCATAAAAAAAGCAACCCAAAAGAGAATAACATAGCTTGTGATTGCAATAGCCCTGACCACCACATACTATAAGTAGATTTAAAAGTCAAGCATACCAGTCATCCACTGAAAGAAAGCCAGTAAGCAAGCCCAAAGTTTGACTGTTTTGAAGCTCAGACGTTCGCTCTTCAATTGCATCAGTTTCCATGTCTAAAGCAGCAAAGAGATCTATAGTGACATCCCCCTGTTTCTCATCATCCATTAGATCTTTTCCAGTAGCAGCAAGGTTTATTCTTCCAATTTTGTTAGCCTGTAAATAAGATTGTCAACCTTCTGGAAAACAAACTAACTATTACAAAATAAGAAAACAATAGAGGATAGGATTAAAAGAAACCACCAAGTATATGCCTATACAAAAATCAACACTGCCACTATCATCATTCGAGCATCAAATCCACCAAGGCAAAGAGGTCAAATAGATTGAAAATCAGGAATTGAATTTGACATATTCTAATGAAACTAAATTTTCCACAGGCCAAAGCCAACCCAATTAGTTTAATTGACTTGATGCAACATTCAGCTGACAGAAGATTAAGTTCATAAGAAGTTGCATCTGTAAATATTGGGAACTTACAACCATACACCCATTTAAACACCAGCCCAGCCAACGGGAAATTAAGGGATATATGAATTAAAAAAACTTATCTTGAGTTCTGAACTCTGAAGCATAGAAAGAGAAGAAGAAAATAAACTGGGAAAAAAAAAAACTACAACGTGTGTTTATGGGTATTGAGTTATATCTTGAAGCTATTTTCCCTCTTTTTGCTCATCTCAGCCATAGTATACTCTTCTTTACAACTTTACCTTTTACGGGGTCAACTTATGCCAAAACCTCTAGTTTTCAGATAAAAGAAGAAATTCATTCAGATGAAAAGAAGAAAATTACAAGGAATTTGGAGGATTAGGGATCTTCCATAACCAAAAAAAAAAGAAGGGAAAATAAAACATAAAGAAAAAACATCAATTGTGTAAAGCTGCCCAATCCATCTGCATATCTATAAAGAAAACTCCTTAAAAAAACCATCTTCTTTACACCAAATAGAAGCCAATTGCCTAATCTTATCACAAATCAGCTGCTGAGCCAATGAGAAATCATTAAAAATATGAGCGTCGAACACCAGCCAAATGCACCAAATAGTAGTAGCATAGATTGCACGTTGCGATAAAAACTTAGCCTCTTTCCTTCTGCAAACACTTATTTAAGTTGCATGTTCCAACTATCAAGCCCCCCATGAGGCTCATGGCCACACACAAACTTGGTTTCTTTTTAGAACACAATTTGTTCCAGGTTACAGCCAGTAGTGCACTCACTTTATAATAGAAGTATATACAAGATTGTTTGCTTTGGAAGAGGATTATACTCTTAGCCACTCTCTGGTGTTATCCCCAAGGTTATTTTAAGGGTGTACCCATCTCTTAAATGAAAAGGAAGTGATGCCTTGCCGCATTCCTAGTTTTGTTTATTACTTTGTTTTGTTTAGTTTTTTTCAACTCAAGTGAATACCTTATCCTCGCCACTATCGTACTTTTGTTTTGGTTTAGTTCTTACTTCTTTGCCACTCATGGCTTTCTATCATTGATGTGCCAAAGAGACTGGATAACTTAGTTGTAATTTTGAGAAATTCTGGCTCGTTGTTTCCTTTCAATTTTTCTTTTTAGAAGAATTTGTTATTCTCTTTCTAGATTTACTTTCTCTACTTTCTTCCCAATAAAAATCTTCTTTCATCCCAAAAAATAATGATAATAATAATTTGAGAATAACGAAGTTAAACACATGTTCAATAAGCTGTCAAACCATGAATACCTCATCAAGGCGCTTGGAAGAGAAAGTGTTATAATGCTCAAATGCCTCATCATCCTTGGGAAGTAGATGTGCATATCTGTAACCAAAATGATAGTTAGAAAAACGTCTTATAAATTACATAATGTAAGCCAGATGCCAGCTGCATTATCACAGCCGCCCATCAGGACAAACATATGAACTGCAAATTAAAACAAATCTGGCCCTCATAAAACTTTCTCAATAAAATAAATTATCACAGGTGTTCTACACTGAATTTCTGATTTCAACCATTCCCATCAAGATAATTAATTTGATACACAATTAAGTGTAAAAGCAAAAAATATAACCTTCAGTCCACTACCATCTTTCTTGTCAGACAATTAATTACTTGACAACAATCCTGACTTTAGAACCAAATAGATATGCTTAATTTCCCCATTCCTAAATATTCAAATATATTACCCTCAGTTCTAGAAAAATTGGTTTACAGATGTGGGGTATCAATTGTAAAAGTAGAAGTAAACAAATAAAGTATGACACAAAAAATTTTTTCAGCATATAGCTGATTGGGAATACAGAAGATAATCTTCGAAGTTGATTGAGGAAAAAGATACATGCAAAAAAAGAAAGAATTCAATACCAAAAGAGTGCAAAAAACATTTCCACAACAGCTAAGTACGCAAACATTTTCTTTTCTTCTGGGATAGAAAAAATAACCAATTAAAAATGAAAAATGCCCTAAAAAACTTACTGCTCCAAACAATCCATACCAACCAAAGTAAATAAAGATATTTACCAAAAATTAGCAGTTTGAGAGGTAGTCTTGACCATCCTAATTTAAGCCCAAACTACAACCTACTCAATTTTTGGTAGGATTATATGGTGCATCCCCTATTTTATACATCAATATTTTTTTCCTAAAATGTTAAAAGCACAATTCGCACAATAAGGAGTGATATTGACAGTTTATCAATCACACAAATGGAATCTGTAAATCTCCTTCAATACTATTACTACCACACCACCACTTCTTATAATCAAATGGAACCAAAAACTGATTCAGATATAGGATTAATGTTTAGTGTTTACTGCTACATAAGAATACAGCATGTGATTCTTAATAGGCGTGTGAGCACAACATCTTACATGCTATCAAGATCAATAAAATCTTGCTTCACCAGCAAGGCTGTAAGTTTATAGAGCCCAAATGGAACAGGATTGCTGACTTCCATGCGCTGATAATATTGAAATTTAAATCCAAGAATCTGTGAAGCATGAGACTGCATAAAAGAGATAAAATCATAATATAAAAACTTGTCCATTAAATATCACAAATTAAATATAAGATTGACTTAGGCTTCTATTTTTGTCCACCTTGGGAAAAATAGGAATCAGCTCCAAAAACACATTGTTATCAGGCTGAAGTTCAAAGCACTCAAGAACCTGATCAAAAACATTCATTAGTAGCCAGAAAAAATATGAAACAACACAGATAGGCATGTGAATTAAAGAAAATAAGAAAAGACAATTAAACCAATGCAACTTACAATATCAAAAACACGATTTGGATCCAAATCAAAATGGCCAATTAACGACTGCAGAAGTAATCTAAATCAGCACTTTGATCATCATCATGAAACAAAAAAGGATAATGAAATGGTCATAGTACTTAAAAGTTAAAAATCATTAAAACCTTAATAATGCCAATTGTTGCTGCAGATGCTTTTTGAGTTGGAGCTTCTTTGTCCCGGCAAAGAAGAGTGACCTACACAATTAAATGAAATTGAATGCAGCATACAAAAGCATCTTATCTGGAAAAAAACAAAGACATGATTCAAACAAAATATCCAAATTTTAGAAAAATTAAAACTTGCGTTATGTTGTATATTCTCTGCCAACATCTCCATAATCATGCAATATGTAAGAACACCAAAAAGAACCAAATTGTGGATAAAAAAGTCCACATATAAAGTTGAAAGAATATGCTTGCAATGTAATTTCTATCAACCATATCTCAATCTAAATAAAACTAAAAAATATTGTTCAAAAAAGTCCACATATAAAGTTGAAAGAATATGCTTGCAATGTAATTTCTATCAACCATATCTCAATCTAAATAAAACTAAAAAATAATTTCACAACAAAGCACCCAAAATAGAAAACAGGCATTATTTTTAAGTCCCTTCTCTTTTTTCTTTATTTTTTTTTATAAGAGAGGAAATTTAATAAGACAAAGAAGGAGAATACAAAGGGGAAGGACGATAAGAAATCCTCCTTAAAATAAAAAGAAAAAAAAATAAACAAGGAACAAAAAACATCAATGTAGCAAAGCTACCCATTCCCTCAACATATCTGTAAGGGACACCCCTTTAAAAAGACCACGTGCTTTACACCATATTGAAGCGCCTAATCTTATCCTTCTCATAGACACATAATTTTACTACCTAATACTCTCTAGCTATTTCCACCTTATTGCAACTTCACCAGACCTGGGACAACATTTCTGTGTTTACTCAAGAATTTAGATATTCTATTCTACAAATACAGGGGAAGGACGATAAGAAATCCTCAATCAAGGAACAAAAGACATCAATGGGCCCATCCTAACATCTTCAGCCCTTTTTTCAATGTCCCTTAATCCCAGTATTAATTTTAAAATTCAGGATTGCAACACTAACAACTCTGCATGAACTAAGATCAAAATCAGATTTCATTAGAAGTTCATAACCATGCTGTGCTTTTTCACTTTGTTTGATTCTTCTCACCATTCTGTCTATCTTAGTCAAGCTATGATGGATAAATCACTTCAGAAAAGAATACACTATTTAAAGGCAAAATTACCAGATTAACCATAGACATTGTTTCCTATTTTCTAATGGCCACCCAAAGACATATAGATCATAATTGATAAGACTTAATTTACAGCCATCATAATTAATAAAAGATGTGATGCTTGCATCAGGTATCTCGAAAGTGTTTTATCATGATTGCATAAAAGGCCAAATTTCATAGCATATATCTCTTTTCACTTTTAGGGAACAAAAAACAACTAAATTTTAGGGTAAGAGCCTAATGTAACCAACCAATCAAATCAACCCAAACTGGGACAGAAGGTTAGTTTTGAGCATAATGGTTCGTTTGGTTCAGAATTTCCAATTATATTCGTGTTTCAAACGAAGTACAACCTGAAAACAATTAACTAGAGCAGTAGAAGAATATCTTTCAGTACCATAATAATATTGATAGTAACCTACAATATTGTTTTACTATTCTCAAGATCCTAAAACTCTGTCTATAACTAATTGAACTTCAAAAAGGAAGATACAATTTCTCTTACAAGTTCCGTGTTGTCTTATAACTAAATATGACCCAAAATCAAGGGTCCAACCTAACAACTTAATCCAATAAACCTGAAGGTTACCAGGGTTGCAGTGGTTAGTTCCCTATTTTAATAGGCTTGGTTTTGTTCAATTAAGTTGGAATTTTGAGATCAGTGTGGTTCAAATATGGGCCTGAAACCAAATCAACCCAACCTGCATACATCCATAAATCTAACAAAGGTAAACCAAGGACAAAAAAACTTCAGATCAAACATTTAATAGCCATACTAAAGATCTATGCAATGTATAAAGGATCTATGCAAGTATAAAGGATCTATGCAATGTATATAAAACAAAATAATCATGCAATAACAAAACAAATTTAAAAGATGAGAGAAGGAAAGGAAATAAAAGTCAATTCTCTGCAGCCAGAATCACAATGGTTGTATAAAGTATTAAATAACTCATAGAAAATATCATAAAAAGTCAAAAGAAAAGAAATTGTGACTATACCAGCTTTGCATAGCCCTCACTCTCTTCTCTGAGAAGGTTAAATTTGGTTTGCTGATATAGAAGTCGTGTATTAACTCTGACCTGAAATCAACATCACAAATGAATCAAATACATACAAGAATCAGATTTCCATTCAAGCTGACACGTAGTTCTTGTATATTTGACACAAGCAACACAGGGACCAAGTAAGAACAAAGCTTAAGGTCAACATTGCTCATCCTTTGATAGGAATAAGGTTGTTACCACTTTATGGTACTGTGTAGTTTATGCAATTCATAAGTGTATTTGGTCGGAAAGGAATGTCCATATTTTCATGGGTTACTATAGGATAAGATTGTGTTTATGGCTTCTCTTTGGTGTTCTACTACTTGCGGCTGTTTCAAGAACATTTCCATCACTGATATGCAGATAATTTGGACAGCTTTGTTGCATTGCTACAGATTCATAGGCCTCCCATAGCTCTCTCTCCTGACGTGTGTTATGTGTTATTTCTGCAATGCAAGGCAGCTACTTTCCTTTGGAACAATCCTTTGGGGTTCTTAATGAGCAATGGGTGTGTCCTTCTACAATGGACCAGTTCCTGTTGATTTGTTATAAATGCTTTCATGAAAAGAAAAAGGCCAAATTTCTGTGGCAGTGTACAGTTCATGCTATTCTTTGGATAACTTGGGTAGAGCAGAACGCATGCATCCTTAAGGGTGTTTCCTAGCTGTTAAATCTACTTTCAAATAAGATTGCATTTTTAGCTGTGCTTGGCATTCTGCCCATGATTGTTCAAGGGTGTAGCAGTCCCTGATATGCAGAGAGATTGGGCAGCCATGCCGCATAGGATACCTTATCTTCACCCCCTCCGTACTTGTACTTCCTTGTCTACTATTAATTACATTTACAATTTCTTCTTATATATATATATGTATGTGGGGATTGCTAACCTCCTGCCCCTTTGGTGGAGGTTAGAACCTTGCACCTTTTCCTTTGGACAAAAAGTCAATTTCTTTCTTTTTAAAACAAAATCAATGAGTACTTTAATGTATGTAATATTTATTTAAAAAAAAAACAGAAGAAAAAGGAATAATTAAAAAAAGAAAAGCAGAAGAAGCCCCTTGTAATATGCCATACATTTATAGAAATTAATTGCTCACCTCTTTTCCCTTCAACTCCTGAGCCTTTATTTTGATCAATTCAGCCTCCCCCAAAAATTCTTCCTATTAATGCATAACATACAAATAAAGCTTTGTAAATGCAAGAAACTTACTTATTCCAAAATATTAAGCCTTGGTAAAGTTCCTCAACAACTAACCAGAAGGCCCAAAATGAAATAGAAAATTAAGAGTGATTCAAAGTACAAATGAGGAAGGGAACCAGAAAGGCACACCTCACAACGTTCTTGAAGTAGCCTAACTGGAACCAATTCAGATTCCACAAGCCATCTTGCCTAGAAAAATGAAAAGTTATAAGCAATAATAAATTGTAGAAAAATTCCAAGGAGTGAGAACCATAATGGTTACATAGAAAAGATAAAGATTTACAAATTAAGATCAAGAAGAGCCCACAGATGGCAAGCAAGGGGAAGGGGAACACCTTAATTGAGTATCAAACAAAGCATTGCAAGATCAAATACTGACCAGTTTGATGAGACGAGAGCGGAACTCTCCTGACATTGTATGCTGTAACCAAGGAGGTATAAGAAAGTAAGAAGATTTAGTGTGCTGACTACAAACAAAATATAATTCTCAATGATCAAACACTTGAAATTGAAACATAATTCAATATCTCACTCATAATACCACAACATCAATGCACAGTAAGATACATGATTAATGCCCAGTTAATGTATTAATTACTACATAAAACAAATCCATATTCCGATGTTTTAGAATTTCATATAAATGAGATTAAAATGATATTTCAATATAATATCTCTGATAGAGCAATCAGATCACTGTTCAAATAAATCTTTCTCTTCGAAATTAAGACTTCTCTTATGACAGGACCCATTGAAACAGCTCTTACTTGGACTGATTATAATCATAGTTGTAAAGATTTAAAAATAGTATAATTCCCCCTTCCCTCAGCAATTGAACCAAAGTCGTAAAGAAACTTCTGCTGAGCTTGATGCTCATGCAATTCAAAACAGAAAAATGAATTCAACTAAGATGGCAGTGTCGGGGAGTAAATATTTAGCAGTTAGCATCCTATCCTTTACTAGTAACAACCTTTGACTAGGACAATTCAAAATGAGAGAAGATGAGGAGAAAAGGAAGGATTCTATAACTTCAGGAGGCACAATCTTCACAGCACAGAAAAGAAAAATGACTTCCATATATTGATCATTTCAAGCATCTATAGAGTTTTCTTTTCATACATACTAAAAAAGAAATGAAGAGAAAAAGAGAGAGCAAATTTGAAGCTATAACAACAAATTTTAAGGAATAAAAAGGGAGGTAAAAAAAAAAGGAAAAGGATTAATAACAACGTCACAACGGAAAGCAGCAGTAACTCACATCTTGAGCCATCTGGGTCACTATATCTGCAAAATTTGAAGCTAATTTCTCAGTCGAAGCTTTCTCTGAGAATATGACAGAATCTAATGCTACTTTACACTTCTGAAACGGCAATTCACCCCGAACCTGACAGCAACCCAAAACCAAAAATCAGTCCTTTGTCCCAGAAATGAAGAAATCAAAGCATTGGATTCACCACCCAAATTACAAATTTTCAATATAAACACAAGAAATAAAATAAAATAAAATTATGCATGTATGCAATTTTTGGTGAGGAAGCTGAGAGAAGGAACGCACCATAGTCCAGCAAAGCTCGTAGAGGAAGCGAAGCAATGGGACGGGTTCGGAGACCTTGAGGTTTGGGTTGCCACTCTTCCATTCGCGAACACAGTCCTCTGTTACGAGGACACGCTCTACGAGTGGGAGAGACATTGTTGTGATTGCAAACCCTAGAAGGAAGCGAGGAAATTGAGGTGTGGAGATGAATCGGGAAAAAGGGTTTAAGAAAAGAATAGCATTTCCATGGGGGAAACGGAAATCGGGAAATCTTTAGGGTTTTCAGAAAATGGGGAGGTTTGCTTTTGAGGACATTTTGTTTGGGGTTGGGGCTGATTTTGATTGATTATTTTCTTTTTTTTGGGTACAAGATTTTGATTGAATTTTAGTAATTAAACTTTAATCCTTTTAATTAATTACCCCAAATTCAACGTATTCTATTTTACTTTATTTGCTTGACAATGTCGATTTTGAAATTATATTTTTTTTCAATTGCATTTATTTTTTATTTAAAAAAATAAATTTAAAAGTTTTGAAGTTTCAATAGTATATTTAGATTAAGTTATTTTGTATTAAAAAAATTATAATCAAAAAATTTTTAGAGAACTTTTAAAAAATAAGTAATTATTTCTCATAATTTAAGCTAAATCAAACATGTTATAAGTAATTGCATTTAATTAATTACCAAATTGATTTGTGGTTTACCATGATAATTCTTAAAAAATATTTGTCAGGCAAGTTAATTCAATTGTCAATTTAATTCGTTAAAGATGAAAAATATGATGATGTGACATCTAGGAATGTGACTGTGTGAGTTTGGTAAATTTTGCAACATATTTAACTTAATCCAATCTGATCCACTTAAAAATAAGTTGAGTTTGGTAATTCTGTGGTCGGACATAATTAAAAAAAATTCTTAAAAAAATTGAAATAAGAAATCAAAAAATTGTCACACATAATATACATTATATAAACATAACAAGTCACATATTAATTTACATAATCAATTTTATACAAATATAATAAGTCTCAAATAAACTAAATACACATAAGTGCATAACAAGCTCTTCTGGACCGTGATCCGGGATCCCGCTCCATGGGATCAACCCGGCATACACACTACCGAACTCCTCCTAGCTGACGTAGAGGAAGACTCACGACGTATTTCGGACCACGGATTACGGACCTAAAGTAGCGTTGGGATGCGACATCGCGGCTGGTAGATTCACACAGATGATCAATCCCTTAATATCCGCAACTGTCGATCATCAACTTACTATATTATAGGATTTATAGATATATTTGATGGCTAGATACTTTCCATATATTAATCCCGGATTTATAGGGATGTATCCTATAATAATGGAAATGTGATTATCATCAGGATACTAATCCTAAATTACCTACATTCAATAAGAATCTCCTTAGGATTCTGTATACGCTCTATAAATACAATGTTAAGTCATCTTAATAAGGTAACTCTGACTTGAGCGTTGGAGTTCCTTTAGAGTGCTCACCCCTTTCTGTCTACACTTATTTCGTCAGCTTCAAAGGAGAAACCAACCGTAACGCGCTTTTATCTCAGTCTTTCTCTAAATCGATTCAGAACACAAGCATTACTAATTTAAGTCTAAAATAAACTAAACTAAACTAATAAATCCTAATATTTATAAATAACAAATTGCTCTAATTAATTAAAGTTAATGTCATCACACATACTAGACATAATCATTGACTTCACTCTCTATTTTTTCAAGGCATTGCAATTCTTGAAATAGAAAGTTAGGGATTTAAATTTTTATTCGAGAGACTATGAATTTAAGAGTAAGTTGTTGAAATTGTGATTATTGAGAACGAGTGTACTGTTTGTGTGAGTGCTTTTGCCTTTTGTTAGGCTTCAAAGTGGAATAATGTCATTCCATTAAATAAACTTTGTTTTTTAAGTGGTCATTTAGTTACAGTAAAAAAAATTGTGGCTAAATGACTTTTTAATAGTGAATAAACGACTTTTTTTATTTTTTATTTTGAACTTTGGTAAATTCGATACTTGTGGTTTGGACGTTTCCAAATTCATTATCCGACCAATAAGCTATTGTTAGGATGTTTTTTAACCTAATCCAATTCACATTTTTGATGATTTTAGTTGGGTCAAAATCACTAATTCAGGAGTTAACTCAAACTGCTTAACACCCCTAGTAACGCGTTATTGGCTGTTATTGATGTTCATGTGACAAAATATGTTTTATGTTCGCACCAAATTAGTACTTGAATATTTGCTTGCCATATCATATTATTCCTTAAAAATTTTCAAATTCATAATTTCTCAATTTCTCCTCATTTTGTCTATTATTTATCTCTCTTGTCTTTTTCAACTCATTTTCTTGAATATATGTTATGTTTATGGACTTTATTGAAATTCAAAGACAAAAAAAAATTAATATTATTTGTTCACTGAAATTTTGTATTTCTACGTATTCTTCTATTAATCATAATCATATTCATTCACCAAGTGAAGTTACTTGAGGGAACAGTACAAAACATTGTGAAGTAAGAGAGTCTAATGACTTCTCTCATCATTGTTAAGTTTATCACTGTTTCATCTTCCTTCCCTTCCTTGACCACTATCACATCTTCCACATCTACGTCATTTTTTACTTCTCTATTCTCCATAATTTTTCAAAGGCTTATTATATTTTCTAACGAGCCTTTCTTCATAGGCTTCAAGATAACTGATTAATTAGTCTACAGACATAGTATCTATATCTTTTTTTCTTTAATTGTACAAGCCATATAGTCAAAATTTTGTGGTTAAGAAACAAATCATCTTTTCAATTACATGGTATCCTCAAAGTTTTCTCCATAATGCTTCAATTGGTTTTCAATAACAAACACCTTGTTGTCAAAATTCAAAATTGTTTTGGATTCTTTCATATGCAAATAATCAAGCTCACCAAGTAAAGTTTGTAGACATACCATTTTCACTTTATCAATACCTTTTAAGGAAGGTCTTTATTATATTTCAAGTTTCTTTGGAGGCGGTTACATTAGACACATTCTCAAACATGACTTCATATAAACATTGATTGATGAAAGCAAGTGCTTATTGATCATTCTTCTTTGACTTCAACAAAGTTTACTTTTCATTTGATAAAAATGTAGACTCATTTTGCGGTTGAGTATTACATTTTCTTTACAACATTTCAATTATCTTAGAAACTTTGTAAGATTTTCATACAACGACGCTAATTATCATAATTTTATTTGATAAGATGAGGGAATTATAACAGATTTAAGCAATTGTTCACATCGCTCAACTTTCTAAAAGTGTTTCACTCAAGTCTCTAATATAATATTAAAGCTTTGGTACCACTTTTATTGGGAAAATATGAATTCTATAGAGGAAGATTATTTTATTTCTTGGTATACTTGATATAAGACTAAAATCTCTTCTTTGTACTAGAGTTAGGGAGACCATTAACCTTTTATCCATAATTGTTCCACTATAATACTAATTACTTCATGTCGTCTATTTAAAAACTAAATACAAAACTTTTCACAAAAACAAGGAATTAGTTCATAATGATATAATAATACCTTCATGACTACATACAAGATCTTCTATTTTTCTAATTATTTATAATAAAATAAAGGTCTTTTGCCTATATATGAAAGTATAAAATTTTCATAAAATATTATTTATATTCTTATTAGCTTCGAGGAAAACTAATTTGTAGGATAAGTTGATCAAAGGCCTCTACTATTTTATTCCACAAAGTGATTCTCAGGATATTAAAATATGGGTAGATGATATGATAATAGAGTCTAAATAAAAGGTAAATTATTGTAAGGCCTTATAAAGTTATTTGAGAAGATAAAAAGTATGACCTAGATTGAACACTAATTAAGGACAATGATCTTCTAAAGTAAAAATCTTTGTAAAGTAAATAAGTAAACTCATATTAATTATTAATAAATGAATCCAATAATTGATGTGAATTTATTTATTCAATTTATAAGAATCTTCACTTTAAAAAATCATTGTTCATTAAATAAAGTGTTTTAGGTACAAGTGACAAATAAAGTATTGGCGGCGAGTTAAAAAAGAAAAATAGCAACTAACTTTTATTAAGCCATAAAAGATATACTTAATAAGTTTTTTAATATATATATATATATGTGTGTTATATTATGTTTCTTCGTTTTCCATTTATATATGTTCTGATTTACTTTAATTTAGTTCATTTAAAATGTTAAATTCAAAACTTTTAAGCTGCACAAAACTCCTAAAATTAAATAGATAAAAAAATTCTAAAATTAAAATGAATAAAAATATATGATAATTTTAACTGAAAATTTTGAAAAGGAAATGAATCCCATTCAAAAACAATATATTTTCCTTTTTTTGGGGGGGGGGTGGGGTGGGTTCAGCATGAGATGGAAAATACTTGATAGTCCGAATAAATTTATTCCTGTGGACTCCAGTTAAAAAATGAAATTCACTTTTTGTTTTAATCATCCGAGATCATCTGTACCACAAAGTCTCAAGGCTCCCAACAAAACCTAACTTAGACAATCAAAACATTAATCCTCTCTCAAACAGGTATTCCTTGCTGGATATAACGACCATCTAACAAAAACATCATTTATTGATAGGAGTTTACCTAAGGGATTTTTTTTTAAATAACTAAAATGGAAATGGTAATAAGAATAGTTTAAATTGAAATATAGTAGAATGGGAACAAGTAAACATTTCTTTCACAAAGTGACAAAACTAAAACCTTATATTTGATCATCAAATGGTTAACTAAATCCTTTATCTTCATGCTCAATTAGGGAGACGGCTAAAGAAAACTAATCATATCTAAATCCTTGAAAAGTATGTAAACACAAAAGATCAACTCTTTTTTCAGCACCTCTATCTTCTTTCATCCCAAAACTTCTAAAATACCATGAAAATCTTTGTGAGCAAAGAAACCATTAGGCTCAGGGTATGTTTGGAGAATATAGGGTGTAATAGATGCCCAACTAGTTACTGGAATCAAACCTTAAAAAATCACAAAAGAAAAGAGCTCCAAAGGGTGGGAAGAAGTAAATACATTGAAGCCAGAGCTGATGTTAAAGTCTATCTAACTTCATCGTTCATCTGAAGATGTAAAGGAACCTGCAATTGCAGATGGTCCAGTGGATATGCTTGACTTAATTTGTGTTGTCTCCAATAGTATGCACTGATGAAGAAGGACAAGTTACATCTAGGGTGCTCCTTCCTTCAAAAGCCTGCCACCTTAGGAGTGCTTGTGGTAGTGTCATATCAAAGTTGATCCCATATATGTCATCAGCATCTGGTTCTGTAGGCTTCCACACCTCAACAAGAGGTGATAACACATTCACTACATGACTCATGTCAGGACGCTGGTAGGGCTCTCTTGAAGTGCAGTGGCCTGCCAACTCTGCAATAGTGCTAATACTGGATAAGGTTTCCTCATCAACATCAATTGTGGGGTCGATGATCATTCGAAATGAATCTTTGTTCAGTAGCATCCTACGGAACCATGTAACAAGGTGGAAGTTCTCTTCTGATCGGCTTTCATCTAGTGCTTTCCTTCCAGTTATCATCTCCATAAGAATCACTCCAAAACTATACACATCAACCTTTGTTGTAAGTCGTCCAGTGGCTGCCCAATCATTCATGAAATTTCCATATTAGTGCCTTGGATAATTGAACAAGAAAGGATAAAAATTAACTCTATGCTAGAAGTAGAAAGTCAATAACTATACATCCTAATGAGCATTAGAGAAAAGAGCCATAAGTTAATTAGCCAAGTGCCTTGTTTTTTTTATGATATGCAGCAGCCAATTATGGGCAATGCAAGGTGCAAACAACAACAACAATCATGTTACTCATTTTCATGAGTAATGCTTGCACCAAAAATTGTTTTTAACAAACTATAAACTAAATATCAACCCTCAAAGCAGTAGCAACATTACAAGCCATGCAAATTGGCTAAAGAGGATTACAAACCACCTAAGATGTTCCAATGGCTTTTAGGATGCTTAATGAAATAAATTTAATGGACTAGAAGTCATTTCTGAGTCTCATAGTAAATTTAATAAACAATCAGTCATCTTTGCTTTCTCAATACAGTTGGTTCTAGACAACATTTGGAAAACAGATGATACTTGATAGAGAGTTGCAACCAATTTGATTCTGCATCTCACTATCTCCATTCTCCACAGAGAGAAGTTCAGCTGAAACTAAAGTTGGAGTCCAAAACAAAAAATAAAATACGTGCCAGGAGTTGGTAGGACTATTTTCTTCCTTTTTTTCTATTAACCATGTCCCACCTCTGACCCAGATAGATCATCTGCCATTGGTGCTTGCACATGCTCATTGCATAATTGAAAAAATTGAAAGAAGTTTTTAATTACATTTTGATGCATAAGAACAAAAGTCAGATATAAACAAGCATAGCAAATATATATATATATTTTTCAGATAACAAAGATTAGTCATAGGCAACACCATTTACAAAAGATAATTTAACTGTTTACCTGCATACTCAGGTGCCAGATATCCAAAAGTCCCTGCAAGTCTAGTTTGAAATGAGGCTTTTCCTTCTGGAGCAAGCCGAACCAATCCAAAGTCTGATACTTTAGCTCGTATATCATCTCCAAGCAAGATGTTGGATGGTTTAAGATCCCTATGGATAAAAATTTGTTGGGTCAAACCATGAAGATATTCAACACCTCTAGCAACATCCAAGGCAATAGTAAGCCTTGTCTTCCATTCCAGTGGTTTTAGCCCTTCCTCTTTCCAGTTGAACAAATGTTTACTAAGAGTACCCTGAGGCATGTATTCAAAGACAAGAAGTCTCTCGTTTCCATCCAAGCAATACCCTAGGAGTGCAACCAAATGCCTGTGTCGAACCTTAGTAAGTACTGCAATTTCAGCCATGAACTCATTCAGCCCTTTCTCTTCCATCATTCCTAATTGCATCCTTTTCACTGCAATCTTTGTCCCATCATGCAATTCTCCTTTGTATACGGTGCCAAAACCCCCCTTCCCTAGTATGTTTTCTTCACTAAAATTGTTGGTAACTTCTCTCAAAACTTGAATTGAAATCACCATATTACCAGCTTCCACCGGATAAACATTACTCGTGGGACTTAATCCAGCAGTTCCTCCACCACCAACACCAACACCTGCAACACTTATCTTCATTTCATTTCCATCCCCAGAATGACGAGGATGTATCACAATTGCAGTTGGGTTTTGAACTTTGCCTGCGGGCTTCATTTTTCTCCTGAACTTAATAAGTATTAGTATCCCTATACCAAGTAAAATGACAAACCCCACCAAAATTCCAACAATGGCTGCAGTATGATGTTTCCTATTATCACCTCTTGAACCTGAGCTAGTTCGAGAAGTAGGTTTATCCTTTCCAATATCAGGATTCCCACCTAATTTAAGTACCACACCTCCACGAAATGATGGTATGCGACCATATAAATTATTATTGGAAACATCTAACTCTTGCAGAAGAGGCATACTAGTAAGTTCACTTGGTATGGTACCAGTGAGATCATTGTTAGCAAGAAGCAACTTTGTCACGGACGTAAGGCTAGCAAAACTAGGAGAAATAGTGCCAGACAGACCCATGTTCTGAAAGTTGATAACAGAAATGTTTCCACCTGAGCAAACTATCCCAGTCCATTTATAAGCACATGGATCATTACCCTCCCAACTTTCAGCAAACTTTTGAGGATAACCCAAAGGTTCAACAACAGTTAGTAAAGCATTCACTAGGGGACTACATGGTTGTCCAGGCATGTTTGTGCAAAATTGGTTTCTCCCCATATCCATATTATTGTCAACTCTTACCCCATCTTTGAACTTGGGAAGGGACCCTTGAAGATGATTATTGGTCAAGTTCACAACCTTGAGACTTGGAAGAGCCGTGAGGGAGGGTGGAACAACACCAGTCAACTGGTTATCCCTTAAATTCACATCAAACAGTTGATCATGGTGTGACAAGTCAGGTATAGGACCCGTGAATGAATTACCATTTGCCCAGACTTGCTTCAAAGATGTCATGTTTTGTAACACCGCAAGGGTACCATTGAGTTTAGACTTGCTATTCTGTCCATTCACCAAAAGGTTCTCGATTGAAGTACCTGAGAGGCTTGCAGGCAAACCACCTTCAAGAAAATTACCAGACAGGGCCAGAAAAACCAAACCTGGGAAGGGACCATCCCTGCCAAAAAAATCTGGGATTGTCCCAACAAAGCCAACACTCTGAGCACTGAAAATTTGGAGTGCAACACAGTCCCTGAGAGTGTTAGGAACCTGCCATTGAGGGAAGGGGTTGTCGTCTATTCTCACTTCTTGCAAATTGCTCATGCCCGTGAAGAAATCATTGGGTATGGAGCTGAACTTGTTGTCATGAATCATCAATATCTGTAAGGATTTTGAAAGGTAGGGGAATGGACCCATGAGACTGTTTCCCTGACACTCAAAATGTTTCAACTCTGTCAGCTTCTCAAGTTCCTTGGGGAGAGAGCCTTGAAGGTTCTGGTTCCCAATCTGAATAGCAGTGACACGTTTCCTTTTGTCACATTGAACGTGATTCCATTTGCATACATCAGGGTCTGTCCATTGGAAGCTACTAGGGGCATTGATTGTGTTCTTCAGCATTCCCATCACCTCTGCATCTTGACACCAAGCTGAGATAACCATCACATAAAGCACCAAAACAAGACGAAGAATGAAAGAAACTCCAAAACCCAGTTGAGGTTTCTCCATTGTCTTCGTCTTATTCTCGAGAAAATCAACCCAGAAAGTGAGAGAAAATAGAAACCAAGAGAAGAAAATAGAGGTGGGTGATGAAGAAAAAAAGAGAATCCCCTAAAAGGGTTTAAGGAGGGAGTTGATCACATTGCATTGGGTGAGGAGGAGGAAGCCCCCAACAGAACCCCCAACGGAAAAAGCGAATTTTGGAGAGAAAAAAATTCGCTTTTGGATTTGTTAAGGGAAGAAATGGTGGATGGTGCAGCAAAGAGAGAAAGAAAGTGCAACGTTTTTGCTTGGGAAGAGAGAAAATGGTGGGGGACACATGCGTGTGTTGTGGACCCTGTAGGTTTGGAGGTTTGAGAATCAATGGTTTGCAATGCATGTTACAATCTCACTCCTCGGAGGACACTGCACGTAAAATGTTTGTTGTGTTTTGTAGTAAGTTGTGTTTGTTGAAGGGAGATCAGGGTTGGCACTTTCTCAAATGAGTTTTTGTTAGGATTTTATCAATTTTGTGCCAATCAACCAAACCATGTGTTTGCACTTTGCACTCATCGTGGAATTAAAATTGATTTAATTTGATATATTTAGAAATTAACGATTTAGAATCTATTATAATAAATCAGGATCTAAATTGATTTGCAAATATATTTTTTTGTTTTAAAAAATAAAATAAAAGAATTTTGTTTTAATAATTTATTTTCTTAACTTATATTAGAATAAATAGAAGGAGTAAATAAATAACACTAAAATTACCAATTTAAATAATTAAAAAATTTATAAACAAATAATTAAAACTAAAATAAAATGAAATTCATTTTTAAATTAATACAATTAAATTAAAATAATAATATCAAATCAGTTGCTATTTTAAAACTTTTAAAATAATTTTTTTTTTACAAATCAAATCAATTCTTAAATCACTAACGTAATAGGCAAAATATTTTCCCATTAAACAATTGTCCATATATTTCTCAGTTTTAAAATCATCATTTAAGACTTAAATAAAAGTGTTTGCATGGGTGGGGGTAAATTTTTATTTAATTATTAATTCTTTCTCAATTGATGAAGTATAGAATTGATTAGTTCCTCCTTTTTTGCTAACAAAAATTCATTGCTTTTTTGCTTTGAAAGTTTCACGAACATGTTGGAAACAGACAGATTCCTTCAACGAGAAAGCGTTTGCCTCAAATCTTATTCCAAGCTAAGTTTAGCGAGTCCCTTTTTTTAACATTCACGATTATTTTTTTTGACATTTGTGCTTTTTTTTTTAATGAAATCAATACATTGAAAATTGTTATTATCCAAGTTATCAATTGAAAGAATTTTGGATAATATTCAACGAGCTTTATTATATCTTTTTAAAATATTTTTTAATAATTTTTTTACTATTTAATAAAAAAATATTAAATAAAAAATTAAATATAATTAATATCTTGAGAATATAAAAAATATTTAATATTTTTTATTTAATAATTAAAAAATTATTAAGAAGATGAATTAAGAGGATTAATCATTTTTCATATTCAATTTGTCTGTTTTATATGATATAAGTTCTTAAAATATTTTTATTTTGTTTATATATATTTGTTGAAAAACTCAAATAAATTATGCAATTATTAATGTAATTAAATAATTAAAAATATAAAATTATGTAGTTATCTGCATGTATAACATCTTTCTATAAAGTAGAATTAATACATGTTGGATGAGAATGAACGGGTGTATTTTCAAGTGGAGTCTAATGGCAAACGTTAAAGTTGGTTTACACTGATTGGGATTCTGTGTGTGCAACTTCTTGTCACCTTCTTTGGCAGGGTCGCAATTAAGAATTGTTCGCTCACTCACAGATCTAGAAATTTAGGATAGCAGGGATAAAGTTATAAATATTTTATATAATTTTTTTAAATAATTTACATTTACACGTAAAGTATAATAAAAATAATGAAAAAAAATTTATAATTGTTTCTTGTAATTTTTTAATATTTTCAGAACAATGAATACTTTTTTTGTAATTAATATTGTCAAATATTTCTTTTTCTATATACATAATCAAATAATAATTTAAAAAATTATATCTCATGTAACTAAAAATTAGAATTAAAAGATTTGTGAAGTACCAATTCAACCATTTATTTTAATATGGGGGCAAAAAACTATAAATTATAGTACCATAAAGTCATAAATAATAAATGTTTTATATATAGTTAAAAAAAGTTTAACTCAAATGGGGGCATATGCCCCCACATTGTTACACTTGGATCCGTCCCTGCTCACTCATATGTAGAGACGATTGATTTCTGGTTCAGGCTTTGGAGGAGACTTAAGTGGATATGCTGCTACTGAGTTACCTTCTCAATCTCTAAATCTCTCCACCCAATCAATGTTTTAAGCGCTTTGGGATCTCGTCAGTTCATTCTGGGAAATCGAGCTTCTGGCCCTATGTTTCTATTCTCTTGCGTGGGCTTGCCCAGCTCTGTGATCGAGATCTGTGATATACTACAACATTTTTGCCCTTTGACAAGGGCTTAAAAACGTTGTCATAGAACCAAAATCATTGCCTAAACTTTGAGGCAACACTTTTTGACTGTTGCCAGGCCGTTGCCTAAGCCGGCATTGCCTAAAACCTAAGGCAACACTTTTTCAATAAAGTGTTGTCTATTCTTACACTTTGGCAACGTTTTTCAGAAGTTACTTATTCATAAACTTAGGCAACGTTTTTATAAGGTTGTCTGTTCATAAGCTTTAGGCAACGTTTAACAAATGTTGCCTATATTTATAGTTTTAGGTAACTTTTGCAAAACATAGCCAAAAACTATACTAACAGGCAACATTTTCAAAGCATTGCTTAAAGTCCAAGAAAATACAACTTTTAAAAAACATTGCCAAATGACTATAAGCAATGCTTTTATATTCAAATGAGCATAATTTATTCATCACAATTTATTTTAAAACTAATCTTCTTACACATGACTATCTCGTCAATCTACATTACTCCTTACTAACATGCACAAGGAAAAATATATATAACCATAGATTTGAAAAAAAAAAATACAACTGTCATGAATAATATAATTGTTATATATACATATTCAACTTTAAAGTAAATATTATTGGGAAATGCCAGCATAATTTCTCTCCTCTGTGAACTCAAAAATAGGCACTATGCGGAAGCGTAAAACAAATGTTATAACAACACCAGAAAATTTTTAGCGTGAAAAATCTTCCCAATGTAAGTAAGGAAAAAGTACGGGACCCATAGGCTACTTAAATCTCCACTATAACAATAATGGGAATACAAACTTCACCTTAGGTGGATCTAAATAAAATTCTTTGAGAGGTTCTCTCTATTTTTTCTCTCTCTATTTTTCTCTCACTATAATTTTTTTTCGTGAGGCTTTCTGTGAGGAGAATTTACTGCTTCACCTCTATCTTCAATTGTGCTTTCTTGCCCTCTATTTATAGGAAGAAAACGGGCACACAATTTTCTAGTGAATTGGAAAATGTCATTTGTTTTCAAAGTTGTACCGAAAGTTATGCATTTTCTTTGACTGAACCCCACAATTCTCCCCCTCCAGCTAAAGGAAAAATATCCTTGGATTAATTTGGGGTTGATGCTAAGCCTGCAGCTTCTTAACAAAATTCTAACTTCTCTTTTGGTAGAGCTTTTGTCTTTATATCTACATCATTTTCTTTGGTGTGTATTTTCTCAACCTAAAGCAGTTTACTTTCCAACACATCACGTATCCAGTGATACCTTATGTCGATGTGTTTTGATCTTGAATGAAATGTCAAGTTCTTGCTGAGATGTATTGCTCTTTGACTATCGCAATAGAGAACATAGCTTTCTTGATTCTAGCCAAACTCTTGTAGAAACTTCTTCATCCACAGGATCTCCTTGCATCCTGTTGCTTCTAAAGATGTGCAAGTGTACACAGTCAAACAAGTAATAAAGTGTGAGTAAAGATCGTTCCTACGAGGATTTAATTGTATTGAATACCAATTTTAGAATTAACTTTTCCTATTTAACGTAATAAAATAAAGAGAAATTTTTAAGCATGTAAAGTAAATGGAGTATGAGGTATCAAAGCAGTAAGTAATAAATGCAAGGAATTAATAAAAGCGATAAATGAAGTGTCTTAAAGCAGAGATGGAAACAGTTAGGATTCTAATTCTTTGTAATTCTTAACTTCAGGGTAATGTATGTTTCAGGATGCTACAGCATTTAGCTTAAGGAATAAATTTTGTTTTCCAGCAGTAAACACTGAATTCATTAAAAGTTTCTTATTCCTAAGTTCAAATTAATTTCCCTCAGTAGTCATAGAAGCACGTCCAGCTATTTAAAGACTTGAAGGCTATTCCTAGCTCATTCAACACAATTAATTTTCCAATTAATTATTCTATCTTTATCTTCTAATAAAGTCCACTAACTTGGTTTTTCCAAACAAAATTAGTTGATATTTCAGATTAGTTGATCAGGCTAAATAGAAATTAAGCATTAAAACAGAAAAGAAGAAAATGAATAACATCCATAACATTGGATTACCCTTCAGTACAATTACAAATTCATAAAATCCTAACTAATAGAATTTAGCTCATAATGAGCTTAAAGACAAAGTAAGCAAAAGAAATGGAAAATAAATGCATCCTGCGTAAACAGTGAAGCTACGAAATGACCAGCAGCTGACGGCTCTCTTCCTGCAGCTCCCCCACACAATATGCCCTTAGTACAAAGTCACACTCCCATTTGTACTAACCCCCAAAAATAGGGTTACACACTCTCTCATGCCTCACTTTTTGGGCCTTTACAAAGTCAAATATTAAAATATTCCTTGGCCCAATTCTTGAGTACACACAGCTGCTGCATTATTTTCTCTCTCTTCCCTTTAAGCACAGTACAACAGGTATTTTATCTTCTAGTGGCCAAGAGCTGAGCTGAAAATGATTTTTTTTCTTATAATGACTCTCTCCCCCGAAGCTGCAGCATTCCAAAACATCCCAGCGCATTTCCTTCAGCAATTACACCTTTAAAACCTGCTCAAAATTAAATCAAACCTTCAAAGAATAATAGATCGAATTCACTTTTCGAAATTAATCGATTAAACACGATATTTACTCAATCAAATAAAACTTGAAGTTCTTCTCCTAAATTGATCAAAACAAGAAAAAATGATTAAGCTAAAAGGATAGTAATAACTCTTATTTCTAAGAGTTATCACACCCCCAAACTTGAACCATTGCTTGCCCTCAAGTAATGACATTCAACAATCAATAACAGAACAAAATTAGTATAGTATAAGCAAAGTCCATGCTAATCCTCAGATGCAATTTTCAGAATTATGCTCAACACAATATATCATTTTCTTAATCACTTTCCATAATATGTGTGTGATTTCCCTAAACTCTCAACTCAGTTTAAGCAAGGAACTCCAACCAAATCACCCCTCAACAGAGTCTTAGGTGCATTTTCCAAATGTCCTTTGGATGTAAGGGTGAAGACTCACTAGATTATCTTCCTAAAAATAGGAGCTTAACACATTATTGGGTTTGTCATATTGCTTAATTCACTCTATTTTATGCTCTGTGTTAATGTTTCACTCAATCATCCATCACATGCAACTCTATCATATGCTTGACAAATTTCTATCAATGAAGAGCATATACACACATTGTACACAGCAAGAGGGCTTTAATGGGTTGTAATGAGGCTAAGGTTCGGGTGTGAAATTTTGGGAAAATAGCTACTTAGGTGGAGTTCAAGATCTTTGTCAAAATTACCCACTCCCAAATTTAGACATTTCTGAATTTTTACCCATCTTTCTGGTAACAAGGGGGAAGGTTTTTTCATTTTTTTTTGTTTTTTGTTTTGTTTTTTTAAATAACAACAGAAAATGAATAATTTATTTCTTTGATAATTTTTTGCTCTTTCCTCCTTTTTTTATTGCATAGGCAACCCACCCCCAAACTTAAACTGTTGGTTGTCCTCAACCATTGTGGCAGAACCTATAAGTAGGTAACACTTTGACACAGTCCTAAACTCCAACTAACAGGGTAGTACATTATTTTTTCAGGGAATTTGAGCTTGTAATGTGGCTTATCACCAATCAAGAAAGTCTTAGGCTCAAAGGGGTTCACAAAGGGTAATACTTGAGGGTTGGCCTTTGAAGTCTCAATATTTAAAACAAGAACAGTGCCTCAAGTCAGTTTGTGTGCAACAGTGAAATATGTAATCAATCACAGAAATAAGTCAAGTTCTCGCAGAGAAAATACATGAATGGAATGCATGATGAACTCAATCATTGAAGTCCAAAAGCTCACAGGATTGATGCTGTAGAGTGCTACAACACCACATTCAGTCTCACTCACCCCCAAACTTAGGTTGAAATCTAATTCAGACCTCACCCTCTCTTCCTTGGACAAAGGTCTTTGCAACCCAATTTCCCCCAATTAATTGGTGACTTTTGAAAGAAGTCCTTCTGTTAAATCCAATTTGAGCTAGGGAAAAGAATTAATTCAAGGTATTAATGTATTTCACATGCAGTAAAGTAAAACTTGTCTTCATCAGATGTACATGGACAACAAACACCATTCATTCATTAACATGCAGTCAAGGTATATCCAAAAACAAGGGGGCCCCCACTGATCATTGAACCGAATATATTTAAATAGTGGGGGCAGACAATACTACAATTGTAAAACAGAAATTAAGACAAATGAAAACAAATTAAAACAAACTAAAGAAAGATCAAGGGAAATCCTGGGCATTTGATGCTGCAGCACCTTGGGTGTTTCTTCTTGCTCAAGGTTGAGCCAATCTTGCACTGCTCCTTCTGCTGCCAGATCTGGCTATCTGCGTCATTGTTGGCTTGTTTGTTGCTGGAATTTCCTTGGTAATGGCCAACTCAGCACTTCTTTCTTTGTCAGCTTCATCCTCCTCTTCCCCTCCACCAGCTCTTGGCTGAGCCTTAGAGGCTGTGAAAGACTTGAGTTTCCCAACTCTTCCTATAATAGGCATGTTATCTTCAGAGTCAGCACTGGGTGCAGTGGGAGTCTCCTTAGCATTTACAGCAATTTTTGGTTTTTTTTCTAATCATGGGAGGAGCTCTGTGCTTGATTTTGCCCTTCTTTGGTGGAGGGTGGTCTTCTTGTGCTTCATCAACCATCTTTTCTTTTTCTCTCTTGGACCCTCTTGGTTGAGTTGGTGGTGGTGGTGTCCAATCAGAACTAACTTCATTGTTATTTATTGAGTGCTCACTAGCAGTGGGATTCACAGAAGGGATTTCAGGTTCATATTCTGGTGCAGGAGGGTTAACAGGTGCAGTTTCCTTTGCAGGGTTGGTTTGTTTCTGGGGGTCAGGGGAAGAGTACTGGAATGGGTCAAAGATCGCTTCAAGAAACAGGGGAGGGTAGCTACCTTGTCTCAGCTTGTTGATTCCAAGGGTCCTTTGCATCCACAGGTGTTACTCTTTAGAAAATTCCCAGAAGAGTTGCTGCTGCTTTAAACTATGCTGCAGCATTTGATAACATTGGCCCACTTTTGTGTTCACATCATCTGGTTGTTCCTGCGGCCCAGAAGGAAGAACTGAACCTTGCACCTTTGATGTTGATGCCCCAAAATGTTTGATAGCCAGCAGATCTATAGCCCCCTTGTTGTCCATAATCTCATCCTCAGACAAGGCCTTTATTCCACATCTCAAACATAAAGAGGTGATTAAAGAGAGGAAAAACAACAATCCTTTCTTCTTGAATGCGCAAGCAATAATTTCCCTCTCAATCAGTTGTCCTACATCCACATTCTTCTTCGTCAGAATGCAATACAATAGGACTAACCTCTCATTGTTTACTGTTTCTAAGTGCGCGGTGGGGACAATCTTGGTTCTGATGACATGATACCAAACTTTGGCCAAGGGGGTGAGATCAGGCCTAGCTATTTTCCAACTCTCATCTGACTGAATCCAGTTTACCCCTTCCACCGTGACTTCCCTCATCATGTCATTCAGTTCTATTTTTTCAGCATTTCTCAACAAAGTCAGGTATTCATCTTCAACACCCTTCAAGCCCCACCTTCTGTTCAACGTGGCGGCAGAGAACGACATCTTTGAACCCCTCACTATGACATATTTTTGCTGTGGTGCAGTCAGATTGGCATAAAACTCGCGCACAAAAGGGATGGTAGGTTCTCTGGGGTGAGTCACGAACTGCTTCCAATTGTGATTGTCTATGAGCTCAGCAACATCCTCAGTGAGCCCATAATGAGGGGAGTCTAGAATGAAGAAACCCTTCTCCAAATGGAAGTTTCGCTTCTTGATTTCCCTCTCGAACTTTAGTCTCCCTTCCTCATCCACAAAACGCAAATTGGTTTCCTCATCAAAAGAGGATGAACTGGCAGTAACGGGCTTTTTGGAAGACTGAGCTTGTGTTTTACCCATGATATTTGGAATGGTATAAAAGAGGAGTGGGTTGATGGTGATAGAAAGAGATAGGTGAGGCAGAACGTGTGAATGGGGTTGCGTGTGGGGCTAAGGCAGAGAAGACAGTGGCTTTAATAGAGAGAAAGTGAGATTGAGGTGAGAGGTGAAGGATGGAGGTGAGTGGTGGAGAAAAATGTGGCATTAAGTGAGTGGGTGGAGGCAATTTACATTCCCATGCAGGCTCTTGAACTTGGAAAACTAAAAAAATTTAATACCGTTGAACGCGAGCTCTTGCGCTTGCCCAACTGCCACCCCCACTACACTGTTAACTGGGCCTGACGTGACCACACACCACCCTGTCCAGGACAACCTTGGGCTTAGGATGCTCTAGTCTGTAAACATATTTTAATCAGTATTTATATTTTTATTAAACTAAACTAACCTATTTTAACTGAAATTTAAAAGACAATGTAAAGGATATAAAGCTGGGCTGCCTCCCAGTAGCGCTTGGTTTCTTGTCCTCAGCCTGACTGCACATTGGTGGCTAAGGATCTGAAAGATGAGTGGTGGCCTTCATTCGTGCACACGACTCACCCCAATATTACTTCACTCTTTGTCCATTCACCTTGAACTCTCTTCCAGAACTTTCCTCCAACAAATCCACAGCTCCATGAGGGTGCACTTTGACCAATTTAAATGGTCCAGACCACCTTGATTTCAACTTCCCAGGGAACAATTTTAATCTGGAATTAAACAAGAGCACTTGCATTCCTTCAACTAATTCCCTGGGTTGGATTTTCTAATCATGCCATGCTTTGACCTTGCTCTTATATACTTCAGCATTTTCATAAGAAAAGAGCCTGAACTCTTCAAGTTCATTCAGCTGCAGTAACCTTGCTTCTCCAGCTGCTTGTGCATCAAAATTCAACTTCTTTATGGCCCAAAATGCCTTGTGTTTCAACTCTATTGGTAAATGACAAGCTTTGCCATAAACCAATCTGTAAGGGGACATGCCAATGGGGGCCTTGAATGTTGTTCTGTAGGCCTAGAGAGCATCATCTAAGTGCACAAACCAGTCCTTCCTAGAAGGATTCACCATTTTTTCAAGGATTCTTTTGATCTCTCTGTTGGACACTTCAACTTGTCCACTGGTTTGAGGATGATAGGCAGTAGCCACTTTGTGTTTCACTCCATATTTTGCAAGTAAGTTAGCAAACAGCTTGTTGTAAAAATATGTCCCTTCATCACTGATTATAGCCTGAGGAGTGCCAAATCTAGTAAATATGTTATTGTGCAGGAATTTTGTGACTACCCTGGCATCATTGGAAGGCAATGCTACTGCTTCTACCCATTTAGAAACATAGTCTACTGCAACTAAGATGTAGGCATTTCCATAAGATATAGGGAATGGTCCCACAAAATCTATTCCCCATACATCAAACAACTCAATCTCCAAAATGGTGTTGAGTGGCAGTTCTTGTCTGTTGGAAATATTCCCTACCCTCTGACATCTATCACAATTCTTGGCAAACTCTTGAGCATCTCTGAACAAAGTAGGCCAAAAGTACCCTGATTGCAGGACCTTTGCAGCTGTTATTTTTCCTCCAAAGTGACCATCATAAGGAGCAGCATGGCAATCATTAAGGATAGCTTGCATTTCTTCCTCAGCAGCATATCTCCTCATGATCTGGTCTTGGCATCTTTTGTACAGAAAAGGTTCATCCCAGTAAAAGTGTTTAACTTGATGCAGAAACCTCCTTTTCTGTTGAGAGTTCATTTCCATCGGAATTACCCCACTGACTGAGAAAATTCACAATGTCTCAAGCGTACTGGCCGTGCAAAGATTTTCAATCGCAGAAAAGGTGTTCATTAGGAAAATTTTCTTTAATTTCTCCTTGAGGCTTGGTTTCTCCTTTTTCAACAATTCTGGAGAGATGATCAGCTACCTGATTTTTAATTCCCTTCTTATCTTTGATCTCCAAATCAAATTTTTGAAGCAAGAGCACCCATCTGATAAGCCTTGGCTTGACATCCTTTTTGTCAATGAGATACTTGATGGCTGCATGATCTGTGTATACCACTACTTTGGTTCCCACCAGATATGATCTGAACTTGTCAAATACAAATACTACTGCCAATAATTCTTTTTCTGTAGTGGTGTAGTTGATTTGAGCATCAATGAGAGTCTTGCTAGCATAATAGATAGTGTGGAATATCTTGTTATGCCTCTGACCTAGCACAGCTACCACTGCAAAATCACTTGCATCACACATCAATTCAAATGGCTTCTCCCAATCCGGAGCTACTATTACGGGGGCAATGATCAGAGCCTTTTTCAAAGTTTCAAAAGCTGATAAACATTCTTCTGTGAATTTAAATGCACTATCATGCTCTAGCAGTTTGTAGAGTAGCTTGGATATTCTAGAAAAGTCTTTGATGAATCTCCTATAAAACCCAGCATGTCCTAGAAAACTTCTGATGCCCTTAACAGAATTGGGTGGGGGGAGTTTTTCAATCACCTCAATCTTAGCCTTGTCCACCTCTAAGCCTTTCTTTAACACATTGTGGCCTAGCACAATGCCTTCCTTGACCATGAAATGACACTTCTCCTAATTCAGAACTAAATTGGTTTCCTCACGTCTGTTCAGCACCTTTTCTAGATTGTCCAAGCATCCCATGAATGAATCTCCAAAAATTGAGAAATCATCCATGAAGATTTCTATAGTTTTCTCAATAAAGTCAGAAAAGATGGCCATCATGCACCTCTGAAAAGTTGCTGGAGCATTACAGAGCCCAAAAGGCATTCGTTTGAAAGTAAATGTACTATAAGGACAAGTGAAAGTAGTCTTCTGGCGATCTTCTAAAAGCTACGCTATCCGATTGTAACTGAATAGCCATCCGTAGAAGTAATAAAACTCTCTTCCAGACAACCTATCAAGCATCTGATCAATGAATGGTAGTGGAAAATGATACTTCCTTGTGGCCTTGTTCAACTTTCTATAATCCATACATATCCTCCAACCTGTGACTGTTCTTGTAGGAATCAGCTCATTCTTCTCATTTTTCACTACAATAACTCCTCCTTTCTTTGGAACGCACTGTACGGGACTTACCCACACACTATCTGAAATGGGGTAGATGATTCCTGCATCAAGCCATTTAATGATCTCCCTTTTTACCACATCCTTCATAATTGGGTTCAATCTTCTCTGGCTTTCAATACTGTTCTTGGTATCTTCCTCTAACAGAATTTTATGCATACAAAGGCTAGGACTGATTCCTTTAATGTCTGCCATTTGCCATCCAATAGCTTTCTTGTGCTTTCTCAAAAGTGAAATAAGACTACTTTCTTGCTCAGAAGTTAAGAAGGAAGAAATGATGATAGGAAGAGTTTCCTTTTCTCCAAGATAAGCATACTTCAGATGAGAAGATAGTTGCTTCAATTCAAGGATGGGAGGTCTTTCAACAGAGGGAACATTCTCCTTGAAGGTGTCTGCAGATATATCTAAGGATTCATATTTTCTGATCTAGGATCTGTGTGCCAAATTCCCTTCAACTAGTTGCTTTAACTTTTCATTTCCAAAATCAGTTTCCTTATTCAGTTCAGACTCATGCTCTAAGTCTCGGCCTGATGCTATCAATTGCTCTTGCACCAGAGAATCAATATCGTAATAATAGAATAACTTTCCATATCTTCATCAGGATAGTGTAATGCATTAAAAACATTAAAAGTTACTTGCTGATTATTCACCCTCATAGTAAGCTCTCATTTCTGCACATCTATCAATGTTCTTCCAATTGCTAGGAAGGGTCTTCCAAGGATGATTGGAATTTCCTTATCAGCCTCAAAGTCTAGAATAATGAAATCCACTGGAAATACAAACCTGTCCACTTTGATTAGGACATCCTCAATCTTTCCTTCTGGGTAAGCAATAGACCTATCAGCAAGTTGCAAAGTCACAGCTGTAGGCTTGGCTTCACCAATGTTCAGTTGCTTGAAAATGGACATAGGCATCAGATTAATACTTGCTCCAAGATCACATAAGGCTTTTCCATAATAAGTATTTCCTATAGAACAAGGGATAGTAAAGCTGCCTGGATCTTTCATTTTCTGAGGAACTTTATTCTGCAACAGCTGGCTGCTCTCCTTTGTCATTGCCACTGTTTCGAATTCTTCTAATCTCTTTCTCTTAGTAAGGATGTCTTTCATAAATTTGGTGTAGTTGGGCATCTGCTGTAGAGCTTCAACTAGAGGTATGTTAATGTGTAACTGCTTCAGAATATCCAGAAACTTATTGAATTGCTTCTCTTGAGCTGTCTTCTTCAACCTCTATGGAAATGGAGGAGATGACCTCTCTAGAATCATCTTGGGTTTAGTCCACTTAGGAATGACTTGCTCTGTATCTTCAGGCCGTGGAACTGATTCATGCTTAGGTTCCTCTGTTTCAGCTAGTTCAGTTGTCTTTCTTCCCTGCTGCTTAGATGCTATAGCATCCTGTAGCTCTTTACCACTCCTCAGGGTTACGGCTTTAACTTGTTCCTTCTCTTTATCATTTGAAGATGATGGAGACTCTGTGGAAGCGGGTAAAGTGCCAGCAGGTCTGTTAGCTAATGCATTGGCCAACTGACCTACTTGGTTCTCCAAGTTTCTTTCAGCAGCTCCTTGATTCTGGATTTGAGCTTTAGTTTCAGCCATGAAAGTTTTCAACATAGCTTCCAAAGATGGTTCCTTTGCAGGAGCATGGTTCTGCTGCTAAATGTTCTATTACTGTTGTTGGTAATGTGGAGAAACATAACCAGTAGGAGGATTCAGAGTGTTGCTGTGATTACTGTAGCTGAAATTAGGATGTTGCTTCCAGCCAGGATTATACGTATTGGAAAAAGAACTATTCCCTCTATTTCCCACATAATTCACTGACACTGGATTATCAGGACATTCTTCAAACAGATGCCTTCCTCCACAGAAAACACAAGCTACTAAATTTACTAGAGTCATAATAGGTTCAACCATAACAGGTTCCTTACTGGTGTTAGCCGCAGTTAAATTTTTCAGCATGTTGGTAATGGCAGCAAGCTGAGTAGACATAGCAGTTATCTCCTTCACTTCATGAACACCAGCCCCACCTTTAGAAGAAGTTGCTCTGCTGGTTGGCCACTGATAACTATTGGCAGCTATGCTCTCTATTAGCTCATAGGCTTCATTATAAGACTTAGTCAAAAAAGCACCTCCAAAAAAGGCATCCAACATCAACCTCGAAGGAGGTAATAATCCATCATAGAATATTTCCATTTGAATACATACAGGAATGCCATGATGAGGGCACTTTCTTAACAGATCTTTAAACCTCTCTCATGCTTCATACAGTGATTCATCATCATTCTGCCTAAAGGAAGTAATATCATTCCTCATTCCAACATTTTTAGTAGGAGGGAAATATTTTGTCAGAAACCTTTCAGCCAATCCATTCCAAGTAGTAATTGAATTGGGTTCCAAAGAGTTCAACCAGATCTTTGCTCTGTCTCTCAGTGAATAAGGGAAGAGTCTCAGTTTGAATGCATCATCACTTACTCCAGGGATCTTGAAATTGCTAGCCACTTCCAGAAATTGTCTTAAATGCAGGTGAGGATCTTCAGTAGGAGCACCACTGAACTGCCCAACAGTTTGAAGCATTTGAAACATCATAGGCTTGAATTCAAACTGCTGGGTAGTTATTGCTGGCCTCACTATCCCAGTATTCATCGTTTAGGGATCAAAGACTACATAGTCCCTTATGGACCTCTCTTTGTCATTTGCTATGTCAATTATACTAGGCTGCTCCTCATCAGTTACGAAAAGATCAGCCATGAAGCCTAACTCAGAATGTTGGATCAAAGCACATTGTTCTTTAGTTCTCTTCCTTAAACTCTTAGCTGCTTTCTCTATCTCCAAGTCAATATGAAACTCGGGTTCACCCTTGCTGCACATACAGATTGCAATACCTGTTGTTGAGCACAGTACACCAAATTTTTAGAAGTAACAAAATAGATAAAGTTAACAAAAGAATTTAAATATTCAATACCATTGTCAATCCCCGGCAACGGCGCCAAAAACTTGTTGCTTCTAAAGATGTGCAGGTGTACACAGTCAAACAAGTAATAAAGTGTGAGTAAAGATCGTTCCCACGAGGATTTAATTGTATTGAATACCAATTCTAGAATTAACCTTTCCTATTTAACGTAATAAAATAAAGAGAATTTTTTAAGCATGTAAAGTAAATGGAGTATGAGGTATCAAAGCAGTAAGTAATAAATGCAAGGAATTAATAAAAGCGATAAATGAAGTGTCTTAAAGCAGAGATGGAAACAGTTAGGATTCTAATCCTTTATAATTCTTAACTTCAGGGTAATGTATGTTTCAGGATGTTACAGCATTTATCCCAAGGAATAAATTTTGCTTTCCAGTAGTAAACACTGAGTTCATTAAAAGCTTCTTATTCCTAAGTTCAAATTAATTTCCCTTAATGGTCATAGAAGCATGTCCAGCTATTTAAAGACTTGAAGGCTATTCCTAGCTCATTCAACACAATTAATTTTCCAATTAATTGTTCTATCTTTATCTTCTAATCAAGTCCACTAACTTGGTTTTTCTAAACAAAATTAGTTGATATTTCAGATTAGTTGATCAGGCTAAACAGAAATTAAGCATTAAAATAGAAAAGAAGAAAATGAATAACATCCATAACATTGGATTACCTTTCAGTACAATTACAAATTCATAAAATCCTAACTAATAGAATTTAGCTCATAATGAGCTTGAAGACAAAGTAAGCAAAAGAAATGAAAAATAAATGCATCCTGCGTAAACAGTGAAGCTACGAAATGACCAGCAGCTGACGGCTCTCTTCCTGCAGCTCCCCTACACAAGATGCCCTTAATACAAAGTCACACTCCCATTTGTACTAGCCCCCAAAAATAGGGTTACACTCTCTCTCATGCCTCACTTTTTGGGCCTTTACACAGTCAAATATTAAAATATTCCTTGGCCCAATTCTCGAGTACACACAGCTGCTGCATTATTTTATCTCTCTTCCCTTTAAGCACAATACAGCAGGTATTTTGTCTTCTAGTGGCCAAGAGCTGAGCTAGAAATGATTTTTTTCTTATAGTGACTCTCTCCGTCGAAGCTGCAGCATTCCAAAACATCCTAACGCATTTCCTTCAGCAATTACACCTTTAAAACCTGCTCAAAATTAAATCAAACATTTAGCAATAACAGATCAGAATTTACAGCTTTTCGAAATTAATCAGATTAAACACAGATATTTACTCAATCAAATAAAACTTGAAGTTCTTCTCCTAAATTGATCAAAACAAGAAAAAATGATTAAGCTAAAAGGATAGTAATAACTCTTATTTCTAAGAGTTATCACATCCTTCAGTGATTGCGATGAATTCAGCTTCTGTGGTACTTAAAGTAATGCACTTTTGTAGTTGTGACTGCTATGAGATAGCTCACCCTGCAAAAGTAATCAGATATCCTGATGTAGACTTTCTTAAATCCACATCTCCTGCCACATTTGTATCTGAATACCAGTAAGCATTAGATTTCCATTGCCAAAGCACAAGCACCTTTTGGCAGTTCCTTTCAGATACCTTAGTATCCATTTCACAGCATTCCAATGCTCCTTTCCTGGATTCGATAGGAATCTACTCACAACTCCTATAACATAAGCAATATCTGGTCTTGTGCAAATCATTGCATACATAAGGCTGCCAATAACAGAAGAATAGGGCACCTTGTTCATTTCTTCTTTTTCTTCTTCATTCCTTGGACATTGTGTCTTACTGAGTTTGAAGTGACCAGGTAATGGAACATGTACAAGTTTGGTATTGTGCATGTTGAACATTTCAAGAACTTTCTTGATATATTCTTCTTGTGACATCCACAATATCCTTTTAGAATGATCTCTGATGATCTTCATTCCAAGAATCTTCTTTACTGCACCCAGATCTTTCATGGCAAAAGATTTGCTCAATGCCTTCTTAAGAGCAGTTATCTTTGTCTTATCTTTCCAAACAATTAGCATATTATCAACATACAATAGCAGTATGATGGATTCACCATTCTTATAGTTCTTCACAAACACACAATGGTCTGCAAAGGTCTTCTTAAAATTGTGTTGGGTCATGAAGAGATCAAACTTCTTATACCATTGCCTTAGAGCTTGCTTCAGACTATAGAGGCTTTTCTTTAGACGACACACTAGGTGTTCTTTGCCTGGTTCTTCGAAACCTTCTGGTTGCTCCATACAAATTTCTTCCTCTAAGTCTCCATGTAAGAATGTTGTTTTAACATCAAGTTGTTCTATTTCTAAGTCTAGTTTTGCAGCTAGACCAAGGACCGCTCTAATGGATGTCATCTTCACCACTGGTGAGAAGATTTCTTCAAAATCTATGCCTTTTTTCTGGTTGCACCCCTTCACAACAATCCTTGCTTTGTACCTGGGGTTTGGGTTGTTCTCTTCAGTCTTGAGTTTGAATACCCACTTATTTTTCAATGGCTTCCGTCCATCTAGTAATCTCACCAGGTCATACGTCTGATTCTCGTTGAAGGACTATATTTCTTCTTGCATGACTTGCATCCATTTTTCTTTATCATTCGTCTCAATGGCTTCTATGAAACTTTGAGGTTCCCCTTCATCAGTGAGAATGACATAATCATCTGAGAAATTACTTGTTGATGGTTGTCTGACTCTCGTTGATCTTCTCACTTGAGGTTCTTGTTCTACCTGATCAGTCTCTATCTATTCTCTCTGCATTGCCTGACTTTGATCTGTCTGGTCAGGTTGTTCCGTCTGATCAGGTTGCTCCATCTGATGGGGTTGTATTGTCTGATCAGGTTGCTCATTCCTTTGAGAAATCTCTCCCCCTGAATTGTGTACCATAATGGTCTTTGGCTTCTTAGATTGCTGAATATCCTGGATTGTCTGATCTTCATAGAATACCACGTCTCTGCTTCAAACAATATTCTTGTTTACAAGATCCCATAATTTGAAGCCAAGTTCATCACTTGGTGAACCAACGTATATGCACTCCTTCGTATTTGCATCAAACTTTGCTCTTTCATCTTTAGGAATGTGGACAAATGTCCAATGGTGAGCGTAAAATACACTAAGAATAAGTGCACTATATCGTCAAGTAATATAGGACTTGAGTCCCAATTATCGATCCCACGAAGAATAATTGGTAATTACTAATTCGCTAAACTCTTTGTTATTCAGACAATCGAAAGTGTATGAAGAAATTCAAATTAAAATCAAAATAACAAATAAAGAAAAGTAATGAGCAATCAAACAAAGAAAAGATAATCAATGAGAAAGCGACTAGGGCGCAAGGTTCACTTGAATCTAATTATTCAAATTTTCTTTCAATTATGATTAACGTAATTCTTTTGTCAATATTCTCTTATTTGCTATTGAATCTCAATGGTCATGGATGAAATAATATTTTATTCTTAATTTAATTCACCTATTTGGTCATTTAGTTGAATTAATTAAGAATGCATTAAGCTTCAATTCAAGAGATGAACTAACATACCTGTCAATTCCATTGATAAGAAAAATTGATGTTTGGTCATTCACCAATCTAATCCTAGGCTTACCATATAGATCCACTTATTGAATGCGAATGGTCACCGGTCAAACAATGAATTAACACATGTCAAAAGTGATCAAATTCTGACAAGAATACAAGCAATATGATAAACTCAAAAAGAAATTACCATAATCAAATTAGAAATCAAACCCAAATATTAAGGAAAACAAGATCCCCCATAGCCCTAGTTATGGGTTAAGCTACTCATGTTCAATAAAAATAACTCATATCGGAATACAAACTCATATAAAGAAAACCCAAAGAAAAAGGGAAACTAAAAAGAAAGAGAAATCAAAACCCCTTTAATGGAGATTATGATCTTCAAACCTTCAAAGATCCTCCTTTGAAACTACCCTCCAAGGTCTACTACCGCAAAATAACTCTCAAGATTAAGGATTTTTTGTGTAATGTGCTCAATGTGTTGTCTATGTTAAATTTGGCATAATTTTTCTCATTTTATTGAAAATCACGTGTTCTGTTATGCAACAAGCGCTTAAGCGCTCAGTTCTGAGCGCTTAGTCACTTACTCCTGGGCGCTCAGGCACTCAAATCTCACCGTTCAGGCGCTCTGAGCGCTTAAGCGCTGGCGACTAATGCAATTTTTTCTTCTTTTTTTTTCTTTGAACATTCAAATTTTTCCATGAATAATTACCTGACAAAAACACACAAAATACTTAATAAAAACACAATCAAACAATATTAAAAATATAACAAAACTTACGAATAAAATTCATTAAAAATAAATAAAAAGAATATGAAAAATCAAGGAAATGAACCGTAAAAATATGACATGTTAACGGTTCATCAATTTCCCCACACTTGATTTTTGCTTGTCCTCAAATAAAGAATAAGAATCAACAACAATATCAAACTCAACATCAAGAAATATAAATCAAAGGAAAATTTCATAATTAGAAGAAATTCAAGTTCAACAATCAAATCCAATCAAGCAAGATGCGTTTAACACTTAAATAATTAGAGGCTTAAGTCTAGCTTGCAACTGTTCTTTTCACTAAATATCTGATATCACTTATCTTTCCATCGCTCAAGTATTTAAAGGACAAAGAGATCACTCAAATTTCTCTTAAAAAATGCAATACCATAGGCTTACTTATCAATCTCATCTCCACTTAGGTTCACATACAACATAAGAATCAAAAGGACTTTTCTTTGGTTGTAATAGGGCCAAATGTATAATAGAAGGTAGGAAAAAAAGATAAAATAGGGCAAAGAATGCTCATGAATAAATCAATACAAAGTAGAATCAGGCTGAAAAGATGACAGATAGAGCATGATGCACAAAAATATAACAACTTCTTACTTTTAACCCAATATTCTCATTATTCTTCACTAACAATTTTTTTCTTTTTTTTTCTTTTTTTTCATTTTTTTTGAAACTTTCCTTTTTTTTTTCTTTTTTTTTCAACCCTTGAAAACAAAAGTAACCTTTCAAGACTTTTCAATTAACACATCAATTGCTTCAAAGAATTTAACCTGATTATTCAATTGGGTATTCAAAGAAATTAATTTCAGGCTCAAATGAGGCAACTAAGGGGTTATTTAATCAATACAACTCTAGAAGTCAAGAAAGAATTAAGCCTAATTGCCTTAATCATGTTCAAGTCTGTATGTGAATCATTAAAGCCTCAACAAGATATCAAAGTAAGTTTTAGCGCACATCAATCAAGAGAAAACTCACTCTAGAAGAAAAATAGGATTTCATTTATGAAAAATCCAATCATTAAAGTTCAAAACTCACTTTCTGGCTAAGTTGATAAAGAGAACAAAAGTAAGCAGACATGGCTAATTTCTAACTAAGATGCTAAATTTCACTTTTCTTCATTAAAAAAGATTGCTTCACACATTATCAACTCATGATCAATGGAATCCCCTTTCAAAACATATCTCCATCAGCTCAGAATAAATTAAGACATCAAAACACAATTCTAACTTAATTATCAGCAATACTCAAGTGCTCATCAAATTTATTTATTTTGCACAAAAATTTTAAAAGTAAAGTACACCCCACACTTAAGAGAAACATTGTCTTCAATGTGAAAGAAAAAGAAATAAAAGGGTAAAGAAAAGAACAACATAACCTGATAAATAATGACACAATGCCAAACAAAGAAGAAGCACAAGAGTCGAAGAACACACAATCTGAAAATAAAATCTCAAAACACATGAGTAGCATCTACAAGAAAAACAAAAATAACAAAAACAACTAAAATAAAGAAAGAAAAAACATAGGTTGCCTCCTGTGAAGCGCTTGTTTAACGTCATTAACTCGACGTTGCCTTTTTTCGATGAATCAAGGTGACTTAAAGTAAGAGAAATAGGAGGACGTCTTTTTCTTTTCAAAATAGTTCTTCCTCCCTTCAACAATGGCTTTGGGACTGCTTCCAACAGAATTGTGAACTTGACAAGAGCTTGACTGTCCAATTGCGCCTTGACTCCACTAGGCCATGGTGGTTGCACTCGATCAACAAATGAAGGATCAATCTATGAAGAAGCATGAATCTTAGGAGGACCTTTATCTGTCTCAGCAGCTTGACTTTCTAAAAGATCAACATCAACACTGTATGATGGCGGGGGGTCTTTGATAGCTAAGGTTTCCTACTTCTTAGCTTGAACAAAATTAATAGGGACATAGAGATTTGAAATTGGGGAAGATTTAGCCTCCCTAAAGACATTAATGATCACGTCATCTCCATCCACTCTCAAAATGAGCTCACCCCGAGGTACATCAATCACAGCTCCAGAAGTGGCCAAAAATGGTCTTCCAAGAATGAGAGGAATATCAGCATCCTCTTCCATATCTAGCACCACAAAATCGACTGGGAATATGAATTTATCCACCTTCACCAAAAAATCCTCCACCACACCACGCAGGTAAGCAAAATATTTATCAGCCAACTGTAGTGAAATGTTGGTGGGCTTCGGTTCCTACATTCCCAATTTCTTAAACACAGAGAAAGACATCAAATTAATACTAGCACCTAAATCACATAATGCCTTATCAAAATAAAAGTTACCAATAGTGTAATGAATAGTAAAACTCCCTAGATCTTTTAATTTTAGGGTAACTTCTTTAAAAGAATGACAGAACACTCCTCAGTAAGACATACAGTCTCAAGTTCCTTAAGCTTGCGTTTCTTTGTAAGTATTTCCTTCAAAAACTTTACATACTTGGGCATTTGAGAGATGGTTTCAATAAACAGAATATTATTTTGTAATTTCTTAAATATCTCCAAGAATTTGGTAAATTGCTGATTTGGCTGATTGTTCTTGAGCCTCTGAGGGAATGAGATTTTGATATATGGGGATGGTTCATAAACTGCGCTCTGCTCACGATCCTTCTTTGCTCTCTGCCACTTCGGTGCTTTCTTTTCAATCTCTCTTTCTTGATTGACATCTTCAGTAAGGACATCATTCTTTTTTGTCTCAATTCTTGATGAGCTAGATGCTTCAATTGCCTTCTCATCATCATGCACTGACTTAACAATAGTATCTCCAGGCTCTAGTATTTCCTTCTTTTGAGAGGACTCCTCAAGCTCCTTACTGTTGGTGTATGCCCTAGAGGCTAATACATTTTCTGTATTTACATACATTCTATTATGCTATTTTATATATGAGGCATTTCATTTATTGTGTTCTTTTTTGATAAACATAATAAAGTCCTTAGAATAGTAAGTTTGATGCCATAGGACATCAAGTGGATGACTTGATCGTGAGATCCTTTTTGGTTACAATACTATTCTTAAATGTCCCTAGTCAAGTATTATTGTTAATTAGGACAACAATAATACATTGAGACTAGTATGTGTAGAGACTGATGACCGCATCTCACGGGTCATGGATATGAGATATCAAGTTTTCACATGGGTACATATTAGAGTAATGATGTACTGGACTGACCCACCATGAGAACGCTACATGGATAGTTACGTGAGTGTCATAAGCGATTCTCATAGTGACAATGGTGTTTGCGGTCCTTTGACCTGAAATCACTACGATTCCTACAAGAGGAGTTGTGTGTTTTAATGCCATCAAACGTCATCTGTAACAAGGTAATTATAAAGTTGGTTATTGGACATACCACAAATCATGCAGAGGGATGTGAGTGATCTAGATGGAATTTGTCACTCCTACATAATAGGAGCGATATCTTCGGGCCCCCTGATTGAGTGAGACTGCGAAATGCATGGCCATGCTCAAATGAGTCAATATGAGATATTGATCTCATTTGTTGTTACAAAGTCTACTCGAGTATCAGGAAACGAATGATTGGACTATACAAGGGTGACGCATTCCATGCCTTGTGTTCAATCTAGATATCTTGACAAATGGACTAAACGACACGGAAACATTGGTCACGGAAAGGTTATGTCAAATCACTAGCATTCTTATTACTTGGATACCAGCGACGTGTTGCTAGATACCACTCACTGCTTGTAATATTAAAATGAGATTTTAATATTACTACCAACGTAATAAGAACCTGCAGGGTCATACACATAGAGCAGACTAAAATTAGAGCAATGGATCCAAGTTGGACTCGGATTCAAATATGAGCCAGACTCATAACAGATGGGTCTAGGGTTGCACAGACTTACCTTGTCACCGCTCACACTCACTTAAGGCGATTACTTATTATAAATAGTACTATTAAGTGGGGCTGCTTTGAGATACAATTTCGAACCCTAGCCGCACCTATAGAAAAGTGAGTGAGAGAGCGACAGTATCTTCTCTTCTCTTCGCAGCTAGCACTGTGCAAGAGACGTGAGGCTCTTCTTTGCGGACGTTGGACGTTTGTGAGTCTGTTCGTGTGGATACCGCAGAGACATCGTTTCTATTACGGTGTTAGTGATTCACGCTTCAAGAGGTAAATCATTTAAAAACTCAGATTATGACTTTTTCGCATGGATCCTCAATGGGAATCCCTGTTTTCCGCTGCGTGTTGTATCCGCAAGAATTCCCAACACTTACCACTTCTAAGGAAAATTGCATGGGCCTGTTCCCTTGGATTAGTCTCAGTAGTGCTAGGCAATGTCCCTAGTGCCCTCGCTATCATCAATGTAGTCAGCTGACTGATCTAAGTCTCTATGTTCTTCATTCTGGCATCAGAATTCTGCATATACTTCATAACCAGATCTTCAAAACTCGACTTCTCTGCAGGTACTTGGAAACTAGGAGGTGGTGGTGGAACTCTCTGCTGATTGCCCTATTGATTTCCCCATTTGAAATTCGGGTGGTCCCTCCAACTGGGATTATACGTATTGGAATACGGATTGTACTGCTGCCAGTTGGAATTACTAACAAAATTAACTCCTTTAGGCTCGGGAGCAAAATGACTACCAACTTGACAATTGACACTTGTATGACCCTGTCCTCCACATGCCTCACAAATGATCAGGTTGTTCCATCTGATCAGGTTGCTCCATCTGATGGGGTTGTATTGTCTGATCAGGTTGCTCATTCCTTTGAGAAATTTCTCCCCCTGAATTGTGTACCACAATGGTCTTTGGCTTCTTAAATTGCTGAATATCCTGGATTGTCTGATATTCATAGAATACCATATCTCTACTTCGAACAATCTTCTTGTTTACAGGATCCCATAATATGAAGCCAAGTTCATCACTTGATGAACTAATGTATATGCACTCCTTCGTCTTTGCATCAAACTTTGCTCTTTCATCTTTAGGAATGTGGACAAATGACCTATGGTACACGTAAAATACACTAAGAGTAAGTGCACTCTATCGCCAAGTAATATAGGACTTGAGTCCCAGTTATCGATCCCACGAGAAATAATTGGTAATTACTATATTTGCTAAACTCTTTGTTATTAAGACAATCGAAAGTGTATGAAGAAATTCAAATTAAAATCAAAATAACAAATAAAGAAAAGTAATGAGCAATCAAACAAATAAAAGATAATTAATGAGAAAGTGACTAGGGCGCAAGGTTCACTTGAATCCAATTATTCAGATTTTCTTTTAATTATGATTAAGGCAGTTCTTTTGCCAATATTCTCTTATTTGTTATTGAATCCCAATGGTCATGGATGAAACCATATTCTATTCTTAATTTAATTCACCTATTTGGTCATTTAGTTGAATTAATTAAGAATACATTAAGCTTCAATTCAATAGATGAACTAACATACCTGTCAATTCCATTGATAGGAAAAATTGATGTTTGGTCATTCATCAATCTAATGCTAGGCTTACCATATAGATCCACTCATTTAATGCGGATGGTCACCAGTCAAATAATAAATTAACACATGTCAAAAGTGATCAAATTCTGACAAGAATACAAGTAATATGATAAATCCAAAAAAAAATTACCATAATCAAATTAGAAATAAAACTCAAATACTAAGGAAACCAAGATCCCCCATAGCCCTAGTTATGAGTTTAGCTACTCACGTTCAATAAAAATAACTCATATCGGAATACAAACTCATATAAAGAAAACTCAAAGAAAAAGGGAAACTAAAAAGAAAGAGAAATCAAAACCCCTTTAATGGAGATTATGATCTTTAAGCCTTCAAGAATCCTCCTTTGAAGCAACCCTCCAAGGTCTGCTACCGCAAAACAACTTTCAGGATTAGGGATTTTCTGTGTAATGTGCTCAATGTGTTGTCTGTGTTGAATTTGGCATAATTGTTCTCATTTTATTGAAAATCATGTGTTCTGTTACGCAACGGGCGCTTAAGTGCTCAGTTCTGAGTGCTCAAGCGCTCAGTTAGTTACTCCTGGGCGCTTAGGCGCTCAAATCTCACCGCTCAGGCGTTCCGGGTGCTCAAGCGTTATGACTCTGAGCGCTCAAGCGCTAGCGATTTATGCAATTTTTTTTTCTTTGAACATTCAGTCTTCTCCATGAATAATTACCAGACAAAAACACAACACTTAATAGAAACAAAATCAAATAATACTAAAAATATAACAAAACTTACAAATAAAATTCATTAAAAATAAATAAAAAGAATATGAAAACCAAGGAATTGAACTGTAAAAATATGACATGTTGACGGTTCATCATCCTACACCCAAAGACTCTCAAATGACCATAAGAAGCTTTCTTTCCATACCATACTTCTTCTGGAATCTCTCCATTTAAAGGTCTTGAAGGAGACAAATTGATCAAATCAACTGCAGTTTTTACTGCTTCACCCTAGAATACCTTGGGGAGTTTTGCATGAGAAAGCATGTTCCTGACTTTCTCTACAATCGTTCTGTTCATTCTCTCAATTAGTTCATTCATCTGAGGTGTCTTAGGGGGTACTTTCTCATGTCTTATCCCACGAGTCTTGCAATAATCCTCAAATGGACCTCTATACTCTCTGCTATTGTCAGTTTTTAAGCATTTTAGTTTTCTTCCAAATGTTAATTCTACAGAAACATGAAACTCATTGAAGGCTTGAAGAACTTGATCTTTTATCGTCAATGGATACACCCATACTTTCCTGGAGTGATCATCAATGAAGGTAACAAAGTATTGGATACCGCCAAATGACCTTTCAGATGTTGAGCAAACATCTGAGTGAACAAGATCCAGAATCTGCTTTCTTTTTCTTGCATCATCTGATCTTTTGAAAGATACTCTGTGTTGTTTTCCTGCTAGGCAGTCTTCACAGGATTCAAGTGGCTGCCCTTTTAGGAAGATAGTGTTTTGCTAAGATTTCTAGACCTTTCTCGCTCATGTGGCCCAATCATTTGTGCCACAATTCCTTGCTTGCGTCTTGAGCAATATTCATCTCCCCTTTGCATATCTTTCCTTGCATAATGTACAGAGAGCCTTCCTTTCTGCCACGAGCAATAATCATGCTTCCTTGGCTGATTTTCTATTTGCCAGCACCAAACTGGTTTATCATCCCAGCTTCGTCTAGTTTGCTTCCTGAGATAAGGTTCAGACGCACCTCAAGTACATGTCTTACCTCCTTCAGCACAAGCTTGGTTCCATTCTCACTTATCAAAGTTACTTCACCAATGCAAACAATCTTGCTTCTGACATGATTTCCTATTTTCACCGTACCAAAGTCTCCTTTTTAATATGATGAGAAAAATTCTTCATGAGGAGTTACGTGGAAGAATGCTCTAGAGTTAATTATCCAAATACAGTCATTGGACGTAACATTTAGATAATTTTTTTCTCTGATAAGAAATATGTTCTCATCATTTGAGGCCACTACAGTAGTGGTTCCTTCTTCCTTCTTCTTCTTTGGGTCTATTTGGTCAGGATGGACTATTCCAGCCTATTGATCTCTCTTCAAGAATCTGCACTTAGACTTCCTGTGGCCTGGTTTGTCACAATAATAACAATTTAGTCTAATGTGAGATTTGGATCTACCTTGTGATTTTTCACGACCTCATTTTTCAAGATTCTTACTTATCCCTCTGTTTCCAACAACGTTGGCTTCAAACTGGTTGTTCAAGCCTCTTTCCCTCCGTATTGACTCTTCATTCAACAAACTTTCTATAACAGAATCTATGCTAAGCTTTCCGTCTGGAGCAGAATTACTGAGAGTGATAACTAGAGTGTCCCAACCCTCAGGTAGAGAACTGAGGAGCAGAAGAGTCTGTAACTCATCATCTATCTTTATTTTTGCCTTCGTCAATTAATTCACAATACCTTTCAAGGTGTTCAGATGTTCAATCATGTTTTGACCATCCATGTACTCCAACTTTACAAGTCATCTAACAAGATGGGCTTTATTTCTGGGCGTCTTCTTTTAAATCAAGGATTTAAATTTCGTCCACAAATCATACGCGTTGGTATAAGTTGATACATGTTCGAACAAACTTTTGTCAATATATTTTCGGATCATAACTATTGCTTTCTGATTTTGGAGCTCTCATTCTTTGTCAGTCTTCCCCTCCGGTTTATCTTTCTGGGTGATTGGCTCATGCAAATCTTTGCATTATAAGTGGTCTTCCATCATCAGCTTCTAATAGGAGTAGTTATCTGCAGTTAGCTTGAACATATCTCCATTATGAGTGACAGCTCCCTCCATCTTGAGTTACACAAGCCAATACCATATATGTGAATAGTATCATACAAGTAAATAGTACTGTATACTAAAACAATAACTGTAGTATGCAAACAGTGCACCAGGTAAGTTCCCAAGAAAGAGAGGTGGGTCACTAATAAACACACTTAAATACTAAGTATTTCCTAGTCAGAACTTTCCTAGACAGCACTTTCACACCACCACATGTTATTCCCAGCAACGAGAATAATTATTTTCTGATGTGGAAGATCAAACAATGCTGCAACAACAGAGCATACTAAGAATTTTCTTATGAATCTAGCACCTAGTATCCGAGAGCTCTGAGAGCTCTGATACCAATATTGGGAAATGCCAACATAATTTCTCTCCTCTGTGAACTCAAAAATAGGCACTATGCGGAAACGTAAAACAAGTGTAATAACAACACTAGAAAATTTTTAGCGTGAAAAATCTTTCCAATGTGAGCAAGGAAAAATCACGAGACCCGTAGGCCACTTAAATCTCCACTTAAATCTCACTATTTTTTTTTTCGTGAGGCTTTCTGTGAGGAGGATTTGCTGCTTCACCTTTATCTCCAATTGTGCTTTCTTGCCCTCTATTTATAGGAAGAAAATGGGCACATAATTTTCTAATGAATTGGGAAATGTCATTTGTTTTCAAAGCTGCACAGAAAATTGTTTTCAATTTGTCAAAAGTTATGCACCGAAAGTTATGTATTTTCTTTGATTGGACCCCACAAATATCACCAAAGGCAAAATCAATTAATGATTTGGTAGGACAAAATGTGGTAGCAAGGTCTTTTTTGGGTGCCATCTCCAAAGGAAGGATAACATCATTTTATATCTTCCATGGTCCACGTGGTACAGGCAAGACATCTGCTTCCAAGATATTTGCTGCTGCATTGAATTGCCTCTCTGCTAAGGAGCAAAGGCCATGTGGCCTGTGTACAGAATGTGTATTATACTTTTCTAGAAGAAGTAAAGTTGTTAAGGAAGTGGATTCTGTGAGAATAAATCGTGCAGACCAGGTTAAATCCCTTGTCAAGAATGCATGTATCCTTCCAATTTCCTCACGTTTTAAGGTTTTCATTATTGATGAGTGCCAGTTATTGAATGGGGAGACATGGGCAAGCCTTTTGAATAGCCTAGAGAACCTTTCTCAACATGTGATATTTGTGATGATCACTCCTGGTTTGGATAAGCTTCCTCGAAGTGCAGTTTCCCGGGCTCAGAAGTATCATTGTGTGGTGTGGAATACAATTAAAAATTAATATAAAAAATAATTGCTAAGTTCCACAAAAAATATAAAAACCTTGCAACTAGTTGCAGTAAGTAAGGGTCGATCCATAGAGAATTAAATCAATTGACATTATCAATCCAATTCCTAAATTAAACTCTTAAAAATAGTAAACAGTAGTAAAAAGTAAAAATGGGGGTTTTGTTAATTAAAACTAAATAAAGAAATTAAACTTAAACCAAAACAGTAAACGCAAATTGAATTACCAAATTAAAGATATTGGTTAAGAGATAGAATCCACCACTAGATTTATATGATTATGCTAACTTACATACTCTTTATACCAACATGATCAATTATGTTCTTATGTGATTGTGAGATAAATCCTTTGTTTTCCTTAAGTTTCGCTTAATTCAGCAACCGCTCAAATCAAACACTAACCATTAGTTATTTGTAAAGCAACCGCTCTTATACCTTCCTAATGATTGCATTAAGAATTAGAAAACTAATCACACTAAGATCTAATTACACACCGGGATTAAATTACTTAGATTATATGTTTTACTAGTTTTACCACCACAACCGCACATAGCAATCCTAGTTTTACCACTCTCAAAATTTGGCAAGAATATAAAGACCTTTATATTGATTTAAGAACAGAAACATATGAATAAAAACATAACTATATTGATATAAAGAAATATGCAAGATTCACATAATCAAAACTAGAGTTTCATCTTCCCTTAACCAATCTAGAAGTTTAGCCACACATGGCAAAGTTAAAAATAGAAGAAGAATTAAAAAAAACATTGTTCAGAACAAAAGAAGAAAAGAAAAACTAAAGATCAAACTAGTTTCCAAGGCTTGAGAATGATTGATCTTTGATCGCTCGAATCCGAGTCTCCAATCCTCAATTGAATCCCTCTCTTTCTTGGTTTTCGTGTTTCTCTCAGTTTCCTTGACGACTCTCTCTGTCCAGATCTCCTTTAGAGACTCGAAGCAACCCTATTTATAGGTTTGAATACCTAATTTAGCATTAAAATACGAATTTAAACTTCTAAGCCGATGACACGAGCTGTGTCATATAACACGGCCCAACCCGTGTCTGAATCTGGTGACAAAACTCCAACTAATTTCAAAGTCAGAGAAGAACACGGCCCAACCCGTGTCATATGACACGGGCCGTGTTCTCGGTCAGGGTTGAAAATTGGTTTTCCTCGTAAAGTCAGAGACGTACACGGCCTACCCCGTGTCATTTGACACGGGCCATGTTGGTCCAAATATAGAATTTGACTCAATCTCCTAGTTAGAGGAGTACACGGCCTATCCCGTGTCATTTGACACAGGCCGTGTTGACCACTTTCTTCAAATGCAACCTTGATTCTTCATAAATGCCCTTCTTCCTTTGCTTCTAAGGGTAAAACTGATCTTCTTCAGTATTCATCTCTCTCTTTAGATGTCATCAAGCTTGGTTTGATGCAAATGGACTCAAACACTCAAAGATATCCTGAAAAGCATAATTCATTTATGAGTGTTTATAATCACATTTAAACATAGTTTCACAATAAATATCCAATTAAACTCTAAATCAGAAATTTAGTTAAATGTCAATAATTGAATACATATGGAGTCTAATTAGATCAAACAAAAGCCATTTAAAAATTGAAATTATTAACAGATCATATCATTTTCCGAAGGTTAAAGATGGTGACATTGCAAGCAGATTAGAAAAAATTTGTGCTAAAGAAGGTATTGATTTTGAACAGGCTGCTTTGGACTGTATTGCTGCTAAATCCTGTGGTTTTGTAAGGGATACAGAAATGATGCTTGATCAGCTGAGTTTGCTTGGTAAAAAGATCACAATTTCCTTAGCTTACGAGCTTGTAAGTGTTGTGCTTTTGTTCCATACATATATTTACTTTCTTCATTTTTTTCCCGTTGGTATTCAGGGAAATCTGGGACCACCATAAACCAATGATTTTCTCAGCACAAGCTGTAAGGCAGTCATGATGTCCATTGGCTCACCTGGAATTGAAGCAGCAGCTGTCTCAGCTGCAACATCAACTTCTTCACTGCACAAGACAATTCTTTGACAATTCTTCATAAGATATTAGAGCAACTTATGACCAATATAGAGCATTGAAATCATTTTGATAAAGTTAATATATACAAACACATACACAGGTGCATATATATATATATATATATACACACCCAAAAAAAATAGCTAGACGCAGAAAGAGTAGACAAATATTTTATTCTATATAGACGTAGAAAAATTTAGTAATTAAAAATACATATTTAGTTAAAAGAAGATCACAGTAGAAAAGTTATAATTTAAATACATATTTAATTATATAATTCAGTATTCACAGGGACAGCAGATCAGATTTCTTAGTTATAGTTGAAGAAGAAAAGGAGTAACTGATGAAAAAGGTCAAAAGTATAGAAAAGGACATCTTTCTAAGAAACAATCATAATCAACTTTAACAGATTCTCTATTGATGTTAAAAAGTTAAAACTTAAAGGCATAATACAAAACTAGTGGAAATTGGACAAGAAACACGAAGGCATAATACAACTTTTACTATTTTTTTCCAATTTATTTTCAATAATTCACCTTTTTTTATTTTTTCAATATACATGTAAAACTTTAAATGATTTTGTTGAAGACCTAAGAAAACATTAGGATAAACTATTGAAAAAGATCTTACTTGAAATGGTTTTACTAATAATACACATTGTTTTTTCATTAATGATTATCAAAATGCATTTTCCTCTTAATGTCAGAAGAATTGGCTTTGTTATCTTTTCTTCATTGTATTTCCACTATAAATAATAGCATGAGCATTTACAACCATTTATAATTATTTAATTACAAATATTCTGTTACCTGATTTGTCTAGCTAATTTAGAAAAACTAAATATATATAATTAATGAGTTGTCCCCTTTTCCTATTTTATTCTACATATAATAGGAAACAATATATACAATTAAGGAGTTGTCCCTTTTCCTATTTTATTCTCGCATATAATAGAAACAAATTAATCCCTGATTAACATCCCCCCTCAAATTGATGCGGCTGGTCAAGAAGCATCAATTTGCGAACAAGAAACTGATGGCGCGGGCGAGGCACTGCTTTGGTAAGAATATCCGCAACCTGCAATTGGGTGTTGATATGAGGTAGTGAGATAACATGAGCATCATAGGATTCCTGATAGAATGACAATCCACTTCAATATGTTTTGTGCGCTCATGAAAAATTGGATTGGCAACAATCTGAATAGCACTCGTATTGTCGCATATAGAGGTGTTGACTGCATCAGAGGAACCCAAGCTCGCCCAAAAGACCACGTAGCCAAATTATTTCGTAACAAGCGGTAGACATGGCTCTGTACTCGATTCGGTGGAGGACTTAGAGACTCGTGCTTGCTTCTTACTCTTCCAAGAAATCAATGCAGAACCAAGAAACATGCACCAACCAAGAATGTGATCTGCGAGTATCGTGACATCCCGCCCATCAAAGATCACTATAAGCAATCAATTTAGGGACCATCCCAAAGGGGGAAATAATAAACCGCGTTGAGAGGTGCCTTTCAAGTATCGAATTATGTGACGAACAGCGGCCAAATGAAGATGGCGAGGTGAATGCATGAATTGACTTACTTGCTGAACTGCAAAGGATATGTCAGGCCGTGTAATAGTCAAATAATTAAGACTACCCACGAGTGACGATACAACAAAGGATCAGGCAAAAGATCACCGTCATCACGACGGTATTTAACATTAACCTCGAGAGGAGTATCCACCGGATTAGCCGATTGAAGACCGGCCAAAGAAATTAAATCCTCTGTACTTTTGTCGATGTAGGAATATGCCCTTGAGGTATAATGAACCTCAAGTCCGAGGAAATAGTGCAAATTACCAAGATCTTTCATATGAAATGATGCTCGTAATTGTTGTTTAAGCTATTTTGTATGGAGGTATGATCGAACCAAGAATGACCATATCATCAACATAGAGAATAAGAAGAACAATACCAAGGCGTGCGATGAATGAACAAAGATGAGTCATATTGACTTTGAGTAAAGGAAAACCCAAGAAGAGTAGAACGAAATTTCTCATACCATGCTCGGGAGCCTGTTTCAAACCATATAAGGATCGTTTGAGCTTGCACACACCTTTAGATGATGAAAAAAGACCCAGGGGGGAGTCATATAAATATCTTCTCGTCGATCACCATGAAGAAATGCATTCTTTACATCCATTTAATGGAGGGACCACCATTAGAAGCAAAGAATAGAGAGTACCGCTCGATAGTTGTCATCTTTGCCACAAAGCAAACGTTTCATCATAATCAATCCCATATTCTTGCTTATTCCCTAAGGCAACTAGTCGAGCCTTGTAACGGTTGAGGGAACCATCGAATTCAATTTCACAATACACCCATTTGCGGCAGCTATGGGTTTGACATCGTGTGGGCAAGAAACAATATCCCATGTAAAATTTTCTTGAAGAGCCTCGGAGTTCATCTTGCATTGCTTGTATCCAACACACATCCTTAACTGCCTGTGAGTAACATGTAGGAATAGATATACCGGATAGAGTAGCCGTAAGAGAAGTATGTGATGAATCATACATTTCTGGTGAATATCTATTGGGTGGACGAGACACTCTAGCAGATCGCCGGTGCCACCGCACAGTTCGTGTGACGGAGCAGCAAATACGTCGGAAGGGGAGTGGGAGCCTGCTGTCTGGGTTGTTTGACATATACATGGCCTGGTTCAAAACGTTCTATAGATTGAGGCACAATAGAAAAGTTAGGAAGAGTAGCAACCTCATTAGAGTCAGAAGAAAGATAAGGAAATATAAATTGATTATCAAAGAAGGTCACATTCCTTGAAATACGAAGCGATGGTTAGTAATATCATAACACAAAAATCTTTGTGAGAGTTACTATAACCCATAAATGCACATTGGATGATTGTGCTCCAAGCTTATGTCGTTCAACCTGAGGTAAGTGAACAAAACATACACACCCAAAAATATGTAAATCTAGATAATTTGGATGAGTTTTAAAGAGACGAAAAAAGGGAATCAAGATCAAGAACCATAGATGGAAGGCGATTGATCAAGAAGACAAGTGGACAAAGCTTCAACCCGAATCTAGATGGAACAGATGCTTGAAGTAGCAAATGTGCGCGTCACATCAAGCAAGTGACGATTCTTTCGCTCTGCAATGCCATTTTGTTGGGGTGTATTGGGACAGAACGTTGAGAGACAATGCCTTTTTGTTGCAAATAGTCCTGAAACTCATGAGACATGTACTCACCACCATAATCAGAGCGAAAGATTTTAAGCCTGGCTTGGAACTGATTTTCAATATATGCCAAAAATTTCTTAAACATTGGAAAGACTTCAGCCTTAGATCTAAGAAAATATATCCAAGTAAAACGACTGTAATCATCGATAAAGGTCACAAAGTATTTATAATGAGCATGAGAAGCAACAGGAGACATACCCCAAACATCACTATGAACCACATCAAAACAGTTTGGAAGCACGATGAGCATTAGAGGAAAAGGAAGTGCTTTACTTTTAGCAAGTTTGCAAACCGAACAAGGAACAGAGGAATGAGAAATGACATTTTTATTTCCCAATAAACCATTTTTAAATAAATGAGACAAAACACCAGAATTTGGATGGCCCAATTTTCTATGTCAATCCTCATACATATTCAAAACACCATTACAAGCAAAAGATAAATGATTAGAAATAAACTAAAGCGGAAATAATCTGCCCACTTTAGGCCCCTTCGCGATCACCTTCCCCGACACCTGATCCTGCACAAGACAACCAGCCCGAGAAAAATTAACATTATAATTGTCATTTACTAATTGACCCACTGAAAGTAAGTTGGAATCAAGTCCAGGAGATACAAACACATGTCTAAAATCAGAGTTTATGTCACCAACATCATTGATAGAAAGGGTATTACCATCAAGAATTTGAATTTTTTGAGTACCATGGTAATGGTGTATATTGTGCAAGTATTCGTAGGAACCCGTCATATGATTGGAGGCACCGTAATCAAGAAACCATGGTCGAGAAGCATGAGAAGACTTACCCTCGAATACCCAAGGCCGAAAGTGCCGAGTACCATTTGTTGGATCATTTCGTGCTTCAAAGCGCCAACATCCGATGCCGCAATGGTGGAAAGTGAATCCGCCGAACTAGTAGTGGCATGGAACGCCCGCTCGGACGTTGGGTTGGTCTTGGAGGATGCGTGGGACAATCGAGAGGATATGACCCTTTGTTTGCGTAATTACTGCACTTTCTATCGCAATTACGAGCGATATGGCCAAATTGTTTGCACGAAAACACGGACTGTCGCATATCACAACCTTTGCCTTTACTTTGGGCAAAGATAGGCAACCGTCACATCGGTTCTCGGAACCAATGCATCATGGGGACATGGATCCCGGGTAAGTAGACGTTGCTCTTCCCCGAGAAGTTCACCAACACATGTGTCCAAAGGAGGAACAGACTCCAATTCAAAGAAAGCGCCTCGACGACCCTCGAACTCGGACGAAGTTTCATGAGAAATTGATCCCGCTTCGATGTCGTAAACCGCTCAAGAGCCGTGAGCGAGGTTTTGGGAACATCAACATATAAGATGGCCGAGTGTTCTCCGTCCACATATTCAAGAAACCAGAATAATAATCCTGAATAGACAGATTACCTTGTTTGTAATTGGCTATCTCGAGCTCCAACTGAAAGCACTTGGTAGTATTATTCTGGTTGTAAATTCGCTTCAAATACTCCCACATGTCTTTAGCAGTTGTAAAAGGGCGCAAGTTATTGATCATCTGAGTCTCAATAGAGCCGAGAATCCAAGAAACAATTTGGGCATCTTTCACCTCCCAAGCATCTAAGGCAGATTTCTCAACCGCTTTGTGGAGGTCCCGTCTATGTGACCCCACAAGCCTTTCCCTTTGACATACATCTTGAATTGAAATTCCTAGGCACCATAGTTCTTGCTTGTGAAGCGGACACAAAATTATCCCTTTCCTTGTCCGAAGCCATGAGATCGCAACCAAGAGCAAGAAAGAAACGAACACGAAACGAGCAAGAACGAAACCTCGCGAACCCAAAGCTAGCGCACGAATGTAAGAACCGAGAGCAAATAAGAAGACGAAGACAAGAGCGACCAGTGGTGGTGTCGTCAAGAAATCCGATATAAACCAAGAAATCACAAGTTTGATCGAGAACCTGCTGATACCATGTCAGAAGAATTGGCTTTGTTATCTTTTCTTCATTGTATTTCCACTATAAATAATAGCATGAGCATTTACAACCATTTATAACTATTTAATTACAAATATTCTGTTACCTGATTTGTCTAGCTAATTTAGGAAAACTAAATATATACAATTAATGAGTTGTCCCCTTTTCCTATTTTATTCTACATATAATAGGAAACAATATATACAATTAAGGAGTTGTCCCCTTTTCCTATTTTATTCTGCATATAATAGGAAACAAATTAATCCCTAATTAACACTTAAAACTACTCTCAACTTTAGAGAAGCCTGCCCAACAAGAATAGAAAATGAAAAAAAGGCAGTTCCATACCCAATACTCAGGAGGCCGCATCTTTAGATTGTAAGTTGATGCCATGCTCATTGCAATAAGCACCAGCATCATGAACAACCAGACCAGTACCCTGCAAGTAAAACTCAGTTGAGATAGTTTAAATAAGCTGCCATTGTTGTCATCACCATCGTCATAGTTTGGCACAGATTATGCACGTATATTATTTATGCAACCATTTAAATATAAGATCAATACATTATATTACCTTGGTCGGAGTTGGAAGTTCTCTTCCTTTTCCTAAGAAATCTGCAGACTCACAGACAGGGCCGACCACATCAAAGGTCGCTATCTCAGCATTTGCTGGGGCAGGGGAAACCAGCTCTATATGCTGCAACCAAACAATGAGATGTCATTAAACATTCATGGAAAAGAAAATAAGCACAGCCAAATCGCATTAGGGTGGCATCAGCTAACCATAATGATCTTAAGCTCTATCAACTCCCAAGCAGTTTCTTTATAATGCATTTTAATTCTTTAGATGCCATATTAAATCTTAACTGAATTCATTTTTAATCTGCTTTCCCGACAAAAGTGTCAAGATTCAAGCAGAATTGAAGAAGCAGAACTAAAAATGTTATTGTTCTTTGGCAAGGAGAGATCCAAACCCCAAAAAATACAAGTTTTTTTTGTCCTTGATTTGGCACAGGCAAGATGAGTGGGGATGCGGGTTGTGACATCCCAGGCAAACCATAATATATTAATATGTTGAGTACGTTTTTAATAGTACATCATATGTTAGTTGAAAGCACAGGCACTCAAAAGGTATAGAATCCTTCATTAGTCTCCAACATAATCCTTAGAGGAAGGAGGGAGCCATCAGACAGAAAATTCTAATGAGGAAAACTATCTGTTATACATCAGCACCAATATCAATGTGTATTATGATAAGCAATAAGAGACAGAGTACTTGCACAATTACCTGGTAAGCATCATAAAGACTAGGACGGATAAGTTCAGCCATGCTTCCATCAATTACAATAAAGTTTTTAGATCCATTAATTTTGACACCTGTCACCCGGTTAACTAAGCAACATGTGTTTGCAATGAGTGATCTCCCTGGCTCGATGATGAGATTAAGATCACGGGAAAGAACAAGCTCCCGTACCTACTCCAACCATGAAAACATAAATATTGAATTAGCAGGGAATCTGTGATTCTGTGAAGTGTACAATTAAATAAGAATATACTACAACTTACTTATTCTAAGATAAAGGGGCAGTAAAAACAGGTCTAATTCAGTGTGATTAATTGGCAATGTTAAGAAGAAGCAGATGCTCCTCTATGATTTATATAACATACACAAACATACAAATGCAAGCACCTTTCATAGTATATGTTAAGACTCAAACAAATACCACATGTGTCCTGAAAGTATTCTCTTAATTAATCACAATTATTAAATAATGATGTGAATAATAATGTTTTTTTGAAAAATCAGAGAACGACAATTCTTAGCAAAAACTCAAAAAAAAAAAAAGACCCATTTGGAAAATAATACCATGAGATTATGAGAGAGAGAGTACATTTTTTAACTGTTTGAAATGCAAAGACAGAAAGTAAAAGAAAAAAAAAACACTGAAAATGATTCTTCAACGCTCACTCAGCAGAGGGCATTGTAAGTCCGTACAACTGTTCAGTTCAAAACTACTGAGATAAAAGCTCAAGAGAAAAAAATGGAGACATCAAGCTCTGAGAACCGAAAGGCAACAGATATGGAAACACATGAAAGAAAAACTAGGCAAAAAAAAGTTTTACACTTTCAGAATGTTTTTGGGCATGTTATCTACGATGAAGAAACAACATATTTTGCATTGTAAAGATGATTGATGAAAAGATACAAACTCAACCAAGAGAAAACTTATTGTTTCAACTTTCAAGGGAATCAACAAGAATTTTAATTTGCATAGAGTCAAAGACCATAAACAAGTCACACACAGGTTATGAACAGAGTGACCTTACACAACTGAAATTCATAAGGAAGCAAAATATTCTGGACGTCATATCATAAAGTTTAAGTTTAACCATTTCCATGTGACCATCTCGCAACAACAAAAACTTTTGGGCATTTTGAGGAAAACAAAACAATAGATAGTGAATAACTGTTTGTCCTAAAATAGGCCGCAAGTGTACGAGTCATTCAAGTAATAAAGTGAAAAGTAAAGATCATTCAAGTAATAAAGTGAAAAGTAAAGATCCTTCAATTGAGGATAAGTTTACTTCTAATGCTAAATATTAATCAATATCTTACTTAATTCTATTTAAGAACATAAAAGATAGGATAAAGCAATTAAACTAAAGACTAAAAAGCGATAAATGAAAATAACATAATGGATAGAGTTTAAGAAAATCCTTCTTCATTCTTTACTTTAACCAACAATATGCAATCCTCTTTATGAATATGAATGCAATGATTAGGTTAACTTAAGAATCTTCATTGACTAAAAGCCTATGTCTAGGTTATCTAACCATAGTTTTAATTGCCCAACTCACTATGTTTCCATGAGAGCTAACACAAAATTCACTTTTTAAGGTTTATTCTCAAACACATGTTATGCATGGTTAAGAGATATATTTTTATCCCATTAGAGAATCAACTCATCCCGCCATTAGAATGGAATCGAACATGCATCAACCATACATATGATCTCAAATCCAAATTCTTATGTCTAGGTTCATTAGATTCCATCAAATTACTTAAATGATGATCAAACACTCAAGAGCATTAAGCACAATACAATTGAACAAAACCATACATCCATACAAACTCAAAGGAGAACAAAATCATTAATATCCATAAAAAAGATTCAAAGTATTTCCTAAAACAACTGCTATATCATTGAACATGAAAATACAAATCAAAATACATGCTCAACGAATGAGAAAGAGAAGAAAACAAAGGGAGAAAGGAGGAAAAACTTATGGATGTTACCATTAATGCTTGAATCTCCCTCCATGAGGAAGATAGCCTCCAACCTTGGCTCCCTTGGCCTCTTTCAGCCTCAGAAAATGAAGAACTAGGCGCAGCTTCTCTAACCTAGAAAGTCATCCTTAGAAAATATGATAAAAATCTATTTATAAGCTCAGTTTTGCACCTCACGCCGCGATGCACACTCCCTTATGCCGCGACGCGCATTGAGTCGGTCACCTAGAGCCGCGGCGCACACTCCTTCGTGCCGCGTCGCTCTAGCCTCGGGTTTTAGTATGGCAGCTTGATGATGCACCTTTTGCGCTGCGGCGCACACTCCTTTGTGCCGCGGCGCTCTCTCCCAGAATGTCACTTGGTCCTTCTCTTGAGCTTTTGAGCCTTGAATTACTTTAATTCCTCTGTTTTAAGCCCATCCTACATTAAGAAAATCACCAAGTTAAATATAAATTATAAATCCACTTAATCACTTAACGAATACACACAAATTGCTCATAATCATATAGAGAGACATCCAAATAAAATTTAATCAATATAAACATAAAATCTCTCATATATGCATAATAACAAGGATATAACATTTTATGAAGTACAATTATAGGGCGCAAATAATTACATTACATGGAGTTATCAATAACATAAAAAATAACATTTTCAATTTAATTTTTCAAAGAAAACGAAAGCCAACCTTCAACAGCGGTATCCTGAGCCTCACACACAATGTGTCCACTGCGAGGGGTGATTTTGGGCGTGCTTGCGAAGCGAGTGGCGGTGGCGATGGGTCTAAGCTTGAGGCCGACATTGATCTAGATTGGGGTTGGTTTCGATTGGGGTTGGTGCGTCGTCTGAGTGCCTCTAACAGGGAGAGGGTGGTGAGCACTGGAACAAGGTGGAGCTAGTGGCAGAGCAAGGAAGGTGATTGGGATATGCAAAGAAGGTTGAACCGAGGAAGTGATTGTGCAAAGAGGCGTAGTGATGTGTGAGAGGGTTTGAGTAGTTACCCGCATAATGCCAAAATTTTTATACTTTGCGCCTTTCTGATTAAAATTTAGTTTCAAAAAAATATTAATATAAAACTTATTTAAGCAACGTTTTTCTTAATTCTGAAAAGTAATATAATGGCAACCGTTAAAAACCGTTGCCTATTCCCTTTAAGGTAACGTTTATTAAATGTTGTGTCAAAAGCGTTGCCTAAACATGTTGAAATTAGAGAACGGCTATAAAGTGTTGCCTATACTTGTTATGGCACCGTTTTTTAAACGTTGCCTAAAAACTGTGGCCTAAAGCTATAACTAAAAACAACTTACAAAAAACGTTGCCTAAACCACTTTAGGCAATGCTTTTTAAGCTTTGCTAAAAACTTCGTTGCCAGAAGTCAAAATTGTTGTAGTGGATCCTTGAATTCTCAGGGAGGCGGTCATCCTCATGGAGTCTTTTCTCATTTTCTTGATCCCTTCTATGAGATCGGTTTTCGCCGCCATGGTCCTGATTGATGGCTCGTATTAGGCTGTTTAGTCTTTCATCTTGGCGTTGGATTTGCTCATCCTAAAGTCTAACCGGAGAGAGCAATTCTTGCCCTGGATCGCTCATCCTCAACGTCTTTGTAATAGTGCAGCGCTGACACTCGCTGTCCAATATCTTCGGAAGATGCTCTTTGGCTAAGGCGTTGCCTCGCCGAAATTCTCTGGGGAGGAGGGGGAGATTCTCTCCAGTGAAAGAAGTCTGCTCGGGTTCCGGTAGAGGCACGACTAATCCACGAGCAGCAAGGACTGATGCTGGAGGACGATTCACTGAAGGCGGGTCGCGCGCTACAGAAGCTCTGTTCTGGTTTGTTGGAGTTTGTTTCCTCCTTGTGTTCACCATTGTGATGGCTGTTTTGAGAATATTGAAGGTGGTGGTGGGAGTAAAAATTTATCTTTCCCACAGACGCGTCAATGTTTAAAACTGGGTTCTAAAGGTTACCTAAGAAGGTAATATTCGGTGGATTCCTCCAAGGCGCAACAACAACCATTGGTGGAGCGAAGGGGCGGGTACCTGCAAAAGACACTTTGACACTCAAGTCAGTAGCTGCATAGCGAGGATAGTATGTAATGGAATTAGGGCCTACCTTTGTCCTATTGTTTAGCCTTTGTATATAGACGTATGAGTTTGTAAAGGTGTGGGGGGTCTGAGCAATTCAGTGTGTTTTGTACGTTGTCCCCTTGGAGTACGAAAAATCATTATTCCGTATGTTATGTCCCTTCCCTCCGAGTGAAGTAGTATCTCCTATTTTCTGTCGGGAGGGGGACATGCTTAGTGGACAAGTTGTTTCAAGCGCATGACACTTCCGAATACTAGCCTAGCGGGTTAGATTGCTCCAGTTCTATGGGCTCATGGCCTGGTCCAAAACATGGAGTGTTGACATAAAAGTGCTTAAATAAATCCAATTGTACACAATTACAAAAATTTAGGTACAAATAAAATTTATTTATGCCTTTATTTATTTTTTATCAAACTCAATTGCAAGTCATAGGAAGTGACAGTTTTCTATTGACATAATCCAAAACATTTATAGAAAAATGGTACTAATTTCTAGAAGATGTGTCTATATATGAGTACAAGAAAGTGAATTAATTTATTTTGATTGAAAACTGTAACTTTCAACATTGTTCCCTGTAGTTCTAATGATGATAGATAGGTCTATTAACCCCCCCAATATATATAGTCTTGCTGTCTGCATGGCAGCTTCATATGTTAGAAATTTTTCTATAAGTTAGACTTCCATTAATTTATCAGTTTGTTAAAAGTAGTTGAATAATAACTTGATATTTTTTGAAATCCCTCAATAAATTATGTTATTTTATGAGATATGAATCATTTTATCCATCATTCTATATTGTCTCATAAAAAAATAAGAGAAATAAGAAGAAGAGGAATATCATGTTCGAGTCATGCACACGTGTGTATGATCTTCTCAAGGATTCTTGATATGGATTCATCATTATATCAAGATGTCTTTAAGAGATGCGTAACTTTCTGTTATATTTAATGTTCTTATTTCATGTATCTTGATCTTGGGTGTTATTAGGATATGTGATTTATCCTACATTTATCTTATATAAGAAGGTAACTACTAGTTTATATATCTTTTTCTTATATGGTATACAATTAGATAGTAAATAGTGGGATGTTCTAGAACTTTGTAAAATTTTCTAATTGCTGATCTAATTGCAGCATGGATGGCCTTTCTTTAATCGGATCAAGAAGGTGGACTAGTTAAAGTATTCACAAGTTGATCCTGAAACCACCTAACCTTAATACAAAAAAATGAGGAGAGGGGATGTCGGAAATGGAGAAAGTGATGTGGGAAGCAAACCTAACTCTTGCTATGTGATGAAATGAGTAAAAATGACAAAGTCAAATCTCAAATCAAATTAAATAACCTACTAGTGATTACCCTCCCTTTCCTTAAATTATTTTGGTTGAGATGGCCATGCACTTCTTGCTTTTACCCATCTTATTACGATAAAAGTTGACTGAAGATCACTTGCAGTCGCATTGGTCAAAAGTGCAATGCTGGTAGTTTCAGATGATAATGTCAATTATATTACTTCAAAATTGCAGTATTTAGTTGACTGCACTTCATATAATAAAACACTGCAATAGTGGTAAACTAATCAAAGATCAATTCTCCTTACAAAATACTATCATTCATATGCGGCCTTATGACCTTGGCGCTGGAATTAGTTGTGCTTTCAATATAAATCCCACTATGCATTGTCCTTGTGTTTAAAAACGGAAAAGGGTACAAGGACGATGCATGTTGTGGCCATTTTGTGTGAAAAAATGAAAAAAGGTATAAGGAGTACGGACAATGCATGTTGTTAGGGGTGAAAATAGGTCAAGTTATCCATCAAGAGCCTAAGGTCTGGCCTGACCTAACCTATTTATTAAACAAACTAGGTCAAAATTTTTTTAAAAGTCTGTTTAACTAAAAAGGTTAGGCCTCAAGTCATTTAATAAGCCTTTTAAGCCTAACAGGTCGGTCTGACCTGTTTAACTATATATAATATAATATATATCATTATAATAATTATAAATTATAAATATTAATTTATTATAACATATTAATATATTTTTTAATTAAATTTTAATAAAAATCAATAACTAAAGCTTAAGTTAATAAGTTAGAATAGAAATAATATATTTATTAATATATTTAATGTAATATATTTATTAGAATGAAAATAATAAGTTAACACTCACCCCTTACTTTTATAGATATTCACTACTTTCTTGCTATGATCTTTAGTCGATGTGGGACTTGGAAATATATGCCTCTAATAATTTTGTAACTTAGTATATCTCTAAGTTCTACATCGACCAAAGACTAGAGTAAGAAAGTGATGAGTATCTATAAAATTAGAAGGTGAGTATTAAGTTATAACAAAAGCTTATTGACTTTAAGTAAGCCCGTTGGTCTATTTCAAGGCTTAGGTCTGTTAGTTTGTATAAAGGCATGTTGACCTATTTAAAAGTAGGTCTGTTAGCCTATATAAAGGTATATTAACTTATTTAAAGGTAGGTCTGTTAGCTTATTTAAAGGCCGCACTACAAAGTAGGCCTTTAAATAGGCTTTCAAGTCAGACCAGATCTTAAAAATTAGCCTATTGCAGGCTCACAGGCCAGACTTAGGGCTTATAATTGGGATACAAATTAAGTCTATTTAAGACAAAGTCTAGTCTGACCTATTTCTGCCCCTAAATATTGTGAGTCTAGTGTGTCTAAACTATAATATTTTGCTGTGGGAGTGTCGCCCAGACATAAATTAATTGCATTGCAATTGGATATTGACTGGTTTATTCATGTACTTTTAGCAAGAACATGCAGTTGGTACATGTTGATAGTGACAAAAAAACAGTCCAGAGTAGTAAATTATTATCTTTGATTAAAGTTGGTGTTCTAGTAGATCTCTATATTGGATAAAGGTTCAAATTCTGCGAAATCATTTATTTAATTGAACAACATTAAGCTGATATCTTCAAGTTTTAAGTGTCCTTTAAGAAATTGATTTGTAGCAAGGAATTATTTTGACCAAAACCACTGGTATATAATAGAAGTCACTCTTAACTATGGTGCTTGTTCAATCGAATTCTGAAGCAAATTAAAATAATTGACAATTAACGCACTAATAATTGAAGGCAGAAAGAAATAAAATTCCCTTGCATTATTGACCATATGGAACAAAAATTGGTTCACTACCTGCTAGTTGCATTACTACAAAAGTGTCATTCCAACTTGTAGTTATAGGACAGTCCTCGGTGTGGCATATGCTGAATTTCTAGCAAATTAGAGCCTAGATGCAGAATTTACCTAAGTTGGGTTAGTAAGTGGAAAGAAAAGAAAGTTGGACATAAGGAATGTGTATAGGTAAAGAGTCAATGGATGAAGCTTGAGATATTTCATATTCCTCATATAGGCCAGGTAACAAGAAGACAAGCATGAGGTTTTTTATAATGGTTTTAGTATATTGGACTACAAAAATGGGTTAGGTTTCCAATAACATTTAGCTTAATTATGAGGAACAAGTTCATTTTAAAAGGAAATGTACTAATTTGTTCTCATCATCAGGAACTCAAATCTCAAATTCTATGCCAAGCTTCTTGAAATCTCTCCATTTGAAGCATAATGTTGCCAATGATCATATTTTGCACTGCAGTTTCTCTAGCAACAATAGCAGTCATTCTTTTGGCTTTTCTATCACCTGTATCCCACAAAGAGAGCCATTCATGGCCATGGCTTGATCTGTCCTTGTATATCCAACAACCTCACATATCAACCTCAAACACACAACTTGTACCCAGGGAAGATGCCGGAACATTCATCTTTCACCGTGTAATTACAAAGGGACCAGAGAAAACTTCACAGGTAGTGGGGAAAGCACAGGGCTTCATAATTCCTGTGGAGCAGTTCCAACAATCAGTATTCAATATTATATATTTGACCTTTGACACCCCAGTTCATTCAAGTAGCCTGAGTGTGCTGGCCAACGACAAGGACAGAGAAGAACTCAGTGTGGTTGGAGGAACAGGTTCATTTGCCTTTGCTCGTGGTGTTGCAGTTTTTACTCAGACTAATAGGCAACCAAGTGAAGTAGCTGCAACTTACCATGTAAAACTTCAGCTTGAATCCCCAAACCATTCCAGGAAGTTACCATGATGATGCAGATTTTTAGCTCTTTTTGGCTTTACTATGATGCTATTGATTCTTTCTTATTAGAAGAAATTCAAAATCTACTAGCATCCAAGACCCACATCCTAGAGGCCATGAATATATGTAAATAATATGTTGTAATACTTTAGAAGATGAATTAATATATCACCTATTCTATTTTTATTTTGTTCAATTTCGGTGACGAGATCCAAAGGTTCAGAAAAAGGTTTCTACATAGAAACTGAATGGAGATTTGTGTCCCACATAGGACGTTGATTGAAGTGTAGAGCTATCAGAGTGTGTATAAAAAACAAGTAATGATGCTTTAGAAAAGCATCTTTGCGCTTGGGGCAATGACGCAGCTAATGAGGTTCTAACCGAGGCGCGTCAATTGCTGGTTGAAAACTATTTCCAAACCCCCTCTTAGGCCTGGGTTTGGCTCAGGCCTTCGAGAATTTCTGGAAGGGTTCCTTTTGGGGTAAAGCCCTACAATTCCTAGTTTAAAGCTTTTTTTTTCAAGTCTATTATACTTCCTAAGGTATGTGGGGACAAATTAGAGCTTCAAGGCTGCATGTGCATGTCTTTAATTTTTTCAAATAAACCGCATATAATAAAATAAAATAGAAGTCTTTTAATTTATCAAAATAAAAATTTATAAATAAATATCAATTTAGAATAATGATATAAACATACAATATGTGGGGACAAATTAGAGCTTCAAGGCTGCATGTGCATGTCTTGCATATCAATTTTGGGGTAAAGCCCTACAATTCCTAGTTTAAAGCTTTTTTTTTCAAGTCTATTATACTTCCTAAGGTATGTGGGGACAAATTAGAGCTTCAAGGCTGCATGTGCATGTCTTCAATTTTTTCAAATAAACCGCATATAATAAAATAAAATAGAAGTCTTTTAATTTATCAAAATAAAAATTTATAAATAAATATCAATTTAGAATAATGATATAAACATACAATATATTTACGTAATATGGTAGTTGTTAATTTGAAATTGAACCCCCAAAATTCCCCCCAAAAAAAAAGAGAAGGAATGAAACATAGTTGTTTGAAAAAATGATTTGTTCTCCTCATTATTTTAAAATTCTCAAATAAAATAAATTATTTTTTTTCTTTCTTCATTTTTTTATTTTTTTTTTTTTCATTACCTATTATCTTAAAAATAATCCAAAAATAATGTTAAGGAAAACATTACACTCATAATAGTTGTTCGCTTGCTCGCATATGCACAGAAGCGTTATATGATAATTATCATATGAGAAATGTTACTTGATAATTGTGTTTATTGTGATTATGTTAAAATAAGAAAATGTTATTATAATAACTAGAGTCAGGCATGTCCTGGCTATATAAGCTGGTTCATGTTGTAGGACTTTTTTTAAATATATATATATAAAAGAAAATTGTAAAAGAAATAGGAAAGAAAAGTATTTATAAGGGGATGTACCTAGTCTTGCTTATTAAACTTAGTAAATTGAAAACTTAGTAATTATTATTTACTGGTAATTTAGTTTCTAATTTTTTTATATGTATAAGTTAGTCTTTAAATTTATTAAATTTATATCACATTAATCCTTTTTATACTTAGTTCTTAAGAAGGACTAACATTATATAAATTTTATAAATTTAAAGATTAATTCATACAATTAAATAAATTTAAGGATTAAATTGTAAGTAAATGATACTTCTAAAGTTTCTAGGACTAAGTTCTTATTTATTATATCAAATTCTTTTTTTAGTGATCACGTGACGTTGAAGTGAGCTTGTGTGCACCTCAATTAGTTTATATCTTCAATCAAGTAAAAAATAAGTCATGCACATCATGATTAGAAAATTTACAAAAATATTCCTAACAACTTAGTCTTAAGTGATTAGCATAATTAGGATTCAAACTTCTGATTACGTGTTTAACTATCCAACATTATATGCTCATCCACAGCTGAAATAATTACAAACAAAAATTGAGTCGAAAGTCTTTTACAATTATAGTACTATAAATTAAACCCTCAATTTCTTCCATGAAAAATATGATAGGGAACATATTAGTGTATGAAAAATTAAAAACCCCATCGTGATTCTTAAGAAGCTAGAATGTTAGCCACTTTAATCTTTAGGCACAAGACACATTAGTTTATGAAAAAGTCTAAAATAACTAACATTCATGGTTTCTTAAAGAGATTTTAGGATTTTAAATTTCTCAAAGACTAATATATCTATCGTCATATATTTTTGGGACAAATTTAGGGGTTTATTCTAAAAATAATATAATAAGATGACAACATTTGCAGTCTAAATAGCAAATAATATTTATTTATTTATATGATATTTTCAATTAAAGAACTTGAAAAGAAAAATAAAAAGAGTGGATTAGAATCCACCACTTAATTATATGCCACCAGTAGAGATTATTCTTATAAATGCTTTGTATAATTTATTCTTCTTTCATCAAATATGGGATTCCTAAAAGTTTAAAATTACACCAAGTTGAGGTGAGTCAGCAAAGTCAGGTGAAGGAGGTGGGCTGACTGAGCTCTGTCCAGCCATGAAAACCAGTTTCCTCATGGACATCAAATCTGCAAAATGAACTCATGCAATGAATATGTTATAATTTACATTTGATCTAATCACCTTAACTACTGTAGAATGAGCACTAATATGTAGACAAATATATATTGCAATAAAAAAAAAATTGCATTGCTTTATCGTTTTGGCCATTTTGATGGTAAATATATTAAGTATTTAGGAAAGTCAATATTCTACATGCAGAATCATAAAAGAAGGGTAGTTATCAAATAATAATAGTGGATTGTATGTTATTTTTATATGAAATCCACCTACTTAAACACAAAGTTTTGTTCTTTACTTCTAAGAAACATTAAGGATTCTAATTTCCTAATAGAAATTATTATTTTTAATATAGATGTGTCATATGTGTGTTTGTGTTTATGTATGTTTATGCGTGTGTTTTATTGGCAAGACAAACCTGCAGTAACTTGAGTGGACTACATGAACAAATTAGCACAGAAGATTAATGCAAACACAATGAGGAAACGGCAAAGGGAAGAGAGCCCCATCTTCTAATTTATTGAATGCCAATGTTGGTCTTGCTTCATCTCGTTCTAATTAATTTATAGACTCGTCAAAATTGGAAAGTCGTATTCCGTTAAATTTCAACATAATGTCATTTTCATAGAAAATAAGAGGCAATTGCAGCGTTAACGTGAAGTTATTGGTATACCCCAAAGAAAAAATTGTAGTGCTAATTATTGATGTTGACGCTAATGCCAGAAATAGAATGCTAGGACATCTATTTTGCGTAAGGCGGCTTAAATCATAGAAAACAAAAAGCACATTTAATTGTCCACATGAATGAATACTTATTATAACTGAAAATCAATCGCCTGCAGTGCTTGATTGCAGTTGCTGAGTGAAAGAAGAGTCTTCTGATTTTTTTTTTTCGTAGAAAAGTCTTCTGAATTAATTAAATGGTTTGAGACTTGGAGTAAATTGAAATTGAAAAATAAAGTTAGTCGTGATAATAATTTCACAATGTTTTCTTTTTTCTACGAGAAAAAAAATACACCATAATTTCACAATGTTATGAGTCAAGGTTTTGATTTTCACCATTGACCAGTGACCACCAATTAAGGAAGAAATCACGTGATAATGCTATTTCTCATGACGACAAAATCTAGCTTTTGCGATGATGTAGAAGAATATTTGAAAATAATTTTGATTTTTTATCACATTTTTATACTATTTTTCATATTATTAAAATTAATATTTATATGTTAATATTTTTTTTTCACTTAATCATGATTATTAAAAAATGATATAAAAAAAGTGATGTGAGATCATATTTTTTATTTGAAAAATAATTTTAATTTTTTACTTACATTTTTCTTTCATATCACGCTTTACATTACTCTCCAATACATTAAGATCAATATTCATATATTAATATTTTTTTATTTAATCATAACTATTAAAAAATAATATAAAAATAATATAAAAAAAAGTGATGTGAGATCATCATTTTTCATTTGAAAAATAATTTCAATTCTTTCACCATATTTTTCTTTTATATAACTTTTTATACTATTATTCATACTATTAAAATCAATATTCACATGTCAATAAGATTTGCTTGTTTGCCGAAAAATAATTCTAAAAAAAATTTCTTTTACTAAATAGCTTTATAGATAGTATTTTATTATTTTTACTAAAAACAAACACTGTACACCCCGGAAGAGAAATGATTATTTTTTCTAAACTCATTAAACAGCGACAATAATAAATATACAAAATGAATATAATAATAATAATAATAATAATAAAACGATGGAAGACGGGGCTTCTTATGCGACACGGCATAGTCCCACTCACACGTGCCAAAGACCCTAATAGGAAAAGCAGGAGCAACTGACGCGTGTAGCAGGAATAGTAAGATGAACAGTGACTTGAGCACCCGTGGGATGCATAGTTTATATAGATTACTCCCACACTCAAATTTCTTTTGACCTAATTCACTTTGTCACCTATTTATTATGTGGTTTGTCTTGTTATTACAAATTCATCTTAAGATTTTTTTTTTATAATATCTTAAAATATTTTTATCAAACCATCGTACAAGTTACCTATAAGTGGCACGTGAACTTGCTTCGATGAATTTAATTTTTATTTTGTAATTTGACCTAAATTCATTTTATCCCTTTGCAATTCACAAAATTTTCACTACAATGTAAAAAATGAAATACAAAACCGAAATAAAAAAAAATCCTCTCCCAATTTTAACTCCGAAAATGAAAAGGCCTTCATCTTTACACCAATATAGAGTTCATGGTTGCTTGAAAATGAAGTCAAGCTACACTTCGACATTCATTAGAATACTCTTTTAAGACTCATCCTTAAAAGTCAAAACTCAAAATTCTTTTTACTCGTAGAAGACTCTTCAATGTTTTTATTTTCCCCTATACAAAATAATTAAGCATCTTCCTTAATCTTTAGCCTCAGAACCTAGTTAGCAAACTGACTGCAAATCAGTTTGATGTCTTAACTAATGTCACATGGATTTTGTACTTATTTTACGGATCAAACAAATTAAACTCAAGTTTGTTTGTCTGTTATTTAAATATGCACTGTGTAGCGAATAGGAAAGTTTGAGATCCAGTTTGATTTGATTTAAAATTAAAATTCGAACTAAACTGATATAATTGGTTTGCAATTTGTAGAAATCAAATTGAATTATAGGAATTTATGAAACCAACCAAACTAAACCCATGTTTCTGTTTGATTCAAATTTATGATTCAATTACACATAACAAGACACATAACGTAAAATGTAATTAATATAAAAGAAAAATAACAATACATTCTTTTAGACATTATTTTTAATATTTATTTTATATACTTAAAAAAATTATTAAAAAATAATAATATCACTTGTTTTTAAATTAATAATAAAAAATATTTAAAAAAATCTAAAGAATTATATTAGTAACATTTCTATAATATAAAATAATCTAAGTAGTTCATAACAACCTATAAATAGCAATAGTAATAATAAGTGACTAGTTAATGAGTTGAATTTAAAAAAAAAAAGTCACTAGTTAATACATACCTGTGGTTCCAATTCCAGATCTAATAGTTTGCATTCATTATTCCATTTTTTTTTCATAATTTAAGATTAAAAGAATTATATTTAAGGGTGAAGATGTGTTAAAAGAAAACTGCACATGATTCAAATCCATAAAAACTCAATATAGATTTGTACCAAAAGAAAAACTCAATATAGATGGTTTCAAATGAGCAATATGACAAGTTTCTTAATATTTACTATATTTATCAAGTGTTGTAAAAACATAACGACCTAATTATAAAATTAAAAATAATAACATGTTAATTAATTGTATATATATAATATATAATTATATTTTAATTTATTATTTAATCTACAGTTTTAAAAATTTTACTAATATACAGAAAGTATTAAAAATATATGTTATAGTTGAGATGCCGTCTTCAATCAACGATTTTCTAGTGATAAATCTACTAAAAAAAACTTAGAAAATCATAATGAAGGGAGGCTGGTCAAAACAATAAGGAAGGACAAATTCTTATATAAACTTCAATAAATAATTAACATTTTATCATATTGTCTTAAATAATTATCTAATTTTTTGAGACATACTTTTATTTAATTTAAAATGATAATATATTTAATTATGTATTACCTTGGTGCCTATTTGTTTGAGATTTTGATTGAATGTGACCCAGTGTTCAACCAAAAAGTATATATGGTTGTGATTTATTTTTCAAGAACGTCAAGAATGTTCAACAGAAATGAAAAATTATTCTTTCTTTCCTCTAATTCTATTGTTGGTTTTGAAACTGTTTTTTTTTACTAGTCAAAATAGATAATTTTAAGATACTTAAATAAGTAATAAATATTTTTAAAATAAGTAATAATTTCAATTCTTTATATAGTAATTTTTTATTACACATAATAAGTTAAAATATGAATTCATCACATAAATAATAAAAATTATTACTTATCATTTCATTAATCATTATATAATAATCTTTATGTAAGATGTGATAAATTTTAATTTTAATTTACCATATAAGTAATTAAAATTATCACTTATTTTAAAAATATTTACTACTTATTTAAATTGTTCTAAAATTATCCATTTTAATTTATTAAAAAAACATGATGGTTGATGATTTAGGTTGGGATAAATTCATGAATCTAGAGCAGACGGAGGACCATTATTTTACACAATTTATGTAGTTTACACAAAAATATCAGCCTCAGTTGAGCTCGACCTGGGAGTGATAGGCACAAAACCACGATATAGATATAGAATATGAGTATAATATGACATTGATATATAAATAAAATAAATTTTAAAAATTATAACACATGATACAGTTAAGTATAACATAAAATTGATATAATTTTAATATAAAAACACAATTTATTATTAAAAATTAACGTGTGTTGATTTGGATGAAATGTGACTTTTTAAGTATATAGTCTTAAGTTCGATCTCAATATTTATATATATGAAAATAATATTATTAAAAGAAATTTTTGTTTAAGTATTTGACCGCTTTTTGAGAGATAAGTTTCTCATATATGGAATATAAAATATTCTAAAAAATAATTATTAAGTTAAAAAAAGACATCAATGTTTATAAATAAGCTTTAATCAATGTAGATCATAATATAATATTATCATTTATATAATCATTATGCTATCCCATTTATATTCACACAAAAATTCAAAAATTAATTAAAAGATGTAAATTAAAAGTATCTAAATATATTTAAGAAATGTTCGATACAAATATGTATTGGATATAGATAGATACGACATTTATTTTGAAGTGTCGGTGAATCCTAGGTGGTAAAGCTTAAAGTCAGTGGCCAGTCCAGCCAACACGTGTTTATGAAAGTGCAAAAAATCATGTCTTTAAAAAATCTTATGATAATTAAAATATTCATGAAAAGAAAAAGAAAACTGATTGAAATGTATAATTTTAAAACTTAGACGATAACATATTTCGTAAATAATAATAATAATATTTCGTAAATTCATAATGAAAACTCTATAAAATATAACTACATATTAAAAAATAAATTAAAGTTTTTATTTTTCGGTCTGAAAAAAAAAGTATAACTTAAAGTTAAAATTGCAGACTAATAGGAGCCCAATGAAATAGTGGTTCAAACCTGAATACAATTGTATCCTATACGGGGCTGGCCCATATAGGCCTTTTCCGGTTTCGATAATACTGTTCATTAAATAATAATAATAAAGTAAATAAGAATGCCTACCTAAAATAAATAAGAATGTTATGTCCCAAAAAAGATATACATATATATTAGTTTATATAAATTTACTTATTTGGAGTTAATAATATGCTTGGTTATAATTGAATTGAGAAACATGCATTGATACCGAAGTAATTTTTTTCACTTCTAATTTCGAAATTAAAATTATATTGTTAAAAAAATTATTGTTGTATTATAATTTTAATCAAAATTTTAATTATAATATTTAGCTTACTATCTTTTTTAATTCAAGATTTTATGCTTTTATTTATTGAGACGATGGAAATAAATTATGTATTATTGGCATATGTATATATTATTGCAAGTAAATAATATTTATATAATTATGACATTATCTGGTTTGATCATTTATGTAACTTGGTTAAACCAATCAACTCTTAACATGATCGTTTGCTGTCCGGATTAAGTTTTAAAGCATTACTCAAAGTTGTAAATTTTGTATGCTTTGTCACTTTATATTTTGAGCTAAATACTATTATATTTAAAAACGAGAATCATCTGTCTCCTTTTTTAATATTTTTTCTTATTTTTTTATTTAAATTTTATTAAGTATCTTAAATTTAATTACATGTTTTATTAACTTTATTTATTTATTTTAATTTATTTTATATTTGATAAAATTTAAGTAAATAAACAAAAAAAGACAGAAAAAAAAAGAACATGTGATATTCATCTTACATTTAGAACTTAAAACTATCGAAAACTAAAGTCTCTATTAAATGGACTACGACCTACTGTGCAAGTGAATGAACCAAATGTGCTGGCTTTTCACAAGTATCGCTCGTCAACCACTATCCTTCTCATGTTGCCACAAATCCTTCCATTAGTTGGGCAAGACTCTGCATATTTTTTATGGCGTCACAGCAACAGCTATAGTATTGTTGTTACACTCAACAAATAGAAACTATAAACTTTGATGGTGGATGACTTTCAGTGGAATTAATAACTTTGACATACATTTGAACACATTAAAATATTTAAAAGAACCTTCCCCCAAAGAAAGAAAGCTCAGTGGAATAACCTCTTCATCCTTATAGTATTATTTAATTTTGTATCTTATAATAACTAAGCCTGTGCAGCATAAAGAAATATATCTTGTAAGTTGAATTAATCAGCTGCTAGGTAATTCAATTGCCATACAAATCGCCATGGCTCCCTCCTTTCATCTTAATGCAAAGGTCCTTACTAATGTACGTAATTCATGCTAAACCCTGGCTGAATAGGACCATTTTGAGAGGGAGAAGGGGGTGAGCTTGAAAAGTGACTCAGTTTTCTTATCTTCAAATCTGCACACAAATAACTATTAGACTTTATGATCACAAATTAAGTTGATTTATAATAGTTTTCGTAGTCATGCATGATAATGGAGTTATCTAGCTATCAAATAATAGTGAAGTTGATCTTATCAGTTGGTTAGCCAGCATAATAGTGAAGTTGAATTTTTATATATATGTATAGGAAATGAATTCAACTAGCAGAGTAACAGAAAGTTACAGCAAGACAAACCTGCGTTAACTTGATTAAATTGGATGAACATGGTAAAGATTATTAATGCAAGTATAAGAATATAATGGAAAAGACAAGAGAGACTCATTTTCTAAACTTAATTATATATAGAACGGTGATCTATGCTATGGGTACTATGCTGCAAATCTTGGTTCGTGTCACTCATATTTATACTATAGTGATCATGAGCCTGTTTTAACTGCGAGATCGAAGTGCACCGCAACAAGTCATGCATGATTCTGAAGCTAGCTAGAAACGATGAAAACATGCAATGCTGTAGAATTGTGGCTACCAATTGGAGTTTCTTGTTCCTGTTGCTGCTGCGGCTGCTAAATCATATATAACATAGAAAGCTGCAATCATCGGTTTAGTGTATGATTGCAAACAGCGCCTGTAAACCGTGTTAGGCGTAAGCGCATATCAGTGAAGCAGATCACTTACCCAAAATATGGCAAACGCTACCTACTTTAACCACTTCTGCCACCATTTATATGGAAGAGAAGAGAATAGCACACTCAAGCTCGAATTCAGAACATGAAATGGAATTTTGCATTTACACATGCTCGTATCAACTCCTGATATCAGAAGCAGTGAGGACCCAGAAAATTTAAACAGTGGCAGGCAAAGGCATATACAAATAAAAAAAAATCAAATGAAAAATTATATTAATACAAAATGATAAAATATTGATTTGCATTGTTATCTTCACATTGTGAATATTCGTTTTATTATCAATACTATTGAATATTTTTTTATTTATGTATATATAAATGATTTTAATATTTAATTATTATGTGAGATGTAGTTAAAAAAATATTATAAAAATTTTAATTTTTCTTATGATAAATTTATTTATTTACACATTAAATAGGGACAAAGTTAAAAATATGAGAATAAAAATATTAAATAACTATTGTAAATAATAACAAATTTCTTAAAGTAAGTGGAGTTATCTATCCTCATTATTTTGTAAGTGAGTTCTATTGGGTTTGACCCAAATTCTATTAAAGATTGTTATCGCTAGTTTCCTATTTGAAAAGATATGCAAAGATATGTCAAGATATGTTAAAGATTTGTTAAAAGATTTGAAAGATATGTTAGAGATTTGTGAGAGGGCAAAGATATATGAAGATATGTTAAAGATTTGTTAAAAGATTTGAAAAATATGTTAGAGATTTGTGAGATATGTATAATATTTGTGAGAGATTTGTTTACAATAGAAAATTAGGAATGATGGGTTATAAATACTTGTATTTGGGAATTGGTAGGGTTATGAGAGTGAGAATGAGAGTCTGAGAGAGATTGTCTTGTAAAGCCTGTAGGCTAGATTTGTTTTGATAGTAGATTTGACTCTTCTCATCCGTGGATGTAGGCATATTAGCCGAACCACGTTAAATCTTGTGCGTGATTTGTGTGATATTTTTCCCAATTACTAATATTTATTGCATGTTTGTGTAGAATGGAATGTGGTATTCCCTAATAAGATTGAAAGGAGGATGCGGTATTCTCCCAATAAGTGGTATCAGAACTGATGGTTCGAGGATCTAGGCAATGGTATGGTTCCTTTGGACCCCTGTGTCGAAAGTTTTCCTGACAATGGAGGTCAGGTGGTGTGTCTCGTTATGATGGCGGCAAATATAGCAGATGTGTCGAAAGTCTTCTTGACGTTGAGGTCAAGCGGCGTGTTCCATATAACGACGGTGCAAGCACGAAGATTTGATTTGAAGATTTGGAAGATTAAGCATTATGAATGGCGGCAGGTGTTGTCGAAAGCCTTCTTGGCATGGAGGTCAAGCGGCGTGTTCCATTGATAACGATAGATTTGAAGATTTGAAGATTTGAAGATTGTTTTGTTAGAGATGATGATGGAATTTGTATCAAGGTGGAGATTGTTGGGTTTGACCCAAATTCCATTAAAGATTGTTATCGCTAATTTCCTATTTGGAAAGATATGTTAAAGATATGTCAAGATATGTTAAAGATTTGTTAAAAAATTTGAAAGATATGTTAGAGATTTGTGAGAGGGCAAAGATATATGAAGATATGTTAAAGATTTGTTAAAAGATTTGAAAAATATGTTAGAGATTTGTGAGATATGTATAAGATTTGTGAGAGATTTGTTTACAATAGAAAACTAGGAATGATGGGTTATAAATACTTGTATTTGGGAATTGGTAGGGTCATGAGAGTGAGAATGAGAGTCTGAGAGAGATTGTCTTGTAAAGCCTGCAGGCTAGCTTTGTTTTGATAGTAGATTTGACTCTTCTCATCCGTAGATGTAGGCATATTAGCCGAATCACGTTAAATCTTGTGCGTGATTTGTGTGATATTTTTTTCAATTACTAATATTTATTGCATGTTTGTGTAGAATGGGATGTGGTATTTCCAAAGAGATTGACAGGGATGTGGTATTCCCTAATAAGATTGAAAGGAGGATGCGGTATTCCCCCAACAAGTAGTATCAGAGCCGATGGTTCGAGGATCTAGGCAATGGTATGGTTCCTTTGGACCCCTGTGTCGAAAGTTTTCCTGAGAATGGAGGTCAGGTGGCGTGTCTCGTTATGATGGCGGCAAATATAGCAGATGTGTCGAAAATCTTCTTGATGTTGAGGTCAAGCGGCGTGTTCCATATAACGACGGTGCAAGCACGAAGATTTGAATTGAAGATTTGGAAGATTGAGCTTTATGAATGGCGGCAGGTGTTGTCGAAAGCCTTCTTGGCATGGAGGTCAAGCAGTGTGTTCCATTAATAACGATAGATTTGAAGGTTTGAAGATTTGAAGATTGATTTGTTAGAGATGATGATGGAATTTGTATCAAGGTGGAGATTATTGGGTTTGACCCAAATTCTATTAAAGATTGTTATCGCTAGTTTCCTATTTGGAAAGATATGCAAAGATATGTTAAGATATGTTAAAGATTTGTTAAAAGATTTGAAAGATATGTTAAAGATTTGTGAGAGGGCAAAGATATATGAAGATATGTTAAAGATTTGTTAAAAATTTGAAAAATATGTTAGAGATTTGTGAGATATGTATAAGATTTGTGAGAGATTTGTTTACAATAGAAAACTAGGAATGATGGGTTATAAATACTTGTATTTGGGAATTGGTAGGGTCATGAGAGTGAGAATGAGAGTCTGAGAGAGATTGTCTTGTAAAGCCTGCAGGCTAGATTTGTTTTGATAGTAGATTTGACTCTTCTCATCCGTGGATGTAGGCATATTAGCCGAACCACGTTAAATCTTGTGCGTGATTTATGTGATACTTTTCTTAATTACTAATATTTATTACATGTTTGTATAGAATGGGATGTGGTATTCCCAAAGAGATTGACAGGGATGTGGTATTCCCTAATAAGATTGAAAGGAGGATGCGGTATTCCCCCAACAAGTTCGTCCTTAATCAAAAGCCGATAACATTCAAGTTGCAGCATGTGGTGACCTCATTTGCAATCCAATGAGAGCAATCCTAGGTTGCTTTCCTGTTAATCTTGGTACTAGCTCCATTACTATTTGCTAAGTTGTGGGGAGTCTCTCATGCTCTCCAACTTGCCTGGAATGTTGGAAATTGTTATGTTCAAATAGAAGTGGATTCTCGAAGTGCCTTGAACCTTATTCGGAACTACAAAGAGGTTCACCACCTAGCTTTCCGGCTTGTCCATGATATTCATATTCTTCTTCAGAGTGACTGGAATATTGAGTTGGTTCATATCTTCCGAGAAGCAAATCGTGCTACAAATGGCCTTGTTAGATGGGATCATTCTTTATATTTTGCCTTGCATTCTGCCCCATCTCCTTACCCCAAAAACAAAAACAAAAAGTTGGTCTTGGGCTTTCTCAATTTGAATGAGTTTGTCTAGACAAAAAGACAAACCTGCAAGGAAGAAAGAAGAAAGCAGAGTATTATGTTCACTTAACAAATCGAACTATGACCCAAGACCTAGGCATGTCGTATAAAGAAATTCAAAGAGACAGCTGCAACATGAATCTCAATCCAATTTACAACTTTGCAATTATAGTAATAAGCTGGAGCCTGGAAAATTTGTCTTTCACCATGGCAGAGGCATTGTTGTGAGAATAATTTTGCCACAGCGATTGTGACTTGTTAAAGGCGCTCTCAATAAGTGACTATTCTAATATTTGAATTTTAGTCTTTTATCTAAGAGTGCAACTTAATTAACACCATGCCCAACCCTTGTTGAGATGTAGACATGTTCGTCCATTTATCCCTCACCTTAATTGGTGCAATTTTGACCATAACAATAGGAGATAACACTTTTTTTTTTTGAGATCACAAGATATTTACATAGGTTCACCCCATTTAAATTGTCTTTAAAATTAATCTTTATTCGACTACAGAAACATAAATGTTATGAAATCTCTCTGTAAGAGTTGCTTAATGTTAGTACAATTTTTTACTTACATTGCTTAATATCTCTAACATTAACTTGCATGTTTGATTTTTGTATTTATTGTGTTAATATATGATTAGTATTTTGAGATAATTAAATATAATTATTAAAGTTTAAGATAATAGTAACTGACATAATATATATCTATTTTTATTTATTTATTTTGGTAATCAAAGGTGCCAAAGGCCCAAACAGAAAGACAAATTAAGAGTCCAAATTTACAACCTAAGACAAAGTAGCACCTATAACATCATCAAAAGCCAAAGCTGTAAGACCTTGAGGAGGATGAAGTTGTAACACTCTGATTTTTTGTTTTTTGTTTTTGTATTTATGAGTTTTATAATATTTGAAATTTTTTGTGAATTTTTTGAAAATTTTAATTTATTTTAATTATTTTAATATTATTTTGGACTGTATGTGTATTGAGGCGAACCCGGAAAAATATTTTTTTTTTCTAAATCAGAAAGTTTCGGACTGTTAATGAGGGGCCGAGGGAACTTACTAAACCTGAAACTGGAAACAGTTGACGAAAATTTTCTGTATCTGAGTTTTCTATTATCCATTGGGTAATGTTTTTATTCATTGTATAATGTTATTATCCATTAGACAATAACTAGCAATAGCAATTATCTATTGGGTAATAGTTTCTGAAAATATCTGAAAAATATCTAAGTTTTTGAAAAATATCTATACATTTAAAAAATATCTAAAAAATATTTAGCTTGAAATCAAAGAAAGGGGCTATGACTCCTTTATGATGAACCAATAGAAAACAAGCTTGGAGGAGAAGCTTTGCATATCCACCATTGATCCAATCAATGGTTGTGAAGAGCAAGCTTAGTGAAGAAGTTTTGGATGTTCACCATTGATCTAATCAATGGTTGTGAATGGTTGAAAGTGGTCAAGATTATCACACTCCTTTCTCTCCTATCTCATGGCCAAGGGAGGGTTTTAGGAGACAAAAGTTTCATTTACTATCATAACACAAAGCTATCATATTTTCTCTCAAAAACCTTAACATATTTTCTCTAATTTTCTCTCCTCTAACTCATGGCCTCACTACCTAGAATCACTATCCAACCACTCATAATTCAAACAAACCTTACCACTTGGTCCTAAACTTCATTCTAAGCAACTTTTATGTTGTGATCAAGACCTAATTCTATCATCTTCAAGTTTGATTTTTGAATTCAAGTTCTAGGGTTTCAAGGTAGAGATCTTGAAACTTGATTTCTTATTTGATTCTTGAGATTCTAGGGTCATATTTGATCTATGGTTACCTTAATCAAACTTTAAATGTTAATTTTTATGTGTTTGTTTGGATTTCAAGAGATTATTTGGTGGTGGAAGTTAATACAAAAAGCTATACAAGGAGTTTAGGAGGCAACATCTAAGGTAAGAGAAATATTAACCTCATCAACTAATTATGGTGGTGAGGAACGAAATTTGTATGAAGGTGATGAATCCATGTGAGGATTATTCACCTTATTTGTATGATTTTGTGATTTGTGTTTAATTGCTTTATATGATTTTATTACTTTGATATTGTGCATGAATTTGATATAGTATGATTATGATATTTTATGTATGTTGTATGATATAAATTGTGATTGAGAGGAAAAGAATTTTTGGTTCCAAAAACCATGAGGCTCACGGCCTCTATGTCCACAAATAGGTAATCTATTACAAAAATGATTTATTAAATGATAACTTAGAGGATTAGTGGTAAGAAAATGTAATTAAGGAATTACAAAATAAAAATGGAAATGAATATATTTTTATTATTAAATGGAAAGCAAATTTCGCTATGATATTGAAAATAGGATGGAAAAATAATTTGGAAACTTAAACTATTTTATTTAAATAGATTTTTAAAGAGGAAGATGGAAAAGGTTTTATTTAATTAAAATAAACGTAAGTTTTTGAAAGGATATTATAAAATATTATCTAGAGGAGTTTTAGCAAGAAAATAATTTTTAATGATAGTTTGGGGTTTAAAATATCTTATTTAAGAAAGTTTTATTAAGAGTAAAGAACAAAGATTTTGAGATATATTGAATTAATTTAGATGAAATAAGTTTTTGTGAAAAACGTTAGGAAATATTATTTGGAGGAGGTTTAGTATAAAAATGTTAGAAATATTATTTAAAGGTGATTTATTAAGGAATAATGGAATTAAAGTCCAATTTTAATATTAAATGAGAAAAGTTTTAATTTGAGCTTAGAATATTGAGAAAATGTTTTACGTGATTGAAAATATGTAGAAAAACTCTTATGCGATTTAAAAATGATGATTTTTAGTTACGTGATTAAGAAAACGTTTTAAAATCTCTATGCGATTGAGAAAACGTTAAAAAATTGTTACGCGATTTGAAAACGTAATAGAAGTGTTACGTGATTGTGAAACTGCAATAAAAATGCTACGCGATTAAGAAATACAGTATTTGCTATCAGATTAATATATTGAACCCAAATATATCAACGTATGGTTATAGCCGGTAAAGGCTTGTAATATGCATAGAGTCATTGATCATGCATTATTTGTCAGTCGGTGTCTGTTAAGGCTATTGTTGCCTAGGAGTTGAATTACACCTTAGTGCGAGTGAAAATTACGTAGTGAAGGTCTAAAATGGATCTTGGAGGCGTCAGGACGCGGAATTCCACATATAGCTAGTTAGAAAGCGCTACTGTGCCGTGGCAACCGATGCAAATGTACCGATGATCTCGATGAAACACTATTCCTATTCCCGATCTAGTGTAGAATGTCTTATATAATGCCTGATGTGCACGTTGATAAATTATAGCACTTGGTCTAAGGCGGTTGATATACAGACATATCTTCTGGATCATTCTCTCTAAAATTGTGTTTAGCTCCATGGAATAGGAAATGAGTGCATTGTACATAAGGATAGTCAGTATACATGTACATAGTCAGTATACATATTGTTGTGACATAGTCAGTATACTTATTTTGTGGTATGATCAGTATTCATATATTATGATATACATTGCTAAAATATCTGTTAGTTAATAACATATTTATATCTATTATTCTGTGATATTGATATATATGTGAATGACATTATTGTCATTATTGTTCTTTGCTGCCATGATGATATTGATGTAGGGGATCTCACCTCTTTATTGTATTATTCTGTCTATTTCTGTGTTATGCTTACGTCTGTGAAGACTGCAATGGCGATAAGGAGGGATCTGCTAGGTTTGTTTAGACTACAGTTTCTCGAAGGCGTTAATGCTTGGCATGTCCATTGAGACATAAAGCATATAGAGTATTGTGGTGACATTACTCTATCTGTAAGTAGGACCTGACATGGAATCACTATTTCTTCTTTTGTTGTTGTATATGTAGAGTTTGTTTTACTTATCAGGGAGTTGTGGAATGATCTTCACTATATTCCTAGGGAGGACTCCGAGATATCTTTTGCTCGGATTTCTATCCGTCGAGACATTCTCGGCTAGGGAATTTATCTTCTGAGGAGGACTCTTTTCTTTAGATGTTGTGAATTTGGGCCAGTCTAGGTTAGTTATGTTAGACGTTTTATGTTTTGGGTATGTAGGTATAATGTACGTATGGTTGTAGTAAACTTTGTTTATATGTAAATTATATTATTCAGTTCTTATATTTGGTGTTTTTAAAATTTGGTAGGTTTATGTAATCTGCGAAAAAGAAATTTTGAAACCTGTATTAAAATAATATGAAATATTTTATAACTTGGGTAAAGAAAAATGAAGGAGTTGGTCTGAAATATAATGCCTTTCGGGGGGTGTTACAGAGGTAGGTTCTGGATACCATAACTTTGAATATTTGAGCTATAATTCGCTAGCCAGTCAACACACTTATTTTCTTCTCATAGAGTGTGGCTGAATTAAATTGTCCATTGTTGATTCCTGGGTTTTTTAATGAGTCACACCATCTTGCGATTCATGGCAATATCAATGGAAGAGACATTAAGCTTATCAATAGTTGTATTTGAATCATTTTCCATTATCAAGAACTTATGCCCATCATTCCAAGCTAGTGCCATTCCAGATATGACCCATTCTCCTTGGTAACTTATGATTGACTTCTTTTTTTGTTTTTAGGTCCAAAAGGAACAATTTGACATGGTTCTATGAAGGTTTGGTTGAGTCCATTGTAAGAGAGTTGAGTTCAAAATTAAGGTCGCCATGATTTGCGAAAATTTTGACTTTTGTGTAGTTAAATAGACGTAACTTAAACTATATAGGTCAGAACAAGGTAATTTCAGTGGCGTTGGAAAATTAAGAAAGAGAGTTACAGCTTTCACGAAGAATACAAAGTCAAATTTTCACTCCAGATTCTCACACAACCCCTGTGTGAAATTGCATATTCCTATGCTAGGGGGTGTGCAAGACCATGGAAATTGTTGTTTGCCATTGTGCCACATAGCCCCCCGTGTGAAAGTACACAGGGTGTGTGACTCACGGGCTATGTGGAGTCACACACTCCCATGTAAAACTCCAGATCACTATGTTCACTCAGATGTTTGGGGTCTAGCCCCTGTTAACTCATTAGGTGGAGCTCGTTATATTTTTACTCTGATAGATGATTATTCTAGGAATGTATGAATTTATTTCTTGGAGCAAAATGATGAAGTTTTCGGCAAATTCAAGCAGTGGAAGGCCATGGTCAAAAAGCAAATTGGGTGGTCAGTCAAGCAGCCGAGAACCAATAATGGTGAGAAATTCTGCAACAAAGAATTTGATGAGTTCTGCAGGAATGCAAGTATAGTGAGGCACCATATTGTACTTAGAACACCACAACAAAATGGAGTTGTAGAACAGATGAATAGAGCACTCATAGAGCGTGCACGATGCATGCAGGTCAATGTTAAACCTCCCAAATCATTTTGGGTTGAGGCGATCAATACAACTGTATACTTGGTAAACAGATCTCCATCAACTGTAATTGATCTGAAGATTCCACAATAGGTATAGTCTGGTCGACCTGTAAACTATTCTGATTTGAAGGCATTTGGTTGTCCTGCGTATGTCCATGTGAGTGATGGTAAACTTGAGGCGAGGGCAAGAAGGTGTATATTTCTAGGGTATGCATGAAGGGTGAAGGGCTACAGAATGAGCTGTACAGAAAATGCAAGCTCACTGATGAACCTGCAAAAATTTATATTTTTACGGTTCAAAGTCTTAGGTTTTCATTCTCTTTTAATCTTTTTGATTGAGTTTGTTCTCAAGTTTCTTTTATTTTTAGTTATTTTAAATTATGTTTTAATTGTGTGTTTTTATGTGTTTTTATAGGTAATTGCACATGGAGAAGACTGGGCATTTAAAGAAGCAGAAAAAAGAAAAGAAAATAATTCAGAAGCCCAGCACTTGAGCGCTGGGCCCTCACCGCTTGATCGCGCAACGTGCGCTGGAGGATTCCTGTTTTAATGGGTCGGGCTGAGCGCCGCATATAAGGAGCGCTGAAAGCCGATTGCGTATCTTTGCGCACCGTGACTTTAGTGGGCTAGCGCCTGAGCGTTGAAAGAGGAGCGCCTGAGCGCTAAACGCATAATAGCAGCGTGAATTTCTTATAAAAAAGAAAGTCTTGCCAAATTCTACAGGCTCTTGGACTTTTCTTTTTACATACTCTTAGACACTTGGAGAGAAGGCAGTAGACGTCAAAAGGCACAAACCCTAATGTGGTGTGGGCGTAATTAGGATTGAAGATTAGGGATTTTCTTCAACCTTTCCACCTTTCTATAATGGATTTTGTCATATTCTTCTCTTTGTGTTCTTCTTTTTTCATGTGTAACTAATTTTCCATTGTTAGGGGGATGATAGATCTTGTTCTTGGATGATGTAACTTTTTTTATGGGTTTAATTTATGTTTTTATTTCATGATTTATGTGTTTATCTCTATTCTTAATGCTTTTCTAAATATGACCAATTTAGGAATGATCTTTTGGGTTTATGTATGATTTGGAAAAATTTGCATGAACCTAGAACTTGTGATAAACACCATAACTTCTGCAATCTCTAGGAATAGACATTGTGGGTTATGTGGTCTTTTTTTTAATTCCCTCGTTCTTGATAATGCCTTTCTAATTGGAGTTAGACTAAGGGATTAGTTAATTTCAATCAGCGTAAGAGGATTAATATACCAATGGATTGAGTATTAATTAATTTTAGGAATTGACCATAAATCATTGAAATAGAACATAGTTAAACCAATATTTGAGTGTGCATCTAAAAAGTTCAAGTGAAATCTGAACCCTAACCCTTTAACATTATTGTTTTTCACCCCTTTGATTAATTGTTTGCTAATTTTTATTTTTATTTTTAATTTAATTTTTATCAACTCTCTTTTTGTTAGCTTAAATAGTGTTATTTTCAGTTAATTTAGTAATTAATAACTTAATCCTCGTGGGACGATACTCTACTCACTTTTTATTACTTTTGTCGATTCAACACTTGCCGATATCCGCATCAAGTTTTTGGCGCCGTTCTTGGGATTATTATTATTAATATTAAATAATAGTTGAAAAGACACTAATTTGAGCATTTTTTAATTGTTTAATTTTATTTTTAATTGTTTAAATTTTCTTTTATTTTTAGATAATTATTTTTCTTATTTAATTTCATTTTTCTTCATTTCATTTTCTTTTTAATTTGTTTCTTTTTTTGTTTTTTTATTTATTTTTATTAGTTATATGTTTTTATTTTTAATTTCCTTCTTTACTTCACTCTGATTTGTTTGTTTGTTTGTTTATGCAAGGTTCTCTAGAGTCAGAAGAATTACTTTTTGATCCAGAGATAGAGAGAACTGCTAGAGCAAACAGGAAAACAGTTAGAGAGAGGAAGAGGCTTGAAGAAGTCGAGCAAAAGATGACAGAAATTATTGTAACTGTAGAGCGAAGACATAAATTGGCTGACTATGCTGCCCCATCTGGTGAGAATATTTCTACCAGTATTGTGTGTCATGGTATTCAGGCCAATAATTTTGAGATTAAACCAGCACTTCTACAGCTGGTGCAGCAGAATCAGTTTGGGGGAGGCCATGCAGAAGATCCAAACTTGCATATTGCGAATTTCTTGCAGCTCTGTGATACTTTTAAGTATAATGGTGTTACTAATGATGCCATTAGATTACGACTGTTCCCATTTTCTCTCAGAGATAAAGCAAAGAGCTGGCTACAAGCCCAGCCACAAGGGAGCATCTCTACTTGGGAGGATTTGGTTAGCAAATTTTTGATTCGATACTTTTCTCCATCAGTGTTTATGAAGATGAAGGGTGAGATTGCTTGTTTCACTCAAAATCATGGAGAATATCTTTATGAAGCATGGGAGAGATTCAAGGAGCTATTAAGGAGATGTCCTCATCATGCATTTGAAGTTTGGCAACAGGTGCAAATTTTCTATAATGGTTTGAATCATCCTATCAGGGCTATGGTAGATGCATCTGCAGGCGGATCTTTGAATACTAAGACTCCTGAAGAAGCTCAAGAATTGTTTGAAACTATGGCCACCAATGAATATCAGTTGCCTAGTGGGAGAGCAGTTGTCAGACAAAGAGTGATGGAACTTGGTACTCTCGATGCCTTACTTGCTCAAAACAAAAGTATTTCTCAGCAGTTGGCCAACCTGACTAAGCAAGTTGAGAGTATGCAGGTAAATTCTGTGAACCATCAAAGGTTAATTTGTGACTTCTGTAGAGGTAACCATGCAAATGGTGGATGTGAGGCACGTAATTCTGGTTTCAGTTCTCAAGAACAGGTCAATTATATGGGTAATCCTTCCAGACCTCAAGGTACTTCATTTTCAAATACATATAATCCAGGGTGGAGGAATCATCCCAATTTTTCTTGGAGCAATCAAACAGTGTCATTGAATCCTCAACCAAAGAAGAAGTCTCCTCTTGAGATTGCACTTGAGAAACTCTTTGTACAGACTTCTACTTTTGTGCAACAGACTTCTGCTTTTATGGAGGAAACAAGGGTAAATTTTCAAAATCAAGGAGCTGCGATTAAAAGTTTAGAGAATCAAGTGGGGCAGATAGCCTAACAGCTTCAAGAGAGACCTTCAGGCACCTTCCCAAGTGATACTATTGTCAATCCAAAGGAGCAATGTCATGCAATTACACTGAAAAGCGGTAAGACTTTGGATGGACCAGTTAAGGAAATTGATGTTCCTGTTGCAGATGTCTAATCTCAAAAATGCTATAATGAAGAAGCTAAAGAGGAGCAACCAAAGTGGCAGAAGAAGAAGAAGGAACGTGAGCAAAAAATAGTTGATCCTTCACTTTATGCTAAACTTCCGTACCCTCAAAGATTCAGGAAGGAGATTCAAGAAAAGCAGTTTTCTAAGTTCTTAGAAGTTTTCAAAAAGTTACAGATTAACATTCCTTTTACTGAGGCACTTGAGCAGATGCATTCTTATGCAAGGTTCATGAAAGATTTGCTCTTGAAGAAAAGGAAGTTAAAAGAAGATGAGACTGTGGCACTTTCTGAGGAGTGCAGTGCTATAATTCAAAGGAAACTGCCACCTAAATTGAAAGATCCAGGTAGTTTTACTATTTCTTACACCATTAGTAAAATGACTATTGAGAAAGCTCTATGTAATTTAGGAGCTAGTATCAATTTAATGCCATTGTCAATTCTCCGCAAGCTTGGGATTGATAAAGTGAAGCCAACTACAATGTCTCTTCAACTAGCTGATCGGTCAATTAAACATCCATATGGTATAGTGGAAGATTTGCTAGTGAAGGTTGATAAGTTTATTTTCCCAGCTAATTTTGTGATTTTGGATATGGATGAGGATGCTGATATTTCTCTGATTCTTAGAAGACCATTCTTGGCTACTTCAGGAGCGTTGATTGATGTACAATGATCCTATTAAGCCAAGAACTTGAAAACATCAAAAATGACATTTTTGAAGATTCTGGCTTAGACATGGGCCATGTCTGATGACACGTCCCCCCATGTCTTGCTTTGTGAGCATTGTTTCATGAATTTCAACTGGCAGAGAGGGACACGACCCCCCTCGTGTCTCTCAACCAGACATACTGCAGCAAATTTTGTAGGTCTGAGTAATGTTCCATTGGAACTTACTCCTCCTCCAATCACTCAAACTTCACATCCAAGTGATTTCCAACCTTCCACAAGGTTCATCTACACATAGCAACTCTTAATTTCACTTCAATTTCACTCAAAATCATTAATCATGGATAATCATCCAATGCAAAACCTAAAATCTCAAATCTCCACTCAAATGGAATTAAAAGTATACAAGGGCTAGAAATCCATTTCCATGCACCCAACAACTCATAAGCAAGCCCTCCTCGAGTTCTCCAACTAGAGGAGAGCTTATTTTGAGGGTGGATGGAGATCAGGTGACTATTAATATTTTTGATAAATCTGTATCAACATCAGATCTCTATGCCCCTGTTAAATGCATTCAAGACAAGCCTCTACAGGATTTGGCTAGTAAGAGCTCTTCGTCATCAATCAATGCTGATTTTCCTACTCCCAAGATGGTTAACGAAAAGGAGAAAGGACCTCCTCTTTCTAAAAGTGCTGCAACTAAAAAAGATCCTCTAGCTTCCACTGATATATTGCAGATTGATTCCAGAAGCAGTGACAGAGTATGGAGGCAAATAGCTGATAAGAGAAAAATGGCATCCTACTTCTCTTGCTTCAAGCCACCTTAACTAATTGAAAAGGCAACGTCGAGCTAATGACATTAAACAAGCGCTTTTTGGGAGGCAACCCAAATTTTTTCTTTTTTATCTTTTTTTTTTATTTTGTTATTTGTTATTTTGTTGACTAATTTTTTTTTCTTTTTTCTCGTTTTCGTTTTGAAGGTAGTGTTGAGTCGCTTAGGTGCCTCCCGAGTTCTGAGCCTTTGTAAGGGGATGTATATAGTTGTCGGCCGCTAAAAAGAGTTTTTCTTTTCCTTTCTTGTATTTAATTCATTTTGTTATTTATTCTTTTTGTTTTTATTTTATCATCATTATCTCTATTGTGTTTTGAGTCATTGTTGAAATTATGCATGCTGGTGTGTTGAATTGAATATCCAACGATTGTTTGAATTGTGGATTGATTTGATTTCTTGGGATAACACATGAGAATCTATGAGTTATGTTTATCTCTATTATTTTAATTGTGTATGGATGTTCTTCCCATCTTTATGATTGATAGACCTTGGATTATACATGCATGTCAAGTTTAGAGAAAGTTTATGGGATTGCATGTGTGTGGATGATTTGCATCTGGACGTTGTTTGATTCTCTCTTGAGGCGAAATCCTAGGCAGTGCATGATTAAGGAAATGATAAGGGTCTTCTTTGGACCGTTTAAGCCTTTTAAGCCAACCTGTATGCACAGTTTATCCCTAGGTCCCTTTTGCAGCTTTGTTATTGTTTGGCCTCTATTTCTTTTCTTTTACCCACATTTTTCTTTTCCCATACCCATATGAAAAAAAAAAGAAAAAAAAATTCCTCTCTTACATAACCTCTGTTAAGTGTATATCTTGTATTATTTTATTATTCAAGTCTTTATTATTTTTGTGCATGAAGTTTTGTGGAGCTGAAAAATTTCAAAAAAAAATTGAAAAAAAAAAAGAAAAGAAGAGAAGTCCACCCAAAGTATTGCAAAGAAATAAGTTTGGGAGTGGAGGTTGCTGAAAAATAAAAGAAAAGAAAAGAAAGAAAGAAAGAAAAAAGTGAATGTTGTGTTGATTCTTTTGCTTATTTTTACATTTGTTCAGTATTTTGAGGCTTGAATTGTGAAATTTATATGATTTTGTATCTCAACTTTTGTTTTTATTTTCCTACCACTTCTTTCTTAACCCATACCCTTGGCTTTACATTACAAGCTTATAAAGTCTCTTTTGATCATTGGTTGTGTGTTGTTTACATTAGTGGAGAGAGAGATAAAAAATAATCCTATGGATGTGCGTTTGATGTGCATTTGCAGTTTTATGAACCTATCCGGGTTTGTACTTTATGAAGAGATTGTATCTTTCATTCATGTTTTTGGGAAGTCATTTGTGCATAAGAGTTGCATGAGAGAGACGATGTGATAATTGGATTGTTCATGTGTGACACTTTGAAATTAGATTGTGAAGCAGTTTCTGAAGATATGTATGATATTCACTACCAGGTATTGCCATGTTTGAGTCTGTTTTAAGTTTTAGATTATTTTATTTTGTTTTGTTTTTCTTTTACTTGAGGACAAACAAAAGTTTAAGTTTGGGAGAGTGATGAACCTGCAAAAATTCATATTTTTACGGTTCAAAGTCTTAGGTTTTCATTCTCTTTTAATCTTTTTGATTGAGTTTGTTCTCAAGTTTATTTTATTTTTAGTTATTTTAAATTATGTTTTAATTGTGTGTTTTTATGTGTTTTTATAGGTAATTGCACATGGAGAAGACTGGGCATTTAAAGAATTAGAAAAAAGAAAAGAAAATAATTCAAAGCCAACGCTTGAGTCTTTGGGCCTCATCAAAAGCACAACGTGCGCTGGAGGATTCTGTTTTAATGGGCCAGCGCTTGAAGCGCCAACAAGGAGCGCTTGAGCGCCGATTGATATCTTTTCACCATGACTTTAGTGGGCCAGCGCCTGAGCGTTGAAAGAGGAGCGCCTGAGCGCTGAACGCGTAATAGCAGCGTGAATTTCTTATAAAAAAGAAAGTCTTGCCAAATTCTACAGGCTCTTGGACTTTTCTTTTTACATACTCTTAGACACTTGGAGAGAAGGCAGTAGACGTCAAGAGGCTCAAACCCTAATGTGGTGTGGGCGTAATTAGGATTGAAGATTAAGGATTTTCTTCAACTTTTCCACCTTTCTACAATGGATTTTGTCATATTCTTCTCTTTGTGTTCTTCTTTTTTCATGTGTAACTAATTTCCCATTGTTAAGGGATGATGAATCTTGTTCTTGGATGATGTAACTTTCTTTTATGAGTTTAATTTATGTTTTTATTTCATGATTTACGTGTTTATCTCTATTCTTAATACTTTTCTAAATCTGGCCAATTTGGGAATGATCTTTTGGGTTTATGTATGATTTGAAAAAATTTGCATGAACCTAGAACTTTTGATAAATACCATAACTTCTGCAATCGTTAGGAATAGACATTGTGGGTTATGTGGTCTTTCTTTTAATTCCCTCGTTCTTGATAATGCCTTTCTAATTGGAGTTAGACTTAGGGATTAGTTAATTTCAATCAGCGTAAGAGGATTAATATACCAAGGGATTGAGTATTAATTAATTTTGAAAATTGACCATAAATCATTGAAATATAACATAGTTAAACCAATATTTGAGTGTGCATCTAAAAAGTTCAAGTGAAATCTGAACCCTAACCCTTTAACATTATTGTTTTTCACCCCTTTAATTAATTGTTTGCTGATTTTTATTTTTATTTTTAATTTAATTTTTATAAACTCTCTTTTTGTTAGCTTAAATAGTGTTATTTTCAGTTAATTTAGTAATTAATAACTTAATCCTCGTGGGACGATACTCTACTCACTTTTTATTACTTTTGTCAATTCAGTGCACTTACCGATATCCACATCACTCACCCGAGATCATTGTTAGCAGAGATGTCACATTTGACGGGGCGATAATAGTAAATCAGAAACGAGAATCTGAACTAGATCAGACAGAGACAGTTCATGGTGCTGAGAAATATGTAAAACTGTAAATTGACACTGGAAAGATGAAGTAAGAAGAGGACACAAGTCAACTAGGTGTTACTGAACCTGAAGAAGAACAATAAGATGAACCTAGAAACAAGGGTGCTGGTGAAGAAACTAGAAGAGCAGAGCCATACAATATTGCTACTGGTAGAGAAAGGCAACAAATTCAAAAACCTCGAAGATATTTGAATTATGTTGCTTATGCACTTGATTCATCATATGCAGATCCTATAGCCTTTGCCTTGGCTATGGCGGATGGTGCAGTAGGAGATGAACCTTCTACCTATCGTAATGCAGTAGACAGCAAGGAGTTGAAGGAATGACTAATATCAATGGATGAGAAGATTGAATCTCTTTAGAAAAATCAAACATAGGAGTTGGTACAACTTCCATAGGGGAAAAGAATAGTTGGCTGCAAATGAGTCTTTAAAAGGAAAGAGGGAATCCATGATATTGAACCTCTAAGGTTCAAGGCGAGACTAGTAACAAAGGGTTATACTCAGAAGGATGACATTGACTTTCATGAAGTATTCTCTCCTGTGGTGAAGCATAGCTCTATCCGAATCCTATTAGCTATTATAAGTACGTTTGACTTGGAGTTAGAACAACTTGATGTGAAGACAACATTCTTACATGGTGAGTTAGAGGAGCAGATCTACATGAGTCAACCAGAGGGGTTCGTAGTTCCTGAGAAGAAGGATTTTGTTTGCTTGTTAAAAAATTCATTGTACGACTTGAAGCAGTTCCCAAGGCAATGATATAAGAGGTTTGATGCATTTATGATTGGTAATAGACACAACAGAAACCAATTTGATAATTGCATCTACTCTAAAGAGCTTCTAGATGGTTCTCATATTTATCTGTTGTTGTATGTAAATGACATGCTAATTGTATCTTGCAACAAAGCTGAAATTAGTACATTGAAAACTCAGTTGGGAAAAGAATTTGAGATGAAAGACTTAGGTACAACAAAGAAGATTTTTGATATAGAGATTCATAGGGAGAGACATCATGACAGATTATGCTTGTCACAATAAAATTACATTATGAAAGTGCTACAATGCTTCTATATGGATCAGTCTAAACCAGTTGGTACTCCCTTAACTGCACATTTTAAGCTATCTTCAAAGGAATGTCTAGAAACTAAGGAGGAAGTGGAACATATGACTTATATATCATATTCTAGTGCAGTTGGTAGTCTCATGTATGCCATGATGTGCACAAGATTAGATCTTTCACATGCTGTAAGTGTGTGAGCAAATTTATGAGCACACTGGGAAAGGTGCACTGGAAGCTGCAAAATGAATCATGCGGTACTTGAGAGGTTTCACCGATGTTTGTTTTGCGTTTGATGGTCAGCAGACTCGTGGGGTCGTAGGCTATGTAGATTCTGATTATGCTGGAGATTTGGACAAAAAGAGGTCATTAACATGCTATATCTTTACAGTCTTTGGATATACTATTAATTGGAAGGTGACATTGTAATTCACAGTTGCATTGTCAACTACTGAAGTTGAGTATATGACATTGACTGAGGTTGTGAAAGAGAACATATAGGTGCAAGGTCTTTTTGGCAGTTTTGGATTGGATGAAAAAGAACCAATCATATATTGTGATAGCTAAAGCGTTATTCATCTGATAAAGAATCTAGTCTACTATAAAAGGACAAAACACATTGATTTTAGACTTCACTTTGTTAGATAAAGTATCAATAACGGTTTAGTTGCAGTTCAGAAGGTAGCCACAACTAAGAATCCTGTAGACATGATAACGAAATCATTGTCGATTGATAAGTTCAAGCATTGCTTGGACTTGGTCAATATTTGCAGAGATTGAAGACTCTTGCAAAATGCAAACCAATGTGGAGAATTGTTAGAGTGACTTGCATTAAGTCAAAAAGGGGAAGAATAAATTTTCACTTTCAAATTTGGTGAATAGGTAATAGTTGGAGGTTGGTGGTGAAGTAAATGCACTTACATGCATTAGGTCTTTATAAATAGAGGCTAGTTGCTCCATCCGAAAAATATCAACAAAACATCATGCAAAAGAATCAATAATAGCTTCTGTAGTGAGAGTAAAAATACAGGATTGTGAGGAAATTCTAAGAGTATACTGTGTGAGCAAACACTGAGAATTTTTGGTATACTCTCTAGTTTTTGAAATACTACAAATTGTAGTAGGAGAGAGTCTCACTGAGAAACACTATATTTTATACTTATTGTGTGAGAGAGTGTAGATAAAATATTGTAATTATCCTTAATATAGTGAAATATTTTTGAAGTTTGTCCCGTGATTTTTTCCTTAGTATACAAGAGAGTTTTTCATGTTAAAATTTGATGTGCAGTTCTTGATCTATTTTACTGGTACAAATAATACTAACTAGTGGATCTCACTGTAAAAAATGCTATTTGTACTTTATTATATTATTGATCTTTTTTTACGGATCTTAAGTATGTTTCTGCTCACATTCATAAAGTGTTCAAGACATTTTTAGTATATCCAAGTCTTGATAATTTCCTAACAAATTTCATATGCCTGATTAGAAGCATAAGCTGATTTAATAAGTTGCCCAATATTGTCATCAACATTAATAACTTTTTGATTTCACAGGATGTTAAAACATGCTTAGTGCCTTTAAGTGAGAATGAACGAGGTTGTAATTTCATTCTCTTAATATTTTTTTATTGACTTTCCAATATATATACACACACACAAAAGCACACATAAATAATAAGAATAGAAATACAATAAGGATTGAGGGGTCGGAGAATAGAGAATAGAAAAACACAGTAAAAACAAACATGATAATTTATTACTTGAATCATATTAATTCTCGTGTAACAATCTTAATTTATTACTTGAATTTGTGCGCATTCAAGAAATTCACATAAATTATCAGTCACTACCTCCCTAATTTAGAGGATAATTTATATCTATCTATATACTAGTATAAAGGAAATTTTCCAATTTATAATCGCTTAGTCACATTTTGGTTATTCCTAAAATATTAATATAATTCATTTAGAAATAAATAATAATAAATAACAAAATAGTACAAATCAAAAAATAATACAGAAATAACAAAATAGTAAAACAACAATACTATGACTTGTAGATCTAATTGCTTGAACATTTAAATACTTCTTGTATTAAAAAAAGTCATCTTTTCGCATTGTATTGAAATTGTCATTAACATTTATCATCAAACTCTTTTAAAATTATTAACTTCCCAAATAATTAAATATAATATTTTGAATAATTAAACAAACGAGTTTATATGTAAAATAATGTCATATATAAGATAATATGTGCATTGTTTTTCAAATACACAAAATAGACAAAAAAAAAAAAAAATTTATAGGTGCTCAATACATTAATATAATATGTGTTGAGTGATACGATATATAAGAGAACCAATTTATATAAAATATATCTTAAATTTTTTCTTGTCAATAGTTGAATGACTAGAAATGGAGAAAAAATATGTCTATAAAAAAAAAAAGTTATAATTGCTATAATATTCCAAAAAAAGGTTATGTTATTTATTAAAAAAAATTGTTATAATAAGGGTTTTGATTTTTCCACATGATTATAAATCATAATTACTTTTATATTAATCAATTATTTCTTGTATGACAAATTATAAATTCATTATTTTCTAATTCCAACTCCTGTGTTGCTTCTGTATATTTTTAAGAATCATAAAAACCCTCATGATAATGAACTAATTTATTCCCAACTTTTATATGCATCACCTATATCATATCAAGTTTTTTAAAAAAAAAATTCATGATCTATAAGCTTCACCTCTAGTGCAATATATATCAGTATAATAATAATAATTGAGTAAAATATACATATAGTTTTCCAGTTTTTTTTTTAAACTTATTTTTAGTTAAATAAAATTTTTTTTTCTGGCGTTAAATAAAACACACCCTTAGAACTAGAATGAAATAATATCAAGTAATTAATTAGGTTAAATTTTTTGAATTAAAAAAAAGGGAATTGACAGTTTGATACATTTCGTGTTCAATAAGAATTGAAGATACTATAAACAAAGGAAAGTATCCATTCAGTCAGTCTTTCAATTTCTTCCTTTCATGTTCTGAGATCGCCATTTTTCCAATTAGTCCCAAACTCAAACCCTAACCCTAGCTATTCGAATTGTTCGTCAAAGACTGAAATTTCTGTTGCTCCCTTTCACCCCCTTCGTTCGCGCAATCATGGCGACGACGCTGGTGAGCTCCGCTGGTGGGATGCTGGCGATGCTGAACGAGTCCCATCTCTCGCTCAAGCTGCACGCTCTCTCCAACCTCAACAATTTGGTTGACACCTTCTGGCCTGAAATCTCCACCAGTGTCCCTCTCATGTACGCATTCTCCTCTTCCCTCTCGATCTCTGCGTTTCTGCTTCTGAACTTGTTTTCCTTTGATTTGGGGTTTTGCATTTGGGTTTCCTTTATGGGGTTTGCGTGGTTGCTTTCAATTGCAATTCAATACCCTTTTAGTTTCTCTGAATATATTAGCCAATAGTCGGTTTTAATGACGTTTTAGTAGTCAAATTCTACTTGCAGGGGTCCATTGCATTCATGTAGCAACTCACTTCCCATATACATTTAGTAATAATAATCCGTTATTCAATGTAGTGTTGCGAGTAGGGCTTCTCAATCAAGGGAAATAGTTTTGGCTGAAGCTTCTTTATACTACAATTTGCAAACTTTTTAATTGAAGCCTTTTGTCCTTATTTGGCTTGATGATATAATTGTTCCCCCATCTGTTATTTGGTTTAATTGAATCTTTGGAGCGCATGGTTAGAAATGGGAATGATGAAGATTTAAACCTGTTTGTTTTGTTATACTTGTTAAACAGTGAGAGTTTGTATGAAGATGAGGAGTTTGATCAACATCAAAGGCAACTTGCTGCACTTCTCGTGTCAAAGGTATTATTGTTCTGCTAATTAGTGGACTGGCATCTTCTATTGAAACTTTGTGTTGTGTCATTTTTGCTTGATGAAATCATTTTCTTCAAATAGCTGGGTTATCATGGTTTGTTTTTCTCATATTATTTGAGATATACGAAATAAGTATTGGCTTTCCTCCCTTTTGATTTTGCTCAGCTTCTATAGCAGTCATCAGAGGACATATGTTTTCTCACTTCCATAACCTTTTATTCTTAGATACTGAAGTTGGTTTCATGGTTTTGCTTTTATGATCTTATTTTGTTTCATTCCTTGATCTTCAGGTCTTCTATTATTTGGGTGAACTTAATGACTCGTTATCTTATGCCCTTGGAGCTGGTTCTCTGTTTGATGTTTCAGAGGATTCTGACTATGTGCAGACTCTTCTCGGTGAGAATTATTATCTGGTTTAACTTAATTGTGAAATGTTATTTGATAAAGCTACGGTATCCAGACCTTGCTACGGGCTACAGCCATCCTTTGGTCACTATGAAACTGGGATTTGATGGGTAATGTTGGTGCAGTTGTTGTTGCTTGTTAGTGGTTTGATTTTTTTCATTTTAATAAACTTGAAATGCATGGTAGTCAAAATCGCGATTCAGAAACCCTAGAATTGTACGACTTTGACTCTATGATATTCTCTGGCCTCTGTGACCCTGTTCCTACATGTGAACATGTTTTCGTGGGATCTTGAATGAATCATGTGTTAGCATGTAAAATCGCACTGGATCGTGTGTTTCCAACAAGTTGCGACATTCCACCAAAATGTAGTTGTTGGGTCGGGCAGATGCAGAGGAACCCAGTCCAGCCCAAGACATTCACCCACACACACTTAAACGACAGCATTTTACTGTCACCCACCCAAAAATTAACCTGCTTCGAACCTTCTCCCATCTCCAGTGAGTCAAACCCTAATGTGTGTCTGTGCGATGTGGTGCTGGTGGTGCGACCTTGACTGTGCTTGTGCGACCTTGACTAAGCTGTTTCGGGTGGGGTTTGTTATTTGGTGGTGGAGTTTACGACTTCTCCTGTTAGGTTTGTGTGGGATCTGGTTTTTTTTCTCTGCTTTGGACTGGTTTGAGCTGTGTGAAATCTGGTTGGGTTTGGTTTTTGTTCTCTGCTTTGGACTGGTTCTGGCTCTTGTGCTGGATATGAGTTGCTTCTGCTACTGAATCTTGGGTGTTTTATTAAAATGTTTTATTAAATCTTGGGTGTTTAAACTCACATCTATTATGCATTTTGAAACAGAATATATTTAAATGTTAGTTGTGGTTGTGATTTTATTGTTATTATACATTATTTATATTTTTTATATGTGTGTGTGTGTGTGTATATTCTTGAATATAATTTCGCATAATAGGTAGGATCTTACTTTCATGCTACAATCTCACGTTTTACGTTTCTACCTCCCTTGTATGATCCAAGGTAGGATCTACGATTTTGACAACCTTGTTAAAATGGTATTATTAGTGTAAATTAATTGAGCTACTGTGAAATCATGACAAGTTCCAATAGACATTTTGTTTATTTTGTTTTATCTTCAGCTAAAGCCATAGATGAGTATGCTAGTCTTAAGTCCAAGCCAGCAGAGTCAAGTGATAAATCTGTTAAGGTGGACCCAAGGTTGGAGGCTATCGTCGAGAGAATGTTGGATAAGTATGTGAGCCATAATCATTTTATGGTTTTGGTATCAAAATGTACCTTAATTCTTGGAGTTCCCTCACTTTTTGTCGCTTTCCCCTCATTTAGGTGTATCATGGATGGAAAATACCAGCAAGCTATGGGAATTGCCATAGAATGCAGGAGATTGGATAAACTAGAGGAAGCAATTTCAAGGAGTGACAACGTTCTAGGAACTCTATCATATTGCGTTTATGTCTCTCATTCCTTTGTGAATCTTAGGGAATACAGACAGGAGGTAAGGGAAATGAAGATTTTCTAGTTGTATTTAAGTCTTATACATAACATTCATCTTGTTAATTTTTCTTTTCCTTTTACCTCCCTTCAAATTTGGCTATAGGGTTGTATTCTATCAAGATTTGCCTATGGTTTTAATTATCTTTGAAATATCTCTTTGGTCCTTGATACTTATTGGAATCTTAAAAGTTTCTCAACTGTGTTACTCAAATGAGATGGGTTTTTGGCCTGCTGGACAGGTTTATGCTGTCTAGAAAGTTTAAGATCTGAAAAATATTGTATGAAATTGGAGCTGTAAAAATTTTAGGAATGAATAAAATTTGTTCTTTGACAATTTGTTGGCTTGTGGCATGACTTGTAATTTGCAAAATGTGAGAAAGACATTTTAACAATGGTGTTTCTGACAGAAGGTTGACATTGATTCTTGTTCTTTCTGTCCAGGTTCTCTGTCTCCTTGTTAAAGTATTTCAGAAGCTTCCTTCACCAGATTATCTGAACGTTTGTCAGTGTCTTATGTCCTTGGATGAGCCAGAGGGTGTTGCAATTATATTAGAAAAGCTTTTACGTTCTGAAAACAAAGATGATGCTCTTTTGGCATTTCAAATAGCCTTTGATTTGGTAGAGAATGAGCATCAAGCTTTTCTTCTGAATGTTAGAGATCGCCTTGCATCACCAAAATCTCAGCCTTCAGAATCTGCACAGCCAAAACCCAGTGACACAGGTTCTACTCAGAATGCTAGTATAACTGGACCAGATGATGTTCAAATGACTGATGGTGATTCGGCTTCTGTTGTCAAGGTGCCTGAGGATCCAAGTGAAATCATGTATGCTGAGAGGCTAAACAAAATAAAGGGAGTTTTGTCTGGGGAAACTTCAATACAGTTGACTCTGCAGTTCCTGTACAGTCATAACAAGTGAGGCAATTTTCTTTAGTCGTATTTTAGTACATCATCATTTCCTTGTTGGTTTTAGTCTCCATGAGGTAGTATGTTGGTTCTTATACTACTTGGCTGTAATTTGCATTTAGATCTGACCTCCTTATTCTAAAGACAATAAAGCAGTCCGTGGAGATGAGGAATAGTGTCTGCCACAGTGCTACAATATATGCCAATGCAATAATGCATGCTGGAACAACTGTGGATACTTTCCTGAGGGAAAACTTGGTCAGTTATTATAGCTTATTTTCACTTTTTATTTTCTTTCACCCTGATATTTTCCTTACAGTTTGATTGCTTTCCCATTCTTAAAATTGTTGTTGCTTGAAAATTGTAGGATTGGTTGAGCAGAGCTACTAATTGGGCCAAATTTAGTGCAACAGCTGGTCTTGGTGTTATCCACAGAGGCCATTTGCAGCAGGGAAGGTCACTGATGGCACCTTACTTGCCTCAGGGTGGGACTGCTGGTGGTGGTAGTCCATACTCAGAAGGTGGTGCTCTCTATGCCCTTGGTCTGATTCATGCTAACCATGGGGAGGGTATCAAACAATTTCTCCGTGACAGCCTGCGCAGTACTACTGTTGAGGTGCTCATAAATAATAATTATGCTCTTTTGTTAGAAAAAAATTAGCCTATTGTTATATTTAATGCGAGTTTTATGGCCAGGTTATTCAACATGGTGCATGTCTAGGTCTTGGATTGGCATCCCTAGGAACTGCTGATGAGGATATTTATGAAGAAATAAAAAATGTTCTCTACACTGATAGTGCTGTTGCTGGTGAAGCTGCTGGTATCAGTATGGGCTTACTCGTGGTTGGGACAGGCAGTGATAAGGCAAATGAGATGCTTACTTATGCACATGAGACACAGCATGAAAAGATTATTAGGTAAAAGTGTTTCACTTGACAAGGTGTTAAACCATTGCTTCTCTTGCTTTGATATTTATATGGTTTTTAATGTTTCAGGGGGTTAGCATTGGGAATAGCTCTTACAGTTTATGGAAGAGAGGAAGAAGCAGACACTTTGATTGAACAGATGACTCGAGATCAGGATCCGATATTGCGTTATGGTGGCATGTATGCATTGGCCTTGGCTTATAGGGGAACAGCAAACAATAAGGCCATTCGCCAGTTACTGCACTTTGCTGTGTCTGATGTGAGTGATGATGTCAGGAGGACTGCGGTTCTAGCATTAGGGTTTGTGTTGTACTCTGATCCAGAGCAGGTTAGTACTGTCCTTTTCACTGTATTTTCCCTTGTTCTGAATTTAGTTTTCTGTGGTTGTCTGCTTTCTTGGGTAATTTTGTTAAGATTTGCAATGCTACATTCCTACAATTGCAGACTCCACGAATTGTTTCCCTCCTGTCAGAGTCTTACAATCCACATGTTCGATATGGAGCAGCTCTTGCCGTGGGCATTTCCTGTGCGGGTACAGGTCTCAGTGAGGCTATATCTTTGCTGGAGCCTTTGACATCAGATGTCGTTGATTTTGTTCGTCAAGGTGCCCTCATAGCAATGGCTATGGTCATGGTTCAGATCAGTGAGGCTAGTGATTCACGTGTTGGAACATTTAGGTAAAGCATTCCTATTTTTGGGACATTGAGGCAATATATTTCTTGTTTTCTGACATTCCTTGTATTCTAGGCGACAGTTGGAGAAAATTATTCTGGACAAGCATGAGGATACCATGAGCAAGATGGGAGCGATTTTGGCCTCTGGAATCCTTGATGCTGGTGGAAGAAATGTGACCATAAGACTACTTTCTAAGACAAAACATGATAAAATTACTGCAGTGGTTGGTCTTGCAGTTTTCAGCCAGTTTTGGTATTGGTACCCTCTTATTTATTTCATAAGCTTATCCTTTTCACCCACGGCTTTTATCGGTCTGAACTATGATCTGAAGTCTCCAAAGTTTGAGTTCTTATCACATGCAAGGCCTTTGCTTTTTGAATACCCTAAGCCTACTACTGTTCCCACAACTACATCAGCTGTGAAACTTCCCACTGCTGTCCTGTCAACATCAGCTAAGGCCAAAGCTAGGGCTAAGAAAGCTGAAGAACAGAAGGCTAATACTGAAATATCATCTGGGTCCGACTCGACATCAGTTGTTCCTAGTGCTGGGAAAGGAAAGTCTTCCAGTGAGAAGGATGGAGACTCCATGCAGGTAATGCATATTCTGTTTGTTTTATTAACGAATGAAGGCTCTCCTTAGATCTTTTTAAATTCCTGCCGTATAGATGACTGTTAGAGGAATAGAAAATTGTGAAGGAAAGGGCGGGGTTGAAAATTTTCTTTTGGTTGCTTGATATCATGTAATATGTGTGATTACTGATTTGTATTGGCTGCTAAGAGTATTCCTTGTTTTCCTCCCCATCATTTTGTCTGGAGGATGGATGCTGATTACCCATAACCCAAGGTGAGTTGTCAAACATTTGTTGATTGTTGGTTTTATCATAAATGTTTGCAAATTCATGAAATATAATCAACAAGCAATATTTGTTTGACAACTCATCTTTGGTACCAGCATCCTTGAATAGCAGATGGGTACTGAAGTAATCCCCAAAATGAATATTATGCACAAAGTATTGTTCATTACAGTATGTTGTCAAATACATGACTTGTTACATGTATGTTTCAGATAAAATATCTAATTTCTATTTGTACTCTTAATGACATTTTTAAATTGCTTCCTCCATTTTTTTCAAGGTTGATAGCCCAACGGAAAAGAAATCAGAGCCTGAGCCTTCTTTTGAGATTCTGACAAATCCAGCAAGGGTGGTTCCTGCTCAGGAGAAGTTTATTAAATTTTTGCAGGACAGCAGATACGTTCCAATTAAGTTAGCCCCTTCAGGATTTGTGCTTCTTAAAGACTTGCGTCCTACTGAGCCTGAAGTGCTCTCTCTCAGTGACACGCCCTCATCTACCATGTCAGCTGCTGGTGGATCAGCAGCAGGATTGCAGAGTTCTTCATCAGCGATGGCTGTGGATGATGAACCTCAACCTCCTCAACCATTTGAGTACACCTCATGAGTTTCGTCCTGATTAGCAAAGTTCAAATACTCATATCATGGTGCTTAAAAAATTAGTCTCCAGAGGATAGCAGCTACATGAATGGTTTGAGTCACTACTGCTCTATTGCCCACTTGAAGTTGAGTTCCGGGGTGTGGAATCTTTTTTTCTTAAAGCACTACTAGTGTGGTCTTTACTCCATTATGTGGTTTATCTGTGAACTGATTCTTGCTACATTCAAAGAAGTGGGGTATAGAATCAATGTGCGGCCAATCTGCAGGATTTAATGTGTTTTTTTTATCGTATCCCATTTGTATTTGAAGAACTTTTCTCCAATTACTGGTCACTAAATGGGGCCAAGGATTCTGATTGTAGAGTAATGAGACATTGTTATGAGTTTCTTTCTCTTTTTAAAAAGTCGCGACTTTTTTATGTTGCAAATATTGCACACTTTCTGACCCAATCACACTTCCACACTCACTGCAAATATTTTCTTCAGATTTTTTGAATGTATTCATTTGTCTTACGTAGACTCGAAATGAAAGGCGAATCTACTCAGGTATCTGAATCCTAATGTTTTGTTCGGTTTGTAAAAAGGGACGAATAAAAATGACGAGAGTGACGAAAGATGCACTCGTTTCATCTGAGATGGTGAGGGAAAGTTACACTAACAGAGTCATAAACCGAGAAGCAGGGAAGGTAAAACCCAATTATTTTCTTTACTGGGTCCATTAATACTCAGCCACCACTGCCACCATGAACCACCCTTTTTCCCTTTCTTCCAGTATAGTATGCATCTCCGCTCATTATTCATTCACAAAAGGCATAATGTAGGTTAATAAACCTAGGCAGCAAGAAGCAGGTAGTTAAGGTTATATAGCAGACAGTGGAGTTGTTAAGGTTAATGGATCATTTGCTAAGATAACATCACTAACCACTAACTCATCCTCAATTATGGCTTCTAGTAAGAACGAAGGCCCACAATTATGAGTAGCAGTTGTGATTATTAATTCTTTTTTTTTTAAATTTATGCTTTTTATCCGCAATTATGAGTGGTTCTCACCAAAAGAATGATAGTGTTTCCATGTCGTGAAACTCGAAATGTTCCCTCTTCCAATCGTCTTCTTCCTCTAGCTTCCCCCATCATTAGCCTAATAGGTCTTTAATGCTCTCTATGGTCCATAGATTTGTATCAATAAATACCCAACATCCTCTTAAAGTGCTCTTGAAGATTAACGAATCCTTATGATGGCAACATCGACTTGTTATTTTCCATTCTTAAAAATTGCATTTTACACCCCTAGTTGAATTTTTTTTAAATACATAACTTTCTCCATATAGAATTTAATACAAGCGGAAGTACACTATTATGACAAGTTTTTGTAGTTTAAAATTACAAAGGGTTCAACAGTGAGTTTCACTTTTCATAAACTCAAAAAACTACACTCTTCTATTAATTAAGTTGTAGACAAGTACAACACTCTATTTTCCTGAAACTTGAATTGACAACAATCAATCAAAGGGTACTTTTGTCTTCGAAGTGTTTGTTTGTTTGTTTTTTAAATAGTTAGCTCGGCCATCACAAATAAAATACTTTTTATTTATGAGAGTATTTTTTAACTAAAAACGATTTATTATAAATATTTAAATTATTATTTAATATATATAAAATAATAAAAACTATTATAAAATTATAATAATTTTTAATAATATTTATACATATTAAATAATAATTTAAATACTTAAAAAATAATGTGATAAATAATGTCAATACAAAAATTTCTCTAATTATGAAACTCATGCTCATTCAAACATCTTTATCATAGCTTCTTCTCTCCTAGGAAGTTTATTTTGCTTTTAGTCATTTGTCAATTTCTAATAGGAATAGTAATTAATTTTTAATTTATTTTCTTTGTCGTCTGCCTGTTGTGACTCGTGTGCCAGCTATATATATACAGTTTCATATTTACATATAAAAACATCACATTCAAATTGCAAAGTTAAGGTCATCAAAGTTGGAAGAATAAAACCAATCACCATAAGTTCACTAGCTAACGCAGTTCAACTTTTATCACAAGACAATAGCAAGTGACGGAGCCACATTATCTCGTTGGAAGCATATGTATTGAAAAAATTAAAAGACTTTAGCGTATTCTAAATAAAAAATATTACCCTTTATATCTTGTTTAATTTTAATAGATTGAAGAAGTTTTTTTTAAATTCCCAATTTTCTTAGGTAAGTTGGCAAGACAACAATTCATGAATTCAACAAAAGATTAAGAATGAGAACCCTTTCATTCTTTAATGGACCAAAGCCGTCTTGCTCCTTAATCACAAGTACTCATTAAATTTTTGAAGTATAGAACTTTTATTTTCTTTAAGAAAGTGATAGAATTTTTTGATTTATTATGTAATTGTTATTCTTTTTATTCGCCTTTATTACTTTTTTCCATTTTAGATAATATATATATTTTTTAGTTCTCTACTTTTTTTCTTCATAATCTCCTTTGTGAGATTGATATTTAAAAATTTCTAATTCACGTTTGATTTCTTTGTATGTCTTTAGTATTTCTAGTTGTTACTTTCACGATTTAAATTTATTTATATTTAGAATTTTAACTTGTATAATGTAATTTAATTAAAAATTTGAAATGTTATAACTTTAATTATTTAGATATATTGATGTAATAATATAATATTAATTATAATTTTTTAATAGGATATGCTTATAAAGATAAATTCTTTAAAAAAATAATTTTTTTAAGACGAATACCAGAGTTATTCTCAATTAAAACAATAATAAAAACTTTTTTTTAGTTCATCTATTACAATAGCTAATTATTATTTATCTTTTATATATGTCACCACTAGTGCTCTTTCTAACTTCCAGGTCGTTGACAATAGCTGTCATTTTACAACAGCTCCAAGATTAATACTAAACAAAATGATCATACACGGCATGATCCAACCCTATCCCTCTGCCTGCGGTTGATTATTTCGTCTCAACAATGTGCCTTTGCTCAAACTTGAAATAGTACTGCATGCAGATAGTGATAGCAGATGAAAGTCTCAAATCGGCTGAAGTTCTATGTTAATTCTTCCAGCATTAAGAGCAGCAATGGATCCAAAGGCCTCCCTTGACGAGTCAATGGTGACCCCACATCTTGGCCAGTGGTTCACAATTGTGATTACAACTTCTTTTGCCTGCTTTGCAGGGATAAGAAGCCTTTCCACATACAGCTCTGTGTTCCATATTGCCCTGCTTGCAGCTGCAATCATCACTCTCACTCCACTACTTCTATGCCCATAACAAGGGGAACCTGCATTCAGTACAAAAAGTAAATGAGATTAATAAAAACTTGATTTGATTTTGTATGAAAATGAGGAAGTACTATTTCACTGTAGTGGAGTTTACTCTTCTAAATTTTGATGCTATTCATAAATTGACTAGCAAACGGAAATGGTTTATTAAATAGAAAAATGCTAGATGTACAAACAACAAACTTTTAGAAAGATTAAAAGAAACAACTGATCAAGCTCTTAAATTACATGTGGAGTTTTATTGAAAATTTTATATCTGATCTAATTCAGAGGTAAATCTAATAGTGTATGAGCTCTTAAAATACATGTGCATATCAAAATGAAAATGCTAATGTACCAAGTCTTCCTAAATGAGAATCAAACGAAAATACATTGCAACTCAGTTTTTCATATTAGTATTAAAAAAAAAAACGTTTCTGGAGTCACTTTCGTTATCACTTATCCCTCTATACGGTTTACTTTTTTTTTTTAAATGACTAGATCAAAGCTCATTTACTAACTTTAACAAAGGAAAATATTTACTCAATGACTAATTTTTTTAAATTTTCATAGTAACTTCTACAGTTAACATTGAAAAAGACAAGCTTAAAATAATGAACTTTGTTATTTGAAGTTTTCAACCCACACTTCAAGCGGCCAACACAAACTGAATTTGAATCACTTTTGGATGCAGCAGAAAAATATGGAAGTGGGGGTCCAACAAAATTAAAAAACAATTGCCACCGTTCATGTTTTTGGATCGGTAGCAATTGTCGATGGGTTGAAAGAGAGTTATTCTAAAACAGTTCATAACTATTTATTTGAAAACCATACTTGAATAATAATTAATATGATAAGAAACTTGTAAATGTAACAAAAATAGCAACTCAAGTTATATGACTGTAAATCAGTAATTATGAAGTGAAATTCTTGTGATACATTTCATAAAAAAATCCTCACTGGTGGGAAGTACAATGCAAGATGTGACTAGCCAGACCAACAATGTAGGAGAGCTTACGGGAGTAGGGACCTGGTTGTGGTAGGTTGCAGTTCCTATTCTCCCGACAACAGTTGCAAGAAATAGACAAAAGAGAATTGTCATGCTCATGCACATGAACAAGTGTTGCAAAGCTGCCATGACTTAACTTTCTGGGTTTGAACTTTGAATCAAGAGAAAGAAAGCTAGCCACAAACAGACACCAGTGCTTAAAAGTGCTTGTGCATGCATCTAGGTTTAGAACATACCCTATTATTTATAACTCTTATATTAATTATTATTTATTATACTTATATTTTTTTATTACTTTTTTTTCAGTTAAAAAATAATGTCCAATTTTCTATTATTTATAAATATTAATGTCAATAAGTCCAAAACTATATTAAATGTTTTCAATTACACACCTTTAAAAATAATGTATACAGTACTTACACCTCTAAAAGAGATATAAGATGATTATTTTCTATTATTTATAAATATTAATGTCAATAAGTCCAAAACTATATTAAATGTTTCGTCAAACAAATCAAATTATTCCATAGAATGTCACCATATATAATGTTCTTTGGTATGACCCAATGGACAAAAATCATTTATATATAATAGCATGGTGTAGCTAATAAGATGTGAATCATTTGATTTGTTTGAAAGTGCCAACATATGACGTTTTCTCATTTAATTATATTTGATTCTATTATGCGAATCAAACAGTTTAAAAAGTGCAATCTAACCAATTCGGATTGGTATTGTCACATGGGTTAATTTAAGATCCATCACAAGAGGTTGGAGGGTTAAATCTGGATTCATTGTTTTGTCCTTTTCTATTTCTTGAGTGATTGCCTTAATTGTTCTGTAGTTAAAAGACAAAAAAAAAAAAGATTTTTCGCTTGTAGATTGTATCTATTAATTTAGAGTGATTAGTATAACTTGATTACAATTGCTGTTAAGCAGCCACAACATTTCATAAAAGAAATTTGGTGATAATGTGAAAAGAGATTGATTCAATTGAGATTGACATGTCCGATAATTAATTCTCGTCGTAAAAAATAAAACCTAAAACTAACTAAACAAAACCTAAAACTAAATAAATAAATAATGACTATATACATATAATAAGGTCTGTAAAGTAGCAGAATATGAAAGTAGGTTTTTCTTTTAATAAAAAAATTTAAGGTAAAAAAGGCTTTACTCATTCTAAAATGATGAAAAACCACTAACCTCAACAAAAATTTTTACAGTGGATTTACGCCTACCAATAAAAAAAATCCAAAATTCAAACTCAAATGATATAATTAGAACCTACATCATTTTTATTCGTACACTACTTTTTACACTATTTTTTAATAGTTGTGATTAAGTGAAAGAAAATAATAAAAAAAATAATATAATTAATAATATAAAAAGTAGTGTAAAAAATAATATAAGAAAAAAATAATGTAAAAAAATTATGGTTAATATAATTATTAGGAGTAGGAGACTCATCAATAAGTTATTAGTTAGCTGAATAAATGATGGACATCTATTTATTTATTAATTTTGGTTTTTTTATTATATATAACGGCAAATAAATTTTTAAGTGATTTCGAAACAAGAGTTGCTCTGATAAATATTATTGAATAAATATCATATTAGGTAAATCATTACTGTCTTATATTTTAACTACATTTTTAATATCACAACATATATAACACCCATTCAATTCAATGCATACGAATCTCTAGGATGATGATGAAAGTAAATGGAGGAAACTGAAAATTAGACAGCTACTTGTTGTGGTGGTGTGTTCCAGGAAGCTTCTCCTTGATCTTCTCTATTATTCCTTTCTTCTCGTGATGTTGCTCACCCTCACTGGCCGCATGGGATGCACCACTGACGCCGATAGTGTCACTGTCAGCGGTGGTTCTGTCATATTCATCTGCTATGGCTTGTGTGCTACCTCCAACGCCGGTGGTGTCTCCGGTGGTGTCCATTTCCTTCTGAATTGGATCCTTGCTTGGAGGAACAGCACCATACTGGTTCTGATAGTGTGTCATTTTTATCACGTATGCAAAGTTCAAACGTTGTGGTTCTGCGTTAATTAATTAATTAGGTTTACGTATATATATAGAGGGAGTCGTCACTGCCTCGTCACTGTAATTGCTGCTGAGTCTTGACAAGTGCCACTTGAGATTGCTGGTGGGATAGCCACGTGGCTACCATATGTCATAGTTGCAGATCTTTGAGAAAACGTGTTCACCTTTGCCTTCTCCTTAATTCGCTCAGAGGAGAAATACATCATAAAACAATTGGTTATAGTGTGTTAAATGTTATTACTAATTATAGAGTGTGTTGAGACTTGTTTAGGTTTTATTTAAAGTTATTTAGAGCATGAGTTTTGACTTTTGAGTGTAGTTTTGCTCGTGCATCGGATTTGCAAAAGTTGTAACTAATCCGATTAGATTGGTCATGCACAAAAACCGGTATAAACCGACTTTTAACTCATGGTATATTATGTTTCTTTAGATAAAATTATTATTTGATGACTATTATTAATAATTAATATAATTTTATAATAATTTTTATTATTTTATATATATTAAATAATTTAATTTAAATAACGTATCCACTCAAATTTCTCTAAACCGACTTAACTCAGCCAGTTCTTATTAAAAACGGGTGACTGACAAAATAAAATACCAACCGAGTCAAAAATATTTATAATTATAATTATAATTTATAGTTATAATTATATTATAATTAAAAATTAAAATTTAAAAATATTTAAGCATAAAAGAACAAAAAGGAATAGCTGGGCTTGGTCAGCCAGCACATACACATAATTATAATTATATTATAATTAAAAATTAAAGATTAAATATATTTAAGCATAAAGGCACAAAAGGCGATAGCTGATTAGCTGGGGTTACTCAGCCAGCACATACACACTACCAGTTCATAAAGCTAGCACGTGCACCGTCCCCAACTATCACATAGACACTTCTGTATTTATAGTAGTTCTGAGGTGAGATGTCTTTTTTTTTTTTTCCTGGTCCAATAATGTGGCACTTCAGAAACGAAGCTATTTTGAAGAGCTTGTGTGATATGTGGGACTCGTATGAAACAACTCTCATTCAACTCTTTATATATGTTTTACTTGTATTGAACTTTCCATAAACAATTAGAAAAAAGATTAAAAATGTTAAAATCAAACCAATATTTAAACATAAAATAAACTGATAAAATCTAGTCCTTTTCTGGACATCCGGGACAGGTAAGCTTTGGTATGTTATTATGTGATTGAAGAATCGTTCACCTTAATTAAAATTTATAGTAGTTCTTACTTCTTAGATAAGGTGGTTATATGTGATTGGAAAATAAATATGTAACATATTTATATTTATATTAAATAACAGTTTACCTTAAATAATTAAGTAGTTATATATTTATTTAAGGCATTGTTTCTACCACTTATATAATTAAATATTTATATATTAATTTAATTATATCTCATTCAATTAATTAATTTAATTAGTGACTCATTAGTTGAACCAGTATTCAAATAACCCAATATCTCGATCAAGTTGATCTCCGGGTTGAATTTTATAACTATGTCTATAAGTATCTTATATATTTTGAAGTTTGTTGAGTAAGAAATAAAATTATAAAATGTCTCTTCCTATTCTTCTACCACTCTAACAAAGTGGTATTTGGGCTTGGTGAGATTTGAGAGTTAACAAATAATGAAGTGTATCCATTTTCAATTTCATTGTCTTATAAAAAATAACTATGAAACTTAGTCTCATTGCATGAAAGCATTGCTTAAACCACAAGATACTTGAGAGATTGGAGAAAGTGGTTATACTAAACCACAAAATGATGACACTTAGAGATGGCAAAGGAGTGGGGGCGGGGGTGGTAGTGCTTCTCCCACCTTTGCCCTTGTCCCCGTCACGGGTATTCATTTATGATCCTCACAGGGAGGTGGATATTCACGGATATTTAATAATTTAAAATAAAATTTTAAAAATTAAAAAGAAAAACATATATAATATAAACTTTAATATCAAATATAACAATATATTTCAACAATTTAAAATTATTACAAAAATAAAAAATTATCACAAACAACATATCAAGTTCAATTATATTTTGTAATAATAAATCTACATAAATAATTATTACAAAAATGATATATATTCATTAAAAAATTCATTGTAAAATAATAATAAAATATAATTTTTCATCTCATATCAAATTGAAAGAGGAAAAAAATAATAATGTAAAATACTAAATAAACAAATATTTGGTGGGCTTGTGAGTACCTATGGGACGAGTAGTATGATCTCCACTCTCGTTTCTATTTATTAAACGAGTACTTATCTCCCGCAACTACTAGAAAAATTAGATTTAGAGACGGACAAATTCTTTCTCTAAATTGGTAAAATTCTATCTCTAAATATTTAGAGACAAAATTAGAGGCGAAAATTGATCTGTCGCTAAAAGTAGTATCTCTAATTATTAGAGTCAAAAAATTTAATTGCGCCTCTAATTTAGAGACGGAATTAGGGACATTTTTTTTGTCTCTAAATTAGAGACGGATTTTTCCGTCTCTAATATTTTAAAAAACATTTTAAAAAATTAGGCATCTAGTTGGGATTTACCACAACTAGACTCCTTCATTTTATTTAAAAAAATCTATTTTTCTAAGCATATAATTATCTAAAATCAAAATTTACCAAAAATCACAATAAATCATCAATCATTATAATTATGAAGTAACTATAAAAGATATCAAAATAGTTGAAAGTATATGAAGTAGTTACAATATCTTATGCATACCATTAATTGCTATTACATTTTGAAAAGTATACTTCTCTCTAACTTATACAATTACAAGTAATGCAACTCAAAGTTAAATAAAATAATAAAAAAATCATGTTACCATTTTATTCTCAAAAATATGTTAGCAACTAAGAAATTATTTTTGTATGGACAAAAATCTAATTGGCCTCAATTCACATTGATGTCCTGCTCTAGCTTTTCAAGAGAAGATATTGTTCAGTCGTTGTCAAGAAACAAAATAATATCAAATTAGAGATGGCAAATCATCCACACAAAGAGTAAAGAATAAAGAGATTTGAGCATCTAGAAATACGAGTCGACTCAACTAGTACAATGAAAGTGCAAATCAGGTACATATGCAGAAAAGAGCCTATTCAACCCAATAAACAGGATTTGCAAATGAAGTAACACACAAAAAACTATGACAAACCAGAATTGAACAAACACAATGCTAGATCTGAACAAATAGAACCTGCACTACAAGTGGTTGAATTATATAAGGAAGTAATATTAATAACAGAAGGAAATAAATATGCTATCAGATTATAGACAGTTGAAATTAGGAAATGATTGCTATAATTAAAGTGTTATAAGCCACAAAATTCTAATAATATGTATTAACCAACTCAGATGCCAAAATTCAGTCTCTAATAATAGAGAGTCTATTAAATTCCAACTCAATCTCTAATATATATGTACTAGTAAAATACAACACATGCTCTGATGCAATTATTAGTTGGTATTCTAACTAGTAACTATTGAGTCCTGACCTGAAACCATGATTAATAGCAAATAATAGGGAATAACCCTGCAAATAATAATAACTACTGGGCCTGCCATACAATAACCAACTAGGAAGCGCATCCTAATATGAACATGTCTAGTACTATTTATGTCATCACATAATTTAAATGAAACAAAATAATGTTTTCTTATTTTTCAACAAGCCACACAATCCTTCACCCTCCAAGCCTCACGCTCAGGTGTAATATTCTCCAATGCATCAATTTAGGGTAGCCATTGAAACAACACTAAAGCAGAATACAATAGAGATAAAGAAGAAGAGTAGAAGAAGTAGCGCACCAATGTAAAGCTAAATAAAATGAACATGTCTTTAGTACTCTCAAAATTACTACTTCTATAAACATAATAAGGTACAAAACCATCCTCTCAAGCTACAGAACTATATTTAGCTATATCTTGCTTCTCCACAATGAATTGTGCAGCTTGCATTGAAGAAATGGAAGTCATTTATAAAGATGACACACCCTATAATAAAGATGATTCTTTTTATTTAAGGTTCAATTTTTTCCTTGGGTAATATCACTAGAATGAGACAATTACCTGAGTATTTATCTTCCTATTCTTCTGTCAGACTTATCTTTATGTTTTGTTTTAGTGGTTTATTTATTGCTCTCTCTTATGCAAGCAATTTCGTTTGTAATGCACGTACATATAATTTAAATGTTCAAATATAGCGTTACCTAGATTCTCTCAATATGTATTTTTGATCGTAAAATATAAAAACCTGCAATATTATTTGAGAAATTTCTCCAAAAAATCTTAGTATAATAATTTTTATCCTAATCATTTTTAACTACGTACCAGTCTTAATTTTTTTGGAAAGTTCCTCTTCAATCTAAAATGAAAGTGTTCCTTTGGAAGCTTGCTAAGCATCGTCTTCCAACAAAATACAAATTTATTTCATTCTATATCATTGCTTCTCTCTTCCGCCCAATGGAACCAAATATCACCTTCAGTCAAGCACTACAAAATTTATTAATAGATAATCTTGTAGCAACGCTACTTGTGGATTACCTCGAGAAGCTTCTTACGCCATTGAAATATAGATTTGAGTCGCTTCTCCCTTAAAGACAGTAACAGTAAGCAGGAAAGCGCAACAAAACCCCAACTGGAAATTAAAATCCACCAGAAATCACACCATATTGTCATCAAAGCAAAAAACTTTCAAATGGGGTTTTCAATTAAACAAAAAATCATTATTTCAATAACCAGATTAAGTTCAAACCCATAAAGAATCTACTGAAAAAATGTCAATATAGCTAAAAAGAAAAAGGAAGGGTGGCATCATAAGCCAAATGATCAGAAAAATGGTGTGTGGTGACTTACTATACTCAAATATGAGAAAAATGGTGATGTGGTGAGAAGCGTGGTGCGCAGCTGGGTGAAAAGCGTCATGCACGGCTAGGTGAAAAGTGTCGTGCACGGCTAGGTGAAAAGCGCGGTCCGCGGAGGCGTGAGAGCAAAGAAGAGCTCAGCAAAGAGTGGTGCACGGAGGCTAGGAGCAGAGAAGAGTTCTAATTTGGGAACTTCTGATTTCTAAAACCTAAGTTACTAACTTTTTACAATATGTTTGGATGATTTGAAGAAATTAGAGAAAAAATGTTTCCATTTCTTTATCTTTTATAAAAAAAATCATTTCTCCATTTTTCCCTCAAATGCCTAACTTTTGTTCTTAAAATTAAATATATATTCCGTTCTCGTTAAAAATTTAGAGATGAAAATAAAGATTTCTTTTCTTTCCGTTCCATTTACCTATTAGATTTAATGAAAAAACATCAAAATATAAGGTTAATTTGAAGAAATTAGAGACGAAATATTTATCTTTAAAAAAAATAATTTTATTAATTAAATTATATAAATTATTTAGAGGCGACATAAATGTAATTAAAGATGAAAAATTTAGAGATGAGTCAATTTCATCTTTAAATTCTGTCTCTAAACATATTTGACCTTTTAAAACTCAAAGTTAATTGTATAGAGACAAAATATTATGAGGCAGATAATTTCCATTTCTAAATTTCGTATCTTAATTGTAAAATTTATTTTCTATTTTTAAATCATCAAATCCGTCACAGTATTGTGTTGTCTCTAAATTTTATTTCTAAATAAGATTTTTCTAATAGTGCGTCTTGTCACGAGTAATTCTCACATACATCCATGAGTGTGAGTATTTTTGTCATCCCTAATGTCACTTTGTCTCAAAATGAGACGAAAACATTGACAAAGTAAAAGAAAAAGGGCCAATTAACAAGTCTTGTCCCTCCTACGTCAAGATTTGGATGATTTAATGTTCGAGAAAGTAAACAATATGTTCACAACAAAATAAGCATGGGAAATTTTACAAATTTCTTTACAAGGTACAGACAAAATAAAAAAGGTACAACTTTAAATTTTATAATGTGAATTTGAAGCTAAAAGAAATCTGAAGCAATGGACCAAATTCGAATAAGTCATGTCGCTCATCCATCAAGATTTGGATGATTTAATATTCGAGAAACTAAACAATATGTTCACCACAAAATAAGCATGGAAAATTTTACAAATTTCTTTACAAGCTAAAAATTAAAATATGTGGTTTGTAAACCATTATTATTTATTATTTTTTATAGGTTTATTAACTTTTTATATTTTTTTTTATTTTTTACGTGAATTTTAAGCTTTTCACATTAAACCCGTCAATCCTTAAGCAATGTCTTTCCAATCTATTTTTAAAATAGACAGATTAATTTTATCAAACGAGTTGTAGGCCCATAAGAAGAATCGCACAAAAGAAACAACGGCAACCTGTAATTCTGCACCATAAGAGCAGAATAAATCTAATAAACATAAAAATGTGCCACTTGAACCCAGAATAATTCTATCATCATGATGCGGAAGAAGAACGCAATTAGTGCATGTGGCAGTGCTCAGTGCAATATATCAATATATAAATTAAGATGCAGAAGGAGAAATGAAACAGAATTGCAGAGAAGGCGAGTGCTAAAACATGGGAAACACCCCTAGCGGCACGAGCCTTGAGTGTAACCCCAATTTATCTCACAAGATAAAATTGGGAACATTTGCTTGCATCCGTGTGGATAAAAGAGCATTGGATACAAATGAGTTTGGAGAGGCTGTTGAGAAGCAGAGTATGTCATATGAAGTATATGACAGCCACCTCCTACTGCTGCTGGCAATGGCAACAACCGCGGCCAGAAGTTCATCATCTCAATCTCTGAGACGATTTATAGTGTAAGAATTGAAGTACAAATAGCAGAAGGTGGTCATGTTGTTGTAACTTGTGCACGTGCAAGTGGTAGAGTGGAATCATCATCATCAATTTTAAGCTGGCTTAATCCATTTAGTGGGAAAACTGTGGTTGTGGATCTCACCAGCAGGGACAATCTTATAACGAATACCACAAAAGATGGCGGCATCACTGAATCATGCATTCACCGCTATCGGGGTTTTTATCGAACTGATGCAGAGGGTCTTCTGGTCTTCCAGTTGAAGAAAAAGGGTAGGGATCAAATTGCATATGTGGTGACTGTGGCACACTGTTTTGTCCATTTAGGCCGCACAAACATAGGACTCTCCTTGGTGGCCAAGATTCACGGCGACAAAGGTTGGAAAATGAATGTTAGACACTATTTTTTTAACCTTAATATTGCACTTTACTTGTTGAAAACTATTTTTTTACATCACTGTTACCTTATATTTTAGTTAGTGGTATATAAATTTATGATTAATAAAATGCATTAGTTACTCAACGGACTAAGAGATTATAAATGAAGTCACCATTATATAGTTAATCAATTAATATATTTTATTAATTATAAATTTATATATCATTAATTAGTATAAAAATCTCGAGAAGAGGAGACCATAATGTGAGAAAATTAGAATTCTTTTTCCAAAGGATCGAGCTTCAAATCCAAGAACTCCCATGGATCGGAGCTTTAGCTCCAAGGATTCCGCGACCGGAGCTTTTTTGAGTAGGAAAGGATTATTGATTTGGGAATTATGGTTCATAAAACTTATATCGAATTTTCGTAAACGTGAATGAGGGTTGGTTTTAGAATGATTTCTAAAGAGTAGAAAAGGTTTAGATTTTAGAAACCACTTAACCAAATAGAAAATTGTTAGAAAATTTACTAAAAAAGAAATGGTGTAAGAATAATTCAATCAAAGTACTGTATAAATAGACATATTTGCAGTTGGGTTGAATTGTTTTTAGGAAAAGAGAAAGAGAGAAAGTAGCCCAATATACATTATTATTTGTACATGTTAAATTATGTAAAAAGTGATTAAAAAATATTGTAAGATAATTGGAACTCTTCCTTGTTTAGTAAAACAGCAAGAGAGAGAGTTTGAGTTTCGCTTCTATTACTCAGAAAAAGAACGGTGTAAGAATGATTTAACAAAAGTGGTGGGTAAATATTCAGGTTTGCATTTGGAGGGCCCAATACAACGCCCTGGTACTGCACTGCATCAATTGTTGGAACAAGACAGAAGAACTGCGCGTTGGACCCGAATGGCGTGCCCTCATTGTGCTAATCTCTATGATCAAGGGCAGTCTTTCACACCGAAAAAAAAAAGATCAAAGGCAGTCTGAATCTGAGTCTGATAGTGAAGAAGACAGCAATAGAGCAGCAGCAACAACTGTCATGCAGGACGAGAGCGTTAACGTTCTTTCTAATAATGGAGTAACTATTGGTAACGGTAATGGCTCTATGCATTTTTCTGCTCAAATAATGGAGGTTTACCGTGGAGGAAAACATGTTGTAAAAAAAGAAAAGTAATATAACTTAGATCTAGGTGTTTGTGTTGAACAAAGTTTTAGAGGTGAATGTTTTGTGGTTGTAAGAGAAATAAAACTATATATCATATATGAAATTTACTTTTCTACTAATTATCAAGATCTAAGTACGTAATTACATATATATTAATATTTCCCCAGCCAAAAAAAAAAACTTATTAGTATTTTCTTTTATAAATGTAGAACTTGGCCCTTTGCATGTTAAATGTGTAAAATTTATTAATTAAAAAATAGACATTTTCATGTAAGATTTGCTCACCAATGCAATTCTCTAGTTTTGCTCGTGCATCTTTGGAACAACTGGATACTGGAATGCGAACAATTGGAATTCAAACTTGAGTCTAAACCCAATAGACTGCTGGAACTACCATTTAAAAAAAATTTCCTTAAGCAAGTTACTTGTTAAAATATAGGATTAGGTCGTTATGTTCCATAACTATATTATAATTAGCACAGGGCCAAGCACATTTACGAAAAAACTTAAGGCTCTAGCTCACATCACAATTACACTATTGTTTTTAAAATTAAAAATTACCTAGTGAAGTTCCCATGTATCCAATTCTTAGCCAAACACCCAACATATAACGCGTAGCATCGCAATTTAGAAAGATGAGTTCACTTGGAACCCAGCGACAAAATCTATTTTTGGAGAGATTCTTAACCATTATAGAGGGAGAGACTTCGTGAGTCTCAAAGGAAAGATATGAAGAAAATGAAGAACAAACAATAAAAACAAATAGAATGAGTCTAGAGAAGAATATGGTCTGGGAAGTATATAAAATGATAGACAAATATGCCACTTCAACCCAGGATATGTCTGGTATAAAAGCACTATGTTGCAGAAGAAGAATGCTACTAGCTAGCTATAGTGTGCCATGAAGATGCGGCATTAACAGAGAATCAGTTCTCGTCAGTCCAATAATTATACATAAATTTGCAATAGTATTATAGTTTTTACTATATTGTTTTAAATCTTACTAATATATTTAACCATATTTAATCCTAACCCTATCCATAACCTTAACCCTTTGTCGTTATTCATGAGAATATTACTAAGACATAAGGACTAAACTACAAAAATTAATACTAATAAAACCGATTAATAAATACACACCATTGTGTTATCTTTGTAAATTACTAAAACCTACTGTCATAAGTTTTGACCGGGTCCATCCATATTCCCAAACCCATGAGCTATCATAAAAGCCACCCATATTTTATTCTAGAGTGGCTTCAATTGAGAATCTTCCGCTATTTAAGACTACTCTATTTGAAACATGCTACATGCTAAAACGATAGGCATGTCGTGTTTTGAAATTAAAACTATATATAAGACTCGGTTTAGGGCATCGGTTGTGGCCTTGGGAGAAATTTGTAGGTAGGCACTTTTTATTACAGATACTGAGCTCAACAGTTAATATATGTAGGTTCACACAACTTTACACGAATGCCTATAATAAAAAGTGTTTATCTAAAAATTTCTCAAGTCTTAGCCACCAAAAGTCCAAAACAGACAGTTGATTTAGAAACCCATATTAAGTTCCACTTGTAGTCTGCACCATAAGACCAGAATAATTCTAATATCATGTTGCGGAAGAAGAACGCCACTAGTGTGACAGTGCTCAGTACAATCAATGTATAAATATGCAGAAGGAGAAAGAGAATAGCAGAGAAGGAGAGTGCTATATAACATGGGAAACACACGTAGCGGCACGAGTGACCCAGATTATTGTTACAAGATTAAATTGGGAAAATATGCTTGCATCCATGTGAGTGAAATAATGTCATGTAAAAGTGAGTTTGGAGAGGCAGCTGAGATGCAGAGTGTGTCATATCATGTAATTGGCAGAGACTGCACACTTAGTTTAGTCAAGACCACACCACCTGGCAACAACCGCGTGCCCTCATTGTGCCACTGCTAATGGCTATTGTTAGAGTTTCACCTCGTTTCTCAATTTTTTAATATTGTTTATATATTTATTAAGTCATTTCATTTTATTTTAATTAATTTTAAATTAAAATTTCACGTATTATCATAGCTAATATTCTATTTCCGTCACCTATTCCCTAGGCTCACCTATGAGTTCTGTTACGTCCAGTCATCTGTATAGTTGTAATCTCACGGCTATCACAGGCAGTCTAATAGGGATCGGAAGACAGCAATGGAGCTGCAGCAACTTCCTAACGAGGGCGTTCTTTTTAATGACGGAGTAACTATTGGTAACGGTAATGGCTCTATATTTTTTTCTGCTGACAAAATGGAGATTTACCAGGGAGGTGGAGGAAAACGTGTTGTAATGAATTAATAAAACTTAGATCTAGGTGTTTGTGTGGAACAAAGTTTTAGAGGTGAGGTGAATATTTTGTACTCCAGTTGTTACAGAAATAAAACTATATATCTTTTATGAAGTTTACTTTTCTACTTACTAGGATCTAAGTATTATTACATATATATTAATATTTCCCCAGAAAAAAAAACTTTTTAGTATTTTCTTTTATAGATGTAGAACTTGGCCCTTCCCATGTTAAATGTGTATAATTTATTAATTAGAAAAATAGATGCAACATTTCCTAGTTCTGCCAGCGCGTGCGTGGAACAACTGGATGCTGGAATGTGAACAATTGGAATTCAAAGTTGAATCTAAACCCAATAGACTACGGGAACTATCATTTTAAAGAATTTTCCTTAAGCAAGTTAATTACTTGTTAATGTCAAGAATCAATTTTTCTAAAAATTTAAACTATTAGGTGAAAGATCGAAATCTATACCACTTAATCATGGTAATTCTAATATTATGTCATAAACTAATTCTCTAAAAAATTTAAATTATTAGATGAAGGATTTATTTTATCTCTGAAAGTTAAAATAAAGGATTCCGTAATTACAATATAATTAGCACAGGGTCAAGCACCTACAAGAAAGTAAAATTTTAAGGCTCTAGCTCACATCACAATTACTCTATAGTTTTTCAAATTAAAAATTACCTATTGAAGCTCCCATGTGCCCAATTTTTAGCCAAACACAACGCTTAATGCGCAGCATCGCAATTTAGAAAGATGTGTTCACTTACTGTTATTGACAAATAGATCAAGGGGAATCGAACAAAAGGAGCCAGCGACGACATCTATTTTTGGAGAGATTCTTAACCTTTATAGAGGGAGGGACATCATGAGTCTCGAAGGAGAGATCTGAAGAAAATGGAGAACAAACGATAAAAACAAAGAGAATGAGTCTAGAATATGGTTTTGGGAAGTATATAAAACGAGAGATGTATAACACTCCAACCCATAATATGTCTAGTATATAATAATAAATATGTTAAATTAAAGTTTTGGTTCATATATTTTACATTTATTTTCAATTCAATTCCATATATATATTTTTAAATCAATCTTCATACTTATAAAAAAATTTAAAATAGTATCCGACATGAACTTTTGTTATAATATCGTTATAAAATCGTCATTGATTAAAAAGTAAGTATTTCTTTATCCAATAAAAAGACTCGTTTACATGTTCATTTTCTCTGTAAAATGTCAAATATGTATTCATTCATTCTAGTAGGTGCTTAGATGCTATTTCATTCTCATAGATGTTTATTTCTCCTGAATATGTATTTTCTTATCCAATAGGTGCTCTTTTATATAGTTGTCCTTTTTTTACTCTGTAAAATGTTTAGTTGGGATAAAATTAATGATGTTAGAATAAAAGTTAACAGTAATGATTGTTTTGAAAATTTTTATAAGTGTAAGAATTGATTTAAAAAGAAAAAAAAATTATAAAGACTAAATTTAAAATGAATGTAAACTATAGTACCAAAACTTTAATTTAACCTAATAAATATAAAAGCACTATGTTGCGCAGGAAGAATGCCACTAGCTATAGTGTGTCATTAATATGTTAGAAATGATAATTAGAAAATCCTAGAGTCATGTACTTAGCCACTAAGGTATTATTATGCATTATAAACCACTTTATTGTTTCATGAAAGGTCATGCATTAATCACACAGTAACTGAGTTTGAATCTTTGCATATGAAAGAATCTGAGTTAATTTTGGATTTTGGCAATAAGGTGTTAGTTATTGTAAATCAATTGAAGCATTATGGAGAAAACTTAGAAGATGTTCCTGTGATTGAAAAGATCCCTAGTTCTTTGACCACAAAATTTGATTATGTGGTTTGTACCATTAAAGAATCAAAGGATCTAAATACGATGTTTTTAGACTAAATAATGGGTTCTCTTCAAGCTAATGAGGAAAAACTCATGAGAAAGTATGATGAGCTTTTGGAGTAAGTCTTCAAAGCCAAAGCTTCTTTATGAGATGATGGAGGAGAAAGAAGCCAAAGAGGATGAGGACGTGGAAGATGACATGGTCGTGGCCAAGGAAAAGGAGGAAGAGGAAACCGTGATAATTTCAACAATGATTAGATAAGCCATCAACCCACTAGAGGTTATAGTTGTGAAGAGGAAGAGGTAGAGGTAACTACCCTAGACCAAATGAGAGGATATATGAAAAATCTAATGTTGAATGTTTTAATTGTTGTAAATATGGACATTACTCTTGGGAGTGCTGAAATAATGTCGAAGAAGAAGCTAATCTTGTTGATGATATGCAAGAAGTAAAAGAAGAGTCAACCTTATTGCTAGCACTTATAATGATAATGAGAAAAATGACAAGTGCTCATGTTATCTTGATAATGGAGCAAACAATCATATGTGTGGCTATAAAGAGCAATTTGTGGAGCTTTATGAGAAGGTGAAAGGAAATGTTTCTTTTGGAGACTCTTCCAAAGTGTAAATCTAAGGAAAATATACCATTTTAATTTCCTTAAAATATGGTGCTCATAAATTAATCACTGGCGTTTACTATGTTCCTAAATTAAAAAATATATATATTTTTTAAGTTTGTGACAACTTGTAGAAAAAGGGTATGGAATTTACATGAAAGATTATTGTTTATGGCTTAGAAATCATAATTCTAATTTGATTGCTAAGGTGTTCATGTCAAGAAATAGAATATTCACTTTGAACTTCAAGACCAATGAAAGAAAATGTTTGGAGGCTATCACAAAAGATGAAGCATGGTGTTGGCATATGAAATTTGGGCACTTGAACTTTGGTGTACTCAAGGCCTTAAGAGACGAGAATATGGTAAAATGGATGCCCTTTTTCAACCATCCCAATCAATTATATGAAACATGTCTTCTTCGCAAGTGTGTAAGAAGAAGTTTTCTAAAAGAAGCCAATTCAAGAGCAAAAGAGTCTCTCCAACTTGTTCATGCTGATATGTGTGGACCAATCAATTCATTTTCATTTAGTAAAACAAATATTTTTTGCTCTTTTTTTTATTATAGTAGGAAGACTTGGGTTTATTTTCTAAAACAAAAATTTGAAATATTTGTATCCTTTAAAAATTTCAAAGCTCTTGTAGAAAAGGAGAATGATTATGTAGTCAAATCTCTAAGATTCGATAGAAGAGACAAATTTACATCTAAAGAATTCAATGAATTTTGTGAAAAAAATGGAATTCACCGCCCTCTAATGGTTCCTAGATCACCACAACAAAATAGTATAGTGGAAAAGACAAATTGAACTATCCTTAACATGGCAAGATGTACGTTGAAGACAAAAAATATGTCCAAGGAATTTTAGGCCGAAGCTTTTGCATGTGCAGTTTATTTGTCCAGCCGCTCCAACAAAGAATGTCAAAGATCAAACACCTCAAGAAATATGGAGTGGAATGAAGCCTTGTGTTGCTCATTTGTGAGTCTTTGAAAGCATTGCATATGCTCATGTGCTCGACCAAGAAAGATCCAAGCTTGATTATCAAAGTGTTAAGCATGTGTTTATTGGCTATGATGCAAGTTCAAAAGGCCACAAATTGTATAACCCAAGCAATGGCAAGATTGTTGTGAGCCAAGATGTCGATTTTGATGAAGAAGATGCATGGAATTGGGAAGTAGAAGAAACCACCTATGATTTCTTTCCATACTTTAAAGAAGAAGACCAAGAGGCCTTGACACCAATTGACCAACCCACTCTACCACCTTCACCAACTCCTTCAACTAATGAAGCCTCATCATCTTCCAAAGAGAGTTCAAGTGAAATGCCAAGAAAAATGAGAAGCATTCAAGATTTATATGATGAAACTGAACTTATAAATGATTTATTTTGTCTTCTTGTTGACAATGAACCTTTGAACTTTGATGATGTCATAAAAGACAAAATATGGAGACAAGCCATGGAGGAAGAAATCAAAGCCATTAAGAAAAAATAACACTTGGGAGTTATCATATTTTTTCAAGGGTCATGAAGCAATTGCAGTTAAATATGTGATCAAGACTAAGAAGAATGCCAAATGATAGGTGGAGAGATACAAAACAAGACTCGTTGTTAAAGGCGACAAACAACAACATGAAGTTGACTATAAAAAGGTATTTGCACCTGTAGCTCATATGGAGAAATCCATCTTCTCAATTCCTTACCAGCTCAAATGAAGTGGAGAATTTATCAACTTGATGTGAAGTCGGCCTTCTTAAATGGATATCTTAATGAGGAGGTCTATGTTGAACAACCAATGGATTTTGTCCTGAAGGCCAAGAAAACAAAGTCTTGAAATTGAAAAATGCGTTGTATGGTCTAAAGTAAGCACTAAAGGCATGGAATAGCCGCATTGACATGTATTTCTAAGAGAATGAGTTTGTTCTTTGCCAACATGAGTATGTTCTTTATGTTAAAGCATTTGATCATAGTGATATCTTACATGTTTGTCTTTATGTGGATGATCTAATCCTTACCAGTAATAACCCAAATTTGTTTGAAGATTTCAAAAAGACAATGTCTTGTGAATTTGAGATGACAGATATAGGGCTTATGTCTTACTACTTGGGCCTAGTGGTGAAGCAAATGAAGAGTGGCATTTTGTCTCACAAGAAATCTATGCAAAAGAAGTATTGAAGAAGTTCAAAATGTTTGATTACAATCCCATGAACACACTCATGGAAAGTGGGTTGAAATTGTCAAAACTTGATGATGGAGAAAAGGAAGATCCTACGCTTTTCAAATTTCTTATGGCAAGTTTGAGATACTTAACAAGTATAAGGCCTGATATTTTGTTTGCGGTTAGGGTAGTGAATTGCTTCGTGAATGCTCATACCTCTACTCATATGAAAGTTGTAAAGAGGATTCTTTGTTACTTTAAAGGTACAATTGAGTTTGGATTATTTTATTTCTCTTTTAATGACTTCAAGCTTATGCGATTTTGAAATAGTGATTTCAAGGGAGATATGGATGATATAAAAAGTACTGCAAGATTTGTGTTTTTCATGGGGGATTGTGCTTTTACATGGTATTCTAAGAAACAAGCTATTGTCATACTTTCCATTTGCGAGTCTGAGTATGTAGCAGCAACCTCTTGCACATGCCAGGCGATGTGGCTTAGAAGATTATTGAAAGAGCTTCAGTTGTTCTAAAAGGAGACTACAAAGATTTACATTGATAACAAGTCTGCACAAGCACTTGCCAAGAACTCGGTGTTCCATGAACAAAGCAAGCATATAGATACAGGGTATCATTTCATTATAGAATGCATTGCCAAGAAAGAAGTAGAGTTGAAGTATGTGAAGACTCAAGATCAAGTTACGGATATTTTCACAAAGCCTCTCAAATTTAAAGACTATGAAGATTACGAGCAAGCCTTGGAGTCATGAAGAATTTTCAAGAATTTTCTAATTAAGGGAGGATGTTAGAAATAATAACTAGAAAACCTTAGAGTCATGTACTTAACCACTAAGTATTATTATGCATTATGAACCACTTTCTTGTTTCATAGAAGGTCATGCATTAATTTATGCACTTTGCATTTAGTTCCTAGAAATAAGACACTAAATAATTAGTATCATAGTGGATCAATTATGGATGATAGCTTAAGGGTCTCCCTAACTCTAGTATAAATAGGAGACTCTAGTCTTGTATCATTTGTACTAAGTAATAGAAATCTCTCCTTCAACAAAAGATGCGGCATTAACAGAGAATCAGTCCTCGTCAGTTCAATAATTACATATAAATTTGCAGAAGAAGAAAGACAAAATTGCTCATGTGTGAACCCAACTGCAATGACAAGGCTAGTGATCACATGGGAAATAAACATAGCGGGATGGTTCTTTAGATTAATTGTTCTTGCCACGTGAAAAGTTTGAAGAATAATCTTATAAGGAGTGGAGTATATCATACGAGAAAAACATGACAGTATGCAGAAGAAATTCATGCAATTATCAATGCAAGTTCTTTCCAAGTGAGTGAATTAGATAAATTTATGGACTGAGTACATTATGTAAAATATATGATGAAATGAGGAACCTGAATCTCATAATTGAGGACAAGTTTGAGATTATGATTAACACGAGAAGAAGAGATCAGCAAGAGCAATAGAATATCAGCAACTAATTCCATCACGCAGTACGTTCTTGTTAATAGATCAGTAAATATTGGTAACCACGGCGTTCTTGCTAGTAGTAATGGAGTAAATATTGGTAACGCTAATTGCTGCATATATCTTTATGCTGAAAAAATTGAGATTTGCAATGGAGGAAAACTTGTTCAAATAAATAATAAAACTTAGAGCTAGGTGTTTTTTGTCGAACAAAGTTTTAGAGGTGAATATTTTGGGAGAGTTTATCCTTGTTATGGGAATTAATAATAATATTTGGGAGAGCTTATCCTTATCTCCCACCCAATTAAGAAGATGAATGAATTAAAAGTGTATTAGGTAACATATGGCAAATGTTCATAAAGGATCACCGTACTGCCAAAGAGGTCTACACATTAAGCACCAACCTTTTCTTCTGAATATAAAAACCAAATATTGTACGAGACAATTTAATAAAAATAAAATAAAATAAAACTATTGAGAAACCTTTCTGCTACAGAAGTATTGAGATGCAAAAGAAAAATATTGAATTTACATCATTTTCCTCATCCCTTGGGAGAATCTGTACACAAGTTGGGGATGGAGAGTTATGTGGTATACATTTACTCAGATTCAAATCATGTCAAACTTCAGCTGATTAGAAATGATCACTGCATACGTGTGTGTCAAGAATCCTCAGATATCTTGGAAACCAGCTGTTGCTCGCTGCATGAAAGCATTTGTTACCAGCAAAATATGAAAAATGCCGGTAGTGAACACATTAAAATGTCTCCAATTTAGTTGCTTGCCTAGTTCTGCTGAAGTAGCATCAGTCATGAGTCTGAGATTGGCTTGGACTTGAAAAATTTTGCAACTGCTTGATAGAGATTCTCTTCCTCAAAGGGCTTTGATACATATCCATCCATCCCACATTTCAAGCACTCATCGTATGTAGCATGGATTACATCAGCTGTCATGGCCAATATAGGTATATGGAACTCACTTTTCCTGGCATTTCCTCCTTCACCAGATTCACTATTCATCTGCTCATTTGCCTTGCTCTCCATCACCCGAATTCGACAAGTTGCTTCAAACCTGCAAATATTATAATATTAATTTAGATGGTTTATCAAATCCCATGCCATATCTCAACCAAGTTTTATGAAGTGGTAGTGACATCATGTAAGGTTTATATAGAAAAATATAATAGAATTTTTTTAAAAAATACTATAAATTTTTGCTAGATGTGAACTATAACATATACTTAAAAGATAGTTTGTTAATAATGAATTATATTTAATTATTTCTCTTTAATTTTCTTAGTAGTTGTGGAAAAAAAAATTAGAAGTGTATAGAACAGAATATAAATTTCGCATAAGCAAATTTTTTAATCATATATTAATAATGAATGATATCAAACACAAAAATAACTCCTATTAAAATATTTTATTTTATTTTTATCATTGCCTGACAATGACTAATTGTCAGTTTTATGGAGCTTGGTTATGATGGTTTCTTTAAAAAAGAAAAATTAAAAAACTATGGAAAAAGACAGATAGGAGAGAGAAGGAAATCGAGACGTAAAGGCAAGCGGTGAAACATTTGAGAGGGAGCACATGAAAATATTGTGAAATAGTTAACAATTGTATGAAGATTAAAGGGGAGATGGAGGAGGAGAGGGGAGGAAGTCCTTACACCCCACCTCCCTTCATCCCTGCATTACTCTCAGACGAAATAGTACATTGTCTTCATATCATTCAGGCATATTAACAAGTTTGTAAAGACTAAAACAGACCAAATTGAGATTAAATTAATATAGGAAGTTGCAAACTCATATATTTGACAGATCATAAGGATGTAATAAAACTGAAATTCTATCAAAATATAGGATGTTGCAAACTCTTATATATGGATTACAAGGATGACAATTCAAATATATAAACATTTACATCTTGCCAGCTAAGTTTTTGGTTATATGGTTGGGAAAGAAGACCATTCCAATGATGTTAATTCTTCATATTATTTTTCCATCCCAGTTTTTCTCTTTACCCTGTCTTTTTCCATTCTAAATTGAGTTGAGGTGCCTAAATTCTCCGTAACCAAGATTATTAACATCAAGAAACCTAAGTTTTGGAGCATAAAATATCTTCATTCAAAATTTTGGCTGTGGATGGTATTTTGCAGTATAAATTGTCTATGAAGTAATTAATATGCTATTTTAAACCTTCTAACATGGTTCATCATTGATAATTCTAGCTAGTTATGTTGTTATAAGCAACCATCAATCTAAATCTTGCTTACTTATATAACATATCATGTTGCAATTTAAAATCTAGCTACAATTTCAACCGGCTATTGTAGGACAGATTTCCTAAGTTATAATGTTTTTGATAGAAAAAAGAGAATATTATTATATAGAAGAGAGAAAAAAAAATACAACTAGGGGGAGGATAACAAATCTTCCAAAACAGAGAATTCTAAAAACAATAAAGAAACATATAAAGACTCAAGAATGTAGTAGAGCTGTTCTATTAGAATACTAGTCTAGATTCATTAGCATAGTAGTCCAGATAGATTAGTATATTAGCACATGTTAGAATATTAGTCAGCTATAGTTATGACTGTAATTAATAACTTCTAATTAGCTCTGTAATTTGTCAGAGTAGCTCATGTACTTAATGCACCCATAGTACAAATACGATGGACTGAGTACACAAGACACATGATTTCCCCAAATACTCTCTGTTTCAACATGTTCCGAAGTTACAATGCTTCCACCCAAATAGTAGATAAGGCTCAACTAGCTAAGCTGAATGCATATAAATTGCAAAAGATTTCACATTAACACAGCAGCTATCATGTTAAAAATCTTATAGCCACCACACTTTTAATTGATTAGTTTTTGAAAAAAGAAAATGTATACAATCTAGATTATCTTTAAATGACAACAAATTTTCAAATAGTAATATATACAATAATATTAAGTAGGGAAATAAGCAGTAGTAGTCAATGCAAATAAACATACCCGTCCATTTCTGGCATTTGAATATCCATGAAGCAAGCATCAAAATTGTGAGGCAGTTGAAGCATTTCAAGAGCAGCTTTGCCACTTTCCACACACTTCACATCAGCTCCAAACTTTTTCAACGCGCCTGCAGCGACCCTCCGGTTTACCCCATTGTCATCAACCACTAAGATTTTCTTTCCGCAAAGAAGGCTCCGTAGAAATGTGGAACCATTAGGCATGTCTTTTCCTAGCTGCCTCTTCTTCCCCATCCCCAGAACTTGCTGAAGACAAGCAGCCACCATACTAGCTCTCAGAGGCTTCATGATCACTGTATCACTGAAACCTGCGGCTTTAGCTTTATCAAATTCAGTATTACTAATATTGGTGGCAAGAAGGATCATTTGAGGCATCTTAAACATATGACCATTCTGCTTCCAGTCCAGTTGCCACACATTGAAGATCCCATCCTCTCCAGATATCCATGAATCCTTCTCAACCAAAATAATATCAGGCTGAAATAATCTGCCACATCCAATTAGTTTAACTCAGTGAATGAACTGAATCATGCAACATAAACAAAAGTCTTTTCATTCCATATCTTCTCCAAATGGGAGTCTTCAAAACAGCTTAATATTTGTTGTCATTTGATGTCAAAATGGACATAAGACAACATATAAAATCATCATAATGTTATGAGGATGTTGGTCAACGAGAAAAGTAAACAGATATGCATATTAAAGAACAGAAAAGAAAAAACTAGTCCTACAACATTTATTCACTAAAAAAAAGTCAATATCTGTAATTAATTGAAAATAAAAAATCAGTCAATGCAGTTTCTTAATTTCTTTATGAGTTCGAAGAATAATAAAAGTAATAAAATGGAGAAATAGAATATGTTTAGCATAACATGTCAAAATCCACATTAAGCTTAGTAAAGACACATCCAAAAACAAAATAACAAAACAGCATAATTTGTTATCAAATTGAAGATAAATCTCCCCAAACATCACATAAGAACATTTGAAAACCCACTCCAATAAAAAAAATCCATATGGCAACTTATTATTTTAGTAAGACATGACTATGCCATATATGCCTGTCTACATATAGATAACCATTAAACTCTGGTGGGATGCTAGCAGGGTATGCTCCCAGATTAAACTGCCGAAAATTCACTTCAATGGATATTGTGAATTCAGTTTCAAGGGTTAAAAATAATACCCGAAGCATATGTTACAACCATTACTAAAATGTTGATACTGCTGCTGTTTATTTTCAGTTTCAGTTTCTTCATAATTAACACCAAAAAGACAAATTTAAAACTTACACTGAGGTCAAAGAACCATTTTTCCCACATAAAGAAACAGCCTTATTGATGTTATTTGCAACTTTAGCTTGTATCCCTAGTCTCTTCAAATGGTATCTAGTCACAGAAGCTCTAACAGGTTTTCCATCAACCACTATGGCTTTAAGCCCTCTAAAACTAGAAGGCAGATCTTCCAAATTATGTTTCTTCACGTCAGTTATCGAATTTTTCTTAAACGTTCCAAAATCTGCAGTAAACAAAAATGTGCTCCCAACCTGGGGTCGGCTTATGAAGTTTATCTGACCACCCATTAGTTCAACCAGGCACTGACTGATACTCAAGCCAATACCAGTACCACCATAGTTTCTAGAGGTTGAGCTGTCTGCCTGCACAAAAGGCATGAAAATCCTATCCTGGGCTGAGAAAGGAATTCCAATTCCAGTGTCCTCCACACAGACCATCAAGGTGACTTGCTCATAAGATTCACTAGAGGCTGTCTTTTTAATAGAAGCATCAACGAAAAATTCTTCATCAGAAATTAGATGCTTAAAATTATCCCAGTTGTTCCGTTCATCAGCTGCTTCACATCCACTTAGGGTTTTGAAATGATAACCACCAGATGTATGTACAACTTCATCTGATCCTCCATTTAGAAAAGCGTCAGATTTTCCATTCATTGTGGACTTCCTATTTTCAGCTATATGGACTTTAACAAATATATGTCCTCGTTCAGTGAACTGCAAGATACATAAAGCTAATTAGTAATGTTCTCAAAGAGTACCTTGCAAATAAATTAATGGATAGTATACAATAGAGAAAATGAACTTGGAAGGATTCAAACATCCCCTCCCACGTAAGAAATTTTATACAGTTAGAATGACATTTCTAACACACAACATGCAAATTAGTAACCCAAATGCAAATAACATTAGACAAATAAATATATTTTGAAAATTCCACTTACTTTAACAGAGTTCCCAACAAGATTTGTTACTATTTGTCTGAATCTCCCAGGATCTCCCATAACAATATCTGGAACTTTATCAGAAACAAACACTGCCAGCTATACTTCCCCAAACAATATAAGTCAAAGTTGGAAGAATTGTACATCGGGATCACAGCAGGAACATCACCACCCAATGACATAAGAACCCATAAAGATGAAACAGAGAGGAAAATGAAATAAGATCATCAAGTAAAGAAAAGGAAATAGAATTATGAAATGCTGCAACTTGGACAAATCAAAACAACCTTCAGGCCTTCACAACATGTTTAGCAACAATTAGACATACCTCTAAACCTTTGTGTCTAGACTTCTCAGAAAAAAGTGAAAGGACATCATCAAGTATGGAACGAAGGTCAAATGGAACTGCTTCCAGCTCTAACTTGCCAGCTTCAATTTTAGCTCGGTCAAGCACCTCATTTATTAATGCTATCAAAGCCTTCCCACATGCTTGAGCAGTCTGAGCGTAATCTCGTTGGGTTGAACTCAATTCTGTACCTAGAAGCAGACCAAGCATTCCTACAGTAATATAGAGTTCAATGGTGGCATTAGCATCACTAATGAGAAAGTGGATGGTATGAAAGCATATGTTACTTTTTAACAAGAAAGAAAGAGAGCAAGAATCTTGAAGTTACCTAAAATGCCATTCATGGGTGTTCTAATTTCATGAGAGACAGTAGCTAGAAACTGACATCAAAAACCAAATTTCAGGTTTTGTGATCGGTAAGCAATCCAAGGAAATAATGAACCTTGCCAACAGTATGCCAGGAACAGTACCTGTGACTTGGCAACATCAGCTGCTTCTGCTCGGACTTTTAATTCCTCCATTTTATGGAAATCATCCTCTACTTTGACAATATGATTTCCAGCACCATATAAAATGTAACCCACTAACAAAAGAATCACAAAGAATAGGAAGGCCGTAGTAAGTGCTATCCAATTTGTTGGTGCCTTCTGATGATACCTGTTCAAAAATTTGATGATAAGCATCTGCTGACAAAACATTAAAACTCGTTTCAGAAAATGTACAACAGCCAGAAGCACCTACCTACATATCATCTGATGTTTCCTGTATGGATCTCCAAAATCAAGCTTACTTTCATGGACAAGAGATATATCGCCTTCTTCATAGTGGTTGCCATACATGATTAGGGGGTCAGTTGAGTTCGTGATATCATATACATTCACCAAAATTGCTTGGTTACCAGCAAGTTGACCAAGTAAATTCTCCACAAGGGACTCAACATCAAAGGATCCTCCGACATATCTGCTTCCAGTTAGAAGTTTATTGAACACATCATGCCATTAAGAACCATACAGTAAACATAAAGCCACCAGATTGAACCAAGGTTAACAGACTTATCCTCCAAGTTTTCCATAGAAAAAATTATGGAACTCAAACTACATATCAGACAGGACAAGAATAAAAATCAAACAAGCACCTTAGGCCTTAACATACCGCTGCATCTACTAATTTAAACCAATGAAAATGCAAAAACAAAATATAACCAAATACAAGACTGGTAATGGCAACAGTTTTCTTCAAACTCACTGATAGTAGTTATGCCAATGGCATTGAAGGCAGCATTGATGGAAATAAAACTGATAGCACTAATGTAATCATTAGGTTGCAGGGATTGTGATAACCATTAAAATGTAGTACAACAGCTGTAGTTAATTAGCATTAGAATCATATTTAATGGAAATGAAGAAGAAGTGGCTGTCACAGCTTTTGATCATCAGTAGAAGCAATGTGGTAGTAATTGACACAATAGCCAGTGTTATGGTGAAGTCTGTCTTTTATCATGTACTGACATTTTACACCAGTGTAATCATCAGAGTTATTAGTTGAGGATAGTACCAACAAGTCATCCTTAGAATTACCCTTACTTCTAGACAAAATGACATGCAATTATCCAATGATGCCTCTTAAAATGCATTCTTTATGCAGTGATGCACCTAAGATTTTAACCAACCCACATCCTCTTATCTCTCATATGAGTCATAAGACACAAAAATAACCACCAAAAGATTCTAAAAAACAAACTTGACAACCCAAGATAAAGCGAAACGAGGACATACCCTGCTGTTGCTTTAATGTGCTCTTCCACTGTTGGCTTAGGAGGGAGCTTAGATTTGTAGACAGGAAATGTTAAAACAACACCAAGATGATGAGAACCCAACAGCCTGAAGGGGCTAGTCAGAACGGCCTTCCCAGTGGCCCTAGCTCTCAAAATGTTTTCTCGGTCCTCCTGCATCATTTAGATGTCAAAATAGCAGTTAAAAAAAATTATACACAATACAAGCAGAGTAATGTTCACATCACAAGTGTTGTTATTTACCTCCCCGGACATCATATCAAGAGATTCAAGGTAAGAGAGAGTTTCTTGTGCAAATATCACCGGTGCATACTCATCTCTAACCTGTGAGGGCTCTCTTTCCATCGTCTTTATAACCCATCCATGTTGCTTCTCAAATCTTTCTCTCTCAGAGTTAGCCACTCTCTGTGCATAGGCCACACCACTTAGTAATGGCCGTTCAAATGCTGTCCTGGCTGTATACTCTGCGAATGTTTCCTGATAAGCAATGAACAATAGTCAAGATATATGCAACCAGAGTGAGAAAACGATGCAATCAGAACCATAAGCAGAAATGTGAAAATCCCAAATAGCCTTTCATTTCCTCCAACCCAATATGCTTATAGCATGTTTGGTTTTGCTTATTTTTAGGGGGAAAAGCGCTTATTATTTTCAAAATCTTTCTCCGAATTTTTTTGATTATAAACTGTTTCGAACACAAAATAAGCTCAATCCAAACATACACAACCAGTTCCAAATCCAAACTGGAGTGGACGATCAAGCACAAACCTGGTCAATGGCAGAAGGGTTTCTGTAGTAATGGAAGGTTGAAACAAGGATGGCAAGGGCGTGGACATGGTTGACACTAACACTGAATTGATCTTGCAGCATTCTTGCCCTTTGATCACAGAGGCTACCCAGCACCTCTTTCCTTCTGACCTTAGTGTCAGCATCCATTTTATTGTAGATGCACCAACTAATAAAAGCCATCAGCATGATCCACAGAAGCAAAAACTTTGGAAGCCAAGCTCTATGTGCCTGAATGAAAGTGTACTTTCTTTTACTCCCCGTTTGCTCATGCATCCTCAAAGCCACAGGGTGGTGGCACTGCATCTTCAAACCAAGACCCATCCGCAAGTAATTCTCTCTGCCTAGTTTTTCTTCTGGGCTGCTTTGTTCCCTTGTTTCCTTTCTGCCCTCTTCATATCTATAAAAGTTGGAGAAGTCCAAAAGATAATTATGGTGAGTACTTATTATATAGGAGCTCACTTTGTTTATTAAAGTTGAAGTACTGGCAAAATCTCAGACACTTTTCTCTGATGGCTGAAAGAAGAAAAGGGTTACAGAGAACAAAACTCCAAGTAAAGCATCATTACAGCATTGTTTTGCGTGATTCAAACCTCAGAAAGGAGAAGCAAAAGCAAACCAAGCATAATGAATGATTGGCCAAATTCTTCTGTTTTTCTCTCTTAAGAAGCAAAGACCATTTAAAAAATTACCCAAAAAAATAAACGAAACAAAAGAAGAAAGACATCTCAGACAAAGACCCAGAATTTAAAAGAAGAAAATTCACAAAGCTCAGAGAGACAAACATGGGTCTCAAAAGATGGAAAACAGCTCAAATTTCAAAGAACCACCTTCCCCTCTCCCTACAGCCAATACTAGTTTTTTTAAACACAATTTTGAGGTGCTAAGGATCACATTAAAAAAAGAAGAGAACTCTAATCATGCTGTGTAGGCGTGAAATTAGTCTTGGGGTTAAGGACAAAGAAAAGCACGTTCGACCTCTTTCTTCCATATAATAATCAAAACCAGAGATTGACCCCAAAAACACCTTACACACACAACGAAGCACACAACCCAATGAAAGAGAGAGAGAGAGACAGAGAGAGAGATGGGGTTGTTGAGACTTGAGAGAGAGAGAAACAATATTTACCTGTACAGGAAAGATAAGGTGGCGGTACAATGAACAAAGAACCAGTTTGGTTCCTCTTGATCTGGTGCTCTCTCTCTGTACTTGTTTATTTTTTATACCCTTTATATAGTTGCCTTTCTTTTCTGTTCTTTACTTTTCTTTGTTTAATTTAAGCACTTGACAAAAACTGAATCGAATTTTTACGATTTTCCCAGATACGCTGCTGTCTCCCTTCTACTTCACCCTCACACACACACACAAAAATATATATATAGTACAGTAGTCAAGTCAAGCCTTCTCTCTCTCTCTCTCTGTAACCCTTTTGAAGTTTGAAGTGTCTCTCTCTTTCTCTCTTCGTGGCACCTTCTTTGCAACAATACTAATGTATTTCTTTTCACACCAACAGTGTCTCCTCCACCTCCTCCTCCTCAAGTTAGCACCTTTTTTCAGAGCTCATGTTCAAGTTGATAGCTTGAGAAGAAACCCACTATTTCAAAGAAGGTAGGAACATTAACTGGTTAAAAAGGGTCCCAAAAAAAGCAGCTTTTTTGGACCAGTGAAGTGAGTGCTCAAAACTGAACCAACCCCAGTTACCTGCTGTTTTCTATTTCCCACTTTGGAATATGAATCTGCAAATTTTCCACACACACACACACTCTCTCTCACTCCATTAAAGATATTGTTGAACCACAACACTATCATGCAATCTGAATCATTTTTTCTCACCTGGGTCTTTCTCACTTCATCGTTTCCTTGTACTTTTCTGTGTTACAACGTTAAGAATTAAGAATTGGAACAGAGGAGAGAGAGAGAGAGAAAAAGAGAGAGAGAAAACGAGAGAGAGAGAAGAGAGAAGAGAGAGAAAACGCAAAACTGAAAATCACAATCACAAATCTGAGCGATAATGACTTGGCGACAAGGCGCGGATCTTATTCCCATGTGAATTAACGGAAAGACCCATCGTTATTTTTGGAATTCCATAAGTGCCCTGGAGACATAATCAACATTAATTAGTTGACTAATTAATTAGTTGGCAATTCCTTTGGCTTGTGTTGTGGTTGAGGACTAAACTAATGTACCTTCCATTAACTCCATAATCCATATGTAGCCATTCTTACGTTTTTTGTTAAATTCACCGTTCAAACAGTTAATTTAGTTATTTTTAAGGTGTACTTGGCCAAAGAAACGGTTAGATTTATTCCCTACTTTGGTTAGACAAATTAAAAATATAGTTTGTAATGAAAATATTAATGTAATGCTGCTTGCTTTCAAGTTTCAACTCTTTATCGAGGACAATCAGGACATGCAAGGGGTTTCCCTTTTAGTCCCTTCTCTTTGCAATTGCATTATCCAAATTTATAAAAAAAATTATATAATTTTTTTAATATAATCTGATACATATTTTTATATATTTAATTTTAAAAAAATGAAAATGTAGAGTGTCCTCTTGTAAATCATTAATGTTAGAGATTAGTTTTTATAGAAGTACCGATTTTAAGTGTTTTTTCTTAAAAAGAAAAAAAGAAAGCAATTTTAATGTAGCACACAATTATAAATTGTGCTGGTCATATCTCCTTATATATTTGCTATTTGCTGTAATCTCTTTGCCTAAAATAATTTGTCTACACATTTTTGTGAAAATGCACGCATTACATATTTTAAATAAAATAAATACCAAAGTGCAGTATTTATTTATTTATTTTTTAGCTGTGATAAGGTGTTGTAGTGTTATTTTTTTAAAGTTAATATTGTATGTCAAAATCATAATACTCATTTTAATAATATAAAACTTTAAAATATCTTGATAGCTGGTACTACTATAAGATCAACAATAAATAAAATCAAAGTTTTATTTATCCCAAAAGAAGCATTATTTTTCTTTCAAAACTAATTAAAATAAACAAGAGTTTTTGCCCGTGAACATCGGTTCAATTGGTTGGCATCAGTGTACTTTTTTCTTTCATTGTGTTCAGAGTCAACTTTATTTAATCTATGTTTATTGTTATAGGGAGGAGTCTATAAACATAGTTGGATTTGATTATTTTGGACAAATAATTGCTTTTTTTTATTAAATATTCTATGCGTTTGTTTATAATAAAAAAGTATTTTTTAATAAAATAAAATAATTTTAAATTATTAATATAAATATTTTGAAAAAAATAGAATTTAATATAAGGTTTTTTTTTTTGCTTTTTATAAATAGTAGTAATGCGTTATTTTTAAAATAATTAATTATATAAAGATACAATAAAAAGGAAGTAAAAAGAACATTTTTGTAATTATATCTAAATATAAAATAATTTTTATTTTTCAATAAAAAATTTTAAAAAATAATCAATTATTTATACTATCTTATAATTATTTTTTTTAAAGTTTAACCAAACACACTAGTAAAATTTTGATTATAAATTGTTTTGAATACAAAATAAACTAAATACACATTATAAATTCTGAATTTATCCAAATTTTTTCAATTTTTGAATTTTAAGAATGAATTATGATTCTTTAATAAAATTATGAAATTTATTTTTCTTAAATTTACATAATTACTTAGTAAAAGTTATTGCAATTAAGTATTTGTAATTTCAATTTCATATCTTTATTGACTTATCATCTATTTATTACTATCCTATGAAGCACTTATATTTTAAAATGATTACATTATCAAATATCCAATACGTATTGTTTATGTATTGTATCATATACTTTTAAATACTTTTAATTTATATTTTTTAATTATTTTTTAAATTTTTATACCAATACAAGTAAAATATCACAATAATTAAATAAATTATAATACTTTATTATGTCTATAATATTTAAAGTTAATTTATAAAACAATAAAATTTATATTTTATGTTAATATTATATTAATTTTATTTGTTTTATTTTAACATGTCTTATATTTTTAAGAATTTGTCTATCATAATTGTATTACATTTGTATCCAATATCAATATTATTGCTTCCTAGTGTTATCTAAATGTTTATAAATAAATATATATATATATATATATATATATGAGTATATTTAGTGAGATTAGTTTTCATTGTGAGAGAGTAAAATAAATAAATTTTGACCATATAATTATATATTGAGAATTAAAATTAAAAATTACTTAAATATCATGTGATCACTTAAAAAATTTATATATATTTATATTTTAATCTTAATTATTTATGTAAAATTTAATAATTAAATTCCATTCCTCTTAAAATTTATAATTAACACTTCTCTTATCAAATATAATATATATATATATAAACTAAAAAATAGGTATTGTTGCATTCTTGGACCTAAAACAGTGTCACACTGTGCAAGGATGAAAAGGAAAATATTACTCTTATATTCTTAAAAATGATATAAGTATTATTCATATTCTTTTTAAGAAGTGTGATTGAATGAAAAAAATGATAAAAAAATATGTATAATTAATAATATTAGATGATATGTAAAAATGAAAATATATATTATTTGAAGTAAGAATATAAGAATTGAGATGAAAATAAAGTAGCCTTGTGAGCATTTAAAATTGATATGTTCGGAAAAGTAATATATATTGATAGTTCTGTCAATTCAAATTGCGATTGCTAGGTCAATATTTCAGCGAAAAGAGGACAACAAATATCCATAGATAAAAATGAGGAAAAATAATAGCCATTCTCTTGGCTTATAGCACTATATGTATTAGATGAATAGATAAATAAATAGTTCAAACTAACATAATATTGATATAAAATTAAAATCTTGATAATTAATTGTGAAAATTATTTATGGACTTAATTGAGAACTTACTTACCTGTTAAGCATCAAATGAAAATTATAATCCATTTTCATTTATTAAATAAAGGCAAAAAATTGCAATTTTTCTATTCTAATTATCCCCCTTTTTTATTTAAAAGTATTTTTCAAGTGCAACACTAATCTCTTTAATTAATCTAACCCAATTCCTATATGTTACAAAACTAAAAAATTAATGATAGATGTAATTGATTACATATTATCTATAAAGTACAGATACGCTATTTTTAAAGTATGTTTATATGTTGAACACGTGTTCGTGTCAGACACATGGAGACGATCGTACGACACACGTATCCTGTGTGTTCAAATATATCTGATTAAAAAAATTATTATTTTTATTTAGACATGTCTTGGACATAACTCGAACATGCTTGGATCGTACGACACACAGCTTAGATACGATCCATTAATACCTTTTTTAAAAGAAAATTAGTTTCCATACTAACGTTCAATTAGTAAGCTCATAACTCACCCAAACTCAATCACATAGCTGACGTCTCAAACCACTATTTTCACATATTAGTATTTTAAGTTTTATCTTTTCATACATAACTGTTAGACTTTTAAGTTTTATCTTTTTACACACTATTATTTTCATCTGTTCGTATCAAGTCGTCCACTTTATCGTCACCGAAACTTGTCTCATAACACTATTTTCTCTAGTTCATTTTTTTTATGCGCATGTACTTGTACATGGTTAGTTCTATTAAGATAAGTTGATTTAGGAGATTTTTTAAAAAATGTCAATAGAAATTATGTTTTATATTTTTTGGTAAGAACTTATTAAGTAAAAAAATATTGACACATATAATATATATTAAGATATTATAAATATTTAAATTTATAAAAATAATATTAATAAATTATGAATATTTTTTAATTTTGTAATTATATATATACATAAATCAATTTTTTTAATTTACTTTGATATATATATATATTTATATTTATATCATATTTTATGTGTGTATCCGTATATGTGCTTCTTAGCATATTATTCAAAATGAGTTGTTTACAACTGTAGCAAGCTTTGGTTGTGCCCAAACACATGGTGGATGAACAATCCGTGACATAACACCAAAGCTGAAAGAAAAAAATGGGGCGGGGGGACAATATAATAATAATAAAAAGGATCGAACCCTGTCTAACCAAAGCAAATGCACCAACACGTTTAATAATGTTAAATTATAAATGTTGTCTCTTTTTTTTTCCGCCTTGATAAAAGCTTGGATACATGTTACTTCACAGAAACGTGTAGTTTCTTATACTCCAAAACTTCCCTTGCATGTGGGTCTAATTATACTCGTTTACTTTTTAAATATTTTTCATTGGGTCTTATTATTTGTCCACAAAAAATGTTTTAATTTTTTTTATTTTACTCATAAATTCATATTATATCGTATAAAAATATTATATTTACGTACAGTTTAATTTCATATCACTTTTATACAAAAAATACGATAGGTAAAAGTTATAGATATTTAGTTAGACGGCAAACTTTTTCTTTTTCAATATACTCAACGCATGTGGACCTTTCTAAATAGATACAAGCTGACATATTAGCTACATTGCCAATTAACTCATAATATTTTTGTAACTGTAACAAAAAAACAAAAAACAAAAAAAAAGAGTGGTAGTTAATCTTCTGCTTTAAATTGGTCTGGTTTTGACTTATTTGATTTTTTTTCTTAAAACTTTGTTTTGTCACATTTCAATCGAAAACCGACCACTGAAAGTCAATTAAATGGATCACATGCTATTAGCTATTGTCCCACTCCCATTAGTTTGGCTAATTGTACAACTTCGTTTTTTTCTTTCTTTCTTTCTTTCTCATGGATTTTAACAACATTCGTAGCTTACAAAAATATTTCTACAAATGACAAAATAAACGGAAATTTATTAAAAGTTTGATAAGATTATGGTGAACGATACTTGTAACTAAGCAGGTGAAGCAAAAGAAATTAAAGTTGTATTTAGTACAGGTATTCCCAAATGTAAAAACTGGGTTAGGGACATAATCAAATTGTTAGATCGCTTTTTAGACATCTATTGTTAGCTGGGCTTATTGTTAGTAAAAGCCCATTTGTAACTAACCAAGTTTAGTTGTTAATTCTGTTTGTAACTGTCTTGTAATATGAGCATATATATCTGACGAATGAAATACAAGATGCAATTTTTCAAAAAATAAAAAAAGTCTATCTTACTTCCTAACAGCTGGTATCAGAGCTCCGTAAGGGGCCTGATATAGAAACTGCAGTTTCTGGTGTGAGAAGAGAGTGAGACGAGAAGAAAAACTGGGAGCCATGGCAGAAGGAAATAACTTTGTTCAACCTGCAATTCCAAAGTTTGATGGTCATTACGATCATTGGGCCATGTTGATGGAGAACTTTCTCCGGTCGAAAGAATATTGGAGCTTGGTGGAGAATGGCATTTCGGCGCTCCCTGCAGCGGCGAATCCAGAACAGATAAAAGCGGTTGAAGACAGCAAGCTGAAAGATCTAAAGGTAAAAAATTACCTGTTTCAGGCACTAGATAGAGGAATCATAGAGACAATCCTCAAGAAAGATACAGCGAAAGATATTTGGGACTCCATGAAGATGAAATATCAGGGGTCGACCAAAGTGAAGAGAGCTCAACTGCAAGCTCTCCGAAGGGAATTTGAGGTTTTGGGCATGAAAGAATGGGAGACTGTGGATGAGTACTTTGCAAGAACTCTAGCCATTGCAAACAAGATGAAGGCACATGGTGAAAAAATGAAAGAAACAGTGATCGTTGAAAAGATTCTCAGGTCAATGATAGCAAGATTTGACTATGTTGTTTGTTCTATTGAAGAATCACACAATGTGGACACCCTCACCATTGATGAACTCCAAAACAGTCTGTTGGTTCATGAACAAATGATGAAAGGTCATAGAGAAGAGGAGCAGGCTTTGAAAGTCACAAATGCAGGAAGGACAGGAGGAAGGGCTAGAGGTCGAGGTGCCTCCAGAGGAGGACGTGGAAAAGGTAGACAACCCTTCAACAAAGAGACTGTTGAATGCTATAAGTGCCATAAACTTGGACATTTTCAATATGAGTGTCCAAGTTGGGAGGAGAATGCCAATTATATTGAATTCAATGAAATAGAAGAAATGCTACTGATGGCCAAATCAGAATTGAAAGAACTATCAGAAAAGAAGGTTTGGTTTCTTGATTCAGGTTGCAGCAATCATATGTGTGGTAATAAGGATTGGTTCTTTAGTTTGGATGAAAGCTTTAGAGTTTCTGTTAGACTGGGTGATAACTCAAAAATGATGGTCATAGGGAAAGGGAACATTAAATTGCAGATTGATGGATTAATTCAAGTCATCACTGAGGTGTATTATATACCTGATCTGAAAAATAGTCTCTTGAGCATTGGTCAGCTGCAGGAAAATGGCCTTACCATTATTTTTCAGCAAGATATGTATAAGGTGTACCATCATGAAAATGGATTGATTATGCAGTCCAAAATGTCATCAAACAGGATGTTTGTAGTGGTGGCATTTATTCTTTCCCTAACATGTTTCAAGGCAGTATGTGAAGATGCTTCACACTTATGGCATTGTAGGTATGGGCATCTTAGTCTAAAAGGGCTAAGACTTTTGGCTCAAAAGAGGATGGTGAGAGGGTTACCTTTGCTCAATGATTCAACAAAAATGTGTAGTGATTGCATGGCAGGAAAGCAACACAGAGACTCTTTTCCAAAAAAAGGCTCATGGAGGGCCACTCAAAGATTGGAGTTGGTGCATACTGACATTTGTGGACCTATCACGCCAGAATCAAACAGCAATAAAAGGTATTTTATTACCTTTATTGATGATTTTAGTAGAAAAACCTGGATTTATTTCTTGGCTGAAAAGTCTGCTGCTCTAGATACCTTTAAAAGATTTAAGCTATTGTTGAAAGGGAAAGTAATGAATCTATTTGTTGCTTGAGAAGTGACAGAGGTGGAGAGTTTACCTCTACTGAATTTGATAAATTCTGTAGTCTAAATGGAATCAAAAGACAACTTACAGCAGCATATACTCCACAGCAAAATGGAGTGGCAGAGAGAAAGAATAGGACAATTATGAATATGGTGCGCAGTATGTTATCAGAGAAGGAAATTCCAAAGGAATTTTGGCCAGAAGCTGTAAATTGGTCAGTGTATGTGCAGAATAGAAGTCCTACAATAGCAGTGAAAGATATCACCCTTGAGGAAGCATGGAGTGGAATAAAGCCTTCAGTCCATTTCTTTCGCATTTTTGGGTGCATAGCCCATGTACATGTGCCTGAAAATCAAAGAAAAAAGCTAGATAACAGAAGTGTTAAATGTATCCTGCTAGGGGTGAGTGAAGAATCAAAGGCTTACAAGCTCTTTGATCCAGTGTCACAAAGGGTTCTAATTAGTAGAGATGTGGTTTTTGATGAAGCTGAAAAATGGAACTGGAAGAAAGGTGAGAAAGAAAAGAAAGGAGAGCTCATTGATTTGGGAGACAAAGGAGAACAAGAAGAATCAGAGGAAGAAAGGAATGTAAATGAAGAAAATGTTGCAGCATTGGAAACAACAGAATGTATTGACACTCTGTTAAGAGAAAGTGAACCTGAACAAACATCAGCTCAATCTCAAGGGAGACATAGAAGAAGACCAGCTTGGCTGGAGGATTATGAGACAAATGAAGCACAATACACAGATGATGAACAACATAACTTGGCAGTTTTTGCTCTCTCTGAGGATCCAACTTTCTTTGAAGAAGCAGTAAAGAACAGCAAATGGAGAAAGGCAATGGACCTTGAAATGGAAGCTATAGAAAGGAATGAGACATGGGAATTAACCATTCTTCCAGCTGGTGCAAGAAAGATTGGTGTTAAATGGGTATATAAAACAAAGTATAATGAGAAGGGTGAGGTTGAAAAATATAAAGCCAGACTTGTGGCAAAGGGATATTCCCAACAGCATGGTATTGACTTTACTGAGGTATTTGCTCCTGTGGCTAGGTGGGATACAATTAGAACCATTCTTGCTCTTGCAGCCATCAAGGGCTGGAGTGTGTTCCAACTAGATGTCAAAAGTGCCTTTCTTCATGGAGAATTGAGTGAGGTTGTGTATGTAGAACAGCCACAAGGATATCAAAAGAAAGGGGAGGAGAATAAAGTCTACAAGCTGAGAAAGGCCTTATATGGTCTAAGGCAAGCACCCCGGGCATGGTACAGTAAGATTGAATCTTATTTTCAGAGGGAGGGCTTTGAGAAGTGTCCATCAGAACACACTTTATTCATTAAAGCTAGTAAGAATGGTATGATATTGATTGTTAGCTTATATGTTGATGATCTTATTTTCACTGGAAACAACAGAGTTATGTTTGAAGAGTTTAAGAAGTCAATGAAAAGTGAATTTGATATGACTGATTTGGGGAGGATGAGCTACTTTCTTGGAGTTGAGATAGTACAGAACACAGATGGTATCTTTATTGCTCAAAGCAAGTATGCAAAGGAGATATTGGAGAGATTCGGTATGGACAAAAGCAAATCTATTAGCAATCCTGTAGTCCCAGGTTCTAAACTGTCAAAGGAAGGTAGTGGAGCTGAAGTTGATGTTACAAACTACAAGCAAATGGTGGGTAGTTTGATGTACTTGACTGCCACAAGGCCTGATCTTATGTATGTTGTGTGTCTAATAAGCAGATACATGGAAAGGCCTACTGAGATTCATCTGCAAGCGGCTAAAAGAATAATGAGATATCTGAAAGGTACTGTGAACTTTGGCATACTGTACAGCAGACATGGAAAGGAGGAATTGATTGCCTATACAGATAGTGACTATGCTGGTGACATTGATGACAGGAAAAGTACCTCAGGGTATGTGTTTCTACTTGGAACAGGTGCCATTTCCTGGTCTTCAAAAAAGCAGCCAGTGGTAACTCTCTCAACCACTGAGGCTGAGTTTATTGCTGCAGCATCGTGTGCCTGTCAAGGAGTTTGGTTAAGAAGGGTCCTAGACCAACTTGGCCACTCTCAGGACAAGTGCACGACCATTTACTGTGACAATAGCTCAACCATAAAGCTTTCAAAAAATCCAGTTATGCATGGGAGGAGTAAACATATTGATGTTAGATTCCATTTTCTTCGTGACCTTACTAAAGATGCAGTAATTGAGTTAGTTCACTGCAACACTCAAGAACAGATCTCAGATATTATGACAAAGCCTTTGAAGGTGGAAACTTTTCTGAAGCTTAGAAGGCAGTTGGGAATGTGTAGTTTAGGAAGTTAAACTGATTGCTGGCTGGAATTCAGTTTAAGGGAGGAAAATGTTAGATCGCTTTTTAGACATCTATTGTTAGCTGGACTTATTGTTAGTAAAAGCCCATTTGTAACTAACCAAGTTTAGTTGTTAATTCTGTTTTTAACTGTCTTGTAATATGAGCATATATATCTGACGAATGAAATACAAGATACAGTTTTTCAGAAAACAAAAAAAGTCTATCTTACTTCCTAACACAAATGACTTGGTTCAAAATTCATCAATAATTAATTGTTTATTTATAGTTCGTGTATTTATTTTATTTGGTATTATCTACTTATAAAAAAGAGTTTATAAATAATTGAATTTAAAATATCATCAAATAACAGCCAGGGTAACTAAAATAATTAACTTGGGAGACGAGTGAAAGTCATCAATATTTTTTGAGGATAAAAATTAGAAAATACTCTTTTATAAATCATCATTAAAGGGTGTGGAGAGGTTCAAATTTCACTAGAAATACCTGGTAACTAGAGTTAAGTAAATGCTTGAGTAGGAATTAATCTCATACTTAAAATGTATGAGACATTTTGTGGTCTTTGAAAGATTATGATATTAATTTTGTCTTTGAAAGGTAATATTTTAATATTAAAATAATCTAAAAGTCACTAATCATTAAGATCAAATTGATGTCAATTAATGACAAAAGTTAAGATCAATTTAACGTTATTAATTTTTTGAATACCAAATTAATGTTCTGAAAGTGTTTTATGATCAAATTGGAGGTTTATTCTTCATTAAACAAGTACAGAATATAAGCTATTGTTAGTTATAAATTTTTTAAGTTACTAGTGAAAATTAAGTATAGGACAAATACAACCGAAGTAGTTTTTGACTAAGAAGGTGCATGCTATAATAGCAGTTATTTGGCATGAAGCAGATCCTGCTTATTTATTATAAATGCTTCTTTTTTTTCAGTTTTCTTTTTTTATTCACTTGTTATAAATGCTTTGATATCTTGATTTTCTTCAGTGTACTTTCCCTGTCACTCCTGCTGTTCAAACAGCAACATTAATTACATAAAAATTGAAATTAATTGGATTCTCTGTTAAGCATGGTTAGGCCCTAATAATAATAATAATAATAAAGAGCTGCCTTATCCCAACAGAGGAAAAATAAAATTCTTACATTTATTGGATAGAATCCGATATCACGGAAAATGATAGAGAACTTGGGATTTTTATATAAATAACTGTTAATCTCATGCGAATTACCATATGATTTAGAGAAGGACAGATACTAGGGGCAACATTCAGCCTTCAAAAATTTTCTTTGTCTAAGAAAGTAAGAAAAATAATTCATGTTTGATTGATTGAAAGGAATTCAAGATGACTTCTTCACGTACTGAGTAATTGTCTCTTTCTATTTTCTTTGTCATTAATTCATGTTCATGAGTGCTTCTTCACAACTACTGGAAGCAACGAGAAAAGGGGAAAAGGGAATGGTAATAAAAAAACAGAGATGAACTTAAAAAAGCAATGTTATGTAAAAAAAATCTTAGATTGGTTATTAATTATGTATAAAAGATATTAGAGTATCAACTTAGCAGAAAGGGGAAGGAGATGATAAAAAGGTATGAGTTGAAGATTCATGCAATTCCTTCCATTCTCTTTACCTCAAATTCGCCATAACCGGCAAAGGAAGGTGAACCACAAGTAACAAAACAGGTTGAAAAGATAATAAAAGTCTTGCCCTACAAAACACTCCCCCTTTTGATGAGTTAGTTGGTTGATTTTTATTTTTATTTTGTATCAAGTTAGTTGGTTGATTGGTTGATTTAATGGCTATATCTTTGTAATTAGATTTGAAACAGTAGCAGAGATAGGAACCCTTAAAAAAGGAATATCTAGTGATGGAATATGGGAAAGACATGGGGACCATTATTTTTCTTTATAGTTGGAGTATTTTTCCCCACTAAAGTAAATTATTTTTAACATCTGAGCCACAAGGACTAAACAGTGAAATTGAAACATTTGGTTTGTCCTATAGTAAAATTGGCCTTCTTTGGGGCCTATCTAGTTTTTGTGCCACTCAAAGTGTGTAAATTGTGGGTGTGTCGGCCATGTGGAATGCTAGTAAAATAGCCCACCTCCATCACTTTCCCAAACAAAAGTCTATGTTTTTTCTGTTGAGAAATGATCATCATGTCCTGATGCATGCTGCTGCTGCTGCTGCCCATGCCTATACAGCATCCTTCACCACTCACATGGGACAGGTGCCTGTTTCCCCTGCTCCAGGGCTACACTAGCCTGATGAGTGAGGACTTCTTCCCTCCGTAAAAAGGGCATTGCCTTTGCATTTACATGCATGATGCCCTCCTAATGGGTTGCCTCTATTGTGGTCCCCTGAGCCTCGTGTCATTGAGCCATGTGACCCTTTCAGGTCGCTCTGGATGGATTGAAGCCTAAATTACCTTATGAGATTTGTATCTCTTATTTTTGAGAGAGAAAAAAAAAAGATTTTTCTTGATTGATACTTGTTACCATCGTCCATCGTTTACAAAAAGAAAATATAACCGGGATAATGTCATATGGAGCAAAATATTATCATGGGGAATCACATCATGTCCTAGAGATTAAGCCATTTACAGTATCATATAACTCAACTGGATATCACTAGAATTGGTATAGTTAGAAAGACAAGCAGAATTTTCTTTTTAAATATTTGTTAATTTTTCAATTAGATGGTAATGTTTGTATTAAAAAAATTGAAAGAGAAGCTAATGTGCTAAGCATGGTTCACAAGTCTAATAATGTAATTAACAATTTTTATAAAACTCGTGACGTTAGTTAAGGATTACATAAAAGAGAAGAACAATGTTTTTTGGGTCTTCATCTAGAAGTATCAATTAATGCAGTCCTACATATCTTCAATGTAATCTATATTCAGTCTTTTAATATTCCAGTTTTTAATTATGGTTCTCCTTTAGTATAAGCGAAGGAAAAAATTTATTCAAATAATCCACTCGATTTATATCAATGAATCTGGTTCTGGCCCCTGATCCATTCCATTTGTCTACAACAAGTTTTTGACTTCAATCGCATTTTTTTTTTTTGGTGGGGGGGGGGGGGGGGGGGGAGGTAAAGGAAAGGGGCTTAAGCCCAAAACAAGGAAATAAAAACTACACAATAGTAGTAACACATGTCACACTAGTCACCAGACAATCATACACCAAGAAGTTAGTAAGGGTCGTTTTATGATACTCTATTTAGTTAATGGAGCATGCATTCTCCCTACTCTTTTAGGCATTGATTTGGTCCAAACTAGATTAATGGTTAATATTTGTCACTTATCTGGTATCAGTATTTTTTGGCTGAAATTTTAAAAAATTTAGTTTTTTGATGTGTGCAAATTTACAAAGGTGACCCTTTAATTACTATCTTTGTTTTGTATAGACCTCTCACCCTTCCACTGGGAGTACAATTTCTCTGCATTGTAGATCAAAGTTTTTTGTGAACTTGTTTTTGTAAATCTTTGATATTACTTGATGCTTGGATGTTTATGCTTGAGTTTGAGATTGAGACACAAATATGAAAACACCCGTTCCATGAACTTGTTCTTCCACCCTGAACTATCACCGATTCCATTGTGAAACAATATGAGACTATGCGAACTCCAATCTCCGACCACCTCGCCTCACCATGCCAGAGCAGTCGTTAGCCTATGCGCGCCTCCGCCGTGACGCACCGCCGCCAGTCACTCAAGCGCGCCTACTTGCACCGCGCCTGGTCCTTAAACCCTAGAATCGGACCTCTGCCGCTGCAGAAATACATCAATGTCCCTCAGGGTGATGGGGTTACGAGAATGTCATCCCTCTCCGCCCACTATCATCGCAGAATATCACACTCACATTATCACAAATGACTGTGAAGGACTATCAAGTCATTTAACTTCACCCAATAAATATAATTCAAAAACAAAAAATACTAGCCTTACCTAAAGAGCAGAGGATTCATACTTCCTTGACCGAACGAAATATAGTAAAGCGACCCCACATTTTAAAAACATGCTCCTGTGGCAAGCTCAAATTTGCCAGGCAATCCGCGCATTGGTTGGCTTCTCTCTGGTCATGTTGGACTTGTAACATTCCAATTCCTTTGCAGAAAAGCTCGAATTTCATTTACCAAGCTTCTAACTTCAATGGCATTTACGGACACCAATGTTAGATTTTGTTTGCCCTCCCAATTTGTAGCAGTATTTGCATTCTACTTGTTTGAATTCAGGGTATAACAAACAAAACAAAGAGAAATTTATGGGAGCTTGCCGTGCTCACTTGTAGTGTGGGTTTATGACCACCTCAATTCCTTTATAAAAAGAGCTACCAAAAAATAGAGAGAAATTTATGACAATTTAAAAACTATGTGTTCTTATATTTTTTTCGGTAAATGACTAATCTTCCTTCAAGAATTGGTTTAGCTCTGGTCATAAGATATTTTTAATGTGTTTCAAACTCTTGCACTGCAAGTACGTGAAACTCAATTTACTAGTTAAGCATCATTTCCTAGGTTAAAGTTTAAATTTATGACAACTTTTAATTACTCATATTTTGATGTTTCCAATGTTATTATATGACATTTTTTTAGTAAAGTAAATTAATTAAGTTAATCTGATAACTTTTATTGATTTAATTTACATAAGTTTCATTGACTTTTTTTATCTGAAGTTTCATTGACTTTATACAGTAGTTTATTTTACGTTTGGATAAAAAAGATCCGATTTAGTAATAAGTATAAAACTAGAAATTGCGTTTAGGCCTAGCCCCCCGCCCCCTTTTTTTTAATAAATTTGGGCTCGTGTGACCCAATGAAAATTAAAGGGCTCAAGCTTGACCTCAAATCTTAATTTAAAAAATTAAAAAACTTTAAATTAGAAATTTTTGAGAACTTTTTCACGCAGGAAAAATATTTTAAAAAAGTTGTATACAATTTTAAAACGACAAATATGTTAAAAGAGCATTTTTTAAATCTAAGAATAAAGTAAAATTATCACTTAAAAGGGAATACATGAATCGTTTTCCTCACTCAAAGATTTTGAATTCCTAGTAATGTTATATGCATGAGAAATAAAACACCACACAATCCCTCAAAGGGACAAATATTTGCCATCTAAAGTAAATAAAAGTACACTACTCAAGGAGTTCTCTGTCATTTGATGTTTTCACGTATGATTTGTATTTGTTTTCCCCAACTAAACTTTCCCTTTGAATTCCACTCATAGCTCTTTTGGCGTGGTGATACATCTGAATCCCCAAAATAATCCCATGAAGGAAGTGTCCCATTATTGATTCCAGACACAGGTGTTGTATGATTTCCCTTAATGCAAATAAACCTCCCATTTTATTTAAACGAGGTAAGAGTTAATTAAGTTTATATAACGCAAGTAAAATATAAGAAAAAATACTTTTATTATATTAAGCATTGAAGCTTACATTGGCCATAATTCTTTTTGAACTCAAGCTCGAAAGCATGAGATTCTTATTTAAGCCACGACTTTTTGTCCAAATGAAACATGTTTTTGGTTAAGCTTAATTAATTGTGTGGAGATTAACTGTTGTATGAGACGTTTGCCCGACCTTACAATTAAGTCTAGCACAATTGTAGTTATCAAAAAGGAAAAATTAAACTTACTTTCCTTAAAGTTTGTTTTAATTATACACGATACTCCTTAATTTGTACACTTATATGGACCTCCCTTATTAGACACGACATTAACAGCCGTTTGTATAAGGAGTGTAATATCATTTTTACCTTTACCATTAAAATAGCCTAATCCTAATGTCCCCCAACTCACCCACCCAACCCCTTTATAGATGAAGAAGCAACGGTGAAATGGTTGTCGTGGGTTGCCCGTGGTGGCTACACAGTGGCTGTTGGACAATGTGACTCCCTTGATTGAGGCAAAGATGGTGCACGGAGGTCTAGCTCATCGGTTGTTTGGTGGTATTTGCTGGTAGTTGAGGCGCGATGGCTCGTTGTGGTGAGGCATTGTGGTAGAGGATGATGGTGGCATGCGACAGAGGAACCTCGATTGTGGGTGGTCAATTTTGGACTGTGGTGGTGTCTGGTCTTACAGTGGTGGTAGCGGCGGTTTAGATGATGGTGATTTTGTACCACTACAAGAAAAGTCAGAATTTGCGAATGATGAATTCGCCGCAAACATTGGTTTTGTCAATTTGTGGCGAATTCGTTACTGACGCAAAAATCATCATTGTAATATAGTTTGCGATGGATTTAATTTCCGCCTCAAAATTAGCATAAGAAAAATCAGTGGCAAAGCGACACAAATCTTTCCGGTGATACGCCGACTTCCATTATCTGAGTTGCAGTGTTACAATGGATTTTTCCGAGGCTAATTTTGCTTCACAATTTTATTTTTATGAACTAAGTATCAGACACAATATAGAGAAAGAAAAACATACTATTGTAAAATCATTCATCTTATTCCCTTTATTATGTTTTTCATCAAATGCAAAGATACACCTTAAGGTCAATATTTTGCGAGTGCTTCTCCATTTGAATCATAATATTATGGGTTGTTAGATTCATTCATGGACAGTTGAAAGGGAGACAAATGGAATCTCAGGCTTCCTAAAAGACAACTAATATTTTCAGTTTCAACTGTAACATAATAATTATGAACAAAGTAGTGCTACTGTTACTATCTAAACAAAATAATAATAATAATAATAATAATAATAATAATAATAATAATAATAATAATAATAATAATAATAATAATAATAATAATAACAAAGCCAACACATAGCTTAGCTTAACTCCGTAGAAACATTTATACAAACAGCTTTGTTGGTGACCGTAATTCACGATCAACGGTGAGATACATAGAGAGAAGAGAGAGAAATCATTTGATTAAAAACAAAAGAAAAAAAGAATGAAGGAGTGATGGGAAACCTGAAATTGATGGAGACAGGAGAAGAACCCATTTGGGAATAAGAAGAGCAAATTGGGAGATTGATGTTACGAAGTGTGCAAGTCTAAGAAGAAGAAGGGGAGTAATGGAGCTTGGGAGAAATGAGAAAGAGGGAACTATTTAATCAGATGCATCATTTTTTTTTTAAAATTGTGGCAGAATTTACAGTGGATTTTTTTGCTGCAATTTTTTTTATAACTTTTAAAATAAATTTTTATTCATTTTAGTACTTTTGCTTCAAAATATCAGCTGCAAACCTCTTTTTATAAAAAAAAATATGATAAACCAGATGTGTCACTTTTTTTATTATTTTAATAATTTTGTGGCAGAAATATCTACCGTAAACCTCTTTTTTTATTAATTAAAAAAGATGAATCAAATGCGTCATTTTTTTAATGATGGCAAAATTTGTGGTGAATTTTTTTATTACAATTTTTTTTAATTTTAAAATAAATTTTTATTCATTTTAATAATTTTGCTATAGAATCTCTTTTTTTAAAAAAATGGTGAATCAAATGCACTTTTTTTAAAAAAATTGTAATTTTTTTAAATTTTTATTTTATTTTATTTTTTCTCAAACTTTAAAATAAATTTTTATTCAATTTAATAATTTTGCAGCGGATTTTTATATATAAAAAAAATACGGTGAATGTGATGTCGAAAAAGATTTGTGGCAAAAAATTTGCCGCAAATATATCCACAGTACAATCTGTTGCAATTTGTGACGAATTAGAATACGCAACAAAATCCATCTCCATTTGTGACGGATTAGAATCCGGCATGAAATATCGCCGCAAATAAAGGAATATAATGGATTGTCTTCTACTACTCCTAGGTTGTTAGTATTATGGGTGTTGAAGGGGAGATGCAGAGGCTTGAGGTCTACACAGTGGTGGTTCCAATTTTAATTATTGTGGTGCAATAAAGGAACATAGGTGGTTGCTGGGATTATGTCATGTTGATATTGTTGTGGTGGTTTAGTGCAACTTGATGTTTCGATGATAGCAGCATAGGTTACAATTGTTAATGACTTGGAATCAATTTAGGGCTCTAATGGTTTTTCTATTTGGGTTGGCATGGAGTTGTTTGATAACAGGTCTTCGATGGTTTGGATTTTGGTGGTTTGAATTGGTGCTCGGTGGAAGTTGGTCTACAATGGAGGTCATGGTGTTGGTCTTTGCTTGGTTTGGTTTGATTTAGCTGTGGGTTAGTATCTACTTGGTTGGGTTTGATTTAGGTTTGGGGCTGGTCATGTTGTTCTGTTTGTGATGTAAGGTGTGATGAGAGTGAATTGTAGGGGGTTTTCATTTTATTAACTTGAAATTGAAATTACCATATGCATACTAGTTTCATGAAAATCTTCAATCCGTACTTGAGTTGAAACATAGGAAATAACAAGATTTAGGTATGAGCATTTGCGACTCAATACTCAAGAGGCAGACATACCATGATTGGCTTATTCTTAAAATCAATTGAAAGTGACTTTGGTTTTAAAGTTTGGGGTTTTGAAGAATTTTGGTTAGGTAGTGAGCGAAGAAACCTACGATCGTGAAAAAGACAGAAGTTTTTAATGGAGATGCCAAAATTTTTAACATATAAAAAGGGCAAGAACATAACTTCATATGTCCAAAAACCCTTAAAAATTATAAACTTGTCATTATAAATCACGTGCTAAGTATGTAACTAGCAATCTGTTAGTGACACTAATTACTCATTAATGATAAGGGGGTCAATGTTGTTAAGAAATATTAAATATTATGTTTATTCTTTAAGGGTAGAATAGTCTTTTATTACTTGCTTTATTTGGCTATATATAGCCTTGTTATGTTTAGCTTCAAACCCTAATTTTTGTAGTTGCAGCTCTGTGCTTTATGAATGAAATCTTTCTTCTTCTTTACATATTCAAATTGTTAACATGGTAGCAGAGCAGGTTTGCAATGGAGAGAGTTTAATTTTTACCACAGCTTTCGCGGATCCAATTTTTTTTGGGCGTTCTCTGATTGTCTCTTTGCTGTCGTTCGCATTTCGTCTAGAAAATCACCATCCGCGGCTTCCATTTTGGCTCTGTAATCTGGGTATTTTGCTACACATCTAGCATTTTGGACTTTTGATTGGCATTTTGTTGGCATTCTGGTTGGCTTTCTGTTGGCTTTTCGCTGCTTGTGTATCTGGTATTTTGCTGTTTCTTTTCTATTATTCTTCCTCTGTTGTTTAATCATGGCTAGTGACGATTCACTTCAATCTGTGAGTGTGAGATTGGATGGAAAAAATTACTCGTATTGGAGTTATATAATGCGAAATTTTCTTAAGGATAAAAAGATGTGAGGATATATTAGTGGTACTTCTGAAAACTGTGCGAACAGATCAGAATTATCAAATTTTATTGGATGTTTGGGAAGCAAATAATGCAAAGATTATCACATGGGTTAACAATTACATTGAGCATTCCATAGGTACACAATTGACAAAATATGAAACAAAGAAAAGAGGTTTGGGATCATTTGCGGAGGCTCTTTACACACCAAATTTTGCCAAACAGTTTCGATTGGAGAATGACATACGAGCTCTCCAACGTGGAGATATGAGTATTCAAGCCTTTTATTCTCGCCATGTCGGATCTTTGGGATCGCTTAGCTCTTTACAGAATCGCAGAGTTGAAGGCTTTTACTCCATATATCGCTCGTAGAGAACAACAACGATTAGTACAATTCTTAACAAAGACTTCGTAGTGACTTTGAAGGACTCGAGGTTCTATTTTGCATCGTTCTCCACTTCCATCTGTTGACTCTGTTGTCAGTGAGCTCTTGGCTGAAGAGATACGTCTTAAGTCTTACTCTGAGAAGGGAATTGTTGGTTCCACTCCGTCTGTTTTAGTAGCACATTCTAAGCCTCACTTTGATAATCAGAATAAGCCCCTCACAAGGGTTGCTTTCGACGAGTGTAGTTTCTGCAAGCAGAAAGGTCATTGGAAGGCTCAGTGTCCTAAGTTGAGACAGCGAAATGGCAACCAACCGCAATCTAATGCTCCAAGACCACCACAGGGTTCTAGACCACCACACGGATTTCGACACCCACAGTCTAACACTGCAGCTGTTGCTTCCCCAGGTCCTTTTATTGATCCTAGTACTCTGGCTGAGCAATTCCAGAAGTTTCTCTCTTTACAACCGCAAGCTATGTCTGCCTCTTCTTTTGTAGGTCAGTTGTCTCATAATTCGTCAGGTATGTTGATAAGCCTATATTTTATAACATTTAATTAAACAAATGATGGTGATTTGCTTGTAATTATGAAATAATTTTAATTGAATCCTTATCATTATCTTTGTTTTGCATATCTAGAAAGATTTAAGGCATTTGGAGAGAAATAGTGGATCATTGAAGGAATTATTGTATGAATTAGCCCTAATTTATCTCTTTGATAATGTTCAGTAAACTAGCTATAATTTGAGTTTCAAATATCTGATTGATGTGATTTTGGTCTTGTAGGAAAGCTAAGACAATTATCTACAACTTTCATGAAGACCTCAAAGGCCCAATCACACGTTTGGATAACTCAAATTGGAGTTGAAGTAAGAACTAGGGTGCTGATCTTGTCAGCTTGACCTTTGCATATTGTTCATGGCATATCTCGAGCTACAAGTTGTCAAATGGGCTGAAAGTTGGATAGTTGATATTCAAGACCCAAATAAACAACTTTCATGAAGAATACCTTTTGAAAAAATGAAGTCTAATGGGTCAGTTTGGGCTTGCAAGTCGGAACAGAGGTGCTGAAGTTGGGTTTGAGTAACCCATGATATTTAGGTCATATCTTGGGCTGTAGGAAGCCAAATTGGACGATCCAGATATGCATGTTATAGCCAAGACAAAGATCTACAACTTTCATGAAGAGTACTTTTCATGAATCTGAAGTATAATCGATCGTTTTTGGCTTCCAAGTCAGACACAAGATTTTCGCACTCAACCACTCCACTCCACTCAACCAAATCACTCCACTCATCCACTCAACCACTCATCCACTCCACTCCACTCAACCACTCAACCACTCCACTCATCCACTCAACCAAATCACTCCATTCAACCACTCCACTCATCCACTCAACTAACCCACTCAACCAATATTTAATCCAATCCACTCAAATACTTAACCTAATCAACCAATACTTAATCCATTCCACTCAACCACTCATCCACTCATCCACTCAACTAACCCACTCAACCAATATTTAATCCACTCCACTCAAACCAACCCACTCATCCACTCACCCACTCAACCAATCCACTCAACCACTCCACTCCACTAACCCACTCATCCATCCACTCACCTTTGTCATTTTGTTACCTTAGACTTCTATAAAAGGGCACCATTGGTTATCATGTGGAGGGTTGGACTCTCCTTCATTTTCTCTAATAGTTTCTTCTTGTTTCTTCATTTCTCTCATAGGCAAAAGGCAGCCGTGGGAGTTTTCCTAATTCTTGGAGAGGAATTCTCAAAGGAGGAAGACAACAACGCGCAAATGAGCAAAATTCTTATGGTTTATTCTCTCTTTGTATTTGTCATTTTTACCATGGGTAGTTAAACTCATAGCTAGGGCTATGGGGGATCTTGTGTTCTTAGTTATTTGGATCTGATTTCTAAATTGATTTGGTAATTTCTTTGTGGGTTTACTATATTACTTGAATTCTTGTCATAACTTGATCACTTGTGACACTCATTAATTCATTGTTTGACCGGTGACCATTCGCACTCAATGAGTGGATCTATATGGTAAGCCTAGGATTATATTGGTGAATGACCAAACATCAATTTCTCCTACCAATGGAATTGACGGGTTGTTAGTTCATATCTTGAAATTTGAATTTAATGCATTCTTGATTAGTTCAACTAAATGACCAAATAGGTGGATTAAATTAAGAATAGAATATTGTTTCATCCATGACCATTGGGATTCAATAACTTATAAGATAATATTGGCAAAAGAATTACCTGTATCATAATTGAAAGAAGATCCGAATAATGAGACTCAAGTGAACCTTGCGCCCTAGCATCTCTCTATCTTGGTTTATCTTTTCTTTATTTAATTGTTCTTTTTATTTTTCTCCATTAGTTTTCTGTTTAGATCTTGCATATACTTCCGATTTTCTAAATAACATAAGAATTTTACAACTTTAGTAATTATCACTTATTCCTCGTGGGATCGATAACTTGGACTCCAAAGTCCTATATTACTTGGCGATAGAGTGCACTTGCTCTTAGTGTATTTTACACGCACCAAGTTTTTGGCGCCGTTGCTGGGGAATAATTTTGGTAATATTAAAGGCGTAAAATTCTAGTTAATTTAGATGAAATTTTTATTTTAATTTATTTTATCTGTTTTATTATTGTGTTTTGCTTTTGTTTATCTTTATTTGCTTTTTATTGTTATTTAATCTTATTTGTATTTATTTTCTTATTTTGTATATTTCTGTTTTGTTTTTATTGTCATTTTTTTATTATTTTATTTTATTTTATTTTTATTTTATTTTTGTTTATTACTTTTGTTTATGTATTTTTAATTAAATTTTCACTTTAATTTTCACTTGTTCATTTTTCTTGTTTATGTTCACTCGCTTCTCGGTTTCTTCGATTTGACATTTGATCCGAATTGAGAAAAAACAAATCGTAGTTAAGAAAGCAAACTCAAATTTCAGCCGTGACAGAAGACATAAACAGAATGGAAGGACGAGTAATTGAAGAGAATCGTGATGAAATAGCTAACCCAGCAGAGCGGACCATGCTTGAGTACTCTATGCCCACTGCTGAAGGGTATGGAGGAAGTATTATAAGACCAGCTGTGGCGGCTAACAACTTTGAGATCAAACCTGCATTGATCTCCATGATTCAGAATTCTGTACAGTTTGGTGGATTACCTTCAGATGATCCAAATCAGCATTTGGCTAGATTCTTGCAGTTGTGTGACACTATCAAGTATAATGGAGTGATAGATGATGCAATCAGATTGCGACTCTTTCCTTTCTCTCTTAGAGACAGGGCGAGTCAATGGTTAACGTCACTTCCAAGGGGTTCCATCACTACATGGGATCAATTGACACAACAATTTCTGGCTAAGTATTTTCCTCCTTCTAAATCTGCTAAGTTAAGAAATGATATATCTTCTTTTGTGCGCTTTGAAATGGACACTCTTTATGAAGCTTGGGAGCACTTTCAAGAGTTATTGAGGAGATGTCCACACCATGGATTTCCGTGTGGCGGCAAAGTCCGGACTTTTTATAACGGTTTATCTTCTACAAATCGTTCCCTCATTGATGTCTTCTTTGCGGAGGGTACTATATGGAGGAAAACACCTACGAAAGCCAAGCATTGATTGAAGAAATGGCGCCGATTTATCAATGGCAAAATGAGCGCCAAATTCTTAAGAAACCAATAGGAGTGCATCTGTGGACGCTTCCACTACCATTCTGAATCAATTGGAAGCTTTGACAAAGAAGGTGGAAACCTTGATGGTAACAAGTAGTGCAGCCCCACCAACTATTTGTGATGCGTGGAGGACAGGATCATACAAGTTCAAATTGTCAAGTTGGTAGTCCTTTTGCCCCAGAACCTGAAGCGAGCAAATTTTGTTGGAAATCCCAACCCAAGCAACAAGACAATCCTTATGCCAACACTTACAATCCTGGGTTGGAGGGACCACCCCAATTTCAAATGGGGAAATCAACAAAGCTATCGGCGGAAATCAACAGAGAGCCCCACAACCACCTCCGGGTTTTCAAGCACTGCGAGAGAAGCCAAGCTTTGAAAATCTTGTAATAAAGTACATGCAAAATTCGAAGCTAGAATGAAGACCATGGAGACTCAAATCGGTCATTGACTACTCGATGTCGAAAAGGCCACCGGGGACATTGCCTAGCACTACTGAGACTCATCCTAGGGAACAGTGCCCATGCAATTTTCCTGAGAAGTGGTAAGGAACTTGGGGAGTCTCCACAGAAGAAAGAAATGTCAGAGCCTAGAGATACTCTTGTTCAGTCAGTGCATGAAGATGAGAAAGCAACTGACGATGTCATTACTGAAGATGTCAACCAAGAGAGAGAGGTTGAGAAGAAAGCACCAAAGTGGCAGAGAGCAAAGAAGGATCGTGAGCAAAGTGCAGTTTATGAACCATCCCCATATGCCAAGATCCCATTCCCTCAGAGGCTCAAGAGCAATCAGCCAGATCAGCAATTTGCCAAATTCTTGGAGATATTCAAGAAATTACAAATTAATATTCCATTCGTTGAAGCCATATCTCAAATGCCCAAGTATGCGAAGTTTCTGAAGGAAATACTTACAAAGAAACGCAAGCTTGAAGAATTTGAGACTGTATGTCTTACTGAGGAGTGTTCTGCCATTCTTTTGAAGAAATTACCTCCAAAATTGAAAGATCCAGGGAGTTTTACTATTCCTTGTACTATTGGTAACTCGTATTTTGATAAGGCATTATGTGATTTGGGTGCTAGTATTAATTTGATGCCTTTTTCTGTGTTTAAGAAATTGGGAATGCAGGAACCGAAGCCCACCAACATTTCACTACAGTTAGCTGATAGATCCTTCACTTACCCACGCGGTGTGGTGGAGGATGTTTTAGTGAAGGTGGATAAATTTATTTTCCCAGTGGATTTTGTGGTGCTAGATATGGAAGAGGATACTGATATTCCTCTCATTCTTGGAAGACCATTTTTGGCCACTTCTGGAGCTGTGATTGATGTACCTCGGGGTGAGCTCATCTTGAGAGTGGATGGAGATCATATGACCATCAACGTCTTTAGGGAAGCTAAATCTTCTCCAATGGCAAATCTCCATGCCCTGATTAATTTTGTTCAAGCTAAGAAGCAGGAAATCTTAGCTATCAAGGCCCCGCCATCATACAGTGTTGAGGTTGATCTGTTGGAATGTCAAGCTATTGAGACAGATAAAGGTCCTCCTAAGATCCATGTTTCTTCCCAGATTGGTCTTTCATCTATTGATCGAGTGCAACCACCTTGGCCCAGTGGAGTTAAGAAGCAATTGGGACAGTCAAGCTCTTGTCAAGTTCATAATTCTATTGGAAGCAGTCCCAAAGCCATTGTTGAAGGGAGGAAGAACTGTTTTGAAAAGAAGAAGACATCCTCCTATTTCTCTTGCTTTAAGCCACCTTGATTCTTCTGAAAAGGCAACGTCGAGCTAATGACGTTAAACAAGCGCTTCACAGGAGGCAACCTGTGTTTCTTCCTTATTGTCTCTTCTTTTAGTTATTTTTGTTATCTTTGTTTGAAGTTGTATTTTAAAAAAAAAAAAAATTTCCATAAACCAAGAAGATAAAAATTTAATTCATTTCAAATGGCTGAGTAAAGAGTCATACTCTTGAGACGCATTCATGTGAATTTGTGCATCATGAACTTCTTATTTGTGGAATCTTTTCAGGGGTGAACATAAGTATTACAGTCTTGGGAATCGACTTTAAAAGACCCTAGTTTGTGTTTCTACTCATGTGTTCTGTGATTTTTCATTTTTGTAGCACTCGTTGTTTTTCTGCCTGCCATGTCTCATGCCTCATCAGGTTGTATTGCTCTTTTCTTTACTCTTTATTTATCTCTCTTTCACATTGAGGACAATGTTAATATTAAGTGTGGGGGAGTGGTAATGTACTTGGTAATGTACTTCTGTAAAAAAAAAAAATTTACACAACTGATGAACACTTGAGTATTGGCTTGATAGTTAAGTTTGGAATTGTGTGTTAATCGCTTGATTTATTCTGAGCTGATAGAGATATGTTTGAAAGGGGAATATGTTAATTATGAGATTATTTTGTGTGAAGCAATCTTGTTCAATCGAGAAAAGTGAATTTTAGCATCTTTGAGTCATGCCAGCTTGTTTCTGTTTTCCTTATCAACTTAACCAGAAAGTGAGTTTTGAGCTTTAATGATTGGATTTTTCATAAATAAAGTCCTATTTTTCTTTTGGAGTGAATTTTCTTTTGTTTGATGTGCGCTAGAACTTGCTTTGATATCTTGTTAAAATTTTAATGATTCACATACATGCTTGAATATGATTGAGGCAATTAGGTTTTATTCTTTCTTGACTTTCAGAGTTGTATTGATAAAAATAACCCTTAGTTGCCCCATTTGAGCCTGAAATTGATTTTTTTGAACACCCAATTGAATAATCAGGTTGAATGCTTTGGAGCAATTGATGCGTTGATTGGAAGGTCTTGAAAAGTTGATTTTATCTTCAAGGGTTAAAAAAAAAAGAGTTTGAAAAAAAAAAGAATAAAAAAAGAATAAAATGATGAATGAAAAAGAAAGAAAAGAAAAGAATTGTTGGTAAAGAATAATGAAAATATTGGGTTGAAAGTGATAAGTTGTTATATTCTTGAGCATCATACTCTATCTATCATCTTTTTCACTGATTATGCTTTGTATTGATTTATTCATGAGCATTCTTTATCCTAATTTATTCTTTTCTTCCTATCTTTCATTATACCCTTGGCCCCGTTACAACCAAAGAAAAGTCCTTTTGATTCTTGTATTGTATGTGAACTTTAAAGTGGAGATGAGATTGATAAGCAAGCCTATGGTATTGCATTTTTCAAGAGAAATTTGAGTGATCTCTTTGTCCTTTAAACACTTGAGTGATAGAAAGTTGAGTGATCTCATATGCTTGGTAAAGAAAACAGTTGCATGCTAGGCTAAAACATCTTATTATTTAAAATTACTAAATGATCTTGAATTGATTGGATTTGATTACTGATCTTGAACTTTGGAATTCCCCTTGATTTATGTTTCTGGATGTTAAGATTGATCTTGTTGTTGACCCCTATTCTTTGCTTGAGGACAAGCAAAAGCTCAAGTGTGGGGGAGTTGATAAGCCTATATTTTATAACATTTAATTAAACAAATGATGGTGATTTGCTTGTAATTATGAAATAATTTTAATTGAATCCTTATCATTATCTTTGTTTTGCATATCTAGAAAGATTTAAGGCATTTGGAGAGAAATAGTGGATCATTGAAGGAATTATTGTATGAATTAGCCCTAATTTATCTATTTGATAATGTTCAGTAAACTAGCTATAATTTGAGTTTCAAATATCTGATTGATGTGATTTTGGTCTTGTAGGAAAGCTAAGACAATTATCTACAACTTTCATGAAGACCTCAAAGGCCCAATCACACGTTTGGATAACTCAAATTGGAGTTGAAGTAAGAACTAGGGTGCTGATCTTGTCAGCTTGACCTTTGCATATTGTTCATGGCATATCTCGAGCTACAAGTTGTCAAATGGGCTGAAAGTTGGATAGTTGATATTCAAGACCCAAATAAACAACTTTCATGAAAAATACCTTTTGAAAAAATGAAGTCTAATGGGTCAGTTTGGGCTTGCAAGTCGGAACAGAGGTGCTGAAGTTGGGTTTGAGTAACCCATGATATTTGGGTCATATCTTGGGCTGTAGGAAGCCAAATTGGACGATCCAGATATGCATGTTATAGCCAAGACAAAGATCTACAACTTTCATGAAGAGTACTTTTCATGAATCTGAAGTATAATCGGTCGTTTTTGGCTTCCAAGTCAGACACAAGATTTTCACACTCAACCACTCCACTCCACTCAACCAAATCACTCCACTCATCCACTCAACCACTCATCCACTCCACTCCACTCAACCACTCAACCACTCCACTCATCCACTCAACCAAATCACTCCATTCAACCACTCCACTCATCCACTCAACTAACCCACTCAACCAATATTTAATCCAATCCACTCAAATACTTAACCTAATCAACCAATACTTAATCCATTCCACTCAACCACTCATCCACTCATCCACTCAACTAACCCACTCAACCAATATTTAATCCACTCCACTCAAACCAACCCACTCATCCACTCACCCACTCAACCAATCCACTCAACCACTCCACTCCACTAACCCACTCATTCATCCACTCACCTTTGTCATTTTGTTACCCTAGACTTCTATAAAAGGGCACCATTGGTTATCATGTGGAGGGTTGGACTCTCCTTCATTTTCTCTCATAGTTTCTTCTTGTTTCTTCATTTCTCTCATAGGCAAAAGGCAGCCGTGGGAGTTTTCCTAATTCTTGGAGAGGAATTCTCAAAGGAGGAAGACAACAACGCGCAAATGAGCAAAATTCTTATGGTTTATTCTCTCTTTGTATTTGTCATTTTTACCATGGGTAGTTAAACTCATAGCTAGGGCTATGAGGGATCTTGTGTTCTTAGTTATTTGGATCTGATTTCTAAATTGATTTGGTAATTTCTTTGTGGGTTTACTATATTGCTTGAATTCTTGTCATAACTTGATCATTTGTGACATTCATTAATTCATTGTTTGACCGGTGACCATCCGCACTCAATGAGTGGATCTATATGGTAAGCCTAGGATTATATTGGTGAATGACCAAACATCAATTTCTCCTACCAATGAAATTGACGGGTTGTTAGTTCATATCTTGAAATTTGAATTTAATGCATTCTTGATTAGTTCAACTAAATGACCAAATAGGTGGATTAAATTAAGAATAGAATATTGTTTCATCCATGACCATTGGGATTCAATAACTTATAAGATAATATTGGCAAAAGAATTACCTGTATCATAATTGAAAGAAGATCCGAATAATGAGACTCAAGTGAACCTTGCGCCCTAGCATCTCTCTATCTTGGTTTATCTTTTCTTTATTTAATTGTTCTTTTTATTTTTCTCCATTAGTTTTCTGTTTAGATCTTGCATATACTTCCGATTTTCTAAATATCATAAGAATTTTACAACTTTAGTAATTATCACTTATTCCTCGTGGGATCGATAACTTGGACTCCAAAGTCCTATATTACTTGGCGATAGAGTGCACTTGCTCTTAGTGTATTTTACACGCACCATATGTCACCTTCTGTTTGGGTTTTAGATTCTGGAGCTTCACATCATATGTCTCCAGATTCTTCTTCGTTTGCTTCTGTATGTCCTTCGTCTTCTGTTTCTGTCTTGACTGCTGATGGCACTACTATGCCTCTAGCAGGTGTTGGTTCTGTTGTAACACCTAATTTGTCTTTATCTAATGTTTATTATATTCAAAACTTACCTTAATCTTGCTTCATTGGTCGGGTTATGTGATTACGTAACTTAGTCATTTTTTCCTCCTCTTCTTGTTATGTGCGGGATCTACAATCTCGTGTCGATTGGGACAGCCATAGGAAATGGGGATTATATATTTTGGATGAGCTAAAAGTGCCAATTCTTGCAACTACCGGTGTTGATTTGTCTTCTTTTGTTTGAGTCCATCTTCTTCTAATTTTTATTTATGCCATTCTCGTTTGGGACATGTGTCGGCCTCTCGTTTGAGGTTTTGGCTTCCACAGGGGCTTTGGGAAATTTGCAAACTCATGATATTTCGATTGTAGTGGATGTAAACCGGCAAAATTTTCTCGCTTTACCCTTTAATCGAAGTAATTACTTTTCTTATTCTCCTTTTGATTTGATTCATTTTGATGTATGGGGACCTTCCCCATGTTGTTACAAAAGGAGGGTCCCGATATTATGTTTCTTTTGTGGATGATTATACTCGTTATTCTTTGGGTTTACTTAATGAAACATCGTTCAATTCTTTGAGATCTATAAGAACTTTAGAGCACTTGTTAAAACTCAACATTCTGCTATTATTAAGTGCTTTAGGTGTGATTTGGGTGGGGAATATACTTCTCATAGATTTTGTGAGTTGCTTGCCTCAGATGGAACTGTTCATCAGACTTCTTGTACTGACACTCCTGAGCAAAATGGTGTTGCAGAGAGAAAAGATAGACATATTGTTGAAACTGCTCGTTCTCTCCTATTGTCTGGTGCTGTTCCTAGTGAGTTCTGGGGTGAAGCTGTTCTCACTGCTGTGAGTTTGATAAATACTATTCCTTCTTCTCATATCTCAGGTTTGTCACCTTTTAAAAAGTTGTATGGTTTTGCTCCTGATTATTCTTTCTTTCGGGTCTTTGGTTGTACTTGTTTTGTTCTTCGCCCTCATGTAGAACGTAACAAGTTATCCTCTCGTTCTGCTATGTGTGTTTTTCTTGGTTATGGGGAAGGTAAGAAAGGGTATCGTTGTTTTGATCCTGTTACACAAAAACTTTATGTGTCTCGCCATGTTGTGTTTCTTGAGCATATACCTTTCTTTTCTATTCCCTCCACTATCCATGCCCTCACTAAAAATGATCTTATTAGTGTGGATCCTTTCTGTGAAGACTCTGATAATTTGTCATCTCATGATACTCGACATATTTGCACTGATAATTTTGCAGCTACTGACACTTTGCTCTCTAGCACACATGAAGCTCCTTCTCCTCCTGTGGTTTCCCAAGCACCTTCTGAGATTTTGGATCCTCCTCCTCGTCAATCCCTTCGCACACGTAAGTCCACAAAGTTACCAGATTTTGTTTATTCTTGCTATTCTCAGTCTTTTACATCTTTTTTAGCTTCTATTCATTGTTTCTCTGAGCCCTCTTCATATCAAGAGGCAATTCTTAACCCCCTTTGGCAGCAAGCTATGGATGAGGAACTTTCTGCTTTGCATAAGACAGGTACTTGGGATTTGGTTCTTCGACCTCCTGGTAAGAGTGCGATTGGTTGTCGCTGGGTGTATAAAATCAAAATAAAGTCCGATGGGTCTGTTGAGCGATACAAAGCTAGGTTGGTTGCACAAGGCTTTTCTCAACAATATGGTATGGATTATGAGGAGACTTTTGCTCCTGTAGCAAAAATGACTACTATTCGTACCCTTATTGCAGTAGCTTCGATTCGTCAGTGGCATATATCTCAATTAGATGTTAAAAATGCCTTCTTGAACGGGGACCTTCAAGAAGAGGTTTATATGAAACCTCCTCCTGGTGTTTCTCATGGTTCTGGGTATGTTTGCAAGCTCAAGAAAGCCTTATATGGTCTCAAACAAGCACCTCGTGCTTGGTTTGAGAAGTTTTCTGGTGTGATTTGTTCTCTTGAATTTGCTTCTAGTAGTCATGATTCTGCTCTCTTTGTTAAGTGTACTGCTGCAGGTCGTATCATTCTTTCTTTATATGTTGATGATATGATTATTACTGGTGATGATATTAATGGCATTACCGCCTTGAAAATAGAATTAGCCAGACAGTTTGAAATGAAGGACTTGGGTTCTTTACGTTATTTCTTGGGTATTGAGGTGGCTCACTCACCCAGAGGTTATCTCCTTTCTCAGTCAAAATATGTAGAAGATATTCTTGAGCGAGCAAGACTTACTGATAATAAGACTGTTGATACTCCAATTGAACTTAATGCAAAATACTCTTCTTCTGATGGTATCCCATTATCCGATCCTACCTTGTATCACACTATTGTTGGCAGCTTGGTTTATCTCACTATCACTCGTCCGGATATTGCATATGCTGTTCATATTGTTAGCCAGTTTGTTGCCTCTCCCACTACATTGGGCAAGTAGTTCTTCGTATCTTGAGGTATCTTCGAGGCACGCCTTTCGAGTCTCTTATTTTCGTCCACCTCATCCTTGGAGTTGCGTGCCTACTCGATGCTTGATCATGGTAGTGACCCCACCGATCGTAAGTCTATTACTGGTTTTTGTATCTTTTTGGGTGATTCTCTCATTTCTTGGAAGAGCAAGAAACAATCTGTTGTTTCTCAATCTTCCACTAAGCAGTATCGTGCTATGGCGTCTACTACCAAAGAGATTGTTTGGCTTCGTTGGTTACTTGCAGATATGGGAGTTTCTTTATCTCATCCTACTCCTATGTATTGTGACAACCAGAGTTCTATTCAGATTGCTCACAACTCTGTTTTTCATGAGCGAACGAAGCACATTGAGATTGATTGTCATCTTACTCGTCATCACCTCAAGTACGGTACCATTACATTGCCATTTGTTCCTTCTACTTTGCAGATTGCAGATTTCTTTACTAAGTCGCATTCTATTTCTCGTTTTCGCTTTCTACTTGGCAAACTCGATGCTTGTTGCAGCAGCATCATGAGTTTGAGAGGATGTTAAGAAATATTAAATATTATGTTTATTCTTTAAGGGTAGAATAGTCTTTTATTACTTGCTTTATTTGGCTATATATAGCCTTGTTATGTTTAGCTTCAAACCCTAATTTTTGTAGTTGCAGCTCTGTGCTTTATCAATGAAATCTTTCTTCTTCTTTACATATTCAAATTGTTAACAAATGTAACATTTAGTCATACTATAAAAGGTATCATGTGTAATTTTTAAAACAAAGAAGTATTGTGCGTAATTAAGACAAAATCTCAAAAGAGTTCAATATAATTTTTTTCTATAAAAAAATGTATAATAATATTTCCTTTAACATGTTGTATATTATGGTGTAAACAATAACCTTAAATATTGTATTTGTGGGATTAAAAAAATATATCCAATTATTTTTTATGTATTTGTGGCTTTATTGACTAAACCACATGATGTTGAAAAAATTATTGGTATCCTAATGATTATGGCAATGAGAAAATGTGACCATCCGAGTTCCAAAAGGGTCATATTCTGTAATGCGGGGAAATCAAGATTCATTTTAAGTCTATCCCTTGCAACATATCTTCCCAGACCCAGCAAAAAGCAAAGATATACTCATATTTTAATATAGTCGCAAGGAAGAAAGGACCTAGGATTCTTCTTCACTTTTCGTAATTATTTTAAATTGTTATTTTTAAAAAAAAAACTTGGTCTAGTGTGGAAAAGCTTTCTTGCTTGAAGAGTTGAAAATTTTTCAGTTCAGTCAAAATATCTTCAGAGCTTGGCCTAGTGCGTTTACAAAACTTAATGGGTTTTAGACGAGTTTATAATGGATGGAATCAATCACCTAAAGACTAAGTTATCTTATAAAATTAAAGTTGTTTGGTAATCTGTTATCATACATAAAAGCAAAAGTGTATGCGGTGATGCTTATGTAAAAGGGCGTTTAGAATATTGTAGAGTATCCATGCCCCGGCCAAAGTCTTAGTGGTTTCACTGGTTTGTATACAAAATGTTTAAAATTCTAAAGGAATAGTATTATACTTTTTTATTGGCTGCGTAACAATTTAATTATAAAAACTCCTAATGTTGACAGCATTTATACAGTAAGTTTTATGTAGTGTATTTTATTATTTAATAAAAAACACTAAATAAAGTCTAAAATTAATCAAAATCTTAAAAGTAAGTTTTAGTTGATTTTATTCTATGTAACTGAAAGTCATACAAGGCCATATTTGCGGGGGGTGATCATTAAGTCAGCTGATAAAGTTTTTGTAGATGAATACAAGAATTTGGAGTCAAATATCATCTTCACTCATCTATTTTTCCTCTCTTCACCGTGTGTGAATCATTTACTGGTCAAAGAAGAAAAAAAGTGGCAATAATTAACTTAGTTGATCATGTACTTGTCCAAACAACTAAGGATCAAATTTGAAATTGAAACTAATAGCCCTACTTGTGATGTCTATTTCTTTATTCCTAAATATTGTAAACGGTTTAACAGTTTTTTAATGAAAATTTTCAGAATGAGTGCATATTTGGTTTTGCTGATTTATGTTGGGAAATAGCTTTTTTCTTCATAAAAGATGTTTTTACTTTTTGGAGAGTGTTTGGATTATTAGATTAAAACCTATTGATTAAATTTTTACACCAAAAACACCTTTTTTTTATAAAAAAAGTTATATTTCAAACTTTTGATTCTTAATTATGATAGAAAAATATTTGTTTTTTTGGTACATGAAAAATACTTATTTATCTGCCAACAAATAATATATTTTAAACATTTCGTACTTATTTTTATAATTTATTATATAAAAGTAATCTTTTATACAATTCAAATATAACATATTATTGTAAAATTATTTTTCAACTAGCATATATTCAACAAAAATTTAATTTTATTATATTTGATTTTAAAAAAATATACTTATAATTAAGAGTTTAATTTTAATACATTATTAGTATAAAAAATTTTACATTATTACTTAATGATGTATTATTATAACATTTAATGAATATGACATCACGTACAAATTTTAACTTACCAAATAATGTACTAACATATTATTAGATAATAATGTAATTTTTTTTATATTGATAATTCATTAAAATTAAATTTTATAATTAATTATTAAATAATTATTTTCACATGTATTCCAAACACTAACGGACCGAATGCTATGTAAAAACTCAATGGCCAAATGGGAGGAGATTTACTTTTATACAAGAAAAACCATGATTGTCCTTTAATTCGAAAGATATCCCCTAATGTTTTTCCATTATTTATTTATTTCAAAACGAATGATCATGTGCGATCGGATAATGCATATGTGGAGCTTAATTAAACCCCAAGAAAGGGACACATATATTCCTTATATTTGCCAATGCAAGTAACCCAACAATAGTTGTTTGCAGTACAGTAAATTAACTTACTACATCATAGATGTACCCAAAAACTTAAAAAAGAAACTTACTATTAGGAAAGGTAGAGGAGGGAACCTTTTTCATCTTTTGTTCAACTTTAATTTATTATCATTTTATGCATATCATTTGACTTACCACTTTGATATATATTATACTAGTGTAGTTACTATACAACGTACGGGATAACCATTGTTATATGTCACATTATTTTAAACAATATATAATTTATAGTAAAATTTAAATACTTTAAAATATAAAAAATAATTTTTATATAATAATAATAATAATAATAATAATAATAATAATAATAATAATAATTAACATTCTAAAAAAAAAATTAACAACATTCAAGTCTTATTTCAATAGTTATCTCAATAGGTGAGATTTACAATACAGATAACTATTGAATTTTATAAATTAATTTTTCAATAAAATAATTTAATCTCTTTTCATTGTTTTTTCACAAAGTTTTTTTTTTTTGTCTATTTCTATTATTACTTTTTTAATGAAAATCTTCTTCTATTATTTTTGTCTTCTTCTATTATTTTAATGAGATTATTTTTCATTTAAACCATTTTTTTAATAGAATCTATATTAATTTTCTTTTCACACGATGAAATCACATTAATCCGTTTTTCTTTTAACAAGTGATTTCAAGTTTCTCTAAAATATAAATATTTATAATTTATATTTTTTATATATGTCCACTAATTCACTTCAACAATCTCTGCTACACTTATTATTATTATTATTATTATTATTCTTTTAATGCTCTACAAATATTGTACAAAAAATAAGATTTAAATAACAGTAAAAAATTATATCTTAAAAGCCAGCTTTATAAATATGATTGTCAATTTGCGGGTCAAATCCTTCCTCCAATGAAAAAGGTTTTTATAACAAAATAATAGAAAAAGAAAGCACCACCAAAATGCTGTGGGTAGTCAAGATGGTATCAATGACTTTGAGCAAAAAGGCAATGGGTCCAAGCTTGGAATTGACGAGTTTTGAGACAAGTGTGAGAAGCTTGACCAACTCAATGTTTGTTCTAGTGTGGGGATGACAAGAGTGGCCACAGGCCACTGCTGCCGCTGGGTTTTTCTTTCAGTTCAGACTTCAGAACAATGTATGTGTTCCCTGTTTCTATTTATCTTTTCAAACATCGTGCCATTCAAGTTAGTTTTCATTGTTCCATCTAAATGAAGTAAAAGGTACTTGGACATAAAATTAAATTCAAATAGATTTGTTGCGGCGAAATACGGATCAATTACATATTTTTATTTTTTACTTTGTTTTAATCTTTTACAAATTATATTTTGTAATATAATTGTTGACTAATAAAAATATATCAATTTAGTCCTTCATAATATTAATTTGAAGCAAGATTAATTTGATTAAGAATGAATAAATTAATTAAAGTGAAATTTGATCAGCAGAAAGAATAGATTACAAAATTTAATTTGTGAAAAATTAATAAAAAAACATATTAATGAGGCACTAAAATATGTACAAATACTTAAAATGATGAAAAAATTATGTTATCATCCATACATGAAAATCTAAAATGAAACGAAAATGAAAACAGTTGTAGCTAGGATTTGCCAACTTACACATTTTTTGGTAATTAGCACAAAAATGTAAAACAATTTTGATAACTCCCCTCCAAATTTTTTAACAACACTTCTTTTTACGTTATATATATATAATTCTTGAGCTTAGCCCTTTCAATAATAATTTTATTTTTATTTTTAACCACCCTTAGATAAATGATCTAGCTCTGCTTATGCCAAATCTGCCATTAGTTAAAATTAATTACAAGTTTAATCACACAAATGATATGAAACTATTAAAGGAATTCGAGCCAATTAAGATGTAACCGGATGAGTGGTGTGATATTAATTTGTGATAAAGATTGATCCATGAAGTAGTAGTGTAGTGTGCATTTAAAAAGGTTACTCTCACAACAATGTTGTTGAATATTTTAGTCAAAGATCAAAAAATAAGTTTTTTTTTTTAAAAAAATGTGTGCACTTAAATAAAAAGTTGCATTTGATTATCATTTATAACTTCTCACCACCTAATAATAAACTCTTAATGCAATGTACAAAGAAAGTCATCATAAAATAATTACTTAGTGTGTGTTTGAATTAGAGTTGGTAAAATTTAAATTTGATTGAAAGTATGTTTACAAATTTAAATTTGATTAAAAGTAAGTTTATAATAATATAATTTATGTTTAAAAATTTTTATCTCAAAAGTGAGTTTGACAAAATAAATATAAGAAGCAAAACTCACCAACAGATAAATTATAACTCAAAAGCAAAATTTTTTTACTTTTGGGCAAACGTAAGTTAGCCACCTAAAGTCAGTTGAAATTGGGAAATCAAAAAACTCCCAAACAAGTTTGCACCCTGGTCGAAAAAGCTCAAACGTATGTTCGAGGGTGCAAACTGAAATCCAAACATGCACTTACTAGATATCTATTTTTTTTTATATGAAGATAAAAGGAAAACATTTTTCTTATAATCAAATACGTCTAACTTTTTCTCTATTGTATTTTTGTGTGTGAGAGATGTCAAATTAAACTGTATGCGACTGTAGTATTCTCGCGAGATACAGTATGAGTTTGCTAGTAGAGTGAAAAAAAATTAAAATATTTTTTATGAACAAATAACCGGACCGAAAGATAAAATATATTACTAAACCAAATCATAGTGTAACAATGACTATATGAAATCAGGTAAATTCTCAAACCATACTCTAGATCTAGATATCTTGGCATAATTAGTCAAAGAATCAGCCACTTTGTTGCAATCTCTAGAAACATTAGAACGATCAAATCTAGTAAACCAAGATGCAAAACAACAAATTTCCTAAAGTATAGTTCCATTATAAGAAAAATCCTTCTGATTCTACCTTAGCCATATTTTATATTATAGGGGCTATTTTATATTTAAAATATTTTTTTCAAGAAAATCTTTCTACACATTGTTGAATATTTTATATAATATTTTTACTTTTAATTAAGATGAATTTTCTATATACCATTACTAGTTAATTAAGACAGGTTTTTTTAATTTTAATATTCTATATTTAATTTTAGAAAATAAAATAAATTTATTTTATAAATTTTTACTTGTAAAGGAAATTTTAAAAAAATCTTATAAAAGTTTTACTATATGCTATTACTACTATTTGTAAAAAAATTTCTACCAAAACTTACATTCTAGCTAATATAGTTATCTTTTTAATTTCTCTATTAATCCCGTTATTTTTCTTTCTAAAGTCAACATAATATTGTTGTGTTTTTAATTTCACTATATTTTATTCTTTTCTTTTAGAAATTAACATGTATTTAATGATAATATTAATGTTTTCTTGAGGCATAACAAACCATTGTGAACATTTTTTAAGTATAAAACAATAATGAAACCAAACTTTAGTGTTGAGTTTGTTAGGAGACAAGGAAATATAGTTGCTCATAAGCTTATTAGGGCAGCTGCTGCACTACGTAGTTCCCATATCTTTAATGATATTTTAACATGTATTGAAATTCTTATTTATATTGAAATGAAATAAGTTTGTTGCAGTAAAAAAAAAAGTATAAAACGATAATATGTGGGAATCCAAGTTATGGTATCCAACTTTCAAAATCTGAAACTACATAAAGAGAAGTTTGCTTATTCAACGAAGACTTAGGAAGAGATTTATATGCCAAAAGAAGATTCTTAATTCCCACCAAGATAGTATGAATGATTCCATAACATACCAAATCTGTCGATAAAGGAAATCAGTGATGCTAATACCTTTTTTTATTTATCGAGAATACGCATAATTTGATGATATTATTTATTATTTAGTTGATTCCGTTGAAAAACCTGAAGAACAATTGGAAATAGGAAACAGTAACCTCACAAGTCACAACACACAAGCGGGTGGTATCAGTTAAGGCTGTGATCTAAAGGCATATATAGACAGAGAGTATAGTATACCTGCCGTATGTATGCCAATTCTGAGTTCTCAGAAGACCATTTTAGATTGGTTACAAAATATAAATAAAACTTACTGGAATGATATTGAAAAGATTCGCAGTTGGAGGGAACATTAAATCAAGCACATAATTATTAAGCCCTAAAATTGTCTTCTCTTGTGTCATAATTAAGGATGGAATTTTCTAGCGTCTTGGTTTTGTGCTTGAATTGTTTTTATGAACTATACTATTATACGATTATTATTCATCAAAGAACTCAACTCTTCTATCCTCTCTTAATGCTAATTTATTATTTATTTAAATTTTAACTTTGTCAATTAATTAAAATTAATTTGTAAGTGGTTTCTTAGTAGATCCTTTACATAACGAAGAACAAAATGAAAAGAGGAATTATTCATCATTCATAATGTGTGTGTTATAGTATTTTAGAAACAACCTTATCAGCAATAGTCATCCATCAGTAGGCCCAGTCACAAGCTAGTTGCTAGTAGATGCTGTGGCCCATATCGGGTGCTGGGAGAAGATGGGACTAATGGACTATATAGGAATGACAAAAACATAACATAAAAAGTGGACTATACTGAGGTTGTGGTGCACTGCACAGACTACAGCAGGGAGTTAATCTTTATTTTGTTTTGGGTCTAAGCTGGGATTTAATCTGTGCTTTGTGGAGAAGCAGTTATGGATCCATTTAGGCACAAACCTTAGGCCCATAACTCATTCTTATGAGTTAAGACTAAACCCATCAAATGTAAAAAAAAAAAACAAAACCCATCAGTACCAGTAGTGATTGGTGTTAGCCCAAGGAGAGAGAGTGGTTAAGTCATACATGTAGGATAGAAAGGGCACTAGACTAGTAGAGTTTTATTTTGGTACAGACTAGTAGTCTTTTTCAATATAAATTATTAAAATTTATAATGGGTTTTCCAGAGTACTGGTATGATGGTATCTGAAATTGTGAATTGCTCTCTTTCTCACTCCTTTTCCTTCCTATTGTCTCTGGACTGCGGTTATTCTTTGTGATTGCATATGATGCCTTATCAGTTATCATACATCACCAGCAATCTGGGCTAGGTGGAACAATGTTATTAACAACATATTGATATAGATTTTTTTTAAAAGTAATGCATTAAAATTGAATTATTGGAAAAATTTAGATTAATTTAGAAAAAATAATTGGCACCCATTGAAAGCAACAAGTATTTACATGTTAGTGCTAATTAATATGCATTATTGTGATTTCAAAATGATGGTCCACTATTATTTATCTAAAAATATATTAAACTGGTGAAAGAAGGGAGAGATTAACATCATAGTAGGTTATCACATTAACTTATTTAGTTCTTAAATAAACTAATTATTATGTACCGCGTCATTGAAATTATTTAATAAAAAATTGGAAAATATTAAAAAAATAATTATGTTACGAATTTATCATTTTGGCACAAACATGAGTTTTGTCTTTTTTTTTTTTATAAATAAACTGTGGTTTGGTTTTCAATTTGAAAAACAATTGTTCGATTTAGCAAATCACATCTGACTACATCAGTTGAAAAACTGCATTTTAGACTTTCCATTTCATCCAAAAAGCAGCCTCCTTAGTGCATGTTTGGTAGATATTCTAATTAGTTTTTTTTTGAGAAAAAAGTTGTTGTAGCAGTATTTAATTATATTTGGTAAAATTAGTTTCAGCTTTTACACGAAATTTAATATAAAATAAAAATTTTTTAAAGCTGATTTTTATAATACTAAAGATTAAATGTGTGTTTGGGATAGCTGCAAAAATTTGATTATGCTTAGTAATCGATTATTGTATAAAAACTTTTTGTTATAATCGATTATAATTGATTCATTTTTATGTTTGGATGCATTAGCTGTAAAGCGATTTTAAGCTAATCTAATTCGTTTGGATGATATAAAAAAGAATCACTTTTATGTATTAAATTACTAAAATAGGTATAGAATGATTAAAAAAATTATTTGATTGAGGATAAAATGGTATTTACATATCAAAATGTAAGGAATAATCTATAAAATGCTAAAATCATAAGCTTCAATCTTCAAGATTATAAAAATCAACTTTAAAAAGCTTTTATTGTACATTGAATTTCGTATAAAAAATTTAGTCAAGCCTAATTTTACCAAACATGATTAAACACTATTCAAACAGCTTTTTTCCCAAAAAAAGCTAATCATAATCCTATCCAAACATGCACTAAAACTTATGATTTTAGCTTATAGATTATTCCTTACATTTTGATATGTAAATACCATTTTGTCCTCAATCAAATAATTTTTTTAATCATTCTATACCTATTTTAATAATTTAATGCATAAAAATGATTCTTTTTTATATCATCCAAACGAATCAGATTAACTTAAAATCACTTTACAGCTAATGCATCTAAACATGAAAATGAATCAATTATAATCGATTATAACAAAAAACTTTTATACAATAATAAATTATTAAACATAATCAAATTTTTACAGCTATCCCAAACACACCCTTAACCTTAATTTACATCTCTGCGGCGTTTCCTAAATCGAGGACTTTGTGGAGAACAAATGAAGGGCAAGCAAAACAAACATACGTGTATTCATATGAATATGATTTCCACAATCACCATGCCTAATTTGGACTATATATATATTTAGATGAGGTTATTGATACTTATAATTAGATATCATTATTCTTCATTAATTAGTTATAATTTATATAAAAAAATATGATTGACACTTCTAATTGGATATTATTATTCTTCATTAATTACTTATACTTTATAAAAAAATATGATTGACACTTCCAATTAGATATAATTATTTTTCATTAATTACTTATAATTTATAAAAAAAATATGATTAATTAATAGAAAATGTAGATAAGCAATTAGGAATCTCAACAATTTCGCTCCATAGTTTTGTATATATGCAATGCAATTCCCAATGGCATTGTATCCATTAGGATATATTGATAATGAACGGAAGCTTAAGATTCAAAACTCATTCACAAGATAAGCATCTTAGTATAAATGGCTTAATTCGTTTTTTTTTTCTTTTTTTCTTTCTATATTCTTCTTTTCACAGGTTCATAATTATGTCTGACCATAATCCACATGCTTAGGACCCATAACAATCTGAATCTAAACCCACTTGTCTTTCTGAATCCCATCCCAGTGCCTAAAAGTAAAATTTCCAGGAGATCCATATAATGAAACAAAATGATAAAAAGTCCAAATAGACTAGACAGAAGATAAAACAAGGAGAAACCAGAAAATGCCAAATTGTTCACTTTGACCCAAAAATCTCGATATACCAACATCCCAAGCATTAGAAATATTGCCTTTTACACTACATATCCACTTAAGTTTTAACAAAACCAACCCGCCTGCCCCAATATAATATACATAACATAGGCTAACATAAAAACAATAGAAGCTGATCCAACCGTTTCTATCTTTAAAAAAAATTAAATTAAATAAAGCCTTAAGGTTAAGGGGATGGGATTAAACCTTTCTCTTCCTTGTTACTGCAACTTTGGCTGTTGTTGCTCAAGTACCTGCAGAGGACCTTACATTTCACTGCACTGCCAAAGACGTAAAACCCTGGCGTAACCATTATCCTGACCATGCTGGGGACCAACTTGGAAGACTTGTCCCCACCCATATCCTCCATGTACAACTCATCAAACCTCACCCCTTTGTCCACTCTAAAAATTGGCAGGCTTGGGTGCACCGAGTTGGCCAAAAGGTGCACCATCCACACACTCTTGGAGGCACCAAAGAAAGCTTGCAACAGTGGCTCAGGCCAAGCCCTATTCCAACCCAACATTGCCACAATCTCACTCATTTTCCTGTCACAAAACCTGCTGAAATCCTCACTGAAGTGCCTTGTCCCCTTGCTCAGCACCTCTTCCCATGTCAACCCGTGAAGCATATTGAAGGAAGCAAAACTAGCCTCACATCTATCCATTGGGTTTAGTATCTGATTGCAAGCATTCTTTTGGAACCCAATTGATTCAAAGTCCTCAAAGAAAGTTCTATTCAAAAGGGCCTCTAAGTAGAAGAGCAAGCTTCTGGGGTTCTTAGAGAAAGAGATTCTTATATCATAAGGTTGGAGAAGCAAGGAAACTTTCTCATACACTTTGCACCCCATGTGCCTCAGTTGCATGGTAAGAGAACGACTCAGAAGCCTCACAGAAGACCTTGCTTCAGAGACTGAGACCAAGAAGTGTTGGATCACTGTGTCTTGATGGAAATTTTGAACCTTATCCATTGCATAGGGGGAACTGTTGCTACATTCTTCAAGCCCAGATTTCAAACTGTGGCAATACAACTCGAGCTTGTTGAGCTTCTTCTCCAACTCAGCCATGGAGTGCATGAGCCTTGAAGCTTCTAGAAGAGCCTCATCTCTCTTCCTTGTAGCTTGGACCAGCTTGTGAGAGAGCTCAGCCACTGCCATTTTCCAGTGTTCTTCTCTCGATGTTGGAAGAGTTTCAGTGGACATGGGGCTCTTGCGGGTCAACTTGGACATAATGGACCTGAAAATCCCATTGGGACTAGCTAACAAAGATGAGTGCTTGTTGCTTGGTCCATTGTTGTTGCTGTGATCCAAGGGAAGGACAAAGATTTTGTCACGAGAGTGTGGCCTGCACTTGTTGCAAGAGACTGAGCCATCATCTCCATTGATAGAGCCATCAGATTCAGACCTTTTCTTCTTGTGATTGGATTTGCCATTCTTCTTCACAATAGGGGTTGGAGGGTGCTGGTGCTTTGGAGTCACACATTTATCAGTGCAAGCACTTGGGGTTGTTCTGCTTTGGCTTCTGTCTTCACTGTACTCATCCAATTCATATTCTTCTTGAATCTACAATAACAATTGAAAACAAAATATAAAATAAAAATAAAAACATGTCAAAGTCAAACAAATCATGTTACTATAGCATGAACCATGAAGCATTATTTTTCTTGGAAACAAACAGAGAAAATGGTACTCACGGGGGTGAATTGTGGAGAATGGCGAGAAGGTAGAGGGGGAGATTTGGAAGAAGAAGAAGCCATTTGGGTTATTGCAAGTTTGGAAATTGCATTTATCCGTGACTTGGTGACATGTCAGGAGCAATGTACAGTACCGAGGTGTGGTCCTTCATTAAATGCTAAGGTCTGAAAGGAAGTGGAACATTAATAGCTGCTAATAACTCCCCTCAGGCCAATTACCAGAGACTCAACAACCCACATTTATTCTGAGTGCGGTGGATCATGAAACCACCAACCACGTCTCTTTCACTATGAGATGTGTGTGGAGCTTGAGATAGGATTACTGCATGTGAACATATTAAATGACACCCCATAGGGTTGGGTCCTCCATCCCAGGAAATTATCATATGAATGGCACACCAAGGAGGGAACTACATGTACTTTTATATTGAGGGTAGGAGTAGGACAAAGCTAAAAAAAGTATGTTCTCAAAGTTGTTGTTGTCTCTTGTTTTAAGTAAATTTTATTCATCTAATCATGTTTTTTTGGGCTTAAATAAATACTTTATGAGTTGTCTAATTGTATTTAGTTAGTTTTTTATTCTTTATTGTTAAATCAATAATTAATAAGATTCTTAAATAACTCACGGAGATACTAATAAAAAAATAGGATTTGGATTTTTTTAAATTAATCATTTAGTTTAAAAATAAAATATATTATTAATTAGGAATGTCAAAACTATTATTAATAGTGTATATATTTCTTTTTATACTTTTTTCAATATCATTTATTATACTTATTTTTTCTTATCACTTTCTCTCACTTAATCAACACTTTTAGAAAAGGTATTAATAGTTAAGATGATTTTTATTCATGTCAAAATAGGTTGAATTTGATGATCTGACCCGAATAGTCCAATAAAATAGGTAAATTGGGTCAAAAAAATTTGATATAAAAATAAAATTTGACCCGACTAGACATATGTTGACTTGCAGTGGATCGCGCTAACCTGCAAACTTGATACTTAATTTTTAATTAAGGTATTATTATGTAATTTATATGATATATAAAGATTTTGTTCTTATTTTTTAAAGTAAATTAATATTTTTATCACAAAAATAATTTTATTTGATACTTTATGAGATATAAACTATGAAGAAGGAAAAAAAAGTGTTAGAACATAAAAATAATTTTTCTTTTTTTTCTTTTAAGTGTTAATAACTAAAAAAAAAAAAAGTATACTGCGAGATGGCAGGCCGAGCCAACTCAACCCACATATTGCATAGGGTTAGATTGAGTTAGTAATTTATCACTCTGCAACATTTCTAGTCCAATCCGGCCCAAAATGTTGTTGGCCTAATATGGGTCAGCCTGAATAGGCTGAACTAACTCATTTTGACACTCCTAGTATTAATAGTTGTTGATAAAAAGTATAATGATTTAAAATTTTTATATATACACATGTATAGTAAATTATAGATATGTGAAAATACTTATATTAATTTTCCTATCAATGATTATTATTTGAAAAAATGTTAGGTATACATCACTATGACTCATCTCACATGTCTCAAATTTGCTTTTAGGTTGTCAAATTATAACGCAGGTGTATAGAAAATAAAGAGAAACTTACTATAATTATATGATAAAAATTATAAAGATTATGGTGATTTATGTATAAGTGTAAATGTATTATTATTTTATTATTAGTACATACTTTACTTTCTAATATATACTCTTCATGCACCCTTCACTTTAGATTATCTAAATAAATTTTTAAAAAAGCTAAATTACTCTATTGGTCACCATATAAAATTTTGCTGCGTTCTTAAATATGTCCATATAGTTCAAATTTTTTAACTAGATTTCAATACTTTTAGAAGTTTTAAATAGGCATATATATATATAGTTTAACTAAATTTTACTTTAGTTCTGTACTCATTATAAAATTTTATAATTAAGTCTCTAAAACTTATAATACCAACACAAAATAACCCGCAAGTGATGGTAAATATCCATTAATGTAGTTTAAATTGTCATTAGTAAGTAAAGATATATTTAAAAACTTTTAGAAATAAAAATATCCCGTTTAGATCTACAGAGTCCTTAAAGAAAGAAAAAAATAAAAACCATAACATCTTCCTTATACACGACATTTGTTGGAGTATATATTAAGTAATAATAACTAAGCAATTAGCGAAGGAAGTTTATTATAGACACTGATCTTGATAGAAGTTCTCGTCTTTTGGATCATCAAATGTTCTACACCCACTGTTTTGTATTTAAATTATTAGAAGATTGTTGTTTCCTCTGCAAATGACCAATAGTTTGACTTGAGGACCCTCTCCGATAGAAAGCCCCTGCTGAGATCCCACTTCTCCATCTCTCTATTCACTCTGTTGCCTGTACTTTGTTTCTCAATTATGTGTTCCCATAACACCATGTCTATTTACTTCTAAATTCTCTATCAATTTTCTCATAATTTGAATGTACATTAACTGAATATAAAATTGACCTATTACATAAAATGACTTTCTTACCCTTAATAATAAAAAATTCTACTCTAAAAACTCGTATTGAGTGATGTGCCATGACCGTTTGTGGTACAGGTCTCGTCATTTTCAGATTCAATATTTACAGTTGACATGAATCCTTTTGTACGTTCATAAATGTATTGAACTAGCATCTTGTATTAGTGAAACGCATGAAATAATTGAAAAATATGTTAAAATAAATAAAAGAAAGAAATAATTAACTTAAAAATATGACATTTTGATTGATTTAGATAAAATTAATATAAATATAATTAATGAAATTTATATTGAAATTTATTTAAAATTAATTTATTATTTTTATTAGTTGGTTTCTTCTTGTATTATGATAATTGAGTTATGTAACTCTTTTTAATAAATATATTTTTAATATAATTTTTTAATAAATAATTAGTTTATATAATTTTAATTAATTTTAACTATTGATTTTATATTTTAAAAATTAATTTTTATGTGTTTATTCTTTTTTTTGTTTTATCATCTCATTATTAAAAGTATACCAAATTGATTCTTAATTCCAAATTATACTAACAAAATAATCTTAAATTGATAGATATTACAATAACAAAAAAAAAACCCTATTAAAAATTGAAATGGTTAATAACAATATAACTAAATGATACTTAATGTCTTCAAGTACTTTAAGATTTTGTAACCGATATACTTAGTTTACACAATTTATGTAAATTAAATAAAATAACACATTAGTTAAATTAATTAATTGATATATAATTTTTTAAAATTTTTAATATTATTCTCTTTCACAAATTCAATTTATTTCAATAAGGCACACAATTATAGCTTACACATTACATCTGCTCCATCCACGCTTGCTCCTATTGAGGTCAATTTCTTGCCTTATTTATCTACAAAATCTACTTCAATTTTTGCAAACAATTTCACTCAAAACATCAATTAAACCTTAATGTTATATAATACAAGCTTTATTCAATTGAATTTAAACAATCTTACTAAATAAACTTTTTTATAAATTTGAACTTTTCAATTGATGATTTTATCTTATCTTCTTGTAAAGTTTTCAATTTTGAGAAATATAAATATAAAATATTTAAATATTATATATTATACATATGAACAAATTTTTTAAAAAAATATATTTAAAAATCTCTTAATTTTCTCATAATAAATTATATTTAATTAATTTTATTATATTTTCAAGTAAAATTGTCACCCCTGGACGATGTACATATTGATTTTTTTAAATAATGTAGAACAAATATATATATGAATAAATATAGTAATTTAATAATATAATTAATTAATTTAGTTTTCTAATAAGAAATTTTATTTGAATCAATTTTATTATGGTTTCTTATAAAATATTCAAAATCATGTAGATATTAATATATTTTTACTTAAAGTTATTAATATAGTACAATGTGAATAAAAAATATTTAAATATAAAATAATAACACCACTTTTAATGATAAGCTATATTTTATTTATTTAATCAAAAAATAATTATCACCATTAAACATACATTTAATAACTTAAACAATACAAAAGGATTAAATTCGTAACAACATATGATTCTCTATGTTTCTATGCTTTATTCAATCAATTAAAATATAACTTTTTAAATTGATCTTATTCTCTTTATTGACAACTATAACTTGTCAATTATATTTACTCTATTAATATTTTTTTTGAGATCAATTTCTTATTTTATTTGTCTACACAAATTATCTCAAGTCCTACAAATAATTTCACTTAAAATATCAATAAAATTTTAATATTATATATACAACACAAGTTTTATTCAGTTATATTTAAATGATCGTATTAAATAAATTTTATTATAAATCTATTTTTTAATTAATTTTATCTTATTTCTTGTAAATTTTATCATATTTCTTTGCAAACTATTTCATGTTTTCCATTGAGTGATGCGTCATGACCGTTTGTGGTACATGGTATAGGTCTTGTCATTTTCAGATTCAATATTTAGAGTTGACATGAACCCTATTGTACGTTCATAAATGTATAGAACTAGTGCATTTATCCGAGCAATGCATGGGTGAAGAAGATTAACTTATACTCTAATTATCTATTTATACATATTATTATAATTAATTTTAAATTTGATAACATTATTTTTATGAGTGCAACTCAGTTTCTGTCAGGAACCTTCAACACATATATGTAATTGTGAAATGTATGCTGACTTGAGGTACAATAAAAGTATACAATAGATTGAGAAAATTAATATAAAATGATTCGTTTGCTTTAAACTAAATTAATTCAAGTATTCCAACAAAGTTATTAAGGTATATCTATTGAACGTGATTTTCTATAGGCAAATTACAACAGAATAATCGAACAATTTTACATTGACACAATTGTTTTACTACTACTTGATTATATAATAACTAAGTTATTAAATCATCAACCATGATTTTCTTATATTACTTTTTATTACATCACTTTTTACACTACTCTTCATATTATTAATTACATCATTTTTTTTATCATTTTCTCTCACTTAATCATAACTATTAAAAAATATGATAAAAAATTATGTAAGATAAAAAATAATGTAAAAACATCACTATTCTTAAATCATGTACCAGCAAAACATTAATATGAATGGATTAATGAGAAAACATTAATATGATGGACTATTCCTTTGCTCTTCCTTATTTTGATTTATGAGAAAATAAACATCAGTTCATTAATATTTAAAAACAGGATAAACGATGTCAAAAAGACCCAAAAATTGACATGAAAGAAGTCCAGTTATTCACATGCCGGTTTAGTTTCACATGTTCCAAAGGAAAGGGAGAATAAGCATTGTCACAAAACTCAAAATTCTCAAATTTCAAATTTCTTCCACTTGTAGGGCTAAATAATGAATAGAAAATCTAAAAAAAAAAAACTAGAACCCCAAATAAAAACTAACAGCAGGCCAAGAAGGGGAAAAAAAAGAAAGTTGTAAGCAAATTCAAGTTTCAAGGAAAGTCACAACATGCCAATTTTGCCAATAAATTCACTTAATATATATAAAATAACATTTACTTACAATTTCTCATGTAAAAAGTATAAAAAGGTAAGGAACACCCTTCTCCAAGCATGTCAATCATATCTAAAAAGACCTGCAGCTCATATAAGTGAATAGTTGTAACAATACATCCATTCCCATTATTTCTAATTCACCACACACTTAAGCTTCATCTCTGAAATGAAACAAAAAGTAATTATTCAGAGAAAACCTAACACAAAGTTACAAAATGTTTGAGAAGCAAAACTAGGGGTAGGATTGAGTCATTATCTTTTGTGGCTAAATCTCAGATCGAATGCTCCTGATAATTTGTTATTGAGAAAAATTATCCCAAGAAAGAGATAGCAATGAGTTTTTAAAAAAAAAATTACAATAACAAAAATCAAAGAACTCATTTGTGTTTAGAAAATGAGAAACATAAGAGGAAAGAGAGTAAGAACTCACCATAATGGTGTCTGCAGTGGAGCATTACTATCTTTGGTATGTAGGGGTGAATCATGATGCTCCCAAGTTGTAGGCTTGCCATTTTTCATTGAAACTTCCATGAATCGCCATTTGCACTAAAGATTCCACGACCCAGAAGATCGCACAAGATGGTGGAGAAGGGTTTGTCTTTGGATTTTAACTAGGTCAGGAGAACATAAGGTAAGATGATAAAACTTATTAAGTTAAAACACATGACTCATTTAATTTTCACCTACTCTAATACTGTGATAGCAATCAAATGCCATAGAAAGTATTGCATACCAGAACACCTTCTAAAGTAATGACAACCTCACCTTAGATACATCATAAACATATATTATTAAGGATTTTTTTAAAACCAAAACAATACTTTTAACAGATATCCAAAAAGCACAAGAACGTTTCAAATTAGCAAAAAATAAAACCTAAAACTCTAAATAATTCGACTTAATGGTCTAAATAAATTTGCTCTTAAAGAAAATAAAAAAGAAACACAGGTTGCCAAAATTCAACATGAAAAGCATAGAGCAGTAGGCTAGCAGCACATATTTGCACATATTGCAAAAGTCATTTTGCATCATACCATAATCTACTGGGTTATGAAATTGCTTAGCATTAATGATCCACTGGGGGCTGTGTGAAAAGGAAAGAGTTTTCATATTAGAATATTCCATCTTTCCTGAAAATGTTATTGTGATTCATATAAAGCTTATGCACATACCATATCAATCTTAAAAAGATAAAATTTGGCCTTTTCAATTCAATGAAAAAAGAAAGAACAACTTAGAACCCAATCTTAATTCCAGATTAATGGAAAAACACAACTTAGAACCCAATATCAATTCCAAATGCAATCTATTTTAATAAAATTAAAACTAAATAATTTTAAACAGTCTCTTAAAAGATTATATAATAGTTAAGTAATAGGTAGGAAGTTTGTAACCAATGAACTTCCACTAGATTGCAGTAAAGGAAGTAAAAACAGTAAAAAGGAAAGAAAAGTATGCATATTCAGAGCCACGTAAAATTATTGCACTTTTAGATGTAGGTAAAATTAAGTAAAATGCACACTTACTTTCAATAGAAGGAAAACAAATGCAGAAAAAGTTCAACCTTGAATTCACCATCAACAAAGACCCTAGCAAGCCAAACGCAATATCTCTCGCTCCTAGCATGCTCTTGCACACTCATTGTAGGCAAAACAAAACTATCATAATAAAAAACATAATACTGATTATCAAAAAAGAAAAAAAAATAAAAACTTTCAAAAGAACATGCACAGGAAGAGAGCACTTAGCAATATGATAAGTGAAGATCTTGAGGGTCTTGGATTGCCACATGAGGAGCCTAACCTTGCCAGTCACCTAGTGCTTCATAAACTTGATGGTGCCCCCGCTCCTCTCCATCCACTGGCTCTCTTCCTTATCGAACCGCTATAGGTTTGATTTCCTAGTATCAATCAGTGCTAGATTTATGCTAAAACCCTAAAAATTTGATTGAAAATTTGGGAAGAAAAAATTAAGAATGAGAAAATGGCATGACATACAGACTCAGCTGGAATGGTGACCACCATCGCCAGCAACCACCATCAAAGACGCACCAAAACCTACAACCTTCATGAACACAGGAAGCAGTCGAGTTGCAGTCGTTGCTGTCGAGAACCTATCGCTGCAAGCACCCTCCATTGTGACCTACCACGCACGGCGCAACGTCAATGTTCGCAAGCTGCCATCGATATGAATTTGACATGAAATCTGAGAGAAATAGAAGAGAGAAAGAAAGTTGGAGAAGAACAATTTAGATTTTGAAAATAAAGAACTAGGATGCTGTCTCAGCAGATTGAATAAGGCAAAAAGGAAAGAGAAAGATGAAAGAAGAAGAAAGAGAAATGAATTGTACGTGAAATGACCAAATCACCCTCAATCTTAAGAATGACATATGATCAACAAACAAAAAATAAGGACAAAAGTGTAAATAAGAAAAAAATAAAACTAAAATAAAAAAAAAACAAATTTAACCTCCATTCAACTAATCAGAATAAAAAGTTTTGAACAGAATGGTATTTTCACAGCACTCAGCAAGGAGAATGCAACACATGTATTTGAACCGTAAAAGAAACAATAGTAAAAAACTATATGTAGTTGTATCGGGTATAGATGTACCTCATATATTCATTATATTGTAGACCACTTTTACAAAATTATCTCTAAAGTTCTTGCAAATAGGTTAAAGATTCTTTTACCAAGAATTATTTCTTGTGAGCAATCTGCTTTTGTGGAGAACAGGTCCATTCTTGATAATGTGTTGGTAGCTATAGAGATCATACATCACATGAAATGTAAAAACAAAGGCAAAGTAGGAGAAGTTACACTCAAAATTGATATCAGCAAGTCATTTGATAGATGGAAGGATTTATGTAAATATAGTCAATAATCATATACAGTCACGTAAATATATAAGGATTTATGTTCTATAATCCTTATGGAACTCACATAGGAAGAAGCAAGGATCTATTCAACTCACTTCCCAAATTACATGGTATAGAGCTCGATCTAACTAGGCACATCGAGCACCTAACTCGAGTTCCTACCATTTCAATCGCTTCTCATAGCATTGTGAAAAGCTCTTGGCATCTAGTTACTGGTATAATAAATAATAAATATTAATATTTCATAGTGAATAATTCTAAACCCAATTAATCATTTTTTTAATAATTCTCTTAATTATTAAATAAAAAACATTTAATATTTCCTACATTTTTTAAGATATTAAATATAGTTATTCTTTTATTTAAAACTTTTTTATTAAGTATTAAAATAATTATTAAAAATATATTTTGAAAGAATATAACAAATTTTTTTTAGAATTTGTTTGATATGAGATTTTAGAATGGAAGGGGAAAGAAGAGACACCCTTATTTGATATGGAGGTATAGGTGGAAATAAAGATATTTGAGAGAAAAAAGTACCCTAGGCCCCACAATTTATGATCCCTTGCTTGTAGGAAGGAATGAGAGGGAAGGAAGAGGAAAATGAAGGTTTTTGTGGGTCCAATAAAATATTTGCACAAACTTCCATTTATTTTTATGCATTCTTTTTTATGAAACCAAATAAAAGAAAGAAAACATCATTTCTTTTTCATTGGATGATACCAAACAATATGAGTGTTAACTCCTTTATGCTCTCTCTCTCTCTCTCTTTCCTTTTTTTGGTTACACCTTTCTTTTTTTATTGTTATATCATTTCTCTTCATTTTCCCCTTATGATACCAAACAGACCCTCATATTTAGATCCATATAATGTGTGTGTTAAGTTGATCTCATTATGGCATTCTAGATTTACTATTGACTTAGTTTGAGTTTTGAGTGATGATATTTGCACATCAAAACTTCTATATCACTTTCACATTTCATTTGTTTAGGTATGAAAAAGATAGAGAAAGTATGTCGGAATGTATGTTTTGCTTATTTTATTACTTAAAAAGAAAATGATATAAGAATAATGTAAAAAATTTGATGTACAAATATGATTATTTATGAGTTTTTGAGTCATATACAAGTGTCAACGACGATTACACGTTTGAAAGTGTCAATCTCATCAATTTATAATTGAAAAAAGTGAGAGTGGTGTGTATTTTATGTTTGTCTATATGGTAGAATTAGAATAGAGGTATGCAGAAAATGAGATGGAATCATATATAATTATATGGTAAAAATTGTGCAATGTGAGATGATGTGAGTGAAAATGTGTGTGGCTAGAATTACTCCTTATAATTATATGGTCGTACAATGTATGATCTATTAAAATTGAATGATACATAAGATTTCATCAACTTTTGGATCGACCTATGACCAAGCATGTTCATCCCAATAGAGGAAAAATGTTATTCTAAAGTGAATTTGCCTCTAAAGTGAGTAAATAAGGGTGTATCTATCCTTAGATCATTTAGTGGGTTAAGATATTTATACACTTTATCAAATCAAAGGTAAATACATTTTTATTTACTCACTTTAAAGGTAAACTCACTTTAGAAGAACCTTATCCCTATAGAGATATATGACACCATTACAAGTGGCTTCTAATATGCACCCCACTATGAAAGGTGCATAATGCACCTAACATGAGAGCCATAGATTTATACTTTAAATATATGAAGGCTCAGATTTGATGACTTGTAACCTATAGAACTGGTTTCCTCACTACCACTACTACTGCCACCACTACTACTGCCACTGCCACCACCACTACTGTCACCACCCTTCCTTCCTCCACCTCTTTGACCCCACAATCACCACCTTCTTCCACCTCCTAATTAGAAAAAGTTGCTAAACAAAAAATACAAAGAGTTGAAGAGAGAAATTGAGACTCAAGGGTGCAAGGCTGGGCAACGGCAACTCCTGGCAGTGTGATGACAAAAGGTGCGATGGCTCCTGTCGTAACCAGCCCGAAGGGCGTCGCGAAAATAAAAAGAATAGAAGAGGAGACCTTAGGGTGTTGGGAGTCGCCACCAATCGCTTTATCCATTAAATGGAATGGTGCAATTGGACACCTAAAAGATGGTCTACGTTTCAGAGTTTGAGGTTCGGGGGTTGATTACGGGTAGGGAAGGTGTTAGCACCCTACACTGTCCGTTCTAAGAACGGTTACGTACCTATTTAATCTAATGTTATTTGCAATATTAATTAAATTGGTCCTTCAAAAAAAGAAAGAAATATTTTTTTTGTTTTTACTTTAACATGTCCCATTTTGTCAAGCATAATATCAAGAATGATAAATGACTAAGATCAGAAATGGGTGGCTAAATAGCCATTATTTTGGAACGAATTCTAAGTCTACAACATTATATAAAAGTGGTGAATCAAAATTTTATTTTTAGAGAAGTAATTTTTAAAATAAATGGCCAAATAAAACATTATTTCAATGAATAAATTTTAATTCAAAAAAATTTGTTTGAGGTAAGAGAAAGTTTTTTTTTTTAAAGTAAATGGCCAAATAAAATCTCATTTATAATAAGAAAATATTTTTAAGCACAATGAGATTTTTTATAATAATTTCTAAAAAAAGGTCTTCATAAAAAATAAAACTTTAATTCATCACAATCATGAGGTTAAAACTGTAAGAATTTGTTCACTTTTATTTAAGGATTTTTTATTTTTTTACAACAACAAAAAAAAAAAAAGATTTTATTTTAATTTAAAAAAATTGTATTTTATTTACAAAAAATATTTTAATTTAGTGTGAGAATTAGACCTCGTCATGCTCCTGGCAAAATCCAATATAAAGCCTCAAGACTATCGGAAAGAGTGTATCTGATCGGCGCTCCGATCCTCTCCCAATTTTTTCATCATCGGCAAATTTTAAATTACTTGATTATTACATTAATACAAAGACAAATGAGTTAAATTAAAACACAAGTATGATATTATTACAATGACAATATTGAGAATATTATAAAAATATCAAATCCAAATCACCAATAAACTAAATCTAAAGGAAAAACAAAACAAAAGAGAAATTACTATTCTTTTTTTATTTTTTTATTTTTTATATTTCATCTTTGTTTATATATATATTTTTACTATTTTCATTTTTTTCAAAATTAACAAATCTTAAAGAAAAAAAAAACCCAAAGAAAGAAAGTTAGTCTCTGTTGCAACAGAAACACAAAACAAAGGAGCAGGGGGGTTACGATGGAGCCAATATGATGGAGATCGGGCGATGAGGAGATGTGGCGGCACGACGGCACAAATCGGGATTCGGTGGCTCGTTGCTACTCGAATCACGACCGGTCCAAGGTACGACGAGGCAACTCACGGTGGATCTGTCTGGTGCGGTTCAGAAAATGCGGCTGGACGATTCAGATCGGTGCTGAACGCAGGTGACGGCGCGGTGTTCGGTCTGGTTGGTTCAGATCGGAGCGGCGGGCTGCACAGTGGGCTGTGCTGGTGAGCGAGTCGCATGGCTAGGTGGTGCGGTTGGTTCGATCCGTGGGATACGGCTTTGCGGTGGCTCGGGTCGCGGTGTGGATGGTTTGAGCGGCTGCGTTTGCTGACAGTGGAGCTCCATTTCGGTAAGTGAGGTGGTGATGGGATTTAATGGAGGTATTGCTTTACGGGTTGGATCAAGGTGGTGTGGGGCGATTGTTGAAGATGAAGATGAATAGTGGGGGGATTTTCGTATCTGTGGGAATTTTTTCCCTCCCCCCCTGCAGCTCTTTTCCCATGGCTTTTATTCCTGCTTGAGATTGATTACCACTTAATTTGTAATAATTTTCATTCAATTTGCAACGGTTGAAAGACAAATGGAAAAGAAAACTGTGAGAAATTTTTAATTCAATTTAGTGTAGCTGTTTGTGGAGGCTAGGGTTGCGAGCGCGAGAAAGGAATTGGTTGGGATGGAGAGTTGGGTCATGGGTTGAGATGGAAGATGGGTCACGGGTTGACCCGTAAGAACAAAATTAGGATTTTTTCTTTATTTTTTCTTTTTTCTTTTCTTTTTTCTTTTCTTTTTTTTAAGAAAGAAATTAAATTAAATAAATAAAACAAAAATAAAAAATAGACAAAATTGGATATCAACAGCTGCCCCCCTGTGTTTTACATTTAGAATAAATGAAAAACAAAGGAATTGATTCAATTTTGTCCATGAAAAGGTAAAAACTTGCGGATTCAGGTGTCCGTTGAAGTTTACAAAAAACTTAAAGGCAATGGGTACGGACCCAAAAACAACGGGTACGGGGACCCGAAAAAGGTAAAAAGTTTGCGGAGTCAGGTATCCGCTGAAACTTAACAAAAAGTAAGGTAAAAAGCTTACGGAGTCGGGTATCCGTTGAAACTTAACAAAAACAAGGTAAGAAGCTTACAGAGTCAGATATCCGTTGAAGCTTAACAGAAACTTAAAAACAATGGGTGCGGGGACCCAGAAAAGATAAAAAGCTTGCGGAGTCAGGTATCCACTGAAGCTTAACAAAAACAAGGTAAGAAGCTTACGGAGTCGGGTATCCGTTGAAGCTTAAAAGCAATGGGTACAGGAACCCAAAAATATAAAACAATGGGTACGAGGACCTAAAAAAGCTTGCGGAGTCAGGTATCCGTTGAAGCTTAACAAAAACTTAAAGGCAATGGGTACGAGGACCCAAAAATAATAGGTACGATGACCCAAAAGGTAAAAAGCTTGCGGAGTCAGGTATCCGCTGAAGCTTAACAAAAACAAGGTAAGAAGCTTACGGAGTCGGGTATCCATTGAAGTTTAACAAAAAACTTAAAGGCAATGGGTACGAGGACCCAAAAACAACGGGTATGAGGACCCAAAAGGTAAAAAGCTTACGGAATCAGATATCCACTGAAGCTTAACAAAAACAAGGTAAGAAACTTACGGAGTTGGGTATCCGTTGAAGCTTAACAGGAAACTTAAAAACAATGGGTACGAGGACTCAAAAACAACGGGTACGAGGACCCAAAAGGTAAAAAGCTTGCGGAATCAGGTATCCACTGAAGCTTAACAAAAACAAGGTAAGAAGCTTACGGAGTCGGGTATCCATTGAAGCTTAACAGGAAACTTAAAAGCAATGGGTACGGAGACCCAGAAACGAGAACACAATGGGTGCAGGAACCCAAAAACTAAAAGACAATGGGCGCGGGGGCCCGGAAACGAGAAAATAATGGGTGTAAGAACCCAAAAACTAAAAGACAATGGGCGCGGGGCCCAGAAAAGAAAAGACAATGGGCGCAGGGGCTCGGAAACGAGAAAACAATGGGTGTAGGAACCCAAAAAACTAAAAGACAATGGGCGTGGAGCCCAGAAAAGAAAAGACGATGGGCGCGGAGGCCCGTAAAGGAAAACACAATTGGCGCGGGGCTCGAAACGAGAAAACAATGGGTGTAGGAACCCAAAAAACTAAAGACAATGGGCCCGGGGCCCAAAAAGGAAAAGACGATGGGCGCGGGGGCCCGAAAACGAGATAAAAAGCTTGCGGAGTCAGGTATCCGCTGAAACTTAACAAAAACTTAAAAGCAAATGGGTACAGGGACCCGAAAACATAAAACAAGGGGTACGGGGACCCAGAAAAGGAAACAGCAAATTGGACCTTTGTAGGTCAAGGCTAGCAAAATGAGAACAAATGCACTATGCAATGCATGCTTCAAATGTATGAGAGTATGAAAAAAATTTCTTTTTTTTTGTTTTTTTGTTTTTTTTTGTTTTTTGTTTTTGTCTCCACGACCCTTGAGGACATGATTGCAATCATTTTCAAAGATGAACTGGAATAGGATTTAATGACATCCTTTCATTTGTCTATTCAGCCGATGGTTGAAATGTCCAACCAGAATGACCCTTGAGGTGTGCATTAAATGTGACACATAAGAGCAATGGAAAAAATCCTTCAGATGACCCTTAAGGTGACCTGGTTGTCCTTCTTTTTATCAATACTCTTAAAAAGCCTTGAGCCAGAAAGCTTTATGCAGTGAGCCTTGAGTCAGAAAACTTTGCACAGTTAGCCATGAGCCAAAGAAGTGAACGTACTTGAGAAAAACATCTTTTAGCAAAGTTTTGAACCAAACTCTTCTTTGACTAACCAAACCCATATTCCAATGGGATCATTGCCAATCTCTTCTTGTTCAAATTTCTCTTCATTAGATATGGCTGGTGCAGAAACTTGTGACTTCCTTTTCCAGAGATTTCCATTTCTACCAGACACATTTCAATCTGAATTATCAATTGAGAATGTCATTCCCTTCATCGATTGAAACTCTAGAGCTCCTTTGGCTTGAGTTGTTCAATAAGAGATTACCATTAGATGGTTAAATTGTACTATTGTACTCATGTTCACCTAACCTGAAGCATCATGTACCAGATATGCATGGATTCAACATGAAAGAGATTTACTAACTGAGAAACCTTTTTTGATTGATTTTGGGAGTATGACTACACAAAGGACATTTACAAAGAAAAAATACAAGAAGTGGAATAGTACAAAAGCCAAGAGTTTTTTTTGCTTTTTTCTTCCCTTTTTTTTTTTTTTTGCTCCGGTTTGGATGTGATTGATCTTTACTTGACAACTGGACATCATGACCATTGCTTTATTAGGTATCCACAAAAATATACCCTCATGTATGATATCAAATGAATTTGACTCAGAGTATGTCATTTGAGAACAAAGATGCCCTAGTGCAGGCCATTTGACAACAAAAATTGTCCCAATGGGGAACTTGAGAATAATTTTTTTTCCAGGGTAAGGCCAAATAAACAAAGCAAACTGCCCCAGTTTAGAGTCGAATTGAAAAGGATAGAGACTTGCCCCAATGTAGAACTAAGTTGAACCAAAAGATTTGCCCCAGTGTAAGGCCGAATTGAACAGTGTAGAAATTTGCCCCAATGTGGAGCCAAGCTAAACCAAAAGATTTGCCTCAGTGTAAGGCCAAATTGAACAGTGTAACAACTTGCCCTAATGTAAGTCTTTTTTTTTTGTCCTTTTTTAAGGAGCAAGGATTGCAAATTCAGTAAGGTATGAACCTTTTGTCTCAAAATTAAAGTCAATGAAAATGAAAATAACCCTTCATTGATCAGAATGAACTTTTTAACGCTTGTAATGTGGTCAATGTTAGGGGTTATGAAAAGAATGGTATAAGGCTCAAACAAGTGTTTAAAGGTTAAGTGGGACCAAGGATCCTTGTTCAAACTTAAACTTTGTCAATTACTTTTGCACTTACCTTCCGCCCCTTTCACCTTTTTTCTTTTCTTTTTTCATTATGCTTCAAAATAGTCATCATGGCAACCAACCCTTTTTTTCTGTGTTATCCTCTAGTGTAGAGGTGATCCTTGTCCAGGGTTTATTGAAGAAAACTTTCAAGCTCAAAATAGGACAACGAGGGATAATGAATTCTTGTGAGAGATTGAGAAAGATGGCCAATTTTCATTTCAAATTTTGATTGCTCATTTTCAAAAAATTTAATTTAGAGACAAAAGGATAATACACACTAAGTGATTATTTATTTGCTCCCTTTATTTCTTTTTTTTCTCTTTTTTTTTTACTTTTTTTTTGGATGAAGAACACTTGCACACATGGGTCTCATGACCACAAAATTTTTCAGAATGATAGTCCTATAGGATCCAAACCAAAAGAAAGCAAGTAAAGGGAAGAAAAGAATGACAAGAACACGAGTGCCAAGAACATAGGAAAAAGAAATAAGGTATGCTGAGATCCATGCAAATCCATCACATTAATGCTTCAAGAAAGTTCACATAAGTTCAAAAACCAAATGATTTTAATGATTGAACAAACATGGGATCAGTACAATTAAACCATCATTTCATGGTAACAACTTGGTAAACAAATCAGAATACTAGTCGCTCAGAAATTTCTCAGTGCTGGAGGACTCCAAGGTACGGTTCATTCTTGACGGTTAGAAAAATGAATCGCCACTTGATCGAACTTTCTAAGGTTGCCCCTGATCGACCATTGTAAGCAATTGCTTCTATTGCAGATGGGCATGTGTAGAAACCTTCTGACAACGCCTAGTGAATTAGGTAACCGTTGTCATCCATGAGTTTTCTTGAAACCTCATTTAACTCATTCAACCTGAAGTCCACCCTTAGTTAGTTCAACATTTGGCCATACTTTCCTGTCCATCATTCATTTGATGCAATCTTCCATTTTTCATTTTATTTTCAATCCTTTCACCAATTATCACAATATCTGAAAAAATCGATGACACACTTCCAATCATATGACAATAGAATGGCGTGTGTAGTGTATCAATGAACATAGCAACCATCTTTTTTTCTGACAAAGGGGGTTCCACTTGTGCAGCCATTTCCTTCCACCTCTGAGCATATTCCTTGAAGGTCTCAGCATCCTTCTTAGACATACTTTGTAGTTGCATTCTATCTGGTGCCATGTCAATGTTGAACTTGTACTGCTTTACAAAAGCATCAGCTAAATCCTTGAAACTCCTTATACGAGCACGCTCAAGATGTGTCTACCAATTCAAAGCTGCCCCAGTTAAACTGTCTTGGAAGAAATGGATTAACAGTTTGTCATCATGAGCTTGTGAAGTCATCTTGCGAATGTACATTATCAAGTGATTCTTTGGGCAAGTAGTCCCCTTATATTTGTCAAAATTGGGGACCTTAAACTTCGGAGGAATCACTACATTCGGGACAAGACAAAGCTCTGAGGCATCTAAAAGACCATAACTACTTATTCCTTCTATGGCTCGCAGTCTTTCTTCAAGAACTTCTAATTTCTCCTTGGATTGAATGGCTTCAGTTGAAGGGTTAAGCGAAGAAGTTCCAGTGACCTTATGAGGAAAAACCTATGGCATGTAGACAGGAGGTTGGGCCTGAGTCGAGCCTTGTGGCCCTGAGGTAGGTATTACCAATGATGTGCCGCTCTCAAGAGGATTGGTGATTTGGGACGGCATAAAACCAGGGGGAAGGCCATAAGGTGGAATAGAAACAGGGTACTGAGGAATCTCACTGGTATTTGGTTGAGATCCTTGGGGAGGGTTTGAAGTCGTTGTAACTGTCGGTGCACTGCCCTCAGGAACGTTGGTGGATAATGGTGGCACATAACCAGGTGGAAGGCCATATGGTGGGAATGAATATGCCTGCATTTCAGGATTATTTGAGTAGATGGTGAGTGGCATCATGGCCCCTTGAGAGGTGACACAGGATACTGCCAAGGAACTGGCGTAAAGCCAGGTGGGTGAGCAGGCGTGGCTGAAGGATCATCATTTGCCCTTGAAGTAGTCTCTTCTGTATTCTTTGTTCTTTCCAGAATTTTCAAGATCTTGGCCATTTGTTCCTTTAGCTGACTTACTTCACTTCTCAGCTCTTCTTGTGACTGACCCAGTTCATCCATGACTCTTGATTGAGAACGAGTCCTATATGGGTGTCGTAGAGACAGTTTTCCTTTAGTATTCATTATTTTTTATTAGAAAATATGAAAAAGAAAAAGAAAATACAAAAATAAACTGTGCATGTAGAGACATGATCCAAAGCAGCAAGCGATATCGAATCGATATCTTCACAGGATTGGACCATATATGCAAATGCAAGATAAAAGAAAACAACAAAAAGTTAGCAATTACAAAATAAAAGACAAATAGAAATTCCTCATGTGTTAGAGGAAAAGGGGTACCTAATCTTGGTACCCGTCCAGTAGGATAGGTTCTATGAACGATGATAGCTCTAACATTATATCTACAAGTGATAGTTTCGGTTCTAGACCCCTATCGGACAAAAGGTCCCCAAATTGTCCCTTGCTGTCACCAATACTTTGGCTAGCAAGAGTCCTCCATCCTCACTCATGATAGGTTACAAGCGTAAAGAGTTCAATTTGAGCGAGGGGTTTTCATGTGCCTAACCAGAGACCAACGGTCCCACAAAGCAACACTACTTCACCCTCTATCTAAGCCTACAAGGTACTGAGCTCGGGTATAGAGCTTGTGTGTGCAGGTGTACATGAGAGAACTTATTTACAAAGTAGAAATATAATACATATAATGCAAACAAAATATACAATAATATGAAATAAATAAACAAACAAAAAAATGGACCAATATAATTAAAGAGCAAATAACATGAGATTAAAACAAGGTTTAACCCTCTATGTCCCCAGTGAGTCGTCGTCACCGTCGCAAATCCGTCTCCGGCGGCGTCGCGAAATAAAAAGAATAGAAGAGGAGACCTCGGGTGTTGGGAGTCGCCACCAATCGCTTTATCCATTAAATGGAATGGTGCAATTGGACACCTAAAAGATGGTCTACGTTTCGAGTTGAGGTTCGGGGTTGATTACGGGTAGGGAAGGTGTTAGCACCCTACACCGTCCGTTCTAAGAACGGTTACCTATTTAATCTAATATTATTTGTAATATTAATTAAATTGGTCCTTCAAAAAAAGAAAGAAATATTTTTTTTTTGTTTTTACTTTAACATGTCCCATTTTGTCAAGCATAATATCAAGAATGATAAATGACTAAGATCAGAAATTGGTGGCTAAATGGCCATTATTTTGGAACAAATTCTAAGTCTACAACATTATATAAAAGTGGTGAATCAAAATTTTATTTTTAGAGAAGTAATTTTCAAAATAAATGGCCAAATAAAATATTATTTCAATGAATAAATTTTAATTCAAAGAAATTTGTTTGAGGTAAGAGAAAGTTTCTTTTTTTAAAAGTAAATGGCCAAATAAAATCTCATTTATAATAAGAAAATATTTTTAGGCACAATGAGATTTTTTATAATAATTTCTAAAAAAAGGTCTTCATAAAAAATAAAATTTTAATTCACCACAATCATAAGGTTAAAACTATATGAATTTGTTCACTTTTATTTAAGGATTTTTATTTTTTTACAACAACAACAACAAAAAAAGATTTTATTTCAATTTAAAAAAATTGTATTTTATTTACAGAAAATATTTTAATTTAGTGTGAGAATTAGACCTCAAATCAAGGTTCTCACAGCAAAATCCAATATAAAGCCTCAAGACTATCTAAAGAGAGTGTATCCGATCGGCTATCGATCCTCTCCCAATTTTTTCATCATCTAAGCAAATTTTAAATTACTTGATTATTACATTAATACAAAGACAAATGAGTTAAATTAAAACACAAGTATGATATTATTACAATGACAATATTGAGAATATTATAAACATATCAAATCCAAATCACCAATAAACTAAATCTAAAGGAAAAACAAAACATTAGAAATTACTATTCTTTTTTTATTTTTTTATTTTTTATATTTCATCTTTGTTTATATATATATTTTTACTATTTTCATTTTTTTCAAAATTAACAAATCTTAAAGAAAAAAAAACCAAAGAAAGAAAGTTAGTCTCTGGCTTTACGCAATGAAACACAAAACAAAGGAGCAGGGGGTTACGATGGAGCCAATATGGTGGAGATCGGGCGACGAGGAGATGTGGCGCACGCCGAGCAAATCGGGATTTGGTGATCTTGCTACTCGGAACGGCGATCTGGTCCAAGGTACGACGAGGCAACTCACGGTGGATCTGTCTGGTGCGGTTCAGAAAACGCGGCTGGACGATTTAGATCGGTGCTGAACGCAGGTGACGGTGCAGTGTTCGGTCTGGTTGGTTCAGATCGGAGCGGCGGGCTGCACAGTGGGCTGTGCTAGTGAGCGAGTCGCACGGCTAGGTGGCGCGGTTGGTTCGATCCGTGGGATGCGGCTTCGTGGTGGCTCGGGTCGCGGTGTGGATGGTTCGAGCGGCTGCATTTGCTGACAGTGGAGCTCCGTTTCGGTAGGTGAGGTGGTGATGGGATTTAATGGAGGTAGTGCTTTACGGGTTAGATCAAGGTGGTGTGGGGCGATTGTTGAAGATGAAGATGAATAGTGGGGGGATTTTCGTATCTGTGGGAATTTTTTTCCTCCCCCCCTGTAGCTCTTTTCCCATGGCTTTTATTCCTGCTTGAGATTGATTACCACTTAATTTGTAATAATTTTCATTCAATTTGCAATGGTTGAAAGACAAATGGAAAAGAAAACTGTGAGAAATTTTTAATTCAATTTAGTGTAGCTGTTTGTGGAGGCTAGGGTTGCAAAGCGGCAGGAAAGGAATTGGTTGGGATGGAGAGTTGGGTCATGGGTTGAGATGGAAGATGGGTCACGGGTTGACCCGTAAGAACAAAATTAGGATTTTTTCTTTTTTTTTCTTTTTTTTCTTTTTTCTTTTCTTTTTTTTCAAGAAAGAAATTAAATTAAATAAATAAAATAAAAATAAAAAAATGGATAAAATTAGGTATCAACAGCTCCAGTGGCAGGGCATGAGTTGTGGCTGCCAGCAACTATAGGGTGTACAGATGGGGGTTCGGTTCATGGTGATGAGATTTTGCGGCACCGATGCAAGGTGGTATGATGGAGGTAAAGGCAATTCGTGTGCTACGCGTGGCTTGGAGGCTGGGCTGCGATAGAGGCTCTATTCACGGTGGTCACCTTTTGATGGTCTTGGCCAGTAGCTGATGCGTGACACAATGGCCATCACCGATGATAGTGTTTGGGTCTTGTTTAGTGTTGATTTCACGATGATTATGAGTCGTTAGGAACAGTAGTCGTCCCAACCATTAGAGTTACCCATGCCACTGTGAGTTAGTCTTTATCGCTGCCACACCATCATCTCACACCTCTATTAGCCATCACGTCTTCTCCTATTCTTTTAAGTTAGCTCACTTCTCTGTCAGATATAACCACCACGAGTTAGATTTGACCACCACGAGAATGATAAGGTGAGAGGAGGGGAATACATTGACAAGATAAAGTTCTGGTAGTCAATTGAAAAAGCATAATAACGTGTAATTACAGATATTTTTTAAGATTTATATTTCACCGTAAATTAATATAGTGCATATTAGCATACACCCACCATTACAAGCCAAAGAGTAAGAAAGCCAAAATCCAAGGCAACGAATTTCAAATCCCAATACTGTATCCATTCAGTTTCATAGAGCTTGGAAACCAATCCCAAAAATGCCATTGAAACAGAAAAGATAGTTGAACAGAAAATTCTGCACAGATCCCACACAAGAATTTATATCAGCGGCCTTAAATTTTTTAAGTGATGTGTGAAATGACAGGTGAACAAATTTCATCTGTTGATCTAAAGGATTGTGGAGAATCTATAAATCATTTTTTTTTTTTTAATCTAACACTGCTGCCCCTGACAAAGGGGTCACAACATGACAACACCGCCCTTGAAGTTAAATCATCACGGCAAAATTCACACGAACAGCAAGATGCCATTGCATCGGGGATGCATTTTTCAAAGCTTATCATATCTAATTATGAGCAGAAATAATTATATAATTAATAATATAATTAAATATTTGAGTGCACAGAATTAATTATATATAATTATTATTTAATTAATAATATAATTAAATTAGGGCTTTTTGACCAAAATGCCTTTTCCCACAAATTTATTTATCAAATTGCTATGATTTTGAAACTATTTATCAGAATGCCATCATTTTTGCCACACTAAATTATTTTATTCTTTAGGGAGCCACGTGGGATGCGCCAACACGCCTGGCGCATCCACGTGGGATATGTTAGGCGTGTTGGCGCATCAAGCCACACGCCAATAACCCCCCTCCCCTCTCCCTTTCATGACCATTTCCTTCATTTCTCAAATTTTCACTTTCTCTCTAAAAATTTTATCTCTCTAAACTCTCTGAAACTCTCCTTTTGCTATAACTTCTGCTCACACATATATATAAGTATTTTTACCCTGTCACTTATTTTGTTTGCTGAAAAATATATTATTGTGTTTATTTTTAAGTTTATATATTTATTGTGTGTTGTATATGTAGTTTATTTGTAGGATTATTGATTATTGTTATCTCCTATATATTTGTTGTTTTGTTAGCTAATAGGTTTTTGAAATTTGTTCGTACAAAAAATAACAATTTGATTATTAGTTGAGTTTTGTAATTTTATTTATTATTTTGAATTGATTTAAATTGTTGATTTATTGAGATTGAAATCAGTTGGGTATAAAACATATTTGTTTCATTGTCAAATGTGTTAATTGATTTCATCTATGTTGTGTTGTTATTATTCAGAAGTTTAAGATGACCAAACACCTTGTTGTTCTCATTTACTACAATGGGAGAATGTACGAAGGTGAAGAGGGTTTAATGTTTGAAGGTCCTCGTCCTAAGTCTATCATGATTCAACGTGATACGACTTTTGAGCTTCTGAAAAGGAGAATTCATTTAAAATTAAAGCTCCAAGAAAATCAAGTTGTCTCCTGTATTGTGTATAGATTTCCACAATGGAGCAATGTACTGAAATGGATAGGTCTTCCATTAGAAGATGATGAAGACGTTGGTTGCATGATTGATTGCTTTGATCAACATGCTAACTTAACTTCCATGGAGTTGTATGTGGAGACAGAAACGAGTGAGCACAATGAGCATGTTGCAGGTCCTTCTGAAACAGGGTTACAAGCTGGTCCTTCTAATCTTGTTGAATCATCGTACCCTATCAATACTCAATTCTCTATGACACATGCTCCTGTCCTAGTACAATCTCAAGAAGTTGGTACATCTGCAATGCCTGAAGGGAGCTCATTTAGGTTGGATTTCGAGTCCGATAACCCGCTTATGACAGATGCATTATCTGACACAAGCGATGATGAAGGAGAGATGCCTGAGGGTGAAGATACAGACACTGACTTAGAAGAAGATCAATCTGACCCTGATGTAAATATACAACAACTTGCTCCTCCATTGGTAGTTGCTCCTGAATCTACATTTGTGCCTCCATGCCCTCGGTTTTCTGAAATCAATTGGGATGCGTTGAATACACCTGATAATTTGCCTGAATTAGATTCTCGTGGTATTTGGAGTCCAGATGAAGAATTTTATGTTGGATTGCAATTTCCCTCTAAAGATGCTGTCAAGTTGGCCTTAAAACATTATTCGATTATTAGACATCAGAATTACAAGGTTGAAGATTCTGATACACAGTGGCTAATTGTTAAGTGTCCAAGATGTGCTGATGGTTGTATGTGGGGGCTCAGGGCCATTCAAGGCAAGAAATCAAACATGTGGGAAATTAGAAAATATGATGGACCTCACACTTGTGTCAACCCTGCTCTGTCACAAGATCATCAGAAGTTAGATTCTGTTATGATATGTTCTTGCATGCTGGAGATGGTTAAGCAAAAATCTGATTTACCTGTATGCCTGATTATTGAAAAGGATGTCAATTTGGATACGATGTGTCTTATCGGAAAACTTGGAAGGCAAAACAAATTGCCATTGTGAAGGTATTTGGAGACTAGGATAAATCTTCTGCGGTGTTACCTAGATGGATACTTTCCATGCAAAGAGACATGCCAGGCACAGTGATGGAGATACAAACTGTTGATTATGTCGAGCGCAATAGAGTTGACCGTTCAACACTTGTATTGCATCGCTTATTTTGGACATTCAAATCATGTGTTGTTGGATTCCAATACTGCAAGCCCATTATTCAGATCGACGGCACTCATTTGTATGGTAAATATCGTCATAAACTATTGATTGTAACAACTCAAGATGGCGATAGAAAACCTTTGCAAATTGCATTTGCCATTGTTGAAGGAGAAACAAAGGATGCTTGGAGTTGGTTCTTAGCCTTGATTCGAAAACATGTCACACAACAACAAGATTTGTGCTTGATATCTGATCGACATCAAGGCATTATACAGTCAGTGGCGAACCCACAGCTGGGATGGCAGCCACCGCATGCGCATCATGTCTTTTGTATTTGACATATTGCTAGCAACTTTAATGGTAAATACTTTCCGCATCGGCCCTAAAGAAATATTTGATTAACACAGGTAATTAAACATTTCTTGCATTCTTATGTGTTTAGAGTACTACTTATCATACTACAAGATTTATTGTTAATATTAACTCATTCAATATTCTACACACAGGGTATGAACCAATGGCATACAAATTTGAGGTTAGGTTAGAAAAGTTGATCGCTACTCCCGAAATGGCACATTGGACTAATTTGATTCCAAAACAACAATGGAGTTTAGCATATGATGGTGGCCACAGGTTTGGTCATATGACGACGAACTTGTTTGAGTGCATGAATGAAGTGTTGAAAGGTGGCAGAAACCTACCAATAACCACACTGGTTCGGATGACATATTATAAATTGGTAGAGTACTTTGTTAATCGAAAGGATGAGGCAAATGAGAGAGTTGTTGATGGGGCTGATTGGACTGATGATTTTATGAAGAGCTGGAATGTCAACGTGCTCAAGGCAAGCTTTCATCAAGTCTGTCAATTTGATATATATTCTACCAGATTTTTGGTCGAAGAGGCATTCAACCCTATAACACAGCAGGGTGGAGTTAAATATTCTGTAAACCTTGATGAACGCACGTGTGACTGTGGCCTGTTTCAAGCGTTGCATTTCCCTTGCTCTCATGCAATAACTGTATGTTCTTCTAGGACACTTGACGCTTTTCGATATGTGCATAGTGTTTACAGAATGCATACTTTGTACAAGGCTTATCAGATTGATTGGGGAGTCATTAAGGATGAACCATGGTGGCCACCAGCTCCGGCGATTACATTGGTACCCGATCGTCAATTGCTTAGATCTAAAGGTCGACCGAAATCAACTCGACTTAGAAATGAGATGGATTGGCGTGAGCCCGAACCGAGACAAAGATGTAAAAAAATGTGGTGAATCTGGACATAACTCTCGTAGTTATCGTCGTGGTGGATCGACTTCCTTGATGAATGACCAAGATGGGCCATTTACTTGATTAGGACATAATTTCATAATTAGTGTAACATTTGATGACTATCAGTGTGTAATTGAGACTTGATTATGTTTGTTTACATTTGATTATGTTTGACGAACCATCTACTTTGTTAATCGACACAGATTTGATTATGTTTGTTTAATATCATTCCTCCTTCTGCTTTTATGTTTAATACACTCATGTTTATTATGTATATTCATTTTATAGTATGTCTTATTATTTGAAGACATATCTATTGTTGCTATCTACAGTTGTAGACATGGCATTCCACTTGCGCCCAGGCCCAGAGGACCCTTCAATACTGGAGTTGTAGGAGTTTTATGTTTCACAGCATATATGGCAAGGCCAACCTGATCGTCATCTACGTGTTAGACGTGCTCATAAATTCTGACATATGGACCTAGATGAGCGGATGCTCCCATATCTACATCAGATTGGTTTCGTGGGGGTTAGCCACATGGGATATTGCACCATCGATCACTCATTGATTATGGCGTTGGTTGAGAGATGGCGTCCCGAGACACACACATTTCATATGCTGACTGGAGAGTGCATCATCACATTAGAGGACGTAGCCATTATCTCAGGACTTCCTATTGACGGCGATGTCGTTACTGGCCGTACATCATGTGGAGATTGGATGCAGCTATGTGAGGACTTGTTAGGTTCGCAGCCGCCTAAGTCACACGTATCAGGTGAACGTATCGATATGTCATGGCTTTGGAGTGCATTCAGTAGACGACTGACTGAGGCCGATGGAGTTGCTTATGTGATGCACTGTACACGAGCATATATACTTCGGTTGATCGGGGGATTGCTATTTCCTGACCATTCTGGTAGATACGTGCATATGCTGTTCCTTCCACTCTTTGAAGACTTTGAGGCTACTGGACATTACAGTTGGGGATCTGTGGTGTTGGCGTACTTGTACAGAGAATTGTGCAAGGCCACAGAACACAGCGTGCACGAGATTGGAGGTGCTTGCATTTTGTTGCAATATTGGGTTTGGCATAGATTTCCACCCCTGGTCCCTGCACTTGTAGATGATACTAATCCTGTCCTACTGGCTGCCTATGCTGCTGATCGTGGTCACCAACGTCCACTGGGATTTCAGTAAGTTTCTAAAAATATCTTTTATTTATATTAGTTTGTTATATACAATACTTGTTTTGACATCATATTACTCTGACATTTAAATAGGTAGCATAAACACAAGGTGTTGAATGAAACCCCAATGGGGGTGCTTTCGTACTATCGCCGATTCTTTGACCAGTTGAAGAGTGATGAGGTCAATATTTTTTTACATTGATTTATGCATGTTATTTTCTATTGTTGCTTTCTAATGTTTTGAACACATCATTTTACAGATAACATGGCAACCTTATACGGATGAGATTGTGGCTTCACTACCAGATTTTTGTGTCCCTGGTAGAGACATTATATTGGCAGTGGTTTCGCTCATCTTTTTTCATATTGTTGAGTGGCACCAGCCAGATAGGGTGATGTGTCAGTTTGGTCTGGACCAACCAATACCACGGAGACCACACCAACCTGATGAGTTGCACTCGATTACTTTAGCCGGACGACATGACGAGGATTGGTGAGTTACACACCTACCACACATAACCATCTGGGACAGTCGGAGGGAAAGATGTGTTACTGGACGGCCAGTGGGAGCTTCCCTCACCGCGCATTCTGAGTACATGCACTGGTACAGAAGAATTACCAGACGTTGGATTTCTCGTACTGGTGCTTCTATTGGATCTGTGGTTAGTTTTTTACCAATATGTTATATTATTTGCTAAATGTATTTTATATTGATGATGACATATTGAGATATGTGTGTTAGGCTGATATTGCGGAGAACGTCAATGCTTCAGCTAGGAACCCTAGTTCGGGCTTTAGTACGACTAGGGATGGCAACCGGGGCGGGGGGGACGAGTAATAGCCCCCCGTCCCCCATCCCCGCGAATAACATCCGCCCTCGCCCCCGCCTCCATATCCGTGCGGGTACCCGTTTATCTTTTCCCCGGGTAACGGGATCCGCGGATATCCGCGGTACCCAATAAATTGTAAAAAATTCAAAAAATTCAAAAAAAATAAAATAAAAAAATAAAAAATGAAAAAAAGTATAATACTATAATTTTTTAAAATTTGTCCAACATAACTTAATCTAAAAATAATGTCAAACACCTAAAATACTTTTAATTTATATAACTTTACAATATTTTAATTTATATAATTAAGTTTTTAAATAATTTTATATAAAATATTTATATAAATTTTTTATGGTATGCATGGGTACGGGGGAATCACCCTCGCCCCCCTTGTTTATTAAACGGGGATAACACTAAACGAGTATTTATATCCGCGGGAAAAATTTGACGGGTATTACCCGCCCCCGTCACGGGTATTGCTCGCGGATACCCGCGGGGGTAGGTAAAATTGTCATCCCTAAGTACAACTAGCCTTTTACAGTCCATGGAGGACATATTAGCTTCAGTGAGGGAGCATGATCGCATTACCTTATCTCAACTTCGTCCAGCTCCTCTTGCAGATGATATCCCAGGACCATCCGATATATCCGATGAGCAGAGACTGCGCCGTAGAAAGAAAGGGTTAGCGAGTACTCGATCTCGATTACGACCTTTAAAGGACTCTGATTCTTCGGGTGTACCTAGGACTCAGCCCCCATCCAGTTCTACTGCTACTTATCCACCATCTCAGCCACCACCTCTATCTTGCCCACCATATCTAGGTTATCCACCATCTACAGTATACCCACCACCTGCTTACACTTATCCACCATATCCTTTGACTTTTACCCTGACATCGTCTTTTCCATATTCACCATATATGGGTTACCCACCATATCCTCCTCACCCCTCATAGTCAGGACCTTCTTCTGATCCCCCTCACAGACCACCACATTCTGATCCTGGTCCTTCTCATTGATGTAGTCATTGTACTTCATGTATGGATTTCTTATTCTTTTATTACATTTTCTTAGACTGGGATGATTGTATGCATATGTATAAATGCACTTTATAATATATATATATATATATATATATATATATATATATATATATATATATATAAATGTCTCATTATACAGGATGATATACTTTTGAGAACGTCTAATTTTTAGGGGATATTCTGTCAAATTTTTCATAGAATCAGAACGATTGAATTGATTGAATTTTTCATAGAATCAGAACGATTGAATTTTTCATATATATAAGGTTAATTGAATTTGTTAGGTTCTATAGGATTATATTCTTGCCAATGAACCGGTCATGACGTTAAGAGTGTGATCAACTTCGATTTTTAAAATCAATCCAAAGTGTACAAATTGATTGATTGTAATACGCTAACAGTGCTAATGGTTGCTCATAATTAGATTTAATTTGCAACGTTTAGTTTCATTATTTCATTGAAACAATTTTCTAAACCTGGACTTGACCTTTCATTTTATTGGGTGAAGACTTTACATAATTAATAATAGACGCATTTATATCAGTTTTGATGGTATAACAGTTTATTTTTCATATCCAGTAGGCTCATACGACCAAATGATAACACTACATAACATTTTCAGCATGAAAAGATGTAATTTTTTGGTAGACCCGGTCGTGTGATACTGATATGTTAAACATTGGCACTGACCACGTGGGATGCGCCAATGCGCCTGACGTATCCACGTGGGATGCGCCAATGCGCCTGGCGTATCCACGTAGGATGCGCCAGGCTCATTGGCGCATCCCACGTGGATATGTCAGGCGCATTGGCGCATCCCACGTGGATACGCCAGGCGCATTGGCGCATTCCACGTGGTCCAGTAATTAATAAAATAGTTCAGCGTGGCAAAAACGATGACATTTTGATAAATAATTTTAAAAGGATGGTAATTTGGTAAATAAATTTGGTACTTATGGTACATTAGTAGATTCCCCTTAAATTAGTGTATTTAACTTAAATATTTTAAATTTATGTAAAAAAATTTCAATTTAATAAATCAACCACCTTAAATTAAAGGAGGAGCCAGAAGGTGAGTTTAGTATGTAAATATAGGACGGTTAAAAAAAAGGGAAGAGAAGAAGGAAATATTGATCCCTTTTTTAGTGGCGATAAAAACAAAAGAAAGGAAGAGAAAAGGATAAGTGAAATTTTCAGAGACTCCACAATATTCCATTCTTTTTTTTTTTTTAAGGATTGATAGAGATAAGAAAAAAGTGAGTGGACTTCACATATTTTTATCTATTCTAATATTATTAACATAAATTATTATTATTATTTATAAAACCAAACAAAAAAAAGGAAAAAAATGCTTCCTTTTCATTTGTGATATCAAACAAGGAAAATAATAATTATCCTATTTCTCTCTTCATTTCTTTTTTATTATATCCCTTCTTTTCTTTTTTATCCTTCGTACCAAACATAGTCTCAATTTAGAATCCATGAAACCTCAAAAACACAAGCCAGAACAACAAACGGAAAATGCATATGGCCAAGAAGTTCAGTTCATTTCCAAATCAACAAAAGGCGCAGAATAAACATATCACAGATGGCATCCTTCTGTATTATGTTGGAATAAAAATTCTTCTGAACCAGAACCTAATCCAAAAATCAACCAAGAACCCATTACACCTACCAATGAAAGTCCATCACCTGAAATCAAACTCAAAACAATTTCGTGCCATCTTCCTCTTATTTTTTATATTGTGAAAATCTTTTTTTTTTTGTCTAATGAAAGTATCACTTATTCTTAAAAAGTTAAAAAGAAAGTTCTAAACAAGTAGTGTTGCTGTTACCCATGATTTTAAATTGCAGTCTGCAACTATAATTACAGTCACAATATTACAATTTTAGTGGTCTTCACAACAGTATCGCAATCGCAATTGCGGTCGCATCGGCCGCATTGTCCCGTAGTTGTCCGCAATATTATAATTTTAATTATCTCTGCAACCGCGACCACAAACACAATTTAAAATCATGCTGTCACCCACTGCATTTTTTCTCATTCAATAATTATCCTACAGTTTAAGAATGAGGGTGAAAGTGATGGTTAGGAGTAATGTGTAATTATCAAAACTTGTTTGAAGTTTTGAACAAAAAGGATTTTCCCTTTTTAGCAAATTGAATTTTATTATATTCTCCTAAATTTTTTTTTTAATAATCTTCTTAATATTAAATAAAGAAAGTATTTAATAAAAAAATAAATATATTTAATGTCTTAAAAATATAAAAAATATTTAATATTTTTTTATTTAATAATTAAAAAAATTAATAGAAAGATTATGTAAAAAGATTTAGAATTATTCTAACAAATTCCAAAATAAAGTTTCACAAGAGAAAAGCCACAGCCACCTGCAGAGTTATAAAATACCAAATAAAAACAGCATTAAGTTGACAACTCTGATTGTGGTGTGCCGTTTCTAAGAGGCAGTATACAACTTTACATGAAAGCAATAGATGATATGGTGACCTTTTCTAGCCTTATTCTCACCATTAGTCGTTTGGTAATTGGTACACCTACAATTCTAAGCGGCAAATCTAACCTCTCACCTTATTTTGGGATTTTTAGACTAGATCACCTTTTACACAGCTGGATCTTGTGCTAAATCCCTATAAAGCCTTACTCCTTGTATTGCATCTATCTAATTGAATTGTTGCTTCCAGCGTTAAACCCCTGTTCTCGTGGTGAGTTGACGGCCCTGGTATAATTTAAGTATTTTGGCTAGTATGCAGTTGTCTAGGAGGTTTTGCAAGATTTCAAATTCTCAATTTTGACTTTCAGTTTTATTTATTATTGGTGGATATCTGATGCATGGCTTTTATTTAGGTGGAAAAAAGTTTTTTTTTGGGGGGGGGGGGGTGGAAGAGAAATATACTACTTTTTTTATTAAAAAAAATTGCAGCATGTCATATTGCATCCTCCCATGGAACTATCTCTTCCTACTAAAACTGATTCTATTCAAGACAGCAAAAACGCATCAACAAAAACAAGGAGTGATGGATAGTGAAGGGTAAGAAAGCAGTGCTTGTAGAGGCGTCTCATCCTCAAAAGGTTTCCTCTGAGGAGGTCCCTGACCATCGCAGCACATCGCTCTCATCAGGATCCTAACTTTGACCAACAAAGGATATGAGCTACCTCTTGGAATACATCAGCTTTTACGGGTGACAGTATCTTATTTTAGTCTTAGCGTGCGTTTTATTTTGTCTATTTTATCCTGGTATGCTTTGCATAGGTGCGTATTTTCTCCCCTTTATGACTGTTTCTTTTATACAAAAACACTGAAAAGTTAACAATTAATAACGAAGAATATAATCAAGAACCAAGAAATGTCGTTATTTTTTCCCCCAAAACAAAAAGACATGTAGATTACAACGAATGGTACTGAAGTATCATGTCCTAAAGGATGGCTACAAATGTCAGCGGGAGAAAAGGTAGGAAAAAAAAGGAGAGAGAAATAAACAAAGTTCTGCAACTTCCTAATAACAATACTATCAGATAACCATTTCAACCTTCTTCCTTTAATTCCAATACATGACGGGAGGGCCCATTGCCCATTTGCCTCACTTTGGTAAAGAATCGCACCAAAAACACAAGGTTACTTGCTAGACCACTAAATAAAGGAATGTTGAACACACGTTGTCAGAAGCTTGTAAAAAAATCCCGTTTTAAGCACATGGATCATCAACCTCATGGATCTTCGGATAAATTTGACGAGTGTATATGGATAGATTGATCTAAAATGGCATACGACCAGCCAGCCTGCTTTCAAGTATCCTCTTATCTATGGCTGCATCAATGGAGCTCATCTGAAAGATAAACATGATAATAATGATCAGCAGTTAATCATAGACCACAAATTACAACAACAAACCGAATATTTTATTGCCTGGTCCTATGCAAGAGATCCAAACTCTGCGAAAGAAGCTGACCTGGGCCAAGTCTGAATTCACTTGTTCCATAAAATAAATTGTAATGATGGTACGAATGAGCAAAAATCTGTTGGGTAAGATCAGGTTCCACCCAAAACCCCAAACTTTGGAATCAAGCAGGGAGAAAGAATAACATTGGCAAAACCAAACCCAACAAAAATCATATATACATACTCTTTTACGGTCTACAGATGCTGGGATGAAGGATCACAAAGTTGGTTGTATGCAGCAAGCTTCACAAATTATGTTGTAGTAATTATAATTAACTACCAAAAGAAATTAGTAGATACCTACTTGAATCTTTTGATGCCCATAAAATTTGGACGCATAGCTTGCAGCCATAGTGGCCATTCAAAATAAAACAGCATGCACTACCCATTCAGGTTGGGAGCAAAAGGGAGGATTAAAAGGATCATATTTTCTTTTCCATTCAATTTCTTTTTGAAAAAGGATTAGAAATTTATACAGAATGTACCTCTTTAAATAGGAAACAAAGGAAACAATGTGTAAACAACTGAATCTGAAAACAGGAAGCATAAAGCCTACTCATCTGGTTAGATGTGAAAGCAACTCCATCTATTACAGAGGTAGTATGACTTACCTGGCTAGTTTCATCATGCACCTGATATTTTGGCAGAGACATTCTTCTTTCCTCCTACAATAACCAAGCATCATAACATTACCAACCAAGAAATAATAGTAGTCAAATGGAATACAATGGATTTTTCTCAAGAATATAACTCACCATGGACATTGCCTCATCATCCCAAACTAAGTAGACTTCGGCAGGCTGAGAAGCTGGAGCTTTGTTTGCAATTACTGGGGGAGGCCCAATTGAAGGGCCACCAGTATTTGGACCAGAAGCATAAGAATGAGAGTTACTTGCTGTCACGCCTATTAGAAACCAAAGTGAGAAGGAAGTGAAAATCATAGAATCATATAAGATCAATCTAAAGATGGAAACGCTAAATTTTCAGTGCTAAGTTTTTCAATTTTATCAAACACACTCTTGCAATTTTGTGTCAAAAAACCAGTCATAATTGCTCAAGGAAAGAAAAGATAAGATTACCTGAAACCCCTATTGCCGGATAACTATTTGTCACAGAAGAGTTAGCACCCAAATGTGCATCAACAGGGACATTTGTAGATGGCACTGGAGTTATTGATGGAACACTTGATGACAGAGGTGCAGCAGAAAATGTTGAACTTTGAGTCGTTGTATGGTTATTTCCAACAACAGGAAACAAAGGTTGTGAAACTGGGACAGAAGGTGTAGATGTAGGCAATCCAGGAGGAGTAATCTGAGTTTGGAGTGCAGGGGAAGCAGTTGATGGCAATGGTGGCCGCACATTCTGCACAGGAAATAATGGCTGCTGTGCATAAGGGGCAGGAGGAGGAATTGAAACAGCTGGAGGTTGTGGAAACCATGGCTGAGGTCGAGGTGGAACCACCCAAGCATTTGGAGGCACAGGTACAGCTGGATTATAACTGCAGCAGGAAGGTAAGTAAATAAGCAGATTTTATGCCACTCGTGTATATAATTTTAAATTTAAAATGACTAAAATACGTAATAATTTACCACTTTCACCATATGCCAAATAGAACATGAAACGAATAGGAGAATTACAATCAACAAAAAAATTAACGAACATACATTGGTGGCACTGTGCCCAAGGTTGGTCGAGGAGGATAACCTGTACCCAAAGGAGGTGGCACCATTCCACCTACAAGCGGGGTTGATGGGATATCCACCTTGGCTGCCTTTGATGGAACCTCATCATCTGCATTAAATACAAGATTGTGAGAAAGAAGATTCAACCTTTTCATGTCTGATTCAACATTTTCAACCTCACTACCAATATTTGTACAAAGCTTTTAGCTTAAGTACTACCAAAACACTTCTAAATCAAACAATACTTAGATAACAGAAGGATATTAAAAACAACAGTCACCATACATTTCAGATGTAATTAAAAAGAAAAGCATTCTTTTAACAAAAGAAGAATTCATTAAGAAGGAAAAATAGCAAAAAACAATGATTTAGGCTGTTTGTCGTTAATAAGTTGTATCGAGTATCAACTGTCAATGAACCATACAAAAACCAAAACTATTTTTTATGCTCAAGACAGAAGCAATCAGACAAGATATTACCTTCCTCTCCATAATGAGCAGCCAAAATATCTGGTGGAATCCCTTGCATTCCATATATTTCAATATCTGTAGATTCTCTGCCAGGTTTTGCATTGGGAACCCTAAAAAAATAGAAAGAAAAATCTCAACAATAATTGACAGAATGGCAACAACTTAACATCACAAAACAATTTAACAATATCCAGATTTTAAGGAGCACATTCACAAGGCATTCATACAAACATTAGTTAATTACTGTATCAAGTGTAAAATACAATTTAAAAATAACCAGCAACCAGAACATTTACTATACTCCTAGCATCCTAGGATTTGCTAATATCAAAAACTATAACATGAAGGCAATTAGGCACAAATTACATAAACCATTTTTGTTTTTTTCCAAAAACAATTGGAATCTGCCATACAGTTCTCCACCAAGTTGAATAAGATTAACCCTAAAATGCAGCATGATAAGCAATAATCAAGACCAACCAAAAATAGAAAAAAAAATTAAGGAGAAATAGGGGATATACTTGGTAACGGATTCCTTGTGAACCTGGAGGACGTGGATGGCCATGCCGCCAGCGGTGGAGAGCTTCTTGTGGCAGACATGACACTTGAAGTGCTTCGCTTTCTGATGCTGCACCAAAATCTTCTCGTCGTCGAATTCCCGATCGCAGTAATAACACCACACTTTCGAAGAAACCCTCTTCTTCTTCTTCCCCATCTCGATTCCGATCGCTTGCTAATTGGGTTTGTGACAAAGTTTGGAGCTTGAGGTCTCTCCAGCACTTTGCACCCTACAATGGAGGAGGAGGAGGAGGAGAAGGAGAAGGAGCTAGGGCTCAAATTGTTCTTTTCGCGAAGTTGAAATTGAAAACCCAATCAGTTGTTTATTGGTCATTGCCATTGGATCCAATCAATATAAATCATGGGGTTTTTTATGCAATTCTGCACAGTATTGTGGCCCAATTGGTATATCCATTATTCAATGTTAAACTTCCTTACTGATTGGGTTACTAGTCAAAACATATCAACGGTTCAGATTAAAAGATTAAATATCAATGGCTGAAAACCTATGCAAAGTTGGTGCAAAAGTGGGCAAGTGGCTCCGGTCCACACTGATGCCTGAAGCTTGAGCTGCCCAAAGCGGATCGGGTAACTTCGGGTTGGACCGTTTTTAGGTCGCACTAATTCAGGTTAGATATATTTTGGGTTTGCAAAATATTAGTCTAGCCTAGCCCAATGTGTGTTAAGGATGGGGACGGACTAGCCCAATAATTATCTCTTTTTTTATTATTAAAAATAATAAATTTAATCTTTAAAAATTATGAATAAATGAAAATTAAGAAATTTAGGCAAACTTTATTTTGGGTCATGATAAACAAATAAGAGGGTTAACTCAATCGCCAATTGAATTTTAATTCTTCAAATAATAAATAGTGGTATGTTTTTAAGTGATATCTTGTTGGGTTAAAAGATGAATTGAGATATCGAGTTAATGAATTAATCTGACCAATTTGATTTTGTGCTGGGTTAAGTCAGGCTAAAAAGATTTGGCTTTGAGTTTTGTTAGTTATTAACTGAAGAATAAAAGAATGAAAAAGAAGACTCAGAGTAGTATGTGAAAGATTTCTATATTCTTCTTACTGGAAGAAAGTGCTACAAGCGTAGATATATACATGAAGAAAGGCCCACCTATGCTAACAGAATTGGTTACAAGGTGACCAATAAGAATGCACTACAGCTGTAAAATAATAAAAGAATGGTTACATAATAAAAGCCAAAAAACAGAAAAACAGAATCTGCAACAAATGATTGTTAGTTGCCTTCCAGGTGACGTGTATCCATTTCCCTTGATATCCCCCTGCAAGCTGGGGAGTAAATGTTGAGAAGACCCAGCTTGGGAACAAGAAAACGAAATTGTTGAGGACTCAGTGCCTTGGTATAAATGTCAGCAAGTTGCTAGGAAGAAGAAATAGGTAATAACTGCAATGTCCCTTGTTGAGCCTTTTCCCTTACAATGTGACAGTCCAATTCAATGTGTTTGGTACGTTCATGGAACATGGGATTAGCAGCAATATGTAAGGCGGGTTGGTTGTCACAGTAGAGTAAAGCTGGAGTTTTGGAGGGAATTTTAAGATCTTTTAGAAGGAAAGTAAGCCACTGAAATTCACAAGTTACGGCTGCCATACTTCTATATTCAGCTTCACAAGAACTTCTACACACCTTATTTTGTTTCTTGGACCTCCAAAAGATGAGAGAAGAGCCAAGATATACACTGTATCCAGTGATAGATCTCCTAGTGTCTGGACACGAAGCCCAATCACTATCACTGTAAGCTTTCAATTGGAGTGCTGAATCACATGGGAAAAACAGACCCAGACTAGGAGCATTCTTGACATATCGAAGAACTCTTAGAGCAATATTATAATGAATTGTTGTTGGCTGAGAAAGAAATTGTGCAAGGTGGTGCACTGAGAAAGTTATGTATGGTCGCGTGTTTGTTAGATACATGAGACACCCTATGAGACGTCTATAGGCAAGAGTATCAGCAGAGGGCTCTCCTGAGTAAAGTGATAACCTTTTAGCATTGTCAATGGGTGTGGAGGCTGGTTTGCATCCTAAGAGACCAACTTCAGTCAATAATTCCAAGGCAAATTTCCTTTGGTTTACCAATATTCCTTGCTTGGTTCGTGCCACCTCAAGCCCAAGGAAAAATTTTAGCTTTCCTAAATCCTTGATATGAAAAGAAGCATCAAGAGCTTGCTTAATATGTGTTATTTCTTGATCATCATTGCTAGCCAAAATGATGTCATCTACATAAATCAAGAGGGTTGTGAAAGAATTATGAGAGAATTTGGTAAACAGAGAATAATCATGCATAGATTGAGCATATCTAACAGTGATAAGGAAAGATGATAATCTAGCAAACCACTCCCTACTTGCTTGCTTAAGCCCGTATAATGCATTTTGTAGTTTGCAAACTTGCCCTGGAAAAACAGAATCTAGACCAGGGAGGGGCTACCATGTAAACTTCTTCCTTTAACTCTCCATGTAAAAAGGCATTGTTAATGTCTAGTTGCTGAAACTGCCAATTAAGCACAGAGGCAAGTGATAGTAGTAACCTCACAGTGGTTATCTTGGCTACAGGGGAAAAAGTATCTAGATAATCTATTCCCTCGGTTTGAGTATACCCTTTTGTCACTAAACGGGCTTTATGCCTTTCAATGGTCCCATCAGCCTTGTACCTGACCTTGAAAACCTATTTACAACCGATTGGAACCTTCCCTTGTGGTAAACTTGTGACAGTCCAGGTTTGATTTACATCAAGGGCCAATAACTCAGTCTGAATAGCACGCTTCCAACAGTCATGAGTAATTGCTTCAGCATAGTTTCTAAGCTCAACATGTGTAGACAAAGACATGACAAAAGATGTGTAAGTAGGTGATAAATAGTTGTAGGATAAAACAGAAGAAATGGGATAAACAATATGAGAAGATGAATTAGGAACAATGCTGATATTGTAATGATAATCCTTTAAATAATCAGGGGGTCTTCTGGTTCAGGTTGGATGGCGAGCTGATGTGATGGCAAGTATGGATGTTTTAGCAGAGTCATTTATTACAGGATGAATGAGAAAGATTGGTGTATCAGAAGTGTGTAGTGTATCTGTAGGAGTGGTTAGAGGCGAGGAAGATTGTGGTGAAAGGGTGATATCAGTAATAATATCAATGGGATGGTGAGTGTTTGTGGAGAATTGAGGTGAATGATCATGGGCTAGATAAGGGGTTAGGTTAGCAGGTAAGGGGAAGCTGTTAATCTTATCATCTTTGGTTTTAAAATGAGAGTATAGAAACATATGTTCATGAAAAATCACATTTCGTGACACAAACACTTCTCTAGTGTGAACATTCAATAAGATGTATCCTTTTGTACCAGTTTTAAAACCAAGAAAAGCACACTTGCAGGCCCGTGGATCAAATTTAGTTCTCTGGACAGGTGAGGTGTTAGCAAAACACAACGAGCCAAAAACCTTGAGTTGTGAAAAATCAGGTTCAGTTTTATAAAGCATTTTATGTGGAGAAGAAAACTTCAAAACAGGTGTGGGTAACATATTAATGATGTATGCAGCATGCAAAACAGAATATGACCAGTATATTTTTGGTAAGTTTGATTGAAACATCAGAGCTCGGGCTACATTCAACAAGTGACCATGTTTTCTTTCAACAATGCTATTTTGCTCAGGTGTATTAACACAAGAAGTTTGATGAATTATTTCTTTAGAGGTATAGAAATCAGTCATAAAGAATTCAGTTCCATTGCCACTTCTAATGATTTTTATGATTGAACCAAATTGTGTTTGAACCAAAGAAACAAAATTTTGCAAGACTTTAGACGTTTCAGATTTTTGCTTTAAAGGGAAAATCCAAGTGTAACGCGAGTGATCATCAAAAATTGTGAGAAAATATTTGTGCCCATGAACGGATGGAATGGAATAGGGTCCCCATAAATCAATGTGTATGAGATCAAAACATTTAGCAGAATTAGAATTGCTGATAGGAAAAGGAAGCTTCTTTTGTTCAGAAAAATGGCAAACATCACAAACATATGATCTATCAATTTTAACAAAAGGAAACTTGTTCTTTATCACATCAATACATTTATTTGAGACATGTCCTAGATGAAAATGCCAAAGAGTGGCAATATCAACAGAGGCTAAATTAACAGCAGTAATGGAATGTGATGGAGTCTTGGTGAATGGAGAAACTTGGTGGGAAGGCACCCTGAGTATGTAAAGTCTATCATGAATATCAGCTGAACCAATCATCTTCATGGAACTCTTGTCCTGAATTTGACAATGAGTAGAATCAAAAGTGAGAACACATGAGAGACTTGCAGTTAATTTTGCAATAGACAAAAGATTGAAGCTAAAACAAAGTATATAGAGAACATCATGGAGAACATGATTCTGAGTTAAAAACACACTACCAGAATAATTAGCAACAACTTTGTTTCTATTTGGTAGTTTCACATGAATGGGTTTAATCTGATGAAAAGAGGTAAAATGGGAAAGACAAAAACAAATGTGGTCGATTGCCCCACAATCAAGAATCCATGAGCTAAATAAGGAAAGAATTTTACCACTGTGTGCAGAAGCACCAGATGAGCTAGGAGTGACTAAAACTTGGTTTAAAACATGACTATTGCTGGAATTTTGTGATTGCTAAAGAAGTGCTATCAGGCCTTGGTATTGATCCTCAGTGAAACCAAATTGCTAGTGTCCCAAATCTTCTTTTAAGGGTTCAAGTTCCTCTTGACTTGTATCAGGATCATCATTGTGAATTGCAGCATTGGCATAGGTATGGTTGTGATTTTGATTTTGATTTATGAACTTGAAATGTGGTGGGAAGCCATGCTTCTTGTAACAAGAATCCACAGTATGCCCTGGCTTTCCACAATGACTGCACATTTTAGTGCTACTGCCACGACCAGAAGAATTAGAATTCGAGTGAAACTGAGAGGTATTTCCTCTCCCCGAACCAGAATAACCATATCTTCTACCATCATTTCCCTTGAAATTTCCTCTACTAGCAACTGCCATAACCTTAGAGTGTTCCATTATGTCACCAAAAATTTGCCTTTCCTGTTGAACTACCAGAGAGAAGACACGATTAAGAGATGGCAATGGGTCCATCAACATGATTTACGATTTGACAGTGGAATAACTATCATTCAATCCTCGAAGAAACTTGATCACCTGATCTTGAACCTTATATTTGCTAACATTAACAAAGGCATTGCAAGAACATTTAATTGCACAACTACAAACAGGTAATGGGAAAAAAATTTCTAGCTCATCCCAAAGGATTTTTAACTCGGTGAAATAATCAGTAGCACTTAACTCTCCTTGTTTAAAAGATGAGATTGTATTTGGAAGATCAGCAATACGGAACATATCACCTTGAGAGAATCTCTCTCGAAGATCAGACCATAAGCTTGAAGCTGTGTCCATCTAGATTACACTTTGAGCAATGGATGGAGATAGTGATCGGAGAAGCCATGAAAGGACCATCATATTGGCTCTCTCCCAAGCAGGATACAAAGAATTGACACGACCTGGTGCTGAAATCGTGCCATCAACGAAACCGAGCTTGTTTTTGGAGACAAGACTCATGCGAATTGATCGTGACCATTGATGGTAATTTGGACCATCAAGAATAGCAGAAACAAGGATCAGTGATGGGCTTTCTGATGGGTGAAGATAATATGGTGATGTGGTATCTTGAGAAGGATCAACGTCCATGATTGAATGTAGCAACCAAAGCTCTGAATATCAGAGCTCTAATACCATAACAAAAGAATAAAAGAATGAAGAAGAAGACTCAGAGTAGTATGTGAAAGATTTCTATATTCTTCTTACTAGAAGAAAGTGCTACAAGCATAGATATATACATGAAGAAAGGGCCACCTATGCTAACAGAATTGGTTACAAGGTGACCAATAAGAATGCACTATAGCTGTAAAATAATAAAAGAATGGTTACATCATGAAAGCCAAAAAATAGAAAAATAGAAAACAGAATCTGCAACAAATGATAAGCTGTCTTCCAGGTGACGTGTATCCATTTCCCTTAATAGTTATGCTCATACATTTCATCGAATTATTCGAATCGAATCATGAGACTCGAGTCATTTTAACAGTTTTATTTTGCCATCTATATCATTCCTTGTACCATTTTGGTTCTAAAAACTTTCATCTTGCTTTGGTTCTCACCTTTCTCATGTAGTCACATCTTTCTATACTCTTGAGCGCTTGTCACTAGATGAAAAATTAAAGTTGTTATTTAAAGTGCAACTTTGTTTGCTTAAGTCTATTAACAAGTGACCTATCTAAGCTATACTAAGGCAAGAAGCTAGGTTTCAACCAACACTTACGTACAATCACACATTCTTTACATACTTCCATATAAATTAACATCAATCCAACTTTAACTTTTTAAAATGATTCAGATTATGTATATACCTCTCCTCACAAGTATCTTTTTTTCTAAATATTTGCAACAAGCCTATGAAGAGTTGAATCACTAATTTTGCTAATATCAACATTGCCTTAAATTCTCCAGGCACTTAACAAAGCTCCATAAAAGCGGAACCATGACCTCATTGTTTTGATTTGGTTACTTCTTTGCCAACTCCTAATCTCCTGCACCTCTGAAATCATGAGATGTTCCAAGAAACGTCGTCTTTCTCAGGCATTTTTTTCAAACGTGTCTGAAACTATCAACTTTGCCCAATTCAGCATACATATCCTTCAATGAGTGACAAACACAAGTATCAAACTCAAGACCAGTCTTGACACAAAGGCATGAACCTTCTCTCCTTATCATAAACCTCTCCCATACAAACCAAAAGCCTCGATGACAAAAGGATAAATTATCAAGCGACATGTCATCTTCCCTCAACCTTTTCTCCTTGAAGGTGTCCCTGTCTTGGTGCAGCCTCACACGAAATATCGGAGTCTAAATTTGCTTGAACTGGCACATAGATTTGCTTCTTTTGAGAAGAGAAATGCATGTTCCCTTGCTTAGTTCTGCGCTGTGTATTGAGGTAGATAAGTTGTGTGACTCGATGATCACAAATTGACAATACATTTCCGGATATAACTCAAAGTTGAGCAAGAACACAACATTTTAGACCATAGTGTTAAACTCTTATGCCTTCATTTTGTTTTCTTTGCAAGCAATGCCTTCAAAATATGATTGATTCCATTCAGCACCTAGCTGTTGGTTACCAAATTTGCAAAAGTCATCACTATCTAGAAATATAATAATACCCCTCAGGCAATTGATTCATATAACTCATCATACATCTCCAACTGAGAGAGTATTTGCTCTAGCAAGACAATTACATTCATAGACCTACGAGGCTACAACTAAGAGCCCATAGGATGGATGATTGGCCAGCAAATCCTTAATGCCTAACCATAAATCAATTAAATTGTTTTTTGTTTTTTTGGACAAATCAATTAAATTGTTTAATGCATAGGTTGAACGAGTCAATCTTTCAAACTTTCAAGTTAATTTAATTATGCTACCGTGGACGGTCTTTTAAATCAAATATATATGAATATAAGGTTTTTATTTAATAAATAAATATTTAATACATGTTTGAATTAATTTAATTTGTTTTAAGAAAAGTCCATAATCAAATTATTTTGAAGAAATTGTTTGGTTACTTTTTTTAAAGTGCAGAATAAATTAATTTAAATATATTTATAATCTTATAAAATATAAAATTTAATTTTGATATACTCTTAGTGTAAAACAATAATTATAATATTAACTCGCTCATGCATTATCATATCATTAAAAATATTTTACTTTCACAATAACTACATCAAAAGTTATATACATAGTAATTTATAATTGATTGATGGTGTAAAACATTTACATTAACACTACATCAAAATTAAACTCTAAAATATAATAGAGTCTTATATTTAAAATTTAATAATTATATGACTTGATTTCATTTTTTTTGTTTGTAATAATATTTAGATGCACTTTTTAACTTCATATACATAATTTAAATGAACAAGGCTATTATATTTATTTTGATATGTTAGACAAATTTTTTGGGACATAAAAAACATTCATAATTGTTACTCTTTATTTTTTATTTTACAAAATATTTTTCTATCTTAACTTTAATTATATTATGATGCTTTTTCTTAATAAAGACATCTTGTATTAAGCAAGATTTTTTATTACTATGTCATCTTATATGTATTTATAAAAATTAAACCATCTTATGCTAATATAAATATATTATCAATGAAATATATAGAAATCAAATAAATTTTAATATTATTTAAATATTCTTATTACTAGAACCTGTAAGACTAAGATTAAAAGATAATAAAATTCATAAATATGTAAAATAATGGTATTTAAAGGGAATTTTACAAACGTATATTTTTATTTGTTTTTTCTATTTAAAATTAATTTATGAAATAAAGTAAATATTTTTTATAATTTGTTAAAAATGAATACACTTTGATTGATATTTTTACAAAATTATAAAAATTTAAAAGATTTGACATGGAAAAAAATTAAAAAGTCAAGAAAACATGAAAAGTCAAGAAAAAATGAAAAATTTAAAATGTTATAAAATATGAAAAGTTAAGAGAGATGTGAATAGGAGAAATGAAGTTTCAAAGAAAATAAATAAAGTTATAATTTAAAATAATTAAAAAATTAGAATTAAGGGAAAATGCCACATGACATTTGTAATGGAAAAAGTTTTAGATTATATATATAAATATTAAGGGTGTAAATTGGTTCGGATAATTGACCAACCCGATTGATCCAAATCGAACCAATTAAATTGGTTCGGTTTGGTTTGGATATATTGATTAGTTCTAAAATCCAAACCAATTAAAGTTTAATTGGTTCGGTTCTGATTTAAAATTTCAAAACCGAACCAACCCGAACCAAACAAAACCATATATTTATATATTTTATTTTTAAAAAAAATTATGTTACAATATTTTTTGTACTACTTGTTTTTTTTTTTTTTGTAATAAAACATATTGCTCATTTGCCAAAATGTTCTGGCTACTCACCCGCAGATACATCGTGCTTATTCTAAAAACTCTTAGAGTGAGAACTTGAAAACTTTGGATAGATCCATTCATAACTTCAAAATTTATGTCATTCAAATTTTGAATCTCTTTATAATGATTTAGAAGGAACTTCCTAATGAGTTTTCCAAAGCTATTTAGAAGGTAATAAAAAATAAATGTGACCCTCATACCATGTTATTGTCGACATTACATCATTAGACCCACAAAGGTAACACCGATATTATGTCTAACAATTTGCTTGCTACTATACATAAAGAACAGAGCAACAGATAACATCATCTAAATTGAAAGTTTGGAAAAGATGAATTGACTTTAAATGTTCTAAAATTGACTTTAAAAAAATGAATTTCGGCTCTAGTTTATGATATAAGTAATGTTCAAGAAAGAGAAAACATAAAATGAGTTGAACATTATGGAGAGGCTTAATATAAATATTGAAATTACCCGCACAATGATAGTTTCATGAAATTTTGAAACCTTATATAATTTGATTCGCTAAAGTTTAACTAAAATTAGTTTCACTAAAGTTTAATTGGTTACATATATACTTTCGGTTGGTAAACTTTCTTAATTAAATAGTAATAGTATACAACTTGTCATTCAGCTAAATCTCTCTTAATTTTTTTTTTAACTTATTCAAATATAATTTCTTAATACAAATATCAATATGTTTCTTTATTTCTTCTTTATGAACCTTTTAATACACATTCTAAAATATGAAATAATTATTAGTGTTCAAATTAATAAGATTGATTCTATTTCTAAATTTTTTTCATTAGTTTATTTTGTATTTTTTTATGAAAAATTAATTATTTAGTTAATTTTTGTATTAAAAAAGTGGTCATTAAACCAAACCAATTCATATGTTTTTGCCGAATCAAACCAAACCAATTGATTTTGATTGGTTCGAATTTATTTTCCCTTAAAAATCAAACCAAACTAGCCACTTACACCCCTAATAAATATATATAATAGAAGATAGATAGATAACACATAGATTGTTTGGGCTTATTACATAAACAATTGCTTGGGCTTAGAACAGCTTACAATGTGTAAGATAGATACATATATATATTAAAATTGACTTGAACTACAATAAATGACGCCATTAACTTACAGAGCAGCAGATGATCTCTTACATAAAACTTTTATATGATATAAGGATATTAGTTCAAAAAGTAGTAAACAACTTATTAAATAAAGTTTCATGAAATTTCATTATATAATATATTACTCAAAAAACTTATAAATTATAATGCTAAAAAATTACAATCATCAACAAAATCGAATCTCAAAATAAATTAAAATATTATTTTCACACATTAATTTTAGGATTAAAAGCATGTTTGCAGTAAGATAAATTTTTAGCAAAAAATCTTCTTCAAAATATTTAAATGATAAGCTTAATAAAAACAAATTGGAGAGAAATAAATGATGACATGTAATGAGTATTTCATATCGTGAAATAATTCTAACATTAATATATATATATATAATAAAATTAGCATGAGAAGTAACAAATTAATTACTTATTAAATAATATTTTTGACAAATAATGTTTTAAATCTAAATATAATTTTACATAGTAAAAAATGTATATAATTTTAAATAAAATTATAATAAAATTATAATATTATAAAACTGAAATCATGAAAAAGAAACACTATAACTTCATATCTCAAAATAAATTGAAATACAAATTTTAATTTACTATATTCGTGTAATTTATAATAACTATTAAATTATACAAACCTAAATTAAAGTGCACTCAATTGATATAAAAAACGAAATAGACCTATATAATTGTTGAGTTGTGAATATAATTTATCACAAGTTAATTTTAGTATTAGAAATATGTTTGAAATGGAAAAAAGAAAAGACCTATTATCAAATATTGCATATTGATATCTCTATTACAATATCTTCAAACACCTAGCTTAAAAAATATTTTAAAAAATGAATATCTCTATTACACCTTAATTTAATCATGTATTTGAGTATTTTTTTATTAATGAAAGAATGAAATAGGTGTAGATGGATCGAAAAGAAAAGGAATGGAACATAATTATCATTCTATTTATTTGAGAGATTAATAACAGAATGAAACATAATTTCATTACCTATGTATTTTCTTCATTCCACCTCAATTTTGGGAGGAACAAAAGTTAGACATTTGAGAGAAAGAGAGCAAAAATGGTTCTCCATGTGTTCTGTTTCCTTCCCATGTATTTTAACACTATGTTTAGATGATATGTAATGAGGAGAATAGAAAGGAAATAAGGGGAAGAGAAATAATTTTCTTTATTTAGGAGTTTTAAAGTATATGGGAATGAGACAGAACACATGGAGAACCATTTTTCTCATCTTTTTCTCAAATGCTCAACTTTTGTTTCTCCCAAAATTAAGGTGAAATGTAAAGAATACATAGATAATGAAGTTCTGGTCCATTCCGTTAATGAAACTTTCAAATAAAAATAATCAAAATTATGTTTCATTCCTTTCATTTCTTTTTCGGTTTATTCCGACTTATTCCGTTCCATTCTATTAATAAAAAAACACCCAAACACAGGCTAAAACTCCTAAACAAGAGAAGTTATTTATCTTTCTTTCATTCTCTTTCCTTTTCTCTCATTACATATTATTCAAACATAATGTAAGGTTAAAAATATGTTTAAAATAATTCAGTTTTAACTTTTTTTTTTGTCAAAAGCTCTGTAAAAAGATTTTGTTAATAAACTTTTTAAAATAACAAATATCCACTAAATTAATTTTTCACAGTAGTAAATAGAGTTACATATATAATGAACTATTAAATAAGACTTTTATTTTTAGAAGAATATTTTTCTATAATGATAATAAAATAATTTAACATTATATATCAGATATAAAATAAAAAATTACTTGAAAATATTAATTGAATAATCTTATTCAAGAAGAATTTTATATAGTCTTATATGTCATAAAAATGTTTACATTTAAACGTAAATTGAATTTATTTTATATTTTTATTTATTCACAAAATTTAAATTTAAGTATTTAATTACGAAAACTTAAATTTAAACTACACTATATTAATACAAAAAATAGAGGTATATAATTAAAAATATTTACTAATATTGTATCTGAAGATAAGAACTTTATTTGCAATTAAATGATTTAGTAGGCAAAAATCATCTAAAACATTTCGAGTAAATAAAAATATGTTAATTTAACTATGTACTATATATTTACTTATTAAGTAAAATACTCATTATCATGAGATTAAATTTTACACAAAATTATTAATAACTTTTATTGTCGTCAGCCTGTGCAATACACGAGTAAAATATGAGTTCCTTTTGCATTTGTAACCAGCTACTTCCTCTAATTTATACTAGCTTAAAAAGTATTTGTGTTTTATTAATATCCTTAGTAATCACAAGTTCACAAAAGATATAGTAAAGCGCAGGTAATGGATAAAACATGCTATGACATGAAACTACATAATCATCAAGCAAAGAATAAAAAAACACAAAAATGATCAAAGAACCATAACGATGTTGTAGGGGGAATAGGGTGAGGATGATGATGAGTAAAAGCAAAGAAAAGAGAAAGAGGGAGAGTAAAAAATAAAAAATAAAAAAGCACTGTAGAGTATAAATCATCTTAAAGAAGAAAGTATAGGGGAAAGATAATCAATTAACTGGTGCCAAAAAGAAAGGCATTGATGAGGTTTCCTTTCTTACTTTGCTGATTAGTAATTACACGCATTCCTATCTTGAAGTAGCTACACTTTTTGTCCTTTTCAACCTTGCCTTTAATTTTAGAGAATTAACATATAAAAAATGACATTTTGGCGGTCATTACACTCATCAACCAAACCAACAAATTGTCCTTTGTTACTGTGACTGGCTTCCAAACATGAACTCTCTCGTTTGTTAATTGTTACATTAAGTAGCTAAATCATATAGATTCAAAGCATTCCAGTGCCAAAAAAAAAATAAATTGACATATTTAAATATTAAAGTATGGGAAATTCTATAATGCATATACTCAACAGTTAACAACTACAGACATAAATTATATAATGTAATTCTTTTGACACACATTTAGATGTCACGCTGCCATTATTAATACCAAACAAGTAATTTCACCAGCCAAGAACCATTTATAATTCAATGTAGCAATTTTTTCAACTTATGTGGGCTAATTTCTTGTGTATATATATACATAGTGCATACGTAGATTATGTTTGAACTCAGCCAAAAAAAAAAAGTGCATAGCACATGCATATATGCATTTAATTTATGTATGTAAGTATTCTGCTTAATTGCAGCAATCCTCCATCAATAACTCTGTAACCTAATGATATTGTTCTGTCTTTAATAGATGATAATATGCAACATACATCATAAAAGATATGAAGATCATGGTCTAACTTTCGGCACAATGGCCACGATAATCTTATTGGAGCTTATGAATAATCATAAACAAGATATTGATGTGTTCAACCATCATAGTTTTCGCAAAGTTAGAGTTAGAGGAGGGCAGTGTGTTGCACTTCCCTAATTAATTAAAGCCAAAATTAATCAAAACAAAGTTCCATTCTGTATATTTATCCCAAAAAAAAAGTCCCATTCTGCATACCGAAAGAAATAAATTATCCTTTTCTATTAAGCAGTGGGATTAAATATTTTAGACATTGAGTCAGATTAATCCGTTTATTTGCACCATTTATCTCAAGCTAATTGATCGAAACTAGTACAGAACAAATTATAATTTAAAGAAATTTGTGATATGTAAGGAACCTTTGAGATATAAGATACAGTATTTACCTTGGCATTCACCAAATGTTTTATTCTACTATTCTCTGAGACGACAAAACAATATGGTTTTTATGTCAAGAGAAATAATCATATCTTTCATAATTTAATGAAGTGATGAGGGAGTACAGTTCAGCATTAACTGGAATCATCATGTGACTCCTATATATGATGAATTTCTCTGTTCAAAAGATAACACAAATTTTTTGTCAATTAAATACTGATTGGAAACCACTAACTAGACTAAACAGCATTGCCTAAATCCTAATCCTGTCTTAAGCACTTAATTATTGGGTTACATGGCTTTTGGATATATCGAAAGTGGAAACTGCATCTGAATTAATTGGTTGAGACGTTGAGTCGAATTTGAATCTTATTTCAAAGCAAGAAGTTCTTATAAGACAAAAGTTGAATGTAGTTGGCGTCAAAATTCTAAATGTGCAGTGCAGGCAATTAATGGCTAACTAAAAAGATGCTTTTATTGCTTCCATAGGCCAATCAACCACATTGAAATAGCAAGCTGAGCCTAGACATTAATAACAAAATTTACTTATTGAGAGCAATTAGGTTCATCCTTTTACCTCTCTGGCCAAATTATTCTTTTGTCTCCCATAAATCAAGATGTGGTCCAAAATTAATGGGTACAATGTAACTTAAATATCTAATAGATCAGGCCCAGGCTAGAGTGAAAAAATTGTGCAGGACCATTTTTATTTGTCCTTTTGATTTTGTTCTTCACTTCTTTGCAATCCCATTTTCTGATCCATTTTACACATTTCAAGGTTATTTATAAGCCACTACATTTCAATGGATTTCTCACCTTTTGAAAAGTTTTCATAGATATATGAGAACTATAAACTAATGTTTTGGTGACAAATTCATTTCGTTCAAAGGAGAACACACCATCATTTGGGTCAAGGGTCATTTTTTTGGGAACCATGGGTCATTTTTTTAACACACAGGGATTTAGTATAATACACTCATCAAAGGTAGATAAAACGAAAACTCAAAGGGAGAAGTGGCTGTAATATCATATGTCATTTGCACCAAGAATTAAGATCTATCATAGGGTCCCAAATTTTAGTTTTCTACAAACATACTATAGTCATTTGCTTTCATTTTGTAATTCTGCATATTTTTTAGCTGGTTTATTGAGGTTTTCTTGACATGCCAACGAATCACCTATTTTCATTTTAATGGAATTTCGAGTATACCACAATTCAATAGAAAGTAAGAAAGGTACTTATCATGGCTCGAAATATTAATCATTTTTTTCCCTGAATGTTTCTTGGTGGAAATAAACAATGTTTCCGGCCATGTATTTGACCTTGAGAATTGAGACCATACAAATATGAATACAATACTGATCTGCATGGACTTACTTAAAGAAAGGATGCTTTACAAGGAAGACATTCCTTGGGTCAAATTTCAAGACTCCTCACATGATAACAACTATTTCTAAACAGGACTGTAAGTAAATGATGCTATTATCCCAATACACCTATGGTTTTGGACATTGCGATTTTTGTGGTGAAGTGAGAACCTTTTTAATGCTCTCCTTTCTAACATGGAGAGAGATACATATATATGGTAATAATTTTTGCAATTCGCAGTTTGTTTTTAAATTATTTAATAATATAAAGAAAAAATTTAGTTGCACATTTCCCTACCTTACATCTATCATATGTGGAGATATGTGATAAAATTAAAATATAAGTAAAAAAGCAAAATAAAATGAGCTATAATCCTATGATAGAAACAATATATAAGGTAATATGTGTATAGTTAGTATAAATTTAATTCTTAAGTCACATATACTGAACAGCACTGTGAAGGAGTCTGACTTTCTGTTGTATGAAATATATGTGACTAAATTATGTTATACTGCCCCGATGCCAATTTCCCATTCAAGCCTCAAAACACACCACCCGACTCTAAGGACAATGAGAGAGGAAAGGATTTTCAACTTTTTCTTTTGATAAGCAGCATCAGTTTAGCTTAAAAAGCACAAAAAGAAGCAAAAGCTAGTCACAGATTCCACAGCCCGAGGGGGCTACTGATTGAATAGCATATGCCCACAATTCCAGCAAGAAGACAAATCAGAGCCCACCTAACAGCCCCAGAAGAAAAGGGCACCCCACAAATTAAAATTAATTATTTCATTTCAAACTAATAATAATAATAAATTAAAATATATTCCCCGCAAAATCCCAAGTCCCATTCCCTCCCTACACCACAGTTTATTCCATAATCCATTTCATTCATCTCTTCCCAACTCCTCAGAACTCTCTCTCTCTCTCTCTCTCTCTCTCTCGTTGTTTTTCTCTCTAAATAATGCCTGTTGTCACAGAGACAACAACAACAGCAGTAGCAGAACACATGAAATGGAGAAGACCCAGAAACCAAATCACCCACCACCACCACCCCATTACAGAATCAGATCCAAACCCACAAATCCCTTCTATAATCCAATCCACACGCTGCAAGTCCACCATTTCCTCTCTCCTCCTCTCCACTTTCTCCAACAACAGCAACATCTCCAATGAAACCACCCCCACACATGCCACCATCAACCACCACCAGAACAGAAAAAAGACCAACTTTTCTGCTGCAGCAACCTTCAGAGGGTTCGGTTGCACCGCCGGTGCGTCACAGCAGGTGTCGGTGCCGGCGGTGATTCGCACCTCCGCGGATTGGCAAGGGAAGAAAGCCAGAAAAAAGAAGCACAAGAGGAGCAGCAACACCAAGAACTGTAACAAGGCTTGTCATAGTGGGGTTCTAGAAGGTTCCAATCCTGCTGGTTCTGCTGCTTGTGTGGATTTTCAAGATGTTTGGTGTGGCCCCGGAATTGGGTTCTCAGCGGATGCAGCTGCTTCTGTTGATTGTGTTGTGGCCAGGAAGAATGTGTCTTCAAGAGGGAAAATTGATGTGGAGAAGGTAACTCACAGGGAGGTATTCTGACTTCTTCACTCTGATCCTTCTTCTCTTCCTTATCCTTTTGTTTTGGAACGATTTGGTGCCTAAATCTGTTGAAAAGTTTAGCCTTCGTAGGTAGGAAGACCCAGAACAAGGTTTGCTTTCTGTTGATATGCTGCATTAATCAAGATATATTTTTTTCTACCAAATTGATCATATGCATGCATTAAGACCGCCATTCTTGTTTGGCCTTCTATTCTTGTTTGATTTCTGATGTTTTATTCACAAATCATAATACTAGCAGGATGTTGAACTGTGTAGTGTAATTTTCCTTTTGTCCATGCCCCTTTGTTATATTTAATTTTTCATAAAATATTCACAACAAAATTGAAAATGTCTTTGTATATGGGTCTGAAGTCTTTGATAGTTTTCATTTTTCAACTACGGCTTTTTTTTAAGAAAAAAAAAATCAATGCATGTGTTTTCTGATCATCGTATATATTAATAGTTGCCACCCCTTCCCAATGCGTGCTCGCATTCCTTTTCCTAGGTACAGACACTAGGAAGGGTTCCTCATTGGTTTATAGCGGACCCTTGTAAGCAGTAGTTAAGTTAGTGGGGAGAATCCAATACGTTTTTGTGATAAGTTACGTAGTGTTTGAATTTGAATTTGAACTATTGAAGTGAAGAAGGACACTTTCTTTATCCCTTGTATATATATTATTTATTTGTTTCTTGTGTTTTAGATAGACATGTGGATGATTAGTTGCGAGTTTTGTTTGATTTTTGCTTATCTTGAGCTTTATCATCATTTTTGGCTTCTGTTTGATTTGATATGATATTATGGACTAACTAACAGACAGTGCTTCATCATAAATATATTGGCAGCGTTCATCTTATTTGGGAAGGCGCACTGTCACCCCAGAAACCATCTCGTTTCTGGACACTGATCCTGACATTTTCACAGCACGCTCTGCCTCTGAGTCTTTTGCACCTGCTACATACTATCGCCATATTAGAGATCCTTCCTCTGATGGTTTTGCTGAGGTTGGCTCATGCTCTAATACCCTTTCATGTGTTCTCGTTGTGCCTATTGATAAGTGCAGATTTAGTATGATTGAATGTGATTCATGTAAACTAAGCAAAATCTGGTTTGTTCATATCAGAAGATGATAATTTACATTACCCTTTTTCTATGTACTAAAAATTTATAATATAAAAATTTAAAATTCTGAAATTCAAGTTGATTAATGGAAGTTTCTGTGGATACTAAATTGTAGAATTGAATTGGTTACCTTGAATTGAATATACTGAATCATATTTTTAACTGGAAATATTTTTAACTTGGAATAAACTTGGCTTTTCTTGTTTTCTTTAACTATGAACAAGTGTGTGACTTCTTTTTTTGTTGATAAACATAAATAAGTGCATGATTTTTATTATTATTTTATTTGTAATTTGGCGAGTTGGTGCATTGTAAATGGTTCCAAGTCAGTCAGTCTGATGGTATTCTCTGACTGAGGTGAAACTGTAGAAGAAGTGACTTAATGGGCTGCCACTTACTGTACAAGTTTAATCGGCAATAGAACTTTGGTTTCTTAATTAACGTAGAGTCGTGTCAATTGCACTTATGTTTGTCTGTAGTAGCAGGAAAACTATTATTTAGCTTGGAGCCTTTCAATTGAACTGGATTTTATATTATTTTGTAGTTCCTTATGCCATCTTGTGTACGTACGCACTTTGATATTGGTAGGAGATTAAACAGTATAGTCCAGAACTACGTGGATGAGTGACATGTTTCTTCTTTTCGGGGACAGTTTTAGTCGTATTACCATGGGCTGAAAGATTCTTGTATAAACTGTGTAGTCAGTAGTCTAAACCAATAGATACCTGACATGCCATCATGTTTACACAAGAATTTCTAACTTTGAACTGTTACTCTAACTGACACATTGCATTGAAGTTGGTTTAGTTTGTGTTTCTTAAATTTTTTTAATGTCCCAAAAGTCATGTTATTCTTGAACATGAAGTTATTGTACTATCTACTTCATGTTTCCTGTAACTCTTAAGAGGGTCACTTGTGTTTTATGTTGTAGTTGCTATTTTAATCTTTTTTTTTTTTTGGATTATCATGTACTTTTGCTTATGTTTCGGTAATTTATGAATAGATAGGTTTTACCTTATATCTAGATTAGAGTGACTTTGATGCATAAACCCTACTTGTTTACAGAGTAGAATACTAGTTAGCTGAACACAATTAAAGTTCTAATAAATGTATTGTGAAGGGCAATGTTTGATACATGCTAATGCTGCCATGACTAAGTTGCTTGTTGAGTTCTATGTGCTTGCTGACCGTTTATGTTTGGCAAACTGTTAAGACAACATATTTTACCAAAATTAAAAGATCTATGGTTAGATTTGCATTCTTGCATGCATGTTTAATGTCTTTTATTTTTCTCCTACAATCATTGATGCAACAGAGGCTTGTTAGCGTAAGTTGGGCTTTTATAATGAGAATGCATCATGTATGTATATAGGAGCTTTATGTTATATCTAATCAAGTCTTGGCTTAGATCTTATTGTACTCAAGAGCTAATATTTCATATCTTGATTATTGTTGGCACTTTGAAGATAATGATGCTTCAAGGAAGTCTACTAATGGGGGGACGATTAAATTCACATGACCAATTCAGAGACTGGAGACTAGATGTTGATAACATGTCATATGAGGTGAACATGAATTATATACCCAAGTACTGTCGGTGCACATGAATCTTTGTTTTATGTTTGTCAAAATTTCTGGTTTGTGTTTGATAGCAATTACTTGAGCTCGGTGAGAGAATTGGTTATGTGAACACTGGACTTAAAGAAGATGAGATGGGACGCAACATAAGGAAGACTAAGCTTCAATTGTCAGATGATGCATCAAAGCATCAAGTTGATAATAAGTGCAGCATTTGTCAGGTAAGTTTGTAAAATTAAATTAAATTTCTCATTTAAAAAGTTCATCACATTGCTTTTCTTTCACATACTGTATATGCATTGCAGTAAGCTTTTTAAGATGGTTTAAATGATTAAATATAATTTGTCTTGTTTCTGAGTACAGGAGGAGTATGAAGCAGATGATGAGCTGGGGAGGCTAAACTGTGAACATAACTATCACTTTCAGTGTATAGAACAATGGGCTGCACAGAAAAATTTCTGCCCAGTGTGTAAGCAACAAGTTGTGGCTCGACACTGAGTGACACAATCCTGATGTTTTTTGGGACAGCTGCTTATTCTCACCCTTAAATTGGTGTATAGTTTTCCATATCCAATATAAGAAAATTCTTTGCTGTCAATCCTCATTTCATCTTTTAAAACTTCAGCCTCCTTTGTGAGGAGTCGGCAATATATGTTATTGGTTAAAGGTTTCTTAATTGGATGAGACCTTTGCATATTATACGCAAGAGTGAGCCTTGCCTGTGAGCAGGTAATCTTTTTTTTTTTTTTTTTATGGAGTTTGTGCCCTTGTGATAAAGTAGGGTGTTTACATTTGGGATGCTTGTCCTCAACTGTACCCATTTTGGATCTTATGGTAATCGTTTGTGTTGCTCTATATCTTTTAACATACGTTCAATTTTAGTCTGCAAAATAAGATGAAATGTTTTATCAATAGTGTAAATTTTATATAAAAGACCTCACGTGGTCATGGATTAAGTAATTCCACTGTGTGATGTAATTTTATAATGAATTTAAAACGCAGCTATTTGAAATATTCTTTTTGGGCTTATAAAATGCCGCATAATATCTGGAAGTATGTTTTAGACCTTGACAACGGGAATTTGAAATAATGCCTCATTGGTTGTAATTACACAACAGCGAAATTGAATATCAGCCCTCAAATGAAAGGAATCTGGAAACTCCACTCTAAGTGAGACACAAATAATAGAATTCTATCCTATTCCATTTTGGGAGTTGAAGGCCATACATGCCATATGTGACTCAATAATGTTCTCCAAAATTTTTCTAGACCACACATTTCCTTACTCAAACAATATCATTATATATATAACATGGGCCATCGTGAAAAATTGAAAATACAACTCATATTAGTACTTTCTTAGTGATGAAGATGTCTAGACGTGAACCACCAAATAAACAACTCCGCATGGTTCGCAAAAATAAATAAGTAAAAATAAATAAATACATAATAGACTAGCCCATGTTTTGAAAGCAAAATATAATCTCATTCTTATCCCTGCTTGAGCATGACGGGCTATTAGCCCCCATCTTTGTTCTATTACTCATCTCATCTGAGTGCCAGTGTCTCTCTTAAAAATACATGAGCTCGGCAAACTTTTTAGCATTATCATCACACTAACAATTTTTGCTGTTTAAGTTCTAAGACTACTGGAGCTCTTCTTATCTGGAGTTTCCATTGGTGTTATTGGTCCACAAGAAAAACTTACAGTTGGGTACAGTGTTAAGCAGGAATTTATTTCAACCACCCCACCAAGCTAAGATCCTATTTTGTAGCCATTTCTTCCTTTTTTGTTGATAGATTTACAAGAGAAAGAATGTGTTTTGCAATCTGAGCAGAGGCATTGGGGTTTGCAGCTTTCAGAGCCCTCTCAGACATATCTTCCATCTTCTTCTCATCCCCTATCAAGCATTACAAATGTCCAAATCAGGTAAAAAAGGAAAGAGCAAAAGAATAGAGAAAAAAAAAGAAAAGAGAAACATGTCACTTCTTCAAGGTACACATTACGTTCATCTTGGTTACATGTTCTTAACTAACAGAATTTTTAGAATGGTGAATTCCTTCTTCTTGGAACTAACAGTACGCAGTCAGTCAAGGTGTTAATTAGTGGCATATTAATGGGAAAACTTATAACATTAAGGATATAATAGAGTCACATTGCAAACCAATGTATGAAAAAGGAGGAAAAAAAAAACAAAAAATACTACTGCACCGTTTGTAAGTGAGTATAAGTTACTATAATTTGGAGTAACAAAAAAGAGAAGTCAGAAGATGGTTAGGTTTCAGGTAGAAACGGTAAGATAGTAGTTATGGTCAAAGAATGCTTGAACTTGCTGTGAAAGATTAAAAAAGTTATTATGTCCTTTTCAACTCTTTCCTAAACTTCAAGTCCCAATTATGGTAGTCAGTTACAGCACTGTGCCACACTCTACATGTTAGAAGCGTACGCCATAGTGTTATCATTACTTGAAAGCATATGAAATATCAGTAAAATATAGCCCTCTGTATATAATATTAATAACCTCTTAGAAATAGTTATAGAACAACAATTTTCTTTGCATAAGTTTCACAAGACTATTACAATTAGTATTATTGTTTGGGCATTAGTATAAGTCTCAAGGAATAATCTCAACACTCAGCTTGTTCATTCTTGAAAAGGTTCCACACTGAACGAGTGCAAGGTCATGATTGAAGATACCAAATACAAGCGGTTCAACCTTTAATTGTCTTCTATTTTGTACTCCAGTGAGCCCAGACATACATGATCTTCAGCTCTTCTTCTATGTTAATAATCTTAATGCATCTTTATCTTTTTAAGCTACCCATTAACAGAATTTTATGACTTAAGTTCTGTTAATGACAGTGACAAAGTTAGTAGTACCAAGATTTTATTGAAAGTGATGGTATTTCCTAAAACAATTTGTGCAACAAACTCTACAATATTATGTACTTAAGTATGAAATCATATAATAAATGATAAAATTCAAATAATAACAAGTATGGTGATTTAGGTTTCTTTATCCAAGCATATGGCATGCTTCAAGAATATTTCTGGAATGATTTCCCAACCCGAAATTTATAACAGACATGGAAGATGAAGACAACATACTTAAAATCTCTTCAATTGCAATTGCTAGTGTACTTGAATCAAGCTCATCCTCAGTTATAACTTTTACACCAGCTAGGTCTGCCATCAAGGAAGCATTTCTGAACTGATTCCCTTCAGAGAAATTTGGTGATGGTATCTACAAATAATAATTGAAAAAAGGTCATAAGTTTCTTGAGTTTCAGCTGCATATGCAACTTAAAAGGAAAGCTTTTGGGCGCATAAGATACATTAAGCTATATATGTGATTCCTGGAAATAAGGAAAGCATGGAAATCTTGTGCAGTTCATCATCACATACATTGTAACATCAAGACTGAAAATCTGAAACCAACATTAATACATAAAAAACAGCAGTTGCATAGTTTGTTATTATATTTTTATGCCAGTTGAGTGGACAATATTTTATGAAGCATAAAGTCTAAGTCCAACAAATACTCACCACTTTTGTGATGCAGATAACAATCTCCGAATCCATCCATAAACTTTTTCATTGACTTTATATACACATTGGATCTTATTAAGTTCTCTAACCTGTTTTGAATTAGAAGTCTAATCAACAAAGCAGCATGCGAAGCTGTTGGGACTGTAGTTATGTGACAAGCATGCACACGCGTGCATTCATAGACAATAATTATCTTTTTAATTCAAATTCTAGCCCTCAATTAGCATAAATTTGGAAGACACCTCACATAGGATAGGATTTTTTTTGTCTTGTAACTTTTGTTGCATAAAACTGCATAACTGAACAAATACGTATCATGTTTCATTTGTGCCATCCAGCCTAATTAATGTTGAGGGAGTACTGAAGGGAATGCTGTATTTAACACTTTGGAACCATCATGAACTTAGAAATTATATTTCTACACCTCTGTCTTCGGTAATATAGTATGTAAAATATCTCTGAATGATATATGATAGTTTAAGTAATTTATTTCATGTGACCTTTTTGGTGGATGATCCCCACACAGGGATTAAAATTCTGCTTAAGGTAAAAAAACAAAAGGCTTTTCAACATAATATAGCTGAATTATTACATTCACCTCTTAAACTAATCGATTAATAATATATTTTATAATTCTAAACATAAATGAAAAACTGAAGGAATGAAAAGAACGGTTAAACACAATATCTAACTACCAGGATAGACGGTTTCCCAGTCGCCAATATTTCATAGCAAGTCATTGCACCTGCTCTAGAAACAATCAAGTCTGCCGCTGCATATGCCAGATCCATAGAATGCATGAACCTTCATAAAATGGGGATATGTCAGATTAGTGATCACAAGACCTCAGATTGTGCAGTGAAATATCAAAAAGGGTGCAGACAAAATTATTTTCAGAATGAAACTCAAAAGGATGACAACAACTTCAGAAAGAGCTTCTATATTGCTGAAGAATATATTACAAAATTACAATTGATTTTTAATGAATTTAGTTAATAATATAGATCAAGTGAAATGCATTAAGAATGAAGAAGGTAAAGTCTTGATTACGGAACAAGACATTAAGAATTGATGGAAGGGTTATTTTCACAAATTATTTAATGAGGAACATGGGACATTAGGGGACTCGGACATTCTAAACACTAGAGAGAAGGACCAAAATAGAACCTTTTATCGTAGAATCAAGGAATTTGAGGTAAAAGAAGTATTGAAGATGATGGATAATGGAAAAACGGTCGGACCGAATAATATACCTATTGAGGTATGGAAGTGCCTAGGAGAGAAAGGTATAAGTTGGATTACAAAGCTGTTTAACAAGATAATAAGATCTAAGAAAATGTCAAACGAATGGAGGAGAAGCACTTTAATCTCTATTTATAAGAATAAGGGAGATATACAAAACTATGCAAATTACAGAGGAATTAAACTCATGAGTCATACCATAAAGTTATGGGAAAGAGTAATTGAACGAAGATTAAGACAAGAGACTCATATTTCAGAGAATCAATTTGGTTTTATGCCTGGGAGGTCAACCATGGAAGCAATCTATCTTCGACGAAGATTAATGGAGAGGTATCAGAGGAAGCAAAAAGACCTACACATGGTTTTTATTGATCTGGAAAAAGCCTACGATAGGGTACCGAGAGAGGTCCTGTGGAAGGCTTTGAAGAAGAAAGAAGTTCGTATCGCCTATATTCGAGCAATCCAAAATATGTATGATGGAGCTAAAACTAGTGTGAAAACACAGAATAGGATCACAGAAGATTTCCCTATAACTCTAGGACTACACCAAGGGTCAACTTTGAGTCCATATCTTTTTACCTTGGTCTTAGATGTGCTTATTGCGCATATCCAAGAGCCGGTGCCACAATGCATGCTTTTTGCAGATGATATAGTCTTAGTTGGAGAGTCGAGAGATGAAACAAATGGGAAGCTAGAGCTATGGAGACGAACTTTGGAAGAACATAGCCTTCGTCTAAGTAGGAGTAAGACGGAGTATATGGAATGTAAATTTAGTAAGAGGCGTGTTAATGCTAACTTAACGGTGAAAGTTGGAGATCATACAATACCACAAGTCACACAATTTAGGTACCTTGGATCTATCATACAAAATGATGGAGAGATAGAGGAAGATGTAAACCATAGGATTCAAGTTGGATGGATCAAATGGAGGAGTGCTTCAGGAGTTATTTGTGATAGAAAAGTGCCTCTCAAACTTAAGGGTAAATTTTACCGCACAGCTATAAGGCCCGCGATGTTGTATGGTACTGAATGTTGGGCGGTAAAAAGCCAACAAGAGCATAAGATCAGTGTTGCGGAGATGAGGATGTTACGTTGAATTTGTGGCCATACAAGACAAGATAGGATTAGGAATGAATGCATTAGAGAGAAAGTAGGGATAGCACCTATTGTGGAAAAGATGGGAGAATCTCGCCTTAGGTAGTTGGACATGTAAGGAGAATACCCTTAGAAGCCCCTGTAAGAAGAGTAGATCAGGTAGATAATAGCCCAATAACTAGAAGTAGAGTAAGATCAAGAAAGACTATAGGTGAAACGATTACAAAATATTTAGATCTGAGTAGCATATTTGAAGACTTAATTTATGATAGGGCACAATGGCGTCGTTTGATCCATGTAACCGACCCCACCTAGTGGGAAAAGACTTGGTTATTGTTGTTGTTAGTTAATAATATGTGGATGTAAATAATAGACTTCATGGCTGAAAGATGGTGAAAGAGAAAAATCCTTGATAAAGTAATGATTATATTGAATCAAGGAATTTCAAATTGGTCCTATATAAGGGCGTTGAAATAGCTTGCTTGTTTGGGTTATTTTTTAAGTGAAGAAAGCAGGATTCCGGGAAGCATTATCACTATTCTCCCACTATTTCAGCAGCCAGAGTCACAACATTACAATAAATATGCTATATCTCGATGTAAAGGAATCACTAAAAAAGGAATTTAATCACAAAATTTTGCTAAATAGTTACATAATAAGTTGAATTACATTGAATATTTTATGAGCACATCAATATGTACTATTGTCAAACTCTAAGATAAGCGACTATATATACATCTAAATGAAAGGAGTAAGGGCTTAATTTGATTAATTCTACAACAACATCCGAGCCTTTGCTACCCAATAGGGTCGGTTACGTGGATAAGACAATGGTATTCTACATTTCCAAAAGTCAAATTTTTGAAAACAATGCCATTGATTAATATTTAAAGTAAACAAATTCAAATTCAACATTATAGGACTAGCAATCAATTTAAAGGTGGCATATTATTCATACTTCTGAACTGATGTTGAGGTTTTCTTCTTTTTCTTTTTCTTTTTTTAATGGTTATTGGGTGGGCAACAAGGTGGTTGGAGTTCTTCCCATCTCCAATTTTCCTTTGACTCCTTAAATCACAATACCTGGTGTTGTTGAAGCTACATAAATACGATTCTTTCATAAAGAGAAAGTTAAAATGCATTTCTATAATTCCATTTACTAACACACAATTTACTTTTAGATGAACTACTACATTCACACAAGGTCAATATATTCCCAAAGAAGAATTCACAAGGGAATGCAGATGTATTTTAGTTATAAAGAAAGCAATGCAGGATGGAACAGCACTTACGGTGTCATATACAAGCGTCGATGATTTTTAACAAGGCTGTCCATTTCATCATATGCTTCAACCCCCGTTTGCCATATAATATACAATCTATTATTCTGTCTCAGTATCTGATAATACAAATTCAGCATTGCAATGTTAACAGCATTAGCACCAAAAGACCCACCAAGAACCAACAAAACCTTGTCTCTAGCATCACTTGTCTTCCCATAACCAGGAAAAAAATGTGACCTTGCAGCCACCTTAGAAACAGTGTTCCTCAGTGACAACCTCACTGGATTTCCACACACCACACACTTGTTCCTTGGAAAGCTATCAACTGTTGAGTTGAAAGCAACAAAGATCACATCAGCAAACGAGGAAAGAACTGAGTTGGCCAAACCAGGAACCGAGTTCTGTTCATGGATCACAAGCTTTATGCCTTTGAGCTTAGCTGCGAGGCAAACTGGGAAAGAGACATAACCACCAGTTCCAACAACAACATGGGGTTGAAAATCTCGCAAATGGTGAAAGCATTGGATCAGAGACTTCACCAAACGATAAGGGAAGAAGAAGAGGTTGTGGGGGGCTATGAAGGGGCGTGCTAATCTCACGGAAGGGACAGAGATGAAGGGGTACCCTGCAAAGGGGATTGCAGTGCTTTCCATGCTGTTGGGGGTGCCAATGAAGAGGAACTGGCATGTGGGGTTGGCGAGTTTGAGCTCGTCTGCAATGGCCACTGCAGGGTACACGTGGCTGCCGGTGCCGCCGGCGGCGAAGACAACTCGGAGGTTGTCATCGGCGGTTAGACTTGAAGCATCGTTGGATGGTTTAAGAGATAAGCAGCATGAGATTTGAAGGGTCCTGTGATGATGAAGTTGCAAACAGAGAGATTAGATAAGAGAGTGTGAAGAAAGTGATGTGTGTATGTGAAGAGAGAGAGAGAGAGAGAGGAGAGAGACTTGCCTGGGTTGTGCTGGTTGCAAACTGAGAAGAAGGGAAGGTAGAGAAGGGTGTGGTGATGGTAAAGTTTGGAACTTGGAAAAGGGTGTGAGGAGGGAAAGTGTGTTGGTGGTGGTGGCCATTGATGCAGAGGTTGGAGTTGAAGGTGGTGGTGCATAAGGGGGGGTTGGCAAAGTTGGTACCTTTGGTGAAGTGGGTAAGCGTTGAATTAGGCACGAGGTTCACAGTTGCGCCTAAAAGATGTGTTTAATAAATGAATTGAGAGAACTGAGAAGTGAGAAAGATGGTTGTGTTGAAAGCAATGTGATTGTGTCAAGCTGGTGCAAATTAATATCTGGTGGCGGCCGATACTGAAAGCTGTTGCACCATTGGACCACGACTAACACAAACCACTGATTTCTTCTCTTTTCCTCAAAATTCTGATTTCTGGCAGTTGCCTCAACCTTAAATTCTCTGTAATTAAGTCCAACGACCCAGATCTGCGATCTATCTATGTCAGCACTAAAAGAAACAACAGAGTTCTTACCAAAAACAAGGTCCATTTTGGTCTTTTACTCCTTCCCATCATAATTAGACTCGATTGAATGTTTTTTTTTTTTGAAAAATGATCCTCTTACATCTCAAAAAAAGGTACGTAACTCGATTGATCTTTATTATTTATCTAATCATGTAGGATGAAATTTAGAATAGATGATCAACTGATAATGATTATATTTTGAAGGTTCAACTAATCCTATAATGTGATTTTTAATTTATATTTATATTAAATAAATATAGTTTATAATTATTTAGTTTTTATTCATAAATATCATTATACTTCAGTCACAATTCATTCTGACTGTATCATTTTTTTTTACACTACTCTGACTGTATCATTGTCATAGGACGAGAACAAGAAAACGATTTTTATCGTATATGTGGAGAGTGAAAGTAATTTATTTGAGAATATATTAAGTGAAATTATTATATAATAAATTATTGTGCTAACTCAACAAACTAATATAACTAACTTCTAATAAAGTTAACCAATCTTTAACCAAAGTCTAACTATGGTAATACAACTTGTGTATGCTAAGAAATTCTCCAAGACTTTTTTGATTGAGAAATTCTCCTAGTCTAGTCTCAGTAGATGTTAAACTAAGCGAGTTCTTCGGCACGCCGCATACATACACGTTCATAGATTCCCCTGAATAATAAATGTCTACAACTTATGAATCATTATACTAGTTTCGTTGGACATCAATCTGACAACAACCATGTGTGATCAAATGCTCACAACATAAATTGCATGGACAAGTCCTTTCTTCTAAACTGCATGGACCCGTGCGAGTCATCATATTTAACTTTTGGACCTATCTTGATTAATTTACTCAGACCACTTTCACGTACTAATTGAACGTGTACATATATAATTATTTACTCCAGCAATTGAGCATATGTTCAAAACAGGACAAAGTGAAGAGTAATCAAATGCCTGATGAACTTTCAGAAATCTGATGTTTCTGTTAACCTGAAGACAAAATAAATGTGGCTGTCAACTTCACAAAAATATAATAAATTTTAGAAAGAAAAGCAGCAACAAAAAAAAAAAGTCCCTCCATAAAGCTAACGGGAGTAGCTTGCCTTATTCAACTGAATAACTGTTATAGAAAAGACTAGAAAAGCTAGCATCGCAATATATGATCTTACATTAAATTCACTTTTCATATAGATAATAGAGGCCACATATGAAAAAAAAAAAAAAAACCCGACTTGGTCCTTATTTTTTTCTGGAAAGTAGGTCCCATATATCAATCATTAAAGAATGACAAGGAAGTCCAAACAACCCCCAATATGCCTTCCACAAAATGGCTCATTTTTCTCCTAATCCATTTACACTGGCTGTGAAGTTCTGCTTGGCTGCTGAATGTTGTCTAAAGGGAATTGTTTTGAAACATCTGATAGTGCTGGAGCAGCTGCAGCTGGGGTCATGGATTGGTACTGAGGGGGTTGTGGAGCAGTAGCTTGATGTTGTGTGTAGTATACATGGTCTTGCGTAGGTCCACCATAGTCATAACCATAATTGGCAGTGGCAGAGGGAGCTATAGCAATGGGGTGTGGTGGATGATGGATAGTTTGAGGCAAACCCATATACTGTTGCTGAAATTGATTGGAAGGTATTTGAACAAATGCAGGATTTGATGCCAAAGGGGCTTTGTAAACAGTTGGAGCCACCTCAGGTATAGTTGGGGTAGCTGACTTGGTGGGGTAAATAGGTGGAGTGCCATCCTTGAATGCTGCTGAGGCAGCAGCACTTTGTGGTATTAGTGGCCTGCCTGAGGCTGCTACCACGTTTGGGTCAGCTATATTGGGTTGCAAAGTAGTCATGTTGTACGGTTGTGTAGGTCCTACAGGCATTACATAAACTGAGTAATGCTGCTGACCAATTGGATGATGAAGTTGTTGCTGTGATGGTGGGGCATAAACGGGGTAGTAGGATGACATTGGCACTTGACCTGTGGTTGCAGGGTGGTGGATGTACACAAATTGCTGTTGTTGCTGCTGATGCTGGAGTCGCTGATTTTGATCCAATTGTTGGGGTAATGTGCAACCTGAATCCTGAACTTGTTCCCTTTGTAATCTAGGGCTGTGATCAGACATTTCACTTTTGATATTTGGCAAAGCAGGGCCTTTGTTGTCTACATGTGCAGCTTGGACTTGATCTTGATAGTAAACAGTCTTTGAGAAAGAATTTGCAGATGCAATACTGCTATCACTGAGCGCATAAACCACAAAAATTAATTTTAAAACATATATTATCATCACCTAATAACATCAACATACAAATTAAAAGGGAAGATTTTAATTTGTTTTCCCCTTCTTTCATTGAAAAGAACATAACAGTGTGAAAAACAAAAATTAGAACTTAGTAGCAAACAGAAAGAGGTCATTAATCACTATATGTAAGACAGTCAGGGGAGCTCAAAAGGCTAGGAGATCTATATCAAATGGGTTAAGAGAGAAATTACAGTAGTGCTTATCTTGATATAAAATCTTAAGGCATGTATGGATCTTCTCACTTATGTGATACTCACTTAATTTATTCCTTAGCAATCGTGGGACGTCATTATTCACACTTGAATTTCCAACTCTATCATTTGAAACAAAGAAAATTGAGAAAAGTTGCACAGAGAAGGATGAATACCTTGCAACTGAATCTGGAGAAGACAAACTAAAACCACCACTAGTCCTTGGTTGCACAAGCCGCAATGGTAAAGGGGGCTTCCTGTATCCAGCGGTTACCCCATGATCTAATCTATCATCATCAGAGACAACCCGATTCACGTTATCACTAGTAGTAGTAACCATAGTCACAGCTGCAGGGATTGCAGGCATAGGAGCAGAAGCAGCAGCAGCAGCAGAAGACATAGCATACCCATCATCATGCTTCACCACCCCACTTGTACCAAAAGTCATTTGTGCAAACTGCTCCTCCATCACAACCCTCTGCTCTTGCTGAACCCCGCTAGTACCATTGTCATCAACACGAACCCTTATTGGAGCCAAATTAGTCATTGAAGACGACGAAGAAGAAGAACCATAAGACGAACTATTCTCCACCATAGGAGAACCAGGCACTGAATGCACATCATGCTTAACTTGCTTGATCCCATCAACCACAGTATTAGCAGCTTCAGCAACCTGAGGCTCCAAATCATTGCTAGAACCACAAGCACGAACTCCATCAAGGTTCAAGAGGCAATCCACAGCAGCAGAATCAGAAACACCACGTTGGAGAATCCCAGAGTTGTTGAGAGCGTCCACGAACCACGTTTCAGACTTGGCATCATCAAGGAGTGAACCCATAGAAACAGCAGTGTCAGGTTTGCAGAAGAAGAGGAACATCCTCAGACGCGAAGAAGGTGAAGTTTTTGAAGCAAAACGATCGTGCTCTTCGATCATGTTGTCGAGGTCCTCGTCGGTGGTGACGGTGATGAGGTTGTCGAGGTCTTCGTTGGGTAGCTGGTACTTGAGGGAGAAGGGTCTTCCATGGAGGAGGGTATGAGAGAGGCGAGCACAGAAGTCTTTGAAGGAAGAGTGGCGGTCGACGGCGACCATGCGGGTGTTGCCGCCGACGTAGGAGAGGGACTTGTTGTCGTTGGGTCGTGGCATGATGTGGCCGCCGTAGCTGCACATGAGGCGGAGCTTGGTGCCGGGAACATGGGGGAGGGGGTGATCATGATGATCAGGCCAGGTTTCATCAACAATGCGATAACTGGGAGAGGACTCCACTGATGAGTCAGGGTGGTGTGGTTGAATGGTGGTGGTGGTCGTTGTGGAGAAGGGTGGCACTGACGGTGGATCCATAAGAGGTTCTTAAGTTTAAGGCTTTCCCTTTGGTGGAGACTGAATTAAACACAACAGAGTTAGTGGATGGAACTGGAAGGTAGAGACATATAGGCTGATACTTGATAGGATTGGGACTTCATTCTATTCCTTTCTGTCACTTTCTTTTTCTATTATCATTACATTATTAGTTCTAGAATTTGGGTATCTCAATTTTAGTGATTTTATTTTATAACTCAAGCATATGAGTATTTAATTTTTAATAGAATTTTAAATATATAAATTATTTTAATAATATTCATATTTTATTTTTTAAAAAAGAAATTTAATAACACTAACCTACTTTTCAAATTTGGATTAGAAAAAAATAACTTTAAATTAAATTTTTTAATAATCAATTTTATCTCAAATTTAATTCTTATACGTATTGATCTTTTAAAATTTAAACACTCATTTAAAGTCGCATTATTATATCTACATATTTAGTTTTTTAACGTTGCCAAACACTCCCTATGCATTGATAGGATTGGGACTTATTCTAATTCCATTTTTATGACTTCGTTTTTATATTTATATTTATAATAATAATTATTATTATTATAATAGTGTAAAGCAATCAAAATGGGTTACCTCATTAGCGAAACAGAGGCCGAGTCGGCCAAATCTTGTTGGGGCTGTATTTTACTAGCATCCTGCTTTTGCCAAAGTATTCAATGACAAGATTCAAGGATCCAAAGGAGTAAATAATAAATATATAAAACCAAACCAGATGTCTAAAGAAGTAAAGTGGCCAAGGATCACTTCAACTTTTGGCTTATGTTTAGGGATACGGTGCTTCATATTCATTTTTCAATGCTGAAAATTCTGCTTTTGTATCACTCTTTTATCGTTATTTTATTTAAGTACAGAAATTGACTCTAAATTTAGTTGGAGAGTTTCAACTCTTATTTAATTTATTATCATGTATTTATTATTTATCTAACTTATTATTATATATCAATTAATTTAATTAAATAAAATTAAAAATAACATGTGATAATAGATTAGACAAAAATAACTCTTTCTAATTAAGATTGGAATCAAGTTTTATCTTTTATTTAATTAATACGTGAGAATTTGTTGATTTACATTACCAAAATAAGTGGCCCGAATTAAGGTATTTATGAGATGATTAATGGTAAAATGTCTTGCTTCTTTCTCTGTGTCTCTCTCTTGCTCCGAGCCTCCATTCATGAGAGTGTTGGAGTATGGAGTTATTGTCTTTTTTATCAAGCAGCAGCCTCATTATCTCTTTTTTTTAATATGTTTTGTATATTTTTTTAATAATTTATTCAAATTTTATAGATCTTGAACTTAATTATCTATATTTTTTTAATAGTAGATATTATGATTTTGTTATCCTTTTATAAATATTTTTATTATTTTTTTTATAGGTGTTTTAGTTTTTAATTTTTAAGGTATTTTTTTATGAATTTTATTGTAATTGATCGTATCTTGATGATTTTACATATAGAAGAGAATTTCAATTTATTTTAAAAATAGATATAATATATTTTCAAATTGTAACACTTTTCATATTATCTATGAAAAATACTTGGATATTAATAATTTTCGAGTAAGGAACAAATCTACATATAATTGATTATTTACTTTGAGGATAGAATATATTTATTTCTTTTTTATTACCTAAATTAACCTTTATTAATTTATATATTTAACAATTCAAACATTCTATTACTTATACCAAACTATTTATATATTTTTAAATTTAAATTATTTATTTAAATTATTAATTAATTTTTTAATCTTCACCATAAAATGAGACAATTTCTCTACCCTAAATTCTTAAACACAGTTATAAAAACTGTTATTATACAAAAATATTTTTTATTCAAACTTCTTACTGTTTATATTTTTTTATTATGTATGTACTTTATAAATTTAATATATACTTATTTTATTATAAAACTTCCTCTTTGTTATTATTTTGTTCATTTATTTTTACTGATAATAGCCATATCAAAGGCAAAAGATAAATTACTTTTATGGTATATTATATATTATATTTAAATAAAACAATAGGAATTTTAATATGTTTATATTTTTAATCTTCTTAATTTTACGGTTAAAGTTACATTCAATAATTTTATATATGAAAGATGGTTTTTTTTTTCTTAAGTTTTTTCTTGTAATATATTGATAAAATATAAAAAATTACTCTTCAATAATTTAAGTAACAGTTATAAAATATTTATTAATATAATTTACAACCTTAAAATAAATCTTTATTGTATCATAAAATTACTAATATTAAAGTTATTCAAATAGTTAGATATTTAAATAGTTTCTCATTTCATTTAATATAACTAATATTTATTTTTTATAATCACAATTTTCAACTTTAATATTTTGGTTATTTTTATGATATTTTTAAGTAGTTATTGCCTTTTATACGTAAGTATATTATAATAACAACAATAAAATAAGTATATATTAAATTTATAAAGTATATACATATTTATAAATATAAATACTAAGGAGTTTGAATTAAAAATATTTTTGTATAATAATAATTTTTGTATAATAATAATTTTTATTTTTTTCAAATGTCTAACTTTTGTTCATTTCAAAATTAAGGTAGAATAAAAGTAATACATTAATAATAAAATTTTGTTTGATCCTTTAATAAAACTTTCAAATAAAAATAATGATAATTATATTTCATTTTTTTCTTTCTTTTTTTTCTATCTATCTCCACTTATTCCATTTTATTTTATTAATAAAAATGCATCCAAATATAAGGTTAATAACGAATAATTCTAAGTTCTCTAAACAATCTTCTTAATATTTTTCTTATTTATTAAAAAAATATTAAATATTTTTTATATTTTTAAAATATTAAATACTTTTTTTTTTATTTAATATTCTTTTATTAAGTATTAAAAATATATTTTAAGATAATATATCAAAACTCTCAAATTTTTTTATCATCATCCTCTCTTGTTCACACACATTGTAGCAAGGGATTGAACAAAGCACATGCACGTGCTAAACTTTGGAACTTGCGCTCACCTTGCAAAATTACAGCTTGAATTGGCTGATTATAAAGACAGGAGGAAGATTAACGTACACTTTTTTAAAAATATATGTACTATTAACTTTTTTTAAAAGTATTAAATTTAATAAAAAATAAAAAAATATATAATAAATAATAATAGAAAAAAGTATAAAATATATAAGATATATATATTATTAATAATAAAAATATTATAACTATGTAATAAAGGGTGTTACGAGAATGAGAATCTCTTTTTTTTTTTAAATAGTCAATTATAAAAAAAAAATACAAAAGTTATTAATATGACTAAATTAAAAATTGTAATATTTTTTTATAATTTTGTATATATTTTTTTATAATTAATTACTTGAGAAAAAAAAAATCTGATCGGTGTTATGAAGTTCTTGTCCCTTTGGGTTGGCCATCCCCTCGCGCACCAGGGTCTGCTAAAGAAGAACACAACCCAAGAGAGCAACTGTAGGAGAGAGTAACGTGGTCAACAGAAAACAATGCTGCTTAGTAGCTTTGATGCTTGATTTTTATTTTCTATATTTTTTAATTTTATTGGTATGAGTTATACAACAGCATGTAACTGTCTCATATAACAAAAGTCGAATTTATATAAGTTTTGTTAAAAAGAATAAGGATTTTTCTAATGAGTATTCTTAGAGTACTTGTTAAGAAATCTAAAATAAAAAATTTTACATGAAATTTAGAATTTTTTGAATTACTAATACATTGAATATTATACTTTTTATAAAAAAAAATTTATTTTGAATCTTTAACAAATTTCCTTAGGACACTCTTTAAAAAAAATAAAAAAATAGTTTCTTATTATTTAAATGCTGTTCTTGAGTTCTGAATTGTGGCCTTTGTAGTGGTGCTTTCAATCGATTTATATATTTGGAGAGACCGGCCGGATGGATAATTAAGTTATAGGGTAAAGTCATTCCCTTAACTTTGAAGTCTGATATTATACTTTGAAGAGTCCCATGTTTGGGAGTATGCAATTTAGTTTTTGCATCCCAAAATTGCACTCTGTTATAATATTATTTGAAGCAAATCCTGTTGACATATGTAAGCATTTATACTTTTTCTAGAAACTCTAAAAAAATATTGTTCTTTATTTAATTCTTTGTGTTTATGTCAATTTTACTTTTTTAACTCATATGGATCATCTAAATAATATTTAATAAGTGAAATCAATATTTGACAACTTCTCAATCCCTAAAATAATACTTGGACTTTCTAAGTTTTATTACTTTTTTGACTTAGTATACTTCACATTGCAACATTCACCATTAACATTAACTAGAGTTGTCTAACGTTAAGAGTAACATAACTCATGTTTTGCTGACTGAAGGATGATTTTATCAATTTCTTTAAGTAAGGAACTAAAATGACCAGCCCTATATGAATAAGAGATCAAAGTGACTATTTAGTCTACATTAAATTAAGCCCTAAAACCCCATTTTAGTTCTTTGCATTTGTTTCAATTTTTATTTTAGTCTCTAACATTTTTTTTTTCAGTTTAGTACTTAACATTCACAAGATCACTTTAATTTAATCTCTTTATCTATGTATCCATTATCTAATAAATAAAAATGTTGATATGTCATTATTAAAGATGATGTGACATCATTAACAGATGATGACTGAATGATGAACACATAAAAAATGATATTATTTCATTATTTACTTACCATTTGAAATGGTAGATGAGTTTCTTTTTGTTTTTTTTTCAAATAGCAAGTAAAGAATGAAACATTGTAATTTTAGATGTTTTTATTCAATCATTTTTTGCCAAATTGTCACGTTAGCAAATAAGGTGTCACATCATTTTTAACAGTTACATATCAACATATCTCCATTTAATAGATAATGGATATATAGATAGAGCAACTAAATTAAAATGAGTTGATAAATGTTAGGGAGTACAGTTAAAAAAAAAGAAATATCATGCACTAAAGTAAGAATGAAATCAAATGTAAGGAAACAAAATAGGGTTAGTCTTTATTTTATTTTAGTCTACAACAAGGCGAAAGAAATGGGTTGAAATATTCCTCTCCCATACATTTTACCTTATTCACACTCTTATCTAGTAGAATTTGAACCTGAGATCGCAATAACATTAAGTCAATAGAGGATGGATGGAGGTGGAAATGAGTGGAGCAACTCACGACTCAAGCCAAATTTTGGTTCATTAAGCAAATGAGTTGAGCAAAAGTTAGAATATCTAGCTGATTTAAAATATGGACGGTTTCTGGTATTGCTTGCATCCTTTATTTTGGCTCTTGTGGTTGTTACTCGAGTTGATGATTACTGGAATCATTGGACTGATGTGTTCACATGGAGGTTTTATAGACCTGGAGTTGAAATCCAGTGCATTTTGAACTTCATTAATCCCTATTAATGTTGGCTATCTTTTATTTTATCTGTTTTCTTCATCACTTACTGTGTGTTTAATTTGCTAATTGTTATACTGTTTCTCTTTCAATCTCCTGCTCATGGTACGCATTTTTGTTATTAATTATCTCTACTTTGTACTTTGATTTGGGTGTCGGACTCGGATGATGTTATTTTCTTAGAGAACTAGTTGCCTGCTAAGGTTTTTTTTTTGCTGAATAGTTGCCTGCTAAAGTTTTGTTGTAAAGAGATTGACTATTAAAACCTGCAACTAATGAAATCAATGTAATATTTTATTTGACTTCGGTGAACTATTTAAAGTATAGGTCTTAAAGAACCTTGTGGCTCACCAGAGTGATTCATGAAAGTATCATTTGGCTATAGACTCCAAAAGTAAATGGTAATGCAGTCAATATACTTAACACAGCATGTGGGAAGAAAGAGCAAAAGTGAGGAAAATTGTGCAGCCAAAAGTATATCATTTGGCTAGTTCAAACTTCAGTGAAGGATTTTATTATTTTTTATTTTTTGTGTTTCTTTTTTCTATCAGGGGATGCTACTGAAATATGACATGACTCAACTACAGTAATAGAGTACCATGTCATGAATCATCATACCCCACAACTGTTTGGTGCCACAGCATACTAGTTACTTTATACTGTCTTCAGAATTTTCTGAGGATGCTTACGCAGGTATAGTCCGTACTCTGCACTAGATATTCCTTTACTTTGGTACACAATGACAGGTTCTATCTAAACCTCTCATCACTGGTCCACATTTGGTGGCTTTATATTATTATATTATACATTTTAAAAATTCCAAATCTCTGCATTCCTAATTAATTAAGACCGAAGGAGTGTTGATTAATGGTCAGCCTCTTGGAACAACAAACTATAAGCGTTCGAGCAATCGGTTTCCAAACCAACTATTACGTTCTTATATCAAACAATATATATATATTTTTTATATTTTATTTAATATTATTTATTATATATATTTTTTATTATTTTTTTCACTCAATTATATTTTTTAAAAATAATGTAAATAATAATTCACCTTTAAAAAATAATGTAAAAGTATTTTTATCCTTCCCAAAATGAGGTGGGTGAAGTTTTTTTAGACAGCCAGCTTCAACCCAGAATCTATAGCCTGCAATTCCGCTAATAGAATGGGCCTATAAAACCTGTGACTGTAGTCCATTTGTTTAGACAATTGTTTTGTTCTTGTAGAGTCCAGACCCGTTCTCTATTCAAAATAAATTCAAGGAAGCGATAAAATCCAGCTCATTATAAATAGATATATATCAAATTTTCCAATATCATATAATATGCTTTGCACCCAAAGGATGGATTGAGGTGAAAAGAATCACACGACTTCAAATTTTAAAAAAGTAATTATTATAAAGAGATCACATATTTTTCATGTTTTCGTAATTGAACAAAAATTAATTTTATGGACAATTTAAATAAATTAAACACGTGAAAATATCTTCTGATCGAAAAAATAATAATCATATAATATGCTTTGCTTGCAATTTATTTAAGTAAATTATGCCATTTAACGTATTTCAAGTCCCAAAAAGAAATGTCAAGCAGATTTATTTGTAATTTTTTTTAATGAAGTAATCTATTTATAGGAATAACTAATATATTTTTGTCTTTTTCTCCAAAACCAAGTTGAATTTTAGGCGAGCTCAAACCAATTTTGTATTAAAAAATAGATAATTTTGGTATGTTGACTCCAAAACAGCCCACTCGTTTGACAATCATATTTTGTTTTTCCTTAGAAGTTGATTCAGCAAAACGAGGTAGCAAGAAATTGAATTTGTTTAAAGGACGTGTAATCAGAGACCATATATTGACATAGATTTTCATGTGCATAACTCCGTTTTCTAAGAAGTTATTCAAACAAATCATACTACTTGAAAGTCTTACATGCAGATTGTGAATTCCCACCGTAAGAACTTGAGATAAACATTTCGGCCTTCCCTTTATAGTTAATAAATAAAAGCGGGCAACATTGGTGATTATTATGGAAAACTTTGATAATAAAACTGCAGGATGGAAGGAAAAGTTTATATATAGTCAGTAGAAAATGTTTCTCTACAATTGAAACACAGCGGCCGGCCATTTCCTTTGAAATATCAATACAAGTAATGAGGCTTATTTCGTGTGAAACTTCGTGGAATTCAGAAAATAGAATCTGACTTGGAGTTTTCACGACTCAATATAAATCTGACTTCGAGTATATATTACTTACCACTCAAGGCTTCAGCAGATGGGTTTCCCTTCCTTTTGCCGGTTTCTCTTTGTGCTTGCATTAATCGCATGCACCTTTTTCATGCAACTGACGCAAGTTAATGCAGGTTTGTCTCTCTGGAAATCATAACAGTTAAACAGACACACTTGCATGTGTCGCAACCATCCCGAATGGCGTCGCGAAAATAAAAAGAATAGGAAGGAAAGGATCTCGGGGTGTTGAGAGTCGCCACCAATCGCTTTATCCATTAAATGAAATGGTGCAATTGGACACCTAAAAGATGGTCTACGTTTCAGAGTTTGAGGTTCGGGGGTTGATTACGGGTAAGGAAGGTGTTAGCACCCTACACCGTCCGTTCTAAGAACGGTTACTTATTTAATCTAATATTATTTGCAAGATTAATTAAATTGATCCTTTTTAAAAAGAATTATTTTTGTTGTTATTTTGATATGTCCCATTTTATCATGCATGTTATCAAAGATGATAAATGACTAAGACATGGAATGAGTGACTAAATAGCCATTATTTTTGAACAAATTCTAAGTCTACAACATATTATATAAAAGTGGTGAATTAAAATTTTATCTTTTTGAAGAGAAGTAATTTTCAAAATAAAATGGCTAAATAAATCTCATTCGTAATCAAGAAAAAAAAATTTAGGCACAATGAGATTTTTGTATTAATTTCTAAAAAATGTTTTTATGAAAAATAAAACTTTAATTCACCACAATCATGATATTAAAACTGTATGAATTTATTCACTTTTATTTAAGGATTTTTTTATTTTTTACAAAAAGATATTTTATTTTAATTTAAAAAAAGGTTGTATTTTATTTAGAGAAAATATTTTAATTTAATGTGAGAATTAGACCTCGCCATGGTATTTTCTTGGCAAAATCCAATATAAAGCCTCAAGATTATCGGGAAGAATGTACTTGATCGGCGCTACTGATCCTCTCCCAATTTTTTCACATCGGCCAATTTAAAATTATTTAATTTACAATAATTAAATTAAAGTCGTGTGAGAATTAGACCTCGCCACACGCTCTGCGCAAAATCTAATATAAAGCCTCAAGATTATCGGGAAGAGTGTATCGATCGGCGCTTCGATCCTCTCTCAATTTTTTCGTCATAGGCTAATTTTAAATCATTTAATTTATAATAATTAAATTAAAATCACATATCAACCTCATAATAACAAACAACATAATTAATATATATAAAAAAAAAATCATAAACCAAACCACTTTCTCCATCTTTTTTCTTTTTTTTTATTTCTCTTTTTTATGTATTTATTTTTCATTTTTACTATTTCTAACCATTTTTATTTCCCCTCTCTTCTTTTTTATATATTTTTATACATGCACATCTTCACATTTTGTTATGTTTAAAAAAAAAAATAATTAAACCAACCCACGTAAGTGGGCTGGTGTTTTTAATAGCCCAAAATTCTTTTTATTTTATTTTATTATTTTATTATCTTTTATCAAAACACAGATATGCAGAACTCACAGTTTAAAGCTTTCAAAACAAAACTAATGAGCTGAAAATGGGAGACCTCTGTTTTCGCAAGAGGTGACACGAATGGGAAGTGCTGGTCGGTCTGCAGTGGAGCTCTGACTGGGTAGCGCGAGGCAAGAACGAAGGCGTGCTGGGCAGTGAACGGGGTCGCGCGGCCACGGCTTGGGTGGAGTACGGGTCGCACAGATCTGGGTTGGAGCGAGTCTCGGTCGGAGTGCGCGGCTGTCGCGGTGGCTTCAGACGGCAGAGGCGGCCGCAGCTGGTACCAGCGGATAGCAGCGCCGGATCTAGGCTGAGGTGGTGCGGGTTCGAGGAAGGCGTGGTGAGTCGCGGTTCTGCGAGTGGGCGCTTCACGGAGGTTGACGGCGGAGGAACGGGATGTTGCTGGATGTTGGTTGTAGGGGCAGCGATGGTTGGATCTGGTTGTTGGATTTGGCAGAGGTGGTTTTTGGGGTTTGTGGGTGATTGTTATGGAGGTTGAAAATGAGGGTGCTGAAAGTGGAGGTTGAAGATGAAGATGAACAGTGGGAGGTGACTTTGTGTAAAAGTTGAAAATCTCTTCGTATCCGTGTGTGTAGCTCTGTGGTTGATCTATGTTTTTTCTTAATTCCTCTGAACGATCCCCCCTTTTTAGTTTCTTACTATGCCTTTTATTCCTGCTTCAGATTGATTACCACTTAATTTGCAATAATTTTTCATTCAATTTGCAACAGTTGGAAGACAAATGGAAAAAAAAAAAAAACTGACAGAAGTTCTTAATCCAATTTAGTGTAGCTGCTTAATTGTGGAGGCTAGGGCTGCAGCAGCAGCAAGAAGGGAGTTGGGTTGAGAAGAGAATTAGGTCATGGGTTGACCTGTACCAAGCTTTTTTTATTTTTTTATTTTCTCTTTTTTTTTAAAGAAAGAAATTAAATTAAATAAATAAAACAAAAACAAAAATAAAAAGAAAATAGACAAAATTGGGTATCAACAGCTGCCCCCCTTTGTTTTACATTTAGAATAAATGAAAAACAAAGGAATTGATTCAATTTTGTCCATGAAAAAGTAAAGTAAAAAAATGCGGATTCAGGTGTCCGCTGAAGCTTAAAGTAGAAAAGGTAAAAAAGCTTGCAGAGTCAGGTGTCTGCTGAAGCTTAACTGAAAACAAGGTAAGAAGCTTACGAAGTCGGGTATCCGTTGAAGCTTAACAAAAACTTAAAAGCAAATGGGTACGAGGACTCAAAAACGAGAACACAATGGGGGCGGGGGCCCGGAAACGAGAACACAATGGGTGCAGGAACCCAAAAACTAAAAGACAATGGGCGCGGGGCCCAAAAAGGAAAAGACGATGGGCGCGGGGGCCCGGAAAGGAAAACACAATGGGCGCGGGGGCCCGAAAACTAGAATACAATGGGTGTAGGGACCTGAAAACTAAAAGACAATGGGCGCGGGGCCTAGAAACTTAAAAGACAATGGGTGCGGGGACTCAGAAACGAAAAGACAATGGGCGCGGGGACCCGAAAAGATAAAACAATGGGTACGAGGACCCAAAAGGTAAAAAGCTTGCGGAGTCAGGTATCTGCTGAAGCTTAACAAAAATAAGGTAAGAAGCTTACGGAGTCGGGTATCCGTTGAAGCTTAACAGAAACTTAAAGGCAATGGGTACGGGGATCTGAAAACACAAAACAATGGGTACGAGGATCCAAAAGGTAAAAAGCTTACGGAGTCAGGTATCCGCTGAAGCTTAACAAAAACAAGGTAATAAGCTTACGGAGTCGGATATCCGTTGAAGCTTAACAGAAACTTAAAGGCAATGGGTATGGGGACCCGAAAACATAAAACTATGGGTACGATGACCCAAAAGGTAAAAAGCTTGCGGAGTCAGGTATCCACTGAAGCTTAACAAAAACAAGGTAAGAAGCTTATGGAGTTGGGTATCCATTGAAGCTTAACAGAAACTTAAAGGCAATGGGTACGGGGACCCGAAAACACAAAACAATGGGTACGATGACCTAAAAGGTAAAAAGCTTGCAGAGTCAGGTATCCGCTGAAGCTTAACAAAAACAAGGTAAGAAGCTTACGGAGTTGGGTATCCATTGAAGCTTAACAGAAACTTAAAGGCAATGGGTACGGGGACCCGAAAACACAAAACAATAGGTACGAGGACCTAAAAGGTAAAAAGGTTGCGGAGTCAGGTATCCGCTGAAACTTAACAAAAATAAGGTAAGAAGCTTACGGAGTCGGGTATCCATTGAAGCTTACCAAAAACAGGGTAAGAAGCTTACGGAGTCGGGTATCCGTTGAAGCTTACCAGAAAACTTAAAGGCAATGGGTACAGGGACCCAGAAAAGGTAAAAAGCTTGCGGAGTCAGGTATCCGCTGAAGCTTAACAAAAACTTAAAAGCAATGGGTACGGGGACCCGAAAACATAAAACAAGTGGTACGAGGACCCAAAAGGTAAAAAGCTTGCGGAGTCAGGTATCTGCTGAAACTTAACAAAAAAAGGTAAAAAGCTTACGGAGTCAGATATCTGTTGAAGCTTAACAAAAACAGGGTAAGAAGCTTACGGAGTCGGGTATCCGTTGAAGCTTAACAAAAACTTAAAGGTAATGGGTACAAGGACCCAAAAACAAAGGGTACGGGGACCCAGAAAAGTTAAAGGCAATGGGTATTGGAACCCGAAAACATTGAAGGCAATGGGTATGTTGCCCTGACTTATCACAGAAACTAAAAGCAATGGGTGCGAGGACCCAAAAATAAAAGGTAATGGACATAAGGCTCTGATTTGACTGAAAACAGCAAGTTGGACCTTTGTAGGTCAAGACTAGCAAAATGAAATAGTTCACTATGCATGCTTCAGATGTATGAGAGTACGAAAAACTTTTTTTTTTTTTGCTTTTCTCTTTTTTTTTTGTGTCTCCACGACCTCTGAGGACATGATTGCAATCTTTTTCAAAGATGAACTGGAATGAGATTTATTGGCATCCTTTCATTTGTCTATTCAGCCGATGGTTGAAATGTCCAACCAGGATGACCCTTGAGGTGTGCATTAGATGTGACACATAAGAGTAATGGAAAAAACCCTTTAGATGACCCTTGAGGTGACCTGGTTGTCCTTTTTCTCTAACCAATACTCTTAAAGAGCCTTGAGCTAGAAAGCTTTATGCAGTGAGCCTTGAGTCAGAAAATTTTGCACAGTTAGCCATAAGCCAAAGAAGATAACGTATTTGAGAAAAACATCTTTTAGCAAAGTTTTGAACTAAACTCTTCTTTGACCAACCAAACCCATATTCAAATGGGATCATTACCAATCTCGTCTTGTTCAAGTTTCTCTTCATTAGATATGGTTGGTGCAGAAGCTTGTGACTTCCTTTTCCAGAGATTCCCATTTCTACCAGACACACTTCAATCTGAATTATCAATTGAGAATGTCATTCCCTTCATCGATTGAAACTCTAGAGCTCCGTTGGCTTGAGTTGTTCAACAAAAGATTACCATTAGATGGTTAAATTGTACTATTGTACTCATGTTCGCCTAACTTGAAGCATCATGTACCAGATATGCATGGATTCAAAAGTACAACATGAAAGAGATTTACTAACTGAGAAACCTTTTTTGATTGATTTTGGGAGTATGACTACACAAAGGATATTTACAAAGGAAAAACACAAGAAGTGGAATAGTACGAAAGCCAAGAGTTTTTTTTTTTTGCTCCGGTTTGGATGTGATTGATCTTTACTTGACAACTGGACATCATGACCATTGCTTTATTAGGTATCCACAAAAATCTACCATCATGTATGATATCAAATGAATTTGACTCAAAGTATGTCATTTGAGAACAAAGGTGCCCTAGTGTAGGTCATTTGACAACAAAAATTGTCCCAGTGGGGAACTTGAGAATAAAATTTTTGCCCCAATGTAAGGCCAAATAAAACAAAGCAAACTGCCCCAGTTTAGAGCCGAATTGAAAAGGGTAGAGACTTGCCCCAATGTAGAACCAAGCTGAACCAAAAGAAAACATGCCCCAGTGTAGGGGCAACTTGAACAGGGTAACAACTTGCCCTAATGTAAGTCTTTTTTTTTTTGTCTTTTTTTTTTTTAAGGAGCAAGGATTGCAAATTCAGTAAGGTATGAACCTTTTGTCTCAAAATTAAAGTTAATGAAAATGAAAACAACCCTTCATTGATCATAATGGACTTTTTAACGCTTGTAATGTGGCCAAGGTTAGGGGTTACGAAAAGAATGGCATAAGGTTCAAACAAGTGTTTAAAGGTTAAGTGGGACCAATGATCCTTATTCAAACTTAAACTTTGTCAATTGTTTTGCACTTTCAAACACACTTTTCTCTTATTGATCTTTTTCATCCTTGTTCAAACTTAAAATTTGAATTTTTTTTATTTTACTTTCCGCCCTTTTCACCTTTTCTTTCTTTTCTTTTTTTTTCATTATGCTTCAAAATAGTCATCATGACAACTAACCCCTTTTTTGTGTTATCCTCTAGTGTAGAGGTGATCATTGTCCAGGGTTTATTGAAGAAAACTTTCAAGCTCAAAATGGGACAACAAGGGATAATGAATTCTTGTGAGAGATTGAGAAAGATGGCCAATCTTCATTTCAAGTTTTGATTGCTCATTTTTTTTTAAAAAAAATTTTTAATTTAGAGACAAAAGGATAATACACACTGAATGATTATTTATTCGCTCCCTTTATTTCTCTTTTTTTTTTCTTTTTTTTTTGCATTTTTTTTAGGACGAAGAACACCTGCACACATGGGCCTCATGACCACAATTTTTTTTTCCAGAATGAAAGTCCTATAGGATCCAAACCAAAAGAAAGCAAGTAAAGGGAAGAAAAGAATGACAAGAAAGATTTGACAAGAACACGAGTGCCAAGAACATAGGAAAAAGAAATAAGGTATGCTGAGATCCACGCAAATCCATCACATTAATGCTTCAAGAAAGTTCACATAAGTTCAAAAACCAAATATTGTTAATGATTGAACAAGCATGTGGTCAGTACAATTAAACCATCATTTCATGGTAACAACTTGGTAAACAAATCAGAATACTAGTCGCTCAGAAATTTCTCAGTGTTGGAGGACTCCAAGGTATGGTTCATTCTTGACGGTTAGAAAAATGAATCACCACTTGATCGAACTTTCTAAGGTTACCCCTGATCGGCCATTGTAAACAATCGCTCCTATTGCAGATGGACATATGTAGAAACCTTCTGACAACGCCTAGTGAATTAGGTAACCGTTGTCATTCATGAGTTTTCTTGAAACCTCATTTAACTCATTCAACCTGAAGTCCACCCTTAATTGGTTCAACATTTGTCCATACTATCTGTTCATCATTCATTTAATGCAATCTTCCCTTTTTCATTTTGTTTTCAATCCTTTCACCAATTATCACGATATCTGAAAAACTTGATGACACACTTCCAATCAGATGACCATAGAATGGCGCATGTAGTGTATCAGTGAACATAGCAACCATCTCTTTTTCTGACAACGGGGGTTCCACTTGTGCAGCCATCTCCCTCCACCTCTGAGCATATTCCTTGAAGGTCTCAGCATCCTTCTTAGACATACTTTGTAGTTGCATTCTATCTAGTGCCATGTCAATGTTGAACTTGTACTACTTTACAAAAGCATCAGCTAAATCCTTGAAACTCCTTATACGTGCACGCTCAAGATGTGTGTACCAATTCAAAGCTGCCCCAGTTAAATTGTCTTGGAAGAAATGAATTAACAGGTTGTCATCATGAGCTTGTGAAGTCATCTTGTGAATGTACATTATCAAGTGATTCTTTGGGCAAGCAGTCCCATTATATTTATCAAAATTTGGGACCTTAAACTTTGGGGGAATAACAACATCCGGGACAAGGCAAAGTTCTGAAGCATTCATAAGACCATAGCCACTTGCTCCTTCTACGGCTCGAAGTCTTTTTTCAAGAACTTCTAATTTTTCCTTGGATTGAAGGCCTTCAGTTGAAGGGTTCCACGGAAAAGTACCAGCGATCTTATGAGGGAAAGACTGTGGCATATAAAAAGGAGGTTGGGCCTGAGTCGAGCTTTGTGGCCCTGAAGTGGGTATTACCAATGATGAACCGCTCTCAAGAGGGTTGGTAATTTGTGACGGCATAAAACCAGGGGAAAGGCCATAAGGTGGAATGGAAATAAGGTACTAAGGAATCTCACTGGTATTTGGCTGAGATCCTTGGGTAGTGTTTGGAGGGTTTGAAATTGCTGTGACTGTCAGTGCACTGCCCTCAGGAGTATTGGTGGCTAATGGCGGCACATAACCAGGTGGAAGGCCATATGGTGGGAATGAAGATGCACGTGTTTCAGGATTATTTGAGTAGATGGTGAGTGGCATCATGGCCCCTTGAGAGGTGACGCTAGGATATTGCCAAGGAATTGGCATAAAGCTGGGCGGGTGAGCAGACGTGGCTGAAGGATCATCATTTGCCCTTGAAGGAGTCCCCTCTGTGTTCCTCGTTCTTTCTAAAGCTTGCAGAATTTTCAAGACCTTGGCTATTTGTTCCTTTAGCTGACTTACTTCACTTCTCAACTTTCTTCTTGTGACTGCCTCAGTTCATCCATGACTTTTGATTGAGAACGAGTCCTATATGGGTGTCATAGAGACAGTTTTTTTTTTGTATTATTATGAATATGATAAAAAAATGCAAACATAAGTACACTAAAACAAGAGTAAAATTATACATACGGAGACATGGTCCTAAGCTTGGTACTGTCCTAAAAGATGGGTTCTATGTACGAGTAAGTGATGGCTTTGGTTCTAGACCCCTATTGGACAAAAGGTCCCCAAATTGTCCCTTGCTGTCACCAACACTTTGGCTAGCAAGAGTCCTCCATCCTCACCCATGATAGGTTACAAGTGGAAAGAGTTCAATTTGAGCAAGGGGTTTTCATGTGCCTAACCGGAGACCAACGGTCCCACAAAGTAACACTATTTCACCCTCTATCTAAGCCTACAAGATACTGAGCTTAGGTATAGAGCTTATGTGTGCAAGTGTACATGAGAGAACATGCAAGCAAATTTATTTACAATGCAGAAGTACAATGCATGTAATGCAAACAAAATATACAACAATATGAAACAAATAAACAAACGAAACAAAAAATGGACCAACATAATCAAAGAGCAAATAACATGAGATTAAAACAAGGCTTAACCCTCTAATGTCCCCAGTGGAGTCGCCAGCTGTCGCAACCGTCCCGAAGGGCGTCGCGAAAATAAAAAGAATAGGGAGGAAAGGACCTCGGGGTGTTGGGAGTCGCCACCAATCGCTTTATCCATTAAATGGAATGGTGCAATTGGACACCTAAAAGATGGTCTACGTTTCAGAGTTTGAAGTTCGGGGGTTAATTACGGGTAAGGAAGGTGTTAGCACCCTACACCGTCCGTTCTAAGAACGGTTACCTATTTAATCTAATATTATTTGCAAGATTAATTAAATTGGTCCTTTTTAAACAGAATTATTTTTGTTGTTATTTTGATATGTTCCATTTTATCATGCATGTTATCAAAGATGATAAATGACTAAGACATGGAATGGGTGACTAAATAGCCATTATTTTTGAACAAATTCTAAGTCTACAACATATTATATAAAAGTGGTGAATTAAAATTTTATCTTTTTGAAGAGAAGTAATTTTCAAAATAAAATGGCCAAATAAATCTCATTCGTAATCAAGAAAAAAAAATTTAGGCACAATGAGATTTTTGTATTAATTTCTAAAAAATATTTTTATGAAAAATAAAACTTTAATTCACCACAATCATGATGTTAAAACTGTATGAATTTATTCACTTTTATTTAAGGATTTTTTTTATTTTTTATAAAAAAGATATTTTATTTTAATTTAAAAAAAAGGTTGTATTTTATTTAGAGAAAATATTTTAATTTAATGTGAGAATTAGACCTCGCCAGCGTTCCTGGCAAAATCCAATATAAAGCCTCAAGATTATCGGGAAGAATGTACTTGATCGGCGCTCCGATCCTCTCCCAATTTTTTCGTCATCGGCCAATTTAAAATTATTTAATTTACAATAATTAAATTAAAGTCGTGTGAGAATTAGACCTCGCCAGCGCTCCTGGCAAAATCTAATATAAAGCCTCAAGATTATCGGGAAGAGTGTATCTGATCGGCGCTCCGATCCTCTCCCAATTTTCCCGTCATAGGCTAGTTTTAAATCGTTTAATTTACAATAATTAAATTAAAATCACATATCAACCTCATAATAACAAACAACATAATTAATATATATAAAAAAAATCATAAACCAAACCACTTTCTCCATCTTTTTTCTTTTTTTTTTATTTCTCTTTTTTATGTATTTATTTTTCATTTTTACTATTTTTAACCATTTTTATTTCCCCTCTCTTCTTTTTTATATATTTTTATACATGCACATCTTCACATTTTGTTATGTTTAAAAAAAAAAAGCCATTAATTAAACCAACCCACGTAAGTGGCTGGTGTTTTTTAATAGCCCAAAATTCTTTTTATTTTATTTTATTATTTTATTATCTTTTATCAAAACACAGATATGCAGAACTCACAGTTTAAAGCTTTCAAAACAAAACTAATGAGCTGAAAATGGGAGACCTCTGTTTTCGCAAGAGGTGACACGAATGGGAAGCTGCTGGTCGATGGTCTGCAGTGGAGCTCGGACTGGGTAGCGCGAGGCAAGAACGAAGGCGTGCTGGGCAGTGAACGGGGTCGCGCGGCCACGGCTTGGGTGGAGTACGGGTCGCACAGATCTGGGTTGGAGCGAGTCTCGGTCGGAGTGCGCGGCTGTCGCGATGGCTTCGATCGCGGAGGCGCCGCGCCGGTACCAATGGATAGCGGCGGGATCTGGGCTGAGGTGGTGCGGGTTCGAGGAAGGCGTGGTGAGTCGCGGTTCTGCGAGTGGGCGCTTCACGGAGGTTGACGGCGGAGGAACGGGATGTTGCTGGATGTTGGTTGTAGGGGCAGCGATGGTTGGATCTGGTTGTTGGATTTGGCAGAGGTGATTTTTGGGGTTTGTGAGTGATTGTTATGGAGGTTGAAAATGAGGGTGCTGAAAGTGGAGGTTGAAGATGAAGATGAATAGTGGGAGGTGGCTTTGTGTAAAAGTTGAAAATCTCTTCGTATCTGTGTGTGTAGCTCTGTGGTTGATCTGTGTTTTTTCTTAATTCCTCTGAACGATCCCCCCTTTTTAGTTTCTTACTATGCCTTTTATTCCTGCTTCAGATTGATTACCACTTAATTTGCAATAATTTTTCATTCAATTTGCAACGGTTGGAAGACAAATGGAAAAAAAAAACTGACAGAAGTTCTTAATCCAATTTAGTGTAGCTGCTTGTGGAGGCTAGACAAAAGCAGAAGAAGAAGGAGTTAGGTTGAGAAGAGAATTGGGTCATGGGTTGACCTGTACCAAGTTTTTTTTATTTTTTTATTTTCTCTTTATTTTCTCTTTTTTTTTAAAAAAGAAATTAAATTAAATAAATAAAACAAAAACAAAAATAAAAAAAAATGGACAAAATTGAGTTTCTACATTATGTAAAAGAATAGTAACTTTTGATTCTGAACCATATATGCGTTCAAATGTACCTTTTTTTTTTTAATTTTTATTTTCTGACAGATTGGCTTTGTTAAATGTTTATTTTTAGGGACATCCAGGTATCCTGGTATATATTATGAATCATATCAACATAAGTGCAAAATCTGTGGAAACTAACCTTTGTTGACTAATAATTAATGACTACACACGGTCATTTTGCAGGGTTGGAGATGAGGAAGCTTCGTATCGTGCTAAGCCCACCTCCTGGACCCAAGCAAGCTTCTCCGCGTGCTAACCCCCAAGGCCGCAACCACCTCACAGAGATTTGTGTGCTCATATAGCGTATTCAGTTTGTATACTTGAACAATAAAAACAACTACTCCAAAGAAAAATCGTCCTTACATTGTTTTTTGTTTCATCTTTATTCTGTTTCAAAAATCTTTTTTTTTAAAATTACTTAACTAATATGTGGAGATAGATGGAGCAAATCAGTCTTTTTGCATCCCCAAATTATGTTACTGACCGTGTGGAAAGAGGTTCGATTAAGTGAGAAAACACGTGTGAGGAAAGACAGCTGCCCTGAATGAAGATTAGTTAAGACAAAGTGAAATTAATCTCAAAGTAAAAAAACTTTGCGTTATGTTTGGAAGTAAAAATTTATGGTGAGGATAGGTTATTCTCATTCCATGGCCAAAATAAATACTAACCTCAGCGACAATCATAGCAATGAGGAAGTCAAGATTTAAATATAAGTTATGCATTTGTCATGAATAGACAATTAATCAAATAATTAAGCCAACTCCATTGGAGAAAAATTGTGTTATTTGGATTTATTCAATGGGTGTTGCAAACAATTAATTCGCGATGAATGTATATTGATTCAAATAGAAGGAGTTCAAGTTCTTTAAACATGTGGCATTAAGTTTATTTTCATAATTTATGTGTATAAAAATAATACTGTTAAGAGAAGTCTTTACTTAGACATCTGACCGTATCACAGAAAATTAATTTCTCACCTATCAGGTGAAAGAACTTTGAAAATTAATAGAAAAACAAACTAATTGAAGTAAACTGTTAAAAATAAATCAAACTTCACCCCAAAATTCAAGAGTATATATTATGCAACAAACAAGATTACCTATATTTTCAAGTGCATCGTATGGCTCAGGACATTTAAGAGAATAAGTAATCCAAGTTACAAATTAACCCGAATCAATCAAAATATATAATGCGTCACAAACAAAACAAACCTATAAGGCTATAAAGGTCTTAATTCTAGCAACACTTTAAATTCCCAACTTGAATTTTGAAGCCATGATGAATGATCGCAATCCCCATTCTTGTTCATTAATGGATTGGAATAATTAAGGTGTGAATGGTTTTAGCAGCGTTACAATGTCACTATAGTCTATAGGGTAAACGAGGAGTGTAAATAGGCTGAGTTAGGTTAAGTTTTGTCTAAATAGACTTATGATTGTTTTGTAATGTGTCGACTTACGTTTGACTTATTACCTATCATAAAGTTGTTTTTTTTAGGATTGATCTAACATGTTTATGAGAATATAGAAGTTTGGATTGATCTGAAAACTTATTTAAAAACTTATATTACATGAAAGTTTTCATATTAATTAAGAAATTTAAATTTTTTATTTTTAAATAAGTATAATCTTTAACAAAATTATTATATTTTATATAAAAAATATATTATACTAATATATATATAATTAGTGTATAATTAATTAGTCTCTTACTTGTGAATGATACTCTAAAAATTTAAAAATATATAAATATTTATATAAAAATATTAAAGAAATAGACTGAGTAGACCAAATAGATTTTTTAAGAGTTTAAACTTAGTTTATATAATTAAATAAGTTTTTTAAAAAGATTAAACCTAATTATTTATTAAATAAGTCAAGTTTATATAAGCTAAAAATAAGTTAGATCATAGATTTCCGATGAGCTGCCTTACTAATTCCCACGCACAAGGGTAACCCCGGTGCTATACATCTCCTATGGAGACTGTGAAGTATGAAAGTCTAAAACGTTGGCTGAAATGGTATTTCCACGTGCCTGCACCATTGTAGTTGACTTCGGTGAATTATTTAAATTACAATTCTTATATTCTTACATCAAATAGTATATATATTCTTTTTTATACTTCATTTAATATCATTAATTATACATATTTTTTTTATCATTTTCTCTCACTCAATCACACCTCTTAAAAAAGGTGTGAACAATATTTACACTCCTTTTTAGGGGTGTAAGAGTAACATTTTCCTTTAAAGTATAGGTCTTAAAGAACCTTGTGGCTCACCAAAGTAATTCATGAAAGTATCATTTGGCTATAGACTCCAACAGTAAATGGTAATGCAGTCAATATACTTAACACAGCATGTGGGAAGAAAGAGCTAAAGTGAGGAAAATTGTGCAGCCAAAAGTATATCATTTGGCTAGTTCAAACTTCAGTGAAGGATTTTATTATTTCTTATTTTTTGTGTTTCTTTTTTCTATCAGGGGATGCTACTGAAATATGACATGACTCAACTACAGTAATAGAGTACCATGTCATGAATCATCACACCCCACAACTGTTTGGTGCCACAACATACTAGTTACTTTATACTGTCTTCAGAATTTTCTGAGGATGCTTGAACAGGTGTGGTCCGTACTCCGCACTAGATATTCTTTTACTTTGGTACACAATGACAGTTTCTATCTAGACCCCTCATCACTGGTCCACATTTGGTGGCTTTATATTATTATATTATACATTTTAAAAATTCCAAATCTCTGCATTCCTAATTAATTAAGACCGAAGGAGTGTAGATTAATGGTCAGCCTCTTGGAACAACAAACTATGAGCGTTCCAGCAATCGGTTTCCAAAATGAGGTGGGTGAAGTTTTGAGACCGCCAGCTTCAACCCAGAATCTATAGCCTGCAATTCCGCTAATAGAATGGGCCTACAAAGCCTGCGACTGTAGTCCATTTGTCTAGACAGTTATTTTGTTCTTGTAGAGTCTAGACCCGTTCTCAGTTCAAAATAAATTCTCAATAAGAAAGGAAGTGATAAAATCCAGCTCATTATAAATAGATATATATCAAATTTTCCAATATCATATAATATGCTTTGCACCCACACAAGATGGGTTAGGAGAAGAGAATGATGCGAGTTCAAATTAAAAAAATAATTTTTATAAAGAGATCGTATATTTTTGTGCTCTTATAATTAAACGAGAATTAATTTTATGAATAATTAAATAGATTAAATATGTAAAAATATCTTGTGATCTAAAAAAAATCATATAATATGCTTTGCTTGCAATTTATTTTAGTAAATTATGCCATTTAACGTATTTCAAGTCCCAAAAAAAATGTCTAGCAGATTTATTTGTAATTTTTTTTAATGAAGTAGTCTATTTATATGAATAACTAATATATTTTTGTCTTTTTCTCCAAAACCACGTTGAATTTTAGGCTAGCTCAAACCAATTTTGTATTAAAAAATAGATAATTTTGGTATGTTGACTCCATAACAGCCCACTCGTTTGACACCATCATATTTTGTTTTTCCTTGGAAGTTGATTCAGCAAAACGAGCTAGAAAGAAATGGAATTTGTTTAAAGGACGTATAATCAGAGACCATATATTGACATAGATTTTCATGTGCATAACTCCGTTTTCTTAGAAGTTATTCAAACAAATCATACTACTTGAAAGTCTTACATGCAGATTGTGAATTCCCACCGTAAGAACTTGAGATAAACATTTCGGCCTTCCCTTTATAGTTAATAAATAAAAGCGGGCAACATTGGTGATTATTATGGAAAACTTTAATAATAAAACTGCAGGATGGAAGGAAAAGTTGATATATAGTCAGTAGAAAATGTTTCTCTATAATTGAAACACAGGGGCCGGCCATTTCCTTTGAAATATCAATACAAGTAATGAGGCTTATTTCGTATGAAACTTCGTGGAATTCAGACGATAGAATCTGACTTGGAGTTTTCACGACTCAATATAAATCTGACTTCGAGGATTACTTACCATTCAAGGCTTCAGCAGATGGGTTTCCCTTCCTTTTACCGGTTTCTCTTTGTGCTTGCATTAATCGCTTGCACCTTTTTCATGCAGTTGACGCAAGTTAATGCAGGTTTGTCTCTCTGGAAATCATAACAGTTAAACAGACACACTTGTATGTAAAAGAATAGTAACTTTTGATTCTGAACCATATATGCGTTCAAATGTAACTTTTTTTTTTTAATTTTTATTTTCTGACAGATTGGCTTTGTTAAATGTTTATTTTTAGGGACATCCAGGGTATCCTGGTATATATTATGAATCATATCAACATGAGTGCATAATCTGTGGGAATTAACCTTTGTTGACTAATAATGACTGGCAGCACTCAACAAAGTTAGAAACATGAACTGAATTCATACTCAGTTTTCAATAAGTCTCTGATACATAATATTAGTAAACTTTTTACAAATAAACTAAGTATGAGACTTTGCCAACTGCTCTTAACTTATCTGAAAAAGCACTCCAATAGATATGAGTCACCATATACTTAGACAAAACATTATCCAACAACTAATCAATATATAATATAATAATTCACATCACAAAATATTGGTGTACATGAAAAATCTCAGCTACATCAATACTCTTCCTTAAGATTTTTGATGGACAATCCAAGCAATTCTCTAAGTCTTTCAAATCTAGATCTAGGAAGAGCTTTCGTGAGTACATCAGCAACTTGAAGATCAGAACAGCAATGAACTAGCTTAATCTCATGATTTTTAACAGCTTCACGTATAGCATGAAACTTCACTTGAATATGCTTGGTCTTTCCATGTTGAACTGGATTTTCAGCAAACTGATTTGTATCACAATTAATCTCTGTAGCTTCTTGCTACTGCACTTCCAAATTCTTTAAAATTTTCCTTAACCAAATAGCTTGGTTTGCTTGCTTGCATTTCTTTGCTACATATTCAAACTTCAGTGAATGAACTGAGCTACAATTTCTTATTTATTTGAATTCCAAGAGAACATGCTAGAGCCTAAGGAAAATGTATAACCAGTAGTACTCTTCATGTCATCAAGGTTTCCAGCCCAATCACTGTCAACATAGCCCAATAAGCTTCCACTTTCAATAGGGTTGTACCAAATTCCAAGCTGATTAGCGGCTCTTAAGTATCTAAGCACCCTCTTTGTTCTTGCAAAGTGTAACTCACTAGGACTTTGCATAAATCTTGACAGCAAACTGACAACATACATAAGATCAGGTCTAGATGCAGTAAGATAAAGCAGGCTTCCAATCAAGCTTCTGTAAAGAGAAGCATTTATTTTTTCAACTCCATCTTCCTTTGAGAGTTTTACATTCTGCATTAGAGGAGTGGGAGCAGATTTGCAATTTTCCATTCTAAATTTCTTCAACACTTCATGAGCATACTTCTCTTGATTCAGAAAAATCCTATCCTTGAATTGATGCACTTCCAAGTCCAGAAAGTAGTTCATTTCTCCTAAACCAACATTTCAAACTGATTTTTCATTTCCTCCATAAACTTTTGCACTTTTTGTTGATTATTGCTTGTCACTAGCAAGTCATCAACATACAAAGAGACAATCAAAGAACCACCATCCAACAACCTTCTTACATAAAGAGTTGCATAATTTTCACTCCTCCTAAAGCCTTGATTGCAAAAGTAGTTGTCAATTTTGCTGTACCAAGCTCTAGGAGCTTGTTTTAGCTCATACAAGGCCTCATGAAGCTTATACACCTTATCTTCACTTTTTTCCACAACAAATACTTCAAGTTCAGCTACATAAATCTCTTCAGCTAAGCTTCTATTTAGGAATGCTAATTTGACATTTAAATGCCAAAATTTCCACTTCATTTGTGCAGCCAAAGCTACAAGAACACGAATTGTATCCATTCTTACTAGTGGTGCAAAAGTATCAGTATAGTCAATTCCAAATTGCTGAACATAACCTTTAACAACAAGTTTGGCCTTGTATTTGTTGATGGATCCATTGGGGTTTAGCTTTACCCTATAAACCCATTTTACTCTAATGAGATTCTTGTCTTCAGGTTTGTCAACCAATTGCCAAGTCTTGTTGCTCTCAATGGTAGTTATCTCCTCCTTCATGGCTTGGTTCCATTCCTCAACCTTGCTAGCATCTTTATAGCTTATAGGTTCAAGTACAACACTATTACATCTCTAATAAATTTCAGAGAGAGGTATTGTACCTCTTACAACAAACTTATCATCAACATCTTCATCTTGGTCTTCATTTGTATTCTCAAGAGAAGGCAAAACTGAATACCTATAAACTTGAGAAGTCTCCCAATTCCAACATGCATCTTCATCCATTTTAACATCTCTACTAATGAGAACTTTTCCTGAGTCAATATTATAGACTTTATAGCCCTTAGATTATGAGCTATAGCCTATTAGAATTCATTTTTCTGCCTTTTCATCCAATTTGCTTCTTTTCACATCTGGTACATGAGTATAGCAAAGTGAACTAAACACTCTTAGATGCTTAATGGATGGCTTGATGCCTCCCCAAGCCTCAATAGGTGTCCTCCCCTGTACTGTCCTTATAGGAAGCTTATTTTGGAGGCATACAACAGTGTTTACTGCCTCTACCCAAAAGGACTTTGGCAATTTCTTTTCAAAAATCATGCATCTAGCCATTTCAAGAATTGATCTATTTTTTCTCTCTACTACTGCATTCTGTTGCGGTGAATAGCTCATTGTAAGCTATGCTCAACTCACAAATAATCATAAAACATATTAAATTTAGCATAAGTATACTCTTTGCCATTGTTGGTTCTGATTTTCTTCAAGAAACAGCCACTATGAGCTTCAACAAAGGCTTTAAATTTCTTAAAAATAGGAAAAGCTTCAAATTTCTGCTTAAGAAAGTAAACCCATGTCATTCTTGTAAAATCATCTATGAAAAGAATGAAATATTTGCTGCCATTGAGTGAGGTAGTTTTCATAGGTCTACAAACATCCGAGTGAACTAACTGAAGCTTTTCACTTGCTCTCCATGTAGCTGAACTAGGAAAAGGCAATCTATGTTGCTTATCAAGTTGATAGCCTTCACACACTTCTGAACATACTTCAATATTAGGCATATCTTTGACTAACTCTTACTTTTGAGCAAACTAAATGGATTTCAAATTATAGTGGCCAAATCTCTTATGCCAAAGCTTAGAGTCAAGTTCAGTCTTGCTGAATTTACACTCTTGTTCAGTAATTAAATTCCAATTTACAGGAAAGCTTCTTTTTCTCATCTTTACTTCAAGTGATTCATGACCATCAACATCAGTAACCACACAACTCTTTTCTTTAAACAACAAGGAGTAACCATTTTGCATCATTTGACCCACACTCAATAGGTTTTGATCAAGTTCAGGTACGAAAAAAACATCAGAAATATGTTTGATACCTATTGTAGTTTGAATCCCCACAGTTCCTTTGCCAATGATAGCAACTTTGTCTCCATTTCTAATCTTTACTGATCCTATAACTGATTCTAGCTTTAAGAAAAATTCTAGTTTGCTTGTCATGTGTTGAGTGCAGCCACTATCAATGAACCAAGTGTCACCATCCTCTAAATTACTTGTAGTCTTGGCCATGAATAATAGTTCTTCATCAGCTTCAGTTTCAGTAACATTAGCCTTCTGAGATGGTTGGCTTTGTTGATTTTGCTGCTGCTGCTGCTTTAATCTACAAAACCTCTCAACATGGTCATTTCTATTACAGTATCTACATTGGATTGGTTATTGTTAAGAATAACTTTGGCAAGTATACCAAGTCATGCAAGTAATAAATAGATGAGTGAGTTGTCATTCCCAATGAGAATCGTGACAAATACTAGCACATAACATAACAATCACTATCTAAACAATGAGTTTGGAAAGAAGGGAGCTCAAACAATAAGTAATAAAATCAGAAATTAAAAGAACAAAGTCTTTTTGTAATTTTCTTAAACACTTGGTGAGCAACAAATGGAATTGTATTCAATTAAGATGATATGCTGGGGTTAGAATTACTAATCTTTTCCTAAATGAAATGACATAACAATCAACATATTCTCTAACTTCAATTATGAAAATCAACCCTATATTTATTTAAATCCTAATTCCTTAGATGAAAAGAGCCTAAATCCCCTAATTAAGTCCTAATTCCTTAGGTGACTTAAGAAGTGAATTTGCATTAAGATTAAGAATTAAAAGATTACTAATAAATCAAGATCCATTCCTAGATTCAAGATCTATTAGGTGATTAATTTTAGATCTAGATTTAGCATCAACTTTTCAATTATTTACCAAATCAAGAATCAAGCCATGGATAATCAAGCCACAACAAGCATCAAGCATAGAAATTAAGCATTCATAAAGAAGTAGAGAATTATATTGAATGATCAAATCAAATACATAAGAGATTCAGAATTAGATACATCTAACCCCAACAAGAAGATGATTAGCTAGACATAATCAATATAATAAAATGAAAAGAAATGGAGAAAACAGATGGTGCAAACTCCATGGATGCTCTTCTTCTTCTCCTTTCGTCCCCTCCGGAAATGTCCCCAAATCCAATTGGAATGCCCCATTCCTTATGCGCAATGCCCTGCTTTTGGAATGTTTCCAAACGCATTCAGCGCTTAGCGCAGCATAAATCACGCTAAGCTCTAATTAAATGACTTTGATGTTGTAACATGAGTAGTCGCGCTAAGCGCGAGCTTATTGGCGCTAAGCGCGACATGTACTGAAATGCATCACGCATCAGTCAATCTTTTGGCTTCTTCAGGCTAAGCACCACAACCTTGGGGCTAAGCGCTGGCTTCCATATGTGGGTTTTAGCTTGGACTTCAAATTGGGCTTCAATATCTTGCATCTACTACACAAAAACAAATCAAACATCATTAGCTTATCCTAAAAACAACAATTAAGATAATATTTCTAAAGACTCAATAAAACACACAAAACATGGAATAAATTGACTTCTCAAGTCTTAAAAGAAAGATAAGCAACCTCAATGTACACCTATAAAGGTATGCATATTAAACATTTATCAAATTCTCCCAAACTTAAGACTTTACTTGTCCCCAAGCAAAAGTAAACACAAATAAAGAAAAACAACTCAACATACAGGTTAACTAACAATTGAACAAACTTCACAAATGAGTGAGATCCATCATACTCAACAAGACAAAGTAATATAAACTCCACTGATGAGAAACTCACAAAGAAGATTCCATCCATAGCAAACTTGCATCCAAAATTTGCTCACACAGAAGAAGTCATAGCAAAAATGTACAGTGATTTTCATTCTTGAAAGAGCAATAATCATGGCATCAGCAATACAGTCAAAACAATGGAAACTCAGCTCCTCACAAGATGTATCTGTTTTCCTCAATCACTTTAGTGTATGAAGTGTGTGTTTCCATCAAAACCACACATTAAAACCTTACAACTTTAATTTTGCTTTTCATCTTAATTCTCCTTACACAATTCACATGCATGCATAGTTACAAGGGTCTTTACTTGGGATATAACTTAGTTAGGCCAAAGGAAAAGTGATGAAAGATGATGCGGGATTAAAGAGTTGCAAACCCAAGTGCAGGTTATCTTAAGTAATAAATTCTCGGTGAGTCCGAGATCGATCCACAGGGAATTGATGAAGATTAATTAAGGTAAGGTAAATATTTTGTTATTATGGTAAAAAATTATTTATTTGGGTAAAAAGATCCACTCTTGGTAAATAAAGTAAAGGTAAGATTAATTGCTTTTATAACTCAATTAGAATCCTCGCAACATGGAGATTCCAATCAGAAAATACAACGTTAAAAGTCCATTAAAATAATATACGTAATTATATTATGTTTCCTTTAATCATCTATTAATACCACCACTCATAAATGAGATCAAGCATTCACTGTGCCAATATTTTGTCTACTATAAATCAAGATCTCCACTTTACAAGAAGAGTTTCTAACACCAACACTTGTAAATGGGTTAAAGCATTCACTGTGCCAATCTCTTGTCTACAATAAATCAAGAACTCCACTTTACAAGGAGGGTTTCTAAATTGATTGGAAATAAAATACGATAAGTATAATGATCACTTGAAAATATATCATTTAAGCACAAGAGAGAAATTAATCTAACCTTATTTCATTACCAAGAGCTTCACTCTTTCACCCAAGCAAAATGAAACTTAGTTACTCATAGATAAGAAGAAAGAAAGAGAGAAGAAGAAAAATAAGAATATGACTTCAATTTAGAACAAAACAAAATTACTATAAGAAAACCTAGTAACAAACTAACATCATTTTGATACCTAACACCCAACACCTTCAATGATCTGCCAAGACCCCCTTTTATAGAGGATTAGAGATATAAAATGACAAGGGGGCTGAGTCATTGGTGAGTGGATGAGTGGAAAATGAGTAGAAAATGCCAAATGACTTTTGGTGAGTGAAAATTTATGGAGATTCCTTATCTCTGAAATCATTTAGCTTTGAAGTCATTGAATGAATCAGAATGAGCAAATATGATATTCATAAAAGTTGTAGGGCTTGATCTTGGCTTCAAAATGGACACTAGAATCACCTTATTTGTCCACCTATAGCCTAAGATATGAGCCAATTACTGCAGAGTGTTCAATCCCAGTTCCAGCACCTCTGTTCTGACTTTCAAGCCCAATATCACCTACTAGACCTCCGATTCTTGAAAAGTGTTTAACATAAAAGTTGTAGATATAGGTCTCAAATATTTAGCATCAAAATTTCAGCCCATTTGACAACCTCTAACCCAAAATATGTCATGAACAGTACACATAGGTCAAGCTATCAGGATCAGCACCCTAGTTCTTGCTTCAATTCCTATTTGAGTTATCCAAACGTGTGATTTGGCCTCTAAGATCTTTATTAAAGTTGTAGGAAATTGTCTTAATTTTCCTACAAGACTAAAATCACATCAATCATATATTTACAACTCAAGTTATAGCTATTTTACTGAACACTGCCAAAAAGATAAATTAAGGCTAATTCATGCAATAATTTTTTCAATGATCAAATAAGGTCCAATATCATAAAATGTGTCAAAACCAACTAAATTAAGCTTAATTGAACCTTAAGAAACCTAGTGAGAGGTTTATAAAATGTATAAAATACAGTGCTATCAAATTTTTTTGTACTTAACTTTTGCACTCCTGAGCAAAACACAAGAAACAAAAACTAGGGAATAAAGAAAAATGACACAGACTCAAAAACTAAAAACTCTAAAGGATTAAATGAATCAAGAAGAGCAACTAGACATTCAAGGGATCAAAACATTCATGAGGTAACATTTCTTTGCATCTCAAACCAATAAGCAAAGAAACTTTAGTTGAAAAGAATGAATAAAGAATGATAGATCTTCACAAGATTTACTCTCAATCCCTCAAGTGTTTAAAAGGTAGGTATTTCTCTCAATTCAACCCATGAAAATTATACTACCATAAGCTTGCTTATCTTCTACTTCTCCACTACTCAGAACACATGCACACACAAATCATAAGGACTTTATTCAAGGTTATAATAGGGTCAAGGTAAAGGAGAACGTAATACAAATATGACAAGTTAAATACCAAAGAGAATAAAAGAACATGAAAGATGAGTTTAATTAACAAGCATGAAAGTTCATCCCAACTCCACCTAATACAAATTCCCTTTACATATTCTTTTCCCTTCTTTTATTACCTTGTTGACCCTCTTTTTCTTTTTACATTTTTTTTTATTTTTGATTTTTTTTTATTTTTTTTATTTTTTTAAAAAAAGAACATTATATATACATTTTTTTTAACTATTCTGCACATACACCCCCACACTTGTTTAAGAACTCATCCAATGACAAAGCTAATGCTCTCTTATTCCCTAAGGTCAGGTAAGAACACAGTTTTTCATTTAAGGCACATAATGAGTTCGAAACAAATAATGGTCAAATAAGCTCAAAGGGGTTAAGCAAGGGGAAATAGGTCATTTCCAATGCTTTACGTTGACAGGAATCAAAGAATTTTCAAGAAGTCATAAGAGTGTTTGATATCATATTAGGAATTAGAGAATTTTCAAGAAGTCATAAGAGTGCTTGATATCATATTGAGATAATATGCTGTTAAGCAAGGCCGGCTATGTGATTAAAGTAGCTATTTCAAGAAAAATGCCTTAATCATATTTATGTATGCATATGAAAATGTAGTCTAAAAAAGAATCAAAGCAAGTTCTAGAGTAACAATTCCATGAGTGAAATTCACACAAGAAAGAAGAGAATGATACAAATGTTCAATCCATTCATCAATAGGCTCAAAATCTCACAAGATATAATTCTATCATTTTCAGTCCACCAATTCAACATCCATAACTACGCATATGATTTTTAAGAAAGAAGACAATTAACTCAATCATGCAAATTTCCCTGAATCCATTTGTTACTTCTACCCAAAATAGTTATTACTCCAATCTAGATGCGTCTCAAGAGCAAAATTACTTCCAGAGCAAAATTTATTCCTTACTCTGCCATCCTTAATTGATTTAGCTGTTAATAAATTGTTGACAAACATATAAACACAACAAACATATTAATAAACACACTTCCTATTTTTTTGTTTTTTTTGTTTTTTTTACACAATTATTCACACAATTATCCTTCCCCCAACTAGATCACAACATTGTCCTCAATGTTAAAAATTAAATCCAGACTGAAGAAATAATCACTAATATACATTAAAAAAATTATTGGGACAAAATTAAATAAAGTAATGGGGAGAAGTCACATACCCGAAATACTTAGACGAGAAGAAAATAACTATATCTTGACAATGGTTAGCAATGACAAAAAAAATAAAAAATAAAATAAAGTAAAATGAAATGAACAAGCAAGCAAGCAATTTTTTTTTTTGGGTTCTTTTGTTTTATATTTTTTTTTGTTGGCCGACACTATTTACATCCCCTTACAAAGGCTCCGAAATTTGGGAGGCACTCAAGCCGACTCAATAAAAAAAAACACGAAATACTAAAAACTTACCTCAGCTTTGGTAGACAAGATTGTCTACCAAAGTCTCTGCTACATCTGGATCCTTTAACTCAAGTTATAACTTCAACTGCTGACCATTTACCTTTTTTCAAATTAATCTTATAAGAACAGACCAATGGACGAATACCTTTTTTATCAGCAATGCTCTAACCTTTCTTAGGAAACTCCTTAAACTTTGGTTGCCATGCCTGAGTGTCATGTGTTGATACCCAATTTTGTCCATAATTTTTTTTATTTTTGTTACTTAATCAAGGTATGAACACTTAATTTTGTGCATAAAATTTATTTCTAAACCTTGAAAAAACAAATGAAAATCTGAAAAAAAATAAAATGAAAAAATGAAAAAAATGAAGAAAGTTGAAAAACTAAAGTGTCTAAGTCCCACATTGGAGAAGTCATGCTTCTTCCCCCTCCCCTCCTCCTATATATAGGGGTGGTTCTCATTTGTTTTTGGACACATCCAAAAAAATTACACACTTGAGCTTAATACAAAGTATAAGAGCATGAGAACTTTAGTAACTTTTTTTTACTTGGGCTTAATACTAAGTATAAGAGCCCGAGGCTTTAGGAAAATTTTTTCCTCCATGCAAGTGGGTTGCTTTTCAAGGTTCGATTTGAAGAGAACGTGTGAGGCTTTGTGCAGAATTCTTTGAGCATAACATTTTTATACGCCTTTGAGGTAAGCTTGCTCTCCCTTTTTTTTTTGGTTTGTTTGTATTTTTTTATTTTAAGAAAAAATCTAAAAAACATATAAAAAAAAGAGAAAAATTTAAAAATAAAATAAAAAATGAAAAAAAAATGTTAAAGGATAAAAAAATAAAATCTTTTGTTTTTCATTGTTGTGTTTAATTTAGTTTTTATGTTATTTTATTTACTTGACTCATGGTATGATAATGTGTTGTTTGTGTAACTACTTAGTTGTCCTTGTGCATGCCTTAAAATAAAATAAAAATCTTTTAATCTATGCAATGACCAATGATGATGATTGAATAGCGGATGCTATCTTCAATGTCATTTGGATTATAAGAGTTTATTGAGTAGTCTGGTGCTAACTTGAACCTCGTACAAGAATGGATTTGTTTTCAAACAAAATCTATTTTTCAAAAATCTTTTTCTTAATTAAAATCAACCAACCCACAATCATTTTCTAAAGAACTACGTGACTTTGAGTTCCTCATTGCACCAGGAGATACGTAGGAGCAGAAATTCATTTCTGTCAAGCAAAAAAATAAATTTTCACAATTTGGTTATTCATTTTCTTTCTTTTAAAATAAAAATAAAAAATTTAGTTATAAAGTCTTTTTCTAAAAAAGGGTAAAAATAAATATATTTGAGATTATTAAATTTTGCACAACTAACATAAGGTACCGTTCCTGGAACGGGCAGTGTAGGGTGCTAACACCTTCCTTACCTGTAATAGACTCCCGAATCCAAACTCATTTTCTAAAAGACCAGTTTTCCTATTTTAAGGGTTTTTCTAATGTTTTCCCAATTTAAATAAACATTGGTGGCGACTCCATTGATTTTCAAAACCTAATTTTTTTCGGTTGTCCCGTCGCGATCCCAGTTGCGACATCATGATCCTGAGTTTTATCAAAAATAGTAGAAATATCAATTACATCAGAAGGATTACTGATAAAATCAAACTCAGAATTGACAAGTAAATTCTCAAGGGGATCAAAATCATAGGTTGTAGAAACTCCCCTATCTATGATTGAGTCAATCATGTATGTCTGGTGGCCTTTGTCATCATTTTTTGGCTTAACAAGACTTTTTGTCACCTCAGGTTCGTTGGGTAGCTGAGCATCACTACTATCTTGATTCTTTTCCATATCCTCTAGCTCATTCACACTCAAGGAGTTCATCACTTGGGACACTTGACTCTTTATCTCATTGTTTTCTTCAACAAGCTTTCCATTCCTAAGGGTTATCACTGACTTGACTTGATTTATTTGTTAGTTTTCTGAATTACCATCATTTAGACTGTATTGACCCTTGGGATTTAGTTAAGGTTAAGAAGGAAATTTTCTTTTTTCGTGAATGGTGAGTGCAGAAGAAAGTTTAGCAAGAGTGTCTTTTATATCAATCATGACTTGAGTGTTTTGATTAAAAATGACATCTTGCTTTTCCATGAATGCATGTAATGTTTCTTCAAGGTTATTCCTATATGGTGGGACAAAAGATGTATATCCTTGAGAATTTTGTGAATCCTGCTGTGCCTGAGGAGGTGGTGGTTGCATGAATTGTGCCTGATTGTTAGTCCTCCAACTGAAATTCAGATGATTTCTCCATCCCGAATTGTATGTATCTGAAAAAGAAGAAGTGAATGGCTTTTTTAAAATTATTCATTGCATTTACTTGCTCATGCATAACTTCTTTAAAAACAAAATTTTTTGGACATTCATTTGTTGAGTGTCCCAATTCAGCACAAATGCTACACATTTTTTCATTTTGCACAGATTTGATTTCTTTTACTTTCCCTAATTCCATGGTTTCAACCTTTCTAGCCAAACTGGCAAACCTAGCATTTAGATCTTCTTCTTGACTAAGATGATATTTTCCTTTACTAGTATTTGTAAGGTTTGATCTAATTGAATTTTCAGAAGGATTAGTACCATACCAAGATTGAGAATTTTCAGCCAGATGGTCTTAATAGTCTAAAGTTTCTTCAAGTTCTTTATCAAGAAATTCACCATTGCACATTGTTTCCACAAATTGTTTAGTTTCAGGTGTTAACCCTTCATAAAAGAAGCTTATAGTGCGCCATTTTTCAAAACCATGATGTGGGCAAAAATTCAACAAATCTTTAAAACATTATCAACTTTGAAAATATGCTTCATTTGAATTTTGGAAAAAATTTTGGATTTGTCTTTTCAAAGCATTGGTTTTATGTGTTGAAAATTCTTTTTTCAAAAACACACCTTGCATTTCTTGCCATGTGCCAATTGATCTTGGTTTCAAAGTGTTAAGCCAAGTTTTTACTTTATTTTTCAAAGAAAAAAGGAAACAATTTAAGCTTAACAACCTCTTCAGTGCAAGTTTGATCATGAAAAGTGGTACATGCTTCCTCAAATTTTTTTAGATGTAAGTATGGGCTTTCAGATTCTAAACCATGAAAATTAGGAAGTAAAGAAATCATACTTAACTTGAATCTAAAATTGTTAGCATTGAGTGGAAAGATAAAACATGATGGACTAGAATTTCGAGATGGTTGCAAATACTCATGCATAGTTCGCAACGGTTGATTTTCATGTTCATCATGCACACTTTCATTTTCAGCCATTGTATTTGATGTGTGTGATTGTGATTCAAACAAATTAATATGTAAAGTACTAGGATTAACTTTAACCAAACGACCATAATTTAAATCACGATACCAATTAAGTATAAACAAGTAACTTAAAATATAAAATAAATTATATAAGCTAGCAGTATAAACCGTTCATTAAATATTAACAAAGATGTGGTATAAACTAGTCACCAAATATATATTAACACTTAGTAAATAAATATTAACAAAGGTGTGATATAAACTAACCACCAAATAAGTTAATAAGTAGAAAATTTAAAAAGTTAGTATGCGAGATAAATTAAAATATTAGAAGCGGATAAAGTAAAAAGTTAGATAGTTAGTAAGAAAGTTAGTAAGTTAGTAAGTTAGTAAACAAAAATAAATAACAAAAATAAATGATAGAAAATAAATGACAAAAACAATAAATAACAAAAAAATAAATGATAGAAGATAAATATAGAAAATAAAGTACAGAAAATAATATATAGAAAATAAAGTGCAAAAAGTAAATTTAACATATGAGAACTAGAGAATCGTGCAAGCCGATTTTTTGCTCCGACGAGAGAGAGAAGAAGAAGAAAGATTATTTCATTAATAATTAAAGATTACAGAGAAATTAGGGAGAGTTTCCCCCACTAAGTTAGTACATTAGTAAGTATAAAAAAAATTAAAAGAGTAGAATATATACACAAAATATTTACACCATAAATTTGTTCTTCAAATCAAGTTCCCGGCAACGGTGCCAAAAACTTGATGCGGGATTAAAGAGTTACAAACCCAAGTGCAGGTTATCTCAAGTAATAAATTCTCGGTGAGTCCGAGGTCGATCCATAGGGAATTGATGAAGATTAATTAAGATAAGGTAAATATTTTGTTACTATGGTAAAAAATTATTTACTTGAGTAAAAAGATCCACTCTTGGTAAATAAAGTAAAGGTAAGATTAATTCCTTTTATAACTCAATTAGAATCCTCGCAACATGGAGATTCCAATCGAAAAATACAACGTTAAAAGTCTATTAAAATAATATACATAATTATATTATGTTTTCTTTAATTATCTATTAATACCATTACTCATAAATGGGATCAAGCATTCACCGTGCCAATATTTTATCTATAATAAATCAAGATACTTTACAAGGAGAGTTTCTAACACCAACACTTGTAAATGGGTTAAAGCATTCACTGTGTCAATCTCTTGTCTACAATAAATCAAGAACTCCACTTTACAAGGAGGGTTTTTAAATTGATTGGAAACAAAATACAATACGTATAATAACCACTTGAAAATATATCATTTAAGCACAATAGAGAAATTAATTTAACCTTATTTCATTACCAAGAGCTTCACTCTTTCACCCAAGCAAAATGAAACTTAGTTATTCATAGATAAGAAGAAAGAAAGAGAGAAGAAGAAAAATAAGAACATGACTTCAATTTAGAACAAAAGAAAATTACTACAAGAAAACCTAGTAACAAACTAACATCATTTTGGTACCTAACACCTAACACCTTCAATGATCTGCCAAGACCCCCTTTTATAGAGGATTAGAGATACAAAATGACAAGGGGAGTGAGTCATTAGTGAGTGGATGAGTGAAAAATGAGTAGAAAATGCCAAATGACTTTTGGTGAGTGAAAAATTATGGAGATTCCTTATCTCTGAAATCATTTAGCTCTGCAGTCATTGAATGTGTCAGAATAAGCAAATGTGATCTTCATCAAAGTTGTAGGGCTTGATCTTGACTTCAAAATGGACACTAGAATCACCTCATTTGGCCACCTATAGCCTAAGATATAAGCCAATTACTGCAGAGTATTCAATCCCAGTTCCAGCACCTCTATTCTACCTTTCAAGCCTAATATCACCTACTAGACCTCCGATTCTTGAAAAGTGTTCAACATGAAAGTTGTAGATATAGGTCCCAACTATTTAGCATCAAAATTTCAGCCCATTTGACAACTTCTAGCCTCAAATATGTCATGAACAGTATACATAGGTCAAGCTATCAGGATCAACACCCTAGTTCTTTCTTCAACTCCAATTTGAGTTATCCAAACATGTGATTTGTCTTCTAAGATCTCATTAAAGTTGTAGGCAATTATCTTAGCTTTCCTACAAGACTAAAATCACATCAATAAGATATTTACAGCTCAAGTTGTAACCATTTTACTGAACACTGCTAAAAAAATAAATTAAGGCTAATTCATACAATAATTCTTTCAATAATTAAATAAAGTCCAATATCATAAAATATGTCAAAACCAACTAAATTAATCTTAATTGAACCTTAGGGTGTGTTTGGGAGCAGGAGATAGGAGGGAAAGGAAAGGAAGGGAGAGACTTGTTTTAGCAAAATCCTTGTTTGGGAGAAGAGGGAATGGAAAATGAGGTTTTTATTAACCCTCCAAAACCTCTGAAGCTCGTTTCCCCCAAATTGGGGGATTTTGATGAAATTTACTCATTTATCCTCATCTCACTCTCAGCTCACCTCACCTACCAGCATCCATTTTGATCAATTTCACTCATCCTCATCTTCACATCCCCTTTCCCGTGTTCACGGTCAACCACCCGAACCCCACATCTTCATCAACTCTCCCCACCTAACCGGCTCCGTCGCCGACCGGAACTCCCCATCGAAGCCGTCGGTGCTCGCGCATCGTGCACCACGGGACCTGATCTGTGACTCAGACCCACGAAAAGCCCGATTCGGCCAGATCCACCGGTGCGCACACCACGAAGACCGCCGTGCTCCTCCAGGCAGTTGATGCCCCTGTCCGCGCCACCTCCTGCCACCACGCCCTGTAAGCTCTCGCCTCTAAGCTTATCCGTTAACCGCAAATAATCATCGAAGAATAATCGAACTTGCTAGCAGCAAATATGTTCTTGCAATTATAAGACATGACACCACAGATTTTGAAGTAAAATAAGGAAAAGAAAACCCTAACACACGCACAACACACACACACTCTCTCTCTCTCTGTGCCTTAGTTTATGCATGACCGTGCCACCGCTCTCGTTACGCTCGAATGCGGATCCCTACCTTTCGATTGATGTGTATCTTTGGAAATCCCTTATTTTTTAGTATGCTTTCACTGTTAGACCGTAATCCTATTCTTCTTTCGTTATAGGAGAAATAAAGTTTGAGTTTTTGGTCATTCATGGGTTACTAATGCTTTGTTCTAACCTTTCGCTTTTTTCAGTTCCTTTTTTACACGGGTCTTTGAATTAATTACTAGCATTAAGTCCATAATTATCATATCAGTGTTAGAGAATGAATAAGTTGATGTATACTTGCAGAACAAGACACAGTCATAAATGGCCTGTGAATGAGCAAGAGATAACAAATTTGGCTATCAATGTCTGTAATGTTCTTTCTTAGAGCATTTGATTTGATCAACCATATTTTGTTTCCTGTGTACTGGATTATTGTATAACCAATTGTAGTGCATTTAGTAGAGTGGCCTCCTCAATAAACAAACACTGCTGCTTAGAACATATCTACACCTATGTCTGATGTATTTGAATCGAAAAAACCATAGACTAACTTAAATTTATGTTGAAAACTAAAACGAACGAAAATTGATTTAAAGAAATTGCTTTTACCACTCAGTTGCTTTAATAGGCATACAATAGGAGAATCTTGAAGTCCTTATTTTCCATGATTTGCTAATAGGAATAATTGTATATGATTTTGTCATATAGAACCATGATTTTTTTATTTTTGCTATTCATTACTATAAACTGAAGATCAGCAGATCAGTTATCTAATTGACACTCTAATTGCAGCTTATCCTTTTTTTGGGGGGGGTGTTCTCTCTTGTTTTTAACTTTGCCATATTTTCCATCTTTTCACTGGTCGTGGTCACCCTCTCTTCTCATTTGTAAACAGATAAGGATTTGAGTAATGGTCATTTGGCATCTAGGCTAAAGGAAACTGTTAAAAATGATAATTATGCCCCTCCATGACTCTGTTTTTTTTTCCACTTTACTATGTTGTCTTTCATGTTAATTTCTCTCTTTATGATATGGTGGTACATACTAGATATACATAGGCTATGATCAAAAATTGCTTTCTGGCATCTGCATAATGTCTAAAGCTCATGCCATGTGTTCACACACACCATAGAGACCACATATGATTGATTGAAGGGAAGAATTTTATTCTGATTACATTAATTTACTATGTTTGTTCATATAAATATTATTATCTTTATAGATGGATGATGAAGGACAACAGAGAAATCTTGCATTGTTAATATGGAGAGAAAGACGTCGACTGGCTATTGTTCATGTCATATGCCTTGTAGTTTATTATTACATAATTAGAATTCGTTCTCGGAGTGGGATAATTGACCGTACCTTGACCTTAGAGAAGGACAGGGCACGGGAAAAGATAATGATGCGAATTGGTAGTAGTGAAGGTCGTAAGATAATAAGAATGGGGCCTAAAGCCTTTTTGGACTTGTGTGCTATGCTAGAACGAGAGGGTGGTCTCCAACCAACACAACGGGTAACTGTAGAGGAACAAGTTGCCAAAACACTCTACATTCTAACGCATAATGTTAGAAACCGAGAGGTTCAATTTTGGTTTCGACGCTCTGGTGAGACTACTAGTCGTCATTTTCATCGTGTGCTTCGATCAATAGTGGAGTTAGAAGAGAAATATCTCAAACAACCGGATGGTTCACAAATTCCTATAGAAATTCTTGGAAGCAATCGATTTAACCCATTTTTTAAGGTAAAATTAGTTTTTATATTGAATTTAGAAACATGTTTAATTAAAAATATATTGACGACAAAATGTCAATGATAGGATTGTGTCGGGGCAATTGATTGTACACATGTTCGTGTGAAAGTCCCATCGGTTGAAGCTTCAAAATATCGTGGTAGGAAAGATTTTCCAACACAGAATGTGTTGGCTGCGTGCTCATTTGACTTAAGATTTACTTACGTTTTACCTGGATGGGAGGGCACTGCATCCGATTCAAGGATATTAAAAGATGCATTACATAGAACAAATTATCTTAGAATCCCCAGAGGTAATTAATATAATTTTTCTCCTTTTCCTCTTGTTCCATTAGTTACATCTTAGCATTGATTTTTTTTAAATAGGTAAATATTATGTCCTTGATGCTGGATTCATGTTGAGAAAGGGACTGATCACACCTTATAGAACAACATGCTATCATTTGAAAGAATTTTCATCAAGAAATCCTCGAACACCTCAAGAATTATTTAATCATCGTCATTCATCGTTACGTAATGCTGTTGAAAGGGCTTTTGGGGTTTTGAAAAAAAGGTTTCCTATCATTGCAAGTGGCACTGAACCAACATATGGAATCAAGACTCAAAATATGATTATCATAGCATGTTGCATTTTGCATAATTATTTGATGATAGTTGATCCTGATGAAGAGTCATGTTCTTTGAGGTGGATGAAGAAATTGCCAGTCAAAACGTACCTCAACAACATGGGCATGCTCCAATAGATGATGATGAGGATGAAGAACATACCCGTTTAGGAGACAATTTAAGAAATTCTATAGCTGATGCTATGTGGAGAGATTATACATCTTGATTTGTTTCATTCTTATGTTTAGATTGAACATGTATCTTATGACTTGATGAATATTGTGATGTTAATTGATAAAAATGTATCGTATATTAAATTCCTTTTCTTTATATTGAAATTGAATTAAGATAATCTGCTTAGGAACTATGTCTGAGACTAAAAGAGAGACGTGGACAGAAGAGATGGATAACGTTCTTATTGATGCTTTTTTGCATCAACAATATGAGGGAAATAAAGTGAATGGGACCTTTACTTCAAAAGCTTATGAAGCCATAACTAAAGAGTTACAAGCCAAATTTGAAAGAGCTTTTGACAAGGAAAAGGTAAAGGGTCGTTGGAAGTTATTAAAGAGACGCTTTGCAAAATGCTATGATTTATTCAAAAATGGCTTGAGTGGATTTGCTTGGGACCCAATCACAAAGCATTGGTGTGCTGAACCGGAAGTTTGGGAAAAGCTAATCGAGGTATGTTTTCTATTAATAATTTTCCTTGATTTTATCTCTCTCATGTCTTTTGGTCATATTTTTTTACCATGTTGATCAATGTTTATATGACAGGCTAAGCCTGAAGCTAAAGAGTGGATGACAAAGCCTATTCCAAATTATGACAAGATGATGATCTTATGTGGAGAGGATAGAGCTACTGGACAACATGCTGAGACTGCAAAAGACATTAGAAACAAAAGGCCACTTACTGGAGAATCTGAGTCTATTGAAACAAATGAGGTGACCTTCGAGAGTGTTCAAGAGGTTGGCAATGATAATGAAGCCACATCTCCTGAGGGAAAAGGAACTCGCAGTCAAGAGGGCAAATCTAAAAGGTCTAGAAGGACAAAGGATGAAGATGAAATTGAAGGGATAAAGGTGGCACTTCAAGATATTGCTGGAGCTCTTAGAGAGGGTAATGTAGCTCTTAGAGAGAGTACAATTGTTTATGAGAGAGTTCAGCAGAAACTTCCAATTTCTGAATCTGAAATTTGGAAGCTTCTGGAGGATTTGAAGATTGAGAGGCACTTGTTCACCCGTGCATACCTTTATCTTCTTGATAATCCTGAAAGGATTAGAGGAGTGATTGGTTGTCCTCCAGACAAACGCAAAGAGTTGCTCCTTGAGATGGTGCTTGGTCCTGTTGGTCCCTCTGGTTCGTTGAGGTATTTGTTTTAACTTTCATGTGTTGTGTCATTCATTCATGTTATTGTTTTAACTTGAGTATTTAAGGCTTTGTTATTTTATTTAGAAGCTTCTGTTTGTTTTCTTTTTTTTTTTTTTTTTCCTTGTTGTTGTCTTTTTAAATGCTAATGGGGATTCGTTTTTGTAATGAACTTGGGTTTTTCTGGCTTAGAGGCCCCCATTTTTATGCATTATTAGGATGATAGGATTGGTGATGTTTAATTTACCTGTCATCAGTTTTTGTATAGAGTCTTTATTATGACTCTTTTTAACTTATTATACTTAGCTGTACTTTATGGTGATGGATTGTCATTGGTATAATTAAAAAAATTTAGTCTGCTACATCCTTTTTTGCTTGTCCACATTAATGTGTGTTTTCTGGAAACTTTTTCCGCTCCCCATGACTGGTTTGCATCTTGTTAAATTTTTTATTGTATCTTATGTGGAGCATTCTGAGTTGCAGGCATTGGGGAGGGGGATTAAGGAAGCTGTTATTTATAAATGTTTGATATAGTTAGTGAAGGTTCCTTCTTTTCTTGTTCTCCTTTATCAGCAGTCCATCTTGGCAAAACTAGTAATCCCAGTGGGTAATGGCCAGCTCTGAAAAGAACTGATATCCAGTGGATATGGTAAATTTTCATTTTGAAATATTTTCTTTGGGACTTTATGTTTTGTTGGACGGTGGGTGTTATGGTTTGGACTTTGGAGTTGAAAAATTTTATGTCATATTTGAATACAATCTCATGTATGAGTTTGATCTGCTAGTCCATTTTGATTAAAATAAGTTCCCTTTTATTCTGTTCTGTTGCTTCACAATTTTATGGAGGTTCAGAATCATTGGAGTTGATACATAAAATCATTTGATATCACATCTTTTTGAGGTCAATAGTGCCAGTTTTCTTTTTTATTTTATTTTTGGATAAATTACGTTTCAATTTTTTTTTTTGATAAAATTACGTTGGCAACATTTTCATTTTGCAGGTATTGAACAAAATCTATTGTGGTTCTTCTCAAAAAATCTTGTGGCAGTTTCGATCATCAAGTTGAAATGATGGGTTAACAATTGATTATACGTTGTTTTGTCCTTTTGCTAGAATATTGGTTTGGTTATGAATAGAATTGTGTGGTGCTTGACTAGGTTGGATAAGATTTTTGAAGTTTCAACTCAAGATAACTTTTATTTTTTTGATAATGTATATGTATATTATTATGTTTTGGTGTATGATGTATATTATTTCAATTATCTAATGCTCAAGTTATTGAGAATTGAGGAGCAAAATGTTCTTACAAGATTCTTACTATTTTTACACTTTTATACAATTCAAAAATATGTACTAAAGATGCACACAATAAATCATAATATTTGAATAACATCACTTTAAAAAAAATGATTAGTTAAACTTAAGAACAAGAATTGAAATTCGTATGTCGATAAAATGAATTTAAGTAAATAAGATTCACTTTTTAATTATAGACAATAATTTGAGAGAGAGAGAGAGAGAATCGATATCTTTAGAGTGAGAAAATGTTTTTTTGAATCAATATTTTTTATTGAGAGAAGATATTGTTTATTAAAAAAATTACTCTCTAGAATTTTTTTTTCAAATTTAATATTTTTTATTTACAATTTTTTTCACTTTAATAAAAATTTGCTCAATTTTTATTAACAATTTTTTATATTAGTTTTTCACTTTAATATTTTTGGTAAAACATTAATTATGCTATTTTTTTAATAAAAGGTAAAATGGTAAAAATATAAGTTAAACCCTCCATTTCCTTTCCTTCATATATTTCGTACTCTCAAACAAGGAGGAGGATAAACCTCTATTTTCCTTCCCTTCCTTTCCTTTTAAATCCCTCCCTTTCCTTTCCCTCCAAACTTCCAAACACACCCTTAAGAAACCTAGTGAGAGGTTTATAAAATGTATAAAATACAGTGCTATCAAAGGATAAACAAGCTAAACATGGAGGAGAATAAGAGAGTTTCTTCTTTGACATTCTATTTATTTTATATTTTTTTCTCTATTTTTTTAGTATATCACTTTTTAAATCTGCATCATTTCTTTTTATTATTGAATTTCTTCTTTGCCATTTTTTGTTCTTTTATTTATTTATTTTTCTCTTTTTTTCACTTTTTTCACTTTCATTTTTTTTTATATACTACTCCCCCAAATTTATGTTAAACCCAAACACAAGAAAATGCTCTTTTATCCAAAAAGGTGCAGGTAGAACATTGTTTTTCATTTTTAGGCATCTGGGTTATCAACAAAATTTAATCATTGTCTTTCAGCTTAAGAGAGTATCACAAGGGATAAAAAAAAAATTTAGGTCAACTTTTTAGTCAAAATGGCTACCAGAAAAGAAGTGCCCTAATCATTTCTATGACATGCAAAAATTTTGAATTCAAACCAGATTCAAGCAAAATCAAGAGTATGAGTTCCAATGGTGCCATGCACAAAGAATTTATCATCAAAGGCCTAAAGAACTCACACAGGTAAAGCTGAATATTTCCATTGAATTTTTCATATTTTCTTTCCATAATCATTAATCACAAAAGTTCAAACCAAACATCGAAACTATAAAATCCTTATGAGAACAGCATCACAAAAGCACAGCAACCACAAATGTCAACTTCAATGGAAGAGAAACAACACGGGAGAATGTACTACAATGAAATTGCTTAGAGTGATAATCTCAAAACTTTTTTTTCAACCATTTTAAAACACCACAGAAAACACAAGACACTTTGACAAAAATAACAGAAAAAAATGGTAACATTTATTCATTCAAATTTAAATTCAAGCAAAGTAAAGGGAGATTTAGCTCAAGGGTTCCTAGAGGAACCCTCTCCAATCTTTTTCTTGCACGCCTTCACTTTCTTCCCTTTCTTTGTGTCTTCTTTTTCCTCTTCTTGCACTTGGGGGATCTGAGTTTCTTCTTCCACTATGTCTTCATTCATATAATGAACTGGGTTCGGAGTAGTCCTCTTAGGTGGCATCTTTACTCCTCTTCATCTCAGTATCCTTCACGCTTTACTCCTCTTCATCCTCATCATCTGCTAGCCTATCCTCCTCTTCAAAAGCATCCTGGTCCCCAGGATGTTCTGGCCAAGCAACATAGGAGTCCACCTCACTAGCAGATGGAAAGTGGAATGACCCCTCAGATGGATTGGGTAAATGGGCAGTTAAGTCGCGCATCACATTCCACATCATTATGTCTGATCGGTGAAGGGCATCTAGCTTGCTGTGAAGCAGGCTATGGGATAATTCCAATGCATCTACATATGTAGGGAGTGATCGGGGTGCGGGAGGAGTCGGTCTAGAAGAAGCAGGTGCATCACTGCCCAGACAATTTTTCTGAATAAACTTAGCAGTAATTGGGAGCCTTGGCTTAATCTTTGCACCTTGAGATACATCTACAACAGCAACTTTACACAGTTCAGTTATCAGAGATAGATGACCAAGCTGGCCAACCCCCACAGTATCCGCAGTCTTCTTAATCTCAAAAGAAATTATCTCATCCAAGTCCATGCTTAAACCAGCCATGATGGCATAGAGCATGAGAGACCTTCGTTTAATGATGTCAGAAGTATGGGATCATGGTGAGATATTAAAGTGCAAGAAGATCATTCATATTTGTGCCAACTGAGTCAAATCACCTCTGAGGATTTTCTGCCTTTGCCCTGATCTACCAGTGACATATTCAGCCCCAGGCTTACAAACAGTGTCTAAAACCTGTTGGTAGTCCTTGTTCCTGTTTTTCCAATCAGTATATCCACAATCCAATGGAGCCCAAGGAGTAGGAGTGCCTAAAAACTGATTTATGGTTTGTGCATCAAAGGCAATTTCCTTGCCACGTACATAACTCCTGTGTTGTGGGAAGCCTTCCTCCACAGTAATGGCATTGGCATAAAACTCCCATACAATTGCCATATTGGCTGATTCAGGGTAGGTGGACAACTTTAGCCAACTGCGCCTCCTCAACTCAGTTTGAAATTCCTCATATTCACCAATAGCAAGTATAACTTTTCACTCAGTGAGAAGGTTCCTATTCTCAATTTCCTTATATTTCTGTTGGTGCTCGAGAGAAAGAAACCTGTCAGCATTATAAGAGGACGAACCTTTTCTTTTCTTAGAGGTAAGCTTTGAAGGAGGAGCCATAACTGAAACAAATCAATTAGCTATGCTTAGCGCTGTACCACTTGGAAAACCTAGAAACACAGAACACCACAAAACCCCATTTGCAAATGCTTCAAACATACAGGTGAATATACAAGTCACAAATGCTTCAATCACAAATGCTAGAAATATAAACATGCACAAATCCTTGCTCAAATGATCCAATTAACCTATAGAGCCATATACACAGATGTAAATAGCCAAACCCTTACTCCTCATAGGCAGAATTTCCAAAATCCCAAATCAACAAATAAGCATTCGCACAGATAAGCACAGATAATAAATCAAATGTGAAAAACATTGCTTCCCATACACAGAAACGCAAAAATATAAACTCAACAAAGGAGCGTCATAAATACAGATGAACGACCCAAACCCCCAAATCCATTTACAATGTCAGGTATAATTTCCAATCAGTAGGTATGCAACATCACATGTTATTAAGCAAATAACAAAAAAAAAAAGAAGAGAGAAAAAAAAATTAAAAGAAATAAAGAATAAAATAAATAAATAAATAAATAAAGAATACCTGAAGGTGCGTGAGTAATGGTTGAGAAACAAAGTGATGGCAAAGGAGAGAAGTGGGTGATAATGGAAGGTGGGTGTGGGGACGAAAATGAAGATGAAGATATGGGTAGAGAGAGATGTGTAGATGTGGAGGGCAAGAGGAGAAAGGGAAAAATGGGAAGAGGAGAGGAAGAACAGAGGGGGGTGGTGGGAAAGAGAAAATGAGGAAGAAATAAGAAAGTGGAAAGGTACGGAGGGTTACGCCCCTCTGTACGAGGGCACCGCGCTTAGCTCAATGGAAACTGTGCTTAGCGCAAGTTAATAGGGCTTTTTTTTTAAAGAAAGATATGTGGCGCTAAGCTCCACATGGTTGAGGCTAAGCCCCAATGCTTCAGTGAAGCTACTGAAAAATGGCGCTAAGCGCCTTAAAATGGGGCTAAGCCCCAGAGAACTAGAGAATGAATGATTTTGGCTTGTAAGTGGCGCTAAGCGCACTGAATTGGCACTGAGCGCAAGTGCAACCGAGAGATCACTGAGAAATGGCGCTAAGCGCCTTAAAATGGGGCTAAGCCCCAGAGCATCAGAGAGTTAACTGATTCTAGCTCATAGGTGGCGCTAAGCCCCCTATAATGGCGCTGAGCGCCAGTTCAGTAGAAAAAAACATTGAGAAATAGGGCTAAGCACAAGAAAATGGGGCTAAGCCCCAACGAATCAGAAAGTGAATGATTTCAACTCGTAAGTGGCGTTAAGCCCCCTATTCTGGCGCTGAGCACCATATGCAGAAATAGTAGTATTTCAGAAACATCAGAATAACCCCCCAGGACTCATACATTTCCATCAAAACTCACCCAGAACCCCAAAATATCACTTTAATATAGTAATTCAACAGGAAATGCACCTAGAGAAAGCATGCAAAACTAAAATGAAACAACCTAACTAATCAACAAAAATAACGCAAAAAGGGATAGAAATCCTGGGTTGCCTCCCAGTAAGCGCTTCTTTAACGTCACTAGCTTTATGAATGGCCTTCAAGGGTCACGGAGACGCACAGTTGCTGTCGAGCGCTCCAAGTTACCACCCCAATAGACTTTAAGCTGCTGACCATTGGCTTTGAAACTCCTCTGGGAGGAAGGATCCTCTACTTCCACAGCTCCATGAGGAAGAACCTCTTTAACAATGAATGGTCTAAACCACTTAGATTTCAATTTACCCGGAAATAATCTCAGCCTTGAATTGAATAAAAGAACTTGTTGTCCAGGCTGGAATATTTTCTGGATAATGTGCTTATCATGGTAGGTCTTCACTCTCTGCTTGTAGATTACTGCATTTTTATACGCATTGAGACGCATTTCCTCTAATTCATGCAGCTGTTGGACTCGCTTTTCACTTGCCAAAGAGGCATCGAAATTTAAAAACTTCAATGCCCAAAAGGCTCGATGCTCCAACTCCACTGGTAAGTGGCAAGCTTTTCCATAGACCATTTTAAACGGAGACAACCCTAATGAGGTTTTAAAAGCCATCCGGTAGGCCCACAACGCATCATCAAGCTTCTTAGCCCAATCTTTTCTTGAGGTGGCCATAGTTTTTTCTAAAATCCACTTGATTTCTCTGTTAGAAACCTCCGCTTGTCCATTAGTTTGCGGGTGATATGGAGATGCCACCTTATATCTCACATTATACTTTGCCAAGACATTTTGGAGCTGTGAGTTACAGAAATGGGAACTTCCATCACTTATAAGAACCCGTGACACACCAAACCTAGCAAATATATTCTTCTTGATGAATTTGACCACAGTCTGTGCATCATTCTTTGGAGTGACAACAGCCTCCACCCATTTTGAAACATAGTCCACAGCCACCAATATGAAATGATTCGAAAAGAATGGTGGAAGTGGACCTATGAAATCAATACCCCAGCAATCAAACACTTCAACTTCCAAGATATTTTGGAGGGGCATTTCATCTCGCTTAGTGATGTTGCCAGTCCTTTGGCATTTATCACAACTCTTCACATGATTGTGAGAGTCCTTGAAAATTGTGAGCCAAAAGAACTCGGATTGATGAATTTTTGCAGCGGTTCTCTCTCTAGTGTAATGGCCACCATAAGGGGAGTTATGACAATGCCACATAATGTCCTTAGCCTCCTCCTTCATGACATATCTTCTCAACAATCCATCTGGTCCAAACATGAAGAGGAACGAGTCATCCCAAAGATAATGATTAGCATCCTTGAAGAATTTCTTCTTTTGTTGCCATGAAAAATACTCTGGGATTACTTTTGCTGCTTTAAAGTTGGCCATGTCAGCAAACCACGGTCTCTCTTGCACCATCAGTAGTGCTTCATCTGGAAATTCATCCCTAAGCTCTTGTTCCTTAGCTGTGATTTTCTCATTCACTAGCCTTGAAAGATGGTTTGCTACCACATTTTCGCTGCCTTTTTTATCCTTTATATCCAAGTCAAATTCCTGCAACAACAAAATCCATCTTATTAGCCTTGGTTTAGAATCTAACTTGGTCAACAGATACTTAATAGCAGAATGGTCAGTAAATATGGTGACTTTTGACCCAATCACATAAGGGCAAAATTTTTCCAATGCAAATACTATGGCTAGCAATTCCTTTTCAATTGTTGCATAATGCACTTGATTTTCATTCAAAACCTTGCTAGCATAGTATATAGCATGAAAAATTTTGTCCTTCCTCTGACCCAAAACAACACCTACAGCATAATCACTGGCATCACACATGAGCTCAAAAGCTAAACCCTAATTGGGTGCAATGATAATAGGTGCAGAAACTAATTTTTGTTTCAAAGTGTTAAATGCATCTAAACAAGCACTATCAAAATGAAAAGGGGTATCCTTCTTAAGCAGATTGCACAATGGCTTTGCTATCTTGGAGAAGTCATGGATGAACCGTCTATAAAAGCCGGCATGACCAAGGAAGCTTCATACTCCCTTGACATTCAACGGAGGTGGTAACTTCTCTATAACCTCAGTTTTTGCTTTGTCCATCTCAATTCCTTTAACAGAAATTTTGTGCCCAAGAACAACTCCCTCTTGTACCATGAAATGGCACTTCTCCCAGTTTAATACCAAGTTGGTCTCAACATACCTTTGCAACATAGTAGCTAAGTTAGTTAAACAAGACTCAAAGGATTTACCAAACACAGAAAAATCATCCATAAAAACTTCTATGCATTTTTCAATTAAATCAGAGAAAATGGAAAGCATACACCTTTGAAATATCACTGGTGCATTGCATAGTCCGAATGACATCCTCCGATAAGCAAATACTCTAAAAGGACAAGTGAAAGTAGTCTTTTCTTCATTTTCCGGGTTAACCGCAATTTGGTTGTAACCCAAATATCCATCTAAGAAGCAATAGTATGCTTATCTAGCCAACCTTTCTAGCATTTGCTCCATGAATGGGAGTGGAAAATGATCCTTCTTTGTTACTTGATTAAGCTTCCGGTAGTCTATACATATCCTCTATTCGGTGACTGTTCTAGTCAGGATCAACTCATTTTTTTTCATTTTTGACAACAGTCATACCACCCTTCTTTGGAACAACTTGAACCAGGCTTACCCAAGCACTATCGGAGATCGGATATATCATTCCGGCCTCAAGGAGTTTCAGCACCTTCTTTCTCACCACTTCCTTCATGGTTGGATTTAATCTTCTTTGTGGTTGCACCACCGGTTTGAATTCAGCCTCCATCATGATTTTGTGCATGTAATAAGTTGGACTTATCCCTTTGAGATCAAAGATAGACCAACCTAATGCTTCTTTTTTGTCCCGCAAGATTCTTACCAATTTTTCTTCTTCTAACTTGGACAAAGAGCTACTAATTATCACTGGTTTCTCATCCCCCTCCTCAAGAAAAACATATTTGAGAATGGAGGGCAATGACTTTAATTCCAACTTGGATTTTTCCATAACTTCTTCTGTTTTTAACTCCTCCTTCTTCAGGTTTACTGATTGCTCTATTCTTTGTGCTTCCAGACCCAACAAACATTCCTCTATATCCTTTTCTTCTTCTTCACTAAGATTGTCAAGATAATTCATCAAAACCCTCTTAGGAGGTGTAGAAGTGTGTTGCTGCCTCATTGTGTTACTGACCATTTCATCAACCATATCCATTCGAAAACAATGACCTTTATCATCAGGATGGTGCATGGCTTCAAAAACATTAAAAGTCACTTTTTCATCTTGCACTCTCAACATAACCTGCCCTTATTGCACATCAATTAAGGCCCGGCCAGTTGCTAAAAATGGTCTCCCCAAGATAAGAGGTACTTCAACATCCTCCTCCATGTCTAAGATCACAAAATCTGCCGGGAAGATGAATTTATCAACCTTCACAAGATTATCTTCCATGATGCCATAAGGGCATTTGATTGATTTATCCGCAAGTTGTAGTGCCATCCTTGTTGGTTTCACCTCACCACCACCAAGCTTGTTCAAGATTGAGAGTGGCATCAAATTAATACTTGCCCTTAAATCACATAAAGCCTTACCAATAGAAATACTTCCAATTGTGCAAGGAATTGTAAAGCTTCCGGGATCTTTAAGTTTTGGGGATAGCTTCCTTTGAAGTATTGCACTACATTCTTCCGTCAAGGCAACGGTCTCATCCTCTTTAAACATTCTCTTCTTTGTGAGAAGTTCCTTCATGAACTTAGCATAGATTGGCATTTGCTCAAGTGCCTCAGCAAAAGGAATGTTGATTTGCAACAGCTTGAATATGTCAAGAAAGTGAGCAAATTGTTCTTCCTTCTCCTTTTTCTTGGTTGGGTGCGGGTATGGCACTTTAACATATAATGGGATCTCTTGAGGTTCACCTCCATCTTTCAAAAGTTGACTTTTGCTCTTCCTCAATATAGAATCCTCATCCACTAACTTTTCTCTTTTCTCTTTTTCTTTTTCTTTTTCGGTTCTTCCCTCTCAATCTCTTTGCCATTTTTCTCATTTGTCTTACTTTTTGTTTTATCATTTGACTCATTTTTTTCAATATCTCTCTCTCTTTTTCATTCAAAGGCTCATAACAAACATTCTCAAGGATTTTACCACTCCTTAATGTAATAGCTTTACAATACTCTTTCGGATTGGTTTGAGTGTTACCTGAAAAACTCCCTCCTGATTGTTCCTCCAATTGCTTTGCAATTTGTCCAACTTGAATCTCCAAGTTCTTGATGGAAGCATCTGTGTTTTTCTGGTTGGACATAGACATTTACATGAATTGATTGAGAGTGTTTTCTAAAGCAGAAGTCCGATCCTGAGGTGGTTGTGTGGTTGGAGGTTTACTTGGTGACCCAACATCTTGTTTCCATCCAAAGTTTGGGTGATTCCTCCACCCTTGATTGTAGGTGTTGGAATATGGATAGTTTCCTTGCCTCCCATAGTTCCCATATAATTGACTTCCTCAAAAGAATTAGGGGTGGCCTCACAATTGCCATTGTCATGATCACCTCTACAAAAATCACATTTCATTACTTGTTGTTGCGGTATATTGGTGCTTTGCATGGCTTGAATTTGCTGTGGAAGCTGAAGAAGCTACTTGTTAATTGCCTCAAGTTGCTGAGTCAACAGTTTATTTTGAGCCAAAATAGCATCCTTTGAATCTAACTACAACACTCCCCTTTTTGAGTTAGTGCCTCGATCATAGTGCATCAAATAATCATTAGATGCCATAGCTTATATCAATCTCAATGCTTCCTCTAGTGTCTTGGTGTTCATAGAACCTCCAGCTGAGGCATCCAACATGAGCTTGGTTGACGGTCTCAATCTATTGCAAAATGTTTGCATTTGGATAAGATCATCAAACCCATGATTTGGGCATCTCCTGAGTAATTCTTTAAACCTCTCCCATGTGTCATGAAGAGTCTCTCCCTTTTGTTGAACATAGCTTGTGATATCACCCCGTGTCTTCACAAATCTGGATGCGGGAAAGAGCCTTGTGAGAAACTTGGTTTCTAAGGCATCCCATGTAGCAATGCTCCCTCTTAGTTGAGATTGGAGCCAAGCTCTAGCTCGATCTCTAAGAGAAAAAGGGAACAACCTTAAGCGGATTGCATCCTCAATGGCACCATTGATCTTCACCGTATCACACAACTCAATGAAATTGGAGATATGAGTATTCGGGTCTTCCGTTTCCATTCTGGCGATCTGATTTTGCTGCATAATGTTCAAAAAAGCAGGCTTGATCTCAAAATTATTGGCAGTGACCGGAGGAGGTACTATACTAGAGGTATGCTAGTTTGCATTGGTATTGGCATAATCTCCAAGTGTTCTCCGAGCTCTATCACCATTTCCAGCCATCTCTTCCTCCGCTTGTTGAACCAAAGTGGAAGATGGAGCTTCTTGTTGTTATTGTGTTGTCTTGGCTAACAGCTTGTTCTTTCTTGTCCAACCATTATTCCTCCTAGCTGTTTTCTCTACTTCTGGATCGTAAAGAAGTTGATCAGCCAGAGTTTTACCTCACATAAACAACACAAGCTAGAAAAATTGATTAGCACACAATGAGATTACTAAAAACAAAAAAAAAATAGAACGGAAAAATAAATTTGTGTTTAGATTAGTAATCGAAATAGTTATGCTAATATTGAAACATCAATCCCCGGTAACGGCACTAAAAACTTGTTAAGAATAACTTTGGTAAGTATACCAAGTCATGCAAGTAATAAAGAGATGAGTGGGTTGTCGTTCCCAACGAGGATCGTGATAAATACTAGCACATAACACAACAATCACTATCTAAACGATAAGTTCGGAAAGAAAGGAGCACAAACAATAAGTAATAAAATCAGAAATTAAAAGAACAAAGTCTTTTTGTAATTTTCTCAAACACTTGGTGGGCAACAAATGGAATTGTATTTAATTAAGATGAGATGCTGGGATTAGAATTACTAATCTTTTCCCAAATGAAATGACATAACAATCAATATATTCTCTAACTTCAATTATGAAAATCAACCCTATATTTACTCAAATCCTAATTCCTTAGATGAAAAGAGCCTAAATCCCCTAATTAAGTCCTAATTCCTTAGGTGACTTAAGAAATGAATTTGCATTAAGATTAAGAATTAAAATATTACTAATAAATCAAGATCCATTCCTAGATTCAAGATTTATTAAGTAATTAATTTCAGATCTAGATTTAGCATCAACTTTCCAATTGTTTACCAAATCAAGAATCAAGCCATGGATAATCAAGCCACAACAAGCATTAAGCATAGAAATTAAGCACTCATAAAGAAGTAGAGAATTATATTGAATGATCAAATCAAATACATAAGAGATTCAGAATTAGATACATCTAACCCCAACAAGAAGATGATTAGCTAGACATGATCAAGGTGATAAAATGAAAAGAAATGAAGAAAATAAATGATGCAAACTCCATAGATGCTCTTTTTCTTCTCCTTTCGTCCCCTTCGGAAATGTCCCCAAATCCAACTGGAATGCCCCGTTCCTTATGCGCAATGCCCTGCTTTTGGAATGTTTTCAAACGCATTCAGCGCTTAGCGCAGCATAAATCACGCTAAGCGCTAATTAAATGACTTTGATGCTGCAACATGAGTAGTCGCGCTAAGCGCGAGCTTACTGGCGCTAAGCGCTACATGTACTGAAATGCATCACGCATCAATCAATCTTCTGGCTTCTTCAGGCTAAGCGCCACAACCTTGGGGCTAAGCGCTGGCTTCCATATGTGGGCTTTAGCTTGGACTTCCAATTGGGCTTCAATATCTTGCATCCACTACACAAAAACAAATCAAACATCATTAGCTTATCCTAAAAATAACAATTAAAATAATATTTCTAAAGACTCAATAAAACACACAAAACATGGAATAAATTGACCTCTCAAGTCTTAAAAGAAAAATAAGCAACCTCAATGTACACCTATAAAGGTATGCATATTAGACATTTATCAGTTATGGTGTTTTCCCTTTATACCAACAATCATTCTCCTTGTGACTAGTTCTTTTGCAAATTCCACACTTTGGAAATCTTTCCTTCTTCTTTGAATTTTTTCTAGAATGCTCTCCAACAAATCTCTTTTCCCCTTTGACTGCTACAACTTTTCCTTTTCGTCTGACTTGTAGGGCTGTTTCTGTTGCTTCCTCCTGTCTGAGAAGTATTCTTTATTCTTGAGCTTGAAGAGCATTTACTAACTCTGTCAAGCTTATCTTAGAAAGATCTTTTGACTCTTCAAGTGAAGAAATCTTGGATTCAGACCTTTCAGGTAAAACCACCAAGACTTTTTCTACAATTCTGTTGTCAGGAAGTTCTTCTCCCATCAATCTGATATGATTCATAACTCTCATAAGCTTGGACATGAGATCCTTTATGGTTTCAAATTCATTCAACTTCAAGGCTTCAAACTCTCTTTTGAGATTAAGAACATGCATCTGCTTGGTTCTCTCATTTCCAAAGAACTCATCCTCAAGCTTTTCCCAAACTTGCTTTGTTGTCTCCAAATTTAAGATTCTCATAAATATATCATCATTCACAGCTGAGTGCAAGATGGTAAGAGCCTTAGCTCTTTTGGCAACCTGCTCACTGAGCAACAGTGGGATTTTCTTGCAAAGGTAGTGGTTCAGCACCTGTTTCCACCACATCCCAAAGATCATAGGCTCTCAATTGAGTCCTCATCTTCACAGCCCAAATTTTGTAATTTTTTCCTATAAACACAAGAGGTGCAGGTAGTGAAATATTGGTTGAAGCCATCAAGAAAAGGTTGGGTTTTCTGGTGAAGTTTCTAGTTTCTCTCACGCTGTATATTCTGGTTTTAATCCTCTGTTTCCTCTCTGATTTTCTCTTACAAGTCCCTCAAGAACTGAGAGCTCTAATACCAATTGTAAGCACTCAACAAAGTTCAGAAACATGAACTGAATTCATACTCAATTTTCAATAAGTCTCTGATATATAATATTAGTAAATTTTTCACAAATAAACTAAGCATGAGACTTTGCCAACTCCTCTTAACTTATCCAAAAAAACACTCCAATAGGTATGCGTCATCATACACTTAGTCAAAACATCATCCAACAACTAATCAATATATTATTCACATCACAAAATATTGATGTACATGAAAAATCTCAACTGCATCAAGAATGACTACACACGGTCATTTTGCAGGGTTGGAGATAAGGAAGCTTCATGTCTTGCTAAGCCCACCTCTTGGACCCAAGGCAGCTACTAGGGGTGCACATAGGTTCGACCCGATGACTCGGACAACCTAACTCGACCAACTCGTCCATTAATTGGTTCGGGCAACGGGTTCAAGGAGCCGACCCGATGACCCTATTAAAACGATGTCATTTTGCCCAACCCGACTACTTAGGGTGCACAACCCGACCAACCCGATTACCCAACCCAATAACCTGATTACCCAACTTGCGAACTCGACCAACCTGACTGGCCCGATTACCCAACCCGATTCTAATCGGGTTGGTTCGGTTCGGGGTTACTTGAATTTTTTTTTCAAAACCCGATCCAACCCAACCCAACCTCACCTAATTAATTTAAATTTTTTTACTCCTAAACCCGACCCGACCCGACCTGTGACCACCCCTAGCAGCTGCTCCGCATGGGTCAGGATTTCCCCAAGGCCGCAACCACCTCACAGAGATTTTTGTGCTCATATAGCGTATTCAGTTTTTATACTTGAACAATAAAATTAAACAACTACTCCAAAGAAAAATCCTCGTTACATTGTTTTTTGTTTCATCTTTATTCTGTTTCAAAAATCTTTTTTTTTTTAAATTACTTAACTAATATGTAGAGATAGATGGAGCAAATCAGTCTTTTTGCATCCCCAAATTATGTTATTGACCGTGTGGAAAGAGGTTCGATTAAGTGAGAAAACACGTGAGGAAAGATAGCTGCCCTGAATGACAATTAGTTAAGACAAAATGAAATTAATCTCAATGTAAAAAAACTTTGCGTTATGTTTGGAAGTAAAAATTTATGGTGAGGATAGGTTATTCTCATTCCATGGCCAAAATAAATACTAACCTCAGCAACAATCATAGCAATGAGGAAGTCAAGATTTAAATATAAGTTATGCACTTGTCATGAATAGAAAATTAATCAAATAATTAAGCCAACTCCATTGGAGAAAAATTGTGTTATTTGGATTTATTCAAGGGGGTGTTACAAACAACTAATTGGACACCAATGTATTGGTCCAAATAGAAAATGTTCAAATCCCTTAAACATGTGGTATTAAGTTTATTCTCGTGATTCGGTGTATAAAAATAATACAGTTGAAAGAAGTCTCTGTTTAAATATTTGATCATATCACAAAAAATTAATCTCTCACTTATCAAGTAGAGGAACTTTGAAAATTAATAAAGAACAAACTAATTGACGTAAACTACTTAAAAATAAATCCAAGGTAAATTACAGTTCACCCCAAAATTCAAGAGTATATATTATGCAACAAACAAGATTACCTATATTTTCAAGTGCATCGTAGGGCTCACGACATTTAAGAGAATAAATAATCCAAATTGCAAATTAACCCGAATCAATCAAAATATATAATGTGTCACAATCAAAACAAACCTATAAGGCTATAAAGCTCTTAATTCCAGCAACACTTTAAATTCCCAACTTGAATTTTGAAGCCATGATGAATGATCGCAATCCCCATTCTTGTTCATTAATTGATTGGAATAATTAAGGTGCGAATGGTTTTAGCAGCATTACAGTGTCACTATAGTCCATAAAGTAAAATAGGAATGTAAATAGGCTGAGTTAGGTTAAGTTTTGTTTAAATAGGCTTATGATTGTTTTGTAATATTTTGACTTAAGTCTGACTTATTACCTATCATAAATTTTTTTTTTGGTTTAACTCTAACCTATTTATGATAATATAAATGTTTAGATTGATTTGAAAACTTGTTTAAAAACTTACATTACATGAAAGTTTTTATATAAATTAAGAAATTTAGACTTTTTTTATTTTTAAATAAGTATAATCTTTGACAAAATTATGATGTTTTATATGAAAAATATATTATACTAATATATATATATATATATATATATATATATATATATATATAATTAGTATATAATTAATTAGTCTCTTACTTATTAGGTGAAAATATTCTAAAAAATTAAAAATATATAAATAGTAAATTATGTAATTATAAATTCTTAATTATATGTATAAATATTTATATATAAATATTAATGAAATAGACCGAGTAGGCTAAATATTTTTTTTTAATAGTCTAAACCTTTAGTTTATATAGTTAAATAAACCTTTCAAAAAGATTAAACTTAACTATTTGTTAAATAAGTCAAACTTATATAGCCTAAAAATAAGTTAGATCATAGATTTCCGATAAGCTACCTTACTAATTCTCACGCACAAGGGTAACCCCGGTGCTATACATCTCTTTTGGATACTATGAAGTATGAAAGTCTAAGTGCATGGTTGGTTTCACGTTTGCAGGGGCAAACGTAAGTTGGAGGTCCTCGAAGGAAAAGAAATGTTGTTTGGGTTTTCAACTTTTTCATTTGATTGAACACACTTTTTCTTCTCAACTTACGTTGGGACCAAAGCAACAAAATGTTGCTTTTGTGTTCAATTGAACATTCTTTTTCTTTCTAACTCACATTTGAAATATAAATTTTTAAACATAAATTACGTTACTGCAAACACACTTTTAACTAAACTTAAGTTAGCAAACACACTTTCTATCAAATTTAAGTTTATCAACTCTAATCCAAACACACACTAAAACGTTGGCTGAAATGGTATTTCCGCGCGCCTGCACCATTGTAGTTGATCATTTTGCTACATATTTTCGAGCCATGAAGCAGCGGGCTTAACACGAGTAACTGAGTGTTGGTATAGAATGAACTTTTTTTATTTAGATAAATATTAGTAGCTTTGATTTAATAAATCAAGCTGTACATCGGTTCTGATTTCAGTTTAACAGGAGGATGAGTCGAAAGTTAGGACTTTATCCTAAGAGCTCAAAGCAAAATGAATGAAGCTGATATCGAATTCAAAGAAATGTATAGATAACTTAGGCTCCTTGGCAGAATCTGTATACTTCCATTAGGTAGAAATTGAAAATGCAAACCATTTGAAGATTGAAGGAAGAATTGAAGCAAGTGACACTTAAGCGAAAATTCCAAATTACTGAAGAGTTTCGAAGTTACATGATCTTCAAAGTAGTTATAAGTTTGAAATTCAAATTCAAATGTTGTAACTAGAATTTGAATTTAGGGGATTATTAACAGTTGAGTATATAATATTAAGACAAAGTAATCATTGTTGTTAGTTTAGAAAATGATTTCTGACAAAGATATATGTAATTATCTTGTCAAAATATCAGTTACCATCCTTATTTATAAATATTAAGGTTATGTTTGCTGCTAAGAATGTAATTTCATAGAATAAGAATTTGAATAAGAATAGAATCAATGAATTGAATAAGAATCATATTCCAATTTTATAGTTTGGTACAATTAGAAATAAAATATCTTAAAAAGTGATTATGTAATTTGGTGTATGAGATACAATACAAAATAAAATCCAAATTAATTTAAATGATATAAATACCCCAAATAAAAATATGAAAAATTAACATTTTCTTTCATATTATAAATATTAATACAACATCTATTTTTAAAGCAATATTTAAGATTAATTTTTAAACAATTTTAATAAAATAAATATTGGTACCATTTTTTTCTTTCTAATGATTTTTTTCATATAATTAATACGTTATAGTTATGGTTATAAGCTTTGTCATATTGGTACAATATTAATTTTAAAGATAAAAATTCAATAAAAAATATGATTGAAAAATTATCAAACTTATTATAAAAATAACCAATAGTTCTATGATAATTTTAAATGAAAATTACACTACAAAGAAAGAACCGTGGTCAAATATCCAAAAAATTGAAATTTTACAACACAAGGGAATATATGCCTCTTTTTTATAGCTGAAAAATTTACAACACATGAGTACTTTATAAATTATAAAATGGTTAAATTATGTCATTTTATAAATTAGTTAAGGGTATATTAAAAAAAATATGGAATCATATTCCATAAAAATGTGGCATTGCAAACCTACTTTTTTTTGTGGAATAAGATTCCATGAATTTGTGGAATGAGATTTAGAATAGGAATGTTATTTCATATTTTTTTTTCATTAACAAATATAGAAATATTGTAATCTCTTGATTAAATATATAATGCCATTACATTCCTTCACACCAAATGTAACCTAAAAGGGGTGAAGGCATTTAGGTCGGTTAGAAACATTTGCACACATTTCTCAGATATACTATAAGTCACTCTGATGCACACGAATACAAAAGAATTTGTCAAGTATGTCTTCCACTTTACTTCTTTTTTGTAATCTTTATCATTCAATGTAAGTTTAAAGCAATTTCTTTTACATTTCTACAAATTCTCTTCATCTATTGATCGAGTAATTTTCTGAATCATTTGATTTCTTTTACTTACTTTTCGTTTAATTGCTTTTGTTTACTTGTTTTCTTTTGATTTCAGTCAAGTTTATCTTTTTGCAAGTTTAATTCTTTGCTCTTTGCTTGCTTTCTTTTAATTACTTTCTTTACTTACTTTACATTTACTTGATTGTCCATTTCAATTATATTTGCTATTTTATTTTTGTTTATTGCTTTCATTTCATTTGATTTGTTCCATAGCATTTCTTGTATGTATTCTTTGCTTTTTGATCTTTACCCAAGTTCTCGCTTATCATTATTCTATTTTTATTAACAGTGTTTACTAAAATTTTTTATTATCACAAATCAGGTTATAGTAAACCCTTTGTCTATTGACATAGTTTGATTCTCGATCTCAATTCGGGGAATGAAATCATTTCCTCTTGGGGTTCTAGACTAGATTTAATATCTTAAAGGAAAATAAAATGATGATTTCGAATTTCAGATGAATATGCAAGTCCAAAATCCGAATGTTTATGTGTGTTTTCAACTTAATGAAAAATAAATCTAAAAATAAAGAGGCTTTGTTTTTCGAGAAATAAGAAGAGCAGATGCAAATGAAAATAAGTTAAGTGTAAATGATGAAAATTAAAGAGAAGTCGAAATAAACATAACAGGTAATATAAATTGCATAAAGTAAATAACATAAAATAAAACAGTTTAAAGTAAATACAATGAAAAGTAAATGTGCAGGTATCTAAGTTGCAAAAAAATAAATTTGCAATAAAGTAAAGAAAGTAATTAAAAAAAATCAAATGATCTCGAAAGAACACTCAATTAGGAGTAGAAGAGAGTTTTGTAGTAAAGTAAACTGCCCAAAAGTAAAATGGACTGGAATTAAATTTACAATGAATTGGTAAATTGTACAAAAATAAAAGTGGATGGAAACATATTTGACTAGACTTGTATGTTTGCTTGAGGTGTCGCTAGGACGTGAGAGCATGAGTACAAGTGTTTGTGAGTAATGCATTTCCAATCCCTAAATGTTTTTATCCTCTTGATATTTATAGACTTCCTAAGTAACTATTCTTTTTTGCAAGATCTTGACATGTGTTTTAAACAAAGATAACTATTAAAAAATTAGTAATCTTTGTCTAGTAACCACTAAATCCTTATTAGCAATCATCGTACTGTAAGTAACTACTCAATCTTTGTTAGCAATTCTTACGTTATCATGATCTAACATCTGCAACTGCTGTTAACTTCTAATTTAAATTAAAAAATCTCCCTTTTGAATTCAAACTTGAATTTTCAACCATTTGCTAGTTTTCTGCCTAGTCGAGATCTTATACTTTTCTTTCTTTAAAAAAATTACTAAATGTAACCACTCTTCAAATCTTAATTTCGATATTGAATCGAAATCTCAATACTTGTTTATGAAGTCAAAATGACCTCGATTTCATATTAAGATTTATTTTGTCAATTTTAAATTTATATTACAACAACAACCACTACAATTTTCGATCTCCAAGATCCACAAGAAATCATTAATTATGAAATCGAAAGAATCATCTCCAATATCAAATCGAAACTAATACTTTAGTTTCATAAGCTATCATCTTTTAATGATAAATCAAAATGATTTTTAAAATTCTAATCATGTTAATTTTAAGAGGATCAAACAACGTCATCTTAATGACTTTGTTACTTTTGATTCTAGTTAGAATCGTAGTAAAATATTACAAAGTAACCTTTCGATACTTCTAATCCTCCTAATTAATCGAAATCGTTAAAAATTGAAAAATACTTTTTATATTTTCAATATATTGGTTGCATTATTTTTTACCAACACATTGTTATTTGAATCAATAATATTTTTTGACATATTTTAAAATTCACAAATCATCATGTATTTAAGAATTCTTAAGAGGAGGAGGTTTCTTTTCTAAAGTGATAACATGAATCAAATTTATCTATTGGCACAATTTTCAGTAAACATTGAACAAGTGGAAGTAATGAGATTGATACGAGGACTTTTACAGTGTTTAACATCCCTTGTAATGCAGAAATTCTTTAGACTTCAACTGTGAATTAAGAAAGCACCAAGTCACCATAAAAAGTTGTACGGTATTTAATTATGATAATAAGAACAATAAATATCAAAGTCTTAATCGCAGTTTGTAAAAAAAAAAAAAAGAAACGTCTTAATCACAGTGTATTTGTGCTGATGTTTTAGTTCAAAATCACATGTGAGACCCAAGGTGGTAGCAATATCTTTTTGCCAAATTAAATGGGTTCTAATGTGATTTCTTTTATTATTATTTTGGCAAAAAGATACTTTGCCCTAATTTAGTTTTTGCTTTTAATTTGGTTCTGTAACTTTTTTTTTTCATTTTATTTTGGTATGTATTTTTGTTATTGATTATAATTAGAAGTAGAAATGATTAGCTTCTTAAAAATTTAAGTGTGTTTTGTGCTTAATTTGTAAGAAAATAATTTTTTATTTTTTAAAAAATTACTTCTCAAATATGCGGAAGTGTTTGGATAAGATTTTGAAAAAAAATTAGAGTCTAAAAAAAAATTAGTTTCTTGCTTTTAATCAGAAACTGAAATGAGTAGCTTCTTAAAAAAATGACTTAATTGCAATTTTGGTCCCCTTGTTTTTGTAAAACAAACAATTTGGTTCCCTTATTTTTAAAAAGAACTATTTAGTCCCTTTATTTTTACAAAATGAACAATTTTAGTCATTCTGTTAATATATTGTTAAAAACTTAACAAAAATTATTGATGAGACATTTAAAAAATTAGATCTTTAATCTAAAAAGCAATTTAAGTGCATGTAATATGTACATGACTTCCTAAATATACAAAATGACCTTAATTCAACTTAGAAATACCTAGTCCCTTGTCACATGCATAGCAAATACAATATGACTCTGGACCAATTTTTTTTCTTTTTTTCTGAATATCATGACAAATTCAATTTTTATAAATATCTGGGTATCAAGCACATAGATTATGCCATTTAGTATAATTTTTAAAATTTGGTCTAGCCTTGTCAATTCAGTTTGAAATTGGTTGAGATGTAGTATATGAGAAGTAATAAATCTTAAAATTTCATCCCTTAACCAATAAAAAAAAGTTTGCAGAAATCTTAAAAAAAAATACACAAGAATATGACAAAATGTCTAACTTCACTCTTAAGTGGTATACATTTTTTTTTTTATAGAATACGCAACATGACTAGCATGTTAGTGAGAAAAAAATAATGAGAAATTTTATGTTGAATAATATTATTACTTACTTTAGTTAGAAAGTTTTTTTTGGTATTTAATGAGTCATGTATATGTCACATGCACTTAAATTACTTAAATAGAATAAATAAATAATTTTTAAATCTATATCAGCAACTATCATTAAATTTTTAACAGCACACTAATAGAAAAATTAAAATTGATCATTTTGTGAGGAACTAAATAGTTCATTTTGAAAATAAAAAAATAAAATCGTTTTTTTGTTAAAATAAATAAACCAAAATTACAATTAGACAAAAAAATCAATTTTACAAAATATACAATAGAAGAGAGATAAAATAAAAAATACTCCTGTAAAGGGGATGCTAGAAGCTTGTAAATGCAAGATCTTGATTGACCACCAACAATAAAATATTATGAATAAAGCATTTTAAAACAAAGTGGGATCCATTTAAAACTTCAATTTTAACTACGTTTTACGCTTGGGCTTATTGCAACACAATTTTTTTTATAATTATATTCAAAAGTAAAATAATTTCCATTTTTTATAAAAAAAAATATTAAAAAAATATTTTTTGTGTTATCTTAAATTCATTTTTTTTCAAAATTTATCCAAGCTTATCTAAGTCAATTTTAGGAGAAATACAATAAAAGAGAAAATAAAAAGTAATTCTGATAAAAAAAACTTTTGATTATCATAAAAATCTCTAATTTTTTTCTTTTATTTTATCTTAAAATTACTTTTATCTAAAACTTATCCAAATTCACACTATTTCTGCTTTGTACTGTGATTTGGCCTCGGACTCGGAAGAGGTCATTTTACTAGAGTATACTAGTTGACTGCTAAATTTTTGTTATAGAGATTAACTATTAAAACCTGCAACTGATGAAATCAATGTAATATTTTATTTGACTTCGATGAACTCATTCAAATTCTAGGTCCGAGAAAACCATGTGGCTCACCAGAATAACAAAAATAATCATCTTATCATTTTTTTATATCACTTGTAATATTGATTAATGAAATATAAATTTATAATTAATTATATATATTGATTGGTTAACAAAAAATTGTGTATTAATTGATTAATAAAATATTCATTAACTAACTTATATACATAATTAATTATGAATTTATATTTCATTAATCAATATAAAAAATAGTGTAAAAAAATAATGTAAAAAAATTAGAGTTGCCAGAGTAATTCATGAAAGTATCGTTTGACTATAGACTCCAAAAGTAAATGGTAATGCAGGGATTAGGTCAATAGACTCAATACATCATGTGGGAATAAATTAAGCTAATCTGAGGAAAACCCAGCGTTACGACTTACCACCCACAACCTAAACGCTGCACCCATCAGCCATCCAATTATTTGTATTTCTATATCAGGCTTTACATTTAATTAGAAGATGCCAGATTTTATCTAAATTATTTGTATGTTACATTGGCATGTTTTCCCAGTTTATCTGTATCTTCAATCAATTAATACTATTAACATTTTCTTCTATATTTATCGGGAAGTATTTCAAATGAAAGTTGAACTTCTACCTAATTTTCATCTACCCAATACCTGAAGCTAAGTCTGTGTTTACAAATCTAACTCAATGCATGCATTATACTTACTGGAAGTCCTTGATATATGTATAATTAAAGCAAGAAGACCAATTAGTTAAGCATTCTTGTCTGTATATATGTACAATACAATAAGTAAAAGCTCTTTACTTGCTTTTTTTTTCATTGCTTTCTTTATTTGCTTTACATTTACTTGATTGTTTATTTCGATTAAATTTACTATTTTATTGCTGTTAATTTATTTCTTTCATTTTGTTTATTCGCTCTTTATAACATTTTACTAATGCTTTATTTCATTTCGATTTTACTCACATTGTTTCATTGAATTCATATCTACTTTATTGATTCAAGTAAAAATTTACTTTATGATATTCGTTAGATTTATAAATTATTAAGTATTTGAGAGTATTCAAGAAGAAGAAATTTCTTTCTCAAAGTGATAACATGATTCGAATTTGATCGTAGATAAAATTTCCAATAAACAATACGTTAATTGAATAATTTTATATTAATTTGGTGAAATAATGTTTTATATTTCCATATCAAGGCATTAACAGTTGTCTTTGTTTATCTTTTGAATGTTCTGTACATGTGTTGGGTCCCCTCCAAAACCAAAATTTTCTTAGTTCCTTCTCTACTTTCCAACCATTTTAAACTTTGAATATTATACAAGTGGGGATCTATACCCACTTCTTAATTAATTTCCTTAAAAGCTTTGCTTATGTGGTCAATACGAGATTCAATTATAAGAGAAATTCTTACTTAAATCTTAAGTACTCAAGTAGGTGTATTAGACCAATTAAGACTTAATATTTTTATAAATTTTTGTATCACATAATTAATTTCATAAAAATTTATAAAAATATTAAATCTTAATTGATTTGGTACACCCAACTTAGGTGTTCAGGTCTTAAGTAAAAATTTATCCGATTATAATTTATTAGTTCTTGTACCTATTACAAGAGTTTACCGGCTTATTCAACTGATGCATTGATCTTTAATACCCAAAGCTGACACTTGACTCGGTGATAGAGTTGGTTAATTTAAGGGGCGTGTTCGCGGGTTTATAGTCAGTCAGCAATCCACTACCCTTTCTTTCTTAAAAAAAAAAAAGATGAATAATACAATAAACTCACCTATATATAAATAAAGGCATTAATAGTTAGGCACTCAATCTCTCAAGTAATCGTCTCTCCACAATAAGAAGAAAAATCACGAAGTTGGTATCACAAGTTAAGTTTCCCTACCTCACAACACATGAAGTAACCATTCAAGCAATCAAAACATGAAGGTGAGACCCTATCACTTCTACAAAATGATGACTGCAATATTATTGCATGTATATGATAAATTATTCATATACTTTTGGGCTTTGTAATTGCATCAGACCAAGCAGTAATATATACATTAAATTGTCTACTTCTGCAGCAAAAAATAGTCATAAGGCTGCAACTGAACTGTGACAAATGCAGAAGCAAGGCCCTCAAGATTGCTGCTGAGGCACAAGGTGCATGTCTCTAATGATTTTCTCGATAGTTACGTACATCATAACCTAAAACGTAGTGGATATACAAATTACTGAATTAAACATGCGCATGTGCAATGATAACTAATATATATGACTTTGTTGCTGGTTCTGAATTTGTGATGATCACCGAAACATGCACGCAGGTTTGAGCTCAGTGTCATTAGAAGGGGAAGAGGGAGATCAACTGGTGGTGACCGGCGATGTGGATGCGGTATGCTTAGCTAAGGAGCTGAGGAAGAAGTTCCGGCGAGTCACCCTTGTGAGTGTGGAGGAAGTGAAGAAAAAGGACAAAGATGAAGAAGGCAAAGATGAAAACAAAGAAGAAGAAGGCATAGATGAAAACAAAGTGTGTTACTATAGTCCGTGTCCTCCAACTCCATGTGGCCCTTATCCATCTTACGACGTGGTTTATGATCCGTACCCCAACGATTGCTCCATCATGTGAGTGTCACATCATGAAATAAAAGAAGTAAAGACTATTGCAACCTTATATGGTTATGTATAATATCCAATCTCTCGTTCTATCTCTCATCAGACATGCAAAGTCATATTTAATTTGTTACAGTTTGGCTCTACGCTCTATTTCAATGAAAAATCTCAATTTGCTTCATGTAATTTCCTTCCTTTATTAATACGAGTCTATATTCCTCTAACTATAGTTTCTCAAACCATTGAATAAAACAACGGGTTAACTTTTTTGGGTACATTAATAAATTATTATCATAATATGCAGTTATAATTTTATTCAAACTCTCAAGTCTCACACCCTATCTGCAAATGGCCAAACTGACTTTCATGCGTCATCTGTATAGTTACATCTTAATTAAAAGGCCCCACAATTTTGTGTTTTGCGTATTTAATCACATGCATGTATCATCTTCAGTTGCTTTGAGCATTTTACTAGAGCTGAAGCTATATTTGCTCTTTATATACACGTCGGTCCAATAAAATCCATTGGAATGAAAATTTTAATTTTACTTAGATGTTAAAGTAATGAATTATAAAGTTAGATTTATGAGAAACATGAACAACTCCACTGTGATGTTGAATAGGATTATTGAAAGAAGTATGAGCTATCGTTTGTTTAGAAAATAGAACATTGAAATAAAACAAATTGCAATATTACGTAATTTTTATGCGTACCACACAAGGCGCTGTTCTTCTCTTCACCCAGACTTCAACTGGTCGATTAAATTATCTGCTCCATTTTGTGGATATATATTATATGAATAAAGCCAAATTGGTGCTTGTGTACGTCTTAATGTCCTCGCTTAAGGCTAGAACCTTAACCAAGTCACACCAGATGAAAATTTTAGCACAAAAAAAAATATATATATATACACCAGTTGAAAATTTTCTGACCAGGTTCATCATCAAAACGCGCTGCTTTCAGTGTCGAGTCATGACTTATTTAATCTCCACTAGTCGTACTTGAAACTAGCCGCCAGTTCAACAAGCCAGAGTAGATTTCTTTTCAATATGATTGTATAGACCCGTTAGTTTTGAGTCTATTTCGGATACTGATCGAAACCTAAATCGGTCAAAAGAAGATTTATTAAAATTCTTTAAGTAGAATATCTGTGAAGTCAGTTATGAGACACATCAGTCACACTTAAGCAAGTTAATTATAGTGAAGATGGTAAAAAGGCTAGAACATCTCCTAGAGGTCCATTTGAAACTATTTAATGCCAAATATTCATAAAGCTTAAAGAAATTATTTTCAATCAATAAATCAAAAAAAAAAACTACAAGAACATATAAAAATTCATAAAAACATAAAATAATAATAATAACAAAAAAATATTTTCATGAATATTACATATATTTAATAAACTATGTATGTCATCTACCAACTAGTCAAAAATAACAATTTAAAAATAAAAGAGTTTTGTTGTATCCACCTACAAGTTTTTTTTAATAATTTTCTTAATACTAAATGCATAAAGTATTAAATAAAAAAATAAATGCATCTAATATCTTAAAAACATAAAAAAAATTTAATATTTTCTTCATTTAGTAATTAAGAAAATTAGTATGAAGATTAAGTAGGAGGATAAAACATTTCTCAAAATAAAAACCTTAAATAAACTGATGAATATAATAAAGTTGGTAGATGTAATGTCATCTCATCAATAGAAATTCTTTCACAGTCCAGGTAATGTTTTAAAAATTGAATAAGCAAGACCTCTAGGTTATAGCTCAATTGGTTTGATCAATTAAATTGATGGTCAAACTATAGTTGAACCGAATAATATAATGAAGGAAAATTATACTGAAAAACATAGCCAGTTCATAATCTGACTAGTTAAACCGGTCAATCCAATCCAAGTTTCAAAACATTCACTCTAGGACCTTTTTTTTTGCTTTGTACTATTGAATATGTATTACTTCTACTATAATATTAAAAATACAGTTATAATAACATATAATGATATAACCTTATTGCTGAAGTAGTACACATTCAGTATAATGATATAGAACTCCTAACTTTTAAGTTATATAAGCTGAATAATTGATGTGCTTTATGAAAATAAATAATCTCGATAAAATAATTAATAATTATAAAATAGATAAATAGATATAATGTTATTAACTGATTTTAAAAGTATTAGTTGAATATCTATATTCATCAATAACTTGAGTTTGCCTATATTAGCCTTCACTCTCAATTTGTTATCAAATTTATGATTTTAAGAAAAATAACTTTTAAAACAAAAGTTACAAAATATTTTTATGCAAGCCGCCTTGTAAACCACGGGCCAAAAGGCTAGTAACTAGGGGTGCACAACCCAACCCGCTAATCTGTCAATCCGACCGACCCGACTCGATCCGACCACATATATTAGGGTTGGTTCGGGTAATCGGATCGGGTCGGGTCAAATTTCGCGAACCCGTTGAATATCGATTCGGGTAACGAATTTGGTGAACCAACCCGACAACCCGACTCGATGACCCGACGATCCAATAAAACGACATCGTTTTGACTATATTTAAGTTTTTTTTTTCTTACAACCCGATCCGGTGACCCGACCAATCCGACTAACCCGATTAACCCGATTATCTAACCCAAACCAACCCGATTCTAATCGGGTTGGTTAGATTCGAGTTACTAAAATTTTTTTCCTCAATCCGACTCGACCCGAACTCACATGATTAGTTTGAATTTTTTTCTCCCATAAACCCGACCCAACCCGTGTGCACCGTTACTAGTAACCAACATAAAATTGGCAGATTCTTTTGTGTCACTAGTTGCATCGGTACAATAGGTGAGGTGGCACAATGTTGAATCATTAGATAGAAAGGTAAAATCTTAGACGGTGTTAAATTTATTTTTTTATTTTTATTATTAGTTGTTATGTTTCTATTAATAATTAATAAAATAGTATATTTAATTTTTTATTTTATCTTTTTGTTTTTATAATTTTGTGAATAAAATGATAAAAGTAATACATTCTTATTTTTTAATATTTCTTTCATAAAATTTTGAAAACAGGAATTAGAATAATAATATGACATTTTTATAATTATTAATAAAAATTATATCAACTAAAAATAAAAACATAAAATAAACCAAACACCTCCTCACGATGAGAAATATCAATAAAAAATATAAGTGAAAGTAGACAACTAATTTAACTAATAATAAGGAAAAATGATATATTAGAAATAAATAAAGTTTATTCAATTTGCAAGTCCTTGTACTTTTTAAGAATTTTTAAATAGCCCCTATGGTTATAAAACTGTAAATGGGTTCATATAGTTTCAAATTCTTTTTCAATGAGATCCTTAAATCCAATCTTTTGTTAGGTCCTGTAGGGACTCAATTGAAATAGTATTTGAAACTATAGAAACTCATTTTATAATTTTTAAACATAGGAACTTATTTAAAAATTTCAAAAAGTATAAGGATCATCAAATTTAGTTAACCTAAATAAAAATTAATTAAATAATAGTGACAATAAACTATGAAAATGACACAATTGACACAACCATCTATTTTTTGTCATTATAAATTATAATTTTTCTTTCTAGAGAGTTTGAACATGTGACTTGTGACGGTCGAACTCACACCATATAATTACAGACCTTTGATAAAGACTAAGGGGCTGTTTAGTAGTTTTCAAAAATTAGATATTTAAGTACAATGGAGTCAGTTTTAAAATATAAGGTGCTTAGTAATCATGTAAATTTTAAAAATTATTATTTATCATTTAAATCAATTTTGAGATAAAATTGGTTTTTTGAAAAATTATTTTAAAGTTAATTTTTTTCTAATCCAACTTTTTTATATTCTCTCTCATTCTTTTTTTTGTGTAACATCTATCTTATTCTTTTTTCTCTCATTTTATTTTTATCTCAATATTTAAATTTAAAATTTCATAATCAATTTAAGATAAATTTTAACTAAATTAAAAATAAATTAAAATTGATTATAAAATAACTTAAATTTATATAACTAATTTATCTTAGATAGTCTTGAACCGAAATTTGAGGTTGGCAAACTAGTCTAAGGGAGCCAGTTATAAAATTGTTCTAATTACGGCCGTGAAACAACACTTTTAGGGAAGGCTGCCTACCTCTAGTAAGAACTAATTTTATATTTAAACAGTTTTATTATTCGTCCAATTAAAATACGTTTAACTTTATCTAATTCACTCATAAAATTATTTTATGTATCATAAAAATGTTATAATTATATATAAAATAATTTAATATTTTTCTCACATAAACATATGGTATAAATATGATATGTATAGTCGATATACATAAAACATTTCTCATATTTAAAAGATGTGAGAAAATTTCATAAGACAAAAGAAAATTACTTCAATAGATTTTAACAATTTTTGCGCAACGGTGCTGGTAAGCTCTATTCTCATTTTGACCAAAAAAAAAAAATTTATTTTCAAACTTACTCGTTTTCTCTGTAAATGATAATAATATTATTATTTTTTAAGATTTTGCTAACAAATATTCATATAATACTTATTAAGAAAGTTTAAATAAAAAATTTTAATAAAAAATATTTTTAATTTCTAATACATTAAATATTTTATTTTTATTAATTTTTTTAAACTTTTTAATGACACTTATTAGTATAATCCTGTTTAGAAAATTTTTTTATAATAATTAATTAGACTAAGGTAAACCCTTTGTCTTTTGACAAAGTTTGATTTTCGATCTCAATTCAGGGAAGGGAATCGCTCCATTTTAAGATTTTAGTCTAAGCTAATATCTTAAAATGATGTAAAAGATGATTTCAAAGTTCGTAAGATTATGTAAATTCAAAATCGAATGTTTATATGTGATTTGAGTAGTGTAAAATACTAAGTAAAGAATAGAGAGTAAAACAGTTTAGAATACATGTAATGAATAGTAAATATTAGTATGTAAATTGCAAGAAAGAGAAGAAAACAATTAAAAAGAAATCAAACGATTCCAAAAGAACACTTGATCAGGAGTAGAAAAGAATTTTGTAATAAAGTAAAGAAAGTAATTAAAAGAAATCAAATGATATCGAAAGAACACTTGATCAGGAGTAGAAAAGAGTTGCAATAAAGTAAAATGACTGAAATTAAATGAATTGACAATAAACTTGCATTAAATTGATAAATTGTACAAAAATGAAAGTGGATAAAAACATATTGGACTAGACTTGCGTGCTGTTTGCTCGAAATGTCAATGGACGTGAGAGCGTGAGTTTACAAGTGTTTGTGAGTAATGAATTTCTAACCCCTAAACATTTCCATCCTCTTGGTATTTATAGACTTCTTAAGTAACTACCCTTTTTACAAGATCTTGTCATGTGTCTAAAACAAAGATAACTATTAAATGATTGGTAATCTTTTTTTAATAACCACCAAATCCTTATCAGCGATCCTCGTACTACAAGTAACTTCTTAATCTTAGCCATTAATCCTTAAGTTGTCTTGATCAATCATCTGCAACCGCTGTTAACTTCTAATTCAAATTCAAAAATTTTTCTTTTTGAATTCAAACTTTGATTCTTCAACCACTTTCTGGTTTTCCATATAGTCGAATTCCTCTATCCTTCAAGAATTTGCTAAGTGTAGCTACTTTTAAAATCTCAATGTTCAAATCATATTCGAAGTTTCCAAAATATTATTTCTAATATCAAACCGAAACTATCATTTGATAATTTCAACTGTTAACTCCAATTCGAAGTCATCTTGGTATCGAATCAAAATTACCATTTTTGGTAAATCGAATACGTTATTTCGAAAACAATATTCAAATTCTAATTGAATTGTATAAATATCTCGAAGTAAGTATTCGACTATGCATCAAAATATCTGAGTCATATAAAAATGTTATTTTTATATCAACAGATGCCCCTCAATATTTATTCTCGAAGTATAAGAGATAAATATTTTAACTTTCCGAATATTTCCTTCGATCACTACTGGACAGGAATTTTACTTACAACTTTGCCTATTTTACTTAACAAAAGACAAAGCAACTGAAAAGTTAGGTGGCAAAACCTGCAATTTTGATATTTAAATCTTCACACACGTAAATCGTTACTACGTGGCCATTCTGAAGTTAAAGTTCAAAGCATATCTGCCCCCCCCCCAACTTTTAAGAGAACTGATTGATCTTTCCAACTTTGGGGTAGATCAAATCATGACTGCCCAAGACAACAGGAAAAATTGTCTTGTCTTCTTGTCCAACTGAACCACAGCAATCATCTTTTGGATTCAAATGCCCAATCAGTGGTCTAAGAATTAACTAACTTCACAAAGGATTTGCCAACCAAACTTCTTAACATTGATGAAGTTATCACCAATAATCAAGCATTAGTTTTAAAGAAGAAACAACTGATGATAATTGTTGCTAAGATTAAGAGAAAACGTTCAAAATTTACCTCTGTTCTTTCATCAACTCAGCAAAATATTAATCAGAACGAAGAAAGATTTGCTGAGCTTAAGCAAGAACTTCGATTGCTTGAAGAAGAACAAAGTGAACTTCAAGCCCTTGCTGAGGATTGTGCAAATCAAGAATGAACCCTTGACAAGGACTATCACTGATTGAACAATGAAGATAATTAGGTGAAACAGGCTATTCAAGATTTAGCCCCTTCCCTCGAGGCAGTTTCTAAGGAAAAGGCTAGAATCTTAGATGTTTTGGCCTCTTTATTTGCAAGGCTTCAATAAACTTTGCATATCTATTTTTGTAATGACAATTTAAAGTTTTGTTCTGTCTTAAATCGAAGCTATGCTTTCTACAAGATCTTAATTTCATGAATGGTTGGCCTATATACCTTCGAATATTTACCATTTATCGAAGGAATCTTTTCATTTGAAATTATATTCTTAATCGAATACGCATTACCAGAATAAACCGTTTCGATTTGATATGGCCCTTCCCAATTAGGCAACCATTTTCCAAACTAAATCACCTAAAGCAAATTCTTTTCTTTTGACTTGAAGATCATAAAATTTTGTAATTCTTTCTTTTTGTCCAATCAAATTTTTCAGAGCAATTAATCTTTCTTCATCTAACTGATTTAGTTCATCAAACATCAAATCCTAATAATCTTGGGTAGGAATTTCATTTTGACGTTGTAACCTAACTAATTGAAGATTGATTTCAATTGGCAAAATGGCATCATGACTATAAACTAAATGATATGGCATTATACCAATAGCTTCCTTAGGAGAATTTCGATAAGCCCATAAAACTTGGCTTTCGACCCACATGTTTCTTAATTAAATCTTATTAGTTGCTTCGACTTGGCCATTGGCTTGCGCGTAATAAGGGGTCAAGGTGAGAAGTTTAATATTCCTTGTCTTAACAAGCTCACTAATAACACGATCAGTAAATATAATGCCTTGGTCAGTAGTTAGAGTTTGCGGAATATCAAATTTATAAATAATATTTTCTTCAATAAAGTTAATAATCTCCTGTTGAGTAACATCTTTTAAAGGAATCGCCTCAACCTACTTCATAAAGTAGTCAATGGCAACTAAAATATACCTGTGCCCTTTAGAAGATGGAGGATGAATCTGGCTTATTAAATCGAGAGCCCATCCTCGAAACGGCCATGGTTTTACAATCGAATGTAAATCACTTGCAGGAACATGTTGAATGTTTCCATGCCTTTGACATTCCTTACACGACTTAGCGTATAAATGACAATCTTTTATCATCGCAGGCCAATAAACTCTCTGTCTGTGTAATACCCATTTTATTTTTTCACCAGCTTGGTGAACACCACAAATTCCTTCATGTACTTCTGCTAAGGCTGTATATGCTTCTTTTTCACTCAAACATGTTAATAAATTTCCATCTACTAACTTTTTATAAAGTGAATCTCCCATTATAACATAATGTAGAGCTTTATATTTTAATTTTTTTTCAACTGATATATTTGAGTTTTGTAAATAATCAATAATTGGCTTTCTTCAATCAACATCATCAATATCCTTGAGTAGACATACTTCTATACTATCGAACGAATATAATTTTTCTCTAATTTCGATTAATTTAACCAAAGTTGTAGTCAAAATTTTGTAACCAGAAGCTATTTGAGCAAGCTCATTGACTTCAAAAATTTCTTCCCTTGGAATATGTTGCAAAATTACTTTGTCAAATTCACTCAACAACCTTGCTGCAAAAGCAAAGTACTTGAATAAATTGTGATTAACACATTTATATTCTCGAGTCAATTACTTAATAACTAGTTGAGAATCACCAAAAACTTTAATAATTCTGGCATTGAGCAAAATTAAAGTTTGTAAACCAACTATTAAAGCTTCATACTCAGCTTCGTTATTTGAACATTCATGTTTTAATTTGAATAAAAATTTAGTTGGAATCCCAATTGGCGATACAATTAGAACTCCAAGACCCACACCTCCAACGTGTTTTGACCCATCGAAATATAATTTCCATGGCTTCAAACCAATGTAGACAATATCTTTTTCTTTGATGTCAACACAAGGGTGGTCAATCAAAACATCTGCCAACACTTGGCCTTTCACGGCTGATAACATTGTATTTTATACATTTTGTAATCCTCTCACTAGGCTTTTTAAGGTTCAATTAGGCTTAACTAAGTTGGTTTTGACACATTTTATGATTTTGAGTCAAATTGGACAATTAAATAAATTATTGCATAAATTAACTGTAATTATCTCTTTGGCAATGTTTAGTAAACTGGCTATAACTTGAGTTACAAATATCTGATTGATTTGATTTTAGTCTTGTAGGAAAGCTAAGACAATTTCCTACAACTTTCATGTTAAACACTTTTCCAGAATCGGTCTCCTTGGAGGTGATATTGAGCTTTGAAGTCAAAATAGAGGAGTTGAAACCAGGCTTAAAATACTGTGTAGTAATTGGATCATATCTTGCGTTCTAGGCATGATTTTGGACTGAAACCAAAGCCACTTTAAAGCAAATATTCAGGCCTACAACTTTCATGAAGACCACTTCTCTCAAAAATGAAAAGATGACTGGACACACGGTTGTGTATTTACTCAATTATTATATTAAAAAAAAGAAAAAGAAAAAGAAAATGGAGAATAACGTAATAAATGACGTTTTCGTTTAAATAATTCCGGTTACTGTGCATTACACAGTAACCGTGTCATTGCCTATAAAAGGCAATTGGAATTGCCAATTGATTCACAATTGATTCCAGCGAGGAATTCGGAGGAGGGACGGAGAGAGGCTTTTGGGCAGTGCCCTGCTTCTCTCCTCAGTCTCCCTCCAATTTCTTTTCTCTCTTTTTTTCTCTTTTTCTCTTTTCTAGTTTATGTGTAAATAAGTTTTACTCTACTTGGGTTAAAGTGTGAAGCTCTTGGTAATAAAATAAGGTTAGATTTATTCCTCTCTTGTGCTTTAATGATTTATATTTTTAAATAGTTATTATGCGTGTTATATTTTATTTATAATAATTTAGAAATTACCCTTATAAATAGGAGTTCTTGATTTATTGTAGACAAAATATTGACACAATGAGAATGCTTTAACCCATTTATAAGTGGTGGTAATAATTAAAGGAAATATAATATAATCACGTATATTATTTTATTTCGTATTGTATTTAGTTTCCAATCAATTTAGAAACGCTCCTTGTAAAGTGGAGTTCTTGATTTGTTGTAGACAAGAGATTGGCACAATGAATGCTTTAACCCATTTACAAGTGTTGGTGTTAGAAATTCTCTTTATAATATGGAGATCTTGATTTATTGTAGACAAAATATTGGCACAGTGAATGCTTGATCCCATTTATGAGTGATGATATTAATGGATGATTAAAGGAAACATAATATAATTACGTATATTATTTTAATGGACTTTTAACGTTGTATTTTCCGATTGGAACCTCCATGTTGCGAGGATTCTAATTGAGTTATAAAAAGAATTAATCTTACTTTTACTTTATTTACTAAGAGTGGATCATTTTACCCAAGTAAATAATTTTTACTGTAGTAATAAAATATTTACCTTACCTTAATTAATCTTCATCAATTCCCTGTGGATCGACCTCGGACTCCCGAAAAATTTATTACTTGAGACAACCTGCACTTGGGTTTGTAAATGCAATAACTAAAAAGTGTGCATCAAGTTTTTGGCGTCGTTGCCGGAGAATTATCTTGAAGAATAAATTTTTGGTGTAAATATTTTGGTACATAGTGTGTGAATAGTGTGTAAATAGTGTGTGAATAATGCGTGAATAGTGTGTGAATAGTGTGTGAATAATGCGTGAATAGTATGTGAATAGTGTGTGAATAGTACGTGAATAGTGTGTGAATAGTACGTGAATAGTGTGTGAATAGTGTGTGAATAGTGTAAATAGAAAAAAAAATTAAAAAAAAACAAAAATTAAAAAAAAAACCAAAAAACCAAAAAAAAAAGTTAAGTTTTTTTTTGTACATATTAATTCCGTGGGGGTAACTCTCCCTTTTCTTTTCTTGTACATATTAATAGTGGGGTTAATTCTCCTTTTTATTTTTATTTTTTTTATTTTGTACAGTGGGGGTAATTCTCCCTTTTAATTTTTGTAAATATTAACAGTGGGGGATTCTCTCCTTTTTATTTTTTTTTTTTGTCCTTACTAATTAGTGGGGTAATTCTCCTTTTTATTTTATTTTTTGTATATACTAACTCGATTGGGAACCTCTCCTTTTAATTTTTGTACATACTAACATACTAACTTGTGGGGTATCTCTCCCTTTTATTTTCTTTGTACATACTAACTTTGTGGGGAAACTCTCCTTTTATTTATTTGTTTATTTATTTATTTATTTATTTATTTTACACTTTATTTTCTTTATTTTATTTTTTGCACTTTATTTTTTTTTATTTTTTTTATATATTTATTTTCTCATCATTTATTTTCTATCATTTTTTTGTTCTTTATTTTTTGTCATTTTTTTATTTATTTTTGTTATTTATTTTTGTTATTTATTTATTTTCTGTCATTTATTTTTTTATTTTTTTATTTTTGTCATTTATTTATTTCCTGTCATTTATTTTTACTCATTTATTTTTATTATTTATTTATTTATTTATTTATTTTTTGCTTATTAATTTATTTGGTGGTTGGTTTCTACCACACCATTTTTAATTTTATTTATTTGGTGGTTAGTTTATTACCCCACCTTTGTTATTTTTTTTTATTTAGTGGTTGGTTTATTCCACACCTTTGTAAATATTTGTTTGGTGGTTAGTTTATTCCACACCTTTGTAAATATTTTTTTTATTTTTTTTCTATTTCTTTTTCTATTTTGTTATGTGTAATTAATTTGTGTGTTTTTAGGGTGAAAGACGTAACTTGATTCAATTGACATGTATTAAGATTGAAATTTTAATTAACTCTTTTCTATTCAATTTGAGTACTTATTATGGTTCATAATGCTTTTATGAATTGGCCACTCATAAATTGATCTAGTGGGTATATGTGTAACTCAAAATATTTGCATATGACCTAGACCATAAATAATAAAGTGCCATGATTTATAATCATCTAGGAATGGAGGTTATAGGTTATGTGGACTGTGGTATTTTTCCATGAGAATCTATAGAGTAAAAGTCATGCCTTTAAATGTTTTTAAATTACTGATTCTCCCCATCAAATTGAATGATTAGAAATTGATTAGAAGGAAGGTCCCAAAGCTACTCTATTGTCTATGATAGATTATTGAATCAAGTGAAGTCTGATCCCTAGTATTCTAATTTCATGTGTTTTCATTACCAAACCAAAAAAAAAACAAAAAATAAAAAAAAACTTTGTTTTTTTTTTCTTTTTCTTCTTAATTTCGTGTGTCTTAGTGTTTGTTTTTATTTTCTTTTTAAATAGTCAAACTTTATTTTGACAATTTGGTCATGTGTCAATTTTCTCAATAAGTTGTTGTAAATCTAGGTTGATACGGTGGATTTTGTTGCTTCAAGAATTCAAAATGAGCCTAAAATTTTGTTGTTGATTTGTCCATGCTTACAATAGGCTCACCTTTTGAAATCACACCTATCAATGATCATTTTCCTTGATGAATTTTTAATTTTCAATTTTATGGTTTGATTTGTCAAAATTGTCAATTTTTCTTGTAACAAGCGAAGTTGTTCTTTGTGGATGGTTTCCACAAATTTAAAAAGAAAATTATTTTTCATTAAAGAATGGCCTGAGTAAGGAATCATTAGATGAAATCTTTTTAACTCTTGAGACGCATTCTAGTGAATTTGTGCAGTGTGGATTTATTAATTTGTGGAATCTCTTCAAAGGCAAGTAAGCGCGTTACGGTCTTGGGAATCTGACTCAAAAAGACTCTGTTTGCCAATTTATAAGAAAATTGGATGGGAAGCCTATCCTCGACTCATAGAAGGCGTTGAAGCCGTTACTGGACGTAAAACCAGAGGAAGATGTGAGCCACAATCACAACTACATGTATATATTTTGTTGTATTTCTTCTTCTTATGACACCACGATCCAAAAGATGGCAAATTCGGCTAGAAGTGGTTCAAGGAAATGTTGTGTGAAGCAATAAGAAAAGCAAGCCAGTCAAGACACTCCATCTGTATAAATAATTTCAATCTTTGGTCGTATTTTGTTTCTGTTTATATTTGTGTGAAGTTTCTCTTTTCAGTAATTGCGGTAACAGGTACTATCTTCTATCTTTTTCCTTTCTATTTTTTTAACATTGAGGACAATGTTGTGATCTAGTTGGGGGGAAGAATAGTTGTGTAAGAGGGGAAGGATAGTTGTGTAAAAAAAAAATAATAAGTGTGTTTATATTTGTCGTGTGTAGTATGTTTGTCGTATGTAGAGTTGTAAAAAAATAAATTAGGAAGTGTGTGTATTAATATGTTTGTTGTGTTTATATGTTTGTCAGTAACTTACTAAACCAGTTAAGGATGACAGAGTAAGGAGTAAATTTTGCTGTGGAGGTAATTTTACTCTTGAGACGCATCTAGATTGGGGTAGATTACCTTGTTTATGTGGAAGTAGCAATTCAAATTCAGGAAAATTTGCATGATTGAGTAAATTGTCTTCTTTCTTAAACATCACATGCTTGGTTATGGATGTTGAAATTTTTGTGGACTAAGAATGATAGATATATGCCTTGTGAGATTTTGAGCCTATAAATGAATGAATTGAACATCTGTACCATTCTCTTCTTTCTTGTGTGATTTTTTTTCTCATGGAATTGTTACTCTAGAACCTGCTTTGATTCTTTTTGAAGTTACATTTTCACATGCATACATAAACATGATTGAGGTAAATTTTCTTGAATTAACTACTTTGACCAAATAGCTAACCTTACATATTTTCCTTTGCTTAACCTCTTTGAGTTTATTTGACCATTCTTTGTTTCTAACTCATTACGTGCCTTAAATGAAAAACCATGTTCTAACCCAACCTTAGGGAATAAGAGAGCATTGACTTTGTTATTTGATGAGTTCTTGAACAAGTGTGGGGGTGCATGTGCAGATTGGTTATATAAAAAAAAGAAAAAATGTTTCTATATAAAAAAAAAGAGCTGATTATTGCTACAATCAAAAGAATGCACAATGTGATATATTCATACCTAGAATGAGGGTGGATGATTGGAAATAACAGGAAGAGAAGGAGAATATTCAAGCCTAACAATGAATTCAACCTACCAATTGATCTTCAACAAAACATTAGTCAGATATTGGTCATTGTCCTGTATGAGGAAGAACTAAAAAATTCTTGAGAAATTTAGACTGAATGTTCTCAAACATCTTCTCCATTCTAACTGTAACATAATGCTCTTTTATTCTCTTTGGTATTTAACTTGTCTTATCTATATTACTTCCACCTTTACCTTGACCCTATTATAACCTTGACTAAAGTCCTCATGATTTGTGTATATATGTTGTTTTTGAGTAGCGAAGAAGTAGAAGATAAGCAAGCTTATGGTAGTACAATTATTCATGAGTTGAATAGAGTGAAATACTAACTTTTTTAAACACTTGAGAGATTAAGAGTGAATTCTGTGAGGATCTATCATTCTTGATTCATTCTTTTCAACTGAAGTTTCCTTGCTTGTTAGTTTGAGATGCGAAGACATGTTACCTCATGACTGTTTGATCCCTTGATTGTCTAGTTGCTCTTCTTAAGTCATTGAATCCTTTAGAGTTTTAGTTTTTGAGTTTGTGTCATTTTTCTTTGGTTTTTGTCTTTTGTGTTTTGCCCAAGAGTGCAAAAGTTAAGTGTGGGGGAATTTGATAACACTGTATTTTATACATTTTGTAATCCTCTCACTAGGCTTTTTAAGGTTCAATTAGGCTTAATTAAGTTGGTTTTGACACATTTTATGATTTTGAGCCAAATTGGACAATTAAATAAATTATTGCATAAATTAACTGTAATTATTTCTTTGGGAATGTTTAGTAAACTGGCTATAACTTGAGTTACAAATATCTGATTGATTTGATTTTGGTCTTGTAGGAAAGCTAAGACAATTTCCTACAACTTTCATGTTAAACACTTTTCCAGAATCGGTCTCCTTGGAGGTGATATTGAGCTTTGAAGTCAGAATAGAGGAGCTGAAACCGGGCTTAAAATACTGTGCAGTAATTGGATCATATCTTGAGTTCTAGGCATAATTTTGGACTGAAACCAAAGCCACTTTAAAGCAAATATTCAGGCTTACAACTTTCATGAAGACCACTTTTCTCAAAAATGAAAAGATTGCTGGACACACGGTTGTGTATTTACTCAATTATTATATTAAAAAAAGAAAAAAAAAAGAAAAAAAAATGGAGAATAACGTAATAAATGACGTTTTCGTTTAAATAATTCCGGTTACTGTGCATTGCACAGTAACCGTGTCATTGCCTATAAAAGGCAATTGGAATTGCCAATTGATTCACAATTGATTCCAAATGAGGAATTCGGAGGAGGGACGGAGAGAGGCTTTGGGCGTGCCACCGCTTCTCTCCTCGCCTCCCTCCAATTTCTTTTCTCTCTCTTTTTCTCTTTTTCTCTTTTCTAGTTTATGTGTAAATAAGTTCTAGTCTACTTGGGTCAAAGTGTGAAGCTCTTGGTAATAAAATAAGGTTAGATTTATTCTTCTCTTGTGCTTTAATGATTTATATTTTTAAATAGTTATTATGCGTGTTATATTTTATTTCTGATAATTTAGAAATTACCTTTATAAATAGGAGTTCTTGATTTATTGTAGACAAAATATTGACACAGTAAATGCTTTAACCCATTTATAAGTGGTGGTAATAATTAAAGGAAATATAATATAATCACGTATATTATTTTATTTCGTATTGTATATAGTTTCCAATCAATTTAGAAACGCTCCTTGTAAAGTGGAGTTCTTGATTTGTTGTAGACAAGAGATTGGCACAATGAATGCTTTAACCCATTTACAAGTGTTGGTGTTAGAAACTATCTTTATAATGTGGAGATCTTGATTTATTGTAGACAAAATATTGGCACAGTGAATGCTTGATCCCATTTATGAGTGATGATATTAATGGATGATTAAAGAAAACATAATATAATTACGTATATTATTTTAATGGACTTTTAACGTTGTATTTTCCGATTGGAACCTCCATGTTGCGAGGATTCTAATTGAGTTAGAAAAAGGAATTAATCTTACTTTTACTTTATTTACCAAGAGTGGATCATTTTACCCAAGTAAATAATTTTTACTGTAATAATAAAATATTTACCTTACCTTAATTAATCTTCATCAATTCCCTGTGGATCGACCTCGGACTCCCGAGAAATTTATTACTTGAGACAACCTGCACTTGGGTTTGTAAATGCAATAACTAAAAAGTGTGCATCAATGGCCTTTTGTGGTACATACTTTAAAGAAAATTTAGTTAAAGCAAGAGTCCACTTTCCTACTCTACCATGTAAGATAGGTTTGGTCAACATATATTTTATTATATCAATTTTTGAAACAACAAATACATCATGTGACTTTACATAATATTTTAACTTGGTGCAAGAGAAGTACGAGGCTAAGCATAATTTCTCAATTGCACTATATCTTGTTTCAACATAAACTAAAACTCTACTAAGATAATAAATAGCTCTTTCGATTCCATTCTTATCTTCCTGTACTAGCATACACCCAATCGTTTCATTTGATGCTGAAATATATAACTTCAAGGGACATCCAGGTACTGGAGGTGTTATTACTAGAGGATTAGCCAAGCACTTCTTGACTTGATCGAAAATCGCTTGATGTTCTTTTTCCCAACGAAACTCTTCTTTAGCTTTGAGTTTCAAGAGTGAAGAGAAAACTTTGGTTTTTCATAATAAATTCGAAATGGATCTTCTTAGGAAATTAATTTTTCCTAGTAAAGACTGGAGCTGTTTTTATTCGAAGGAGATGATGCTTCTAGAATAGCTTTCACTTTGTTCTGATCTATTTCTACTCCTTTTTTCTGAACCAAGAATCCTAGGAAATTTCTTGCAGAAACACCAAAAGCACATTTAATAGGATTCATTTTTAACCTATATTTTCTCATTCTTTCGAATGATTGCTTTAAATTCGAGAGATGCTCTTATTCTGATTTTGATTTTATCACCATATCATCTATGTAAACTTCCATGAATTTACTAATGATATCATGGAAAATAGTATTCATAGCTCTTTGATATGTGGCCTCATCATTTTTTAATCCAAAAGACATGACTACCCATTCGAAGGTGCCAATTGATCCTGGACATCGAAATGTTGTTTTCGCCACATCCTCTTCTGCAATGTAAATTTGATTATACCCAAAATAACCATCCAAAAAACTTGAAATTTCATGACCTGAAGCTGAATCAATTAACATGTTAGCAATAGGCATAGGATATTCATCTTTAGAGGTAGCAGAATTTAAATCTCAAAAATCAATGCATACTCTCAACTTACCATTCTTTTTCATAACAGGAACAACATTAGAAATCCAGTTAACATACCTGGCAGTTTGAATAAACTTAGCCTTTAGTAATCTTTTGATTTCCTCCTTAATTTTTAATACCACTTCGGGGGCAAACCTTCTTGGTGCTTGTTTTGATTGGTCTTTGTCCTGCTCGAATTGGTAGTCTGTGCTCCACTGACTCTCGACTGAGCCCAGGCATTTCCTTATAATCCCATGCAAAATAATCCTTATATTCTTCGAGTAGATGAATCAACTTGTACTTGAAATTAGAATTTATTAAACTACTTATGAAAGTAGGCTTATTTATTACATTATTTCCTAAATTGATTTCTTCTAAAGGATCTTGTACCTCTACTATTTTAATCTCAGATAGAGGAGTCTGTTCGAATCCTAAAGGAGAATCATCATAAATACAATCCAAGTTGGTACCTTCATTGGGACCAAATTTCTTAGCCATATAAGCTGAGATTTGAGTCATCTGACGCGAAATCACACTTTCTGTGCTATTTTCAGCTATATAGGCTAAGATTCTAGCCATATGGCTTTTAAGTTCCATTATTACAACTTAAGGCCGAATATACTCGATTTGAAATATTAAATAGGCATATGTACACCCTAGAGTCATTAAAATTTCAAAGCTGAAATGAATCAGCTTTTGGGATCACAAAGAAACCTATTGGGGTAAGAGCCACCATTTCAACTTCCTTCCTGTCAAGAGCTGCTGAATCCCAGATAGAGAATGGTCGAACTCCAGGCATATATATTTGTAAATCTACATGGTTCTGACTGACATGGAAAAAGGTATCATCAGCTTCAACCATCTCGAGTTCCCCAATCTGATTCCACAAGAACATCTTCTGATGGACAGTCGAAGGAATAACACCAACAACATGAATCCACTCCATACCCAAAAACAGATTGTAGCTGGCCTTCGAAGGAACCACTATGAACAAAGTTGACCTCGCTACTAAAGCCACTTTGATATCGAGAACAATAGCCCCTTCTGATGTGGAGAATCTGCCATTAAAATCTGTTACCACCATATTATGTGGCAACAAATCAGCCTTTAACTTGCCAAATTTTTTCAGTAAATTCTTCGGCAAAAGATTAATGGCAGCTCCTTGATGCGTGAAATCCGCAAGTGTACAGTTTCGTCGTCAAGTAATAAAAAGATCGAATCCACAGGAACCGTGTCTATGAATACCAATTAATTAATTAATTAATTCAATTAAACAAAAGGGAATATGATTGTTAATTAAGAAGAACGTAATAATAAGCAATTAAATAAAAATCAAAGTGCAGAATTTAGAGCAAAAACAGCAAGTTATCAAGAAGGGGTTTTTCAAATTCAAGAAAGTTTCCAAGATTGGGGTACCACAATGATACAAGACAAATCTTAATTGACAACCCTTTTATTAAATCTGAAATTCAATTGAAGGTGAATTACCCTAAATTAGTTAATGTTCTTTCTCAAGATACAAGATCTGTGCCCAATTAAACCAATTCCTACTCTCATGGTAATTGAATTTAAATTGAACCCATTACGCTTTGTGGTAATTCATTGAATCCTCAAAAGGCTAAAACTACTCTCGTGATTTAGACCTTAAGTTCAATTCTTATGGTTCCAACACCTAGGTTCACCTCTTAGTACGTCCCTAAATGCCTATGAGATGCAAATAAGTGTCCAGCAAATTCACATGGATAAGAGCAATAAGAATTAAGTCAAAGAACATTCAAGACCAATAAAAGGGGAAACAACATCAATTAATCATTATCAATGTATCAAAGGGCATTGCCCAATCTTAGAAACAAAAGAAACTACTCAGACATAGAGAAGAAGGAACAAGAAAACATGTTCATAAACATCCAAACCCGTAATTCAAGAGAGAAGAGGGAAGAAAGATCAAGAACTAAAGCCTCTAATGTGCCTCCTCCAAAACTAAATTAGAACCCCTAATTGTATTCAGAACATCTATTTATAGCCTAGGGTTTTAATTGGCTAAAAGGCCCCCAAAAGAAATAAAAATAAAAACTTAAAAACCGTTACGCACTGCGATCCACGGCCGTGGATCATTCTGCCAAGAAGCCCATCCTGTGTCATTTGAGTTCCATGGTCGTGGATGGTTTCATGGCCAGGCCGTGGAACTCTCTGCAATTCTCTTTTCCTTCTTAAAGTTGCCCCTCTATTCATGGTCGTGGTTTGATCCACGGGCAGGCCGTGTATCCCTCTGGAATGGCCTTTTTGCACCTTTATTGCTATCTATTAAGCTCCAACTTCAAACATGCGAGCATTCCATTCAATCCAAAGCCAATTCAACATTCCTGCACAAAAGAACACCAAAAACACCACAGTTATCCGAACTAAGGGAAAAACAAACCAAAAAGGGAAACTAAAATGCCTAAAATACTCAAGAATACATGCAAAACAAGAACAAAACATGATGTTATTTCACACACATCACTCCTCCATCTATCAATACCCTACCCACTAATTTACCATTTATGGTTGCCTTGATAAAAAGTGGGCGAAGATGGCTCTTCATGTCATGGGAGGGAGTATTGAAAACTGCTGAATTTTCCATTACTTCGACTGTATCTTCTTCGACCATATACCAACTGGTCTATTCTATATCATCTTCAAAATCTTCTTCCTGATTTACTTCTTGTTTACCTAAAACAACAAAGTTATAAGGAAGAAGAGATACAATATTGACACTAAAAATTGTGTCGAGATCATCTTTAAACTCATATTCAAATGAATCTGTAATAATGTCCTCATCCATTGGACTTGGAGATTTTTGTTTTTCTGCTTTCAAGGGTGGTCCTCGGACCACCTGGGCAAATGACCTTTGTTGCTGTTGCAATTTAGCCAATGCCTGTTGTTGTAGCTGCTATTGTCACATCTTCTGTGCCTTGCGCCATTAAGACTTCGACATATACGAGATCAAACCTTGGTTTAGGTTCGAACTTTCCCCTCAAAACCATGTGTTTGGTTTTCCATTTAAAGGACTCATCCCATGTTCAAATTTTGGCTAGTATGACCTATTCTGAAACGGGTGAGGTCGTGGACTGTTCTTGACCCATTGATTAAGGGCCACATTTGCGGGGGGAACCCTCATCTTCCCCTTCCTGAAATTCTCCGGTTCTTATATTACCACTGCATTGTGGTTTGTTGGCTAATAATTGATACTGATGGAAGCTCCTGCAATGGTTTTCTCATTCTGTTTCTGCTTTAAAGCTGCCTGGTAAGACTTGGCAGTCAGCCTGTCGAAGACAACACTGCATTTGGGGCACAAAGAGACTTCCTTCTCCCCTTCTTTCTTTCTTAGAAGGAATTTGACCAGAGTTTCTCCAGCCTTGGGGAAAACTTCTTCCTCTGTAGCCTTGAATACATCAAGGCTGCAATCAATGAGGTCAAGAGAGGACTCTAATACCTCGACCATATTAACCTCAGTGAAGCCCATTGGCTCGATATAGTTAGCATTTACTTGGAATGGATGTACATCCACCTTCATGTTCTTCTTGTTCTCGAATTTCAGTCTTCCTTCTGTAATGTTTTTTTGAATTAAATTCCTGAAACGTATACAATTGTTAGTCGAATGTCTATATCTATTATGATACTTGCAATATCTTCGACCATTTATTTCTTCTAGCAAAGGGAATTTATATCCATCTGGAAGTTTAATTTGCTTATCTTTTAACAAGACATCGAAAATTAAATCAACCTTAGAAATATCAAAAGCATAATTTAACCTATTGGAGGACTTTATATTGTCCTTCGTTCGATTAGGCATTAAGGATGAGCAAGTATAAGGCGGGCCAAATTTTAATTCTGCTATATTAATCTCATTATCCTCGTCATCTTCATTTTCATCGACTTTGACATAGGCTACTTTATTGTCTTTCGATTGCTTACCATACTTATCCTCGTTATCAAGAGTTTTGACATAAGCAATTTTTTCTTTTCTTAAATTTCTCCTAAATTTTTCTTTTTCGAGTTTTAATTGCTCAATTTGTCTTACTTTATCAACAAGTTGAGACATGTCAAGGATTTGCTGGTTAACTAGTTTCTTTCGAATGGAATAGTCTAAACCACCAGCAGCTATTTTTACTACCTCAGACTCAGGAATGACAGTAAAACACCTAGCCTTCATCTACCTAAACCTGGCCAAGTAATCATCTATTGACTCCTCATGTCTTCTTCTAATATTAAACAAATCCACGAGACTTACTTTTGTCTCTTCTTTAAAGAACTGATCGTGAAAATTTCTTTTCAACTGGTTCCAACAGTGAATCGAATTTGGTGGGAGATTAGTAAACCAAGTAAAAGTATTTTTAGTTAGAGAGCTAGGAAAATATTTCATCTTCAGATATTCATTTGTTGCTACATCTCCTGCTTCGATTGTAAATCGAGCAATGTGTTCTACTATTGATTCTCCATTTTCCCAAGCAAATTTACTAGAAATCTTAGGTGCCTTCCATCCTCTAGGAAATTCTACTTGTTGGATAAACTTAGGGAAAGCTGACACAAAATAGGGTCTATTCGCATATCCTACATTAAATCCATATCTATTAGACATTTGTTCAATTGCCTGATTAATATTCTGTTGCCCCCGAAGATTATTAAGTCTAATCCTTTGTAGGTGGTTATCGGCATCTTGATTTCGATTGACTATACGAAATCCTATATTTGAGTCATGTGGAATTTCCCTAAACTGGTTGTCCTCAACTACATTGTTAATATTGGGATTATTCACCAACTGGGTGTTCTCTTGAGGCACAGGCTGATTGTCTACCATTTGATTACCTACAGAAACCTTTGGGTTACCAAAAATATCTGCAATCCTACCCATTTATCCAGCCAATATGGTGTAGGTATTATTAGTTGATTCGATGAGAGGAGTTATAACAGTAGTCATCTGTTGAGTCAACATGTGGACCATCTTATGATTACTTTTATCAATCTGTTGCCTGATATTATTCAAAGCTGTATTTGTGTTCCCTAAAGGAATCCAAGACATATCTCTGGGCATGTTAGGGAATATTGCTATTCCCATATTTTGCCTATCAGTTCGATTGGTACTTGTTCCTGCAATTTGGCCACCAGCATTTACCATTTGATTTCTTAATGAAACATTTGGTATAGGACTTGTATATGTGGCCTGGGCAGTACCTATGTTGTGAATGACATTCTGGGAAGTAAACCCAGGAGGCAACCCAAATAAAGGTGCAGTTTCATTTACCCCAAGAGTTCTAGTTTCTGAACTTGAAACAAGGGCTCCTGTGATTTCACTGATCACGGGCTCTAAGGCTTGTGGTGCAAAGACTGTAGTATCTCTACTATTATTGCCTCCATTATTCCCTACTTGAGGGTTCTGAGCATTCAAAGATGCATTCTCAAACATATTTAGCAGTATTCTACCACTTCTTAAACGTATAAACTTCAAAATCCCTTAAGATCTTAATTGGCCTGTCCCACCGGACGTGCCAATTTGTTTACCAAAATTTTCAATAATAACTAATTAGACTAAGGTAAACCCTTTGTCTCTTACAAAGTTTGATTCTCGATCTCAATTCGGGGAAGGGAATCGCTTCCTCTTAGGATTCTAGTCTAAGCTAATATCTTAAAAGGATGTAAATGATGATTTCAAAGTTCAGAAAATTATGTAAATTAAAAATCGAATGTTTATACGTGATTTGAATAGTGTAAAATACTGAGTAAAGAATAGAGAGTAAAAAAGTTTAAAATACATACAATGAATAGTAAATATAAGTATGTAAATTGCAAGAAAGTAAAGAAAACAATTAAAAAGAAATCAAATGATCCCAAAAGAACACTTGACCAGGAGTAGAAAAGAATTTTGCAATAAAGTAAAGAAAGCAATTAAAAGAAATCAAATGATTTCAGAAGAACACTTGATCAGGAGTAGAAAAGAGTTGCAATAAAGTAAAATGACTGAAATTAAATGAATTGAAGATAAACTTGCATTGAATTAATAAATTGTACATAAATAAAAGTGGATGGAAACATACTGGACTAGACTTGTGTGCTGTTTGCTCGAAATGTTAATGGACGTGAGAGCGTGAGTTTACAAGTGTTTGTGAGTAATGAATTTTCAACCCCTAAACGTTTCCATCCTCTTAGTATTTATAGACTTCCTAAGTAACTACCCTTTTTACAAGATCTTGTCATGTGTCTAAAACAAAGATAACTACTAAATGATTGGTAATCTTTGTTTAATAACCACCAAATCCTTGTCAGCGATTCTTGTACTACAAGTAACTGCTTAATCTTAACTATTAATCCTTAAGTTGTCTTGATCTATCATCTGCAACCATTGTTAACTTCTAATTCAAATTCAAAAAATCTTTCTTTCTGATTTCAAACTTTGATTCTTCAACCACTTTCTGATTTTCCATATAGTCGAATTCCTCTATCCTTCAAGAATTTGCTAAGTGCAGCTACTTTTAAAATCTCAATGTTCAAATCATATTCAAAGTTTCCAAAATATTATTTCTAATATCAAACCGAAATTTCAACTGTTAACTCCAATTCGAAGTCATCTTGGTATCGAATCGAAATTACCATTTTTGGTAAATCGAATACGTTATTTCGAAAACAATTTGTTTAAAAATATCAAACCGAAACTATCATTTGATAGTTTCAACTGTTAACTCCAATTCGAAGTCATCTTGATACCGAATCGAAATTACCTTTTTTGGTAAATTGAATATGTTATTTTGAAAACCTTATGCAAATTCTAATTGAATTGTATAAATATCTCGAAGTAAGTATTCGGCTATGCATCAAAATGTTTGAGTCATATAAAAATGTTATTTTTATATCAACAAATCCTTATATCATAATTTTTTTACATCATTTTTTATATCATTTTTTACACTATTCCCATATCATTAATTATGTCCGGTCTCCTCTTTCAGATGGTCTTAAAATACTATGATTTGGAATTTGTTAAAAGTCAAAAGACATATAACCATTACCTTAGCTTATTTTTCAATGTCTAAGTTCCTTTTTTTTTTTTTTTTTTTACAGTAATGTCTAAGTTCTTAAATAGAGAACTGAATACGTTAAATTTGCATAAAAAGGAATATAAACATACAAATAATGCGTAACCATTATCTTTGAATTCTTTGATCCGTATTGAATTGGCCAAGAACGTGTCATGTTCATTGTTTACAAATGCTTTTCCGCATCATTTTCTGAGAAAATGATAAAAAGGAAAGAGCAACCGAATCTGACTTGCAACTTTCATTACGAATATAAATTTGAATAATCGCACGACTTGCCTTTACGTTACCATTCAAGCTTAGGAGATGGGTCTGCATTCCTTCTTCCGTTTTCTAATTGTGCTTGTATTAATCGCACCATTTTCGTTCATGCTGTCGACTCAAGTTAGTGCAGGTTTGTCTTCATGATTTTGTATTTCTTTTTACCATTAAAATTGCGTAGATTCAAAATTACAATGGGCATTTCATCATATCACACTAATCATAGATCATAAATCCTCAGTGTTCTCTTTCTCTTTCTATCTCTCTCCAAAAAAACTAGTTCACGTATAACCTTGCTCCCAAGTCCCAATGTCATCATGGCTTTGAGACGCCTCGCTCTGCTTCCTCCTCCTCGCGTCTCTTTCCCTTCCCATTTCTCGTTTTCATTTCCTCTTCTGACAATGAGATCAAAGTCATAGCCTTTTTTTCATTCTCCTTTCTCATTTTCATTGTAGGGTGGAAAAAAACACACCAAAAAGAAAAAGAAAAAAATAAAGAGTTATTATTAGAAACCTCAAATAGGTGATTAGGAGTTGTTATTTTGTTCAAATGGTGGGGGAAGAAAGAGAACCACGGGGGAGGAACCCCTGTGGTGGTGAAGATGGAGAACCCAAACTGGTCCATGGTTGAACTCGAAGGTCCTTCTGAAGAAGACTTCCTCATCACAACAACAAACCCATCTTCTGGTCTTCCCCCTAGAGACAAAGGCAGAGGCAAAAACGCAAAGCAACTCACTTGGGTTCTTCTCCTTAAAGCACACAGAGCCGCAGATTGTTTAGCCTCTGCATGTTGCCCCTGCATTCTCACTCTTGCCTCTGCCGTGAAACGACGTGTAGCTTTTGGAAGAACCGATGCTGACAACGACAATGATGCTAGTGTCGGCAGGGAGAAGGAGAACCCCACCGTGAATACACGGTTTTATTCCTGTATCAAAGTGTTTCTATGGTTGTCTGTGCTTTTGTTGTGTTTTGAGGTTGCTGCTTACTTTAGACTAGTAAGCAGAGAAACACTAGTATTACTTACCACTGAAGAATTCAGAAGACGGGTCTCTCTTTTACCAATTTCTCACTGTGCATGCTTTAATCGCCTGCACTTTTTTCATGCTACTGACGCAAGTTAATGCAGGTCTTTCTGGACATAACACACATATACACATACATTTGCATAGAGAAGTTCAATTACTTCTGAAACAAGGGTTCAAGTTACACTATATTTTTTCATTATGATTTTCTGATAGGATTGGCTTTATGTTAATGTCTAGGGACAATTCAAATGTTTTTTGCTAAATAATATCATATCAACATGAGTTCGAAATTCCAAAATCTGCGAGAAATAACCTTTGTTGACTAATGACTATATATGTTTAATTTGCAGAGTTGGAGATAAGGAGGAAGCTTCCTCACGTCCCAGACCCACCTCCTACACCCCGGACAGCTCCTCATCCAGGGCCGGGACATAATTAGGCTGGACATAAACAAGGGCGGGCTCTTCTGGTTTATACATTAATTATGCTTTTTGCAATCTGAAATTGTGCTGTTCACCATGTGGATTAATTTAGCATTTTAAGTAATTCCGTTTTAAGGTTTTCATTTAATTATCAATATAAAAAAAATAAAATCGTTCTTCTTGTACTTATACAGTTAGATGTTGATTTAACTCCCAACAGCAGTGTCAGGAACAACTGAATGAATTTATTCAATTGAAGGCTTGAACAGCTTGAAATTAAATCCAAAGTGATATTAAATTCACCCAAAACCATTAATTAAGAGTATTTTACCTATAATTTGAGATGCATCGTGTAGCTCTTGACATTTAATAGAACAAGTAATCCAAGGTGGAAATTAACCCAAATCAATCATCAATCATGATTCATGATATATAATGCGTCACAATCAAAATAAATATAAAGGTCGTAATTTCATCTACACTTAATGCCCAACATGAATTTATATAGAAGCCATTGATGATTGATGGCAATCCCCTAATTTTTGTTCATTTATGAATTGACATAATTAAGGTGTGAAAGGGTTTGGCACTGCAGGGTAACCTCCGGTGCTAACTGCTAAGACATCTCCTGTGGAAACTATCAAAGTCTAAAAAGTTGGCTGCAGTTCATAGAGTGAACTGGATCAATGATTTCGTGTGTCATTTTCGCTTTGTCTATAATTTTGGTGCTGGATCACAGATTCTTACCTTCAAAATAAAAAGGTTCACATTAAAGACTTGAGAAATTCTAGTCATGTAAATGCGTGTTTTTTTTGTGTGACTTTTTGCATGACTTGTAAGCTGCCGTGCATTTCACCAGCATTAACAGTTACTCATGACCGAAAACATTACTATACTTTAATGATATGAACTGACTTTCAGTAAATCCATATCATAGAATTCACACAATTCAAGTTTGGGAGATGGTTGTCTCGTCTGTTCAATTATCTTCTCGTGCTTGTTTTATTCATCTCCTAACTTGTTTATCAATTTAGTGATGGTTCGTCTTGCATAACCTTTAATATGTCCAGTTTATAGTTAAAACCAAGAATTAGTGGCTGAAGCTTCACTTGTTGATTAATCTACATTCAATATCCAAACATAATAGAAATTCGTAGAGTGAAAATATACTCAACATAAAATCATATAAATTGCGCGATTGCAAAAGCCGATTACTCTTAAATAATATGGTGTGTTATTCATGTTTTGTCTACAAATTAACTTTCATACATGCTTACTGCTAAGATTAACCACTATTTTTAAAACTAAAATTCAAAGGGGATTTCATGTGACATCTATAGCCATGCATTTTTAATATATCGTTTTAATAGATGATTCTGCCAGTCATGACTGCAAAAGCTGTTTTGAATCAACATTATGTGGAATGTTACAGCCATTTTGCAAATAAGAATGTTGGTTGTGGACTAATATTCTTCGCAAGGCTGAGGTAAAGTCAAAATTAAATCGTAACCGTGGTACTTGTCGATCAACTTAAGTAAAAAGATTTGAACCGTAACAGTTATAATTTTTGGTTTAATAATAAGTGTTTAATTCAATTAGTAATATTAAAAATAAAAAAATAAGTGGTATTTATTTACACATAAATATAATATATCATTTTTATACACACTTAATAATAAAATGACTGTACATAAAAATGAGAACCACTTAAAACTCTTTAAAATAAAAAATAATAAAAAATGATTATCTTATCTTATTTTTTATTTAACATTAATTTTTACACTCATTTTAGATAAATATGATTAAGTAAAAAATAATAATAAAAAAATAAATATAATAAATAATATTAAAAAATATAAAAAATATATATATATATAGTAAAAATATAATTGATAAAAAATAACAGCACGAGTTTAGTCAATAGGTTATATGCCAACTCTCGCTTTCTCTTTCCCTGCGAAGCCCGATGACTTACGGATCGAAATCCTTTCCTTTAAGGTATAAACAGGAGATAATCTCATCCTTTAAAATTAATTCTTTTACATGATAAAATATTATAAACAAATTCTAGAGAGACTGAGAACCCTTAGATCATGAAGTACAACTCATGCAATTCCAAAAGAATAAGGAGAGGATCAAGTTCCGATGACTGACATACCTACTTTGAAATCTTGCAGACCAAAAAATAAAAACACCTTCTTTTCTTTTTAATTATGCTTCACTTCTTGAGAAGGGTTTCTCTCCATTAACACCAAACACAGCCCCCTTTAATTTGCTCAAAGCAATGGCATCTGAAATTTCACCTGAGACTATGTCATTGCAGATAAAGTTAAGCCTTTGCTTCAGATTTTCTCTCTTATTTCTCTTTTTAATATCGCCAACATGCTGCATTTTCTTTTAAGTGTCTTTCATTTTTTTTTTAATATTCTCGTTATGACTTGTGAGATATTACATCAGAGTTGTGGATTTTAAGCTTCCAAATTTTTAACCCTTGCTAAAAAATCTTCCTCCAAAGTGACAAAAGTTCTTGCATACCCACCAATCACAACTAAGATATTGAAGGTGCACTGTGGTCCCAATTTCTTTGGGAGTCAACCTAATATTCAAATTTGTTTCTCACCTAACCAGATACAGGCAATTTGTCAAATATTGCAACCCCATTTCTTCTCAAATCCACGTTCATTCATATAAAAAAGAAAAAAACTGATCTTGAGAGCAGATTCCTAGCGCAGAGCCTTGACCCTTTCGTGGAGCGCTTCAAGCACCGTTCTGGGTAACAGCTTCTTGGAGTTGTTGGGACCCTTATTCTCCTCTTCTCAACAGTGGCATCTCTGCGTCAGAAATAATATAATTTCCTTTGACATAGGTAGTGTTACTAGCCAATTGCAATTGCTCACCGAATGAAAGAAAAGGGTGAAAAGGGGGAGAAGTGGGGAAGCGAGGGAAAAGAAAAAAATGAGCCGAGCCAAATTTACGTTTGGTTTAAGTTAAAGGTAGAAGTTGTTGGTATGTAAACCGTTGGCTAAACTTATTTTATTTTATTTTTTATTTTAATGAATTGTGAATGAATCTTATTTTTATGTATTGTCGTTGTTATTAAATATGTATAAAAATGACACATCACACTGACATGCAAGCAATAATTCCTCGTATAAGACTCCTATCTTTCAAACATCCGTAAATTTGGATGCATGGAAATGATGGAATGAAGCACAGACTCGTCGAGCAGCTGAATTTGACTACCACATTTTTTTTTTAAATTAGACTGATTGACTGTTTTAACTCAGTGAAATTTCAACCATATTTGAAAAAAATAAATAATGATTTTTTACTTTCTTGGATACTTGAAAGCTTGCTTATAATATATATTCAAATATATATCAGAATTTTGAATGTTTCTATATCTTATACTAAAACATCTTATAGATTGTTTCTAAATATTTGAAAATTGAGGATGCTCACCCACTAAATGTCCCTTGAAGACTTTTTAAATGTGTGCTTAGATTACTAATCATTACATGACGTGTAACCAAATCTATAAGAATTAAGTTTGTTGAATATGAGGTAAATTACAAAATAAACATAAGTTGACTATATATGTATATATGGGCTGATTTTGCACGCAGATTTGAAGAACAGGAAGCTGGGTGGTGTGGTCTCAACTACGATAAAGAAAGAAAGAGAGAATCTAGAGGGAAGAGGAACAGTGAGAATAGAGAGATTTCAGATAGAAATGAAAACTATATCACAATGATCTGAAAAGATACTGCCTACAACTACTTGTAACAGATGTGACTAATCAGAAACTACTTCTTATAATAGCCAGTAGCCACATAACATTCATGTAAAAATTTTAAGGCACGGAAAAAATAAAATCTCCATCTTGAGTCTGTTGTCTTTTGTCTTTTCCTTTTTTTTTTAAAGTACTTTTAGCATCGATTGAAAGGCTTTGAAGGCATCAACAAAGAACTAATCACCAATAGTTGTTAACTTTAGTCATACTCATAACATAACCAACGCGTTTTCCTCGTTCAACTTTGAAAACACTAGGTAGCAGCAGCATGATTTTCCATATGTTGAAATTCGGAACAGCAGTAATTTCCTGTGCAATATCAAAACTAGTAACGTGTGATGTGTCTTATTTCCCGTGAAACTTCCAAGAAAATTCAAACAACAGAATCTGACTTCGAATTTTCACGACTATAAATTTGAATTGAATTGAAGAAACAGCAGTATTACTTAAGTACCATTCAAAACTTCAGGAGATGGGTCTGTCTTCCCTTTACCAATTTCTCATAGTGCTTGCTTTGATCGCCTGCACCATTTTCATGCAATTGATGCAAGTTAATGCAGGTTTGTCTGGACATCAGAGAACACACACACACACTTGTATATATATAAACGAAGCGTTCAACTTTACTATGTTTTATCGTTATGATTTTGTGACAGATTGACTTTGTGAAATGTTCATATTATGGGACATTTCAAATCAATTTCCATGTATAGATTATGGATCTAATCAACATTAGTGCTAAATGTGTGAGAATTAACCTTTGTTGACTAATGACTACATACGGTCATCTTGCAGGGTTGGAGATGAGGAAGCTTCGTGTCCAACCTAGCCCACCTCCTGGGCCTAATAACCCAAATAAAGGGCCAGGGCAAGCGCCTGGGGTCGCACATTAGGCTGGAGAGAGCATCCCCACCGGTCACCTCAGACAGATTTGTGTACAAATAGCATATTCAGTTCAGCCAAAAAAAAAAAATATGGATATTCAGTTTGCATGTAAGATAATTGGGGGGAGGTGGGGGGCCAATGTGTATGACGCGCCACCCCTAGTCTGTACTCTTGAATTCTAGAATAATAAAAACGACTAGTTACTTTGACAAATATTACATGCTTAAAAATTTTGAATCAAGAAAAAAAATCTTTACATTGTTTTTTGTATCATTTTTATCCTGTTTTGAAAATAATTCTTTTTTATTTCTTGATTAACTATGATATGTGAATATTGATGGGGGAAAATAAGTCTTTTTTGAACCCCAAATTATGTTACTGACCATGTGGATTTAGCAAATTATATAGTTTAGGTGAAGGTGTTAGATTTAATTCTTCAGTTCTGCCACAGACAAATTTCTTCGTAGAACTCATAAAATCTTCATTATCATTATTTATTTTTCTTTCTCCTTTACTCTCTAACTTTTCCTCCTAAGGCGCAGGTTGAAATTTTGTATGATCTGTGAGTTATGTTCCGTGAAACAGTCAATAATAATAATAGCAGCGTTATTTGAATTTATATATATACTTACTTACTTAGTAGTTTTAATCAATATTTTTAAAATTAGAGCTGTCATTGAATCAATAAAAATATTGATTCATAATTTATTATTTTGATTATGGTTGAATTGATGATAATTAAATATATATTTTTTAATATTATATAATATATTAAATAATAAATTAACATATTAATATTTATATTATGTTTCTTAGTATTTCAAAATCTCATATCATATAATAAATAAAACATCTAAATATATAATAGATATAAAAGTTAAGATGATGTTATACTTATAAGTTTTACATAAAATAATTAATAAAACATTCAAATATACAATTTATATAAAAGCCAAAAGGAGAAGCAAAACTTCTTATCTCTTTTTTGGGGTCTATATGTGAATCTTTGTAATTTGATATTGAGTTTTTACTTGATTTAAAAATTATTTTTAAATGAGTTAAAAAATTTTAAATAAAAAACAAAGAGTTTATTTTAAAAAAATTAAATGAACCGTTTAGCCTAGGACATTTAAGAGAATAAGTAATCCAAGTCAGCATGGTGCAAATTAACCCGAATATAATGCGTGGAATCGAACACGAGAGAAGGAATTGGAAATGGGAGAGGCTGAGAGAGATAGAGAGTACGAGAGAGACTGAGCTTATTATGGATGCGACGGAAGATAAACAATAGCTAGCGAAAAATATATTGACTTTATTTGAAATGAATAAAAATAAAAAAATTTGATTTGATTTGATTTTTAATTTGAAAATTAAATTTTATATTTAAATTTTTTTAAAAATTAAGATTTAAATTGATTTAAAAATCAAATTTTTATGTTTAAAATTTATTAAAATGAGAATTAATTTAATTTGATTTTATTATTTTATATTTTAACCTTTATGAGAATTAGTTAGAGGTAGTTATTAATGATAAAATAATATATTCATTTCAAATCAAATCAAATCCTAATAAATTTTATTAAATTTGATGAAATTTTTAAAAAAAAAAAATAAAATTCATGGGATTCTAAAAATCAAATTATTTTTTATTTTTTAACATTTTAAACACAAAATTTAATTAAATGTGATTTATAAATCAAATCATTTTTTTTTTTTTACAATCCAAACACACTCATTGTGTACACGAAAGAAGAAAGAAGAAATGAATAATAGGTTCTATATTCTTCTTGAAGAAAAAACAAAATGAATATTTTCTTTTAAATATGAACATTTTTTATTTTTTATATCTCAATTTATTTAATTTTTTGAATAAAAAATTAATAGTTACAAGAAATATAAATAGATTTGGATCCTCTAAAGTTAGTGATATACTTAAAATATTATTAAAATAAGTAAAATGCATAATTCTAACTATTATAAAAAAATCAAAAATTTATAATTTTATAAGATATAAATATTTGTATAACATATCATATCATACATGTGTAATAATTTATTCTCTTAATTTTTTCATTAATAATTAGAAGTTAGAACTTATACTTTATTTTTTAAAATACATCCTTCACTTTAAAATGTGAAAATCAAAGTTATATATACTCACAATTAGGGGTGATCAACCCGACCCGTCAACCCGCGAACTTGACCGAACCGATTACAAATATCTGGGTTGATTCAGGTGTTCGGGTCAATACGGATCGACTCGATTAAACTTGACCTCTCATTGGTTCATATTACAAGTTTCAAGTGACCGATCCGATAATCAGATCCGATGGCCTATGAAACGACGTTGTTTTATCTAAATTTAACCATTATTTTATTCAATTTCTATAACTCGACCCGGTGATTCAACTAACTTGACCAACTCGATTAATCCAATTACTAATCTGAACCAACCCGATTATAATCGAGTTGGTTCGATTCGGGTTACTTGAAAAAAAATCTCAAACTCAATTCAAACTAATCCGACCTTACTTAAAATTAGTTTGATTTTTTTCTCCCTAAACTCAATCCGACCGATGATTGTCCCTGCTCACAATTTTTTTATCTATCACTAAAGCTGATAGCGACAAAAACAAGAAAAAATTATTTTTAACATTTTTTTCATAAACATTTAAAAATAAGAAATAAAATAAAAATAATATAACATTTTTATAATTATTAATAAAAAAATATCATTTTAAAATAAAAACAAAAAACAAATCAGACATTCCATTATCTTGTCTACCCTCTGCCGTCGAACCCAAGCTCCTCCAATCCACCTCTAGCCCCACAACCATAAACATAGGTAGTTGCCGGTGGGGTAAAGCCAAGGTCACAAAAATCACCCCACATGTTGCCTGAAACAAAGATGCACCATTCCACCACCACACCAATCACCAGGAAGCACCACAGAACGTGGAGCATGTCAAAGGAGCCTTGCTCGCGTGTGCCATCAACCGGCATGGCTTCAAGGACACCGTTGCCATGTAGATCTACTCCCGCAACTCCTCGCCATCGCAGGTACAATTCTACTTGTTGAACCCCAGTGGCCCCTCCTCAATTCCTCATAGTGCTCGCGCAGTCGCGCCATCGTTGCAGGTCGGCGAATCGATAGTTGAGTTCAACAAGCTACTCGCGGTACGGTGGTTTTGGGTCATAGCGACTGTGGTGTGATGGTTCTGATTTGTTGGTAGTTTGTTGCAATCACTATGGTTGGTGGCTCACAAGTGTTTGGTTTTATGGGGTTTTGGTTGTTCAGTTGATGGGTGGCTACGGTGAATGAGGTATGTGTGGGTTTCTCAGATTGGGTTGCAAAGGTGGTGGTTCTCTCTGGTCATGGATGGTTTTGTGACTTGGGTTTGGTCAGTGGAGCCCTACTTGGTTTGCTAATGAATTAGTTGTGATTTTTAGCAATATAGTTGAGCACAACTGATTCAGTGCCGGTGAAGTTCTAGTTATGGCTGAATCGGTGCTGGGTATAGTTGAGCACAATTCATGGTGTTCTGGGTGTTACTCAATTTTGCAAATGGATAAAAATGCAAACTTTGCAAATATTTCCACATGATTTAAGTTATTTGAAGGGCTAGAAAAAAGAGTAAATGAAATTTTATTAACCTAAAGGAGTAAAATGTAAATAAGCTAAATAATAATAACAAATTTCAAAAATTTACTATGCCCGATTGGGTCAATGCACTACCGGTGCACAACTTACTGAAATAAAAAATATTGTCTTACATCATTTTATATGATATATTATTTTTTACACTTTTTTGAGTAAATATAATTAAGTAAGAGAAAATAAAAAATAAATAAATAAAATAAATAATATTAAAAAATATTATATATATATATATATATATATTTGTGATAAAAATATCGTTATGAAATAGACAACTGTAAAATCCGCCAACTCTTGCATACAAGAAAATCCCACATCGAAGATTTCAAAAATCACTCAAGTACATAATACTTACAAAAGCCAAGAGCCAGGTCCCATTTCTACATCTCTCATTGCCTTGAATTGACATGATAAGTGTGGTCCAAGGCCATTGGCTCAAACGAGGCCTGTCTTTGGGCTTCATGTGTTTTTCTAAAAAAAATTTCAAAGCATCTAGATGACATCGTTATAAGGCAGTGTTTGGGAATTTTACTGAACCGTTCGACTCATCAAACTAATACTGGTTTGACCGATTAGGTAAGTTCAAGACCAGTTTACCGGTTTTTGTGGTATAATCAGATCGGCTATGACCGATTTCTCGTCCAACCAGTTAAGACCAGCCATTGGTCAGTCCGGTTCGATTTTCAAAATCATGGTATGTGGCACTTTTTGGCAGTGTATTCCCCTAAATTAGGTTTAGTTTGACGTCCCCAAAACCAAATTGAAATCAAAATAAAAAAATATAAAGGGTTATTGGTCATACTAGAGTACTTAGGCCCAACCCAATTCCAACCCTACCTCCCACAATTATAAGGATTGTAGCAACCCGATTCCAAGACATAACCCGACCCAAAAGAATCTATTGGTTATTACTCACATTACCCAAATTTAACCCTCTAACCATGACCCGACCCATAACCCAAATAAAGGAAGAGATTCAACTCATGGTTTGGTTGCTCTTATGAAAGAGTTACAATGGATTTCTAAGAACCCTCTCTCTATAGTGGATAAGCAAGTATAACTCATAAGAATGATAAATAATAGAGAATAATAAGTATGCAACTCTTCTTGATTTTTGGACAAGAGTGTTCTTTGATCTTCTCCAAGGAGCTTTTCTTTTGTAGTGGGTGAGTTTCCCTAATTTTGATAGCTGTTGGAGAATGATTAAAGCCAGAAAACAACTTCATTAAGTCATGGAAAGTGAAACACGTTAGTTTCATTTCTAATAGTTGTTCCTTTACTTAGTAATTGCTCATTTAATTGCTCATTTTCTCCATGATTTTATGGCAGCAGAACATAAAAAAAAATAAAAATTAACAGTTAAATTGTGATTTTTTCTCAATCTTATCATAAATAAATAAAAGCAATGATTGCTCTCATAAAAAAGAATCAAAATATGAAACATCAGAGATGGTTTTCAGCATATTTTAATTTGAATAATCTTCTCAAACAATCCAATCACAACTAATAAAAGGATTTGAATCTTATCAATTAAGAGAGGCTATGATCAAGCAATTTGAATTTCACCAAATAAAGACATGTTAATTCCACCTCATTAAATAATTTGAACTCAATCAAATAGGTATGCTTATTACAACTCATGAAAAAGCTTAACCTAGGGACACATAACTTTCACATGCTCAAAGGCTTAAATTAAGTATTCGTCATCAAAACCTAAAACCCAATTATATATGTAACAATACAAAATAAAATTTTTCTTACATAAATAATTAAATTTTTATTAGATGAGCATTTTACAAAATGTATACCTTTTTATTAATTAACTTGAGACATTTTTTCAATCATTTTTTTTTTCCTTTGTGATAGTGAGTTTGGTAGGACCTTTATCTTCTCATTTTTCGGCTTCTGATATCAGGAGTTCATACGAGCATGTGTAAATGCAACTATTCCATTTAATATTCTGAATTCGAGCTTGAGTGTGCTATTCTCTTCTCTTCCATATAAATGGTGGCTTAAGTTGTTAAAGTAGGTAGCGTTTGCCATATTTTGGGTAAGTGATCTGCTTCACTGATATGCGCTTACGCCTAACACGGTTTACAGGCACTGTTTGCAATCATACACTAAACTGATGCATGCAGCTTTCTATGTTATATATGATTTAGCAGCCGCAGCAGCAACAGGAACAAGAAACTCCAATTGGTAGCCACAATTCTACAGCATTGCATGTTTTCATCATTTCTAGCTAGCTTCAAATCATGCATGACTTGTTGCGGTGCACTTCGATCTCGCAATTAAAATTAACTCGCAGGCACATGATCACTATAGTATAAATATGAGTGACACGAACCAAGATTTGCAGCATACCCCATAGCATAGATCACTGTTCTATATATAATTAAGTTTAGAAGATGAGTCTCTCTTGTCTTTCCCATTATATTCTTATACTTGCATTAATAATCTTTACCTTGTTCATCCAATTTAATCAAGTTAACGCAGGTTTGTCTTGCTGTAACTTTCTGTTACTCTGCTAGTTGAATTCATTTCCTATATATATATAAAAGTTCAACTTCACTATTATGCTGGCTAGCCAACTGATAAATCAACTTCACTATTATTTGATAGCTAGATGACTTCATTATCATGCATTACTACGAAAACTATTATAAATCAAATTAATTTGTGATCATAAAGTCTAACAGCTATTTGTGTGCAGATTTGAAGACAAGAAAACTGAGTCACTTTTCAAGCCCACCCCCTTCTCCCTCTCAAAATGGTCCTATTCAGCCAGGGTTTAGCATGAATTACGTACATTAGTAAGGACCTTTGCATTAAGATGAAAGGAGGGAGCCATGGCGATTTGTATGGCAATTGAATTACCTAGCAGCTGATTAATTCAACTTAAAGATATATTTCTTTATGCTGCATAGGCTTAGTTATTATAAGATACAAAATTAAATAATGCTATAAGGATGAAGAGTTTATTCCACTGAGCTTTCTTTCTTTGGGGGAAGGTTCTTTTAAATATTTTAATGTGTTCAAATGTATATCAGAGAGTATTAATTCTACTGAAAGTCATCCACCATCAAAATTTATAGTTTCTATTTGTTGAGTGTAACAATACTATAGCTGTTGCTGTGACGCCATAAAAAATATGCAGAGTCTTGTGTGTTGCTGTTAGACCAACTAATGGAAGGATTTGTGGCAACGTGAGAAGGATAGTGGTTGACGAGCGATTCTTGTGAAAAGCCAGCACATTTGGTTCATTCACTTGGAGGGTTCCATTTAATAGAGATTTTAGTTTTCGATAGTTTTAAGTTCTAAATGTAATATATTTAGCTCAAAATATAAAGTGACAAAGCATAAGAGATTTACAACTTTGAGTAATGCTTTAAAACCTAATCCGGACAGCAATCGATGATGTTAAGAGTTGATTGGTTTAACCAAGTTACATAAATGATGAAACCAGATAATGTCATAATTATATAAAAATATTATTTACTTGCAATAATATATACATATGTCAATAATACATAATTTATTTCTATCATCTCAATAAATAAAAGCATAAAATCTTGAATTAAAAAAGATAGTAAGCTAAATATTATAATTAAAATTTTGATTAAAATTAGAATACAACTATAATTTTTTTCTAACAATATAATTTGAATTTCGAAATTAGAAGTGAAAAAAATTACTTCGGTGTCAATGCATGTTTCTCAATTCAATTATAACCAAGCATATTATTAACTCCAAATAAGTAAATTTATATAAGCTAATATATATGTGTATATCTTTTTTGGGACATAACATTCTTATTTATTTATTTATTTTAGGTACACATTCTTATTTACTTTATTATTATTATTTAATGAATAGTACTATTGAAACGGGAAAAAAGTCTAGACTGTCTTTGGTGGGCAGGATAAGGAGGGCCTAATAGTATTAACTAATACTATCAGACCTTATCAGGTATTTAATAGGTTAACCTGATAGTATAATGAAATCAGATCAAACATTTTTATCCTATTCTAACCTCATAATTATATCCTCTCTCATACCTCCTGATTAGACATGATAGAATATTCCTTCTCAATCTACCCCCTCAACATCAAGTATCTCCTTCTCTGCCGAACCCACAACTTTAGGCTCCTATGTTCATCATTCTCTTTCAGCCTCTTCCACCACCAAGGCCACACATCCATACACCATCGCCGGACCACCACTACCTTATCCCGGCTGTTCTAGACTTGCAGTTCCTTATCCTTCCAGACTTCCTCCCCTTTCTCACCCTTTGATCTTCCTTCACCACCAGCCACCATCAGCCAGTCGCCGCCTACTCTGCCAACCACAGATCTACAGTCACACTCACGAACTGAGTCGCATTGTTGCGTCGCGTACCCAGCCACCCACCACGAAGATCCATGGCTACTGTAAAATCAGAGGCCAGATTTATGGCCACTGTTCAGAAGATCACAGACGAACAGATTCGTGACCACCATCGAACTAGAGCCCAGATTTGTCGTTGAAGGGCAAGTTTGCAAAGCTATCAACAAAGATTGAATGACTGGAACCAAAGCCACCACCCCTGCACCCCACCGTCCAAGATCGAACGAGCTCGTTGAAAAACTCGTTCCCTAATTTTTTTTTTTATTTTTAATTTTTATTTTTATTTTTATTTCTTCTCGTATTTTTCCTAATTTTTTGAATTTTTTATAGTTGTTGTTTTGATCTCTGTAGAATGTAGATGGTTTATTTCTAGCGCATAAACTATGGGTTGAGGAGGATGGGTATTGGGTTGTGAGATTTTATGTCTGTTTTAATTTTTTTGGTGTTCATGACTTGATAATGGTGGTGCTTTGGAAATTTAAGGATGATTTTCTAGGCTTGTGCTGGAAATATAAAGATGATTTTCTGGGTTTGTGTTGTATAGTTTGGTTGAAAATGCAGGGATGGTGAATTTTTTTGTATGAATGGGAAGCGACTTCATTATTTTTGGCTCAATTTTGTAGTTTATCAAAAGGAGTTCGTGAAGGGTTGCGTAGGAATATTCATGATTGTAAGGTGTCAATGATGAATGAGGAAGAAAGAGCTATTGTGTGAAGGAATGAATTGGTCCCATAGTCTCTTGCCTGAGAGAGAGTGTATGTGTGAATTTTTTAGAATGATGATCCGAATTAGAGGGTGAAGATAAATAAATGATATTATAATCATGTTAAATAATTATTATACTATTAAAATTTTTATACTATTAAGTACTAAATATTTAATTATATAAGAGTTAATCATATCTTTTATATTATCAATTTTTATTTTACTATCTTATACTATTATATTTTATATTATCATATGTGTCAAATGCAAGCCAGTCCCGTAGAGCATACAATTATATGCAGGTTTGGACCATTATTTCATTGGGCCGAAAAATAACTTTAATTTATATTTTAATATGTATTTATATTTTATAGAGTTTTCATTATGAATATACGAAATATTATTTTTTTATTTACGAAATATGTTATCGCCTAAGTTTTAAAATTATAAATTTCAATCAGTTTTCCTTTTCTTTTCATGAATATTTTAATTATCATAAGAAATTTTTTAAAGACATGATTTTTTGCACTTCATAGACACGTCTGGACTGGCCACTGAATTTAAGCTTACCACCTATGATTCACCATACATAAAAATAAATGTCGTATTCATATCTCACACATATTTATGTTCAACACATCTTAAAAAGAAATTAGATCATCTTATCTTAAATGGTACTTATACCTATTTTAACATCACATAAAAATTAATTAATAAAGTATAAATTATTAATTAATTAATATGTATAAATATGTAATCATTACAACTTAATTTCGTTAATCAACTTATATACGTCATTAATTATTTTTTATTCTTTATTAATCAACTTTTTACATATTCATTAACTAATTTCTATATGTCATTAACCATAAATTTTTACTTCATTAACCAATTTTATGTGGTGTGAAAAATGATGTTGTTGAAAATAAATAAGATTATCAAGATTGTTTCTTAAATATTTATAAATACTTCTAACCTATATCTTTTAATTAGTTTTAAATTTTTTGTGTATAAATGATAACATTATATTATGACTACATAGATTAAAGCTTACTTATAAACATTGATGTGTTTTTTAACTTAATAATTATTATTTTTAGAATATTTCTTATTCGATAGATAAGAGACTAATTTATCAGAATATGGTCAAGTATCTAAGTAAAGACTCCATCCAATGATGTTATTTCCATATATATAATTTTGAGATCGAACTCAAAATCGCATGTTTAAAAAATTTAAATTTCTTTCACTTAGATCAACACACATTAATTTTTAATGATATATTATGTTTTTATATTAAAATTATATCAAATTTATATATTATATCTTAACTATATCATGTATTATAATTTTTAAAATTTATTATATTTATATATCAATGTCATATTATATTCATGTTTTGTATCTATATCATGGTTTCATGCCTATCACTCCCAGGTCGAGGTCGATTGAGGCTGACTAGCGAGATATATTTGTCTAAACATAATCAACTGTAAACTACATAGATTGTGTAACATAATGGTCCTCCGTTTGCTCTAGATTCATGAATTTATCTCAACATAAATCAACAACAATCATGTTATTTTAACGACTTGAAATAGATAATTTTAGGATAATTTAAATAAGTAATAAATATTTTAAAAATAAGTAATAATTTCAATTACTTATATAATATTTTTTATTATATATAATAAATTAAACTTATAATTCACTATATTTTACACACATATCACTATATAATGATTAATGAAATGATAAATAATAAATAATAAATTTTATTATTATGTGATAAATTTATATTTTAACTCATTATATATAATAAAAAAATTAATATATAAAAAATTAAATTACTACATATATTAAAAATATTCACCATTTATTTAAATTATACTAAAATTTTTTATTTGAATTGTAAAGAAAACATTTTCAAAACCAACAATAGAATTAGAGGGAAGAAAGAATAATTTTTCTTTTCTATTGAACATTCTTGAAGTTCGTGAAAAATAAATCATACTTTTTGGTTGAACGCTGGGTCACATTCAATCAAATCTCAAACAAATAGGCATTAAGGTAATAAATAATTAAATATATTATCATTTTAAATTAAATAAAAGCATGTCTCAAATTCAGATAATTATTTAAGAGAATATGATAAAATGTTAATTATTTATTGAAGTTTATATAACAATTTTTTCTTACTTATTGTTTTGACCAGCCGCCCTTCATTATGATTTTCTAAGTTTTTGTTAGTAGATTTATCACGCATCTCACCTATAACATATATGTTTAATATTTTCTGTATATTAATAAAATTTAAAAAACTGTAGATTAAATAATAAATTAAAATATAATTATATATATTATATATATATACAATTAATTAACATGTTATTTTTTCATTTTATAATTAGATTGTTTTGTTTTTACAACACTTGATAAATATAATAAATATTAAGAAACTTGCCATATTGCTCATTTTGAAACCATTTATATTGAGTTTTTTTTTTGGTATAAATTTACGGAGAAAACTTAGGTAAAGTTTTTAGGTGTTTGTGGTACTTATTTCTAATAGAAATATGACATATATTTTATTTTTTAGTTACCTAATTATTATTTTCAAAATTTTTATTAATGAATTATAAAAAAATGTACACATATCATATTTCTATTGGAGACAAGCACCACAAACACTTAAAGAACTTTACCTAAGTTTTATCCTAAATCTATATTGAGTTTTTATGGATTTGAATCATGTGCAGTTTTTTTTTTTAACTGTAGGATATCTTCACCCTTAAAAATAATTCTTTTAATCTTAAATTATAAAAGAAAAAATAGAATAATGAATGCAGACCATTAAATCTGGAATTGGAACTGCAAAGAATCTAGATCCAGTTTTTAATGTGAGCAGGGAACTGAAAATACTGGCTTTAGTACTTCTACGTATGTATTAACTAGTGACTTTTTTGAAAAAAAAAATCAACTGGTTAAGTAATGACTTATGAATTACGAATATGTCAATTTTTTAGCTATGTCTACGTGTTAAATATATGTTTGTATTAGATACATATGAACGCATATACAACATATATATCCTGTGTGTTTAAATGTGTTTGATTAAGAAGATTATTTTTTTGACTTGGATATGTCTTGGACAAGGCTCTAACACACTTAGATACGTCTAGAATATAGTTTGAATATGACCTATTAATATTTTTTTTTAAAAAGGTTAATTTTCATGAATAACATTTAATTAGTAAGCTCGTAATCTACCTAAGCTCAATTACATAACTGACGTCTCAAGCTACTATTTTCACATACTCATATTTTAAGTTTTATCTTTTCACACGCCACTATTAGACTTTTAATTTTTATCTTTTCACACACTACTATTTTTATTTGTTCCTTCTACCTCTACTCGTACCAAGTCGTCCACTTCATTGCCACCGAAACTTGCCTCATACCACTATTCTCCTAGTTAATTTTTTTGGATGCATATATACCTGTACATGGTTAGTTCTATTAGGAGAAATTGATTTAAGAGATTTTTTAGAAAATTTTAATAGAAATTATGTTCCATATTTTTTGAAAAGATTTACTAGGTAGTAAATATTGACACATATTACATATATTAAGATATTGTAAATCTTCAAGCTTATAAAAATGATATTAATGAATTATGAATATTTTTTCTTAAATTTTGTAATTATATATATATACACACACACACACACAAAACCAAGTTCTTTAATTTACTTTAATATTAATATTAATATTAATATATATATATATATATATATATATATATATATATATATATCGTATATCATGTCATCATACAATTTTTTAAATTTAGTGTGTCTCAGATTCAGATCATATCTCATATCCGTATTCGTATCATGTCCTATATTTATATATGTATCATATCCCATGTCCATATTTGTGTCTGTATTTCATAGCTAATGACTTATTATTACTTCTACTATTTAGAGGTTGTTATGAACTACTTAGATTATTTTATATTAACTACATCTTACGTCATGTGTAATTGAATCATAATTTTGAATCAAACGGAAACATTGGCTTAGTTTGGTTGGTTTCATAAATTCCTATAATTCAATTTGATTTCTACAAATTGCAAACTAATTATATCAGCTTGGTTCGAATTTTAATTTTAAATCAAATCAAATTGGATTTCAAACATCCCTATTCGCTACACAGTGCATATTTAAATAACAGACAAACAAACTTGAGTTTAATTTGCTTGATTCGTAAACTACGTACAAAATCCATACTGTTCTGGATCGTGGACTGGAATCCTATCCAGGTGGATCAACCCGGCATACGCTCCACCGAATTCCTCCATTAATACCCCAAGAGGAGCTGTAGGACCTCGGAAAACAGAACTATGACGAGGATCAAGGAGTCAACACAGACTCTCGTAACTGCTGAATTGGATCTCACTGATTCTGTAACATCCACATTCCACTAATACCTGCATTGAATGTCATGACTTCAATCATGCACCATAAAGACCAGGCTAAGTAAACTAAAAAGAGGTAATGGTTATTCAATTACTGACACCTTAGTACACAGCCTGACTTGAGCGTCAGAGTCCTTTTTGCAGGTACCACCCCCGTCGGACCATCACGGTTGAGCGCAGCTGCAGAAAGGAGGAAACCACCATAACATACCTTCTACAGGTATCCTTCTGAATCCATTCAGAATACATACGAAATTAGTTAGGACAGTAAACTGATTTGCAGTCAGTTTGCTAATTAGATTCTGAGGCTAAAGATTAAGGAAGATGTTTAATTACTTTGTATAAGGGAAAATAAAAACATTGAAGAGTCTTCTATACGTAAGAAGAATTTTGAGTTTTGACTTCTAAGAGTGAGTCTCAAAAGAATATTCTAATGAATGTTCAAGTGTGGCTTGACTTCATTTTTAAGCAATCATGAAGTCTATATTGGAGTAAAGATGAAGGCCTTTTCATTTTCAGAGGAAATTTTGGGAGAAGATTTTTTTTTTCTATTTCGGTTATGTATTTCATTTTTTACATTGAAATGAAAATTTTGTGAATTGTAAAGGGATAAAATGAATTTAGGTCAAATTACAAAATAAAAATTAAATTCAAAGCAAATTCACGTGCCACTTATAGGTAACTTGTACGAAGGTTTGATAAAAATATTTTAAGAATGGTCTGAAGTAAATTCAGAGGATACTTGAGATAGACATGTTACGGTAGTTTCCTCCTTGAGCAGCAGCGATTGAGAGTGTTGAGACAAGGGGTGAGTATCTGCAAAGGGACTCCAACGCTCAAGTCAGGTTATGCACAAGTAGAGTATTGTTTAGTGAATAGTTTACTGATACCTATTTAAGGTTACTTAACCTGATATTTATAGAGCGTGTGTAGAATCCTTATACAATCTGTGTTGAGTGCAGGTATTTAGGATTAGTATCCCAGTAGAGCTTACCTTCCCACTATTATTGGAATGAATTCCTATAAATTAGGAACTTTGATATAGAAGCTACTTAGCAGTCTGAGGCAGTTATGAGTCCTATAATATCGTAAATCGATGATTAGCAATTACGAATATTTAGGGATATATCCTCTGCACAAATCTAGAAATATTGATATTATGGCCCAACGTTGCTCGACATGCATGACTCCGGGGTTTGGACTACCATCAAGGCCTTAGCTACGCAGTCTAGGGTAGAGTTCGGTTATACACTTATGTCGGGTTGATATGCTAGAAGGGATCCCAGATTATGGTCTAGAACAGTGGCGCTTGGATAGAACAGTCAAGTGTCAAGATATAAGTTTTGAGTAGATCATTGGGCATGCGATGAACAAAGGAGTCCGATGTCCTCATATCAGGCCTCCTATTTTACGCAAAGAGCCGAGGTCTGTAGTGTACAGTATTCCTCTAGGGTTGAAGTGTTAGGTCAGAGTATGAATCTGTTTTCCTTGCTTACCCCGTTACCCTGTGATCCAAGGTGTACCATGTTGTCCCTATACAGTTCATGGCATTTCTTAAGTACTTTCCATGCAATCTCTAATGTTGTAGGTTGTCATAGTGTGAGATTTTTTGGGGAACCGCTGATTTGACTTTATTGGGAATTAAAGATCCTTTAAAGAGGATATCAATTTTGTATTATTTCCCAACTGCCTAGTACTCTCGTGACTAATCAGAAACTAGGACCATTTAACGTGGTTGTCATCATGGGATCAGTTCACCTTTCACGAGATCAATCAGAGTGCTTCATTCTCTCTATAAATAGGGAATATTTGCACTGGAGCTGGCATTCCCTTGTATTCCTTTTGCCTTGTAGTTCTATGCGAGGATGGTTCTCTCTGAGAGAGTGGTTCCCCTTTCATTTTTTGTATTTATGTAGAGGGTTTCATCTCCTACAAAGGCAATTCTTTTGCTTTTTCCAAAATCTTTGAAGGTGTTTGATTTTCTGCATTCAACTCCTCTTTTTGTGGGAGCCTTTCTTTTTTGGCTTAATATCTAAGTCACTATGCATTTGGGGGACGGAAGCCTTTCTCTCCTGGCATACACAGGGGTGTCTGATCCAACGTGTTGTTAGGATGGAGTGATGCTTCTGTAAACTGGTGCATAGGGATACTGGAGGACACTCTATCCTTGTTCATCTTCCTTCATGAGTGATTTGGAGGCACTAGACCAGTCTTCTTCTAAGAGCGGTTGGATATCCAAGAATGCAGCTCCTCTAGAAGAGGAAATCCTCATGGAGCAACTTAAGGTGATCTGCTTTCTTGAACTTGCTCTAAGGGTGGTTGTCGGCCTTTATTATCACTATGAATGAGGCAGAGAAAAAGAATTTAGCAGAGCGACTCCAAAGTTTGGAAGCAGTGTTCTGTTTTGGTTTGCTAAAGAGCCTAATAAACTGGGAAGAGAATAGAGGAACTGTGGATGTGATAATGCAGCTGGGTGTTCCAACAGTGATGTTGGTTCTATCCTCAAGTTCTCTTACAAACACTATTTTCCGAATACTTTTGATGTACTTTTTCTTCTCTTTCCGTGAAGGTTGACGATGTATGTAATGAAATTAATGAATAAAACTTTGAATTCTATCTTGTATCTTGTTTTCCTTTCTTTTTTTTGCCTCTCGTAATCTATATTTCTCTTTAGTTACCGGGGTGAGTCCAACGCTTACCCCGTAGTTATACTAAGTTGCCCCCAACTCTGCTCTTGGTTGGTACAACGAAGTGGTGAGTTTTAGCTTCTGCCCCCGGGGTCCATGTTCTTCATGAGGTGGAGAGTTTTAACTTAGCCTTTCAAAGTCAGCTGACCTTTCTTGGGGGTACCGTAGTCCGCATTAGTATCTCACATTTATGGACACTACAGAATCAACCGGGGTCCGTGGAAGATTCATTGAGTTAGTTTGCTGAGGTTGCATGTCCCTTGGTCTGCTGCTCAACCGTCCCCTCAACTGCCATGATAGCTGTGAGGGCCACATGGCATGCTCTGGTTGAGTAGATGTGCATAGTGCTTCACGCGCCATAATGAGTATCTTTTCAAATTTGGACTTATTAGGACGAATTTATCCCTTAACCGTCTGGCCTTTATAAATATGGGTTTAGATTTTCTTTATTCATTTCACTGTTTTTCTCTCAAATTTAGTGGCTTGAGGTTATTTTCGATGATTTTTCACAACAGTGGAGGGCAGTTCCAACATTCTTTTTAACACTTTGAAGTTCTAGAGGCTCGGTTTCTTCCATTTTCTTTAAGGTACTTATTTCCTCTCTGACTTGTTTATGCTTATTTCACCTTTTAGGTGGTTATGCACTCCCTTTTCTTTTTGTGAACAGGGATGAGAATATTGTTTCCTTTCCCCTTCAACGACGTTGTCCTGTGGAGCACCTCTTCCCTCGCACTCTGTGCGGCGAAGGTGTCCTTCTGAGGCTTTAGCCTTGGTGGGTGCAGAGGCCAGTGTGTGGTTACGAGCAGTCTTCACTATTTGCCCACCTTCATGTCTGAATCTTTAGACTTGTTTGATTCTGACCACCAACCTTTGTGTGTTTCTAGGAACTTAAATGGTTAGAAGGAGAGTGACTAGACTTGAAGTGCTGGTCCCGGAAGCTATGCTAGTTACAGAATGAGGAGAGTTGATAGAATAGGAAGTGGCCATGGAGAATGCAATATGCATTCGCCAAGGTTTGGGGTTGGTGTACCCATGGGTCGCGAATGAAGTCTACAACCAGATATCTCGTTTCCAGCTTGGAGAATTTCTCAATGAATTTAAGGGCTATTTGATGCTGACCGAGGAGGGTGATAGAGACTATGAGTTCCAAATCTTGTCCCTCAAAAATGAAAGGGTATGTTCTACTCGTCAGGAGGGGGAACATTTCATGTACATATACGAAGACTTTTTTGTTAGGTTCAGACTTCGGCTTATATTCAACAACTTCCATATTGCTATACTTCGAACTTTGAATGTTGCCCCTTCTCAGATTCACCCTAATGGTTGGACAAACATTCTGGCCTTTGAAATAATATGCCGGTTGGTTGAATTGCGAAGCTCGAATAGAGCATTTTTCTATTTCCATACCCGGTACTCAATTCATGGTGCCAACCCCCCAAAAGACTTGACTTTCTGTCTGGTCACTGCAAGGGCGGAAGATCTTCCTCCCATACTAAGAAAGTTATAAGGATTTCAAAGAGAAGTTTTTCAAGTTGATGGCAACTCATGATACTCATCCTTTTTGGTTAGACAGCAACAGAGAACTAATATTCGGCATGTATTGGAATCAAGCGGCGTGAAGCATTCCCACTCAATCATTTGAGAGGGAAGCAAATCAAACAGACGATGAAGAGGTCGAATGTGTTAATTTCTTCGAGATGTGGGTCAAAGAGATCGGTCAGATCTGAACCAAAGATATATTGGACACCCCGTATGATGAGACTCTTTGGGTCGTGCTAGGTAGCTTAGGTCGTAGTCCGATATTAGTTATATGCTTTTCACTTTTTATAAGATCTCGTAGCACCATTTTTATTCTGACCCTTTGGTGCTTTTGCAGAAAGTTTGGCCGAGATGGCAACTGGAAATGCCTTGGCAGTTCTCAAAGCCTTAAAGGCTAAGAACGCACTTGGGTCATCAAATGCCCCTGTGGATGTCGTTGCAACTCCTTCGCCCCCACCAGTTGAAGTCCCGATGGTGGATAGGGAGCCTATTGACAACTGTCGAGATTACCAAATTTAAATCAATTTATAACCGATTTACCAAAACTACTTGTAGCATAAGGTAACACCGGGTCGAGCCTGTAGATCATTCTAATTATGAAGTCAGATTAAGAGGTTAATAAACAAGGGGGAAAAGTTTTGGAAAATTAAACAAGAAAGAGCAATTAAAAAGAGTAAACAAGATTAGGAAAACAACCAATCCAAGAGAATTAACCAATCTTGATTTTAATCCATCCTTGATCTTTATAGATCTGTTCAACTATCAACCAAATCCTTGATCTTAGATCACATCAATACGCCTCTCAATGATCCATGGATCTTCTACTGGAAATGCTTCTAGAATTTAATTAATTAAGGTTAGACAAATTAAGCATCCATCCAAAACCCAAATTAACTTAAAAACCAAGATCCAACCAAGCTAAACATTCATCAAACACCTTTGATGCATTATTTAACCTCTGAATTCATCTCTTGGCACATGATAATTACGCAATTAACATATGCAAATCCCAATCAAATTAAGCATTAAATCAGAATTTAAACAAGAGAAGAAGAAAAAAGAAAACTTGATTAATAGATGAATGTATAGCAATTAAAACAAGATCTCAAGATTAATCATCAAGCTTGTCAATCTCTTGGATTGATTAAAGAAGTTTAGCTCTCCATAGCCATCACCATTGGAGAACCTTCAAGAACCATACAAAAATGAAAATAACAAAGAGAGAGGAGGAGAGGAAGAGAAGAAGAGAATTCTCCAAAATGAAAACACTAAAACTACAAGAACCAACTACAAATCACCCTCCGTAGAAGCTCTCCCCTATATCTTTACAAATCTGATTGCTCTCCTCTTAATCATTCACAAAGAGTCAAAAGTAGTTCATCCGCTCTTGTTAATTATTCATCCATTATCAAAGCATGTCTCCCACCTTCCATTGAATTATTTTCTCATTATGAAAGTGTGTCTCCCACCTTCCAATGATTCCTCCACTTTTTCCACGTTGCTATCTTTTCAATTTCTGTCATAATCTCAAATTCAAATCAAGTCCATCAGATAGCCTTTGAAGTAAGCTTTCCAAGGAGTACTCATATGCTTAATTTGGGCTTGAAATGAATGAGATATGCCTAAAATAGTGAAGGTGTGTCCAGAATTTGTAACAAGTTACCATCGGTCCAACTTCAAGGTCAGTATTTGACCATGTAAACATCCGAATCTTCCAATTTGACATTTCACAGAACTTGTAGATCTTTTTCTCATCTTTCCTAGATAAAGAACATCAAAATCAGAGATCTACAACTCAAGTTATGATTAAAATACTGAACCACTTTGTCAATATGCATTAAAATCCGAAAATTTTGCTTTAAAGCCCAATTCAACCCAATGATCTAAATGAGTGCTAAGATCACTTAATTACAATCTGGACATCATTAATAAGGTAATTGTGTGGATAATTAATATGTTAAAAATCATAATTATCAAATACCCCCACACTTACTCTTTTGCACGTCCTCGGGCAAAACAGAAAAAATAAAATAAAATAAAACTGACTCAAAAGTTAAACATTCTAAAAGACTCAATTTCTAATAATATTTAAAAATGAAGAGCAATTAATAATTCAAGTAATCAAAACATTCATGAGGTAACACATCTTCACATCTCAAATCAACAAGCAAGGATACTTCAATTGAAAAGCATGAGTAAAGAATGATAGATCCTCACAGAATTCACTCTCAATCTCTCAAGTATTTAAAAGGTAGGTATTTCACTCAATTCAACCATGAAAATTGCACTACCATAAGCTTGCTTATCTTCTACTTCTCCACTACTCAAAACACATGCATACACAAATTATGATGACTTTATTCAAGGTTGTAGTGAGGTCAAGGTAACAGAAGAGGGTAAAATGGATATGAGAGGATAAATACCAAAGAGAATAAAAGCAAATGAGAGCTGAGTTCAAATAACAAGCATAAAAGTTCATCCCAACTCTAATGTATAACCCTTTACATATTCATTTCTCAATCCTTTTCTTTTTTTTTTTTTTTTTATATATATATGAACATAACTATATACATACATTTTTTTCTCTTTTTATTTTTTTTTTTTAGGAACTCTTTCCTTTTTCAACAACCATTTTGTACACATACCCCCACACTTGTTCAAAAACTCATCCATTAACCAAGCTAATGTTCTTTTATTCTCTAAGGTAAAGTAAGAACACGATTTTTCATTTAAGGCACATAATGAGCTAGAAACAAAGAATGGTCAAATAAGCTCAAAGGGGTTAAGTAAAGGAAAATATACAAGGTTGGCAAGAATCAGAAAATTTTCAAGAAGTCAAAAGAGTGCTTGATATCATATTGAAAACAAGGTTGGCTATTTGGTTAAACTAGCTAAGAAAGAGGGCCTCAATCATGTTCATGCATGCAAGTGAAATGTAGCCTCAAAAAGAATCAAAGCAAGTTCTAGAGTGGTTATTAACATGAGTGAAAATCACACAAGAAAGAAGAGAATGGCATAAATGTTGAATCCATCCATTAGGCTCAAAATCTCACAAGGTATACATCCATCAAACTCAATTCATCAATTCAATCATCCATAACCAAGCATATCAGTTCAAGAAGGGAGAAACGTTATTCAATCATGCAATGAACCTTTTTTTTTTAACAAAAAAAACAAAAACAAAAAAAATGCTAAAATCTCTCCCTCACACTTAATATAACATTGTCCTTAATGTAAAAGAGAGATAGAAAAGAGCAACACAACCTGATAAGAAGTGAATCAACGCCAAGCAGGAAAAGAAGCAAACTGTCAGTGCCACATCAGACCCTAAAAAGAAATCAAATCATAAAACTTTAGTACTTCTACAATTTAATACTAATTAATTACTACCTAAAAATACTCCTTACTCTGCCACCAATTAAGATGCGTCTCAAGAGTAAATAATTTACTCTTTACTCTGCCATCCCTAACTACTAAATTGATGACAAATACAACAAACATATTAACAAACATAATTTTTTTTTCTTTTTTTTTTTACAACAACCATCCTTCCCCCCAACCAGATCACAACATTGTCCTCAATGTCAAAACATAGATAGGTAAAGGATAGAATATATTACCTGTTCTTGCAATTATTGAAAAGAAAAATCTCACACAAATTTAAACAAAGAAAAAAAAAATACGATAAATAAAACTAAAGATAAAGGAAAGTTATAGATGAAGTGATAAATCACACTCTTGCTCCTTCTTTGCCTCCTTACTTGTTGCCTCTCTTGCTGTCGCTTGTTGACCAATCTATCTCGAGTCATTCTTGGATCAGGGTTTATAAACAAAAACTTCTAATTTATCAATCAACTCATCAACAAGTGGAAGCAAAAATAAGGAGTTGTCTTGCCGAAAGTGTGATGAATTTCTGTTCCACAAAGATAGTCAAGAAAATATAACAAAAGATCAAAGAAATTATTAACATTCAAAGAAACCTATGGGTTTATGGTGGATGTTCAACAGCCCAAGAGACAATTTGAAAAATTTCTTCCAAAGTACCAAAACCACTTGGTAAGGCTATGAATGCATCAGAATTTGCAAGCATTGTCTTCATTCGTTCATCCATAGATGATACTTGAAGCTCTTCTCCAACTATCTTGCCAGTGATGTTATTTTCAGCTAAAGGTTTAGGAATAACAACTAAAACCTGACTGCCTCCTATAAAAGCAGAAAGTGAAACAACCCCCATTAACCCACGACAACCTCCCCCATATACAAGATGAATATTCCTCGCAGCAAGTGATCGACCAAGAGAGCTAGCTGCGTTTACAAATTCTAATCCCTTCCCATAACTCGACCCACAAAAAATACAGACATTTTTGAGGTTACGAATAGAAGGCCCCATTCTATACTCTTCCTCTCTTTGAGTGTTTCTGAGTTGAAGGTTAGTAGAGAAAATGGAGTGTTTAAATAAGAAAAAGAATGGGAAGGGAAATAATTGCACCTATAAGGGTAGGTTGGTTATTGTCAAAAAAGGTTGAATTTTAGAAACATAAAATTTTTTTTTTTTGTGTTTTTTGTGTTTTTTTTCAAAAGATGACATGAAGAAGAAGAAGAGGATGATACATACAGATTGTTTGTGGATATGGCTCACATCTGCCTTTGGTTTAACGTCCAGTAACGGCTTAAACGTCTTCTATGAGTCGAGGATAAGCTTCCCATCCAATTTTCTTATAAATTGGCAAACAGGGTCTTTTAGAGTCAGATTCCCAAGACTGTAGCGTTTTTCTTCATCCTTGAAGAGATTCCACAATTTAAGAATTTCACGATGCACCAATCCACAAGAATGTGTCTCAAGAGTCAATAAGATATCATCTAATGACTCCTTACTCAGTCCATTCTTAATGAAGAAAATTTTATCTTCTCTATTTACGGAAACCATCCCCAAAGAGTGACATCGCGTGTTGCAATTCCATCGTGCACACTTGTAACAAACTTTCATTCTTTTTGCTCTTCTCCTTTTTGAAAATGAACTTTTACCAAGACCAGGCATGTATGAGACAAATGAATCTGAAGATTCACCAGCTAAACGAACCTTTGCTTCGATTATCCAAATAGATATCTTCTTCGGGATGCCCTTATACATTAACAATCTCAGTCTTTCACACCTAGCTTCATAGACTTTTGTTAGAGCATTTAGAGGGAGAGAAGGAAAATGTTTTCTTAGATTTGAGAGAATGACATCCATTTTGAAAGAGAAGAAGGATTCAGTTATTTTGGGAAACTGAAAAATAAACCGACTTGAGAGTCACGAGTAATCTTGTATCCGCCACTTAACCTAAGGCAACACAAAGAACTCAATAACTCGGTTTTCCAGGAATGGTTGAGTCTTTGGCCATTAACTTTAAGCGCATTACCATTCCTAGGATCCTCAATATCTACGGCCCCACGTGTTTGACAACCAAAGAATCGCGCCAACTAGATCTCAATTTTCCAAGGAGTAGGTGCAGATGATAATCTCAAAGCAGAACTTTTGTTGACCAATTTTCGCAGCTTTTGCAAAAGGTGTAACAGACCTTGCATAAAGTAGGCCAATAAAATTCATACTGTAAGATTTTCGCAGTTGTTGCTGACTTACTTCATTATCGGGCATACAGCTATTTTTTTTTTACCTCAATCAAAAACTTTTTTTTGTTTTGTTTTTTTTTATTATTATTATTTTATTATTGAGGCGGCATCTTACTTATCAAGTGGGGTAGACGACTTCTTGCAAGTGGACCTCCTCCAAAATATCCTCTTGAGCTCCCTCATAAAATGGTTTGAGGCGATGTCCATTGACTGTGAAAGCTTTTGTAGTAGTCTCACTTGTAATCACACAAAGACACATAAGGAAAAATCTTAGTAACAACAAATGGACCAAGCCACCTAGATCTGAGCTTTCCAGGCATGAGCTTGAGGCGGGAGTTATAGAGAAACTCCCACCGGGGTCCCATTGCTTGAAGTATAATGTCCGAGACCAAGTTAAGCTTGAAACATGATTGGAAACATGATTTGAAGCAGGAGAGCTTCCATCGGGTCCCATTGGCTTTCCTTAATTCCTTTGGCTTCAAAGACTAGAATGCAATATGTATACTTGATCAACTTGATTTTCCTTGTTTATGTTGGACCATGGCTCAAAAATAAAATCCACCACAAGAGTGACCGCCATCCTAGGTGCTCTTCTTCTCCCTTTTCTCGAAAATTCTTCAATGGCTTTCAACTCAAGGGTAGGTGGTTCTTTGACTTTGAAGGTATCAAGCTAGTTGAAGAAATTAATTCTATTGATTTAATTGCAAAGATCACCACTGTAATATATGTACAATCTTTCAAAACAACATGATCATAACTCTTAGAATAAGGAAATTTCAACATGTAGCAAGATCTCCCACAACAAGAAAATTTCATAACATATAGCACACAACTTATCACCATCACAAGAAGCACACAAATCACCACACACAAAGTCATCAAAATCAAAGAATCTCAGAAACTCCTCACACAAGTCAAAGCATATGAATTATCAACCAAATCATCAATTAAATCAATATGAAAAATAGAATGTTCTTTATGGAGCTCTTTATCCTTCTCACCTCATGTATCTTTTTGGTCTCAATGGCTCTCTGTGGAAAGGAAAGAGCCACCGCAGGCTTTTGCTGCTACTCATGGGCAACAACTGATTTCTTCTGACCCTCAGATTCTTGGGCTGGTTCATCAGAAACTGTTTCTTCTACTGGTTGATGCTTGGCGGCTTTCAGTTGAGGCTCGAGATGATGCTTCTGCTGCTGATTTTTAGACCTCAAAGATAATGGCACTCACATTCCCATTTGGATTGGGAATTGTTTGGGAAGGGAGTTGGCTAGAACCTTGAGCCTGTTGCTGACTCAATGAGGAGGCCAGTTGTCCAATCTGGGTTTCTAAATTCTGTGTGATTACCTCTGTCCTCTCTTGGAATTGAATATTGTTAGTGGCCATCTGCTTCACCAAATCTTCCAATGATGGCTCAGGTTTCATGGCTACTAGACTTGGTTGTTGCATAGGCTGCTGGTATGGTGGTTTACTAAGAAAGACACCTGTTGTAGCAACAGATTGATATGGAAAAACAGAACTACCATCTTGAAGTGTATGACATGCATATGTAGGATGAGATGAACAAGAACAAATGGCACACACAGTTGCAGCTATTTGCACAGGTAATTGTTGTCTCACTACTAACTGTCTCACCAAAGAGGTCAATTCCTCGAGTTTGTACTCCATTATGCAAAGTCATATCAATCTCAGAATCAATATCAAGTAATTGGCTAGCAAAAGACCTAGTCATGCATTATCTAAAGCACATAAAACACAAAAATAACAAACAAGCAGAATACACTAGACAACACTAAAAATCTACCAAAATAAATATAATTCACCTATCTAAACATTTTTAAAAATTATGGGACTTGTACAGCATAAAAACTACACAAAAATGAAACTAAAAAATACAATAAAAAATATTAAAAAATTGAAAAACTGGTCTAAACGATGGATTTTGGAAAAACCAGGGGTGACCTCACAATTTATTGTGAGTCTTGTTTATTAGGCCGTTTTCCTTCAACTGACCAAGTTTCAACACATTCTGGGCACATTTTCTGTCAGTACGAAATTCTGCAAAATGACCCGTAATCACCCGTTTTCTCCTAAAAATCACCAAAACACAGCAACACAAAGGTTAGTGAGGGATTAGTAGTTAAATATACTCTTAATAAGATTGAACAAAATCAGAATGATCCCCGGCAACGGCGCCAAAAATTTGACAACTGTCGAGATTACCAAATTTAAATCAATTTATAACCGATTTACCAAAACTACTTGTAGCATAAGGTAACACCGGGTCGAGCCCGTAGATCATTCTAATTATGAAGTCAGATTAAGAGGTTAATAAACAAGGGGGAAAAGTTTTGGAAAATTAAACAACAAAGAGCAATTAAAAAGAGTAAACAAGATTAGGAAAACAACTAATCCAAGAGAATTAACCAATCTTGATTTTAATCCATCCTTGATCTTTATAGATCTGTTCAACTATCAACCAAATCCTTGATCTTAGATCACATCAAGACACCTCTCAATGATCCATGGATCTTCTACTAGAAATGCTTCTAGAATTTAATTAATTAAGGTTAGACAAATTAAGCATCCATCCAAAACCCAAATTAACTTAAAAACCAAGATCCAACCAAGCTAAACATTCATCAAACACCTTTGATGCATTATTTAACCTCTGAATTCATCTCTTGACACATGATAATTACGCAATTAACATATGCAAATCCCAATCAAATTAAGCATTAAATCAGAATTTAAACAAGAGAAGAAGAAAAGAGAAACTTGATTAGTAGATGAATGTATAGCAATTAAAACAAGATCTCAAGATTAATCATCAAGCTTGTCAATCTCTTGGATTGATTAAAGAAGTTTAGCTCTCCATAGCCATCACCATTAGAGAACCTTCAAGAACCATACAAAAATGAAAATAACAAAGAGAGAGGAGGAGAGGAAGAGAAGAAGAGAATTCTCCAAAATGAAAACACTAAAACTACAAGAACCAACTACAAATCACCCTCCGTAGAAGCTCTCCCCTATATCTTTACAAATCTGATTGCTCTCCTCTTAATCATTCACAAAGAGTCAAAAGTAGTTCATCCACTCTTGTTAATTATTCATCCATTATCAAAGCATGTCTCCCACCTTCCATTGAATTATTTTCTCATTATGAAAGTGTGTCTCCCACCTTCCAATGATTCCTCCACTTTTTTCACGTTGCTATCTTTTCAATTTCTATCATAATCTCAAATTCAAATCAAGTCCATCAGATAGCCTTTGAAGTAAGCTTTCCAAGGAGTACTCATATGCTTAATTTGGGCTTGAAATGAGTGAGATATGCCCAAAATAGTGAAGGTGTGTCCAGAATTTGTAACAGTACCACTGGTCCAACTTCAAGGCTGTATTTGACCATGTAAACATCCGAATCTTCCAATTTGACATTTCACAAAACTTGTAGATCTTTTTCTCATCTTTCCTAGCATATAAAGAACATCAAAATTAGAGATCTACGACTCAAGTTATGGTTAAAATACTGAACCATTGTCAATATGCATTAAAATCCGAAAATTTTGCTTTAAAGCCCAATTCAATCCAATGATCTAAATGAGTGCTAAGATCACTTAATTACAATCTGGACATCATTAATAAGGTAATTGTGTGGATAATTAATATGTTAAAAATCATAATTATCACCTATCCAGGTGGAGGATTCTCCTTGGCCACTTGAGACGCGTAAGAGAAGGGCAGCAGAGGATGGTAGGTCGGATAACTGGGGCAAGAAGGCGGCTCAGTTTGTACCATGAGGATTCAGACCCCTAGGAGTTCATTGACTTCAACCTTATGGATGGGCAAGTTGCGACCCATCTTGCCCAACATAGCACGAGGGATGCCTTCGCGTGCTTTCAAACCTATGGTCTTCACCTTGTCGTGGAGGCTCGATATTTAGAGCAGATCTGTGAAGATCACGAGCAGGAGATGGTGGGGAGAGCAACGACCACTGAATGAGGTGAAAACCAGGCTTTTAGGGCCATGGAGGAAGCCGTAAAAGCTAAAAATGATGCTAAGACTCGGGCCCGAGAATTGGAAAATGAAGTGGTTGCCCTAAAGGATTCTGTGAAGCAAAAGGAGGTTAGCTTGGGAGAGTTCAAGAGGTATATAACCGTGCTTCAGGCTGAGAAGGAGGGTTTTCGTGCCAAGAACCAACAGCTCAAAGACAAGACTACCTCTTTACAAAACGACATCCAATAGCTTTTCACTGTTTGCATCAACATCAGTGGGAAGTAATTCTAGAATGTCATTGACCAAGTCCAGCTCTTCAATCCCGGGGTGGCTCTGGCCTTAAATGCACTGGATTCTAAGAGGGTAGTCTAAGATGGACGCCTCGTGCTTCCTGATGTTGCTCTAGAAAATCCAAGTGTTGCTGAAACTTTATCTGCCGTGCCCTGTGGTCAAGATGTCGCCCAGGAGTAGGTGAATGCCTTTTGATTTTAGCTTCTGCGTGGGGAGTGACTTTTGTAAAGACAATTCTCCCCTTATTCGAGTGCTCAACTTATTCTTCTACCTTTTATTTTTGCGGTGTTTGCTTAGTTTCGTGGTCTATCTTGGGTCCAATGCCTATTATGGCATTCTTCAATCATTTCATAGACTTGGGAATTTTCCACATGTTAGGAATTATGGTCCGGGGTCCAACGCCCTTTATGGACTTGTGGTTCACTTTAGAACTTAGTAGAGATTAGAAACCATGGTTCGAGGTCCAATGCCCTTAATGGACTTGGGGTTACCCCTAGGACTTAGGTATTAGATAAAAGAAACCTTATCCGGGGTTCGTTGCCAATTATTGTGGCTTTTAGGATCCCTTGGCTTAAAGGTATAATTGAGACCTCGTCTAGGGTCCAACGCCCTTTATGGACTTGTGGTTCCTTTTAGGACTTAATAGAGGTTAGAAACCATGGTTCGAGGTCCAATGCCCTTAATGGACTTGGGGTTACCTCTAGGACTTAGGTATTAGATAAAAGAAACATTGTCCGGGGTCTGTTGCCAATTATTGTGGCTTTTAGGATCCCTTAGCTTAAAAGTATAATTAAGACCTCGTCTGGGGTCCATCACTAGAATATTTGGCATTTACGATCTCTCTTCACTTTGGCATAATTTTAATTAGTCTTGTCGAGGTCATTCATACTTATGGTTTAGTGCGATAATTTTTCCAAGACTCAGGATTTTTCTACTACACGATCTTTCTAGCACAAGACAACTCGCAGTTAATATCATGATGGTTCAGACATAGACTTCACAGTCCATGCTGTTAGTAATCACGCGGTGATAAATGAAGTAGATGAACATGTGAGTAAAAAATTACTTGGCTTTATTAATTTAATAAGGGACTAAGGTCCATACAAAGTATACTCGTAGTAATTTGGGCAGATCAAACATGAATTAAAATTAAGACTAGGCCTTAGAAGGCGCTTAGTTATGGTACTTTCTAAGTGTATCCATATTCCAGTAGTTCTTGATCGATTTTCCTGTCAGTATCTCCAAGGTGTAGGCTCCTTTGCCCGTGTTGATCACAACTCGGTAGGGGCCTTCCCAATTAGGAGCTAACTTTCCTTGGGAGGCATTCCTCCCACCGATGTCAGTTCTGCAGAGGACTAAGTCGCCTGACTGAAATTTTCTGGGTACAACCTTTAGGTTATAACGAGCTGTCGTCCTTTGTTTAATGGCGGCATTGCATATATGAGTGATACAACTTCTTTCTTCCAAGAGGTCCCGGTTTTCTCTTATCAGCCCAGGGTTACTGTCTAGTGAGAAATGTTAGAGGCGCCAACTGAGTTCTCTCATCTCTACCGGGATCATAGCCTCACACCCATAGGTGAGCTTGAAAGGAGTCTCACCCGTTGTGGAGTAGGGAGTAGTCCGGTAGGCCCAAAGGACGTGTGATGCGGATTAAAAGTTACAAACCCAAGTGCAAGTTGTTTCAAGTAATAAATTCTCAGGAGTCCGAGGTCGATCCACAGGGAATTGATGAAGAAAAATTTATTTGACGTAAAGTAAATATTTTGTCACAACAAATAAAAAAGATTTACTTGAGTTAGGAGATCCACTCTTGGTAAATAAAATAAGAACAAGATTAATTCTTTTTATAACTCAATTAGAATTCACACATAACGGAGGTTCCAATCGAAAAATACATCATTCAAAGTTCATTAAAAATTATATACGTAATTATATTATGCCTCCTTTAATCATTTATTAATATCACCACTCATAAATGGGATCAAGCATTTACTGTGCTAAAATATTGTCTACAACAAATCAAGATCTCCACTTTACAAGGAGAGTTTCTAACACTAACACTTGTAAATGGGTTCAAGCATTCATTGTGCTAATCTCTTGTCTACAACAAATCAAGAACTCCACTTTACAAGGAGGGTTTCTAAATTGATTGGAAACAAAATACAATACGTATAATGACTGCTTGAAAAATATATCATTTAAGCACAAGAAAGGAATGAATCTAACCTTACTTTATTACCAAGAGCTTCACCCTTTCACCCAAGTAAAATGAAACTTAGTTACTCATAGACAAGAAGAAAGAAAGAGAGAAGAAGAATAAGAACATAACTTCAATTTAGAACAAAGGAAAACTACAACAACATAATAGCATGATCTTGGTCTCTAGGACCAAGACCCCCCTAAATGATCTACCAATGGTGCCTTTTATAGAGGATTAGGGATACAAAATGATAAGGAGGCTGAGTCATGGGTGAGTGGATGAGTGGAAAATGACTGGAAAATGCCAAATGACTTTTGATTAGTGGAAAATTATAGAGATTCTTTATCTCTAAAATCATTTAGCTCTGAAGTCATTGTATTCGTCATTTTTGAGAAATATGGTCTTCATGAAAGTTGTAGGCCTGGATCTTAGCTTTCAAATGCCATTAGTTTGGGTTAAAAATCATTTCTACAACTCAAGATATGGTCTGATTACTGCATACTACTTTGGCCCAGTGACAGCTCCTCTGTTCTAACTTCCAAGCCCAATATGACCTATTAGAGCTTAGATTATGGAAAAGTGTTTAACATGAAAGTTGTAGATTTGGGTCTTACTATCAACCATCAAATTTTTAGCCCATTTTACATCTTATAGCCCAAGCTATGTTATGAACAGTATACATAGGTCAAGCTGTCAGGATCAGCACCCTAGTTCTTGCTTCAACTCCAATTTGAGTTATCCAAACGTATGATTTGGCCTTTGAGGTCTCATGAAAGTTGTAGGAAATTATCTTATCTTTCCTACAAGACCAAAATCACATCGATCAGATATTTTTAACTCAAACTATAGTCATTTTACTGAACACTATCAAAAAGATAAATTAAGGCTAATTCATGCAATAATTCTTTCAATGATCCAATAAGGTCCAATATCATAAAATGTGTCAAAATCAACTAAATTAAGCTTAATTAAACCTTAAGAAACCCAGTGAGAGGATTATAAAATGTATAAAATATATTGTTATCAACGTGATCTACTTGTTCGGCCCAGTTTCCTTTGGCTTCATCCAACCTTCTTTTTAATCCTCAAATAATAACCTGATTAGCGGCTTTAGCCTATCCGTTCGTTCGGGGGTTTTCCACAGCATTACAATGATGCTTGATTTTCGAACCAGCGAGTAGCTCTTCGAACCCCTTATCCTTGAACTGTGTTCCGTTATCTGTCACAACGGATTCTGAGATTCCAAACCTTGTAATAATGTGGCGCCATGTGAACTTTTGGATTCGAGCCAAGATAATGGTGACCAAGGACTCGGCTTCGATCCATTTAGTAAAGTAGTCCACAGCTACCACTAGGAACTTCAGCTATCCAGATGTTTGAGGGAACGGACCCTGGATATTCATCCCCCATTTATAGAATGGCCACGGTACAGATGTCGTGGAAAGTTCCTCGGGTGGGGCATTATAATGATCCGAGTACCGTTAACATTTGTCGCAGACTTGGACATGTATAATAGAGTCAGCCTCCATCGTAGGCTAATAGTACCCGGCCCTGAGTGCTTTTAAAGTCAAGGTTTTTCCTCTTAAGTGGTGCCCATAGCTCTCCTCGTAGGCCTCAGCCAGTACATATTTAGCTTCTTTCGGCGTGAGGCATTTAAGGAGAAATGAAGAGTATCCGCACCGGTATAACTACCTATCATAAATAGTGTATTGGACCGTGGTCTTAGCCAATTTGGAGGCTTCTTTTGGGTCTTCGGGATAGATGTCGAACTGCAAATATTCCATTATCGGAGTGATCCAAGTACTTTTCTACTCATCTACCTGAAAAATGGAAGAATCCATGATAGAAGGCGGTAAAAGGGTTTCTTAGACCATGGTGCGGTTGTTGCCCAAACTCTTTGTGCTATCCAACTTGGACAGGAGTCTGCTCTTGAATTCTACTCCCGAGGTATATGCTCCACCTTGACCGTTCAAAAATTTTGGAGGAGTCCTTGTATCTTTGCTAGGTATTTTTGCAAGAGAGACTCATTGGCCTGATAATCACCCTGAATCTGGGAGGTTACGAGGTGGGAGTCACTACAAAGTGTGATCTTTTTTGTTCCCAATTCTCTGGCCATTGTCAATTCGGCAATGCATGCCTCGTATTCTGCCTAATTATTCGAAGTAGGGAATTCAAACTTCAGGGAGCTCTCGATAGTCACACCTTTGGAGTTTTCAAGGATTACCCCGACACCACTACCCTTAGGGTTAGAGGATCCATCAATGAACATGGTCCACGATACTTCCTCGGTATCATTAGGGTCCGATGTAAGTTTAGCAAGGAAGTTTGATAATGTTTGTGCCTTAATTGCCAGTCTGGGCTTGTATGTTATTCCATACTCAAAGAGCTCAATGGACCAAGCGATCATCCTCCCTGTTAGGTCTGACTTATGCAATATTTGGTAAATCGATTGATCCATTCTCACCACCACAAGATGACACTAGAAGTATTACCTTAGCCTCCTGGCTGTAATGATTAGGGCGAAGGTAACCTTCTCGATCTTTTGATAACGGAGTTCGAGACCCCGTAACACTTTACTCACGAAATATACTGATTTCTAGCCTTTCACCATTTCTTGGATCAATACTGAACTTACGACCTCCTCATGGGCCGAGAGGTATACGAACAATGTCTCTCCGGGTTCCGGCCTCGTCAAAATGGGGGGAGAGGATAATAGCCCTTTCTGTGATGTGAAGACATCCTCACATTCCTGAGTCGACTCAAAATTTTTCCCTTTTTTTAGCAGCTTGAAGAAGGGAAGAGATTTGTGAGCACTTTTGGCAAGGAATTGTGAGAGGGCTACTATCCGCCATGTCAGTTGCTGAACTTCTTTCACATTTTGAGGGCTACGTATATTGAGCACCACCTAGAATTTTTTAGGATTCGCCTCAATTTCGTGATGAGTCAACATAAAGCCTAGGAACTTCCCGACCTGGACCTCAAATGCACTTTTCTAGGTTAAGCCTCATATTGTGTTTTCTTAGTTGTGCGAACATTTCTCTGAGGTTTACGATATGTGATCCAGATTGTGGGGTTTTGCCTATCATGTCATTAATGTAAATCTCCAGCATTCAAACCCTGTTCATTATCTGTGGTAGGTGGCTCCTATATTTTTCAAACCGAAAGGCGTCACCTTGTAGCAGTAGCTAGCCTTCTCAGTGATGAATGCAGTTTTATCCTCATCTCCGGGGTACATTAAGATCTGATTGTACTCGGGGTAAGCATCTATGAAAGATAGTAGCCAGAAGTTGAAGGAGCTATCAACAACTTTATCAACGTTAGGGAGGGGGTATGGATCTTTGGGGCACGCTTTATTCAAGTCCATGTAGTCCACACACATCCTCCACTTTTCGTTTGACTTTTTCACTAAGACCACATTGGAAAGCCATGTGGTATATGAAATATCTCTAATAAATGCAGCACCAAGCACCTCTTTGATTTACTTTTTAATGATTTGCTGTCTTTCAGGGCATATTTTCCTCTTCTTTTGGGAGACTAGATTCACATCCTGTTTAATAGATAAATGATGGCAGATGAAAGTGGAGTCAAGCCCAAACATGTCAGAGGACGTCCAGGCAAATAGATCCTTATTTTTCTGTAAGAGCTCTATTAGCTGGCATTTCTCCTATTCCTTTAGATTTGCACCTATCTAGGTGACATGGTGATGTGTGAAATCTGCAAGTGTACGATTTTGTCATCAAGTAATAAAAAGATCAAATCCATAGGGACTGTGTCTATGAATACCAATTAATTAATTAATTCAATTAAATTAAACAAAAGGGAATATGATTGTTGATTAAGAAGAACGTAGTAACAAGCAATTAAATAAAAATCAAAGTACAGAATTTAGAACAAAAATAGCAAGTTATCAAGAAGGAGTTTTTCAAATTCAAGAAAGCTTCCAAGATTGGGGTACCACAATGATACAAGACAAATCCTAATTGACAACCCTTTTATTAAATCTGAAATTCAATTGAAGGTGAATTACCCTAAATTAGTTAATGTTCTTTCTTAAGATACAAGATCCGTGCCCAATTAAATCAATTCCTACTCTCATGGTAATTGAATTTAAATTGAACCCATTACGCTTTGTGGTAATTCATTGAATCCTCGTAAGGTTAAAACTACTCTCGTGATTTAGACCTTAAGTTCAATTCTTATGGTTCTAACACCTAGGTTCACCTCTCAGTATGTCCCTAAATGCCTATAAGATGCAAATAAGTGGCCAGCAAATTCACATGAATAAGAGTAATAAGAATTGCATCAAAGAACATTCAAGATCAATAAAAGGGGAAACAACATCAATTAATCATTATCAATGTATCAAAGGGCATTGTCCAATCCTAGAAACAAAAGAAACTACTTAAACATAGAGAAGAAGGAATCAGAAAACATGTTCTTAAACATCCAAACCCGTAATCTAAGAGAGAAGAGGGAAGAAAGATCAAGAACCCAAGCCTCCAATGTGCCTCCTTGAAAACCAAAATTAGAACCCCTTCTTGATAACTTGCTATTTTTGTTCTAAATTCTGCACTTTAATTTTTATTTAATTGCTTGTTACTACGTTTTTCTTAATCAACAATCATATTCTCTTTTGTTTAATTTAATTGAATTAATTAATTAATTGGTATTCATAGACACAGTCCCTGTGGATTCGATTTTTTATTACTTGACGACGAAACCATACACTTGCGGATTTCACGCATCAAGTTTTTGGCGCCGTTGTTGGGGACTGTGTTTTTCTTGAATATCAGTTTAATTTTTAATTTAATTATTTAAAATCTTTTTCTTTTATTTGGTTCTTACGTTCTTGATTTCTCTTTGACTCTCTGCAGGTAATTTCTCTTGTTTATGCAAAGTACTAGACGTTCTGGGACTCTTATTGAAGCAGATCCTGAAATTGAAAGAACTTTACGTAGAAGGAGAAGACAACAAAGGAAAAGAGTAAGAGAAATATCTGAACTAACACTTGTCATGGCAGCAGCTGAGGATAATAAACCGTTAAAAGAGTATACAGCTCCTAATGCTCGGGGTTTGCGATATGGAATTGCTCTGCCAGACATTGAAGCCAGGCACTTCACCATACATCCTGCCCTACTTTCTATGATAAGGCAGAACCAGTTTGGAGGAATGCCGTCAGAGGATCCTAATGATCATGTGGATATGTTCTTGGAGTTCTATGAGACCCTCAAGATCGAAGGCGCCTCTGTTGATGCTATTCATCTCCGCCTGTTTCCATTATCTTTGAGAGATCGAGCTAGAGCTTGATTGAAGTTCATTCCGGCTAAGACGATAACTACTTGGGACCAATTGGAGCAAGCCTTTTTGGATAAATTCTTTCCACCTTCCAAGACTGCTCACCTAAGGACCCAAATCATAAGCTTTGTTCAGAAAGATGGTGAGTCATTGTTAGAAGGTTGGGATAGATATAAGGCTTTGCTGGAAGCCTGCCCACACCATGGGTTAGAGAAATGGTTGATTGTCCACACCTTCTACAATAGTTTGGAATATTCTTCGAAGGTGTCTCTTGACTCCGCAGCTGGTGGAGCTTTGATGAATAGAAGGCTCACAGAAACTTATGGGATAATTGAGAGTGTAGCTTCAAATCATCACCAGTGGGCTAATGAAAGAGGGCACAACCCAAGAAAGCTCTCGGGAGGTAAGTTTGAGGTTGATAGTGTTGATTTAATTATGTCAAAGTTTGATTCTTTGAATAAATATTTTGACATGCTTGAGAAAGCTCATGTTAATGCCATAGGTGCCTCTAACAATTTGTGAGATTTGTGGAGCACAGGGACATATAGGTGCTGAATGCCAAGTTGGAATGGGATCCTCACATGGTGCGCCGGTGGAGCAAGTGGAATCATACCACAATTTCCAGGACTTCAACCAAAAAGGGAGGAATGATCTGTATTCCCAAACTTACAACCCCGGTTGGAGGTCACATCCTAACTTCTCTTACCGAAATAGTCAGTACCCAGCTGGGCAAGGTAATGTTAAACCCTCTTCTGGAATCCCACAGGTACAAAAATCTAGACTTGAGTCTCTTCTTGAGAATTTTGTTGAGAGCCAGTCTAAGCAAAATGAGGAGTTTAGGCACCATAGGCAAGTGGTGACTGAGGCAATTAAAGAGTTGTCAGCTAAGGTTGATAATTTAGCTATTTATAATAAGATGTTAGAAACCCAGATTGCCCAACAAGCAAGCACTTCTCATAGGCAGCAAGGTAAGTTTCCTGGTCAACCTGAAGTCAACCCAGGTAATGAACATTGTAAGGCTGTGAGTTTGAGGAGTAGAAAGAAGTTAAAGGATCCTAAGGGTAACGGGGAGAGTGACAAAGATGAGGGGAATGAGGAAAAAGAGACTAAGGCACAACCCTTATAAGAGGATGGAAATCATGAGAAAGTGTTTAAGTATGTACCTCCTAAACTATACTAACCCCCGGTTCCCTTCCCTCAAAGATTGGCTAAGGCGAAGTTAGACAGACAGTTTAGGAAGTTCTTAGAGGTTCTTAAGAAATTGTACATTAATGTACCCTTTACTGAGGCATTAAAACAAATGCCTATATATGTTAAGTTTCTTAAGGACATCCTGTCTAATAAGAGGAAGCTAGAAGACTATGAGACAGTAGCTTTAACTGAGGAGTGTAGTGCCTTAATTCAAAATAAATTGCCTCCTAAGTTAAAGGATCCAGGTAGCTTCTCTATTCCCTATTTGATTGGCAACACAAATTTTGATAAAGCTCTGTGTGATTTGGGGGCTAGTGTTAGTCTTATGGCCCTTTCTGTGTGTAAGAAGTTGGAGATGGGTGAGCTAAAACCCACAACTATCTCACTTCAATTGGCGGATCGGTCCGTCAAGTATCTTATAGGCATCTTGGAGGATGTTCCTATCCGTGTTGGTAAGTTTTTCATACTTGTTGATTTTGTTGTGCTTGAAATGGAGGAGGATTCCTAAATCCCCATTATTCTTGGTAGGCCTTTCTTAGCTACTGCTGGTGCTATAATTGATGTAAAAAATGGTAAATTGTCTTTAACTGTTGGTGATAACAAGGTTGAGTTTGATATTTCTAAATCTATTAAACAACTTTCTTTTGAGGACTCTTATTACAGGGTTGATTTATTGCACCAGGTGGTGGAAGAAGAGTCCACCATAATTCATTTGGAAGATCCATTGGAGAGATGCTTGGTTGGTGGCGGCTCTATTAATTCTGGAGGAGAGGTAACTGAGTATGCCTGCTTGTTGGAGGCAACCTCAAAAATTCCTCTTAGCAAAGCCAAGGTGGAAAAGCTTGAGCCAAAGCCTAAGTCTGAAGATTGGGGAGAGGAAAAGGCTCCTAGGGTAGAACTTAAAACTCTTCCTTCCACTCTCAGATATAAGTTTCTTGGTCCTAACTCTTCTTATCCTGTCATTGTTAGTGCTAGCTTGAATGAGTTAGAGACTGAGAAATTGCTTAGGGCTCTTAGGATGCATAGAAAGGTCATAGGATATACTCTTGATGATATTAAAGGCATAAATCATTCCTTTTACATGCATAGAATTTTTTATGGAACCTGTGTAACACCCCAAACTTTCTATTTATTAAATAGTAATTTTGACAGTTAACAGAACTTTACTGTTTAGTGATTTCTGTGTACTGTAAAATTATTTTGAATATTCTGTCTATATATTTGATCGTTTTGAGTAATTTGTTCCGTGTCAGGAAAATAATAATTTTCAGGCCGGAAAAATTTACGTAATTTAATTTTTACTGTTTAGTCTTAATTAATTTACGTAATCTGATTTGATATTTGTGAATTTTCTAATTTTTTATTTTATATGTGATTTTAAATTTTTTACTGTTTGTGGGCCCCATGAGGTGTATGTGGGCCTAGGTGGCCATACATGGGTGCAGGTGGGTCCCGCAAAGTGAAAATTTTTCTACGTATAGAAAAATTTGTACTGTTTAGACGGAGATAGAGGATCTTACTAAACCTGAATTCAAAAATAATTTTAGAAAAATTTCCTTTACTGTATTTTGTACTGTATTTAATTATCGAATGATAAAAATACAGTAAATATATTCTTTCATGAGGTTATAACAGATAAAAATAAAATTCTATACTGTTAAGTCAATATTGGTGGTTTGGATATCCACCATCGATTTAATTACCGTTGGAGATTTAATCTTGATTTAATCAACGGTGGAGATTTGATCTTAAAAGTAAATAGGATCAATTATAACCGTTGGATGGAAATTAAATCAAGGGTAGAGATTTAGTCTTATAAATGACTATGATCATTATCAACCCTTGGATGTAAAATTAATCAATGGTGGAGATGGATCATTAATAACCATTAGATTTGGATTTGGATTTAGATCAATGGTGGAGAATTGGTCATCAAAAAATGACTACAACCATTTTGGACCCTTGGATGTAAAGTTTGAAGGTGTAATCTTAACCCTTCATTTTGGAGACACATTCAATGATTAGGATTGCAAGCCAAAAATGATCCAATGGCTCAAATAAAGTCTTCCATCTATAACCTAAACCTAGTAACTATTTTTAATCCAAACCATTCTTTTAATCAATGGTTAGGATGACTTAAAGTGATGGTTATGAAATTTGTCAGATTTGGAGTGCATGAAGAGGGGGGACGGTTCGAAGAAGTAAGGAAGAAGGGAGACAATTTTGTATAGGCTTTTTAGGCCAAAGAAAAGGATGAAGACAATAGCCAAGTGTCAAGACCATTTCCTATTGATCATTAATGATCATATTTTTCAAACTTCACTTTACACTTCTCTCCAATGCATGCTACGGCAATATCACTTTGGAAGACCAAGAAAATTCATTTCTACACTTCATATTATCACTTCTTCACCTTTTCCACTTAAGCTTCAAGAACAAACCAAAGAAAACTTCATTCTCCCTCCCAAAAGAAGACCATTCGGCCAAGCACTCTAATTCTCTCCTCCATCACTCTTTAATTTCATACAACCTAATTTCTTGAATCCTTACCTTATTCTAAACAACTTTCATGTTGAAGACTTTCTCTAAATCTTCCATCTTGAAGGACTTTTACTAAGATCAAGTTCTAGAGTTTTTGTTGGTGAAGTGTAAGGAAACTTCATTTATTCTTTTCTTTTTCATGTTCTAAACCATGTTTGACCCATGGTTCTTCTTATTCAAGCTTGATATACTAATTTTCTTGTATTTGTTTCATGTTTAAGAACTTGTGTTGGTGGAGATCTTGTTCAAAACACAAAGCAACAAGCTTTTTGGTAGTTCTTCAAGAGGTAAGAGGGAGATCTATCTCACCAACCAAGCATGGTGGTGAGAGATAGTTTTATATTTGGTGGATGGTGAATCCATGTGAGGATTCATATCCATGGTCATGTAATAAGTTATGTGTGTTATATGCTTTGATTATTTTTGCCTATGCTTGATATGCTTTGTATGATTTACTTATGTATGCATGCTTAGTATGATTTTTATTTGTTTATATGGTATGCTTATAATATGCATGATGATATATGTTGAATATATTATGATGGATGTATGTTGAAATAAGTAAAATTTTGGCTCCAAAGGCCATGGAGGAGGTCACGGTTTTGAACTTCCAAGACTAAAGTTATTATTGAAATTTTTCAAGAACTATGGAGTTCATTTTTAGTCCTTGAACTAAAGTAAATTTTGGATAAGACATCAACCAATTTGGTGTTCACAAAATTATATTTTCACAAATAATAAAATTGAATGATTTGAGAAGTAAAGAAAATAAATAAAAGAGTTTGTTTTGTAAAGAGAATGCACACGATTTTTGGAGTTGAGTTTTCATGAATTTATTTTGTGTAGAAACAAGAATGGAATTTATTTAAGTTAAAAGAAAAATATTTCATGATTCCAATGGCCATCTATAAGGTTTTGATAATTTAGAAAAATGTTTCGATGTTATAAAATATAAGAATTTTCCAATAAGGATTTTTGAAAAGGGAATTAAAGTGTTATCAAGTGGAATTTTCATAAATAAAAGAAAAAGGAGATTGAAGGTGTTGAACTTCAAATTATTTTAAAGAGAATTAATTTTTAGAAGTGATTTAGAAATATAAAAGAAAACGTTTGTAAGTTAAATTTACTAACGTAGAATTTATTTATTGGGTTTTGGAAAATGTTAGAAATTTAAAATTAGAAACAGTAATTAAATCAACTAAATGTAATTTTGTAAAATTAAATCAATAAAAAGTGATTTTGAGGAAATATATTACGGAAAAGAATTTTTTTGACTAAGAATGGGAAGAAAATAAAGTAAGAAATTATATTATTGTAAGAAAAGTCTAAAATAATATTTTAAAGTTAAGAAATATTTTACGAAGGGTAAAAACGGTGAAAAACGATTTACGTAACTCAAAAATGTAATTTTTAAATTACGTAATTTGAAAATTGTTAAAATATTTCTACTCAATTTTTAAAGCGTTTAAATATTTTACACGATCAAAATGTTGTAGAAAAATCACTATGCGATTTAAAAATGAAAGAATATTTTTACGCGTTTTAGAATATAGTAGAAAATTGTCATGCGATTTTTAAACGTAATAGAAATGTTACAAATCGTTGTTTACATAATAAAATATTACGTGACCATAAAAACGTGATAAAAATATTTTTCGAATGAGAAAAATGCAATAATATAAGGTTGTTGTTAATTAAACTTTACAGTTAAAAATCAATATATGAATACTGTACAAGAAATTGAGCAATTTGCCTATAATTGGCATAAATCCATTTTACGAACGTAAAATAGTATTTGAACTTTGTATGAGAAATTATGTGATTTACCTTTGGTTGGTAATTGGTGCATTACACATACATTGAAAAAGGTCCAATGGACTATATATGGCTAATTGCCTAGGAGAAACGTACACCTCTTGAGTGGGTGCGATACGCGTAGTGTAGGTCACTTGTTGACCTTGGGGGCATCGGGGTGTGGGTTGCTCGCAATGGGCAGTTGGTAGCTCTTCTGTACCGTGAGTTAGACCGATGCAACACACCGATGATCCGAACCGAGACACTATTCTTAATCGAGATCTAACAAAGACTGTCGTGTATGTGCTAGATGTGCAAGACATAATTATAGCACTTGGTCTGAAGCACGTGGTACCAACAGATCTTTTCGATTAATTTCTCCAACTTGAGTATTAGCTCCATGGAGTAGGACATTGAGTCTATGTGCGCATGCATGAAACTGAGCATCTATATCTATATGATGGTGTTACTGTAATTATTTTGTGATTTAAACAGTGATAGTGGCATGATGGTAATTATTATTTTACACTATGATGATGGCATAATTGTGATCATGATATGATATTTTTGTATGATATGTTGTTTGTATTATCTCTGTGCTATCATGCTGGTATTGGCGTAGGTAATCTCACCTCTTTATATGTATATCTGTATATTGTATTTATAATTAGGTGAAGACGTTGAGAAAGAAACGGTACAAGAAGGAGAAGAGGAACTACTTCTCACATCAGGGAATGCAGAATTCTGACAGTATGACGTCAAGAGCCAGTTTCTTCGGATATGTACGTTTACAATTTCACGGAGGAGTTGGAGAATGGAGGACAAGTCCCGATGAGCGAGGACTTATTTACGAGGGGTACCTGACTGTTAGTATTAGTAGACTGTTTCATGGAGATCCATTTTTCTGTGTGACTATCTTTGTTCATGTTGAATTTCCTTTACATATCAGGTGTCATTGGGATACTAGAAATTATGTCCCAACGGAAATTAGCATAGTATCGTCAGCCCGGACACCTGTCCGTAGGGCTACTCGTCATAACGGATTCCTACCTGCTGAGGAACCCGAGGAGGACCCATCTGAGGGGTCTTCTACTTAGTTAAACTTGGGCAAGTTTGACTTCTGATATAAACTATGTGTGTAATTATTTAAGTGTGTTTATTGTTCCGAGACATGGTCTGTAATAAATAAGCCTGACAGCACTTGTGTAATATGTATATGATGTAAATTATGCGTGAGGTTGTTGTATAATAGTTTTATTTTTCACTAAGTCTATTTTATTGTTATCCATGAAGAAAGAAAAAAAAAATTTACAACTCGTATTTTTATCACAACATCCCATTTTATGACTATTGAGGGTATTTTGGGTAATAAAGTAACATAAATGTGACACCCTACGGTGGGTGTTACAACCTGACCATAAACCCTCTGTTGAGCATCAACGTAGGTTGAATCCTAATATGAAAGAGGTTGTTAAAAAAGAGGTTCTTAAGTTGCTTGATGCTGGGGTAATTTACCCAATTTCTGATAGTGAATGAGTTAGTCCTGTGCATGTGGTTCCTAAGAAAGAGGGGATGACTGTAATTGAAAATGAGAAAAATCAATTCATTCCCACTAGGACAGTCACAGGTTGGAAGATGTGCATTGATTATAGAAAGTTGAATAGTGCAACTAGGAAAGATCACTTCCCTCTTCCTTTCATTGATCAGATGCTTGAGAGGCTAGCTAGGCATACATACTTTTGTTACTTAGATGGATACTCGGGATTCCACCAAATCCCTATTCATCCTAGTGACCAGGAGAAAACCACATTTACTTGCCGTTATGGCACTTTTGCATATAGGAGAATGCCATTTGGTTTATGTAATGCCCCTGCTACTTTCCAAAGATGCATGACTGCAATATTTTTTGAATTTATTGAAAACATCATGAAAGTTTTTATGGATGATTTTTCAGTATATGGTACTAACTTTGATGATTGTTCGTTTAATTTATCTAAGATTTTGCAGAGATGTGAGGAGGTTAATCTTGTCTTGAATTGGGAGAAGTGTCATTTTATGGTACAAGAGGGGATAGTGCTTGGACATTTGGTTTCTGGAAAAGGAATTGAGGTGGATAAGGCAAAAATTGAAGTGATTGAGAAATTGCCTCCACCGGTGAATGTGAAGGGAGTGCGAAGTTTCTTGGGACATGCCGGTTTTTACCGGAGATTCATTAGAGATTTTTATAAAATTGCTAAACCTTTATCTAATCTCTTAATGAAGGATGTTCCATTTAATTTTGATAGTGACTATTTGAATGCCTTTTGCAGGTTGAAAGAAGCTTTGATCACGGCTCCCGTTTTGCAAACACCAGATTGGAATCTACCTTTCGAGGTCATGTATGATGCCAGCGACTATGCCGTAGGAGCTGTGTTGGGGCAAAGAAAGGACAAGAAAGTGCATGCAATTTACTATGCTAGCAAGACACTTGATGGAGCTCAAGCAAACTATGCCACTACAGAGAAAGAGTTGCTAGCGGTAGTCTTTGCTTTTGAGAAGTTCAGGTCCTATCTAGTGGGGTCAAAGGTGACCGTGTACACTGATCATTCGGCACTTAGGTATCTCATGAGCAAGAAGGAAGCAAAGCCTCGACTTATCTATTAGATCATTCTCCTACAAGAGTTTGATTTGGAGATTCTGGATAGAAAAGGGACGGAGAATCAAGTGGCAGATCATTTATCTAGGCTTGAGCAACCGATGGCTGGGGAGAGCAAATTGCCTTTTGATAATTCTTTCCTTGATGAGCAATTGTTTGCAGTTTTTGCGGAGAGTGCTCCTTGGTATGCTGACTATGCAAACTACTTGGTTAGTAAGGTTCTACCTCCTGAGCTTAACTATCAGCAGAAGAAGAAATTCTTTTCAGATCTGAAACATTTTGTGTGGGATAACCTATACATATACCGGAGGTGTGCTGATGGTATTTATAGGAGATGTGTCTCCGAGGAAGAGGCTCTGAGTATATTGAGTTGTTGTCATTCTGCATCCTATGGAGGACATGCTAGTGCCTCCAAGACGGCAGCCAAAGTTCTTCAGTCTGGTTTCTTTTGGCCTCATATTTTCAGAGATGCTCGGAATTATGTGTTATCATGTGATCCATGTCAGAGAGCTGGAAGTATCTCCAAGAGGCATGAGATGCCAATGAATACTATTCTTGAGGTGGAGATCTTTGATGTTTAGGGAGTTGACTACATGGGCCCTTTTCCATCCTCCTGCAATAATAAATTCATTCTTGTAGCTGTTGATTACGTATCTAAGTGGTTGGAGGCCATTCCATCTCTAACAAGTGATGCAAAGACCGTGATCAAGCTATTCAAGAAGATCATTTTCCCAAGGTTTGGAGTTCCTAGTGTTGTGATCAGTGATGGAGGTTCACATTTCATAAAGTGACAATTTGAGAACCTCTTGAAGAAATATAGAGTCACTCATAAGGTTACTACACCTTACCATCCTCAGACTTCTGGCCAAGTGGAGGTATCTAATCGAGAGATAAAGAGTATTCTAGAGAAAACTGTGTCTCGATCAAGAAAGAATTGGTCTTTGAAGCTTGATGATGCTCTTTGGGCTTATCGCACTACCTACAAGACTCCTATTGGGATGACACCCTTTCGACTGATTTATAGGAAGCCCTGTCATCTACCCATTGAGCTTGAACATAAAACCTTTTGGGCTATTAAGCTTCTGAATTTTGACTTAAAAGTGGTAGGCGAAAAGAGAAAGCTTCAATTTCATGAGCTTGATGAGCTGAGATTGGATGCTTATGAGACTGCCAAGGCATACAAGGAAAGAACCAAGAGGTGGCATGACAAGTATATTCTTCGTAGAGAGTTTTGTGAAGGAGAACTAGTGCTTCTTTTCAATTCTAGATTGAAACTCTTTCCCGAAAAACTTAAGTCAAGATGGCCAGGGCCATTTTTGGTGAAGAAAGTGTTTCCCTATGGCGCTGTGGAGGTTTGGAATGAAGAGCGGGGGACTTTCAATGTTAATGGTCAGCGGTTGAAGCATTATCTAGCGGAGGAGCAACTTAAGAAAAGGATGAACATTGCCCTCCGTGACCCAACTACAGAGGGATGAAAGCATAGGAGTCGAGCTTATGACTTTAAACAAGCGCTTCTTGGGAGGCAACCCAAGTTTTCTTATTTTTCTGCTTTATTTCATCTTTTTCTTTTAATTTTGTGTGTTAGATTGTTGGTTTAATGTTTGTTTTATGGATTTTGTCTAGGCTTGACCCTTTTTGAAGATAAATTTAGAAGAAGAGAGAAGTCAGAAGGTTCCACACCCTGCCCATGGAAAATTCCATGGCCATGGAATACAAACCAGAGGAGAAGGTATAAGTCAGAGAGATCCACGGCCAGGCCGTAGATCAATCCATGGCCGTGGATCTCAGTTCTTTTATTTAAAAAAAGAGGAAGAGAAAAGTCAGAGAATTCCACGGCGGATGAAACCACGGCTGTGGAACTTTCTGTTCAAAAAAAAAAAAGGGGGCCAGAAGTCAGCAGTGTCCACGGCCTGGCCGTGGATCAATCCACGGCTGTGGATCGCTACTGCCAGTTTTAAAATCCACGGTCTCTCTTCCCCCTCTTTCATTTCACCATCTCATCTTTGTTTATTCTTCTTCTTCTCTCCCTCATCTTCCATTTCCATCCTCCCAAACCTCCATTAATCCTTATTTCCTTCACAACCAAGCATTAACCATCTTCTTCCTCTTTCTCAAAGCCAACCCTTCAACCCTATTCTCCCTCCTTCTCCTTCTTCCTTCTCCACCATACCCAAACCTTCAAAACCACTCCTTTACTCCACAAATCACCCTTTTCTTCCAATTTTCTACCCTTTCTCACCTTCCTAACCTCTACCCAACCATTCCTTCCTTCCAATTTGGAAAGCTCCAAATTTGGCAAATTTGCCTCAATACGTGAATAGTGCTACAAAAGGGGGTTTTTGTTGTGCTTGTTGATTTGGTGTGGCTAGGCAGAATGACGAACAAGCATCAGAGGGGAGAAGCTGGTTCAAGCTCGAGGACATAGGGAAGAGGCACTGCTGCTCCAAGAGGTAATCCCCCTAATCCCCATGGTTTTAATTTTAGGGATAATGAGCAGAGAGATCGTTACAATGTACTAGTGAATCGAAGGATAGTTAGCACTAGGTATATGGATGATGTTGTTCTTGATACCTTAGGCTTGCGAGATGACTTTGATTGGAGGCTTGATAGGGCAGGATGGACTTATTTTTGGAATTTAAAGTATCCCACTTACACTAAGCTTACATTGGAATTTCTTAGTTCTATTGAGGCTCGTATCCTTCAAAAGGAAGGTTGCCTTGAAGGCCGGATCATTTTCCGGTTGTTCAATAATGAGCATTGCTTAAATTTGGAAGAATTTAATGAGATTTTTGGTTTGCCTGCTGGGGGGGAAAGGAAGCACGCATGTGGTTTTTTCGTAATTTCTTTTTGGGCTCATATCTCTTGTGGGTCAGGTACATATGATTCTGCAAATTGTAAGGCATCTTTTCTGCCAAATCCTTGCCTTTGCTATCTTCACCGAATCATGGCTCATACTCTATTTGGGCATGGGGATAGTGATGGCAATGTCCATGCTGATGAACTTGCTTTTATGTGGACCATTCTTAATGATGTCAAAATGGACACTATATCTTTTCTTGCTAGGCATCTGCTTAGGGTAGCTAGAGCCCAATATGGGACCATTGTTATTGGTGGGCTTATCACGGTGATAGTCAATTTCTTTGAATATGATTTGGATGGTTTAGAGGCAGTTCGAGGAAACTCTAGGATTAATCTCGAGTCTTGTTTAGCAATTAAGATGATTATCAAAGAGGATGGAATTTTCTGCCTCTGTTTGCCCAATAGTGCTTAACCCTTACTCCTTCCTAACCCACCTGCTATCACTGTGTGCAACCGTGAAAATTGGCGCACACCTGGGAGTGCAACAGATGAACCCATTGATGTTCAGCACCCCCTTCGCCCTCCACCAAGACACCTCTCGTCCTTCTTCTTCTTCTTCTTTTGCAGGTCCTTCGGAGGATGGTCTCACACGGATTTATACTTCTCTAGAGGCACTTCATGCTGAGCAAGCGCAGCAGCGCCACATGTTAGAGGAGCTTCGTCAGCAGGGTCAGGCTACTGATGGCCGCCTGCAAACCTTGGAAGGGACAGTTCAGAGTATAGAGAGCATGGTTCGGGCCATTCATAATTGACATTTGAGTCAAAACCATTTTCCACCACCGCAGTGAGTTCTTTTCTTTTCTTTTATCCCTTCTCATGTTTTAGATTTTTACATTGGGGACAATGTAGGTTCTAAGCTCAGGGGGAAATTTTTATATTTTCATTTTCATTTTAGATAATTGATATTGTCATTTAGAGTCTCATGCATTCTCATGTCTTGTTTTGCATTGCATCTTCATGTTACATTTTCTCACCATCATATCTCTCAGCTTTTTGGTTGAACTTGTGCCCCTTTCTTTTGGAGATTTTTGAGATGATATTGATTTGGAACCCAATTGTTGATTCTTGTGGTAGGCTACAGGCATTGTTTTAATTGATAGTAGAGGTAATATTTTGATAGTTGATAATTAGCATATGTTCTCTGAATTTGTGCTTCTCATTGAATTTTTAAACCTCTAAATGTGAGTTTTGAGCTTATATGGGACTTATGTACTGTATGATTTTTGTTCTCATTCTTTGTGTTGAGTGATATTCCTCATTGATCTTGTGCTCTAGAACTTGATTTGAAACCATTTTGAGGCGAAATTTTTGGTTGCATGCTTGAATGTGATTAAGGTATTTTAGGTATTTTTCTGATCTTCTGAAATTGTTACACTTTCATCCACTAGTTGCCCATTTTGAGCCTATTGCATAATTGTTTTTCTTGATGCCTATGATGATACATTGTTGGTAATCATTTAGAATATTAAATGGAGTGAATTGGGCTTGAAAGTTGTTTGAAAGTTGTGTTGGGAATTATATGTATTTGAGCTTCCTCTTTCTCAAATGAAAAAAAAATTTAAAAAAAAGGAAAAAGAAAATAAAAGAAACATCATGAGATGAAAGCTTGAAAAAGAGGAGAAAGAGGAGAAGGAAAAGTAAGGAAGAAAATTCTTTGAAATGTGGAGTTTTGTTTTAGATTGAAAAATTATCTTTGCTCCATTTATGTTCTATTAGATTACTTGTGTTTATTGAAAATCTTGATGAACCCTTTGTGCAAACCTTCCTTTCTCTACCTTACCTAACATCATTCCCATGGCCCCATTACAACCCTTATAAAACCTTTTGATTCTTGCATGCATGCTGATTATTAGTGGAAATTTGGTTTCTTATCAAACATATGGAAGTGCATTTTCTTTGAAGGATTTTGAGCGTATGATTTTCACCCTTAAACACTTTGAGTGTGGTTAGTGGAGTGAACTTAATTCAATCAGTGAGGATGCATGATTTCTGAGAACTTAGCCTCTAATTGGACTTGATTTTGATTACCTCTCATATTCTTTGTTTGCCTTAGCCTATTGCTTGAATATTGTTTTCTCGAGTTCCTTATTCTTTATTGTCTTTTGATCCCAATTCTTGGTTTGGCATTAATTTTTGCTTGGGGACAAGCAAAGTCTTAAGCTTGGGGGGATTTGATGTGTGTGAAACAACATCATATTTTGTTCTTGTTTTGCATGCATTCTTGAGCATTTTAGGCATTTTAGTTTCTCTTTTAGTTTGTTTTTTCCTTAGTTCGGATAACTGCGGTGTTTTTGGTGTTCTTGTGCAGGATTAATGTTGAATTGGCTTTGGATTGAATGGAATGCTCGCATGTTTGAAGGTAGAGCTTAATGGATAGCAAAAAGGTGCAAAAAGGTCATTCCAGAGGGATCCACGGCCTGACCGTGGATCAAACCACGGCCATGAATCGAGGGACAACTTGAAGAAAAATAAGAAAATTTCCAGATAGTTCCACGACCTGGCCGTGGAACCATCCACGGCCGTGGAACTCAAATGACCCAGAGTGGCTTGTTAATAGAATGATCCACGGCCTAACTGTGGAATGATCCACGGTCGTGGATCGTAGTGCGCAAAAGTTTTTAAGTTTTTATTTTTATTTCTTTTGGGGGCTTTTTAGCCAATTAAAACCCTAGGTTATAAATAGATGTTCTGAATACAATTAGGGGGTTCTAATTTTGGTTTTCAAGGAGGCACATTAGAGGCTTGGGTTCTTGATCTTTTTTCCCTCTTCTCTCTTGGATTACGGGTTTGGATGTTTAAGAACATATTTTCTGATTCCTTCTTCTCTATGTCTGAGTAGTTTCTTTTGTTTCTAGGATTGGGCAATGCCCTTTGATACATTGATAATGATTAATTGATGTTGTTTCCCCTTTTATTGATCTTGAATGTTTTTTTGATTCAATTCTTATTGCTCTTATTCATATGAATTTGCTGGCCACTTATTTGCATCTCATAGGCATTTAGGGACGTACTGAGAGGTGAACCTAGGTGTTGGAACCATAAGAATTGAACTTAAGGTCTAAATCACGAGAGTAGTTTTAGCCTTACGAGGATTCAATGAATTACCACAAAGCATAATGAGTTCAATTTAAATTCAATTACCACGAGAGTAGGAATTGGTTTAATTGGGCACAGATCTTATATCTTGAGAAAGAACATTAACTAATTTAGGGCAATTCACCTTCAATTGAATTTCAGATTTAATAAAAGGGTTGTCAATTAGGATTTATCTTGTATCATTGTGGTACCCCAATCTTGGAAGCTTTCTTGAATTTGAAAAACCCCTTCTTGATAACTTGCTATTTTTGTTCTAAATTCTGCACTTTGATTTTTATTTAATTGCTTGTTACTACGTTCTTCTTAATCAACAATCATATTCCCTTTTGTTTAATTTAATTAAATTAATTAATTAATTAGTATTCATAGACATAGTCCTTGTGGATTCGATCTTTTTATTACTTGACGACGAAATCGTACACTTGCGGATTTCACACATCACATGGTCAGGTTTGTCACTTAACTAGAGTAGAAGTAGTTCTCCTTCTGCTTGGGGTCCGGTATCCCGGATCTCTTCACGAACATCTAACTCAGTCATAAGGATGTTGACCTGGTCTAAAGCCAGGCCAGATGTGCGTGTTCTGGTCTTCCTGGGGATCTTGCATATTCTGAGACTCTCATTATAGCACTTTCGTGCTACGATCTGATCGCCCTTGACCGTGACTACCTCATTATTTTTATTGAGGAATTTCATGGCCTGGTGAGTGGTTGAGACTATAACGACAATACCATTCAGTGTGGGGCGACCCAAAATAATGTTGTAGGCTGATGGGAAGTCCACCACCAAGAATTTGACATTGACAGTTCTGTAGACCTTATCATCACCAAGAGTAAGGAATGTCTCAAAGTAACCAACCGAGGTGACCTTTTCTCCAGAAAAACCAATAAGCTCATCATCATAGGGGGTCAATACAGTCATAGGGAATTCCAATCTTTCGAAGGCGTCCATAAACATGACGTCCGCTGAGCATCCTTGATCAATAAAAATACACCGGACCCAGCATTAGATATTATACCGGAGATGACGAGTGGATCATCATGGTCGCTAATAATATCGCCCTAGTCCTTGTCTGAAAAAGAGATTGGTGGCCCCTCCCTGTCCTCAGCACATGGCTTGTATATAGAGCCAAAGACGCTCAACACCGTAGTCTATAGTGCATTATTCCAGGAATTACTGGATGAGTCTCTGCCTGCAAATCCCCCCGATATGGTACTAATGAGCTATTCTATTCTGTTAGCTTTATTTTGAGTTTCCTGGTTTCGATCTTGCAGTTGTCAGTGTCACGGCGAGATGGAGTCCTAGATTTTAAAGCAAAGTTGCGTGTCCTTCTTCTTTGGCGTGGAGTCGAACTTTGTCACGTACTGCGACTGCGACTTCGGTCCTTCCGCCTTCTGTGATTATCATTATTTCAGATTCCAACGATATATTTCTACAGTCATCCCTCTTTAATTAGGGATTCAATGACATCACAAAGATGGTAACACTCTTATGTTTCATTGTCATAGCTTTTATGCAATTTACAATGTTTCGAGTGGTCTTTCACCTTTTTCAAAGGACGTGGCCTTTTAATATCTCATAACTCAGTCTGAAGCACTTCTTTGAGAATTGTTTCTTGTGAGGTGTTCAGAGGAGTGTAATCAGAATATTTAGACTGGTACGCTTCACCCTTCGAAGAGTTTTTAGGTTGGTTAGAGTTTTGGTTATTCTTCTAGTGAGTGAGTTCACCTTTTTCCAGAGTCTCTTTATCCTTAATGGTCTCCTCTAGGTCAATGTATTTCGCAGAGCTGGCATGAAATTCATTCATGGTTACTGGCTTCTTTTTTGCCAGGGATCGGAAGAATTCAGAATTAGTCCGGATACCACTCCGGGCATAGTGAAGAGTAATCCGGTCATCTGAGATAGCCACACGAGCCAAGGCGTCACTGAATCTTTTGATGTACTCGCGAAGAGATTCATTGCTCCATTGGCAAATTCTAGAAAGGGAGTTAACCGATTTGGGCTGCTCCTTAGCGGTGGTATAGTGTAGTAGGAAACGGGTCGCAAGGTTATCTCACCCAGTGACGAATTTTATAGGTAAGGTTGTGAACTAGCAGAGAGTGCCTTTCTTTAAAAAGAGGGGGAAGGTACGACACAATAGCACTAGGGATCCCCCATAGAGCTGCATAGACTGAACATAAGAGTCTAGGTGTTCATGAGGGTTCGTTGTCCCATCATAGGACTCTAAGTTGGAGGGAGACTTAAAGTTTCTCAGAGTCCTATATGCCATTAGCTCATCCGAGAAGGGTTACTGTTAGACGTCGGGGACCGGGGCGTTGTTTCTAATAACCCTGCTGCCTTGATCGTGGGGCAGCCTTCTTATGTTGTGGGTTACATCCCTCTTTCTGTTGTCATTCTCAATATGCACAAATCTTTCCAACTCATCTAGTCGGCGATGTTGGTTGTCCAACTGATGACGTTGTTCATCAATCTGCAGCATTTGTTGGGCCACCAGCTCCTGGAGATGGGTTCTGGTCATCTCAGAGCGGACTGTGTGATGAACTGTCAACATGTCATATTTTTACGGTTCGATTCCTTGGTTTTTATATTCTTTTTATTTATTTTTATTGAATTTTATTTGTAAGTTTTGTTATATTTTTAGTATTGTTTGATTATGTTTTTATTAAGTGTTTTATGTGTTTTGTCAAGTAATTATTCATGGAGAAGACTTGATGTTCAAAGAAAAAAAAAAAAAAAAAAAAAAATTTGCATTAGTGTCCAGTGCTTGAGCGCTAAGAGTTGGACTACCTGAGCGCCCAAAGCGCCTGAGCATTGGGTGTTTGAGCGCCTGAGCACCTAGGAGGTAGTAGCGCATCTAGACTTAAGTGGCTGAGTGCTTGAGTGCTCAGAACTGAGCACTTAGGCGCTAGTTGCGTAACAGAACACGTGATTTTTAATAAAATGAGAAAAGTTACGTCAAATTCAACATAGACAGAGATAGAAATACATTGAGCACATTACACAGAAAATCCTTAATTCTGAGAAAGTTATTTTGCGGTAACAAACCTTGGAGGACGACTTTGAAGGAAGATTCGATTCTTGAAGGCTTAGAGATCATAATCTCCATTAAAGGGGTTTTGATTTCTCTTTCTTTCTAGTTTTCTCTTTTTCTTTGGGTTTTCTTTCCATGGATTTGTATTCTGATATGAGTTTGTTTATATTGAACATGAGTAGCTAAACCCATAGCTAGGGCTATGGGGGATCTTGTTTCTCTAATTATTTGGGTTTGATTTCTAATTTGATTAAGATAATTTCTTTGGGGTTTATCGTATTGCTTGCATTCTTGTCATAACCTGATCACTTTTGGCATGTGTTAATTCATTATTTGACCGGTGACCATCCGCATTCAATAAGTGAATCTATATGGTAAGCCTAGGATTAGATTGATGAATGACTAAACATCAATTTTTCCTATCAATGAAATTGACAATATGTTAGTTCATCTCTTGAATTGAAGCTTAATGCATTCCTAATTAATTCAACTAAATGACCAAATAGGTGATTTAATTTAGAATATTTGTTTCATCCAAAAAAAAGAATTACCTTACATCATAAATGAAAGAAAATATGAATAATTGGATTCAAGTGAACCTTGTGCCCTAATCTCTCTCTTATTGATTATCTATTTTTTTGTTTAATTGTCATTGTTTTTCTTTATTTTTTTTCTGCTTTTAATTTGAATTTCTTCATACACTTTTGATTGTCTGGATAAAGGTTTTGCGAATCTAGTAATTACCAATTATTCCTCGTGGGATCAATAACTGGGACTCAAGTCCTATATTACTTGGCGATAGAGTGTACTTGCTCTTAGTGTATTGTACGCACACCATTGTGTTTCGGTTAGAAGCACGATCAGCAGCAACGTTGTTCAGAGGGCCTTGGTGTGTTTGCACTGGGGCCCTAGACCCTTAAACGACATTATTAGCTCTTTCTCTAGGGCGGCCAAGCCTGTCCATGACAAATAATCTGCGTGATAGATGTGGACTTTCATCGGAGAGTGAAGTCTCATATCCATCGTGCAAATGTTCCAAGACGTGTGCTTGGTTTCTTACAACTAAAACTTCAGCTGCAGGTGGTGGAACTGAATGAGGAGGGGACTGCGCCGCTGGCTCTTGTCTTTGTTTTGCATAGGGTTGCGCAACATCTCTCCTTGAATGTTGACGTGTGTTCACCATGATTATGTGGGATTAGAAGTTTATCAGGTTCCCACAGACAGCGCCAATGTTCTGAAGTAAATTCAGAGGGTACTTGAGATAGGTACATTCCGGTAGTTTCCTCCTTGAGCAACAATGATTGAGCATGTTGAGAGAGGGGGTGGGTACCTGCAAAGGGACTTCAACGCTCAAGTCAGGCTATGCATAAGTAGGGTATTGTTTAGTGAATAGTTTGCTGATACCAGTTTAATGTTATTTAGCCTGATATTTATAGAGCGTGTGTAGAATCTTTATGCAATTTGTGTTGAGTGTAGGTATTTAGGATTAGTATCCTGGTAGAAATTACCTTCCCACTATTATTGGAGATAATCCTTATAAATTAGGAACTTTGATATAGAAGTTATTTAGCAGTCTGAGGCAGTTATGAGTCCTATAATATTGTAAATCGATGATTGATAGTACAGATATTTAGGGATATATCATCTGCACAAATCTAACAATCTTGATATTATAGTCCAACGTTGCTTGACATGCATGGCTCCGAGGTCTAGACTCCCATCAAGGCCTTAACTATGCAGTCTAGGACAAAATCTGGTTATACACGTATGCTGAGTTAATCCGCTAGAAGAAATCCCGGATCACGATCCAGAACAAAGACATTATAAAAAAAAAATCTTAACATAAATTTGTAATAACAAGACAAACCACATAATATGTTGATGACAAAGTGAATTAGGTCAAACCACAAAGTAAAAAAAATGTAATTTACTCTTTAAAACATTTGAGTGTGGTACTAATCTATAGGTCATTTCTAATATACACCCTGCTATGAAGGGTGTATGGTGCATCTGGTGCATATCAATCATTGATTGTGTTGAAAAACATATCAATGACTATGATTAACGACCTGTAACCTGTTGCACTGTTCACTGTCCCCGCCAAAAATACTGTTCACGCAGGAAAAAATACTGTTCACTTCAAAAAAATACTATTCACACCAAAAAAATATTGTTCATAGCCGAAAAAAATACTATTTTACGCCAAAAAATACTATTCATCACCGAAAAATTGTATTGTTCATAACCGGAGTTACTGTTTACGCAGTTACTATTTTATTTTTAAGTTGCATAACTGTGTAAAAAATTATCGTTAAAATAATACCAATTAAAACTATATTAGTCTTTATATTTTTTCATAAATAATTGTGCATATTAAAAACTCTACAGATTTTATTATGTGTAAATATTATCAGTTAAAATTTGTAAAATTTTCAGTATGTACAGTTATTTATGAAAAATATAAGGATTAGTATAATTTTAACTGCTATTATTTTTACTTGTATTATTTACACGTTTATATAACTTAAAAAAATGAACAATATAACCTGAAAAAAATGTGGTGGCCGACAGACAATGACCGACTAACAGTGAACAGTTACTTGCCAATAATAGTAATGGTGATGATGTGTAAAAAATAATAATAAAAAAATTAACCTGAAAGAAAAAACTAATCTGAAAAAAAAATTAACTTGAAAAAAAAACTAACTTAAAAAAAATGTTAACTTGAAAAAAAAAGTTTGCTATTGTAAAAAGTAAGGTGTATTATATATCCAAAGCTGACAGGGTGTATTATATATCCAAAACTGGCAGGGTGTATAATAGTACCCATAAACTATACATCCTACGGGTGGTCCAAATCACTGTTTGTCTTACTATTCCCGCTACGCGCGTCAATTGCTCCTGTGTTTTCCATTGGGGTCGTGTTGGGCTATGTGTGCCGCATAAGAACTACCGTTTTCCATCATCATTATTATTATTCATTTTTTATATTTATTACTGTCGTTGTTTAATGGGTCTAGAGAAAATAATCATTTGCCTTCCGGGAGTGTACATTATTTATACAATGTTTGTTTTTATTTTATATTGATACGTACAGTGTTTGCACAATATACTTATAATATTTATACTAACTACTCATGAAATGTCATGAATTAAGTGTTACAGACTAATTTATTAATCTGTCAAGTTTTTAAATTATTTTAAAGCGTCTTTGGTTGAGTTTATTTAGCTGAAGCAACGACTTATTTTGGATTTCAGCTGTTGCTTCTCATATGTTTGGGATTTTTCATAAAAGCTGTTGATTTTAAATTCTTTTTAAGGTAACACCTTTGCATTTCAACTTAAATTTGAGTATTTTATATTTAATTTGTTGGAATTAATTTATATTTTGAGATATAAATATTATTGTATCTTTAATCAAATAATTTTTTAATCAATTAAATATTTTTTAATCATTTTATACTTATTTTAATAATTTAATATATAAAAATAATTTTTATATTATTAAAACAAAATAAATTAATTTAAAATTACTTTAACTAATATATCTAATCATAAAATTGATTATATTATAATTAATTATAAAAAATTTATACAATAATTAATTATTAAAATAATCAAATTTTTACAACTACCTAAAACAAAACTTATTCTCTCTATTGACAAAAGCCATATGAATCGATTTGAATTCTCATCTTTACCCAACTGTGATACAGAGTGCCTCTTTAACATGGTGCCCTCTATTATACACCCCACAAAACAAAGGTGTATCATGCACTTTGGAATACAACCATTGATTTAATATTAAATAGAATCAATGGCACAAACGAATTGCCTGAGACTTATGTAATCGGTTGATGTTTAAATTTCAAAAAGTTCTTATACTATTCTTAAATTCTTCTCTTTCTTCTTTATTTTTTCACAGTATTTTTTTTTGGAAAAAAATTTCTCCACTCTCTCTCTCTGTCTCATTCCTCACCGCCTTTCTCTCTCTTTTGCCGTTCAATCCAGAGCAACATCAACAGTAAATTAAATCCATGCTCCACCTTTGGTGCCCAAGGAATGAGCAGGGCGTAGGTTAAACAAGTGAAAGGGTGACCACCTCCGCACTAGAGACTATGAGATTGAGATTGGTGACAAGCTCGAAATTGGCATCCCCGCTGACGATGGCACTGAAACCATTGTCGAAGCCATCGGAGAAGGTGACAAAGGACAGGCTAGGAATGGTAGTCACTTGGCAAACTGGAGCACATGATTTGTGTCCTTGTGCGGGGTTGTTATGAGAAGGAAGCGGTGGCAGACCATGGTGGCTGTGCCACTGTCCCAGCCGTGAACCGTTGACCAACTCACCGTCAACACCGCTCCATATCTCCACCATCCTTGCTCCATTAACACTGCAAAACCTGTCCAGCAACCACGCGATCCATTTCAACTCTCTGCAACAGCCAAACTCGATAAACCACCAGAAGACCAGATGCTGTGTCACCAGATCCATCACTTGTGAGTCACCGCTCCACTGAGCTGCGAGTCACCTCTCCGCCACCACCACAGACCCGCCTTGTCAAAAGAAGCTAACTTTTCGGTCTCTGCATCGGCATAGGACAAGCTGCGGCAGCTTTGCTAGTCGCCAACGTCGAACCCGCTGAGATGCAAACGGAAGTGGTTTTTGGACAAGAACAGACCATCATCGAAGGAGAGAGAAAGGGAGCATAGAAGCAGCATAGGGTTCAAAGAAAGGTAATTTGTAGGAAAAAAAATAGTCATAGAGTTGAAAAATAAATAATAAAAAGTTGGTAAAAAACTTTCTTTCTAATAACAGGTCAATTCAAATGGTGTACTATACCCCCTAACTCAACAGGGTGTATAGTAGCATCCCCTAAAAAATAGGCGGGTGCTATTATACACCTTGCCTTTTACCTGCAATAGCAGGTTTTTTTCTTTTTTTTTTTCAAGTTAACATTTTTTTTCAAGTTAGTTTTTTTTTCAGGTTAGTTTTTTTTTTTTCAAGTTAATTTTTTTTTATTATTTTTTGCACATCATCACCATCATCATTGTTGCGCTAGTAATCGTTCACTTGCCAGTCGGCCACCACCTTTTTTAAGGCTATACTGTTTATTTTTTTAAGTTGTATAATTGTGTAAATAATACAAGTAAAAAAAATAGCAGTTAAAATTATACTAGTCCTTATATTTTTTCATAAATAACTTTGCATAATGAAAACTTTACAGATTTTAACTGATAATATTTACACACAATAAAATATGTAGAGTTTTTAATATGCACAATTCTTTATGAAAAAATATAAAGATTAGTATAGTTTTAACTGGTATTATTTTAACGATAATTTTTTACACAGTTATACAACTTAAAAATAAAATAGTAACTGTATGAACAGTAACTCCGAATATGAACAACACGATTTTTTGGTAATAAACAGTGTTTTTTTTGCTTAAACAGTATTTTTTTGAGCATGAATAATGTTTTTTTGGTGAGTAGTGTTTCCGACGAGGTCAGTGAACAGTGTAATAGTGAACAGTATAACAGATTATAGATCGTTGATCATACCTATTGATATATTTTTTAATACAATCAATAATTAAGATGTACCATATACATCATGCACCCTGCATAGAAGGGTGTATATTAGAAATGACCTACTAACATATAAAAGAATTTAAGTGAAAAGAATAGAGTTTTAAGTAATTGGCACATGGTCACCTAACCTATCTAGTCTACTCCCTTTTCTAATTGAATTTTTATTTGTATTTTCATTTCTCTCTCCTTCCCTTTCACTCCTGTACGGCTCTGCTACACTATCCATCTTACATTTTCAAATTTCAAATGCTAAAACATTTGTCTTCATTTTTTACCTCCCTTTTGCTCCTCTTATCCATATGAGTTCACTGTGAAGTCGAGGTACCTCAAGAAAGCCATCGGCATCGAGTCCAGCCTCAGTCGTCTCGGGCATATGGTAGTGTCGACGGTGTTGTGAGGCACTCGAAGTCATTGACACTTTGATAACCATTTTGGGTTTTCAATCTCATTCTTTTATATATATAAATCCATTTGCTTAAGTTTTTCAAATTTCATGATTTAATCCATTTGTTCCCTCACGCAACAGAGACAATAGAATGGAGAGGAAGAAGAACGAATTACTATGATAGCTTAGAACTTTCGAGAAATGTGTGGAAATAGGAAGAGGAAGGAGGAGCAGTACTACACTTCTGATGGTGACTCTGAAGGCCATGCACCTCCCAAAAAATCATCCTAAAAAGATTTTGATGACTCTAACTCCATCGTCGTCTACAAGAGTTTTTCCTTTTCAAAATCATCGATTATATATAGTATATATATATATATATATATATATATATATATATATATATATATATCTATATTTGTAGATTTCAAAGAACATGAGGTTGTCAGTGAGGAACTGACACGGGAAGATCGGGGTCAATGTTTGGGAATTTTACGTTAAAGATGGGAAGCAAATGCTTAGCAAAAGAGGTTTGCCAAATTGTTCTCCAAATTTTTATAAATCCCTTGTTGAATCGATGATTTGATTTTGTGACATTTTGGTGAACCTAGGAGGGACTGATTTTGGATGCTTTTCTTTTGAAGTGAAGTGTTTTTAATTGTTGCACTGAGAAATGGTTGTGATTTTTTCAAATGTGAACATGATTGTCAAAGATATGCAAGTGTTGATTTATGCAAACTTAAGGTATTCTGATTTTAGTAAAAAGTATTAGACAAGAACTTACACAGTACACTTCTGGGTTGAGATTAGAGAAGGAAAACAGGTCATTGAGGGGTTTTTTTTATTTTAAATGAAAAATAATTCTACATATTATGCAGAAAACTTTTTAGCAATTCTTATAAATCAATTGAAAATGTCAAATTTCCCATCAAATTTTATTCCAGTGTTTGGGGACGAAAATTGATTAATTTATGTGTGATATCCACTGTTCCGAGAATTGTTCATATGTACAGTATCGTTCAAATGCTGGGTTTTAGTTATTTCTTTTATCTATTTGTCTATTTCTAATGGGAGATGTGAATGTGTCAGAAGATAAAATAGGTATTAGGTTGGGGTTTCGGGTTAAGATGCGTATTATTCACGCTAAAGCTAGCGTTCACGATAGCTTAGCATTCCCTGAGAAAATAAAAAATCGGGCTAACGCTCCATTACAGCTGCTCAACTTTTTGTCACCATCCAGGTTGTGTCCAGTACAACACACTTTGGTTATATAGTTTTAATAATCAATAGATTACTTTGGCTATATAATTTATTTTTAATCAATAGAATAATCTCTCTAATATAATAGTGTTTTCTTTTTACCTTATTATATTGTTACAAGTCAGAGAGTAAATGAAATTTAGCAAGACATGATGATGCTTATAGTTATTTTTTTAATTATTTACTTGAAGGTTGTTCAATTACCTTAGCAATTCTACTACACAAACTGTTTAAACTTTTTTTAAATTAATGGAATGTATATTGATGTAGGTAGCGAATAATCTAATTCTTACTACTTGCCCAATATTTTCTACAAAGCTTGAGATGAGATGACTACTAATCTAATGGGAGGTTTGTGAACATTAGGAAGTAAAGAGCAGTAAAATATTCTATCATTATCAGTCATTGAGTCCCTCCTCATTGGGATATTTTGTGTAGCCATGGTTTTATTTTAAAAGATGATTTTGCCATCATTTTCCTTAACAGTATAGTGATGCAAACGGGGATTTCTAATTTAGCATCCCTTCTTGATATAAGCACAATATGTATAATTTCATTCAATTTTTTAATGTTCTAGTAATACAATGAAGTTTTACAACACAATTTAGAGGTTGTAGTTCTAAACTTAATAAAATTACTTGAGAAGTGAAGATCTACTATGAGTTTTCAATTCATCCTTACATAGCCTACTTCAATTAGTAACAAAGGCTATTTCAAAGTAACTAGAATTTAGATCCTTTTATTTAATGATCATGGCAGCAACAAAATATGAACACAATAGACAAATGCACCCATGCTTCTCCATAAATGAGTTGTTATTTTATTTTGTTTTATTTTTTTCATATTTGCTGTGTTTTAGACCTTCATGATTATATGGCACTGGCGGGGTTTAGACACAGAAGGTTAATGGTCTTCCATATTTCATTGCTTGGCATTTTAACCACGTTCCAATTGATTAGAAATTAATAATTGCATAAGCACTTATAATAATAATTAATCTCTACAAGTCTACAATTTTTACATCAAGGAATAGCTGAGGCTTAATATTTTGAATAAATAACACTGACCATTTTGATTTTTCATTAGCAATGAAACCTTTCTAGCTTGAAATTTAATTTAATTTCATTCATTATTTCATCGCATTTCTATTTGTTTACTTTTTACTCTTCTTATTCATTATTTTGAGTTGTTGATGAAAGTTATACTATCCAGAGAACTAGTCTCAATTTATTGTGTCCACCATACTAAATGCTATTATATTTTATAGTACTAATTATAATAGTTCATACTGCTTGCAATTAAATTCTAGCATAACATATTATATTTTGATGATATCTGCAAGTAAAAATCCTAACAATTTTCTAATAGGTGCCCAAGATCTCAGCATTCCAATTTTGACTGGACTGCAAGTATTTTGACTTACTGAATTTATGAGCTTTAACAAATAATTAGAGACTATTATTTGATTGCCTTATAAACTATAATTGTATGATAAAGAATACCATATTGTTTATATTGCATCATCATAGTAATCATTATCTTTGTACCTCTAATTGATCCATGTTTATTTTAGTCTTTGTTTATTAAACTGCTTTGGCAACGCAAATTGACAGGCCCCAAGAAGTTCCTCACTTGACAACCTAACACCTATATGACCATATGCAGCCTTTTTTTTTTTTTATCCATGGCTCTGTGCACAGGACCAACCAGCAAGAACATGCGAAACTGTGATAGTGTTGACAGCCTCATTGTACTGCTTCAATCTGTTTATGCATTTTCTTCTTTATTGATTGTTTTTTAGTGCCCAATTTTATATGATTGTGGTCACAAGGCCTATGTTCTCTTACAATAGTTCTCTTTGAAATCAGTATGAGATCTTTGTCAACTGTCAAGGACAAAGTTTAAGTTGAATCAATTGCCTCCTTTTGTCTTTTCTTACATTTATGCTCAGGCTATTGTTCTGAAGTAGGCTGAACTATGTTAATTATAGTTAACTTTAAATGTTGCGTGCAGATATCCTAAGTATGTTATATTTCTTGTTTGTAGTGATTTTATTTCTATGAAAATATGTTCACTTATTTTCATGATTGACACACTACCAACATGCCTTTTCTAGCAAACCTTACATTTTATTTTTCTTATATTATTAGTTCAAGGAGTTAGTCAAAGCTTATGAAATTTTAAGTGATCCTAAGAAGAGAGAATTGTATGACCACTAATGTGACGATGTCCTTAAAAAGGGGGTGGGGGAGGAGATGGCCCATTTCATAATCAATTTGATATATTTCAATCATTTTTTGGTGAAGCAGGCTTTGATGATGAGAAGTGAGAAATTATCTTTTTCTAGAATTATGTTATGCCAAACATGTATAGGGTATAGACTTCACTGGACTTATATACATATGTTTTTTTCACATAACATCTCCAATGTCATATGCTTTTTTTGTTTCAGGATAGGATAAGTGTGTTTATTTATGGCAGCCATGTGAATATATTGTCTTCCCTCTTGAAAGAGAAAATTGTATTAGGATAGGATATATTGTCTTATATTGTTTAGGATAGGATATTTTATCTTATGCTCAGTTTGATTCTTCCTTTAGGGTGAGGTGTATGACTGATGACGACACTCTATTGACATTTCAACTTGATGGTTTTGATATCACTCCTAAGAAGGTTATTAATGCATTTCTCATGTTTTACTTAGTAATTAACAGATGTTACATGTAGGTCAGGTTGATACTAACTACTGGGTTTATTTGTGGGATACTTATAGGAAATGCTTACTCGTCCGTTTCTAGAAATCTTAGATATAAGCACTGATGTTTCTGCTGAGGATATTGTATTTAGAAAGTTAGTTTGTTTTTCTTGAGTTATTATTGGTTTAGTTTTTTGTCTGATATGTGTTTTTGTCTAATTTATACATTCTTCTTTTTGTTGTCTCTGTTGAATGAGTTTAATGAGCCTGAGTTGTATCTTGGCCAATCAGCTGGTGAATGCTTTAGTGCAAAGTTGAATCCTACAAAGAAGAGTTTCGATGGAGGTCTTGACAGTGCAAGTGGTGATCCTTCTTCGATTGTTCTCAACGAAGTAAAAATTGAGAAAGATTAATATGTGTGAGATGGAATCTTTTTTTTTAATTATGTTTATCATTGGACTGCACTTAATGCATTGGAGGTTTTGTTCTGGTCAAGTTTGATAATTTAAGATTGGAGTAACTTGTCAGTTACCTTGTGAGGACGTGATTTGTTGATACTTAGGAAGATTCGTCATTTTCACAACCTGTTCAAGGTTTTAGTTTTCCCTAATTATGACCAATGTGAGTTTTTTAAATAAGAATTGTGCTTAAACAAATGTGTCAGTGATGTATCTTTTGGATTTTTGTTATTTATAATGTGTGATAAGTATTGGTTTAGATTAGATGGTGGAAGTCAATGTGTAATGGTACTGGAAAGATGTGGAGCTTAAAGTCCTTTTGACCTTAGATATTCGTCTCTTTGTTATTTCTTTGGTTTTATCTATTATTATATAAGCATATGAATTACTTCCTAAAATGCAGCATTTTTAAATGTTAATGTTCTAACTGAATAGGGAAATGAATGAAGTTTATAATAATAGAAATTTAGCAATTCAATATATATGTTGTTTAGTTTGGCCGATTGTGTTTATGACAAGATAGTTTTGTATCTATGTGTGATTTGTACATCACAATTTACTTGACATGAGTTTGCTGACTGTTAATTTTCTTTTAAAAAAAATCTCAAAAAACATAATTGAATTCAAATTGCTCATCTGATCTTTAATTAAGTAGTTGATTTACTTAAATTCTTAATTAATAAACAGGAAAAGATTTTTATTGCCCGTGCATAGCACGGTTAACCATACTAGTTAGGTCACACTTCACACTATTTAAGTGTGGAACTAATTTCTTCTGTGTATGATGACATGACCTTGGCCACAGATGGTTTTAGTAAGATTTCAATTCCTTTAATTCGCCAACACAAAATTTAAGTTGTCAACTAAGCCATACATATTGTAATTATCCATTAAAACATTTTAAGAGAATATATCATTCATCAAAATATTTATGAAAATACGTTTATATTTGCTTTTAGTAAAAATAATAAAATACCATCTATAAAGTTATTTTCTAAAAGAATTTTTTTTATGAATTGTTTTCCGTCAAACAAGCAAATCCTGTTTGCAGGGAATTTTTTCAAATATTCTTCTACATCATCGCAGAAGCTAGATTTAGTCATAATGAGAAATAGCATTATCACGTGATTTCTTCCTTAATTGGTGGTCACTGGCCAATGGTGAAAAGTCAAAACCTTGACTCATAACATTGTGAAATTATGGTGTATTTTTTTTTCTCGTAAAAAAAGAAAACATTGTGAAATTATTATCATAATTAATTTTATTTTTCAATTTCAATTTACTCCAAGTCTCCAACCATTTAATTAATTCAGAAGACTTTTCTACTAGAACAAAAAATCAGAAGACTCTTCTATCACTCTGCAACTGCAATCAAGCACTGCAGGCGATTGATTTTCATTTATAATGAGTATTCATTCATGTGGACAATTAAATATGCTTTTTGTTTTCTATGACTCTAACAGCATTACTCAAAATAAATATCCTGGCATTCTATTTCTGGTATTAGCGTCAACATTAATTAGCACTATAATTTTTTCTTTGGGATATACCAGTAACTTCACGTTAACGCTGCAATTGCCTCATATTTTCTGTGAAAAATGAAATTATGTTGAAATTTCGTATAAGGGAATACGACTTTCCAATTTTGACGAGTCTATAAATTAATTAGAACGATATGAAGCAAGATCAACATTGGCACTCAAGATTAGAAGATGGGGCTCTCTTCCCTTTGCCGTTTCCTCAGTGTGCTTGCATTAATCTTCTGTGCTAATTTGTTCATGCAGCCCACTCAAGTTACTGCAGGTTTGTCTTGCCAATAAAACACACGCATAAACATACACAAACACAAACACAAACACACATATGACACATCTATATATAAAAAAATAATTTCTATTACGAAATTAGAATCCTTAATGTTTCTTAGAAGTAACAAGGAACAAAACTGTGTTTAAGTAGGTGGATTTGATATAAAAATAACATACATTCCACTTTTATGATTTGATAACTACCATTCTTTTATGATTCTGCATGTAGAATATTGAATTTCCTAAATGCTTAATATATTTACCATCAAAATGGCCAAAACGAAAAAGCAATGCAATTTTATTTTTTTATTGCAATATATATTTGTATACATATTAGTTCTCATCCTGCAATTGTTAAGGTGATTGAATCAAATGTAAATTACAACATATTCACTGCATGAGTTCATTTTGCAGATAAGATATTCATGAGGAAACTGGCTTTCTTGGCGGGGCGGAGCCCAGTCAACCCACCTCCTTCACCCGACTTTGCTGACTCACCTCAACCTGGTGTAATTTTAAACTTCTAGGAATCCCATATTTAATGAGAGAAGAATAAATTATACAAAGCTTTTATAGGAATAATCTCTATTAGTGGCATATAATTAAGTGGTGGATATTAATCCACTTTTTTTGTTTTTTTTTCAAGATCTTTAATTGAAAATACCATATAATAAAATAAATATTATTTGCTATTTAGATTGCAACTATTGTTATCTTATTATATTGTTTTTAGAATAAGTTCCTAAATTTGTTCCAAAAATATATGATGATAAATACACTAGTCTTTGAGAAATTTAAAATCCCATTGTGTCTCTAAGAAATCACGAATGTTAGTCATTTTAGACTTTTCTAGGAATTAATGTGTTTGGTACCTAAGGATCAAAGTGCCTAACATTTGTAGTTTCTTAAAAATCATGATGGAGTTTTTAATTTCTCATAGACTAATGTGTCCCTGCCATATTTTTCATGGACGAAATTGAGGGTTTAATTTATAGTACTATATCTTCCCAAAAGACTTTTGACTCAATTTTTGTTCGTAATTATTTTAGCTGTGGGTAAGCATATAATGTTGGGTAATTAGATACATAGTTAGAAGTTTGAATCCTATTTATGTTAATTACTTAAGATTAAGCTATTAGGAATATTTTTGTAAATTCTCTAATTATGATATGAATGATTTGTGTTTGACTTGATTGAAAAGATAAATTAGTTAAGGTGCATACAAATTCACTCCAAGATCACGTGATCATTAAAAAAAGAATTTGATATAATAAATAGGAGTAAATAAGGAACTTAGTCCTAAGAACTTTGGAAGTATCATTTACTTACAATTTAATCCTTAAATTTATTTATTTGTATGAATTAGCTCTTAAATTTATAAAACTTATATAATATTAGTCCTTCGTAAGAACTAAGTATAAAAAGAATTAATGTGATATAAATTTGATAAAAATAAAGACTAACTTATGCATTAAAAAAATTAAAAACTAAATTACGAGTATAAAATAATTACTAACTTTTCAATTTACTAAGTTCAATAAGCAAGGCTAATTACATCCCCTTATAAATACTTTTCTTTCCTATTTCTTTTACAATTTTCTTTTATTAAAAAAGTCCTACAACATTGTTGATACCTAATTTTGTCCATTTTCTTTTATTTTCGTTTCTTTTATTTTCTTTTTTTATTATTTTGTTTTATAAAAAATGAATTTGATTTTAAAAAAAACCACTACGGGTCAACCCAAGATCTAGTTCCATTCTTCCTTCTTGCTGCAACCCTCAAACCCTAGCCTCCACAAGCAGCATTAAAATGGCAATTTCTCTGTTTTAATTAGTTTTGAATTTCCCGAAAGTTTTGGTTTCATTTTAATTTAGTTTTGAATGTTCATTTAGTTTCAATCCTTTTGCCTTCCAAACGTAAAAAAGAAAAAAATGAAAAATTATGGCATTTGAATGATCTCGGGCACAATATAAGGAAAAGAAAGAATTCAAAAGGAAAGGATCATTCAGAAATTCTCACACAGAAAAATTCCCTCACACATGCAGCCCTCACACGAAGAAATCCACCAATCGAACCACCATCTTCAACCTTGCAGCCACCATCAGCAAACCCAGTTAACTCACCATCTTCAACCTCAAAGCCACTTCATCTTCTTTATCACCACAACCACCATAGCGAATCTTCAAGCATCCCACTGTAACCCACTTCAAAACCCTATAACCATGAACCTCCACCTTCACCACGTGGCCCCATCACGACCAAAACCCACTCAACCACCATTAATAACCTTACCTCACCTCCATCAAACACCTATAGATCCACCACTACCGTGAACCCAGCTCCAACACCTTCATCTCACCCACACCACCAAAACAGTGCCGCACCACCCACAATGCCAACCGTAACCTAGATCCCGTGCGCCGCCGTCCACCACCGCGCCACGCATGGCCTTCACCCCAACTGCCATACATCACGCACCACTGCGCTAGCCTCCATGCTGGGATCTGCGTTGCAATAGCGCAGCGCCAACCCGCAATCTTGCTGCCCACAGCCTATTCCGCGCTGCCTCTAGTCGTCTCGTTGAGCCGCTTGCCCCAGCGTTGCACCTCCCACCGGAGCACCACCTTGAGCCATCACGACCCACGAGCAGCCTCCACCGTGGTTGGCACTCTCATCTAGGGGTGATCACGGGTCAGGTCGGGTTTGGGGAGAAAAAAACCTAAACCAATTAAGTAAGGTCAGTTGGGTCAGGTCGGGTTTGAGATTTTTTTTTCGAGTAACCCGAACCGAACCAACCCGATTACAATCGGGTTAGTTCGGGTTGGGTAATCGGGTTAATTGGATTGGTTGGGTCACCGGGTCAGGTTATGGAAATTAAGTAAAATAATGATTGAATTTAAACAAAACAACGTCATTTTACGGGTCATCGGGTCATCGAGTCAGGTCATCGGGTTGGTCACTTAAACCCGTAATCCGAACCAATAAGAGGTCGGGTTTAATTGGGTCGACCCGAACTGACCCGAATACCTGAACCAACCCGGATATTTATAATCGGGTTAGGTCGGGTCGATTGAGTTTTCGGATCGTTGGTTCGGGTTGATCACCCCTACTCTCATCCCCATTTTGTTTTTCATCCTCTGTTTCGTTGCAGCTAGAGACTAAAGTCTCTTCAATTCTATTTTTTTTAACTTTTTTTTTCTCTTTTATGTTATTATGTATGATAGTCATTTATCTATTTATGTGCATTAGCTAATGGGCCATTGCTTTTAGTGTTTCTTGCTTGCTTGGGCCGAAAAGAGAGTGGCCTATTATTTTTTTTCCTCTTCTTTTCCTTTAAAAAAATAAAATTTGGAAACAAATAAATAGGTTTAAGAAATTTCATATAAAAACAATAAAAAGGGATATTGTTTTATTCTTGATGACTTGAATTTGATAGGTTTATTATGTTCTAATTATTGCATCCATATTTGTATAAAATAAACTCTAAATATGATAAAAATGGCCGACGATAGAAAAATTGAGAGAGGATTGGAGCACCGATCAAATACACTCTTTTCGATAATCTTGAGGCTTTATATTAGATCTTTCCAAGAGCGCTAGTGAGATCTAATCCCCACATAAAAATTAAAATAATTATGTAAACTAAAATACAACCTTTTTTTAAAAAAAACCAAAATAAAACTTTTTTTTGTAAAATAAAATATTCAAATAAAAGTGAACAATTTCATACAATTTCAACATCATATTGTAGTGAATTAAAGTTTTATTTTTCATGAAGACATTTTTTGGAAATTACTACAAAAATCTTATTGTGCCTAAAAATATTTTTTTCTTGATTATAAATGAGATTTTATTTGGTCATTCACTCTTAAAAAACACATTCTCTTACCTCAAACAAATTTCTTTGAATTAAAATTTATTCATTGAAATAATATTTTATTTGGTCATTTATTTTGAAAATTACTTCTCTTCAAAAAATAAAACTTTGATTCACCATTTTTATATAATATGTTATAGACTTAGAATTTGGTCCAAAATAATGGCTATTTGGCCACCTATTTCTAGTTTTAGTCATATATCATTCTTGATATTATGCTTGACAAAATGAGACATGTTAAAGTAAAAATCAAAAAATATTTCTTTTCTTTTTTAAAGGACCAATTTAATTAATCTTGCAAATAACATTATATTAAATAGGTAACCATTCTTAGAACGGACGGTGTAGGGTGCTAACACCTTCCCTACCCGTAATCAACCCCCGAATCACAAACTCTGAAACGTAGACCATCTCTTAGGTGTCCAATTGCACCATTCCATTTAATGGATAAAGCGATTGGTGGAGACTCCCAACACCTCGAGGTCTTTTCCTCCTCCTTACTCTTTTTTATTTTCACGGCGCCCTTCGGGACGGTGGTGACAGCTAGCGACTCCACTGGTGACGATTAGAAAGTTAAGCCTTGTTTTAATCTCATGTTATTTGCTCTTTAATTATTTTGGTCCGTTTTTGTTTTATTTATTTATTTGTTATTTGTTTCATATTGTTGTACATTTTGTTTGCATTATATGTTTTGTATTTATGCTTTGTGAATAAATTTGCTTGTATGTTCCCTCATGTACACTTGCACACACAACCTCTATAACCGAGCTCAATACCTTGTAGGCTTAGATAGAGGGCGAAGTAGTGTTACTTTGAGAGACTTTTGGTCTTCGAACAGGCACATGAAAACCCCTCACTCAAATTGAACTCTTTCCGCTTGTAACCTATCATGGGTGAGGATGGAGGACTCTTGCTAGCCAAAGTGTTAGTGACAACAAGAGATAATTTAGGGACCTTTTGTCCAATAGGGGTCTAGAACTAAAGCTATCACTTGTTGATATAACCTTAGAGCTACCATCGTCCATAGAACCCATCCTTTAGGACAGGTACCAAGTTTAAGTAACCTTTTTCCTTTAACACATGAGGAAATTATGTTTGTTTGCTTTCTATAATTTCATTTCTGTAGACGTTAGTTTCCTTTTTGTTTTCATTTATTTTGCATTTGCATATGTGATCCAATATTGTGAAGATATCGATAAACCTTGAGCATGAGTAAGGGAAAGATGGCTCTAATGTCCAAGGTGACAGAGAGTATTTGGGTTGTCAGTAAAGAGTCTACAAGAATTCAAGCCAAGGAAGGAAATAGTTTGCATCACGTGGATGCTCTTTTACCTCCCCTAATGGGGAACCATGACTTTGAGTAAAATGACCTAAGGAGGCTCCGTAATGTGTGGTGTAGTATGGGAAGACAAGAAGAGTTCAAAGACAAGTATGGAGATATTACAACTCTCATATTCATCACCCCTGACCTCCAAATGTTGAAAGCTATGCTTCATTTTTGGGACCCCTCATATCGGTGTTATACTTTCCAACAATTTGACTTGGTGCCAACGATTGAGGAGTATGCTAGGCTTCTTAACAGAGACGACATGCCCAAGGACAAAGTATACTCACATGACCCCAAGAAGATGCTAAGAAGGATGCTGTCCAAATTGATAGGTATTCATGCCAATGAATTAGACAAGTACATGAAGGATGGAGGACGAAGTCTAGATTCAGAGTTCTTGCTTAGGATGGTTGAAGCTCAAGTCGATCAAAGTCTTGGTTTAGTAGCACTAGCCCTCACTATTTATGGGTTGGTAATTTTCCTGAGAGTGAAGAATCAAATAGATGGACATGTGAGCAATTTGTTCGAGCAGATCGAGCATGGGGTACACCCGGCCCCATTAATTTTAGCTGAGACAATTCGATCCCTGAATTATTGTCGAGTCCATCAGAAAGGAAGATTTTGGGGATGTGATTTTGAGCCAAATTGGACAATTAAATAAATTATTGCTAAATTAACCGTAATATGGATGCTTAGTCATATACCGACCTTGAAGTGTTTTGACCATCCAGAAGTTGATCTAAAATAGTATGTCATACCTAAGCACTCGCTCTCTCTATATGATCGTGATAATTGGCCTCACCGAACTCCGACGATGAGACAATGGATTAGTTTTTTCATAGAAATGAAAGAAGTGGTCTGGAGGGCCAAATGGTTTCCTCTCACTTATACCATATATAGATGTGGAAACAAACCTTGGGTTCCACTTATTGGCCCATGTGGAGTGGTGGGCTATGCTCCAGCTATGGTCCGAAGACAAATGACATCCCTACAATTCATTCTTATGACTCATGGACCGTCCAAATTTGAATTCTCGTATGGCGATGAAGGAACCATTCGTAAGATAAAAGAGGTCATTGGAGATTGGAATGATACAATAAGTGTGAAGCCTGGTCTCCCATCGTCTAAAATGATACCAGAATACCTAATTTGGCAGGCTAGTAGGAAGAAAGGGTTTCTTGCTCCTAAGGTACAGGGTCCAGAGCTACCAATGCACCAATTTAATGAACCCATGGACTACTATGCTGAAGTAGAGGGGTGGTATGAAATCATTTGTCAGTAGTGGGCCACACCATTTTTAATTTTTCTTTTGTGGTTGGTTTAATACCACACCTTTAGAGAGGTCCTTGAAAGATCAACTTAGCACTTGTATCTTGCAAGAAGGAAAATCCAAAGTCAAGAATAGGAGACAAATTCTAAAGAGATTGAAATAGACTAGTTGTTTCTGCTTTAATCAAGTTTTTATAAATTTTTATTTTACTTTCTTATTTATTTTTCTTTTTAATCAAGTGAAGTTGATCCTTAGTGTTTAATTTCTTGTATCTTAGTATTTGTATTTTTTTCTTTTTCTTTTCTCTTTAATTAAGGAAAACATGTCAAGCCCTCGAAACAATCATTCAAGGGAAAGATGGTCAACTTCAAGAATTCAAGAATGAAGTTAAAATCTTGAATCAACATTTGGAAAAATATGTTGAATGGTCTACTTTCTTGGAAAGTAAGAAGAATCGGTTGGAGGATGATGTTCTTTTCTTGACTAATGAAAAGGATTTCTACCTTAATGCAAGCCAAGAAATAGAGCGGAAAGCCAAAATGGTAATTGACAATATGAGGGAAATCTCCAACCATTCAAGAAAAAGGGCAAGAGAAATCATCAAAGTGGAAGCCAAGCTAGCACCAAGAGAAAACTAGGATATTCTGACTCGGGTTAAGAAGGACCTCAACTTGCTAGGAAAATTTCACTGAAAAAGACCACCGAAATTGGTTTCTTATTTTAGGAGTGCTGATGTAATGATCAATATGTAAAGGCTAACTTTTAGGCTTAATTAAGTTAGTTTTGACACATTTTATGATTTTGAGCCAAATTGGACAATTAAATAAATTATTGCATAAATTAACCGTAATTATCGTGACCATAAAGCTCTTCTCTTTGAATGAACGAGGTTTATCGATATCCTATAAATAGGCATTGCATTTGCAATTGAGGAGCACAATTCCGTGGGGGAAGACCATTTCGCTTTGGATTTGGATCATGTCTCTACATGCATAATTTTACTTTTGTTTGCATTTTCTTTTTCTTTTTCATATTTTCTAATAAAAAATAATGAATACAGAAAGGAAAATTGTCTCTACGACACCCATATAGGACTCACTCTCAATCAGAAGTCATGGATGAACTGGGGCAATCACAAGAAGAGTTGAGAAGTAGCCAGCTAAAGGAAAAAATGGCCAAGATCTTAGAAATTTTGGAAAGAACAAAGAACACAAAAGGGACTCCTTCAAAGGCAAATGATGATCCTTCGGCCACGCCTACTCACCCGCTTGACTTTACGCCAATTCCTTAGTAATATCCTAGCATCACCTCTCAAGGGGCCATGATGCCACTCACCACCTACTCAAATAATCCTGAAACACATGGATCTTCATTCCCACCATATGGCCTTCTACCTGGTTATGTGCCACCCTTAGCCACCAATACTCCTGAGGGCAGTGCACCGACAGTCACGACAACTTCAAACCCTCCAAACACTATCCAATGATCTCAGCCAAATACCAGTGAGATTCCTCAGTACCTTATTTTCATTCCACCTTATGGCCTTCCCCCTGACTCTATGCTGTCATAAATTACTAACCCTCCTGAGAGTAGCTCATCATTAGTAAAACCTACTTCAGGGCCACAAAGCTCGACTCAGGCCCAACCTCCTTTTTACATGCCACAGTCTTTCCCTCATAAGATCGCTGATACGTCTCCGTTGAACCCTTTAACTGAAGGCCTTCAATCCAAGGAAAAATTAGAAGTTCTTGAAGAAAGACTACGAGCTATAGAAGGAGCAAGTAGCTATGGTCTCTTGGATGCCTCAAAGCTCTGTCTTGTCCTGAATGTGGTGATTCCCCCGAAATTTAAGGTCCTAGATTTCAAAAAATATAAGGGAACCACTTGCCCAAAGAACCATCTAACCATGTACATCGGCAAAATGGCTTTTCACGCTCATGATGGCAAGTTGTTAATCCATTTCTTCCAGGACAGCTTAGCTGGAGCAGCTTCTAATTGGTATACACACCTGGAACATGCCCATATACGATGTTTCAAGGACTTGGCCAATGCTTTCTTAAAGCAATATAAATACAACATCGATATGGCACCAGATAGGCTACAGTTGCAGAATATGGTTAAGAAAGAAACTGAAACCTTTAAGGAATATGCTCAGCGGTGGAGAGAGATAGCTACTCAGGTTGAACCCCCACTGACAGAAAGAGAAATGGTGGCCACATTCATTAACACTCTCCAGTCACCCTTCTATGACAAGATGATAGGAAGTGTATCATCGAATTTCTCAGACATGGTTATCATCGGGGAAAGAGTTGAGGGAGGAATGAGAAGTGGGAAGATCACTGAAAGTTCAACAGGGACATTTAGTGCTAAAAGGCCCCCAATAGGGAAGAAAAGAGAAGGGGAAGCCCATGCTGTGACTTTCGATCAGAGGAGTTTTTCCCAAGGGAGACATGGCCAAGCGCCTATCAACCATCAGTCATCCTTCCAACCTCCCTACATGCCTTACAACTCATACATTGCTAATGCCTCCCAAACTCCATACCCTCAACCTTATCACCCAATAATCCCTTATCGTGCACCATCTCCTATACCAAACCAAATACTCCTTACCATACCATCTCAACCAACCCAACCATGGGCCCAAATACAAACCAAAGAAGATCACCAGCTAACCAAGAGAAGAAACCCGTCCAATTTGACCTAATTCTCATGACCTATACTGAGCTGCTACCACAACTTTTTTGAAACTCCTTATTAGTTCCTTGCCCAATGAAGCCAGTGGAACCCCCCTACCCAAGAGGATTTGACCAAAATGCTAAATGTGAGTACCATACTGGGGCTGTAGGCCACTCAACAGAAAACTGCAAAGCCTTGAAGTTCACAGTGCAAGACTTGATTAATGTCAAATGGTTAAACTTTAAAGAAAAAACTCCTAATATAGGCCGCAATCCCTTGCCTGATCATTGGGGTCCTGTAGTTAATGCCATAGAGAAGTCTTTTGGACGATGCCTCATTCGGGTAGTTGATGTAAAAACTCCCATGAGAGTCATTTTTTGAGAGCTTTGCAAATTTGGGCTAATACAAAACCAGGAGGAGATAAAGAGGGTCAATGAAGATGAAACAGTGTGAAAGATCCACGGGAAAGTAGGGCATTCTATTGAGGAATGTGATGAATTTAAGCAAATCTTCCAAAGTTTAATGGACAGTCACCTAGTACAAATAAACAATCAGTACAATAATGGTGATGTCTATATAGTCAAAGAAATTATACCTCTACCAGTTCAAGAGGTTGCCAATACCTATGCAACGCAACCAATCATAAAGCAAGCTCCAGGTGTACCAAGACCATTGATGATTCATTGTAGTAAAGAGGTGTCTCCACAAGTCTCTCTTAGTCAGAATCCTATCACCATCCAAGTGCCGACTCCTTTTTCCTATAAGGATACCAGAGCTGTGCCTTGGAAATATGATGTGCAAGTCATTGTGAATGATCTCCAGGACAATCAAATGAAAATCCCATTGGTTATCTCTAGCATATCTGGGATCGATGGAATGACTCGGAGTGGTCGTATTTATACACCTGAGGATCTGCGTAAAGAGCAAGTGGAGGAAGTGGAAAGAATTCAAAAAGGGAAAGGCAAAATAAGGGAGACTTCTACTGAAAAAACCTTGAAAGATAAGGAAGAACCAAAGACAATAAAGCAAGAGGTCTATGAGAAAGAAGTGATCGAGGAAGAAGCTTGTGAGTTCTTAAAATTCATAAAGCAAAGTGAATACAGGGTGGTGGATCAACTAAACCACACCCTTGCAAGAATATCACTCTTATCCTTATTAATGAACTATGAGGCACACAGGAAGGTGTTGATAAAAATGCTTAATCTAGCCCATGTTTCTCATGACGTCACGGTTGACAAGTTGGATGGCGTTATCAGCAACATTACAGCAGATAATTACATCACTTTCACCGATGATGAAATACGCAATGAGGGAAGGGGACATAATAAAGCACTTCACATCTCAGTAAAATGTCAAGATCATATTATGGCTAGAGTACTGATGGACAATGGTTCTTCCATGTATGTGATACCAAAGTCGACACTCTTCAAATTACTTTTTGATGGATCACATATGAAATCAAGTACGATGATAGTAAGGGCATTTGATGGCACAAGGAGAGTATGTCATAGGGGAGATCGAAATACCAGTTCAAATCAGTCCCTGCACTTTCAATATACTCTTCCAAGTGATAGACATTGCACTATCCTACAGTTGTCTCTTAGGACGATCATGGACTCATTCTGCTGGAGCTGTGCCTTCCACCTTACACCAAAAAGTAAAATTCATAATTGATAACAAGATGATTACTGTCTTTGGTGAAGAGGACCTGCTGGTGAGCAAGCCGCTAGACACTCCTTATATTGAAGCTACAGAAGAGGTTCTCGAGACTACCTTTCAAGCACTCGAGGTTGTCAATACCATTTATATAAAAGAAGGAGCTCCAATTCCTAAACCGCAGCCCTCTGTTGCATATGTAATGATGGCTAAAGTCATGCGAGAAGGGGGTTATCAACATGGAGAGGGGCTGGGTAAGAAACGACAAGGTGTCACAGGACTTTTACAACCCTTGGAAAATAAAGGTAGATTTGGGCTGGGATACAAACCCACCAAGGCTGATAAGAGGAGAATCATGGAAGCGAAAAAAGAGAAAAGGCTGGCTCGCTTGGAGAATTGATAACCTAAAGTGGAGGGGGTCCCCATCTGTGACATACAACAAAGCTTCCAGAGCGCGGGAGTTGTGTTCGTCGACCAAGTGACTGCTATTGAAGATGATGACTTTGTCAGTCATACGGACCTGGTATATGCATGTTCTTCAGATATAAAACTCGACAATTAGGAGATCATCGAGCTTCCCATAACCTTAGAGTCTCTTTCGAAGTAATTTTGTAGTGATATTCCTTTAGCTCTGCCCAAAGCTTTAGGATTTCCATTTATAAAATGGGCTTATATGTTTCCTTTCTAATAATTGTTATTAATAAAATCCATTTTGAGTTTTCTCATTCCATAGCTTTCATCCCACCATTATCATGACCTTCTATTCATTTCATCTTTCTTGTGTTAACATCACTTAATGCAGATCTGAAAGTGATTCTCTTGAAAGTGACAATGTCAAGATCTCAACATATAATTTTGAATACCCCGTTAATCATGCCGACGAGGATAATGAGGATGATTAAGAAACTTCACCTGAGTTAATGAGATTACTAGAATAAGAAATTAAAGAAATCTAACCCCATAAGGAACCAATTGAAGTAATTAACTTGGAAACTGAAAATGATAAGAAAGAAATCAAAATAGGTACCTCGATGAAAGAAGATGAGCGTAATATATTGATTAAACTCTTGTTTGATTATAGTGGTGTCTTTGCATAGTCATACCAAGATATGCCTAAGCTAGACACTGATATATTTGAGCACAAATTACCACTTAAACCTGGGTACCCTCCGATTAAGCAAAAGTTGAGACAAATGAAAGCTGAGATGTCCCTAAAAATCAGAGATGAAGTAAAAAGATAGTTTGATGTTAGATTTCTTGCAGTTGCAAAATACCCACAATAGGTTGCCAACATTGTTCCTGTCCCACAGAAAGATGAGAAAGTCCAAATGTGTGTGGACTATCGAGACTTAAATAGGGTCAGCCCTAAAGACGACTTCCCGTTACCTCACATTGATGTTTTGGTGGACAACATTGCTCAACATTCATTTTTTTTCCTTTATGGATGGTTTCTCTGGATACAATCAGATCAAGATGGCACTGGAAGACATGGAGAAGACCACATTCATCACTTTATGAGGAACCTTCTACTACAAAGTGATGCCTTTTGGTTTAAAAAATACTGGGGTAATGTATCAAAGAGCTATGGTGACATTGTTCCATGATATGATGCACAAAGAAATAGAAGTTTATGTGGATGATATGATTTTGCGAAGTCAAAAAAAGAAGAAAATCATATAATTAATCTGTAAAAGCTTTTTGAGCGATTGAGGAAGTTCAAACTCAGATTAAATCCTGCAAAATGCACTTTTGGTGTTAGATTAGGCAAACTATTGGGGTTTGTGGTGAGCCAGAAAGGAATAGAAGTTGATCCTGATAAGGTTTGAGCAATACTAGACATGCTAGTCCTTGGCACTGAAAATGAAGTTCGGGGATTTTTGGGAAGGTTGAATTACATAGCTCGATTCATATTCTAGCTCACAGCAACATGTGAGCCGCTCTTCAAGTTGTTACGCAAGAATCAACCAGTCAAGTGGAATGAAGATTGCCAAAGAGCCTTTGAAAAAATTAATCAATATTTACAAGAACCCCCAGTTTTGGTGCCTCTAGTGCTACGGAGACCTCTCATTATGTATTTGACAGTGCTTAATGAGTCTATGGGTTGCATACTGGGACAACATAATGAATTCAGTAGGAAAGAACGTGCCATCTATTACTTAAGTAAAAAGTTCACCGATTATGAGGCAAAGTACTCATTGTTAGAGCGAACTTGTTGCGCCTTGGCATGAGCTGCCCATCGATTGAGGCAATACATGTTGTGTTATACTACTTGGTTGGTGTCCAAAATGGACCCTATCAAGTATATCTTTGAGAAACCCGCTCTCACTGTTGGGAATTGCGGTTACAACACGCAAAGAAAAATAGGGATTCCCACCGAGAATCCATGCGAAAAAGTCATAATCCAAGTTTTGAAATTATTTACCTCTTAAAGCGTGATCAAAAGGAAGGACGTAAATCACCAACACTGTAATAGCAATGATGTCTCTACGGTATCCACACGAACAGACTCACGAACGTCTCACGTCTGCAAAGAAGAGTCTCACGTCTCTCACACAATGCTAGCTGTGAAGAGAAGAGAAGAAACATGTCGCTCTCTCACTCACTTTTCTGTAGGTGCGGCTAGGGTTCTGTAATAATGTATGTTATCAGCCCCTTAGCAGTACTATTTATAATAGTGATTGCCTTAAGTGAGTATGAGCAGCAGCAAGGTAAGTTGTGCAACCCTAGACTCATCTGTTATGAGTCTGGCCCTGAATCCGAGTCCAACTTAGATCCATTGCTCCAATTTTAGTCTGCTCTATGTGTGCGACCCTGCAAGTTCTCATTACATTGGCAGTAATATTAAAATCCTATTTTAATATTACAAGCAGTGAGTGGTATCTAGCAACACATCGCTGCTACCCAAGTAATAAGAATGTCAGTGATTTGACATAACTTTTTTGTGACCAATGTTTATGTGTTGTTAGTCCCTTTGTCAAGATATCTAGATTGAACACAAGGCATGGAATGCGTCACCCTTGTATTGTCCAATCATTCGTTTCCTGATACTCAAGTAGACTTTGTAATAACAAATGAGATCAATATCTCATATTGACTCATTTGAGCATGGCTATGCATTTCGCAGTCTCACTCAATCAGGGGGCCCGAAGATATCGCTCCTGTTATGTAGGAGTGACAAATCTCATCTAGGTCACTCACATCCCTCTGTATGATTTGTGGTATGTCCTATAACTAACTTTATAATCACCTTGTTACAGATGACGTTTGATGGTATTAAAACACACAACTCCTCATATAGGAATCGTAGTGATTTCAGGTCAAAGGACCACAGACATCATTGTCACTATGAGAATTGCTTATGACACTTACGTAACGATCCATGTAGCGTTCTCATGGTGGGTCAGTCCAGTACATCATTACTCTAATATGTACCCATATGAAGACTTGATATCTCATATCCATGACCCGTGAGATGTGGGCATCAGTCTATGCACATACTAGTCTCAATGTATTATTATTGTCGTAATTAACAATAATACTTGACTAGAGACATTTAAGAATAGTGTTGTAACCAAAGGGATCTCACGATCAAGTCATCCACTTGATGTCCTATGACATTAAACTTACTATTCTAAGGACTTTATTATGTTTATCAAAAAGAACACAATAAATGAAATACCTTATATATTAAAATAAGCATAATAGAATGTATGTAAATACAGACAAATGTATCAACCTCTAGGGCATACACCAATACTCACTGGGAGAATCAGGTGATGGCAAGTTTTATTATCGGAGTATGAAATTGTTTATATCACCCAAAAGGCAATTAAGGGAAGTGCCCTTGCAGATTATCTGGCTAACCAACATATAGAGGATTATAGGTCAATGCAATATGAGTTCCTTGATGAAGATATAATGGCTCTGTTTAAAAATGAGGAATCCTCTAAAAAAGAAAACTGGACTATGTGGTTTGATGGAGTCTCTAATGCACTAGGGCACGACATTGGAGCCATCTTGATCTCCCCTGAAGATAAATTCATCCCAATTACAGCAAGGTTGTGTTTTGGATGTACTAACAATATAGCAGAATACGAAGCGTGTGCTTTGGGTATTTAGGCGGAAATAGAATCAAAAGCGAAGACCTTGGAAGTATATAGGGACTCTGCTTTGGTCATTCATCAAGTAAAAGGAGAATAGGAGACCCGCGATGCCAAACTGATCCCATACCATGTTTACATTAAAGAATTGATCGAGCAATTTGATGAAGTCACTTTTCATCATGTTCCTCGAGAAGAGAACCAGTTGGCTGATGCTTTGGCCACACTATCATCAATGTTCCAAGTAAGTCATGAAAGAGACCTACCACTTATAAAAATGGAAAGTCGTGACTGTCCTGTATATTGTCAAGTGGTTGAAGATGAGCCTGATGGGAAGCCGTGGTACCATGGCATCAAATATTTCATTAAGAATAAGGAGTACCCTGCAGGCGCTTCAGAAAATGACAAGAGGACCCTGAGGAGGCTCGCAATGGGTTACTTTTTGAAAAGGGAAATAATTTACAAAAGAAACCATGATATGATGCTTCTAAGATGTGTTGATACAATAGAAGCAGAAAAGATTATTGAAGAAGTACATGAGGGTTCCTTCGGAACTCACTCCAATGGACATACAATGGCAAGACAAATCCTACGATCTGGTTATTATTAGTTAACCATGAAAACTGACTGCTTCAATCATGTGAGGAAGTGCCATAAGTGCCAAACATATACTGATAAAATCAATGCGCGGCCAATCCCCTTGAATGTCCTAGTAGCACCCTGACTATTCTCCATGTGGGGTATGGATGTCATAGGACCTATTGAACCTAAGGCCTCAAATGGGCATCGCTTTATCCTTGTCGCGATCGACTACTTCACCAAATGGGTTGAACCTGCTTCTTATGCCAATGTGACCAGGAATGTGGTGATCAAGTTCATCAAAAGAGAGTTGATATGTTGTTATAGTCTACCAAATAAGATCATCACCGACAATGCAACCAACTTGAATAACAAAATGATAAAGGAAATGTGTGAGAATTTCAAGATCCAATACCATAACTCTTCACCATACCGCCCAAAGATGAATGGGGCTGTTGAGGCAACAAACAAAAACATTAAGAAGATCATCCAAAAAATGGTTGTGACATATAAAGATTAGCATGAGATGCTTCCTTTTGCTTTGCATGGTTATCGCACGTCTGTCCGTACCTCAACTGGGGCAACTCCTTTCTCTTTACTTTACGGAATGGAAGCCGTACTCCTTATTGAGGTAGAGATCCCCTCATTAAGAGTACTGATGGAGACAAAATTGGAAGAAACTGAATGGGTCCAAGCCCGACTAGATCAGTTGAATCTTATTGAAGGTAAAAGGTTAACTGCACTGTGTCATGGCTAGTTATATCAAAGGAGGCTTATGAAAACCTATGCAAAAAAAGTATGCCCTCGACAATTTCAAGAAGGAGACTTAGTGCTAAAAAAGATCCTTCCAATTCAAAAAGATCATCGTGAAAATAGACTCCAAATTATGAAGGACCTTATGTCGTGAAGAAGGCTTTCTCTGGAGGGTCCTTGATTCTCGCAAAAATGGACGGTGAAGATTTATCACTTCCTGTAAATTCAGACGCAGTCAAGAAATATTATGTGTAAAAGCACTACTTATCAAAAAAATAAAGAAAAAAAAAGAAGAAAAGAAAAGAAAAGAAAAAGAAAAGCATGGCTCGCTAGGTGGAAAACCTGAAAAGGCTACCTAGGCAAAAGTTAGAGTGACCTAGTAGGTTGAAAACTAGAAAAAATGACCTAGGCAAAAGTTAAGGTCCAAAATAAAATGACAATAGTGCTTGATGTGACAAAGGAAGTGAGACCTGAGTGACTGAGTCTCCATGCTAGGGAGGAGCAAATCTCTACTTTAAAGCAAACTAAGTTTTCCACGTTGGGGCAGGCTAAATGATCCCAATTGGGGCAGTCAAAGTCTTCATAGGCTGGTTAATGGGTGTTCGAAGGTATGCAGAGGATTGACGCTGATTACGATAAAGGGTTTCACTAGAAGAACTGAAGACCTTTGCCCTCATCATCCCTCTGTAAATTTTATGTTGATGACCACAATATTACTTTCTTTTCACCATTTCCATTTCAATACAATATCGTCATGTTTTTACCTTTGCTTCTTCTTTAACTCAATATGCATTTTTCTAATAATCATATATTGGAATGTGAAATGTGTGACATTGCTATCAGAGCATTGAGAATTGCTAATGACTTGAAAGGTATGGGAAATACAATGATTCCTGATAAGAGTGTTGATAAAAAGAAAGGATAACCAGGTCACCTCAAGGGTCATCTAAAGGGTTTTCCCATTGCTCTTATGTATCACATTTAATGCACGCCTCAAGGGTCATTTTGGTTAGACATTTCAACCATCAGCTGAATAGACAAACGAAGGGTTACCAACAGATCCCATCCCAGTTCATCTTTGAAAATAATCACGATCATGTCCTCAAGGTCGTAGAGACAAAAAAAATGAAAATTTTTTTTTTCATACTCTTATACATCTGAAGCATGCATTGCATAATGCATTTTTTTTTCTTCTTCTCTCAATTTGCTAGCCTTGACCTACAAAAGTCAAACAAGCTGTTACCTTTTTGGGTCCCCGTACCCATTGCCTTTAAGTTTTTTTGTTAAGGTTCAGCGGATACCTAACTTCGCAAGTTTGTTTCCTTTTCTGGGTCCCCGCACCCATTGTTTTATGTTTTCGGGTCCCCGTACCCATTGCCTTTAAGTTTTTTGTTAAGCTTCAACGGATACCCGACTCCATAATTTTCTTACATTGTTTTTGTTAAGCTTCAGTGGATACCTGACTCCGCAAGCTTTTTACCTTTTTTGGGTTCCCATACCCATTGTTCTATGTTTTTTGGGTCCTCGTACCTATTGTTTTATATTTTTGGGTCCCCATACCCATTACTTTTAAGTTTTTGTTAAGTTTCAGGGGATACCTGACTCCACAAGCTTTTTACCCTTTTTTGGGTCCCCATACCCATTATTCTATGTTTTTTGGTCCCCATACCCATTGCTTTTAAGTTTCTTGTTAAGCTCTGGCGGATACCGTACTCCGCAAACTTTTTATCTTCATGCTTTAAGGTTTCTGTCAAGTTTTGGCGGATACCCTACTCTGCAAGCTTTTTATCTTCATGCTTTAAGCTTTCTGTCAAGCTTTGGCGGATACCCGACTCCGCAAATTTTTTACTTTTTTGCTTTAAGTTTTCTGTTAAGCTTCAGCGGATACCCGGCTCCGCAAGTTTTCCTACCTTTTTGTTAAGTTTCAGCGGATACCTGACTCCGCAAACTTTTTACCTTTTCTGCCTTAAGTTTTCTATTAAGTTTCAGTGGATACTTGATTTTGCAAGCTTTTTACCTTTTATGGGTCCTCGTACCCATTATTTTTATGTTTTTGGGTTCCCGTACCCATTGCCTTTAAGCTTTTCTACTTTAAGTTTTCTACTAAGCTTTGACGGATACCCGACTCCGTAAGCTTTTTACCTTGTTTTTGTTAAGCTTCAGCGGATACTTGATTCCGCAAGCTTTTTACCTTTTGGGTCCTCGTGTCCATTGTTCTATGTTTTCGGGTCCTCGTACCCATTGCTTTTAAGTTTCTTGTTAAGCTCCGGCAGATACCCTACTCTGAAAACTTTTTATCTTCGTGCTTGAAGCTTTCTGTCAAGTTTCAGTGGATACTCGACTTTGCAAGTTTTTACCTTTTCTGTTAAGCTTCAGTGGACACCAGATTTCGCAAGCTTTTTACCTTTTCTGCTTCAAGTTTTCTGTGGATACCTGAATCTGCAAGCTTTTTACCTTTTCTGCTAAGTTTCAGTGGATACCCAACTCTGCAAACTTTCTACCTTTTCGCTTTCTGTCTTCAGTGGATACTTGACTCCGCAAGCTTTTTACCTTTTCATGGACAAAATTGAATCAATTCCTTTGCCTTCCATTTATTTTAAATGTAAAGCAAAGGGGGGTAGCTATTGATATCGAATTTTGTCCATTTTCTTTTATTTTCGTTTCTTTTATTTTCATTTTTTAATATTTTGTTTTATAAAAAAAATGAATTTGATTTTAAAAAAAACTACTACGGGTTAACCCAAGATCCAGTTCTATTCTTCCTTCTTGCTGCAACCCTCAAACCCTAGCCTCCACAAGTAGCATTAAAATGGCAGTTTCTCTGTTTTAATTAGTTTTGAATTTCTTGACAGTTTTGGTTTCATTTTAATTTAGTTTTGAATGTTCATTCAGTTTCAATCCTTCTGCCTTCCAAACGTAAAAAAGAAAAAATGAAAAATTATGGCATTTGAATGATCTCGGGCACAATATAAGGAAAAGAAAAAATTCAGAAGGAAATGATCATTTAGAAATTCTCACACAAGAAAATTCTCTCACACACACAGACCTCACACGAAGAAATCCACTAATCGAACCACCATCTTCATGCTTGCAGCCACCATCAGCAAACCCAGTTAACTCACCATCTTCAACCTCAAAGCCACTTCATCTTCTTTATCACCATAATCACCATAGTGAATCTTCAAGCATCCCACTGTAACCCACTTCAAAACCCCATAACCGTGAACCTCCACCTTCACCACGCGGCCCCATCATGACTAAAACCCACTCAACCACCATTAATAACCTTACCTCACCTCCATCAAACACCTATAGATCCACCACTACCGTGAACCCAGCTCCAACACCTTCATCTCACCCACACCACCAGAACAGTGTCGGGCCACCCACAATGCCAACCGCAACCTAGATCCCGTGCGCCGCCGTCCACCACTGTGCCACGCGCGGCCTTCACCCCAACTGCCATACATCGCACATCACTGCGCTAGCCTCCACGCTTGGATCTGCGTCGCAACAGCGCAGCGCTAACCCGCGATCCTGCTGCCCGTAGCCCATTCCGCGCCGCTTCTTGCCCTCTCGTTGAGCGGCTCGCGCCAGCGTTGCACCTCCCACCAGAGCACCACCTTGTGCCGTCACAACCCACGAGCAGCCTCCATCGTGGTTGGCACTCTCATCCCCATTTTGTTTTTCATCCTCTGTTTCGTTGCAGCAGAGACTAAAGTCTCTTCAATTCTATTTTTTTAACTTTTTTTCTCTTTTATGTTATTATGTATGATAGTCATTTATCTATTGATGTGCATTAGCTGATGGGCCATTGCTTTTAGTGTTTCTTGCTTGCTTGGGCCGAAAAGAGAGTGGCCTATTGTTTATTTTTCTCTTCTTTTCCTTTAAAAAAATAAATTTTGGAAACAAATAAATAGGTTAAAGAAATTTCATATAAAAATAATAAAAAGGGATAATGTTTTATTCTTGATGACTTGAATTTGATAGGTTTATTATGTTCTAATTATTGTCATCCATATTTGTATAAAATAAACTCTAAATATGATAAAAATGACCGACGACGAAAAAATTAAGAGAGGATCGGAGCACCGATCAAATACACTCTTTCCGATAATCTTGAGGCTTTATATTGGATCTTTCTAAGAGCGCTGATGAGGTCTAATCCCCACATAAAAATTAAAATAATTATGTAAACTAAAATACAACCTTTTTTTTTAAAAAACCAGAATAAAACTTTTTTTTATAAAATAAAATATTCAAATAAAAGTGAATAATTTCATACAGTTTCAACATCATGATTGTGGTGAATTAAAATTTTATTTTTCATGAAAACATTTTTTTAGAAATTACTACAAAAATCTTATTGTGCCTAAAAATATTTTTTTCTTGATTATAAATGAGATTTTATTTGGCTATTTACTCTTAAAAAAACACATTCTCTTACCTCAAACAAATTTCTTTGAATTAAAATTTATTCATTGAAATAATGTTTTATTTGGCCATTTATTTTGAAAATTATTTCTCTTCAAAAAATAAAATTTTGATTCACTATTTTTATATAATACGTTGTAGACTTAGAATTTGGTCCAAAATAATGGCTATTTGGCCACCTATTTCTAGTTTTAGTCATTTATCATTCTTGATATTATGCTTGACAAAATGGGACATGTTAAAATAAAGACCAAAAAATATTTTTTTCTTTTTTAAAAGACCAATTTAATTAATCTTACAAATAACATTATATTAAATAGGTAACCGTTCTTAGAACGGACGGTGTAGAGTGCTAACACCTTCCCTACCCGTAATCAACCCCTGAATCACGAACTCTGAAACGTAGACTATCTCTTAAGTGTCCAATTGCATCATTCCACTTAATGGATAAAGTGATTGGTGGTGACTCCCAACATTCTGAGGTCTTTTCCTCCTCTCTGCTCTTTTTTATTTTTGCGACGCCTTTCAGGACGGTGGCGACAAACATGACCTAGCTTATATAGCCAGGACGTGCCGGACTCTCGTTATTATAATAACATTTTCTTATTTTAACATAATCACAATAAACACAATTATCAAGTAACATTTCTCATATGATAATTATCATATAACGCTTCCGTGCAGATCCGAGTAAGTGAGCAACTATACTGAATGTAACGTTTTCCTTAAATAACTGTTTTGATGTGCAATTTACTCTTAAACAAATTATATATAAAATAAATTTAAAAATATTTTTTATGAATATCTTTTTGTTATAATTATATTTTTTAAAAAAAATTTTTCTTAAAAAAATTTATATTTCTTTATAAATATTTATTTTGATAAATTAAAATATTTCCATTTTATTTTATTATATGCGATTTATTTGAACAAATTGAGACATGCACATGCGGCCTTGAAGCTCTAACCCATCCCCATATTATTCTATGCATCTTGTTTTTATTTTTATTTTTTAAAATTTGATATAAAAGTCGTCGTTCCCAACCACGACTTTAATATAAAAAATAAAAAAAATTAGATATAAATCACGACTTATACTATTTTAATAATTATTTTTTAAATTATACTTATTTAATAAATTTTACTTTTATTTATACCTATTTAATAAATTAATCACATACATCCTCTAGCCAACTGAACTATGCTTCAATTCTCAAATAACTGCAAAAGAAAAAAAAATAAAAAATTGATTTCAAACAACTATCTTTTTTATATTTTGGGGTCAGTTTCAAACAACTTCCATATTACGCAAATATACTGTATGTTTATATCATTTTTCTAAATCCCTTTACGGGCCCCAAACAAAATTCTAAGGATGTTTAAGAAAACCATCTTCGGAAATATAAATGGACTTGAATAAACAAGGGCTTAAACTAAGTATTGTAGGGCATTACCCCAAAAGGAGCCCTTCCAAAAATTCTCAAAGGCCTAGGCCAAACCCAGACCTAAGAGGGGGTTTGGAAAAAGTTTTCAACCAGCAATAGACGCGCCTCGGTTAGAACCTCACTAGCTGCGTCATTGCCCCAAGCGCAAAGATGTCTTTCTAAAGCATCATTACTTGTTTTTTTATACACTCTTATAGCTTTACAATTCAATCAACATCCGATGTGGGACACAAATCTCCATTCAGTTTCTATGCAGAAACCTTTTTCTGAACCTATGGATCTCGTCACTGAAATTGAACAAAATAAAAATAGAATAGGTAATATATTAATTCATCTTCCAAAGTATTACAACATAGTATTTACATATATTCATGGCCTCTAGGATGTGGGTCTTGGATGCTAGTAGATTTTGAATTTCTTCTAATAAGAAAGAATCAGCAACATCATAGTAAAGCCAAAAAGAGCTAAAAATCTGCATCATCATGGTAACTTCCTGGAATGGTTTGAGAATTCAAGCTGAAGTTTTACTTGGTAAGTTGCAGCTACTTCACTTGGTTGCCTATTAGTCTGAGTAAAAACTGCAACACCACGAGCAAAGGCAAATGAACCTGTTCCTCCAACCACACTGAGTTCTTCTTTGTCCTTGTCCTTGGCTAGCACACTCAGGCTACCTGAATGATCTGGGGGTGTCAAAGGTCAGATATATAATATTGACTGCTGATTGCTGGAACTGTTCCTCAGGAATTATGAAGCCTTGTGCTTTCCCCACTACTTGTGAAGTTTTATTTGGTCCCTTTGTAAGTACACGGTGAAAGATGAATACTCCAGCATCTTCCTTGGGTACAAGTTGTGTGTTTGAGGATGATATGTGAGGTTGTTGGATATATAAGGACAGATCAAGCAATGGCCATGAATGGCTCTCTTTGTGGGATATAGGTGATAGCAAAGCCAAAAGAATGATTGCTATTGTTGCTAAAGAAACTGCAGTGCAGAATATGATCCTTGGCAACATTACATATCAAATGGAGAGATTTAAAGAAGCTTGGCATAGAATTTGAGATTTGAGTTCCTGATGATAAGAACAAATTAGTACATTTCCTTTTAAAATGAACTTGTTCCTCATGGTTAAATTAAATGTTATTGGAAACCTAACCCATTTTTGCAGTCTAATATACCTAAACCATTATGAAAAACCTCATGCTTGTCTTCTTGTTAACTGACATGTATGAGGAATATGAAATATCTTAAGCTTCATCAATTGACTCTTCACCTATACACATTCCCTATGTCTAACTTTCTTTTCTTTCCACTTACTACCCCAACTCAGGTAAATTCAGCATATGCCACATCGAGGATTGTCCTACAACTACAAGTTGGAATGGCACTTTTGTAGTAATGCAACTAGCTGGTAGTGAACCAATTTTTGTTCCATATGGTCAACAATGCAAGGGAATTTTATTTCTTTCTGTCTCCAATTATTAGTGCGTTAATTGTCAATTATTTTAATTTGCTTCAGAGTTCAGGTTGAACAAACACCATAGTTAAGAGTGAATTCTAATATATACCTGTGGTTTTGATCAAACTAATTCCTTGCTACAAATCAATTTCATAAAGGACAATTAAAAGTTGAAGATATCAGCTTAATGTTGTTCAATTAAATAAATGATTTCGCAGAATTTGAACCTTTAGCCAGGACAAGATCTACAAGAACACCAACTTTAATCAAAGATAATAATTTACTACTCTGGACAGTTTCTTTGTCACTATCAACATGTACCAACTGTATGTTCTTGCTAAAAGTACATGAATAAACTAGTCAATATCCAATTGCAATGCAATTAATTTATGTCTGGGCCATGCTCCCACTGCAAAATATTGCAGTTTAGACACACTAGACCCACAACATGCATCGTCCGTACTCCTTAGACCTTTTCCCCTTTTTTCACACAAAATGGCCACAACATGCATCGTCCTTATACCCTTTTCCTTTTTTAAACACAAGGACAATGCATAGTGGGATTTATATTAAAAACACAACTAATTCCAGCGCCAAGGTTATAAGGCCACATATGAATGATAGTATCTTGCAAGGAGAATTGATCTTGGATTAGTTTACCACTATTGCAGTTTATTATATGAAGTACAGTCAACTAAATACTGCAATTTTGAAGTAATATAATTGACATTATCATCTGAAACTACCAGCATTGCACTTTTGACCAATGCGACTGCAAGTGATCTTTAGTAAAGTGATCGAAATAAGATGGGTAAAAGCAATAAGTGCATGGCCATGTCAACCAAAATAAATGAAGGAAAGGGAAAGCAATCAATAGTAGGTTATTTGATTTGATTTGAGATCTGACTCTGTCAGTTTAACTCATTTCATCACATAGCAAGAGTTAGGCTTGCTTCCCACATCATTTTCTCCATTTCCGACATCCCCTCTCCTCATTTTTTGTATTAAAGTTAGGTGGTTTAAGGATCAGCTTGCGCGTACCTTAACTACTCCACCTTCCTGATCTGATTAAAGGAAGGTCATTCACATTGCGATTAGATCAGCAATTAGAAATTTTTACAAAGTTCTAGAACAGCCAACTATTTACTATCTAATTGTATACCATATAAGAAAAAGAAATATAAACTAGTAGTTACCCTAGTATATAAGATAAATGAAAAACTTCAAAAAACCCTCTTGCACTATATATGATGTGCACTTTGGTCATATTACTTTAAAAATGTATAAAATAGACCCGTTACTTTGTGATTTGTGCAGAGTATTAGAAAATGATAACAAACATTTTTTTTATGCAAATGCGTACGTGCAACGCACATGCACGTCTCAAGTGTTGAGTATCAAACGCAATCTTTTTCTTCCTCTTACCTAATTCTAAACCTTAGAACTTCATAATTAAACTGCTTGAGCAACATCATCACATAAGCAAGGAGAAAAGCTCCTTTTTCTAACGTAGCTATGGAGGAAACACCTTGTGGGTTTCGATTGCAATCGCTGAAATAACCACTAATCTTGCTAGATTTCACGCGAAAATGAACCGCCAACAAGAACATGGGAAGTCCATGATGGTTCGAGGGAAAAAACCTGCCACTTTCATGGTGATTTGCAACAACCCGGGAGAGGCATATCTTCCATTTAATGGCGGATGGCCAAGCTCTACAGTGATGCGAAATCCATTCGAACCCTAATTTTTGCAACTGAATCAAATCTTGAAATTTCAAGCCCTAAATCTTGTGATTTTTCAAGCCCTAAATCTTGAAATAATTTGCATAATTGAGGAAATAAGGGTATTGAGAAATTAGGGTAAGGTTTGGGAGCAAAATTAGGGTAGAGGGAATTGAGAAATTCATAAAAAAGAAGAATTATCCCAAAATTACCCTCATCATAAATTGGACAACGTTTAGCAAAATACACTTGAGATGTACGTGCATATTTCCATCCAAAAACTAACATATGTTACCATTTTGTAGTATTCTGTACAAATCACAAAGTAACGAGTCTATTTTGCACATTTTTAAAGTAACATAACTAAAATACACATCACGTATAGTACAATAGAGTTTTTTAAAGTTTTCCCTAAGATAAATGTAGGATAAATCGCATATCCTAATAACACCCAAGATCAAGATACATGAAATTAAAACATTAAATATAACAAAAAGTTGCGTATCTCTTAAAGACATCTCGATATAATGATGAACCTATATCAAGAATCCTTGAAAAGATCGTACACACATGTGCATGCTGTTACCAAGTGGTCTCAACACTCAAGGGGAGGTGAATTGAGTATGTAAAATATTTCCGCAAATTTTTCGCAAAACACTTTATTAGTAATTTTCGTTGAAGCTATTGATTGATTGAAGTGAATAGAAAAATGAGATTGAATAAATCACTCACAAATAAATAAGACAAGATAGAAAGTATTCAAGCAAGCATATAAAATTAAAGCACAAATATAAAAAGATGAGTTTAGAATATCAAACACAAGATTTATCCTAGTTCAGCCATTAATCTACTTGTGGCCTACATTCAGTCATCAAGTAATCACCCGAAATTTTTCACTATATCTTTAAGTTTCAACAAGTGCTTGTAACCTTTACATAATAAAGCACTCATCACACCTTGGGATATCTCATATTCTATGCTTGAGCCTTAACTTCAAGGGATACCTCACCCTTTTCTCTAGAAGGATGTCTCACCCTCTTTTATAGATTAATCAAAGTATAGATGAAAAGAAACTCTCTCAATAGTGGATAATACAAATTGAAGTACTATGAGTACCAAGGATTCACACTTTAAAGCTCAAAAATAGAGGTTTGGAGAAAATGATAGTGAAACACGAATTTAATTCTCAAGAATGATTTTCATATTGTTATCCAACTTTCATTTGATGTCCAAACACTTTCATTTATAACCTAAGGCAATTGAGAGCATTGGTAGTTGTTGGGGACATTAAATGCTCCAATTATAGTCGTTGAAAAGTGTTTTCTAGTTGCTCAGATAACTGGTTATTGATTTTCAATAATTGGTTATTTGGTTTAGCATAACTGGTTATTAGAAATCCATAACTGGTTATGAGCCTTTAAACAAAAGAGGTGCACCTCTGACTTTCATAATAGTTGATTATGGGAATTCCATAATTGATTATGAGATTTATAAAAACATGTTAAAATGCTCCTGACTTAGTGAATAACCGATTATGGGAAATCCATAATCGATTATTGCACTCTAGTTTTGAAAACTGACTTTAAATAGTCATAACTTCTTCGTTTCTTATCCGTTTAAAATAAATGATCACTCATTGGAAAGATCTTTGAGTATATTTTCATATGAAACAAGTTTTAGAATAAAACTCAAGATATTTTAAAATATATGATCAAAAGAGTAACCAAAGGTCAGTTTTGAAAAACATAAACTTGATTATTTTTCGTAGTTTTGAATTACCACCATAACTAGCTTTCCAAAACTTGTTTGTTGGGCATTTTAGCATATGAAAACTATTTGTAAATATTTTAAAATAGATTTGAACTTAGTGTGATTCTTATTTACCTTTACACAATATCTAAGTCCTATAAGCTAAACTTGAAGAGTCTTTGCACAACTATAATTTTTCTTATTTGTTATCATCAAAACCATTGCTTATTGCCAATGCCACTTACATTCTCCCCATTTTTTGTGATGACAAACAACCATTGAGAAAAGAATTAGTTCAGATAAAGTGAAACTCACAAAAGATGTTAGAGACTTATTCTCCCTCTATTTTTCGTGAGGTGATTAGATCAGAGATGCATAACTCCCCCTTAATTTTGGAATCCTAAGATCATTAAATTTGCACCTTTTTCTATTTACCTTTTCTCAATGACTCATAAACTTTTCCCCCTTTTGTCATGATAAAAACAATATGCAATATATAGATTTTAACAAAGAGAAGTTACACAAAATCATTGCCACATAACAAATATGTAATCAATATTGTAGCAACAAGATAATCAAACTAGCATTTTATTCATGTTAACAAAATAACCATTGCAAAATATTCATTTCAAAATAAATATAGTTAAGTGATAATCACATATTTTATGCATTAATAAACCTTTATTTGTAGTCATTTACACTCTCCATGTACTTAATTGATTGAGCTTGGTTATGTTTTATAAGTTTGGACTCAAATTGGGCTTAATTGATTTTTTTCAGCATTATTGGGATCTTACACTATTTTTGTATTCCGGCCATATCTTGAGTTCTATATGTTTAAGAATTATTTATCTTAACTTGTAGGAAAGATAAGAGTGAGCTCTACAACTTTTATGAGAGCTCCAGGGAAAAATCAGACATCTAGTGGAGCTAATTGGGCATGGAAGTCAGAACACGGATTTTGTGATTGGAACCTGAATATTGTGTAGTAATCAGGGCATAACTCGGGCTGTAAGAACCGCCTTAAGCTGAAACTTTGGCATTTGAAAGTTAAGACCCAAATCTACAACTTTTATGAAGAACATAAGAGGAATTTCGGACGGCTTGTAGGTCATATTGGGCTTTGCAAGTTAAAATAGAGGAGTTGTAACTGAGCCTGAACAATGTGTAGTAATCAGGGCATATCTCGAGCTATAGGAATTGAATGGGGTTGAAACTTTAGCATATGAAATTAAGATCCAGATCTACAACTTTCATGAATACCACTTTTCCATTTTCTGATGGCATCCACGAGTTCAACACTGAATGATTTCAGAGATAAGAATCTCAATAATTTTTCACTCATCAAATCACTATTTGACATTTTTCATTCATCCACCCACTCATCCACTCACTCATTAATCAGCCTCCTTATCATTTTGTATCCCTCATCCTCTATAAAAGGCACATTGACTGATCATTTAGGAATCTTGGTTCATAGATCAAGATCATGCTATTATGTTATTTGTTTATCTTGCTGTAGTTTTCTATTGTTTTAAATTGAAGTTATATTTTTCTTCTTTTTCTTCTTTCTTTCTTTCTTTCCGTCTATGAGTAACTAATTTTTATTTTACTTTAGTGAAATGGTGAAACTTTTGGTAATAAATTAATGTTAGATTAATATATTTCTTGTGCTTAAATGATATATTATCAAGTGGTCATTATATGTATTGTATTTTGTTTCCAATAATTTTAGAAACCCTCCTTGTAAAGTGGAGATCTTGATTTGTTGAAGACAAGATATTGGCACAATGAATGCTTGAGCTCATTTATAAGTGGTGGTGTTAATAAATAATTAAAGGAACCATAATATAATTACATATATAATTTTAAATAAACTTTGAATATTGTATTTTTCGATTGGAACCTCCATTATGCGTGGATTCTAATTGAGTTATAAAAAGAATTAATCTTATCTTTAATTTACTTATCAAGAGTGGATCTCTTAACACAAGTAAATCTTTTTTATTTGTGACTAAGTTTTATCATCTTTATTGTTGTGACAAAATATTTTCCTTACATCAAAGAATTTTTTCTTCATCAATTCCCTGTGGATCGAACTTGGACTCTCGAGAATTTATTACTTGAAACAACCTGCACATGGGTTTGCAACTTAAAATTCGTATCAAGTTTTTAGCGTCGTTACCGGAGACTTGATTTGAAGAACAAATTTATTTTGTATATATTTTGTATATATATATTTTTTATCCCTGTGGATCTTGTATATATATATATATATATATATATATATATATATATATATATATATATATATATATATATTTTCTACTCTTTTATTTTTTTGTACTTACTAATGTACTAATTTAGTGAGAGAAACTCTCCCTTGTTTGGAGAATCTTGATTTGAACAAGTTTGAAGAAGCTTGTGGCATTGTTATGGTCGAAAGAGCTTTAGTCTCATAAATTTGGCCTTAATGTTCAATCCTTATCCTTAGTTTGGTTAGTAATTTATTATGTATAGCAGTTGATGTGTGTTTAAGTTCACTAGGAGAACTTCTACAACTTCTATCTACTTCTAATAGTTCTATTTTATTTCACTTTGATGAGGTTTCAATTTTTAGTTCTGGAGTTCTGTGGTGTCCTAACTTTCTTTTCTGAGGTTGACAAATATATATTAAACCCTTTGCATATGTGAACAGGTGTTGAGGTTTCAATAGAAGATATCAAATGTGTTGTTAATGAAGTTGTTGAAGAGAAAGGTAATATTTAATCATTAATGAAATAATCTTTTTTTTCTCTTCTCTTTCGTCGGCTCTGGTGGGGCTCTGCCTCTCTCCAATTTTCATGTTTTAAATTTTCTTTATGCACTTTACTTTCTATATTTTACTTTTTGTACTTTATTTTCTGTATTTTACTTTTTATATTTTACTTTCTACACTTAAATCTAACTTTCTAACTAATTAACTTTTTAATTTATTAGCTTATTAACTTTTTAATTTATCAGTTTACTAACTTTTTACTTGTTCAGCTTACTAACTTACTACTTATTAATATTTATTTGGTTGCTGGTTTATACCACATTCTTGTTAATATTTAATGGCCGGTTTATACCATCAACTTGTACATTTTCTTTTCTATTTTAAGTCACTTATTTATGCTTAATTTGTATCGTGATTTAAATTCTGGTCATTTGGTTAAAACTAATCCTGTTATTTTATATATTAATTTGTTTGAATCACAACCACCATTGAAGGTGCTTTGGTTTCTTCTCTACAGTTCTATCAAGATGAATTCTCTTTCCTCTTCCTATTTTTTCTTCTCTTTTGTCATGTGTAGTTAAATTCGTGTGTTTCTAGGGTGAAGATGTAACATGATTCAATCGACATGTATTAAGATTGAAATTTTAATTAATTTTTTTTTATTCAATTTAAGTGTTTATTATGATTCTTAATGCTTTTATAAATTGGTCACTCATAAATTAATCTAGTGAGGTGTGTGTAGAATTGGGAGGTTTGCATATCACTTAGATCATAAATAATAAGTGTCATGATTTATAATCATCTAGGAATAGAGGTTATAAGTTGTGTGAGAGAATTGTGGTATTTTTCATGAGAATCTATAGAGTAAAGGTCATGCCTTTAAGAGTTAGGGTTTAGACCAAAAAATTGAGTTTTAATTAATTAAAGGATTTTCCCCATCAATTGAATGATTAGAAATTAATTAGAATGAATGTCCCAAAATTACTCTATTGTCTATGATAGATTATTGAATTAAGTGAAGTCAGATCCCTAGTGTTTTAAATTTCATGTATTTACATCCTAAATGTGTTTTACATTCATATGCTTTGTTCTCTCTTTTCCCTCTTAATTTTGTGCATTTTAATGTGTTTTTATTTTTTATTTTTTATATAATTTTGTGTCTTTAATTGTTTTGAATCACTTTTAATTATTGGTTGTCTGGATAGTATTTATATTAGAGAAGCGGTACTTGGTAAACTAATTCCTCGTGAGAACGATATTCTTTTCACTACTTTATTACTTTGACGATTCGGTGCACTTGTCGATTTTCTTAACAAGTTTTTACAAACCTAGGTTGATACGGTAGATTTTGTTGCTTTAAGAATTCAACATCACAATAAAAGATAATAAAGAAGCCAAAAATATTGTTGCGGATCATTTGTCCATACTTACAACAGGCTCACCTTTTGATATCACACCTATCAATGATTCTTTTCTCGATGAATTTTTATTTTTTGTCAATTCTAAGCCTTGGTTTGCTAACATAATTAATGTACTTGCAACATGAAAGATCCCGCCTCAATTATCCTAATCAAATCATTCGGAGATGTGTGCCCAACAGTGAGATAGGTAATGTCATTAAATTTTGTCACTCATAAGCATGTAAATGTTACTTTTTTTCAAAGAAAATAGCTGCAAAAATCTTGCAGTATGAATTTTATTGGCCTACTTTATTTAAAGACAACTATACATTTTAAAAAAGTTGTGAAAACTGTTCAATTTTGGAGCTACGCTATCGAACAAATGGTAGGTGTTCGGTTTTGGTTTCTAATGGATTTAATAATTTAATTATCACGAATTTCATTTGAAATTGAAAATTTAAATGATATAATGTGATTTGACTTTCAATTTTTCATACTGTATATAGATTTTCATGGCTACAAATTTTAAACTGGAATACACATTTTAAATTCTTATAGTCAAGTGCATTTTGTTAATGATTCATTTGTCTATTTGTTGATGTATTCCTTTGTTAATGTCTTTTTTTTCCATCAATTTTAAATTTATGTGATAACTTTTCCTTTTATATTGAATTATCAATGTGTTCAGTGCTTATAAACTTTGATAATTTAATTTTTATCTTGCTAGTGGGTGAGTTACTTGGGCATGCCAGGAAAAGGTTCCCATGAGCTGATGTAAAAGTTGTCAAAGTGATGATGGCTATGAAACCTAATATGATAGATAGTTGGTTTATTTATATCAGGTTTTGTTAAAACTCTCACTACAACAAAAAGGAGATTTAGCGACAATTCTTTAGCAGTCATATACTAATTACCGGTAATATATTTTCCAAATTGATGATGTTCAGGCAAATGAACAATGGGCACTAAAAATTCTAATTTTGGTGGCAAATATAAGAAATGAACTCCAAACACTAAACATAATGAATTTGCCCGCGGGAACACTTTTCTGTTCCCTCCATTCCGAAACTCTAACCACTCTCATAATTTTCTATTCTCCCCCAATTCCCCAATCGCTGAACCCAATCGATTATATCCTTTGCTGCATTATCATGTTGGACTTATCTATATACTACATTTTGGGTTTATTTGATTTACATTCTGTCCAAGAGAATGAATGAGTATTATTGAATCCTTCTCTTGATCCTGGGGGGAGTTTTCCAATATTATGGTGCGTATGATTGTATTGCCTGTGGCATCTCATTTTTCTTCGAGGAGAGTGAAGACAAGTTTACATGTCTTTCTATGTATTCACCCATTAAAATATTTTAATCGGTAGCAGACGTAGATTTAGATACTTACTGTGGCTTCTTTTTTAGGCGGAAACAGGCTGGTGTATATACCTCATGTAAGTATGGTCCTGCAGGTAGAGATGTCAAGGTATTTGACTGAAACCTTGCTTCAGTAGCCACTAGCAGGTCATCTTAAATGTCTTGTGACTTAAAAGAACTCACTTTGTTTTTGTCAATAACAAAACTATAGAGTTGCTTTTAAATGGTGTTTTAACTTTTGAGCATGCATCTTGTGCTAATACCTGCTATTATTGTGGATTGAGGAAAACTCAGATTATCCCCTTAGATACTAGATACCACAGAGACCCTGTAGGAAGTGATGGAACCATTTTGGGGAATTCACAATGGTTATGGTTGGAGAAAGGGCTAAAGGGTCTGCCAACAGCCATTACCATAATTGGATCTTCTATTCAGGTACAGGAGTTGTTTATCAATTGTTATGATCTCTGAGATTACTCAGTATGTAAATTTTATTCATGATACTAAAGATAATAGATACTATGACATCTGCATCTTTACAAGTTTTTGGCTACATTATAAACTGTTATGCTTGTAGTTTTGATGCTCTGTGTATATCTAAATTTGACTGAAAAAGGTAAAAAGAAATAGGAAGTCTCATATGACTCAGCAAGAGGCTTACTGCATTTAAATAGCTTTTGGGGTTTTACTTATGATATTCTTGGCGGTCTCAATAGAATTTAGTTTTCTGCTTGAATTGTTGCACCTCGGAGAATTGAGATATATTTCTCTTCTTTAAGTAGATAACGTGAAATTGTTTCTATATTATTTGTTTTGATGTTATTATTTAGTGTTCTGGTTATCTTAGCCATCAGGAGGTTACATGACTCACACCTGAGAATCAGTATTGATCCAGGAATTTTAGTCCATGGGGGCAAAATCTATGTACTAAAAAATTTCTTAAAACTACAGGGCCAAATCAACAAAATTAATGAGATAATATTACAAAGTAAATGTTTTATTACCGTAGACTCTTGAAAGCTTGTGGGGGTAAACTCTCTTATACATAGTTCCATCTCTGGTTTAATTGTATTGGTTTGTTTTGCACATACATTTAAATGTTTAATTAATCTTTATATCAGGTTATATCAAATCTTTCAGCAACCATTCGCCCATTGTTCTCTATGGAATCTTGGGGTCATTTTACAAAGAAAAGACATCAGCTTTTCAAATTAATAGCAGATAGTAAAGTAATAAATTTCAATGCATTCATTTTCTACTCTTATTTTCTATGTAGTACATCTTTATTGTTTAAGGGAACTACATCAGTATTATTTACAAAATGTTGTAAGTATTTATTTCACATCTTATTAGTCCTTCCTGTGCAGAGGGGTGGAGTATTCTTTTCACTTTGGGGAAATCACAAGGTATGACTATGCTTTGGACTACCCACTATATGATGTAACCTCAAGTGGGCTTACGCAATCAATTGAGGAGGTTGTCCCACCTTTCTTGCGTTTTTTTGTGAGATTTGTGGCATGGTTAACCCCATCTACAATGAGAGTTAAGGGCCAAAACTGCAGATACAGATCTTGTATATATGGTAAACTTTTCCTCCTTATTTTTGAGTAAGAGTATTTACCTGAGTTTTCATATTTTGATGTTTCAAACGTGGGCTTTTGTTAGGCCAGCCAAACTTTGGTACTGTTGAAATAGATTGGGACTCTCACCCAGTGACTTTGAAACTCAGTCAAGGACAAGAATGGCGTTGCTGTTATACATAGAAATAACTCCTTCTTCTCTTACGAAAATTATTATATATTGGTGTGATAGAATGTGCTTTCATGGTGTATAGAATGTGATTTGAGTGTGCTTTAAAAGTGAAAACTGGATGTTAATATCAAATCTGTGATCTTTGGTTTATTTTTTTTTCTTTGGAATAAAAGTGGGTATAGATTGATTTTGGATCTTCACTAGTGCTGTCCTGTTTTTTTGCTTTTCATGAAGTCTTAGTTGTTCATATGCCTAGTGTTTCTGTCATGCCTTTATTAAGTCTTTGTTAAGCTTTTGGCTAAGTCACCTTCTTGCCTTTATTGTTTTTGCTCATTGCTTGTTACTCTGGTGCTTGGTTTTTTGAGTTCAACACTCTAATTTTGTGTGAGATAAATGTTTGATTGAGAAATTGAGATAGTTACTTTTTCTATTAAGATGCCAAATTGTGCTGTGATGGTGGCACAGTGTATGTGCATGGGTAGAGTGGGTGTGTAGTGTAAGTCTGGTGGCTTTTGCTTTTTCTTTCTTTCTTTTTTCTTGCTATGACTTGGATTAGCGAGGGATTTGCGAGGAAAATTAGTGATAGATTTGCGAGGGAATAGCGAGGGATTAGCAACAAATATTAGGTCCAAAAAACTTTTTCTTTATTGTGACTGGGATTAGCAAGGGAATAGCGAGAGAAATTTGCGAGGGAATAGCGACGAATTTTTAGGATCCAAAATTTTCAAACTATAGCGATGAAATAACAAAGGAATTTCCCTCGCTAATTTACGAGGGAATTTGTTTTAATATTTGCGAGGGATTAGTGAGGGAAATTTCTGTAATTAGCTACAGATTAGCGAGGGAATGCATTCTCTCGCTACTTAGCGATGAAAAAAAATCGACGGATGTTTCCCTCGCTAATTTCCTGGTTTCTTGTAGTGGTATATACGTCTTTCCATTTGAAGCACCTCATCATGATGTCTTTTCAGTTTTGAAACTCAAAAATGGTTAATCATGACGCTATGAACCCCAAACTATGGCCTCCACTCTTCCTCAGCCACGTGGCAGACCATTTCTAAACAAAAGTATCTTAAAGGAAAAGGCACAGAACGTTCGAAATTGAAGCGATGTGTGGCGTTCCAAAATGCCTAACCCGGATCACGGACCCTTGAGGAGCCACCACGGTGTAACAACACCCAAACCTCGGTCCAAATCTAAAATGATACAAGACCCCTCTAATCACACATGGGGGCAACTTATTGCACACCCTAGACAACGGAACGATGACGTAAGCAGAGTGATCTAATCCGGATTCCAGCTTTGCTCATGTACCCTAAAAGTTCATAATGATACATCATGGACCTTGGTCCTTTGAGAGAACATTGCAAAATCCGACATAAAACATTATGGCTCGGATTCCTTTGTCCATTGCATGTCGTGCGCTCTAGTGAAACTTGTATCTTGACACTTTCTTGTCTCACCAAAGCGCCAATTGGGGGCAACTGTTCTAGATCGGGTCATGGGCCCATAGAACTAGAGCAGCCCAACCAGCCCAGCTGGCACCTGGAAGTGTCATGCGCTTGAAGCAGCTCGTCCACTAAGTATGTCCCCCTCCAGACAGAAAAGAAAAGACACCACTTCACTCGGAGGGAAGGAACTGATCATACGGAATAACGATTTTCTGTGCTCCAAGGGGACAACGTACAAAATACACTGAATTGCTCAGATCCCTTCATACTTTTACACGCTCATACGTCTACATATAAATGCTAAACAAGAGAAAAAAGGTAGGCCCTAATTTCGTTACATAATATCCTCATTGTACAATTACTGACTTGAGTGTCAGAGTGCCTTTTACAGGTATCCACTCCTCGCTCCACCAGCGGTTGTTGCTGCATCTCGGAGGAATCTACCGCATACTACTTTCGCAGGTAACCTTCATAATCCAATTCTGAACACTCCATGAAGTGGCAAATTTTTTTATTTTTTTATATTTTATTTTTTGGCTTAATTCATGGTTGTAAGAACAAATTCCATAAAAGAATCTACTAAACTAATCTAACTCCAAATCTCTTTTCATTCTTTCTTGCATTTACTATTGTCTGGTCATGGTAACATCAGCCGCAGAAGTAACAACTAGATTACTACAAGAGATTCATTCATTGCATGTTTTGAAAATAGAACCATATTCTCATGAACCTTACTGTGGCTTCAATAAAGTGAGAAGGAAAATCCCGTGGCCGCATTTGCTGGTGCGATTCAATTATATGATTTGCCACCACAGTGGTGAGATTTGGCAAGTGGGTTGACCCACCTGATCCATGTTCATCACTCTCCTTAAGTTTGTTGATTTAGTTGAAAAGTTTTATAGACCAAAATGGAATTAATTCCCTTACCAGTAGTGTCAATACTTGTATAGTGGCTAAACTGTGTTTTTTAATCCCATAATAATAAAATGGTATATTATTCAGCTCTCTCACTTTCCATCATTCTCATTCTCTCTGTCCTTCCCTACACTGCACAAGTGCACATGCATATGTTCTGCTATCTGCTAGATTAAAACAAGTTAACATTCAAAGGTTTATTCTTAATAACATAATTGCATGCCCTTTCAGAAAGGTGGCAAATATATGTCTATATCTTGAAGGTCTTCGTGGTCTAAACGCTACCCATTTTGAAATTCTTTTCAAAGGTACCATTACCAACCATAATTCCAGAACCTATCAAAAGTTATGAAGATATTTGCAGCAATTATGGTGATGCTAGCTGTTTAGCTAATTTTGATTCATTTTCCTGCTTCTTCCCAACTTTTCCAGAGAGAACCAGAACCTTATATTGGCCAATCAAGGTGGGCAGGTGTTACCAACCAAGAGTCCATTAACCACTTAGCACTGAACACACATGAAGAATCGTCCTCAACCCAAAAAGGGAAAATCCAAAAGGTTCAAAGATATGTAGTCTACTAGTCTCCAATGGCTCTTACCATCTGTCCACATTCTTTGGCAGTATATGTAGCCTGTGATTCCCAGCTGCTGAGGTGGGCCTACTGAGGCCAAATGAGGAAAGAAGGTATGGGGTGGTGACAGGTGTTGACGATAAATTACCTCTCCTTCTCTCTCTTACTTTAATGAGCACTAAGTTCCTTTGTGCAATACTCTTTTTTTATGTTTTTTCAACCTTTATTTTTTTATTATTTTTTATATTTAATTAATAATGTATAAATTAATTATATATATTAATTGATTAATGAATAAATTTAAATTTTAATCTTAAATTATAAATTTATTCATTAATTATAATTAATTATAAATTTATACATTATCAATTAAATATAAAAAATAATATTAAAAAATAATGTAAAATAATCTTTATTTTATTTTTTGCATTGCAAATTTCTCCTTTGCTTGTGGAACTACACTGGAAATTAAAGTGACTTAGAAAGGGATAAGGAATATGTGTTGAATGATGCTCTCTCTTCTCCGTGCTTCCTGGCAAGTTGCTGTGGAAAGTTCTCATCCTTGACCTACTATCATGATGAGGTGTCAAAATGGGTTGAACAGATCGGCTAACATTGAGTTATATAAATTTTGAGTTAGTATTTTGTCAGTTTAATCTATTTTTTTTTAATGTAAACAGGTTAGACTAGTGTAGTCCATTGCGAAGTAATCTATTTAGACTAATCTATTCAAATTATTTTTAATTTTAAATTAACATTTTATTAATTTAACTTATCTATTTTATATGACTATTTGAGCTGCTCATTGAATTTTACTCATTTTGACGGCCTTACTGTCATGCACCTACATCTTCTCTTTCACACAGACACAACTGAAACTTCAAAACATATGAAAGGGGAAAATGCCATTACGAGATTTCTTTTGGCAGCATTTTCTTTCTTTTCATTTGTTGCCAAGGGAGGCTTCTACAATATTCATATCAAATGTGTGAGCATTGATACTCCCATAATTTGACTTGTAATAATAATTTTTTTATAAAATTTTATTATTATATGTATAAATATTATTAATTAAAATTTATAAAAAAAATTGTATGCACAATATTTATGATAAAACAATGATCCTAATTTCTATATGTGAATATGAGTATGTGCAAATATTATTAATTAAAATTTATAAAATTTTTATATATATAGACTATACTTATTATATGTTGAACAAATTACAGATTATAAATCTCATTATTTCATTTTTTTATTATATCAACAGTAATTAAAACATATAAAAATTATAAACACCGATATTCGCTCCTCAAACGTGAGTATCGAAGACAAGCCCGTTGCCAAGATACATTTTTCAATTGGGAAATGTTATTCATACATCCCTTTTTAAGGGTGTATAATTGTTTATACAATTTTTAAAGGATATGATTAAATGAGTAATAAAAAAATATAATAAATGATAGTAAATGAAATGTAAAAAAAAATATATATATTATTTGATATAAAAATATAAGAGTCCTTTCTAATTAATATATATATTGATTGCAGACTCATTAAGTTTTTGTAAGTAGCAGATCATTTAAATCATATTTAATATTTGTGTCTTGCAACTTCAAACCTGCACCATTTGAAATAAGAAAAATACTAGATAGCATGAATTTTTGTCAGAATTATTTTTTTAAAAAATAATGTGACATATTTGTTGACTTTTAGATTGGTAAATGATCTTTACCATTTATTCTATCTAACAATCATATTTGTATTACGTAAAAATTTTGATTATTTTTTTTACCTGTGTAACATTACTCTTGAAATAAAGAGATTATTTTAAAAAAATTGGATTGGTGTATTTGTCGGTTGAAGAGGATTGTCATTCTTTTCAAAATCCTATATATGGACAGTAGGGTCGCAAGAAGAAGGCCCTTTCAATGCAATAAAAGCAAAGTGGTGCTGTGTTCAATGATATTTTACCAACCATATTGTCAAGTGCACACACATTAATTGATGAATATTTGGTTAGTTTAAAGTGAGGGTGCATTTTACATAGTAAACTGTGTAATTCTAGTTGTTAATGAGAAAAATAAGAATTTAGAATTTTATAAAAAAAACAAATGTCTCCATAATAAATTATATATGTGTAATAATTTATTTTTTTAATTTATTTATCAATTATTAAAATTATGCATTTTATTATTTAAAAGTGTATCCCTCATTTTAGGGAGTCTTTTTTCATTAATTGATGAAATATGACATACCCATTATGTCAGATATGTGAGTTGCATATTTTATAGAAGTAACATTATTCCTTTTAAAAAGATTTAAAGTTACACTAGGTTTTTTGGAGACTGCTTTTTTCGCATGAGGTCATAAAATTCCTTTGAAATAAAAAAAAAATTAAACTAGCCTATTTTATATGGTTGATATAAATATGTGAACCGAAAAGGTGGAAGTAAATAATTGCATATATAAATATATATATAATCATTCTAAGCTTAATGGCTTTTTTTCTATCTAATAATCAGTATCCCTTAATGATAATGAATCTTTCTCAACTAAATTGGTACTAAATATGTTCTACATTCCTTTTTTAAAAAGGGAAAGTACGATTGTATTATTTCTTGTTTTACTGGGATAAATTTATTCATATGTTTGTCATTATTGTATTATTGTATTACAAAGTAAACTTAGTCGAACATCAAGAGTGGCCGTCTTAAATCTCATTTAAGTTCCAAATCCAACTATCAGATGAACAACATTTTTTTTTTGGGATTAAATCAGATGAACAACAATGAAAGTAAAGAATCATGTACGTATATATTTATCATGTTTTGTACTGCAAAAGAGTCTATATATATTGCAAACATGAAAATTTTGAATCCTAAGCAAAGGAGTAAATGGATCAATGTGCCATAAAAAAAAAAGGAAACTAACGATTTTTTTATTTTTTTATAGTGATTTAAAAAAAAAAAGCATCCATTGATAGCCAGTTACACTTTTCCAAAGTATTTAACATTTTATCTATGTTTCTTCTATATAGGGCCAACTTACAATGAAGGACAACTACGTTTTCACTCATGGCTGGAGGAAAATGGAGAAAAGCTGATGCAAATTCTTCCTAACTACTCCCCCTTTCTTTTTAATTGCCACTTTTTAAAAGTTGTTTGGTTTTTAATTATATGTAACTTTTAAAGAATTAAAAAAATATTTATTATTTATTTTATTCTTATTAATTGTTATGATCATTAATACATAAAATATTTTTGTTAAGAGGAAGTTAAGGATAATTTTATTAAATATTAATTTTTTTTGATAAATTTTTTTAATGTATTAATGATGATAATAATTAATAAGGATAAAATTGAAAATAAATAATAAATATATTTTTAATTCTCTAAAAGTATTAGATAATTTAAAATAAAATCATTTTTAAAAAGTGAATTAAAGGAAATTAACGGGAGTAGTATTATTTAGAAACGGATAGAGTACTTCCAACATGAACCTGATTTCTGTGCAAAGACATTAATTTGATTTGATTTCTTGTCTGGTGAACGCAATCAATGTGCCCCCTTAATTCTAGTTCTTTCTCTCTTATGACTTCTTCTGCCTATCTTTTACATTCTTGCATATTGGATACCTCTAGAGTTCAGTGGATGCCGGATAGCATAAGGCCAAACTGATTTATCAAATATTTGAATGGAGACAGCAACCCTGATCACACGGATGCATACATAGCTTACCTTTTTTTTTTTTTTTGGTAAATATAGCTTACCTTCCCTTTGGATGCATACATACATTGCAGGATCCCTTAATAGATTTATTTTAAAAATTACAGTTCAATAAATTGAATGACTAGATCATGTACGAACTACACATTGTATAGTTTTTTTATTTTTTGAAAAAAAAAAATTCCAGCCGATCCACATCCTTACTCCAAATATGACACTATACATTACTCATTTTAAATAATTGTGTAAAATACTCTAACTTTTTCTCTATTTACCTGATTTTTCACATATTTTCATTTATTTTCAAACACTACATAATTTTTTTAACACTTATATAGATATCTTTTATATTTTAAAAAAACGCTACTGATAAATTTAAATAAAGACAATAAGTCTAAAATTAATTAAGAAAATTATTAGTCAATTATTAAAGACCTTAGAATGACATTTTTATCATTAATTTTATTAGTATTTCTTGTAATACTAATGAAATTAAGAGGTAAAAATATCATTAAGATAAAAATTAAGGATAAAGATGTCATTTCAAGTCAAAATCATTTAGTATTATAAGTAACATAAATGAAAATAAGAGTAGAAATGTCATTTCAAGATTATTAATGATTAGCTAAGAACTCTATTAGTCAATTTTAAATTTATTGTACTTAATTAGATTTATCTTTAGCATTTTTTCAAAATAAAAGAGATATCTGTGTAATTGTTATGAGAGTTTTTGTGTATCTTTTAAAAATAGAGGGAAATATGTAAAAAATCAAGCAAATAAAAAAGAGATTAAAGTAGTTTGCTTTAAATTATTTAATATTTAATTATTTAAAGTTAATTTATGGTGTTATAAATAATAGAAAAATGATACTATCACACTACTTTTTTCAAAACATCACTTTCTACACCATTTTTAAATGATTGTGATTAAATGACAAAAAAAAAATGATAAAGAGAAAATGATGTAATCAATGATATAAAAAATAGTATAAAAAGTAATGTGAGAGAAAAAAGTGATAACAATATCATTGTTGTAAATAATATTACAGCCAACAGCTTGTTGGTCTTGTTGATTTCTCTCAATAGCTCAAATCCTTTTTCTTGATTTGTTATTGTGAAATCTATATTCGCACTTCGTCAGTTAAAGAATATCTTTAATTTTGACTCTTAAATAGATGAAGTAGGGTGATGAAAATTTTACCTTTCCATACCAAAAAAAAAAAACGGAAAAGAAAACTAAACGATAACATTACATAAAACATGATTAAAATGAAGGTCAGCACAAACCCAGAAAATTGAAGACATACAGGGAAAAACACTCCTACTTCGAATCCTCTTGCCTGTCTGTTGATGGTGACTTCCCAACCATGCGTATACATAGCATCATCCACAACGCTAAAGCATTGTGTGGTTAGGTTTCTTTTAAAAGTGATGGCTCTAAATAGGGTAAATCAATTCACACAAGTCACTGCAGCCTTTAGTTTCCAACTCAAGAAATTTATTTTTTTTTTTTTTAAAAAAGAGACTAAGACTAATTTGTCTCCATATATTAATTTACTTATATATTCTTCAATTTTCTAAACCACTTGACAGCTTCACTTGCCTTGACCCATGAAAGGTCCCTACTCAATTGAAGTATTTGAATTGTGGGCCCCACAGACCACTCAGATAGTAAGTGATCGAAGAAGAGATAGAAGTGAATCAAAACAACTATGTAGAGCATCTGCACTACTGAGTTAGAGGAACACTTGGAAAATATAATGATGATCTCACAAGATTTACAGAAATCCTACTGCACATGTGTGTATATCATATCAATAACTGTTGCATAATCTGTGAAGGATGGATCTTGTAGTGCACCACTACACTGTATATTTTGAATAATTCATGTTGTTAGTGCCCCAAAAATCACCAAACACTTACTATAAACGTGATGGGTTTCATAAAAAGTGGGGGGCAGAGATTAAAAAATCTATATACATATTTGAGAAGCCAATTGGCATGCATGGTTTTACATGGAGTACGTGAATGGGTTGTTAGGAAGTGACATAGGGTGTCCTTTTGAGGATGGTTTATCTCGTGAGAAGCGGTTACAAAATGGAGAGAGTACATGGAAAAGGGTCATTGCATTGGTACTACTAGAACTAGATAGTCTAGTGGAATATTTTAAGGCCCTTTTACCCATTCTTTTCAGTGGGTTGGCTGGCTTCCCCCTTTTTCATTTTTTCCTATAAATAGATGTTCCTGGCCGGTGTCAAACCTAACACTTCAAAGTTCCAAACCCAACAATCTCTTTTGATCTCTTTATTTCTCCCTTTGATCAGTTCCTTCTTCCATATATGACTATTTTCCTTTTTAGTTTTTTTGGGTAAAGAAACAGTATGTGGGGGCTAGAGGAATAGGGAAAAAGAGGGAGGGAGGCACTAGTTGGTAAGGTTGTTGACAGAAGATAGAGAGCACAGATGATGATATGCGTAGATATATACATATATATGGAGCTGAATCGTGCATCTCACTCCTTTGTGCTCTCTATGCTTCTGTCACCACCTTCAGCCTCCATTTCTCACTCCCCCTCTACTCCAACTGTTAATATCCCCTTTTGTCTCAGTACTAGAATTCATAAATTCGCTTAACGATCATAATCATATATATAATATATATATGTTCTTGTTTTCCCAGGACTAACAAACTTGTTTTTTACTTTTTTCTGTAACCCGGTTTTTTCTTCTTTTAATTAAAGTTGTTACAATCATTAGCTTCTCAGATAAATATTTGGGCGTATAATTAATGGTCATTCACCTTTGTATTTTGCAGTTAATTAGACGTGCATAACCGCTGTGGCTGTTGGAGATCACGAATCTGTTTGTTGATGGTATGAGGAAGTTAGAATGAGAAACTGAAGGAGTTAACTTGTGCGAGTGCAATTCATTCTATAACGCTCTTCTTTCGTAAGCTTATACTTGCTAATGCCTGTAATACTTAAGAGAGGTCTTGTTCTTTACCCTATTTTTTTGACCATCTAAAGCGTTGATTACATTTTGATTTGGCAATATTGGACTTAACTTATTGGGATTGGGTTGTATTTTCATTCATTTTTGCTTCTTCTAATTCCATAAGAAAAATCTGGCTTCCTTTATTTATTTATTTTTTCTAGATAAGTGATATATATGCTCAGTATTATGATCATAATATGATTCCCAGTAAGAAGAATGTACTACCACTTGCTTTGTGGAAGAAGGACCACACATACAAATGGGAATTTGTAGCAAGGGGGATTGCAGAAGCTATTTCAACAAAGAAAATATACGGGGTCCAAACTGACCATGACATAATATTGTAAGGCATATACTTGCTCGGGATTCTTACGAGTCAGTACCCCACATTTGTTCACTGATTAGCGAAGGTTACCTCTAATGCAGTCAATCAGTGTACGGATTACAAAGGGGCCTAGTTAATTTCTTAGTGGAGATTTGATGTGAATATATCTAGTCATTAATAAGAGCCACAATGCTGATAGCGCACATATCTTCTCCAAAAATTTAGTTAGATTTAGTTTGAAATTTAGTTAAATTTATATCTAATATCTTTAGTTATTTTTATCTCATCTTGTTGTTATATTATGTAAATATTTGTCTATGTAATAAACATTCTGACATAATTCATATTCGAGTTCAATTGGCTTTTTTATTCAAAACGTCTTTATGATATTAGAGCATATCATAATTAACACCCTAAGTCATGGATGACAAAACACCTCCATGTGGTGAAACGCTTGCGCCTATGTATGGAAACCATGTCCTAATCACTTCTATTGGCGTCAGTCTGACAAACTTGTTCATACATGATTAACAAGTCATTTTATGGAGGTTATTTTAATGGCTAACATCATAACCACCACTAGAAAGTGGCTTTATTAGAGAAGCACCTTTCCTGATTTCCCCTCTTTGGACGTGCATGTCACTTGACAAGAAGTTCAACCCATTTCTGTCTTGGTGCATAGTCAATCATCTTCTTGAAAATCCTCGATCTCTATCTATCTATAGACATGAAAACCTCAAGTCAGGTTTGATTAACACTGCAATATGCCTTTTACTTTCTAGGCCACCAATTTCCAAAATTCAAACTTAGCCTTTGCGTAATGATCTTTAGTTTGAAAGGGATGATAGAGCACGTATCATATGATATAATTTAGTTAGATTTAACTTAAAATATAGTTTAAATTTATCTATCTTTTATTTAGTTATTTTTATACTTCTTCTATTTTTATCTCATTTATCCTTATCTTATGTAATTTATTTTCTTATATAATAAACACTTTAACCTAACTCATACTTGAGTTTGATTTTAAGATTTATATGTAAAAAAATATTATTTAAATAAATCTCACTTAAACGCTTAATTATATCTCAAAAAACTAATCTTCTATCTATTAAATAGAAGAATACTAAAAAAAATAAAAAAAAACTCATATTCAAATTCACCCGATCTTTCTATTCAAAACGTATTCAAATACGTATTCAAATGCAATATTAATATAAGTCTTAAAATATAGTATTTGGCAAACTTAGAGGAGACAAATGGGTAGTCTCTATCGATAATTAGAAGACCTTAGCCATTTTTGGGTTTTGAAAATTCAGATTGTGAGATGCCCCCCATTATTATTAATGTGACGTATTGCAGCTGCAACTGTAAGAGTGGCAGGCAATTAATGTATTCCATTAGAGGTTTCATTTTCTCTTTTGCAATCCAAGATAGAAACCATCTCCGATAAACAATGTGAAGCACATACAGTGAAATATCACTTGTCTTGCCTGCAAGAAACATGAAATTAATGAAATTATTCGGTCATTTTCTAGACCTACTGAAGGATAATTAATGTCATTTTCTGATGAACTTTTAGTAGGGGTATAAATTAGTTTGGATAATTTGACTAACTCAATTAATTTGAATCGAATTAATTAAATTAGTTCAATTTGGTTTGAGTATATTAATTAATTCGGATAAAATCTGAATCAATTAAAGCTTAATTGGTTCGATTCACAGATTTAAAATTTCAAAACCAAACCAAATCGAATCAAACCATATATTTATATATTTTATTATTATTATTATTTTAATTTATGCTACAACATTTTTTGACTACTATTTTTTTTGACTTTTTGTAATACTTTCTCAGTTCCCAACTCTTAAAACGTCATCTTCGTCCAACGCAGAGAGCCAAAAAACTCCTTTACCAAAACGTTCAGTTATGCTCACCGACACCGCAGCTCACCGTAGGTTCTGCTCCACCACAGCTTAGGTCAGATATGCTCCGCCATAGCTCGGGCCGTGCTATTCTTCCAACGTAGAAAGCCAGAAAACTCCTCTGCCAAAACGTTCGGTTCTACTCATCGGCACCACAGCTCACCGGCACCGTAACTCACCGACCACAAAGGTGAAATAATGGTTCTCTTCTGCTTACTTTTAGATTTGACATTTAGAAAGAGTAGAAGATGATATTTATGCTAATGTTTTCCATTTTTCTTTTTTTTCCTGAATTAACAACATTTTCTTGGATGAAAATATGACTGCAAAGGTTAGAGATTTTGGATTCGCTAGGCTGCTGATTCAAAGTTCAACTAATCAAGTCTCTATTAGCTCCACTCATGTCCTTAGGAGTTCAATTGGTTACATATATACCTCCAAGTTAATAACCTCACAACTTCCTCTTTAATTGAATAGTAGTAGTATATAACTTGCCAAGTTAAATCTCTTTTGAAGATTTTTTTAACTTATTTAAATATAATTTCTTAATACAAATATCAATATGTTTCTTTATTCTCTCTTTATGAACCTTTTAATACACATTCTGAAACATGAAATAATTATAAGTATTCAAATCAATAAGTTTGATTCTATTTTTAGAAATTTTTTCATAGGTTTATTATGTATTTTTTTTTTTTGCTATGAAAAGTTAATTATTTAGCTAATTTTTGTGTTTAAAAAAATAGATAACCCGATCACCCGAACTAAACTAATCCGTAAATATTCGGTTTGGTTTAATTCAGATTTGACTATTAAAAAACACACAAATCAATCCAAATCAAACTAATTAATTTTGATTGATTCAGATTTATTTTCCTCTAAAAACCGAATCAAATCAACCACTTACACCCTAATTTTCCAGATATATAGATGCATGCTATAATTGAGATGCAACTTACATGGTCATTACTATCTTATGCTGATTTGGTACGATAGAATATAAAACCAGTGGTTCAAAGGGGGAGGAGAAAATTGATAATATTTTTAGATATAACGCTTGACTCACTGTTATTCTACTTCAACTTATATAATTATAGTTTTCACTCATTTTCCTTCCCACACTCCTTCCATTTGTATTCCTACCAAGCATACAAACATAGGATCATGTGTAAAATTTAATTTAATTTGCTTGCTCTATTTTATTTGGATAAATATAATTTAATCTGCTCATTTATTATACGGAAATTGTTTTTTTTACACCTTAATATAGCAACTGTATGAGACATCATGTATGATGTGAGTATGGCTGAATACTATCATATATCATATATCATATGTAAAGTTAGAATGAATGTAACGTATGCAGATGTGAATAGGGTGTCGTATATGGGTGTTCAAATAACAAAACTCTTGTTGTACACTCCTTTATTTAATTTGTGTCTTTTGTTAATATGAAAATATAATTGGTCCCTACTAATGTGTGTTGATTTGAGTGAAAGGAGTTCCGGTTCATTAAGCATATAGTACTGGGTTCGATATCAGGATTCATATATATGAAAATAATACTGTTAGAATGAGTCCCTACTTAGACGTTTGACCATATTATAAAAAATTAATTTTTTACCTATCGAGTGGAAGATACTCTAGAAAACCTATATATATATATATATATATAAAGCGTATTTGGTGAGATAAGTGTTTATTGTAAGAGGTGAGATGAGTGAATCTTGACCATTAAATCTTACATGAATAATTAAGATTAAAATATAAATGCATGTGACTTTTTTAAGTGGTCACATGACTTTTAAGTAAATTTTAATATTGACCATTCATGTATGATTGTATGGTCAAGATTACTCCTCTCACCCTCTCACAATAAAAACTCTTCTCATTAGATATGTTCTCTATATATATATGATTGGTCCCTCATTTTTTTCTTCTAAGTTTAAATTTATTTACGTAATATACCAGTTTATAATTGGTTCAGTCTATTCAAGAATTTTTTATTCAACAAAGAACAATAGTACCAATTAAACAGAGGTACCTACGAATTAGAGGCACCATTCTGGTTTACAAAGTTTCTTCATATTTTTAAAATTTTGTAAGTTCACATTAAGGATTTGTGCTGCATTATTAATTAAAGCAACACATATATAGCAATCCAAGAGTTGGCTTATGGTGGAAGTGATCGTGTGATCTGTGGTTAGGTGTGTTACCACAAGTTCATCCAAATTTTACTTAAAAAGGTGTATTAGTGGAGTTACATATGCAAGCCAAGTCGGACATCATTCATCACAATACGAAGAAAGCATTAGACAGCCATTGACATCAAAGTGGTGCTTGGTATGAGTATCTAGGAAATATTTTAGGAAATAGAACTTCAGAATGTGAAATTTGTCCATGTTTGATAGAGTTAAGAAAAAGTTCGAAGTTATTTAACTTAGGAATGTAAATATTCACACGAAATATAGAATTCTATTCTCATCTAGGGTTGGATAAAATTTCCATGAGTATTGAGAATTCTTGTTCTACAACAAAGTGAAAATATCGCCCACCATTCATTTAGAGTTAAACCTCATTAATTATCAACCCTGATCTTCTATATTTTCTTCCTATATTCATGCAACCGTGTTCATTGTCAATTGGGCCTATATAGACAATGGTGAGATATATGACTACATTAATGGTAGTAGTGATTCTAACGTCCGTGATGAGTGGTGACGGCAAGCGATACCGTTACGAGGTGGCCTCGGTTTTTCGACAGTGCATTCTTCAAGAAAAAGAAAAGGAAGCTGTAGTTACTAACTAAAGCATATATTATAGGTCAAGTCAAATAAATTTTAAAGAACCACATAATTGATGTAAATAGTAATTTTCTGATAGAATGATCAAATTATTCACTAATTGTTCTTTGAGGAACGTAAGTAGTTCAACAAAAACTTAGGAAGATAAAAGCACTAACATAAATTATTTAATTTTGGCATAGGTTAAAATGTGATTTATTTTGATAAAGGTTAAAATGTAATTTGAAAATTAAAAAAGGAATGGTGAGTATAATATAATTAATATATGAAACTATAATGTGTGTAGGTTGCTCAAAGGTCAAGTGTGGTTCGCTCCTTATATCTTTATTGTATTTTCTTTATTCTTTGGCTATCCTCTATGCCATTCTTTTCTTTTTCACTTTATTAATATTATAATTATTCATATCAAATCACACCCTAACAAAAAGAGGTATATTTTTATTGCATGCGCGCGTGTAATCAGCAAATCTAGTGTTATAATATACTAATATGCCTTGTCTATTAAGTCAAATCTCATGCAGTTTTAGTTCTAAAGAATCAAAGTGCTAACATTTAGTTTTGAATGGCTGATAAATGCTTTTCCTTTGAAAAGAAAGATTAATACAGAAGAGGGAAGATTCTTTTTTGACATTGTTTCAGATAAAATTATACCATCGCTGACCAAAGTAGAGAGAAAGATGAGTGTGAAAAGAGAGGAAAGAGAACTTAATCCATAAATAAAAAATGAAAGTAAGATTATATATATGTAACTTTGCAGTTGGCTTCACATCTTATTGGATGATGACTCTTCCCTAATATTTCATTCGTTATAACTTCTTTTGCTAAATAAACAATGCCACTAGCATTTTGAAGAAAACAATATATAGTGGGATCCATTGTCTGACAAAAGGAACATTTTGATGGAATCTGGGTCTAATCTGTGGGTCAATACGAAAAATTAGGAAACGTCTTTCCAATTATAATTAATATGCTGGAGCTTAATCTGCGGAGAATGAAAACATACATCAATCTCATCAGAACTACATGCTGCTATTGGGTCGTAATTACGGTCAAATTTTAGGATTCTTATAAAGTGTGGGGGTGTATTTTAAAGATCAAATGCATAATCCTAATTGTTAATGAAAAAATTTAAAAAATAGATTATATATATATATATATATATATATATATATATAATATAAGTATTTGTATCTTATAAAATTCTAAATTATTGATTTTTTTATTAATGATTAAGATCTTACATTTTACTCTCTAAAATGCACCCCTGCTTTAAAGAAGTCAAATCCAACATATTAAATAGAACTTATGCTGTAATAACAGCTCTGAATACTAAAAGACTAAAAAGAAATATAGACAAACTAACTATGTGTACAGTTCTTTTTATGAAAACTGGTATATAAGGTTCCACTTGTCTAGATAATCGTTCATTTTAATTAAGCTAAATTATCTATTATCTCCCCTGGTTTAAATCATTTTAACTTTTGTATATAAACTTTATTTTGTAACACATAATTTTTTGATTGATTAAAGTGAAAAACATTAGATGTGGTTAACTTTAATGTCTCATACGTCATGTAACAAGCACATGCCTTTTAAAAAATAAAACGTTGAATAGCTAAGGTTCTAAACATTAACCTTAGTTAAATAGTTTAAAACCATAATTAAATTAATTAATGGAATCTTTCAAAAATAAATTTGATTAATTAAATATGTAATTTGGCAGCTATTTTAAAATAATATAATTCTTTCTCGAAAATCCTAGCCGATGTCCTCATTGTGGCTCTAAAGTGTGCTGCTCCTCCACGTTATTGGCTCCATCACGACGCCGTTGTCCCGCCACTCTGGGACTCTTTGCAGTTTTTAGCTTCTCCTTTCTCCTCTGTGGTGCTCCCTCTCTTTGTGGTGCTTTTGTTCTTTCTCTCTGGGTTTTCTCTCTTGTAGGCTACTGTTAGTTTCCTTCAGCAGCAATTCTCTTTATTTTCTTTCTTGTTGTTCTTAGTATTTTTTGAATAATTTTTTAGATCTTTTAGATCTATATTTGTTATAGTTTGGATAGATTTGATGAGTTTGGTATTGAATTTTCAGAGATAACTATTGTTATCGTAGATATGAAAATTTTAACTTTAATATTTTCAAATTAGTTATATGCTTTGGCCTTATGAAATAGAAAGACCTTCAAATCTATTGAACAAAAGTTCAGATCATGAAGATGCAATAAAAAAAGCGATCGAAGCCTTGGTGCAAGGAACAAATCTTGTTTAGAGTAAAATCAAGACACCATATGTTTAATGGAAAAGACCAATGTAACTTAATTTTTCGATTTTTATTTTGAGTGAACTCTTCCGTATCTGAAAATAGTATTGAGCCCTAACTAATCTTTTGACTTTTTACTTCCCTTAGTTTTCTTGTTAGGATTTAATGTGGGTTATAGTGCTTTTCTTGACTTGTTTCTTCCTCTTGGTGGTGTTGTTTGCCCCTCAAATGAGTGAAGTTGGGTAGATGCCCTCTTTTGTATTTTCTTAGTGGGACTTCGTTTCCCTTTCATTCATAGCAATGAAATCCTATCTTTAGTAATAAAAAATAAAAAATTGAATAGCCATTGTTAAAATATCATAAAATTATGGCTAAATTAAGCGAATACATTTTTAAAAAGTAAATTAATTTGCTTCTTTGTAATTTGAGTCCCTATAATACTGATTCCCTGCTGCAATAATATGCACCAACAAGAGCATCAACGTTTTTGGGAAATCATCGGTTTGAGCTTATTCTTTGTTACAAAAATATAGAATTGAGAAAAGCCAACAGCTAGAAACCTGCTCCGACAACAAATTAAGAGGTGACTTAACATGATTCAACAGTAAGAGCATGATTAGTAGTTTTCTCATTTTGCATAATGTTGATGTTATTTTTGGTGCATATTACAGAGGAATCCACAGTAGTGATGATCATTGGAAAGAAGTAAATTTAAAACACAAAAAAAATCTTTGCTTAATTTAGCTACAGTTTTAAGCTATTTAGTCATAGTTAAAGCTGTGACTATTTAATTTTATTTTATTTTTCAAAAAACTCTCTTCTCTTATAATTTAGCCTTGGTTTTTAAAATTAACAGAATTTATCATGTTTTTACTCTAACCCAAACTCCAGGAGGTTATATATTACAAAATAAACTTTTTGTATGAAAATTAAAAATCTAAAACCCAGTGTCAACTTAACCCCAAGCCACTAAAGTAAGGGCTTTGGGCCCCATAATTTTAAATGATATATTTAATTATATTAAAATATAAAATTTACATGTCATTTTATTTCTTAAATTAATTGTATAACAAATTTCTAATTTTCCTACCTTCTCACATCTCTATTAATTCTTGACTAATTATCTCATTTTTTACTAAAAAAAGACTAATTATCTCATTTCTCATTAAAAACATGCATAACATAATTATTAAAAAAAAATATTATTCTTTCACTTCACTAATTAAGTGCCTAATAAATTTCTATTTCTATCACTTCCCATTTCTGACAATGCAATTAATTTTCAAATATATATATATATATATATATATATATATATATATATATATATATATAAATTTTCAATCAACTTAGTGTAATATATATTTATTGAACATCAATAACTAATTTTTTTCTATATATAAAACTAATTATCTTTTTTTTTTCTTTCAATTTATGATATTCTCTTTTGAATGTTTTCTTCCTTATTTACTCTGATTTTTTATTTTAACTTTCTTTCTTAATTTCAATCTTATGTTGAAAATCAAAATTAAAAGATATTGATTATAAAAGTTTAATTAAAAATTTGCATGTCAAAAGGCTAAAAGAGAAAAGCTTTAATAAATTTCTTTTTGTTAATTTTAATTTTGTACATACTTTAGGCCTCTAGAACAATTAAGCCGCCGCTGCTAGCTTACGCCACCCAAGCGAGCGACAACCCCGCAGTCTCACCCTCTCTCTAACCACAAGGATTAATGTGCAATTGACCCTTTTAATTATTTAGCGGAGTTTTATTAATTATTATGGGTAAATATTTACTCAAATTTAATTAAACTTATAAGTAATAGTTATTCCTTTTTTTTTTTTTTCTTAACAAATTTAGAATACTAATCAGCGTGAAACTTCATTTTGTCAAGCTTTAAAAATACTATCGTTAAAAAAGATTGACACAAGAACAAAACAACTTCCCTTCTTTTTTTCATCTAGCAACAGAAGCTAAAAACATGCAATGCATCTCATGGAATTTGTACGTTTTGATCCCTCGCCCCATTTTTGCTAGCTGCATGAAAACTCAAGTGGATTTAGTGGCTATCTTTTAGAAAACGCAAATGTAAAATTATATTGTGCGAGGATTCACATATCATTGTCAAGTGTTTTATTTTGTCCATTTTGTGGGCATCTATCACTCTTGTGCAACTGTCTTTTTATTTTGAATTGTGGCATCAAATGTTGATGAAGTTAATGCGCGGTTATTGCAAAACTCATATCAGCTCTATGATGTCTGTGTGCTCAAAAATGACCAACTAAATGTGATTCCATCGTTATCAAAGTTTTGAATATCCATAATATATATCGGAGGAATTAATACCGCTTTCTTTAGTGATTATCTTTATTACTGTAATCTCCTATTTCTTGTACTGTCTTTCAAACTTTCTGTATAAAAATAGATAAACATGAGAAACTATTTAACAAAAAGTATGGAGAATTATATTTTATATATTATACATACATATCATTATTAAGTATCTATCAATTTTTTTAACTATCTTGGACCGTTATCCGTTTGAACAAAGCACGAGATAAGGCCTTTGAGAAAAAATTTTTTGTTATTTAGCCTAGAGGAATAGGAGAGGTGGGATAGCCAGGTCGACATTTGGTTGACAGATAAATATGAAGAAAGAAGGAACAGGTACAATCAAACATAATTATAAAACATAAGAGCAAGATGGTAATATAACTTTAAAAGTTATGGTAACTGCTTATTAACTGACTTTTTTTAGTTTTATTTTATTTTATTAATCTATGTATTAACATGTTATAATTACTTGAGTTATTTGCCTATCTTGAGTATGACATAGTATTTTAGAGGAATTGCCTTACTTTTGATATGTGTTTATTATATAATATTCTTCCATATGGGATTACAGGAGGCAGACTTAAAGCATCCCGCTCTTAAAGATTCTATTGTTCATAAGAAGAAAGACAAGCTATGTTTCGAAAAGGAATTTTATTGTAGGTGTCTTTAAAATTCAAAAATCATATATATTTTAGGTTATTTATTTTTTTGTTAATATTTTTCTTGTTTTATTATTTTAAGGAGTTATATGACACTGCAATGACAAAAAATATAGAGAAAACTCTTCCTCTCACCTTATGGTTGACCCGAAAGTCTGGTTGAATGCGGCGGGTCCCAACAAGAAGGGACGTGTGCATGACATAGGTAACAGCTTGCACATTGGTAATAACACCATGCAAGCTTCATCCTCTTTGGTTGCAGGTCCTTCCCGCTCTATACCGTTGACACAGGGACATTTGAAGTCAGAATACAAAATCTATAATGATGACTTCGTTTGTCCAGTCAACTTGTCCCTATGTTGGCGCCCTTCCAATCGTTCCTATCTATGATCGGATCAGCAAATGTTGCTCCACAACCACCATCGCAAGGTGTTGGGGAAGGTCGAGAGGAAAAGGAAGACGAAGACGAAGACAAAGCCAACATAGACTGATTGCCATTTTTTATTCTTGTCTATATTTGTATAATAACTTTCAACTATATTGGATTGATTATTTTTATATTAACTTTCAACTATATTGGATTGATTATTTGTATATTAACTTTCAACTATATTATTGGATTATTTGTACAAGTTTTTTGTTGTAGCCAATTATTGGATTGTTTGTCGTTGTTGATTGTCACGGAGATATGCATGTTTTAGAAAGTAATAATATATATATAGGTTATTAAAAAACCCGAATACCAAGGGATTAGCGAACTAATCACAAGGGTAATTAGCTAAACAATAATGCGAGAGAATAAAGATGCAATATATTAGCGGAAAGTATTAGCAACGGAATAGCGAGGGAATAGTTAGTGAGCGAATAGCGACGTAATAGCGAGGGAATCACACAGACAATTAGAGAAGGATTAGCGAGACATTAGCGAGGGAATCACACAGGTATTTAGAGAGGGATTAGCAAGGAAATAGCGAGGGAACAGTTAGCAACGGAATATCGAGGGAATAGCGAGAGAAATTGGTGACATGATATAAAATTTTTATATCATACAGCGATGGCATAGCGAGGGAAATTCCATCGCTATTTTGCAAGGGAATAATGGAGGCATATTAGCGACAGATTAGAGAGGGATTAGCGAGGGAAATAAATTTTCTAGAGACGGAATAGAGAGGGAATGCTTTCCTTCGCTAATTAGCGATGAAAAAAAAGTGACTAATTTATCCCTCGCTATTCCATCGCTAGTCCCTCACAAACTTTATTAGTGACGGAATAGCGAGGTAAATTTCCCTCGCTAATTTGTTGAATTCTTGTAGTGAAAATTAAAAGATATTGATTATAGAAGTTTAATTAAAAATTTGCATGTCAAAAGGCTAAAAGAGAAAAAATTTAATAAATTTCTTTTTGTTAATTTTAATTTTGTATATACTTTAGGCCTCTAGAACAATTAAGCCGCCGCTGCTAGCTTAAACCACAAGGATTAATGTGCAATTGACCCTTTTAATTATTTAGCGGAGTTTTATTAATTATTATGGGTAAATATTTACTCAAATTGATTCTTATAAGTAAGCTTCCTTTTTTTTTTATTTCTTACCAAAGAATACTAATCAGCGTGAAACTTCATTTTGTCAAGCTTTAAAAAATCGTTAAAAAAAATTGACACAAGAACAAAACAACTTCCCTTCTTTTTTCATCTAGCAACAGAAGCTAAAAACATGCAATGCATCTCATGGAATTTGTACGTTTCGGCTGCGGAGTGGCTGGGTGGCTAGCATGCTTGGTGGCCCATTATCACGTGCAACTGTCTTGAATTGTGGCCAAGTTGATGAAGTAAATGCGCGGTGCAAAACTCATATCAGCTCTATGATGCTGTTGCTCAGACCAACTAGTGATTCCATCGTTATCAAAGTTTTGAATATCCATAATATATATCGGAGAATTAATACCGCTTTCTTTCTTTATCTTAATCTCCTATTGTGTCTTTCAAACTTTCTTATAAAAATAGATAAACAGAGACACAAGAAAAAAGTATGGAGAATATTTTTATATATTCTTTGAATTATCTCTAAATTTTTTTAATCAGTGTGTACAAGAAAATTTTTTATTTATAGGAGAGGGAATCTATATAAAGAAAGAAATACAATCAAACATAATTAAAATAGTATCTTTAATTATGTGCAAATCAAATTTTTAAGATAACACAACAAAGTTAAGTCTAATTTAATCTCAAGATATGTTCTAGATATTCTAACACTCTTCCTCAAGCTAAAGTTATTGTTACAATTAGACACACGAAAATAAAATAAACTAAAAATATTCTAAAAACACAACGTTGAGATCTTACAGAAGCCAAGAGACTTAAACTGCATTTGGGATAGAACCATCTGTATTTGAAAAAATCTATAATGGGAATGGAGTCAAACTGTATCTAGAATAGAACCAATCTGCATTTGGTTGGAAATAACTGCAATGGAGCCAATATATTAGACAGAAGTGATCGGAGACTAGAGTAATGAAAACGGTGCAATCTTTTAGGCTGAATCAGAAGGAACTAATCCGCGAAACTAAACAAAAATGCATATCAAAGATGCTAGATCAGGCGGAATTGATCGGAGATACGAGATTAGGCGAAACTGATTAGGAACGCAACGGAAGAGCGAAGGAGTGCAACAAAGGAGCAGGACGGAGATGTGGAATAGAGGAGAGCAGTGGAGACGCGCAATTGAGGAGGGCAGCGGAGACCCGCAACGGAGGAGCGTAACGAAGACGAAACCAACTATGAATAGGAGAGAGAAAGTGATGGCGGAGAGTTAGAGAGAGGAAGTAGGAAAGAGAACACGACATGAGAGGTGACTAATCAAAGTTTCAGATTTTTGAGAGCTATGTAGTGGAATATCGATGTGACAGGTCATGGAAGGTGATACCGCTCTGATACCATGTTAAAAACAGAGAATTAGAGACAAGAAAAAAATATGGAGAAAGTTTCTATATATTCTCTGAATTATCTCTGAATTTTTTTAATCAATGTGTACAAGAGGATTCCCTATTTATAGGAGATAAAATCTATATAAAGATGAAAATACAATCAAATATAATCAAAATAATATCTCTAATTATGTGTGAATCGAATATCTAAGATAGTACAAAATCAAGTCTAATTTAATCTTGAAATATGTTTTAGATATTCTAACACTTTGAAACCGTAAAATGCTACTTACCTGGCCACTAGTTTAGTCCCACTGATTATTTGCTTAAACTCAGGCATATCATGACTCATTTAATTCACTTTTTTAAGCCTAAACATTTTATTTATTTAGAGCATGGTAATTAATTTTGGGTGCAATTATTTTATCAATAATGTTATATCTACGCCTAAAAATTTACATCCGATTATTGATGTGTTAATTATTGTTACCAACATTTATTGTATGGTTAACATTTATCTTTGTTATTAAAAAAATAGGATGTTAGTCAATTAATCGTACGATAAATGTTGGAAACTAATAATTAACTTATCAATAATCAAGTGTAACTCAAGTGTAAGTTTTCATGTGTAAATATTGTTGTCAACTGTGAAGCCTGAAGCGAAATAGCAAAATCGTGAAACCTGTAGCATGTAAAGCATTATCCTCAAAGATTATTTCAGTATAAACGAAAATCCCCCAGGGTACTGTAGGCTTTTCCTGTTTGACAAGACTTCAAGAACTGCAAGAAATTTTAAATCACGTAACCCAGTAGAGAAAGAGAATAGAAGTGGAAATCTAAAGAAGATGAAGTAGTATTTCTTTTTCTTCTAAAAAACTTAATAAATGAATGGTATTTATAGAAAACAGATTTTGGTGGTTGGAATATGACCGTTGAAATATGTCCATTAGAATATGACCGTTAGAATATGTCTGTTGAAATATAACCGTTGGAATATGTTCGTTAGAATGTGATCAAGTCAAAACTCGGATAAGACTAAAACATTTTAAAACATCTTCAAAGACTTACTTCCAACTAATGTGAGATATTTATTCTTTTGAAAGAAAGCAATTTTCACAACAATTCCCCACATATTTTAAAAGAATATTAAATAAAAACAATAATTAAAATAGAATCTGGGTTACATCATGAGTGCAAACATTTCAAATTTGGTATCTTCTGGACTATGAACCATACCTAGATAAATAGGATTTTAACTTACAATGTAATTAGTGAAGTTTAAACTTCTATGAACCAAAACATTTTTCATGTAAATTAGAATCCCACTTGATCATATTTATACCCTCATTTATCTCTTACTGTTAACGCAGTTTTACACTTTTCGGCCATGTGCGTGCTGGTTGTTCATGAGTACTCTAAAGACTATGCCATCATATCATAGGAGCAACCCCACTTCACACTCATATAGGTGATTTCATCAAGTGTATACTGTACTTTATACGCCACCTATAAGAGATATGAAATTCATTAAAAACATTTAGCTTATCCTCTCATTAAATGCAGTCTAGCACTTCTCATGCTTCTCACACCATAGGAAGGGATAAACAAAGTGCTAGTAGAACTAACAAGTGGCTTGTTATTACCCATATGAACTTTTTCATGGGATCTCCACTCATAAAAGTTGGGTTACCATCATTGTCAATTTCAAAATGGCTTAAGTCACATTCCCCTCGGTGTGGTATTTATTAATTTTTTTACACAAAGATTTTGTTAGATGATTGGCTAAATTTCCTTCACATAATCAATGGATTTAATTCCATATTCTAGCATATGCTTCACAAAATTGTGACATATACATATATGTCACTATTTTCATTATACACATTTTGTTTGCTCTTACTATTTGCCATTTTGGCAATCACAGACTCTGAAGAATTTATATCTTCAGGTTTCTTCTATAAAGGAATATCTATTAAGAGATTTCTTAGTCAATCAGCCTCAGATCCTACCAAGTTAATAAACTCGGCCTCTATTGTAGATCTGGCTATACAAGTCTACTTGGAAGACTTCCAAGTGACATCACCTCCATTGAGGTTAAAAATAAACTCACTTGTGGATTTAGTCTTATTTGAATGAATGATTTATTTAGCATTATGATCATCATGTCCACATCTTAAATTCAACATCATGGCTCTTGGTCCATAGTCTCATCAATCTCAACTAATCTCATAGTACAGTAGGGACATGGAATTCATTCATGCAAGTATCATCAAATACTTGATCATGTGCATCTTGATCATGGTTAAAAAAAACATTCATAGACATATCAAAAACATGAACATCTTGCATGGTTATCACACTCTATACATATATAATTATGGATTTCACTCAAAGACAACAAGGGTATATGAGATACAATATAAGATATTATATGAAGTACTCAATGCTCTATTTTAATTTTCAAACTCTACATAAACCATTATAAGGATTATGTGTGTATTTACTCAATTAATTTATAACACATGCAAAATTAAGTACATAAATGCTACCAATATTTGAGCATATTCAGATTGTGATGCACTATTACTAAATCTCAAACTATCATATCATATTCTAGACTCAGTAACCTTTTAACTCGTTATACACTCCACGTCTAACAGTAGAATTAAAAAAAATTATTTCACACAATTAGAAGCACCACATTGTCTCTTCCTTGGTTCAGATAAAAGAATTCTAGTTAGACACCCCTACACTTTAAGATATTTATACCAAGTTAACTCAGAACCAAGTACCAAAAATTAAAAGCCAAATATTTGAAGACTCAGACCTCATAACTCAAAAAATTTATTCAGAACCAAGAACCAATAACACAGAAGTGCAGAATTCATAACTCAAAAATTAACTAATATCGCTCATCGTTTTACTCAAAATCAATAATAAGACTTATATTATAACTCAGAATCAAGTAAATCCATAACAGAACTCATAAGAAGCCAGAACTTATAACTCAGACCCAAAAGTAATGCCCATACCTGGTGCCTGACAACAGCGTGACGACGAGGGCTGGATGATGACAGTGCACGGTGGAGCAGTAATGACTTCACTCTCTTCTCTCTCTCCAAAACGAGTTTGAGGGTTTTGTGTGTTTTTGCTCTTGCAACTTTGATCTCCTTCAAGCCAAGCATTTTCCAAAGAAAATCTTTGTCTCATTCACAGAACCCATGGCCTCTAAGCACCACAACAACAAACACCACCCAAAACCAAAGACGTGAACCCACGTAACGTCGTTTGCACCTCTGCCCCTACGTCCAAAACCACACGGACACCGTACTCGTTGTGCCACACTGTGCTGGAAAGTCGCGCTCCAGATCTCGCTTTGCCCAATTATCACCTTCCTCACCGTGCAGGAACCAGAACCTGTGACCCGCTCACCAGTTCACGCGCACATATCCGATCCGCACCATATCATTGTCTCGCCATACGCCAGTCGCCGTCACGCCTCATCGTGCACCTCTGCGCCGCCTCCACCACGAGCTTCTCTTTCCCTTTCCACTGTGTTACCATTTTCTCATAAAAATCCCACATTTAAAATAAGTTATATTAGTATCACAAAGATTGTAGAAAAAATAACAAAAAATAAACGGGTGGGTAAAATTAAATATTGCATGGAAGTATTGACGTGCAACAATAATCCTTGAGATTGTAAGGATTATTTCGGTATAAACTAAAATATCTCCAGTAAAGATCTTTCAGACTTTTCCTTTGTTTGACGCTCTTCAAGAACTGCAAGAAATTTGAAATCACGTAACCCAGTAGAGAAAGAGAATAGAAGTGAAAATCTAAAGAAGAGGAAGTAGTATTTCTTTTTCTTCTAAAAAACTTAATAAATGGATGGTATTTATAGAAAACAGATTTTGGTCGTTTGAATATGACCGTTGAAATATATCTCTTGAAATATGACCAGGTCAAAACTCAGATAAGACTAAAACATTTTTAAACCTCTTCAAAGACTTACTTCCAACCAATGTGAGACATTTATTCTTTTGAAATAAATCATTTTTCACAACAAATATAACATTACTGTTATTTTTTTGCCCATCAACTTGATAGGCCATTCTGAAAGCAACCATATTCATAGGGGGGCAAAATCCTTGGGTAGATAAATTCATTTTGGATTAAGTTTCAAAAGCAGGTCAAAGAGTTGGCGTGCTAAGAGATATGGCAGGCTATAGTGATGAATAAGGGTATCTGATAGGTAATCAAGCTTTTAGCTTTATGTTGAAATTCCCACTACCGAATATTGATAGCAGATATTTTTTGCCATCATCCCCATTGTCATGGCCATGGAAATTGCCAATAGTACAAGATTCTGCTGGTTTCTGTTATCTCCCATGGTCCCATCATTATCTCCCATGGTCCCATCATACTGATAGATTAAGCGATACATATAGAAGCCAATCAAACAAAATAAAATGGTTTTTGATCCCTGTACTCCAGTTATTACCTCCCCCAATCATTGACCTCCCAATATATGACTTTCTTTACATTTGGATAATCAACAAGTTTCAGATCGCTTGTGATCAATATTATACAAACATGTTTAGAAAGTTCAGTTATGTTCATTTCTTGGCTCCTGACGTGACTCATAGCATGCCTTGATCTGATATATACCAAACGAATAATGAAACCTGATTTGTTTTTTCAAAATATGCCATTCATATCCATTAAGGGTTGTAATGAAAGAATATTTTTGGAATCATATTCAAATTCAATACAGTAACTCTAATCACTGTATTAGTGTATTATTATATGGGAATGAGCACCATATAAAAGCAAGTGGCACTAAAGTTCATGTTCTATATTCACGAATTAAGAATGAGGTGCAGAATTAACAAACTCTCCCCGCCCCACTCCCCCCAAAGATACAGATACTACACATACTTCTCTATAAATATAATACAATAATTCACCAATAATAATATTATTAAAAGATATTTATACAAAATCTACAACTGAACTTTGAGAAAAATTACTACCAGTAAAAGATAATAGTTATTAAGTTCAACAGCAACTACAATGATGTACTTATGCTGCTTCCATGTCCTCAGTTTCCCTCTCCTTGAATGACTTAGTGTGAAGATCCCGTGTGATTTGAGTGGTTGTATCCAAGAAGTACAAAATAAATGATGTCAAGCAGCAACAAGCAAACATGGGTATGGGCCCATAAATCCAGAGTACAAGAGGAAATGACAAGTAGAATGCCCGCAAGCCAAGAGACCAAGAGTGACTTCCACGGTTCAAGGTTTTTGCAACATATTCAATAAAATCCTTTTTGCCTCTCAGTGCAGGTGTAGTGATTAAGAAGCTCACATGTGCATAGTATCTGATAGACTGCACAATACATAGAAATGCAACAAGGAAGCATAATGAGATAGAAAGGCGTTTGATTGAAGAATTAAGGGAAGTTTTGTTGCCATAAACTAATTTAGTTTCTGAGTCATTGTTCGCAAAAACGCCAATGAGTGAACTAAGTGTGATTGCTGTGGTAGCAAGCAGAGTTGATGCCATGATATTGTTGCGGATTGTTTGAACAGCCAAAACCCCATTTTTCAAGGGATCCTAAAAACAATGCAATGGAGTTTGTTATGGAAGCAACTGTCTTAATAAATAAAATCAAACTACACTTACCAAACTGTCAAAAATGCCTTCTAAAATTTTGGGGTGTGGTGAGGGGAAGCAGGGAAAAAGAAAATAAAAGAAAATTGTATAACCAATTCATAAACAATCTATTACCTCTAACCTTAGATGGCACGCTAAAAGGGTGTACAGTAATTAAAGCTACCTTACTGAGAATTACTATGTCTTTGTCAGGACCAGTCTTTTGAAAATGCAACGTAAAATATGTAGTATTAGTATATAATACAACATAATAGTTTCCAGATATATTTTATTTTATATTTTTTTGTTGATAAAAGAGGAATTTACAGACATACATAACCATTTGTTCCCTATAAAATCCAAATTTTACTGAAGAGCCTTCAAAGAGAATAATGCCAACCAACTTTCAACCAGCTAAGTTTTTAGGGGAGATGTATTGGAATACCACGAGTATAATATGAAGCAGGAAAGTCCCTTGAAAGATTTAGAGGAAGAATGACACCTTATAAGCTTGGATGAGCAAAGCCCATATAATGTCTATACGCATGTAGACTCATGCATCTGATCTATGAGCCTATAAAAGTGAGACTAAGAATAACATATGGTAGAATATCTACTTTAGCTTACTAAAAAATTGTCTTAACTATAGAATATTAAGTTATTAACTACTGAAACAATCCAGAATTGTATCTTAACAGTACAGGTAAATCACTTGTCAAAACCTTTCATAGATATATATGATTATATGAAGGGAGACTCATGCGGCTGATCAATGAAACTATAAAGGTAGACCGTGAGACTAAGACTACAAGATGGTAGAATATCTACTTTAGAATATCAACTATTGAAACAATCCATAATTGTTCTTAAAGTAGAGGTAAAGCACTTGTCAAAATCCTCATCAGGATGTTAGTGTAGGTTTGTGATGGCAAGATTAGCATCAGCATTCTATGTATTATTGTATTACCACTCGACGTGGATGTTCAAAGAGGGCAGAGGAGGCAAATTGGCAATCAAAACAATTGCAACGTGTTCAGCATAGATATAATGTCTATATGCATGTAGACTCATGCATCTGATCTATGAGCCTATAAAAGTGAGACTAGGAATAAAATATGGTAGAATATCTACTTTAGCTTACTAAAAAATTGTCTTAACTATAGAATATTAAGTTATTAACTACTGAACCAATCCAGAATTGTATCTTAACAGTACAGGTAAATCACTTGTCAAAACCTTTCATAGATATATAATGATTATATGAAGGTAGACTCATGCGGCTGATCAATGAAACTATAAAGGTAAGACCGTGAGACTAAGGCTGCAAGATGGTAGAATATCTACTTTAGAATATCAATTAATAGTGGGCTTTTGGGTCAAATGCTTCCAATCCAAGTTTACGAACAAAGCCCCATTTGAGCCGTCCAAACTAATTGCCAAACGCTCCTCCAAAGCCCCTTCATGGGTAGTTCTACTATTCTTTTTATGTGAACCCCCTTCTACTTCACTGAATTATTAAAGATAAAACTTAATATATCAACCTGCACTATCTCTGCGCCATAAACATTGTTCAAAGGAACACCTTGATCCTTTTCATTGCTCTCAAATCAACTCCCTACAGCAATTTCACCTATACACAGAATAAGCTAGAGAAATCCTCATCAGGATGTTAGTGTAGGTGTGTGATGACAAGATTAGCATCAGCATTGTATGTATTACCACTCGACGTGGATGTTCAAAGAGGGCAGAGGAGGCAAATTGGCAATCAAAACAATTGCAACGTGTTCGGCATACATATAATGTCTATACGCATGTAGGCTCATGCATCTGATCTATGAGCCTATAAAAGTGAGACTAAGAGTAAAATATGGTAGAATATCTACTTTAGCTTACTAAAAAATTGTCTTAACTATAGAATATTAAGTTATTAACTACTGAAACAATCCAGAATTGTATCTTAACAGTACAGGTAAATCACTTGTCAAAACCTTTCATAGATATATAATGATTATATGAAGGGAGACTCATGCGGCTGATCAATGAAATTATAAAGGTAAGACCGTGAGACTAAGACTACAAGATGGTAGAATATCTACTTTACAATATCAACTATTGAAACAATCCATAATTGTTCTTAAAGTAGAGGTAAAGCACTTGTCATATTCCTTTCATTAACGTGTATCAGTGACCAAAGTCTTCTAGGGACACAAAATACGAACCTTGGCAAACGCAATGGTATTGAACTCAAGTCCTATAGGAGAGACTGTAGCAAGTATGTTAATAGCTCTCAAGTGGTAGTTCTTGTCTTCTTGATGCCATTATTAAACCAAGCTCCTCCAAATGAAAAGTGAAAAATAAAAATCAATTCTCAAACTCAACAAATGTAAAGCCATTTGAACATTTTGTTCAAACCCAACAATTGTTCTTAAAGTACAGGCAAAGCACTCGTCAAATTCCTTTCATAAATACAGACTGACTAGTTCTCCTATTCTGGCTCATTGGCTTCCAAATTTGTTTGTTTACCCAGTTTCCTTGGGAACCAAAATTTTTTACGAGAATTTAATGAATGGTGTAATCATACATATTGAATGAAATGAAGTTCAGGGGAAAAAAAAGAATAAAACATAACTAAGAAAAATTCCCACAATTTTGATGCGTGCCATTTTCTAAATACTGTAAAGCATATAAACCATAACACAATCTTCGTCCAGAAAAAAAAATTATTAGAAGATAAAAGAAAGTATAAACACTAAAAGCAGAAGACTGGTTGAACAAGTAAGTGACTCGTGCATAAAATAGACTCTGATCACATATGCCTTTGGACTGTTCTAAATTAATTCAGAAACTTCTAGATTTATGAATGAACTACCTTCTAAAAACACGGCATTACATCCATAGAACCAGGCACAGGATCCATGAAATAAGTTACTACATGTCTACATCAATTAGTCAATAATTAGTATTTGCTAGACAGATGGCTTTCTAGTTCATATAAATTATGATTCTAGAAATTTGTCCCTTCATTTCAAGAATAAGATTAGACCATTTTCCTTCAAGACCTTTCAGGTTTTTCAGATTCAAGCAAGCACACAGTAGAAACCAGCAACCATGCTGCCTGCTTTTTTCTACCAGAAACTCAGGACAGACTAGATTTTTTCTGACATGAACATGCAGTATATATGTTACACTTAAGGCAGGCAATTGTGAATTCAATGAATTTGTTAACCAGAGAGAGGCTTAATAAACTAATTATCCCCGTAACAAAACCTATCAATCAAGATATCCAGCATAAAGCACCAACTTCGGTATAAAATTTCCCAATGTCTACTAATTTAAGCAGCACTTGAGAACCTGGTCTTAGTGAAAGAAACCTTATCTAAAATAGCATTCTAGATGTTCAAATTCCTGATTCCTCATTCACAGACAAAAACAATAATGTGCATCTTTTGGCAACATTCTCATGAACTCTAGGATTTCTTAACCATACCAAGTTATCAATCTATTAAGGGCTAGCACAAAGTAATGAGCTCCCTTTCAAAGTCAATCCAAATATGCCATTCACTGATTTCCTATCAAATAAGGAAAGCATGACAACAAGGTTTATTATGTGCCACAGTTAATATCCTCACTAGAAAATTGGACACCAATACAGACACAAGCTTATTCTAAATACAAGTGAAAGGGCAACCTGGTGCTATAAAGCTCCAGCTATGCACGGGTCCAGGGAAGGGTCAATGGGTCTATTGTAGGCAGCCAAACTTATTCTAAATACGAGTAAGCAAAAATTTTAGAAGACGAACATTATTAATGAATAATATTGTGAGAGTAAGAAAGGAACAACCAGAAGCACACAGGACAAGGTGTTAGAGATATAAAATCAATCTTGAGCTTTCACCTAATAACTTAAGCCTTAAGCTTTAAGGAGAGTTGGTCATTAACACAAGATCCGTGTGAAAAAGGCAACTAATACTAGGAGTCTAGGACACCCGGACTAGCCCAAACTAGAGTATACTAGAGTGACAAATAAGTACTAAATTTCTATCAACAGATACCTAACAACAAAATCCAACACTCTTAGCACTGCCTTCATTGTACAAGATAAACGGTCTTTATGATTCAATAAGAACAACACTTAGCCCACTTTTCCTCCCAGAAGCAACACAACACTCATTTTATGATGACTAATTTTATCTCCCCACAAAGAGGCCTAGTTTGTTAGTCTATCAACACAAGACAAAACCAAATCCCATTATCATGGAGTTTGAGTTTTTGTTTTGCGTTTTACCAATTCCCATAAAAAGATATAAAGAAATAGAGGAAATGAAGAGAGAGAGAGAGATTACTGACAGTCATCATGGAAAAAACCCATTGATAACGAGAATGAGCATTCAAGCCAATGACAGTGCGAGATGGGTGGCGGATTATAGTGTAGAGAAGCCAAACGTGATATATTCCCAACACCAACAGGCCTATAGGCACCAGTACATAATCCAGCTCCTGTACTTCCATCCCTCACTGCTTCCTCTTCGAACTTTACCTTTCACATGTCACCACTCACCACTGCTACCTTATAACATAACTAAGTGCTCACATACAGACAAGAGTCTCCACTCCAATGTTGTTGTCACCCACACGTAACCAACCGTTGTCTTTTAACGCTTCAAACTGTCATCTTTCACATTCTCGGCTCCCATTTACATACTACTCACAAAAACTTTCCTTTTTTGTTCCAAAAGTATGTGTTCACAAACAAGTAAAGAAGGTGTTGTTTGTTCTTTTAACTAGTAAAGTTGTTCGCAATTGTTGCAAAAACTGAAATTAAATCCATCTTTTATGAGACGTAAAAAAGTGGAAAAGAGTTATTACTGTTCCATCGTGACTCAGGCTAGGCATTTTAGGTATCTTCTGTGTGGGTGGAGCTGATGAGAAAGGAGTCCATTGTTGTCTTTTATAATATTTTTGGGACGAGGGTATTAGGCCTTTAGCTCATGTATAAGGGTCTAAGTTAAGAAAAAGGGATTGAAATTGAATTACTTGAACTCAGATCAGATGCATTTTTATGTATTATTCCACATGGTCGTTGTGGAAACAGTTTTACTGTTAAGAACTGATTTTTATGTTTTTATATTTTATCTTTTTGGCAAAAGAAAATCTTCAAATGCTGAGTGCTCAAAAGATCACTTTTGTATCCAAATAAGGCTGACACTGAAAGAATGATGTTGGTATTACCTTCAAGAGAGTAATGTTAATAGCTGTAATATGACAATCCACATTATCAAAAACATTTCAATATGATCAAAGTTACTTATTCATAATTCTTATAAAGTAATGCCACTTACTCTGTCATTTTTCACAAACTATATACAATTTGGAGATATAACTGCATTAAAATTTAAGTGAACCGATTCTTATCCAGTGTTTATAATCACGAAGTTTTTATCTTTTATTTATACATTGGCCTTGTAAAATGTAAATGGAGCACGAGATAAAAAAATGGGAAGCACCGACACTTTACAGCCTCATATAATGAGTGCTGCTGATGTTTACACGACCTTTTTTGAGTCCTCTTCACACCACTTTATTCCTATACAAGAATAAGTCTAATTTCTTAAAAAGGCTCTCTAGTGTGTGGATCACACATAGGAATTAATCCCTAAGCAGAAGTTTGATGGGGAAAAAAAGGTGATGTAAGGCTGTAAGCACGAAATGATGTTCAAGAATCATTTTGGATATAATATTACAATTTACAACTAGCATGTCTTGCATTGTTAAGGGAAAACATAAGCAAGTTTTAGCATGAGCCCGAGTATGCTGACCTTAGACCTTAGCAAAGAAGATACAGAATCTGAATAATTGACAGAATAATCCACTAGTCATGTTTATGTAGCTATCTGTTCTGGACCGGTATCCCTGAGAGACACAGGGCCCAACAGGAACGGCCCAAACATGGCCAGTCCAATTGAAGTCTTGTACTGATGTGAATCTTAAGACTTATGAGCTTAGATTCTAGATTAGCATTATATCATAACTAAACCCCTCATTAATGAGGATAATTAGGATGATATCTTATCATAATTAAGAGAATCTTAATGACAGGGAAACTTTATCTCCACTGGTATTGATTACCCTCTAAGTTACTCCACACTATAAATATAGGTTTAAACCACTTATGAATGCAACTTCTCTCATACATTCTATCCTTTCTAGTGCAAACCCTAACAGGTACACCACCCCCTCTCTGCCACTATGCACACGAAGGAGACCACCATCTTCAACCAAACTACAACCGTTTGGAGCGTGATCAGGTACACATCCCAGTTTTGAACACTATCAAAACAAAATGGTGCAAGCCCCTTCGTGAATCATGACTAAACAAATTTGTAACACCCTCTTTAAACTAATGATCCTAATTAGGGTTATAGTAGCTCAGGAGTACTGATAAGAGATTATCTATTAAGTTGGGTAGTTTTATGAATGAGTTTGAGTGTAAGTCTATAACACTGATTATAAGAGAATAATTAAAGTATCTATAGAATCAGTTGATATGATGAAAATAAATATGAAAATAATTTATTTCTTAGCTAGAAATAATTTATAAGACTTGTACAAAATTTTGGAGAGTCAATTGAGTTAATATGGTATTTTTAAGGATACTGCTAAGAAATAGTCGGGATAGTTAAGTAACTTAGAAAATTATAAAATTTCATGAAAGTGATAAATAGAATATAGGGAATATTTTGGTATGAAAAATAATTCCAGACAAATATGTTTACTTATTTTACAGGTTTGATTTAATTGAAAAAGTAATGCAGCTTATTTAGTGAATATCAGTCTATGAAAAATTATGAAAAAATAAATCTGAAGACTAAGTTGAGTTCTAAAATATATTATAAGACATATGGATACTTAAAAACTCAATTTTTAAAAAAATTAAAGTATACGTAATAGATATAAAAGTTTCAGCATAAAAATCTTAATTATATTCTCACTCATTCATAACCACACATTTTATCCTACTTTTATCCCTCTTTTCTGTCTCCATTCCGTCACTCTCTTTCTCTTTTCACGATGGATCAGATTTGAAACCAGAAACAGAGCATGTTTGCTCTTTTCCTCCATCATTCCTCCATTTTTCATCTTCTATTTTATCACCTTCTATCTCTAACCACATATAACCTTGTTTATTCTTGTTCTTTATCTATTATTTCTTATGGTTAACAACCCCAAAAAGTGGCTTCAAAACTGAGCAGAAACACGGCCAAAGAAAGGAGAAAAGAAGGAAAAGAAAGTGAAGATAAAGGGAGGAAATTTAAGGAGCTAAAGCTAGGAGTGAGGTAAGGGGTCTTTGGGTTAAATTTGTTTATTTTCTATTCTTGGAATTGAAATAAATTCTGATCTTAGTGACTATGGAGCTCTCGGTCAGCTCATAGAAAATTTGAAAATGAATTCTTTGATAATTTGGGTTTTAACTTCTACCATTTTCTTGCTCTTGTTCTTGATTATGAATTTAAGTTGGTAACCTTGGAGATTTAGGAACTCACGGTTAGTTCCCTCAAGTTTCGTCATTGGATTTTCACAGCTATGACTTAAATTGAGTTGTTATTACTTATTTTTTTTTTATAGACTTTGAACATGTCTTGGTTTAGTGGAAACAACTATATGTGTATGTGTGTGTCAAATGTGCACATTTTAAAGTTGTCTTGGTTGTTGACACGGTTTGTGCCCTGTTTTTAGGGCAGAATTATGACATTTTATTAATTGCAATTGTGATTTAAATTGTGATAGGAAGTATAGGTAGTGCTGCCATGTTTGTGGTTGAGTTTTACATGCATTTGAGTTGAATTTGTTAGTTCAACTCTAAATGAAATTTTTAGAGCTTTATCAATTGTAAATTTGTAATTATAGTGTAGTTATTTTAATTATTCATGGTATTTGTGTTTTAAATTCTTAATAGCTAGTGGATAACTTTACATTTATTTTGACTTGTCAAAATGCTTGTTTATGGTCAGCTTCAGTGGGCATTACACAGATTGCTCCTCCGAGTGTCGTAGGAATCGATTGAGTTGATTTTTCATACTTTGTGAGTGGATAATTTACACTCTTCTCGGCATGTATTTATATTTATTCTAATAGTTTTGGTTATAACCTCAAACTTTATATTATGGGGAAACAAAACCGTTCAGTTGATCATGGATAATTGTGAATCTTGGTTATAAGGATTGAACTATAAAGGTTGAGTGTTAAAATTCCGCCTGCCGTGGCGAAGAGATATAACGGCATGTGTTCCGTCTGCCGTGGCGAAGAGATATAACGGCGTGTGTTCCGCTTGCCGTGGCGAAGAGATATAACGGTGAATGTTCCGCTTGCCGTGGCGAAGAGATATAACGGCGTGTGTTCCGCCTGTCGTGGCGAAGAGATATAACGGCGAATGTTCCGCTGCTACGCTATTGTGTATAAAATGAATATAGAGATTTTGTTTTAAGATCTGAGAGGAGATTTGATAAGTGTAGTTGAATTCCTTTATAATTGTAAATTTATTACTGGAAAGGAAAACATGTGACGAGATTTTATTTATCGGTCTCATTTATTTGATTTTTGTGTATTGAGTTGTCTTGCAAAAATTTAAATGTTTTTGGCTCTTACTTGCTTCCCTTTCTTGTTCATTTTTTTTATGCCCTCACTGAGTCTATGTGACTCACCCCTTTCTTTCTTTTTCCCCCTTTAGATTTGCGACAGTAGTAGGGGATTCTTGGGATTTGCTATTCTGCCTTTGTGAGTATTTGTATTTTGGTAGGCCTTCATTGTCGTTACTGGCTAGTGTTACCTGTCGACTCCAGTATTTTTGCAGTTATAGGAGATAATGTTTATTTTCTTCTTTTGATGTATATATATGTAAACGTGAAGTCTTGATATATTCTTTCTATATAGCTGGCTCATCTTGTTCTTAGGATTGATACTAGATGCTTATGTTAGTGATGGATATGGATATATATTGCTGACCAGGTCTAAATGAACTATGTGGTTTGTTCAATTTTTAGAGGAGACTCTGTCAGATATTTAATGGCCCTAATCTACATTACAAATTATTTTTCTTTAATTGAGGTTGTATGGTTAGGCTTGTCAAGCTAGTTGAGTACTGAGTATCACTAGTTTGTGCGCCGGTCATGGCCTAAGATGGGTCGTGACAAAATTGCTGTTGCCATTTTCATAATAAAGTTTATGCTAGAAGAGTGGGGAATGTTCAAGTCTCCAACTCCAGAGATACAGCAAAAAATGATTGGATAAATTGTAAACAAGCGCATTGATAAGTTCATCCAAGGAAGTGCAAATTATGAGAAGTAACTAATGCCTGCAAAGACACCTTAAATGAATTCTACGACCATTAACTGTATACAAAAATTACTACCTTGTACTCTCAGTGAATCCTTCCCGCACCTAAGTCATGTGTTCATACTTTTCAATAGAAACATACAAAAGCTCACCAAAATTGTTACATATATTTTTTTTTATTCAAAATTGTTACATATATAATTATACATGATCCACACCTGAATTTTGAGACAAATTGTTACCAGCTAAAGGATAATAATCAGGCTCCACTGCAGATTCTACGTCATGAGTTCCCCTCTCCTTCTTGAATGAGTCACTGTGAAGATCCCGTGTAATTTTAGCTGTAGTATCCAAGAAGTACAAAATAAATGATGTCAAGCAGCAACAAGCAAACATGGGTATGGGCCCATAAATCCAGAGGAAGAGAGGAAATGACAAGTAAAATGCTCTCAGTCCAAGGGACCAAGAATGACTTCCACGGTTCAAGGTCTTAGCTATATATTCCATATACTCCCTTTTGTCTGTGAGTGTAGGTGCAGTGATTAAAAAACTGACATGGGCATAGTATCTTATAGACTGCACATTGCATACAAATGCAACAAGGAAGCAAATGGTGATAGAAATACGCTTGATTGAAGAAGTACTGTAAGATATGGAAGCCATGTCATCAGAATTCCATGTACTGCTAGCAAAAATACCAATAAGTGAACTAAGTGTGATGGCTGTTGTAGCAAGAAGGGTAGATGCATGATATTGTTGCGAATAGTTTGAATTGCTAAAACTCCATTCTTCAAGGGATCCTGAAAATACAGCAATGGAATTAATCTAGAAATTATTTTAACAGCTTGTCAAAAAGGATTTTAGAAGGGGAAGCGTTTGGTGGAAGTAGGAGTGCAAGGAGAAAAAACGAAGACAATGTTGCACGAAATCAGAGCCTCTAATGGTCAAATATCTCGACCAAATAAACAATAGCAGTGAGACTCCAATAACACAGTCAGCAAGGGTATTCAATATTAGAAAATCCCTGTATCACACTCATATAAGTAAGCAGTAAATACTACATTCTAAGGAAAGCACATTAGCATAACATGAGGCATTAGTTCCTGAAGTTCAGAATGTGTTCATTTTTAAGTTGATTGAATTTTTTTTTGGTTGTATACTTAATCTTTCTACTAGTAAAATGTAAGACAAAGGCAGGGTTTCATTATTGTGGTAGTGGTTGTTTGATGATTTTATTTCATTATCAACTTTTAGCTATCTGTTGCCAGTTTCATAACTGGGTGTTTCATCATTCCAATTTATGAGTGAGTGGAGTCAAACAACAAAGCTTTCTAACCTTCAATGACAAGATGAGAGGACTGAGAAAGAAACGAGGAGAACAAAAAGAACCAAATGGGAAGTAATTTTGGATATGCTTGGTCGGAGCGAAAAATAGGATGGAAGAAAATGAGAAACCAAAAAAAAAAACAGTATTTAGGCTTTATTACTCTAAATACGTTATCATTTTCCCCTAGTCCAATATCACTCCAACCAAGCATAGCCTCAATTATGTACTATAATTGGATTCAGGGAATTACAACTATGCATATGCTTCAAATACCAATATAAGTCTAAAGATTTGCAAACACACATCAAAAAGTTGAGTTCCCTCTAATATTATAAATCTTATATAAGAGCCTTGAAGGAGTATAATCAAAAGTTTCAACCAACTACACTTCGAAGGGGGATACATTTAAATGTCCTCTTTTGAGATAGACATTAGACAGAAGAAGAAAGCATCCGAAAAACGAATTACTGAAAAATAGATCCTGTCCTCAATCAGTATAATAATTCACCAAGGTTTCCCTCCATAAGTTTATTTAAATTGCTCATTCACCTATTTCCAGCACATTTTATTCCAAAAGTTTAGTACAGCATTTTCTACTGACTCAAAAACTAGGAGACTTGAAATAGCAAAACAAACAATGATACAACTCAATCTAACGACCAAGTTTTCAATGACTTGAAATAGAAAAACATTCAACTCAATCTAATGAACAAGTTTTCAATACTGTATCCTATCAACAAGTAGAGCCATGAAATTCATTACACCACTTGTTTAACTTCAAAAACTCGAACAGTAGAAGCTCGACATTTTAGATTGTGTTAGGAAAAAACAACAAAAAGGTGTCTTTCCTAAAGAATCAAACATCTGGACTGCCCATTAATACTCAAGGTCATCAATTCCAAAATACCCAGTTTTGGTGTAAATCACCCTACTATTCACTTGAGAAAGTGTTCAGCCTAAGTGCATAATAAAAAAATGGCAGATTCAATAACTATAGCGTTAGGTTTAGATACTGATAAACATCACGTGTGATTAATCCAACCATGCAGTTTCAACAGGCTGAAATTATTTCACATTCAAACTTCAGGATATCACTTGCTTCGATTAGATAATGAAAGAAGGGGGAAATGGGAACATGCTATTGCACTTGCTTCAATGAGCTCAAGAAAGAAGGGGAAAATCTCTGGCTTTAGTAGGCTCTTGGATTCCCTAATGATACCAAGGAAACAACAAGTTTCAAGCATGATTGCCAAATAACGAACCAATAAAAATGATAAATAATTTTGCTACCAATTTCATATCAAACTAACAAAAACATCAAGCATGAGAGTATGACAGTAAAGTTCATTATTTGCTACAATTGGTATTCTAATTTCTCACTAGAAATAAGGACACTAATGCAGACACAACATTGTTATTCTGAATTGAGCACGCAACATTTGATAAAACAAGAAAACCAGATAACATAAATGTCAGAGCAAAACAAGCAGTCTCAACTAAATGTCAGTTCTGAAGCACTTGACTGGGGATAATGATAACAGTTAGGATATCACAAATTTTATCCAAAAGAAGCACCTTTTCTGAAAACTATCAATGTCCCAGTTGTGCAGCCACCAACTAGAGGCATACAAAAAAACACAAAGCAGAATGCCACAATCAAATTATACCCCACTCCCCTTTTCTCTCTTTCTTTTGCAGTACACTGTATGGAGTTTTTCAAACCAGAATGCATGATTTGTGATCACCTTTTTCTAGTCAAATTTGTCTGACTACTATTGTCATCATACATGATATATATAATCAAAATATAAACTAGTTGTAGTTGTCTATTGAAAGAGATAGAATTGCAGAGAGTCAACTCAACAAAGCGCATAGGAGATGATGGTATAAATATCAATCAAGCACACTCACACTCATCATGGAAAGAACCCACTGATGACGAGACTCAGCGTTTAGGCCAATGACAGTTCGAAGAGGGTTGCGAAGTATAGTGTAGAGAAGCCAGACATGGTATATCAGGAACACCGACAGACCCAATGGCACCAACACATAATCCAGGTGCAAGTGCTCCTTCTGCATCATCTCCATGGCAGCAGAGCTACTTCACTTTTCCTTTCAACCGTTCAGTTCACTTAGCTATGCCTATGTTTGGAAAGTGGAATACTAAATGATTCATTCAAGTGTATCTGCGGTCCTAAGCCAAATCCAAATACATCATGATCATTCCATCCAAGTCATTATCACCAAACGTAAGGGTGAAGTAAAAAGTGATTGTCAAACTCAAAATACCTGTCTCTCAAAACCCATCAATCATTTACAAAGTTACAAATGGGTATGAATCTAATATCTCAGATGTCAGAGAAAGTTTGAAGTAAGGCCACATGATGGTGTTGCCAGTGGCATTCACCCAAAAAAGTTTTTAAAAAAATGTTGATTGTGGCAAAATAGAATGAGAAATAATCTTATTAACTCACTTTTAAACACTATTTTTTAGACATGCACAATTTCATAATTAGTAACATATATTAATTGATTAATAAGTAAATTTATAGTTTAAAATTAAAATTAAAATTTATTTATTAATTAATTAATATATGTGATTAATTATAAATTTATATATTATTAATTAAGTGTAAAAAATAATATTAAAAATGACGTAGAAATATAAGAGTTGAAATAAGATTATATAATAACTAAAAAAAAGATTAGTTGATTGCTTGACTTTGTGTGTGTGTGACCAAACATATTTTGTCGCCCTACTTTATCTTATAGGTACCCCTTTCGGTCTCAACACTTCCTCTGTTTGCTTTAGTTTTTTTTTTTTTAAATGCTAACCGGCGTATTAGATGGTCAAATATTTTCTTTAATACAATGATGGCACGATAATTTACAATTGATATAAATTATTTAAATTCTTCATTATTAATTAACTTCGAATAGCTTTCATATAAATAGCATATTTATATATAACAGTTTTTCAGAACATCAATAAATTTTAATTCATTGATCAGTTAAATTAAATATCATGTATTCATGTATCTTCCTTTTAATTTATGTGCAACTGATCTTATATAAATCATATCTATATCTAAATATATTTTTTTGAATATGAATGTTAGAGTGAAATTTCTTGTCATGTGATCATCCCACAAGAGGCATTATAAGAGTAGTGAATGGTTTCCAACATCATTACTTACAACAAGCACTTTCGACTTTGAAATATCCTCAAGCAATTTGACTTCGCAAATAATTGGGTAACTGCCATGCTACTTGTTAGTTGTTACTGCTTGACTTCACTTCACATCCCATCATATTCAAATAATGACCAAGGCCACGGCCCACAGTGGCTCACTATGGGTCCACTGTCGTTCTCAGATACAAGTAAACCTAGCTAGCCCTTCTCCATTATTGTAATGTGTAAATAGGTGTGCTCCTGTTTTTCCCCCTTTTTTGTCTTTCATGATCATCTTTTTCTTATTCTTTGGCTGCACTTTCTTGTCTTTCACCTTTCTTCTTATTCTTTAGCTGCACACCTAGGCATGCCAACCATTTGACACCTTAAACAGCTAAACACTTCCTATAGTTCTTACGATCAACATATTCTCGTCTTTTAATCGTCATTTTATTTTCAATTACAGGCTCCGGAACGGAAATTCGTTTTGTACTCTAAATGCTATTACTGTAAATCTTAAATCATTTCAAGGTTTACTAGGTACTTACCTTTTATTTATTTATGAGTAAACACATTTTGGTTATTCAAAGAGATCCATACACGAGTACATTTGTCTTTCATTTATCAGGGGCATCAAATCAGCCTTTGAATAATAATTAATGCCATCAATTTCTTGGAATACAACATTAAAAGATCAACAGACGATCAATGTCATATCATGCATGTCTTTCGAACAATTGATAAACATTCACTATTTATTTATTTTGGTGGGTGGAAATTCTCGCCTTTTAGAAAAACCAAGACAACCACTGTACAAAATCTATTTTTTTAGTTATTCAATTTTATTATTGTTATGCACTTTAATTTTAGAGTGAGTTTGGTATCCCTTTAAAATTAAGGGCGAACAATTCATGAATGAGTTTGTATTGTAAATTTCACATAAGGCCACATTATACTAAGAGAATCAAAACTTCAAAAGAATGCGTAAACTTAAAATTAAAGAAGATCCCAACCAAGTTAGGCAGTAGAAAATAGACTGAAATTAAGTTATCAAAATCTGTTTTTCCCGGTGATAAATATTCAACAGCTTCTCATGCTACATATAAGTGAAAATTGATGGCTTTTCTGGTGAGGGGTTTATTTACTGTATCAACATTATTATAACAGAACGAAAGAAAGACCGAACTAGAAAAGACCATTTCCAACCCAGCTTATCTGCAGCTTAAGTTTTGAAGTGTCTAAGAACTTTTGTCAGCAGCTTTCCCTAAGGAGGTGAAGTTCAACCTGAAAATAAGAAGAAAAATGAATGGTCAACCAACCAAATTTGACACAGCTTAATCATAACATAAACTCCAAGACAACTATCAGATCAAATACAAGAGTATGGAAATCAATCAAATCATGACAAGTATACATTGTTCAACAATTGATTATAGTTTACCTGATAAGGGACTTCCGCTGTGGCACTGTTGCAGGAGTCCCACTTAATAATGGTGCTGTCAGTTCAGCAGGCTTTGCAAAATGTATAAAGAAAAAAGAGAAAGAGAGACAAAGGAAGGAGGGGAAAAGGAAAGAAGTAGTCAGAACCGCTTCAATTTCTTAATGCTATTACATGCTAAAACAACCAACCATGTAATTTTCACATAATGCCACTGAGTAACAGGAAATGGAAATTAGGGATGTATGGACTCTCCATAAAACAAAAGCAGGAGAAACATAATCTAGCTTATTATGTCAACTCAGATTAAGAAGTGACAGAGAAATCCGAATTCAAAATTCTTATTTAAAAATTCATAAATAAGCCTGCCAACTTCATGTGACATGGTATAACATACGGACTTAAGATAATTTCATCATATACTTTAGTAACATATTGCTAATTTCTTACCATTTTCGTACCACACATCATTGGAGAAAATTATGTCAAGCAAATTCTATAAAAAATCACACAATAATAAAAACAAAGCAACAGCAAGAAGCAGCCACCATGCAAAGATAAAACACGTGCACATGGAGGCAGAGATTGAAAAAAAGTCAAGCAAATTTAACAGTTATAGCTCATAACACAGATTTGGCTGAATTTTGAGCAACTTTAGCACAGACATTTCAGACAATCGCAAGCAAGTAGGAAAAGTTGGTATCTATGATCTATAATTGTTGCAGAATGATTGATTGAAGAACCTAAGTATAAAAATGTTCCCAATTTAAGATATATTTAGAGGTAAACCTCAAGCTCCTCCAAGCCCCCATTAGAGCATAAACGAGTTGAACAGGTGGTTTCCATCTTAGAAACTGTTTCTGCTGCCACTGTAGCCATTGAGTTTGAAGAGTCCAAGTTGCTGTTTTTCATGTTCCCACCAAAATCTTTGACTTGATTTCTATACTCAAGATCATCTTCAAGCTCATCAGGTTCTTCTGGAAAGCCTTGATGCGCATCATATGGACCAGACATAATCTTCTCGATGGCTAGCTTTTCTGCTTCTTTAGAACTAGATGCATCAGTAGTAGCAAGTATAGGGTTGACTTGTAGGTTGCTTCTCACTGATCCATTGGTCTCACTATCCCTGGAAGGACTCTCCCCTGAAGATTTCAAATCAGGTTTCTCACTCTTTTGTTCACTCATACTGTTGACTTCTGAGTCATCACATTTCATAGAGCAAGAATTGGCAGTGCTAATAGGATTTCTATCCTCATGTACTTCCCTGATGGAGAGAGGCAAAGATGCAAAGGACTTGGAATTTCTCAAGTTATCCATGCTATCCTCTGCTCGCTTTCTCTTCCTTTCATAATCTGTTCCAAATACAGCTGCTTTACCTTCTTGAGACTTTTCTGCTTGACCATGGCCAGAAATCCTTAATTCTGAGCTTCGCTTACTCTCCCAAGTTACTTTAGTTGGGCGGGAGGGTCGAACACCACCAGGAAATACAAAGTTAGGTATATTACGCCGTTTCACATGGGACACATGGATTTCCATTCCAGGTTTCCATAGTGTGTACACGTTAACAGAATGCTTAAATTCTTCAACAGTTAGTCTTATATCAAATTGTTCACCTTCATTCACAGGAACTCCTTGCTTTCGTTGCAGACCCATGAAGTAAGAGCAGTGGAAAGGTCTAGATTTGTCAGAAAAGTCACCAGGATGTGGATGGCACTGAAGCATACCATAAGTGTGCCTCTCAATCTAGATGTTTAAAGGACAAGCAATTTACGTTATATATAAATAACGAAGGGAAAATAAACAAAAACGCATACCCCCAAAATGCTTTCACAAAAGAGAATAAATTAAAGGAGAGGTAAGAAAGAAAAGAAATGTAACAACAAATATTAAAACTTATAGTGTTATACCTTCAATGTCAACTGGCGGAGGCGAGACTCAACCCAGCCTTTCCATTTTCTAAGATCATCAGCATTCTCTGCTGAAATGTCTATCTGCAGATAATTCTTATAAGCTTCAAAAAAGGGATAAGGCTCAAAAAGGGTATCCCAATCAGCCTTGTTAGCCTCCATAGCCTACAAATACCAGAAACATCAAATTTAAGCGACTCAAATATCACAACAGGAAGATATATAATCAAAATTAACAAAAATAGTAGCCAGACTATCAAAATTAAGAAAATGAACCACCCCACAAGAAACTGTTGCTTCCCTTATGCATTCAAACCCATTATGAAAACTTCAATACAGTTAAAAGTATATCATTTTGGTCGAAACATGAAGCCAACTAATACCTAGAATTACCCAAACTTCTTGTCATCCAACACAACAATTTTTATTGAAGTTCACCAAATCAGATGAAGAACAAAAATAGTGCAGATCACAGAAGCATATACACTGAAATTATCATGTTGTGAAGAGCGGTCCATAATTTAATAAACTGTCCCACTTCCATACTTGAACATGGGAACTTTAACTTGAAGACCCATGTCAAATCATCCTGGGGCAATGTAGTTAATGGGATGAAACAAAGGAAAAAGGGAACAAAGAACAAAAATTTGTTTCAATTTTCAGACTTCATATAGACTGAACAAGACAGCTTGACTAACACTATTTCCTGGAATTTTCCAAAAACAAATATTTCTGGAACCATCCATCATACCTCACATATTTCATTTCCCCTCTGAAACTCCTCTGACATAATACGCAATGTACTCGACGACACATTGTAGCTAGAATTCATGCACGGATAAGCAGGAGTAATTATTGGCATTAGGTGGTATTTATCCTTGGGATATCTTCTTGGATCCCAAACTTGAAGTCCAAGAGATCCTTCTTCAATAGCACAAAGCATTACTGGATTTGGCCAACGCCACTGAGTATATACCCTAAAGAACCGAGACACTAACATATTAGGCAGTGCATTTGGAAATAGCTGGCATATTCGAGCAACAAGCAATGCCCAGTTTATACCACCAAGAAAACCTGCAACCTGCCCATGACATATCAAGATGCATTAGGTAAATCAGAAGAACATAACAAATAATAGTGAAAAAGATCAGAAAACAAGTCATCTCGAGCAGGAGCTTTGCCATACATTTGAATAAACACCACGACGCTTTGCCCAAAGCCTCATGCATCTCAACGTCGTGCGAAAATTCTGCACTTCAGAAACAGAAACAATCAATGATAGGGATGTCACAGAAAAGCTAAACACAAAAATCACTATCTGTCAATAAATTTATATCCAGTACCCACCTGAATATTTGGAACCAAACGCAGGATTTGATCGGTCACTCTACAACCATTAAGACTACGAACAGTTTGCTCATCTGCATTTTGTAATATTGACTCCTGTGATATATCTAAGTCCTGTCCCACAAAAACCAGTATTACTAAGTGGTAATAAAAGGTGAAATACAATTAAGCAACATGCAGACATAACACATGGGGGGAAGGGAGGTGTATGTCACACATCAAGAAGGTTTGTTTTCAAAAGTGCAAAATGGAACAACGTCAACCTAGTAATCTTGCATAAACCACTTACTTCAGGAATAACCCACAAAGATAATTTTGCATACAGGAGATCAATAGAAACACCATTAAACTTGAACCTCATCACTGGAACATGAGCATCAGGCACAGGGTGCAACTCTGTTACTTCTGGCCTTTCAGAAAGCATCTTATGTAGCTCACCAAAGAAATCTTCCTAAGGCCAAATCAAATAACAATTTTAGCTGGTGGAAGATATGACCTGAAAAACCTATATTTGCACCATAAAATGGTAAAAATTATCATACGTCTCTGGAAGCATGTCTAGGTCCCACACAAAGAGTGTCTATATCTGCTCCAGGGCCATGCACCTACAAAATTTGGATAAAAAATGGTAAAAAAAAAACAAACAAACAAACAGAAAAAGATTGCAACAAATATATTGGAGCTTCTAACCAATATTATCAGTTTTTTGGTCCACAATTTTGAACATTATATGAGGTTTGACAAGAAACAAAAACAACACAATTCATCTACAGGAGCAGCATGCCATATGACAATGCTATCCTATTTCTCCCTCGCCAATCCATTCTCCATAAGACAGTCCAAGCTTAAAGTGCAATGCAAAGATAGTATGTGTGAGCGTGCTTGCAAGCGAGAAAGATTTGGAAGATAAAACAGCTTCATACCCCTAGCCGATAGGAGCCAAAAGTGAAAATCTTGGCATTTGCTTCTTGCACCAGTTGTTCATTGAGTCCCTTTGCACGGCTAATGGTTTTGACCCAAATCTTCACAATCTAATTCATATTACAACAGTACATCCAAAATAAATGAATTCATAAGGAGCTCCACTACATTTCCAAGATGGTACGAAATGAAATGCAACAAAAAAATTCAAATGCATGAATCATACTCATACAAGTACTAAACTTGAGAAAAATTTCCCAAGAAGCTGTATTCTTTTCTTTCCCTTGGTTTCCTTGGGATTCATGCAGAGTAAACAAGTGCAATCAACAAAAATAAATTCAACCTGGTCTAGCCTGCCAAGCACTTCCTCCCTACTCACTGCCTCCTCCTGATTCTCATACAAGCCGGCGTCTTGCAAGTACTGAACATCCAGAATCCAAATTCAGCACAATAACAATTAGAAAAAAGCTCAAAATCAAAAAACCAACAAGAATTGACAACAGCTACAAACAGACAGAACCTTCTCAAGTTCACGGGTCTTGATTACATCATACTCAGTTGGTCCACCCAATGAAATGGGTTCAGTTATGCCTAATCGTTGCTGCTGCCCATTATTGCGATTGCTCAATCCAGGGCTCCCCATGAATAAATTGATACAGTTTTTTTTCTTTTTTTTTTGGGACTATTATTATAGTAATGATATATGATATATTTTCTTTCAATGATAGGGGAGCTTTGAGAGTTAAAATTATTTATGATATTTTACAGTCCTTTCCAAATAAATTCAAACAAAACAAAATAAATAACAAAAACAAAAAAACTATAACAATGTGATGATAATTGTTGATTGTACAGTATTGGGGGGGGGGGGGGGAACAATTCAGAGCTATGAACTTTGACCTTAAAAGTATGGGGGAATAAAAGGGGTGAAAATTACAAAGGCACCCAGAATAACTTCCATAAAAAAAAAAAAAGAGTACAAAGCTATTATGGGGTTCTCAATTTGAAACAAAAAACGAAACCCTAAAAGTCTAAATCAACAGAACGTAATCGTGTAAGGCATAATCTGATTATGGCACGCGATTAGAAGAGGAAAGCCTGCGCCTTGGTTAATTGTTGAGGGTGTAGCGGTTAAGCCATGGTTGAACCCCAAATCTTCGAACAACAGTGTGAATATATGAATAAATGGATGAAGAAAAACCTGGGAAAGGCGATGAGAAAGTTAGAAGGAATGAATGGATAGAGAGAGAAATATAGAATTGCAGAGAGAGAAAGAGAAAAAGTGCGTGCTTACGGAGAGGAGAGAGAAAATTGGGGGTTTGGTTTTGGGTAACAGTTTGGTGCGACGCTCCGGAACAATGACGAAGGTGAATAATAATAATAATTATAATATTATTGTTTTTTCCTAGAATATCTCTTAGGTGAAAGAATATAGACAAGAGATTAATCTCTTACGTAAGATTATATGAGTAGGGATTTATTTTTAATGATATTATTTTTATATACGTAAATTTTAATATTAAATTTAAGATTATACGTTTAACATATTCGAATTCTTTTTTACTCTGATAAACATGTTATTAATAATAATAATAATAGTAAATTATATTTTTTTTCTTTTTTTTGTGCGAATTTGCATATTTTTCTTTAGATACAATGAATGTGCTTTCACTTTTATTTTTTAATAGAAATGAAAAATGAGAATATAAATTAAGGGGTTCAAAATTTTACCCGCCTTAATGATATATTCACACCTGAAGCTAATTTAGACTAGTTCGAGTTATATGATGTATTTCAGGTTAGACTAGTGTCATGCTTCGAGTTGTCTCAATTTAATCTGATTAGATGTTATATAATACTTTAAAATTTATAATATTTTTGATAATTAGTGATAAATAATAAATTTTTTAACTTAAATTAATTTCTTTTATAACATTAAAATATATTTTTGTTGATTATGAACTATTTTAAAATATATATTATAAAATATTACATACTTTTAATTTTTTACGTCTAAAATATTATGACTTAATTATATAAATGTCTATATTTATACAATTTATTTTATTATAAATTCAACCCAATCTTAATCCTATCATTTATCGAGTTATAATCGGATAAAAATAAAGTCCAAAAAATTGACTCAATTAAAATATCAATTAAATTCGAATTAAGATAAACTCATTCTAACTCATCTCATGAATGCATCTAACATAAACATTAAACCTTCGTCACATAACCACAACCTTACCATACAAGATTAATAGAAATATTAATTGAATTACCCTCCGTTGGTATTTTTACCTGAGTTTAATTTTTATATGAATTGTCATTATATTAGCATTTCATTAAAAAATTAAATGAGTCGATCCATAACTGTAGTTAAACTAATATTAAATATTTTATATAATAATATAAAAACTATACTGAGTATATCAAAATTAAAATTTATGATTTTTACATTTTAAAATTTTGAAGAATAAGAAAGGTTTTCTTATTCCAATGTCAAAAAGGATGCATTTCATAAGCTTCAACGAGGAATTATAATTACAAACTATTAACCAATTGTTCTCATCCGGTCCAATGGTCTTTGTGGTCAAGTTCTATGCCCTGAGTGAGGTGGTGGAATATTTGTAAAGATATTCCGATAACTAGTAAGCGTAAGGAAGGGAAGTTTAATTCATACTTCGACTGGTCCGGTCGTTCAGATCAAAAAATTTATGACTTGATTTCTAAGTTATTTTAGTTTTTGTATATCACGAGTCAACGTAGTAAATTAGTTAAACTTAAGTGACCTGTTAGAATCAAGTTGATCTAAGTTTTTAAATATGTAAGATTTTAAAATGATTACACGTAGCATTTAAACTTGATATATGAAAGATATTAGTAATTAAATGTATTATGTCATTAGATTATGTGTTTTTTTATTGAGTTATATTTTTAGTTTTTTAATTTATATTATTATCCAATTAATCTAATTTTTAAACATAATACTAAATTATTATCATTATTAGTTTGGTTACATCATATAAGATATTTTTCATATAACTTATTCTAATATATTTTTTTTTATATTTATATGAAGTAATTTTTTATATAGTCTTTTCTCTGAATTTTCAAATTCAATCACTTAATTTATAATCAAACTACTAAGTTTTTTGGGATATAATTTGTAAAAATTTGATTATCTAAGTAATCGATTATTGTATAAAAGCTTTTTGTTATAATCGATTATAATTGATTCATTTTTATGTTTGGATGCATTATTTAAAAAGCGATTTTAAGTTAATCTAATTAGTTTGATGATATAAAAAAAATCGCTTTTATGTATTAAATTACTAAAATAGGTATAGAATGATTAAAAAATTATTTGATTGAGGATAAAATGGTATTTACATATCAAAATGTAAGGAATAATCTATAGTTTAAAATCATAAGTTTCAATTGGCATTATAAAAAATCGTTTTAAAAGCTTTTATTTTACATTGAATTTAGTATAAAAGCTTTAATTTCTACAAACACGATTAAACACTATTAAACAACTTTTTTTCCCAAAAAAAGCTAATCATATCCTATCCAAACATGCACTAAGTGCATGTTTATCTGCTCATTTAACTTTTTTGGGAAAAAATTTGTTGTAAGATTTAATCATGTTTGGTAAAATTAAACTTTCCACTTTTACATGAAATTCAATGTAAAATAAAAAGCTTTTAAAGTATTTTTATAATCTTGAAGATTGAAGTGATTTTAAATTATAGATTATTCCTTACATTTTGATATGTAAATACCATTTTGTCCTTAATCAAATAATTTTTTTAATCATTCTATACCTATTTTAGTAATTTAATACATAAAAGCGATTCTTTTTTATATCATCCAAACGAATTAGATTAACTTAAAATCGCTTTACAACTAATGTATCCAAACATAAAATGAATCAATTATAATCGATTATAACAAAAAGCTTTTATACAATAATCGATTACTAAAGCATAATCAAATTTTTGTAGTTTATCCCAAACACACACTAAGTGCATGTTTGATCACGATTTTCAACGCTTTTTTTGAGAAAAAGAATAATGTTTAATCATGTTTGGTAAAATTAAATTTTATTTTACACGAAATTCAATATAAAATAAAAGTTTTTAAAGTGATTTTTATAATCTTGAAAATTGAAGCTTATGATTTTAGCTTATAGATTATTCCTTACATTTTGATATGTAAATACTATTTTGTCCTCAATCAAATAATTTTTTTAATCATTTTATACCTATTTTAGTAATTTAATACATAAAAACGATTCTTTTTTATATCATCCAAACGAATTAGATTAACTTAAAATCACTTTACAGCTAATGCATCTAAACATAAAAATGAATCAATTATAATCGATTATAACAAAAAGCTTTTATACAATAATCGATTATTAAGCATAATCAAATTTTTGCAGCTATCCCAAACACACACTAAATTGTTGACCTAGCCTTATGATTAGATCAACTTCCAATTTATGTTATACAATTATGGTCTAAAAGGTTCAAGCATACCTTTTTCACAAGCATTCTTTTGCTTTATATACAGTTAAGTTAGGAATACATCATTTTATATTAAATTTTTACATGATCTTATCATATAAAGTAAGAGATAAACACAAAAAATTTAAATAATAAAATTCTCTTAAAATGTGTGAAACTTTATGTTAATTTTTTATATCTATCTCTCTTCATATAAACTTATTATATAAAATTTTGACATGAGAAAATCAATTCTCGGTTAATTATTGCCATGCTCCATTGCAAATCCTACTAGGCAAGAGCTCCGATCGCATTATGGCCTGTCACCGGCTCCAAGGTCAATAGGTCATAAGTGAGTGGTACGGTGAGTTGATGTATATGAGGTGAATAGGCCGCTTTTTTTTTTTTCTTAGTCATTAGTAAGCTGCTTTCATGACATGTGTAAGACCTTAGTGCATTTGAGTTGGGCTTGGGGTTCCACAATCAATGGGGTAAAGTTTGGTTGGGCTTAAGGGGCCTACAAGACCCATACACTGCATCAATGAAAAACATTCGCATAATTAAACTCAAGACCAATAAGTCAATATTTTTCAATCCTACTACTAATTGAGAGCATGCGTGGTAGTTTTGCAAAAAATTATTACCTCTTTTTAAAATATGGTTTTGAGATCAAAACTCAATTATAAATAACTCAAATATAATTTTACTAAATATATATGAGAATATAAGATAAGGTGAAATGTAATTTGCACCCATCAAATCAAGGTTTTAAAGGTACAAACTGTAAACTAAACATGCACCAAGTTTATACTCACTGTAATTTATGCGTTTGAAGTATAAATACACTTATCCTTGAGTTAAAGTTGTACCCCCTTGTAATATATGACGACTTGTGTAAACACCCGTGAATCATCAGAATTTGTTCAATGACCTTGATGATTTTCCATTTTCAAGATTGTAAATAAACAGTTACTAAAGTTAGTTTCCAGAAATATGCTTCTTTTTGCAAAGAATGATTTGGCACCCACAAAGTGAGGAATTAATATTCAATATAACCAAAACATGGAACTAAAAATTCACCAGTTAAACCACAACCTGTGCATGATATTATATTATCATGGTGAGAAGTTACATAAATTCACCATACATTAGACCCCTGCTTTCCATTTTCATTTACATATCTCAAAAATTCCCATTGGCAAAAGAAGAGAAGCCTGTGTTGCGTAAGAAACGTTGTTTGAATTTCCACTTCATGCTGTTTTTTACTGTCATAAACACCAAGACCAAGGGCAAGGATTTCATCAATTTGCAATTGAAAGAATAGAAGCCTTTATCGTGAGACGAGAGCTGTGATGAAACATTCTGTAAATTTCCACTTCATGTTTTTTATTGTCATAAACATAGTGACCAAGACAAGCACTCCCCCATCATATGATTCTTGTGCATCAGCAATAAAATCTCTGCATTGAATTCACCATAACAAACCAACGGCATCTTCTTGAATAGGGGTGGAGTTGGGGCCAAAAAGGAAGGGAGTTTACTTGAGGGTCAAATAATTAAATTAAATTAAATTAAATAATATATATTTCAAAACTGTTTAGGGAGTCATGGGCTCATAGCCCCAAAATAATGAGAGGCTCCGCTCTGTTCTTGTGAATGTCTTGCTCAATAACAATAATCTTCTTGTGGATTCCCTGCTCAATAATATTCGTAAAATAATGATATTTTCACCACATTTTTTTTCACATCACTTTTTATAGTACTCCTCATATCATTGATTACATTACTTTTCTCTCATCGCTTTCTCTCACTTAATCACAACTATAAAAAAATGATAAAAAATGTGATAAGAAAAAAAGTGTGAAGAGAAACATTTTCCATATTAGTAATAGTTATTTGTCAAATGAAATAAGTTTTCTCCTGTCATAATTTTTTAGCTTAATCTCCTGTCATACTTTATAAGTATGAATTAGAAACTACCATGAAAAATGAACTTATAAGAACAACTTTGATTTTCTCACTGCACTTTTCTCTCACATTACTTTTTACGCTACTCTCCATATCATTCAGATCAACATTCACATGCCAACACTTTCTCTCATTTAATCACAACCATTGAAAAGTGATGTAAAAAGTTATGTGAGAGAAAAAATGATGTAAGATCATCATTTTTCTTATAAAAATACATTCCTTCAGTAATCTTAAATTAAAAGTGTGATGGATTTCAGTGTTTATAGAAAAAAAAAACAAGTAACGGTTGTATTCCATCAAAATTAAAGTAAATTAGTCTGTTAACATACATAGCTGGTATACAATGAACTCTATATATATATAGGGAGCGTATAAGGTAATAAAAGTATTTGTTGTACAAAGTAAGATGAGTGAATTTTGATTATTGGATATTACATGAATAGTTAAGATTAGAACATAAATGCATGTAACTTTTTTAAATAGTCACATGACCTTCGAGTAACTTTTAATCTTGATAATCTATGTATGATTGTATGGTCAAAATTCACTCCTCTCGCTAGATATATCCTTCATATATATATATATATATATGTGTGTGTGTGTGTGTGTGTGTGTGTGTGTGTGTGAATGTATTTGGTGAGAGACGTGTTTATTGTAAGAGGTGAGAAGAGTGAATCTTAACCATTGGATTTTATATGAATGATCAAAATTAGAACATAAATGCATGTGATTTTTTAAGTGATCATATGACCTTTAAGTAACTTTTAATTTTGACCATCCATGTATAATTATATAGTCAAGATTTACTCATCATATATATATATATATATATATATATATATATATATATATATATATATATATATATATATATATATATATATATATATATAAAACAGGAAGATGATTATTTTTTCCTTTTATATGTTGGACATCAAAATCGAAACAAGATAGTAAAGCTTGCCATCTTGCGAAAATTTGTTTTGAAACCAAATTCTTAACATCTTTTTGAATAACAGAAGGGGCTGCAATGCAATCAATTTTTAATAAAAACTTTTTGTTAAAAAACCATTTTGAAATTTTGTGATACTTTGCACTATAGATAAAATCTCTTTCTTAACAGTACTATATTTTTGTTGAGCTGGTTGTCAGACACCAGAATGATACATAACCACTTGTTCTTTTGATGATTCTGGTAAAACCTGCTTCAACACTCTCCCATACCCCAAATCAAAGCCATCAATTTCTACTATAAGAGAAGCTTGAGGATCTAGAAGTCCTAAATAAGGAATTGTCTTAACTAATTTCTTAATTTGTTGAATGGCTCTAGTGACCCATCCCAAGGAGGAGGATTCTTTCGTAGCCTTCTAAACAACGGAGCACAGATTAACCTAATATTGGGAATAAAGTCTGCTACATAATTAATACATCCTAAAAATATCTGAAGTTTATTCTTATCCTTAATTTCATTAGAAAACTTTTCTGCAAATTCTATACACCTATCAATAGGAATTATAGTGCCTTGATGAATTTCAAAACTTAAGAATCTAGTCTTAGTTTGAAATAATTTCATTTTCTTAGAAGATATAACTAATCCATTTTCACTAATTACTTTAAAAAAATGTTTCTAAATGATTAAAATGTTGATCAATTGAGTTTGAGAAAACTAATACATCATATTATTGTAAATTTTGAATAACGATTCAAAATGTTATTCATTATATTTTGAAATTCTGAAGGAGCATTTTTTAATCATTGCGGCATAACGTTCCATTCGTAATGCCCAAAGGGAACGACAAAAATCATTTTATACCTATCTTCCTCGGCTACCTCAATTTGATAGTATCCTGATTTCATATCAATTTTTGAGAATATTGTAGCTTGATGAACTCTGTTGACCAAATCTTTCTTATTAGGAATTGGATAACTTATCCATCTTAATACTTTATTTAGAGGTTTGTAATTAATTACTAATCTTGGTGCACCTCTTTCGATCTCATATGCATTCATAACATAAAAACCCGCACAACTCTAAGGTGATTTGCTTAGTCTTATCAAATTCTTATCTAAGTATTCTTAGATTTCTTTCTTACAAATTCTAAATATTGTTGATTCATTTGTGTTGGTCGTGCTTTAGTTGGAATATTGATTTCTTGAAAACCTTCTTCATATGGTAAAGTTATTATACACTTTTTTTTCTATCTTTAAATGCATTTGCATTTTCACTGCATACTTCTTTAATAAACTTATCTTGTAAGCACTTTATCCTTTCTTAAACCTAAGGCTTTTCAAGCTGTTCTTGAATTCTTTTATTGAGCTTCTTTACTTAGCATGTTTATGTGTTTTGTTTTCTTTTCAATTAAGTTTATTTTTTATATTAAAGATTGTTGGATGTGAACACTGAATTTTGCACGAGACCCAAAATAATAATAATAATAATAATAATAATAATAATAATAATAATAATAATAATAATATAAAAAAATTGATTAGAAATAAAAAAAGAAAAACAAAAGGAAAACAAAAAGAGAAAAGAGAAAACAAAAAAATAATTCAATTACACACGTAGCTACAGTAGTAGTTGTTCAACCTCAAGTCTCTACGACACCAATCTTGGTAGAGCCTTTAGCCATGTAGCAACCAATCAACCAAGGAGTGATCTTGTCATGTTCTTCCACGGCTGGCTCGAGGAAGTCTGTCAATCACTCTCAGTAACTGCTGCAAGAAACAACTGCCATTTTTGTTCAAGTAATCTTCCCCCTTTAAATACTAAGACAAATAGAAGACTCTAGCGGGCGAAGACTCTGGCCAAAAAATTTTAGAGTGTGCTGAAAGTGGAAGAAAACAGGGATCGTGAGTGAGTGTGAAGAGGAACAGAAAGTCAATCTTTGCTTTGAACATCAAATGTAAGAATTTCTTACCTTTTTCTGCTCTTAATTTCATCATGAAATGGGGTGTGCTTTCTTTTGGTTTTGGGTGACTTGCGCTTTGTTCAAATGCACACAAACATACTCCTATAACATCTTGTGTGTCATCTTCATTCACCAAAGAACACATCAAAGCACTAGAAGATTAAGCAAGAATAGAATAAATCATTCTTAACGATCACCAACCAAACCACCATCAAAATCACCCACTTCACCATCAATGTTCATCTTCTACCTCATCACCAACAACCATCCTTCACTAGCCTAGCCACCAACAACGTCCCGCCACCACCAAAACAGCAACCTCCACCATGACCCACTAGCCCCAAACCGAACCCAAATGGCCACCATTTTTGCCCCCAACAACCAAACCCACGTGGAACCACGGCCTCAACCCATGAAAACCACCACCACCACCCAACCGAGAAGCATAACCACCGAACACAAGCCACCAGATCTCCCCATGAAACCACCGTTCACAGCCCCCATCACGTAGCCACAACACCCAACACTGCCGGAACACCACCCAAGCCAACGCCCAATGCCTCCAAAGCCAATGTTTTCGAACCCACAAGCCCCAACCTACGCTACCACGGCAACCCAAGTCCCGTTGGTCTTCACCCATAACCTATGACTGCCAAGATCCATGACAGAATGTCACCTCTGTGTTGCCATCCGCCACGCCTTGCACCAAGACCCATACCAGATCCGCTTCTGCCCCCCAATCGGTTCCTCTTCCACGAACCACTCACTTACCTCTATGCTCAGACCAGATCTATATCGCGCCACCGGATTCGCAGAACCCTTTTATTTCTTTTTCTCTATTTTTTGTTGTTTTATCCTTTCATCTTCATTAGTTGTGATTTTAGTTTACTTATAAGTTAACTTATTTAGGTTTGAAATTAAAAAAAAATAAAAAAAGGAAAAGGAAAAAGACTTATTCGGGTTTTCTTTGTTTGGGTTGCATCTTGGGTAATTATACAGGCTCACTTAGGCCTAGTTATTTTCTTTTAAAAAAAAAGATTAGTTGTTTTGGTATGCCCAAAAAAAATTCTTTTAATCAATGTAATGACCAGTGATAATGATTGAATAGCGAATGTTATCTTCAATGTCATTTGGATCATAAGGCTTTATTGAGTAATTTGGTGCTAACTTGAACTTTGTGCAAGAATGGATTTATTTTTAAACAAAATTCCTTTCTCAAAAAAAATTCTTTTTCTTAATTAAAATCAATCAACCCACAATCATTTTCTAAAGAATTACGTGACTCTGAGTTCCTCATTGCACCTAAGGATACGTAAGAGCAGAATCTATATTCTGTCAAGCCAAGAATTAAAATTTCACAAATTAGTTGTCTTTTTTAGTTTATATTTTAATAAAAGGGGTGAAACAAATATATTTTGAGATTATCAAGTTTTGCATAACTGACTTAAGGTACCGTCTCAGGACGGGTGTGTTAAGAGTGCTGTGAGATTAAGTTTTCATTTTTTCCTATACATAACCGACTCTCGATTCCAATCTGGTTTCAAAGACTATTTTCTAAGAAAGGTTTTTCAATTTTTCTTAATTTAAATAAAATTGATGACGACTCTATTTTTCTTTTAAAATCATATTTTGTTCGGCGCTCCCGTCGAGATTTTGGTCGCGACAGATGGCGTCTCCACTGGGGATACTTAGAGAGCCAGGCCTGTTGTTGTTAGTTGTGCAAATTATTAATAATCTCTATTTATTTATTTTAACCTTTTTTGTCTTTGTTTTTGTTTTCTTATTTATTTGTAAATAGATTTTATCTAGTACTTTTATTTAAATATCTGATAGCATTATCCTATGTTTATTTTGACATGATTTACTTGTATATATATTTTTTTAATATTCTGTGCTTAATTGTTGAAACCCTAAGGTAGATGATTTCTAGTTGGCTGTTGTATATATATTTTTTCAGGTTGGGAGTAACTTTTGTCTTTTTATTTTTTTGTACAAGTTTGTATGCTCTATCATACACATCACTATTACTTACCTCATATAGTTTTTGGGCTCTATACTCGAGTCTGTGTGAACCCGAGGAATAGGAGGGGTTTCGATTTTTGTTATTGAAGGGCTTTATGCTCACTAACATTTGTTGAGACACCACTCAGATTGTTAGCAGTATTATGGACTAGTCATATTGAGAGGGTTTATCCCTACTTGTGATTAATTCATGAATTGGGTCCTTATCTTTCGAGATTAGGGCAATCTGGGGACCATGACTTTTTAAAAGTTTAGATCTATCCTTAAAAACCTTGCATGATAGATTGAACATAATACCACCAAAATTAAAGTCATGACCTTAAGGAAATCCAACCCTTAGGTTCCACCTAACTAGGGCATAAAAGGAGCGTATTTCTTTTTTACCTTTTCCTCATGTCATTCATTCTTGCATTTTTTTTAAAAAAAAATCAGCATAAAAACAAAAAAAAAATACATCATCTTGCATTTTCATTCCTAGCATTCTTTTTTTTTTAAAGTTATTTATCTATCTATTCCTCATGTCATTCATTCTTGTATTTAAAAAAAAAATCAGCATAAAAAATACATTATCTTGTATTTTCATGACAATCCTAGCATTACAAGAAAAAAAGAAAAAAAAAACACAATCTTGAATTTTCATGACATTCTAACATTCTTTAAAAGAATATATCATCTTGTATTTTCATGACATTCCTAGCATTCTTAAAAAAATGCATCATCTTGCATTTTCATGATAGTCCTAACATTCTTAAAAAAATTACATAATCTTACATTTTTATGGCATTCCTAGCGTTCAGGAACCATTGCGCTGCCTAGGAAAGAAGATGACAACCAAACTCGAGTTCACAACACAAGGGCTCAAGTGAGGCTTACAGTAATGGCAACTAACAACGAAGGCAAACACTTGAGCATGGAAGTCGATCAGGTGAAAGGTAGGATGGATGAAATGACAAAGTCTCAGAGAAGAATGAAGAAAATGTTGCTAGCCATGAGGGAGACTCTCACCTTGATTGGGGTAGTCGGGGGCATAGGAGTGACTGGGCCACATCCGCGCTCGCCAACTATCACTTCCATGAGGACAAACCGCGGGATCACCACTGAGATGCCTGTTTTGGAAGGAACCTTGAATATTGCACCACTAGTGATTCTTATCAGAGAAGTATATTGTTCTTCAGAAGATACTCGAAATGAGGTTCATGGTAACGCTGAATTCATGTGGGAACAACCACGTATGTCCATCCCAGTGACAACAGGATTTCCTGTTGGGAGTGGTCATGCAGTAATTCAAAAGGATAAGATGGAAGAAGAATGGATGAAAAGGATGGAAGAACAAATCAAAGCAACTAAGGGTTCTAGCACCCACGATCCTATTGGGATATAAGAGTTGTGCCATATTGCTAACATTGTCATCCCCAAGGACTTTAAGGTTCCAGGATTCAACAAATATGATGGCAGCATCAACCTTTTTTTTTTTTCATTTGAAAACATACATTACCAAAATGTCAATTTGGTCAAAGGACTGAAAGTTCCTTGTCAGCTTCTTCCACGAAAGTTTGACTGGAGCCGCTTTAGAATGGTGTATCTAATAGGACCTTTCCAAAATCTCTTATTGGGATGACTGGGCAAACCTGTTTATGGTATAATATCGGTTCAACCTGAATACAACCCCAGCTCGAGAACAGTTGTGAACATTGCAAAAGAAAAATAAGGAAACTTTCAAGCAGTATGCCCAAAGGTGGAGAGCTCTCGCAGGACAAGTTCAGCCACCGTTGACATTGACAAAAATGTGCTCATATTATTTGGGGACTTTGGGAGCTCCTTATATTGAGACAATGGCGGATGCTGCTTATCTAGACTTTGCTGAATTAATAGTTACAGGAGAGAGGATCGAAACTCTGGTAAAAGCTGGCAAATTGCCAATTGGAAATAATGAAAGTGGATTTAAGAAGGAGTTTCCCCTAAGAAAAGGGAGCTGAAAATGAGTTACGTGCAAAATCAACAACTTACATAAACCTGTTTTCCACTGTCTTACCCTGCCTACCGAGCTCATCCATATAACCCTTACCCTTCTTATCAAGCTCCTCCATCCACTTCTTTAACTTACCAAACCTCATATCAAGTCAACAATGTTCTCTCACCGTGTCCATATATCCTAACTCACCCTATCTATACCAATCGCCCTCCAGCAACTCAAAACCTCTTAACAATTGGCTATCTGAGGTGTTGATTGATGTGATTACCATTTTAGACTTTTATGATGTTGAACTTATGCTAACTTTTGTGAAAAATTAATGTAATAAATTTGCATGGATTTTAGCATATCTTGTTTGCTTTCATTTTCATGGTCTTTCTTGTCATTTATTTTCTTTTGTTTATTCAAAGTGCATTCCTTGTGTTTGGATCCCATTGGACTTCAATTCTTGACAATTCTTGCTTTAATAAATGTCAGTAGTCATAAAGTTCACGTGTGGAGGTGCCCTTTGCAAAAAAAAAAAAGAATGAATCAAAAAGAAAAATAAAATGGAGCAAATAAGTGATTATTTGGTGTACATTATCCTTTTGTCTCTAAGTTAAAATTTTTTAAAATGAGCAATCAATATTTGAAATGAAAATTGGTCATCTTTCTTTCTCCTTCACAAGAATTCATTTTTTCGTTATCTCTCATTGTCCCTTGTTGAGCTTGAAAGTTTTTTCAATAAACCCTGGACAAGAATCACCCCTATACTAGGGGATAGCACAAAATAAAGATTAATTGTCATGGTGACTATTTTGAAGCATAATGGAAAAAGAGAAAATGAAGAAAAGGTGAAAGGGGTAGGAAGTAAAAAAATGAAATGATGAAAAAAAAAGATAAAAAAAGATAAAAAATGAGAAGGGAAAGAAAGAATGAAGAAAATGAAACGAAATGGGTCATGACAAAGATAAATGAATGAAGTGAAAAGAAAAAGGGAAGAAATGGAGAACAATAAGAGAAGAGTGTACTTGAAAGAGCAAAAGCAGTTGACAAAGTTTAATTTTGAACAATGATTATTAGTCTCATTCAACCCTTAAATACTTGTTTGAACTTTATATCTTTCATTTCATAACCACTAACCTTAGTCACGTTACAATCCTTAAAAAGTCTATTATGATCAATGAATAATTGCTTTTATTTTCATAAGTTTTTATTTTGAGGCAAAAAGTTATGCTCATCTAAGTATCCAGTTCATTACTCCTTAAAAAAAAAGACTTACACTGGGGCAAGTTTCTACCCTATTCGAGCTAGCCTTGTAACACCCCTTTTTGAGGAGGAAACGTCACACCATTAAATACAATGTGAAAAACAAAAGTATAAACTATTTAACTAAGATCCGGTTCATTATAATATAGATAAACTTGCTTGGTTGCAATCGTATGATTAAATTAGCGAATATTTTTTTTTGGTTATAAAATAATAAAATATAGTGACGAGATGTAGTTACAGCAAAGAGTAAAAATAAAAGTAAAACATACATTCGAACAACATGCATATACATATATATATATATATAATTATATCAAACTTGTTTAGTTACATCGGTAGATATACAAAAAGCAAAAAGCTTTACATGTCCCAAAATATTATATATATATAGCCCACCAAAAAGACAAAATATCAGGCCCACAAAATATTTACTGGTAGCCATCAGTAGCTACCCACAGCATCTGCTCCTAAGGTGAACGAGAGGAACCCTCAGTTGGATCCTCCTCAGGGTTTTCCTCATTAGAGGAAACCCTCATCGGGGCCACCGAATTACGAGCGGGAGCTCGTGCAATAGAGAGGAATGAATCCTCCTGAGGAGAGTAGTAACGCTCACCCCACATGTCTCGTATGGGCAAATAGAATTCCAAATGCAAACGAACACTACAAGCAAAAATAGGTAAATCATATAATTATATCAAACTTGTTTAGTTACATCGGTAGATATACAAAAAGCAAAAAGCTTTACATGTCCCAAAATATTATATATATACAAAAATCGGCCCACAAAATATTTACTGGTAGCCATCAGTAGCTACCCACAGCATCTGCTCCTAAGGTGAACGAGAGGAACCCTCAGTTGGATCCTCCTCAGGGTTTTCCTCATCAGAGGAAACCCTCATCGGGGCCACCAAATTACGAGCAGGAGCTCGTGCAGTAGAGAGGAATGAATCCTCCTGAGGGGAGTAGTAACGCGCACCCCACATGTCTCGTATGGGCAAATAGAATTCCAAATGCAAACGAACACTACAAGCAAAAATAGGCGAATCATAACGCCTCCAAGCTAGAGACACCGTCACATCTCCTAGATAAACACAGCGATTCGTGCCCAAGTTGATATGCCAATAGTCCAGACCTCTAAGGAAAGTCAGTTGCATATATCCCAAAAAGCCTTGCAGACGGGACGTCATGATCGAAACAGGTGCTAATCAAAGTTAGGCCAAAAGCTTGGGAATCGTGTACTTCCCCTTCCTCGTCGACGTCTTCGGAGAACATACAAATAAACAAAATAGTAGGAATACAGAAAAGAGGTAAGACATCCTACCAACATTACCAATTATGACAATAAAGAAATAGAACGATGCGAAGCGCCCACATGACATTTCAAAAATAATAATAATCAGCATTAAATAGTAATAGTAAACAACTAAGCAGTTCCAGGCAGTCATGATATTAATAAAGCAACAGTTCCAATCATCATATAAATAAATAAATGCCAAATAATATGTAGACTCACTATGCATGTGCACATGATATCAAAATCCTACTCCATGGAGCTAGACACAAACATCGGAGAGAATGATCAGGAGACATTTCTGTAACTCGACTGCCGAGGCCAACAAGTGCTACGATTTCTTAATTTATCAATATGCACATCATGGCATTATACAAGACATTTTACACTAGATCACAATATAGGACAGTGTCTCAGTCCGGATCATCGGTGCGTTTGCATCGATCTATCCCATGGTCTAGAAGAGCTACCAACTGACCATTGTGAGACACCCGCACCCCGACGCCTCCAAGGTCAACACTATGACCTACACTAGTCTACTCGCACCCGCACATAGGTGTGATTCAATCTCCTAGGCAACATGACCTTAAGACTAGTCCATCAGACTTTCACAATGCATGATGACTCAATGCATATTCATATATATTTAATAATAATATACTTTTCCACAACATGTCACAATTTGGTTGATAAACGTCAACACATTCTTGGTCCTACTCATGGACCCATAATAATTATCATCAAGTCTTCAAATAAGACATTACACATTTAGGGTTCATTATGGAATTATGCCTTAATTTTCTACATTCTTCTAATTAAGTTTCTCTTAGAATAATTTAATTTGAGTTATTTAACATCTTACTTACACACTTGTCCTTCCTTTAATTTAGAATTATTCTAAGTTTTAAGATAAAATCTCATTCTTGATTCTTTCCATTTTATGAATCCCTAATTAATTCCTAATTATCCAATTAACTAAGTTTCACATTAATTTAGCATTTCTTTTATGAAATCCTTAACTAGATAAATTCTTTTAATTATTAAGTTCTCTACTTAAATTAAATTATATTCTCTTAGAGCATTACTCTAGAATTCTCAAGTCTCACATTCACTCTTGTTCTTTCCTTAAGTTCTAAAAATCACTTTAGGTCACCAATTTAATTTTCTTTCTAATCACCATGTTAATTACTTAACAATTACCAAATTTTCAAGGTTGCACAAAAATTACACAATTGGACCCAAAATGGCCCTAAAGGCCATGAGCCTCTCTAAAGGGTAAGAACCCTAATTTTTCTTTGATTCATTAATTGTTATTCACTTGATTAATCATCTTTTCATCTTATTACAAAGCCAATCCAAGATCATCAATACATATATATATTCAACTAATTAGATTATACAAGGTAAAATCAATACATAGTCATCAAAATCACACATCAAAAAGAGTAACCCTAACAAGGGTTTCTCATAACCAACACACAACATAAGTCTCCCACTACCAATAGAGATTGAAGTGGATAGTCTTCCTCTTACTAAGAGAGAAAACAAGCAAGGAAACTCCCTTGAAACTCCTAGTGAAATTTGGTCAAGCACCTTCAAAACCCTAGAAATCATAATTTCATCACATCAACACCAAGGCTTGAGAAAAAAAGGACAAATGGTCATGAAGATGACCATTAAAAACGAAAAGGGGATGAGGAGATGAGAGATCAAGAACATTACCTAAAAGCTTCAAACTTTGAGGCTTGAAGATGATGATGAAGATGGAAGCTTTTTGGGTAGATTCCAACTAGAAAGATGTTTAAAATGTGATGGAGATTAAGAAAATGTAGTTGCTTGGAATTTTTGTGATCAAGGAGGCATAGAGAGGGAGTGAGGCTGTGTGAAGAAGAAGAGAGAAGGAGGAGAAACTTAAGAGAAAAAGAGAGAAGAAAAATGTAGAGAGAGAAGTTGATAGTAAAAAAATAATTTCAAAAATTAGAATTGAAAGTAATAAAGTGTAAAACAAACTTTTGGCTCTAAAAAGGCCTTCATGGCCGTGGGGTGTGTAGGAGGAGAGAGGGAGTGAGGCTTCCTTGAGAAGCTTGGTAGGAAGCTTCCTTGAAGCTTCTTTGAGAAGCTTCGCACGTTTCTCGATAAAGTAAAAAGTGATGTGGTCACATAAAGTGAACACTCCAGAAAAAATGATTAACACTCTACTAGAGTTATTATCCAGTGAACAAAATTTACAATTAATAAAAATAGTATTTATTGTTCATCGGATAATTTCACGGTACAACAATTTTATTTATCAGATAAAATCTCAAAAAATATAAACCTCGTAAACTGTACCCAGCCTCGGGTTTAGTAAGATCCCTTATCGACTTTTTCACAATTCAAAGTTTACCGACCTCAGAAAAAATATTTCATTTTCTCAGCTCCGCTCAGCGCGCCTGCAAAACGAGGAATATAATAAAATATTTGACGTTTTCAGAAAAATTCACAAAAATTCTCAAAAATCACAAATATTATAAAATGACTATTTATCATGAAACAAACAATTTTTGGGGTGTTACACTGCCTCTGCTCAGTATGCACATAAAATGAGAAAAATATTAAAATATTCAATATTTTCAAAAAAATCTAAAAAAATTCTAAAAAATCACCAATATTATAAAATGACTATTTATGATGAAGCAACTAATTTTCAGGGTGTTATAGGCCTTGCACTGGGGCATTTTTTCCTCTAGCTCACTTTGACCTACACTACGACAAATCTTTTGGTTCAATTTGGCCTTACTAGGGCGAGTTTCTGCCCTATTCAATTCAGTCATAGACTGGGACACATTTCTCTTCGATTTAATTTGGTCTTACACTAGGGCAAGTTTCTACCCTGTTCGATTCGACTCTAAACTGGGGCAAATTTCTCTTTGGTTCAATTTGGCTTGATGTAAATGTTCAGCAGAAGGAAATCATTGGCCATAATGTCTAGCAGGAAACTAAAGATTGATTTCATGAAGATCAAACCAATCCATATTAGGGCAGCACTCCTTTGAATTCCATATCATTATTTGTGTCTTTTTCTATATATTCATCCTTTGTAAATACCCTTTCTACAGTCAAACTTCCAAGACCAATATGAAAGTTGTTCACTTAGTAAATTTCTTTCCTGTTGTACTTTTGAATCCATGCATATTTGTTATGTAATGCTTCAGTAAGGTGAACATGAGTACAATACTAGGATTTGACTATCTAATGGTAATCCCCTGAGGAACAATTTAGATCAAAAAGAACTTAAAAGTTCCAATTGAAGGAGAAAATGATATCTCAAGGGATAATCCAAGTAGGGAGGATTCCAAGTCAACAAAAGGGTCCGATGAAGAAAAGCAAATGAACAAGGGTTTGATTAGTCAAACCTTTCTAGAGTTGTTATTGTTTCAAATGTTTTTTTAGTTTATGTCTAATTGGCACAATTGTTTTCTTGTCATTCTTTTCTATCAATTCTTTTTGAGTGCATAGGCTCATTGCATCTTAAATTCCTGCCATTTATTTTTTAGCACATCGACTCCTATATGTTAATTTTTTGTCATTTACTTTTGAATGCATCGGCTTCCTACATTTTAATTTTTTGTCATTTACTTTTGAGCGCATCAGCTCCTAATATTTTAAATTCCTGTCATTTCTTTTGAGCGCATCGACTTCTTGTATTTTAAATTTCTGTCATTTCTTTTGAGTGCATTGGCTCCGTGCATTTTAAATTCCTGTCATTTACTTTTGAGAGCATTAGCTCCTAGCATTTTAAATTCCTGCCATTTATTTTTTAGCGCATCGGCTCCCTGTATTTTAATTTCTTTTGAGCGCATCGGCTCCTTGCATTTTAAATTTCTGTCATTTCTTTTGAGCGCATCAACTCCTTACATTTTAAATTCCTGCCATTTATTTGTTAGCGCATCAGTTCCATATATTTAAATTTTCTGTCATTTACTTTTGAGAGCATTGACTCTTTATATTTTAAATTCTTGTCATTTATTTTGAGCGCATCAGCTCCCCTTGCATTTTAATTTTTGGTCATTTCTTTTGAGCGCATCGACTCCATGCATTTTAAATTTCCTGTCATTTCTTTTAAGCGCATCGACTCCCTACATTTTAATTTTCAATCATTTCTTTTGAGTGCATCAGTTCCATGTATTTTAAATTTCCTATCATTTATTTTGATCGCATCAGCTTCCTGCATTTTAAATTCATGTCATTCTTTTGAGTGCATCGGATCCATGCATTTTAATTTTTCTATCATTTACTTTTTAAGCACATTGGCTATATGCATTTTAAATTCCTTTCATTTAATTTGAGCGCATCGGCTCCCTGTATTTTTAAATTCTTGTCCTTGCATTTTACTTTTCCTGTCATTTATTTTGAGCGCATCGGCTCCCAATATTTTAATTCATTGTCAATTGTTTTGAGCGCATCAGCTCCCTGCATTTTAATTTCTTTTGAGCACCTCGACTCCTTACATTTTAAATTCTTGTCATTTCTTTTGAGCACATCGGCTCCCTACATTTTAAATTCCTGTCATTCTTTTGAGTGCATCAACTTTTTGCACTTTATTTTTCTCGCATTGTCTTGCATTTATCATCTTATGCATTCCTAAACAAAATTCGAGTTCATGTCCTCACTCGTTCCTTACAATGATAAAATGAAAAACTGTTGTTATTCTTTTTATCTAGTAAGAAACAAGTAAAGAGAGGCAATTATGAACACCGAATTTTGCCCAAGACCCAAAAAATAATAAAAATAAAAATTAAAAAATTATTAGAAATAAAAAAAGAAAGAAAAAACAAAAGGAAAACAAAAAGAGAAAAGAGAAAACAAAATAATAATAATAATAATAATAATAAATTCAATTACACACGTAGCTACAGTAGTAGTTGTTCAACCTTAAGTCTTTGCGACACCAATCTTAGTAGAGCCTTTAGCCGTGTAGCAACCAAGCAACCAATGAGTGATCTTGTTAAGTTTTTCCATGGCTGACTCAAGGAAGTCTATCAATCACTCTCAGTAACTCTGCTACAAGAAGCAACCACCATTTTTGTTCAAGTAATCTTCCCCTTTAAATACTAAGACAAATAGGAGACTCTGGTAGGTGGAGACTCTGGCCAAAATATTTTAGAGTATGCTGAAAGTGAAAGAAAACAAGGATCGTGAGTAAGTGTGAAGAGGAACAGAAAGTCCAACTTTGCTTTGAACATCAAATATAAGAATTTCTTACCTTTTTCTGCTCTTAATTTCATCATGAAATAGGGTGTGCTTTCTTTTAATTTTAGGTGACTTGCACTCTGTTCAAATGCACACAAACACACACCTACAACATCTTGTGTGCCATCTTCATTCACCAAACAATGCATCAAGCCACCAGAAGATCTAACAAGAACAGAATAAATCAACCTTAACGAACACCAACCAAACCACCATCAAAATCACCCACTTCACCATCAACATTCATCTTCTACCTCATCACTAATAACTATCCTTCACCAGCCTAGCCACTAACAACATCCCGCCATCACCAAAAAAGAACCTCCATCGTGGCCCACTAGCCCCAAATCAAACCTTGCCACCATTTTTGTTGCTAACAATTAGACCCATCGGCACCACAAACCTCAACCCACGAAAACCACCACCACCCAACCGAGAAACACAACCATCGCGCACAAGCCACCAGATCTCCCCACGGAACCACTGTTCACAGCCCCCATCACGTAGCCACAACACCCAACACCACTGGAACACTACCCAAGCCAATGCCCAATGCCTCCAAAGCCGCTATTTTCAAACCCACAAGCCCCAACCTCAGCTGTCACGGCAACCCAAGTCCCGTTGGCCTTCACCCATAACCCATGATTGCCCAGATCCATTATGGAACGTTGCCTCTGTGTTGCCGTCTATCGCGCCTCGCACTAAGACCCATACCAAATCCGCTTCCGCCCCCAATTGGTCCCTCTTCCACGAACCACCCACCTACCTCTATGCTCAGACCAGATTTGCACCGCGCCACCAAATCCGCAGAACCCCTTTGTTTCTTTTTCTCCATTTTTTGTTGTTTTATCCTTTCATCTTCATTAGTTGTGATTTTAGTTTGCTGATAAGTTAACTTATTTGGGTTTGAAATATTAAAAAAAACTAAAAAAAGGGAAAGGAAAAAGACTTATTCGAGTTTGCTTTGTTTGGGCTGCATCTTGGGTAACTATACAGGCTTACTTAGGCTTAATTATTTTTTTGTTTTGAAAAAAAAAATTAGTTGTTTTGGGTTACAAAAAAAAATAAAATAAAAATCTTTTAATTAATGCAATGATCAGTGATAATGATTAAATAGTGAATGTTATCTTCAATGTCATTTGGATTATAAGGGTTTATTGAGTAGGTTGGTGCTAACTTGAACCTTGTGCAAGAATGGATTTGTTTTCAAATAAAATTCTTTTTTCAAAATAAAAATTATTTTTCTTAATTAAAATCAATCAACCCACAATTATTTTCTAAAGAATTACGTGAGTTTGAGTTCCTCATTGCACCCAAGGATACGTAGGAGCAGAATCTATATTCTCTCAAACCAAGAATTAAATTTTCATAAATTATTTGTCTTTTTTGGTTTATCTTTAAATAAAAGGAGTGAAACAAATATATTTTGAGATCATTAAGTTTTGCATAACTGACTTAAGGTACCGTCTCAGGACGAGTGTGTTAGGGGTACTGTGAGATTAAGTTTCCATCCTTCCCTATACATAACTGACTCTCGAATCCAATCTGGTTTCAAAAACTATTTTCTAAGAAAGGTTTTTCAATTTTTCTTAATTTAAATAAAATTGGTGGCAACTCTATTTTTCTTTTAAAATCATATTTTGTTTGCCACTTCCGTTGAGATTTCGGTCGCGATATTGGACCATATTTAATTCTTTTACTTGAGGAGGGCTAATAAACTCAAAACAGATTTCTTTCCCTAAAACTTTAGTTACTATACCTTTTTTTCTGTTACAGAAAATAAGTGTAATAAAGAGAGAAAGGGGGTTCCTAATATTACTTGTTCTGAAATATTCTTAGCTAATAAAAATGTTGTTTTATAACAAATCTTTTCTTTACAAATTTTTGCATTATTCAGTTTATATTTGATTAACAGTTTTGACCCTGTTGCACTACTTACAGATTCTATTGTTTTATCATAATACTTGGTTAGAATTAACTCTTCTTGAACACATTTAAGATCAGCTCCTGAATCTATTAACGCTATAAAACTAAATCTTTCATTTTTAATTACTTGATCAATTGGACAATGCCATTTATGAATAGTTATTTGGCTTAGTAAATTTATGTATGAATCATTATTTTGAGTTTCTTCATGATTTGGTGATTTTGTTGATTGACTTATTATTATTTGCCCTTGTATATTAAGCATTTTAAATTCTATTTCAATATCTTTTTCTTTTAATAGTTTAATTTCTTCCTTAAGAATTTTTATTTCTTATTGAAGGTCTTTTAAAGTAATTTCAGTTTCTTAAGGTTTTTTAAACTTATCTAAAACTTCTTTCATATTCATTTGTTGAACTTATTTTTTCTTATCTTCATGTTCTAAAAATTCTTTTATTTATTGAATAAATTCTTGCTTTACTGATGATTCTTTCATATTTTCAACAATATTTTATTAATGAGAATGCTTGATCTTTAGTTATTACATTAATTGTTTTTAAACATGTAGAACAGTCACATAATTCTGGTCCTAAACCTGTACATTCTTCTTCTTCTTCTTGACTTTATGATTCAGAGGAAGTATTTCTTATCTGATTAACTACTTCTTCTTTAGAACTATATTCTTCTTCAGAAGATTCTAATTCATTAATTAAAATATTTATCAGACTTTTCTTTAACTCTTCATTAATATTTAGATTATTAATCTTTTGTTTTACTTTACAATCTTTTTTATAATGTCTTACTCTTCCACACTTATAACATACTATTTCATGTTTTGATCTAGAAGGTTTATGCTTATCTTTCTTTGATGATTTAGGTTTTGACGAATACTCTCTTCTTTATAATGCTTCTTATAATATTTCTTTGATTTTCTAGATTTATGAGGAACATATTTTTGAACTTTTCATTTTTGTCTACTCGGGACTTTTATCCCTTCTATTCCCCACTGAGAACAGAATGATCATAGTTCTTTCTTAGTTACCTTAGCTTCTTGCTTAAGCTTATGTTGAAGTTTTAGATCTAAACATATTTGCAAACCAGTTTCTATAACATAATTAGAGATTTGTCCAAAAGTGAGTTAATTGTAAGGAAGTGTACCTTCATTTTGATTTTGAATAGTGACCTTAACTTTTTATGCAAACAGCTTTGGAAGACCAGCGATAAATCACTCTTTCCAATAGTCTGCTGATGCATCACTTCTTAAATAGAGTTTTGACCAAAACATATATTTGTATCATCTATAGTCAGACATAGAGGGACAATATAGATTAACAATTTGATCAGCAATTCTTTGTTGAAATTTCAAAGGTTCTCCTATGAAATGCTTTGTGATTGTATATAAAATAGTTGTTATTGCATCATCCCTTACTAGTCTAGTTTGATATATTTTTGTTGCATTTGTTATGAAATCACGTTCTTCTGGGGACAATACATTATCTCATCAACCCTTAAGTTGGCCTATAAATCCCATAATTAATAAGATTGCCGATGTCTTATATGAATTTCCTTTATTCTTAAAGGCTGTGGCAGCCATTGTCATTTGTTGAACAATATCAAGAATTTGTTGTTCTCTCGCCCAATCAACATTCCACTCAACTATAGAGTCACCAGAATATGAGTTTTCAAAATAATGAGGCGGCCTTTCTTCATATTGAACATCTGGGTACGTAGGTCTTGGATAGTAATTCTTAGTTTCAGGAAGAGGAGCATTTCTTCTTAGCTTATTAACTTGAAGATCTAGAATTTCATTTTCTAATTCTTCAATTTTCTCCAAAATTTGAATTTTAGGGGTAGGTGTTGATCCTAGAGTCATTTGTTCTAATTTTCTTTTTATTTCTTCAATAGAATTATCATATTTTAATCTAAACTGTATATCTTTTAAATCTGATTCTAGAACATTAATTACCTTGTAAATAGGTCTTTTAGGATTTGGGTTTTTTGTTAATACTTTGAGTTGACGTGAAATCTTTAGGCTTTTCACTTATCTGGTTTTCGATCCTTTCTAATTTTTTAGATATAGTATGTAACATTTTATTAAAGTAATTAAGTTGTTGATGAACCTTATTAACATCTCCTTTGTCTACTTGTTGACGTAAATTTTTAGTTACTATCTTAAAAGGTGAGGCTTCAACTTCTATTCCTTATTTAGTTTTTACCTTAACTGATTCTAAAGGGGGATATTATGAAATAATTATCTAATCCTTTTCAACTTTCCAAGTTGTAGTCATTTTAGTGTTTACTAAAACTTCTGCAATTTTTATATAAGGATTTTTAATATTATTTATTTTACAATACTTTTCGAACCAATCAAAGAAATACATGTTGATCTTATGTTCTTTTAGAAAAGAATAAAATTCTTTTATGTACTTACTGGTTTGTTCTTTACTAAAGGTATTAAAATACCATTTTTTTATCTTTATTATAAGGAGCTTCAAAATCATTTCTTATCCATTTCTTATCAATTTCAAAAGGCTCGTCTCTTGTAATTATGTTAATTACTTGAGATCTAGTAGGTAAGTATTCAAGTGATTTAGATTTTTGAGTTTCTTGGTATATAGGTTGAGGAACATTAGGTTCAAAATTAACACCTACTAAGTTTATGTTGATCGAGGAACCGTCTACAAAATGTCTTGAAGAGGCAGTTGTAGAAGGTCGAGTAATTATCGGGGATGTAGATATACTAAGTTTGGAAGAATTTGACCTAAGTATTCCTATTCTTATACTAGATCTATCTTGAATTGTTAATCTTATCCTAGTATGCTGAATTGGTTGAGGAGGTATAACTTCTGGAAATATCTAGTCATCTGGAAGCCTGGCTAGAATTTCATCATGAGTTAATATTTTAGGAGTTAATATTGAGGATCTTTTAAGATTTGCTTCCATGATTATCGTTTCATGTCTTAGTGATTGTCTTAATGCTTTAAAGTTTTGATCTTCATAAGAAACTTTACAATGAATCCTATAAATTATTGACATGTGAATAACACCTTCTTGAAATATATCATCTAATATCTTAACATTTAATTCTAAAGCTTGCTTAGCCAAATAATTTTCTAGTGGCATAGTATAATTAGGATAACAATTAAAAAATATAGGACCATCATGTAAATTAGATTCTAAAATTGTAATTATTAAATCATGAAGTTTTCTTAGCCTTTTATCCCTTAGCAAAACAAGAACATGATTATCAATTTCTAACCTTTATTGTCCTTTAGCAGCAACTTGTATTAATCCTAAATGAATAAATTTGTAACCTTCCTTAACATGCTGATCTATTAGCTGATCGGTGAGTAAACTAATTGATTCACAAGGTTTTTCTAAAATATGAGTAGCTTCAAACATATGAATTGTATCCTTAGGCTTAAGTGAGAAAGTACTTGTCTTATAAATTTCATTAGGAGGAATATATGGTATTAACCAATTTTGAAGATTATTTTCAATAGTGGCTATGGCTAATTCATTTTGTTGAACCTGATCTTGATCTACTCCTAAACTTGAAGATGCAGATTTAAATTGTGATGAACCTACACTAGGAGCCTTCCCACTACAGTGAGAGAGCTCGCTTAAAGTCCTAAGTATCATAGACATAAGTAAGGAATTCTCTTACTGAAACCACCACACACTCGTACGGGACCACCTAAACCTACCTTCTCTGAGACAAATACGACTGACCAACGTAACCGCGGGCTAACCAACGCTAAGTCCTTCTTCCCCCTTATGCTAAGACATTCATAACCTCCTACGAGGCTCTAATACCATAACGGATAGGATCGATGACATAGGCTCAACAATAATATAAATATGCATTCAAATAAATATGGAGGTAGATCAGAAGTCAAGAACAAAATAGTTTTATATTAAAAATAATACTTACAAAATGATGATACAATTAATACAAATCTTGATCAGAGCTTGTTCCAATTGTCTCAAATGGAAGCAAAGCAAATACAAAAGAATATTGAAAACAGAATACAAGGTGTTTACAAGACAAAGAAAATTTTATAACAGAAAATTTCTCGATGCCTTGTGAGGAGCTGCTACTTAAATAGCTAAGGAACCTTCAGATTTCAGAGTAGTTGAAGTCTGCAGTATTGTTGAGACAGGTTGGAGCCGAATTTCAAAATTTTGAAGTCCAGAATGATGATTACTTTTCTGAGTGGGGAAGCATCATTATGAAGATTCTGCTTTTGCTTATCTTCTTTAGTCCTTAACTTTTTAAACTTTAATGATGATGCTGCTAAATGCTTTCTTTTCTTTATCTAGCAGGCGCTGAGTAGCATAATGGAGAATCTCTTTAATTATCAATGTGGGACCCTTATATTTCTGAAAGATCTACCCCATAACAATCATCTTCGTTTGGAAAATCATTGTCACCTGCTTCACTAGGAGGGGTACTTTGCTGAGGAGAGGAGCCAGGCGTCAACATGGAAGTCTTCATATTGAGTAATAATTCTTTTTCTGAGGAGGCATTAGCTTAATCACGGAGAAGCATCTCTTTGAGTTTCTCAAATTTAGAAGGCTTCTTGTGATTCTTGCTTAACAAAGAAGGATTTTCATCACACCATTAATTAACAACATTAGTATCAACAAGTCTCATATTAAAACTGGGCCACCATTTGACAATGAATTCTCGAGCGACCCATGTTGGATGTTGAACTTGATATTTATGAAAAAAGTTATAATCTCAAACGTTGATCTAAGCGATGCCAAAGGTAGCATAAAAATGTAATAATCTAGCGCCTTGAGGAAAATCTATCCTTTTTGTGAACAGAGCATAGGATTCCTTAGCTGCTTGAGGAAGAATATCCACATATGGTCCTGTCATACATATCCAATCCGCTAGCCATGAGGGAAATGTCTTAATACCTTTATGGAACCAGAAGAACTAAGAATGTGAATAGGGTCTGAGGAGCATGAACTTATACCAAGCCTGTTAGTAATCCCAGTAGGTATAAGTTTGAGAATCATATTTAATTGAAAAGGACATCGGGGTGTGAAGTGCCTGATTCCAATCTTTAGGACTAAGTACCTTGAGGATCTTGACCTTAGAAAAGTCAATATAATCTGAATTATCAACATTATAGTAATGATCAAGTTCAATTGATTTAGTATCAATTAAAATTAACTCATAAAAAGTTCTATCTTTTTTGAGTGAATCTTGAGGGACAAAATGTCAGGTTTGAGGAAACATATTTTGAACAATCTCCCTAGGAGTGGCTAGAGGAGAATAATAACCAAGTTCAAGAGTAAATAAAGGTTCAAAAACATTTTTCTTAACATATTTACATTCTTCCGTTGTGGAAGAGTTAGTAAGGTGCGAGGATAACTGTTTAGATTTTTGAGGAGGCTTAATAGGAGTATTGATCACTGTTTGTGAGTAACTGAGTGGTGTAAACTTGTTTTGATTAGAAGATGGTCCTATTGATGAAATAGGGGTAGGAACAACTGCTAGGGTAGATGACCCTTTTATAGATGTAGATGACCTTATACTTATTTTTGTATATATCCTTATCAGTGTTGATATGCAAATACTTATCTAGGGTAATTTTCTTACCCTTCGATTTTGATGATGAGGAGCTAGGATTCATTTTATCCCTGTTCTCTCGTTAGAAAATCAGGAAGATGATTATATTTTCCTTTTATATGTTGGACATCAAAATCAAAACAAAATAGTAAACCTTGCCATCTTGTGAAAATTTGTTTTAAAACCAAATTATTAACATCTTTTTGAATAACAGAAGAGGTTGCTTTGGAATCCATTTTTAATAAAAACTTTTTGTTAAACAAATCATTTTGAAATTTTGTGATACTTAGCATTATAGATAAAATTTATTTCTTAACAGTACTATATTTTTGTTGAGATGATTGTCAAGCACCGAAATAATACCTAACCACTTTTCTTTTGATGATGATGATGATGATGATATATATATATATTCGTGAAAGGTATTGCAGTGAAGATCAAAAGAACAAGGATCCTTTGTCGTTTAGGGTATTATCGTACGTTACTGTGCTTATTATCGATCAAATATAGTATTGTGACTTAAATTTGGTTTCATCTCTAACCCTGGGCCAGCAAAAGTCAAACAAACAAGTTAGTACTCGTATACATACTATACCTTAATTAAGCAGCATGTAAATGTGTCACTATCAAAGGGAAATTAAACAAGACCAAAAGCAAAGAGAAAACCATCTACTACAGTCATATGCTCTTAACTCAGGTTCAAATTAGATTAGTGAAGGCAAATACTGCTCTATCTTAACCACTGCGTGTCTACATCAAGTTTGTGAAGTCACGCGTGCTCTTAAATTTTCAATTAACAGATCAATTTCTTCTCTTTTTATATTTTATTTTATTTTATTTTATATTTTTTACAGTATTTGGTGAAGGTTTGACAAAAACGGTTGTCTTATCTTCTTAAACACGTTAGGTAAACCTCGTCAAAAACAACGACTGAGAACCAAAACACAGAAGTTTAAGTTTCGGAGCTGTACAAGTTAGATTATTTTACAAATGAGCTTTGCTATATCTTCCTAATAATCCTCTTACTACTTAATAAAAAAAATATTAAATAAAAAATTAAATACAACCATTATCTTGAGAATATAAAAGACATTCAATATTTTTTCATTTAGTAATTAAGAAGATTATTAAGAGAATGTGTTAGGAGGATTAATCATTTTCCTTTACAAATTTATGGTACCCAACTTGGACACGCTAAACAATATTAAAGTATTAATGTATCACACAACTAGGTAATATAACATTAACTAACGTCTACATTAAGTTAACTAGCTTTATTTAAAAATCTCTCTCTCTCATTTTTTTTTTGTTACAAGTAAAAATCTCTCTTTACATATATAAATATTCATGCCGAAGAGCAAAGAGGTATAGAGGCTGGAAAGAAATTTGATTCTAATCTCCTCCTCCAACCAACCATGATGTTTTCCTCAGTTTCAGAGGGGTGGACACCCGTGACGGTTTCACTAGTTATCTTAATGCAAAATTACGCAGGAAAAATATTGTCTTAATTTTTTAACTTGTATTATTATTCAAGTTTAGGGTATTATCGTACGCATATTAGTCCTCGTATACATAGTTAACCTTAGTTAAGCAGCATGTAAATGTGTCACTATCAAAAGGAAATTAAACAAGACCAACAGCAAAGAGAAAACCATCTACTACAGTCATATGCTCTTAACTCAGGTTCAAATTAGATTAGTGAAGGCAAACACTGCTCTATCTTAACCACTGCGTGCCTACATCAAGTTTGTGAAGTCACGCGTGCTCTTAAATTTTCAATTAACAGATCAATTTCTTCTCTTTTTATATTATATTTTATTTTATTTTATATTTTTTATAGTATTTGGTGAAGGTTTGACAAAGAAACGGTTGTCTTATCTCCTTAAACACGTTAGGTAAACCTCGTCGAAGACAACGACTGAGAACCAAAACAAAGTTTAAGTATGTGTTTGAGAAAATTATAAAAATTTGATTATACTTAATAATTGATTATTGTATAAAAATTTTATAATTGATATAAAAAATTATTTTTGTGCATTAAATTATTAAAAAATATATATAATGATTAAAAAATTTATTTATTAAAGATAAAATGATATTTATATCTCAAAGTATAAGAAATAATTTATAAATTAGAATCATAAGCTTCAATATTTAGCATTATAAAAAAAATTTAAAAAAACTTTTATAATGCATTAAATTTTGTGTAAAAATTAACCCTATGTTTGGATGTTTTTCATTAACGGAATGGAGCGGAATAGATAGGAATGGAATGGAAAGGAAAAATTTAATGGAACATAGTTTCTATTCTCTTTGTTTGGAAGTTTCATTAACGGAACGGAATTATCCATGTGTTCTCCTCATTCCCCCTCAATTTTGGGGGGAACAAAAGTTGAGCATTTGAAGGGAAGAGGAGGAAATGATTAAAAATGTGTTATTCCTATACATTTTAAAACTCCCAAACAAGGGAAGTTATTTTCGTTCCCCCCATTCCCTTTCCGTTCCCCTCATTACCTATCATCCAAACATAGTGTAAAGTTAATTTTGTCAAATATATTATAATACTGTGTAAATAAATTTTTTTCAAAAAAAAAAAACTATTTACGTAGCGAAAAGATTTTACCAAACACACTCTAAGTTTGGGAGCTGTCCAAGTTAGATTATTTAAAAAATTTATGGTACCCAACTTGGACACGCTAAACAATATTAAAGTATAAATGCATTACACAACTAGTTAATATAACATTAACTAACGTCTAAATTAAGTTAACTAGCTTTATTTAAAAATCTCTCTCTCTCATTTTTTTTGTTACGTGTAAAAATCTCTCTTTACCTATATAAATATTCTTGCCGAAGAGCAAAGAGGTATAGAGGCCGCCGGAAAGAAATTTGATTCCAATGTCGGAGAGTTCTTCTTCTAATGCTGTGTCTCCTCCTTCAACCAACCATGATGTTTTCCTCAGCTTCAGAGGGGTGGACACCCGTGACAGTTTCACTAGTTATCTTAATGCAGAATTACGCAGGAAAAACATTGTCTTAATTTTTTAAACTTGTATTATTATTCAATTATTGTCCAATTAATTTAATTTTCAAACATGCTAGAATATTATCACTATTAGTTCAATTACACCACATAATATTTTATCATATAAAATATTTTTTCATATAGTATGTTATATTATATTATTTGCTAATATAGTATTTTTTATATGAAGTAGCTTTTTTCATATTGTATTCCTTCTAAATTTTTTTCTATATCTGAGTTTTTAGATCAACTGTTTATCCACAATTGAATTGCTGACTCTACCTTTTAATTAGGTTAACTCATGATCTGAGTTATACAACTATGCTCTTTTCTACTAAAAACATAATAATATATACAATTAATTTTTATAACTCATCAATAAAAAATTTAAAAATAAAAATAAGGCGACTAAAAATAATACATATATTATATGTTTATTTTTCAGTAATAAATAGCAGTACAAATACCTTACGAACTTTAGGTAAATTTTGTCATACACTTTTATGTTGTCCATAAATTGGCAGCAATAAATTTTTTTTTTTTGTATACTTCAATTTGACATATCTTGGGACACCATGCATTTATGTGAAAAGAACTAAAATAAAATTAGAATAAATATATTATAGGGTTTTTCTAACAAGTGCCTTAGGCACTTGTTAAAGAATCTAAAATAAGAAGCTTTGTATGAAAAGTAGAGTTTTTTTTTTTTAATTTTCAATACATTAAATACTATTTTTATGAAAAGTTTTCTATTTTGAATCTTTAATAAGTGTTTTTAGACTATGTTTGATTATTTTAAAGTAAATAAAATGGAATAACTCATAATAAAATAAAAAGAAAAAGAATGAAAAAGAGCATTTTACTTTATTGTTTTAATGTTTAATTAGTTTAATAAAAAAAATGAGTGAAGTGTTCAAGTCATTTATTCTTTAAATCTCTAAATTAAAAAGATAAAAATTAGAGATTTTGAATGAAAAGAATCATTAACCCTCTATTATCATTCAACTCCCTCATTTAAATTAACTCCCATACGCACTTTCATTAAACTTTTTCATTCAATTTCATGTCATTTTCTCCCAAACATAATCTTAAGATACTTACTAGAAAAACCCTATATAATGTAATGTAAATGAGGTATCATGAGCGTATAGTGGTAGTGTGTGAATCAAGCTGATCCTTTAACATTGGCGACGCCGCATACGGAGCTTAGCAAACAGATCACAACTTAATCAACAAAAAAAAGTCAAATTATTCGGCTACAATTACACTATAATTACCTGAAAAATGCAACTACAACATTCAGATTGAATATATTATTTCTTACTTTTACATGAAATAAATTAAAATGGGACAAAATTAATTAAAAAACAGAAAAGTAAAAGGTCATCGTGCGGATCACAGGTCATTAGTTTCCACAGAATCCAACCCCACCGCGTTCAGTCAATATCTAGGGCATTCGGGCAGCCATAAAGTCCAATAAACGTGTTCTTCTAATACTACCCCACCGCCTCCACAGCTGCCCGCTGAGCTGTATCCCCATTTCTTTCCTCAACCAAAAAAACCAATGAATCATAAAATAATCTCTTTTTTATTTTATTTCTTATACTCTTTCCCATGTCCTTCTTCTTCCTTTCTTTTCTTCCCACTCAATCAATCATATGTGCAAGAATTCTTGAGGGAAACTGAAACATTGAGCTTCTTGGGATCCAAAGTGATGGAACATTCAATCCTCTTGTAGTATTTGGGCTTCACCAGCTTCCCAAGCACGTAAGCTCTAGATCGAAGCACAAAGCTCAATTTCAATGGCACTGGCACCGTTGGCAACTCGTTGAGCTGCTTAGGCTAGCACCACTTCCATACAGTGGGATCTCGTTCCCCATCAATGCCACGCTCACTAGTCTTTGACTCTTCCTTGACTGATAAAACTGCTTGATCTGCAACAACAACCAATTCCAATCCACTATGTCAGAAAAATAGAACATGATTGAGATTCACTACCATTTATATTTATAAACTTTTGAAAAAAAAAAACAAGAGACGATTTTTTTTCCAAAAAAATAATCAAAACCAAACTAAACATGATGAACATTAAAGGAATTTGAGTGTGTGTGTCTTACATTGCCGGATGCAATTACGATTTCTGAATAGGGTAGATCCAAAGGTGTTGATGAGACATGGACCCCAAAGAACGTCCCAGCGTTGCGGTACGTGAATTTCACAGTGGAATTCATAGTGATCATATCAGTGGCCACACCCGTGGCATCTGAACCAGCTTGAACTTGGACATGATCAAAATTTATGCTCAGCAAGATGTAAAATTGATCGAGACCCATTTCATATTTTAATCAAAAGACCACAGAAGAAGGATCAAAATAAAGAGATATGACATGTTCTCTCACTTTGAAACGTGATATTCTTTTGAACAAATTTTTTTAGTAAAGTTATGCTTACAGTGCTCTTCTTCTTAGTTGTTTTTTGTCAGTCGGAATACGAATTCGTGACTCAAGTAGATCTGATTCTTGTTTATTATTGGTTTTCGTAATGAATAGGTTAAATTTGAGTGATTTATTGACCTACTTAAATTGGGTTGGCTCATGTTTATAGACAAATAAAATTTTAAAATGTTCATTTGTAAAATTTAAACTTGATATATGAAACACAGTCGTATTTAAGTACATTGTCATTAAATCATACATTTTTAATAAATATTATGATCTTAGTTTTTTAACTTATATTATTATCCAATTAATTTAATTTTTAAATACAACGTTAGAATATTTTTACTATTAGTTCAATTACATCACATAATATTTTATTATATGAAATATTTTTTACATAGTATGTTCTATTATATTATTTTTTAATATAGTATTTTTTATACGAGGTAATTTTTTTCATATTGTATTCCTTTTAAATTTTTTTTATATCCAAGTTTTTAGTTCAGCTATTTGACTCACATTAGAATTGCTGAATTGACCTTCTAAACAGGTTAATTTTCAGTCAGAATTATATTACTAAAAACATAATAATATATACATATTGATTTTTATAACTCATTAATAAAAAATTTAAAAAGAAAAAATAAGGTGACTAAAAATAATACATATATTATGTATTCACTTTTGGTAATAAATAGCAGTACAAACACATAAAGAACTTTAGGTAAATTTTGCCCTACACTTTTATGTTGTCAATAAATTGGAAGCAATAATGTTTTTTTTTTGTACACTTCAATTTGATATCTCTTAGGACACCATGCATTTATGTGAAAGGAACTAAAATAAAATTAGAATGAATATATTATAATTTTTTCCTAACAAGTGCCTTAGTCACTTATTAAGGAATCTAAAATAAGAAGTTTTATATGAAAAGTAGAACTTTTTTAATTTTTAATGCAGTAAATACTTTACTTTTTATAAAAAGTTTCCTATTTTGGATCCTTAACAAGTATCCTTAGACTATATTTAGAAATTTTAAAATAAATGAAAGAGAGTAGCTCGTAATAAAATGAAATGAAAAAGAATGAAAAAGAATATACTACTCTATTGTTTAAATGTTTAATGAGTTTAATGAAGGAATTGAGTAGAGTGTTTAAGTCATTCCTTCCCTAGCCCCCTAAATTAGAAGAAAAAAATTAGAAGCTTTGAGTAACGTGAGTGTCGCAACCGTCCCGAAGGGCGTCGCGAAAATAAAAAGAACAAGGAGGAAAGGACCTCGGGGTGTTGGGAGTCGCCACCAATCGCTTTATCCATTAAATGGAATGGTGCAATTGGACACCTAAAAGATGGTCTACGTTTCATAGTTTGAGGTTCGGGGGTTGATTACGGGTAGAGAAGGTGTTAGCACCCTACACTGTCCGTTCTAAGAACGGTTACCTATTTAATCTAATGTTATTTGCAAGATTAATTAAATTGGTCCTTTTTAAAAAGAAATATTTTTGTTGTTATTTTGATATGTCCCATTTTGTCATGCATGTTATCAAAGATGATAAATGACTAAGACATGGAATAGGTGACTAAATAGTCATTATTTTTGAACAAATTCTAAATCTACAACATATTATATAAAAGTGGTGAATTAAAATTTTATATTTTTGAAGAGAAGTAATTTTCAAAATAAATGGCCAAATAAAAAAATATTTCAATGAATAATTTTAATTCAAAGAAATTTGTTTAAGGTAGGAAAATGTTTCTTTAAGTAAATGGCCAAATAAAATCTCATTTATAATCAAGAAAAATATTTTTTGGCACAATGAGATTTTTGTAGTAATTTCCAAAAAAAGTCTTCATAAAAAATAGAACTTTAATTCACCACAATCATGATCTTGAATCGTATGAAATTGTTCACTTTTATTTGAGAATTTTTATTTTACAAAATGATTTTTTACAAAAAAAAAAAGTTAATTTACTATATTTTATTTTAATTTTTAAAAAAAAAAGGGTTGTATTTTATTTAGAGAAAATATTTTAAATTAGTGTGAGAATTAGACCTCACAATGTAGCCTCAAGCAAAATCCAATATAAAGCCTCAAGATTATCGGGAAGAGTGTATCTGATCGGCGCTCCGATCCTCTCCCAATTTTTTCGTCATAGGCAAGTTTTAATCAATAAGATAAATTCACGTTATAAAGAGACAGACAAACTATAATCAAATCAAATCACAAGTTCACTTTCATTACATTTTTTATTTATTTATAAATTTTATATTTTATGCATTTTTATTTTATTTATTATTTTTTATTAATCACAAAACATAATATAAAACATACCATTAAGTAAAATAAATATGGTCAAACAAGTACCTAATCCTAAAATTCAAAACATATTTAGATCTTTTTATTTCACACCTTTTTTTTATTTTAGTATATATATAAAAAAAGAAAAATGAAATGGGTCAGAAGCCCATCAAGAAAAAAAAAAAAAAAGAGAGCAGCAAATAAAATAAAAGGGAGACTTATAGTCTCAGACCCATCTAAAACGAAGATGAAAGAAGAAGAAGAGGGGAAGAGGGAAGACTCACGGTGGGGAGCTCACGGTGGTTCTTGGGAATGCGACGGCGCGGTGGTCTGGAGGTGCGACGGGCGGCGCAAACGGGGAAGACGGTGGAGTCCGGCTGCAAGGACGGCTGGACAGCGTGATGGAGCTTGGCGATGAGGCGTAGGCGCGGGTCGCGATCCGGTGGACTGAGGTGCGTGTCACGGAGGCGTGGGTCCGACGGCGGTGGGCAACTCGGTGGTTGGGGAGGCTGGTCACGGTTTTTCGGTAATGTGGTGAGGTTGGTGGTGTTTTTGTTTTTGGGTTTGGGGTCTCTTGAAGTGTGAAGAAGAAAGGTTGTTAATGGTGAGAAATTGAGGATGGGTGGTGGCTATTAGTGAGGTTGGTTTGATGAAGGGATGGTGGCTGTGAAAAGGTTCTTTTTTTTTGTGAAAATAATGGAAATTTGGGTGTGGCAGAGGGTGGTTTTGGTGGTTGAAGGAAATTGGAATGGCTTGATTGTTGAAGATGAAGATGAATAGTGGGAGGGGATTTTCGTATCTGTTTGTGAATGCTCTCTATTTTTGTATATTTTCTGAATCCTCCCCTCTTTGCATTCTTCCTTTCCCTTATATTGTGCCCGATCATTCAAATGCCATAACTTCATTTTTTTACGTTTTGGAAGGCAGATGATCAAAATTGAATGAGCTTAATGTTGATGATTGGAAAGAAAAACTGTAGAAATTTTTAATCCAATTCAATGTAGCTTTGATGGCTCGGTGGCAGCAGCAGGAAGGGGAAAGGGAAGAGTTGAGATGGAATTTGGGTTGGGTTAACCCGTAGAAGAATTTTTTTTTTTGTAAAGAAAGAAACTAAATTAAATAAAATAAAATAAACAGAAAATAAAAAAATGGACAAAATTGGATATCAACAGCTGCCCCTTTGTTTTACATTTGGAATAAATGAAAAACAAAGGAATTGATTCAATTTTGTTCATGAAAAGGTAAAAACTTGCGGATTCAAGTGTCCGCTGAAGTTTAACCAAAACAAGGTAAGAAGCTTACGGAGTCGGGTATCCGTTGAAGCTTAACAGAAAACTTAAAGGCAATGGGTGCGGGGACCCAGAAAAGGTAAAAAGCTTGCGGAGTCAGGTATCCGCTGAAGCTTAACAAAAACAAGGTAAGAAACTTACGGAATCGGGTATCCGTTGAAACTTACCAGAAAACTTAAAGGCAATGGGTACGGGGACCCAAAAACAACGGGTACGGGGACCCAGAAAAGGTAAAAAACTTGCGGAGTCAGGTATCCGCTGAAGCTTAACAAAAACAACGTAAGAAGCTTACGGAGTTGGGTATCCGTTGAAGCTTAACAGAAAACTTAAAAGCAATGGGTACGAGGACCCGATAACATAAAACAATGGGTACGCGGACCCGAAAGGTAAAAAGCTTGCGGAATCAGGTATTCGCTGAAGCTTAACAAATACAATGGGTACTGAGACCCGAAAACATAAAACAAGGGGTGCAGGGACCCGAAAAGGTAAAAGACAATGGGCGCGGGGACCCAGAAAGGAAAAGACGATGGGCGCAGGGGCCCGGAAAGGAAAACACAATGGGCGCGGGGGCCCGAAAACGAGAATACAATGGGTGTAGGGACCCAAAAACTAAAAGACAATGGGGCGCAGGGGCCCAGAAACTTAAAAGACAATGGGTGCGGGGATCCAGAAACGAGAACACAATGGGTGCAGGAACCCAAAAAGATAAAAAGCTTACGGAGTCAGGTATCTGCTGAAGCTTAACAAAAACTTAAAAGCAATGGGTACGGGGACTCGAAAACATAAAACAATGGGTACGAGGACCCAAAAAAGCTAAAAAACTTGCGGAGTCAGGTATCCGCTGAAGCTTAACACAAACAACGTAAGAAGCTTACGGAGTTGGGTATCTGTTGAAGCTTAACAGAAAACTTAAAGGCAATGGGTACGGGGACCCAAAAACATAAAACGATGGGTATGGGGACCCCAAAAAGCTAAATAACTTGCGGAGTCAGGTATCTGCTGAAACTTAACACAAACAAGGTAAGAAGCTTACGGAGTCGGGTATCCGCTGAAGCTTAACAGAAACTTAAAGGCGATGGGTGCGAGGACCCAGAAACAATAGACATAAGGCTTTGATTTGACTGAAAACAGCAAGTTGGACCTTTGTAGGTCAAGGCTAGCAAAAATGAAAAATGCACTATGCAATGCATGCTTCAGATGTATAAGAGTATGAAAACTTTTTCTTTTTTTTTTTTTTTTTTTTTTTTTTGTTTTTTTTTTTTTTTATGTCTCCACGACCCTTGAGGACATAATTGCAATCATTTTCAAAGATGAACTGGAATAGGATTTAATGGCATCCTTTCATTTGTCCATTCAGCCGATGGTTAAAATGTCCAACCGGGATGACCCTTGAGGTGTGCATTAGATATGGCACATAAGAGCAATGGAAAAACCCTTTAGATGACCCTTGAGGTGACCTAGTTGTCTTTTCTTTTTATCAATACTCTTATCAGGAATCATTGTGTTTCCCATACCTTTCAAGTCATTAGTAATTCTCAATGCTCTGACAGCAATGTCACACATTTCACATTCCAATATATGATTATTAGAAAAATGCATATTGAGTCAAAGAAGAGGCAAAGGTAAAAACATGATGGTATTGTATTGAAATGGAATGGTGAAAAGAAAGTAATATTATGGTCATCAACATGAAATTTACAGAGGGATGATAAGGGCAAAGGTCTTCAGTTCTTCCAATGAAACCCTTTTATCGTAATCAGCATCAATCCTCTGCATACCCGATTTTGAACACCCGTTAACCAGCCTATGAAGACTTTGATTGCCCCAATTGAGATCATTTGGCCTGCCCCAATATGGAAACTTAGTTTGCTCTAAAGCAGATATTTGCTCCTCCTTGGTATGGAGACTCAACCGCTCAGGTCTCACTTCCTTTATCATACCAAGCACTATTGTCCTTTTATTTCGGACCTTAACTTTTGCCTAGGTCGCTCTTTCGAGTTTTCAACCTACCAGGTCGCTCTAACTTTTGCCTAGGTAGCCTTTTCAGGTTTTCCACCTAGCGAGCCATGTTTTTCCTTTTTCTCTTTTTTTCTTCTTTTTTTTTTTTTTTGACAAGTAGTGCTTTTATGCATAATATTTCTTGATTGCATCTAAATTTACAGAAGTGGTAGATCTTCACCATCCATTCTTGTGAGAATCAAAGACCCTCCAGAGAAAGCCTTCTTCACAACATAAGGTCCTTCATAATTTGGAGTCCATTTTCCCCGGTGATCTTTTTGAATTGGCAGGATCTTTTTAAGAACTAAGTCTCCTTCTTGAAATTGTCAAGGGCGCACTTTTTTTGCATAGGCTTTCATAAGCCTCCTTTGATATAACTGGCCATGACACAAAGGCGCTTAACCTTTTACCTTCAATGAGATTCAACTGATCTAGTCGAGCTTGGACCCATTCGGCCTCTTCCAGTTTTGTCTCCATCAGTACTCTTAATGAGGGGATCTCTACCTCAATAGGGAGTACGGCTTCCATTCCGTAAACTAAAGAGAAAGGAGTTGCCCTAGTTGAGGTACGGACAGACGTGCGATAACCATGCAGAGCAAAGGGAAGCATCTCATGCCAATCTTTGTATGTCACAACCATTTTTTGGATGATTTTCTTGATGTTTTTGTTTGTTGCCTCAACAGCCCCATTCATCTTTAGGCGATATGGCGAGGAGTTATGATGTTGGATCTTGAAATTCTCGCACATTTCCTTCATCATTTTGTTATTCAAGTTAGTTGCATTGTCAGTGATGATCTTATTTGGTAGACCATAACGACATATCAACTCTCTTTTGATGAACTTGATCACCACATTCCTGGTCACATTGGCATAAGAAGCAGCTTCAACCCATTTGGTGAAGTAGTCTATCGCGACAAGGATAAAGCGATGCCTATTTGAGGCCTTAGGTTCAATAGGACCTATGACATCCATACCCCACATGGAGAATGGCCAGGGTGCTGCTAGGACATTCAATGGGACTGGCGGCGCATTGATCTTATCAGCATATGTTTGGCACTTGTGGCACTTCCTCACATGATTAAAGCAATCATTTTCCATGGTTAACCAATAATAACCAGATCTTAGGATTTTCCTTGCCATTGCATGTCCATTGGAGTGAGTTCCAAAGGAGCCCTCATGTACTTCTTCAATAATCATTTCTGCTTCCATTGCATCAACACATCTTAGAAGCACCATATCATGGTTTCTTTTGTAAAGTATTTCCCCACTCAGAAAATAACCCATTGCGAGCCTCCTCAGGGTCCTCTTGTCATTTCTCTCAAGCACCCGTAGGGTACTCCCTATTCTTGATGAAGCATTTGATGTCATGGTACCACGGCTTCCCATCAGGCTCATCTTCAACCACCTGACAATATACAGGACAGTCACGACTTTTCATTTTTATAAGTGGTAGGTCATTTTCATGACTTACTTGGAACATTGATGATAGTGTGGCCAAAACATCAGCCAACTGGTTCTCTTCTCGAGGAACATGATGAAAAATGACTTCATCAAATTGCTCGATCAATTCTTTGATGTAAACATGGTATGGGATCAGTTTGGCATCACGGGTCTCCCATTCTCCTTTTAGTTGATGAATGACCAAGGCGAGTCCCCATATACTTCCAAGATCTTCGCTTTTGATTCTATTGTTTCTCGAATACCCAAAGCACATGCTTCGTATTCTCGCTATATTGTTAGTACAAAAACACAATCTTGCTGTGATTGGGATGAATTTATTTTCGGGGAGATCAAAATGGCTCCAATACCGTGCCCCAGTGCATTTGAGGCTCCATCAAACCACATAGTCCATTTTTCTTTTTCAGAAGATTCTTCATTTTTAAACAGAGCCATTATATCTTCATCAGGGAACTCACATTGCATCGACCCATAATCTTCTATAGGCTGGTTAGCCAGATAATCTGCAAGGGCACTTCCCTTAATTGCCTTTTGGGTGACATAAACAATTTCATACTCCGATAATAGAACTTGCCATCGCGCGATTCTCCCAAAGGAGAGCGGGTTTCTCAAAGATATACTTGATAGGATCCATTTTGGATACCAACCAAGTAGTGTAACACAACATGTATTGCCTCAATCGATGGGCAGCCCATGCCAAGCGCAACAAGTTCGCTCTAACAATGAGTACTTTGCCTCATAATCGGTGAACTTTTTACTTAAGTAATAAATGGCGCGTTCTTTTCTACCGGATTCATCATGCTGCCCCAGTATGCAACCCATAGACTCATTAAGAACCGTCAAATACATAATGAGAGGTCTCCCTGGCACTGGAGGCACCAAAACTGGGGGTTCTTGTAAATACTGCTTGATTTTTTCAAAGGCTCTTTGGCAATCATCATTCCACTTGACTGGCTGATTCTTGCGTAACAACTTGAAGAGTGGCTCGCATGTTGCTGTGAGCTGGAATATGAATCGAGCGATGTAATTCAACCTTCCCAAAAATCCCCGAACTTCCTTTTCAGTGCGAGGGACTGGCATGTCCAGTATTGCTCGGACCTTGTCAGGATCAACTTTTATTCCTTTCTGACTCACCACAAACCCCAATAGTTTGCCCGATCTGACACCAAAAGTGCATTTTGCAGGATTCAATCTGAGTTTGAACTTCCTCAATCGCTCAAAAAGCTTTTGCAGATTGATTATATGATCTTCTTCTGTTTTTGACTTCGCAATCATATTATCCACATAAACTTCTATTTCTTTGTGCATCATGTCATGGAATAATGTCACCATAGCTCTCTGATACGTTGCCCCAATATTTTTTAAACCAAAAGGCATCACTTTGTAGCAGAAGGTTCCCCATAAAGTGATGAATGTGGTCTTCTCCATGTCTTCCGGTGCCATCTTGATCTGATTGTATCCCGAGAAACCATTCATAAAGGAAAAAAATGAATGTTGTGCAGTGTTGTCCACCAAAACATCAATGTGAGGTAACGGGAAGTCGTCTTTAGGGCTAGCCCTATTTAAGTCTCGATAGTCTACACACATTCGGACTTTCCCGTCTTTCTTTGGGACAGGAACAATGTTGGCAACCCATTGTGGGTATTTTGCAACTGCAAGAAATCCAGCATCAAACTGTCTTTTTACTTCATCTCTGATTTTTAGGGACATCTCAGGTTTCATTCGTCTCAACTTTTGCTTAACCGGAGGGTACCCAGGTTTTAGTGGCAATTTGTGCTCAACTATGTCAGTGTCTAGCCCAGGCATATCTTGGTATGACCATGCAAAGACATCACTATAATCAAATAAGAGTTTAATCAACATGTTACGCTCATCTTCTTTCATCGAGGTACCAATTTTGATTTTTTTCTTATCATTTTCAGTCCCCAAATTAATTACTTCAATTGGTTCCTCACGGGGTTTGATTTCTTTAGCTTATTGTTCAAGTAATCTCATTAACTCAGGTGAAGTTTCTCAATCATCCTCATTATCCTCATCAGTATGATTAACAGGGTGTTCAAAATTATATGATGAGATATTGATACTGTCACTTTCAAGAGAGTCATTTTCAGATCTGCAATAAGTGATGTTGACACAAGAAAAATGAAATGAATAGAAGGCCATGATAATGGAGGGATGAAAGCTAATGGAATGAAAAATGAGAGAACTCAAAAATGCATTTTATTAATAACAGTTATTGGAAAGGAAACATGTGAGCCTATTTACAAATGAAAATCCTAAAGCCTTGGGCAGAGCTAAAGGAAAAGCACTACAGAATTACTTTGAAAGAGACTCTAAGGTTATGGGAAGCTCAGAGATCTCCCAATTGTCGAGTTTTGTATCTGAAGAACATGCATACACCAGGTCCATATGACTGACAAAATCATCTTCAACTGCGGTCACTTGGTCTACGAACACAACTCCCGCGCTCCGGAAGCTTTGTCGTATGTCACAGATGGGGACTTCCTTCACTTTAGGTTCTCGATTTTCTAAGCGAGCCAGCCTTTTCTCTTTTTTCTCTTCCATTATCCTCCTCTTATCGGCCTTGATGGGTTTGTACCCCAGCCCAAATCTATCTTTGTTTTCAAAGGGTTGAAAAAGTCCTGTGGCACCTTGTCGTTTCTTGCCCAGCCCTCCTCCATGCTGATAACCCCCTTCTAGCATAACTTTAGCCATCATTACAGATGCAACAGAGGGCTGCGGTTTAGGAATTGGAGCTCTTTCTTTTATATAAATGGTATTGACAACCTCGAGTGCTTGAAAGGCAGTCTCCAAAGCCTCTTCTGTAGCTTCAATATAAGGGGTGTCTAGCGGCTTGCTCACTAGTAGGTCCTCTTCACCAAAGACAGTAATCATCTTGTTATCAACTATGAATTTGACTTTTTGGTGCAAGGTGGAAGGCACAGCTCCAGCAGAATGAATCCATGGTCATCCTAGGAGACAACTGTATGATGGTGCAATGTCCATCACTTGGAAGAGTATGTTGAAAGTGCAAGAAACAATTTGAATTGGTATTTCGATTTCCCCTATGACTTCTCTCCTTGTGCCATCAAATGCCCTTACTATCATCGCACTTGATTTCATGTGTGACCCATCAAAAGGCAATTTGGAGAGTGTCGACTTTGGCATCACATTCAAGGAAGAGCCATTGTCCATCAGTACTCTAGCCATGATATGATCTTGACATTTTACTGAGATATGAAGTGCTTTATTATGTCCTCTTCCCTCATTGGGTATTTCATCATCGGTGAAAGTGATGTAATTATCTGGTGTGATATTGCTGATAACGCCATCCAATTTGTCAACCGTGATGTCATGAGAAACATGGGCTTGATTAAGCACTTTCATTAGCACCTTCCTGTGTGGCTCAAAGTTCATTAATAAAGATAAGAGTGATATTCTTGCAGGGGTGCGGTTCAGTTGATCCACCACCTTGTATTCACTTTGCTTTATGAATTTTAAGAACTCACAAGCTTCTTCCTCGGTCACTTCTTTCTTATAGACCTCTTGTGTTGTCTTTGGTTTTTCTTTCTCTTTCAAGACTTTTTCAGTAGAAGTTTCCCCCATTTTGCCTTTCCCTTTCCGAATTCTTTCCACTTCCTCCACTTGGTCTTTACGCAGATCCTCAGGTGTATAAATACGACCACTCCGAGTCATTCCACCGATCCCAGATATGCTAGAGATAGCCGATGGGATTTTCATTTGATTGTCTTGGAGATCATTTACAACGACTTGCACATCATATTTCCAAGGCACAGCTCTGGTGTCCTTATAGGGAAAAGGAGTCGGCACTTGGATGGTGATAGATTCCGACCAAGAGAGACTTGTGGAGACACCTCTTTACTATAATGAATCGTCAATGGCTTTGGTATACCTGGACCTTGCTTTATGATTGGATGCGTTGCATAGGTATTGGTAGCCTCTTGAACTGGTGGAGGTGTAACTTCTTTGACCATATAGACATTACCATTATCGTACTGATTGTTTATTTGTACTAAGTGACTGTCCATTAAACTTTGGAGGATCTGCTTGAACTCATCACATTCCTCAATAGAATGCCCTACTTTCCCGTGGATCTTGCACACTGTTTCATCTTCATTGACCTTTTTAAACTCAACTTGGTTTCGTATCAACCCAAATTTGCACAGCTCTTGAAAAATTACTCTCATTGGAGTTTTCACATCAGCTACTCGACTTATGAGGCATCGTCCAGAAGACTTCTCTATGGCATTGACTACTGGACCTCCATGATTAGGCAAGGGATTGCGGCCTACATTAGGAGTTTTTTCCTTAAAGTTAAACCATTTGGCATTAATCAAGTCTTGCACTTTGAACTTCAAGGCTCTGCAATTTTCTGTTGAGTGACCTACAGCCCCAGCATGGTACTCACATTTAGCATTCTAGTCAAACCCTCTTGGGTAGGGGGGTTCCAATGGCTTCATTGGGCAAGGAACCAATAAGGAGTTTCGGAAGAGTTGTGGTAGCAGTTCAGTATAGGTCATGGGAATTGGGTCAAATTGGACAGGTTTCTTTTCTTGGTTAGCTAGCGGCCTTCTTTGGTTGGTATTTGGGTTTTGGGCCCATGGTTGGGTTGGTTGATATGGTATGGTAGGGAGTGTTTGGTTTAGGATAGGAGATGGTGCACGATAAGGGATCATTGGGTGATAAGGTTGGGGTATGGAGCTTGAGAGGTATTGGTAATGTATGGATAGTAAGGCATGTAGAGAGGTTGGAAAGATGGTTGAGGGTTAACAGGTGCCTGGCTATGTCTCCCTTGGGCAAAACTCCTTTGATCGAAAGTCACAGCATAGGCTTCTCCTTCTCTTTTCTTCCCTGCTGGGGGCTTTTTGGCACTAAATATCCCCGTTGTACTTTCAGCAATCTTTCTACTTCTCATTCCTCCTTCAATTCTTTCCCCGATGATAACAATATCTGAGAAATTCAATGACACACTTCCTATCATCTTGTCATAGAAGGGTGACTGGAGAGTGTCAATGAATGTGGGCACCATTTCTCTTTCTGTCAATGGGGGTTCAACCTGAGCATGTATCTCTCTCCACCGCTGAGCATATTCTTTAAAGGTTTCAGCTCCTTTCTTAGCCATATTTTGCAACTGTAACCTATCTGGTGCCATATCGATGTTGTACTTATATTGCTTCAAGAAAGCATCAGCCAAGTCCTTGAAACATCGTATATGGGCACGTTCCAGGTGTGTATACCAATTAGAAGCTGCCCCAGCTAAGCTATCCTGGAAGAAATGAATCAATAGCTTGTCATCATGAGCGTGTGATGCCATCTTACGGATGTACATGGTTAGATGGTTCTTTGGGCAAGTGGTTCCCTTATATTTTTCAAAATCCGGGACCTTAAACTTTGGAGGAATCACCACATTTGGGACAAGACAGAGCTCTGCAGCATCCAGAAGACCATAGCTACTTGCTCCTTCTATGGCTCGCAGTCTTTCTTCAAGAACTTCTAATTTTTCCTTGGATTGAATGCCTTCAGTTGAAGGGTTTAGCGGAGAAGTTCCAGTGACTTTATGGGGAAAAAAACTGTGACATGTAGAAAGGAGGTTGGGCCTGAGTCGAGCCTTGTGGCCCTGAAGTAGGTATTACCAATGATGAGCTGCTCTTAAGAGGGTTGGTAATTTGGGATGACATAAAACCAGGGGAAATGCCATAAGGTGGAATAGAAACAGGGTACTGAGGAATCTCACTGGTATTTGGTTGAGATCCTTGGGGAGGGTTTGAAGTCGTTGGGACTGTCGGTACACTACCCTCAGGAATATTGGTGGATAATGGTGGCACATAACCAGGTGGAAGGCCATATGGTGGGAATGAAGATGCACAATTTCAGAGATTATTTGAGTAGATGGTGAGCGGCATCATGGCCCCTTGAGAGGTGACACTAGGATATTGCCAAGGAATTGGCGTAAAGCCGGGCGGGTGAGCTGGCGTGGTAGAAGGTGTGGAAATAAGTTTACCCCAAATGGTTTTATATGTTAAGTTTTGATGATGACAAATATAAGATAAAAAGAATATCTTGCTTATACTCTTTGTTGCATTCTATATAGAGCATATCCATTAATATTTAATAAATATCTTATTTGGATGTGTTTATAAATGTCTTATATGCATGTTAAACTAACTAAAGCTATATATTTATGATTCATGCATATGAAGATATTAAATTATGTTTTTGGACTAACTATGCTTGTTTAAGTGAGTGATACTTTGTAGGATAGTCCAAGTACCAAGAGTGAGCTTGCAACAAGAAAGCAAAAGATCTCAATTAAGCTCAACACAAAGGAGAATGTGAATGCCTATTTCATGAAGGTATTGATAAACATCGAAGTCATGTCAAAAACCAAGTCCAAAGGAAGATTAAATGGTATAGCTTATAGGACTTAGGGTCTTTATGTAAGAAGTCTTATGGATATCTCAAATATGTTTTTACAAATGGTTTTCCTATGCTAAAATACCCAACAAATAAGTTTTGAAAAGTTATTTATGGTGGTAGTTCAAATTTATGAAAAATAGCAAAGTTTGAGTTTTGTAAAACTGACCTTTGGTCACTCTTTAATCATAACTTTTAAAATACTTTGAGTTTTGTTTTGAAACTTATTTCATTTGAAAATAGACTCAAAGATCTTTCCAATGACTGGTCATTTGCTTTAAATGGATAAGAAATAAAGAAGTTATGATCATTTAAAGTCAGTTTTCAAAAGCTGAGTGGTTTATTCGAATAAATGGTGTGTTATTCGAATAACACACCACAGAAATCATATCAGAATGAATTTTTACTAGTTTATTCGAATAACCAAAGGGTTATTCAAATAACTTGACTCAGAAAATGTTGCAAAACGTGTTTTTAACGTTTTATTCGAATAACTAAATGTTTATTCAAATAACCAAACTTTTATTCGAATAACATGACCCAAAATATGTTACTGAACGTGTTTTTAACGTTTTATTCGAATAACTAAATGTTTATTCGAATAACCAAATGTTTATTCGAATAAAAGGTTTCTGAAAACACTTCCTAATGTGTTAACAGTGATTTATTCGAATAAGACTTCATTTTATTCGAATAAACACGATCCAGTTCTACGCAACGGCTATTTTCAGAGGCTTTAAATGTGATATTAAATTATACCCAATGGCTCTTTTTCTTATACCACTATAAATATATGTTTTTGGGACATTTTTGACACACACCTATTTATCTGAAATGATTCCTTCTTGCTTTATTTTGTGATACATATTTTACCAAATTTTTGTGCTCTTTTTAGCCAAAATTTGAGATATCCTTAGAGAGCTTCATAGAGCCTCAAATTGTATTATTTACTCTGAGTGAGAGTTTCTCTTCATCTATATTTTCTGTTCTTATGTATTGAGGGTGAGGTATCCTTCAAGGTTTGTAAAGGGGTGAGGTATCCCTCTAAAGTTTGTATAAGGGTGAGGTATCCTCACACTGGTTGAGACTTTAGCACAAGGGTAGAGTTTCCCTGTGTGTGAAAAAGTGCTCTTTCATGTAACGGTTGCAAGCACCTATTAAAGCTTGTACATATAGTAAAAAATCTCGAAAGACTGTGTTTCTGGGAATCGGACGTAGACCACAAGTGGTTGGTGGTCGAACCAGGATAAATATCGTGTAACTTCTTCTTCTCTTTATCTCTTTATTTTATGCAATTTATTTTATTGCATATTTACTTTCCGCTGTTCTTAAAGTTTTTTTTCTTCATCACGTTCCTTCTGTGCGTTTATTTAAATAGCTTAAATATTTATATTTATTTTAAGAGCATTTATGAAAAAGTTTTTATACCTAATTCACCCCCCCTCTTGGGTAATGGTTGCCATGACTAACAGAAGGATCATCATTTGCCTTTGAAGGAGTCCCCTCTGTGTTCCTTGTTTTTTCCAGAATTTCTAAGATCTTGGCCATTTGTTCTTTTAGCTGGCTTATTTCACTTCTCAACTCTTCTTGTGACTAACCCAGTTCATCCATGATTCTTGATTGAAAGCGAGTCCTATATGGGTGTCGTAGAGACAGTTTTCCTTTCTGTATTCATTTTTTTATTAGAAAATATGAAAAAGAAAAAGAAAATGCAAACAAAAATAAAACTATGTATGTAGAGACATGATCCAAAGTAGCAAGCGATATCGATAAACCTTATTCATTCAAAGGAAAAGCTCTATGGTCATAGAGAGCTTTACACATGTTGATTCTTGCTACTCCTCAAGTCAGATGGAGGAGTTAGCTTTACAAAAGAGTCATGCTAACTCTAAATTACATCAGCATTCCTAGAACAAGAAACTAATTTCAGTGAAATTTTCCTAGGAAGTCAAGGTCCTTTCTAACCCGAGTCAGAATATCTTGGTTTTCTCCTGGTGCTAGCTTGGCTTCCACTTTGATGATTTCTCTTGCCCTCTTTCTTGAATGGTTGGAGATTTCCCTCATATTATCAAGAACCATTTCGGCTTTCCGTTCCATTTCTTGGCTTGCATTACGATAGAAATTCTTTTCATTAGTCAAGAAAAGAACATCATCCTCCAACCGATTCTTCTTACTTTCCAAGAAAGTAGACCATTCAACATGCTTTTCCAAATGTTGATTCAAGATTTTAACTTCATTCTTGAATTCTTGAAGTTGACCATCCTTCCCCTGAATGATTGTTTCGAGGGCTTGACATGTTTTCCTTAACCTCTCTATTTCAATATCCTTTGAGGCCATTTGTTCTTGACTTTGGATTTTTCTTCTTGCAGTGCTAAGTTGATCTTCCAATGACATTTTCTTAGTGGTCCACTGCCGATAAATAATTTTGTACTGCCCCTCTGCTTCAGCATAGTAGTCATTGGGTTCATTAAATTGGTGCATTGGTAACTCTGGACCCTGCACCTTGGGAGCAAGAAACCCCTTCTTCCTACTAGCCTGCCAAATTGGGTATTCCGGTGTCGTTTCAGACGATGGGAGACCGGGCTTCACACTTCTTGTATCCTTCCAATATTCAATGATTTCTTTTATTTTATGACTGGTTCCTTCATCGCCGTATGAGAATTCAAATTTGGACAGCCCATGAGTCATCAGAATGAATTGCAGAGATGCCATTTGTCTTCGGACCATAGCTGGAGCATAGCCCACTACTCCCCATGGGCCAATAAGTGGAACCCAAGGTTTGCTTCCACATCTATATATAGTATAAGTGTAGGGAAACCACTTGGCCCTCTAGATCACTTCTTTTATTTCCATGAAAAAATTGATCCATTGCCTCATCGGTGGAGTTCGGGGAGGCCAATTGTCACGACCATATAGAGAGAGCGGGTGCTTAGGTATGACATACTGTTTTAGATCAATTTCTGGATGGTTAAAGCACTTCAAGGTTAGCATATGACTAAGCATCCATACTGCAAGTAATGGTGCACATCCCCAAAATCTTCCTTTCTGATGGACTCGGCAATAATTCAGGGATCGAATTGTCTCGGCTAAAATTGGTGGGGCTGGGTGTACCCCATGCTCGATCTGCTCGAACAAATTGATCACATGTCCATCTATTTGATTTTTCCATCTCGAAAAAATTACTAACCCATAAATAGCAAGGGCTAGTGCTACCAAACCAAACCTTTGATCAACTTGAGCTTCAACCATCCTAAGCAAGAACTCCGAATCTAGACTTCGTCCTTCATCCACCATGTACTTGTCCAATTCATTGGCATGAATCCCTATCAATTTGGACAAAGATCCTTCTTGCGTCTTCTTAGGGTCATGTGAGTACACTTTGTCCTTTGGCATGTCGTCTCTATTAAGAAGCCTAGCATACTCCTCAATCGTTGGCACCAAGTCAAATTGTCGGAAAGTATAACACCGATATGAGGGGTCCCAAAAATGGAGCATAGCTTTCAACATTTGGAGGTCAGGGGTGATGAACATGAGAGCTGCAATATCTCCATACTTGTCATTGAACTCTTCTTGTCTTCTCATGCTACACCACATATTACGGAGCCTCCTTAAGTCATTTTGCTCAAAGTCATGGCTCCCCTTTAAGAGAGGTAAAGGAACATCTTCACGATGCAAACTATTTCCTTCCTTGGCTTGAATTCTTGCAGACTCTTCACCGACAGCCTTGATACTCTCTGCCACCTCAGACATTAGAGTCATTTTTTCCTTATTCATGCTTGAGGTTTATCGATATCTTCACAGGATTGGACCACATATGCAAATGCAAGATAAAAGAAAAGTTAACAACTATAAAATAAAAGACAAACAGAAATTCCTCATATGTTAGAGGAAAAGAGGTACCTAATCTTGGTACCCGTTCAGCAGGATAAGTTCTATGGACGATGGTAGCTCTAAGATTATATCTACAAGTGAGAGCTTTGGTTCTAGACCCCTATCGGACAAAAGTCCCCAAATTGTCCCTTGTCATTGTCACCAACACTTTGGCTAGCAAGAGTCCTCCATCCTTACCCATGATAGGTTACAAGCGGAAAGAGTTCAATTTGAGCGAGGGGTTTTCATGTGCCTAAACGGAGACCAACGGTCCCACAAAGCAACACTACTTCACCCTCTATCTAAGCCTACAAGGTACTGAGCTCGGGTAGAGAGCTTGTGTGTGCAGGTGTATATGAGAAAACTTATTTACAAAGCAAAAATATAATACATATAATGCAAACAAAATGTACAATAATATGAAACAAATAACAAATAAACAAACAAAAATGGACCAACATAATTAAAAAGCAAATCACATAAGATTAAAACAAGGTTTAACCCTCTATATCCCCAGTGGAGTCGCTACCGTGTCATGGCCGTCCCGAAGGGCGTCGCGAAAATAAAAAGAACAAGGAGGAAAGGACCTCGGGGTGTTGGGAGTCGCCACCAATCGCTTTATCCATTAAATGGAATGGTGCAATTGGACACTTAAAAGATGGTCTACGTTTCAGAGTTTGAGGTTCGGGGGTTGATTATGGGTAGGGAAGGTGTTAGCACCCTACACCGTCTGTTCTAAGAACGGTTACCTATTTAATCTAATGTTATTTGCAAGATTAATTAAATTGGTTCTTTTTAAAAAGAAATATTTTTGTTGTTATTTTGATATGTCCCATTTTGTCATGCATGTTATCAAAGATGATAAATGACTAAGACATGGAATAGGTGACTAAATAGTCATTATTTTTGAACAAATTCTAAGTCTACAACATATTATATAAAAGTGGTGAATTAAAATTTTATATTTTTGAAGAGAAGTAATTTTCAAAATAAATGGCCAAATAAAAAAATATTTCAATGAATAATTTTAATTCAAAGAAATTTGTTTAAGGTAGGAAAATGTTTCTTTAAGTAAATGGCCAAATAAAATCTCATTTATAATCAAGAAAAATATTTTTTGGCACAATGAGATTTTTGTAGTAATTTCCAAAAAAAAGTCTTCATAAAAAATAGAACTTTAATTCACCACAATCATGATGCTGAACTGTATGAAATTGTTCACTTTTATTTGAGAATTTTTATTTTACAAAATGATTTTTTACAAAAAAGATATTTTATTTTAATTTTTAAAAAAAGGGTTGTATTTTATTTAGAGAAAATATTTTAAATTAGTGTGAGAATTAGACCTCGCCAGCGCTCCTGACAAAATCTAATATAAAGCGTCAAGATTATCGGGAAGAGTGTATCTGATCGGCGCTCCGATCCTCTCCCAATTTTTCTGTCATAGGTAAGTTTTAATCAATAAGATAAATTCACGTTATAAAGAGATAGACAAACTATAATCAAATCAAATCACAAGTTCACTTTCATTACATTTTTTATTTATTTATAAATTTTATATTTTATGCATTTTTATTTTATTTATTATTTTTTATTAATCACAAAACATAATATAAAACATACCATTAAGTAAAATAAATATGGTCAAACAAGTACCTAATCCTAAAATTCAAAACATATTTAGATCTTTTTATTTCACACCTTTTTTTTATTTTAGTATATATATAAAAAAAAAAAAATGGGCTGTAAGCCCATCAAGAAAAAAAAAAAAAAGAGAGCAGCAAATAAAATAAAAGGGAGACTTATAGTCTCAGACCCATCTAAAACGAAGATGGAAAGAAGAAGAAGAGGGGAAGAGGGAAGACTCACGGTGGGGAGCTCACGGTGGTTCTTGGGAATGCGATGGCGCGGTGGTCTGGAGGTGCGACGAGTGGCGCAAACGGGGAAGACGGTGGAGTCTGGCTGCAAGGACGGCTGGACAGCGTGATGGAGCTCGGCGATGAGGCGTAGGCGCTGATCGCGATCCAGTGGACTGAGGTGCGTGTCACGGAGGCGTGGGTCCGATGGCGGTGGGCAACTCGGTGGTTGGGGAGGCTGGTCACGGTTTTTCGGTAATGTGGTGAGGTTGGTGGTGTTTTTGTTTTTGGGTTTGGGGCTGCTGAAGTGTGAAGAAGAAAGGTTGTTAATGGTGAGAAATTGAGGATGGGTGGTGGTCATTAGTGAGGTTGGTTTGATGAAGGGATGGTGGGCGTGAAAAAGGTTCTTTTTTTTTGTGAAAATAATGGAAATTTGGGTGTGGCAGAGGGTGGTTTTGGTGGTTGAAGGAAATTGGAATGGCTTGATTGTTGAAAATGAAGATGAATAGTGGGAGGGGATTTTCGTATCTGTCTGTGATTGCTCTCTGTTTTTGTATATTTTCTGAATCCTCCCCTCTCTGCATTCTTCCTTTCCCTTATATTGTGCCCGATCATTCAAATGCCATAACTTCATTTTTTTACGTTTTGGAAGGCAGATGATCAAAATTGAATGAGCTTAATGTTGATGATTGGAAAGAAAAACTGTAGAAATTTTTAATCCAATTCAATGCAGCTTTGATGGCTCGGTGGCAGCAGCAGGAAGGGGAAAGGGAAGAGTTGAGATGGAATTTGGGTTGGGTTGACCCGTAGAAGAATTTTTTTTTTTGTAAAGAAAGAAACTAAATTAAATAAAATAAAATAAACAGAAAATAAAAAAATGGACAAAATTGGGTATCAACAGTGAGAAAGACTATTGACCCTTCCTTATCATTCAACTCATTCTTTTAAAAATTAACTCTTAAACACATTTTAATTAAATTTTTTCATTTTATTTCATGTCATTTCCTTTTTTACTATCCTTCCAAACATAATGTTAGGATATTTGCTAGAAAAACCCTATATTATATAATGTAAATGAGGTATCATGTGCATATAGTGGAAAAATAATATAACTCAATTAGCAGTGTGTGAAACAAGCTGATCATTTTACATTGATGACACCGCATATGAAACTTAGCAAACAGATCACAAATTAATAAAAAAAAAAGTCAAATTATTCGGCTATACTTACACTATAATTACCTGAAAAATGCAATTTCAACATTCAGATTGAATATATTATTTCTGACTTTTTCATGAAATAAATTAAATTGGGACAAAATTAATTAAAAAATAGAAAAGTAAAAGGTCATCGTGATCACACGTCACAAGTTTCCATTGAATCCGACAAGTCATTATATTTCGATGAAATTTAGGTCTATTTTTTTATATTTTTTATATTTATTTTATCAATTAAGTTATAATATATATTTATTAATATTATCTCTTTTATTCTTTTTAAAAAAATACACATATATTATAACTTAATTGATAAAATAAATATAATGAATATAAAGAAATAGACTTAAATTTTGTTATCTAAGGCATTTGGGCAGCCAAAAAGTCCAATAAACGCATCCTTCTAATCCTGCCCCACTGCCTCCACATTTGCCCGCTGAGCTTTATCCAAGTTAGATTATTCTGCAAATTTATCAATGCCGATATTCTTACCACAAATAGTACCACACCAATCTTCACACCGTATGTTTGCTGATGTCACTATATGTACAAAATACATATTTCAACCAAAAAGTTACCATTTGTCTCTATGTATGTCTCCTTTTCTCTGTCTCTGCCTTTTCATTTCCCTCTCATTCTCCCATCCCTTTCTGTAACACCCTCCTTAGGGCGTCACATTTCATATTACTCAATTACCAAATTACTCCTTCATTTATAAAATCGTGCTTTATAATGGAAATACGAGTTGTAAAATTTCTTAATAATAATAAGATAAACTTAGTGGAAAATAAAAACATTACAACATCATCACAAATAATTTATATCATATATATACAAGTCATAGTATTATCATATTTTAATATTTACAGACTAGATTCTCAAAATATTTAAACTTTAACTTAAACTAACATATTGCCCAAGTTCTATTAGACAACAGAACCCTCAGACGGGTCCTCTTCAAATTCCTCAAAAGATAGGGATCTAGACAGACGCGAAGTCCTACGGACAGGTGTCCGAACAGACGACACTATACTAATCGCACTAGGAGTACGATAGTATACTCCCCAGTATTGTCTAATAGACAATGGGAACTCTAGATGTACATTAATATTCACACTAATATAAAATAAAAGTGTCCAAGATATAGCCTACTTAAAATAATGTTTGAGGCCCCTATGAAATAAATACGCTCTCTTTTTAGGTCAACATGCCACGCCTCCAATTCTCCACGAAACGTCAATCTTATGTACCCAAGCAAACAAGGCATCTCCTCGTCTTAGAACTCAGCTTTCTCTACGGAAATCTGCTTCTCTTTGCCTTCTCGGTCAACTTCTTGCTCAATGTCTTTTAAATTATAAATATAATATAGGATAGACATACAAAGAGGTGAGATCACCTACGCCAATACAAGTATGGTAGCAATGAAGATAAACACATACAATATCTCATACCAGCACATCATACATAATTACAATTATGCCACCAACATCATTTATCATCATAACTCATGCAATAAGCAATAATTACAATCATGTCATTACCAATATTCAAACACTTAACATTTCAATTATCATAAATCATAATTACGATAATACCCTCAATAATTATGCATATGCACCTAGACTCAATTTCTCACTCCATGGAGCTAAAACTCAAGTCAGAGAGAGTGATCGAAAAGATCTGTCTGTACCAACATGCCTCAGACCATGTGCTCAATTTTTGCACATCTAGCATATGCACGACAATCTTTATCAGGTCTTGATTAAGGATAGTGTCTCGGTCCGGATCATTGGTGTGTTACGTCGGTCTAACCCACAGTACAGAAGAGCTACCAATTGTCCATTGTAGGCAACCCGCACCCCAATGCCCCCAAGGTCAACGAGTGACCTACACTACGCATATCGCACCCACTCAAGAGGTGTAGTCTCTCCTAGGCAACTAGGCTCATACAGTCCATCAGACCTTTCTAATGCATGTAATATGCACTATTCATATTTCCAATTCATATCACATATTCGGGGTTCACACAATAATCTAATAGTATTATTACTGTATTTTAATCGCGTAGTCATATTTTTGTATTTTCTTAATCTTGACTCAATTCTGTCGCCTTTTCAAAATTGCATAGTGATTTTTCAACGTTTTCTAGTCGCGTAAATATTTTTCATACGTTTTAAATTCAAAAATACCATTTTTCTCATTTAATACTAAAAATTCACCTTATTTTCCATAGTTGCATAATAACCCCTTAAAAACTCGTATTTACAAAATAGTTCCTCAAAAATTAATATTTATGAAATAGTTCCTCACAAATTAATATTTACGAAATAACCACTCATAAAATTTATATTTATAAAATAGTCCATTTTTTATAAATCATTTGTAATATAACCTCTCTAAAAATAATATTTATAATATGACCCCTCTAAAAATAAGTATTTATACAATGGCCCCTTATTTACATAATATTTATAATTTAGTCCCTCCTTTATAAATTTTTGCGATATACCCCCTCTAAAAATCAGTAATTGTACTGTTTCCCAAAAATTGTTATTTCTTTTCTTTACTTCACATAAAAAATCATTTTACTTTGCTATACTCAAACTTGTTCATATTCATTTCTTTTTCATTTAAATCCTTCATTCTCATTTGAATCCATCGATTTCAGGACTTTGGTTCTCTAATCCCTAGTATGGCTGTGAGTCTCATTGCTCTTTGGAGCATTCATACAATCGATTCATGTTTTTGTTCACATCCTATATTACACATACATTCTCATGCTTTCATAATTATACATACACACAAAATATCAAAGCTTTAAGCATGTTTCACACATGCAAGCATATAAACAAAATCATACACATCACAAACACAATCAAAGAGCATCAAAACAATAGGTGAATAAACCCTTATGGGTTTTTCACCGAACAAAACCATCCCCACACCACCAAACTTGGTTAGTGAGGTAAAATCTCCCTCTTGAAGACAAGTCTTTCAAGCTCCTCTCCTTCTCCTTAATTTCGTACAAGCCACAATCAATTCCTAACAATTCTAAAACAATTAGTAAAATCACATACAAAGCTTTATAATGATAAACCATGGAACAAACATGGTTTAAAAAATCACAAATATGAATTTAAACCATAAAAATCAAAGTTTACCTCTTGAGAAGTACGGTAGAACTTGGATTTTGAAGCACTTAGAGTGTGATTTTGGGAAAGCTTCCTAAATGGAAAGTGTTTAGAAGGTTGTCTAGCTTTAGGAAATGATGAGAGTGAAAATTATAAGAGAGTGATGGTGTTTATGGGTGTAGGGGCCGAACCACTTAGGAGAAAATGGAAAGAAATGGTGCTTAGGGTTCTTGGAATTTTTGAGAGAATAAGATGAAAGCTTTTTGGTAAGAGAGAAAAGTAAATATTGATAGCAATTTGGGAGTGGGCTGCCGTGTGAGTCTTGGAGAGTTTGAAGGGATTTGCATGAAATTAAAATATCCAATTTCATGGCACATGGCTTATGTCATCAACTTGACTTGCATGCTTATTTGGATGGTTCAAGAATAATGGAGAACATGGTGGAACAAGGCCTCTTGGCCGTGGGGTTCAAGTGGGTTTAGGGGCTTAATTTGTTTTCAATTTGTCTAATTACTTGCTAATTAAATAGCTAATTAATTAGGTTTAGTTTCCTAACCACTCTTAATTAATTATCCAATTACATAACTAATTAGTTTAATATATTTTAGCATATATCATAACTTCTAATTAAAATTAGGATATCTAATTAAGAATTAGATTATAACTAATTAATAATTAGGTTAGTTTACTTAGCTTGTTAATTAGGTCATTAGATTAACCAAATTAGGTTTAATTAGTTACTAAGCAAAGTCAAGCCACTATTGTTGACTTCATTTTAGCCATTGAAATCAACTTGGTTTCCTATCCATTGATCTCGTCTACGGTGGATATTACTTAGTGGTTTTATTAGGATTCATTTTACACCATTGATCGGATCAACGGTTATGATCAAAAACATCTAAATCATGCTTTTCATCCAATGGTCCTTAATGAAGTCTATGCTCCTTTAATTGACCAATTCTTATTGGTTAGAATTTTCAAGCCTCCTTTGTTGACTTGTTCCTATTGGTTCAGAATTCTGTCCAGTCAGAATCGTTGACTGCTACTCTAAACGCGGGTCCCACAGACTTTTTCGGGTCCATGATCAATTTGAAACAGATTTCTACTATTTTTAAGACAAGAGAGATCATGTCAAATAAAATAATATTATAATAATATAAAATTATTTTATTGCATAGTTAATAAAAGATTAATATATATATATCAATCAATTAGGTTTAGTAAGATCCCCCAGCTCTAAATAATTAAAATAAGAATTTCCCTAGCCCAAAAATTATTATTTTCCTGACCCAGAGCAAATCACCCAAAACAATCAAAAACAGTATCGAAATAATTAAATTATTTTTATATTACACAGAAAACACAAAATAGTGTAATTCTGTCAGTTCTATAACATAGTTTAAAATTTGGGATGTTACACTTTCTCCCTCTCAAATTTCTCCCTATTCTCTCCACATTCCTCCTCCATCTATTATGCTCTTTGTTCCTTGTTTCCAGAATTTCTGAACCCCGGAGTTGTCCTTTTTTCCTCGTCCCTCTTATTTGGCATTCTCACTTCCCCTTCGCACTAAACTGAGTCGAAGACCACTTGGTGTGGTGTGGATTGTGATTAAATATAATATCAAAAACAGTTGCCAAGTTCCACCAAAAATATAAAAACCTTGCAACCAGTTGTAGTAAGCAAGGGTCGATCCACAGAGAACCAATTCAATTAACACTATCAATCCAATTCCTAAATTAAACTCGATGAAAAATAAACAAAAAAGTAAAATGGGGTTTTGTTGATTAAAACTAAAAAGAGAAATTAAACTTAAACCAAAACAGGAAACACAAATTGAATTATCAAGTTAAAGATATTGGTTAAGAGATTGAATCCACCACTAGATTTATATGATTATGCCAACTTACATACCCTTTATACCAACATGATCAATTATGTTCTTATGCAATTGCGAGATAAATCCCATGTCTTCCTTAAGTTTCGCTTAATTCAAAGAACCAATCAAATCAAATCCTAACCATTAGTTATTTGTAAAGCAAACCGCTTCTTACACCTACCTAATGATTGCATTAAGAATTAGAAAACCAATCACACTAAGATCTAATCACACACCGGGGATTAAATTACTTAGATCATATGTCTCACTAGTCATACCACCGCAAATCACAAGATAGCAATCCTAGTTTTACCACTCTCGAAATTTGGCAAGAATATAAAAATCTTTATATTGATTTAAGAATAGAAACATATGAATAAAAACATAATTGTATTAATATAAAGAAGTATGCAAGATTCACATAATCAAAACTAGAGTTTCATCTTCTCTTAACCAATCAAGAAGTTTAGCCACACATGGCAAAGTTAAAATCACAAGAAAAATAGAAGAAAAACATAGTTCAAAACAAAAGTGCAAAAGAAAACTAAAGATCAAACTAGTTTCCAAAAGTTGGGGATGATCAATCTCCGATTGCTCGAACCCGAGACTCCAATCTTCAATCCAATCTCCCTTTCCCTTGGTCTTTGTGTTTCCCTTAGTTCCCTTGACGGCCCTCCCCGGACCTCCTTTAAGGGCTCTAAGCAACCCTATTTATAGGTTTTGATACCTAATTTAACATCAAAATACGAATTTAACTTTCTCGGTGCGACGACACGGCCGTGTCATATGACACGGCCCAGTGCCCCGTACTTTTTCATCGGCCAAATTCCATGTATTTCACAAGTCGAGAAGGACACGGCCTGTGCCCCGTAATTGACACGGGCCGTGTCGTTTGACACGCCCCACCCCCCGTCAGTGACATGGGCCTATAATTTGACACGCCCAGGCCCCGTAATTCGACATGGGCCCCGTAATTTGACACCTTCATTTTCAGCCGGATTCTTTACAAATGCTTTTCTTTCATTGCTTCAAGAGGTGATATTGATCTCCTTAAGCATTCATCTCTCTCCTCAAATGGCCATCAAGCTTGGTTTGATGCTAATGGACTCAAACACTCAAAGATATCCTGAAAAACATAATTCATTTATGAGTGTTTATAACCGCATTTAGCATAGTTTCACAATAAACATCCAAAGACAACTCTAAATCAGAAACTTAGCTAAATGTCAACAATTGAGCACATATGGAGTCCAATTAAATCAATCATAAGGCATTTAAAGTATGGAAATAATCGACAGATCAAATACCCCCACACTTAGCCTTTTGCACTCCTGGGCAAAACATAAGACCAAACCAAGGAACAGGGAAAACAAAACAAAACAAAACCTAAAAATTTAAAGAACTCAATTTCCAATGATATTCAAGAGAGGCAAAAAGAGCAAGAAAAGATTCAAGGGATCACAATATTCAAGAGATAACAATTCTTCACATTTCCAACCAACAAGCAAGGTATCTTCAATTTGAAAAGCATGAATTAAGAATGATAGATTCTCACAAGATACACTCTCAATCTCTCAAGTGTTTATAAGGTAAGTATTTCACTCAATTCAACCCATGAAAAATGCACTACCATAAGCTTGCTTATCTTCTACTTCTCCACTACTCAAACACATGCACACACAAATCAAGAGGACTTTATTTAAGGTTGTAATGGGGTTAAGGGAAGGGAAGGAAATAATATGAGTATGGTAAGATGAGCACCCAAGAGAATGAAAGAATATTGGGGAGGAACTTAATTGACAAACATAAAATTTTTATCCCCTCAAATCTATATAATGCACATTCTCTTACATATTCCTTTCCTTTTTCTTTCTTTTCTTTTACAACCTTTCTTGATTTTTTTTTCTTTTTCTTTGCATATTTTTTTCAACACCTTGCATATTTTTTTCAACACCTTGCATATTACACATCAACTTGCACAACCCCCACACTTGTCCTATTAAACACTTGCAAGCAAAAGAACTCCTCCAAATGAAAATGAACCAATGCTCTCCCATTCCCTAAGGTAAGGTAAAATCATGGTTTTTCACATAAGGCATAAAATGAGATAAGACAAAGAATAGGCAAATAGGCTCAAGGGGTTAATCAAAGGGAAATAATGCAAGGTTGGCTATTTGGCCAAAGTAGTCAATCACAAAAGAATGCCTCAATCATGTTCATGTATGCAAGTGAAAATGTAGCCTCAAAAGAATTAAAGCAAGTTCTAGAGTGATCAATATGACATGAGTGAAAATCACATAAGAAAGAAGAGAATGGTATAAATGTTAAATCCATCCATCAAAAGGCCCAAAATCTCACTAGGTATGCATCTATCAAATTCAATTCATCAATCAAACATCTAAAACCAAGCATGCCAAATTCAAGATGACAAGAAATTTATAAATCATAACCTTGAATTTCAATTGCTTCAAACTCATAGACTTCACAAATCTCAAAACATCATTAGAAATTAAATAAAAACATAATATTTTTTTTCAAAAATAGAAAATAGAAATTAAAATAAAAACAAAAATAAAACAGAAAACAAAATGTCAATTCCTCCCCACACTTAAATTCTACATTGTCCTCAATGTAAACCTCAACAATAAACAATCATTAATAAATTTAGGACAAGTAAAATAAAAGAGAGGAAAGAAACATCCTTATTAATTGAAGTAACAGAGGTAGATGAAGAAATTTCCACCAGATCCCATTGGCGAAAGCATAATAACCAATTTATGCTTGAAATAACATGAAAGCTTCCACTGGGTCCCATTGGCTAAAACGTAATGACCAAGTTATGGTTGAAACAAAGATGAGGGCTTCCACCAGGGTCCCATTGGCCTTCCTTAATTGCCTTAACTTCACCACTGAAAAGTAATATATGCACTTCATCAACTTCATATGCATAGTTTCTATTGGACCATGGCCCAAAAACAAAATCCACTTCAAGCGTTGTCCGTCATCCGGTGCTCTTCACCCTTCACGAAAACTCTTTACTAGCCTCGCAATTCTATCTCTCCTTGTATCTTAGACCACCGCAACGCATCAAAAGCATTATTGATAAATCCTTCAACAACATTAGCTTTTGTATAAACAAATCATCATCTCTCAAGAATGCAAAAATTTCAAAGACAAATAACACATATCATGTCACCATCACAATCAGTACATGAGTTGCAATGAGTATAATTATTGAAACCAATAAAATCAAGAAATTCATCACACAACTCATCATACTGTCTCTCCACTACCTTAGGAAAGGGTTCAAGAATACTTACCTTGGGGGCCTTAGAGTTTTCCCCCTCCTCACTTACCTCTTCAGGCTCTATTTCTTTCTCTTCAATAGCTTGTGGATGAGAGGTGGGTTCATCTAACGTCTTCCCACTTTGCAATGTGACAGCACTAGGATCTTCCTTCATATCCTCTTCGAATTGTGAGGGAAGTCTCCCTGAAATTAGGCTCGACATCTTACTGAATTCTGTGGCTAACTGCCCCAAAGAGTTTTGCGGTCATCGCTCATGGCCTTTGTCTCTTGCCGAAACCGAATGTTATTAGTGGCCATTTGTCTTATTAGCTCCTCCAAAGTGAAGGTTCAAAGTTGCCTAGGAGGTTGAACTTGTTGCTTGCCCATGACTCAAGTTAGGAGGATCCCACCACCCTGGATAATATGTATTGGAGTAGGGGTTGTAGTTGTCGACGGTTCAGAATATCCCCATACGCTTCTACCTCCTCATTTGTGTCTACTAAGAAAGTGGGACACAAATTAGTGGGATGTCCAGATGATAAGCAAATCTCACAAGCTTCCATGATCAATGCATATCAACACCTACAAACACTCGAAAAGAAAGAATCAAAAATTAAAATAAAAAAAATAAAAACAGAGTAAAAATAGGAAACAAATTAATAGCGCAATTGGAAAATTGGTTCCCAAGAATTACGGCGCCAAAATTTGGTGTGGTGTGGATTGTGATTAAATATAATATCAAAAACTGCCAAGTTCCACCAAAAATATAAAAACCTTGCAACCATTGTAGTAAGCAAGGGTCGATCCACAGAGAACCAATTCAATTAACACTATCAATCCAATTCCTAAATTAAACTCTGATGAAAAATAAACAAGAAAAAAAGTAAAATGGGGGTTTTGTTGATTAAAACTAAAAAGAGAAATTAAACTTAAACCAAAACAGTAAACACAAATTGAATTATCAAGTTAAAGATATTGGTTAAGAGATTGAATCCACCACTAGATTTATATGATTATGCCAACTTACATACCCTTTATACCAACATGATCAATTATGTTCTTATGCAATTGCGAGATAAATCCCATGTCTTCCTTAAGTTTCGCTTAATTCAGCAACCGCTCAAATCAAATCCTAACCATTAGTTATTTGTAAAGCAACTGCTCTTACACCTACCTAATGATTGCATTAAGAATTAGAAAACCAATCACACTAAGATCTAATCACACACCGGGATTAAATTACTTAGATCATATGTCTCACTAGTCATACCACTTACCGCAAGCATAGCAATCCTAGTTTTACCACTCTCGAAATTTGGCAAGAATATAAAAATCTTTATATTGATTTAAGAATAGAAACATATGAATAAAAACATAATTGTATTAATATAAAGAAGTATGCAAGATTCACATAATCAAAACTAGAGTTTCATCTTCTCTTAACCAATCAAGAAGTTTAGCCACACATGGCAAAGTTAAAATCACAAGAAAAATAGAAGAAAAACATAGTTCAAAACAAAAGTGCAAAAGAAAACTAAAGATCAAACTAGTTTCCAAAAGTTGGGGATGATCAATCTCCGATTGCTCGAACCCGAGACTCCAATCTTCAATCCAATCTCCTTTCCCTTGGTCTTTGTGTTTCCCTCAGTTCCCTTGACGGCTCTCCCTGTCCAGACCTCCTTTAAGGGCTCTAAGCAACCCTATTTATAGGTTTTGATACCTAATTTAACATCAAAATACGAATTTAACTTTCTGGTGCGACGACACGGGCCGTGTCATATGACACGGCCCAGTGCCCCGTACTTTTCTCATCGCCCAAATTCCATGTATTTCACAAGTCGAGAAGGACACGGCCCAGCCCCGTAATTTGACACGGCCGTGTCGTTTGACACGGCCCACCCCCGTCGGGTGACATGGGCCCTATAATTTGACACGGCCCACCCCCTGTAATTCGACATGGGCCCTGTAATTTGACACCTTCATTTTCAGCCCGGATTCTTTACAAATGCTTTTCTTTCATTGCTTCAAGAGGTGATATTGATCTCCTTAAACATTCATCTCTCTCCTCAAATGGCCATCAAGCTTGGTTTGATGCTAATGGACTCAAACACTCAAAGATATCCTGAAAAACATAATTCATTTATGAGTGTTTATAACCGCATTTAGCATAGTTTCACAATAAACATCCAAAGACAACTCTAAATCAGAAACTTAGCTAAATGTCAACAATTGAGCACATATGGAGTCCAATTAAATCAATCATAAGGCATTTAAAGTATAGAAATAATCGACAGATCACCACTGCCTGTTGGAGACCACGCAGGCGCACTCCCAGTTGGTGTGCGAGGTACCAGTTGGCGATTGTAGCGGTGAGTTATTTCGTGAGTCCACTCCGTCACTCCGCCGCGCTGCCTGTGTTGCTGCCTTCATCGTTGTAATCATTGTGGTGCCATTCTCTCTCTCTGTACATGAAACAATTAAGAAAACACCATAATAAATCCATTTTTCTTACGGTTTAAGATTACAGTTACTATTTCTTACAAATTCAAAAGAATATACATGCTTACTCAAAAGAAACATACATTTTGGTTAGGCTCAAACTATAGTTACTGTTTCCAAAGGCTTTAGATGATAAAGTAGTTATAATTCATGGTCATTGGTCACCTTTTTCGTGTCACTACACACTTACAAGTAAATTGGTTGGGCTATAATGCAACTCTATATTTGAATGAGTAATATAAATTGAGCATGGATATGTTTGCAATGGTATTAGGAAACAAACAAATATTTAGATAATAATTCATCTCAAACAATTTGGGTGTAAGTTGTTGCTATTACTTATTCGTAAGAATTTGGACCAGTATAAATGTTGTTGCTATGTAAAACTTTCTAGCTAGTCATGTTCCCTGAAACTTAGGAATTTTGTTGTGGTAGAAGGTTTTGTTGAGAGAATGATGAAGTCAAATGGCAAGAAGATTAAAAATTATCTGTCATTTGTGCATGACCTATTTCTTGAGTTAGTCTTGTGAATTTGCTGCTATGTGGACTGGATTGAAGTTATTCTAGTGGGATGAATTAATTAAAGGAAGTACTAAGTGATTGTCTAAGCTGAATATTGTATAATAGGCTAGCTTGAGAATGGACAATGGGCCTTTTATAACGGAGGTCGCTAGTTTAGTTATGATATATTATATGATTATATGGTTTATATTTTATTAATATAAATATATAATTACATTTTAATCTTTGAATTTGCCAGCATTAACAAGCTTGTATCTTGTGAATATTTCATTTTGTGCAAGTGATAATGACCAAGCTAAGCCCTTTTCAATCTTTAACAGTGTAAAACTGGGCTCATGATCTTATTATTTCTAGTCAAGGACTCATTTAGCTAATCTGGACCTTTGGGAGCAAGGATTGTCATTATTATTGTCACATCACATATACACGAACTTACTTTCACGATAAATTATATAACCTATAACATGACTTACAGTCACTCTGGAAAATCTTTCGACCATTGATATCTAAAATGCTTTCCATCATTTTGCAGGTGCTATTGTTTCATTTGTAAAGTGTGTTACCTAAATCAAAAATTGGAGCATGGCACCATCAAGAAGGAAGGAGGGGTCAACAAGTTCAAATAAGCAAAATGTATAGAACACATGAACCGTTTTTACAATTTGCATAACTTCTATTTATTTATTACTAACATGAACTTTATTATTATACTTTTTAGTTACATTTGAGGTATGCCTGTGTACCTAATTTGTTGGTTGACATTAACAACAATTTGTCTACTGCGCAAAGAACCCAAATTGAGGTCACTCCATTCAAAGCGCTTGTAAATATGCCAGACAATTTACAGATCTCTGGCATACTACTGTGGGAATTAGCTTGCCGATGGGACGACCAAAGTAAAGGGTTCAGAGTTAGAAGTCGGATGATCGGTTTTAATCCCATCGATGTATATTTTGTGCTTGGACTGCGCATTAGAGGTGAACGTGTCCAAGATGACGATGGAGGGAAATGTCAAACATTGTCTTTGTTTGGGGGTGAAGCTGTCACCATTGATAAAATTGTTTAACTGCTTCATACGTATCGAGGTGACCATCAGGTGGATAATTTTTGTAGACTGTACATACTCCTTGCATTTGGCGTGTTCTATTTTTCAAGAACAGGGAGATATGTGTACAGTGGCATGATTAAAATGTTAGATGACTTGGGTGCTCTTGGTAATTACTGTTGGGGTTTAGCAGTATATGATTTCTTAGTTGATAGTTTAAGCGTAGCTTCTTCTGTTGTGAAAAAAGGGTGAGAATTCAAGCCAAAGACACATAATAGGATGTGCAGCTATCCTTCAGGTATATATTTATAATATTTATAAAATCATAGTAATTTTTTTCCCATGCATGAATTTTATAGGCATATATCTATATTAACATTCCTAGTAAAACTATGTACTTAAATCTGACAATTGCGTGATGTAGATTTGGGCTTTAGACTACCTGTCCATGTGGGACAATAACCCCCAAATGTTTCCTTTCCCACAATTTTTGAATTGGAAAAACGTGGGGAGCAGTAAGGACAAGATTGATCGGGCATTTTGACATAATTTGGTAAGCATGGTTAAATTAGTTTTCCAGTAACATGTTTGGCAAAAAACAAATTTTTGAATGCTAGTATTTCGTCAACATTTGATATTTGTGCATCTGGTGTGTTTTGTGCATTAGCAGATAATCGAGGATGTGGCTGCAATGACTGAAGAGATGCGGTCTGAAATACTCAGAGAAGCATTGGAGGAGGCACAACCCCAGTTTGGGCATGATAGAGCAAGGTCTTTTGATATAGAGGACCATGCTAGTGAACATCGTCGTCTAGTGGCGAAGAATAGGCAGTTTGAGGATAGGATTTCCTTTCTCGAGCAAGAATGAGTATGTTGAAACAAATAGTGCTTCAGCGTCCAACGGCGGCGCCGTCAACTTTAGCCGCTACCACACATCATCTTGAAAACATACATCGTCAAAGTGATGCATTTGTGACGCCTTTCCATGGTGACAATGAAGGGTATGAAGCCAATTCTCAGTAAAGGCCTGGTCGTGCATCACCCTTGACAGTGGGAAGCCCACGACTTCACAGTCATACTGCTGCTCAGAATGACAGTGAGGAATGTTTGATTAACATTAGAATTGCATGGTTATTACATTAGTTTTTCTCCCATAACACTAATTATCATATGCATTTTATGGTAACCTTTATTTGAGATTATAGAGGACTTAATGTATACACATTTTATGCTGACTTGTGCTTTTCTTATATATGCTATTGTGACTGCAAACTCTAAGATTACATTGGAGAATAACGTCTACAAAAATGAAATTTTTATGCATGAAAGATTTAAAAAAATTAAATTGCTATCTATTATATAGTGGAATAAGGAAGTAAATAATTTTAGATGATACAAATACAATAATGGTAAATTTTAGTAGGGTACATTCACCATATCTCTGTTTTGTGAAAATTTTTAAAAATCGACATTCCTTTTCAAGTGAATCATTGGTAAGTCTACCTCAAGAGAATGATGCAGGTAATTGTGCAAACCTTTTTTCTATTGCCTCAATTACCAATTGCCTTATATATACATAATTGTTTAACATATAACCTGAGGTCAATTGTTACACAGATGGAAATAATCTCCAGGATGAAGCTGATGTTGAGGTTGTTACCACCGATAAGCCACCATTGAACATTGCCACGCGAGCAAAACTCCAACCGAGGAGGCGTGTAGAAAGTGCGTCCACTCGAACTCCATATGTATATCAGCTAAGGAAGAGGAAGAACACCCAGATGTAACGGGTTGATTGATGGTTAATAGATATTAGGATGTGAACTTTGTAATGTGATTATAGGCTAATCTCATATATTTGTGTGTAGAATGTTTTATTTTTTGGGTGGAGGTGGCTCCTTTGAGGAGTTTCAAAGAGTTGGTGCTTCTTTAATTGATGTCGTGAACTTGACAATGTTGAATTTAGTTTTTACACTAGTATTGGATTTGAGTTTTCATGTAACAATGAAAAATGAAACTTAAAAATATATGGTTGTGGTTGAATGTCATTATCGTAATTGAAAGTTAGATTCCCAATAAATAGAGAGAAGTAATATTTGTGCATATTTGTGAAAAAAATTGGTTAATGAAGAACAAAAAAATGATTAATGACCTACATAAGTTGGTTAACAGGATAACGGCTGGAAGGGTTGCATAATTATGCATGCCCATTAACCAACTTCTGTAGGTCATTAATCACTTTTTTATTCTTCATTAACTAATTTTGTTTTTACGCTTATGAAAAAAGTTAGTTAATGAAAAACAAAATAGTGGTTAATGACCTATAGAAGTTAGTTAACAGGGTAAAGGCTATAAAGGCTGCATATTTGTGCATGCTCATTAACTAACTTCTGTAGGTCATTAACCATTTTTTTTATTTTTCATTAACCAATTTTGTTTCTACACTTGTGAAAAAAATTAGTTAATGAAGAACAAAAAAGTGGTTAATGACCTACAGAAGTTAGTTAACAAGGGCTGGAAGGGTTGCATATTTGTGCATGCCCATTAACCAACATCTGTAGGTCATTAACCACTTTTTAGTTTTTTATTGACCAATTTTGTTTCTACGCTTGTGAAAAAAGTTAGTTAATGAAGAATTAAAAAGTAGTTAATGACCTACAGAAGTTGGTTAACAGGGTAAAGGCTGAAAGAGTTACATATTTGTACATGCCTATTAACTAACTTCCATAGGTCATTAACCACTTTTTTGTTATTCATTAACCAAATTTGTTTACACGCTTGTAAAAAAAGTTAATTAATGCAGAACAAAAATGTGGGTAATGACCTATATAAGTTAGTTACTGGGTATGTACAAATATTTAACTTCCAGCCTTTACTCCGGTAACCAACTTTTGTACGTCATTAACTACTTTTTTATTCTTTATTAACCAACTTTTTCACAAGCGTGGAAATAAAGTTGTTTAATCAAGAATAAAAAAATAATTAATGACCTATAGAAGTTAGTTAATTATGTACAGAGAATGGGTAATGGGCTCATGACCAAGCCAACTCTTTATATATTTGTCCTCGGTATTGATGGCGTGTGTAATCGACATTGAACTGATCTTGGAATGAGTAATATTCGTTTAAAAATCAAAATGACATCACTAATCAAACAAAACTAACCAAACAAATACATTCACATAACATGTACCACAAGATATTATTGTGCTTCATACATGTACAATTTTCATTGGATACCTTATAAACTTGTACCAAAAAAATAATTCCACCTGACCATTTACATAACCTTATATAATTATGTACACATTGTAAGTACTATGTCATTCACTAAACTGCACAAACAAACTATTCCAAAAAAATACCTAGGTAGGTTGCTTCAAAATAAATGTTTAAAATGATAAATAGATTTAACATATTACTATGTCATCACAATTCACACTTTGCCACCACCACGTTTCTCATCAGAAGTTGCCAAAAAATACTGATTTTTGCTAACACTAATCTTTGAACTTATTACAGGTAAATCGGCAGTTGCCCCATAAACTTGCAACACCAAAGTCAATTTCCTTAGTTTTTTAAACTAAACATTAACCCCAATAAAAACTGTTAAAATTATAATTAATTGAGTTAAGTACAACGTCAGTGTCCCTCGACCCGTGTTCCTTCAAATTGTCTGGAATAACTACTTATGACAAAATTCATGTATGGAATCTCGCTACTAGCATCCTGAAAAAAACATTTAAATAAGTCAACTACAATCACTTATAAAACCTAAAATTTAGCATATGCTTCACATGCCTTTGGCTCACTAGCGACATCATGTTGAAAATTTTCAAATAATGATAGAACACTTTGTGTTGGACTTTCTACCAGCTACGAAGTCCAACAACTATCTTTATAAACATCAACATTTGTGTTGAGGTCAACAACTGTTGACTATAAGGGAAGAATATAACTAAAGTTAAATTATAAATTCTTATAAAAGTTTACACATAAGAATAACTCCATCAATACTACCCCGAAACATAACAATCACTTCAATACTAATTAAAATTTAAATTTAATTTTCATGCATACACTCACCACAATACAGTCATCATCTCGTTCTCCTGGAATCATAATTTCCATAGATGAGCATACATGTAACTTATTTCCATTTATCTGACTCATGCTTCCCTCAATACACTCCAACATAAACCAACAGAAATAAGTTAAAAACACATTTAAGAATATATGCGCTTTTCCAAAAGAGGTAACAGTACACAGTTGTTCCATACTAAAAGAAAATATATCCAAATGCACTCACATCAATTATGAACATGTGTGGATTTTGATGTGTTGTCTTCCTCTTTTTCCTCACAATTTGGTCAACTTTTGATACTTTCCTATTTGATCGAGGGCGGCCTTTATGTGCTACACGTAATGGATTATGAATCTCACTCAATGACTCATTGGTTTGACTGCTGCCAGTGTCAATCATATTGTCTGTTTTGTCTTTACCTTTATGACATGTGACATTATTGTGGTTCAATATAACAATTGACTGCATCTGCACCTTGCCTTTACATGCATACAATGTTTGGAGAAAAAAACCACTAGCATTGTCACACTTCGCAGTAACTTTGATAACCTCATAAAACTCTTTCAATAAATTATCAAATCTTTGCATTTGAGGCTGCAACTGTTTCACATTATAACTGCTTTTGATGTATGTATGTTTCCTTCTTATATTTTTGCTCCATCTTGGCAAAATATATTTCGATGGCACTTCCTTTGCCTTTTCTTTCACAAGAATGGCAAAGGAAAGTCTACACACAATACCTTTAAACTCAAATAACAAGCATTTGTATCTAACATCATGATTGTCGCGATTAAATACCACCTCAACTGTTCTTTCCTTCGGACTTCCAACTACTACCATATCCTCTAACACATCATAAGTATAAATTCCATTCTCAACACACTTAATACAAATAGAACAATTCATTTTACCCCTAAATTCAGCTTGAACCTTATTAAACTTCGCATGGGCATATACTCACATTGGAATTGCCTCTCAATCATAGAGTTCGACCCACATGCAATAATGTTGTTAAATGATCGACAATCTGCCTCATATTTCTTTTCTGCCTTATCGTGGAGAGCATTATCATACTGCCTTACAAATTGCTACAGAGTTGTTGTCGAGTTTATATATCCATAAAAAATGCATTAATGCTCTCGCTCCTCTGAGTCGTTGACATTCCAACCCAAAAATCTTTCTTCAAAAAGATTGGGACCCATTTATACCACTTATTATACAACCCACTCAACCATTCATTGTCTTGTAGGTCATATTGTTAGAAGAAAGTAACTCACTTTCCTTCAAATTCAACCTCTGTCAAGGAATCATAAACTGCATTTTTCATTGTATCCTTCATACTGTTATATTCACCACAACCTTTCAACTTCTCTACGATTTTTTTCATGATATGTCATAAGCACAATCGACGAAGAGTAGTAGGAAACACTATCTGGATTGCATTTTTTCATGGCCTTGCATTGATCAGCGATAATACTGTTTGGAGCCTTTCCTGACATACAATTAAGCCAAAATTCGAACAGCCACACAAACGAATCAATGTCTTCGGTAGATAGTAAACCACATCCTAGCAAAATTGATTGCCCATGATGATTCACACCAACGAATGGAGCAAATGGCATGTCATACCTATTTGTCGAATAGGTTGTGTCAAACGTCACAACATTTTCAAATGATTCCTATGCAGCTTTACTTCTTGTATCAGCCCAAAAAACGTTCTTCACATGAAAGTCATTATCCAAATCTATAGAATAGAAGAAATTACTATTCTGTTGTTGCATCCGTGAAAAATAACTCCTTAGAGTCTTACCATCACCCTCATTCCCAATTGCACATCTTTCCCTCCCAACATAGTTTTTCACGTCTTGTTCAACAAATAGTAAATTATCATACCCTTCTACATCATGAACAAGAGAATGGAAGGTCTTGTTCAGCCTCACACCTGCTTCATTGTTGATCTGTATTCTTCTCTTCACGTGCATGCCGATGTTTCTGTTTCCATGGAACATCCTTGCCTTCGCAGGGCTAAGATCATGAGAGTGGTCAAGTACAACTTTTTTTATGTACCAAAGTCCATTTTTGTTCAAACTAATAGTTATCTTCGCTTGACAGTTATTCTTGATTATTGGATATGTATTCAAATCATTTGGTATTGTTGACACACAATTCCCTCATCGTGAACATGCTAGAATGAAGTATTTTAACTCTCCATAATTTCCTTTTCTTGAATTTCTAGTGATGAAATCGAATTCCTTTGCATTAGCATACTGCCGATAGAATGACATAACGGCAACCACCGAATGAAATATAATGTCTGCTGTAAGCTCACAAAGTTCAAATTGCTCATTGAAACAACCACTCATAATTAACTCAGCTTCATTTGCTTCTTCAATGCATTCAGTATCGCCACCAACATCATCTAATACCCCACCACCATTGACAATATTTTCATCCTCCATGGAAGCACCTATTTCCAATTCCATTAACCTGCACATGCCAAACTCATGTTACCATCCAAAAATTCAACAAGTGGAAAGCATTTTAGCTATCAATGGTCAACAAATTTTTCAGAGTGACTGTAAGGCATGGTTTTTCATATTATGTATGAGTTAGAGTTATAGTAAAGAGAACGAACTGGAAGTGTTAAGGCTTGGATTCGAAAAAAAGACAAAATGTGACTATTGTTTTACTGTATTTTTTACTCTTGGTTAACAAGGTAGAAATTTGTGGTTAATAACGTGTATATGTTGGTTACTAGGTAGATTCGTGCTCAGTGGTTAAGCCATTAACCATCCAATACACGTCATCAACCATAAATTTATATCTCGTTAACCAAGAGTTAAAAATGGTGTAAAAAAAGTGACATGATAAGTAATAGAATCAACAAACACAAGCATAAAGTGCAAAAATGTTCAAAAATAATGCTTAAAAATAACTTAAGCAACTTTAATGCTAGTTTGGCATCAGCAGCCATATAGATCTTACATTTGACTGAAGTTGCAAGGAGGAAGAGGACCTATTTGTTGGCTTAACCTTGATCAAATAAAATTTCAAAATCAAATATCAAAGGAATGGAATGGTAGCATTGTTAACTAATAACAACTGCAAAGTTGGATATAGCTCTCACAATTAAAAGATCACAAGGCACCATCTTTTACAAACAAAATTTTTTTTTAAAATGTAAAACCAAAACAATTTTCATACTTTACACTTTGGATTCATTCAGATTATTTGCTTCATCGTTTAATACAGAGGAATTCAAACGACAACTGAAGGATTCACTAACATTTGAGTAAATCCTAAACATTATTATAGTTCATAATAAAAAAATCATGTTACCTCTTATTTCAACTTTTAACAAGTCGGATCATTAGATTCATATTTTCAAATGTACGTACGCAATGCTCTTGAAGGTGCATTGTCTTGCATCTAAATTACTCTTCTACTTGTGTTCTAAATAGAGATAGGAAAAAAAAACACCAGAACCACCACAATAGAGATAGGCATGCATTCATGCAACAACTACAATTCATATGAGAGGCTGAACAAAAACCACCAGAACAAAAATTATGGGGACAAAAAACCCACTAGAATATAAACACCCAATGAGAGGCTGAACTTCACAACCAAAACCTAATACTAATGAAGAAAGAAATCTGGGGGTTTATAAGTTTCACCCAATGTTAAAAGTACCTTGCCAAAGTGACAGAGGTAGCTGAGGCAACGACGCTGACGGAGCTTCATGCGGGCTACGGAGGCAGCGGTGCTAGCGGAGCTTTGTGCGTGGACGAACCTCGTCGGACGGAGGGACGTGGGGGACAGAGAAGTGAAAGAAGTCAAAGATGAAGAAATTAGAGGGAGAGGGGGTAATGAGAGGGAGACATAAATGAGAAGGAGAGGAAAACGAAAAGCCAAATATCATATTTTTTATTTTTAAAATAAAATATTCTGACGTGATAAAGGGTGTTAAAATAGGTGTACGTAGGTAAGAGCATCATTTTCCCAAATTTATGGTGCCCATCTTGAACAATCTGACCAATTTTAAAGTATTAATATATTACACAACTAGTTAATATAACATTAAGATAAAAAAAGCTAGTTAATATAACATTAACTAACGTCTAAATTACGTTAACTAGCTCTATATAAAAATCCCTTTTTTTTGTTGTTACATGTAAAAATCTCTATTTACATATATAAATATTCATGCCGAAGAGGAAAGAGGTATAGAGGCCGGAAAGAAATTTGATTCTAATGTCGGGGAGTTCTTCTTCTACCGCTGTGTCTCTTCCTCTAACCAGCCATGATGTTTTCCTCAGCTTCAGAGGGGTGGACACCCGTGACGGTTTCACTAATCATCTTTATAAAGAATTATGCAGCAAAAATATTGAAACATACATAGATGACAGACTTATCAGAGGCGAAGAGATTTCATCAGCACTACACAAAGCAATAGAAGAATCAATGATTTATGTCATCATTTTCTCCGAAGACTATGCTTCTTCAAAGTGGTGTTTGGATGAACTCACAAAGATACTCGAATGCAAGAAGATTTATGGAAGGGTTGTGATACCAGTTTTCTATAAGGTGGATCCATCAACTGTTAGGCATCAGAGAGGAAGTTATGCAGAAGCATTTGTTAAGCATGAACAGCGATTTAAGGACAAAGTGCAGGGGTGGAAAGCTGCTCTAACTGAAGCAGCTGGACTCTCGGGCTGGGATTCACAAGTAACCAGGTGACTAATTAACATAATCTTTTGAGATATTTTACGAGCTCATTTAGTCATTTTACTTCGAAATGAAAATTGTGTTGATTCCACCATTAATCAAGTTTTTTTATTTTTTTTGGTCTCCAAATCAGTCATGGGTTTGAAAAACTCGGCATGTTAAAGTTTGACTGTGGATAGAAGTAGTATTGTCTTACCTACTCTTTCTCAATATTAGTCTAGTACAAGAATTCTTGTCATGTTTATACGAATACAGGATCTTGATTTTACAAATTCAAAAGCAATAATATGACACTAATGTCCTGGCTCTATCCAATGATGTTCATTCTTATTAACTCCTTTGTTTCTTCATTATGTTCCAGACCTGAAATCGTACTTGTTAAAGAAATTGTGAAAGATATTTTAAGAAGATTGAATTGTTCTTCCTTTAGTGATTATGAAGGACTAATTGGAATTCACAAGCATGTTGCACAAATCCAGTCCTTGTTACATGTTGGGTCAGCAGCTGTTCGGATCATAGGAATTTGGGGCATGGGTGGAATTGGTAAGACAACAATAGCAGGTGCAGTATATCATAAACTGGCAACCCAATTCTGTTCCAGCTGCTATGTTGTAAATGTACAAGAAGAAGTAGAAAGATATGGAATACATCATGTACAGAGCAAATGTTTATCAGAGCTTCTAGGGGGAGAGCAAGGACGCTATATAAGATTAAGTTCAAAGCAAAGGCTTACACGGGCGAAGGTTCTCCTTGTTCTTGATAATGTGAACAATTCAGGTGAACTTAAAGATTTAATTGGTGGGCATGGTAGCTTCGGCCTGGGCAGTAGAATCATTCTGATTAGTAGAGACATGCAAGTCCTTAAGAATGCTGACGTTGATGAAATATATGAGGTTAAGGAGATGAATTTTCAAGATTCTCTACAACTCTTCAGTTTAAATGCCTTTAAACAAAACTATCCCATAGAAACTTATGAGCTTATTAGAAAAGTATTGAGTTATGCTAAAGGGATTCCATTAGCTCTCAAAGTTTTGGGCTCATTGCTTTACAGTAGAACAACGGAAGAATGGGAAAGTGAGTTGCGAAAGCTGGAAATGGTTCCCGATCTTGAAATTTTTAATGTGTTGAAATTAAGTTATGATGGGCTTGACGATGATGAACAAAATGATATATTTCTTGACATAGCTTGCTTCTATAGAGGACATGATAAGAATACTGTAAAACAGACACTGGATAGCTGTGGTTTCTCTGCTGCCATTGGAATGAGTGTTCTTATTGATAGGGGCCTTATATCTATTTTGAATGGTAAAATTGTGATGCATGATTTGTTAAGAATATTGAGTTATTTTTTGACAGAATAATTTGATGTTGTAACCCAAATCTTAACGGCAGATGCCAACTAATGAGACAGAATTCAGTTCAAGTACAACCACAATAGCTTCTATGCAGATGTTCTTTAAGAAAGAACAGAAGAATCATGTTCTTATGTTCTGATCTTACTGTTTTACATTTCCTTACTAACAAGGCATAGTTTTCATTTCCTTTGCAGGCAAGAAAACACCTATACTTCAAAAACCTAAGTCATAACGCATAAGTTATATCAAGCAATGATAACCAGCAGTTGGTTTAATTCTTTTCAGTATTGCTCTCCAGCTCCCTCTTCAGCTGAAGAGAGAAATCATCACTGACATCATCATCATCCCAATCATCCTCCCACTGTTGAGTCACTTCTTTCCCTTCCTCCTTGTCATACCACTCGTCATTGATTTCAAACTCTTCAAACTCATCATCGTCTTCGAAGAGATCAATCTTTACGTCCTCGGTGGTTGCCTTTGTTTCGGTCGCCATAGATAAACCTGAATCGGCAGAGGGCAAAAACAACGATGAATGTGGAGTGCCTACACGATGAGCCCAGAATCTTCTGCTTTCAAAATTATTACTTGGATTAACAATTCTGTTGAGCATTCTATAGGTACACAGCTGGCGAAGTATGAGACTGCAAAGGAGGTTTGGGATCATTTGCAAATGTTATTCACTCAATCAAATTTTGCAAAGCAGTATCAATTGGAGAATGATATACGAGCTCTTCATTAAAAGAATATGAGTATTCGAGTTTTATTCTGCTATAACAGATCTTTGGGATCAATTGGCTCTTGAAATCGGCGAAATAAAGGCATGTGGTGCTTATATTGCTCGTAATGTGTTGAAAATGGCACTTCGCGGTGATTTTGAAGGACTTAGAGGTTCAATTTTACATCGTTCTCCTCTTCCTTCGTTGACTCGACGATGTCGGTGAGTTATTGGTCAAGAAATACGTCTTAAGTCTTATTCGAAAAGGAATTCTTTCTACTTCTAATCCCTCTGTGCTAGCGGTATCCTCTAAGCCACCCTCCAATAATCGAATAAGTCTATACGAGGGTTGCCATTGACGAGTGCGCTTTACGTAAAACATTGGAAGGCTCACTGTTGAGACAACATAACCAATCGCAACAGCAATCTCAAGCTTCGAAGTGGTAACCCAATTCTAATGCTTATAGACCACCTCGGGGTTACTGCCACCACGGCTTGGTTGCTTCAACCGATCCTAGTACTCTGGTGAGCAATTTCGTGTTTCTTCCTTGATGTCTGCTTCTTCTTCCATGGGTCCTTAGTTCTTCGGTATGTCTCATTCTGTATTCTTGATTCTCGTGCTTCATCATATGTCTCCGTTCTTCACATTTTGCTTCGTGTCTCCTTCGTCTTCTATTCCTTGTTAAATTCCTATGCCTTTAGCAGATAACTTGTCTCTCCCTAATGTTTATCATATTCCTAAACTCAATATTCTTAACAGATCTAATACAGGAAATGGGTCAAGAAATTGTTCGTCAACAAAGTGTAAATGGACCTGGAAAACGCAGTCGATTATGGAAGCATGAGGACATTTATCTTGTTTTAAGAAAGAACAAGGTATATTCAGCACTAATTTTCCTTTCTTCTTTCTATTAAGTTTGACTTGACAGGTCATACAATCATATGGATTGACTTCGTCACAGATTGCAAAGAACTTAGCAGTTATTAAATTTCCTGCAACCACTTTTATTTTTTCTAGTTTATTTATCTCTAATTCCTTGCTTTTACTTTTAGGGGACAGATGCAATCCAAATGTATATTCCTTGACATATGCAAAATCAGAGATGTTAAACTACATGCTGAAACTTTCAAAATGATGCATAATCTGAGATTGCTTCAGCTCTATAAGTCTGGCTCAATTGAAGAGTACTCAAAAGTGTACATTCAATCATTTCTTGAAAGTCTTCCGGATGCTTTAAGATTTCTTCGCTGGGACAGCTTCCCTCAGAGTTCCTTGCCGCTGGATTTTAGCCCAGAGAATCTTGTTAAACTTGATATGCGTCATAGCCATCTTGAACAACTTTGGGAGACAGATCAGGTATTACAAGCTCTATGTTAGTTTACTTGGTGCATGGTTCCAAATTGCGCACCACATCACTTGATGCGGCCCCAATATTGTGGTTACAGCGGTGGCCGCAATCACATCACATCACAATTGCGCTGATTAAAAATCATATAAAATCACCGCATTGTAACAGCGTTGCGGTTGCAACACTAAACCCTTTTCTTTTAAAGAGACTCTGAACTCCATCTACCACAGCGCCTGAGCACACAAATCGCGTCAAACTTGCATATTTGAACCATCGAGCTGCTCGGGCGAGTTAGGCTCCCTCCTATGTTTTTCTTCTTGTGCATGTAGGCTAGGTTGATTTTATTATTGTTGTGGCTTGTGGGGTAGGTGATTGAGCCGATAGAGAAGGGAAAGAGATGGGGAAAGGCACATGCGGCCTCTACGTGACAGAATAGAGGAGATCGGCATGGAGTTTTCGGTGAGATTTGGGGGAGAGGGACTTCTGAGTTGACGAACACATGAGATGCCTTGAGTTTTTATGACTTGTGAGCTATATTGTGTTTGATTTTGTGAAATTTAGAATTTGGGGAAGAGGGATGCTGAAGGCTATATGGGGAAAGAGGAAACATTGAAAAGGGCGGGTTTTGATAGAAGAGAAATCTTATCTAAATAATAAGTATCATAGTTAACTGTATCATATTAATTAAGATTTAATATTTTTATTAATTTTTATAAAATTAATTGTGTAATATAATTATCTATAAAAATATTAAATTATAATTAATTTAATGCACTCAATTAAGTATTTATAGTTTAAATAAGAATTTATCTTGATTTGATAGAAATGTGAAAATTTTTGGGAGGAGAGAACGTGAAAAAATTAGGAGAAAAGGGAATGTAGAGAAAATTGGGAGACGAATGAAAATGTCGTCACAATAATTTTATATATATATATTTAGTTTAAATTATTCATTGAGATGATAAAAATTTTAACAATTTTTATATTTTTACTATAAATAGTATATATATTTTTTTTTACACATCATATAATATTATTTATTATATTTATTTTTTTATCATTTTTTTCAATCACACACATTTAAAAAAAGTATTACACAGTATTACACCTCTAAAAGAAGTGTAAGATCATTTTTTTCTTAATTTTAATAAAGGAGTAAAAACATATAAAAAAATTATGAATAGGTATATTAAGGATTACAATAATTATGAGATTTTGTTTTTTTTTTTGTATTTTGTGAAATTATAAAAAAAAATTCACGTAGCAATGGTCGCAATTTGCATTACAGGGTGATGCAATACCGCAATTGTGAGTGGAACCGTATTTTAAAATCATGCCTTTTGTTTTAAGGATAAAAAATATTCATCAAGATATATATGATTGGATGAAGTTCACAAATTTAGTTTTATCTAATTATTTATTACTTTCTGTGCCAGCATTTACCGAATTTGAAAAGGCTAGACCTTAGTGGTTCTCGAAACCTGATTCAAATACCAGACCTCTCTCAGAGCCCAAATATTGAAGAAATAATTCTTAGCCATTGTACAAGCTTGGTTCAAGTTTACGCCTCTAGTTTGCTCAGCAAGCTCAACTGTTTAAGGTTAAATGGGTTAAATGGTTGTGTTGAGCTTAGGAGTTTAAGTCTTCGTAGCAATATTCTGTCGAGATCGTCTGGATTAATAGTTCTCTGTAACTGTTACAACCTTGAGATGTTTTCAGTCAGTAATAAAACCAAGGGGGTTTTATTATACCGTTGTTCGCGTTCGCGTTTCACAGATGAAGGAAAAAAAAGACGAGGAAAAAGAGAGAAAAACATAATACAACATAAGACTTTGGGATACTTTTCAGGTAGTTTTGACCCCAATGTTAGTGATGAAATATATGAAGAACCAGGGCTTAATATACACTTACTAAACTTAAAAAGTTTTGAGAGAAGGTTCGCCCTCATTATTTCCAAGTCTCAATGAGCTTTGTTGGTTAGATCTCTCTAATTGTGAATCCCTCACAAGCCTTCCAATTGACCTTTGTAAGTTGAAATTTCTAAGAAGACTCTGTCTCTCTGGTTGCTATAATTTGGAAAAGTTCCCTGAAATCGAGGAGACTATGGAAAATTTAACGGTGCTCATCTTAGACAAAACACCAATAAAAGAACTACCTTCATCCTTGCACCATTTGATCGGGCTTGAAGAGTTGAGTTTGCACATGTGCCAAAGGCTTGAATTTATTCCATCTTCCATTGGAAGTCTCGGCAAACTCTGCAAGTTAGACCTTACCTACTGTGAATCACTTGAAAGACTTCCCAGCAGCATTTTCAAATTGAAGTTGACAAAACTTGATTTGCATGGTTGCTCATTTCTGAGGACCTTCCCGGAGATCTTGGAGCCTGCAGAAAGTTTTGTACACCTTCGCTTAACAAAAACTGCAATTAAAGAAAGGACAAATCTTAAGTAAAGTTCCTTAGGTGCTTGTGGTGCTTGTCTCCAATAAAAATATGACATATGTATATTTTTCTATAACTCATTAATGAAAATTTTAAAAATAATAAATAAGTGACTAAAAAATAAAACACATGTCATATTTCTATTAGAGACAAACACCACAAGCACCTAAGGAACTTTACCTAAGTTTTGTCCTTAAAGAAATACCTTCTTCATCATTGGAGCAATTGGTCGGGCTTCGAACCTTGCATCTGAACTTGTGCGGAGATCTCGAGTTTCTTCCAAATAGCATTGGCAATGTAAACCTTCTATCAGAAATCCCAAGCGACATTGGCCGCTTGTCATCATTAAGAGAATTGTCACTGCATGGAAGCGGTATTGTGAACCTTCCTGAGAGTATTGCTCATCTTTCAAGCTTGAAATCACTTGTTTTAAGTGATTGCAACAAGCTTGAATGTATCCCAGAGCTTCCACCATTTCTAAAGCTGTTGCTTGCATTTGATTGCCCATCATTAGAAGAGTGATGTCAAGTTCAAGTTCAAGGTTTATACTCCCGTCAGATTCCAAGGAGGGTATCTTCAAATTTCATCTCACCAATAGTCAACAACTGGATCCAAGTGCTCATAGTAATATTGCGGCTGATGCATGGCCAAGGATGTTGGAGGATGCGTACAGGACTGTGTTCTTTTGCTTTGCAGGAAGTGGAGTTCCTCACTGGTTCCCTTATCGTTGCGAGGGACATTTAGTAACTTTTAGTAAAGATTCTCTAAATTGGTGCAATGATAATAATTTCATCGGTTTCGCTGTGTGTGTAGTTTTGGGACTAGAAGGTATGGATCATAAAGTAGGTATATATAGCTACGGACTCATCATTGAATATGATGATGGCACACACTTTATTCGTAGCCATGATCAGCTAAGAAACTGTTTCATTTGGAAAGGTCAAAGGAGATTTCTTGTCCGAGATCACACATTCCTATGGAAATATCACTTGAAATCTGCAAGCATCTTCTCTAATGCCCAAAGCATCACTTTTGAGATCTCTGAATATTATGATTACAGTAAACCAACTTTCACGGTAAAAGAGTGTGGAATATGCCCTCTTTATGCCAATGAAAAAGATGATAATGCTGATGCTGGTGACTATTCAAACTTTCTGAGATTTTCAAATAATGACATTAAAGAAGCCAGTGGAAGCAAAGCTACATAATCCGTTGTATGGAAACAAAAAAAAAAAGACGGAGAGGAAGACCACCTAGCCTCATGTTATTCCAGGTCAAGTCTAGAGATAAGGTAAGTAATCCGTCCTTCGTGTCTTAACAGGCTTATCAAAAATACTCAAATGTTGTAATTTTTTAAGCTTCAAATGTTGTAATTTTTTTTAATCTAATTCTCTCTCTCTTTTTATTTTTTTGGCATTCAACGGTACTCGGAATGGTTGTTATGGCATTTCATGGGTTCATTACAAGGTTCAACAAGGAGATTTTTAAATTAGAAAAATTATTGCATAAACTATTAATGCACTAGTCCAATCATAATATTAATTAATAAAATTATCAATTAATTAATTATAATAATTATTTATCAATTAATACTGTGATTATTGAACTAGTGCATGTTATCAGCATATGTTGACTTGCTCTGTTTTCTCTAAAGGAAAAAAAAAATCAGATCATGGACATGCTTGGGTCCAGTCATTGGGATGCATGAAATTCATTTGGCCAATCGTAAGATTTGCTTGCATTACCTTATAGGTTCACTTTGCATAACTTCAATTTCTCTGAATTCTTTCCATTTTTGCTTCATTAACTTTTCTTAGCATCGGATAGGATGTGGCCAAATATGGTTGCTTGCATTGCATTGGAGGCAATATCAATTCTTGAGAAGCTCCATTTGAAAGGGTAAATCCTATTGATAGTTTTTTCAATCCTGTCAAGCCCAATATTCCTAGTTTTTTTTAAAAAAATAGGTTATGACTAATTGCAGTTATAAATGAATATCATATCATTGAATTAGGTTTGTGCATCGAGATGTAAAACCAGAAAAAAAAAAAATTGCTTGATCAACTTGGAACAGCTGATGATAAGAAGTTATATATCTTATTGATCTTGTTTTGGGCATGTTGTCCTTCCAAACCTGTTGACTTTGCTTTTATTTTGTGTTTAAGTTTAACTTTCTGTATTACTTTAATGGCGATTCTTTTGGATAAATAATAGGGGATTCTTTTTATTTCAGGCATTTCAAATTCATTTGGATTTGGTGGATACAACATTGACCATGTTTCCAAATAACATGTCACTTTCAGAGCAATGAAGGATTCGCCAACTGACTTGTTTGTATATTATAAAATCTAAGAAAATTTCCACAAAGCGGTGGTGTGTGTGGGCTTTTGGCAAATCTCTATAGAGAGTACAAAATACTTCAAGACGATCAACATATCAAGATTCAAGAGGCAAAAAGTTAATATTGATTGCAAATATCTGTATTCTAAAACATACCAATTGAATGGATCAGGTCTATTTGTTGTCAATGCACCATTAAATTTATTGTGTAGCTCTAAACAGTAAACAGAATCCCTAGTTATGATTTGAACCTTTGATCACCATTCAGCACCGACATTTTAGTTTGAGTTGCACCGTAATCGTCACTTCAGTAACCCATAACAAGTTGGAGGGTGATAAACAGGTTTAATTCATTATTATGCATCAAAATGGAACACCTCATTGTGCTACGGCTCATCATTGCAACAGCATATAGTTGCAAATTATGATTGATCTCTTGGCATATCCAACACGTGCACCAAGATTAAGTGTTCGTGAATTGAATACAGGAGGAATAAAAACATTTAGATGCTTGATACACAAATTAACCTAACTTCCCCACATAAATGCTATGTTTACATTCTACCAAACGGACCGCGACACGGTAAATGGGGTTGACTCAACAAGAGATGTGTCAATAATTCAAGGTTTATACTCCCGTCAGATTCCAAAGAGGGTATCTTCGAATTTCATCTCACCAATAGTCAACGACTGGATCCAAGTGCTCATAGTAATATTGCGGCCGATGCAAGGCTTAGGATGTCGGAGGATGCGTACAGGATTGTGTTCTTTTGCTTTACAGGGTGTGGAGTTCCTCACTGTTTCCGTTATCGTTGCGAGGGACATTCAGTAACTTTGAGTAAAGATTCTCTAAATTGGTGCAATGGTAATGATTTCGTTGGTTTCGCTGTGTGTGTAGTTTTGGGAGTAGAAGGTATGAATATATTACTGCAGACTTATGGTCATGATTGAATATGATGATGGCACACACTTTATTTGTAGCCATGATCAGCTAACAAACTATTCCATTTGGAAAGTTCAAGAGAGATTTCTTGTCCAAGATCACACATTCCTATGGAAATATCACTTGAAATCTGCAAGCATCTTCTCTAATGCCCACAGCATCACTTTCGAGATCTCTGAATATTATGATGACTGTAAACCAACTGTAAAAGAGTGTGGAATATGCCCTCTTTATACCAATGAAAAAGATGATAATGCTGATGCTGGTGGCTATTCAAACTTTAAGAGATTTTCAAATAATGACATTGAAGAAGCCAGTGGAAGTTCCAGGTCAAGTCTAGAGATAGGTAAGTAATCCGTTCTCCGTGTCTTAACAGGCTTATCAAAAATACATTTTTAAAACTTCAAATGTTGTAATTTTTTTAAATCTAATTCTCTCTCTCTCTCTCTCTCTTTGGCATTCAAAAGTACTATGAATGGTTGTTATGGCATTCCATGGTTCATTATAAGGTACAAGAAGGAGATATCAAAATTAGAGAAATTCTTGCATTAGGTGCATTAATAATAATAAGTAATCTATAAATAAAAATTATTATATAATTTATGTTTGATATTTAATTATTTTTAAAAATTATATTTTAGATATGTGGTTTGAAATTTTTTATCATTATTATTTATTATTTTTTATAATTTTATTGATTTTTTATATTTATTTTTTTATTTTTTAGGCGGAGTAATACCTTTACCCATCAAAACATCTATTTTTTTCTCAATTTTTATGCGGTAACCCGCTAACTTTAAAGCGGGGTGGTTAGCTCTTCCATACCCATTTTTTAAAAGCAGTAACCATGATCATGTGTTTTTATTTTTTAATTATTTAATTATTATTTTCAAAATTTTGGTTGTTTATGGCATTCCATGAGTTCATTATAAGGTAAACAAGGAGATTTCAAAATTAGAGAAATTCTTGCATTAGGTGCATTAATCCAATCATAATATTAATTAATAGATAATTATTATAATTAATTAATAAGTAATCTTAATTAATTTTATTAATTAATTTGTGATTGGAGTAATACATTTAACTCTTTTTCAAAATACAAAATGTAATTAATTTGAGTGTTCTAAATTAAATTTATACAAGAATTTCTCTAGAGATGTGGTTGTTATCAGCATATGTTAACTTCATATGTTTTTTCTAATCCGTTTGAATAACAAAATTAATTGAAACATAAAATGAATTTCAATCTCAATTCTTTCTAATTAGATTTGGTCCAAAATTTTAAATTTTATGTTTAATGTTATCAAAAATTAGGATAAGAAATTATAATTTTAAATTTAATTATAATTTTATTATTTAAATGTATGATTTAAAACATTAAAAAATTATTTACAAAATTAAAATTAATAAAAATATTCATATAATAATAATTTTATAATATTATAGTCATATTTTTTTAATAGAGAATTTTTTCATGAATTTTTTTAGAAAAAAAAAGTAACAGATGATAACATTTGATATATCACGTATAAGAATCGAAATGAATTATAATTTGATATAATTTGATAACAGAATTATAATTTGATATATCAATATCCCCTACATTTGTGGATATCATTTGAAAATGAGCAGTTCGGATAGAATCGAAAGTTCGATTGATCCAGGTACTTGGAATCCTATGGATGAAGACATGGTCTCTCTGGATCCCATTGAATTTCATTCGGACGAGGAACCTTATAAAGATCGTATTGATTCTTATCAAAGAAAGACAGGATTAACTGAGGCTGTTCAAACAGGCACAGGTCAACTAAACGGTATTCCTGTAGCAATTGGGATTATGGATTTTCAGTTTATGGGGGGTAGTATGGGATCCGTAGTAGGTTTTTTATATAAATATAAAAATAATGTTTTATATAGATATATAATCTCAATAAATATGATTATTTATAAATAAATGTAAAAAAAGAGAAAGAGAGAGTTTAATTTTTAAGATATGAAATTGATAATTATTAAGGTATACGCTAAGAATTGAAAAATACTTAACTTAATTATTTTTCAATTCCACATAATTAATTTATGCAATTACAATTTCAATTCTAAATAGTATTCTAAACAAAAAAAAAAATTAGAATTAAAAGATTCAATTTTAATTCCAAATTTTATGTTCAATTCTAAGAGTAAAACAGACATTAAAGTAAAAAAAAAAATTAGGTCATGGACATCCTTAGGTCCTGTCCTTGGGACTTTTCTTAGCGTCGGATAGGATGTGGCCAAATATGGTTGCTTGCACTGCATTGGAGGCTGTGAGATTCCAACAGGTATATAATTCAGGAACTCTAACACCCATTTGAAAGGGTAAATCATATTGATAGAATTTTCAATCCTGTCAAGCCCAATATTCCTAGTTTTTTTTTTTTTTTGTTAATAGGTTATGACTAATTGATGTTATATATGAATATCATATCATTGAATTAGGTTTGTGCATCAAAATGTAAAACCAGATTGCTTGATCAACTTGGAACAGTTGATGGTAAGAAGTTATATATCTTATCACAACCATAAAAAAAGGTGGTACAAAGTGTAGTAAGAGAAAAAGTGTGGTGAAAGAAACATTTTTCATATCTTATTGATCTTGTTTTGGGTATGTTCCTTCCAAACCAATTGACTTTGCTTTTACTTTGTGTTTAAGTTTAACTTTCTGTATGACTATTAATGGCGATTATTTTGGATAAATAAAAGGTGATTCTTTTTATTTCAGGCATTTCAAATTCATTTGGATTTGGTGGACATGACATTTTTTGCATCCAGGGCACAACATTGACCATGTTTCCAAATAACATGCCACTTTCAGAGCTAGACACGACATTTTTTGCATCCAGGGCACAACATTGACCATGTTTCCAAATAACATGCCACTTTCAGAGCAATGAAGGATTCGACAACTGACCTGTTTGTATAGTATAAAATCTAAGAAAATTTCCACCAAAGCGGTGGTGTGTGTGGGCTTTTGGGCAAATCTCTAAAGAGAGTACAGAATACATCAAGACGATCAACACATCAAGATTCAAGAGGCGTGAAGTTAAAATTGACTGCAAATGTCTGTATTCTAAGACATACCAAATGAATGGATCAGGTTTATTTGTTGTCAATGCACCATTAAATTTATTGTGCAACTCTAAACAGCAAACAGAATCCCTAGTTATGATTTGCACCTTTGATCATCATTCAGCACCGACATTTTGGTTTGAGTTGCACTGTAATCGTCACTTCAATAACCCATAACAACTTAGAGGGAGATAAATAGGTTTAGTTCATTATTATGCATCAAAACGGAACACCTCATTGTGCTATGGCTCCATCATTGCAACAACATATAATTATAAATTATGATTGACGTCTTCGAAATATCCAACACGTGCACCAAGATTAACAGTTTGTTAACTGAATACAGAACGAATAAAACCATTTAGATGCTTGATATACAAATTAACCTAACTCCCCCACGTAAATGCTATCTATCTATAAATGATACAAAAATCAGACCTGTAAATTTCATTGTGCAATTCCAGTTCATTTACATGTGTCATTGCAAGAGCAACTCTTGCATGTCAACTGAGCCAAGGTAAGCATTTTTTCCATTTTAAAATGATGGCATGTGCTTCTACACAATGGGCACGTGATACGTTGCTTCATCAGAGGAAAATTATTTTTGCTACTGAGGCCATGTGATTAGGGTTGGTGAATAGGTTTTAGAGGTGGGTTCAGTGCTGGGAAGAGGAAATGGGAGTTGTTGGGAGAGATGCGTGTTGTGGACGGTAAATGCCAGGATTATTTTAGTAAATTGTCATCTCATAGCATGTTGAGGTAAGCCACTCTAGAGCCTCTATTTACTGTGACTATCATCATCATTTTGATTTTCCTTTCCTTTTTACGTTTTGGTTAACGTATTTCAGTAACAAATTTCTTCCTCACATTTTCTCTCTTTGCTGAGAAAAATTTTTATCCCATCTTAATTCTTTACCTCACATTCTTTCCTTTGCAAAAAAGCTCCATGTTTTCGTTTATTCTCTCAGGGCAAGCCAATCAACAGGAACTACTGCAGCCCAAACCCTCCATTGTCACATTCATCGACGAGCTCAAGAAGCTTCGCCAACCCCTCTCCTCTACTGTCGCCAAAGATCTCATTTGATTTTTGCGAATAATCTTTCTATTTCCATTTTAAAAATTGGTTGTTAACTTCCAGCTTCTAATCTTTGTTAAAAATCAGTTTTTACTTCGCCACTTTGGCTCACGCTGCCATGGTCGCCGTCATCGTCGTTGTCGAAACTTTCGCTACTAGCAAGTTCTGCCAGCACTTCCAAAAGGGTTTTCATCTATTCTCCTCCACTTGTTGAGTCCCTACTTCTTCCAGCACTACCGAAATTCTGGGTTAGTGTCATCACACTCTCTCAATCATTATTTATCCTAACTTTCCAACTCCCTCTCTCTACACACACAAGTTCCTCCATTATTTTTCTTTTATATTTTGTAATTTTGTTAGGTATTTATTTATTTGCTTTTTTTTAAAATCACTCATTGTTGTCTGTTTCTGTTGTTAGGTGTATTTTCTTCATATGAAAAAGTTCCCTTGGAAATTCTCTCTGAGCCTTGAGGAAACTCCATCCAATTGTTGCTTTCCATACTGTTATTATAAATTAATAATGCTCGATTTAGTATGTTTATATCTTATGTACTAATTACTGAGTTAATTTAAAGTTCTACATTTATGATGTTGCTGAGTTACTTATTTGTGACCCTAATAATGCTTATGATTGTAATGTTGGCAAGAATTGATTTTTTTTTTTTAACTTAGCTTTTGCTCCCTATTCTTATACTTGGAAGTTGGAATGTTACGTTAGTCAGAGCACTTGTGCAAACCAAGGATGTATTTGCAATGTAAACCTATGCTTGATAGTCTTATTTATCTGCATTCTAATTTAAACTATTTTCTTTACTTTTTGTTTAAGAATTTATTTTATTTTATAAGCATGTTGTTTTTCTCTTACTCTGTGTATAAATTTCAAAATGCTAGGCCATGCAACGTCAATTTGGCGTTTAAAAATGAGTTGGAAGAAATGTATTTAAGGTGGGTTAGCGGGTTGTTAGTAGAAAAAATAAATAAGTTGATGGGTAACTGGTTTAACCCGCAAAAAATAAAAAATATATATAAAATCAATAAATACTATAAAAAATAATAAATAATAATAGTAAAAAATTTCAAACCACATATCTAAAATATAATTTTTAAAATAGTAATTAAATATTCAAACATAAATTATATAGAATCAAAGAGTTTTTCATTTATAGTATTACTTATTATTATTTTTCTAAAAAAAAAGAATCAACCGCGGACCAACCCGCTTTCATGCTTCGCTTGTTATGCGAAGCGGGGCTTATCAGTTGAAAAAAAATATGGGTTCAATTCAACCCAACCCGGCAAAAAATAACGGTTGATTTCCGGATTAATGATTCGTTTTCTTGCTTTTCTACTTCTAACTCTGTGGCATAACATAAGCATTTATGTATGTTAGTAGATGTATTACTGAACGAACTTATTGCTCCTAGAGATTAATAAAGTAAATTGTTGAAAATATATAGAATGGTTGTTTGATATTGTTCATCTGAAATATTCTTCACTATTGACAAAAGCTGTATTCTTCATCTTGATCCTATTCTACAACTTTCCTGGTGAATTAACTTTATTTCTGCATGTAGGATATGGTTATAGTGGTCCCTTTATTCTGCATTGTGTTTTTAAGTTTTGTTTATACGTGTGCTTTCATTGAGTGCAGATATTGTTGGGCTACTAACTAAGATATCCCCTGAAAGGGAGTATGACAGAGAAGGCAAACTCATCAAATTGGTTGTCAGTAAACTTATTGATCACCAATTATTTTATCACTTTGTCTCTTAGTCTAGTTTTTTTTTTTTTTGTCATCTTTGGTCAAGTCTCTTCATTCCAAATGTTCCAATAATTCTTTTGTTATTCCATTTAATTCTTTTTACATGTGTGTCTTTTGCAAGGGTTACATTACATATGTCTAATTATGTCTCTTCATTCTACATTACACTACTCTTTTATGATTTGGTGGTTTGTCTAAATTTTGCATTACACTACTCTTTTATGATTTAATGGTTTGTCTTCTGCATTGCACTACTTTTTGTAATTTGAGATAATTGTTGCCTTAGAGTGGTGGTTGCTTACTGTTGGTGAAGGGGCTGGACTGTGGCCATGGTAGATGGTCTGAGGTCATAATGGCTTGGGTAGGGGCTCGTTATTCTGGGTGGTGTTTGGGTTCTGGATCGTGGTGGAGGACGACTGGTGGTTGTTGGCATTGAGTCTGGTGTCGGTGGAGATCCGAGGTGGTGACTTGACGGATGTAGAACAACTTTCTTAATTAGGCACGGGAAAAAAACATCCTTAAATTTGTAGATATTAACGCTAGCTTCTTCCTGAGGTAGAACAACATTTGTTGGTTTTTTTTCCACTTGAGAGTTCTCCTACATGCCTACAAGCTATTTGAGTGAATGTCAAAGTGAGGTATTTGTTTTTCTTTGAGTGATAGCATTATGCTATTATGATCTCTCTTGGTCATTGTGATATAGTATGATTGCTGTTATGATCTTTGTTGTGGTAATATATTTTGTATAGTATGCATGCTGTTGTTGCTTACAATTTATCAATTCTTTGAGGTGTATCTATTCACTGGTGTTCACAAACTTTGAACATTTGGTCAATTTAGGATTTAGAAAATTCTCAATTTACATGGTGCTTGGTAATGGTCTCTCAGATTCTTCGTAGTCAAATAGTGATTTAGTATACCTTTTATAAGACTTTTGCATGTAAGCGAGTTTCTTAAATTCTCAATTTTCTTACGATATGCGGCAAGTTCATATGAAAGCTGTAATTCTGAAAAAAAAAAGAATCTAACAATGATTTGCATGTAATGGGCATTATTGGTTTAGAGTAAATGCTTCTTAGTCATGCTTAAGTAAAAATAGAATACTAACATTGATTTGTATGTAATACTTCTTAGTAGAGAACATGCTATAAATGAAATGTAGTTAATAAAACTATACCTTATCAAAGTAATAGCCTCAAGGGTCCTACAAGCAAAACCATAGCTTTCTTATGCTTAAGTCCATATCTTTAAAACTTAACTATGACTTTTGACTTATTTCTTGCATTTGATACAACTTATACAACTTAGGCAGGAAAAACATGACTATAGGAAAGTATGTGGCCAAGTTTTAAAAACTTTTCAAATTTTCTTCTTATTTGGAACCATGTACCCATACCACAGATTAAAGGAAAGGTATTCACTCTAATTGGAAAAAAAACAAATCAATCCTCAACATAATTCAAGATAAATATTTTCTTAAAAACACTCTCTTAATTGCATTGTTTGATTCAGGAGCTACATACTCTTGATTGTGTGAAGAAGTTGAATTTGTTTATAACTTCATTGTCTTATGATTTGTTAGTTTCAACTCCTATAGGTAGAAAAGTTTTTACTTCTCAAACTTGTTTAAAATGTCCTGTTTTAATTGAAGAAAAAGCTTCCACTTTGAACCTTATTTGTTGTCTACTAATGATATTATATATCTTAGACTGTTCTAGAAGACCTGTCTATTTTTCCAATGATCCATCCAAGGAACCAAAATCTACTAATACCTTATTCTTTAATGTCACTCAGGCAAAGAAGTGTCTCTTAGAAGGAGCTCAAGAGTTTCTTCTTTTGTTTTCTTCAAATTCAGAGACTATGCAGGAAATAAGCAGTATACCTATGGTCAGAGAATTTCCAAAAATGTTTCCCAAAAAGATAGTGAACCTACCACCTAAAAGGGAAGTTGAATTTTTCATTGGCCTAGTTCCGGGAACATGGCCTCTATCTTTTGCACCTTGTAGAATGACCCCTTTGAAGCTAAGTAAACTTAAGAAACAAATAGAGGAACTTTTAGCCAAAGAATTTATCAAGTCTAGTGTATTACCGTATGGTGCACTTGTTCTATTAATCAAGAAGAAAGATGAGAGCATGAGGTTACGTGTAGATTATAGGTAATTGAACAAAGTCACAATTAAAAACAAGTACTCACTCACTAGGATAGATGACATGTTGGATCAATTGTTATGAGCCATAGTCTTCTCAAAGATAAACTTGAGATCAAGATATCATCAGATAAGAGTAAAATCAAAAGATGTACCCAAGACAGTCTTTAAGACAAGATATACGCATTATGAATACCATGTGATGCCCTTTGGACTTATTAATGCTCCTACAATATTCATGGATTACATAAATAAGATTTTTAGACCTTACCCTGACCAATTTATAATAATTTTTATAGATGGCATACTTATCTATTTTAAGACTAAGAATGAACATGAACAACACCTTAAAATAGTACTGCAAATCCTAAAGAAGAAGCAGTTGTATGCTAAGTTAGAAAAATGTGAATTCTGATTGAGTGAAGTAAGATTTTTAGGTCATGTAATTACTCAGGGAGGAGTAGTTGTGGATCCTAGTAAAGTTGAAGCGGTAGTTTACTGGGAAAGGCCAAAGACAATTACTGAGATTAGGAGTTTTTTGGAATTGGCCAAATATTAGAAAAGATTCATTAAGATATTCTCTCAGCTAGTTTTACCTCTGATTAGGTTAACTAGAAAAAATCACCCTTTTGAGTGAGATTCAACTTGTGAAGTAAGTTTTCAGGAGTTAAATATAAGACATCGTAGATGATTGAGTATTTAAAGGACTATGATTTTGAATTAAATATCAAGATGGTAAAGCCAACGCAGTGGTCGATGCCTTAAGTAGAAAGTCCTTGCATATGTCCTTGATGATGATACGGAAACAAAAGTTGTTGAAAAATTTTAAGGACTTGAATATTTTAGTATCCTTGCAACCTCACTACCTGGTGAATCAAGAATAGAGTGTGATTTAAGAAATCAAGTAAGACAAGCTCAAGACAAGTTTTTGCAGTCCCTAAAAAAAAGAACATTTTAGAGTGGATGAAAAAGGGGTTATGATGTACCAAGGAAGATTATGTGTGCCTAATAATGAAGAATTGAAAAAGAAGATTTTATCTAAGGCACACTATATAATAAGATCTCAATAAATTGTTTTGGTGGAATAAGATAAAAAGAGAAAGCTAATTTTGTAACTAAATGTCTGGTTTGCTAAAAGGTTAAAATAGAACACCAAAAATCTATTTGAGTGCTACAACCCTTGAATATCCCCAAATGAAAATGAGATAGTATATTAATGGATTTTGTATTAGAATTACCTATGGCTCCATTAGGTTATGATACAACATGAGTTATTGTTGATAGGTTACCTAAGTCTATTCATATTTTGCCTATTAGGATCAATTGCCCATTGTACAAGTTGGCCCAATATTATATTAGGGAAATTATAAGGTTACATGGTGTACCAACTAGCATAGTTTCAAATAGAGACCCAAGATTTACCTCAAAATTCTAGATAGCCTTACAAGAAGCTTTAGGTACTAAGCTCCGTTTTAGTACATCTTACCACCCTTAGACAGATAATCAAGCTAAAAGAACCATTCAGACCTTGGAAGATATGCTTAGAATCTCTGTGTTATAATTTCAAGGAAGTTAGAAATACCCATCTACCATTAATAGAACTTGCCTATAACAACATTTACCATTCCAGCGTAGGAATGACAACATTTGAAGCTCTATATGGTAGAAAGTGTAAATCACCTTTATGTTGGTTAGAGACGGGAGAAGAGAGTTTATTAGGACTTGATATAGTGCACCAAATCGCTGAAAAGATCAAATTTATCAAGGAAAAATTTCTTACTGCTCAGAGTAGGCAGAAAAGTTATGCCGATCAAAGAAGAAGACCTCTGAAATTTGAAGAAAGAAACATGTTTTCCTCATAGTCACTCCTACTACTAGGATTGACAGAACCCTTAAAACTAAAAAGTTGAATTCTATATTCATTGGTCCATTCCAAATCCTTAAAAAAGTAGGACTTGTTGCCTATCAAATTGCATTTCCTCTAAATCTTTCAAAATTTCATAATATTTTTCATGAATCTGAACTCAGAAAATATTGTTTTGACCCTTCACGCATCATAGAACATGAAACAATGCAAGTAAGATATGATTTCACTTATGGCACAAAACATGTACGAGTCATGGATAGATTTGTCAAACACTTGAGAAGAAAAGAAATTCATTTAGTTAAAGTGATCTGAGAAAGGCTGTCACCAGAAGAGGCAACATGATAATTAGAAGATGATATCCAGAAGTCTTATATAGAGTTACTTCGATCAGGTTAGTGAATTTTAGGGATAAAATTCTTAAAAATATAAGAGAAATGTAACATCTTGTTTTTTATAAATTAATTTTGTGAAGAATAAAATTTTAATTTCTTAGATTTTGTTTTACCACAATTGTTATTAATCTAAGGGTCCGTTTGGTATGAATGATAAGATAAGACCTGATAATATTAGGTATGATAGTATAAGGTCTGACAGTATAAGACCTAATACGTAATAGTTAGGGATATCAGGGTGTTTAAAATTGTAATGAAAAAGTCTTTATAATAGTTTATACATCAAAATTCAATCATACCTAATTCTACCCCTTAAGATTTGATTAAATTATCTATTATTTTAATGTATAAGAGAAATTTGATGAATAAATTTATATAATATAGTATTTATATTAAATAACCGATAAAGTTATAAAGTATTATATTAGTTTATTCTATCAAGTTTAATATAATGTCAAACAAATCCTAAGAAAATTAGATAAAATTTTAAAAATTTAATTAGTAATAATTTATAAAATTAGAAATTGAAATTTTATTGAAATATTGAAATAAAATTTAGTATTTAATTTTAGTAATAAAAATTATAAGTATTTTAATAGATATATTAAAAAAATATTTATAAAATAATATTATTTTAATATAAGTATCTTTAAATATAATTATTATTTAAATAAATATGAATAGATATTTGTTAAAAGATAATAATTAAAGTTAGATATTTAGTTGAAGCCATTATTACTTAAGAAAAAATCTACCTCCTCTACGTGCAACGTGCACCTCTTGTAGCCAATTGAATTGGCTATATATGCAATGGTGGGCAAAGAAACGACAAGCGAGGGACAGAAAAGAAGTAAAGATGCTGCTATAGTATGAAACGTGAGAAAGAGAAAAAGAGAGATAGGGAGAGAGAGTGAAATACCGACCGACGGTGACACACCGAGACACCGTAGGAAGAAAGAAGGAAAAAAAAAGAAAAGAGAGAAAGTGAAATGAAGGTGAAAAAGAAAGATAATGAAAGAAAAAGAAGATAAATTTTTTTTTTATAAAGTAAAATTTAAATTAAAAAATTATGATTTTTAGTATATTTATATATTTTATTAATTAATTTATTATTTTAATATTTTATATATATTATTATTTTTATTAAATTTATTATGCATATATAATATTATAAAAATTTAATATTTTTTAATTTTAAAATATGATATTTAATAAATTTTAAAATTATTATAATTTAAATATTAATTTTTTATAAGATTAATATAATAAATTAAAATATTATTCAAATTTTAAGTTAAATAAATATTTTTAATTATATTATATAATAAATATATATACTTGATTTATATAGATTTTCTTATAAATATATAGACCCTTAGTTTAAGAGTAATTTTATGACTTTTATTTTAAACTATTGCAATAAAATAATTTTTTGTACAAAGAATGCACTATCAAGATCATGACAAATTATAAACTATGATGAAGACCTAACAAATTATAAATTATGATGAGGATTAAATAATTATAAACTATGATGTGGACTTTTAAAAATATTAAATTAATTTTAAATCATAATTAGTTCATTAAAGAATTGACATTTAAATTAAATGATTATAAATTTTGTGAGTTTTATTTAATTGTTATAATTTATTTATAAACTTGTATATGATGAAATTATTTATGCTATATTAGTGGTTTATATTGCTTATGTTTGTATGTGATGACAAGTAAGTGATTCATAGAAAAGTTCGCACCTAATCATTGAGAAGCAAATGGATGAATTTCCTTTTATGTTACTTGTCTGGTTAGTGTAAGTATATTTGACTTTGTTGTCACGATGTTAAAGTAAGACCAGAGATAAGATGGATTCTCTATGAAAGCGAAGACCTTCGAATAAAATATGAGATAAGCAGACATGAAAAGAAAAAAAAAATAAAGTAAAGGGTGGATTCTCTGTGATGAAGAACTTGCATGCTGATGTTGCTTATGATTAGTACTTGTTTGCTGATGTTTACTAATGTTTGGAAATTGTTTACTGAAGTTTGAGGACTTTACTGATGTTTGTTGGTACTTACTAATAAATTGGTACATATTTACTAATATTTGAGGAATTTATTAATATTTATAAGGTTGTATTATATGATTTATTTAACATTTATTCTATTATGTTAGAATTATGTTATTTTTATCATACTTGAGTTATCATGAAATTTTTCAGATACATTACACAACTAAACTTACATGTATTTTTAAATATTTTTATAACTGTTTATTTTTTATTAAAAAATTTTAATTCTCACTCTATTCATATAGTGTTTTCATATTAATACAAGATGTATTATGATTATCATCATTCAGATCAATTATATATAGATTCTAAATTCAAATGAGAGAATAATATGTTTATTGGAATTTATCAAAAATATATGCATTATGACTAAATAGAATTATAAGAAATATATATATTATGGCTAAATAATAACTCTAATAATTGCTAATAAAATCATGATTATGTTACTGAGTTTCTTAAATAAAATTTATATTTCTCATTATACATCTTTACTTATTAATATTTTTCTTTTTATTTTTTATTATTTCATTTTTGTGTTTTGCGTATTCGAAATTTATGAAACTTTATTAGAAAAAAAAACTAAATTTTTAATTATTGATACAGAAATTAAGAACAATACCCGCTGTTAACAATTTTGCTATTAATTTAACAAGAAAGTTACAATTTAACTATCCAATTAAGTAACTTAAACATCTAATTACACAATACACAATTCCAAGTACTAGAGTTCTCCACGCATGGCCGAAAATACTATAATCATCAATAATGTATTCAAATCTCAAAAATAACCATTCTTATTCACTTTTAAACACAAATCCATTTATTAAGGATGTGTGACATAAGATTTCAAACATTTTCTCTTCTTAAGAAGATTTGGCTGTATGCATCATAATACAAAGCATCGTCATAAACTTCACAAAATCAAGTCACAAATTCAATTCAATATTCAATAGTAAGTGAAGGACAATTGGAAGCAAGGAACTCCTATTTTTTTCTAAGTTGGCCGTGAACATCAGTCAACCGACACAGTCTCACTCAATTTCCTTCTATAAGAATCCATCAACCATCATCATCCAACACACACACAGCAATCACACACAAATATCCTAGCAATTATTTTCTTTTTTTCTTCTTCCTACAGCAGCCATCGTTATCTTCCCACGCCTCAAACACCATCAACTCTCGAACAGTCCCAACCATTGCAACTCCCTGCAAATCCATCACATAAACCGGAACTCTCCCATAACTACCTATCCATATCACCAAATCATTTAAACCAACACAACAGCCACCTCTGCCTCAAGCCTTCATCATCCAACCTCCATGGCCACTGAACCCACACCATAAGCCACAACCCAAACCTGTCCAGCATAATCAAACACCCTCTTCATTTGAACTATTTCACCATCATCAATCCCTATTCAAACCCATTACAACTATAACCTGAAACAGAGTTTGCTTCCACATTAAACAAAACCACTCGTGCTAGCCGCCCAGCACCTGCACACCTATTTGACATCACACCACCACCAAGCTGCCACTTTCCTCACCATCAACCACCATTGAACTCGACACCAAGCCAGCAGCTACCGTCACCACCGAGAACCCCTGCAACTCCATAATCCGTAGCCAACCTTCACCACCTTAAAAGCATCAACAAAACCCACTTCTGGTCAACCTAAGCATCCCCGCGTCTGTGAGCCATTCCACCATCGCCGTTCTCGCCACCGTCCAACTGTTATACCAGGCCAACACCACTGCGAGTCAAACCCGGATCTACCTTCGCTGCCACCCCTGTGCGCCGTCCGAACCAGCACCCACCCACCATATCAGAATCAAACATAAGCCAAACACCTGCATTACCATCATTCCCTCGCCGTCAACAACCCAGATCCACCCCTTGCCACCGCCTCTGCCCCTAACTGCTAAACGCCACCCGTAACTCACTTCTCTGCCACGCTCCAAACCAGAACCGCTAGAAACGGGACCATCAGACCTGAGTCGCGCCTCCACCCGGATTCGGCCAACACAAGCCTCTGTCGCTGATCCTCGTCTCTGCCTCAAATATCAACCTGAAACAACCCAAAGGACCACCACACGCCGCCCCATCTCACCGTCCAGCTGCTGCCAAACCACCGTGACCCAGCAGGTCAAGTTCAACCGCGCCACCTCTACCTTGTTCGTCGCGCCGCCACCATTTCCGGCCAGCCGCTTCCATCGCACGACTGCTCCGTCGTTCGTCTCAGTTCTTCCAGCAGCCCAGGTACGTTTCTCCTTCGTTTTCTTCTGTTTCTGTGTGGTTTTGTTTTGTTTTTATTTTTATTTAATGTTGATTGAAGTTTTTTTCATTGCTTTTGATTTTTTGGGATGCGCTGTCGTTTAGTTGGGTTTAGGAGGCGAAAAAGGTTTAGCATGTAAAAAAAATGTGTGTACAGAGTAAGGGTGTTCACATCCAAATCAATTCGATCCAAAAAATTGAAAATTGATGAAAATCGAAATAGATTTTAATTAATTTAGATGAAGTTTTTTCGATCTTCTGGCGATTTTTTATTTTAAAATCGAATAATCGATCCAAATCGATTTTACACTTAAAATTACCTAAATATCAATCCCCCCATAAATCACAAAAGTGAGAAACTAAACTTAAAAGATAAGATGTAAGAATTCTTAAGAAAGATTACAATTCTTTAAATTGTTATTTTAATTTTATTTGTTTAAATTAACTTTGAAATTATTCTTTGAATTTTATTGTTTGTATGATTTGTATGACTTTATGAATGGTTTGTAGTTTAGAATTTGAATTATATTGTTGTTGTGTATTATTCTTATTTAGAATGTATTTTTATTATATTATTGAAAAATCTAAAAATCTAATTAAAATTGGTTCGGATTGGATCGGGATTGAGTTTTCTTGTTTGATGATTTTTTGTTGATCCAAACCGATTTACAGAGAATAGTTTGTTAAAAAAAAAGGGTTTCTTTGAAATGGGTTTTTGTGTTAGATTAGATTTTAATTATTTGTGGGTTTTTTCTCTTTGTGCATGTGTTTAATTTAAAATAATTCGTGTTAGTTTCATGATTTTTTTTAAAAAGAGAATTAATATGAGAAAGTAGTCAAATTTATTGGATAAGAAAGAGCAAGTAAAAAATAAAAAGAAAAATTTTGAAAATTATAATTGTACGGTTTAAAAAGAAAAAATGAAAATTGAAAAATCTAAAAATATATAATAATAAAAAGATTTTGAGTGCTCTTGTTTGTATTTTTCTTTGAATTTAGCATATTTCTTGCATGAACGTGATTATTTTGTTCAATGTCATGATTCTGTGTTAATTTTATAATTGTGAAACAATTTTTTATAAAGAATTTTTTAATCAATGTAATGTTTAATGATAATGATTTAGTAGTGAATATTATCTTTAATATCATTTAAATCATAAAAAAGATTTGTTCTAATCTAGTATTAACTTCAACTCTGTAAGAAAACAAATTTTTTTCAAAAAGAAAATTATATTTAAAATTAACCAATTCATCTTTAATTTTTAAAGAATGATATGATTTTGGAATTTTTATTTTGTCAAATCAAAGAAAAATTAAATTCTCATAATTTATTTGTTTAGTTAATTTAATTTTTTAGTAAAAAGAATAAAATAAATATATTTAAAATAAATTTTTTGCATAATTAACTTTAGATAATAATTTAAGGATAAACGTCTTATGAGTGCTTTAAGATTAAGGATCAGTTTGGCTATTAGGCGCGATAAAATAATTGTTTATCAATGAAATTGTATTGTATGTCCATCAAACCCCTCTTATACATTAAAATGATGATAATCTAATCGTTTAAGATTTAAGATTGAGTTTTGATTATAAACTTTATAAATATTTTTCTATTATAATTTTAAACATTTTGATATTTTGAATATAGTATAGTTTTTATTGTGCTTATCTTATCGGTTATTTGTTAAGAAAGATCCTTTTAATTTTTTTAAGTTTTCATTTTTTTTTATACGTAATTGATTTTGAATTTAATCCAATTTCAGAGAATATTTTTAAGAAAAATTTTTAATTTTTTTTAATTCAAATAAAACTAGTGATAATTTTAATTTTTTTTTTTAATTCTATTTTGATTGCCACACCTTCTCTCGATGGGGACAAACAATAACTTAATTGGCAGTGTGTGAAACAATTTGATCTTTTTACATTGGTGACGCCGGATATGGAGCTTAGCAAACAGATCACAAATTAATCAACAACAAAAAAGTCAAATTATTCGGCTATAATTACACTATAATTACCTGAAAAATGCCATTACAACATTCTGATTGTTCTTACTTTTACATGAAATAAATTAAAACGAGACAAAGTTAATTGAAAAACAGAAAAGTAAAAGACCATCGGGATCATAGGTCACAAGTTTCCACCGAATCCAACAAGTCATTGTTATTTTTCCAGTGTCTGGGGCATTCTGGCAGCAAAAAAGTGCAATAAACGCGTTCTTCTAAATCAGCCCCACCGCCTCCACAGCTGCCGCTGTATCTAAGGTAGATTATTTTACAAATTTATGGTACCTAACTTGGATATGCTAAACAATATTGAAGTATTAATGTATTACACAACTAGTTAATATAACAAGTACAAAAAAAAAAACTAGTTAATATAACATTAACTATCGTTTAAATTAAGTTAACAAGCTTTATTTAAAATCTCTTTTTTGTTGCATGTAAAAATCTCTATATATAAATCTTCATGCCAAAGAGCAAAGAGGTAAAGAGGCCCGGAAAGAAATTTGATTCCAATGTGGGGGAGTTCTTCTTCTACTGCTGTGTCTCCTCCTCCAACCAACCATGATGTTTTCCTCAGCTTTAGAGGGTTGGACACCCGCGACGGTTTCACCAGTCATCTTCGTGAAGAATTATGCAGGAAAAATATTAAAACATATATGGATGACAGACTTGTCAGAGGCGAAGAGATTTCACCAGCACTACACAAAGCAATAGAAGAATCAATGATTTATGTCATCATTTTCTCCGAACACTATGCTTCTTCAAAGTGGTGTTTGGATGAACTCAAAAAGATACTCGAATGCAATAAGATATATGGAAGGGTTGTGATACCAGTTTTCTATAAGGTGGATCCATCAACTATTAGGCATCAGAGAGGAAGTTATGCAGAAGCATTTGTTAAGCATGAACAGCGACACAAGGACGAAGTGCAGGGATGGAAAGCTGCTCTAACTAAAGCAGCTGATACGTCGGGCTGGAATTCACAAGAGACCAGGTGACTTAACATACTCTTTTGAGATATTTTACAAGCTCATTTAGTCATTTTACTTAGAAATGAAAATTGTGTTGATTCCACCATTAATCAAGTTTTTTTTTCGGTCTCCAAATCAATTATGGGTTTGAAAATTTCCGCATGGTAAAGTTTGATTTTGAAAAGAAATAGTAGTGTCTTACTTACTCTTTCTCAATATTAGTCTAGTACTGGATCTGTTATGTGTATAGGAATACATGATCATGATTTTACAAATTCAAAAGCATTAATATGGCACTAATATCCTGGTTCTATCCAATGATCTTCATTCTTGTTAACTCCTTAGTTTCTTTAATGTGTACCAGACCTGAATCCAAACTGGTTAGAGAAATTGTGAAGGATATTTTGAGAAAACTGGATCATTCTTCTTTAAGTGATTATCGAGGACTGATTGGAATTCACAAGCATATTGCACAAATTGAGTCATTGTTGCATGTTGAGTCAGCAGCTGTTCGGATCATAGGAATTTGGGGCATGGGAGGAATTGGTAAGACAACAATAGCAGATGCAATTTATCATAAACTGAAAACCCAATTCAGTTCCAGCTGCTTTGTTGTAGATGTACAAGATGAAATAGAAAGAAATGGAATACACCATGTACACGTCAAATGTTTATCAAAGATTCTAGGAGAAGGTCTTGGATCTTATATAAGATCAAGTTCAAATCCAAGGCTTGCAGGGTCGAAGGTTCTCCTTATTCTTGATAATGTGAACAATTCAGGTCAACTTAAAGATTTAATTGGTGGCCATTATAGCTTTGGCCTGGGCAGTAGAATCATTCTGACTAGTAGAGACAAGCAAGTGCTTAAGAATGCTGAAGCTGATGAAATATATGAGGTTAAGGAGATGAATTTTCAAGATTCTCTACAACTCTTCAGTTTAAATGCCTTTAAACAAAACTATCCCATAGAAACTTATATGAGCTTATCAGAAAAGGTATTGAATTATGCTAAAGGGATTCCATTAGCTCTCAAAGTTTTGGGCTCATTGCTTTATAGTAGAACATTGGAAGAATGGGAAAGTGAGTTGCGAAAGCTGGAAAAGCTTCTCGATCTTGAAATTTTTAATGTGTTGAAATTAAGTTATGATGGGCTTGACGGTGAACAAAAGGATATATTTCTTGACATAGCTTGTTTCTATAGAGGACATGATGAGAATACAGTAAAACAGACATTGGATAGCTGTGGTTTCTCTGCTGCCATTGGAATGAGAGTTCTCATTGATAGGGGCCTTGTATCTATTTTGAATGGTAAAATTGTGATGCATGATCTAATCCAGGAAATGGGTCAAGAAATTGTTCATCAACAAAGTGTAAATGAACCTGGAAAACGCAGTCGATTGTGGAAGCATGAGGACATTTATCTTGTTTTAAGAAAGAACAAGGTATATTCAACTCTAATTTTCCTTTCTTCTTTCCATCGAATTTCACTTGATAGGTCATACAATCACATGGATTGACTTCGTCACAGATTGCAAAGCACTTAGCAGTTATTAAATTTCCTGCAACCACTTCTATTTTTTCTAGTTTATTTATCTCTAATTCCTTGCTTTAACTTTTAGGGGACAGATGCAATCCAATGTATATTCCTTGACATATGCAAAATCAGAGAAGTTAAACTACATGCTGAAACTTTCAAAATGATGCATAATCTGAGATTGCTCCAGTTCTACAAGTCTAACTTACGGGAGCCTTCGAAAGTGTGTATTTATCCATTTCTTGAAAGTCTTCCAGATGATTTAAGATTTCTTCGATGGGATGGCTTCCCTCAGAAATCTTTTCCGTCAGACTTTTATCCTGAAAATCTTGTTACACTTTATATGCGTCATAGCCATCTTGAACAACTTTGGGGGACAGATCAGGTATTGCAAGCTTTATGCTAGGTTCCTTTGTGTTTTTGTGTTGCCACGTAAGATTGACCTAATGCTGTGTTTTTGTTACCTAATTGTTTACATTTTTGTGGCAGCATTTACCGAATTTGAAAAGACTTGACCTCAGTTTTTCTAATAACCTGAAACGAATACCAGACCTCTCTCAGTCCCCAAATATTGAAGAAATAATTCTTAAACATTGTATGAAGTTGAATGAGGTTTACTCCTCTAGTTTCCTCAGCAAGCTCAACTGTTTAAAGTTAAGTGGTTGTGTTGGGCTTAGGCGTTTAGAACTTCTTAGCAATATTCTGTCGAGGTCTTCTGGATTAATGGTTATCCATAATTGTCGAAGCCTTGAGATGTTTTCAGTCAGTACTCTAACCGGGGGGGTTCTATCATATGGTTGTTCGCCTCCGCGTCCGATTTTTATGAATTGCAGCAACGCAACTGATGCTCCTATCGATGAAGAACGGGGACTAAGCTTAGGAGTGTTGAGGCAAGGTTTGCCCTCATTATTTCCAAGTTTCTATGAGCTTGGTTGGTTAGATCTCTCTAACGAACGGGGACTAAGCTTAAAAGTGTTGAGACAAGGTTTGCCGTCATTATTTCCAAGTTTCTATGAGCTTGGTTCGTTAGATCTCTCTAATTGTGAATCCCTCACAAGCCTTCCAACTGACCTTTGTAAGATGAAATTTCTGAGAAGACTTTATCTCTGTGGTTGCTCAAATTTGGAAAATCTCCCTGAAATCGAGGAGACTATGGAAAATTTAATGGTGCTCATCTTAGCCCGAACAGCAATACAGAAACTACCTTCATCCATGGACCATTTGGTCGGGCTTGAAGAGCTGAGCTTGCACATGTGCCAAAGGCTTGAATTTATTCCATTTTCCATTGGAAGTCTCGGCAAACTGTGCAAGTTAGACCTTACCTACTGTGAATCACTTGAAAGTCTTCCGAGCAGCATTTTCCAATTGAAGTTGACAACACTTGATTTGCATGGTTGCTCATTTCTGAGGACCTTCCCGGAGATCTTGGAGCCTGCAGAAAGTTTTGTACACCTTCGCTTAACAAAAACTGCAATTAAATATATACCTTCTTCATCATTGAAGCATTTGGTTGGGCTTCGAACCTTGCATCTGAACTTGTGCAGAGATCTCGAGTTTTTTCCAAACAGCATTTTTAATGCAAACCATCTCTCCGAGCTTGATTTTTCAGGCTGTGAGAAATTAAAAGAAATCCCAAGTGACATTGGTCGCTTGTCATCATTAAGAGAATTGTCACTGCATGGAAGCGGTATCGTGAACCTTCCTGAGAGTATTGCTCATCTTTCAAGCTTGAAATCACTTGATTTAAGTGATTGCAAAAAGCTTGAATGTATCCCAGAGCTTCCACCATTTTTAAAGCTGTTGTTTGCATTTGATTGCCCATCCATTAGAAAAGTGATGCCAAGTTCAAGTTCAAGGTTTATACTCCCGTCAGATTCCAAAGAGGGTATCTTCAAATTTCATCTCACCAATAGTCAACAACTGGATCCAAGTGCTCATTGTAATATTGCGGCTGATGCAAGGTGTAGGATGTTGGAGGATGCGTACCGTACTGTGTTCTATTGCTTTGCAGGGAGTGGAATTCCTCACTGGTTCCCTTATCGTTGCGAGGGACATTCAGTAACGTTTAGTGAAGATTCTCTAAATAGGTGCAATGATAATAATTTCATTGGTTTCGCGCTGTGTGTTGTTTTGGGGGGAGGAGAAGGTATGTATTTTACATATACATATAGTTACAGACTCAAGATTGAATATGATGATGGCACACACACTATTTGTGGCGAAGATCAGCTAAGAATTTATTTCCTTTGGAAAGGTCAAATTCGAAATCTTGTCCAAGATCACACATTCCTATGCAAATATCACTTGGAATCTGCAAGCATCTTCTCTAATGCCCACAGCATCACTTTCGAGATCTCTGGATATTATGATGACGGTAAACCAACTGTAAAAGAGTGTGGAATATGCCCTCTTTATACCAATGAAAAAGATGATAATGCTGATGCTGGTGACTATTCAAACTTTAAGAGATTTTCAAATAATGACATTGAAGAAGCCAGTGGAAGTTCCAGGTTAAGTCTAGAGATAAGGTAAGTAATCCGTCCTTCGTGTCTTAACAGCCTTGTCAAAAGTACAATTTTCAAGCTTCAAATGTTGTAATTTTTTAATATAATTCTCCTTTGTTTTTTGGCATTCAAAAGTACTCTGAATGTATTTTAGGCCATTCCATGCGTTCATTACAAGGTTCAACAAGGAGATTTCAAAATTAGAGAAATTTTTGCATAAATTATTAAGTGTATTGGTCCAATCATAGGATTAATTAGTAGATAATTATTATAATTAATTAATAAGTAATCTTAATTAAATTTTTTAATTAATATTGTGATTGAATTTATGTATTTAACTTTTTTTAAATACACAATGTAATTAATTTCAGTGCTTTAAATTAAATTTATACAATACAATAATTCCTCTAGAGATATGGTTGTTATCAGCATATATTGACTTCGTTTATTTATTATAATTAATTAATAAGTAATCTTAATTAATTTTATTAATTTATATTGTGATTGAATTTATGTATTTAATTTTTTTTGTAAGTACATGATGTAATTAATTGAGTGTTTTAAATTAAATTTATACAAAAATTTCTCCAGAGATATGGTTGCTATCAGCATTTGTTGACTGCGTCTGGTTTTTCTGAAGGAAAAAATAAAAAAAAAATTAGGTCATGGACATGCTTGACGTCTTTGGGACTTTTCTTAGCATCGGCGGATAGGATGTGGCCAAATATGGTTGCTTGCACTGCATTGGAGGCTGTGAGATTTCAACAGGTATATAATCCGGGAACTCTAGCACCCATTTGAAAGGGTAAATCCTATTGATAGATTTTTCAATCCTGTCAAGCCCAATATTCCTAGTTTTTTTTTAATGGTTTATGACTAATTGCTGTTATAAATGAATATCATATCATTGAATTAGGTTTGTGCATCGAGATGTAAAATCAGAAAAACTTTTTGCTTGATCAACTTGGAACAGCTGATGATAAGAAGTTGTATATCTTATTGATCTTGTTTTGGGTATGTTGTCGTTCCAAACCAGTTGACTTTGCTTTTACTTTCTGTTTTACTATTATTGGTCTTTTGGATAAATAATAGGTGATTCTTTTTATTTCAGGCATTTCAAATGCATTTGGACTTGGTGGACATTTTTTGCATCCAGGACACAACATTGACCATGTTTCCAAGTAATCAGAGTAATGAAGGATTCGCCAACTGACTTGTTCGTATATTATAAAATCTAAGAAAATTTCCACCAAAGCGGTGGTTTGTGTGGGCTTTTCTCCAAATCTCTAGAGTACAGAATACATCAAGATGATCAACACATAAATATTCAAGAGGCAAGAAGTTAAAATTGACTGCAAATGTTAAGGTCTATTTGTTGTCAATGCACCATTAAATTTATTGTGTAGCTCTAAACAGCAAACAGAATCCTTAGTTATGATTTGCACCTTTGATCATCATTCAGCACCGACATTTTGGTTTGAGTTGCACCGTAATCGTCACTTCAGTAACTCATAACAAGTTGGAGGGTGATAAACAGGTTTAATTCATTATTCTGCATTAAAATGGATCACATCATTGTGCTACGGCTCCATCATTGCAACAGCATATAATTGCAAATTATAATTGATCTCTTCGAAATATCCAACACGTGCACCAAGATTAAGTGTAACAGAAGGAATTAAACCATTTAGATGCTTGTTATACAAATTAACCTAACTGTCCCGCATAAATGCTATGTTTTACATTCTACCAAACGGACCACGGTGCGGTAAATGGGGTTGACTCATCAAGAGATGTGTCAATAATTCTGCTTAGAAAGAGTAATTTCTATTTAATATATATTTATAAATAGTATTATAAACTCTCATATAGAGAAATGACTTGTTCTCTCACTTTGAAATGTGATATTCTTTTGAGCAAAATTTTAGTGAAGTTCTGCTTATAGTGCTTTTCTCCGTAGTTTCACCTGGATCGGCTTTGTCGGTTGGAATAGAAACTCGTGACTCGACTTTTGAGTCGGTTCGATTTTTATTTATTATAGATTTTTATAATGAATCGGTGAAATTTGAGTGATTTGAGTTATCTAAAATGGGTTGACTCATGTTTGTTGGCAAATAAAATTTTAAAATATTTTTTTATAGCATTTGAATTATTCAAGTATATTATATCATTAGATTATATATTTTTATTAAGTTATAGTTAGGAATGGCAACGGGGCGAGACGGGGACGGATAGTAGGTCCCCGTCTCCCGTTCTCGCGAATAATATCTGTTCCTGCCCCATCTCCATATTCATATGAGTATTATTTATCTTTCTCTCGGGTAAATAGGTATCAGTAGATATCTGTGCAGATTCAATAAATTATAAAAAAATTTAAAAAATTCAAAAAAATAAAATAAAAAAATAAAAAATAAAAAAAGGTATAATATTATAATTTTTTAAAATTTATCTAACACAACTTAATTTAAAATTAATGTCAAACACCTAAAATACTTTTGATTTATATAATTTTACAATATTTTAATTTATATAATTAAGTTTTTTAATAATTTTATATAAAATATTTATATAAATTTTTTTGCAAGTACTATTAGAGGAACCACCACCCCGCCATTGCCAAATTTCAAATTTCAAATTTCAATTTATTAAACGGAGATAACACTAAACGAATATTTATATCCACAGAAATTTGAATATTTTATTAATATTGTCATCCCTAATTATAGTCTTAGTTTTTTAACTTATATTATTATTTAATTTATTTATCTTTTAAACATGATGTTAAAATACTATTACTATTAATTCGATTATATCACATAATATTTTATTGTATGGAATATTTTTTTCATATATTATATTCTATTATATTATTTTTTTATATAGTACTTTTTATACAAGGTAAATTTTTTCATATTGTATTCCTTCTAAATTTATTTTATATCCCAATTTTAGTTCAACTGCTTAAGTTGCAGTTTGACCGCCGACTCCTTTTAACTAGATTAATTGAGTTTGAATTATACAATTATGCTCTTTTTTACTAAAAACATAATATATACATATTAATTTTTATAACTCATCAATAAAAATTTAAAAAAAAAAATAGTGACTAAAAATAATATAAATATTATGTTTTCACTATTCAACAATAAATAACAATATAAGTACTTAAAAAACTTCAAGTAAATTTTGTCCTATACTTTATGTTGTCCATAAATTGACAGCAATAATGTTTTTTTTTTGTATGCTTCAATTTGATATCTATTGGGACACCATACATTTATGTGAAAGGAATTAAAATAAAATTAGAATGAATATATCATAAGGTTGTTTTAACAAGTGCAAGAATCAAAAATAAGAAGCATTGTATGAAATGTAATTTTTTTTTAATTTTTAATGTATTAAATACTTTACTTTCTATAAAAAAAAATTTCTATTTTAGATCTTTGACAAGTGTCCTTAAATTATGTATGTTTAGTTAAACTGAATAGAATAGAATAGTTTATAATGAAATGAAAAGACAAAAAAAGAAAGAAAACATTATTAAAGTTTTTAAAATATTCAAATCATTCTTTTCTTGACCTTTTAAATTAAAAAGATAAAAATTAAAAACTTTAAGTAACAAAAACAAGACTCTTTAATCCTTTCCCTTTAAATTGAGTCCCAAATACACTTTTATTAAAGTTTTTCATTTCATTCCATATTATTCTTTCCCATTCCCTTGTCATCTTCTCAAATATAATGTAAATGAGGAATCATGTGCATATAGTAGTAAAATAATATAACTCAATTGGCAGTGTGTGAAACAAGCTGACCTTTTGACATTGGTGACGCCGCATATGAGCTTAGCAAACAGATCACAAATTAATCAACAAAAAAAGTCAAATTATTCGGCTATAATTACCTGAAAAATGCAATTACAACATTCAGATTGAATATATTATTTGTTACTTTTACATGAAATAAATTAAAATGAGACAAAATTAATTAAAAACAAAAAAGTAAAAGGTCATCGTGATCGCAGGTCACAAGTTTTCACCGAATCCAACAATTCATTATCTTTCCAGAACCTAGGGTATTCGGGCAGCCAAAAAGTCCAATAAACGCGTTCTTCTAATCCTGCGCCACCTCCTCCTCAGCTGCCCGCTGAGCTGTATTCCAATTTCTTCCTCAACCAAAAAAACCAATGAATCATAAAATAATCTCTTTTTTTTAATTTCTTATACTCTTTCCCATGTCTTCTTTTTCTTCCCACTCAATCAATCATATGTGCAAGAATTCTTGAGGGAAACTGGAACATTGAGCTTCTTGGGATCCAAAGTGATGGAACATTCAATCCTCTTGTAGTATTTGGGCTTCACCAGCTTCCCAAGCACGTAAGCTCTAGATCGAATTACAAAGCTCAATTTCAATGGCACTGGCACCGTGGGCATACCCGTTGAGCTGCTTAGGCTAGCACCACTTCCATACAGTGGGATCTTGTTCCCCATCACTACCACGCTCACTAGTCTTTGACTCTTCCTTGACTGATAAAACTGCTTGATCTGCAACAACAACCAATTCCAATCCACTATGTTAGAAAAATAGAACATGATTGAGATTCACTAACATTTATATTTATAAACTTTAGAAAAAAAAAACAAATGACGATTTTTTTTTTCTAAAAAAATAATCAAAACCAAACTAAACATGATGAACATTAAAGGAATTGGAGTGTTTGTCTTACATTGCCGGATGCAATTACGATTTCTGAATAGGATAGATCCAAAGGTGTTGATGAGACATGGACCCCAAAGAACGTGCCAGTGTTGCGGTACGTGAATTTCACAGTGGAATTCATCGTCATCATATCAGTGGCCACACCCGTGGCATCTGAACCAGCTTGAACTTGGACATGATCAAACTTTATGCTCTGCAAGATGCAAGATGCAAAATTGATCAAGACCCATTTCATATTTTAATCAAAAGACCACAGAAGAAGGATCAAAATCAAAACTTGGGAAGAACCAAACCTTGACGAAGATCTTGGGTTTCATGGGTCTGCTAGCACCCCAGAGAATGAGAGAAAAGAGAGAGAAGAGAAGGAAGAAGCCAACAACAAAGGCGAGGAAATAGTAACGACGAGAGAGAGTGCGGTCATGATCTTCAGCTTGGAGAAGGCCTTCTTCTTCGATGACATCGATGGGCTTGTGGGACTTGCGGGGGTGGTTGTTGATCTTCCGGGAACCGGAGAAGCGGCTTGAAGAGGATTGGCGGGAGTGGCGGCCGAGGGAGGAGTGGGAGTGAGGTGGGGACCCCATTGGGCTGAGGACTGGGGTGGAGTGAAACGACGTCGTGGTCTTCTCCCCATCGTGGGAGTCCCTTGAAGGGCTCTGAACATAGTACACGGGACGCCGAGGGGATCTTGTGGGAGATGAAGCGTCAAGGCTTGTTACCTCTGAGTCTGTCTTGGCATGCATTGTGTGCTGCTTGTTTTTGTGCTGATCTGATGAATGATGAAGATGATGATTTTGATGTCTGTTATGTCTCAAATCTAGGATCTTTCTCTCTTGTTATTCTCTTCTCTTAATAAGTATCTCTGGTGTGAAACAACAAAGAGGCCCCAACAATGAGTATTACATAAAGTGAAGTATATAAAGTAGAAAAGCAATTGGATTAGTGGGTGATGATAATAAGAATCATTTAATTTGGCTTGGTGGGGGTGGAATGTGGTGTTAAAATAACTTTCATACTTAACGCGAAGGAAAAGAAAAGGTATTATTATATTAAGTTATATTAAAGGGACACGACACGACACGAGACATGGGAAGAGTGAAAATGGGAATGCTTTGCTTTGTGTGGGGTGGTTGTGTGTGGGGTTTGAGTATGAGAAGAGGACGAAGAGGAAGATGAAAATGATGTAGTAAGTAATGACTCGACAGCTACATTACAGTTGTCACCGAACAAAACACGAATCTACTACCAGTGAATGAGTGATTGTGCTGTTGAGGATATCAATTAAAAAGCACATGCACACTTGTGTACACGACAGGACGGGGTCTTTTATAGTTTTATATTTTAGGGTAAATGTTGGGGTACATACCCTTTCTTTAGTTTGTGTTTAGTCTTTAGAGGGTTCTAGCTTGCTTAACAATTATGTTAATTCAGGGGAGTATGTCGGTGCCGCGCTGATCATTGATCACCCATGAAGCCATTGACTTAGATAAAAATTGTAGAATTTGCTTTCGTCAACTGCATCGCACTCGACACTCGTCATATAATTAGCTTACATACATAAACAAGCGATTCTTTTATTGTTAAATTATTTTTAGAATCACATTAATATTTTTATGTAATTTAACAACTTATGCATAATTATAATTTATTTGTATCTTTATGTGAAAATTCATTCTTTAACTAAACGTTCTTAGATGGCCGAAAAAAGAAAAAGTGTGAAATTCACAAGGTCACCCGAATAATCAACCAAAATAAGTTGGACTATGAATTCCACTCATCACATGGGTCGCGTGCGGCTTGTGGAGCCCCCACCAACCATGCCTGAAAGTGAAACCGAGTTCAGTCAATTGCGAAGAGATGTTATTTTATTATAGTCCAAAATTAATGATGGAATGAGAAGGTACTGTATTAGACTATTAGTTGCAAGATGTTATGAGGCTGGAAAGCTGAAATGAAAATTTTTACTATAAAATTGACTATCACATTAACCAAAGGCGTTCATTTCGCATTTTAACACCGCATGGAAAATTGATCAAGTAGACAATTACAAAAGTATACATTTTATTTTTGGTTTGAAAAATCAATTCAACCCTTTCCTCATTTCAACAAATAACGCGAGTATCATGAACTCTGCTCACCAAGTGGCATTTGAATCAAAGACACATTTGGCTTTAGAAAGTCTCCCCTAATTGAGTAGTTGTTATCCCCAACAGTATACAAAGACACCACCTCACCCCACCTCATCAAGGCCATTAAAAAAAAAGGTTAGAGACTAAAATGAAACTAGATGTCGCAATGAACCTCAAAGACTTAATCAGAAAGTAATTATAATCTAAATCTAAATTGCTAACCATGATTCTGGGGTTTTGTGCATCACAAAATAAAGGCATTCATTTTGCGTAAATACACCTAAATACAATCTGAAAGACATTAAAGAGGCATAAGATAAATAGTAACAATTTTCGGGGGGCAAATCCAAGCTTATTTAAAGAAATTATCCTATTCCAGCGGTTAACTTTTACAGACACCTGGATCAAGAAGCATAGACTCATTGTTTGGACTAATGATTACAGCTGAATCATTTTACAACCATCCATTGATCCACTGGACAAAACAGATTATGCAGTTGTTTCACCTTCCCTCCTGAACAAATCCTGTATATCATAAATTCTTATAGTCATATTCTGCAAAATATCAGTAATACATTTCTAAACATACGGTACAAGAAAGAACCAAAGTTAGCAAGCACTTTTATCAAAGGGCAATATAACACAAGTCAGAGTACGGCTAAGTGACCTTCGGAATCACTTATTAAGTTATTCTCTGGGTAACAAGCTATAATTCAAAGAAGCCAATTAAAAGAAAGCACAAGCCCTGAATTGATGTTAATTAAAAAATTATGATTGCTGATGATGTACTCTGTAACAGGAACAGGAGTAGAGAAATCATGGTTTGCAAATGGGACAGCGGACCCTAGCATTACCAATTTACCACTCCATATATACATCTACCATTTATAATGGAAATGTTGCCCTCTCACCAAAAAAACGTTTGCAAGGTCCAATTTTCTTGACTCCTAGGAAATTGAAGTTCAATATCTGTGTTAACATGCCCCCACCCCAATTTTTTTTTAAAATAATTCAATTTTTATTTATGAATATAAATTCTTATGCAATTTCCAGTTTTCTTTGCCATAATTCTTATAATTTGCTTTCAGGGGATATTATTTTTCACCTAGTACAGGGTATGCAACAACAACAACAACAACCAAGCTTTATCCCACTAAGTAGGGTCGGCCATATACATGGACACCATTGGATTCTATTGGCTACCTGATACAGGGTACATCTTAAAATAACTTGAACCTTTATGATGGGCCCACAATAGTTGGGCCTCCAATCTCAGTATACAGTAGAAGGAAGAAGGGAATTGAGGGCAGAAATGTAAATGTGGAATCAGTTATAGAGGAAAGAGAGGAGCCTAACCGAATGGACACTTGGCAGGCTGCTATTGGAGAGGGAAGGCTGGAATCATGCAAGGCAACGTACATATGATGGCAGGAGCATAGGGGAAGGGGGGATTCATTGGGTTGTTTTGGGGGTGGCTGATGCCATTGTGGGCAGAGAAAGCATTGCTTCTCTGATTTCTTTTTCTCAGTTTTCCTATCTGGTTTGCTGCATTTTCTTTCTGTTTCTGCTGTACTGGACTTGATCTTGGTTAGTGTATCTCTGTTAATTTTCCTCATTAATATCAGTACCTATCAGTTGGTATCAGAGCTCCCGATCCTCGGGAGCCTGTATGGTATCAACCAGAATGGAGAACATGTTTGAGGCATTGGAACGTCAGGTGGAAGGGCTCAGGCATGAGTTCCAGGAGACTTTTTGAAGGGAGATGGAGCAGCTTGTGGAGAATGTGAGGGTGCAAATTTGGGAGGCTATGGGGCAGCCAAATGGGTGCAGAGAAGAGGAAGATGGTGGCAGTAACGGGGGAGGAAGAGGACTCAACAGCAACCACAAAACAAGAAGGGAGGAGAGGATGAGAAGGTTGGAGGTTCCCTACTTCACGGGGGAGGATCCTCATGGTTGGATATACAGGGCGGAGCGTTATTTTGAAATTAATCAAGTGCCGGAAGAGGAGAGGGTCACGACAGCAGTGGTATGCTTGGAGGGCAGGGCATTGAAGTGGTACCAATGGTGGGAAGCAAGGATGGGACATGTTTCCTGGGTTGTCTTCAAGCAAGCAGTCTTGGGAAGATTTCAAATCTCATCCTCTGAAAATTGATACGAGGTGTTAATGGGGTTGAGACAAGTTGGAACGGTGGTTGAGTACAGGGAGCAATTCGAGCTCTTATCAGCTCCCTTGAGGTTTGCAGATGAGGAGTTCATGAGGGGAGCTTTCATGAATAGGTTGAAGGAGGAGGTGAAGGCGGAGGTCAGGTTGCTAAGTTCTGGGGACTTGAACGTGCTGATGACAGTGGCACAAAAGGTGGAGGACAGAAACAAGGCTTTGGGTTGGGCCACGGGTTACCCATGTCGCCGGGTTGGGAAACAAACCAGCGTTGGCAGGAAAATGGGCCGGAACCCAGGACCAATTGCAAGGAGGGCTACACGCAGGGGAGATCTCAGGCAGGTCTGATTCGAGACCCACTTTCGCTCCTCAAGCAGACGCGTCTTTCACGATACCCACTCCAGGGGGAACGATGCAGACCACCAGCATGAGGAGCCCTGTGATTTCGAGGAATGAGGGCAGTTCGACCTCTAACCAGCGAAGAGGAATAGGGTTCAGGCGGCTATCCGAAGCGGAAGAGCAAGACAAAAGGCGGCGAGGGGTGTGTTTCCGCTGTGACGAGTGGTTCTTTCCGGGTCACGTCTACAAAAATAAACAGTTGCACGTGATTCTCCTTGGGGAAGATGTTGAGGAGGCACTGAAGGAGTCAGGAGGTGAGGAAGGGGAAGAAACAGAGGCTGCGGCGGAGTTGCAATTGAACATGAGTAGTGTAGCCGGAATCACGTCCAAGCAGTCTTTGAAACTGTGGGGAATCATCAGGGGAAGGAAGGTGTTGTTTTGGTTGACTCCAGAGCTTCTCACAATTTCTTGTCTCATGATTTAGTTAGAGACTTGAAATTGCAACCGAAGGCCACCAAGGGATATTTGTTGGAGGTAGGGAATGGCCAAAGAGTAAGGAATCAAGGGGTTTGTAGGCAAGTTGAGCTGCAGTTCCCCACAATCCAGGTGGTACAAGACTTCTTTCTGTTTGATTTGGGGGGGGGGTGGACGTTATCTTGGGATATGAATGGCTGGCCAGTTTGGGCAAAATCAGTGCGAACTTCCGAGAGCACCTAATTGAGGCTGTGGTAGAGGGGAAGATAATGGAGATTAAAGGTGACCCGGCGTTATCTAGAACCATGGCTTCCTTGAGGGCTGTGGTTAAAGAAATGCGTAATGAGGCTGAAGCATTTTACGTGGAATTAGGAATGATGTCTTTGGTATGTGACGAAGAGACTAATGCACCGGAGAGCATCAAGGAGCTTTTGCAGGAATATCAGGATTTATTTAAGGAGTCTACAATGCTGCCACCAAAGAGGGATTGCGATCAAGCTATTATTCTAAAAGAGGGTGCTCAGATTCCTTATATATATCCTTATAGACATCCACATAGCCACAAGGAAGAGATAGAGAAGTTTGTGCATGATATGTTAGCTGTGGGATTAATCAGGCTGAGTGTTAGTCCGTACTCCAGCCCACTGATTCTAGTTAAGAAGGATGGAAGTTGGAGGATATGTACGAATTATTGACTCCTCAATAACGTAACAGTTACCAACAAGTTCCCCATCCCAATTATTAAGGAGTTGTTGGACGAACTAGGAAGGGCAGTAATTTTTTCCAACCTGGACTTGAAGTCTGGGTAACATCAAATCCGCACGAGAGAAGAAGACATACATAAGACAGCTTTTCACACACATGAAGGCCATTACGAGTATTTAGTAATGCCTTTTGGGTTGACCAACGCCCCGTCTACATTTCAAGCTCTTATGAATGATGTCTTTAGACCCTATTTGCGGAAATGTGTTTTGGTGTTCTTCGACGATATACTTGTTTACAGTCGTAACCTACCATCTCATGTGCTTCACCTACGAGTGGTGTTTCAATTACTTCGAGATCATGTGTTATGGGTTAATCACAAAAAGTGCAGTTTTGGGGTGAGTCAGTTGGAGTATTTGGGGCACATTATCATGCCAGAAGGAATCAAGGCAGACCCGCAAAAGGTGGATGCCATGACACAGTGGCCAGTTTTGAAGGACATAAAGAGTTTGAGGGGTTTCTTGGGATTGACCAGTTACTACAGGCACTTTGTACAAAATTATGGTATTATTGCAAAGCCTTTGACGATGCTTCTTAAGAAAAATAGCTTTGTTTGGTCAGCAGAGGCACAAAAGGCATTTGAGGAGCTTAAGGCGGCAATGGAGCGATTGCCCACATTGGCAATGCCAGATTTTGACACTCCATTTGAAATTGAGACAGATGCATCAGGATATGGCATTGGGGCTGTTCTTATGCAACATGGGAGACCTCTTGCTTTCATTAGCCAGGCACTTTCGGAGAGGTCCAAGGTGAAATCAATTTATGAACGGGAATTAATGGCCATAGTGTTCGCAGTTCAGAAATGGCGACAATACTTATTGGGACATCATTTTTTTATCAGAAAGGACCAAAAAAGTCTGAAGTTCTTGTCGAAACAGCGGGTGCTAGCGGGAGAACAATTAAAGTGGGTCACCAAGCTGTTGGGATTTGACTTTGAGATTCAGTATAAACCAGGGTCGGAGAATAGGGCTGCTGATGCCTTGTCTCGGGTTATGGAGTACCATGCTATTTCTATGATCACCAATTCTGACTTGGTGGCCCTGGCTGAAGAAATTGCAAAGGATAATCAATTGAAGCTGTTGCTACAGGAGGTTGTTAAGGATCCCAAATCCCATCCTCAATATGCGGTGTCAAAAGGGTGTTTGTGGTATAAGGGGAGATTGGTGTTGCCCTCTAAATCAGCCCGGATTCCTCTATTACTGGAAGAGTTCCATGCTTCTCCTTGGGAGGGGTGTCATTCGGGAGTTACCAGAACTTACAAGAGGTTGGCCTTGGTTTTTTATTGGCATGGCATGCACCGGGATGTGGAGCAGTATGTGGCTGGATGTAACACCTGCCAGCAGAGCAAGTTCCAAGCTCTCAAGCCAGTAGGATTACTTCAGCCTTTGCCTATCCCCACCCACGTATGGGAAGACGTCTCTATGGACTTCATTGGTGGGTTGCCTAAATCCAAGGAGGCTGATTCCATTATGGTGGTGCTGGACCGCTTAAGTAAATATGCTCACTTTATTCCTCTACGCCATCCTTATACTTCTAAAACAGTGGCGATAGCCTTTGTTAATGAGATAGTAAGGCTGCATGGATTCCCTAGTTCTATAGTGTCTGACAGGGACCGCCTCTTTCTCAGTGTGTTTTGGAGGGAGTTATTCAAGTTGGTGGGGACTAAGCTAAGTTTCAGCTTAGCTTATCATCCGCAAACCGATGGCCAAATGGAGGTAACTAATCATACTGTTGAAACATACTTAAGGTGCTTTGTCAATGATCACCAAAAAAATGAGTGAAATGGTTGGCATGGGCAGAATTCTGGTTCAATTCCTCTTATAATGCTGCTATTAAAACGAGCCCTTTATGGCCGAGACCCTCCTACTCTTATTCCATTCTGCAAGGATAGTACTGTGGTGGAAGAAGTTAATCAGTTGTTGATGATGCGGGATAGTATTTTGGAGGAATTAAAGGCTAATTTGATTAAGGCTCAACAACGAATAAAGGACCAGGCTGACAAAGGGAGAAGGGAAGTAGAGTTTCAGCAGGGTGACATAGTGTATGTGAAAGCCCTGCCTTACAGGCTTCGCTCATTGGTAAAAAGGGCTAATGAAAAGTTGAGTCCCAAGTTTTATGGTCTATTCAAAGTACTGGACAGAGTGAGACAGGTTGCTTATCAGCTGCAGCTGCCTGATTATTCCCGAGTACATCCTGTTTTTCATGTTTCTCAACTGAAGCAAGCTCCACCAGCAAGTATCCCGAGTCAACAACTCCCTAGTTTCTTAACTGAGGAGTGGGAATTACAGGTTATCCCTGAAAAGGTGTTGGCTGTTCGCCGGCTGTTGAATGGGGACACTGAAGTGCTCATCAAATGGGCCCATTTACCTTCTCATGATAATACTTGGGAAGATTTCCCACTTATTCAGTCTACATTTCCAGATTTTCACCTTGAGGACAAGGTGAGTCTCATGGAAGGGGGTGTTGATGGGCCCATGATAGTTGGGCCTCCAATCTCAGTATACAGTAGAAGGAAGAAGGGAATTGGGGGCAGAAATGTAAATGTGGAATCAGTTATAGAGGAAAGAGAGGAGCCTAACCGAATGGACACTTGGCAGGCTGCTATTGGAGAGGGAAGGCTGGAATCATGCAAGGCAACGTAGATATGATGGCAGGAGCATAGGGGAAGGGGGGATTCATTGGGTTGTTTTGGGGGTGGCTGATGCCATTGTGGGCAGAGAAAGAATTGCTTCTCTGATTTCTTTTTCTCAGTTTTCCTATCTGGTTTGCTGCATTTTATTTCTGTTTCTGCTGTACTGGACTTGATCTTGGTTAGTGTATCTCTGTTAATTTTCCTCATTAATATCAGTACCTATCACTTTATCTTTCAAACACATGTTGTTCATTGTTCCTCTGTCCTTCAAGTGATGCAAAAAGCAATATCCCTAGGTAGCAGCAATTGGTCAACACTGCCAATACTGATCACAGGGTTGGAAGACAAGTGACTAATATATGCCAGTGCTATGCAGAACACTCATACCATCTTCCTAGAATGTAATGCATGTGCATGAAGAACGAAGATTACATAATGATTTACCAATTTGGTAGCAGCAATATATGAGCGCTGCCTTTCTTTCTTCTCACGATTGCACTCACCACACCAGCTAGAGAAATCTTTTTGATACCTTTTCATCTCTCTAAAAACAGAACTGCACAGAAATAATGCAACCTTCATATTTAATCTGATGAGGAACAACAAAATGTATAGAGAACAAAATAAATTTAAATTAATTAATCTAATCAAAAAATCAGGGTAAAAAATTACGGGGAAAATAACATTCCAGCTGAATGCTACACTAATGCAATCAGAATATGAGACTTCTGCTGCTATAAAGGGCAACCTAGTGCTACAAAGCTCCCGCTATGCGAAGGGTCCAGGGAAGGGTTAGAGCCACTATGTGGGTCTATAGTAGGCAGCTTTACCTTGCATTTGCAAGAGGCTGATTCCACACACAGATTGAATTCAGGAAGATTCTTTAATAAATGAGGAAGGCAAGAGTAGAAATTCATAAGGAAGAATTAAGGGGGGAAATTTGATAAAATTATACAATTGCACTTCATTATTTTATGTTTATCCCTTTAATTGGTAATTCTTCACATAAATACATCCAGTAATCTTAGAACCAAATGTGGTTTGTGGAAAGTAGGCTAGCATTGAAAGCCAAGGTGATTAAAATATATGACGTCGACGACTCTAAAATTATATTTAATATTGAGCAAAGAATAGTAACCTTCCCATGAAGTTTGCTGAATATACCCTAACCTCCCATCTAGCTTCAGAAATTACAGTGACTAGAAACTAATTTACACCCCCCCCCTTTTTCCATACAGCTATCCGTGCAGGTGAAAATATAATGACAAGGTGTGTTAGACAAATAGAAGTAGCAATGAACGCAAGCAAAAAAGTAAAAGCACCTTCTGCACCACAGAAGTAGGTTGACCCGATGACCTGATGTTGTAGCTCTAGCACCATGGCGATGACGGCCATGATGAAGCACAGCTCGTCCAGGGACATGGGAATAATCAAAGATCTCCTGCTTTCAAATAACTCCATTAAAAAAAAGTGTATAACCACCTATAGAAATAGCAAGAATGCAATGGTCCATAAATCTCCTTCGCACTAGTAAATAGACTGCACTAAATAACTTCATTGGAACAATGTGAACCCAAAATCAATAACTGCATCACTGGGATTCACTATCAAAGCAAACATGTGCTGCTGTTGCTATAGAGAAAAACAGAAATACATTCGGATACACTCATTCTGAGAATCTTAGTCCTCCTTGCGAAACACACATCAAGATTACAATATAAAAATTTATTTATTTATTTATTTTGCAGTTATTGAAAGGGCCTGGTTTATTAACTAAACCAAGCACTGTCAGGCTCAATACATTGTCCTAAAACTTTTGAATGTGATGATATTTTTCTTATGCAAATATGACTCTATATGTTGATAGATATATCTGTATTTAGTACATATATTTTGATAGAAACTGGACCAGACTAAGTGAAAATTAGGCATGTATGCTGTATTATTCAACCGTAGATACTGATATATATCAGTAAATGTAAGATGGATTTACAATGGAAAATGCATAAATGACCTCAGAACAAGATACCCACGCCATTCGAGAAGCCCTGTACTACATTAAGTTGAGCTTAGCCCAACATAAACAGCTAAATAGGCAAAGCCGTGGCTAGGAAACTCTTCCACAGAGAAAATTTTTGTATATTCAGTTGGAAGTATCTTGCATAAATTTGAAATTAGAACACCAAAGTGTCCACATAACAAAGGTTAGGGCTCAGCTCCTTACATGGAAAAGGGGTGAACATTTAAATGTTGGGAAAGAACTGTTCACTAAATAAGAAAACTTCTATTTTGACAAATTTCATTTTTTTAATATCATAATCAACTATGCAGATTGTTGAAGTATGTACGTACAATAGAATAAGCAATTTTTTACTACTTGCACCCATTCTAATATAGGTTTGTATGAAATTGTCATAAACCAACTCTTCCAAAAGCTTAAGCTGGTAGGTGAAAGCAAATGAATGACTTTATTATATCTCTAACACGCCACCTCATGCAAGAGGCCTTTGGACCTGAAGTGTGGACAAGGCACAAGTTCATCTTTAACATGTGCTAAAATCAACTTTTATTTTAGAAAAATGGGGACGGCAATGATCGAACTCTAGACTACTTGGTCATAGAAGCTTTGATATCATGTTATGAACCAACTCGCTCAAAAACTTAAGCTGTAAGGTAAAGACACATAAATGACTTTATTATATCTCTAACAGAAATAATACAAAGATTTCCCAAAAATACAAATTATTAATATAGTTATCTCACGCATCACATGCTCAAATCTTCTTGAAGCCAATTAAATGATTGCTCAAAAAACAAGAAAATCAGTAAGGAAATTTAAGGCAGCTGCGTATAATAGATGTCATCAAGATAACTACGATTGCCATCCACATCAATACACAAAGATCATACGGTCTAATTTGAGAGTAGAACAATGTATACTTCCGTGAGAATAAAAAATATTAAGCATTGTATCTTCCTAATACCAATCAACTTTATGTTATTCCATCTCCATGACTTACCTCTGAACGAGTTTCTGTATTTACATGTTTATCACACCGCATGCCGCGAAAATACAATTCCCCTCCAGAAAATTGCCTACTCAAGCAAACATTCAAGGTTACTTCTGAGTCATCCACATGTAAACCTACATATGTAAGATTATTTGTTAGACTTCATTGCTTAAAATATAGTAAAATGAAAGGCAAGTTCAACATCAAGAACGCAGGCATACTGAATAGCAAAGGAATCGTACATCATTGAAAATCTGTTTGCCAATAATAAAGAGCATGTTTGGTTGGGATTATTTCCCAAACCAACAAATTTTTTTTGGCTAAAAAGCTTTTTCACTGTTCATGGTATGTTGGGATAATTCTCCAACAGCTTTTGCATGAAATTCAATACATTATAATAGTTTTTTTCCATAAGCTTGAAGCTAAAAGCTTATGATTTTAGATTATAGATTATTTCAAAAGTTTTAAGATATAAATACCATTTTGTCCTCAATTAATTAACTTTTTTAATCATTTTATACCTCTTTCGCCTTTCGGTAATGTAATGCATAAAAGCAATTTTTTTATACCATCCAAACGAAACAGATTATTTTAAAATCGCTTTTCAACTAATATATATAAATATAAAACTAATTCTATTATAATCGGTTATACAATAATCGATTATTAAAATAATCAAAGTTTTCACAGCTGAACCAAACACACCTAAAGCTTATATGACCCCTATTGAAGAATAGGTTGGAATTTCTACAGATGCATAAAATAAAGTTGTCAAAATTGTCAGGAAGCAAAAAGCAATGTAGCAGTAATAATATATTGTTGTTGTAAGTTTCACATATAAAGATGCTAGCCTTCTTTGGCATGCATGTCATATATTATGCACATGGCCTATGGAATGATAGCAAAATTTCTTTTTGGCTAAAATTAAATTAAAAAAAAACTACAATTATGAGTCATGTGCATAAAACCCCTGTATGCTTTGAAACTTAGCAACGCGATTCCCTAAAATAACCAAAACGTGCATACTAATGCAAATTGACCCCTTCGTGCATGTGCAAAAAACTCCCTACAAGGAGTTTGATGCACGGTTTGGTGAGTTCCGAGAGTATTGTTGAGTTTCTTAGCCCCTGGGGTGTTTTCTGCACATGACCTATAGTTTTCTTGAATTTTAGCCTTTTTTTATTTCCTTATAGGTAACATAGCCTAATTAAATATGAGAATCATAATGATGATAAAACCAGAATGCCTGTAACTATGATGAGGAAACTAGGAGCAATGCATGCCACATTTTAAGACAATCTTGAATATGCTTGCAATATAAGAGAGATTCACATCAAATATAAAGAAATTCTAAGCAAGCAGAACTCGTACCCAAGTCAACATCTCTATTGATACCATATTCAACAATAAACCCATGATGAGAATCCAGGGTTGATCCACCAACTTCAGCAAAGAACACTGTACAATGAAGAATTAATTGACTGAAATATGTCTTAAAAGAATGAAAAACTTATAACAGTCTGGCTAATCTCTTGTACTGGATAAATGCATAATTGGTCAAATAGCTAAAGTTAATCTTGCAGACTTCATTCACCTTTAGACAAAGGACAAATAAAACCTTCCATAAACTTGGCAAGCATAGTTTGAAGGCCAAAGTCATCAAGTACAGCACCATATTGATTCATTGTATTGGGACGCATGATCCGAAATTTTACTCCATGAACCCACCTCTCAAAATTTTCAACCTGGGGAGGCCACAAATAAATTTCAACATATACAAAATACAAGTATATATATAGGAATCCACTTGCAGATTCTAAATTAAAAGAAGAATGAGATACTGCTCTTGAGCTAATGATAGTTAAAATGATAAAATACCTCAGACAACAATAACTCGCAGAAGTGTGGCTGAAGCATTTCAAACGTAAAAATGCCTGGAGCGGGCTCGGACATTATACGCCTAAAGCTTTGTTCTGTGTTATCATTAATTGCTTTCAGAAATGTTGGGACAAAGAATGTTGTAGGATTCATAGTGTACAACTCTTGATGCAGAGGCTGCAAAATTGTCACAAAAAACCCGTAAGTCTAGCTAAAAAGGACCACAAAAGAGGAGATGTGGGGAACATTGTCATTACACTTCAGTACACCTGAAATTTAAGCATAAATGAAGCCATTACGGTTTCTTAAACCTATTTGATTTAAGAATGTACTTGTGTGACATCTTTTCCCTGAAATTATTCTTTCAGGTTCTACATCAATTTCAGGCCAACAAAATCAGACAAAAAGAATAGGCAAATAATTAACAATTTGGATACTGCATACCGGATAATTTGACATTATCTTCTGTCTGTATTCTCTTTGTTTTTGATCCTGCCAAATAACATTGGAACCATCATATAAGCATGTGGTAAAATAACAACAACAACAACAACAACAACAATAATAATAATAATGACAATAAATATAATGATAATGATGATGATGATGATATTGATAATGATTGAAGCAAGTTTTTCATTTTACAATTTATTAACATAAATGGACAATTTCTCAAAGGCATCTCCACCTTCCAGTTTTTAACATAATGAACAGAAAGTTACAATAGAGCTAAATGCAGGAAATAATATTATTAAAACTTCTCATTCTCAGCATGAGTTGCTCTTCCTCCCCATCATACCAGTTATGATAGTTGAATGGCTTGAGAATAACCTTCTCAGCCTCCTCAATTTAAAGAATGATAAGTTACAACAATTGAATACAAAATCCCTTGATTTTAGGGATTGACTATTAACAATTATATCAATCAATATCTAGCTATATCAAAACTATATCAGACTAGATCAAATCTAAATCAAACAATATCAACACTCCCCCTCAAGCTGGTGCATAGATGTCATAAGCACCCAGCTTGTTACATATGTAAGTTATTCGTGAGCCCCGTAGAGACTTGGTGAAAACATCTGCAAGTTGATCATTAGAATTGACAAAGGAAGTACTAATCTCCTTTGAAAGAATCTTGTCTCGAATGAAATGACAATCGATCTCTATATGCTTAGTTCGTTCATGAAAGACAGGATTAGAAGCAATGTGTAAGGCTGCTTGATTATCACAAATCAGTTGCATAGAACCCATTTTGCAAAACTTTAACTCTTGAAGTAGATGTTTTAACCATATAAGTTCACATGTTGTAAGAGCCATAGCCCTATATTCTGCTTCTGCACTCGATCTTGCAACTACACTCTGCTTCTTACTCTTCCAAGAGATGAGATTACCTCCAATAAAAACACAATACCCAGAAGTTGACCTCCTATCACTTGGAGATCCTGCCCAGTCTGCATCTGTATAGGCAACAATGTCTGTGTTACCTCTGTTCTCATATATTAGCCCTTTTCCAGGAGATCCTTTAATATACCTTAAAATGCGAGTCACTGCATCCCAATGACTATCACAAGGAGAGTTAAGAAATTGACTCACAACACTAACAGCAAAGGCTATATCTGGTCTGGTCATAGTGAGATAATTCAACTTTCCCACCAACCTTCGTTACCTGCCTGGATCTGAGTACGGCTCCCCCTGATTTGGCATGAGCTTAACATTCGGATCCATAGGAGTATCCACCGGCTTACAATTTAGCATCCCAGTCTCTTCTAAAATATCAAGTGCATACTTTCTTTGACAAATGGAAATGCCTGTTTTTGATTGAGCAACCTCAATACCAAGGAAGTATCGCAACCTGCCCAAATCTTTGGTTTGGAAATGCTGAAACAGATGTTGCTTTAGTCTAGTGATCCCTTCATGATCATCACCTGTAATTACAATATCATCCACATAGACCACAAGATAAATGACCTTTTTACATGGTGAATGTCTATAGAATACAGAGTGATCAACCTCACTACGAATCATGCCAAACTGTTGTATGACCTTACTAAACCTCCTAAACGAAGCTCGAGGTGACTGTTTCAACCCATACAATGACTTTCGAAATTGGCAAACAAGACCTGACTCCCCCTGAGCAATAAACCCAGGTGGTTGCTCCATATAAATCTCCTCCTCCAACTCACCATGTAAAAAGGTATTTTTAATGTCCAGCTGATATAAAGGCCAGCAAGAGATAGCAGCCATGGATAAAAAGAGACGAACAGATGCCATTTTAGCAATAGGAGAGAATGTATCACCATAGTCAAGACCATAAATCTGAGTATATCCTTTGGCCACAAGACGAGCCTTCAAGCGATCCACAGTCCCATCGGGACCAACTTTAATAGTAAAAACCCAACGACAACCAATAGTAGACTTCCCTGGAGGAGAGGGAACAAGAGCCCAAGTATGGTTAGATTCCAATGTTGTCATCTCATCAATCATAACCTGTCGCCATCCTGGATGGGATAGTGCTTCCTGAACAATTTTAGGAATAGAAATGGATGACAAAGCAGATACAAAGGCATAATGGTTGGAAGATAAACGATGATAACTTAGAAAATTATAAATAGGATGAGGATTGCAAGAAGAACGATTACCTTTGCGAAGTGCAATGGGAAGGTCAGTGGTAGGCTCAGGTTGGGCCGGAATCGACGGAGACGGAGGAGCAGGAGGGGAGTCACTGGTGTCCACAACAGGTGCAGCCTCCGGAGTAGTAGGAGGAAGACGACGGTGATAAGTGAGACGAAATGGCTCCATGGGGTACTTAGGAGCAACAGGGGCAGCCTCTTGTATATGTGGGACAGGTGGACTTCAAACGAGAGAATCGAAGACTGCAATAGGCAAGACTTGAGAAACAGACTCCGACAAGACTTGTGAGGCAAAGAAAGGTGTATCCTCGAAAAAGGTAACATCTGCAGAGATATAAGAACGATTTGTGGATGGAGAATAACATCTGTACCCCTTTTGAACCCGAGAATAACCAAGAAAGATACACTTAATAACGCGGGCAGCAAGTTTGTCGAGACCTGGAGCAACATTGTGGACAAAACATGTGGAACCAAAAACACGAGGGGGGACAGTATAAAGGGGTGCCTGAGGATATAGAATAGAGTAAGGAACCTGGTTATTGAGAATAGAAGAAGGCATTTGATTTATTAAATAACCTGCAGTGAGAACAGCATCATTCCAAAATTTCACAGGAACATTAGAATGTAACACGAGAGTCCGAGCTGTCTCAACGATATGGCGATGTTTGCGCTCAGCCACACCATTTTGTTGAGGTGTGTGAGGACAACTCGATTGATGAACTATACCGTGCGATGCCATGAAAGAATTAAAAGGGGCAGAAAAATATTCTTTTGCATTATCACTGCGTAAGATACGAATAGTTTGTCCAAATTGATTATGTATTTCAGCACAAAATTTTTGAAAAATAGTGAATAACTCAGAACGTTCTTTCATTAAAAATAACCAGGTACAACGAGAGAAATCATCAATGAAAGTAACAAAATATCTATATCCTAAGAAAGAAGAAGTACGACTAGGACCCCAAACATCAGAATGAACAAGACTAAAAGGAGACTCAGCACGACCTGTAACCTTGCTTGAAAAGGATGCCCGAACATGTTTTCCAAGCTGACATGCCTCACACTCCAATGCCGGTAAATTAGAGAGACGAGGGACCATTTTCTTTAATTTATTCAAACTCAGATGACCAAAATGACGATGAAGAAGACTAGGTGACTCTGTGGCAGCACATATGGTGGAGGATGGAGGTTGTAAGTAGTAGAGACCGCGTGACTCAGATCCTGCTCCAATCGTCTTCCCTGTACTTTGGTCCTGGATAGAAAAGGAAGTAGAAGTGAAGGTTATGGAACAATTGAGAGATCGAGTAAGTTGACTAATAGAAATTAAATTAAAAGGACATTCAGGTACAAATAAGACTGAATTTAAAGACAGAGAGGGAAGAGGTGAAGCATGACCAATACCAGTGGCTTGAGTTTTAGAGCCATTAGCAAGGGTGATGTGATGTGGTGTTTTAGTAGAGGATAAAGTAGAAAAGAGAGAAGAGTTACCAGCAATATGATCAGAAGCACCAGAATCCAAAATCCAGGAACCAACAGGAGATGAATGAGAGAAACAAACCGTAGAATTACCAGAATGCGCTATAGTTGCTGAAGATGAGGCTTGTTGGGCTGCCTTAAGCTGAAGGTACTCCTTATATTCATCAATTGAAAATTTGTTCTGATTGTGACCTGTCTGATTATCATACACAACCTCGACTTTCTGATCGGCAGACTGCGTCACATTAGCTGACTTTTCTGGGAAACCATGAAGAGAATAACACTTGTCTTGGGTATGACCCACGCGCTTACAATAAGAGCACTGAGGACGATCACCTCTACCACGACCACTTCTTCCACCACGCCCACGGCCTCGTCCTCCACGGTTTGCCGAATTAGAGACAAAGGCTGAGGACTCTGAAGCTGTCTGGGAGCCAATCTCAAATGTCTCCACTGGTGACGGAACTCGTAGAAGACAATCAATGAGCTCCTCCACAGTGGGGATGTTAGAATTAGTTAGAGCTTGATTCCGGACAGATTCAAAGTCCTTATGTAAACCTTGAAGAACAAAGACCATATACATATTATCAAGTTTTGCTAGTACTTTCGTAAGATCATCACCTGTTATAATGCGTTTAATGTCATCAATGACCGACTGTGCTTTGTTCAGATAAGAGGGAAGATCATGATCTGTCATCTGAAGAGTGGCTAAATTGTGAACAGAAGCATAGAGACGTTGTAGATCATTGGAATAGACATTTTGAGCTTTCTTCCATATTTCATAACAAGTTTTGTACGGGCGAAAGTGTACCATCAACTTCGGATCAATAGACTGCCATAAAAGAGAGACCAACTGATAATCAGCCCTTTTCCATTCATCACGAATTTTCTCATCAATCTCTGCTTCCTTCGTGGTGAGATGTTCATAAAGCCCTTGACCTAAAAACCAAACTTCAACTGCATTGTACCAATCCATAAAATTCTTACCATTGAGTTTTTCCGATGTGATAATGGGACTTCCAGAGAAGGCAAAAGAGATGAGACCCTTCCCTGTAGACCCAGAACCAGCACCAGAATTGACGTAAGAACCTTTGGAAGAGCCGGTGGTTGAATCGGACATGGTGAGAAGGAGAAGAATGAAAGTTCTTGAAACTGGACTTTGATAGTCAAAAGGAGGCTAGAGGACGCCGGCGAGCAAGACGGAGAAGACGTGCGGACGAAACGGCGCGTGGAGCTCACGCGCGCGGAGATCTGCGAACTGTGGAGGCGCGTGATGACGCGTAAGGCGGAGAACGGAGGTGGGTCTTCTCGGAAACGGATCGTCGGCGCTTTCTGAGTTGTCCGGTCACCTTACTTTGGTGATCGGAGACGGTGGCCGGTGACGGTGGCCGGAGACAGTGGCCGGAGACGATCGCCGGAGAGCGGTTCTTGACCAGATCGAACCCTAGCTCTAGATACCAAGTTATGATAGTTGAATGGCTTGAGAATAACCTTCTCAGCCTCCTCAATTTAAAGAATGATAAGTTACAACAATTGAATACAAAATCCCTTGATTTTAGGGATTGACTATTAACAACTATATCAATCAATATCTAGCTATATCAAAACTATATCAGACTATATCAAATCTAAATCAAACAATATCAACAATACCATTACCAACCTTTTAACTTTTATAATTTTACTTTCCTAGTCTCCCAGCATCCAAGAGTACCTAAAATATTGATATCATCTCAGTGTTTGAAACTTTTTATGCCATGTACAGCCCTTTAACCGGGTAGACACCATCAAATGCCACCATGTCATAAACCACACAATCTGAAGTTGATATCTAGGGGAAAAAGATCATAACCCACCACCATACACCTCAACACATCTCATAATGCTACTGAACAATAGCACAAATATTTAATCCTTAAAACTTCCTATCTCAAAGTATTCTTAATAATACATAAGAGTTATAATTATTTCTCACAAGCATAGAGAACCAACAATTGACTGGACAAAATACAGAATCTGAATTAAGAAATAAGCTGCACTGAAAATTATCAGAAAGTTACAATCATTTCCAAAACTTTCACTTCAACTCACTGTTGGACGGTGGTTTCTGTAGACGGTGTTCCCATGGGTTTTAGTGTAGAAATTGTTTTTAGTGTTCTATTAATTTGCTGCTTATTTTCTAGTGACTATTTATTAATGTACAGCAGCTGCCTTAATATATAATCTTTGTACATTGTGTTTTCTAATGAGCAATAATATATAGAGTTCATATTCTTCAAATTCTAAGACTCGCCAACTTCATTATCACAATCAAATAAGAAGTTATCTTTAAAGTAACCCTTGGACCAAGATAGTGAGAAACCTCCAACTGTTACACAAACTTAAAACATACTTCCATTTATGCAATTTAGCTACCTCGAGGCCTGTAGTCAAAACTGGACCAGAGTAGTCGGTCAGTCCAACCGGTCTGACCGTGAACCGAACACTTAATCAGTTATGGTTCAGTTTCATAACTAAATTCATGTTCACCACTTTGGACTGGTCAAAACCAGTCAAAACCTAGTTGAACCAGGATTCAACTATTAATTTCTTTTAAAACAAAAAACTCAATATTTTTACACATTTCATAAATGTTTATTTCATATTGTTCCTCATAAAATATTCTTTTGACGTCGTCCAGTTCGACCATTTAGTTTAAACAGTTGAATTCAGTAGTTCACTATCCGGTCTGGTTTTAACAACGTTGCTTGAGACACAAGGTACGCAATTTACCCCACCACCACCAATAAACACCCAATCTTTTCCATCGTTTAGCTTAATTTTCTTCCATTTTCCAAGCAAGCAAACAACGCACCAGGAGAAAAATTTACAAAAAATCAAAACACACCTACACCAACACCAACTAATAATTAAGAAAAGAAGGAGAAGCGAAGAAATCAAAGCATGGAAAAGCATACCCTGAACCGCTCTCCGGCCGGCGCATAATCGAGCAAAATCTCACGCATGTACTTAACCTTCTCGTCACGAGGCGCGGTGAGCATGTTCGTTGGTAGGTGCCTCTCCAGCGAGCTGAAAATCGCAGGGCAGAAATCCAATTCCAAATCCTCGTACGATTCCGGCTTGTGATCCTTGACCGGATTCAGCCTCAGCCTCTGGCTCCTGCCACTGCCAGAGTTTCCCGCCACGATACCGTTTCCACCGCCGGGAACGGCGTTCCCCGTTGCCGGCGACGCCGTCTTCCGGCGGTCAGTGGAGCCACCGCGAAGTGACATGTTTCGAACCCTGCATTGGAAGAATTAACGTTTCTCATAGCATCAAGGGTCCAAATGGGAAATTCAAATGGGAAATTAGGGTTTTCACTTGAAATTGCTTTCAAATGGGAAATTAGGGTTTTCAGTTGAAATTGCTTTTACCTTTTGCAGTTCTTGTGGGAAGTGTGGTTCAGCTTGTTTTACTATAAACAAAAAATAAAATAAAAAATTGACTTAAGAGAGATTATATGTCTTACCTTTGTTATTGCCCTAGCTTCATTAGTATAGGCTTGATAATGAGGCGAGTTTTTTTTTAGTGTTCTTATTTTGAATGTCACTAATAGTTCGCTTTATATAGTTAAAATCATATATCAAATACGTATAAGTGACGTGAATTTCTCTTAACTAAACTCATCTTGTATTTATCTAATGCACGATTCAAGTTGTTTTATTTGAAAATTAAACATTGATATGAAATTATAGAATTTTTTAAAACTTATATTTAATTAAAGAAGTTTGTACATTAATTATTTTAAATTCAATAATTATATATCTAGTTATGGCTCGTCATGCTAGCTCTCTCTCTTTGGTTGTTTGTGTCACTCATGTCCAATTTGCTGTATCTATTATTTTAATAATACCATGTAAACTTCTCTCCTTATTGTCGGTATTTGTGACCATGTGGATTAAACTTGCCTAATTTTGTTTGGGGGTCTACTTAGACGAGCAGGAAGATCCATCTTGTTGGGTGGGATAGTGTTTGTTAACCTAAAATGAATAGGGATCTTGGCCTAGGATTTTCTAGAAGCTAGAATCAAGCTTATATAATGAAACTAAACTAGGGTCTAATCAAGCTTATATAAAGCCTGCCATGAAGGTTTTCCGTGCTAAATATAAGTATGAAGATTATTTGATTCCTAAAATCAAGAGGAAAAGAAATTAATCTCAAGCTTGGCAAGGTATTGCTTGTACATGGCAACCTTTTTATCATAATTTAGTTTGGAGGGTAGGTAATGGAAAATCCACAAAATTTTGGGTGGATCATTAATTCCATTTTGGACTTCTCTACTAGACCAATTGATAAGCTTAACTTGGATGCAACTCTTTCAAACTTTGTTAATGTCCATGGTGAATGGGATCAACCGAAGTAGACCTAGGTGCTCCCTGTAGACTTTAATTTGTCCAATAACTTTTCTCAATAACCACCCTCTTTTGATGGTTCTAAGAATAAAGTTGGATGGCTCCCCATCAGGAATATCGCAATATTTTGTCTCAGGCATGCAATATGAAATACGCACTAATCAGGGTGACAGGAGGCATGATTAGGTTTTCAAGGATACTTGGAATATACAGGTTCCTCAACATTTGAAGACGTTCCTCTAGCAAGTAGCAAATGATGCACTTCATCCTAACTCACTTAGAGTTTAGAGACACATTTCTATAAAGGGTAGTTCCACCATGTCTGGCAATTCTCAAGAAACAATTTTGCACGTCCAATGTGATTGCTATGAAGCGAGGGAGACATGGTGTCATCTCATCCATCCCTTTAAGCAATCAATGTTTTTTACTCAACATCTTCGAGACTGGAGTGGTGAGATGAGAATATGAGGAGGAATAATGGCTGGTCCTCAGATGGCCAATGGGATAATGTCTTCGATCGCCATTACGTGCTCAGCTGTCTTATATATGGCACTAAAGGAAACAAATTCTATTTGAAAGTTCTGGAAATAGTATTGTGACTTTGCTTCATAAGGCCTATTCCCTTGCGTTAGAGTATCAGAATGCTATCTTTTTTCCAGACAATGGTGCATGGATAAGGTTCCTCATATCTTTTGGAGTGCTCCTCCTGTTGGATGGACCAGAATTAATGTTGATGGCTTAGTGTTAGTGAACCAGCACAAGGCTGCGTGTGGAGGCATCATTAGAAATGAGCTTGGTGGTTTTTTGTCGGGATTTATGGTGAATATGGGTTCATGTACAAACCATGGCAGAGCTTTATGGCATCTTGTTTGGCCTGCGGATAGCTTTGGCTATGGGATACATCGGCATTATCATTGAGACGAACTCGAAGATTGCTTTCCACTGTTGCAGTCACAGCCTATAAGGATTGGCAACTCCTTACATCAAGTCCTTAGAGAGGGGAATGGGTGTGCTGACCTTTTTGCTAAGCATGGCCACGTTACATCAAGCCCACTCCCTTCCTATTGGGCTTTATATTTTATATTCTTCCCCTTCTTTTATTTCTTTAGCCATTTTATTTGTCACTAGTAGTAGTGTTTTTAATCGTCTTGTAGATTGTTAGTTGGATCAGCGCCACACTGCCACTGCCACGCTGTTAATAAAAAATATATATTTTATTAGTAATTATTGTCATTTTTTAATTGATTTTTATTGTTGACGAGGCAAAAGCACCCAATTTTTAAAAAAGAAAAACCCTAAACCTAAAATACAATATATCTGTTTTTGTATGTATTAATTTGTGTAGACCAACATGTGTCAATATGAGTTGAAAGAGTTTAAGTTCTATTAAGCATGTAATTTTTAATTCGATTTTAAGATTTATGTTTATATAAATAATTGATAAGAGTAGTTTTTATTTAGGTGTCTAATCATATTTTAAGATATTAATATCTCACATTTCAAATGAGAGATACTGTAAAAAAAAAATGATGTAAAAGAAATTTCATGAAAGTATACATTGATTTACATGTATATATATGTGTGCCTAGTTGCAATAAATGTTAGGGATATGTGAGTAATTTAAGTCTAATAATAATAACAATAGACAACATTGCAAAAACCATTTCTTAGCAAAATCCTACATTTTATTCCTTGGATTGCCAAATTCTTTTGAGATCTCTGAATATTTATCAATTAACAAATGAAAACGAAAATGGAAATAATAATAGTGCATGGAGCCCTCGAACATTTTTAAGCTCGACCTCTCCATAACATAACCCTTTTCAATGACAAATTCCCATAAGTACTTCTAAGTTGGTGGTTTTATAAACCAACCGCTGTTGGCCATTGCAGCTGGCTGTGAACAAGAACATCATAGAATTGCATGTTGAAAAGAAACGAATTTCTATTATTAGCAGCCATGAAAATGGATTGTATTCTGAATCGGATTCAGAGGAGTACCTGAGATAGGCACGTTACGGTGGTTCCTCCTTTAAGCAGCAGCTGAGCTTGTAGCACAGGGGGTGGGTACCTGCAAAGGGACTCCAACACTCAAGTCAGGCAGTGCACAAGAAGGTTTAAGAGACTGGATTCAGAGTTACCTTACTAAGATGACTTAGCTTTGTATTTATAGAACGTATACAAAATCCTAATGGGATTCTTATTGAATGCATGTAATTTAGGATTAGTATCCTGATGATGATCACCTTTCCATTATTATAGGATACATCCCTATAAATCCAGGATTAATATAAGGAAAGTATCTAATCATCAAGGATATCTATAAATCCTATAATATCGTAAGTTGATGATCGACGGTTGCGGATATTTAGGGATTGATCCTGTATGAGTCTATCAGCCGCGATGTCGTATCCCAACGCCACTTTAGGACCGTAATCTGTTGTCTGAAGTACACCGTGAGTCTTCCTCTATGCCAGCTAGGAGAAGTCCGGTAGTGTGCATGACGGGTTGATCCCATGGAGCAGGATCCCGGATCACGGTCCAGAACAGTTGCCCCCAGCTTGGCTCTTGGATGAGACAGACCAGAGTCAAGTTTAGAACGGATCAACCATCACATGGTAATTCGACGAATAGGTGTTAAACCTCAGGTTATTGCCGACGTTCTTGTCCTATTCAGTTACGAGCAAAGATCGTTGCCCCCAAGCATGAGTACTAAGGATTCCTGGAGATATATTCGACGTAAATCCCGAACGTGATCTCTGATGGTAACAGTCTGCGATTCTTTGGGAAACTGATGCTTGGAATTTATTGGGAAGTAGTGATTCTTTAAAGAAAACGTCAGTTTCATACGGATTTTCTCAACTGTTCCCTATCTTTGTGACCAACCAGAGATCAAAAGCATTTATTTTGGCTGACTTCATGGGATCAGGTCACCTTTTACAAGACCAATCAGAATCCCTCATGCATGCTATAAGTACTGAATGCTTCCTCGTGGGTTTGCATTCCCTCCTTTTTCATTGTCGAACAGAGATGATTTCTCCAAGAGGGATGAGTGTAGTTCTTTCTTCATTTCTCACTTTTGTGAAGAGAGCTTCATCATCTGCAGAGATTATACTTTTATTTTTTCCAAAGTTATTGAAGAGGTTTGATCTTCCCCGAGCGTTTTTTCTTTTCGACAGGGGCCTTTCTTTCTTGGCGTAAAACTAGGTTGCTATGCATTTAGGGAGGCGGGAGCCTTTCTCTCCTGGCGTACACGGCGGTGTCTGATCCAACGTGTTGCCAGGATGAGACAATGCCTTCGTCTACTACTGCATGGGGACCCGACGGAGCACACTATTCCTCTCTCCATCTTCTTGGCGAGCTACTTGAAGGCGCCTGGCTGGTCTTCTTCGTAGTAACGGCTGGATATGCAAGGATGCCGGGACAAAGGAAGCGATGACCCTCTTGGAGCAACCTGGGGTGGTATGCTTTCTTTGACTTGCTTTCAAGGAAGCAGCGTGTATCTGCTTCTGCTGTTATCCGTCGAGAAGGTGGGAGAAGAACGAGTGAGGGGAGGATTTTTACTCCGTAGTGGCTTCAATCTGCTCCTGGGTGGAAAGGCCGCTGCAGCTGCTCTGTGACTTGAGGTAACTTGGAATGGTTGACACCGGCAGAGGATTCTTCAGCTAGAGAGGTCGTACCCCTTCCAACGAGCGAAAGAAGATCTCGGTCTTTAGTTGCATCGCGGAGAAACAGTGCAAAGAACTTTGGCACTTTCTCTGGGGTTACGATCCTGGTTCGCCAATGTTCTGCAAATTCAACCCACTTTTTCAAGAGACCGAGGTTTGGAGATGTGAATGGGGTACGATCCAGGCGGCCGGAGATGTTTGCCCCATTTCCCGGGATATCGTTATACATTCCATGTCTCAATATTTTCTTTTTCCTCTTTTTCTGTTGTATGACGATGTATGGAATGAAGATGATTCAATAGACTTTACCTTCTCTGTATATGTCCTGTATTTTCATTATATATATGTTTTTCCACTGAGGTAACGTTGCCGGGATGAGTCCAACGCTTATCCCGGTATAACCAAGTAAATACATTGTCGGGATCGATCCAACGCCAACCCGGCATAATCGCCACAATTGCACCTCGGTATTAGCACGTAGTCCGTGATGTCAATAGTAAGTTGAAGCTAGAATCCGTGGTACAAACTCAGGTTCTCATCCAACATTCGAACGACACTTTGGATCACTGCGTAATCGTCCTTTCAACTGCTATTACAGCTGTGTGGGCCATGTGTTACGATTTCATCTGAGGGGCGTGCCTAGAGCTCTGTAAGCCATGATGAGCACTTTTTGAACTTGCGTCGGAGGGGACAGAAATGCCCCTTAACCGTTCAACCCTTTATAAATAAGAGTCAAAGGTTCGTCTTCCTCACTTTACCCTTTTTGGCCTCCTTCACTGTAAACACTGTGCGACGAAAGCTTTGGCTTCTTTTTGGGTGCTTTCCACTCGCAGCTTCTCCATTGTTCTGGCACAGCTTCTCCACTGTTCAAGTATTCTGCCTTTACATAGTAAGTAGCTTTCTTTCAACCTCCTTGCTATTTTGCGCTTTCAGTATGTCAGTAACTTTTTAAAGAGTAAAGTAGCTTCACATTTCTGGTTTTGCTTTCTTTCAAATAGAGCTTAGTGATTTAGGTAGATTTTGTCACCTCCCTGAAACACCATCTTCGCCACGCCGTGCGCGGTGGAGGGGTTCCCCTGAATGCTTTGTTTCTGGTGGGATAGGAGGTCGGTAGGGGAGGTTTGGATTACCTCGCTCTCCCTGTGTCTGAATCTATGAACTATTGATTCTGACAGTTGCTTACTGACTTTTTTGGATGTTCTCAGGATTTTCATAGCCAAAGGAAAAAAGGCTAGGGTCCAGCCCCCACTTCACAACATCCGTGATCCAGCAGAGGACGAGCTAATTCGAATTCGGCGAGGGCCCGGGCTAGTATGCCCCTGGGTGGTGGACGACGTATGGGATCATCAATCCAAGTTTTCGAGTGAAGCCGTACTCCGAGAATCCCTATTCACCTTGGAGTTAACTGTGAACAAAGCTCGAGACGACGAATTCGAAGTTGCCTGTCCGAACTGGAGTGAGAGAGCATGCTCCTGTCGAGAAGAGGGTTCACATTTCATGTTCCTGTATGAGCCACTTTTCCTCAAGTTGGGGCTTAGGATACCTTTTTTTGACTTCCAAATGGCCGTTCTCCGTACTCTCCAAGTGGCCCCTTCGCAGATCCATCCTAACGGTTGGGGCTACATCATATCGTTTGAGAGGTTTTATCGACTGATGAGCCTTAAGTGCTCGGCGAATACCTTTTTTTATTTTTATACAAGAATAAATACCCAGGGGATGGTAAGGCAAACGAGTTGACTTGTCATCCGATCTCGGCTTGGTCGTAAGTCTTTTGATGTTTTCGAAGAAAGCTTCAAAGGGTTTAAGACTGCATTTTTTAAGGTAAAAGCCAAAGAGGGATGTCAACCATTCTTCCTCAAGTCGGACGGCGAGCCAGAATTTCTTCTTTACTGGACGCAGAGGTGCTGGGACGTGCCCATCAACTTGATTGAAAAAGAGGAAGAATATCTCAACCCCGAGGAGCTTAGGACCGCGAGGTTCATAACCCGATATCCTGAGAAGCATGGAAACATCAATATTAGAGATGTTCTTTATATCCCTGGTGATGATCTTCTTTATGCTTTATTAGGTAGGAATTAGGGCACTTTTACCCATAATATCCCTAGGTGTTTGCTCTGACTTCATATATCATTGTTTCGTGATGTGCTGACTGTACTTATTTCTGTTTCCTTTCAGTTAGCAACATGACTTCTGGGTCTTCCATGGTTACCCTGACCTCTTTAAGGAACCGGAGGAAGGGGAAAAAGACCGCGGCTTCTTCCTCCACAGCCATTTCGGACTCCTCCGACCGGGGTGTTGTCATCGGAGAGCAAGATCAGCCGGGATCCCCTACCCACAATTTTAAAGGGAGAAAAAGGCAGGCTGTCGAAGAGCCTTCTGAGCATGATGGAAGGTCGTCGGAGGGCGGAGAAAGGGAAAGGGCGGACTTCTTGCCAATCATCACGGGGCACTCTGATCCTGGCCCTTTCATATCTGGGCGATTTTTGGGTGGCGAGGTGAGGCAGTATATTGCCGAGCAAGGTTTGGCCCAAACCTTAGCCACACTTCAGAGGCAAGCTCTTCGGGCAGCGGCCGAGATCCATTTCATCGAGGAGACTATCGAGAACGCTGATCGGCAGGCGTCGGAAGAGCTGAAGACTTTGAAGAAAGAAAATGAGGAAATTAACCAGAAGTTGACCGTGTCCTTAAAAGCTAACGAGGATAGTAGGGCGAGGGGCGTCGAACTGGAAAAGAGAGTCATTAAACTGAAGAAGGCGTTGGCGGACTCTGAGGCTACTAGGAAGACCGAGAAGCTTGAAGCCGACAGAAGCATTGGCGCACTGAGGGCCGAGGTGACAGAGCTCAAGAAAGATGTGAAGGAGCTGGACGGGGTAGCTGGAAAGGTAGGGGGAGAGCAGTTCCAAAATGTTGTGGCACAAATCCGGCATTTCAATCCCGGGGTTGACCTTAACTTGGAGGGTGTTACCCCGGATAAAATCTTTCATAACGGCCAACTTGTAGCTGTTGTGGAGTTAGCCGCGAAAGCTCTTGGTAGTAACCCGGAGGTTATTCAGATCCCGGAAGGGGAAGAGGTCGACGTTTAAGCTTTTTTTGCTTTTTTCATTTCCTGTATTCTACCCCCTGTGTGGGGTTTTGTTACTTATATGGACAAATGCCCTGAGTTTGGGGTTTTATAATTAATCACTTTGTTTAACCATTCATTCCTATTTTTCATGGTCCGACTTGGGTCCAACGCCCATTTTTGTGGTCATTGTAATGGACTTAGAAAACTGTTTGTCGTAGAAAACCATGGTCCGGGATCCTTCACTCATACCGTTGAGTGAATGACATTCCACTTGACTTAGGTAGAAATAACGCCGTAGTATGTAATCTAATGCTTATAATAATCAAACGTCAAGAAATTTTAGACTTAGGCAAAGTAAAACCTTAATCCATATTCCAGTGCTTGCTATGGGAAGCATTTGGAATTGCAGACATAGGTAAGAGTAATGCCTGGCTTAGGGCATTTTACGCGAGAACCCTTTTACCTAAGGCATTATCATTATTTAACCTTACCCGGGGTAGGTACCCCTTCTTGGCTTAGGTATAAAGAAGGAGTGCGTACATATGATCCGTACTGTCTCCTATCAATTTTACATTTTAGCAGTTAGAGCAGCGCATTCGACTAACCTTGATACCTGAATAACTATTTTATTGATGATATTGGGAGGACGAGAGTCCGTACATAGCGTACTTATTCAAAACAAGAACGGATCAAAGATAATTCTACTAGATGGCTAAGCCACTACGAACATTTAGCTATAGTTTTCTTAGTTTATCCGCATTCCAGTAGTTCTTGACCGGGGTTCCAGATAACGTTTCCAGAGTGTAGGCTCCCCTACCAGTACTAGTGACGACATGGTAGGGGCCTTCCCAGTTAGGGGCTAGTTTTCCTTGGGAGGCATTTTCCCTCCTATGTCGGCTCTCCTGAGCACTAGATCACCGAGCTGGAATTTCCTTGGGACCACTTTCTTGTTGTACCTGGCCGCTGTCTTCTACTTGAGGGCGGCATCCCGTATGTGAGCTACGTTTCTTCTTTCTTTGAGCAAGTCCAGGTTCTCTCTGATTAGACCAGGGTTACTGTCGGATGAGAACTGTTGGTAGCGCCAGCTTGGCTCCCCTATCTCCACCGAGATCATAGCCTCGCAGCCATAGGTCAACTTGAGAGGGGTCTCTCCCGTCGTGGAATGGGGAGTGGTCTGGTATGCCCAAAGAACATGGTCAAGTTGCTCGACCCAGTTCCCTTTGACTTCGTCTAACCTTCTTTTTAAGCCTCGCACGATGATTCTATTGGTGGCCTCAGCTTGTCAATTTGTCCTGGGGTTTTCGACGGAGCTGTAGTGGTGCTTTATTTTCAATCCGGCTAGTAGCTCTTCAAAAGCTTTGTCTTTCAACTGGGTATCGTTATCTGTGACTACAGATTCTGGTATGCCGAATCTGGTGATAATATGGCACCAAGTAAACTTCTGAATTCGCGCTGAGGTGATGGTGATCAGGGGTTCGGTCTCGATCCACTTAGTAAAATAGTCTACTGCTACCACCAAGTATTTAAACTGCCCTAGGGCTTGGGGGAACGGCCCCAAAATGTCCATACCCCACCTGTAAAAAGGCCAAGGAACTGACGTCGTGAACAGTTCTTCAAAAGGGGCTTAAAAATGATCTGCATGACGCTGACACTTGTCGCAAACTTGAACATGTGTATGAGAGTCAGCTTCCATTGTTGGCCAATAGAATCCTGCCCTTAATACTTTTTGGGCTAGGGCTTTGGCTCCTAAGTGGTGACCGCAGCTTCCTTCATGAACTTCAGCTAGGGCATATTTTGCTTCTTTTGGGGTTAAGCACTTTAAAAAAGGGGAGGAGAAACCATGTCGGTATAGGCGACTGTTGTAAACGGTGTATCTGACCGACGTCTTTACCAATCTGGAAGCCTCTTTCGGGTCAGACGGTAACTTTCCATGCTGCAGATAGCCCAGTATAGGGGTGATCCAAGATGGCTGATGGTCCTCCACTTAGGATATGCTGTGATCCGTGATGAAGGGTTGGGAGAGGTTTTCTTGGATTACAGACCGGTTGTTGCCGGGGATCTTCGTGCTGGCCAGTTTAGACAAAAGGTCTACTTTGGAGTTCTGTTCCCTTAGGATGTGCTCTATCTTGACCTCTTTAAAACCTTTCAAAAGTTCCTGGACCTTGCTCAAGTATTTTTGTAGGAAGGGTTCTTTAACTTGATAGTCACCTTGGATTTGGGAGGTTACTAGCTGGGAATCACTGTAAAGCGTGATCTGCGTTGCCTCCAGATCCTTTGCCATTAGCAAACCGGTGATGCAGGCCTCATACTCGGGCTGATTGTTTGAGGTTGGGAATTCAAACTTTAGGGAGTGCTCCAAGGTCTAACCCTCAGAATTTTTGACAATCACTCCGGCCCCGCTTCCTTTGGGGTTTGACGATCCGTCGGTAAAAATGGTCCAGAGGGCTTTCTTGGGGTCACCGTTGTCTGTTGTGAGTTCTGCTACGAAGTCGGACAACGCTTGGGCTTTTATTGCAAGTCGTGTTTCGTATGTGATTCCAAACTCTGAGAGTTCAATCAACCATGTAATTATTCGACTGGCCAGATTTGGTTTGTGTAGCACCTGTCGGATAGGTTGGTCTATTCTTACCACCACTGGGTGACATTGGAAGTATTGTCGAAGTCTTCTTGCGGTGATAATGAGCATAAAGGCAACTTTCTCGACCTTTTGGTATCGAAGCTCAGGGCCCTGGAGGACCTTACTTACGAAGCAGACAGGCTTCTGTCCTTCGTCCGTTTCTCTGATCAAGACTGAGCTTACGGCCTCGTCGTGGACAGATAGGTACAAGTAGAATGTCTCCCCGGTGTCCGGCCTTGTCAAGATAAGAGGGGAGGACAAGAGATTTTTTAATGATGTGAAGGCGTCCTCACACTCTTGAGTCCATTCAAAACTTTTTCCCTTCTTGAGCAATTTGAATAGGGGGAGAGACTTGTGAGCGGCTTTAGCTAAGAATCTTGTGAGGGCCGCTATGCGCCCCGTAAGCTGTTGTACTTCTTTGACGTTCCGGGGACTTCTCATATTGAGGACGGCCTGACATTTATCCGGATTGGCTTCAATTCCTCTATGAGTTAGCATGAACCCCAAAAATTTACCGGCCTGGACCCGAAAGCGCACTTCTTCGGGTTTAACCTCATGTTGTACTTTCGGGGTTGTGCAAATACTTCCTCGAGGTCCGCTATGTGCGATCCACTGTGTGGAGTCTTTACTATCATGTCATCTATATAGACTTCTAGCATCTTTCCCACTTGGTTTTCAAAAACCTTGTTCATTATTCTCTGGTAGGTGGCTCCTGCATTCTTTAGGCCGAAAGGTATGACCTTGTAGCAGTAGCTCGCCCTGTCGGTAATGAAAGCAGTTTTATCCTCATCCCTAGTGTACATGGGAATCTGGTTGTACCCGGAATATGCGTCCATGAATGAGAGCCATCTGAATCTCGTGGAGTCATCCACTAATTTATCCATGTTGGGGAGTGGATATGGGTCCTTGGGACAGGCTTTATTCAAGTCGGTATAATCTATGCACATCCTCCATTTTCTGTTGGACTTTTTTACCAGAACCACTTTGGAAAGCTATGTGGTATATGAGATTTCTCTGATGAAGTTGCCATTTAGTAGCTCTTTAACTTGGTCCTCGACGACTTGCTGCCTCTCGGGTCCGACCTTCCTCTTCTTTTGAGCGACCGGCTTAGTACATTCTTTAATCTACAATCGGTGGCAAATGAAACTAGGGTCGAGTCCGGGCATGTCGGAGGAAGTCCAAGCGAAAAGGTCTTTATTTTTCAACAAGAGTTCTGAGAGTTGTTGTTTTTCTTTTTCACCCAAACGAGCTCTGATCTTGGTGACCTGTTCAGGGTTGGTACCGAGTTGAAGAGACTCCAGTTCACCTTTGGGCTGGGGTCGGGTATCCCGGATCTCTTCTCTAACGTCCAACTCTATCATTAAAATGTTAACTTGGTCGATAGCCGAGGTGGATACGACGGGGCTCGACCTCCGGGGCACTTTACAAATCTTCAAGCTCTCATTATAGCATTTTTTGGCTGCAATTTGGTCGCCTTTTACAGTGACGACGTCATTGTTCTTATTAAGGAACTTCATCACGAGGTGAGTGGTGGATGCTGCCGCTCCGAGGGTGTTGAGAGAAGGACTGCCCAAGATAATGTTATAAGCCGAGGGGCAGTCCACGACCAAGAATTTTACCTTGACAGTCCTGAAGAGTGTAGATGATCCGAGGGTCAGGTGGATTTTGTAATATCCGACCAGGGTGATCTTCTCACCAGTGAAACCCGTCAACTCTCCCACGTGGGGAGTCAAGTCGGATTGCGGGAGCTCCAACTTCTGATAGAGATCTAGGAACATAATGTCGGTTGAACTCCCTTGATCGACCAAAATTAGGCGGACCTCAGCATTGGAAATTACCCCGGAGATGACGAGTGGGTCGTCATGATCCGGGATTATTCCACCGTAGTCTTCGTCTGAGAAAGTGATGAGAGGCGTTTTTCTATTCTCTGCTTGTGTTCTTAGTTCTGAGTGGACCACGTTAAAGACTGCCATTCTAAGGGCTTTCTTTCGAGCTCCATTGGAGGATCCCCCTCTGGCAATGGTATGGATCGTCCTGTTGGGCTCGGCGCGGTGGTAGTCGTTATCGATGGGGGGAGTGTTCCTAGCCTGACCCTGTCGATCGCTGTTATCTCATCGAGGCGGAGTCCGGGATCTTCTCCTAGGGCTTCTTGTCCTTCTTCTGCGTGTAAGGGACGGACTTCGACGTCTGCTGTCTCTGCGCCTATTATCCCATTCGTTGTTTTGTACACAGAGGATATACTGCTGCAGGCGTCCGGCCTTGATTAGAAATTCAATGGCATCGTGCAACTGATAGCAATCCTCTGTATCGTGGCCATAGGCTTTATGCCATGTGCAATGTTTGGAGTGATCCTTCTGCTTGTGTTTCTTGATAGGAGGCGGTCTCCAGATGTTCTGAAACTCCATGTTCATCACTTCCTTCAAGATTGTTTCCTGAGGCGTGTTCAAAGGAGTGTAGTCAGAATAATTTCTCCGTGGAAGGCTACCCTTTGGGGGTCACGACCTTGAGGAATTTTGGTTGGGCTTTTGGTGAGAAGGCTCACATTTGTCCCACCTCCTATGGTCTTCTGTTGCCTCCTCCAAGTAGACATACTTCTCAGATCATTTCTGGAAGTCGGTCAGATTGTCTGGTTTCTTTTTTGCCAGGGACTTGAAGAATTCGGAGCCTATCCGGAGACCGCTCTTGGCGTAATGCAAGGCTATTCTGTCTTCAAAATTTTCTACGTGGGTGCAAGCAGCCATAAAACGCCTAACGTAGTCCCGGAGGCTCTCGTCCTTTCCCTGGCGGATCTTAGCCAGGGATTCGATGGATTTCGGTTGTTCTTTGCTCGTGGTGTACTGCAGCAGAAAATGCTGTTTGATGTCCGACCAATCCACGATGGTCCCCCGTGGTTGGCTGGTAAACCATTTGAGGGCCCCCTTTTTGAGGGAGAGAGGGAAGGCTCGGCACAACAATTCCATGGATCCGCCATAGAAACATAGGGACTGCTCGTAGGCATTTATATGTTCTTGGGGGTCCGTGGTTCCGTCGTAAATTTTCAGGTTCGGGGGAAACTTGAAATTCCTCGGAACCCAGAACTCCATGAGTTGATAGGAGAAAGGTTGTTCCATAGTTCCGCGATTCTGGTTATTGTCCCCAGCATTGGGGATTCCCTCATCGTCGTGGGCCCTCATTTTGTTATTTTCCACGTCGGTCCGTCTGTCACGTTGGCGCAACTTTGGTTAGTTTTCATGCATGGTGCGCTGCATGTCTTCCAGCCTCCTGAATTGGTCGTTGAGAAAGTCCATATGTTGCTGCAACATATCTTGAAATTGGCGTTGGGAACCCCGAGATTGATGTGTGCGTTCAGAGCGGGATGCACGATCATCGAACTCGTTGTTCGGGATTCCCAAACGTTGGTGTACCGGAATCCTGCGCTCTTGAAGGCTCTGATCACCTCTCTGGGCTGGGAACTCAAGTCTTTCCCTGACAGAAATCCTGCGTGATGGGTTAGGAGACTCCTCGGAAAAGGAGGTGGAGTGCCCATCACGTCGGCTTCCTGATCCGAGTGCCTGATTTCTCACAGCGGATGTTTGAGCCACAAGTGGAGGTAGTGGTGGTGGTGGACGTTGCATGTCGAAATCTTGTCTCTGGTTGACAGAGATTTGAGCAGCGTCTCTTCTCGAGTTTTGCCTCGTGTTCACCATGATTGAGTGGGATTAGAATTTTATGGTTCTCCACAGTCGGCGCCAATGTTCTGAATCGGATTCAGAGGAGTACCTGAGATAGGCACGTTACGGTGGTTCCTCCTTTGAGCAGCAGCTGAGCGTGTAGCACAGGGGGTGGGTACCTGCAAAGGGACTCCAATACTCAAGTCAGGCAGTGCACAAGAAGGTTTAAGAGATTGGATTCAGAGTTACATTACTGAGATGACTTAGCCTTGTATTTATAGAGCGTATACAGAATCCTAATGGGATTCTTATTGAATGCAAGTAATTTAGGATTAGTATCCTGATGATGATCACCTTTCCATTATTATAGGATACATCCCTATAAATTTAGGATTAATATAAGGAAAGTAATTAGCTATCAAGGATATCTATAAATCCTATAATATCGTAAGTTGATGATCGACGGTTGCAGATATTTAGGGATTGATCCTGTATGAGTCTATTAGTCGCGATGTCGTATCCCAACGCCACTTTAGGACCGTAATCCGTTGTCCAGAGTACGTCGTGAGTCTTCCTCTACGCCAGCTAAGAGAAGTCCGGTAGTGTGCATGTCGGGTTGATCCCATGGAGCGGGATCCCGGATCCCGAATCACGGTCTAGAACAGATTGATTCATGCATCAAGAGACAAAACTCACGTCTGAGAGGAAATTTTTAAGGGAAGGCGGAGAGAGATGAAACTAATATATATATATATATATATATATATATATATATATATATATATATATATATATAGGGACATATCTAGTGAGAGGAATTTTTATTGTGAGAGGGTGAGAAGAGTAAATCTTGACTATACAATTATATATGGATGATCAATATTAAAAGTTACTTGAAAGTCATGTAACCACTTAAAAAAGTCACATACATTTATGTTCTAATATTAACAATTCATATAAGATCTAATAATCAATTCACTTCTCTCACCTCTCACAATAAACACTCTTCTCACTTACTACGCATCCTATATATATATATAGCATTCACATTGAGCATCTTGTTCCACATACATCTCTTTGGTACATAAGTAGGTTAGAATATTAAGGCATATGTGCATTTTTTTTTATTGTAGTTAAAAGTGTTAGACATTTAACTTTAAAAATCTAAAAACATAATTTCTCAAGTTTGTGTAAATAACTAATAAATAATATTTATATTAGAATTTATTATTCTATGCAATTTATAAAAATTTATAAAACAATAACAACAATATAATAATTTGTCAATAACAAGTTTTTTCATATATATATATTTAAAAAATTATTATTATCAATCTGTAAAATAATGAGAGGATAAAATAGACAATAATGAATTGATAGTTTTTTAAAATAATGAATAGAGAGTAAAATTGACAATTTATAAAAAATAGTCAAATATAATTTTATATAAGCATTTAAGATTTTCGTAAATTTGAAATTACATCATATCAGATTTATGTATTAATATCAAATATCAAACATCTGTGCATTCAAAATGCCTGGGGTTGTACATGCACCCCAGACGCCTCCAAAATAACTTCACGGAGCCATCAAGATATGGGTTTGGTGAAAGCAAGTCTTGAGCTTTGTGCTAAATCCCATATTAATACTAGTGATTTTATAATTTTAGTAAACAAATCTTGTTTCCTCTTCTTTGTGGCGCAACAGACAGACAATGAATCGTCCACAAGTAGCCTCTCAATTTGGAATATTCTCACACTTCTCAAATTGCGCCTGTGGTGGTATTTGTTGAAATTTCTTGAGTCCTGTATGAACCGATATATAGGTTCATGATTAAGCAAATCAAGCCAATAATTTTCTTCTTCTGATCTAGTTGATGTATTGACTCAGATATTTGTCTAGAATGATGTATTAAGGTGTAATGGGAGTGTCTCGCAAAAATAAAGTGGATTATATTTAAGGATAACTTAATGATATCTTATTCATATTAGAGTTTTGAGCTTCATAAAGTCAAGCCCATCTACCTGTGAAGACAAAGACCACACATGCCTTACAAAGGGAATATTTTCCTAAGAAAAATGATTGGTCAGCACAAAGGTCAAGAAAGGTATTAAAAAGTTTCGCACAAGCACTTAGAGTGACTAATTTACCCTTACCTACTGCTTAGTTCTTAAAACACTCACACTTTTATAAATAGTTAAAGTAACTGTGAACACCCAATTTTGAGGACTAAAAGAAAAATAATAAAAAGAAACAAAAAAAGAGAAAAATCAAAAAAAAATCAAAAAAAAATTGTTATCCTTTTTTTAACCCATCTTTTTAACCCAAATACATAAGCCCAAAATATAATAGAAAATGAAAAATAAAAAAAGTAAAAAAAATGAAAAAAAGAAAAAGAATAAAAAAGAATTAAAAAAAAAGATTTGTTTTTTTCGTTGGGATGAAAATCATTTTTTTTCTTTAGCCATGCAGCATCACCACGGCAGCAGGGACAAGCACTTTTGCCTCCCATTCTCTTTTTCCACAAACCGCTTTTGCTCCCCACTTAGTTTCTCACTTGCACTCTTGAACAAACCTACTCCCTCACTAATTCACCCACTCCATTATCACTGGCTTTAGCAACTAATAAGAGAGGACCAACTTCAAGACCTTGGGGAGATCTCTCCAGGAGGAGGCGATATTCAACTTTCAACCCCCCATCATCTGGATAACCTCTCCTCACCATCTCCACGCCCTCTTCCTCTCTCTCACGAGGACACCATCTTGCTTTGCCAACTTCAACACCTCACCACCCCAAATCGTAACTACCACGAGCTCAAGCCTCTTCCCCTTTACCCCTCATTTCGACAACCCCACAAACCAACCTCTGCCAAAAGCCGAATTTGATCCCACCTCCACTTTCAATCTCATTTCCACGTCCAACCTTCACCATTCACCTTCTCCAATCTCCCATACCACCGCGAACCCCTTCACTAAAACCAACGGAACCCTCAACCGACCGTCGAATAACTACCACCTCTCAACCGACCGTCGGACTGCCTGATAACGAACTTGATCTCACCCCTTCCAACCGACCGTCGAACCACACCGGTCACCATCCTCACCAAGCAACCTCACCAACAACCCGTCCAAAACTCCATCCCCTCACTCGACCGTCGAATCCATCAACCTTCCTCACCGAGCCGTCGAACCACACCCGGTCACCATCCTCACCAAGCAACCTCACCAACAACCCGTCCAAAACTCCATCCCCTCACTCGGCCGTCGAATCCATCAACCTTCCTCACGACCGTCGAACTCCACGAATCCCTCTCCTCATTCGGCCGTCGAACCATACCATTGCGACTTTCACCGAAATCCCCACCACCATCCTCCAACCATCCACAAACCACATCACCTATCTCAAACCTCTAAACCTTACCCCTGACAAGTCGAACTCAAAACCCCGGCTCCACTCCTCTCACCGACGAGCCATCCAAACCTCCATCACCATCAACCAAACTCCATCCCCTCACTCGACCCGTCGAATCCATCAGCCTTTCAACCAACCGTCGAACCACACCAGCTACTACCCTCTCACCGACGAGCCATCCAAACCTTCACACCATCAACTAAACTCCATCACATTTGACCGTCGGACCCCAAAAGCAAAAACACCTACATTCTCCAATTTGACCGTCGAACATCAGAAGTCAGCCTCCCGACCGTCGAATATCAGGGTCCAAACCCCTCCCCAAACGTCCCCTGGTGCGTGCTGTTAGTGTTGTCAAATTCTCCAATTTTTTTTATCTCTTTAAATTGAATTGTGATTGTCTTTTTGGGTGTGTGAGGTTGAATCACGTGGACTGCTGTCCATAATGATGCATTTTGATAAGAATGGAGAAGGGTAAAGAAGTTTAAAAATAATAATAATAATAAAAAATAAAGAAATAATTAAAATTTTTTAAAAAGGAATAAAAATGGGTTACCTGAGTTGCGACGACTTGCTAACCCTTATATTTTGTAAACATCTCGAGTTGCGGCAAACATGATTTACAATCTTAAATAAAAATTTCATAACAAACTCGATAATCAATGGGTGACGTCTCTAGCGTGACGCGAGCTTCACCTATTTAATCCTTAATTTGAATAAGTGAGCCGCGACGGCTTGTTAATTCAAATTTTTGAAATCATTTTAATAAAATCAACCAACCCACACTTATTTTATAGAGAACTACGTAACTTTGAGTTCCCGTTGCACCAGGGGATACGTAGGAGCGAAATTTCATTTGTCAAGCCAAATTTAAATTTTCACAATTTTGTGGTTTCGCTTTTTAGTTACAATGTTTGCAAAAAGGGTAAAATAAATATTTTCAAGGATTGTCAATAATTTACACAATTAATCTAAGGTACGTCTTAGGGCCAATGCGTTAGTGGTGCAAGATGGGATTAAGTTTCCACCCTTCCCTAAGCATAACCGATCCTAGAATCCAATCTGGTTCTAAAGACCATTTTCAAAGAAAGGTTTTCCAATTTTTCCAAATTCAAATAAAATTGGTGGCGACTCCATTTTCTCAATGTCATATTTCTAAACGCATTCGAGTTACTGTTTCTCCGCCGCGATTAATTTTACGGTCGCGACAGTAACATTGAAAATAAGGATCTTTTCTTTTATTCTCTACCAACTTGAGCCTTAACTTACTTGAATATTGAAGTGTCTTGTAGGTAACCAACCCTCTCCTCGAACATTGCCACCACCTCTTGCATCCAGGCATAACAATATCAATTTGTACCGAATACAATATTTTGCCTATTCAATTGAACAGTTCAGTTATATGGGGTTGTGACTCGCGAGCCATATCGCCATTAGTCATAGTTTCCCTTTTATGAACATTTGGATTCAACTTTTAAGTAACATAGTATGCAGTTGAACCCACAACGGACAATAAAAGGGGTTGAGAAAGGGAAAGATTTATCACTTTCTGATTCATTTAAAAAAGAAAAGTAGAAAAAAAAAAAATCATCTGCGAATGAATGTCAATAAACCAATACTTTGTTATGGCAATGTCTTAGTTTCAGTGTATTATGGAAAGTTTAACGTTCTATAAAGTACATGTGCGTTTCCTTTATTTCTTTATGAATCATGAACAGTAGCACATGCATCTTTGATTCATATTCCTGTTCTTCCCCCTTCCTCTATTGAAATGCATTCAAAAGAATCACCTCAGTGTATTCTTAAGCAGCAGCCAATCAACATTATTATCTATATGTGGCTTCAAATTGTATGTCAATAAATAATTAACGCTGTTGGAGTAAATTTATGGCCTAAAAAAAGAAACTATAATGATTACTTGACAATGATAGAGAGTTGGGACAACGGTCTCACTAGACATAGTAAGTAAGACAAGGGGGATGGTTGGAACATGCTCAAACAAATGATAGAGGTTGGTCACTCTCTAACTGCCTGGCTAACATGATTCTGTCTCCCTAAAATATTCAATTTGAAGTCAACAAGCAGAAGAAATTAAATTTATATATCTAAGATTTTGTAGTCTAGTGATAACTTAGCATATATGTTAAAACGTTTATACACCTTTGTAACTGTTATTCTGATTATTCGAATAATTTAGCTAGCTGCTGATATTCACAATATAAAAATGTACAATTTTAATGTTTCTTCAAGATTGATCTTTATATATAAGCATCTCTCCTTTGTTATTGTCTCTCATAAACAAGTCTAAGTTGCTACAGCGAGAATACAAAAATGGGAAGTGTTATGACAGAAAAAAAGTGAAGCTTCTTGTGGCACTACTTGCTCTGCAGTTCTGCTTTGCAGGATTTCACATTGTCTCTTGACTTGCACTGAACATTGGAGTCAGCAAAGTCGTTTACCCTGTTTATAGAAATATAATTGCCTTGCTTTTGTTGAGCCCGCTTGCTTATTTCATAGAGAAGTGAGTTTCAGGATGAAACTTGTTTTCTCCTTTCCTGTTATTGCTTTTTCAGCTTGTTTTTCTTCGTGCTAGACAGATTTTAACGTGGAACAATGCTTTTGTCTTTATAAACAGGAATCGAAGACCAACCCTTACTTTTTCTTTACTATTTCAGTTCTTCCTATTAGCATTTCTGGGGTAAGCAATAAATAAGCTGCAGCCAGCAGTTCTCCACACTTTCATTTCCTTCCTATTATTTCTAATATTTTCTTCGTTCTGTATTTTTCATTGGTTGTTTTAGCATCACTGCAAACCAAGGCTTTTACTTGATGGGATTGTATTATGCTATTCCAACTTTTGCTTCTGCAATGCAAAACTCAGTTCTTGCCATCACTTTTGTCATGGCCTCAGCTCTAAGGTAATCACATCTCCTTGTGACATTCTTTATCATTCTGTGTTTTAATCTCTTAACAAATTCATAAATTCTTTCAATTTTTTAACAGACTAGAGGAAGTCAACATTGCAAGGAGAGATGGATTGGCAAAAGTTCTAGGAACCATTGCCAGTGTTGGGGGTGCCACTATAATTACCCTCTACAAAGGCCCTCCTCTCCTCCACCTGCAGATGCACCAAATACAAGAAGACACCTTAGACATAGATCATTCTTCAACAAAAATGCAAAACTGGACATGGGGTTGCATATACTTGCTTGGACATTGTTTATCATGGGCTGGCTGGATGGTTTTTCAGGTTTGGTCATAATGATCATGGCTTATGTTTGATTATCTAAACTAACACTTCAAATTAGCCCTACTGTTCTGAAACGGATTCAGAAAATACCTGAGGTAGACACGTTACGGTAGTTTCTTCCTTGAGCAGCAGCTGAACGTATTGCGCAAGGGGGTGGGTACCTGCAAAGGGACTCCAACGCTCAAGTCAAGCAGTGCACAAGTAGGTTTATGAGATTGAGTTAAAGATTACCTTCTTAAGATGACTCAACCATGTATTTATAAAGCATATACAGAATCCTAATGGGATCCTTACTGAATGCAGTTAATTTAGGATTAGTATCCTGATGAGGATCATCTTTCCATTATTATAGGATACATCCCTGTAAATCTGGGATTAAGATATGGAAAGTATCTAGCAATCAAAAAATAACTATGAATCCTATAATATCGTAAGTTGATGATTGACAGTTACGGATATTTAGGGATTCATCCTCTGCATGAATCTATCAATCACGACGTCATATCCCAACACCGCTTGAGAGCCGTAATCCCGTGGTCCGGAATACATTGTGAGTCTTTCTCTACGCCAGTTAGGAGGAGTCCGATAGTGTGCATGTCGATTTGATCTCATGGAGCGGGATCCCGGATCACAGTCCAGAACACCTACATAGAATACATTGGCGCTTGGAAGTGTCAATGACCGTTACATATGTTCGTGAAGTTGCACTTGCCTTGTTCAATTGTCATTTTTATATAACCCAAGTCGTTAAACAATTTTTGCAGGCTCCTGTGGTGAAGAAATATCCAGCAAAACTATCACTCACTTCGTTTACATGCTTCTTTGGATTGATTCAATTCTTGATTATAGCAGCCTTTGTAGAAACTGACTTGGAGTGTTGGAAGATACAATCAGAAGAGGGGCTTTTTGCTATTCTATATGCTATAATACTCATTGCTTCATTTCTCAAATATGCACACTCTTACAAATTTGATTTATATGACAGATCTAGTCCCAAAAGCATGCAATTTTGAAGTCAATTCAATTCATTTTTGTGTGATCATTCCAGAGAGTTGTAGCATCCGGCATTGTCATATCTCTCCAAACATGGTGTATTCAAAAGGGTGGCCCTGTGTTTGTTGCCGTCTTCCAGCCCTTGCAAACCTTTCTAGTTGCTGTCATAGCAGCCCTAATTCTTGGTGATCAGTTATACTCTGGAGGGTATGTAGACCATTTGTTGACCATCAATGGAAGATATGAAAAAATGAGTCATTAAAAAGTTTCTTCTTTTTTTCTTTTGAAATTACAAAATCTGCCCTCGTAATGTATTCAAGTTTTATCACAGGGTTATTGGTGCAATTTTTATCGTGCTTGGGCTCTACCCAGTCCTATGGGGCAAAACCAAAGAAAAGGTGACTAACACAGAGAAGGCATCATTAATAAAGCCCTTGCTCAATGCTGAAGAGAATAAAGAAGCTGATGCAGCTCTTAAAGACATACCTTGACATATCTACCCGTTGACAGATACAGACTATCTAGTTCTGGTGAAGTATCTGCACAACCAGTGGTGTATATAGCCCAGCTGTTAGAAGCATCTCAAATTGTGTAAGATTAAGTTATTTTCTCATTAATCTTAGTCATTAGAGTCAAGGGCCCGAGGCAAAGCTGGCTTGGTACATTCAAGAGAAGCCAATTTCAGTGACACTTTGATTACAAGATCAAATTTGGTCGGTTGGAAGCAAGTCCGTGTGCTTTACATTACACACTATTTATATCTGAATTTATATATATAAAAACATATTTGCTTCGAGAATAACTACAAAATAAGCACCCATTCAACTCGAAGTCACATATGATACAGATATACAAGTATGCTTATGGGAAGGGCAAGACATGAACATTAATACATTATCAGTAGCAATGGCTTTAAAAAAATTGATCTACTATTATAAACTCCCAATGCACATTAAGTAGAAGGGTTTCTGATGACTTCAGGAAGCATCACAAGGACATCGAAAATTGTAAATAACAACCAGCCAAAGAAAGTCAAAATTACTTAACCAAAGTCACTAAAAAACATAAATTACCAACTTAAATTAAAGCAAGAAAGACATAAGATATGATTCAATTTTTCTCCAAATTTCTGTCACTGTTCAATCTACCTCACAGTTACAATATCATCAATCTTCAAAATCATCCGCACACACTCTGTTGCCAAGGAGATTGCACTCGTGCTTACTAGCAATGGCTGCACCACATTCTCTTCCAAGATGTTCGTAATCTGACCCTTCCTCACATTGATTCCAGCACTAATCTCACCCTGTGCATGACGGTTCCTCAGCTCAGTAACAATTGTGATCGGGTTCAAACCCGCATTCTCAGCTAGAGTATAAGGAATGACTTCAAGCGCCTCGGCAAATGCTTTAACACAGTAACCCTCCATCCCATGCAACACCTTCGCCCAGGCACCCAGTTGCCTCGACAGCTCAATCTCCGGTGCACCACCGCCAGCAATCAAAAACCTCTTGGCAACCAAACACCTAACAACACACAAAGAATCATGCAAACTCCTCTCCGCTTCATCTATCACCAGAAGGTTTGATCCGCGAACAAGCACGGTCATGGTCTTTCCCATATCCTTAATCCCAGTGACCTTCACAATCTTGCCATCCCCAAGAGAAGCCTCCTCCACAAGCTCCGCATAACCCAACTTCTCAGCACGAAAATGATCAATATTTGCAATGGGCAAACAATTCAGAGTCTTAGTAATGAACTCAATCTCATCTCTTTCCACATCCTTGATCACCAAAATCTTAGCTTTAGCAAGATAATGCAAAGACAAATCAGTAACAGCATCTCTCAAAATACTCTTCTGAATCAACAACACATTACAACCAGTTGCCTTAATCTTCTTAATCATGCTAAGAATATAACTCCTCTCTTCCTTCAAAATCCTATCCATCTGAGAGTAATCACTCACCACAATACTCTGCTCAATATCAGTTTTTGGCGGCGAAATCTGAAACTGAATCACAGCAATTTTCGCATTTTCCATTCGGGTAGGTCCACCAGCAGCATGACTAACCTTCTTATCAAACACCAATCCCTTCACGAGCTCCGTGTCGTCGACGGTTCCACCGAGCTTCTTCACGATCTTGACGTCCCGGAGGTCGACCATGTCTGGCTTCTCGGGATCCACGACGGAGAGCACGGCATCCACGGCGAGCGGCGCCAGCAGCGTCGAGTATTGGCTGACCACCTTGCTGTTGAGGGAGGTGGCGGCGGATTTGATTAGTGATTCGCGGTCGGAGAGCTCAACGGGGACGGCCATGGCGGCGAGGATGTCGAGGGCTTTGAGGGAGGCCTTGTGGAGGGAATCGGAGACGACGGTGGGGTGAATGCCGTGGGAAAGGAGGAGGAGGCATTGCTGGAGGAGGGCGCCGGCGATGACGACGACGGTGGTGGTGCCGTCGCCGGCGGCGGAGTCCTGGGACTTGGAGAGGTCGACGAGCATCTTGGCGGCAGGTTGGAGGACTTGCATTTTGTTGAGGATGGTGGCGCCGTCGTTGGTGATAATGACCTCGTCGGAGGAGGTGGAGATCATCTTGTCCATGCCCTTGGGCCCTAGGCTGGTGCGGACGGCGTTGGCGACTGCGCGTGCGGCCACGATGTTGGCGTGGCGGATGTCTTGCTTGCGCTTGTTGTCGACGTAGGACTCTGTTTTCGAGGATCCCTGCTGGGGAAGCGCCATTGATGATGATGATGCAAATGCAGAGTGAGAGTGCGAAGTGCGAACCCTAATGCTTCGAAAATCGAAACGAAACTGTGGAGATGGAAAACCCTAGATTTGAGAAAAGAGTATGAGTCAGTGTCGTTGTGTTGTTCGATTCAGAGACTTCAGTGGGGGTTTTAGCTTTTGGATGCGCGATTCATTCGCCTGTTTTAGCAGGAGTGTAGGGCTTTGACTGTTTGACTTTGAGTTTCCCTACTTGTTCTATTTTTCCTTTTTTTTTTTGTCTTGCTATTTTAGTTGTGTGAGTCATAAAATTTAACCCTATGTTTGGATGTTTTTTCATTAATGGAACGGAACGGAATAGGTAGGAATGGAATGGAAAGGAAAGGAATAATGAAATATAGTTTATTCTTTTTGTTTAAGTTTTAGAATCGAATTACTTATGTGTCTCTCATTCCCCTTCAATTTTGGGGGGAACAAAAGTTGAGCATTTGAGGAGAAGAGGGGGAAATGATTCCTATGTGTTAGTTCGTTGATGCATTTTAAAACTCCCAAACAAGAGAAGTTATTTTCCGTTATTTCTTTCCGCTCATTACCTATCATCCAAACATAAAGAATGCAATATAATATTTATTCCAAATCTTACAGCAATTAGACAATTTTTTAAAGTTTTTTATCATCTTTTTATTAGAACCAAACAAATATATTGAATATAAAAGTATTATTAATAGTTAAGCTTTGATTCACAACTAAGATTAATAAAGACCGTTTCACGGTCATTAACAAGATGTTATGGTTAAGCTTCTCACAAAGTTTAACTTAATTATAACAAAAAAGACCATAACATAGATCTTTAGCTTTAATGCTTTCTAATCCACGTCTTGAAGCAAGTATAGAGCATACTTGTAACAAACTTTTTTGATGTGCAAGTTCTCCGGCTAGAAGCAAGTGCAAAGTATACTTACACTGAAAGTTCTATGGTATAAGTTCAATGAATCTAATTTTCAAGAAAAATAAATGATTTAGAAGAAACTCAATCATACAGAAGGAAAATTTCATTCTGATTACAAACGGAGAGCGTCCTACTTATATAGGTGGGAGCTTAGTATTAAAAGGCAATACATACAAGAATAACATGTGTTTTTTCAAGGTTGACATAAAATAAAAGTAATACAACAAAGATAACTAGCACACATGGTGGCACATGCACAGGCCACTAGTCTCTTGCATAAGACACTTATCACTTATATTGGTCACTTGGTACTAATTAAAATTATTTTACAAACGATGCACAAGAAATGACATATTCTTTATCATCTGGAAGTTGAGAGGAAACTTTTTACATGTTGCTCTAATTATTAGTAGTATCTTCACATATTGTTTTAGCTGGGAGGAAGATTGTAATTTTTGTATTTGTTTGAATCATATGATACATATCCTAAATACCACTATGTTTTGTCTTCGAAATTCATGTCATTGTAAGTGGATTGCCACTAGAAAAAAGGTCTTGAGAATATTGAAAGATTTATTTGTTTGAACTAGTTGAAGGATGGTTGGTTTGTGAGAGGAGGGCATGAGTATTGTTGTGGGATGAATTGTTTTGGAATAATTTCAAGAGAGATACAAGAAAGGTTGTGTGTTTTTAGGATGTAGCTATTAATTTCATAGAGGAATTTACAAAAGTTTTTCCTAACCTAATCTTTTTCCTTTGGAAAGTTGAGGATGGTCTGCTAATGGTATGTTATGTTCTATGTCCAAAGGATTTTGGTTTTTAGGTTAAGTTATGTTTAGGAGTTTTGTAGATGATGGAGTGTAGTAGTTCATAATAGATTGATTTGAAATGGGTGAAGTAGAAAGGTAAAAACATATTACTCTATTGTTTAGAAGTTTTGAATGGAAATTTCTCTCTATTGTTTGGAAGATACAATAGTAATGAAATGGAGTAGGTTACTAAATAAAATAAAAGAGAAAGAAGTGTTCCATCCCAAACTCCCTCAATGAGAGGTATGAAAATTAATGGTCTTGGGTGGTATGAAGTAGTTTGAGTTCTCATCCTTAACCATCATACTCTATTATTTAAAAAACTCTTAAATAATATATTGTACTCCTTTCACCGGTCTACTTCATTACTAACCACCTCACTTCATCCATCCAAACATAATCTTAAGGAAATAAGAGATATGAATGATGAAAATGGTAATGACCTCTAGCAATTTCATGAGTTCCTTTTTTTCAAAGATTATATTGGTCAATAATTTTTCTAAGCTTTTTTTTGTCACCAAGCGAGTGAGAGACCCTTTAAAAAAGGTCTATAAGAGTGTTCTTAATCTAATAATCAAAGCTCTTTAAATTCTATACAAATTCTATACAAATTCATATTTACAAGCAAAAGAATCTAAAACAAATAGATGCTAAAAAAATATGTCTTTTATTTATTTAAATTTTAGATTAACATTAGCAAGAACAAAACACAGTAGTTAATGTGAACTCTTAACTTACGATTACTAAATGAGTGACTTAGGGTTTGTTTGGTTAAAATTAGATTATTTATTTTTAATTTTTTTAAAAAAAATTATTATAACATGTTTGATAAAATCAGTTTCAGTTTTTGTATGAAATTCAATGCATTATAAATTTTTTTTTATAATGCTGAAGATTAAGAGTGTGTTTAGTAATGATTTTTTCACTGTGTAAATAATTTTTGTTTTGAAAAAAAGCTATTTACATAGTGTTATAACATATTTGACAAAATCAACTTCAACTTTTACATGAAATTCAATATTATAAAAGTTTTTTTAAACTAATTTTCATAATGCTGAATATTGAAACTTACGATTTTATCTTATAAATTATTTCTTACACTTTGAGATGTAAATAACATTTTATCCTCAATTAAATAATTTTTTTAATTATTCTATATCTATTTTAGTAATTTAATGCATAAAACTGATTCTTTTTTATACCATCCAAACGAATTAGATTATCTTAAAATCACTTTTCAGTTAATGTATCTAAACATAAAAATAAATTAATTATAATCGATTATAACAAAAAGTTTTTATACAATAATCGATTACTGAGCATAATCAAGTTTTCACAATTTTTTAAATACACGCTTTGAAACTTATAAATTATTCATTACACTTTCAAATGTAAATATCATTTTGTCTTCAATCAATTTTTTTAATTATTCTATACTTATTTTGATAATTTAATGTATAAAAATAATTTTTTTATACTATCTAAATGAAACACATTAGTTTAAAATCGATTTTTAACTAAATATCAAAACATAAAAATAAATTGATTATAATTGATTATAATAAAATATTTTTATACAATAATTAATTATTAAAATAATCAAATTTTTATAATTATGACAAACACACATTTAGTTTAAAAGTGATATACAACTACTTTTATCGTTAAAAAAAAATATAAATGTATAAAATATTACATTTTTTTTATGCTTAAACCAATTCTTAAATTTTTTATGTAATTTGATATTTTTTTATAAAAGCAAAATCTGATTTATAAAACGTAAATAAAAAAAGAAAATATATAAAGAGCGTGGGATTTAGGGATGTAAAACCCCTGCGCAGTGCAGGCCAATGCTCCTCAACCGAGTGGGGGCGTCGAAGTAAGCTAATGTTAACCACACGCTGACGCTGCAACTCCGACTACAACTGCAACTGAACTGAACCTCCATTTCACGCTCACCATGCCATACTCAGCCATATTTCAGGGCAACCTCAGATTCAGATTCAGATTCAGAGCCACTTGTACTTCTTTCCTCACCGCCATGTCCCTCAGGTCCACTCCTCTAACGCCTTCTCTTCCCTCCCAACCAATTGCAATTGGCCTTAGGGGTTTCCACCTGTCCCCGAAGAGGATAACCTCTCGCCTTCGCCTTCGGGTCGCCTCCTGCTCGGGGGCGCCTACCGGGGCGGTTGAGCTGGATAATTGGAACGACAGACGCGGCGCGGGGTTTAGGCAGAGGGCCGTTGCTTTGCCGTTTTGGCACCAGCAGAGCTCCGGTTATGGTCGTTTTGCCTATCAGGACTTCTCTAGTGATGATGATTCCGATTTCGAATTTGGCTCTTCTCACTCTCAACCTCAACAACAATCGGTTAGTTTCATGACACTTGCATAAAGTTAGAAAACTGCTAATTTGCTGTTTTTTATTTTTTATATTTTAGTATTTTTTATTGTTTTGATTGTGAAACATGAATTGTGTTTAACTCTGGAAAAGAAGATAAGTGTAACTTTGTGGTAAACTTAGCTTCAAAGCTAGAAACGTACCCTGATGGTATTAATTATTCCTAGACTAGATTGAAGGTTGCATTTTTATTTTTATTTTTATTTTATTTTTCTGGTGAATTGAATTTGTGCTTTCTATTTGCTGTTAAATAGTATTTGTTGCACCTGGTGGGCTGCACTTTATGTGCATCTAGTGTTATTAAAATTTCTTCCCTGGGTGAATGATAAGATTATCTTAATTCACAAAGTAATGGAGAAAGTGATTTCATGCTTAAGAATAAGAAGAGAAGTTGCCTTAGTTGGTTGGCTGGTAATTTCTTCCCTGACTAATGTATTTGCTTGCTGCTGTTGATTATTAGGGTGATTCAACCCTTGAAAACATTGATGAGTGGAGATGGAAGCTGACCATGCTTCTACGCAATAAAGATGAGCAAGAAGTTGTGTCCAGGGAGAAAAAGGACCGGCGTGATTTTGAGCAACTTTCAACTTTGGCTACAAGGATGGGTTTATATAGGTATCTTTCTTAACTTTAGCATCGTTTAAAGTTTCTCTTGCTTTTTTTTTTGTTAAATTTCTGACTAAAACTTACTTTGGCAGCCGACAATATGCAAAAGTTATTGTCTTTAGCAAAGCACCTCTGCCAAATTACCGCCCTGATCTGGATGATAAGCGTCCACAAAGAGAGGTATCACCTTGCATCGAAGTTTTCCTTTCTGTCCTTTGGATTCTTGTATAAAGGAAAATGTGCTTCTTCTTCCTCTTTAAGAACTTGTGAAGAATTTTTTATGCATTACCTTGATTAACTCAATGAATCTGGTGGACCAACAGCTTTGGGTGAAGAAAACCCCTTTTAGAGGATACCTTATCTGACAACATAATTGGAATTGAGTTTTTGAATCACAATTGTAATTTCAATTCTAGAAATGGAATTAGTTCACAATATTAAGATATGTTTCAACTACACAAAGAATCAGAAAAATAAAATTATACTTGAGTTCAACTCTAATTTTATTGATAGGTACTTTGGTTGCATCATGAAGATTTTTTTAAAATATGTTTGCCAATTTTTTTTAATTAAATAGATATAATAACCGAATTAATATTTTATTATGGTGGTGCTAGCATGGGGTGGAGATGTCACTGATGACGACGACATCAGTGTGCTGGTGAAGACTGTGTTGTAGCAGTTGTTGTTGGTGGTGATTGTGGGAGTGGGAGTGGGGTTGGTGACGGTGGTGGCGATTGTGGCAGTGGTGGTGTTGGTGGCAGTAGTGGTGGAGGGGTTTGGTGACAGTGGCAGTGGAAATGGCAACGATGATGCAAATGGTGGTAGAGGTTGGTGAATAACATGGTTTTCAAAGTATCAAACTTAGGTGGCCATGGCTGTTTTCTTTAACGTAGGTTATAATTGTGAAGTGTAGGATGCGAAGTGAATATTAATTATTGCCTTCTTGGAATTGAAAGTTTTAGGGTCTGGGTTAGGAATTGGGAAGGGTTTAATTTAGTTGTTTTTCAATTCCTTGGAATTGTGATAAGGAATTGGAATTCTAAGTCTAAATGGATAACAAACAGGAAATTTAGAATTTAGTGTCCCAATTCCAATTCCAAGGTTAATTTTTTAGCACAATTCCAAGTGCCAAACAGGGCCTAAGAGTTATTAGAAGACAACAGCCTTCTTAATGGTTTTAACACTACGAAAATTGTGATGTTTGGTAAATTCTCTGTCCTCTCTGATGTTTGTATTCTGATTGACTGATTTTTCTACACTGTTGCAGGTAATCTTACCATTTGGAGTTCATAGAGAAGTAGAAACTCATCTCCGTGCCCATCTTTCACAAAATGCTACAAACAGGTTAGGTACTTTTGATGATTCCTTGCATAGATCAAGTGATGCTAGAAGCATTCCTGCCGATGAAGGAATTTATGAGCAGCCAGAGCCCAGGACCCATAATAGTGTTGTCAAGGAGAAAATCCTTCGACGAAGAAGTTTGCAACTGTGTAATCAGCAACAAGATTGGCAGGTTTATTAACTTTCCCAGTCTAAAGTGCATTTCATTTACCATTACAGGTTGCGTTTCAGTAATTTTGCATTTCCTTTTTTTAAGTACTCAATTGTATTTAATTTGTATGTTTTGGAAATTGTGGAGAAAAAATGTGCTTGTTGCACTAGCAATTACTAGTTTGATCTAAATCACATTCATAGTGTGGGTGCGAATTTATGAAAGCTATAAATTGTAAAAAACTTATAGTGCAGCCCTGTCCCTGTTTTTTTAATTGCAATTGTTCCAACTTACTGATTAATGAGCAATGATTGAATATTCTAGATCTATATCTGATAATTATAATTCATGGTATCTGGTTTCTGACATTGATACATCATGATGTCAGCTGTTTGTTGATCTCTCTATCAGTGACATTTTCTGTATATGAATGTCTTTTGTTATTGTTTTAGCCTTCAGAAATGTTATAACAGATGCTGGTTTATCCGTAGGAGTGTCCTGAAGGGCAAAAGATGCTTGAATTTCGTAGAAGTCTTCCTGCATTCAAAGAGAAGGATGCATTTTTGAAAGTCATTTCAGAGAATCAGGTGAAAAAGGAAAAATGGTGCCCTCTATGTTTTTGTAATTTATTATTACTTTCCTTCAATGAAAATTTATTTTCTTCTTCTTCAAAAGAAAAATAAAGGCTTTGGAATTTGATGCCCATGTAAGATCCTTTATATAAAACACCATTGTATAGTTTATTGTTTATGCTTGTGAATTAGAGTCAATTTTACTTACTCTTGAAAATTGCTGTGGATCATGGATAATTCAGGACATCTAAAACGATGTTTTATACGCTCAACCAACATTGATTGTACCTTGACTGCAAAATTTTGGTCTCTATTTTCGTAGTGTGCAGCACATCACTGTTGTATTACAGTACTTACTGAAATATGTGGAGCTTTTGCATGACTAGATTACATATTTAATCAAGTGGGCATGTGAAATGACTTTTGAATGTAACTATGCAACAATCCATGATTGATACTTTGCAATACATGAATCAACTTTCACTGTTTGTAGCTTCTAGCGATTTGCCTTTTTAGGGTGAAGGATGACTAAGGACACATGGAGAGATATTGACACTGGAACACACATGTTTTTGGACAATTATCAAACAAATGTAACAAAGTTAATCATAGGTTATAAATTAAATTACAAATATATTAAGTGCAATATGCTTTAGCAAAATTTACAAGAATAGAATCCTACGGACCACATAGTATTTCTATATGTTGTAGCTGTCAAAGGCTAACCATAAAATTGACACAATTTATAGTTTCTGAGCAAATACTAATTTAGAACGGGTAACATAAATGGTAGTATTTTCTTTTGCAGGTCTATTTCTTGTTGAGACTATGAATACCAATATGCTTGTGCTGATTGATAATTTATATTAATTGGTCTCATTAATGAAAATTTGCAGGTCGTTGTTGTCTCTGGTGAAACTGGTTGTGGTAAGACCACACAACTTCCTCAATACATATTAGAATCTGAGATTGAAGCTGCACGTGGAGCTTTATGTAACATAATTTGTACTCAACCTAGAAGAATATCTGCTATGTCTGTTTCTGAAAGAGTTGCAGCAGAACGTGGCGAGAATTTGGGAGAATCTGTTAGTTTGTGGACCTTTTTAGCTTGCTGATGGTTGAAGTACTTCAACTTATATGCCTAACTGATTAACTTAAATTCTCTGCATGTTTCCCTTCTGAAAGGTTGGCTACAAGGTTCGTCTGGAAGGTATGAAAGGAAGGGATACTCGTCTTCTTTTCTGCACGACAGGTGTATTATTGCGGAGACTACTTGTGGATAGGAATTTAAATGGTGTAACTCATGTTATTGTTGATGAAATTCATGAACGTGGAATGAATGAAGGTAGCTACATAATTGTTTTATTCCAGTGTTGTTTTATTCTATTTAATATGATACTTACCACTGGTTTTCACTTTTGTCAGATTTTCTTCTCATTGTCCTGAAGGATCTTCTTCCTCGTCGTCCTGATTTGAGGTTAATTTTGATGAGTGCAACCTTAAATGCTGAGCTTTTCTCTTCCTACTTTGATGGTGCTCCAACTATGCATATTCCTGTAAGCTCAGGATACTTATTTTTGTAACTGTGTTAAAGTTCAATCAGTTTCATCCTAATAAGTTTTATTATACCATTGTATTTCAGTAGTCAAAATATTTGTTCTGATGTGATTTTATGATGAACTTGTCAGTGACCAGTGATATTCATTTTTTCTGCACATGTTGATTTTTCTCTCTAGATAATGATTGCATAAGCTTTTAAAAAGTAAAAACTGTGCAATCTAGCAGTCCAACCAGTTAGCTGTTAAAAGAAAAGCTCTGGTTGGAATTCTTTGGCATATTTACTCATTGCTCATTTTTGTGTAAGATGTTAAACAAACAGACATCTTATTTCGTCTTTGTAATCATCTTCTCTTTGTCTTAATAAATTTCTTCTTTTATCAAAAAACAAAAAAATTGGACAGCTTATTTTTCAGTCATGTCTTAATACTTGGTGCTTGTTAATCTTTTCACAAACTAGTATATGGCAATTTCACATTTTACTGCTTTGGTGCCTATACAAGTATATATTTACTTACTGATGATTTGAAAGATACGCTAAACTCATTTCTATTTGCCTTTTGATTTTTTGTGGACTTGTGCAATTTCTAGGGTTTTACATATCCAGTTCGAGCACATTTTCTTGAGGATATTCTGGAAATGACTGGATATCGGTTGACTCCTTATAATCAAATTGATGACTATGGTCAAGAAAAAACTTGGAAAATGCAGAAACAAGCTCAAGCTTTCAGAAAAAGAAAGAGCCAGATTGCTTCTGCTGTTGAGGTGCACAAGTTTTGCTGGAAAGCTTTGTTTTTTGTTTTTGATTTTGTTCTTTTGGGCTAATTCTGTTCACTTCTTTATGATTTTGTATAGGATGCACTGGAAGTTGCAGACTTTAAGGGATACAACCCACGCACTCGGGAGTCATTGTCCTGCTGGTGCCCTGACTCAATTGGTTTTAACCTTATTGAACATGTGCTTTGCCACCTTGTCAAGAATGGAAGGCCAGGTGCTATTTTGGTTTTTATGACTGGTTGGGATGACATAAACTCTTTGAAGGATCAGCTCCAAGCTCATCCTTTGTTGGGTGATCAGAGCCGAGTACTGCTTCTTGCATGCCATGGCTCCATGGCCAGCTCTGAGCAGGTGATCTTCCTAGTAATAGACTGAAAAGAAACCACAGTAGATAGTTGTTACTATCTAGTTTACAATTTAATTCAAGATATCTAATAGCTAGGTTATTCTCTTCAAATATTGGAAATAATGCCTTTCTTAAGCTTATTGAAAATAAGTATATTGTATTAAAAATGGATACTTTATTATTGGTTTCTGGGAACACTTTTTCAGTTCATTTGAGAAAAGAAGGGAAGACATTTTTAAATCATACTTGGAAACAAGATTTTAGAAAGTCTTGTCAAACATGAATTTAACCTCTCTCATTTTTCACTTTTTAGGTGATGAAATTTACAGCAGCAATTGAGTTTTTAAAGGACTTGCTTTCAAATGCAATTTTTTTCCTTGGGGGTGGGGGTGGGGGGGAGGGATTCTAAATGAATAAATCATATCTCTGTTTCACCTTATAATTCTAGTCATATTTATGCATTGCAATGTATTGCTAATTTGCTATAATAAATTTTTCTTCCGTTCCTGTTTTGCCTTTTCTTCTGCAGAGGTTGATATTTGAAAATCCTGAAGGAGGGGTGAGGAAAATTGTTCTGGCAACTAATATGGCCGAGACTAGTATTACCATCAATGACGTTGTCTTTGTGGTTGATTGTGGAAAAGCAAAAGAGACATCATATGATGCACTAAATAACACTCCTTGTTTGCTTCCGTCTTGGATCTCTAAAGCTGCTGCCCGGCAGGTATTTGTGATTGTTCAACTTAGTTTTGAGCACTTGGATTATTTGAGAATTAATTTTTCTATTTCCTTTCAAATGGAAGATAATCCGATTAAAGGGGGTAGAGGAAGACCTAGGAAAACTTTAGGACAAACCTTTAGAAAAGACTTTGCTCCAAATGTTTTTACTGAATTTGGTTTTTGATAGAGCCCATAGGCATTGATTGATCCATTTAGCTAATCCCACCTAGTGGGACGAGGTTTGGCTGTTGTTGTTTTAATTTTAATACATTTTTTTTATTATGTGAGAAGTTTTTTCCATATCTAGAACCTTAGCTTTTGTTATTGAGTTGATGACAAAAGTGAAAGTTAAAATTATGTTGTGTGAAACACAAGGATTGTTGTTTTTCTTGACCACATATGCTGCCGAGTGCAGAGGTCAGAAGATAATCAAAGTGATCAAGAATGGTTGTGTAACCTATTCAGTTTATTTAAAGATGTTTTCTTTAATGATTTTATATTGAAGTAATGTGTCAATTAGAAACAGATGCTCACACCTGTGCTTTTTGATGGATCTTTGAAGTTGGATTATGAACGGTTGTTAACATGTAATTATTGCTATCAAGTTGGTGTACATCTTTTGAGTAGTTTAGCTGCCATATATAACTCCCTTGTCTATGTACTGCTTCAGTGCTTCATAATGTTTTCTTACATAAAATATTATTCATTTGTATTGAGTATTTGGATTGTCTGGTTGCTTAGAAAGTTTCCATTTCTTCTCTTTAGAGAAGAGGAAGAGCTGGTCGTGTTCAACCTGGTGAATGTTACCATCTTTATCCCAGATGTGTTTATGATGCTTTTGCTGATTATCAATTGCCAGAGCTTCTAAGAACACCTTTGCAGTCCTTATGTCTTCAAATCAAAAGTCTACAACTTGGAAGCATCTCTGAGTTTTTATCTAGAGCTCTGCAGCCACCAGAGCCTCTATCGGTAAAATTCATTGCACATGTTTTTGGAACTTGCACTGAAAATTATTTGAATTTATTTCCAATGAATTGTGTGCGTTGAATTTAAGACATTCTGCACCTTGCATTAGTGTCGTTTTATTCAATTTATTATTTTGTCAGTTAATTTCATTCTGCAGGTTCAAAATGCTGTTGAATATTTGAAGATTATTGGGGCCTTAGATGAGGATGAGAATTTGACAGTTCTAGGTAAAAGAGCTTGTAGTTCACTGCATCTTGGTCTCAGTTTCTCCTACCATTTTCTTTAAAAAAGCTATCTCCTGTCATTGGTTTCTCCAAGCCTTTTTAATGTATTCTTTTGATTTATTCCAGAGTGTCACTGCTGATATTGAGTTGTTACTTTTCAGGGCGCAAGTTGTCAATGCTTCCTGTAGAGCCCAAACTTGGCAAAATGCTCATTTTGGGAGCTATCTTCAATTGTTTAGATCCCATTATGACTGTTGTTGCTGGTCTTAGTGTAAGAGATCCATTTGTGATACCGTTTGACAAGAAGGATGTAAGTTATTGTTATGACTTTTGCTAATATTTCTTCTCCCCCCCTCCCCTTTGACAATTGACATTGGATGTTCCTCTTGCTAGAAATGGTTGTGAATTTTATTAGTTTTGATGTTATCAAGTGAGACCACTTGCTTTCATGAATACTATTATTGAAACTAAACTTCAGCAAGTTCATGGATTCATGCTGTTTTGTTTTGCATGTTGGACCTATCAAATCAAGCATGCACTCTGTATTGATTGATTAGGTTGATCCAGTTGAGTAACCATTGCTTCCTAATTTTTGTTTTGTTTTGTGTGTGTGTGTGTGCTTATATCGGTTCATTTTTCATATCGAAAATGTGATTATGTCATTCATTATCAGCCTGGATCACTCTTATCATGATCAACATGTTATGGTTAATGTAATTTTCAGAATGTGTGTTAAACTTCAATGTGTGTTAGGTAGAGAGGAGCCTGGCTTTGTACTTAATTGTTCACTGTCATGTTTTATGCAGCTTGCAGAGTCTGCCAAGGCCCAGTTTGCTGCTCGTGATTATAGTGATCATCTTGCACTTGTCCGAGCTTATGAGGGTTGGAAAGATGCTGAAGCACAGCAAGCTGGTCATGAGTACTGTTGGCGAAATTTTCTTTCTTCTCAAACACTTAGGGCCATTGAGTCTCTTCGAAAGCAATTCTTTTACTTGCTCAAAGATATTGGTTTGGTTGATCACAATTCTGAAACCTACAATGCATGGAGTCATGAGGAGCATCTACTCCGAGCAGTCATCTGTGCGGGTTTGTTTCCTGGAATATCCTCTGTTGTGGTAATCCACTAGTCTTTTCCATTAGTGTGATACTTCAATTTTTTAGTTTTCACTTTTTAATTTTTGTGTGTGTGTGTGTGTCAGAATTCATTTTATATTTATACTTATATGGCATTTTCGTTAAAGTAACATACCTGAGTAACACAAACACACACGTATGAGCCATATGGGCTTAGTGCTATATCTGCAGAATTCATTTTATATTTATACTTATATGGCATTTTCGTTAAAGTAACATACCTGAGTAACACAAACACACGTATGACCCATATGGGCTTACTTACAGTTTTGCTCCCCGTAGTTTCATCAGAGTTCAATTTTTCTCTCATTTCAATTGCAACTATGTTCCTGTTAGACATCCCCTATGCGGTACCACATGGGGAATAATCATGCTGATGGAATGGGGGCGTAACAGAATGCTGAGGTGGCAGGTGAGAGAGGAAAAGGGAGGATAAAAAGGGGAGAGGGGGAAGGAAATAGGCAAGCAAGAATTCAGTAAGGAAGTGTGGGATTTGGGAGGAAGCTAGCCTAGTTACCGTTTTTTGTATCTTATTTTCTGTAATTTCCATTTGTGTTGTCTGTAATTCTGGGTTTCAATCCCAGTTTCTGTTATTGAGAAGAGGTTTCTATCAGTTCGCTCATAGTTTTCAAATTAACCAAATAAAGTTCCCCTAATTATTTGTCGTACAATGCCACATCACATCCTCATCAGCAAACAACAAAAAAGTTTCTTGTCACCAAATCTAATTTCACAGCAGCAAAAAAAAAGGTATTGCCATGTCAACAGCAGAGTATAACAGGGTCACTTGATTGCATCAATTTGAAAACTATGGAGGTAACAATAACATTACAATTAGGGGGACACAAATTAATCTTTGTTTAAATTAGGACCACCCAAATTGTAATTAAGCAAAATATGTATGCATGTATTATTATATCCATGCGTGTGTGTGTTTGGGTATGTATATGTTAATCTCATTAAGATATGGAGAGAATGCTGTCATTTTTATTTATAAATTAATTGCAATTTTCTTTTGTTATTCTTGTTGACGTGAGGTTGTGTTATGCAGAACAAAGATAAATCAATAGCACTGAAAACAATGGAGGATGGTCTGGTTCTTCTGCATGGTGTAAGTTTCTCCTTCAAATATCTGATGTTTTCATCAATCCTTGTATTCTTATGACCCAATTTTGATAGGGGGAAAATATAATCCATCAAAGTTCTAATAGTTTAATTTTGGCTTTCTATTATGGCTTGATGATGCATTGTGTAGAACTCTGTAAATGCTGCTGTACCCAGAATTCCATACCCATGGTTAGTGTTTAATGAAAAGATGAAAGTGAATTCAGTATTCCTTAGGGATTCAACAGGTATATCTGATTCAGTGCTGCTCTTATTTGGCGGGAACATATCCAGAGGTGGACTAGTAAGTTCTTATCTTATTTCCTCTTCACTTTTCCCAGGATCAGTTGTCCTTGATTGTATGTACCAGGTGTTTCCTTTTGACTTCTTATTGTGCTGTGACATGTGAACATATGATTCTTTTGATAGGATGGTCACCTGAAAATGTTGGGAGGGTATTTGGAATTTTTCATGAAACCTGAATTAGCCAAGACTTACTTAAGCTTAAAGAGGGAACTGGAGGAACTGATACAGAAAAAAGTAAGTATAATTCTATTGGTTATATCTTTAAAATTTAATACTCATCAAGTTCTTCCAGTAATTATTCATTTGTGTAGCCATATTGTTCCATCATTTTTCAGTTTCTCTCTTCAAGTCCTTGACATAGTTACTTTATGCTCTGCATGTTATGCCAGCTTTTGGATCCCATGTTGGATATACAATCGCATAATGAGCTTCTTTCAGCTATTAGATTGTTGGTATCGGAGGACCATTGTGATGGCAGATTTGTCTTTGGTCGCCAGGCCCTACCACCACAGTCAAAGAAGGCAACAAACTCCAAAAGTGGTAATGGATTGGAGGGTGATAATTCTAAAAACCAGCTTCAAACATTCCTTAACAGGGCTGGACACGAATCACCAACTTACAAAACAAATCAACTGAAAAACAACCAATTCCGTTCTACTGTCATATTCAATGGCTTGAATTTTGTTGGCCAGCCTTGCAGCAGCAAGAAACTAGCAGAAAAGGCTGCTGCTGCCGAGGCTATTCTATGGTTAAAGGGGGATAACCATTCGTCTCATGATGATATTGACCATGCGTCTGTGCTTCTGAAAAAGAGCAACAAGAAAAATAGGAAAATTTCGTTTAATGGTGCTAAAGGGGGTTGAGTTATCTTTAAAAGACCTATCTTGGATAGATTTGTTAATACGGTTATTTACTGAGGAAGAACTGTCTATGGTGCATTGAATTCAAGGATCTGTCCAGAGCTATTGAGGGAATTATAGTCTTGAAGGTACATATCTGAGCTCTTGTTTTTGTAAAGGGCACAATTGCTTTTGGGCACAATTCAAAACGTATATTTCTACAATTGCTTTTGACTAATTTGGGCCCAGAGAAGAAATTGGATGGCTGAGCAGCTGCTGTACCTACACTAGAATTCTTGTAGTAGAGGGAGTAAGCAGCCCAAACTTGTATCTATATGCTGATTATACATTCTTTCTGCATTGCACTTGTCCGCAGAGATACTTTTCAAGAGGATTCACTTGCCATACTTCATTGGGGACAACATTTTTCACACTCTAAGACCAGGCATTTTTGTGGAAGGGAATATCTCTACTTTTAATTAAATTCCTAGTCAGATGTGGTAGTTGCTTAGGAAACATGTAGAAGTTAATCAAGCCTGCTGATCATCCAGTTAAAATATAGAATATGTATTTTAAGATGAATTTTACTCTCAAAAAGTGTATTATGAGGCTTGTTACACCTACGATCCTTTATATGATTTCTTTTCATGCTGATATTGTAAGCTATAGAAGATACTTTAAGAATTTAATCGAATGAAAGGGGAGATAAATAATTTACTAAATTTCTGTCTCTTATGAGAAAAATGAGGGTTGATTTAAGTTGTATAATTTTTAGAACCTAGAATCTTCTACAACTACAAGACAATGATGAGGACCGCTTAAAGCAAAGCTCGGTATGACAGTTCATCAGACTCATTGTCTCGCACGGTACATCAAATTTCGAAGGACCTTGAATAGATTCTGACATGATCTGAAAATTACTGAATATGTTTATCACTCAAGGGAGCTCAGCTCCTTACAACAGAGGATGATCCTCTAAAAAACACACTAAAAACTAGGAAAATATGTGGAAAACAAGCAGAAAAGATACCTAGAGATTGCAGAGAACAGTCTCCTACCCTGGCCAATAGCCTCTATAATTCACCCCCAAAATTCTGTTATGATCCCCCCACGACCCCTTGCACCTTCCCTATACCCATTTAGCCTCTCTCTCTCTCCAATCATCACAGGATCCTGCTCTCCATTCATAAGCTGCCAACTGTCATTTCTGTTATGCTCCTCTTTCTCATTCTTCCTTCTTCTCTCATACACATGCAGGCCTTCTTTGGGCCCATCCTTCATCTGTCCTTCATCCTTCCCTCTCTTTCTTCTCCTACACACCTGGGTCAAGGGCCCATCAGATTCTTTCCTACATTATCCATACAATTATGTTAAAAAACTCTACTATAGTTTAGTTTACTAAAAAAAAAAAAACTCTACTATAGTTTACGCCATTTTGTCCATATTCACCTATAAAATAATTGCAATATGCAATAGTATTTTATTCTTCGAGTCATTCTTTTATTAGTATTATTCCATGGCTTAGACTTCATTTTCTTTGCTTGCTCGTCTTTCCAGGAGTATAAGAACTTGTAGGTTGGCGGAAGTAACAAAGACACCTTCCAAAAAATACACATAACTCGGTGGCTTTGTGCATTTTTTTGTTCTTGCAGGTACTATTATAAATGTGAACTTAAGAAGAAAAAAAAAACTCAAATCTTGAGTTCTGCAGAAAATGGAAATCAGGTGTTTATTTATTTATTATTATTATTATTTTTTCTGTAATTGGGTCGTCCTTCGAAGAATTATTGACTAATAAATAGCAGAAGAAATTGCTCTCTTTTGGTGTCTAGAAGAGTAGGTCTTGATTTTACAAAATGCCACTCCCCATCACCAGTGTCTCGGGTAAAATTCAGAGAAAAGAACTAGACCTTAAGTTCACTTCAGTTCGTCAACCAATCTCACCAACTCCACTTTTTAAAGTAGCAGGTGCATCGTGTCCCACAGAAAGTTCATAGAAAGACGCAGCTTCATAATAGGAGCAGATAAAGTGCAAGACCCTCAGAAATGTGAATCTGAGTTTAGACACATGTTCACTTAAACGTAGTTTTTAATTTTATCAGAACTTCAGTACAAGCAATACTCTTTTTACCCTTTCACTTACTACTATATAAAATAAACTAATCATCATTTGGTGTTCAAAGAGTACATCATAAAGTAAAAAATTCAAGCAGCAAACAACTTAAAATGACTTCAATTAAATTCCAAATAGGACATGGCCTAAATTGTTTGTTATTGCAGGATGTCACAAAAGCTGTGTTTAAAACGCTTCAGGTCCACTGACCATCGTTTTCCCTTCCATACAAAAATATTTTGTTGCAGATATGATGACTTCTTTGTCCTTTATTCTGCACACTACTTGTGAAAAACAATGGATAACAACGAATGAAAAATAAATAAAAAATACAGCAACCACAGTGTGATCCGATACTCACCGTGAACAACTTACTACGCTCAAAGCTCACAGCTTACTGCATCAAAAACCATACTTACTGATGCAATAGCTCAAGGGCTTTCTGCAGCGTAGGCCTAAACCTATTAACATCAAGCTTTACATTTTGTTTGTCCAAATACACAGTCCTAAATGCTTCCCATCCTAGTTTCATAATTGATGGGGGATCCTTTATAATCATATGGTCTAGAGGGTATTGTTGTATAAGAGTGCTTTCTTCCAACCTTATTTTGTGTTCCAAGTACTTTAGGTTCATATCCTTTGAGGGCTCTGCAAAGTCATATTTAGCAAGCCATTCCAACCCACCAAATGGCACAACTTGGATGAAAACTGCATTTTCCGGAAGGAAAAGTATGTTAGTGAGACCAGCACCATGAACTCCCATTAGGACATCACAAGAATTCACGACATCTGCAAAGCTTGACATGCTCCCTCCTGCTTCCATAATAATGACATTGAAACCCAAGCTTTTAGCCATTTGTACTATTTGAGCTATATTAGTGAAGGATCTTGATCTTTGTCTTGAAAGAATCATGAGCCTGGGCTTCTTACGTTGATCATCTCTGATTTTGATTGCTTTAACTCTCTTTAATGAATAGGAACTTCTCAAAAAATCCCTGAAGTCTTTCATAGAATAGGAATACTTTTGAGGGTCAATGCTCAGCTCTTTCTGATACCGTTTGAGACCCACATTTACACTTGGGAAGCAGTGAACTTCATCATCTCTATCAATGTCCATAATCTCATAGTCGGACAGCTTTTTAAGAATTGCTTGGTACTTCGAAATCCACCAAGGCCGCTTATCAGTTATGATAAATTGTACTTCTCCATTAAATTGTCTAGAAGTCAAAAACAGTGGAATAACAACGTCAGTGAATTCATGGAAGTGGTTGCCAATATAGCCTGCAGTAGAAAATAGTACAGCTGGAATGCTGTGATGTTTAGTGCACCGGGGGACTTCCTGGCTAACTTTTACTGGCTTTACTGACCATTCTCTTACATGAATCATTGCAGATGGATCCCCCTTCCGGGCATAAGGCCTTATGCTCCATGAGATGTTTTCTGCCAAGATGGTTGTTTTAGGTGACATAATGTAAACAGAGGAGGATTTTCCATGGATTCGGATATCTCCCTTGGTTTGGCAAAATGCTGTTCTTTCTTCTGAAGTGCATAGTGGCTCCACTTCCACTTTCTTTGTTTCTATTTCTTCAAGTGCAAAATAAAGAATGATTGCTTACATTTACATATAAAGGTTCTTTGAGAATGTTAGGGGTGTTTGTATATATGGTTAATCAACAAAAGAAGCTGATTTGAGCTAGCTTTCAAGTTTCAACCTTTTTGAGATAAACAAATCTTACCTTCAGCTTTTGGTGGAGAGCTACTGGTGTCATTGATGAGAATCTTTGTTACATTATCTTCAACTGCAAAATGAAGAAGGTTCTATCAAAATCATTAGCCTCCACACTCCATGTAATTACCATTTGAGAGTAGATTGCCCGTTTTTATTTTATGTATTTATTTATTTTTTGGGTGGAATTGGAAAGGAGGTGGCTGGTGGCCAGGTGGGGGAGCTGGGGGAGGTGTTCATATGGTTAAACCACAAGTAGAGCTTATTTGAACTAGCTCTTGTTGTTTTAACCTTGTTATTAAGATTGAGAAAATCTTACCTTTAGCTATTTGTGAAGAGCTTCTGGTATCATTGACAAGAATCTTTGTTACAACTCTTTCAACTGGCCAATGAAGGATATTCACTGAGTTAATGGTCTGGCTCAAATCCTTTTGGCCTCATTGAGATTTAGCTCTTACTCTTTGTTATTAAGATTGAACAAATCATACCTTTATCTATTTGTGGAGAGCTTCTGGTGTCATTGACAAGAATCTTTGTTACAACGCTTTCAACTGGCAAATGAAGGATATTCACTGAGTTAAAGGTCTATCTCAAATCCTTTTAACCTGATTGAGATTCAGCAAATCTTACCATCATTCATTTGTGGAGAACTGTTAGTGTCTTCAACAAGAATTTCGGTTACAATGTCTTTAACTGCAGACCAAAGAATCATCACATACAGGTGATTGTCAAAATCATTTGCCTCAACACACAGTATAATTAGCATCTAAGATTGGCTTTTTATTTTTTCATTTTTGGAGGGAAGGTATCTATATGGATAAATCACAAATGGAGCTGATTTGAGCTAGCTCTACTTGTGTTAACCTTATTGAGATTCAGAATATCTTACCTTTGGCTATATGTGGGGAGTTTCTGGGGTCATTGATCATCAGCATTTTGGTGTCAACACCGACGGAGAGCTTCAGGTTCACTGTGGAGAAACAAATTAAGGAAGTTAAAACATATACTTAATGGCTACCACAAACATCTTGCAAAATAGGAAATGATAGTAGTAATCTGCATTTCATGTCAAAACACTGTAAAGCAAAAACAACACCATGCATGCTTGTACTTAGTCTTGGATTGTAAAAATAGGTGGCTAATGCAAGTGTGTACAGAGCAAGGGTTAAGCACTCACAATCATGAATAGGACCCAAGTAAGGCTTAAACACTGTGCAAAGACTTAAAACTATCAGCAAGCAGGCCACAAATGCTCCATATCCTAATCTTTTCTGCTCATAACGACTAAAGCTTTTGGCAAATATTGTATCGTACATCATTTTCGATCACCAAAGAACCCAACTATATGTCAGGATTACAATGCCACCTCACAATTAAAAGCCATTTTTGATCAAAAGCTGATTAGTGGATGACCATAAAAATCTTTGTACCCGTCCTTTAAGGTTTGAGTAGACGGTGAAGTAAGATTTTTGAGACACTTCTATATGACAAATGGAGGAAGGTTAAGGTGCATTTTTCTATTAAATGTTGCCCCCCACGTAGTTGTTAGCTCTTGATTTAGGAGGATTTTCCAAAATTAATATAATATAGGGAGTGAAAAGGACCCTGTGGTTGACTGTCAAGACACAGAATCCTTTTCAGTGATTGGAATTTGGTGAGGTTATAGTGTTATACATACATATTATATATATATATATACATATATAATATATATATATATATTTCACATATGAAGCATGTACTGCCAATCGTGGAACCCAGCTTTGAAAACTATTAACCAACTAAAGCTTGTTTAAAATGTTGATATCAATTATTGCAGTTCTAGTAATCACCCTTTTAAATATTGTACATGGTACCACTAGATTACCATACTTGGTGACACATAGCTCAAGCGAACATTTTACTTGCAGAATCAAACTTCTGCATGAAAAGAGTAACGTAGTTAACTTAGTAAACAAAAAACCGGGGAAAACAGTCAGAAATGAACTATAATATCTAAAAGCCATTGCATTAAATGATTAAAGTGTAAAATGGGCCAACTTCTAAGAGGTTAATGATTGGATTTCTCTGTTTGCTTTGTTAAGTTATAATATGTAGCTTGCAAAATGAAGATAAAAAAAAAGTTCAGTGTTGGCACCATAGATGGCAATTCAAGTGACAATAACAATTGCTTGGTATGAACTTATGGCACATGCTCTCCTTCACATGCGAAAAGAGGAACAAAAGTAAAATGAAATAGAAGGAATAACCTCAAAGAGCAATGGGATTGTCGGCAGAAAGCTGATTTTAAGTCATCCAATTGTAGTAATGGAAGGCATTCAAACAAGTCGTTTGGTAGCTGCAGAGAGTAAGACAGTTTAACAATCTGAGTATTTTTTTTCTTCTAGTTTTTGGTCGGGTGCATGATGAGGCAATGCTTGGTATTATATGTTTAATCTCTTCTTGAGGAATACGTGTGTATCTTAAAATAATTAATGTTTGATTTTAGGCGCTAGGTAAGTAAGAATTGTTAATGGATCTGATTATCTCGCAATGCAACCACCCTAGGCCCCCATTTCCTAGCAGGTTGAGACATTTTAGTCACCATGTTGGTGATAATCACATATATAACTCATCATAAAATAAGTCTCTCTCTCTCTCTCACACACCTCACCCGCGTGCACGTATAATTACAAATTCAAAATATTTAGTAACAAGGTATGAGAATAATCTAAACACTTACCCAACAAATCCTTGACCTTATATTTTTGTACGAGCCAATTTTGATCTTTAGAAGTCAACGTTAGGTAGCAAATTGTGGGACTGGGATAGATAATATGTAACTAAAATCAAATGTACCGTGTGTGCGACGCATGTTGGAGACTTGGAGTTTCTGTGTGCTAATTAGCTAGCCATAATATTTTTCATTTCTCTTCCTAATTCTGTTTTCACGTGAAAATATGTTCTAATTAATTTAAATAAAAGCTTGTGTCCATTACATATTATACGTTGATTAACATAAAGTTTTTAGTTTTTATAAGGTTAATTGTTGAAACAAAATAAGGAGGATATACAAAGATGGGGCAGCTCTTGGCTGCATTTCTGTGGTGTTCGCTCAAATTGTATGCAAAAGAGGTTATCATAACATTCTTTATATTATTTTATGAGATAAAAAAATTATCATATTATTATAATAAACTAATGATTAAATTTTTTACTTATAATTGTGTAAAGGGAACATATATTCAAAGCTTTGAAGTTCCCTGTACCCAAAAAAAAAAAACTTTGAAGTTCCTCTTCACCTGATTTTGATTCGCAAATTCACTAGTGGAATTCAAATTTAATTGTCACTAGTTAAAGAGGTAATCAACATATTATATTATATTATATATATAAAGTGTATCAGTGAGATGAATGTTTATTGTAAGATGTGAGAAGAGTGAATCTTAATTATTATATTTTATATATATGGTTAATATTAAAATATAAATACATGTGATATTTTTAAGTGGTCACATGATCTTTAAGTAATTTTTAATTTTAATCATCTATAAATAGTTAAAATTTACTCATCTCATAATAAAAACTTCTCTTACTATATATGTCTCATATATATATATATATATATATATATATATATATATATATATATATATAAGCGTATCTAGTGAAAAGAGTATTTATTGTAAGAAGTGATGAGAATGAATCTTGACCATTAGATCATACATGAATGATCAAGATTAAAATATAAATACATGTGATTTTTTTAAGTAATCACGTAATTTTTAAGTAACTTTTAATCTTAACCATCTATATATAATTATATGATCAAAATTTATTCTTCTCTTATTTTTAATATATATATATATATATATAAAAATAAGCACCCTACTATAAAGGGTGCATGAATGTACCTTATATTAGAACTATTGATTTATGCTTAAAATATATATGAAGCATCGTCCTAATCACTGGAGCAACTCATGCCAACTACTGAAACGGTATCGTACTGGTGCTACCACTGCGAGAAACAGTCTACATCGAAACGCTCCCTAATCTCCCTAACGTCATATGCGACGAGTGCAAGAGCAGCTTCTTTGAACCATGCCCACACCCTCTCGTTATATTGCTTCATGATTTTAGTATGACACTTGTGAATATGTGTTTTTTTTCTTATGTAATCTTGTATTGATTATATTTTTTCTTTTTTTGAGGAATCATTCATATATTGGATCTGCATGTTGATTGGGAAGCCTTCAATATTTGAAGTTTCATTTTATAGTGTATTTGTTACTTTTTTTTTTTTGGCTCACTTCTGTATATGAAATAATCTGTTCCGCGCTTTGTATAGGCTAATTTGAAGATAATATCCTATATACTTTTTTATTTTTTTATTTTTTGTAATAACTTTTCTTCTTTTGCTGTTTCCTTTTCCCCCATATTATTTATTATAATCATATACAGCTTCTATGTTGCAGGGACTGAAATTGATGATGATGAATTTGCTCGCTTTGAGGAGCTTATATAGATAAGTATATAGGTATTATTTAGAATCAGTTAAAATTAGAATTGATTCAATTTGAATTAATATTTATTTAATTTAATTTAAATTAAATTTTATGTTTGAAACTTATTATAAAAAATAAGATTTAAATTGATTTAAAAATCAAATTGTGTGTTTAGAATTCATTAAAATGTGAATTGATTTTATTTGATTTTATAATAATTTTACCTTTATAAAGATAGGTAGAGGTAGTTACTAAAAATAAAATAATTTATTCATTTCAAATTAAATCAAATCATAATAAATTTTATCAAATTTAATGAAATTTTAAAATAAAAAGAATGAAATATATGAAATTTTAGAAATCAAATTATTTCTTATTTTTTAACATTTCAAACATAAAATTTAATTAGATTTGATTTGCATTCAAATTATTTTCTATTTTTTTACATTTCAAACACACTCATGTAGTAAAGAAATTAACACTTTCAAAAAATGCTGAGATTGATTTCCTTATACCATATCCTCAATTAATTCCTCATGAAGCAACTACTGAAAATATATAATCAGCATTGAGAGAGGGTTTGTGTTGATTGGAGAATAAGTTGACATTCCTCAAGGCATGAAGCAAGCATGTGCACCAAAGCAAATATGGCCGGGGGATATCAGGAGATGCTCACTTGTTCGAGTTATAGCAAGTAATTATATATGAGAGCTGGGTTTGTTTAATATGGGAGCTGAGTTTGTTTAATATTATTTCAAAATATATGGATCATTGATAGAACAACAATAATAAATTATTAATTTATTAATTAAAAAAATCAATGACTGAAATTAATTATTTAAAATTTTATAGATTTTAACTAATAACACTCAAATTTATACGTAAATTTAATCAAATCACAATTTTTATGAATAATTATACATATTAAAAATTTATAAATTTTAACTAATAATATTTATATATATCTAAATCAACATATAAATTCTGTCAAATAAAAAAAATAATGCATCTATAGACCCAAACATAATAGATCCTTAATAACAAACTCTATCAGTCATAGCCTCATAGTTTGAGTAGTTCTTAACTTCTTATATCATTGTTTTTATTGAGGTTTTTTGCCCCATGCTGTAACTGATGACAATTGATAAGTTAAATTTTTGGGTAAATCTCACTGACCCTTAAGGTTTCAACTCCTTCAACTAATTAGAGACTTGTTGCTTACACATTGCGTAGTTCTATTGATACGGAATTTATTCACATTGACTAAACTAACTCTACTTTCTTATATTTCGTTCATTAAATGAATGCTGACTAAAATATTTTTCAAAGAACAAACATTATATATCAACACTAAATTTGTTGGGTGGTTAAACAATAAATCTTTTTAATATTTTAACCAATTTAATTCAATTTTTAGTGCAATAAACATTTAAATTCTTAAGTGAAGTTGAAAAGAAAAGAGACAATGGAAGTTAAAAACTTAAAAACTAAAATGTGAGGAAGTGTTTGTGACTTGTGAGTGAGAAAGGCAAAAAAGCTAAAACGACAATATTTATAATTTTGATAAGATACTTTATTCACTCAATTAAAACAACAAAATATTGCATCACAATAACAAAGAAATTGGCAGCTGTGTGCTGCCCATTTTAATTGAATGAATCCTGCTGGTTTTAAGCTTTAAAAAAAGATAATAAAAAAAAAACTGTCAGACAGTTATATCAGGCCTACAATCCACTGTTGAATTGTCGGTTTCATGCAATTTTTACCCCAAAATAAATGAAGTTTTTTTTTACTATAAAAAAATACCTTAGTTTCAAAAAATCAGTTTTAAATTTTTAAAGAAAATAAAAAGGTGAGATTTTAAAAGATATAGTTATCAAAAATCGTTATTAAGAAAATAGTTTAAAGTAATATATATATATATATATATATATATATATATATATATATATATATATATCATTTGTTAGATATTTATTAGTTTAGAAAAAACACTTTTCATTTTAGAAAAGCAACTAGACAACTATAATAATGGAGAAAAAAAATATTTTGTTGACTTTTCAATCAAACGTACGTGGGAGTTAAAATTTAGAAACCTAAATGCCAGAAATATATAAAAACATTTTTCATAAAGTTAAATATTCCCAACCAAATGAACCTTAAATAAAATATAAATTAAAGCAAAGTTTATATATATTGTAAGGACTTAGAAAACTTGAACTTTTTGTTTAATTTTAGTTTGTTTTTGTCAAGTTGATTAAAGTTTAATAAAGAGAAATAAAGACAATCAGTAGTTACTTGACATATTATCCATCCTTCTCTGTGTTTGTCAGTGAAGCAGGAGCAGGATAATTTAAATAAATAAATAATTAACAATGCATAACGACTTTAGATGCGTAAAATAAACAAGACAATGCATTATGCATAATATGTTGGATGTTGCTTTCACATATTTAAATGGGTTGGCTTCTAAGATGTTTCACATGCTAGTGCTACATTACATTTACGTACTTTTTTTTTTATTCAATTCATTTACTTCGTTGTTCGGTGCATTTTTGTTCCACCAATATCATTGGAACTGAATGCAGCTTTTCAATTGTCTGTAAAAGAATGTTTCATCACGTTCAATTTACTGGAAGAAAGCTTTTAATGTGATTGTTTTTGCTTCATTAAAATATCTGAAATGATGATGCATAATTTATTTAAATATAGAATCATAACAAAGTACAATTGCAGATGGCTTAAAAGTTAATACTGATCATAATAATCAATTTTGAAAGTGATTTTTTTTTCTTACTAAAAGAAAAAAAAATAAGTACTTTATACATATTCTAAAAAGAATTACTATATTACCTGATAATTAATTTGTACCGAAAATTGGCATTAGCTAAGCGGACAGCGTTTAAAGCCAATTGGAGGTCATTGAATAACTCCCACCCTTGCAATTCTATAGAGACAATTAATTCGGTGCTCTTGAAAAAAAAATCTAGTGTAATTGATCAATTCTTCAAAAAAAACTACTTTAAGAAGTTATTTATATATTTTCTTCAAAAACTACAACATACATAAAAACTTTCACAAAAGTATATTAAAACATCACAAAATATTTATTTGTTCTGAACTCTATTAGTAATTTCAAAACAGAAACAGCCTTTAAAAATTACTACAACAATATCAAACTAACTTGTTCTCTCAAGGATAATGAACAATACTGACCCCGAAATCCACTTTAGGATATAACTAGCTTGAATGCTAAACCATTGTGCAAAGGGGTTCGTAAAACAGATAGACTTTACTCATTAATTTGGAAAATGCCACAGTAGATGAGAACCTTTTCTTCCCTAGCTACTGCAGGGTGCAAGTTAGTAAACTGAAGCAATTAACTTGCTGATATTGACGTGGTAACGATTTGTATAATGGAGGGGAGAGGCTATATATTTTGTTTCTAAGCAAGCGTAACTATTCTAGGGAAGAATCGGGTTAAGATCAAACGTACACATGATGCCTTAGTTCAATATATATATATAGTTTTTGTTTCTTTCTGACTACTGGTTTGGAGTGTGTACTTGGGTTATATTAATCCCACATCTTTGGCTTTACTGCCTTTTCGCCAGCTGACGAATAGAATATATATATATCAATTGTGCAAAACATTATACATTGCAATATTATATGTGCTAAAAACTTAATGTAGGGATTTTGTTAGTATCTACACACAACCATAATAATCATAAAGTTTGTAATTTTTGGTAACAGTCTTTTTAGTGATGTTAACAAACTTCCTAACACATTATTCACCATGTCCATTTTCAAATTGATCGGTAGCACACGAGTCTACCTCATGAGAAAATCTTCTATAATCTATAAACAAAAATCTATAATACTTTTAAATCATACTTTACAAAGAAGTTGAACTTTTAGAGAATGGAGAAGAAGAAGAACTTACAAGTTACTCGATATCCCTCCCAATTGCTAATTGTTCTGCATATTCATAACCTTATCTATGACTTTCTGTAGTGGTTAATTTATATATCTAAGTTGGATAATATTATAAGCAATGTGGAAGCTTGGCATGGTCCCTATGCAAGCAAGTCGGGTATTGTAAAATATTTTAGTTACAGAGATTTCTATGGTACTCATTTATTTTTTTAAAATTTGATATTTAAAGTGAGTTGTAAAATATTTCATTGATTATTGATTATTTTTAAATATATATTATAAATTCAGCATTCAATAAACACTTAAATATTAACCCTTGAGTAGCAAATTCATCATGATACTATAAAAATTCCTTCTATTTACAAGCCTTAACATTGACTTACATGGGATGACAAAATACTGGCAAAAAATAATAACACAGTGATAAATTGATACAAACCTAGAGCAAATTGGAGCCTCTTGAGTATATTTGTTTCTTTATATCAGAAATACGTACAGAAAGTTCGTAGAGGATGTTAGGAAATTCTAGGGATAAGACTGATTATGTGGTGAAACATGTAATGCCGGTGTAATAGTATATGTGGTTGCTAATTAGCCGACGGATAGTAAGGGCTTAATGGGATTGTGGGTTCTTTACAGTTCTCATTCTTACGTGGTGAGGAACGTGAGTCTTGAGTCTTGACAATGACACTAACCACTATCTCAACTTACGTGTTAGCACTCATTATTATATGTCCATTGGAATTTTTTTAACATTGAATATGCTTGAAAAGTCTAGCCCAAGATGGTTTTGTACAGCCCAACCTGGTTTGTATCAGAAGCCCAGCCCATAAGAAATGAGAAAACATAATTAGCCCATAAGCACACGAAATGCAATGAAAAATGACAAGTCGAAACATAAATAAAAATAATTTTAAATTCTCTTAATAATCTTTTTACATATTAAATAAAAAAATTAATTATTTTTTATATTTTCAAAATATGAAATGCAATTATTTTTTTATTTAATATTTTTGTTAAATATTAGAATAATTGTTAAAATATTTTAAAAAAATATAACAAAACTTATTAAGAGAGCAGACTCTACTTACTTGGCTTGGTGAGGGTTGCGCCTGCTCTTAGCAAGTTCTCCTCTTTAAGTTTATGTGGTGTATGCTTAGCTGCTCTGTTGATTCCCGGATGTGGGATTCAAAGAAGCAGTTTCTCTGAAACAATCATGAAGTCCTGTTTTCACGTGGCTATGTCGATTCTTGCAGCCATTTCACATTATATTTGCAAAGGATTTTAACAAAACTAGAAGAATTTATCAATCAAATTAAATTTTTGCTTGTTTCCCTGATGCATCCCTAGCTTAGTGATTAGTCCCAATTGCCATTTCAGTACATATCATCAGTTTTGCTATGTAGTTATAGGCTTAAGAAAAGATCAAGGCACTGAGCTGAGTCTGTGATCTGTGTGACGTTCTTTATCTTTGCTTCAACATATAGAAAAAGTAGAGAAAACGTATTTTGCTTGAGGTAATGTCCAGAATAGGATGAATAGAGGCCACTTTAGTCTGAAAGCGAAGAAAAGTTAGGAGAGTACTTCTTACTAGAAGGGCAAGTAGGCAGGTATATTTCCATCCAGGGTTGAATGCAATACAGGATTTTGAAGTTGCAACTCGATAGTAGCTAGAGTATGAACTAGTGAACTAGTTGATTCTGTGTTTAATATGGGGTATTTTCAGGATGATGTTACCTGGCTCGTGCTGATTTGCAGGAGAATCTTAGGTTGTCCAATTTGTAACCAACAGTTTAAGATAAAGTCTGAGCATAAGCTTACCGTGTATTATGTGCAAGATATAATAATGGTAATGGTAATATTCTACTATGCATTTTTTCTCCATTTTGAGAAGAAATAGAACTGCAAAGCAGTGATCAACGAGTGAAGCCTGCAGTTCAAATCCAATCAGCCAATGAGAGGAGCCCCAAGCCAACAGAAACAAATTTGGAACTAGATTTGATTGGGGTGCGCCAGGCCCTTACAATAGTGCAACACAAAGGCGACACTGAAGATCCCAGTAGCAAGCTACTTTGATGGACCCTCCCCCTAAAAAAATTAATTTAATATCATGTGGACCAATGATCCACGTATCAGATATTAAACTGATAAGAACAGATACTACACTTGATCTTAGCCAAAAGGCCGAGAAAGGTATGCTCACTCTAGTGGCTCATTGCCAGTTTTATATTTGCTATGTGCATTGTCGCTTTGTTGATGGACCGATGTGGGACTCTTATGCAGCAACAGAAAAACAAATTCAACGCTGGGAAAGCATCAAATCAAAATTATTCTTCAATTGGTAATCCACAAGTTCAATACATGTTAATTGGTTTCATTGTGTAGTTACAAACTTAAATTGAGTTCTACACATTATGAACTAAGGTTGTTGGGCCTTAGCTATCTTTGCTTCATGTTATATGCAGAAAAAGCAGACTAAATGCGTTCTGCTTGAGGTTATGTCTAGACTCTAAAGAATAAAGTCTATTTAGCTTGAAAGCAAAGAAAATTAAACAAAGTGTCATCCAAGGTTGAATCAGGAATGCAAAATAGGAACTTGAAGTTGCAACTTGGTAGAGGCTGGAGAGTGGCAGAATATGTTAGCTAGTTAATTCCAAAATCCATGAATAGTGTATTTTCAGTGAAGTTACCTCACTCCAATGTTTTGTTATGCTAAATCTGATATTATGAGCTGTTTTTCATGTTTTGTTCATCTTAGGAGGATCATGTATGGTCAAAATAACAATAACTTACGAGTTTTAAAAAGTGTTGCTTTTGGGGTAATTATTCAATGACCAAAAAGCTAGCAGAAGCTCTGCTGCTTGTTAACTAGGGTGATATTAAGGTTCATCACTAAGACAACACACCAGTCAAGCATCCAACCCATGTACTTAATTAATTCTATTTGGTTGTTATAGGAAGGAATTGTTGAATTTGATTATCACACTTCAAAACCAAGTTACGATGAAACACACTCGAATAATCAATTGTTCCTTGCATTAAGGTGTTAGTCACATCAGAACACAGCAGGAGGTAGAAGACCATAAATAAATATTTTGACTCTAGCAATTAGATGATCTTCATCTAGAATAATAAAAAAGGTTAAACGACATTTCTTCATCCAGAATTCCTGATACATATAAGCCTGAGGGTCCCAATCCAATTTCAAGCTACCACGCTGAAACCATATTTAATATCACATGGGACAAATGGACAATGTACAGTGTATTAATGGAGTATTGTTGACTGGTAATGTTAATTCAATCATGAGATATCACATTTGAATTTTAAAATAGTTGTTAAGAGTTCAATTTTGCTAAACTTTCAGCGTAAAAAAGAAAAAAATGATATACAATATGTTAGACTAATGACCTATAAAACTTTTCTAAAATACTTCTTTGCTAATGGGTGTAATCATTTTGTTTACTTCAATTGATAATATTTCAGTATAGATGTATGGTTATCTATCTAATGACAGTAGGTATATGTCCTGTCATGACAGCATAGTATGAGCTGTGATTTTGACTATGTATTTCACTTAAATATGAATGAAACATGTAGCTATGTATGGTAATACAGCAAAAAACGAAAATTGCCCTGCTCTCCCATTTTCCTCTCCTCTGTTTTATGGTTTCTATGTTTTATGATTCTGTATTGCATGTTTTAACAATGGTATCTAGAGCGTTGTTCTTATAGGTGTGGAGTGAATCAAGTAAAAATTGAGAGTTTAAACACTTATGAGTGATCAAATGGCTTCAAGGAGCAATGCTGTCTTTGCTGTTCTTCAATTTTCTGGGAAAAATTATCACATATGGGTTGTCAAAATGAGATCATGTTTGAAGTCTTTTGGTTTATGGGAGTATGTTGATGAAGACAAGCAAGTTCCACCATTGAGAGCTAATCCCACAATAGCTCAAATAAAGCAACATGAAGAGGAGAAGATGAAGAGGGAGAGAGTTGTTAGTTGTTTGCACTCAGCCTTGACAGATGATGTGTTTACAAGCATCATGCATCTAGAAACAGCCAAGCAAATATTGGATGAGCTGAATGAAAGGTATGCAGGTGTTGAAAGGGTAAGGTCCATTAAGCTATTGACTCTTAAAAGAGAGTTTGAAATGCTAAAAATGAAGGAAAATGAATCTGTGAAGGAGTACACTTCAAAGCTGTCCCACTTGGTGAACCAAATGAGGTTATATGGTGAGGTTGTGCAAGACATCAAGGTAGTGGAAAAGATGCTGATCAGCCTACCAGAAAAATTTGAAGCCAAAGTTGCTGCCATTGAAGAATCATGTGATCTCAAGAAACTAATTATTTTTGAGATGGTCAGTAAGTTGCAAGCTCAAGAACGAAGGATTTCCATGAGAATGGATGATGTAACTGAAGGTGCATTTCAAGCTAGACATAAGGGGAAGCAATCTGGTCAAAAGGATCAAAAGAAGCAAAATTATATGATCAAAAAGGGAAAAGTAAGGTGGATGGGAGTTCAAGTGAATCCACAGCAAAGGACAAGTTTCCTCCTTGTCTAACTTGCAAAAGAACAAACCATATGACAAAAGATTGTTGGTATAAGGGAAAGCCTCAAATTCAGTGTAACCATTGCAAGAAGTGGGGACATAGAGGGAGGTATTGTAGATTTAAGCAAAAACAATCTCAACCACAACCTACACATCAAGTTAACTTCTCCGATGAATAACCCCAAACTGAAGATCACTTGTTTATGGCTACTCAAGAATGTTGTTCAGCTTCAAAGGATGTATGGTATGTAGATAGTGGGTGTACAAACCACATGGCAAGGGACTCAAATCTCTTCACTTCTTTGGACAAGGCTGTTAGAACCAAAGTCAAGCTTGGAAATGAAGAAATTGTTCAAGCTGAAGGGAGAGGTACAGTTTCAGTTTACACTAGCAAAGGTCCTAAGTTAATTTATGATGTTTTGTTTATTCCTGACTTGGATTAGAATTTGCTTAGTGTTGCACAATTAATGAAGAGAGGATATTCACTTTCATTTAAAAATAATGGTTGTATCATATTAGATTCTAATGATTCAGAAGTTGTTAAGGTTGAAATGTGTGATAATAGTTTTCCAATCAGTTTGAATCAAGTGAATCAATCAGTACTTGTTTCCAAACATGATGATTCTGCACTATGGCATAAGAGATATGATCATTTCAACATGAATGCATTGAAATTTATGCAATCCCATGATATGGTTAGAGACATGCCTACAATAAGTTGTATTGATGATTTATGTGATGCTTGTCAACTTGGAAAAATGTATAGAAAGTCTTTTTCATCAACAAATGTCACACGGGCAAAGAACAAATTGGAGCTTGTTCATACTGACTTGTGTGGTCCTATGAGTGTCCCTTCTCTAAGCCAGAACAAATACTTTATTTTGTTTATTGATGATCTGACTAGAATGACATGGGTGTATTTTTTATCAAGCAAAACTCAAACTTTCAATGTCTTTAAAAAATTTAGAGCTATGGTGGAGTCTCAAAGTGGCTGCAAGATTAAAATGTTGAGATCAGATAATAGGAAGGAGTATACCTCCAATGAATTTAATATGTTCTGCGAAGATATGGGGATTGTACATCAATTAACAGTTAGCTACACTCCTAAGCAGAATGGAGTTTCGAAGAGGAAAAATAGAACGGTTATGGAGATGGCAAGATGTTTAATTGTAGAAAAGAAGCTGCCAAGAAGCTTCTGGGCTGAAGCTGTTTATACAGCAGTGTATCTCTTAAATAGGCTACCAACAAGAGCTGTTGAAGGGAAAACACCAATTGAGGCTTGGATAGGAGTAAAGCCTTTAGCCAAACACTTGAAGATTTTTGGATCAATCTGCTATGTTCATGTTGCAGCAACTAAAAGATCCAAATTGGATGACAAAGCTAAAATGGGGATTTTCTTGGGCTATGCAGCAAGCTCCAAAGGTTATAGAGTATACAACATGAAGTCAAAACAGATTGTGATCAACAGGGATATTCAAGTTAATGAGAATGCATATTGGGATTGGGAAAATAATCAAGTAAAGAGAAAAATAAATTATGTACAACAAACAGCCACTCTTGATACACCTAATAACCAGAAGCAAGCTACATTGAGAATGAAAATGAGATAGCTGAATCCGATTCTCCAGTGCTAAAGACCAAGTCCTTGGCTGAAATTTATGAAAAATGCAACTTTGTGGTGAATGAGCCTTCTTGTTTTGAAAAGGCTTCAAAGCTAACAGAATGGAATGATGCAATGAAGGAAGAGCTAACTATGATCAACAAAAATGGTACTTGGGAACTCACTTCAAGGCCTAAGGACAAGCATGTCATTGGTGTTAAATGGGTTTATAGAACAAATTTAAATCCTGATGGTTCCATTCATAAGCACAAGGCTAGACTTGTGGTGAAAGGGTATTCTCAAATGGCTGGAGTTGATTATGGTGATACATTTGCACCGGTTGCTAGGCATGAAACAATTAGATTAATTGTTGCTCTATCAGCTCAATATGGATGGAAAATCTTTCACTTGGATGTTAAATCATCTTTTTTAAATGTCGTTCTGCAGGAAGAAATTTATGTTGAACAGCCTGCTAGTTTGATTGTTGCAGGTCATGAAGACAAAGTTTATAGGCTTCATAAAGCCTTGTATGGGTTGAAACAGGCTCCAAGAGCCTGGTACAGCAGAATTAACTCACACTTTTTGCAAAATGATTTCAGAAGGAGTCAAAATGAGCCTACTCTTTATGTGAAAGATTGTGGCAATGGGAAGAAAGTTGTAGTTTCACTTTATGTAGATGATTTGCTGGTTACTGGTGATGATATTAATGAAATTGGCAATTTTAAAAGGAGTATGATGCAGGTTTTTGAAATGACTGATCTTGGAGCGATGAGGTATTTTTTGGGAATAGAAGTACACCAGCTTAACGATGGAATATTTCCCTCACAGAGAAAGTATACTAATGATTTGCTAAAAAAATTCAAATTGGAGAGTTGTAATCTAGTTTCAACTCCTCTTGCTGTAAATGAAAAGCTCTCCAAGACTAATGGTGATGCAAAGGTAGATGTAACTCAGTACAGAAGTTTAGTTGGCTACATTCTTTACTTGACAATAACTAGACCAGATTTGATGTTCTCTGCTAGTTTGCTTTCAAGGTTCATGCATTCACCAAGCTTAACACACTTTGGTGTAGGCAAAAGAGTGTTGAGATACCTTAAAGGTACTGTTGATTTTGGCATTTGGTACAGCAAAAGTGATGGAAAGCTTGAAGGCTTTGTTGACAGTGATTGGGATGGATCTATTGATGACTCTAAGAGCACAACTGGTATGTTTTTTCACTTGGCAGTGGAGTGTTTTCATGGAACTCCAAAAAGTAAGATGTAGTTGCTCAATCCTCAACCGAAGTTGAGTATATTCTTCTGCAAGAATGCTTCAATCAAGTTATTTGGATTAGAAAGGTACTAACTGATTGTAATCATGTGCAAATGGAACCTACTCTGCTATGGTATGACAACAAATCAGCCATATCTATTGCTAAGAACCCAATTCAGCATGGGAGAACAAAGCATATCAATGTCAAATTTCATGTCATACGAGAAGTGGAGCAGAATGGAGATGTTCAATTGATGCATTGTAGGTCTGAAGAGCAATTGGCAGTCATTCTTACTAAGGCACTTCCATGTGCTAAGTTTAATGAGCTAAGAAGCAAGCTGGGAGTCTTTAAGAAAAGTTTTAAGGAGGAGTGTTAGACTAGTGACCTGTAAAACTTTTTTAAAATACTTCTCTGCTAATGGGTGTAATAATTTTGTTTACTTCAATTGGTAATATTTCAGTATAGAGGTATGGATCTACCTAATGACACTAGGTTATGTTCTGTCATGATAGCATGGTATGAACTGTGATTTTGACTATGTATTTCACTTAAATATGAATGAAACGTGTAGCTATGTATGGTAATACAACAAAAAAATGAAAATTGTCCTGCTCTCCCATTTTCCTCTCCTCTATTTTATGGTTTCTATGTTTTATAGTTTTGCTATTATTGCATGTTTTAACACAATACATGAAAAAAAGGAACTTTTCGAGGAAAGAGAAAAACAAAAAGGAAGGAGTGGATGATCTCAAGTCTCAACCTTCTAGTTTAAGAACTGTTATATTATAAAACTTAGAAAACCAGGCGAGTGCTAATATGCATCTCATTATATTACGATGTATCATGCACCTTGAAAATTACTTGTAAATATAAGTCGGTTTGATCCGATTTTCAAAATACTAATTTGATCAATATAGTCAATTCTATCTAGTGAAAAAGGCTTTACTTCTTGTCATAACTTTCACATAACCACCAGTGTATAAGAAGTTGTTTGTCTGGCTGGGAATCATACGTGCAGTATTATAGTTGTTTGTCTTTACTGACCATTACCATACGTACTGATTGGGAAGTGGGAACTAGAAATTTTGACCTTTTTTTGCCTTCCCATTTTCTCCCCTAAATCCTTTCTCTATTGTGAGTGCTGGCGTAAGCGTGCTTATTTGCTATTTTTCCGAAATTCTCTTGACGTTTCAGGCAAAGAAGGCTAGAGACACAGTAAATTCAATGACTCCAAGGGCATAGACGCATAGTCTCATGAAGCTGCAATCGCTTTATAGTTACACGTTCAGATTAAGTTTTATTTGGATTAACTGATGATGCAAGACAAGCTTTGTTGACATTCTTTCGGTAGAAACATGACTGCTATGAATATCATTGGTGAAATTATGGCCAAGATACTATTCTCATATATTTGATGTCATGAACATTTGACAACAAAGTATGTACTAACAAAATTATTAGTTAAGCTATGAAAAAGGTATAATCAAAAGTATACTTTTATTTTTCTAATTAATAGTAATTTTTCACCGTCATTAACTGTATCTCTACTTAAAATTAGAGCTGACAAAATGGGTCAACCCGCCCTGACCCGCTTCAACTCGCTAAAATGCGGGTATTGGGTTCACTTGCTTTTAAAATTAAGAAATTAGTTAACCCACTCCGCTTTAAAGCGATTGATGAATAAAAGATAAAATATAAAAAAATATATGAGTTGGCGATCAACCGACTTAATCCACTTAAAAAATAAAAAAAATTATATAAAAAATCAATAAATACTATAAAAAAATAATAAATAATAATGATAAAAAATTACAAATTACATATTTAAAATATAATTTTTAAAATAATCTAATTAAATATTCAAACATAAATTATATAACATCAAAGAATTTTTCATTTATAATATTATTTATCATTTAAAAAAAAGAATCAACAGTATTTAACTCGTCCCTCGCTTCGCTTAACCCGCGGGTTATGCTCTTGAAAAAAAATATGAATTTAATTTTTGAACCCAACCCGTAAAAAAATAATGGGTTGACGGATTAACCTGACGGATTAAACCCATTTTACCAGCTTTACTTAAAATATCACAATATATTAGATAGGATTAAGATCCTATACAGTTGTGGAAAAATTACAAAGGGATGCAGTTCTTAATTTCACCCTTAAAAGGTATTGTATTATATTTATTATTAATATTTTATTATATAAAAATTTGATTTCAATAATTGAGATTCTTTATAGTTATTTTTTAACTGATAAATAATCTTAATCCACTTGACAAGATAAGACACCAAGGTAAAAAAATGAAGATAACTCATTTTTTTTTAGTTTTTTACTTAAATATTATTATGTTTAAAATAAATTAAAATAAAAAAATAAAAGAATGAGACATATAATTAAATTTAAAATACTTAATAAAATTTAAGTAAAAGATAAAAAATAGAGATAAATGATCCTTGTATGATAAAAGAGTATGCTGTCTTAACTTAATATGAATAAATTATTAAATGAGTTTAATCATGTTTTTTTTCTTTCATATTTTTAATTTATTTATGTCATTTGAGAGTGTTAACTAAATATCTATTATGGATTATGATCCTCTGCAGGTCGTGCGGCCTCCTTTTTGTGGCTCTTACTCTTGTATTTATACTATGTTGTGTCGCCTCTTCCAAGGCCAATAACTTCGGTTTTCTCTTACTGATTTGCACCGCAACCTTGCACGCACCGTTTTGCTGAGGATTATGCTTTATGCGTATATGCTCTTCTAATCGTGGGCCCCACTTGTATACTTCCTTTCAATCCCAAACACAAGGATTCTCATTTTTTTGTGCTGCTTCGGACCTTCAATTACGTCGTCTTCCTTATATATCTATTTAAATTTACTTTTCTTTCTCATGGGTTAGCAGCAAACCTTTTCACAATAGCCTTGTTTTAAACTTTCAACTCTTCCCTTAACTCTTTCTGTTTCAACATTTTTGCTATTTGGCACAATAATCAAATTTTTGTTCCTCCAAAAGAAAACCAACAATGATGGCACAAAATATTAAGTTACATTGTAAAGCCTCCTTTTATATAAAAAATAAAAAAAATATGTAATATTAAGCTATTATTATGAATACATATGTGAATGGAATAGTTATAAGTACCTTTACTCAAAAACTATACACAAATGGAATAATTAAGGAAGCCAGAGTCTCTAACTGAAGATATGGGAATCCGAAGACAGGAAGTGGTGGAAGAAGTGAAGAGACAACTATGGTTAGCAGTGCCTCTCTGCTCAGTGGCTACCCTACAGTACAGTCTGCAAACAATCTCTGTGATATGTGTTGGTCATCTTGGTACACTGCCTCTTTCGGGAACTTCCATGGCCACTTCCTTTGCAGCAGTCACCGGCTTCACCTTATTGGTAGGTTCCCTGCCTATGCCTTTTTCCATATTTTCTTTGCATCAGACATTACTATTATTATCAAATATAACTTCCATTTCCACTTATAGCTGACCGTGGTTTAATGTGGTTAGGCATGTACCATTAATGTAGTAATAATTTATACCAGCGTGTATAAGAAGTGTTAAATTGTGCTGAATATTTTCTTTTCCGGTCAATACCTATATTGGAATGGTTTATGGTATTGGTTGAAGACTAACTGTATAATTCAAGATGGATACAAAGAAAAATAGCAGCAATTATATTATGTACCTCATGCCAAATTAGTACATGTTTTTATTAGGTGGGATTAGCTTGTGCACTGGACACATTTTGTGGTCAATCATATGGGGCAGGACAGTACCATATGCTTGGCATACACATGCAGAGATCCATGCTTGTTGTTTCAGTGGTCAGTGTATTCATTGCCATCATCTGGGCAAACACAGAGCCAATTCTAATTGCTATGCACCAGGACAAAGCCATATCCAAGGAAGCTGGCTCATATGCTCGTTTCATGATCCCAAGCCTGTTTGCATACGGTCTTCTTCAGTGCATTCTCAAGTTCTTGCAAACCCAAAGCAATGTCTTCCCAATGGTGTTAACCTCTGGAGTTGCAGCTTTGCTTCACACCCTTTTGTGTTGGGTTCTGGTGTTCAAATCTAGGCTAGGAAGTAGAGGGGCAGCCTTATCCAATTCCATATCTTACTGGATAAATCTTCTCTTGATCTCTTTGTATGTGAAGTACTCTTCTTCTTGCAAACAATCATGGACAGGCTTTTCCAAGAAGGCCCTACACGATGTCCTTGACTTCCTTAAACTTGCTGTTCCTTCAGCCCTTATGCTCTGGTATTTTCCTGAACTCCTAAGCAATAATTTGCTCCAAACTAGATTCACTGACCAGAGTTCTGATGCAGCTAATTTTTGTTATTAACCTTACAGCTTGAAAGCCTGGGCATTTGAACTGATGGTTCTCTTGTCAGGTCTTCTTCCTAACCCAGCATTAGAAACTTCAGTGCTTTCAATATGGTTAGTATATGAACTATACACACACATTAACATTCTTCAATGTTTTTGCGCATGGGTGTTTCTTCCTGTGTGATCTATGCCTATCTCCTGTAAGGGTTCGGTATGCAGGTAAAAATGAGGGTGAAAATTTCATGGATCAGTTTTCAATAGTATTTTTCTAATAAAAGTTTTGAAAAGTTCACCTCCATTTTTACCTACATACCAAACTAACACTTTTAAGTGTCTAAATTGTTACAAATTGGAGGGTGTGATAATTTTATTTTCTTTCTTTCCAGCCTTAATACATTTAATCTAGCTTGGTTGATCCCTTTTGGATTCAGTGCTGCTGTAAGGTATTTTATGCTCACTTATTCAAATAACACTTAGCTTTTTATATGTACCTAAGGAACTTAAATGTTATAGAAATCAAGCACGCTGCAGAGTCTTTAGCAATGAAATTGAAGCTTAACATATGTAACTGAATTTGGATCCTCTAATTTCACAGCACACGGGTCTCCAACGAACTTGGAGCTGGAAATCCACAAGCTGCGAGTCTAGCAGTTCGTGTGGTGTTATCCATTGCCTTCATTGAGGGCGTCTTTCTAGTTTTAACCATGATTCTTCTGCGCAACGTCTGGGGACATGTTTATAGTAATGACAAACAAGTAATCGGATATGTGTCAGCCACGTTGCCAATTCTGGCCATTTGTAGCTTCCTTGATGGAATCCAAAGTGCACTTTCAGGTATTCCTATCAACTCCATGACAAGTATTAGGCCAAATCACGTGATCAATTTTTTTTTTTAAAATAAAGTATTCGGTTTCACTCCTGCTTGTGTTCTTTCATTAAGCAGTCAAAATTTGTGACATGACCTTAGAACGAGATAATTCTCTTATCCCTAAACTTTATTTTGTCAAAAAAAAAAAAAAAAAAGACAAACTAAAGTTATCTAATAAGTAGTAACCCTTGTTCATCTATTCTTCAACTCATCTAATGTGGGACTGGACATAGGGTATCACAATGTGCCTACCTCTTCAATTCTATGTGCTTCCCATAGATGTCACTCACCAACTTACCATGTCAATTAATGTGTCTACAACCAGGCATTGTTGCAGGATGTGGGTGGCAGAAGATCGGGGCCTGTGTGAATCTTGGATCATTTTATCTTGTGGGGGTTCCTTGTGCTGTTGTATTAGCATTTCTAGTACACATGAAAGCCAAGGTAAAACTCTTTATCTAACCTTTGTAAATCTTGCCGTATCTGCCTTGTGTTACTTTTTGCTTACCAACTTTATTCTTTTCTGTCAAACAGGGGCTGTGGTTGGGGATCATCTGTGCATTTTGTGTGCAAGTGATATTTTACATTGTCATTACTATTCGAACTAATTGGGAGGAAGAAGTAAGCCATTTCAGAATTCTCAACGTGTATATGCTTATTTTGGTCCTTCTTCACTTTTTTTTTTTTATACAATCATACAACACTATTCTTAATTAGTTAATTACTGTGTTCTATTATTATATTTACACCTCTTGTTCTTTATTAGGCAAGGAAAGCTCAAAGCAGAGTTGAGCGCTCAATCATCTCGCCAACTGCTACCTCAAAGACAGAATGTTGAGTTTTAGTATCCCCTCTTTAGTTTTTCTGTAAATGTACTGATTTTCTGACACAGTGCGAAGCTGCCATGAGTGAAAGCAGTTTCACATCTTTCATTAATCTCCTATGCTGCTTCGATAATACTTAAACGACATAATAAAATATGATACATATGATGTATGATCCATGAATATTTCCTATCAAATTAAATTAATAATATTACATAATAAAATTTAATTAAAATTTAGACGCTTAACAGATCCCCAAAAAAATTAAACATTTAAAAATATTATTCTCAAATTACTTACAAGTCTCTCATAAACAATAAATTTAATAAAATACTAATAACATACTCTTTTTTATATTTTTTAATAATTATTTTATTATTGATCCAAAAACAAGTATGATTAACATTCCTCTCCTAATAATTTTTTCAAGTATTCGAGGAGAACTACTAATAAAATAAATATTGACCGGAGCATTTAAAAGAATTTGTTACTAGCGTTTTTTATAAATATAAGGTATAGCTTCAATACGCTTTATATAAGTAAGGTTAAAATGCACATAACTCCTTTAATTATAATTCAATTGTAAAAAAATCCTTTTACGGTTAAAAAGTCAGAAACTAGATTTCCTCAACTTACCAATTCGTGTAGAGCAGCACAAATTTAACCCATCATACATGTATAAAAAACTTTTTAGAGAGACACCAAAAACCCTAGCCTCCCTTTCTCTTTATTTCTCTCTTGTTCTGACCCTCACTTCCATGAGAGTGTCGGAGAGAAGGCTGCTATCCTCTTTTTCTAATAACAGGCTGATCGTTTCATTTTCTTTTGTTTTTGTGTATTTTTTAATAATCTATTTAGATCTGATAAATCTTAAACTTGGTTATCGAGATCTGTTTCTCTCAATTATAAATATTATGTTTTTGTTATTTTTTTATGAGTATTTTTGTTGTTCCTTTTATAGATATATTGATTTCCAATTTTTAGAGTGTATATTGTGAAAAATATTTAAATATCGATAATTTTTTGATAAAAAGAGATTTACAGATATTAAATTAGTTCAAAAGGTATACTGTATTTGTTTCTAACTCTTTTTAGATCTGATATATTTTTTTGGATTTGTAAGTGTCGTTAAATTTAATCATAATGAATTTTCTTTTATGTAAAAAAAAAACTACTTAGAGAAAGTTAATATGCTTGATTTAGTAAATTTCTATAGTGGCGATGCTAAATTTTAAACGAGGAGGATTTTTTAGAATTGAACGTGTAACTATAGAAATTGCAGCCTCACGAGACTATGCGTTTGGAGGCAATGAATTTACTCCTTCTTTGCCTGAAAAGGAAAGAGAATTTAGGAAAAATGAAAGCGAATAAGTACACGCATGCCAGCACTCACAATAAACAAAGGATGAAGGGGAGATAACACAAAGGCAAAAAAACGTCACTTCTTGCTCCCAATTAGTAGGAATAATAACATTCATTAGGGATTAAGATTCTCTGCAGTTTTGTTTAAATTTTAAATTGCGGTTGCAGTCGCAGTTATAAAGATCACTAAAATTTTAATATTACGGTTGTTCCGGATACTGACCGAAACCCAAGGTAGCCAAAAGGAGATCCACCGAAGTTCACAGAACGGAAAGTCGATGGAGTCAGTTCTTAGGTTTGCCGATCAGTTTGGAGAATTTAGTCAATGTAATCAAAGGCTAATAGAATTGGAACATGCCCTACTGATGACCGAGCTAGCTTATATATGAATCTGTTTTCTCGATTCCAACCGTTTAAGGACATTTGAATCTCTTACCCGGGTGGTCTACGTTATGTTTGGTCTTTATGATATGAACCGATTCTGAACGTTGGTCATCAAGTCGAGAACTTATGGCTATTAACGGTCATCGGATTTTGACCTGATGACCGTTAGCGGTCCATAATTTGAAACCTCGGGCAATGGTCAGTCGGGTATGGGGATCCGAAAACTACCGTGCATTAGGTCGGCCCAATCGGTCAAGGACATAGGTGTCCCGATGACATTTTGGGCCAGTACGGTCCACAGCCCCCCAGCTCGGTTGATCTTTAGATTCGGCCGAGCTTACTTTATTGGTACTACCTTGCATTAGGTCGCCCCAATCGGTCAAGGACATAGGTGTCCCGATGACATTTTGGGCCAGTACGGTCCACAGCCCCCCAGCTCGGTTGATCTTTAGATTCGGCCGAGCTTACTTTATTGGTACTACCTTGCATTAGGTCGCCCCAATCGGTCAAGGACATAGGTGTCCCGATGACATTTTGGGCCAGTACGGTCCACAACCCCCCAGCTCGGTCAATAAACAATTTTTATTTTTGACCGAGCTTACTTTTCATCGCCCGGATGAGGATGAGTCCAAAACCGTAAATTTCTCCTCTAACCAGGCGCTTCGTTATCTGTGCACGAAATTTAAATATAACTTGCCACGTGTCATGCCTTCATTTATTGGACGTCAACTATGTCACTTCACCATTAATACACCTGACTCCATCAAGGCCTTTAATTATTACAGTTCTTTACCTTCCGCCGTTAGATTCATCCAACAGTCCTGCTTAAAACTTTTCGTTTTCCTAGATTTTTGATTAGCGGTTTTATCACTTTAAAAACTGCCCAACTATGCTTCATTTATTCGTTTCTCTTCACTTCCCCAACTCTTCTTCTTGATCCTTCCTCTCCTCATTTTCAAATCTTCTTGGTGAAACTCAACACCCATTTTAACCCATTCGGTTTCCTCATTCTGTACAAGCGAAAACTCCCATTTTTCTTCACACAGCCTTTACGCACATTCCAGGTAACCTCTAGAATATAATCTTAATTTTCCTTTTGTTTTGGTATCCGTTTTTGAAAGAGAAGGGTGCGTTACTAGGATTTGTGTTTTATTCATCTTCTTCTCCAATCCAAATAGGTTAGTTCAGTGTTGAACTTCAGTTTTAGTAAAAAGTTATTGTCGAGAGATTCCTCTAATTAGCTGTCCAAATCCATACTTTGGAAAAAATCCTAAAAGAAAATCTATAGATACATTAAACCCTATGCATCAAACCAGGATGTCTAACCATCCGGCAAACACATCGGCAAGAGAAGAGTTGATGCCGAGCTACGACTGGGTTCACCCAGCCGTTAGCAAATTCCCTTCAGTTTACAATACGGTCGAGAGCATTACCGTGCTCCGACAACGTGTTCTGCTTAGCCGAGATGGTGATGAGGGTCGGTTTATCTGTCTACCGTGTCGCAATGATGAGTTCGTATTCATGTCATCGTATGGCGATGATCAAGTCGGATGGGTGTACATGTACGAAACCTTTTTTAACCGACTGAATTTAAAGCTACCTTTTACCGACTTCCAGTGCTCGGTACTTAGTCGTTTGAATGTCGCACCGACCCAACTTCATCCTAATAGTTGGGCCTTTGTAAAGGCTTTCGAAGTTTTGATAATCTTTCTTGATAAAGTTCCTAGCACAGAAGTTTTCTTTTTCTTTTTTTAGTGTAAAGGAGTCGGTAAAGGAGGTTGGGTTTCACTCAACAGCCATCCTCGTAAAAAACTTTTTTCAGCTTTTGACTCATCATATAAAAACTTCAAAAGTAAATTTTTCCGAGTTAAGACCCGTCATGGCGACATACCTTTCTATGCCGACCAACTTGGGATAGAGAGATTCCCTCTTTATTGGAGAACAGAGCCGAAATCCATACTAAGTGTCGAATACCGAAGCCTTTTGTCTACCGACCGAGACCTGGTCGACTTCTTGGAAGAATGTCCTGTTCTGGACATTAGTGTGTTTGTCAAATTTGGGGATTATCCAGACAAAATTGCAAATTTAATGAGTAAGTTTTAAATCCGATGTTTACTAACTCATTCTTTAACATAAACTGACTTTTAACCTTTTTGTTTTCGTTTTTCAGAATCGATGGCTCCTCGGATGTCAGTTCGACAACTTGAAGAAGTTCGTGAAAAAGAAAGAACTTCCGACCGACGTGGTTGAGACAGACAAGACAACTTCCGATGTAGAGAAGATTGAGGCCCCAATTCATGTTGCCGATTCCTCCGAGACTCAATCAGATTCAATAGTCGGAAAGAGAAGCCGAGAAGAAGCCGATGAGGCGACTGAGACCCCGAAGGTTCCTACTGCAAGACGCCGAACACTAGGTGAGGGCTCTTCCTCTGAGAATCAGGAATCACGAAGTGCGTTTGAGGCACTGAATGGCTTCGATGCTAATGCAGATGGCCCTTCGCTTTGGGCATCTTCTTTTCCATTCGAGTCGTTTTTGGAAACACAAATCTTACTGCCAGGTGACAAGGAGAGGAAGGATAAGGTTGGTGGGATCGGTCTTTGCCGATGGGCTGAAGTTCAACTCCTTAGAGCCACAAGTGCGATTCGGTCGGTAGAACACGAGCTGGAAGATTCGAAAAAGAAGTTATCTTCTTTCAACTCATTATATCGATCGGAACTTGAAAAAGCTCAGCGAGCTCATCAGGAGGAAGTCTCAAACCTTAAAAAAGAAAATGAAGTCCTAAGGCAAAAAACTTCGCGTATTGACGATCTCGAGACCTCTCTTTCTTCCTTAGAGAATAAAAAGAAAGAGGTCGATGAAGAACTTTTGATTTTGAAGAAGGCAAAAGAGGATGCTGAGGAACAAAAAATGGAGGCCGACCGAGTCCTGATAGAAGCCTTGAAGTCGAGAGATACTCTTAAGACCGAACTGACAAGCTTAAAAGAGGAGGCGGCCGAGCAGAGGATCGCCGGTTTTGAGTCCGGTCTTGAGCAGGCAAAACTTCTTAACCCCGATGGAGTTTTTGACGATCGGCTAGGCGAGCTTGGTCCATTCAAGATTATAAGCGAAGGCCGAATAGTTGATCCGCCAGAAGACGAAGATGAAGATGATTAACTTCAAGTTAACTTATGTAGTTTGTTGTTTTTGTTCTAACCGAAAGTCATTGTAATCCTGTTTCCATTAGTAAGCATTTCGTCTTTAATGTAACCTGAATGTGTTTGGAAATATTATTTGCTGTCTTCGTTTGGAAATATTTGCTGTTCCCTACCTGGCCAAGCTTTCCGAGGTATACTTAACAAAAACGTGTATAATAGTAATCATTTTAGGTCGGACAAATCACCGAAAACACGATTTTTACCATAAAATATATTATACGATTGTAGGTCGGACAATTTTGCCGGAAACACGATTTTTAACATAAACGTGTATAATAGTAATCATTTAGGTCGGACAAATTACCGAAAACACAATTTTTACCATAAAATATATTATACGATTGTAGGTCGGACAATTTTGCCGAAAAACTGATTTTTCACCAGCTTTGGCTGGCATCGACTTTGGTCGGATCATTAAAAATCCGAGTCTTCCTCGCTTTGGTCGGCATCGACTTTGGTCAAGATCGGTGAAAAGCCGAGTATTTCATCGTGGTCGGCATCGACTTTGGTCGGCATTGGCGGGGTGGCTGAGTCTTCCTCGCTTTTGGTGGCATCGACTTTGGTCGGCATCGGTGAAAAGCCGAATCTTTCATCGACTTTGGTCAGCATCGACTTTGGTCGATCGGTGGCAAAGCCGAGTCTTTCATCGACTTTGGTGGCATCGACTTTATTCGACATCGGTGAAAAGCCGAGTATTTCATCGCCTTTGGTGGCATCGACTTTGGTCTCAAGATCGGTGAAAAGCCGAAATATTTCATCGACTTTGGTCATCGACTTTGGTCGGCATCGGCTGAAAGCCGGAATAAATACGTATCGAAAATATTTTAAAAGATGGTAACATTTTGATTTAAGTGTAAGATGTGCCTCGTTAAAACCTTCCAGACAAAACCCAGTGGGAAAAAACCTGGTAAGGAAAAAGAGTACATCATCCTCGGTATAAGAGATTTTAACTATAAAACTTCCTTAAAGAGGCCGAGTTCCAAGACCTAGGAAGAATTTTTCCTGTGAGTTCCCCGATCCTCGTAAGCTCCTCCTCCAACAACCTCTTCAATTCGAAAAGGACCTTCCCAGTTGGCCGACATTTTCCCTCACCTTGTGGTCTTCTGGAGTCTTCCATCTTGCGTAGCACCAAATCGCCCGATGAAAAGTTCTCGATCTGACCTTGCGATTATACTTCCTTGCCATCCTAGCTTTGACTGCTACTTCGCGGATGTGGGCGACTTCCCTTTCTTCTTCCAACAGATCAAGATCGGTCCTCCTATGCTCATCATTCGCGTCTTCAGAAAACGTCATTCTTCTAAAGCTCGGCTCACCGATTTCAACCGGGATCATAGCGTCGGCTCCATATGTCAGTCGGAATGGTGTTTCTTGGTCGAGGATTGGGCGTCATATGATATGCCCATAGGACACTATGTAATTCTTCCGGCCAGAGCCCCTTAGCACGATCCAAGTCTCTTCTTGAGTCCCGACAATTATCTTGTTTGCGCTTCGACCAAGCCATTGGTCCATGGGTGCTCTACCGACGTAAAACCTCGCTTAATACCATTCTTAAGACAAAATGCTCGAAAATTCTTGTCGGTGAACTATGTTCCATTATCGACACAATAATAAATGGTAAACCAAACCTAAGCATATAATATTTTTCCATACAAACCTTTTTACCTCTCGACGTTATCTTTGGAAAGTGGCTCGCCTCGATCCACTTCGTAAAGTAGTCGATTGCCACCACAATGTATTTCACTTGTCCTGCTGCGATTGGTAAAGGACCCAGCAAATCAATTCCCCATCTACAGAATGGCCATGGAGTGTCAAGGTTATGAAGTGTTTCCGGTGGGGCCCTGTGCAGACTTGAAAACTTTTGGCATTTTTCACATTTTTGGACGTACTCCAGACAATCGGTCTTCATAGTAGGCCAATATAATCCTGCACGTAAAACCTTGCCTTCACCAAAGAACGTCCTCCGATGTGACTACCACAAACACCTTCATGAACTTCCTCCATTACCGACATAACCCAACTTCGTTCAATGCATTTCAAGAAGGTAAGGAAAGTCCCCTCTTATATAAATCATCACCGATCAATACATAATAACTTGCCGACCTTTTAAGCTTCGGGCCTTTTGTTCGTCGAGCGGTAAATCGCCATTTTTCGATATTTAATGATCGGAACCATCCAAGAATTTGGGTCGGTGTTTATAACAAAAGATTCAACAAGCATCAATGCTCGACTTTCTATCACCTCCCGTATGACCGATCTATTGTTCCCGGCTCTCTTAGTACTTGCTAGTTTGGATAATAAGTCGACGTGCATTCTGGTCTCTTGGAATGTGCAGAATTTCAAACTCCGCGAATTTCTTGACAATATCCTGCACCTTTGATAAATATTTTGTTAGCTGAGCATCTTTCGTTTGGAATTCACCCCTGACCTGTGCAGTCATCAGCTGGGAGTCTGATTTTGCAATCAGTCGGGTTGCTCCCATCTCATCAGCAAGGGAAAGCCCAGCTAGGAGAGCTTCATACTCTGCCTGATTATTACTGGTTCGGAAATTGAACTTTAATGATTGTTCGATCAGAATTTCATTAGGCCCCTCCAATATAATTCCTGCACCACTTCCTTTCACATTCGATGCTCCATCAACAAAAAGATACCAGAGGTCATTATTTGGGTCATGAGAGGGTGAGGATAGTTCAACCAGGAAATCGGATAATACCTGTGCCTTGATTGGTCCCCTAGGTTGATACTTGGATATCAAATTCCGAAAGCTCGACCGACCAAGAAATCATACGACCCTTAGCTCCTATTTCTTAGAACTTTTTAATAGGTTGGTCGGTCATGACAATTATTCGATGGCTTTGGAAATATTGTCGAAGACGCATTGCCGTTACCACGAGGGCCAATGCCAATTTCTCTATCCTTTGATATCTGACTTCCGCTCCTTGCAGCACTCGACTCACGAAATAGACTGGACGCTGGTCCCTTCCGTCTTCCTTAATCAATACCGAACTCAAAGCTTTGTCAGAGATAGATATATAAAGCAATAGAGAATCACCTTGTTCGGGTCTGGTTAAGATTGGCGGTGTGGTTAAGAAGAGCTTCAACTCTGCAAACGCTTTTTCGCATTCCTCGGTCCATTAAAAATTAGTTGGTTTCTTTAAGCACTGGAAAAATGGAATAGCTCGGTCGGCTGATTTTGACAGAAACCTTGATAGAGCAGCAATTCTCCCTGTTAGTCTCTGGACCTCCTTGATTGACGACGGACTCCTCATGTCCATTATAGCTCTACATTTGTCCGGGTTGGCCTCAATCCCTCTATTGGTTAGGAGGAAACCGAGAAATTTCCCACCTTGAACACCGAACACACATTTCTCTGGATTCAATTTCATGTTGTATTTCCTTAATTGAGTGAAGATTTCTAGGAGATCTGAACAGTGGTTACTGCTGGCCGGTGTCTTTACCACCATATCGTCAACGTACACCTCAATGTTTCTCCCGATTTGGTCCTTAAATATTTTGTTCATGAGTCTCTGATAGGTCGCCCCGGCATTCTTCAGACCAAAAGCCATGACTCGGTAACAGTAATTCCCGAACTCGGTGATAAAGGCGGTTTTCTCCTCGTCTTCCCGATGCATCCTGATCTGATTATATCCCGAATAGGCATCCATGAAGCTAAGGAACTGATAACCGGATGCACCGTCGACCAACCGATCTATGCTTGGAAGAGGGTAGGAGTCCTTCGGACAGGCTTTGTTCAAATCGGTAAAATCCGTGCACATCCTCCACTTCCCTGTCGACTTCTTGACCATGACCACGTTAGCTAGCCACGTGGTATACTCAACCTCCCTTATGAAACCAGCCTCCAGCAGTTTTTTGGTTTCCTGAGCGGCGGCCTCCTGCCTTTCAGCTCCGAGCTTCCGCTTCTTCTGAGCAACAGGTTTTATCTTCTGATTTATTGAAAGTTTATGAGTAATCACCTCTGGGTCAATTCCTAGTAAGTCTGCTGCTGTCCAAGCGAACACATCGGCGTTGTCCTTCAATAGCTTCTCCAACTCGTTCTTGACATCGGCTGGAAGGTTGGAACCGATGCGGGTTACCTGATTCGGTTTCGGCCCCAGGGATATAACCTGCAAATCTTCTATTGGTTGAGGTCGATCCTGCTCATCACCCCTTGGGTCTAATTCGGCCATATTAATGTGCAAGGGTTTGCCTGACGACTCAACTCGGTCGCACACCTCTTTTGGTTTTGGCTTCAGGCTTTCGTTATAACATATTCTTGCCTCTCTTTGATCCGCATGAACCACACCTATCTCGCTTTTGGAAATGGGAAACTTCATTGTTAAATGCGGGGTTGACACCACCGCTCCCAAAGAATTAAGAGAAGGCCGTCCAAGGATAATATTATATGGAGTATGAGAATCAATAACCAAATATTTAACAAGAATTGTTTTTAAGAGTGTACCTGTTCCGAAAGTCGTTCGAAGTTCGATATACCCTTTTACATTTACCTGCTCACCTGAGAAGCCGATCAGACACCCATCAAACGGTTTTAACTCGGATTCTGGAATTTGCAATCTTCGGAGAGTTGACAAATAAAGTATATCTGCCGAGCTTCCCTGATCGACCAAGACCCTTCTGATCTGGAAATTTTAGCGATGATGGATATCACCATTGGGTCGTCCAAGTTTTCATCGAGACCTGTGAAATCTTTACTTTTCACCGGCTCTCTTCACATTGTACTGGGGAAGGATGACTTACCGACATGACAGCTCGGAGGTGTTTTTTCCGAGATGAATTCGAACTCCCTCCTCCAGCGAATCCTCCAGCGATGGTGTCGATCACTCCCCTAATCACATGATCCCGGGAGTCCGAAACAGCAACGACAGCTTTACTCTTTTCTCCGGAGCTCGGACTCCTTTGTCTGGAATGATTTCCGCCTCTTGTCTCTTTTATCTCTCTACTACGGCTTCTACGCCGATATATGTATTTTCCAAGATGACTTTCTCGGATGAGTTGCTCAATTCTGTCTTTTAACGTAATGCATTCTTCGGTTGAATGTCCGTATACCTTATGAAACTCGCATCTTTTGGTCTTGTCAACATTTGGCGGGGTCCTTTGTTTTCCTGCATTCATTGGAATTTGAATCAAACCAGTGCTATATATTTCTCGAAGAATTTGGTCCTGAGGGGTGTTCAAAGGGGTATATCTGTCAAAGATAGATCGAACTCTTCCGAACGCCTCCCTCGAGCCTCGATTAAACCTTTCTGATTGGTCATTATTGCGTGTTGCGGTTCTGCCTCTTGGATTGGATCGGCCCCTTGAAATTTTTCTAACAAAGTCAGGGCGAATGGAGATGTGAGGGCTTTTCCCGCCGTTTCCCGGATCGGAAAATTGCCGCTCCATCTCGCTTTCTTGCAAGGGCTATCTCCTCCATGTTTATGTACCCTGCAGATCTACCTCGCAGATCATTAAGGTCCAAAGGGGGCTTTCTGGCTAAGGAATCCGCAAATGGTCCCGGCGTAACCCTGCCATGATTGCATGCAAGGATACAAATGGTAGGGTTGAGATCTTTAATCTGAACCGCTTCCTCCCGAATCTCCGCATAAATTCTTTAAGGGGTTCATCTCTTCCCTGTCTTAAATTGATCAGGCTTGCCAAAGTCTTCTGATGCGTCCTGCTTGTAGAAAAATGGTTAAGGAATTTAATTGACAATTCAAAAAAGTCATAGATTGAACCTGCTTCGAGGCTTGAAAACCAAAGTAAGGCCGACTTCTTCAAGTGTTGTCGGAAAGCCCTGCATTTAATCGATCCGACCCGCCGTTCGAAGCATCATAGAATTAAACATCGTGAGATGCTCCTGTGGATCGGTCGTTCCATCGTACAATTCCATAGTTGGAAGCCAGAAGCCTTCCGGGAGTTTGATCGACATTATGAAGTCCGAAAATGGATGATCCGCAGTCGGGAGAGAGTGATTCTTATGGTTCGTCTCGCACACGAACTTCCTCGATCGGTTACTCTTGGCTGGCTCGAACGTTGATGAAATTCCCTCGCTACGTCCTCATCAAATAACCCTTCGACCTCCCTTTCGGCTGCTATATGTTGTTCTCACAGTGCATTCGACCAATCGATCAATGCGGCTGTTAATGTCCCTTATTGCTTGCATAAGCATCTCCATTGAACCGGGCTGAAGATCAACCGGGGTCTCGCCATTGACAGCACGGTTCTGATTTGTGGCCATAAGTAATAGGAAAAGTGGACTTTTCGGATAACGGAGTTGGTTGCTTGTGAGGTAGGAAAAGTTTTACCTAGCCCCACGGTGGGCGCCAAATGTTCCGGATACTGACCGAAACCCAAGGTAGCCAAAAGGAGATCCACCGAAGTTCACAGAACGGAAAGTCGATGGAGTCAGTTCTTAGGTTTGCCGATCAGTTTGGAGAATTTAGTCAATGTAATCAAAGGCTAATAGAATTGGAACATGCCCGCCTTTGATGACCGAGCTAGCTTATATATGAATCTGTTTCTGATTCCAACCGTTTAAGGACATTTGAATCTCTTACCCGGTGGTCTACGTTATGTTTGGTCTTTATGATATGAACCGATTCTCGAACGTTGGTCATCAAGTCGAGAACTTATGGCTATTAACGGTCATCGGATTTTGACCTGATGACCGTTAGCGGTCCATAATTTGAAACCTCGGGCAATGGTCAGTCGGGTATGGGGATCCGAAAACTACCGTGCATTAGGTCGGCCCAATCGGTCAAGGACATAGGTGTCCCGATGACATTTTGGGCCAAGACGGCCCACGGTCGGTTGATCTTTAGATTCGGCCGAGCACTTTATTGGTACTACCTTGCATTAGGTCGCCTAATCGGTCAAGGACATAGTGTCACATTTTGGGCCAAGACGGCCCACGACCCAAATTTCGGTTGATCTTTAGATTCGGCCGAGCTTACTTTATTGGTACTACCTTGCATTAGGTCGCCCCAATCGGTCAAGGACATAGGTGTCCCGATGACATTTTGGGCCAGTACGGTCCAACGGCCAATTGTAAAAAAATACGGTCGATGCGACCGTAATTATGATCGAAATACGATTGCGTAAATCATGAAAACCGTAATATTATGGTTGTAATTGCGGTTGCGAACCACAATTTAAAACCATGCTGCAGAGGATCTGCAGAGTTAAAAACATTTTTTTTTATAACAAAATATCGAAAGCAAACATAAGTTGTTGATTGTGAGGCTTAGGATTATGAACTGCTGGCTGCAGTTCATTTTAGAACTGCTATGGATCCAGTTCCCGTTTATTAGAGACACTACTTGAACAACTAGTATTCATATGATTCCCATCCAAAGACCTTATTCAAAATATTTTAGCAGGTAAAAGGAAATCAGATGGTGCATTTTTATTTTGGTGAAAATAACAAAAGAATAGTTGCATAATTTGGATCCGAGGTCGATCCGGTTAAAAAATTAGGTCACCAAATAAGTCAAAGTGGATGAATCGAAAAAAAAATTACTATAATAAGCCCTTATGAAACATTTAATTTTTATTTAAGGTGAATGATATTTTTTAATATTATTATCTAATAATATATTAAATCAATATTAAAACAATTTAATTTAAATTTCAACAAAAAATAATTTAATTTTAATAATAATAATTTATCTAATTAGTTAGGAAAGTGATATCCCCTTCAAAACCAGGGTTATATCACAACACTTTCAAGAGCATACAAAAGTTTTACATATTTTCTAGTCTACCGAAGGCATTGGCAAAGTATATATATAGCTTAGAACAGTTCTCGAAAGGAGGTTACTCAATTAGTTAAGTTCGTAAGCGCCAGAGAATTTTATTGGGAGATGACACCAAGATAGATTACTAGTTTAAGGAAATATCATAAAGTAAATATCTTGAAGTGTGACAACATGACGAAAGTGTACTATTCCTTCCTATGTCATTTTCTTATAAATATCCCGCGCATATCTTTTGTCTTCTGTTCACTGTTCTGGTTTCTTTGCCTTGTGTCTCGGTCTCTCTCAACTAAACAATGGATAGCGAAGATGAAAAGGCATCTCTACAGTCTCTCTTGGTACATATCACAGTGGAAGATAGACTCAAAGTTGATACTATACAGCAAAACAAGGATAAGGCAATAGAAAGAACGGAAATCTTTGAAGAAGTAAGGAAGCAGTTATGGCTGGCAGGGCCTTTAGTATCTGTATCTCTGCTAAATTATTGCCTACAAGTTATATCTGTAATGTTAGTGGGCCATCTCGGCGAACTGGCTCTCTCTGGTGCTTCAATGGCTACTTCTTTTGCCTCTGTCACTGGTTTTAGCTTATTGGTGAGTTGAGTTTTCCTTACATATATATGTATAATACCATCCTAATGAATTGAATTCTTAGTTTTTTGTTGTTCGATTATAGCAAGTGTAGCTGAGCATTATTTATTTATTTTTGTGAACCTGAATTCCTTTGTGTTTAATGTGCTAAATGAGGTGCCACTGATGTTAAATGAGCCTCGTCTAGTTTTCTTTTTTCATGAGTATAGCAGAGAAAGTCAATATAACTGGTTCAAAATGAATTTTTGGATCATTACCAATTGATTCTATTCTTGAGTTGTTGTGACAAAGCAAGTAGTGTCACTGGTTATCTATATAAACTTCTTTTTTAAGGAACAAGTTAATAAGCAAACAAGTTGTATATTAATCTACAAATCTACAACAACAACAAAAGAAATGAAAGAAAGAAAGAAAAAAGAATAGCAGTGATTTTAATTCCAAGCAATAAGACGGGTTTGTATGTAATCAATACTGAATTATAATACATAATCCTGATAACTTCATTAAATAAAATAAAATAAAATTTATCAGCATTATGCCAAACAACCTCCTAATACTAATGTGGTAGTATTTGTTTCTCTGAGACAATATTGTTTCTTTGTTCAAATAGGTGGGAATGGCTAGTGCATTGGACACCTTGTGTGGCCAGTCATATGGAGCAAAGCAGCATCGTATGTTAGGCATACACATGCAGAGAGCCATGCTCATTCTTATGATTGTTAGCATACCCCTTGCTATTATTTGGGCAAACACAAGATCCATCCTAATTGCCCTTGGCCAAGATCCTGAAATATCTGCAGAAGCTGGACAATATGCTCAGCTAATGATTCCCAGCCTTTTTGCCTATGGTCTTCTTCAGTGCCTGAGCAGATTCTTACAAACCCAAAATATTGTACTTCCAATGATGTTCAGCTCAGGAGCTACTGCTTTACTACATATTCTTATATGTTGGATTATGGTATTCAAATCTGGACTAGGGAACAAAGGAGCTGCCATAGCAAATGCTATATCTTACTGGGTGAATGTCTTGATCCTGACACTCTATGTCAAGTTTTCTCCTTCATGTTTAAAAACTTGGACGGGATTTTCAAAGGAGGCATTGCATTACATCCCCTCTTTTCTGAGACTTGCCATTCCTTCAGCTATTATGGTTTGGTAATTATATTCTCTTAATACTTTCTTACTAACAATTCTAACAGGTCAAAAATTACATTTTGTTGCTTTTCTCAATCCTACACAACTTATTTTGTTTGAGATCCTGATTTTGTTTCCAATTTTTATTCTCATTATCCCGAACAGCTTGGAAATGTGGTCATTTGAAATGATGGTTCTCCTTTCTGGCCTTCTTCCAAATCCAAAATTAGAAACATCAGTGCTTTCTATCTGGTTAGTTAGTATCATATTGAGCTTTTATTTCAAATGAGACAGTTGACAAAATTTTTGTATTTTATGTTTTGAGCTGCTACACATACTTGACATTACTATTGGCTTTTACGACCCAATTTCTGTTTAATCAGTCTGAATACTTCATCAACTATTTGGATGATCCCCTTTGGACTCAGTGGAGCTGTAAGGTGAGTAGCTCTTAAGAATTTTCAAAATTCTGAAGTAACTTGACCAATTTTCTAAAGTACCAAGTTGTCAAAATATTCTATCCTCTTCCTACTTTGCCTTTTAATACTTGTCCCTTGCTTTTGTATAGATGTAGTTAGTAATATGTTGCATGCTTCTTTTCAGCACTCGTGTCTCAAATGAACTAGGAGCTGGTCATCCACGGGCTGCACGTTTAGCTGTGTATTTTGTCTTTGTAATGGCCATTATTGAGGGCATCTTTGTTGGAGCAGTGATGATATTAATACGAAATATTTGGGGCTATGCATATAGTAATGAAGTAGAAGTGGTCAGATATGTAGCAATCATGTTGCCGATTCTTGCAACATCCATTTTCCTGGATGGACTCCAGTGTGTTCTTTCAGGTTTTTCTATTTCCTATTTCTTTTATTTATTGTTTCTGGTTACAAAATCTTCCAATACAGAATGCTTTATAACATCTTCTTTACATTCGGATGGTTGCTATTTCTATGATCAGTACAAATAACCCTATGGCAACCCTAGCAAGGGTGTTAGAGCAGGACCCAAGCACACCTTTAAGTCTCATAAGTAGTGAGACATTGATAGCATCACGTTATCCTAGTCTTTCTACATCAACTGATTACAAGAAAAATGTGTTCAGTTGGTATACCGTAGACCATGACAATTATGTACAAAAATATGGATTCTTTCATGATGAAAAATTTAGTTGCAACTTGCAAGTAATCAAATCCTTTTGAAGTTTTATTTGTGCATATGCATCATTTAATAACTAGTTTACATGTGATATGATTTATTTCCATACTGCATATTCAGCTATTAAGGGAAAAAGACAAGGCAGGGGTGTATGAGCAATGGAACTGGAAGAGAAAGTGAAAAGTACTGACTAAAACGAAAGGAACCTGCATTCTATGATAATATTAAAATAAATAATATATATATATATAATATCTTACTCTAATGAGAGGAGTATTTATTATAAGAGGTGAGAGAAGTGAATGTTGATCATTAAATCTTACATGAATGATCAAGATTAGAACATAAATGCATGCGACTTTTTTAAATGTTCACATGACCTTTAAGTAACTTTTAATCTTGACCATCCATACATGGTTGTATGGTCAAGATTTACTCCTCTCACTCTCTCACAATAAAAACTCCTTTCACTAGATATGTCTCATATATATATATATATATATATATATATATATATCACTGATAAGTTGTGTAGTTTTTTATGTCATTCAAACAACTAATAGAATTGATTCTCTCTTGTAGCCAATTTTTATTTGGTAGTGACATTACCTTATTGCATATTACATGAGCAAGAATCAGGCTGATTTTTGAACTTATTAACGGATCTGAAAGAAAAGGAAGCCTTAAATAAGATCATTTGCAGGCTTGCAGCAGATGTTCAATTAATACAGAATGTACAATGTTGTATGTAGCTAATCATTTGAACTAATGGTTGTTGGATTTATGGGAGTCCAGTAATCATCCTAGGACTCGCATATACGTATGGACGTACATCAAGGAAGCATAACAGTCCATCCTGTCGATGCACCATGTGTGCGCTGCAAAGTCCCTCATGCCCACCCGCAATACGTTATAGACGCGGGACTATGTGTTGCAACTATAAAGAAATAAAGTTGCGCCCTAACTAACAATTATACCTTTTAGCCTAGTAGTAAACGTTTGATCCTAACAAGTGGTATCAGAGAGAGGTTGCAGGGTCAAGTCCCCCGGGTATCACTGGGGGGGGGGAGAGGGAATTGTTGGATTTATGAGAGTCCAACAATCACCTTAGGACTCACATGTACGTATGGGCGTACATCAAGGGAACTTGACAGCCCAACCTGTCAGTGCGTCATGTATGCACTGCGAGGCCTCTTATGCCCGCCCACAAAACGTTATAGATGTGGGGCTATGTGCTGCCACTATAAGAAAATAAAGTTGAGCCTTGACTAATCGTTATAATTTTTAGTCTAGTAGTAAGCGCTTGATTCTAACCATCTTCATTTTGTTGGCTCTAATGCAGGTACGGTTAGAGGATGTGGTTGGCAAAGAATTGGTGCTTTGATTAATCTAGGATCATACTATTTAGTTGGGATTCCATCAGCTATCTTATTTGCTTTTGTCTTGCACATTGGTGGGAAGGTAAAAGAAGTCCATTCTTCTGTATTATAGTCTATTCTTCTGACTTATGTCATTTTCATAATAAATGTCATTCTTCTTTCCCGGTAAAATACTTTTATATAGGGGCTTTGGCTGGGGATCATATGTGCACTCGTTGTTCAAGTGTCATGTCTTCTTATCATTACAATACGTACTGATTGGGACCAAGAGGTGAACTTCTGCCTTCCTGTTTTATCTCCTACATTTTTTTTCCTTTTTTGGTGAGCTCTGAGTGCTGATATGGTTATATTTTTCTGGGATTCTCTTTCATATTCAGGCAAAGAAGGCTAAAGACAGAGTCTATGATTCAACGAGAGTAGAGGGCATACTCTCATGATTCATGAATATTATATGAACTTCTCACCAGCTATATTTAACTGCTGGTACCGTGAACATTCCTAAATCCGAAGAGTGCTTCGGTCAATGGCAACATGGCAAGAGAATATATATATATATATATAGGATGATATCTAGGGAGAGGAATTTTTATTGTGAGAGGATGAGAGGAGTAAATATTTATCATACAATTATACATGAATAGTCAAGATTAAAAATTAATTAAAGGTCATGTGACCACTTAAAAAAGTCATATGTATTTATGTTTTAATCTTGATCATTCATGTAAGATCTAATAGTCAAAATTCACTCCTCGATTATTCATGTAAAATTTAATGGTCAAGATTCACTTCTCTCACCTGTCACAATAAATACCTCACACACACAGTGCTTGGACACTTGGATGTGCACACACCCACACACTTGTGCTTGGACGTGCACACACTTGTGCTTGGACGCTTGGTAGTGTGCTTGGATGTGCACACACTTGTGCTTGTGCTTGGACGTGCACACACTTGTGCTTGGATGCTTACGTGCACACTCTTGTGTTTTGACGTGCTTTGACCTCTAATAAAAAATCAAGTTTCTCAAATGAGCATATTTTATATAACTAATAACCAATAAAATTATGATTAAATTATTCTTAGATTTTTCTTTAAAAAAATTGAAACCCTGTAAGGATAGCTTTTATGTGCTTGTTTATTAAGCTTAAAAAGTGATTTTTGATATCTCACTGACTCATTTGACTCATTTGGACATTTACGGTATATAATCCACAACTAGAGTGAAGTTTTGAAATTAGATCCAACCTTTACCTTCTTTGGAACCTCATGTCATCATGGACCACTTAATCAAACCCTAGTAGGAAACGTCTATAATGCACCTAAAACTTTGTGGTGCCTCACTGTACCACAACATGGCAAGAGAATATATATATATGGGGACATATTTAGTGAGAAGAATTTTTATTGTGAGATGATGAGAGGAGTAAATCTTAACCATCAACCATACATGGATGGTCAAGATTAAAAGTTACTTAAAAGTCATATGATCACTTAAAAAAATCACATGCATTTATCTTCTAATCTTAACCATTCATAAAAGATCCAATGATGAAGATTCACTTCTCTCACCTCTCACAATAAACAATTTTCTCACCAGATACACACCCTATATATATATAGAGAGAGAGAGAGAGATATCTAGTGAGAAGAATTTTTATTATGAGAGGATAAGATGAGTAAATTTTTACCATACAATTATACATAAATAGTCAATATTAAAAATTAATTGAAGGTCACATGTGATCACTTAAAAAGGTTATATGCATTTATATTCTAATTTTGATCATTCATGTAAGATCTAATGGTTAATATTAACTTATCTCATCTCTCACAATAAATACTCATCTCACCTCTCTCTCTCTCTCTCTCTCTCACACACACACACACACACACTTATGTAAGATTTAATGGTTAAGATTAACTTCTCTCACCTCTCTCTCTCTCTCTCACACACACACACACACACTTGTGCTTGGACGCACATGCACACACACACACACACACACTCGTGTAAAATCTAATGGTTAAGATTCACTTCTCTCACCTCTCACAATAAATACTCCTCTCACCTCTCTCTCTCTCTCTCACACACACACATACACACACACATACACACATACACACTTGTGCTTGGACGCTTGGTTGAACGTGCACACACTTGTGCTTGGACATGCCTTGACCTCTATCAAAAAACCAAGTTTCTCAAATGAGCACACACACACACTTGTGCTTAGATGGTTGGTTGGACATGCACACACTTGTGCTTGGACGTGCCTTGACCTCTATCAGAAAATTAAGTTTCTCAAATGAGCATATCTTATATAACCAATAACACACACACACACACACACACACACACACACTCTCTCTCTCTCTCTCACACACACACACACACACACTTGTGCTTGGACGCTTGGTTGGACGTGCACACACTTGTACTTGGACGTGCCTTGATCTCTATCAAAAAATTAAGTTTCTCAAATGAGTATATCTTATATAACTAATAACACACACACACACACTTGTGCCTTGACCTCTATCAGAAAACCAAGTTTCTCAAATGAGTATATCTTATATAACCAATAACCAATAACCAATAAAATTATGATTAAATTACTCTTAGATTTTAAAAAAAAAATTTAAAACCCTGTAAGGATAGCTTTTATGTGCCTGTTTGTTAAGCTTAAAAAGTGATTTTTGATATCTCACTGACTCATTTTACTCATTTAGACATTTACTGTATATAATCCACAACTAGAGTGAAGTTTTGAAATTAGATCCAACGTTTACCTTCTTTGGAACCTCACGTCATCATGGACCACTTAATCAAACCCTCGTAGGAAACGTCTATAATGCAGCTAAAACTTTGTGGTGCCTCACTGTACCATAAGCTTTTAGACATTGATTTATTAATATAAAGAATGAATGATTGAGATAAAAAAAAACTGGAAACCTAGGTAATGATGAAGATTTACAAAATGCAAAATTAGTCCCTCTAAACACTAATTTGTTTGGAGGAACTCTGTAAAAGGGTCCGTGTCTATTGTTAGTTGCCAATGAAAAGTCCCTGTTTGTAACAACCCAATATTTGCTACCCAAATATATCTTTATATAAATGAATAACTCAATACTGGCCTGCTACTACTAACATTTACCAACATCTAATCCATATCGTTTATACATAATGAATAAATATGGAAAGCCACGATAGCAAAAGTTATATATATACATTACAGCCTCAAGGCATACTGTTATACATAACTTAAAACAACTAAGCAAATATAAAACATATATAAGCTCAGCTCAAAACAAGCATCTATACTATGCTAGTCTTCATACATCTTCTTCTTCCCTTTCAAGAGCTCGCACTGGATTTACATGGCAATACAATCGAGGTGAGAAAACATATCTCATATTCCAATACCAAAGATATATACATAAATGTACAATCAGATAATATCACAATTATCAAGTTGACACTTCAATCATGGAAGCAACAACTCCTCATTTCAACAACACGCAATCGCCCATACAATTGCCATGTTATGCTTAATTATGACTAATGATTATGTCTATGCAATTTCCTAAGTATGAAGGTGAATAATGCATGATACCACATCCAGGACTCCAATCCCATGACAATGTCATGAATGCATGAAACTTGAACAAAGTAGTGGAAGTCCATAGTTTCATCCATAACCTCGAACAAGCACTGGAAGTCTCATCCATCATACAAGGTTATTGATAATAAACAAGGAAATTTATCCTCAATACTTCATTATATTAGGAATGTTACAATGCACCTTACCTGATATAGAACACCCACTTTCACGGGGCTTACACCTTTCAAAAAGGCAAATCATACCATTAAGTATATCATCATATCTAATTAACTTCTCATAATTAGCATTACAAACCTCAATAGGTTTCACAAACATTTCATGCAATCCAATTACTAATTACTTCACATCACTAGTTTTCACAATTGATTTACCATTTCAGGTTCAATTCTCAACACTTCATCAAATACTTATAAAAGTATTTCAACACTCTTAAAAGAGCAAACATGAATAATTCTCACACTTAGGGAAACTCATTTCCTCGAATCCTCATAATACAAATTATATGTATATAGTCATGCCTAATCATTCACGTAAATAGCATTACAAATCCATTTGATTCACCACTAGCATTACGAATCAATATGATTCATCAAGTTCTCACTTCATTAAATACTCTTACTAGTGTCTCAACACTCTTTAGGAACCATTACACCAAGATCCCCTTCCATTTCCCAAAACAAGGCTCTGTTTTGTTCTATTCTCGCACTGGGCGCTCAGCGCTCAGATTATGCACTGCACGCTTAGGCGCGCTACACGCGTAACCTAATATTTCTGAACTGACGCCTAGATGGCCAGCCATACAGTGCTTAGGCGCTCTTCACATATAACAAGTTCTTCCTAGTCATTGGGCGCTTGACGCCCATAAACTCGTGCACTCTCAAACTAGAAACGATTCTCGCATAAGTTTGCAAATGATCACTATTCCATCAGTTCCATTAGGAACAAGTGATCTTACACTCACTCAAAATCACTTCCAAGTGATTTTATAACTTCCCCAAGATCCATGAACATATTGTAACTCTTGTACAACCTCACTTTCACATAAATCATCACAACACTAAACATGCATTTATAGCCATGTAATATTACCTCCCGTAATTAGCATTTCAAGTCAACTTGACTTAATACATCCTCACTTCTTAAATTACTCCTATTAGAGTTTCAACATACTCTACTAGGCATAAACAAATGATCCTAGCAATTAGGAACCTCAAAACATCAAAATAGAAATTCTGATGAAATCTTCTCTAGGCACCCTAAAAAGGATGTTTTTTTTTTTAAGATTGCACCAAACATGCATCATAACCTATAAAATTCTGAAATTTTATGAGTACATAGATCTTTCTCATATCTTTCCAATTGCACAAACCTTGCCTCATTTGGATAAATGTAGCCAAAGTTATGCAACATTTTGCAGAGGCCAAAACAGAGTATTCTCTCTTTTACCCATTTCTGACCTAACTTTAAATTGAAACTGGGAACATAATACATGTGGGAAAATTCTGAAATTTTTATCACATGAAGCCTCATGTCTTAGATTTCAAATGGCACCGGTTTCATGTCCATACGACATCGGAGTAAGAAATTATGCAATCTGGTTTACTGACTGCCAGAATACCTTTTTCTGCAGAATCTGCCGTGGGTTCAAACAGAAACTGGTATTGATTGGCTTACTCCAAAATTCTGAAATTTTTACTACATGAAGCCTTATGTCTTAGCTTTCAAATGGCTCTAGAATCAGGTTATTCCGATATCGGTAGCTCGAGTTATGCAGCAAACATCTGCTCACAATTCTGCAGAATCCGAAAATGATTCTTTTGAAACAATTCTCAATTTCAATCATTCAAGATCATTTTCTATGTGATTTTAAGTTCCTAACTAGTTCATTAACACTTAGGAAACATTAATCACTAACTTAAACCTCTTTGATTTGAATCAAACCCAAAAATCACTCTCTTAGTTGTTCATGACCTCAAACTCAAGAACCAACTAGGATAAATCCATCTATTTTATTCTCAATAAGCTAAAAACATACTAACTTAGTCATTGAAATCAAGAACCAATCCAAAAACATGAATTTGACTACTCAAACCCCTATTTCCATTCACAAAACCTATGTTCATTCAAGATGAATCAAAGGAATAGATGAATAGAAATCCCCTACCTCTTGAAGACTTTGATCTGAAGCCTTGAGCTTGATTTTGGATCTTCTTACTTGGGTCCTTCTTCTTCCCCCTTCGTTTTCCCCTTTCTCTCTTCTCCTTTCTTTTTCTTTTCTTTCCTTCTCTATTTTTTTTCATTCTGCCGAGAGAGAACTTATAAATAAGGGGGTGGGACATGGAGGGAATTAAGGAAAAAGATTAACTAAGTTTCTACACTAAACTTATATCTCATAGAATGAATTATGTTAATTGAGTTTTTTTAAAAAAATAAATACTGGAAACATCTAAATTGTTGTTTTACTTTTATTCTATTTTTCCATATCTGATGAAAAAGATATCAAACAAAATTTTAACTGTAGTACGGTTTCCACATTTATGACTTGAAACAAACTCTCCATAGTTATTTCCACTAACTAAACACTAATTTGTTTGGTTACAAAGAAATGGAACTCTGTAAAAGGTTAAGTCCGTGTCTGTTGTTAGTTGTTATTTTTTATACATCAATGAAAATGTCCCAATGCTGGACAAAATAGCGATTTGGATTCTCTCCCAGCTTTTTTCCATACATCGTTGGATGAAAATCTAACGGTCCAATTTTTTTATTTTATTTTTAAAATGTTAAAAAAAATTAATATTAAATTAATATCTTTTAATCTAGACCGTTGAATTTTTATCCAACGATCCAGATTACTGCTGGAGGCTGCTGGAGAGAAGATTGCTGGAGAGAAGCCGGATCCTTAAAGACTTTGGGTCTCTGAAAATCACCAGGATTGGATCAATTTCATTTGAGCTTCTTAGAAAAAAGCTTGTAAATTGTTGAGTTATTATTTTTTTATATTTTTAGAAAGAATAAAAAAAACCTTCAATGAGTTTCCCGTGAAGCCCAGGCCATTTCCGGCGCCAGTAATGTTCACCACCGGCGGAAGGAGGATATTGTGCCCGTAGTTCTCTGAGTCTTAGCCACGGCTTCCGAAGATCCGAAGAACTACAGAAAAGAAGAGGAAGAAGAATGTTCTGGAAAAACCTAAAAGTTTCTTCTTCTTTTTTTTGTTTACAAAGCTTATTATGATGAATCGGAGTGTGAAGCAGAGCGTGGTGATTGTGATTCATCCATTCTCATGGAAGGAAGGAATGTACAGAATTATTTTAGTTTTTTTTTTTATGTTAGTTTGCTTCCTCTCCTTGTGTTGAAGCAGTTTTCTGCATCCCACTAGAGACCCCAAAATCGCTTTTACGGAAGTCCCATATGGAAAAGGAGCCTCTGCTCCCATATTTCAGCCCCAGCAAAGAGGCCTCTATCATTGCCAAAATGGTGAGATCGTTCTCGCCGTGACACCTTTCTCTCAGCCATTCTGGTGGTGGAAGTCTAGGGTTTGGGAAGAAGAAGATGGACTAAAAAATAAATAATTATAATAAAACTAATATCCAAAAAGACTAACTTGCAAAATCAAATAAAGTGTGGAGAAACCAACAAAGACTGGTGATTATGTTATGGGTTATACAACAAGGTGTTTTGGTGCTTCATAGCGTCCTCCACCGCAGTAACCCTCAAGTCTCAGCCCACCCATTAAAAAACTACCTGAATGAAGAAAAGGAAATTGGAGGCTAAATTCACTCCGAAAGATAAGAAAAAGTTATGATGAAATGACATCATTGTAATTTTAAATGGTTATATTTTATAAAACTATTTAAGTAAATAATCTGATTATTCATCTAATTAAAATATATTTAAATTTATTTAATACATTTATAAAATTATTTTATATGTCACAAAAATATATATTTGATAAATATAATGTATTTTTTATAATGTATGTAAAATATTTTCCTCAAAAAAACTGTCAAAATACCAACTGCAAACTGTAGTAATGAAATGTAATAAAATATGATTTTGTTGTATTCACCGTTTCATTCAAAAAAATTTAAAAATAAAAATAAAATAAATATAATGTAATAATTTTATAATTAAAACTAAAAATATATCAATCTATTATTTATTAACTATTTAGATTACTTTTAATTGTTACATATCATTATTTAATTGCAATTAAATTAAAATTATTTTCGTTAAAATAATAATAATGATAATAATTATTATTATTATTGTCTTTTGCTAGTAGCACATGTTGTCTACTTTTTTTTTGTTTCCTCACTTGAACATGCTATAATATTATAATATATTATGTATAATTATATAAAAAATAATAAAATATAAATAATTAAAAATATTCATAAAAGTTATGGCCCGGTGTACTGATTGAAAATAAAAATAAAAAACAAATCAATCACCCCTAATACTTCTTTTTTATTCTTTGATCCGGCACCACCTATTTACAGTTTAGAAAACAAATATTCTTACCACACTTTGCATGGCCACTTCCCTTGCATCTGTCACCGGCTTCACCTTATTGGTAGCTTCCCTGCTATGCAATACTATATATATATATATATCAAACATAAGTCCCACATATACCTAACCGTAGTTTAATAAGGTCACTAAGTCAGGCATGTATGATTAATATAGTAATGAATTTCTACCAGTGGCAGTGTGTATAAGAAATGTTAAATTGTTATGAGTATTTTCTTTTCTTTGTTTCACTTTACTTTTTTCACTTCTCACTCTCTTTTTTTCTAATTATATGCCTCATGTCAAATTAGTACATGTTTTTATCAGATGGAATTGGCTAGTGCACTGGACACTTTTTGTGGTCAATCATATGGGGCAGGACAGTACCATATGCTTGGCATACACATGCAAAGATCCATGCTTATTGTTTCAGTGATAAGTATATTCCTTGCCATCATCTGGGCAAACACAACCAAATCTAGCTGCTATGCACCAAGATGAAGCCATATCCAAGGAAGCTGGTTCATATGCCCGTTTCATGATCCCAAGTTTATTTGCATGCGGTCTTCTTCAGTGCATTCTCAAGTTCTTGCAAACCCAAAACATTGTCTTCCCAATGGTGCTAACCTCTGGAATTGCAGCTTTGCTTCACACCCTTTTGTGTTGGGTTCTGGTATTCAAATCTAGGCTAGGAAGTAGAGGGGCAGCCTTATCCAATTCCATATCTTACTGGGTAAATGTGATCTTGATTTCTCTGTATGTGAAGTTCTCTTCTTCCTGCAAACAATCATGGACAGGCTTTTCAAGGAGGCCCCTGCACAATGTCCTTGACTTCCTTAAAGTGGCAGTACCTTCAGCTCTTATGCTCTGGTAATTTTTTGAACTCCCAAGCAATAATTTGCTCCAAACTATATTCTTCAGAGTTCTGATGCAGCATATTTTTGTCATTAACCTTGAACAGCTTGAAAGTTTGAACATTTGAAACTTCAGTGCTATCAATATGGTTAGTATCTGAACTATTCACAAACACACACACACATATACACTAAGAACATTCTTCAATGCATTTGCACATGCGTGTTCTTTGCTTGTGTTGTATCCCCTATCTCCTATAAGTGTGTAATTGTTTCTAATTGTGGGCATAATACTTTTATTTTCTATCTTTCCAGCCTTAATACATTTGGTCTAGCTTGGATGATCCCATTGGATTCATTGTTGCTGTAAGGTATTTTATGCTTGCTTATTCAAATAAATAGCTTTTATTATGTACCTAAGCCTATGTTACAGAAACCGAAGCACACTGCAGAGCCTTTAGCATGAAATTGGAGTTTGATATGTGTAACTAAATTTGATCCTTTATTTCACAGCACACGGGTCTCCAATGAACTGGGGGCTGGAAATCCACAAGCTGCAAGTCTAGCAGTTCGCGTGGTGTTATCCATAGCCTTCATTGAAGGCATATTTTTAGTTTCAACCATGATACTACTGCGGAATGTCTGGGGCCATGTTTATAGTAATGACAAAGAAGTAGTCAGATACGTGTCAGCCATGATTCCTATTTTGGCCATTTCCAGCTTCCTAGATGGGATCCAAAGTGTGTACTTTCAGGTATTCCCCACATTCATTGCAGATATCTTATTTCCTCTAGTGAAAATTATCAACTAGTGAGGTGGAAAACTTTTTTTTTTCGTCTACGTGGGAACGATTTTTTGTGAATAATGATTGTAAGGCCAACAGGCCCAAAACAATTACTAGGCCTAATCTTGTGACCAAAAAGACAAACCAAAGTTATCTAATGCACGACATAGGGTATCCACAACGAGCCTACAACTGCAATTCTATGTGTTTCCCATAGGATGACGTCATTCACCAACTTACCATTTCAATTAATGTGTCAACAACCAGGCATTCTTGCAGGATGTGGGTGGCAGAAGATTGGTGCCTATGTGAATCTTGGTTCATTTTATCTTGTGGGCGTTCCTTGTGCAGTTGTATTAGCATTTCTTGTACACATGAAAGCCAAGGTACAACTTGCTTTTATAACTCTTGCCATATCTGGCTTGTGTTATTTTTTCTTTGCAGGTACTTTGCTCTTTTCTGTCAAGTAGGGGTTGCGGTTGGGGATAATCTCTGCATTTATTGTGCAAGTGATATTTTACGTTGTCATTACTATTCGAACTAATTGGGAGGAAGAAGTAAGCCATTTCACAATTCCCAACGTTTATTTGCTGAATTTGGTTCTTCACTATTCTTAGTTACTCAGTCCTGTTACTGCATTTACACATCTATTGTTCTTTATTATGCAAGGAAAGCCCAAAGCAGAGTTGAGCGCTCAACCATCTCGCCAACTATTACCCTCAGAGACAGAATGTTACCATATCAAAAACTAGAACAAATTCCCTAATCGATTTATGGCTTTATCATGCAGATCACAAAAGCTGCCGCCAAAAAACTAATGTTCTACACAGCTGCAAACTAACGAGAAGGAGCACCAGAATAAAGATTGTGAAAGGAAGAACCACGGATTACAAAGTAAAAGTCGAGTGTTATATTTAAAGAACTTTTGGGCATTGTAATTACAACTAAAGAACAAATAACCACTCAAAAGATTATTTAATTCAAAATGAATTTCATAAATACTTCAAGTAATTATTTGTTCACTCATTATAAGTATGCGTCCAATCTCCCAACGAAGAATTGCATTTGAAGTAAGATTTAATCATTGCACCAAATACAATAACCAAGCATCGTCTCACACTAAGTGAGATCAACTACATAATAACTCCATTTTTTGTACATTCACTTTTGATACCATTTTTAATATTCATAGAATGTGGTAATCAACGAGGTAATAAATGATGATTCAAATTACTTTTGTGGTGACCTTCTTTTATTATATATAATGAGTTAAAATTAAAATTTACCAAATCTTACACATAGAACACACATCACCATTTATCTTAGGAATATTCATAACTTACTAAAACACATTTTTCAATACAAAATTAAGGATGTAGTGATCATTAAGATTATAGGTAGTGATTCTTATTACTTATGTGGTGACTTTATTATATTCTCTCTAACTTAGCTTAATTAGAGTTTTCCATATCTAACATAAGAATTATCACTTATTTTAGAGACGTTCACCACATCCTATAAATGTTAAAAGTGAGTGTACAAAAAATATTTTTAATTACATAAATCTATGAATAATGTTACTCACACGTACTTTGACTCACAAAAACTCACATCTCCATAATTTTCATCATTTAATTATCATTAAGTACATTTTTCTGCATATCTTCACTCTGATTCTGTCACATAAACAAATATGCATGAGATGTGAGTCCAACCATGTGTCACTAACATTATCGTAAATCTATTGTCACCATTACACTTTATCAAAAAATAACTTTTCAATAAAACCATTTTAGATCTTTTCTAATGGTTTCTTCTTAAAAAATTATTGCACCAAGTATATATATATATATATATATATATAAAGGAAGATCTAAACAAAATATCATCTGTCAGTCTGTGTTGCTATGTACAATGGCAGACCACAAGTTCAATATATTAAGAGAGGGAACCTACATGTATACGATTCCACCCAATTTATTTCATGCTCATCTCCAACGAAAACTTCTACTTAATTTAAACCCAAGCAGAAGAAACATTATAGATGTCAGCACTGAATTAAAGGAGTCACTCAATGTCAACAACTATAATAGGTAGCAATTAGCAAACCATAAAAAGAATGTGAAAATTATTAGCTTGGAAAATTGCGTACCGAAAAACAAAAAAGAGCATTCAACCGATTAAAAATGGAATTCACCCGTCTGAACACTGAAGCACCCGATAAAGTACAATATTACAAATTGCAAGTGTATATAAGAATTTCTGTCATGTTCAATAACAAATTCGTGTTCCCCCAAAAAATTATGTGGTGTTTCGTTTATTTTTTGTTTTTATTTTCAATTGATATTTTTTCATTCATAATTACTAAAATGTCACATTTTTTTCACTTTATTTTCTTTTTTAAAATTTTTGTGAAAGAAATAGTGAAAACAAAATAGCCCTTACTTTTTCAAGCACCAGATACAGCAATGGCTCAAGAAAATGCCCTCACACTCGATGTCTTCCATGGACTCAAAGTATACAAGTTCTCTGGAAAAATGAAGAAGAAAATTGAGCAAGGGAGACCAGAGAGAGTGTGTGGTTACTATAAATTTTTTTTTCCTATAGCAGTTACTTTTGGGTCTCTGAAACACAACTAATCTTCTGTGGCTGCTACTTATTCCTTTAAACATCTGCATATCTATAGTAGCTTCACACAGAGAGACAGAGATAAAGAATGACATACAAACAAGCCTTCAAGGATTCACTGCATTACTTAAAATGCATTCTACCCCCCCTATGCTGCTGCTAAGGCTCTGGCCATAGAATATTCATTCTGGCTGTTGGAATTCTAGATCTAATTTTCTTTTTAAATGTGATCTGTCAGCCCTGCAGAACAAAAGGATGGAACAAAAATTAAATAACATCAGTTACAACTAGAAATTAAAAGATAACAAACATCTGGCACATTCTTGCAATACTTAGGATATTACAACATATCGTGTTAGCGTATTCCAATTTCATCATTGTTAATCAGGAACTTCACTAGAAAAATATCCTTACACGATATGATGCAATATGCTTCTGTATTGGCCTGGCTTATTTTCTTCCAACAGCATTAAAATTAGCAAAAAGTTTATGATTCAATATGCAAGCTGAAGTATGATATCATCTATGATTTTTCTTTAATGTTTGACTCAGTTAAAATTACAAACTATTAGTATTAGGCCACTTTGAATTGATTGGATGATCAATACTGTTTTACCTGTTAATTGTAGGTCTATTTGGAGGTTTTAATCCAAAGATAGAAAAATCTACTGACATTGGAGCTGATTCATTCTTGCCTGTATTATCACCAACTGTCTGTTTGAAATCACCAAAATTGCCATCAACCTTACCTTCTTGTAAAGAATTTCCTTCGAACCCATCACGTCCTGGCATCACTCTCCTAGACTTTCTTGGAGGTGATAATACAGTAGGACCCTCCTGTAAATTGAAATCAGAAGCCCTAGATTCCCTCTTGGGGGCAGGTCTAGGGAGCTTGTCTGGATCTGTAGGCAGCGGTGCAGAAGAAAAGTACCTAAAGAGGAAGTGAAGAGATTAAATTAGGGAGAAAAGAAATTTATTGATGTCTTAATGGGATGTTAAAGACACATACCTGTGATCTAGTGCCTGCTGCACTGAAATTCTAGCTTTTGGATCATATGTAAACATCTTTGACAACAGATCTAAGGCATCATCACTTGCCATTGGAAATAAAGAACGCAAAGGGGGGGCAGGAACGTATTGGTATTCGACATAATCAGGTAGGTATACCATATCAGGCCACTGAGAAGGTGTTGGAGTTCCAAATGCTGCAAAAATCTTTCCTAATTGATCAATATCACTTGAACCCTACCAAATGATAAAAACAAACTGATGAATAAACCAGAAGAAGAATGCTTGATTATTATCATATAAAAGAAACAAATGAATAAAATCAACCAATTCAATGAATCACATCTACACTTTTCGAAATTGTATAAACAAGGCGAGTAATAAAATATAGAGCAGGAATAAGATGGATGCCAAATTAACAGTGAATGATGTCTACAAACACCATAGCCAACAGCTTCTGAGTTAATCCCAGTTCAGTAAAACAGCTTTGAATGGTTTGTTCAGACTGCAATTTAAACTATTTAATAAATTTAAATAGTTAAAATGTCCAATAAATGGTCAACTCTTAATATCAAAACCCATCTACTTCAGAACATCAATCATTTACCACAAAATATAATCCATATAACCTGGTCACCATGACAATCTTTTTTACCTGCAGAAAGGGTCGACGAAGAAGAAGTTCAGCAAATATACAAGCTGCAGCCCAAACATCTACCCCTGAACTATATTGCTTGGTACCAAATAATAACTCAGGAGCTCTATACCACCGAGCGAACACCTATTCATGTATATAAGCATATGTGTTGTGTTTAGAATGTCGATCCACTAACAGAAAGTGCAAAATACAAACATAAGGATGAAACAAGTTAAGTTCAATAACATGCAGGAAACTGACTTCTAAAGAGACAACTAAATTGAAAGGAAGACAAGGGTGCCAAAAGTTTTATGCCATAGAAATTGGTGAGTAGGCTGCCTACTGGTTCAACATATTGTACTCCACTATTAGAGTCACCACAATATATGGTTACCCTAGAGAACCACAATCCTAGAGAACATGCACCAGAATTTAGTATACTTCCACTTCAATACACAAACGTTTTGGTCTTCAAATTTCTTCCCCTGTTTCCCAATTTTGAAAGCAACATAAGAAAGGGCAGCACAGTGCACGAGGTTGCTACCATTCTTGGGTATGGGTATGGGGAAGGTTATGCACCCTTACTCCTGTGAGCAAAGAGAGCATTCTAGGGTACAAGAGAGCAACCTTACCATTGCACCAAGGCTCACCCTCTTTTGAAGGGAATATACAGTGGGAAATAACAATAAAGATTTCAAGGTAAAATCCACTGAATTGCAGCCTATGATTTCTTATAAACTCTGACTAAATCATCATATAAATCAAACCTGACTATAACACATTCTAGGGTACATTCCTTTCCAATCTTGCAAACTCCAAATCCACATTTTAAGAAACTTCACTACTTTTACTGCAAAAGAATTTGCAGCAAGTAGGATTATCAACAGAATGTTTTGAGTTTAAATTCACAGTTTATTTGGAATGCTGAGGTTTATTCAAAAGAAACAAGCTCATTGTCAAAGACCTCTAAGTCAAAGTACAGACACCCACATGCTCAAAGGGATCCACATGCCAATGTTCATAAAGAAACAAACCTGATGAGTGAACCTTCTATCTGGGCTTCCAAATATCCGTGCTAAACCAAAATCTGCAAGTTTCAGCTGTCCATTAGGTCCTATCAACAAATTATTTGGCTTCATATCCCTGAAAACATATAAGCAGACTTATGAGTTCAGCACTAAAAGCAAGTAACGACTTTGTAACGACCAAATCAGCAACAAAATCTACCTATGCAAAACCCATTTCTTGTGGCAATAAGCAAGACCTTTTAGCGTCATTTGAAGGTAAGATTTTGTATCAGCTGGTGAAAGAAAAATATTGCGGTCTCGTATGACAGCTTCAAGGTCCGTCTCCATGAATTCAAACACAAGATGCAAATTCCCTTTATGTGGGAACGCATCAATCAACTCAATAATGTTTGGATCTTTGAGCTCCTTAAGCAGTTTTATTTCTCTAAGAGCCGTAAAATTTACCCCTTCTTTCTGCTTGCCAAGCCGAATTTTCTTAATCGCAACCGTCTGTCCTGTCTGTCAATGCAATAAATTCATCTTTATAAGAACACCACACAATAGTAGTACTGTCATTTTCATTTTTGAATAAAAGGCTAGTTCATCAAGAGTGTAAGCAAGCATATCCCTAGAATACATTGCAAGATATATGAAGAACAACTCATAACTTTATCAAACCCATGCTCAAAATACTTAAAAAGTTTCAAGCTTTCCTCCCCTTCATTCTCACTACCACTAAACAAAGGGTAAGAACCACTTCATCGTACCCAATGATCATGGTTTTAAGTTGCGATTGTATTGCATTTACAGCAATTGCGGACAACTGCAGAAAATGCAGCCAATGCGGCTACAGTTGCAGTTGCGGAGCACAAAAACCGCAATATTGTGGTCATAATTGCGATTGCGGATAGCAATTTAAAACCATGCAATGACACACCATATATGATTCTTCCTAAATGATTATAGCAAGCAAAGGTAACAAAGTAATAAACACCCTAAGCAAAATGTTGAAACAAACTCCCTAAATCAAATTTAGGAACCAACAGCAAATAAATGGATATTTCCTTTCCACATTAGTCTAAGGCCCTATATGAATATTTATTTTCCTCTGATTCATCGATTTTCTATGCACCACTTGAAAGAGACGACCCAATTCTCACAATCCACAAAAAGAAGAAAAAAATCGATTTTTCACTGAAAAATCTGCGTAATTTTGTTGAAAAGGGATGAAAAAGCAGAATAAGAGAATAGAAGAAGAAAGTTTTGGGGGGTTACGTGGGTATCAATGGCTTTGTATACGACTCCATAGGTACCTTCACCAAGGACCTCACGCTTCAGATATCTATCGGCTACTTTTTTGGACGGATCCAGGTCTGCCATTTTTGTTCCTGATATTGGGGTTGAATTGAATTGATGGTATTAATTACAGCTAAAAAATTGAGAATTTACTAGTGGGCCATTTGGAGCAAATTAGGGTTTTATCAGAAAAAGGGTAAAGCATGAAAATTTTAAGAAGCAAGCCGTTGAAACATGAAAGGTTGAAGAACTGAAAAAAGTAGCTGAAACCAGAAAGCAAAAGAGGGAGCGTGTGAGTGTCTATGTTGTCATAAAAAATTAATTGAAAAAGAAAATGAGCTTAAGAATCAAATCATTATTGGAAATCAAATCATTATTGGATTTTAATTTGAGAATCTATGCTATTCTCCTCTCCACAACACTTTCGTTTTGTTGCATACTGTTATTCACTGTGGAGACTCTCCAGAGTGTAGTCCATGTCCATGAACCTGCCTATATATATATAATAATGGGTGGGAGTAAAATATAAAATACATAGGAAAAATTTGATGCAGATATAAAAGTTAACTAGAAGAAATCACTTAGGCCTCTTGCGTAGGTAAATTAACATGCAAGAATGTTTGAGTGGATGTTAGATTAATTCTTATGAGGAGTATTGAGGCTTCATACCTTACAAGTGTTTTTTTTTTTTTTGGAACCCTTTTATCATTTGAATCACTCTTTATAGGTAGTAGTAATTACTAATTAAGATGATGGCTTCTCATTTGGAGAAATTAATAATAATCTCTCTCAATGTTATTTTTTTTTAATAATTTCTCTCATTGTTAGTCCCTCACATAAGGTACAAGTGGCTTTTGAGAGATCTTGTTTATTTACTAACCAAATTAATAACACATGTCCTCTTTTTTATAAATATATTTCATGGACTTTCCCTCGGGCTAGTGATTGTTTCTTCACAGCATAACAAAAATGAACCATTTGATTGACGGAAATAGAAAGCAAGAGTATATATAAGCATAAGCTTGACCCAGGCATCAACTTGCCAAGGATATTAGCATGATCAGGATACATTAAGAAAATCTACACGCAGTCAACTGATTATGGCTGTTACTTCTTGCCAAAAAGAGGAACACACATACAGTAATATTTCTTGAATGAAGTGGCTATGTATGAAGATAAATAAATAAAGAAATGGTAGTTCCGAGTTCAAATGAGTATTTGATGGGAAGATAGAACAGTGGTAGTAGATGTTCATAAAACTCCTCACAACCTTGGATAGAGATGATAACTAATGCAGTGTTGCTTCATCATAAGATTCAATGCAAAGTTTGCAGTTCTCTCTTTTGCCCTAAATAAGATGGGGGATAATAATTGTTTTCCAAACAGCAAGGTTAAAGAATGTCTTTAGTCTTCACAACCAGTGGCTTGTTATGTGCCTAAGACGCCAAGAAGTAGGAAGCTTGACATCAGAATCTCAGACACAAACTATCCATTGACAGGCATCATAACTAATAAGTGATTCACCAATGAAAATTGGAGGTTGAGCTTGAACTATGTTCATGACTTTGTATGAAGTTACAGTAAGTGTTTGAAAGTAGGAATAAAGGCCAACAAAAACAACCTAATTCTATACCACTTTTTCTTTACATTCTTCAATTGTTTTTTTTTTTTCTTGCTAACCTTAGTTTAAAAAAAAATAGAAGGTTGAAAGTTTCTCCTCCAAGCAAATGAAGGAATTCCTTAATCTTTTTCCTTAGAAATTAAAGATTTTTGTGAATAAGGAATGAAATACAGCTAGGAAGTAGGAAAGGCTTACCAGCAGCATCCAATCTACCTAACAGCTGAAAGAGATAAGTGAATCCGACATATTTTATTTGGATAAATTGTGTGAAGATAGCTAAGAGATAGAACCATGGTCAAATAACGTGGGGAGAATGCATAATTTTTGTGCTCTAGCAGTCGAACAAGAGTTAGTCCCATAAGCAGTTCAAATGGATTGAATCTATAGGATACCTCGTATTCTTGCTTAAAAAAAAACAAAAACAAAAGAAATAAGGCATTCCCAGGGGTAACAATAAGCATTGAGTTCATTAAAAGAAAAGAAAAAAGAAAAGATAGACAGCCAGAAAGAAAAGAAAACATTGAGGTCCAACAAAGGGACTCCCTCCCCCTACCCCACACCAAAGTCTTTCAATGAATTCATCTTTTCAACAGAAAGGTAACAGCTCAGAGAAACTTGCTACCTTCCTTACCTTCATTTTTATTTTTTAACAGAGCAGACTTTCCTCTACTTCCTAACGAATTTGGGAATAAAAAAGGAAAGTTTCACTTTCTCCGCGCCTATGGAACATACTCACCAGTGCTTGGATACAAAGTGTACCACTTACCACTTACAAACAACAAGGCTAAACCAACATTAAATTCGCTGGGACCAGTTTGCCTATCCAATATTCATTTTCAAATTTGTCTTACTCACCAAGGCACAGTGCAATGCCACCGTTCATCTTCTATCCTCCACAAATCTAATTCATCAGATTTTCTTGGTTCAGAAAGGACCAGCAATTTCCATACTCCGTGGTCCTTCCACCCCACCTCATGTTAATCAACCTTTCAAGTTCCAACTTCCAACCATGTGACCATCTTATCTTCTTAGTTCTTACTCGTCCCAAAACACTCTCTCTCTCTCTGTGACATCATCATCACCATCCATTGTACCAACTTCTTCTTCATTCACTGAGGATGGCAGCTGATAACTCTGCTAAGAGCAATCCCAATGCTCAGCTCCTTGAAGAACTAGAGGCTCTGAGCGAATCCCTTTACAAATCACACACCTCCACCATAGCTAGAAGAACAGCTTCCCTTGTCTTGCCACGAACTTCAGTTCCAGTTCCAGCTGCTGATGATGACACTGACACTGCTAAAGTTGATGATAAAACCATTAACAAACCTCGGCCTCGTCGCATGTCCTTGTCCCCATGGCGATCAAGACCAAAGCTTGAAGATGCCAAGGCACCATTCACACAGTCACAAATCAAAAAGCTGGATGATACATCAACTTCAGGTGACAAGAAAGGGATTTGGAGCTGGAAGCCTATGCGGGCACTGTCTCATATTGGAATGCAGAAACTGAGCTGTTTGTTTTCTGTTGAAGTGGTCACTGCTCAAGGCCTTCCTTCTTCCATGAATGGACTCAGGCTGTGTGTGTGTGTTAGAAAGAAGGAGACAAAGGATGGTGCTGTTAAGACAATGCCATCACGGGTTGAACAAGGAGCTGCAGATTTTGAAGAGACCCTTTTCATCAGGTGCCATGTTTACACCAACCATGGCAGTGGAAAGCAGGTTAAGTTTGAGCCACGCCCGTTTTGGATATACCTTTTTGCAGTTGATGCTAAAGAGCTTGATTTTGGAAGAAGCTCTGTGGATTTGACTGAGTTGATTAGAGAGTCCATTGAGAAAAACCAACAAGGCACGCGGGTTCGGCAATGGGACACAAGTTTCAGCTTAGCTGGGAAGGCAAAAGGAGGAGAACTTGTTCTGAAACTTGGGTTCCAGATCATGGAGAAAGATGGAGGAGTTGAGATATATAATCAAGTGGAGAATTCAAAGTCCAGCAAGTTGAAGAATTTCGCATCTTCTTTAGCTCGCAAACAATCCAAGACATCTTTCAGCATGCCCAGTCCTCGAATGACAAGCAGAAACGATGCATGGACTCCTTCACAGTCAAGATTAGAAGGGGATATTCAAGGAATGGATGATTTGAATCTTGATGATCCAAACCCAGTTCAGGATTCTTCTACATCTGCCAATAAACTTGAGGAACGCAAAGAAAAGGTAGAGGATTTTGATCTTCCTGATTTCGAGGTTGTTGATAAAGGGGTTGAGATTCAAGAGAAGGAAGAAGATGGAGGAGGGGAATCTGAAAAATCTGTTGAAGAGAAATCAGCTTCAAGTGAGGTTGTCAAGGAAATAGTGCATGATAAGTTGCACCTTACTAGATTGACTGAGCTTGATTCAATTGCTCAGCAGATAAAAGCTCTTGAGTCTATGATGGGAGAAGATGATAAGTCTATGAAATTTGAGGAGGAGATAGAGTCACACAGGCTATATGCAGATGAAGAAACCGTGACAAAGGAGTTTCTTCAGATGCTTGAGGATCAAGACAGCAGAGGATACTTATTCAATCAACCTGAAATTCCACCTTTACAACTTGAAAGGAAAAATGATTCTTCTGCAGATGGAGAATCCAAAGTGTATCTTGCTGACCTTGGAAAGGGCTTGGGTTGTGTAGTTCAAACAAGGGATGGGGGCTACTTGGCTTCCATGAATCCTTTAGATATTGCTATGGCTAGAAAAGATACTCCAAAGCTAGCAATGCAGATGTCAAAGCCTTTTGTGTTGGCATCACATCAATCCATGAGTGGGTTTGAGTTGTTTCAGAAATTAGCTGGCATTGGTCTTGATGAACTCAGCTCTCAAGTTTTGTCCTTGATGCCCATAGATGAACTGATAGGCAAAACTGCAGAACAGGTTGCTTTTGAAGGCATTGCTTCTGCCATCATACAAGGTAGGAACAAGGAAGGAGCCAGTTCCAGCGCTGCTCGCATAGTTTCTGCCTTGAAAAGCATGGCAAATGCAATGAGTTCAGGAAGGAAAGAAAGAATATCAACAGGACTTTGGAATGTTGATGAAGACCCTCTTACTGCAGAGAAGCTTCTGGCGTTTACAATGCAGAAGATTGAGTCCATGACGGTTGAAGCATTGAAAATTCAAGCTGACATGGCTGAGGAAGAAGCTCCATTTGATGTTTCTGTTCTCAGCTCAAAGAAAGGAGACAGTGGGAAAGATCTTTTGGCTTCTGCTATTTCACTTGAGGATTGGATCAAAGACCAAAGCTACAACAAAAGCACTGCAAGTTCTGATGGTGAACCAGAAAAAGTCACAACGATATTGGTTGTCCAACTAAGGGATCCAATGAGACGCTATGAAGCAGTTGGAGGCCCTGTGGTGGTACTTATTCATGCAACAAGTGCTGACACAAAGGGGAATGATTATGGTGATGAGGAGGAGAAAAGGTTCAAAGTGACAAGCATGCATGTGGGAGGTTTCAAGGTGAGGAGTGGCACAAAGAAGAATGCATGGGACAGTGAGAGGCAGAGATTAACTGCAATGCAATGGTTGGTTGCATATGGGTTGGGAAAGGCAGGGAAGAAAGGGAAGCAAGCATTGGCAAAGGGGCAAGACTTGTTATGGAGCATTTCCTCAAGAATCGTGGCTGACATGTGGCTCAAAACCATGAGAAATCCAGATGTCAAACTTGTAAAGTAATTAGTAAGTCCATTCTATTGTTAATTGTGCTAAGGAAGGTAATTAGCAAGTTATGATACTCTCATAATCTTGCTTTCATGTGTCATAGAAAGTTCAACTGCAGGTCCAAGTGAGAAGTTCTTGTCTACACTACTGAGCTACTGCAGCTACCTATACCATTTGTGAAGATTTATGAATACAATAATTGTGTAAATGTCATGTCGTACTTAGTTGTTTTTGTAAAAGCCAATAAAATTTGTGTCATATATAGGGCACATGAGATTTGTTTGATTGAGGGATAGATTAGCTTTATAAGGGTTCGAATAAGCCCAGTTCTTTTTTTTTTTTTTTTTTGGGTTCTTTTATTATTTCTTTCTTTTTCTTTTTCTTTTTGCCCCTTTATGTTTTTCCTTTTCGATCTGTCAGTTTATATTGATTGATTTGGTTGGCTTAGACGTTAGTACAAAGCATGCATTTTTGCACTGTGTATACATACATGGAAGGAAATATAGACAGTTGAAGTTACATGTGAGTTATAGTTTTTTATCTATATTGATAGAATATTTATATATTTACACGAATTAGATAATTATAAGATCAGTTTAAAAATAGTATAATAGTTACAATTAAATTATTTAAATTAACACCACATATACTAATGCAAAGCGAAATAAATCTGGATTTCTAAGTCACTCTCTAACTTTAGGAATTGATTACACAAACCACTTAAAATTTTCTTTTATTATGAAACATTTTGTGGTACAGTTTTGTCAACATAGTCTTGCTAACCCTTATCCTTTTAATTTTATCGGACGGGACTCAGCTAACCCTTAACCCTTATCCTTTTCAATTAATACTTTTTCTGTGGCAGCTCTCACTTAATAGATACTCATACACAATATGAATCAAGCTATTAAAATCCATTCATGCAAAGAGAAATATGAAATAATTTAAACTATCGAATTTCTGAAGGTTGCAGACTTACAGCAGTTGTTACAGATTTTTGGTATAATGATGAAGTTGTCATACTAACTGAAGAAGGAAAGAGTTCATTAAATCATTGTTGACTAATAGGTTCTGCATGTTCCAACAACGTTTGAGCTAATAAAGATTGATTTAATTCTTATAATGCTTGTGAATAATACAACTTGTATGTATCTTTTACTGTAACGATGCAACAAAAATATCTTTGTTTTCTTTAGCTGCTGACTTGGAAAGGTACTTAATGACAACATTTTGATACATTATTGATTGACACATGATGTTTAAACTGAACAACGATGCCACGCATATCACATCCGCACAATTTTTACTGTTTAATTATAACTAGACTTACCTTATCTTTTACACGTTTACAATCTGATTCTAACACATGAGTATATGTGTGAAATAGATGTGTATTAAGCATTTTTCTAAACCAAAGAGAATATCACTTACGACTAAATTCAGAAGAACACAAGGAGAATAGGTAGTAAATATAACTTTCACCAGAAACATTTGAGTAAAATTTCTTTGAATGAAACACATTCAGAAGCATACAACTCAGATTGACTTGTTCAATTATGTAACTGGACCTGGTGGAGAATCTTTCTTTTCTTCGTCTTCTTATCTTAATTTTTAAATCCTCTTCTCTTTAGTTGCTGAGTAATTCTGTCCTCACTAATGGCCCAACCAGATTTTCCACAGCAGTGGTCTACCATCATGAAAATATCATGAAAACAAAAAACTTCAAATCCAAAGTATATATTTCAGTTTCCTGGATTTTATGTATACAACAATACAGTATACAAGTACAAATAAGTTTAACTCGACCTCAACTTCAGCTGCTTACAATTATCTCCATGAATCTTTCTTTCCATTCAAAGTCAGAAACTCAGAAATAGAAAAAGGGATGAAGGAAAGAAACTTAAAAGGGAGCTAAAAAGAATCAAGTATCGACACGACGACACTGGCACCAAAATGCAGTTCCTCCACTCCGGCCTCGAGCAACAGCTATTTCCTCATCAACATAAAACCAGATAAAAAAAGGATCCTTGGTACTTGGTTCCTTGTCTTCCTTTTTTCCAAGGCTGATCTGTAGAGGCTTCAAAGGTCCAACTTTTATTCGAAGGTTCTCAAAAATGAAAGCCAGTACTCTCTTTTTCCATGAAAGTCTGCCTTCAAATGTTAATTGTCCAATGGGTCCAAGATATATGCCATTTTCGATCCTCTTTGCCTGACAATTCATCAACATAACTTAATATTCTAACTTTGATGATTTGGCATATGCATCCTTTACAAATAATGAAACAAACAACAGCAATACAACCTTGCTTGCATGAAAAGGGGAAAGGAGGCAATCAAGAAACTATTTTAGAGGCCTAATTAACTCATGCAAAACCAGTCTTTCCTGAATGAAATGGCAAGGGCCCTGACAGATAACAGCTGAGGTCTTGTTGCCCTGAGTTCATATAAAAGTGGCTAAGAAAATACAGAGCAACTGTTGATTTTCACCTGAATCCTACAACCTTAGATTAAGATGAAAAAAGTAGCTACATCAAAATATTCAATGCAAATTGCAAATTTAACAGTTCTCTCTTTTGTCCTTAATAAACTAAACTATAATTTTATAGTTTAATTGAATTAGCTCCCTAACTGAGATAGGGGATGGACATTGGCTCCTCTACGAGGATACAATTTAAGAATGTCTTCACCCCTAGTGCCTCATATGTGCTTTTAAGTTTTAAGAGTTTAAGACACCAAATGGTGCGATGCTTGACATCAGATATGCTTTTAAAAACTACGATAACAGAAACATGCTTGTCATCAGAGACAAAGTTACAAACTAATAATTTCATAAGTCAGTAATGGACACTGAACGCTGATGTGGAAATAAGTACATGGAGGACAGAACAATACAATCATGTCCAAAGAAGCAGCTTATCCATCAAGTGTATATGAAAAGCCGAATCACGTGACTTTGGATGAAGTTCCAGAAACTGTTTGAAAATAGGAACAAGGTCATCGAAAACAACCATTATTCTTTAGCACCTTTTCTTAACATTAATCAAGTGTTTCTTGTATCATCATCTCTAGCTTTTCCAGCTAGAAACACATTCAGTTCAAAAATCAATAACACAGAAGAATGACAGCTTCTCAATAGGCAAATGAAGGGTTGTTTTAATCTTTTCACTATAAATATTGGACTCGTATGCATCAGGAATGAAATATAGATAGGATCATACAAAAGAGACTTACAGCAGCATCAAACCTCTGAACAGCTGTGAGAGGAAAATATCGACCACCTTTATATTGTTTCTAAAATTCAGCACAAAATTATAGTAAGCATTAATTGCCAAAGGAAGGTAACTTACAACCACAAACATGCAAAACAAGAAACAGAATTATAGCCAAAAGAAGAGGGATTTTAAAAAGTGATAAAAATATGTTAACCTCAGCAGTAAAAATTAGCATCCAGGTCCTCCCAGGGGATTCCTTTCCGCCAAGGGTTTCAAGAAAACCAGAAGGATCAATTTTTGCTTTCTCAATGACAGACAGTGCAGAAAGAACCTCCTCTGCTGCTACCTTTCTAGTCTTAGCTGCATTTTTTAGCACTTTCACACTTTCCTCTACTTCCTAAGCAAATATAGAAATTAAATTAAATTAAATTTAAAAAAAAAACTCAAATATCCCAAAATTTGATCATGAATCCTGAAATGGTCCAAGTTTTCACAGTGAAAGGTGTTTGAATTCCCAGGTCCAAAAGATAAAACTGGAAAGACTGCGCTAAAGATTCAAAATTTAGCATTTTAGACTTTTCATCATCTTCTAAGAAACCAAACAAAGCTTTGAAAATTTAATGGAAACCAAAATAACTGCAAAGGAAATGCATACCTTTTTGGGCTTCTCGTCCTCAACAAGAAGTGGGGTTGAGGAAAGTTGGTCTCTTTCAATCTCATCAAGGGTTGCTCTGGTTCTTGTTCTTTCTCTGGGAAATTTAACATGGTAATAGTTTGTTCCTTTGAGACGAGTGACATTCAGAGGCCTAAAATGTGGTGAGAGCTTTGATGCTTTAAAAGATGTCAACGGAGATGAATTTGGGAAACACCAATGGAAGGAAGATGTGGACAACAACACATGAGATGGTGCTGTATGTGAGCTCATTGCCATTTGCAAATGCAGCTATAATATATCTTTCACTTTTGAACCATTTTTTTAAGATAATTTTGGGGCACATCAAAGAGTGGCCATATGCATTCCCTTTCTCTCCATGACTTCATGTGTTCCTTATTTATGTGGTCCTGAAATTTCTATTGTCGTCATAATTATTAACTTATCATTATTAGCAGCAGAAAATTTGAAAACGAAATAACACCTTTTACATACAGCTTGGTGTCAATTCGTGTTTTTCTTTTTTAAAACTTGATGAGGTTTTACATTTTTTTTTTTTGACAAAAGTTGATGAGGCTTTACTTCAAGCATAGTTCTTAGCAAAATTTAATTTGCTTTTTATTTTTTTATTTTATATTTGTATGTACTTGTGCTAACTAATAACAAGTGTTATCTGAAAGTTTCGAAGAGTTACTAAAGTTAACTTACTACAATAATTTAAAGTTTATTAGTATAGACATGAAGCACAAATACGTAAAAAGAATTGTCAAACACATCATATGTAAAATTAATGAAACACTTGTCAAAAAAACATATTCTTCTATCATAATTCTCGCATTAAAAAAAATATTGTAAAAAATTAAATTAATGAAACATTCTGTAAATTATTAGGAGTGTTTAAAAAAAACTGTTTGCAAGTAGTTGTATGATCTTTGTTTTTTTAACCAGTTTTACGATCCTTTACTTGCTGTTTTTGGACCACTTCGAGAATGCAGAAATATAGTATGAACTAAATACTTTTTTTCAGGTAATAAGCTTCATTGTCTCCGCTTTATTCGTTTTTTTCTGAAAAACAAAAAATAGGATCAAGAATAGTTACTCTATCTCGAGTCAAGACAGACCCAAGTAGAATTCAAATTTAACAACTTAACACAGTTTATCCTTATCAGTTATGCCAACCGTGTTGGCCATTTTAACTTTTTTTTCCTCTATAAGTGAATCATCCTGAAAAGGAAAAGGCCGTCCACCAATTGAGTTAGAACTTAGTAGGCTCGGGCTACTTTAATTCTTTTCTGGTTTAGAAAGCAGTTGTCATTTTGTGAATTAGCTTTAGTTGTCACCATCGGTCGGCAGGTTAATTTTCACAGTTGAGATTCAGGTGTTACAAGAGGAAAAGATATAGAAAACAAAGTAGAAAATGACGATAATCATCACAAGTTCGTTTGTTGTAAATTTCTTACGACAAATGCCGGCTCATAATTTCAAAAAAGCAAATTTTGCGTTACAAGAGTCTAGCAATGTACTTGATCTTTACTTTCCTCCAAATTTAATGGAAGAATTTATCTGCTAACTAGCAAAAAGTTCTCACATGGTGGATTTTCACATCAAAGCTCAACCCAATTTAACTTCGTCGCGCCTAGTATTGCAGGTGCCATGTCAAAACTTAAAAAGATCCAATAATCTTGTATTTCAGGTGAAGTAGCTCCACCTTATTAGGCACGTTTGAGAACCAAGCAAACCCTCAACCACATAGCAATTAGTTATATTTCTTGACAAATAAATGATTTCATTTCACGGATAACAATAATAAGCTTCCCAGCGAATTGAATAATTAATAATCTTCCACTAGTCATGGACATGTAATCATAGGGCGGTAAATCCAACTAGTAAATTCCCAATTCTCCAAAATTCCATAAAAGATACTCAGTAAAATAATAAAAAGGAAATCACATATCAACATCAAATTAAATTTGCCCGACAAATGTGACTAGGAGATTTGTTTAATTGCTGTTGTGCTAAAATATGAGAAGTCATCAGATTCCACAGCTAATCAGGTGGATTGGTTCAAAACCATCCATTTCAATTATATCTCAAGTAGCACGGTTGGAATGGGTGACAAAAAGCAAAGCTGCCACCCGCAAAATACAGAAGCAGCCAGGCCTTCTAAGGCCGCATACAAGTACATGGGTACCAGCAGCAACAAATAACTCTCCACTGAATACTGCCCCAAGTAAAAGCAAAATAAATACCGAAATGAATATATTGCAAATTTGATGCTGTCAATTATGCCTCAATGCTGCCACTCCATTTGTTGTGCCGGAATCCCGTCCTGTCCAAACAGAGAACTGTTAGAATAAAAAAGTCATAGCTAATTTGCAAAAACCAAGGCAAGAACCAGAAATGAAAAGTGAAACTTCAGGCTGGTTAGCATGCAAGGGACCCAGTCGCAAATTGATTTGTTTGTCTATAAAAATCATTTGATTTGTCCAATAAATACAGAACACCAGCAAAATCTATGGACATTTTAGATTGAAACAAAATGCCAAATATTTGAGATTTTCAGTTCAACCATTTGTAAGTCAGTTTCTAAGTCAAATTTCCACATGTTCAAATTTATTTAGATTAAAAAGAAAGACTGCAGAAAAGGTCCTCCACAGAACTGCTCGGTTATTTGGGGGAAAAAAAGAAATAGAAATATCAAGATAATCAAGCCATATATGCTAGAGGAACATGGAAGACCCGCGACTATGAAAAGTTGAACAGCATTACAAAGTTGACCATGAAAAGAACGAGCAGCTTGACAAGAAGCAGCGATGCACTTGAAATATTCTTTACCTCAAGTCAAAATTGTTACAAACTCACAGACCAGTAACTTTTCCCACTGCAACAGTTCTCCCTGCAGGACAGAGTAAATCATATGGCTTCAATATATATTAATGTCAGAAACACATTTGCAAGACAAAGAAAACATCATTTCTTAATTCTTACCTTCAGTGCGTAGAGTAAACCTCCCAAGTTGTGGAAAATCAGAGAACTTCTCAATGCATATCGTGTTAGTAACCTGTAAGTACATTTTCAAAACCAGATGAAACTAAACTTGCATAAATAAAAAAAACCAAACTACCATCAGCAATGAATTCCTCTCTATTTGAGACTCGAGAATCATTCTGCACAACCATGATGAAGTAAAAACCTTTTCATGGCCCTGCGAAGCCCATGTACAGGAATACAACAATATATCAAAAAAATTAGCTTCCAAATTCACAAGACAACAAAATGCACCTGAACACGGCACACAACAACAGCGCCATTCTTCACAAAGAGAACTTTCTTTTTCATAGGTTTCTTTGTCTTTGGATCAATTTGCTGTAACAGCTCAACAATCTCACATTCTTCAACTATAGAGTGGATGTGCAGAACAGCCTTGTACCCAGCAGTAAAAATAGCCTACAGATTTTATGTAAAGATGTTAATGTCGTTGATTAATACATAGAAAGTAAAGCTAACATCCAAATGCAGAAGGAGAGAAAGAGGGGATACATACATTGTCCAGCAATTCAAGGATCGCCAACTGAGCAACAAACTCAGTAACAGCTGGTATTGGATTTGCTGGAAAAGGGACAAAAACACAAAAACCACATAAAAACACCGAACAGCAAATGTGTAACCACTTGAAGACAAGGCAACAACATAAACATAATGGATCTCAATACTTAATTGACTAGGAGAAGAACATTTGTGATGGAAAAAGGTCCTTCTGACACCATTCTTGAATCACTATCTATGATTCAACCAATTTTTTAAAACCCACCAAAATTTAAGCATAGGTTCCCATTTCTAACTAAACAATTTTATTTGCTTATTTGCTTAGAATTAAAACTGCAAGGTACATTAGTTGTGCCACTGAACATCTCACGGCATACCATACGGCTAACCTTTTCATATCAGAGGCATAAATAAGAAATGAACCTAGAGACAAAAACTAGTTTTTACACATTGCACTGAAATTACTTGTACAATTATATTTTCTAGAATACCTTTCTAATAAAATTTGTTCTAGAATGCACTACTGCTGCAACACATCTTACAAAGTCCAGCAAAATTTTAAATATATAAATAAATAAAGAATCCATACCAACACTAGACAGGACAAACCCAGATAATATGTCTTCTTCTTCAACACCAGATAATCTAATCCGTAAATTTTCACCAGGTCCAGCATGTTTAACCCGATCTTCATCAATAAATATAGCAACAACTTTTACTTGATCCTGAAAATTTATGTGCAGTTGTCACCCATTTCATGTTCAACAAGGAATAAAAAGCAGAACAAAGAAAGAAAGAAAGGAGAACAAAGCTCAGGACAACCCAAAAAATAAATACCTTATTTGGCATGACCAGTAAAGAATCCCCCTCACGAACAGTACCAGATTCCACTTTGCCCATAACAACAGTTCCCATGTCTTTGAATTTGTCAATTATAGGCATCCTACACAAGTCAGAAGTTCAATCTTAGCAAAGAAGTTGAAGTTTAAAAATAATAAAAATAAAGAAACTACAAAGGACCTTTGGAAGAGTAACGGAAGCAACAAAATGTTCAGAAACGCAATACCTGAAAGGACCTTTGGGATCTCGCAGAGGAATTTCAACAGCATCGAGGACTTCAAATAAGCAAGGACCATCCCACCATGGACAAGTGCTTTTATCCACTCTTGTTTGTAGGTTTGTACCAATCAGCCCAGATATTGGTAAAAACTGGACATCTGGTAAATGAAATAATAATTAGTAAAATAACTTCACTTCACACAATCCATCAAACTGCTGAAGACCTATGTATAAAATATGAAATTATCATTACAAAATGATTTCCAAAATAGGACTTTCCCATGTCCATTTTCATAAGCTTTTCAAAGCCTACACCATAGAGATAGCTTGCAGAACAGGAAAAGAATAACCTTTGCACAACCTGAATACCCTCAAATCTCAATCCTTACTTTCTTAAAACCAAACAAGCTGCGTTTACTCCATACTCAAGTTCAACTCATCCTCCGCATCCCTTGAAAACTTAATACCCAGGATCCCAAACCTGCTTAGCATTTGGCACAAAGAAACTATCAACCTTACAGCCATCTTCAACATGTCTCAAGCTCCAGCAGCATTCAGCAAGACATATAAGTATATAACATTCACCACTCTAAATGAGAAGAAATTCTCAACAGTGAACTATGACAGAGTCTCTCACCCCCATCACATTCATAATTATATAAAGGCTGTCCTGTGTGTAAAAGCAACGGGATCCACACACTACAAATCATACATTTACACCAGCATCCCAAAATTAAGAAACATATGAATTAAAAAGGCAAGTAAAATAAAGTTCCAGCATATTCTCAATTCTCAAACAAATAAAAGGCAGATACCTTTCTTCACATTGTATCCTGATTGCTTCAGAAATGGAATCATCTTTGACTCAATTTCATCATACCTAGTGGCACACCAGTAGCAGCAAGGAATCTCATTAACATTGCAGATAAGCACAGAGAGGGATGAAGAGACAGTGCCAGGGCAAGAGAGATATAGAGAGAGCACCTTTCTTTTGACCACTGCACTGTAGGATCATCCATTTTATTGACAACAACAAGCAGCTTAGCCACACCCAGCGTTTTTGCAAGCTGGACATGTTCACGAGTTTGTCCACCTCTCTCATATCCAGTTTCAAATTCTCCCTTCCGAGCAGAAATTACCTGATTGATGGGGCACATAAAAACAGACAGACAACAAGACAGTGATATATCATCAAATGCTTGTCAAGAAGTATATACTGAAGATCAAGAAAGAAAGTGTGACACATCACAGATCAACTAACCAACACTCCAATATCAGCTTGAGATGCACCACTAATCATGTTAGGAACATAGCTTTTGTGACCCTGCATAAGCATTGTAATTCAATATTAAATGTTTCCTCACAAAACCAAAGAATGATTTGAATTATTTTAAAAGATAGGAGAAGACAACAATTGAGGCAAGGGAAGAATATCTGTCAGAGAAAGCCCTCTAAGTAATCCAAAACAGAAGACTAATAGACAATTAATATGCATGTCCATGGGATTGAAAACTTATCTGAGAAGAATCATGCAATACAGATACTCACAGGTGCATCCAAAATCGTAAACCTTGTTTTCTCTGTCTCAAAATGTGCTCTTCCAACTTCAACGGTTTTTCCCTGCAATTATCACATTTTTACCCTAATTATGAGTTCTAAGCAAATTCATATAATTAACAAGCAAAAAGGGAAAACTACATTAAGTGGGATGGGATAAACCAATTAAATTTTATCAGCAAATTTATTCATACCTTTGCCCTCTCCTCCTCATTTGTGTCCATTATATAAGCCATATACCTAGCATATAAATTTCAAATCATTAATTTGATATAGATTCATATCAAGAATATTCACTTAAGCTAAAAGATCCCAACCCCTGCACCCCCCCAAAAAAAAACTCCTATTAACAACAAATATAATAAGTTGAAGACCCAGTCAGACACATCCCACATTTTCATAGTTTGAGCACCTCAACCTTACACAGTTAAGTGAAATATACAAAATACATAAAACAGAAGCTAATAAACGTTGACACAGACATGAACACAACAAAATATTATCTTCATATTGTCTCTGACAACACAGACATTAATCTCTTTTTGAAGTATCCGTGCTTCAATTAAAAGAGAAATAGTTAAAAACACAATAAAATATCTGAAACTTGAATTACTAGAACTGCTGGTCTAAATTTATAAACCAATGGAAGAACATGCAAAATAAATAATGAAAAGTTCACACACTAAGATTTGAGAAGCATAAGAACCTATAAAGTAATGGACAATTACTAAGTGTAAAAGCAAACAACAAACTCAAGAAAATAGATAAATTAGCACGCCACAATTTTCTTTAGCAAAAAACATGAGATTTCACATAAATATTTGTAGTTATGTAGTTGCAAAGAAATAAAATCTTCAGAAGTGAAGATCAAACAATCAGTTGAACAGGATAAGCCTCAAGGTACGCATTAATACTACCAATGAACCATGGATATACAAGTGAGAGTGTGACACAACAATAAGAAAAAAAGGTCTCATAACGTATTTGGAAAAGTCATATATAAAAACATACATTTAAAAATGCACAAGAGTGTAATTTGTGGAGCCTAATTGAATGTTCTATTTGCATGACTTTACCCTTCATACAATTTGTTCTAAGCAAAGCAAATTGCAGGACAAACTACCCATTTATTTAGTTATGTAATACCTACATTGCACGGGTACGAGTAAGACCGATACCCGGTACGGATACAAATACGAGGTACAAAAATTTTCAAAAAATTAGAGTACAGTATCGTATATATATATATATATATATATATATAAATAAACTAACATTTCACACAATAAAATATGACAACATAACATAAAAATTAAAATACACAAATTTCAACATAAATTTAGAAAGGAACTTGCATTCCAACTTGCATTCCTTCCTGCTTTTTTACTTTGCTATATAGTCACATAAGCTCAAAGGGGACAACCATTTTCAGCTATTCTAGTTGCATATTTGCAACCATTTTCACCATGATTAATTATTAATAACAATATAAAATATATTTTTCACATAATAAAATGTTATAAACATTTAAATATTAATATTTTAAAGTCAAATAACTTATTAATGTCAAATAATTTATTAGTAGAGTCTAAATAAATGAGTAAATTAATCCATTTTAAAAGACTGGTATTAAATTTTTGCATATACTTAAGTAAATTACACTTGTGTGTGCCTGGGTATTAGAGAGAATGTAACCTGAATGTTTTAATTAGTGGGCACTGGGCAACAACTCTTAAATTTGTATTTTTCTTTTTCTTTTAAACCAAATGTCATTTTGCATTCTCTCTCTCCCTTTTCGTTTTCCTCTGCCTCTCCCTTCTTTCTATATGACACTTCATCTACTAGCAGCCATGGCAATGACGGCTACAGAGCCAAACAGTGGCTAGGAGCAGACGAATGGAGGTGGTGACGGCTGGGTGTCATTGGAAAAGCCTCATTGGAGGGCTCTGTGCAGGGAACAACCGGAAAACGGGAGACACCGTGCAGAACGGGGTCAAGCCCAGGCAGTTGGTGGAGCCATACCCACACAGCACCGGAGCCATACCCAAGCTCTAAATTCAAAAAAAATAAAATTGGGAACGTACCAGCGCGTACCCAATACTGGTACTCCTCCCTGGGAGGAGCGCCCATGCTTCAGAGTGTAATACTTATTAATTTCCCTCTGTTTTATATGGATTAATCTAGTTATGATATATAGTAGTCCAGTCCATGGTAAATAATTACTTGGTAAAGAGTAACTTGTTCAGACGAAAGTAAAGCCTGAAGCTACATGATCATGCGCAGAAATGAGAAATCTCATCCAGATTATTAGAGTATATTGTGTTAGCTGTTGAATATTGTTAATATAGTTAGAATGTCCCAGAGGTCTAGTAGTTAGTTAGAATATTGTCTTATTGTGTTAATTAGTAACAGAATCAGTTAAGTTGTTAAGAGTAGTTGAGCTTCTACTAGCTGTATAAATACAGCTGTGTACAACTGTTGCAATTGTCAATTACAGTTTACAGCTTTCAGTTTCTAGAGAATTCTCATTCTCTCTTCTCTATCATTCTCTCTTTCTTTTGCTACACGTTTCTGTTTTCTCTTTCTCTCTTGATATGAATTTCTAGAACAGATCAAGCCAAATATGCTAACTAGGTAATATACAAAGCCCATCATGACAAGTTGAGAAACCCCATCATTCTGACAGACCAAAGTTTATATGTTACTGTCCTGGGACTGCATAACACCTAAATACCAAAAAGCTGAAAACTATTGGAGATACTGATCGACAGATACTATCCCATTTAATACCGAATGAAGGTGGGCCAACTTAAAAACTTATCATAATGCTAAAAAAGTGAAGGTAATCCCATGACTTTGTTAGACTATATGCACAAATTCAGCAATTACCAACACAAGTTCTGTGACTTTTCTAGCCAGGCTAATTCAACCTCATGTCAGTGAAATAGCCTGAAAACCATAAGAAGTTAAGACCCTAAGTGGCAGTAACCAAATGATGAGGCAGTACAGCAGCATTGGAACACATATAACACCTTCAATCAAGAAACAAAGTAAATGAGCTAACCAGCTTTCTCGACTTTTGTCCTTAGCTTCTTTTTCGTATTTTTGGATAGTCCGTTCGTCAACCTGACCACTAAGGAAAAGTATTTGACCTCCAGTTGTAGACTTACCAGCATCTAGAACAAGAAATACAATAATAAATTAATGCTAGAACAACATTAATTTTACAATAAAGAATGAGTGTTCAACTGAATATACTGAATGAACATGGGAACCCAACATATAAACCATGAGAGAAAGGCAGCTTTTAAATCCCATACTACAACAATAGCCAATGAACTGCAGATTAATCCTCAGTCAAATGCACCACCATATGAATAAGAAAGCAAATTTGGATATTTATGGACTACAGCTCAATCACCACATGAACAATAAGTAGGGTGAAAGCACGTCATCCAAGTTCAAGGAACATTTTTTTATTCTCTTCCTGTCTTGAAAGGCAAAATTTTTCTAGGAGGCAGCAAGCAGAAGCAACACATGTAACTTCTCTAGTAGTCTATGATCAACGTCTAAAATTCATAGATGTTTAAGAACAATAAGCACTTGGATGGCCCTCTAATCCTATAATGCACACGATACACATGAACAACAATACTCTTGACCAATAGAATGGTCATCAAAGCTGCACAGAAGACAAAAAGGAACCCCAGTAACCCATATACCAATGACGGGACCATGTGGAATTCATCAACTTACCGACATGGCCAATAAACACAACATTCAAGTGTCTTTTCTTCATCTCCAGATCATCATCTTCATCTTGCAAAGGAGGAATTTCCTTATCTTTCACTACAAATCAAAGTCATGAGAGTGAGCACAAGAAAATGGATGTTTATATCTTTATTGGCAATGGGCTGTCTAATTTTGAAACAGAAATCTAAATGCACAATATGTACATAATCACATACTTGAAAACTAAATACATTTCCCAATTACCTTTTGGCTCAGCCTGGAAAGACTGTGCTTGAACTTCCTGCTTTGGATCTGAAACCACCAAAGTGAAATTCTTTATATAATGCTCTCCAATCTCCATCATTAATTTATATTATTAATCTGGCAGTAAAGTAACAACATAGGCAGCAAGCAACCAATAAAACAATCAACAAAGAACACAGAGCTAATGCATTCTTCAGCTAATGCATTCTTCAATTCTCCGTGTTCAAGGAAGCTATTAAGACTTTATTACTAGAAGATGCAAAATTACTTCATCAACATTTTTGAATGGTGAGGATAAGAACAGGTCAGAGAAGTCCAAGGGGGAAAAACAAGTAGTGACATACATGAACTTCCCAACAATATCAATAACAGGCAAGCAATTTCTCTAGTGCTGACAAAGCAAATAGGCATAATACAGCTTGTCATAAATTGGATGAGCTGATATAACCAAAAATACTAACGTTCATCATAAGTACAGGATTCTAACCAGAGACCCGAATAAAAGGGAGGAAAAGTGGAACACACACGCATTTTCCCACTTCTATAATATCTTTTAGGGGTCTTGTCATAACAGTTGATAATAACTTTCTACCTCAACAATCTTTCTGAACAAATGAGAGTTCAGAATTGATTGTGTTAAGGGGGGAACGAAAGGTGTTACTATATGGAGCATTGACTCATGCATGTAAGAAGCAGAAGAAGATTGATCTCCAAAAAAATAGAATAAAAAATAAAATAACAATACTTTAGTTGAAAGTAAAGTTTGCAAATGAGAGCCAAAAAAATAAAAGAAGGAAAGGGACAGAAACATGACAAAGAGTCTTGAAGTATAATGATGCTACACTTTTGACATTAATGAGATCTATTTCCCGAGAAAATATACAGTACACAAAAAAAGAAGGGGCGAGAAAACGCAGAATCAGCCACTTCCTTACTACCGACCTTCTTCCATCTTATCAGATTTCTCAACTTCTTCTGGCTTTCCATCCTCTGGATTTACCACCCCATTATTGTCTTCTGCTATATCACAACCAAGATTAGATAGAAAGATTAAAAGAAATGGAACAAAAGTACAAAACCACTTATACATAGTGAAAAGAATAAAAACGCAAAAATCAATAGGCCTTTGGATTACCTGCTGAGTCAAGCTGTAAAGAACGGATGTCCTCCTCGATATCTACCATTCAAACAAAACAGACATAAATATTTCCTCCAACTCCCCAAGTTCCTTAAAACCTCAAAGTAGAATAGCTTTTGTTTGATTCAGAAAAAGCAATAATTCTTTAAAAAATTTAAACTTTCTAGTTAAAAAATTAAATTAAATTGAATTAAGCCACTACCCCAGTAAAGACCACCACCATAACATGCAACTCAGCTTACTGCCATTAAAATTCACTTACTGCCACAAGAAGGTTATAAAATTGAACTGCGTGCAAAGCAATATAACACACAACACATACTATCACTGCCCAGCAGACATATACAACTTTACATGATAAATTCGTAAGCAGAATAGGAAAGTGCAAATTGGAACATCACAAGCATAAGCTCAATACATTCACTACAGGCGCATCAATTTACACACTCAAGGAATCCCAATCACTAGAACTTGAGCAGAAACGAAACCAAAAGAAGCGAAATAAAATCATATTAATTGTTCACCGATCGATACAATTAACAATAACGCAGCACAGATCATCACCGGCCTATCAAAAACTCGGAACATGCAGATCTAAAACAGATTAACATGAAACAGTGAACGAATTGAACAAAGAGGAGAAAAAAATATGCAGTTAATTGCAAAGAGGAGAATGAATTCGTATTCGATATTGGAAGAAAGATGTGAGATGGAGAAGACGTACCCATGTGAAAAGGAGAATGGGATTATGCAGAGGAACAAGGGTTTCGGCGAGCACGCAACCAAGACAAACGAGGCGTGAGGTTTTTGTACTGGGAACTCTATCTATCTCTGCCTCTCCTCTATTCTACTTCTATTTCACTTTTGTTTCTGCGAAAGAGCGAATCTAGTATAAATATAAATATTAAATAACACTTATAAATAACATATTAAAAAAGTTTCTTTTTTATTTACTATAAATATTTTTCAAAATTATATAATATTGGATCAAAATAATTTCATTTTGGTTTTATATGGAATTTAAATAATTTTAGTTAAGTTTTTTTAATTATTAATTTTTTTATTTCTTTTTAAATATTATTCAAGTGTAATTAACAAAAAAAAATATCATTCGTTATCCTAATACATACTAATATTTTGTAACCGTAAGTACAAAATAATTAAAGAAAAAATTAAAAACAAATAACTTATTTATATAGTTTCAATTAATTTTAATTTTAAATTTTATAGTTTCTTTTATATTTTTTATATCATTTACTATATTTTTATTTATTTAAATATTTTATCACTTATTTAAATTTTAGTCATACTGCTAAAATATCAATTCTTATATTTTTTATTCATTTTAGTTTTTATAGTTATAGATTACTTTCATTAAAGTATTGGTCCATATTTTTCATAAAAGATTTATTATTATAATTTTTAAAATTAGATAGTATTAAATTCAATCTAAGAATATAATTTTTGTCATCAACATGTTTATGTATTAACATTCTTGCTCCTATCATATTGGTTCCTGTTTATCTATAATTAGTTTATCTCATTATACAATTCTACTACTTTACAATCGGAATTTCTTTTTACGATTATACTAAAATGATTAATAATATAAAAAATATATTATCATTTATAGTTATTTTAATGTATCATCAAATAAAAAATTCATAAATCGAATACAAATAAATTATATTAAAATTATTTCCTTAACTTTTTACCTCTATTAAAAAGTATACTAGATTAAGTATTCATGCAAAATTTTATCTTCTTTTATAATTATTATCAAATATTATTAAATATTAAATATCTAGAAAAAAGTTCATTAATGACATTTTTATATAAAATTATATTATAAATTAAATTTTTAATTTTTTACTTCCATTGTCAAGATTATATCAAACTAACCATTAATGCCAAATTCTATAAAAAAAATTCTTAAGTTGATAGATATTGCAATGATAATTAAAAAATATATATTTATAAAAAATTACAATAGTATATAACAATACTACCAAATAATAGTATAATACTCAATACATTCTAATTCTTTAACATTTTCTAACATATACATTTAGTTCATACAATTTAAGTGTGCAAAATAAAAATAACACATTAATTAAATCAATTATTTGACAAGTGACTTCTTAGGTTTTTTTATATTTTTTAATTTATTTTTTTGTAATTTTGTTCTTTCTTTCTCTTTGTAATTTTTTTTTTTTTTTTTCTTTTTATGTATATGTGACTATTTTTTTTACATGTGTTAATATTTCTTTTAAGTTGCTATATTAGATGAACCATAATAGAAAATTAGGTAATGTATTTATTACATGTCAAAAGTTTAATTCATTTACTAATTGACTTTGATGAAGTATGACAAAATTTTAAGTCATGTATTATATATATATATTAATTGTAATTATTATTAATTATATTGATTAATTATATTAATTGATTGATTATATTAATGTATATGTGATAATATTTTTTACACGTATTAATATTTATTGTAAATTGTTATATCATATGACATATAACAAAAATTAAATGATATATTTGTTACACGTCAAAATTTTAATATATTTATTAATTAACTTAGATGACATATCACACTATTTTAAGTTATATATATATATATATATATATATATATATATATATATATATATAATATTATATTGATAGAACCTTTTGTGTATTAGTTCTTATTCAGGAATAATATGTTTTTTAATTTTGGTAAATATGTAAAATATTGATCTAACCATTTTGGTAAATCGCCCATAATTCAAAGCTCGACACTTTTTTTTTTGTTGGACACCAATGAGGCCAAGGCCCTTAAAGAAAAAGACTTAAACTGAAGGAATATTGCGGGGCAATGCAACCTTTATAAAATTGGCAAAGAGAAGGCTAGGGAGCCAATGACCAAAAACAAAAGGTTAGTAAACCCATTAGGATGGTTCTACTAAATTTACAAGGACTTACTCCAAATCAACACTCTTGATTGCTAACTACTCAGCATAACTTTTTCCTTTCTAATATGTGGGTCTAGAAAGTAGAAACAATCTCCTAGTCTCTGGTTATACATTGACATACATGGCCCACCAAATTGTTAAGATGAGGTTGAACCAATTTCCTGTTGCATGGAATTGAGATCGCTGCAGTATAGTCATTCTCAACAATAACTCCTTTTTGCGGCCTTTACCCCAAGCTACTTGGAGACCCACTAGAACTCCCTACAATTCAACCGTGAGGGAGGAACACAAACCTAAATGGAATGAAATTCTAGTCATCCAATTACCATGTTCTCCTATCATCTAGGGTTATACATGGGATGGGTTAGGATGAATTTGACTTGACTCGAATCTGATTCGGATTTTTGATCAAACTATTTTTTTAGACTTGAATTCAACCTAATCATGATTCGATAATGATCAGGCTAAAACTAAATCAATCTGATATATAGACATAATATATAAATTTGAATATTATGCACAATTAAATTATAAAATTATAGAAGTGAAAAACTAAAGTATATTGTGTAATATATATTTCAAAACAAATAATATCAATATAAATATATTATCATGTTATGCAAAAGTTATTAATTTAAATCAATAAATCTTATTATTTAAAACTAATTGTAAAAATATATATAAGGTTTTAAGTAATTTAAGACAACGGGCTGAGTTGGAATGATCCGAAGTACAACTCAAACTCGACCAAAAAATATATCTGGTCTAATTTCTGGAACTCAAACTCATCCCTATTAGCTTAGGTCAAGCTGAGTCTTAAACATCCATATTATGATCACACTCACAGGCAGCATTCCTTAGATTCCCTTTACTGTATTTTATTTAATCCATCCATGGGAAGGAAAGTCCAATGAATGTAAGCAATTTCGTAGCTCATAGTAAGGGTGTACATGGGACGGGTTAGGACAGATTTCGCTTGACTTGAACCCAGCTTAATATTTTGATTGAGTCATTTTCATGGACCCGAATCGACCACGACCATGGCCCGATAATGATCGAGCCTAAACCGACTCAACCCGATATGTAGACATAATGTATAAATTTGAACATTATGCATAGTTAAGTCATAAAATTATAAAAATAAGAAACTAAAACTAAGGTATATTTTACAATATATATTTCAAAACAAATAATATCAATATAAATATATTATCATATTATACAAAAGTATTAATTGAAGTCTAGAAGTCTTATTATTTATAACTAATTGTAAAAAAAAAATAAGTTTTAAAATATTTTGGGATAGCAGGTCGGGTTGGAACAACCCGAAGTATAATCCAAACTCGATCTAGAAACATACCAAGTTTAATTTCTAGAATCCGAACCTATCACAATTAGGTTCGGGCCGACCCGAATTAAAAGGACGTGTTAGATTTTGAACACCCCAAACTCATAGTAATGCCCAATTGATTAATCTTAACCTTGGTTGTATAGATAAAGTTCACTTGTTCCAATAATGGTGCTTATGGGCCAAGTTAAACTTGGTCCAATCCCGATTTAGTATTTAGAGTGAGCCAATCTTTTTGACCCGATCTTAACCTTTATGACTCAATTAGTGATCGAACTAACTTAAGATTTAGACAGAATATATAAAATTAGCATTATGCAAAGCTAAGTTATAAAATTTCATAAGTATAAAATTAAAATTAATGGATGTTTTATGATATATATATATATATAGATATATATATTCAAACAAGTTATTTTAACATAAAAAATTTATTATGTTATGTATAAGTTGTTAATTTATGTCAAGTTGTTTTATAATTTATCCTTAATCTTAAAAAAATTTATATAAGTGTTAAAACATTACATAATATTAGACTAGACCGGAGCTAATATGAAATGTGACTCAAAAGTAAATACGAGGTAATTCTTTAGACCTAAACCAGCTTAATTAGTTTCGGGCCGAATTGGGTGATAAACATCATTAATATACAGGTGCAATGCGAGCATAATGGGATCTTTTGAAGTGGACTTCAAATAAGTCCATGTTGTGTCATTTCCATAACATTCAACACGTTGTCATGAACGCATCCATTCCTGCCAAGTCATGTACTTTATTTGTTAATGAGATGGATATCATTGGACGTAAAGATTTTTTTTTTCATATTTAATAAAGATTTAGGGATTTGTTGACCCATTTTTTAAAAGAAAAAAAATTAGGTTTATTTTTTATATTCAATACATTTATTTTATTACATTTATTTTATTAATTAAGTTATAACATGTATTTATTAATATTTTCTTTTATTATTATTTTAAAAAAAGTACATATATATCATACTTTGATTAATAAAATAAATGTAATTAACAAAAAAGAATAAATCTAAATTTTGTCCTTTTTAAAATGATACAGGTAAATTGCACATGACGTAATATTTGATAACTTTGTTGCATTTTACTCTTCGTATTTCATGATATATTCCTCGTATATAAGTTATGGACCATATGAGTACCTCTTGCACCAAGTCCAAATCCATGCTTCAAATTCAATTGACCTAAGGACATATTAGTTGAATTGACACAAATAGGCCTACACATTTTCAATTTAGCATCAAAATCCTTGAACACTCCCCTTGCATGTTCTAGAAACCCTTCCCGATCATCCTAATAGGAGGGGCAACATCCAACAATAAAAGTACTTCGCATTCAAAATTGGTAAGAGAAAGTCATACTTTGAGCTTCGTATAAAAAGTTTCATACATAAACACCCATTCGAACCCCCTTAGGATGACTAAGAAATGCAAACCCACTCATTTTCACCACAAGGATGGCAATTGTACAAATCCTCTTTACCATGTCAAGAGATGTTCGTGTGATTTATATCCTTTAAAATTTATATCTTGCCCCCATTCATTTTTGCTTACTTCCGCCCTGATCTATGACGAATAATTTTGTATAAATATTATTATTATTTTATTTTGCAAGAGATGCAAATATTTGAATAAGAGAAGAAAAATATGACATTATAAAAGATTAAGCCTTCAATATTAACTTCACACCTATATCAAATCTTAAAATTTTTAATTGGTGCCTATTAATTTTCAAACTCGCTCACTAATACACAATTACCATGATAAAAGAGGAATTACTACAAATTAGTTATCCACTTTTTATCATTTATGTGTTCATTTACCAATGCATGGCAATATCGTATCAATAATTGAAGTTACCATTAACACCCTCTTATGGAATGGTTTACATAGGATGAATGAGCATAAATATTTGAAAGTGAACTCTTTAACACAACATCTTTTACAATAAAGTCATCTCTCAATACGTAATCCAAGTTTAAATTTCATAGGAAAGACACCACTATTGTTAAGTAACATTAACTTATTTGGCTAGCTTTTTATTTGGTTAAAGTCTAATCTATGGATAGTGTTAACTAACATGTCATATTTCTATATATTCTACGTAAGTCAAGATAAGTATTTTAAATTATTTATGATTGTCGAAAGAAATTAGAATCTTACTATAGCTCATCCTTAACCAATAACCATATATTATATTTGAAAGAGAAAATTAAAAGGCAAAAATCTATAAATAAATATTTTTGGATGAACATAAGATTTCTCATTAAAATGAAAGAAAAAGTGAAAAGGATAAATAAAGCCGCAGAAAAGTTTGATTTTTTGAATTTCAAGTTTTTCATTATCTTTTATTATATTTCCTCATATAGTTAAGTTTATTACTCTTTGTTGATTTAATTTTTAATGACCCTTTTAATTAGGGGTGTTAAATGAATTAGTCTAACCCGTTTAGACTCGAAGGTTTAACAAGTTGTGTCAAAAAATATATTAGGTTAAATGGGTTACAAGTCTGGTTCATTTTAGAATAGCTCGCAGGGTTAAATGAACAGTTTGCTTTCTTATTGTTCTTGCATTTTTTTTTTACTTTAAATAAGCATTCAAGCATTGGGTAAAGTCACCCAAATCAATCAATAGCAACAGACCAATAGTTCAATCAAGAACTTAGAAATTAGTCAATAACTCAAATGTAGACCCTACGACATTGGCTACGGCAAGGACAACACTCGCTTCAACGAGAAAGGGTGAGCCAAAGAGAGGCCAAGGGACTTGGAGTCATGACTCATCATCGGTGAGGCAGAGGGAAACTTAGGAACTTGCAGAAGTTAGGGCATTGTCGCTCACTCACTCATCCATTGACCAGATATAGGCTAGGCTAGGGTTCCAACTTCCAAATTGTTCCTCCTGCCATTCATCTTGAAATTCAATTTTTATTTTACGTCTAGTTTTATGTTGCTTAAGTTTTAACTTTTAAATTTTATGTAGGCCAATAGCCCAATAGGCATTAGCAATAGGAAACAAGAATGGTCTAGGTGGCAATTGGGTTGGACTTGGGTGGTTGGTTATGACTATATCTTACTATGGTATCTTTTTTAAAACAAAGAAAGATAGGCTAACGGGCAGTTGGTGGGTTGAACGGGTTGCGTCAAAAATGAATTAATTTAAATGAATTAATATTTTTTAAATTCAATTCACTTAATTTTGATAGATAAATGAATTAATTCGATAAATTTAGCTTATTTTAATCGCTCTATTTTTATTTTTCAATTCAATTCTTATAAAGAAGCAATTGAATCTCATCTCTCTAATTATTTTTTAATAAATATTTTAGAGAAAAATGATGTCCTATTTTAATAATATAACATACTATAAACTTAAACGAAAACTTACAAATGACCTAACAAGAAATTAGATAATTGTTTCAAATTTCTTATTTCACATTTCTATTAAAAGTGTTAGAGCTCCCAGTCAACCAAAAAAAAAGTTTTAACAGCTTTGTCTTGGGAAAACAAGAAGAGAAATATCATTAAATAGAGGGGCCAAATAAAAAAATCAAAATTTGCAAAAAAAAGTTCATAAAAATTAAAGGTTTTATCAAAAAATTAGGGAGCAAAAACCCCCTAAATCCTAAGGACAGGCCTCCCTTAAAAGTTGTTTATGGTTAACTTATAAATCACACTAAACTCAACACAAGGTTTAAGGTGAGTCTAGAATGAGCTTTTGTTCACACTTTGTTCACATTTGGTGCTTTGATAGTAGTTAAAAAATATAGGTCATTTCTAATATACTACTTACTTGTTGGAATATTGTTCACGCTGAAAAAAATCTCAACTATTGATTATGTTAAAAAAATATATAACCCTGGAGTTCTACTATTTTATTATCAACGAACTGTGTAAAATTGTCGTTAAAATAACCAGTTAAAACTATACTAATCTTTATATTTTTTCATAAATAATTGTACATATTAAAAACTCTTTATTATTACTATTCACTAGTAGGCACGATTTTATGAAAAAATATAAGAATTAGGAATATTGTTCAAAAAATAAACGCTAAAAAAATGATGTTTCATGCTTAGCGAAAAATGATGTATTAATATAACCTAAAATAAAAAACTAACCTATTGTTCATCTTGAAAAAAAATGTTAACCTAAAAAAAAAAATATACTATTCATAGCAGCCAGTGTATTATACACCTAAAGTTGTATAATAGCACCCGCTAGTAGGGATATTCATAGCATGGATTTAGACTAGTTTAGTCTATTCTAAATCTGAGCCATTATGTTGATCGCGATAATTTTTATGGGTCTCACCTGACTCAATCATAGATCAACTAATTATCTTATTAAGAATTGACTTGATATTTAATCAAAATGTAAAATATTATACATAGTTAAATCATAAATTCTTATAGGCATAAAACTAAAATTAAAGATATTTTATAATATATATTACTAAATTATATTTTTATCATAAATAATTATGTTAAAAAAATTATAACTTATCACTAAAAGAAATCCATTTTAAAATATTATATAACATTTGGTTAACCTAAAAGTGTAATTCAAATTTGTTATTTTATAATTTTTCAGTCCAATTAACATTGAGTCATGAGGAGAGATACATCATGAACGTAATTCCTTGCTTTCATCTAAGATACTTAGATGAAAATGATGATGATTATGTATTATTTTTTTTTTTTACATATTATTATTCACATTATTTTTAAATAGTTATAATTAAATAAAAAATTAATAAAATATATATATAATTAATGATATAAAAATAATAAAATATAAAATATAAAAAAAATAATGTAAAAAATCAAATTTATTTGTCTAATCAAATGAAGATGGTTTTTTCAATTTTTTATTTTGTTTACCCTTAATACTTGAGAAGTTGAGGCAAGATGAAGAGTATAGAGTTTGGGAGACAGCAGGGTGCGAGGGATTACAATTTAACATATGTATGTATTAATTTATCTTAAAAAATTTTGATTATTTTAGTAATTAAATATTATATGATTATTTTAGTAATTAATTATTATATGATTAATTTTATATTTAAATATAGTAATTAAAAAATAATTTTAAAATACTTTATTTTATTTAAAGAATATAAAATAAATTATTTTTTTATATTTAATTATTAAAAGAAATATAAATTATTTAAAAATTATTTAATTAATAATAAAATAATATTTATATTTTAAAATTTTTATGTAAAATAATTAATAATCAAGTATCTTAAATTTTAAGTTTTAAATTTATAAAAAAAATTATTATAATATATTAAATTTTGTACAAAAATTTAAGTTAAAATTACGTTTTAAATATATTATAAGTAATCTTCATAACTTAAAAAAATTTATAAAAAAATTATTAAAAATATCTTGTACAAAAATTTAAGTTAAAATTACTAAATATATTATAAGTAATCTTCATAACTTAAAAAAAGCAGTTAAAAAACTATCTCTAGGGAATGAATATCCGCCCCTCCTCGCCCGCCCATCCGCATATCCGCATCATGTAGGCTCGTTTATCATTATCCGCGGTAAATGGATATCCACGGATATCTACGGGTACCCAATAAATTACAAAAAATTCAAAAAAATTTAAAATAAAAAAATATAAAATATAATACCATAATTTCTCATAATTTGTCCAACATAACTTAATCCAAATATAATTCCAAACACCTAAAACACTTAAAATTCAACTTACATCCAAATACAATGTTCAATATAATTACATCAAACATCTTAAAACACTTAAAATTCAACCAACATCCAAATACAATGTCAAATTCCAATATAACTTGATCCAACATCTTAAAACACCTAAAATCAAAATAACAACACAAGTTTTGCTTAAACATATTGAGCATCACAGCTCACAGCTTCCTTAATTAATGATGGAACTACTGCCGCCACTTGGTTCCTACAAAACAAAATCACATAAATGAAAGCTTAAAAATTAACTTTATTGTGAAACTTAAAAATGAAAGCATATAAAAAAAATTCACTAACAATTTCATCATCGATATCTTCTAAAAATACACTAGTCAGACAGTCCACATTAACTTTTGAGTTTGAAGAGCCTGAAAGAAGAGAAATTAATTAATTATAAATTTGTAGTTATGAATTAATATAGATATTCAATTAAGACTAGCACTGCTCTATTACCTTTTATGTCAGACCATAACCAATCTTGACAACACATCAATGCCTCCAATGTATTTGGCAATAATCTACTGCGATGTGGAGTAAGAAATTGACCACCGGTACTAAATGCAGATTCTGAAGCAACTGTGGAGATAGGAATCGCAAAAAAATCTCTAGCAATCATCTGCAAGGTTGGGTATTTCAACCCATTTGTCTTCCACCAATTTAAGATGTCAAACTCTCCACTTGATCTAAGCAACACCAACTTCTCTAAATAGTGGTCTAACTCTGTCCTTGCACTTATATTAGTAGAATTTTGTTGACTAAATAATAAATCATAATCTGACGATCATTCTTCTGATAGTTCAATATCCGCTATACCCACGTTATTTACCACATTTGGCCTTGAAGATGAAGATGTAGTTCCTTGCCCTTGGTGTTGCTATGATACTCTAATATTAAATCTTCACAAATAGCTTTCACCTTTGTAATCTCAGAATTTGAATCCTCTCCATAAATTTTAGGAAAAAAGTAAACTAGCATCATCATTTTATACTTAGGATCTAAAACTGTGCCTACGGCCATCACCCCATTGATCACATTCCAATATTTTTCAAATTTGGCAATCATTGTTGAAGCCATTTGATGAATAATGAAGTTAGAAGAACCAAACCACTCTCTCAAAGCCAATCTAATTTGACATATCTTTGGAAAATAAACATTTGAAGTTGGATACCTAGTACTAGAAAATAATTCAGTCACACTATAAAACAATTGTAACCTTTTACAAATTTCAGTTGCCATATCCCAATCATCATCACTAGGCAAAGATTTATATTGATTCTCACGTCGTGCCAAGCGACCAAAAACATCTTTGTATTGTATGGCAACATGAAGCATCAAAAAAGTAGAATTCCACCTAGTTTTGCAATCAAGAGTAAGCTTTTTGACATATGCAATGTTTAGTTGATCACATGTGTCTTTGAATTTTTCCTCCCTCTTAGGTGTTGTTGTCCAAAAATTAACACTTTCTCTAACTTTTTCAATAGCATCTGAGATTATAGACAACCCATCTTTCTCTAAAAATTAAGTTTAATATATGAGTACAACAACGCATGTGAAACAACATACCACCCAAAATGAATGACCTAGGTGAAATATTATCTAAAATGTGCTCATCCATAGCATCATTTGTAGTACAATTATCAATAGTCAAAGTGGACAACTTTCTATCTAGATTCCAATCCATTAAGCACTGAATCAAGACATCATAAATAACTTTGGCAGTATGGGGAGCAGGAACATAAATGAACTTAAGACATAAATGAAGATTTTAAAAATCACATTAAGTATCAACAACAAAACCAAAAATAATAAGAACTATTATAGTATTATTAGTAGAAGTTTGGTGTTATTACCTCACAATTCGGCTTTGCAAGTTCCAAGAATCATCAATATAATGAGCAGTGATAGCCATATAGCCTCTATTTTGGTTACCAGAAGTCCATATATCAGTGGTGATTGCAATCCAACTTGGATTATTTGCCAACAACGTCCTTATCCTCTCTTTTTCACTATCATAAAGATTCATAATGTCACTCCTGATAGTGTTACGAGAAACCACCTTAAATAGAGGCTGGAGAGCACCACAAAAATCTTTGAAACCGAAATGATCAACAACGGACAACGGATACTCATGGAGAATAATCATGTTGGCAAGCTTACTCCTTGCTATATCTTGATTAAATGAATAAGCACCAACAACAACTGTTTCACTCCCTCTTTGCTCAGTTTTGATGAATGCTTGCCTGATATCGTGAATTGTTCGAAGTTTACAACTCTTGAAGTGCTCACGCAAGTGTGACGTTCCTTGCCTTGGATCACCCAAGAGCTTTCCCTTATAATAATTGCAAAGCTTTCATTTTTCCATCTATCACCTCCCTCGTGAAGTGATTCCAAACATCTGAAGTTAGTTTTCATTTTTTAGAACCTCTAATTGGATCCTCAGATTGAGTTTGAGTTTGAGTTGAAGTTGGAGTTGGAGTTGGAGTTGGAGTTGGAGGAGCCTCATCTAAAGTTAGAAGATTATTTTGTGATTCATCAATATTATTGGATTCAGTGGATAATGGTGTTTGACTTTCACCTACGACAGGTGATGGAACTTGCTCATTGGCATTGCCCATAGGAGTAGAAGTATGCTCGGTAGACATTCTACAAATATAAAATACAACTATCATAATATAAAGTGTATAACATGCAATCTATAATAGCAAAGACAAAAGCACTCCCAAATGTGTATATATATATATATAATTTCCCTATTGCAAAGTCCCTCTTTTTAAGTGATATATATATTAAATATCTTACATCAATTACAAAGTATGTGATCCCATGTGGACTGGAGCACAAGCACATAAAAACCAATCAACACCAATTACAAAGTATGTGATCCCATATGGACTGGAGCACGACCAAAATCCAAAAGACATTTTATTGAAATCTCCAATGTTTGCTTATTGATAAGTCTAACAAATGACAAATGGTATTTATAAAACATAAACACGATTTTGTTTGATCATATGGCAACTCATAAGAGACATTATCTCCACAATGTCATTGACAGTAAATATTGGCGCATATGCTATTTGTTTCCCAGAAAGACTGTAAATATCAAAACAATCAATTAAAAGGAAAAAAAACACACTAGAACTAGTACTGAAAAATCAAAACAATCAATGATAGAAAAACAAAAGGGAAAAAAAAAAACTAGAACTAGCACTCGAAAAATCAAAATAATCAATTAATTCTACAAAAATTGAAGGCAAACAACATTTGAACATCTAAAATTCTTGAAATTACCCACCATTCCACCAAAGATCAAGCATATTCTTCATCCACATAACACCACCCCCACACTTGATTTGTGTGTGCATGTGAACATACTTCGCAAGTGAGTAATTTAAGATTAATTTTGTAAACCAACAGAAACTAGAGCAATGTTTATAACAGGACTTTGAGCTGATACTAATAATAAGCTTAACTAAATAACAAATTATTCTTTGGCCATACTCAAAGCGAATTCATTTCTATATAAATTTGGTAATACCGAGAGTACAGAAATTTCAGATATTTTCTATATATTCCAGTAAACAATTTCAAGAATAATTTATATAGACACAAGTAGAATAATCAAATGCCATAAATAAATGCCAAATGTACCACAAAAGACTTTAAAAACACCAAAAAGGAAGTAGTCATGAATCAAGAGCCTTGTCTTACATTTATTCAAAGATCTATCAAACTACCCATTGTTACCACCCAATAGGAACAATATTCACCACAATCAGAAGACAATTTATATGAAAATAATTCAGAGATTGAATTGATAAAACTAAAAAAATGTTGATAGATAAGTAAGAAAGCATCAAGCATCGAATCATACCTTTCAAAACAAGTAGTGCGAAAGGATCTGGGTGTGAGAGAACAAGGTGAGCCAGAGTTGGGATGAAATTTAATAATATTGGACAACGTCTAAATCTCTAGTCATTTGCGAAAATTTTCTTGGAGCACGGACTGCACGGAGCCACCGTCACGGATTGCACGGTTTGGGTGGAAGAGAACAGAGCCACCAGCCACGGACTGCACGGTTTGGGACTTGGGTGGGAGAGCACGGAGCCACCATCACGGACTGCACGGTTTGGGTGGGAGAACGGAGCCACTAGTGACCAGCCACGGACTGAACGGTTTGGGACTTTGGGTGGGAGAGCAGACTGCAGAGCATGGAGCCACCGTCACGGTTTGGAGGCTTGGGGCTTTCTAAAATTGAGTTTGGTAGGAACTAGGGATTAGGAGTAGAAATTGGGAGTTGGGGGAGTGAACTCAGAGAAATTACCGAGTGAGGGAGTGAGATGAGAGTGACTGGACTGATAATTTGATAATAATGAGATTTTTTTGGTAATTTTATATAGGGATATTTTTGTAATTTTATTTACGGGTATCCGCGGGTACGGGGGAAACCTTATCCGCCCTCGCCCCATTTATTAAACGGGGATAACAAATAAACGAGTACTCATACCCGCAGGAGAAAAATTTTCCCCTATATCTATCCCGTCATGAGTATTACCCACTGGACCGGATAAAATTGTCATCCCTAATCTAAACAGGTTAATTTCAGGGGAGCTAGGATGGGAATCGAAGTGCCCAATCTTTGGTGGCGGCTAATGGTTCCAAATCATTAAGCCAAAAGCCTAAAGGCTGATGGTTTTTTTATTCACCTATATTTAAAATGTTATTTGTACATTTTTATAAGACACACAATTTAAGTTTTGTAAACATGTGTTTTAAAGATACGTGTTTAGAAAAAAAAAAAAAAAATGCATTAAAAAATTAAAATTGTTAAATAAACGTATAAGTATTAATATCTTAAAATTTTAAAAAGAATTTAATATTTCTTCAAATAGTTTAAAATAAATAATATTTTAATTTTTTAATATGTTCTTTTAAAATATACGTTAACCAAACTTTCACTTTATTTATAAAGATACACGAGTATAGTTATATGAAATCAATTATAATTAAATAAAAATAATTATATATATATAGAGCATGTATTTAGTAAAAAATATTTATTATAAGATGTGAAATGAGTAAATTTTAACTGTTAGATCTTATATAAATTATTAAGATTTGAACATAAATGCATGTAATTTTTTAAGCGATCACATGACATTTAAGTAATTTTTAATCTTGACCATTCATGTATAATTATATGGTCAAAATTTATTTCTTTCACTCTTTCACAATAAAATTTTCTTTCACTAATATATATATATATATATATATATATATATATATATATATATATCTATATATAAGATGAGTGTTTATTATAAGAGGTGAGAAGAGTGAATCTTAACTATTAGATCTTACATGAATGGTTAATATTATAACATAAATATATGTAATTTTTTTAAGTGGTCACATGACCTTTAAATAACTTTTAATCTTGATCAATCATGTATGGTTGTATAATCAAGATTTACTCTTCTCACCCTCTCACAATAAAAACTCTTTTCACTAAATATGTCTCTTATATGTATATATATATGGACAAAAATTAAGTACATTTCTTTATGTCTATTACATTAATTTTATCAATCAAGCTATGATATATGTGCATTTTTTTTAAAAGAGAATACGAGAGAGAACATTACATATCATAGTTTGATTGGTAAAATAGATGTAATGGATATAAAGAAATGAAATTAAGTTTTGTTATATATATATATAAGATGATGTCTTTCCAAGTATTTGAAAGGAAAATTTTACTTATTTTAAGTTTTCACTCAATTATAAATAATTATTTTAAACTTTTAAATCTTTAAATTTAGTTATTAAATTACACGAATTCTTACAATTAATCATTTGTTATTTGTTCACTTTAAGTTAGTTGATTAATGAAGTATTGTGTTACGAGAAATTGTAAAATAATCTCAAACTATATTTTGGGCAAGTTTATAAAAGTTTATATTTAATTTAATAATATTTTGTAATCTAACAACAAGTATAATATAGGTACTATATGTTACAATTTAAGTAGAGTAATATAATAAAAAAATTAGTGTCTCACGTACAAATACATAAATTATTAATGATCTATTTATTATATCAATTAATAGCTCATGTACTTATATGTGATACATTATTTTTTTAATCAATTAATCAATTGACTATGATCTATTTGCTATGTTAATTAATGACTTATGTAATTATATATAATGCAATATTTTGTTAACCAATTGATTGAAATTAGATGAAAAACTAATTGCATCAATTAAAATAATTTAAGAAATAGTTTACAAGTGGGTGAAAGTTTATATTGGTTGAATGCTACTTTTCCTATTTGAAAATCAACTATAGTTTGTTTATATCACTTTTTATATAATTATTTATATTATTAATTACATTATTTTTTGTATCATTTTTTCTTATTTAATTATAATCATTAAATAATAGTGTAAATAATAATATAATTAATAAAATAATGTGAAAACATCATTTTCGTTTAAAAATAGATGTATTACTTTTTATGCCGCGTTAAATGATGTGTGTCCACTTTTTCTATCCTAAAACGCTCTTTCAATATCTTGCGACAAGTCACGCTTAGGATATCGGTACAATTGCGCCTTGAGGCCTTCTCTATGTAGTGTCACGTGTCTAGATATTTATTTTAATTATTAAAAATTGGAAAAGACACCTGTTTAGTTATTTTAATTCCTAAAAACTAAAAATACACCTGAAAAACTATAATTACTTATTTTGTTCTACTATTAATTTCCTTTTTAAATACTTGTTCATTATTGTTATTTTTATGTTAACCAAAAAAATTTTATTGTTATTTTAACTTTTGTTAACCATAACTAAATAATGAGTTACACAATGAATGAAAATAAGGAACTTAAAAATACCATCAAGAAGAAGAAGCAAAACAATAGAACTATAGTGGTGCATAAATAATGTTTATACCAAAAAGTAAAACTCTATGTTGTATTGGGTTGGGAGTTGAGTTGGAAAGGTTGAGCTAGAGAGAATTATGAAGAAGCACCGCTTATAATATGTTGTAGACATTTTATTAATAATTGACATAAATAAATACATTTCTTAAAAATTAATGTATTTTTTATATAGACTTAGAACTATAGATATATTTAATATTAAATAAAACATTTATGATAAACTTTGCATCTAAGTAAGAATTACTTCATGAAACAATTAAAATGCAAGCATATATATATATATATTTTGAGTAATCTATTTACACATTTATACACATTATTTCAGATTTATATATTTTTTATCATTAGACTTTAATTGCTCATATTTTAATTTTTACATACTTAAAATTTTTTTATTACCTCACCATAGTATAAGATGACTTGCACCTTGCAATTTTACAATAAGCATTATTCATCTGCATTCATATATCGAGGAATAAGATTTAGTAGCAGGGAACATGATCACCATTACGAGAAAGAATTTGAAGAAGCAGGTTCCCGAGACATATCGTGATATGCAAAACCAAAAACAGCTAGCCAGGCCTCGACGCCCCGGTCCACCACCACTTACGGAATATGGATGAAAATAAAGTCAAAATTAAAAGGTTATGGAGTAGAGCTCCTTGAAGTCCAAAGGAGGCTCTTGCTAGATTGATTGAGTTGTTGAGCTATGGATCCCACACATCTACCCATAGTGTGCTTTTGTGGTAGTTCTACAGCTTCCATATCTTGAGAGCTTCATTGCCTATAATTAGATCCTTATTTGAATTGAAAGGAGCTCTAAACTTTCTTCTCTTTTTAACTTAAAAATCATATTTTGTTTCAAACTTTCATTTATTTGTACAAGTTTTGTTGATTATAACATCCTCGATCCCTCTCTTACCAGGATCTAGATATTTGTTGCTGTGGGGTAACCAAGCCAAAGGGGCACACTTGATTAGGTACTATATAGGATCTGTGCATTCACGAAGGGTGAGGTAGAATATGAACTATCTTATATAAATAACCTTGTTGATTCAACATTAATTGTAGCATCCAATAATTGTAGTTAACATCACATTCCATTGTTTTTGACTTGTGTGCTTCAATTTTGTCATGAACTCATGGTCTAGTGGTAGTTAAGTTTGCTTACTCAAAGGTTTCACAGTTACATAGAGAATGTTTGAACATGCACTAATCTGGAAACTTTAGCTGTTTACACCAAATTTTGACAAATGAATGAATTTTTCGTAAAATAAAACAAACTGACTTAGCACCCATGCGATGCACGTGCAAGTCTCGTACAATGCATATACCTGTTTCGTGTGATGCACTTGTAAGATATGTGTACTTGTCTCATGCGATGTATATGCAAGTTTCGTACGATACATGTATCTGTCTCGTGTGATGCTTGAGATAATATTGAAGATCATATAATAAATAAAATTAATATTAAGTAAAAATAATTTTATATCTTTATTTATAAAGAATATTTAACTCCTACGGGATAATATTAAAAGTAAAAAATTATGAAATAATATAAATATAATAAAATAAAACTTAATTTCAATAAAATATTTTTCAATAATGGTAGATTAAATTATAAATAAAGATAAGTTTGTTATGTATAAAAATATTTTTTAAATTCAATTTCAAATGAAAATAAATAAATACATAAATAAATATCATTTTTGAAAATAAATATATTTATTATGAATGAGATAATGTTTTTGTGCATAATAAACTACTCTTGGTCATCTCCTTCTAACTATTTAGTTTTTTGGAAGACACACAGAGGCTTAGGGTCAGAATCAGTTAAGTTCGAAGATCCAAACATGGCAATGGGTGAGCAGAGAAAACTGAGCACCCACACGCTAGCCTCTGTACCCACCAAGGCTAAAGCCTCAGAAGGACACCCCCACCGTACACAGTGCGATGGAGGAGGTGCTCCATAAGGTATCGCCATTGAAAGAAGGGAAAAACAATGTTCTCATCCCTGGTTGCAGAAAAAAGAAGGAAATACACTCCACCAAAATAAGTGCGCAACCACTCAATAATCGGTAACTGAGTTAAAGAGAGGAATACCTTGCAGAAAATCAGAGAATAGAAGAAATCAAGCTTTTGAATCTTCGAAAATGCCAGAGCCACCTCTCTTTGCCATCAAGTTGGTTGAAAATCTCCTCAGACCACCAGTTTTCAGGGAAGGAATAGCGAAATGCAAAAAGGGAAATGGTAAAACCTTATTTATAGAGGCTACAGTTAGGAGGTATTTCCTTCCGGCCTGTCTGGATTTGAAAAGATATTCATTATGGCGCGCAAAGTACTATGCACGTCCACTCAACCGTAGCATGCCACATGACCCACGTAGCTGTCATAGCAGTTGAGGGGACGGTTACTCAGCAGACCAAGAGACAACCATAGCGTGTACAACGTTCATGAAACTTTTTCAACCCCGGAAAATTGAATACCCCGGAGAAATCCTCCAAGGTACTAAAACCCCAGATCCATGGCTTAAGCTTAGCACTCCACCGGTCTCGACTGAGTACCAAGCTGGGGGCAACTCGTTATATTATAACAAGGTGAGTGTTGGACTCACCCCGACACATTATAAATATCACGGGTTTTCAAAAGAAAAGTAATATTCAAGCAAAAGAATATTTTATTTCATTCCATACATCGTATATCAATACAAGAAAAAGAACAAAGACATGGAATGTAAAACGGTAAAGCAACACTGGCAAGCCCGGAGACTAACTTCCTGCTCGTATGTGTCACATCCAGTTCTTCCGAAATCCACACCGGTCTTTTCACTGTATAGCGGCCTCTTGAAAAAGTGGATAGACTTTGAAAAACTAAGGATAACCGGAACATAACATTACTGTCGGATCAAGGAAATTCAGCCACACCACTCTTCGATGCCACTCACAATGATAAGGAAAGGTCGAGGTGCGCTCTCCTCTGTTGGACGGGGCATGGGTTATTCATGAAGAAGTTCATTCCAGTGGAATCTCCAGTTTCATGATCATTTCAGATTGCTTGAAAGCAGCCACCTCAATAGTCCTCCCTACTTATTCAAAAGGAGGACGAAGAAGGACTCTATTTCTCCAATTACCTTCGTCCAACACGGCAGGTATTACAGAACTCCCCAGCTACGGAGCATGAATTAGACACACCCTTGTACGCTGGAAAAGCAAAGTTCCTGCCTTTACTACGTTGGGAAAGGAAAGTTCCTAATGAAAAAAGGCTATTGGCAAGAAATGAAGTATCTTCAAAGATTTTGGGAGGAACAGAAAAATGGTGGCCTTTGCGAAGGACAAAGCTCTAGCTCTCTTTGAGCATGAGCAAAGGCATAAGAGAAACAACAGGAGAACCATCTTGGAAAATAAAAGGAAGGAATGCTAGTATCAGACGCGAACCTTCCATATTTATAGAATGAAAAGCTTTGACTAGCCCTAGGAATCAAAAGTCAGCCGCATTTAATGCTCTCCCTTTCCCATTGGTTACGAGAGCAACAGGTGCTTGAGAAACATATTGAAACTGATCCTTTTTAAAGGATCCTCATTTCCCAATAAAGTCAGAAGTAACAGTTTCCAAAGATAGATAGGACTCAAATCTGTGCAAGTTGCAGGGAATCTCACTGCAAAGGGCCCCAGTAACCCAAGGGGGCAACAAGAACCAAACCTCGGAACAAGGAATACAAATTTACCACATTCCAACCCCGGAGGTATTTTTATACAATGGATGTCGGCCTCAGTATGAGACATCTCAAAACCTGGCTTTAAAGCTGGGGCATAGTCCACTGAGCTTTATCCTAATAAAGCTGATACCTTAACACTTAGTTATCCTATCAAAGCGCCAAGTTGGGGGCAACTGTTCTGGACCGTGATCCGGGATATTATCCGAAAAGATCAACCCGGCGCACGCTCCATCAGACTCCTTTATTAATACCCCGGAAAGGTCTGTAAGACTCCAGATTACGACATTAGACTATATGGTGAGGATCACTAAATCAACGTAGATTTTTGTATCTGCCAATTAGGATCTTACGAGATTAAAGGTTCCGTAACCTCCCCTCGCAATAAATAACCGTAACATCCGCATCACAATAATACCTGTACTTAATATCGCGATTCCAATCATGCTCCATAAAGGACAGACTAAGTCAACCTAATGAGGTAACTGTGATCTTACAGCATAAACCCTACTAGTGCACGACCTGACTTGAGCGTTAGAGTCATTTTGCAGGTATCACCCCCACCGGTTCAATACGCTCGAGTATGGCTGCGCAAGAAAGAAACCACCACATCATACCTCTCACAGGTATCCCTCTGAATCCACTTCAAAATAACTCTAATGAGAAAATTTTAAATTATGAGAAAAGTTATTTCACACGAATGATTTTATACCCAAAAACAATACGAAAGATATTAACCAATCATGTTAAATGGAAAAACAAACATGGTTAAAGGGAAAGTCAGCTTACAAGGCACTGTCAAATCGTCACGTCTAATTCGTATATTATTTCGGGTAAAAGTTTTGTACCATTTAACATTTTCCTTAATTTATTTTATTAAACTATGTTAAGATTTCCCTCGGTAACTCGAATTATAATATCTATACCTTAACTCCAGAAATATCACTAAGAAAATTTCCAAAATCTCAGACACGCCCAATTAAAGAAAGAAAGAAAGAAATAGTCCAATTAAAACCTGTCACTAAGCATGGCCAAAAACATATTTCTGTAACTATATATGAATTGCCTAGTCTAAACAATCAAGTAGCCAAAGATTTCAGTTTATTATTCTTTTGGCAAATAGGAATGCTGGATTATTTTGGCTGAACATGGAGTTTAGCATACAGGAATCTAGGCTCTTGTCCAGCTCAATGCCTTAAATCATCAACCGGAGAGGTACAGTTAGTATTTGAAACAAGTAGTCAAGGAAGGCTCTCATATATGCACGAGCACAAGTGACTTTTAGGTGTAGAAACTGATGTAACAGTGTCATTGCATATGGGTTTCAGAAAAGCCTATTAAAGGATGTTTTTACAACAACAACGTTTTTCGTCCAATTAAAATATTCTAACTTTTAATCTTTTCATAAACTTATTCTGTATCTCGTAAAAAATTACAATAATATACAATTTAATTTGATATTTCTCTCACATAAATATACGATAAATATATAATAAAAATATTTGAATTGGACAAAAATCATTTCTCTTTCTACAAGGGAAGTGATTGTATTGTATTGGAACTCTCTAATCAAACAGAAATTGTCCATTTGACAAAAAAAGAAGAAGAAAAGAAACAGAAACTGTCCATTATAAACTATACATTTCTCTTAAAATATTATAATCATGAAAGAAGGGTACATATAAAAGTAGGAATGAGATGACAATCCCATTATATGGTTCTTGTCTTTGACAATTTTCCAGCAATTCCGTTATATGGTTTGACACTGCAAATATTGGAATCACTATTCACGCAGCCAGGAAATAATTGATTTCTGTTGTTTCTTTATTGATCCTTTTTAGTTACAATTATTTATTTTCGTTTTTATCCTGGCAAAACCAAACACTGGAATACTTATTCTGTCTGATTAATTAAAAATCAATTTTGTTTACCAAGCTTACTTATGACTGATGTGGACAGATCCCAAATATATTCCATAAACCTACAAGAGATATATTCTTATATTTCCATCAAGAATGCTTCTATTAAAAGATGATGGGTTGGCAACATTGTCAAATTAGCTGTCTTAGAAGAAATTATTACACCCTGTTCAATTAATAAAAGTTCTTATTTTAGTAGGATTGTCACCGTTAATTTTAGGTAACTATGTTTAAAGTTTAGAGATATATTATAGGTCACCATTAAATATGTTCTTTGTGCTTATTATTTGATACGCTTACATAAATATCTATTCTTGTATATTGTTAAAACATATTTTTTTTTGGTGATTTGTCATCATCAAAAAAGAGGAGATTGTAAAAATAAGTTTGCCCTAATGGTTTAATATGTTAAGTTTTGATGATAACAAATATAAAATTATGATGGTTCTTGTCTTTAGATGTCAATTTATTGATCATGTTACATAGATGTGCTTAATGAGATATATTGTATCATGCATGATGATGTAATTTATCTAATTATATTTCATTTAATAATCATGGATATATGTAACATTCATCATATAATATATCTAATAATGCATTATATGAGTTGTATTGAATTAATAGTAGATTTGATTCTATTTTGATGAAAATGTAAAGTTTCTTTGTTGCATCCTATATAGGCATATCTATTTGTAATTGATAAATATCTGAATTGTTTCTTATATTGTTAAACTCCATTTATGAATTGCATTATATTGAGTTATGAATTTCGTTTGGTTATCCTTTGTAGGATAGTCAAATACCAAACACAATGAATGCAAAAGATCACAACTATTCTCAAGAAGGATGAGAATGAAAAGATGTTCCAATTTGCAAGTTTTGAAGATTTTCTTTGGAAGCTTTTACATCAAGAATTGATGGTACAAAAGATCAAGTCCAACATCTTCAAGAATAGCTTATGACTTAGATCTTGTGTAAAGGTAAATGAGAATCACACTAAACTCAAATAAGTTTTAAACATCTTTACAAGTGTTTTTAAAAAGCTTAAATACCCAACAAAATATTTTTGGAAAGCTAGCCTTGGTGGTATTTCAAATTTGTGAAAATTAGTAAAGTTTGTATTTTGTAAAACTGATATTTAGTTACTCTTTTGATCATAACTTTCAAACTACTTTGAGTTTTGTTTTGAAACTTATTTCATATGAAAATAGACTCAAATATATTTCCAATGAGTGGTCATTTGCTTTAGATAGGAAACGAAAAAGTTATGAAATTATTTGAGTTTTGAAAATCTGACCTTTGGTTCACTATTTTATCAACCTTTCAAAATACTTTGAGTTTTATTCTGAAACCTCTTTCATATGAAAATTCAAATATCTTTCCAATGAGTGGTCGTTAATTTAATCGATAAGAAATGAAGAAGTTATGACTTTTTAAAGTGTAGTGTAATCGATTACAAAAGTCATGTAATCGATTAAACGAAACAGTGTAAAATCGATTACACAAAGTATGTAATCGATTACAAAGTGCTAGAAAGTTGTAATCGATTACATGAAGCTTGTAATCGATTACCAAGTGCCTTTCTAACACTGGCTAGTTTTCATAGAAAATCATTATAAAACATTACTATTTTATCACTTGGGCTTTATATAAGTGTTGTATGAAGCATATACACCACTTGAACACTTGATTTGATCCTTGAATCACCAAAACCATATTTTGAGCTCTTTATTACAAAATCCTTCTATTCCTTTGTTCTTCAATTTGTATTATCTACTCTTGAGAGAGTTTTCTATCATCCATACTTTGTTCTTCAAGTTGTATATCTACTATTGTGAGAGTTTCTATTCTTTCTCTTCACTTTAAAATCATTGTAAGAGGGTGAGGTATCCCTTAAGAGAGAAAAGGGTGCGGTATCCTTTGTAGTGAGACTCAAACACAAAGGGTGAGGTATCCCAAAGGTGTTGTAAGTGCTCTTGATTGTAAAGGTCATCAAGCACCTGTGAAGCTTGAAGAATTGGAGGCTCTAGCACAAGGGTGAGGTATCCTGAGGTGAAATTCTTAATGTATAAAGGTTTTCCTAGCACCCGTGAAGTCTAGGAGATAAAGAAAATCTCAAGTTAAACTTGGGAATTTGGATGTAGGCCACAAATGGTTGGTTTGATAAATTCTTGAATTTGATTCCCTCTTCTCTACACTCTTTAAATTCAGTATTTAGTGAAATATATTTATGTATTGCATATCTTGATATTTTGATTGTTACAACTTGATATCTAGCTTATTCAATTAGTTCATCATATATCTCAAGTTGTATTTGAGTAATCCTCAATAGTTGTACATTTATTAGACTTATTTCGCTGCATTTATTAATTGAGTTATTCAAAATACATAATTTATCAAAGTTGTATTAAAATTTGTAATTACCCAATTCACCTTCTCTTAGGTAATGGTTGTCATGGCTAACAGAGAATACGTGTAAAATCAATGGTAAAGATCATTTTAGAGTATGAATATTTTCTTTTCCTTTGGGATTGTGTCTATTATAGGTTTTTGTTAGGTTCAATATGATCTATTTATAAAAATATAAAAACATGCCTGACCTCAAAGCTCATATAAAAGCCTATATTACATTAAAATTTTTATATAGACTAATGAGTTTAAATATTTGTAATTTCTAAATAGGTATAATCTTCAATGAAATTATAATATTTTGTATAAAATATTTTTTAAAACCAATTCAATTGAATTGGTTCAACTGGTTTAACCGACCAGGTTGAATTATAAATTGATCACCTCATTGGTTCTAATTCACTCAAAAAATTAGATGAGTAGTTAAACTATCAAAAATTAATAAAAAATAAAAAATTGTGAAAACCAACTCATCAACTAGTTGAATTGGAAAATTTTTAATTTTAATTTTTTAACTAATTTTTTTAAAAATTATATGAATATAATATTAACGATTTAAATATCAATTAAATCGACTAAATTATAAATTGTTCATTTCATCAGTTCATTAATTTTAAAAACATTGATATAAAATAAATATTTTATACTGATATATTATTAATAAATTATGTAAATATTATAAATTTATAATTATATATAAAAATAATAAATAAAAAACCTAACTTGATAGGCTAAAAAGCTTTTTCAAAAGCCCACACCTTAGTATACATAAATAAACTATTTTAAAACTCTAAATTTGGCTCATTTCCTAGATAAACTAAATCTAAATAGACCAAAAATAGGTTAGGGTACAAGACCTATTTCTAACCCTAGAGCCTTGAATTATTTAATTGCAACGACAAAAAGTCACTTAACGGAGATTCTTTCTCTCTCTCTTTTGCTTCTTAAATGTTGAAACTGCTATACAAGCATGCTAATTACAATATATCTGTTACATTTAGAAATTCTTGATTTGGCACTGTATACCACGTGATAGCTTATACACATAATTCAAGAGTTGACATATATAAGTGTATTTTTTAAAAATTGATGTATTTATAATGTAGGTCATATAACCTCATATCTATTTAATATAAAAAATATTTAGAATATATTTTTTATTATATTTTTTATTAGATCTGTTACTTATCCAATAATCTGTCGAATATATATTTTAATATGGCATGAATTGACCTAAAAGACACTATTTTTAGGGTCTGTTTGTTTGTGATTTTTTTTTAAGAAATATTTTTAATTAAAATATATGCCTACAAAAGTTTAAGATAATTAGATTTTTTTTGGACAATAATTAGATAATTCGTTTAAAAAATAAAAACATAAAAAAGTACATTTTTCAAAAGTTGAAAAAAGTAGCATTTAAGAAAAAAAATCGTCTAAAACACACTTAAAAGCGTTCTTTCAAAGCTTATCTAAATGCAACTTTACTCTTTTATGTTTAGGAGTAATGTACAACTTTGTCATGGTTGACGATCAAATTGTTACCAGCATGCTGCATGCAGATCATAAAATGTACACACTAGCAAGAATAACCAGACAAAGATGGAAACTAGTAAGTGTGTAGAATGTTTTAAAAATCGAATTGAATTAGCCGGTTGAACCGTGAATTGAATGTCTTCGGTTCAAATATTTTTTAATTTAATCATAATTTAACCATAAATTTAACCGGTAGAACCAATTGAATTATGATTTGGAGGTTATTCTCTAGTTTAATTTTTAAAGCATTAGTATATATAATAACAAGTACTTCAAATAAACTTGTAGCCATATATATATCACTTTATGAGTTCAACTTATATATATTACATCTCTGTTTAAATTAGAATTTGTAAACTTAATTTTGCATAAACTTAATTTTACAAACTTGATTTTAATAAGAATTAGGTTTGTAATGAAGTAATTGACGTTGTTTGAATAATATTGTTTAAAATCACTTTTAGCTTTGTAATTATCAGAAATGGATATTTAAAATGTTTTTGATTTAGATTGTAAAAAGAGTCAAAGATCTTTTTTGTAAAATACATATCCAATTAAAATATTTTAACGGAAAAAATTTTGCTTTTTATTTTGAGGCTCAAAATCACATTAGAGTGGCAAAACTTGATTTTGTATTATAAATGTCAAACATGTTAGAACAACTTTCAATGCTCCAAACCAGTTTTTAGGATGCCTAAACTTATACCAAACCCCTTGTACGGTGTTATTAAATTACGTTTTGAAATGTACAGCTGATACTTAATAAGGAAAAAAAAGGGGGAAGGGGAAAAGTACTGAATATTATTTACGGATTGAATTGGAATTGACATTTTAACTAGATGCAAAATTTGTACATTTTTCTTTTAACTAGTTTACCCTAATTTTTTCATTATTATTATTATTGGGGGGTTTGAGCTAATGGGTTTTTTTTTTCATGATATTAATCAAACAAAACATTTAGAAGTACAGTAGCAATTAAAGTCAGAACTTTTGAACTGAACAAATTCATTACGGATACAACAAAACTAGTTGAGGACATACGAATCTCCTAATTCGGAATTAATCAATTGGCCATTTTTTGTGATAGCTTCCAAGTTCCAACCCCTGTGGGTAAAAAAAAAAAATACTAATTAACACCAGTACTAGATGAAATCAGCCGAGGAAAACAAAATTTTCATAGCGGAGTCACCTTTCTGCTGCTTCAAGTTTCAGTTCTTTTATCTGAGCTTCAACTGAAGCACACGCAGCTTGGATGTCAATATTTTTCTGACAGAGATCCTTCCATTGCATGGACAAAGCATTAAGCTCATATGCCGTATTTTGCTGACAATAGTGAAAAAAGGGCTTTTTAAGTAAAAGGTTAACAGAGTTTAAACAAATAACAGAGAGAAGGGTGTACAAGAAAGTCATATTACCTGATGATATTTCCTTTCACGATTTACTTTTTCAATCTTTTCATTTTGTTCCTGAGCTAATTTCTGCATTCTGAAAATAGATAACACAACTGTAACCAAGACCATACAAAATATGAACCATGCAGGCAAAGAACAGGTGTTATCAAGCTCAAGCAACATCTTATTTATCTATTTACTATGGTAAGTTAGATGAACCTATACATTGACCAGTAAGACACAAACCTAAAGAACTCACACGTCCAAACTAAACTTGATGAACAAAGATGATGACTAAGTTATACATGTAACATACATGACTAAGTCACTTCAAAGAGAATAATAGTTCCTAAAAGATGTTTAAAAGGTGCTCTTACAAGGTGATAGTAAATCCTGTCTTTTCATCATTTACATTCGTCAAAGCTACCACATAGATGCTTGTGTGTCCACACTTCTGCATCTACTATATTGCACTTTGTCTGTGGGTCAGTGAAAGCATATCCTATCTCTTCATCTCTTACATGCATTACAGCTAGCGCACAGGTATTATGCATCCACAACCCTATAGGGGTTTGGTGATAAAAAAAAAAAAACTTTACAGAGGTAGGTTGAGAAAGGGTTAAACCATAGTCCACAAGGGGGTAATGTGTAAAAATCAATAAATAATAACTGCTATTAAAGTTAACTGCAATAGAGCTACATTTAATGTGAAGAAAAGGAGTTGCAAAGACTATGATTAGGGCTAAGATGTCTGTCCCTCGGTTCTTGGTCTATTGCTCTGGTCTCTATTGATGAAATGCTATAGGATAATGTTTCAAGAGTTTGAGAACTCTTTGCTAAGGATCAACATCACTTTTTGGGATTTCTTATTTCATTGAGCTTTTATTAAATATCCATTTATGAGAAGAGAAGATACATAGAGTCATAGCCTATTGTACTCCCCTTTAGTCCTAATAGAATAGGTTCATTATTATTATTTTTTACTTGCTTCTTTCAGATATTTGTTTATTTACATTCAAACAATCTTCATTCATTTATGAAATAGACTTGCCTCAGAGAATATCAATTAACTCTTGTGAAAGCATGTTTGTATGCATAATAAATACAAAGTTATGAATGCTGTGAAGCTCTGAACTTGGAAATGCTCTAAACTAGAGCTTTACTAAAACTGTTAAAAGTTGAATTACTGGTGCACTTCAAAAAGCTTCAGGTAACCAACACACTGGGGAGAACCTACTCAAACCTGAATATCTAATACTTAGGAACTTGGGGGAAAATGCCTCAAGCACATCTGAGGCTGTCTGCCAGTCTGCCTCAAGTATCATCTTTACTAATGAAGTATTCATTTATCTAGAATGTCACTGTCAAGAACCAAATTAACCCAGAAACTTAAGCTGTATGCGGGAGGTAAGAAATTTAAAATGGAAAGGAAAAAAAGATCCTGTGTGTCAGTCATATGGATCCAAGGCAGGTCTGTCGACAGAACCAACATTTGCTAACCAAGTCCGTAAAAGATGCACCACGTAATTAAGTACTGGAGTTACAAGCTGATAGGCAAGAAAACAGATTTATGCCACATAAGTAACAACTGTAGAATTTAACTGTTTATTCAAAACAAAATCTATATGTGACCCACATTAATTTCATCAACATACCTTGACAAGTATACTTCCAATCGTTGGTTGTGCTGCTTCCAGGCATCAGGACCATATTTCAACAACAAATCCAAATTTTCCATCCTGCAGATCGACCAGTTAAAGCATTGTAAGATGTAAGCACTGAAAATGTTGTGGACTCTGGAAGAGATATATCAGCAAACAGCTGCCTAACAGTCTGAATCTTAAAAGTTTTTAAAAACATTTCATGTCATGCTGCATGATAAACCTGACTTAAGATAAACACAGAACACCAATTACAAAGTGCCAGAACACACTAAATAATATGTTCAATGTAAGGAAAAGCATTTAGGCTTGAAAATAGGATGAATCTCAATAATAGCGTAAATTGCACAGCAGTTCTGCCTCTTAATCCTGTGGCTCAAACTACCATACATTTCGTGCCTGTGATGTTTCTATATGGGGAAACGTTACGGTACCCCTAGGTGGTAACCGTGTCACTAAGTGATGTGACATAAAATATGGTCAACTCAGTTACATAAAATGGTTACACAACTTACAATAATTTGCAATTAACTATTTTATATAACTGAGTTAATCATATTTTATGTCACAAAACATGAGGGTAAGGTTCCCCCTTAGGGGCATGTATTGTAGAACTAGAACCCTCCTTCTATATGAATTGCACAATTGACTCTTAGGAACAGCATATATATTCCCTTGTATGAGAATCTCAAACTTGAGAGAAATCATAAAAGCACGTAGACCATTTAACATTGCACGGGCGCATACCTCATCGTCTGATATTGTAGTAGGCGTTGAGCTCTCTGAAGAGCTTGCTTCCAAGCAGTTTCATCGTTCCTTTTATTCACTGGTGGCATTTCTAATTCATATCGTAACCTATCCAGAGAAACAGGAGGCCTTCCAGCTCTTACACGCTCATACTCTCTAGCAATCATTGGGTAGTCCTGGAATTCAGAGTGCACAACCAGACTCAGATACAAACTTGCAAGCCATTCTTCACCAATCCTATTTTCTATTTACTTAATCGAATTCAATGTATCTCAAGGGAATGAAATATTAGATTAGATTGTGCAAGTGCAATATAATGAAAGAAAAACCCTATTATTTTCTTTTTTCTCTGGTGGTTACCTCAAAATAGAACTTGGGAAGAGGAGGGAGATCTTTGAGAAAATCAGCGGGTTTCTTTGTGCTGCGGCGCATCTCTTCCTCAACGAGACGATCAACCTCAAGCTTGACCCTGGGGTCGGCGTAGTCGTCGTCAATGTAAGGCAATGCGTCGATCATTTCGGCGTCCGAAGCACTTGGTCGATCATCAGAAGCTGTATATTCCAGCATCATAACTTCCCCGTTGTTCTGCTCCGCCATGGCTGCTACTTGCTGCAGAGAGAGAGAGAGAGAGAGAGAGAGGATTTTCCTCTGCGTGCGCCTGAACTACAGTTCCGGCGTAAAGAAAAGATGAAAGAGGCAGAGAGAAGAGTGTGTTGGGCTCTTTTATGGGCTGCGCCCATCAAGCCCAAGCCCAATCCAAATACAGTCAAATTTACTACGATAATTTTTTTTAATGTATTTATTTCTATTGATTTCACTTGTCTTTATTTTGTCAAACTAAGATGCAGCCATATAATTTACCAAAAAAGAAAATGCTGCCATATATGCTAGCATAAATTTTGCAGCTATATAGATTTGTAAATAGTCAATTTTGTTCACAATTAGCTTTTCATTTTTTGCTTTAGATTATTTTTTAAGCATGTCTTCACATTATTCTTTCAATTTAAAAATAGTGAAATTCAGAATGATAGAACTATTTGAAATTTACGAATGCTAGCAGAGTTTTAAACTTTTGTGATTTAATTTGACTCCACTTTGAATTAATCAAGATTCAATATGACTTCTAAATATTGATGCTACTCTCTCAACAAAAAAAAAGAAGAAAAAAAACAATGCTATCTATATGACATTGTTTTCATTGAGTAAAAGAAAGAAGACATTGCCTTCTTAATTTCTTGTAACAAGAAAATGTATGTAGCAGCTATGTCTTCATTGTCGTGTAAGTAACAATTGATGAAACTAACTCATTTATTTGTAAAATATGTTTTAGGCAAATACGAGATTTTTAGCCTAGATGTACCAAAATTAATCTCTCGAATATAAGAAAAAACCAAAATATATGGCAATTCTAGGTGAACATGTAATTTTAGTTTTCTCTTCATTTTGATTATTCTCGTGATTATGACATCAAACGAGAAAATTATATATATATATTTTATACTTTCCCTTTTATATGGACAAGGATCCTCAACAATTATTTTTTATCTACAGAGGATCCCCGCCATTAGAAATATTTATTTTTCCAGGATAAAATATTGAAGGCAGAAAATAATTTATGAGATATCAACCCTTGGATGACTAACTGCACATCCTGCAATTGTTTTCAGAAAGGAAAATGATGAATCTACATCTTTTTTAGAAGTGTAAATACTGTACACACCTTTTTTAAAAATGTGATTGAGAGAAAAAAATAATAAAAAAATAAATATAATGAATGGTATTAAATGAAATGTGACACTATTTATAATAAGAATATCAGAGTTGTTTTAGAAAGGAATCCACTTCCCCTTTTATACACCTTTTTTCCTCAATACTCAATTTGCTCCCAAACAAAGGAGCATTGAAAAATATAGGACTTCATTGAACAACTCTCGCATATAGAGAATTATGATGTAGAATCTACAAGACCAAACACTGGCTTTGTTAGAATTGGACATTTGAATGGCCAAATCTCACATGCCACTGCATGAATAAAAGAAATGGATGAGATGATAAAGTCATTCCCGTATCATTGTATATAACTGACAACAAAGCAAACTATAGTCCTAAAAGACCCGGTTCCTCCAAACGCCAAGTTAGAGCTAAAGGGGGAGCATTATACAACACTAATTACACCAAACGGGAAATGTCATACTTAAAAGATGAAGGCTAACAATTTAGCTCCTATATCTCTTTTGAACCTCGTTTAAATTTTTGTACATTGATACCTCATGCCTTTGATGCAATAAATTAAATCTTTTTGGTTTCTTTCGTTTGAAACATAAATCTTAATCACTATGCACTTGGCATATTTGCATAGAGGAGAGTGAAAAAAAGTTCAACCTCTGGCATATTTCTAATGATTTGAATGAACTGATTTTTGCGGGGTTCTTCAAGGAGCAAAGGACACATCTGTGCAACTTGAGGCAACACTCTGGCCAGCGGCAGGCCTGTTGTTGCACTTGCTCCTCTAAATTTATTCCCCATGAGCTCCACCAGTGTATCCGCCACTGCTTTCAGAGATATGTCTACAATGCTCCCAAATTCAGCACTACAAAAGAAAGGAGGAAAATTATTTGAGATATTTATGAAACTCAATAGTGAAGTAGTATTAACCATCCTCTGATGTCAACGTGTTTAATCTCAAATAAGGAATGCTATTTAATATTTATAATAAAATTTTATACATAATTGCTTCACAGAATGATGTGTCTTCTTGGAATGAGGCCAAGCATAACATCAAATATGGACCCTACCCATATAAAAGACTCGTATGTGATTGGTTAATGTAATGTAGGTCCATCATGAGTCATGACATATCATTCTGTATAATATTTCTGTAAAACTTTCCTGTACACTTAGGATTTCCTTCTCGAATACGTTCTCAGCATTGGCAATTAGTGCATCAGTCATCCCTCACATTACAAGCAGAGTTCTTGCACATGGTTGTCACAGGTTTATTGAGTTTCTAGGAAGTTGTAATTAACCAATGCATCCAAAACATAGAAGATATACCTTAATAACACTGCCCGTGCTTCCACCATAAGTTGTTCAAACTCAGTCACACCAGAAGGAACTGGGTCATCACCTCCAGAGGTTGTGGAATGTGATTTAACATCCCCAGGCATCATATACTTTACCCAGGAATGTGGACTCCCCATGCTCATGAATTTGTTAAGTATCTGCATGATAGTTTCTTGAAGTGCTGTACTGTTGAAGAAACCACTCAACTGCTTTCTGCACATCAAAATTATCGATAGCCCATTTAAAATGAGTCTTGATCATTAATCTATAAGGTATCTCTAGATTTTATCCCTCTTTCTCTCTATTCAAACATACACACGAGGCCAAGTGAGGCACAATTTTTGGTGAACTATCTGATTGTAGATTAACTGCAAACTTTTATAGGAGGTAGCTCAAGGGTTGCATAAATGTGTTAATGTTGCTGAACTTTGATTTACATCAAGTTTATTAAATATTCAGGTAGGTGTTTAATAACAATATACATGGTAAACCTGAAAAGAATTGGAAATTCTCTGGGTTTCTCAATTCAGAAACTTAGTCAAGAAAAGATTGGAAGCTTTGGAAGTTTCAAAACACAGACTTGGCTACTGACAATTCTATGTCCATTGGTAGACAAATAAATTCCAACAGCCTCAACTGTACACAAATAAGATTGTTCTATATCTTTTGGAAAAGGTTAAAAAATATATTTTTTCATATATCTGAAACAAGATTTTTAATGATTGATAGATTAAAATCACAAATTGTTAACCTTCAAAATAATAAAAGAAACATCACCCTTTGAGAACTTCTTTTGTTGCTGCCTCCATATCAGAAATCAAGGCAGGCATACCATATTGAGAGAGAAAATCAACACTTCCTAGAAATTTCTGCTGGTCTTCCCTATCAACCACATCTTCACTTTCCTGCACATAAAGCAACAGAGAAGTAAAGAAAATACCTTTTAGGTTGCATGTAGCATGTCATGCATGAATTTGGTGAAAACTACTCGTATTGATTATGAATAAGTTTGGTTCTTTTGCTGCTTGAATTAGGAATAAAAGTTAATATAGGAAGACAATACATACAGTCCCTAAAGAATTTGATTAGAAAGCTTTGAAATTCTGATCTACCTTGAGATTTGACCCATGCATTGGTTCAATCAATTGAGTAGCAAAAGCCTCAATTTTAACTACAGAACCTAGTTCCAAATCCATCCCTTGGAATTATGTTCATCATCCAAATGCAGTCTCGAGATAATGAAAGAAAACCCACAGCTCAAAAACGATAAACGACAAGTAACAACAGGTAATTGTGATCTAAAGTCTGTGAAATCATACTAAAAGCAAAGACAAATCTAAAACCTAAACTGTGGAGTATAAACCTTGCAGGAGAGTGAGGAGACACACTTCCTCCTTGTTTATCAATAGTATTACGCCTTCCTCAGGAATTTGTACTCCCACCTCCAATCAGGAAAAAATGTTAAATCTTCCACTATATTTACTAATAATTGGTTTCTATAGCCCTGCTGCCACAATATTTTTCTATCACAATCAATGAACTGCGACCAATTATCCAAGTCAGAGGTTTTGCAAATAGTAATCAGAACATACTACCTGATACCCACAAAAGCTATCATTAAGCATTTTAACTCAATATTTTGAGTAAGAGAAATGTGATAGAAAAGTGCCTTGAGACTGAGTTCCTTCGTATCCATTGGTCCTACATCAAGAATTCATGCACTGTCCTTTCCAAAAGCACAACTTGAAATGGAGGTAATCATTTAAAGTCTGAGCATTTGACTCCAATTTAAGACACTAAAGGACAGCAGTCATAGCACATTAACACAAAACCTCATTCTCCTGCCACAACCAAAACTTTCTGCACTTCACTAATAGAAAATGCTCCAAGTTTTGAGGGGACACCTAAGATTCACCAAACACTCCAAAAAGCCTATTCCATTTGTAACTTATTACTGGACAATACATGTGTAGCTCTTTCCGCACTAGAGAAACACGCCACGCACATATTAGAAGACAATGCCTTGTTAGGTGTATGAATCTTCATGAGTTATTTGTGATAAAAAAGTGTCTCTCAAACTTAAAGGTAAATTTTACCGCACAACTATAAAACCCGCGATGTTATATGGTACTGAATATTGGACAGTAAAAAGTTAGCAAGAGCATAAGATCAGTGTTGCTGAGATGAGGATGTTGCGCTGGATGTGTGACCATACAAGACAAGATAGGATTAAGAATGAATACATTAGAGAGAAAGTAGAGGTAGCACCTACTGTGAAAAAGATAGGAGAATCTCGCCTTAGGTGGTTTGGACATGTAAAGAGAAGACTCTTAGAAACCGCTGTAAGAAGAGTAGATCAGGTGGAGGATAGCCCAATAACTAGAGGTAGAGAGAGACCAAGAAAGACTATAGGTGAAACGATTAAAAAAGAATTAGATTTGTATGGCATTTCTGAAGACTTGATTTATAATAGGGCACAATGGCATCGTTTGATTCATGTAGTCGACCTCACCTGGTAGGAAAAGACTTAGTTGTTGTTTTTGTATTTTGAGTAAGAGAAACTGGTAATAAGGTGTTTTGATGTAAATCCTTCTTTACATTGCTTACTCATTCTACGGACAGACAAATAGACATTAATTTCTTCGTGAGAAACCCCTTTGTAAATCCAAAAATGCTCTAAGGTCAGGCCTTTAACACTAATGAACAATGTTATGCTGAAGATTCATACACTAACAAGGCATTGTCTTCTAATATGTGCGTGGCGTGTTTCTCTAGTGCGGAAAGAGCTACACATGTATTGTCCAGTAGTACGTTACAAATGGAATAGGCTTTTTGGAGTGTTTGGTGAATCTTAGGTGTCCCCTCAAAACTTGGAGCATTTTCTATTAGTCAAGTACAGAAAGTTTTGGTTGTTGCAGGAGAATGAGGTTTTGTGTTAATGTGCTATGACTGCTGTCCTATAGTGTCTTAAATTGGAGTCAAATGCTCAAACTTTAAATGATTACCTCCATTTCAAGTTGTGCTTTTGGAAAGGACAGTGCATGAATTCTTGATGTAGGACCAATGGATACGAAGGAACTTGGTCTCAAAAACAAAATTATATTTAACTGAATTCAATAATAAACAATCGTATTCTAAAGTGCCGATAGGAGGGGTATTTAGCCCACAAACAAAACAAACCAAATACTACTGGCTAATGATAAGAATTGGGATTTGGATAGAATCCCATTAAAACTGAAATCCTAAAATAGATAAAATTACTTAATTAACAAAATTATCTGTAAAATACTAAATTATCAAATCATAAATAATCCTAATATATTCTGCATCATTCTCCCTCTCTGGGAGGACTCTCCTCCGGAGATGTAGAAAGCTGGTAATCCTCCAAAAGAGGAGGCTCAAGGTGGCACGTGAGGGTGCGTATGCCATCCTTTGGTAGTGGAATTTTGGTGGCTGGTAAATCGGAGGCTTCCAGTTTTGATGGTGGTGGTCATGGTTCAAAATGAGGTCCGGATAACAACGTTCTGATGACATTCGTATGGTTGTGCGTTTATTGGCAAAGGAAACCCAAATTTTGGCAGCTTTCAAGCGAGTTTTGTAGAGATCTAATGAATGATAGGCAGTGGAACGACTTTGGCAATGAAAAATCAATGCTCTCAAATAGCACAAAGCGTAGGGATCAACAAGGCTCGGATGCTAAATTGATGTAAGACCAGTGGATACAAAAGCACTCGGTGCCAAGAGACTTGGTCTCAAAAACATAATTATATTCAACTAAATTCAATAATAGACACTTCTTTTAAAGTGCTAATAAAAGGGGTATTTATAGCCCACAAACAAAACAAATCAAATACTATTGGCTAATGATAAGATTTGGGATGAATTCCATTAAAACTAAAATCCTAATTATAACTGAAATCCTAAAATAGATAAAATTACTAAACTAATAAAATTTTCTGTAAAATCCTAAATTATCAAAATCCTAAATAATCATAATATATTCTACATCATTTAGGAAGTCTCCTTGGTAGATGAGCAGAGGCATACATACAAGAGCTCATACACACAAACAATATAGGAAATGAATCACAAGAAATAGAACTTGGGGATGATGCATGGCACATCCACATGAACTAGCTTGAAATAAGACCAATTAATTCCATAACCAAATGGGAATGCACCTAGATATTATAGGTGACATCATGGATCCTTGGACAGAGTATCATATGGGTTCCTTCATACTACACATATATCCAAAGTATCCCAATTATACTCAACACCGTGCTTTGGTAAGAGAAATGAAAAAATCATCACACACAAAAAAAAAGACAGTTGTTCTTACCATTGAATTAGAGCTTCCAAGGCTTCGTGCAGTATCAATATATAGATACCTTCCTAGTATATTGACTTGAACTTTTGTATATAAGCTAAGCATTGTTGTTGCCCATACTGACAATGCCAATCTTGTAAAACCTAGAGAAAAAGAAATTGCACAAAAATATGTTTATTTTTAATTCCTTATTGGTTATTGCAACCAGACAAATTAACATAGCCACAAAGCTACAAGTCTAACAAATGTCGAAGCCAAGACCCGATTCATACTTAGAATTTTGAGTCTATCCCATAAATCTAGTTTCTCTGATTGTGTTAACGTGTTTGGCTGACCCCTTCCTTGTATTAGCCTCTCAAGAAGCTGAGAAAGATCCAACTCTTCAGCTATCCGACAACTTAAGTTGTGCATACCATGAGGCAATGTTATTGTATCAGAAATTCTCTGAACATTCTCAAAGTGAGCTTGCATCCTATCATTGACAATTAAAAAAGAGAAAGCATGTCATCAGCATTTGTTTTTTTTTTCTAGATGGGAGGTTGGAAATTTATGATCATGGGAAACATATCTATCTATCTATCTATCTATCTATATATACATAATAAATGAAGCATTGAAGCTGGGTATTTCACTTAACTGAGTCTTCATAAGCTCCTCGCTTTCCCTCTGAACTTCGAGTTCTCTCTCAAGTGCATCAAGCCTACGCCTGTGAGCATCATAAAGCTTATACAAAAAATACCCACTCCCTAAAATGCCAACGGTTATGAAAATCTTCCTCCTATGCCGCCTCCACAAATCCCTAACACGCAGTAAATAAAAAGTTAACAACGAAGTCCTCGAAATAATGCAGGAATGCATAAAGAACAATGATGGAGATTGAGCCAATCAAAGACAGAAACAAGGTGTCTCACCATTTTGATCACAAACGAATAATAAAAACAATCCATGTTATAAAATCGACAAAAGTTTGCATTTTTATTACCAATAATCAAATTGAGTGTCAAACATTTAAAGAGAAGTTGCGACAAACGATGAGAAATGAAGTTGAGACAAACAAATTAAAGAGACACGCAGATAAAGGTTGACAACAAAGTTGGAGACTTTACCTCACAGCAAGCATTTTGATACTAGCAAGACCGAAAACCCATCACTATGCCTTGGCTTGAAAACCTCTTTTACGGTTCAGAGGGACCAACAGAATGAAGAATCAGGGAAGCTTAACTACGAACAACAAAAAGCATGGGAATACTCGCCCCAGTGATAAGAAATGCACAAGGGCACAAGTGGGCGTGTGTGTGTGTGTGGACAGACACAAAGATGAAGAAGCAGAGCTTTTGAGAAGGGAAAAAGCTCCAAGGAAGTGACTTGGACGAGGGTGCTACATAGCTGAACCTTGAGCTTTCAGAATTGAATCAGGGGGTGCTCCGATTCCAGAACTAGAATCAATTTCAATAGACATATATGGATAGTATACTAAATAAATAAAAATCAATAGGTATAACATAAGTAGGGGAAAATATAAAAGAAAACTTAATAAAAAAATATATAAAAGGAAACAAAAGATAATAATTAAATAATAAATTTAAAAATCATACAATCGTACAATATATAAAAAAATTATATATACTTTGAAATCATGAATATATCAATATAACATAATAGTACATATATAAAATAATGTGATGCGACAAATATGTATTTTAATAACGTCATATAATATATCATACTATAATTTAAACGAAAAGTATAAATATGTCATCGCATTAAAAAAATCATATTACGTTAAAAAAAATAATTTAAAGACTATAAAATAAATAAATTTAGAATTTATTTATTAACATTATAAATTATTAAAATTTTGAAAAAAAATATCTAAAAAATAGAAAAATTATACACGAGTTATTGACAATAAGGTGTTGACAATGTTCCTTTTAGCAAATACTTTATAGGGATACATGTGTCGTCAGTTGTAAATTAAATATCTATCACTAAAAAATCATATCTTTCCAAATATGTATGTAGATTGACTTGCTAATAAGATACAAATTTATATTTTTTAAAAAAAAATTATTATACATATGTATTAAATTTATTATCTACACAAATAAATATAAAAATTATAATCACCTATTAATTACATTGACATATATACTTTTACATATTAATTTATATTAAAAAATTTCAAAAAACTTCCACTTATCTTTATTTGATTACTGTATTATTTGTTTTCATTGACAATTGATTTTAAAATCTCAAAAATTTATTGTCATATTAAATTAATTAATTATATTTTTAAAATACTATATTTATTCATATATAATTATTCTATATTATTTAAAAAACTTCAATATATACATCACATAATAGTAAAAATTTTACATAAAAATATAGTAAAATTAATTAAATGTTTGATTAAGAGGAAATTAATAATTTATTAAGTGTTTTTTAAACTAAGAAAATATAATAATTTTTTTGATATACTCTTAATAATAAGTTGATAAAACATCTAAATAAATAAATATATAAAAATTAATATTAAAATAAAAAATATAAAATCAAAAATTAAAATTATCTGAAATTATATAAACTAATTATTTATTAAGAGTTCATATAAAAAAAATATTAAGAGAAATTACATAGTTTGATTATCATAACATGAAAGAGCCAGATAATGAAAATAAAAAAATAATAATTTTGGCGAGTCATATTATAAATTTTACTAATTATAATTTAATTAAATTTATTTAAAATATCTAAAATATTATATATCTAAACTAAGTATTTTTTTATTTTTTTAATATTTTTTAATTTATCATGTATATTACATAAATACAAAACACTAATAAAAAAATACATGACAACATATTCTTTGCTGAAGTCATTATACTACTCACATATACTTATTACGAATTATCTCACATCAATATAATATTTATTATTTAATTATAATTAAACTCACTACAAACAAATAAGTAAATAAACAAGTGTGAAAGAAATGTACGGAGAATAGATGTCTACTTAGCACTATTACTATTCTGGTAACACAGCAAATTCCATGTATTGAAAAATTGAGCAAGTGTAATTTTGTAAAAAAATTCATCATTTTCAGATATTTATGTAAATGAATAAAAATCGAAAGTACTTATATATTTACATCTTTTTCTTTTTCAACACAATTGATAGTCCTTACTTTAAATCACTTTAATATTTTTATCATAAATAATGTATATATTTTATTTTATATTTTATCTAATATTATTTATTATATTTAATTTTTTAATTATTTTTTCTCTCAATCATATATTCTTAAAAATATATATATAATATCTACCCTCTAAAAAAATATAATATCATTTTTCCTACTTTAAATATGAAAAACCCATCAAAATATTCTTTTAAACCGTTATCCTTGTTGACCTATAAGAAGCATTCAATTCCAATAATTAGCAGTAGTTGTTAATTAGCAGTAGTTGTTGTTCTTTTTTTCGAAGATATTTAATTTCGTTAAGAAAAATAAAGCTTTAATTACAAGATCTAAGATCATAAATAAATATTCAAATTACTTCTAACAAATTAGAAATAATGGTTAAAAAATCAATGAAAAAACACATAAGATGGTTACTTTAGTGCAATAAAAAATTATGTGACATTTTACATTCTCCTAATATTGTTTTAACACATAAATAAATAAGTTTAAGTCATTAATTCATATAATAGGAGTAAATTTGCAAACAGAATAATCATCACGTGACCTACACGTAATTTTTAATGAGTTTATTGAAATTAAAATGACTAAAATAGAACCACACAAAAGAGGCATAAAGAAAGCTAGAACCACAACCTCTTTCTTTCCCCATCCCCATATTGCTCCACTGTGTCAGTGCCACCCAAACCCATAAACACCATTAGGGGTGTTCTTGGATCGGTTTGGATCGATTTTGAGACAAAAAATTATCTGATCCAAATAAGGTAAGTATCATCAGTTCGGTTTGAATTTGATGAATTACAATAACCAAACCGATCTAATTCAAATCGATTTTAGGGTTTGGATTAGATTTGATGATTTAATTTTTAACCAATAACATAATGAAAATGCAATCTAAATGAGAGCAATACATAACAACAACAATATAATTGAAAATTCAAACTCCAAACCATTCATAAAAGTCATACAAACCATACAAACAAATAAAATTTACAAAGTTCATAATTCAAACAAATAAAATCAAAATGACAACTCAGTAAGGCAACAATTGCATCGCAGCAAGTTAGCAACCCAGCAACAAAACAATAGTTCTGCAAAATAACTAAGAGTTCCTATTACACTTATCTCTGAATATTTGAGATACTTAAAAGAAAGTAAAGCAATATCTATTCCTCATAAAAAGAAAGTGTAATAGATTTGATTCTTGAACATCAACTAATCTACATGATTATATAGATCATTATCATATAAATATTGAAAGGAAATAAGGACTGCATCTCGGACATGGTGGTGTTTGTGGATCATGGGTATGCGGCAGATTTGGAGGTGGATCTGGGTTCTGGTGACCGGAGTTGCTGGAGGCTCAGGTGTGGGTGGCTCGCGATGGAGACACGCGGTGGAGGCAGATCTGCTAGTGGCTCGCGATGAAGGCAGATTTGCTGGTGGCGTGCGGTGGAGGCAGATCTGCTGGTGGCTCGCGGTTGAAAATGAAGAAAATGGGAAGTAGGGGGAGGGGGATGATGCTGAAAGGAGATGTTGAAAAAAGAGGGAGGGATAGCAGGTAAAGGAGACATTATGGGCTTTTAAATAATTTAAGGTAAATATTTAGTAAAGTAATCGATTCGGTTTGGTTTGGATCGGTTCCATAAAATTAAACGAAAAATCGAACCGAACCGATCAATTTTTCATAAATTCAATCCAAATCAATTCAATCCATTTCGATTTTTATTAGTTTTCGATTTTTTTGGATCTGTTTTTGATTTTTTTTATTGGTTTGGATCTGAACACCCCTAAACACCATCACTATCACAATCATGCTCGCCTTCACCTTCTTCCTCCTCCTCTTCTCCAGCTTCCTTAACTTCCCACTTGTTTCACCCTCCCTCCAACCCATCAACAACGTTCTATAATGCTAGAGACTGGAACCGCCGTAGAACCTTTCATTGATCTAGATCATCTAATGGGTGCCTTCAGGAAATAGGACTCGCAAGTGGGTTGTGCTTGGTTCAGGGAGAAACAGAGTGGGGTGGGCTTGAATGAGTCAAAGGTTGCTCCTTTGTAAGAGATTAGTGGTGACTCGACATGTAGGGGCTTAAGTCTGAGCCATGTTAGCATTTTGGTCAAAAGGTGGACTTGGATTCCTAATAATTTGGAGCACGATGGAGCAAGATGGGGATGCGAAATGGAAGAGGTTGTGGTTCTAGTTCTCTTTATGTATCTTTTGTATGGTTCTATTTTAGTCATTTTAATTTCAATAAACCCATTAAAAATTACGTGTGGGTCATATGAAAGTCATTATGTTTGCAAATTTATCCCTATTACATGAATTGATGACTTAGATTTATTTGCTTATGTATTAAAATAGTATTAGAAGAATGTGAGATGCTATTGGTGGCACATACTTTTTAGTTACATCAGAGCAACCACCAACACATAATCAATATAAACACAATTTTTTTTCTTTAATTCAAGTACAAACGCATAACCTCATGAGTAACTTACTATGCTTAAGAGAAATCTCAGTGTATCACAATTTGCTAGAACATTTTTTTTTAAATTACAGATCGCACTGAGATGTGTTTGTGTGGATCTTACTTATGTAGGCGCATAACATCTCATGAAGGTTGAACTTTGTTATATTGAGTTCTTGCTACAGCTCATTCTAGTTGAGATATATGACCCTTGTTGGCGTCTTCGTTATCATCATTATCACTGCTACCATCTCTAAGGCAATCAAGGCCTCATTTTTGCTATCGCATCTCCATGAATGTCCATGATTTGTAGTTTTTGACTGTAGATCTAAAGGTATTCTTATGCCATAGGTGAGACGTACAATTAATCTAAGAAATTAAGGTTAAAAATTTCTAAATCTATCCAAATATAATGCATCTTTGAAAGATTCAAATTCAAATTCTTCAGATTTATAGATTTAAATCAATTTATTCATAAAAAATAAATAAAAATAAGAAAAAAAAACAAGGAAAAAGAGCAAAAGGACTATCACCAAAGGAGATCGACAACAATCCCGTGAGAAAAGTTCAACAGAATATAATTAAGTTTTACAAAAGAAAATCAAAACGACCAAATGCAAAGACAAAACGCCAAATGCAAATGGTTACTGCGTAAGAGTAGCAGCACTAGGCAAACCCTCGTAAAGCCATACTCGCAAAGAAAAATAAGATTATTTTTAATTAGCAATAGCTGTTTATTTTTGTACTAAATAAATAAATAAAATAAACAAATAACAGTAGTTGTTTCCCTCATCAACTCCCTGACAAATTAAACTCAAACCTTGATAAGGAATGCGAGACGTCAGCATAATTTCCATTATAAGGTACTTTTATTTTATTTTCTTCAATTATATGTCTTTTTTATAAAGTGCAATTCAATTTAAAAATCCGCAGTGGGTTAATTAGTTTTCTAGTAAGGATTTAGCATATTCCACATGCAGGTTTGAATGTTCATTTTACTTAATAACCCTACTTAGTGGTTTATTTCTCCCTAAAAAGATCCCTTAATGCTTAAAAACTAATTGAATAGTTTCATTTGAAAAAAAGATTTTTTGAGATAATTTCATGAGTGGACCTTTATCTATCATTTTAGGAACTTAAACATTGCTGCCACTTTGATTAATGACTAATAATCTCTTTTTTATTATTATTTTTACATTTGCCACAATAATTTAAATCTATTACTTCGTACAAATTATAAAAGTCTCATTAGGAGTGCACAAATACCCAATCCAACCCGATGACCCGAGCAACCCGACCCGACCCGACTTAATTGGGTCGGGTTGGTTCGGGTAATCGGGTCCGTTCGGGTAAAAATCGACCAATTCGTCCATTTATTGGTTCGGGTGACGGGTTCAAAGAGCCGACCTGACGACCCGACCCGATGACTCGATTACCCGATTAAAACGACGTCGTTTTGCTTAACCCAACCACTTAAAGTGCACAACCCGACCAACCCGCGAATCCGATTACCCAACCTGCAAACCCGATTATCTAACCCGCGAACCCGACCAACCCGACTAACCCGAACCAACCCGATTCTAATCGGGTTGGTTCGGTTCGGGTTACTAGAAAAAAAATTTCACAACCCGACTCGACTTCATTTAGTTGATTTAATTTTTTTTTACCCCTAAACCCGACCCAACCCGACCCGTGATCACCCCCAAGTCTCACAGCACTAGGCAGTCCTAATAGGTTAATGACTAGTAATATTTGAATAACCATTAAGCAGGATTTTGGACTCTGGGTCCCTTGGAAGAAACATTTTCAATTTTTTATTTTGGGCCCGTTGGTACAAATTAGATTTTGGGGCATTCAATTAGTTGAGCTCAACCGGCCCAGAAACTATATCATTTTCAGAAAAAGAAGAGAAAACTTTAGGGTTATTCCCCAAAACCCTAATCAGTGTTCACCCTATATATTGCATCTTTTCAGCTCCTAAGCTGAGTGTCTGAAAGCCTCTCTCACAGACACACAAACCCTAGAAAAAAGAGAGAGAGAGAGAGAGATTCAGAGACAGAAATGGCAGAGGGACTCGTTCTCCGCGGCGCGATGTACGCCCACACCGACGTGGTAACCGCCATCGCCACCCCAATCGACAACTCCGACATGATCGTAACCGCATCCCGCGACAAATCCATCATCCTGTGGCACCTCACCAAGGAGGACAAGACCTACGGCGTCCCCCGCCGCCGCCTCACCGGCCATTCCCACTTCGTCCAGGACGTCGTCCTCTCCTCCGATGGCCAGTTCGCTCTCTCCGGTTCCTGGGACGGCGAGCTCCGCCTCTGGGACCTCGCCGCCGGCACCTCCGCCCGCCGATTCGTCGGTCACACCAAGGACGTCCTTTCCGTTGCTTTCTCCATCGATAACCGCCAGATCGTTTCCGCCTCCCGCGACCGCACCATTAAGCTCTGGAACACCCTCGGCGAGTGCAAGTACACCATTCAAGACAGCGACGCTCACTCCGATTGGGTTTCTTGCGTGCGCTTCAGCCCCAGCACTCTTCAACCCACCATCGTTTCCGCCTCGTGGGACCGCACCGTGAAAGTTTGGAACTTGACCAATTGCAAGCTGAGGAACACGCTTGCTGGCCACAGTGGGTATGTGAACACTGTGGCGGTGTCACCTGATGGGTCTCTGTGTGCCAGTGGTGGCAAAGATGGGGTGATTTTGCTGTGGGATTTGGCTGAAGGGAAGAGGCTGTACTCGCTTGATGCTGGTTCTATCATCCATGCTTTGTGTTTCAGTCCCAACAGGTACTGGCTTTGTGCGGCTACTGAGCAGAGCATTAAGATCTGGGATTTGGAGAGTAAGAGTATTGTGGAGGATTTGAAGGTTGACCTTAAGACTGAGGCTGATGCCACCGCCGGCGGCAGCACTACCAAGAAGAAGGTAAGTTAAATTGAAGTTTTTGGCAGCACTACCGGTGGCTGAGGATTTGAAGTTTTGTTTTTTTTGCTTATTGTTAGTTTTTGGTAAGTTAAATTGTGATTATTAATCGGTATTGGTTGATGGTGGCATCATGCTTTTGCGTTCATCGTTATGTGATGTATTGCTTCTACAAGATTTGATGGTTTACCATTGAGTAAGTAATTATTGAGATGTTTAAACAACTTAAATTAAAGCCATGGACATGTCTGCATCAGTTTTATTCATGCTTTGACATTTATGTTCTGGTCATCAGTCTTTGTTATGCTTTGTAGATGTTGTATACTATAGTGAGTTGTCGTTGCAGTTTGATACTTTGATGTTCCTTCATAATCCTCGCAACTTTTTTTTAACGTCCAAGTTGTCTCTTGTTCTGAATTAATATGTAACGGCATTTGTTTTGGTGTTTGGATGGGAATGTGTGTAATGATCTGCAAGTTATAGGAACATTCATGCCCCTGTTCACTTTGAATACATTTAAATTTAAGTCACATATTTTTAAGTTTCTCCAGCTGTATTGATTATGGTTGCTTTCCAACGCCAAAATCTTCAGTTTATTCTTTGTCTAAGGTTCTGGTCATCTGTCCAAGGCTTGTAGAAGCTGGAGGCGATATCAAATTGAATGTTTGCTTTGTAGGGTTGTTAACAGTTTTCTATTATATTCTGCGTGACAATTCTTTTTTGAGAAAGAATCTAGGTAAGTTTTCTGTTAGAGTGATTTCTGGAGAAACTATATGCTAATTTTTATTGAAATGAAGTTGCTCTGTTCTTCATTGCATTGTCCTCGTTGAAAGATGGTGGCTTTAATTTTACTAGTAGTAGAAATGATATGATATATTGGAACAAACAGTTTCATGAGACTCGACATATTGGTTTCCTTTCCTTGGTCATGAACATGATCGTGTCCTATTTGTCCTGGTTGTCTTATCATTTTATATAGTAAGATATGGATATGTTGATCTTCACATTGTACGATACTAAGACGTTCCAAAATGTTGTCTGCTAATATGTGTTCGTCACTTGACTTTGTTGATTCATTTGTTTTGCACCCTATAATGTACTGATAAAATGTGCTAAGACGTTTTCATGGCATGCATTGGTTTATTAATTCTTCTATGCCACTGCTTTACAGGTTATCTACTGTACAAGCTTGAACTGGAGCGCAGATGGAAGCACCTTGTTCAGTGGCTATACTGATGGTGTGGTCAGAGTTTGGGCAATTGGACGTTATTAGTAAAGCTTCTCAGTAATTTCAGATGCGATTCTGTTTTGATTTTTGAGACGAAGCTAGTTACTCTTTACTTTAGAACTGTTAAAAAGTTTTTAGGCTGTTGATTGCTGAATCAATTTTTATGTTGAAGACAATGGCTTTGTGGCCTTTTATTTATTTTAAACCTTCGCTTTGGTTATTACTTATTATATGGATATTTCAACATCTTGTCTTGGGGCATCCCTCAGTTACCATTATTATCTTACTTTGCAATATGGTGGAGATATAGTGTGTAAAACTGTGCTCTACTCCATGAGTGATAATCATGTAACAGTTGGCCATTGATTAGCCTCTTGCTTCGGCTTTAATTTTCAAACCAAATTGTTTATAAAGCTGATAATAATCCGCTATGTACATGGAGTTCCTTGTAGCAGTTCTTGTATCTCAAGTTGTGGTTATGGTTTGTTGCTGTGTACGTGATGAGATGCATTAGGTGTACTTTTCGTACAGTTGGATTAATTTAGTTTTCCAGCTTTGACGTGCTGTTTGTTTTTCATTTTAAACGTTAACTGATAATTAACAATGTCGCTGTCGCTGAGCTCTGCTGTAGGATTAGAGTGCCCCTTGCAGTACTTGGTTTAATTTAGTGTACGGCCTAATCTCTTTCTCTGTTTTTTGGGCGGAGGGGGAGAGTTTTAGTTTCGGTTCGCTTAAAATTGTCTGGTTTCTTATAGAATTTTTTCATATTCATTTAATTTTTTTTATTATGTAAGAATGTTATAGCTATATACAAATTAATTTGATATTTTATATTAACATATAATGTAAATAAGTATGATATAAAAATCGATTTGATATTTTTTTATATTAACATATAATGTAAATAAGTATGATATGGGTATAAAAATTTCGAGCAACACATTTCCGCCTTTTGAAAATATGACCGATTTGAAGTGATTTTAAAAATATTAGAAATTTACACCACTAAAATCTGAGTTAGTTTTACCAAAATAAAATGGTAAAAGAATTCTGATGGATGTAGTCACTCAGTTTACTGTGTGAGCCCAAATCTGTCCATAGTGTATACAACAAGCAGGGTTAGAAGTAATATTTGTATAAATTATGTCTATTTAAAAATAATCCCGATTTTTTTATCGTGAACAGTAAAACACCATTATCCACACCGTAGTTTGGCTGATGTCAGTGATACATACTATTCTCAAAAAGCTTCGTATCTCTTCCTTTCTACCTTAGTCTTTTCATTTCCCTTTCATTTCTCATTTTTGACGTCCTTTTCTCCCTCTCAAAATTTCCTCTACTCTCTCCAAATTTCCCCCTCCATCTGTTACGCTGTTCTTCGTTTCCTATTTCCCCAAGTTGTGAATTCCGGAGTTGTCACTTTCTCCCGTCCCTTTGTCCCTCTCATTTGGCATTGTTACATACTCCTATTCGTTCCCTTTCTCCCTGTTCCCTCTATTCTCCCTTTTCTCCTATCCAGTCGTCCCTCTCGTTTGGCATTGTCACTTCGTCGGTCAGAGACCACGCAGGCGCAATCGACGTGCAAGGTTGCAGTTGGCACTCCCAGTTAGCGTGCGAGGTTCCATTTGGCGTGCGTGCGAGGCACTCCCAGTCCACTCCATCACTCCGCTGTGCTGCCTGTGTTGCTGCCCTCATCGTTGTAATCTTTGTGGTAACATTCTCTCTCTCTCTCTGTACATTTTAATCCTTGAACATTGCCATACCATTTGATTGATTGTTTGGGTTCGGTTCTGGTGTGGGGGAGAGAGCAAAGCAGTTATCTTCGGTGTTTGAGTTTATGGTTTTATTTTCCTTGTATTGCTGTCTCTTTTCTTCTTGGTTCTTGTATTAAGCACAAAAAAACCAACAAGGAAAAGACAAAGAAAGTATGCTCTGGATAAAAGGCTGAAAATTTCGATTCTACATAATATAGTGGTATTACTGGTGCACTCAATATAACTGAAAAATTTGGAAAATAACATGGAAAAAGAGGGTCCAAACATAATGGATAACATCATAATTAGGAGAAACGAAGAGGCTGACCTGTCTTAAGAGTTAACCTTTCAGTCTGAATTTTTTTTTCCAATTATTTAGTTGTTACTCCGGTATTTATCAGTTCAATCCGACAGGAGATTGTTTAAATCCATCTTCTTTTGATGTAGATGTTTTATCTTGTGGGGTTTTTAAAGTCTGTTCCCAGCTATTTGAATAATGTTTTAGTTTCGACATCATGTTTACATCTGTTCAAAAGATCTATATATCAAGAGTTTCTAATGCAAGGCTTATTACACAGAAACTAACGCATCTCTTGGTGTGATGCATAAAAATCCTAGGTGTAAATCCTAACTCCTTTTCTGCTTCTATAATCTGATTCTTTAATCACATTTTTATCTGATATCTGCTAGTTCTTTTGAAAACCCAACCTCTCCCCACCTAAATCTTAATTCTAATTGCTAATTTCACAAGAGCTGACAAGGCTGCAGTTCAAAGAGCCTTCAATAGAAGCTTTCCTCTATTTCTAGAGCAAAGAAAGAAAAGAGAAATGAAAACAAAAAGACTCTACCATCTAATGTATTGTTACTTCAATACAAAGTAGAAATCTATTTCAAGAGGATGCAAGAAGGCTTTAATTCAGGTTCTACCACAGAAAAGATAAAAGAAGAGCCTAAGAACAAGATATTACCTATAATTGCACCATAGTGCATATTGGCATATGGTTCCTCACCGGTTAGAATCTCCCATAATACTATGCCAAAGGAGAACACATCAACCTACAGATCAAAATGCAATTTCAGCAATCAATACTTGCAAACAAGAAGAAGGTGAAGAAAAACATAGTATAGTAAAAGAAATTATCCTTTTTTTTTCACAAATATGGTTACCCATTATGAAAAGTGGCTACACAATTATAACAATTGTACTTGTTTTTTTGTGAAAAAGAGTTTACTTATTTAATTAAAAAGTGGTTATACTTTCCATGTTTTATAAAAAAAAATGCATCTATCATGGTTATCTTTTCTGTTTTTAAATAATTGCATAGCTATTTTTTATTATAATCATTTTTGTTGTTGGGGGGGGGGGAGGTCCTTGTAATCATTATCCCTTAGTTTTTATGTATATTCAATTGCTGTGTTTTGTCACAAATTATTTTGGGAAGTAGATGAAAGAAATAAAATAAAATAAAAATGGTGGCATGGGAGCATACCATTTCTGTGAAGGAGTCCCCTTTGGCGTGTGGAAAGATACCCAATATCGGCCAATACCTTGGCCATTAACCCAAGCTGCTCCCTTTCCCATAGATCCAAGGTTAAGCGCTACAGGATTGTTGCTCACTGGTGCATCAAATGTGGTCTGTCAATCAGCAGGGAAATAAAATATTTGTGTAGTGTTAGAATAATAAAGTTGTAGCTAAATGCAGAGCACAAAGTAGTAGGAGAAACAGAAAAAGTAAGGCCTTTAGCATATTTAGTTGGATTCCCTCTAAAATTATCTATGCATTGTGGAAAAAAAATAATGGAACAAACAATTTTAATGATGATAATTTACCTGATACCATGTGAGTGGCTTGGTAGAGCTTTGAAAACTTTGCCACTGAACTTTAGTTGATCCACTAGCTGTATAGATTTGTAATTTTTCTCCTAACAACCCAACCTTTATTCAAAAATTTAACATCAGCATGTGGTGAACAAAATTTAGTTTAAATGATTAGCCATCATAGCTGCAAGTTCAAACGCACATATTTTCATATAATTTAATTTTTAGCAGTAGGTAATAGTTTTAAAATATGTTATAATAGTATATAGAGCTAGATTAAACAGAAATTTGTTCGAAGAAGAAAAGTCATACGAAAAGCAATGTTAACTAAATTCTGAGAACTACATTATGAATAGTATGTCAAGATGGGTTGTGTAAAGAAACATAATTGAGATCTCATTTAACAGTAGTCTACTAAGTCAGTATCTCATAGCTTGGAGATAATCACCTGATATCCCCATGGTTGATTATTGATATCTCTGCCTTGAACTTTCACTATACACAAACCAACAACTCTGCGCTCTAGATGCGCTCCTGAATTCTTCATGTAGAAATAAATGCACATGTCATGTAATTCAGTATCTTTCTTTGGCTATCATATTGTCTAATATTTATTTTGCATGATTTTAAACAAACTTTGCTGGAAAAGCAAGGGCATGCCTAGCAGATATTTGTTCAATAATAAAGGATGCTTCACTTTAAGTCCTTAGTCTTTACTGTGACTCAAATTTTGGAAGAAGAAACATCTCAAATGAAATAACCACGCGTATTGCCTTGTACTTCACTTTTTTATGTGATTTCTTTTATTTGTTGATGATTAACGAAAAAGAAGTCTTAACAATTGAGACAATTACCGGCAATCCAACTGTTGCACTAAGTAAGGAAATGTTGTTCATCCCGTTTATCAGATTGACATTGTTCTCCATGATGAAAGATATATTGTTGTGACTTCCATGTGCAGAACCTTGAGGTAAAAGCATGTACAGAGTCCAAATGTTAGCATCTCAAATTGTAGTATGAAAGATTAAGTAAAGTAAGTGGTGTAGAATGTTTTGAAGATGAAAGAAAAATGTGTGTTACAATCTAAAGTGATGCTTGTATAATGGCCAAGTCAGTAACAGTATTTCTATCCCGAAAAAAATAGTTTTCCTTCTATCCCAAGAAATGGGTTCCTTGGGGGTGAAATTTAGAGCTTGCCTACTAAAACTCCATTGATGAACGCATGCAACACATGTCCTTGGCTGTATACACTAAGAACAGATTGTGCATTAGGAGAGTTTTCATGAAACCTGCATGAGCAAGATATCAACAAGCATCGTAGTAAAGAATAAAGTATTTATGATATAGCAAACATCTTTAAGTGTAGCTAGCATTGACTACTTATGTTGCTGTTTACCTGAAAGTGTAGCACAGATAGTCAGATGTAACTTTTGCTGTGCTGATTTGATCTAATAATTTATTTGCTCTTAATGAATTATCATCAAAGTTAGGGATGGCTTCTTTGTACACTTTCCATTTTTCTGCCAAATTGAACTGGAACTGTGATTTCATTGCTCTGGCATTGTTTTATGTGCTTACCTACAAGAGCAACATAAAAATAAGAAGTGCCTTTCACTAGCATCATTATATTTGTGTAACTCATTAATTAATGCAAAGAATAATGGTCAAAGGAAGATAGCAAGAAACTGCCCAGTAGAGGTGTATTTTTCTTATTTTTAGATGCAGTAGAAGTCATTTCCTGAAGTCGTGAGTACTGTGAAGTGTGAAATATTAAAGAAAGTTTTATAACTTTTGTTGCCCTGTGAGATGAAGGAAATTCCAACATCTAGAAGACAGATCAATACAAATTATCTCCATAGTTAAATTTTAATTCTGTGTCGTGCGATTGGAGAAGAGCATTTCATTAGAGACAACTTAAAATTCTACCTTTTCTGAGACCTTGTTGCTGCTGCCATTCAGCAGCTCTGGTGCCATCCAAGGCAAAGTCCCCCGCACACCGCCAGTAACCAAGGTATTTCGTTTAATTTTTGACAAGCCAAAATCACCAACCTGGGAAAGCAAATTTCTACGTCTTCTCAACACTTAAGTTGTGATATTTCAAGTTCATAGAAAAATAATCCCAGTGTAGATACCTTGCATGTTGGTCGTAAAGGATCTTTCAAGTTCACAAGCAAATTGTCACATTTTAAGTCGAAATGCACAATGTTTTTTGAGTGCAAATATTCCATTCCAAAAGCTGCATCCATTGCAATTATCAGCCTCTTGCGACGATCAAGATATCTGCAATAAAAAATCATGCTAAGATTCTTAAGCCAAGTTCATCAGGAAAACATGATTTGAGATTCATCATTTGAACACTCTTGCTGAATGCTGACACAACAAATTTTAGTGATGCCTATCACTTAAGCATCTACCAAATCATAAAAGATATATAAAACAGCTAGAAGATCAAATAAGCATAAACTTTACAAGGTCAAATGTCTGAAAACTTTTTTTACCATTGATATGTAAAATGCTTTCCATCTTTTTGTAGGTGCTGTTATTTAATTTATAAAGTGTGTTGCCTAAAGCAAAAATTAGAGCATTGCACCATCAAGAAGGAAGGAGGGGTCAACAAGTTCAAACAATTAAAATGTATAGAACCTGTCACTCATACTTTTACTATTTACATGACTGGTATTTATTTATTACTAACATGAACTTTATTGTTGCACTTTTCAGTTACATTTGAGGCATGCCTGCATACCCAATGTGTTGGTTGACATCAACAACAATTTGACTTCTGCGCAAAGAACCCGAATCGAGGCCACTCCATTCAAAGCGCTTGTAAATATGCCACAAAATTTACAAATCTCTGACATACTACTGTGGGAATTAACTTGCCGCTGGGACGACCAAAGTAGGGGGTTCAGGGTTAGAAGTCGAGTGGTTGGTTTTAATCTCGTTGATGTATGTTTTGCGGTTGGACTACGCGTCAGAGGTGAACGGGTCCATGTAACGTCCCAAATACTAGAACTAATAACGTATCCGGTTTACGTATCAGTAATTAGAATTTGGTACATTACTTAGAAATATCACAAATTTGTAAATAAATAAAGTACATAGATATCAAAATACGAGCCTTACGCAAACTCATATATATACATATGTCATGAAGCAAAATATTATACAAGCTGTTACATCATTACACTATAATATACAAAAAGTGTCTCATGGCAACAAACTCTCTAAAACTAGGAATTAAAAAGATATCAAACTACTCTTCATAAGCCCGAAATTCCATCTTGCTCCATTGCCTGTTTCCTGTCTGAAATTGTCACGAAAAATTCCATATACGGGGTGAGAATTAAGAAATTCTCAGTAGTACCATTAATAAACAAAAATGTGTCATCATAACAATTTCAGCTGTTTCGAGGAAAAACCATCTTTTTAAGAAAAATAATATTTCTAGTGTAGGAAGGTGACAAAAGTCAAATCCAGTCATTCCTCTTCTCGAAACAAAGTTCTCATTTCCATTATTATGAAAATCATTTAAACTCATATAACATAAATCATAAATTGCTTCAATTCAATAAAATCCATGATAAAAATCAATGGCATTGCTCAATATCAAATCATTAAACTCATGCATTAATCATGCTAGCATTACACAAATTCTTGGCTTGGTAGTAGTCCACTTTTAGGTTGGTACACATCAACCTTTTTATGGCCGTACGTCGCCACATAGAACTACTCCGGGTAACTAGGCCAGCCTTCCTGTATCTAGCTTAGAGGAAGTACGTCTCCTCAATATCAAAGCTAGGGTTAGACTTCAATCCATCATGATAAGGAGAAAGTACATTATCTCACAATATCAATCATCGGGAATAGAATGAGAGGTACGTTACTCAATCTATCCAAGATTTAGGATTACCCCAAGTAATGAGAGAAATACTCATCCTCAACCACTTAATGACTAGGGAAGCTCAGGTAAAGAGGAAGGTTCTTCCTTAACCTCAATTACTCAGGTATAGAGAAAATCACATATTCTCTTACCATTAACCAAGACTTACCCTAATACGGGTACATCCAAAATCCAACTCGGCCTAGTTCCACAAAGTGGATACCCATGAGAGAAAATCATTTCATCATATAATCATGTATGCTTAATGCATAATTAAATCATTCTCATCATGGGTGTTCAAATACCATCAATCAATCACATATGATTTAATATAATAATGAAGTCATTTCTCAATTTGTTTAGATGCATAGTATTTTCACAATTTAGTGGATTTCAATAATTTAATTCAAGGTTTAAGGTTTGTATTTAGGTTACCTAGGTTAAAGAAATATATATCCATCATTTTTGAATCAAAAATAACATTTTTAAAGATTTTTAGGCCTCAAACACGGGCCATGTAATATTACACGGCCGTGTTTTCGGACACGAGCCATGTCTGGTTACACGGCCTACCCTGTGTACTTCTCTGTGAACAAAATTCACAAATTTCACTCTTGGCGCCGCAGCGTAACAACCTGGCGTCGCGGCGTGAGGCGCGCAACAGCACCAATTTCCTCTGGTTTTCAGCCAAAAATTCATTCTTTTTCAGGAATCAACCAAAACTAGTCCAAAGATCACCAACAAAACATCAAGGTTAACCTTTTCAAGCATATAAATCCTCATTCAAAATCACAAATCAAAAGTGGGTTCAATACCCTTTTTTCTACCTTGAAAATCATCAAGAAATCAAGAGAGGAAAAACAAGTTTTCACCTCATAATCAAACATAAAAGCTTAAATCTTCAAACCAAAAATCTCACTTAAGGTCATCAATAAATCAAATCTTGAAAACACAAAAGAGGAAGAAAAGAGTAAGAAAATCCCCTACCTCAGCTTGGTGTCACTTTCTTCTTACCCTTCCTATCCTCTTTCTCTTGCTCCTGACTTGATCCTCTTTGATTCCACTTGATTTCCTTCCTTTCACCTTGGTTTCTTTCTTCTTCTTCCAAAAATGAGAATGAACAGAGAGAGAGAGAGCAGAAACGAATAGAGAAAAGAACAGAAAGAAAAGAGAGAAAGAAAGCAGAAAGAAAAGGTGAAAGAAAAAGTAAGAAAAAAGAAAAAGAAAAAGAAAGAAAAAAGATAAAGAACGTATGGTCAGAAATAAAAGGATGAATAGTAAGAGTAGTATACAACCTAGCACATTTTATTTGCCTCATTTGACCTTTAAACATCCTCCTAATATATATAAAAAAAATACCCAACTAACCCAAATTTTACTATAGCTCATTTTACTCAGTTATAGCTTAGAAATAAATTCCTCACATCTATTTTTATCTCTTGTATTATACAGAATGTTACAGTCCAAGCTGGCGATGGAGGGGAATGTCAAACATTGAATATGTTTGGGGATGCAGCTGTCACCGTTGATAGAATTATCCAACTGCTTCATGCGTATCAAGGTGATAATCAGGTGGATGATTTTTGTAGGCTGTACATACTCCTTGCATTTGGCGAGTTCTATTTTCCAAGAACAGGGAGATATGTGTATAGCGGCATGATTAAAATGTTGGATGACTTGGATGTTCTTGGTAATTACTGCTGGAGTTTAGTAGTATACAATTTCTTGGTTGATAGTTTAAGCGTGGCTGCTTCTGTTGTGAAAAGAGGTGAGAATTCAAGCCAAAGACACATAACAGGATGTGCAGCTATCCTTCAGGTATATGCTCCTTCCATCCTCAAATTGTAATGAATTTTTTCGTATGCATGAATTTTATAAGCATGTTAACCTTCTTAGTAAAACTATGTACTTAAGTTTGACAATTGTTTGATGCAGATTTGGGCTTTGGACCACCTGTCCATGTGGCAAACAGACAGGAACCCCCGCATGTTTCCTTTTCCACGATACTTGAATTGGCAAAACGTTGGCAGTAGCAAGGACAAGATTGATCGGGCATTTCGACACAATTTGGTAAGCATGTTGAATTAGTCTTTCTATAACATGTTTGGTAAGAAAAAAATTTTGTATGTTAGTCTTCCATCAACATTTCATATTTGTGCATCTGGTGTATTTTGTGCGTTAGCAGATAATCGAGGATGTGGCTGCAACGACTGAAGAGATACAGTTTGACATAGTCAAGGAAGCATTGGACGAGGCACACCCCCAGTTTGGGCATGAGCGAGCAAGGTCTTTTGATATGGAGGACCATGCTAGTGAACTTCGTCGGGTGGTGGCAGAGAATAGGCAATTTGAGGAGAGGATTACCTTTCTCGAGCAAGAACTGAGTATGTTGAAACAAATTGTGCTTCAGCATCCAACGGCGGCAGCGCCTTCAACTTCAGCTGCTGCCCTGAATCATCCTGTAAACATACATCGACAATGTGCTTCCTTTGTGACGCCTCTCCATAGCGACAGTGAAGGGTATGAAGCCGGTTCTCGGCAAACACCTAGTCGTGCATCACCCTTGACAGTAGGAAGCCCACGTCTTCGTAGTCATACTGCTGCTCGGAATGACGATGAGGGATGTTTGATTAACGTTAGAATTGCATGAAAGATTTAACACTAATTAAATTGTTATCTATTATACAGTGGAATATGAAAGTAAGTGATTTTAGACGATACAAATACAATTCTGGAAAATTGTGTAGGCTTTTATCTACCATATCTCTGTTTTGTGGGAATTTTTAAAAATCAACATTCCTTTTCAGGTGTATCATTCGTAAACCTGCCTCAAGAGAATGATGCAGGTAATTGTGCAAACCTTTTTTGTACTGCCTCCATTGCCAATTGCCTTATATATACATATATTTGTGTAACATGTAACATGAGGTCTGTTTGTTACACAGATGGAAATAATATCCAGGCTGAAGCTGATGTTGAGGCTGTTACCATTGATAAGCCACCATCTAACATTGCCACGCGAGCAAAACTCCAACCGAGGAAGCGTGTGGAAAGTGCATCCACTCGAACTCCATATGTATATCAGCTAAGGAAGAGGAAGAACACAGATGTAACTGGTTGATTGATGGTTAATAGATAGTAGGATGTGAACTGTGTAGTGTAATTAGTAGCTGATCCCAATGATTTTATATGTACCACGTTTGATATTTTTGAATGGAGGTGGCTCATTTGAGAAGTTTGCCGTCAGCAGTTAACATTGAATTTAGTTTTTGCACTATTATTGAATTTGTGATTTCATGTAACAATGAAAAATGAAACTGAAAAATCTCCCTGTTCATGTGGTTGAATGTCATCATCGTAATTAAAAGTTCGATTCCCAATAAATAGAGCTCAGTAATATTTGTGCATACTGGTGGGAAAAGTAGGTTAATGAATAACAAAAATGTATAACCAATGACATACAAAAGGTGGTTAACAGGGTAAATGGCCAGAAGGGCTGCTTCTCTATGCATGGCCATTAACCAAGTTGCATAGGACATTAACCAACTTTCGTGGCCATTAACCAACTTGCATAGGGTGTTAACCATATTTTTGTTCTTCATTAACCAACTTTGTTTCTATGCTTGTGAAACAAAGTTGGTTACTGAAGAAAAAAAACGTAGTTAATGCTCTATGAAAGTTGGTTAATAAGGTAAAGAGAGTAAAATAGTTGCCTATTTGTGCATGCCCATTAACCAACTTGTAGAGGGCATTAACCACATTTTTGTTTTTCATTAACCAAATTTGTGTCTATGGTTGGGAAACAAAGTTGGTTAACGAAGAACAAAAATGTGGTTAATGCTCTATGAAAGTTGGTTAACAAGATAAAGAGAGGGTTGCCTATTCGTGCATGCCCATTAACCAACTTGTAGAGGGCATTAACCACATTTTTGTTCTTCATTAACCAACTTTGTGTCAATGGTTGGGAAACACAGTTGGTTAACGAAGAACAAAATTGTGGTTAACGTTTTATGAAAGTTGGTTAACAAAATAAAGAGAGCAAAAGGGTTGCCTATTCGTGCATGCCCATTAACTAACTTGTGGAGGGCATTAACCACATTTTTTATCTTCATTAACTAACTTTGTGTCTATGCTTGTGAAACAAAGTAGGTTAACGAAGAACAAAAATATGGTTAATGCTCTATGAAAGTTGGTTAACAAGGTAAAAAGAGCAAACTTCCTGCCATTTGTGCATGCCCATTAACCAACTTGTGGAGGGTATTAACCACATTTTTGTTCTTCGTTAACTAACTTTGTATTTATGGTTGGGAAACAAAGTTGGTTAACGAAGAACAAAAATTTAGTTAATGCTCTATGAAAGTTAGTTAACAAGATAAAGAGAGCAAAAGGGTTGCCATTTGTGCATGCCCATTAACCAACTTGTGGAGGACATTAACCACATTTTTGTTCTTGATTAACCAACATTGTGTCTATGTTTGTGAAACAAAGTTGGTTAACGAAGAACAAAAATGTGGTTAATTCTCTATGACAGTTGGTTAACAAGGTAAAGAGAGCAAAATGGTTGCCATTTGTGCATGCTCATTAACCAACTTGTGGAGGGAATTAACCACATTTTTATTTTGCATTAACCAACTTTGTGTCTATGCTTGTGAAAAAATGGTGGTTAATGAAGAACAAAATGGTGGTTAATGACCTGCAGAAGTTGATTAACAGGGTAAAGGCTGGAAGGGTTTCATATTATGTGCATGCCCATTAACCAACTTCCGAAGGTCATTAACCACTTTTTTGTTCGTCATTAACCAACTTGGTTTCTAAGCTTGTGGAAAAAGTTGGTTAATGAAGAGTAAAAAGGTGGTTAATGACCTATAGAAGTTGGTTAACGAGGTAAAGGCTGGAAAGGTTGCATGGTTTATACATGCCCATTAACCAACTTCCAAAGGTCAGTAACCACTTTTTTGGTTTGTTCATCTGTTGATTATTCCTATATCTTAAATGCCTTGTAATACGCATCATTGGACTCCATTTGTGCTTAATTGTCATCGTTTAGCTAAGTTTCTGATATCGAACCCTAGTTGGATCATTATTGTGAAAGTATGCTTAAATGTATTTTCAAACACTAATAATTGGTTAATAGGCGTCGAAACAAAGTTAGTTAATGAAGAACAAAAAAAATGGTTAATGACCTATGATAGTTGGTTAATAGGCATGCACATAATATACAACATATCTAGCCTTTACCCCGTTAACCAACTTCTGTAGGTCGTTAACCACCTTTTTGTTCTTCATTAACCACCATTTTGTTCTTCATTAACCAACTTTTCTCACAAGTTTAGAAACAAAAAATGAGTATTTTCCTTTGGATATTTGAAAAATTGATTTTGCCTTCAAAAATGACATTACCAATCAAACAAAAATAACTAAATAAATACATTCACATTACATGTACCATAAGGTATAAGTGTGCTTCATACACATAAAATGTTCATTGAACACCATATAAACCTGTACCAAAAAGAAAAAATTCTACCTGACCATTTATATAACCTTATATGATTATGTACACTTTATAAGTACTATTTCATTTACTAAACTACACAAACAACCTATTCCAAAAAAATACCTAGGTAGGTTGCTTTACTTGCAACAAAATAAATGTTTGGAATAATAAAAAAGATGTAATATATGCTATGTCATCAGAGTTCATCCTTTGCCACCACCACATTTCTCATCAAAAGTAGGCAAAAAACATTCAATTTCTACTAGCACTAATCTTTGGACCCATTACAGGTAAATCAACGGTTGCCCCATAAACCTGCAACACCAAAGTTAATTGCCTTAGTCTTTCACCCTAAACATTAACCCCAATAAAAACAGTAAAAATTATAATTAATTGAACGAGTTAAGTACAACGTTAGTGTTCCTCGACCCGTGTTTCTTGAAATTGCCTCATGGCAAAATTCATGTATGGAATCTCACTACTAGCAGCCTGAAAAAAACATTTCAATAAGTCAACTACAACCAATTATAGAATCTAAAATTTAGCATATGTTTCTCATGCCTTTTGCCCAATAGTGACATCATATTCAAAATCTTCAAGTAATGATAGAGAACTTTGTGCTAGACTTTCTGCCAGCTGCGAAGTCCAACATCTATCTTTATAGACATCAACATTTGTGTCTAGGTCAACAGCTGTTGACTGTAAAGGAAGAATATAACCAAAGTTAAATTATAAATTCTTATAAAAGTTTACACATAAGAATGATTCCATCAATACAACCCCGAAACATAACAATCATTTTAACACTCATTACAATTTAAATTTAATTTCTGTGCGTACATACACCATGGTACAGTCATCATCTCGTTCTGCAAGAGTCAATCTTTCCACAGATGAGCATACATGTAACTTATTTCCATTGATGTGACTCATGCTTCCCTCAATACACTCCTATATAAACCAACATAAACAAGTTAACATATTCCAAAATATATGCGCTCTTTCCAAAATAGATAACAGTACATAGTTGTTCCATACACAAGCAAAACATATCTAAATCCACTTACATGAATTGTGAACATGTGTGGATTTTGATGTGTTGTCTTCCTCTTTTTCCTCACAATTTGGTCAACTTTTGATACTTTCCTATTTGATCGAGGGCGGCCTTTACGCACTACACGTAATGGACTATGAATCTCACTCGATGACTCTTTCATTTGACTGCTGCCAGTGGCAATCACATTGCCTGTTTTGTCTTAACCTTTATGACATGTGACATTACTGTCATTCGATGTAGCAATCGACTGCACCTTGCCTTTACATGCACGCAATGTTTGGAGTAAAAAATCACTAGCATCGTCACACTCCGCAGCAACTTCGGCAACCTCGTAAAACTCTTTCAACAAATTATCAAATCTTTGCATTTGAGGCTGCAACTCTTTCACATCATAACTGCTTTTGATGTATGCATGTTTCCTTCTTATATTTTTGCTCCATCTTGGCAAAATATATTTTGAAGGCACTTCCTTCACCCTTTCTTGCGCAAGAACGGCAAGGGAATGTCTACACATAATACCTTTAAATTCAAATAACAAGCATTTACATCTAACATCATGATTATCGCGATTAAATACCACCTCAACTGTACTTTCCTTCGGACTTCCAACTACTACAATCTCCTCTAACACATCATAAGTACAAATTCCATCCACAACACCCTTAATGCAAATAGAACAATTCATTTTACCCCTAAATTTAGCTTGAACCTCGTAAAACTTCGCATGGGTGTACTCACCTTGGAATTGCCTCTCAATCATAGAGTTCGACCTGCATGCAATAATGCTGTTAAATGATCGACAATCTGCTTCATATTCCTTTTCTGCCTTATCGTGGAGAACATTATCATACTGCCTTACAAATTGCTGCAGAGTTGTTGTTGAGTTTATATACCCATAAAAAAAAGTGTTAATGCGCTCGCTCCTCTGAGTTGTTGACATTCCAGCCCAAAAATCTTTCTTCAAAAATATTGGGACCCATTTATATCGCTCATTGTACAACCCACTCAACCATTCATTATTTTGTAGGCCATATTATTGCACGAAAGTAACGCACTTTCCTTCAAATTCAGCCTCTGTCAAGGAATCATAAACTGCATTTTTCATTGCATCTTTCATACTGTTATATTCACCATAACCTTTCAACTTCTCTGGGATTTTTTTTCATGATATGCCATAAGCACCATCGATGGAGAATAGTAGGAAACACTATCTGGATTGCATTTTTCATAGCCTTGCATTGATCAGTGACAATACCGTTTGGAGCCTTTCCTGACATACAATTAAGCCAAGATTAGAACAGCCACACAAACGAATCAGTGTCTTCGGTAAATAGTAAACCACATCCTAGCAAAATTGATTGCCCATGATGATTCACACCAATGAATGGAGCAAATGACATGTCATACCTATTTGTCAAATACGTTGTGTCAAATGTCTCAACATCTCCAAACGATTCGTATGCAGCTCTACTTCTTGCATCAGCCCAAAAAACGTTCTTCACATGAAAGTCATCATCCAAATCTATAGAATAGAAGAAATTACTATTCTGTTATTGCATCCGTGAAAAATAACTCCTTAGAGCCTTACCATCACCCTCCTTCCCAATCGCGCGTCTTTCCCTCCCAATATAGTTTCTCACGTCTCGTTCAACAAATGGTAAATTTTCATACCCTCCTACATCATGAACAAGAGAACAGAAGGTCTTGTTCAGCCTCACGCCTGCTTCATTGTTGATCTGTATTCTTCTCTTCACGTACATGGTAATGTTTCTGTTTCCGTGGAACATCCTTGCCTTCACTAGGCTGAGATCATGAGAGTGGTCAAGTACAGTTTTCTTTACGTACCAAAGTCCATTTTTGTTCAAACTGACAGTTATCTTCGCTTGACAGTTATTCTTGATTGTTGGATATGTATTCAAATCAGTTGGTATTGTTGACACACAATTCCCTCATTGTGAACATGCTAGAATAAAGTATTTTAACTCTCCATCGTTTCCTTTTCTTGAGTTCTTAGTGATGAAATCGAACCCCTTTGCAATAGCATACTGCCGATAGAATAACTTAACGGCATTCACCGAAGGAAATATAATGCCTGCTACAGGCTCACAAGGTTCAGATTGCTCATCGAGGTTGTCACTCATAGTTAACTCAGCTTCATTTGCTTCTTCAATGCATTCAGCACCGCCACCGGTGTCATCTAACACTCCACCACCATTGACAGTATTTTCATCCTCCATATAGGCACTTATTTCTAATTTCATTAACCTGCACATGCAAAACTCATGTTACCATCCAAAAATTCAACAAGTGGAAAGCATTTTAGCTATCAATGGTCAACAGATTTTCCATAGTGACTATAAGGCATGCTCTTACATTTATGTATGAGTTAGAGTTATAGTAAAGAGAAATGAATGGAAGTGTTAAGGCTTGAATTAAAAAAAAGGACAAAATATGACTATTGTTTTACAGCATTTTTTACTCTTGGTTAACGAGGTAGAAATTTGTGGTTAATAATGTGTATATGCTGATTACTGGGCAAATTCGTGGTAAATGGTTAAGCCGTTAACCATCCAATACACGTCATTAACCAAAAATTTATACCTCGTTAACCAAGAGGTCAAAATAGTGTAAAAAATGGCATGATAAGTGATAGAATCAACAAACACAAGCAACCAATAAGCAAGAATTTATAAGGAATTACAACTAAAGCCAATACTTCTAGTTCTCTCAGCATCTCTAGTTGTGTGTGTGGGGGGTAACAGCTTTACAGAAAACTTTTTGTAAGCAAGCACCTCTGCTTGGGGCCTTGTGTCACCACTTATTTAAGTAGCATGCTTCCACTTTCAACATTATTGTTTGGTTTAGACACACATCTATAGTATTTTTGAAGGTCACCATTGTCTGTCATGTCTTTCAAGAGACCAATTCTATAGGCTAGTAAAAACAAAGCAAAAAACATGATATGAACATAAGCAAAGCTCTAAATATGTTCATGAGTGAAATTCACATACAAGAGCCAATTTTGATGGACAATATTCTCTTCCTAGAACCAGTCCTATACAAATATTTGCTTCTTTCTCTTGTTTGTTCTTCAAATAACCATTGTGTCTAAGATACAAGGTTCCAAAATATTTTTGCCAGCACTTATCAAAATGTTTTAACAATGACAAAAAAAAGGGAAAAATCTAAATGGTTTAACTGTGAACATGGCAATATGGGCAGTATAATAAAAAAGTAAAGGCAGCCACTAGGGGACACAGCTAGAACAAGAAGACATAAAAAGGATTAGTAAAAGGTGAGCTACATGTACATATAAGCATCAGAGAAAAGGAACATGTAATCACTGCATAATTTTTGCCAGAATATATTATAGATAAATGAAAAAAGGAAATGATGAAGTCACTGAGCAAGGGACGGATAGAGTAGCCAAAGTCTACCAAAACTAAACATAATGCAAAGCATCTATTCAACAGGTATATGATATATAACAAACAATGGAAAGATTCGGAAAGGTTGAAACCTTAACAATGATTCCTCTCAAATCTCCTGGTGTTGAAGAGGAAGTTTTGAGATGTTCATCAAGAGAATAGGTGCCAAATCTTCGTTTTCCTGTTCGAAATGCATGGGGCATTTAGCTTGTCTCCATGATAAGCATTAAATAGTGCGACAGATTTTCATTGGCATTCTTTATTACAATTTCAATGTTGCAAGTACCTTGATGAAGCGACAGACGGCAGTGACACTGATGCTACAGAGGCAGCGGTGGGAGCTTTGTGTGCAGACGGACAGATGTGGGCGACGGAGAAATGGAAGAAGTGAAAGATGGAGAAATTAGAGGGAGAGGGGGTAACGAGAGGGAGAAATGAGAGGGAGATGGGAAATGAGAGGGAGAGGGAAACAAAAAAAAAAAAAACAGGCAAGCCAAATCTCAAATTTTATCTCGACGTGTCCTACGGTGTTAAAACAGTGTGTGGATTGTACACGATAAGATGATCATTTTCTATTTAAAAATCAATCAATCGTTAACATTATTTTTTATTATTAAATAATTGTATAATATTAAAAATTATAAAATTATTTAAATATTAATTAATCTCAACTATACAATTGTATAAATAAAATTTAATCAAATATTTCTTAGTTCAGAAGCTGCATGCTTCGTACAAGTTGCACTAGGCAGCACCTAATCAAAGTGCCACTATGTGTCATCTATGACACTTCTGTTTTTTAGCTTTTAAATAAAAACTACAGTCATTTACTTTTTAACTTCCAATTAATAAATTAAACTAGTTTAAATTTCCATTAACAAGACTGGATTTTTAATGTAAAGAAAAATATCATACGTTAATATATATATTATTGTCTTAAAAGAAAAATAAACTGATCCTTTGTGAATTTAAATAATTTTAATAATGCTTGGAACCTAGTGAATATTTTGTTTTGTAGTTCCATTTAGAAATTACACAATTTTTGGAAAAATATTTCGTATTAATATTCTCAAAATCTCTCTTTCTTTATCATTATTATATGTAAAATCTGTTTTAAAAAAAAAGTAATAGAACCGCAAAGCAAGCCGTTTATGGACAAGTTGGAATTCAAAAATTTAAGAATTAATCCACAAATTATAAATATGAGTATCCTAATAACTGCGTTTGATTTAATATTTGTCTCTATCTGCAATGAGCTAGTGAACCTACGTACTAGTAGAGAGATATAGAGAAATGAACCAAAAGAAAAAAAAGAAAGAGATATAGAGAAGAGAAAGAAACAACACCCTATTGGTTGTCCCAAGATCGTAAGTGAAAAATAGCCTTTGAATAAGTCATAACAACACCATACATACATGCATGCGTATGTAAAACACTAGCTACTAGTTATTTGGACATTGAGTTAAGTGAAACCTACGTAGAAGTTACTACAAATTTTAAACTGTGGACAACGATTTTTAAAGTAAAAACTGAACACAACTCCTAACGGTTACGTTTCCAATACAACAAGATGCATACATCAAGCAAAAATCAACAATGATATGTGGAAAAAGTAAAGTCAATGGTGGTTATTGATTAAGTGTAACTTTGAGCACAGATAAGTTTTATCTTTTTTCTTTGCTAAAAGTAATTGTACGTATATTTTTTTTATATATTTTAATTGATAATATTTATATATATACTTAGATCTACACATAAAAAAATTAGATATTTTTTATTGAAATAATTATATATATAAAAAAATTTATAAATTTTAACTAATAATATTTATATACACTCAAATTTATAATTATTTTTTTATAAATAATTATATATATAAAAAATTCTATAAATTTTAACTAATAATATTTATATACATTTTTGTTCAACACTCACCTAGCCAAAAACAAACGCACAAAAAAAAAAAAAGAATCCTTGTGATTGACCGTAAAAGTGGGTGTTGTTGTATCCATACAACAACCCATGGTTGTTGTATTGTAAACGCGTTCATTCCTAAGAAGTGTCATAGACGCTAGGGACATCCATTAAAGCATAGAATGAACAGAAAGAGAGGCAGGTTTTGCATTAACTTCATCACAGACTCATCCTCCTTATACATCACCGGCTGATCTCGCAGCTGATCATCAAAAGTGAAAAAAGCACTTATAGATTAAAGCACTTTAATGTGCTTTAAAAAAAAATCAGACAAATATTATAACTAAGCTTCCCAAAGAAGTCATGTCGTTTTCTCTTTTCCCTGCACCCTTCATTCATCTCCAACTCCTCCCTATTGTGGCTAAAATGACCCTGTTTGACACCATACTTTTCTATGTTAGTAGCACCACAGGTCTCTCTCTCTCTCTCTCTCTTTAATTATGTGTTCGTAATTTATGTTAAAATTCAAGCTAGTTATATTAGCATACTATATACATGTTAGCGACTTTTATGTGCTATTATTATTTGTATAGGTGATACATTTTGTGGATAAGCTTGGGTTGTGGCATAGGCTGCCAGTGTTGTTTCTCCTGTTGTTGGGGCTAGCATACTTGGGAATTAGGAGGCACTTGCAATATCGTTACAATCTCCTTCATGTTGGAGGAGTCAATGGCCACATGTATGATACGCAAGAATATGCATATCGGACACCGGACGGTAAGTGCAACCATCCCACAGACAATTTGATTGGTAGCCAGGGAACTTTCTTTGGCCGGAATATGCCGCCAGCCACGTTGGATTATGGGGTAAACCAAGAACTTTTTGTTTGTGAATTATTATGATGACCAGTTTCTTTTCTTGTTTTTTCAGTCTCTGAGGAAGTTCTATATATTTTTGACTTTACATGAAATAAGAAATTTAAGTTATATACTATTGTTATTTTCATATATGACAAAAGATAAGTGCAAAATGATTATTAAATCCCCAATTATTTTTTTCTCCAACGTGCAATTATTCTCATATCAACAAAGATGATTCGTCATGTATGTGTGCAGTTAATAGACCCTCACCCAACCTCGGTAGCCTCAAAGCTCCTAGCAAGAAAGAATTTCAGACACAGGTAAGCAATTCAACATGATATTGCAGTTCATGGATGCAGTTCATGATTCATGACTGGATTGACCATTTAGAGGACACGGAACAGGTAATGAGTAATGACTATTGCACAAAATTTATAGAAACAAAAAGTCACAACTATGTGAAGAGCTGTATATTGAAATGTATTTAAATGCATGCAATGCAAAAGGGTGTTGATATGACCTTTCCACAAATACAGAGATAATATTCTAATGATACAAAATTGAAATTTGAATTTTGTGTGAGTAGTTAGTTGCTTATTTAGCATTGCTCCTGGCACCATGCATAAAACCTGTTCTCTATCCTGACAAGAATTGAGTCATGCCAAAATCATGACAAGGACATAATCTCATCGTCTAACTTTGCCAATCAATTTTTCCAAAACCATAGTGGGTTTTTTGTACTTTTGATCTTAGCAAAGTGCATATTTCTTGCCTAATTCTTGGAATAGGTGGAACGTATAGAGCTCCTGATAGTTATTCAAGTGGGTGTCCTTTAAAGTCTTTCAAGTTTTTCAAGACTAAGAAATTCAAAACGGGCTCTTCATATATAAAGACTGGCTTCCTAAACACAAGGACTCCTTGGTGGTAAGTACACTGAATCTGGTGACGTTTAGGGTTTAAGTTTTTCAAGACTAAGAAATTCAAAACGGGCTCCTTATATCTTCATTAACGAGTGAAGCACAAGTTCATTAAATTTTGGAATAAAAGCACCCTCTTGATGATCCAAGTATCCAACAAAGTGTAAAAGCCTTTTGTTGATAGAAGAATTGGTGCAACAAGCAGGATTCTTGTTAGAAGAACCTCAGTTTAATGTATCGCTGTAGTCTACTCAAATATTTTTCTTTATTTTGTTTTTTTCCTCTTATCTTCCTAGTTTTAAACCCACAATAAAGTAATTGATGGAAACAAATTCCTAATTTTTTAGAGCTTGATTTTTTTGTCAGTGGATTAGGGATGGAAGCGTCATATATGGGAATAATGAGAATGGCATGAGAAGAGTGAGGACATTCAAAGAGGAAAAACTGAAGATATCAGAAGATGGGCTTCTTGAGCATGATGAGAAAGGTATTCCTATCTCAGGTGGTGTCCGAAATTGCTGGGCTGACTTTTCCCTTATACAGGCTGTCAAAAAGCACAATGCCTTATGTGATATGCTAAAAGTAAGTCAATTTTCCCGATAAATTTTTTATTAGAAACCGTCTATCACATTATCTTTTAAATATTTAAATTATTATTTAACATATATAAAAATATTTTTAATTAAAGATTAATACAATTCTATGACTCCCTTCAAAATTTTACACATGTCAAATAACTTCTTCCATCTCTTGCATATCTTGTCTCCATTTACTGGCTTTGCACTAATTTTGCCTCAAATAATAATGCACGGCATTGTTCTTTGCTTATATAGGTGCACTATCCTTATCTTGATGATGAGCAGCTCTATATGCATGCAAGATTGGTGACTTCAGCAGTCATTGCAAAAATCCACACGATTGGACGGTAGAACTCATAAAGATTGATACTCTCTTGGCAGGGCTGAGGATCAATTGGTAAGTCTAAGTAACATTGCAAAAGGATGTAATATTTTGAAAGAGGAAACAAGCGATTTTGATATAATAACAGTACTCCTTGCAGCTGTAGTGATACTTATTTCTTTTCTTTTGGCAGGTATGAATTTTTGGAGAAAAAATTTAAGGATTTATTTGGAAACATTTGTGGATCCATACTTAGTGGATTGGTTGGTCTTAGGAAGCCAAGAGATCATGGAGTTCCCTATTCACTTGCTGAAGGGTTTGTGAGTGTTTACAGAATGCATTCACTGCTACCTGACAAAATTGTCCTTAGAAACATCAAGCCTACATGTACAACAGGAGAAGACAAATGCCCTCCAATACTTGAAAACTACATTCTTATCCATCTCACTTTTCCCGCCATATTTGTATAACCCAAATCAAAGGTTGGCTCGGTCAAAAAGTTGAGTTACAGGATCAACAGTCCGATCGCGAATCAAGAGTTCGAATTAAAAAACTCAAGACAAAAAAATACTTTAAAAAAATATTATACGAAAATACTACTTTATGTAAAAAATACTATTTTAAAACTACTATATGAAAAAAAAAACTTTTAAACTAACGATGATAATAACTTATTAATTGTATAATAATATAAATTGAACAACTGAGCATATTATTCAACAAGAGCATGTGATTTAGTAGTAAAATACATTTCATGATAAGGGCTAATAGGTATTGTGTTTAAATCATATAAATTGTATTTTTGAAGTTTCAATTAAAAAGAAAAAAATTGGGTCAATTGGGCTAACTCATCCGAACAGGTCACTTAGGTCACTCGAGTTTGACTGGTTTATTGAGAAAACCCGTAATGAATAAGAATCGGATCGGGTCACGAGTTTTTCAATCTGATCGACTGGATCGGTCTGAGTCATATAACTATGATTCTTGCATTTTCACTTTAAAATTTCCTGCTTTGTGAGTAAAGCAAACATGAAAACCATTTTTTTTCGAGAGTGTTAAGTTTTGTGATGAGAAGGGTATCTAAGTTCAATTGCAAATATGTTTTTCCGGCTGCCTATGAAGGAATTGTTGGGAAAAGAAGGGGAAAGAAGGCCATCAAAAATAGAAATGTTTAACATGCACCCACAATAGCCATGCACCAAGTACCAACAAAGTTGATTTGACATAAAATCAAATTAATTGTTGATATTAATGACCTAAAACTTGAAGTACAGGTCACATTTTACTTATTTATTTTTTGTCACAAATAGATGTATATATAAGAAAGTTTACAAATTTTAACTAATAATATTTACGTATACACCCAAGCTCATACGCAAGAAACTTGAATCAATCTTTTTTTTTTTAACCATAGATGACTATACGTATAGAGAATTTTACAAATTTTAACTGGTAATATTTATACATTTTTTTATCACATATAATTAACTGTATATGCAAAAAAATTTATAAATTTTAACTGATAATATTTACACACACAAAAATCGACAAACAAGAATCTTGAGTTTAAAAAGTTAAAAAAAAAAGAAAAAGAAAGAAAAACCAGATAACTGATTATATTAGGTAAAACCCACTTGGTGCATGGGTACACGATAAACGTCTCCATCAAAAATAGGATTGGAGCAAATGATAGTATACATGGCTCATCAGTCATGTGGAGCAGTTGCTTTATGGAACTATCCAACATGGATGAGGACTCTCATTGCCCATCATATTAATGGAGAGGATAGACCTAGATCACCTGATCCTGTTGACATAGCCACCACGGAAGGTAGTTCCCTTCGAACTTCTTTTTTTATAGTACCTTTGCAAGAATTCTTTTGTAATCTTACATAACCAGCTTGTTCTAAAATGATGAATTTTCTTCTACTTTATAGAGATAGAGAAAGGGGAGTCGCGAGGTATAATGAATTCAGAAGAAACTTACTAATGATCCCTTTTAGCAAATGGGAAGATTAACAGATGATGAAGAGGTCATCGAAGCTCTCAAAGAGGTATATGGAGATGATGTTGAGAAGCTAGACTTGATAGTGGGTCTCTATGCAGAGATGAAGATAAAAGGTTTTGCTATCAGTGAGACTGCTTTTTTTTTTTTTCCTAATCATGGCTTCAAGGTAAGACCAGCACTATAGACTATAGAGTAAGCAACAAACCACAAAACAGAAAGAAAATTTATCATTGACTTGTGCTTTTCTTCGGTGACTATGATGTTTAGGAGGCTAGAAGCTGATCGTTTCTTCACAACGAATTTCAACTCCAAAACATACACCGATAAAGGGCTTGAATGAGTTAATAGAACAGAGACTTTGAAGGATGTGATTGACAGCCAAGACACTCCCTGTCTGGGATTCAATGCCAGATCTTACAAACTACAAAACTCTATATTTGAGTACAGCCCCATAATAATGATGTTTGATCTAGAACATCTTGTGCAACTAAGCCACAGCTTTACTGTCACAAATTCTTCCTTCTAGATTAATTTCTTCGCATATATGTCTGCTCCGATCCCACCGTTAACATATGTATAGACAGTATAGTTAATGCACTGGCATTGCCATTTACTCTGTATATTACATTAATATGTAATTTTTGATACAATTTGGACCCAATCCTGTTGTTATCTGAAAACTTGAAATATATTGGATCCATTACTCTTTAAAATTTATGAATAGTGAAATACAGTTTAATTCTGAAAACATACGCAAATCCGAAACAAGAGTTTTCCTTTATTTTTTTTAAAATCACATTCAACAAATTAACAAACAACAAACATACACAAATGCATACCAACTACAAACAAAGCAGCACAATCAATCTGGCCACGAACAGGATGAGCCGATTGAGTATCCTCTAAAGAGAACCATATGGAGCCTTCCGGGAGCTAGGTGTGGAGAAATCGTTGCCTGTGTTCTCCAGTCTATCAGCACTTTTAACACAATAACTCGCACTACCCATATTGTTCCCCTGTGATGCATTCAAGATTAGATCCTTTGCTACAAAACTCTGGCACAACTATACATAATCTCTGTATCATAAATTGGTTATATCGAGAGCAAACCAAGATAAATAGAGTGATGTGCACTGACACCATCATTGTCTAGATACTGAAACTCACAAAAAGCACCTACTTTTAAAAGTGGCTACAAGAAATGGCCCCAACTTCATACTGCAAAGTCGAGTGACTACCAAACCGATGCTTGCAATTTGCAATAAGTCCTTTTGCTATAAGACCAAACAATCAGAAAAAGCTCATTTGTCTTTTAGGCAACCCCCAACTTGTGGTGATAAGCACATTCTCGTCAGTCTTTGAATTTTGGAAGCCTTATAAAGGAATAAATTTGAAATCCAACAAATATTTCCCACATTCACATCTTCCAAACTCACCTTGATCTGTCATGGAGGGGTTATCCTCCAAACACGGATAAAAGCATCCTCACCTGAGCTAACCAAACTATACTCATCAGTGAATGCTAAACCATAAACCCCACCTAAGTGAGCACCCTTTATGGTAATTCTACTAGATGCAGGCTGGTCAATTTCATATATGATGACGCATGTGTCAAGTGATCCTGTAGCAATCATACGGCTATCAGGGGACCAAGCAAGGCAGTTTATCCGAGCAGTATGGTACAACATGTTCTTAAGCTTCACCTGCAAAAAATGTGTCAAAAAGGTTACACAAGTAAAGTAATCGTGCAAGAATTTCTCTTGCAAACACATTTAAAAGCACAATAAACACAGATAAAGCATTAAACATATTACTTTTGGCTATCAAAGCTCATAGTAGCACTTACCTCTCGGGAGGCACAGTCCCACACTATAGCTTCTCGATTGACATCCCCTGATGCAAACATTGAAATGTCTGGAGAATAACGTATGACACTAATAGCGCCCCGATGTTTCTCAAGGACTGCCTCTTCTACAAGTGTATCACCAGAAATGGAATATATGTGCAATTTACCATCCTGTCCACCAATAATGGCTTCACTTCCATCAGGAGAGACTGCAGATGCTGACACAATAAACCCAAGATTAATGGTTGACACAATTTTTGTGCCACGTAGCATGAGAACTCCCGAATCAATTGAAATCAGAGCAAGTTCAGGAGATAGAAGTGCAACACTCAAGTCCTTTGGTTGACTTCCTATATCAATGGCTTCAGCATCTCCACACTGATCCCCATGTAAAGAAACTCGCCATATCTGGTTGTCAGGAGAGAAAGGAAATGGAGGAATAAGAGGAAGAAACCAAATTGTTTTACATAATTTTCAAATATTGCTGATGCCTTGAAATTTGGCCCACCACTAATTTGCTCATATCTTTCATAAAACACATCATCAAATGAAGATCTATCACATTCATTGAACGGCTTTCTAACAATGAGTATGAGAATATCATAATATACAACATAAACAACAATTTCTTATACATCTTTCCAGGAACAATAAACAACAAAATAGATACTGATCAGTGAACAGCATCGATGTGTCCAGGTGATGTCAAAACATAAATAAGAATGTCAATTGCCAAACTATAATATCTCCAGATTAATTAAGCAATTGTTAATGCCGCCACTTAGTGAGTGGCAATAGAACTAGTAGGGGAGAGACATGCAGGTCAAAAGAAATAATTATATTGGGTACACAAAATAAAGCCAAAACAGCATTAGATTTTAGACCAAACTGATAAAGTAATCTGAGTAAGTGTCTTGTTACATTTTTTAAAATATACTTCTGTTTGTTTAATGGGTCTCCAAATCAAGATATTTAGCCAAGTGCATTATGGAGATCTAACTGAAACTTTATTACCAACATACTTCACATGGAGAATGCCATATAAATAATTTATTTCATCACGTAAAAAATCATAGTATATTATTTAAATGCACATGACAAGCACCACTGGTTTTTTTATCCAAATTAAACTGGAAGAAAGGGAAATTGAGTAGAACGTAATGTAATGATTATCATTCTCATATTAGCCAAAGAATATAAGCAAAACACTAACCTTATTATCAAATCCGGATGTGACAATCTCTTCTTCTACAGCTGCTAAGCATTTGATTTGAGCATTCTCCTTCCTTTGTAATTTGCCACTATATCCAATCCCTTGAATCCACTTAACTATTAAGCCATCATAACTGCTAGACAAGAGCACTCTAGGGTTACTTCTAAGAATAGTTAAGGAAGAAACATTTTTCATATGTCCAGAAAATGTTGTCGGGGCTTTATCAAGATCACTTGCTAAAAATATAGATATTGTCCCACCAAGAGAAACAGTGACAAGATAATCATTCAACCATAGGCACCCCACTAGCATGTCTTCAACTCCACCTGAGCCGGGACAAGTCAATGATTTCTTCACCTTTCCATTATTGTCCTCAGATATGTCCCATACTTTTGCAGACTTGTCAGCAGATACAGTCAGCACCTAAAGATAACATTACAATTGAAGATCAGATTGTCATTACTCAAAACATGCATTACAGGAAAGGGGAGAAAAGATACTTGAGCAAAAAAAACAAGTAGAAAAGCAATGGGGAAAAATTTACAATTCTGCAAATACAAGAGTTTAATTACAAACTCAAAAGTTAAGTAGCACAAGAATTTTACTAATTGAACTGTACAAATTATATCTAACATGTAGACTGCTATCCACGCCTAACATCTCCCATAACAAGCAATCGAAACATGTATGACAACATCAACAACAATAACAACTAAGCCTTTTCCCACTGGATGAGGTCGGCTACATGGATCAAACGACGTCATTGTACCCTATCATAAACTAAGTCTTTAGAAATGTCATTCAAATCTAAATCGTTTTTAATCGTTTCACCTATAATCTTTCTTGGTCTTCCTCTACCTCTGGCTATTGGGCTATTTTCCACCTGATCTACTCTTTTTATAGGAGCTTCTAAGGGTCTTCTCCTTACATGTCCAAACCACCTAAGGCGAGATTCTCCCATCTTTTCCACAATAGGTGCTGCCCCTACTTTCTCTGTAATGCATTCATTCCTAATCTTATCTTGTCTTGTATGGCCACACATCCAGCACAACATCCTCATCTCCGCAACACTGATCTTATGCTCTTGTTGACTTTTTACTACCAAACATTCAGTACCATACAACATTGCAGGTCTTATAATTGTGCGGTAAAATTTGCCCTTAAGCTTAAGAAACACTTTTCTATCACAAATAACTCCTGAAGCACTCCTCTATTTCATCCATCCAACTTGAATCCTATGGTTTATATCTCCCTCTATCTCTCCATCATTTTGTATGATAGATCCAAGATACCTAAACTGTGTGACTTGTGTATGGTATGATCTCCAACTTTCATCGCTAAGCTAGTATTAACATGCTTCTTACTGAAGTTATAGTCCATATACTCCGTCTTACTCCTACTTAGACGAAAGTCATGTTCTTCCAAAGCTCGTCTCTATAGCTCTAGCATCCCATTTGTTTCCTCTCTCGACTCTCCAACTAAGACTATATCATCTGCAAAAATCATGCAATATCTATTGGTTTCAAAATTCAAATGTAGGTCTAAAATTCAATGTTATCTATAAAAATTCCTCAAATTTGATAGAAAATTTTCCCAAAGACAATATAACAAAACAAAACAAAACTTAAAAGTTAAAACAGAAGCACAAATGGCATCACTTTGAGAGCAACATAATGGAAATGTCAAATATATGTCAAGCTAGCAAAAGAAGTAAATAAAAAGAAAGTTTTTCAAATTCCCATTTCCTTAGCTTTAATGTAGTCATGTTTAACCTATATCCATCATAAATTGAAACATGTATGACAACATCAAGAAGTAAAATTGCAAATATCTATTGCTTTCAAAATTCAAATGTAGGTCTACAATTCAATGTTTATCTATAAAAATTCCTCTAAACTTGATAGAAAATTTTCCCAAACACAATATAACAAAACAAGACAAACTTAAAAGTTAAAACAGAAGCACAAATGGCATCACTTTGAGAGCAACATAATGGAAATGTCAAATATATGTCAAGCTAGCAAAAGAAGTAAATAAAAAGAAAGTTTTTCAAATTCCCATTTCCTTAGCTTTAATGTAAGTCATGTTTAACTTGTATGCATCATAAATTGTCTTCAAAATGTTACCACAGCAAAGCATTTATAGGAAACAAGTTGTTACTTCATGCAATTTACTTTATCATATGTTTCTTAGTTTATTGAGAATAAAAAAACACAAAAGGCAACTATTCCAAAATGTTGTATGATATGATGCATGGGTACTTCGAAATGATTGTCGTACTCGTACTAGGTATGTATCCGGTACCAGTACTTATTGAGTACACATGGATACATACCCAATACTCACTTGATAAGTAGGTACCTATTATCAATCAAGTACAAGTCTTCAGTCCATGCAAAACACCAACTTTTGTTGCTAAGTTGTTTGACTTGCTATTAAATGAAACAAACTACTACTTCACTCCCTTCAAATCATGTGCCTTCTTTATATATTTTTGCTTACTTGAAATACTTTATGGAGTTTTGTTCAAACGTTGTAGTTAGAACATTATGAGAATTTTATTTATGTTATGATTTAATTACTTTTTTTGATAAGTACAATTTAATTACTTTACTGTTTATGTTTTTATATTTCTATATAATATATGCCGTATCCATACGCTAATTTTAGAAATTTTGTTGTACCCCATACCAGTACTGGTACTCGTACCCGCATCTATGCAACTTAGGTTATATGAAAGTGCCAAGTTCAATAATTTGCAATATGTTAACTTCTAAAGGAAAACAAAGTTAAGTGATCAACATCATGTATTAAAAAAAAGGACAGAGAGAGAGAGAGAGAAAGAAAGAAAGAGAAAATGAATGGGAAAAGGGGGTCAGTATATCAGGGGATGTGGGTCTTTGCAATAATCAATAAAAAAATACTCAGGAGTTAGCTCACTTGTTTTCCATCAGGACTCCAGCTGACAGCATATATACTACCAGTATGGGCACCTTCAGAGGACAGCTCACCGATCTTCTCTCCACTCTTTCCATCGAATATGAGACCCTTTTTGTCAGAACTTACACTTACAAATTTACTGCCATCTGGAGAATATCTTACACAATTGACAAAATTTGAATGATCCCTGCACATAACCAAATTATTGTGATATCAGTTCTCACTTATTTTTCACTTTCGTTTTTCTAAAGAAGGAATAACACAGACAAATTTCAGCAAAGACGACTCTCAGATCATAAAAGGACTGCAACACCATTAAGTTTTTCATACTGTACCTGTGAGATAGCTTAAATCTAAATGGTGGTCCTTCATAAAAGTTCACCAGATAATCCTCTCCACATGTGACAATGCGAAAAGGTCTTGTTGGTTTATATGCACAACTTAAAACTCGCCTTGAATGGCCATCAAATTCACCAACATTAGTTCCTGAATCCCACCTATCAATTGCAGACTTCATCAGACTTCAGAGTAAATACCACAATGATACAACCATAATGCAAAATAAAATGGGAAGAATAAGCCAAAATTATTCAGGGGTGTAGACAGATACATATATATATAAAAGCATTAAAAAGTAGACCTACACCAACTAATAAATCAAAGCAAGGTTAAGCAACAATTACATCTTGCGCTGACAAGCAATGAACAAAAAAGATAAGTTCTGCACTTGCTACTGCATATTAGATGTGTTCCTTATAGCATTTCTTTCTATAGGGAGTAAGTCTAAATTACATAATGTAATTTGAAAAGTTCACATGTAAAAGATCCTTATAGTCAAATAGATCACTGCAAGAGTCAAACGCCAAAGAGAATGCCTTGAAATCTCTTTCAGATCACAATCAACAACCTGTTTTTTTTCAGAGGAAAGGATTTTAACACTAGAGATCGCAACCAAACACATCAAATAAGGCTAGTTTCGAAGAAAAATTCAACGTATCAAGCATTTCCATCAGTTTCTCAGCAACCAAACAGAATAGTAGAAGCTCACATGAAAGCACGAACAAGGGACTTCCCTTTGCCTTCGCCGCAAGCCACGATTCTGAGGCCGTCGGGGGACCACTGAAGGTCATCGATCCGACCCGAGAGGACCCGGAACTCCTTCTTCAAAACGAAGTCGTTGCGGGTGCCCCAGATCCTGACGGTGCCGGACACGTCAGCAGAGGCAACCCACTCACCATTGGGGGAAAATCGCGCCACGGTGGCAGGGTAGGCGTGGTCCCCGTAGACGGAAACCTGAAGGGGGTTTTGGAGGTTCATGATGACGACGGATCTGGCGTTAGTGAATATGATGGAGTTGGATTTGAGATCGCCAGAGATAAGGATTCCGCGGCCACGCTCGGTGGATGGCATGCAGGAATAGGTCTCTACCACCTGATGGCTCATCTTGGTTTGATTTTGGAGAGGGAAAGAGTGAAGAAATGACTGAATTTCAAAAGGGGTTTGGGGTTTTATATGTGCTTTGACTTGCTGCACTATTTGGCTTAGACTAAGATTGCAGAGAGCGAGAGAGTGAAAAAAAAAAAAAGAGAAAGAGAGTTACGTGCAATGCCCGATAGCAGAAATTTTGTGATTTTTAAATTTTAACAAATATAAAATTTAAACTATCAGTTTAAAATTAATAATAAAAATTTATTTTAAAATATATATTTATTATGCTATAACAACGTACAATAATTTATCTGGATCAATGGCAGAATAAATGATGGCGAGTAGAGTTTTGCTTTCCACAGGCACATATAATCATGATTCATTAGACACGCATTCCTCTTCCTACACTGTGATATTAGCGTGTGACAGTAAATTATGTGGGTTATTAACTTGCGAGTTTTGATAACATGTGTTCAGTAGAAATTAAAATATTATTTATTATTTATTTAAATTATTTTAAAAAATATTAAATATTAAATATTTTTAAAATATTAAATATTTATATTTTTTATTTTTAATAGCTTCACATTAACAAAAAAAACCCTTAACTTATTAATACTTGACAAACTTTGATTTATAATTTAATTAATATCTTAATCTCAAAAATTATTTTTCATTTGTAATTTAATTCTTAAATTTAATTATGTGTATAAATTAATTTCTAAATTTATAAATTACGTATCAAGTTAATTATTTTGAATGTCATTTTAATTTTTAAAAATAACTAATTTGATGTAAGTTTTATAAATTTAGTGACTAAATTTTATATATAATTAATTTTATGGACTAAATTACAAGTGAGGGACCAAATTGCTAATTGACTCTTTGATCTAAAGAATAACTATAAAAATATAAAATCCTTCACTTTGGTCTCTAATTTACATTAATTATATAAATAAATCCTTTCATCCATTCACTGTAGGTCTTCAATCTTAATATTTCATACTAATTCATTAAAAGTGTATTACGACACATAATTTCGTAATACATGTTAAATATTATAATACTGTATTATCTTATACTAGGTATATATAATAATCTATCCTAAATTGTTAGAGATAGATAAGGTTTGGTGCACACTATTAATTAAAAGTATATTATCTGATATATGTGTGAGGGGTGTAATCAGTGTTTTGATATGTAAAAAATAATGTAAGACTAATTAATATTAAATAAAAAAAATTATGTAAATATGAAATAATATATGTGTAAGTCTTTATAAATAACATTTTTAGTTAGAGATGCTAATTTTTGCACATTAAAAGATGTATCAATAATTTTTTAAAAGTCGTTTGATATATATGTACCAAAAAAAAAATCGTTTGATATATTCTAATATATCATTATTCTTTAAACTATTACCAAGAAGACCATCTAATTAACCATACTTAATCTTACACTAAATGATTATTAAAAAAAAATTTCAAAATTATCTTTTAATAATTAAATTCTCTTATATATATATATTTTATAAAATTATGAAGTATCTCTACACCGTTTAAATATATAATTAGTTATTTCTTAGACATCAACTTATCGTGGCCACAATATGTTTAGAAGTCACGTAATTCTCTTATATGTTTTGGTAATTGCATGAATGAATGTAATAAAGATTGAAAGATTAGTACTTAATACTTACTCTATTTTTTTCTTAAAAAAAAACAAAAATGGCATATTGTTGTTATGTGTTTGATACTAAAAAATATTTTAAATAGATATGTATATGGGTTAGGTTCGAATAAAATTTGGCACCACGTGATTTCAAATAGCACTACTTTTTTTCCCCCTTTTTAGTTGCATGGTACGCATCTCCGTTAATTCATGAACTCAATCCGATTAAAGAAAATTCATTTACGATAAAACTAAATAATGCAAAACAGCACTATTGATTATACTACATGCATTCAAACATTGAACAACATTAAAATTAGCTTAAATTAAAATTTTGGTATTTATAATTTTTATTTTCTTTAATTTAATCTTTATAATTTTTTTTTCTTTTCACATTCTTTGAGAAGCATTTATAAAATAATTCATATTGTTAATTTCTGTTATAAGTTATAATGTCATTATAACACCATCATTTAGTAAATAAATATTTTTTTATATGCTTCTTCTCTGTAACGCATTTAATAGGTGCTCTTTTATATACTATTTTTTTATAAAATGTTCAATAAGTGTTCTTACATTTCAATAAGTGTTTCTTTCTTCTAGATAGATGTTTCTTTATTCAATTTTTTTTTTTATAAAATATTTAGTAAAGATTAAATTAATAGTGTTATAATAGAAATTAATAATAATATTTATTTTAAAAAAAATTATAAGTGTAATGATTGATTTAACAAAAATATATAAAGATTAAATTAAAAATAAGTAAAACTTATAATGAATAAAATTTTAATTTAACCTTCAAACCATTGCAATGTAGCTTAAATAATACCCAATAATTCAAAATTCCATATAAAAGAACCTATTGAGTCTAAAAAAATTAGGGCTGCACACAAGTCGGGTTGAGTCGGGTTTGAAGGAAAATAAAATCCAAAACCAAACAATTAAGCTTGGGTTAGGTTGGATCAGTTTCTTGAAATCTTTTTGAGTAACCTGAATTGAATCAACCTGACCTATACACAGGTTGGGGCATTGGGTTGGGAAGAAATGACTTGCAAGAAATTGTATTACCAGAACAGAAAAAACAAAAAGATGTTGTCAGCTGGAAAAATGTCGATAGAGAAGCTAGAGAGAGGAGGAAAGAAAGGGATGCTGATTTAGAAGGAGGTGGGCCTAATAAGCACTGCAAAGTTGACAAGCAAACAAAAGAGGATACAATGATCAACAGAAGAAATGCCTTAAAAAAATAAAATGATTCTGAATTGCCCTATAAGAACTACCACCCCTCACAACCAAAACTGTCGCCACACCCAGACTATAACCACCGCCCTCAACCGTCGTCCTCTGCTAGAGATCAGCTATCTCAATCACACCCAATGACCACCTCTGCTCAGAACCACTAGATCCTGAGCCACCATGCCACGCCAGAACCATTATTCTTCGACCCAGATCCGCACGGACCACTCCCCTGTGTCGCCATCTTCCATCGCGAGCTGCACCACTAGATCTGCGAGCCACCATGTCATGCTGAAGCCATCATCCTTCATCACTCCCTTCCATCCGCGTGAAGCCACCAACGCAGAGCCACCCACCACGACCCCGCAGATATGCTCAGCTACCGTGCACCACTCCACCAGATGCCCCAAGTCATCAGATATCTGCTCAAATCTGTTCAAATCTCGTAGATCTCACATCACCAGCAACGATGGTGGCTAGGCCTGCTAGGACAAAACAAGAGGACAGGTGGTCTGGTCACGAACTCGTCCTTGGTGGTGGTTGGGCCGAGAGGAGAGGAAAGGAAAGGAGAGGAGAATGAGAGAGGGTTGAGATTGAGAGCAACGAGGGCGCCTAGGGAGGAAAGGTAAAGGTTCCCAATTTGGGGCTGAAAAATGAAATGAGGAGAGGACACTGGATGGATCGGGTTCAAAGAAAGAATCGAAGGAAATGGCAATAATAAGGCCAAAACAACGTCATATTACTCAGGTCATCGGGTCGGGTCATCGAATTAGTTTATTGAACTCGTCACTCGAACCAATAATTGGACGGGTTGATCGGGTTCTACCTGAACTGACCTGATGACCCGAATTGACCCAGATATTTTTATATTGGGTTGAGTCGGGTTGGTCGGGTCAACCCGGACCCATGTGCAACCCTAAAAAAACGCATACATATATTGATTTTTTTAAAAAAAGGTTGATTTTAATCGAAACATCATATTGTACCAAGAATAAATAAGAAAATAATACTCATTAGTGGTGGATTACAATAAAATAGTTTATGATCTTATGTGAATTTTACCTGTAATATCTAGAATTTGCATCTTTTGATCGTCATTTTGAAAAAAAAAATTATCTAACTATCACCTCAATTTAAAATTATATGAGTAATTATAATATAAAAAAATGAATAAGAGAATATTTCTTACATACCATTTTTACATATTTTGTAATTGCATCTATTTATTTGGGGAAAAAACAAAGAGAGAGTGTATTTGAAAGAGATAATAATATTTACACACTATTTTTCTAGTATAATTCATATACCACTTCATTTTTAGATAATAAAATAATAATAATACATATTTCAACCCACTTGCTCTATATCTTTTATTTTTCAAACAAAACAAATGTAAACATGATGTGATTTTCTTGGTGTACAAATATCATTTCTTATTAGGAGTTGTATTTTTCTTATTTTATTATTCAAAAAAGTGGTATAAGAATAATTTGAAAGTGGTGCGCAAATAAAATTGTTGATTAAATAATTTTTTAAAAAATATATAGATTATTAAGTACACGGGTGAAATTTTACGCCACATTCCCCAAACCAAAACACGAATAAAACAATACGATATACATACCTAAATAAAAAAAATATGAATTCGACCCCCAAAACGAGAGTATGGGCTGAATGGAATTATATATATATACGGAAAATAATACGGAAAACAACTTTTGCGGAGAAAAACAAAAGGGATATCAACTTTTGCGGAAAGATTTTTAAGTAGGAAAATAATACGGAAAACAAAAGGGATATCAACATACAAAAATTAAATTGTATATCGATTTTATGCATAAAGATTTTTTTTAGAGCCAAAAAAGATTTAATCGGACATCGATTAGGTAAATTTAGTGGCGAAGAATAAGATTTGAGTTTTTATATATGTAACAAGTTAATTGGATAGCATCACTCAAACTATCTGGTAGCCTAGTAGGTGTGGTTGATAAACCGACAGCCCCCTTCATTTACTCTTCAACGTCTTGAACTTCTTGTATCTACCCCTTCTCTCTCTCACACACACACAATTATTCGCATAGGTTGATCTCCTTGTTACACAAGGGTACCTGAAAGTCAATGTTGCTAGTTAGTCTGATAGATGTTTACTCTCAGTGTAAGAGCTCTACTCTATATATCGACCACATATGCTTCTGCAGCAAAGCTAACCCTCCTTTGCACTTTCCATCTATTCTGCTTGCACGTCCTCTTCAATCAGTCTTCACCCTTTTACCTGAGAGATATTCTACATGATCGTTTCCTCTCTTCGATGATAAGCTTTTAAACAAAGCAGATGGAAAGGCTTACGGTGAGTGATTTCCATGCTTTCCTTTGTCAAGTGAACATTCTCTTGCTGGATTAATCTATATCTCGTTGTCTGTTCGACCTTGAATCCATAATTATATATACTTCAAGCTAAAAGCTGGTTTCACACTTTCACTATATGTTTTTCATGCTTGATCAACAAAAAATAGGGCAATTATCTTTCAAAAACTTTTCCTAGCTAGTATATGTTCACTATATCTTTTTCATGCTTGATCAACAAAAAATAGGACAATTATCTTTCAACAACTTCTTCTTCTTTTAATTTTGGTTTTCTTAATATACTGTGCGAGATTTTTTTAAGCTTAGAGCTGGTTTCTTAATATTTTTCCTTCCATCTAATAACAAATAAAAACATGACCAAAAACTATTTCCATATGTATATATACAACTTTTTTCTTTAAATAAACTTCGAGTCTGGAAAATTCTTCAAGATCTTCAAATCTTTACCCTTTTATTTTTTGTGAAATTATTAATATTCCACTATTTCTCTCTCTCTATCCCTCACGCAGACATAGAGACAGAGAGTCTATTATTCTCAAGGTCGGACAGGCAGCGAAATTGAGTTTCTTGTAAGAAATGTTTGCTTCACAAGGTTTAGCATGAAAATCTATTATTCTCATCATTCATCTATCAAATATGTTATATTATCTATTTTTGGTATGTGGAAAATTCTCTCTCTCAACATATGTCTCTCAACAAATTAACCTTGGATCACTAGAAAATTATCATTTTAATAGATTAAGTATATAGTCCAACTTAATGATCTCATGTTTAAATCCCACTTGATAAGATCAATGAACTCCTATCTGAGAGGGTTGAATTATATTTTTTTTCTGATTTGTGTATCAATTTTCTAATTTATATGAGTAGGTAAATGGATCGTTCACCGATTCAAAATCATCTGCTCGTTTTGATAATTAACTACAGTATTTTTAATAAAAAAATTAATTGAAATTAATGCATGTATAGCTACGCTTTTATTATTTGCTTTAAATATGTTGTAATATTAATCAGAATGACAAACTTTTTAAATTGACACCGTACGTATATTTGTTATACTGTCACCATATAATATAATGTTGGCTAATGATAATTTCTTTTGTACGATCGATTAATTATAAACTGTTCGAAGTTCTATACTTGAATAATTGAAAATTTAAAATCTCTAAAGAAAGAATATTGTTCAAGTTCAAATTAGATGGATGTGTGTGACTTTATAAATATGTATATAATTTTGTCTTCATGTGTGGGTGTGTTAGGATTAGGGGAACCTAAAACAACTGGAGTTATATTTCAATGAATTTTATTAAGGAACCACACTAATAAACCTGATGCCATAGTAGTAGTTTGAGTGATAATATTAAGTCTAAATACTATTTTCTTCCCTTAATAATTTCAACAAGTTCCTATCAATTGGTATTAGAGTTCTCATCTAAGAGCTGTAGGTATTAATTTCAACAAGGATAGTTCCAATGTTTAAAAGAGATAATGATTTCAATAAGTTTCGTTACATTCACATTTAAATTTTCAACAATGTGAATTAATGAGTTAGTTATTTTAGTTTTTTTTTACATTTTTTTATTTACTGTCTCTGCGGCTATGCATTGATTTTTTCTTTCTTTCGGATGCTAATTTAAAAGAAAAGTTATAAAGAGTATTAAATCATAATGAAAATGTTTCAATCCGTAATATAGAAATTTATGATTGATTTATTTCAGTGAGTTGATTTTGCTTTATTTCATGGACTGTTTCAGCTCACTTGCTGTTTGATTTCTTATGCTGCAATTTGAAGATATTGATTGATTTTGCTTATAGTATTTTCCCAAATTAACAAGAAGAAATATTCAACGGAAGAGCGAACCCTAATTAAACTTCAAATTGAATAAGTCACACATGTCTATGACACACGACATACGCTTTCGTAAAAGGAAGGGAAGCAAGGAGCCACAAAATTTTCAGCTATTAGGTCCTTGGTTTAACTATATGCATATGGCAGGCCCTTTTCCTTGCCAAATCGGCCTCACAAACTGTATTTTATAACGTTAATCAAGCTCTATTTACCTTCGAACTGGGAGTCCAAGTCGCAGAACTTATCTATATTGTAATAAATTTATTTCTTTTTATAATTAGTGTTGAGAATCTTTTATATTCATATTATGATTGAAATTAATTAATTTGAAAGCCTTTTGAGATTCAAAATTTGAATAACCATTAATCATTTAATCTATCATTTGTAGGTATTTGGTATTCTTAACAAAAGTTTGAATTTATGACTCAGATAAAAGTTAAATTAAAGTTTTGGTTCTTGTACTTTTAATTCATTTTTAATTTAATTCTTATAATTTTTTTCAAATTAATCTTCATATTTTTAAATATTTTTAAAATAATCCTTACTGTGAACTTCGTAAAATTGTTATAACATCATCATTTGATTAACTTAATAAGTGTTTATTGTCTAATAAGTGTTCTTTTATATGCTTCATCTTTTTGCAAAACATCTTGTAGATGTTACTATTTCTACAAAACATCAAGTAGATATTCCTACATTATGGCAAGTGCTCCTATAGGTATTCTTTTGTTCCAAGTAGGTGCTCTTTACTTTAGTAAGTATTTTTTTATATACTCTTTGTTTTTTTTGTAAAATATTAATAGAAATTAAATTAATAGTGTTATAACAGAAATTAATAGTAAAAATTATTTTAAAAATATTTATAAGTGTAAAGATTGATTTAAAAAGACAAAATTATATATATGGTCTAAATTAAAAATAAGTATAAAATATATAGACTAAAATTTTAATTTAATCCCAAATAAATTATTTGCATTTTTCATCACTAACCTACTCTTAATGGCTTATAAGTCGCATGGAAATACAAGAGGAAGGTGGAACTCAAGAATAGAATAATTTGATCTTATAATATGGGAATAGAACAATAATGGATACTAATAGCAAGAATATGTGTATTCTTTTTTTTTTTGGTTGGAAAAAAGTTTAAGAAAATAGAAATTGTCTTATTTTAAGGTTAGAGTATACCACAAGCCTTAATAAAAAGCTTACAATGACTTATTAATAAAAAGTCACTGGCACAAATCAAACCCAAAGGCCTAGATATTTCAACAACATAATTTAGGAACAAAAAAGGAAAATATTTGATTTTGATGTTACATTACAATAGTTTCACACTCATTCTACTCACTTACATATTAAGGTGTAATAAGTCACACTCAAATGTTGTATGCCTATAAGTATATATTGTTCTAATTTGACTTGTAGAAAGAAAGTAAGGGTATGTTTGAATGGAAGAGAAAGAAGGAAAAAGGTAAATATTCATCTTGTTTGGAAGTTTTATAAAATGAGAGGAAGAAAGAAAATGATTTTCTTGTGATCCTCCAAGACCTTCCTTACTTCTTTTTATGAGCATTTCAAAGTTTTCTCACATTTTACAAGATTTAAGACATTCAAAGCAAGGACACATTAATTACTTAACGTACTTATCATTCCCTTTAATTCTCTTCCATTTTCTTTTGATTTCTTCCATTATTGTTCCATTTTGAGATATCCGGCCGCTGTTGCTTATGAGGTCTAGACAATGAGTAGCCTTGAGTCAAAGTTTTCAATGATAAGTGAATATCCTAGAAGAAGGAGGAGGAGGAAAGATGGAGTTAATCCAATTTGACGATCAAGTTAGGAAGATTTGGCAACTCAGTATATAAACAAGTTTAGAGAGGCGACTGAGTTAAAAGTCTATATCTAGGGGCGATACTCCAATTGATTGGATTAGAACTCACCGGTTATAGTCAATGATTTTTTCTTGTTAAGTTGGGTCAAAACTAACAGATTGATTTGATAGATTGATCCATTTGGACTAGGCTCAAGTCGAGTACGATTTATGCAATACAATAATTCATTTCCTTCAAAACATCCAAACATACCCTAATGGGATAGTAACATTTTTTATATAACCGATGACTTTTTTTTTTGTCAAGTCGGGTTAGAGCTAACAGATCGATTTGGCAAATTGATCTCTCTAGATTAGGCCCAAGCCAAGTAGGATTTGTACAATACAATGATTCATTTCTCTCGAAACATCTAAACATACCCTAAAGGGATACTAACACTTTTGGGTTCCGATTTAAGGAAAAGATGAAAGTTTCTCTAAGAAATCGATAATCCTCCTTTAGGGTATTCGAGAATTCAAGATTCATAACCTGATTTCAACCATCATAAATTCAGAAAATGTGAAATCAAGCTCAAGATCCCAATTTTTGCGTCTTGATCATCATTTTCAAGTCTCATTCGTGACCTATTGTAATGCTTGTCCACCCAAGGGCGAGACATCAACAGTAACCTTCAAGTAGCTGCTTACTGGCCGGCAATCAAGACAATCAGCCAATTTCCCTAAGGTAAGTTCAGTCTTATGTTTTCTACATGTATTAAAAATGAAAAAATATTTTAATTCATCTTGCACTGAGAAGACTAGAAAATAATAAATTCTTACAATTCATTGGTGGTGGTGTTAATTAGATCTTACTAGCTATAATCTATATCAACTCTTGCCTGTTAGTACGTGCTTCCCAGTACTTGATACCTTTGTTTGGATTGATTTTACCTTCATAACATTTAGGTTTGTTTGCTGAAACGAATTCCCTAATTGTTATATAGAATGCAATCTTGGTAATGCTGGTTTAGAATTTTGTGTGTCTATTTCCCTTCTTTTCTAGATTCACTTAATATTATAATCCTTTAAATCATTAATTAGTTTTAGACTTTTAGCCCATTTTTAGGCCTGCAGATCTTATATCTTTCAATGGGCTAGTTAAATGGTTTTTGGAACAGTCATTTATGGAGCTAGCTAGCGAAACTTTTCTCCAATTTCTTCTTGCAAAATTCTCTAGAGAATTTAAGGGATAACTAGATATAACAGAGGAAGCTCTCACATTTAAGTGGAAAATTGCTTACCTTTATATCACTCGATAGAAGAAGTTTAATGTATTAACTCTCATGATTTTCTTTATTATGATAAAAAGTTTAGGTGAAGAAAGGCTATCATCATTTTAAGGCCAGGGCATATCATCAATTTCAGGGAAAATTTACATTGGGATGACAGATGGTATATCAACAATGAATATCTTGATTTGGACTCAAATCATGTAGTTATTTTGAGCAGAAAGTCAAACAGGTGAGTCAAATTCCATTCCCAACTCTCATGATCTTGTATAATGGTTTTTCTTTCTCTTGACAGCCTGTGAATTACCACCAGTCGTATGCACTCAAAGCATAATTCACATAGTTAATATGATTACTATCCCTCATTAACCTTATAATTGAAACTCTACCTCGCTTCATCACAGGTCGGGATTTATCTGATTCATAATAGATAATGTGAAGGTCTAATTGATTTACCACTTAAGCATATTGACGAAATCCTGCGGTCAGATTATTTAAAATTGGTTACTACGACTCTGAAAGGTACTGAATATAAGTTTCATCCATCTCTCACCTCATTTGTTTGGAAAATGTGAGAGAAATAAATTGGGAGAAAGAAAAAAGAACAATGATATTTTTACATTATTTTTCTTACAAATTATTCTTAAACTATTTTATTTTTGAATAATAAAACAAGAGAAATATATTTCTCAATATATATTTTCACTCTTTCTTTTTTCTCAAACAAGTAGGCGTAAACAATAAGTATAAAAATATTGGGTGCAAAAATCATTTTCCAACAGAAAAATATGCAATGGATATATATCATATATTATTTCTATATATTACCATACATGTTTACACGTCATATATATCCCATACACATTAATTGTCATCCTTCCACCATTGATTCATTCTTTGGAGTTCTTTCAAATTAATGATCCATATATGCACCAATGCGACCCTTCTTTCTCTAGTGTATCGGGAAGTATACGTAGAGGTTTGATCAAAAGGCTTTAAGTATCCTTTTCAAACTTTTTCGGATCGAGTTGACTGTTGCACAGTCATATACTCGTCAACTAATTAAATAAGATAAGTCTGTGTTTTCACTTCATTAGAGGGCTTTGGCAGCTGTGTCTCCAAGTTCTTCTCCAATCCAACTTATTTAGGTTTTCAGCAACCTCCTTCTGCTGTAACATCAAGCTCTTGTGATTCTTGTCCAATCTTGGATCAATTAGAGTAAGGTTCATCCTCCTCTGATACAATAGCGAACTCTAGCTAGTTTCTTAATTTCTGATAAATGTTTCTCACTTAATTTGGAGTATAAACTTAAAGCTTAAAGGATAAATCCAATTCGTGCATGTCACTTCTATTTCTTTTGATGTCTCGTATCATCTAAGCGTAAATTGGTTTAGATTGGAATGACTATTTCAATTTATACAGCTTCTGTATTGACTTCCTTTAACTCATCCAATATGAAGTTGATTGAACATATTAAGGAATAGTTTGAAATGTTTTTCTATAAATTCTAGTGGGCTGCAATCAATTGTGGTATTTTGTTTTGCTAAAAACGAGCTGATATTATGATCCATTCTATGATACTTAAACCCACTAAAATGTGATTAATTACTAATGGGCTTTGGACACTTAATTTTGATGTGTGTGGAAGACAGTGTGAGCCTAACCACTAGGCCCATAATGGGAGATGCCTGGGGTTAATAAATAGCGTGGCTAGGTCTCCTTTGCCGTTACGTCTTTAGATTGCTCTCTAGGTTTGTCCCATTGAAAACCTAGAATTTGGAGTGAGTAATCAGGCAAAGGAAGACTTGGCCTTTTGTTCCAAGGATACGTGCAACATACGTGCAACACAGAAACAAATCCTGATTCATCGAATCATGTCTTCAACAAGTAAGTTATTAAATCAGTGTTCTAATTTCATATGAAATGTGCCTTTCTTGGTATGTTTTTCCTACATTTGGTATCAGAGCAGGTTTTATATATTTTAGGACCTGATTGTTAATTATCTTATAGGTTTTTCAATTCATATATGGGTTTGTTTTTCAATTCATATTGCCGTATGAGTTTTTTCAATTCATGTATGAGTTTGTTTTTCAATTCATATTGCTGTATGAGTTTTTTCAATTCATATTGCCGTATGGGTTTTTCAATTCATATATGAGTTTGTTTTTTAATTCATATTGCCGTATGGGTTTTTCAATGCCTGTATATGGTTTTGAAAAATAAAATAAATAAATGTTAAACTGCTTTGCTGGGATTCAAACATAAGTGCATAGGGAATTATGCAAATGCACGACCACTGCACCAGATTGTGCTATTATGGTTTTGTTGCGCTAAATGTATATATAAAGGCACGTTAACGTTTTGAATGTGCATTTTCAGCTTTTCAAGATTGCTATTATTTATTTATTTATTTATTTTTTTCTTCCTTTTTTTCTTTTTCCTTTCCTTTTTCGCTGCTATAAATTTATTGTTAATATATATAAATATATATATTTTTTAAGTTGGATCGTGAAATTAACATGCTTTAATAATTCTTTAACAAACTATTTGAGTACAAAACATGTTGGGAATGCTGATATATGATTCTGAGCAAGAGAAGATGATGATTCCTGTGCAAGAGTTTTTATGGATTGCTATGAGTCGTTACCACCAAAGTGGAGCCACTTGTATCAGTTCATGGAAGTCTCTTTGTAATTGAGGAATGCTTTTAACCATTGCATGCAGTTACCTGCCCAAAGGGGTTATTGTGTGTAGTGATTGAAAGTTGATTTGAGATGGAGTTATTGGGGAATATGTTGGGCTAAAGGGACTTGTCTGCCCAAAGGAGACAACTTTCTAAACCCAGTGTATACTCATGGATTAACCCATCTGAGGTTTTGGCCCAGGTTATGACCTTGGTTTGTGCATTCTGCCCAAAGGAGAATGTGCCATGATATTGGCCTCATTATGATAGCTTGTTTGCATTTTGAGCTATATCTTGCCTTGTAATATGTTCTAATGCATTCCTGTTTTGACTTAACAGTGAACTTTCCTGTGAACAATTATTCTGCTTCTATTGAGATCCTGAATGGATCAAATTATGGGAAATGGAAGTAAGATTTGGAATTCTCTTTAGGAATTGCTGATCTTGATTTAGCTTTGCGCGAAGACAAGCCTGTGATAAATGAGAATAGTACGCCTGAACAGAAGGAACTTTTAGCTAAGTGGGAGAGGTCTGACAGGTTGAGTCTGATTGCTATCAAGAGGACCGTCTCTGAACATCTTTTGAGTGGTCTTCCAGAGAAAGGGACAGCTAAGGGGTTCCTCACCGCTCTAAGAGAGAGGTGTTGGGAATTGCGGATCAAAATATCTCGCAGCGGAATAATAGGATTCCCACACAGGATCCATGCGAAAAGTCCATAATCCGAGTTTTTAAAAAATTACCTCTTGAAGCGTGATAAACACAAGCGAGGTGAATCACCAACACCGTAATAGCGACGATGTTTCTGCGGTATCCACACGAACAGACTTGCAAAAAGGAGTCACGCCTCTGTTTCGCGGTGCTAGGCTGCTGCGAATAGAAGAGAAGAACCTTTCACTTGTCTCTCACTCACTTTCTTAGGTGCGGCTAGGGTTGTGATGTAACATGTATAGCGACCCCTTGCATACTATTTATAATAGTGGCTGCCTTAAGTGAGTGTGAGCGTGCAAGGTAAGCTGTGCAACCCTAAAACCCATCTGTCATGAGTTAGGCCCACAATTGAATCCGAGTCCAACTTGGATCCTTATTGCTCCAATTTAGTACTGTTTCTAAGTGTGCGACCTGCAGGTTCTCATGACGTTGGTAGTAATATTAAAATCTCATTTTAATATTACAAACGATGAGCGAGTATCTAGCAACACATCACTTTAGCTACCCAAGTAATGAGAATGTCGGTGATTTGACATAACCTATCCGTGATCAATGTTTCCGTGTAGTTTAGTCCCTTTGTCAAGATATCTAGATTGAACACAAGGCATGGAATGCGTCACCCTTGTATAGTCAATCATTCGTTTCACGATACTCGAGTAGACTTTGTAACAATAAATGAGATCAATATCTCATATTGACTCATTTGAGCATGGCCATGCATTTCGCATCTCACTCAATCGGGGGCAGAAGATATCGCTCTGTTATGTAGGAGTGACAAATTCCATCTAGGTCACTCACATCCCTCTGCATGATTTGCGGTATGTCCAATAACCAACTTTATAATCACCTTGTTACGAGATGACGTTTGATGGCATTAAAACACACAACTCCTCATGTAGGAATCGTAGTGATTTCGGTCAAAGGACCACAAACACCATTATCACTATGAGAATCGCTATGACACTCACGTAACGATCCACGTAGCGTTCTCATGGCGGGTGCATCCAATACATCATTACTCTAATATGTATCCATGTGTAGACTTGATATCTCATATCCATGACCCGTGAGATGTGGTCATCAGTCTACGCACATACTAGTCTCAATGCATTATTGTTGTCCTAATTAACAATAATACTTGACTAGGGACATTTAAGAATAGTGTTGTAACCAAAAGGATCTCACGATCAAGTCATCCACTTGATGTCCTATGGCATCAATCTTACTATTCTAAGGACTTTATTATGTTTATCAAAAAAGAACACAATAAATGAAATGCCTCATATATATAAAATAGCATAATAGAATATATGCAAATACATAAAATGTATTAGCCTCTAGGGCATACACCAACAAGAGGTACCAAGTATCTGACAACGCTGAGTCTGGATGTCTAATGAAACAGTTAACGGACATGAGATATGACAACATTGGGGGCGTGAGGGAATTCATTATGAAGATGGTTCACATCCAAACCAAACTGAAAGCCCACCAAATTGACCTTAATGAAAAATTCATTGTTGAACATGCCCTAAACTGTCTACCTGCTGATTTCACACAAATTAAAACTGCCCACAATACCATTGGTGAGAAATGGACTGTGAATGACCTCATTACCAAATGTGTTGCTGAAGAAGAGAAACTCAAGAAAGAAAAGAGTGACATAGCCTTATTATCTATCCATGGCAAACCCACTTCTGGTAATATGTTTTTGGAAATATACAAAGAGTGCATCTAATGCTTCTCATAGATATCGAGGTTCAGGGAAACCAGGTAAGAGTCAGCATCACAATGTAGGAGGTCCTCAACCAGCTATCTTTAAGAAGAGCATTTGGTGTTTTTGGTGTAAGGAGAAGGGGCATAAGAAAACTGATTGCAGTAAGTTCAAGGCTTGGTTAGAGAACAAGCATAAATCAGGAGGTAATAACTTAGCTTTTGTCTGTCTTGAGTCTAATCTAGTTGATGTTTCCATGAATTCTTGGTGGCTTGATAGTGGTTCCACAACCCACATTGCTGTGTCTTTACAGGGGTTCAGAAATCTGAGGGAGCCCAGTCCGAGGGAAAGCAAGCTAAGGGTAGGAAATGATCTTGAAGTCTTTGTAGAGAAAGTGAGAGATCTCAGCCTAGTTTTAGATTCTAGTTTTGAATTGATTTTGAAGAATATTTTTTATGTACCCTCTTTTAGGAGAAATTTGATTTCCGTTTCTTGTTTAGACAGACTTGGTTTCAATTTTACTTTTGGTGATAGGAAAATAAATATGATGTTGAACTCCCAAATTGTTGGTTATGGATCTTTAGTGGATGGATTATATAAATTATCTTTAGCTTCTGATAGTTTTTCTTCATTTTTAGTTGTTGAGAATTCAGTTGTTAAAAGGTCTAAAGTTGAGGAAAAATCTTTTATGTTGTGGCACAAGCGCTTAGGTCACATTTCTAAGGAAAGGGTTGAGAGGTTGACAAAGACAAATATTCTACCTTCCTTGTTTTTTGATGATTTGGATCCTTGTGTGGATTGCATTAGGGGAAAATTTACTAAGACCAAAAAGGTAGGTGCAACTAGAAGTTCAAATCTCTTAGAAATTATTCATACAGACATTAGTGGGCCTCTGTCTTCTACTTTTTGTGGTAACAGATTTTTCATTACATTCATTGATGATTTTTTCCGATATGGCTATCTTTATTTGATTAAAGAAAAATCTGAAGCTCTTGAGAAATTTAAAATTTTTAAAACTGAAGTAGAAAAGCAATTGGGAAAAATTATCAAGATTGTAAGATCTGACCGTGGTGGAGAGTATTATGGTAAATATGGTGTCGCAAGGCAACATATGGGACCATTTGCTTTATACTTACAGGATTGTGGAATAATTCCACAATACACCATACCTGGGAATCCTGAACAAAATGGTGTAGCCGAAAGGCATAACAGGACACTTAAAGATATGATGAGAAGCATGATGAGTAGATATAACTTGCCAGAATTTCTATGGGGTGAAGCCTTGAAAATAACCCTTTATATTCTTAACAGAGTTCCCAGTAAATCCGTTCCCAAAACTCCTTTTGAACTCTGGACAGGAAGAAAACCTAGCCTGAACCATCTTCGAGTCTGGGGTTGCCCAGCTGAGGTCAAAATTTATAATCCCTTGCAGAAAAAGATAGATCCCAAGACGAGTCGTTGTTTTTTCATTGGATATCCGGATCGCGCTAAAGGATACAGGTTCTTCTATCCTGGTAAGGGGAGTAGAATTGTAGAGTCTATGAATGCTAAATTTCTGGAGCTTGATGTAGCAGATCCTATTGTTCGACCTGATGTGACTGATATTCTTTCACCTGAGACCGTTTCTTTGCCATTACCTGTTCTTGTTGATAATATTCTGACGATTGAGATTAGGGTCCCAATTGTTCCAGTGAAGACCGAGGTTCAGACTGGAGATATAGCTGGTTCTCAGAATGATGATATACTTGATCCTCCTGCTGTGGTTGAGCTTCCACAACCCATTGAGCCAGTTGCACAGATTCCCTTGAGGAGGTCAACTAGACAGAGGCGACCAGCTATAGGTGATGAGTTTATGGTCTATCTCAGTGAGGATACATATGACATTGGAGATATTGTTGATCCGAAGAGCTATCAGGAAGTTGTATCTTGTTCACAATCGAAAATGTGGAAACATGCGATGAATGAAGAGATGCAGTCTATGTCAGTCAATGATGTATGGGAACTTGTTGAGTTACCTGAGAATTGTAAGGCAATTGGTTGTAAATGGGTTTTCAAAACAAAGAAAGATTCAAAGGGTAACGTTGAGAGATTTAAGACCAGACTAGTGGCAAAGGGTTTCACTCAGAAGGAGGGCATTAACTTTACTGAGACTTTTTCACCTGTATCGACAAAGGATTCCTTTAGGATCATAATGGCTCTTGTAACTCACTTTGATTTGGAGTTGCACCAAATGGATGTGAAGACTGCTTTTCTGAATGGTGATTTGAGTGAGACAGTATACATGCAGCAACCTGAGGGTTTGCATATTGGTGGTAATAAGGACCTGGTCTGTAAACTGAAGAGGTCAATTTATGGTTTGAAACAAGCTTCCAGGCAGTGGTACTTGAAATTTGATAAAGTGATGACTTCTATGGGGTTTGAGGAGAATAAGGTTGATTAGTGTATATATCTTAAGGTCAGTGGGAGCAAATTTATCTTTCTTGTGCTATACGTGGATGATATATTGCTGGCTTCTAATGACCTCGGCATGCTGCGTGAGACAAAACAGATAATGACTAGATCTTTTGACATGAAAGACCTTGGTGAGGCTTCTTTTGTGCTGGGGATCGAGATTCGCAGAGATAGATCACATCATACACTTGGGTTATCCCAAAAGGCCTACATCGATAGAATCTTAGAGAAATTCAATATGCAGAACTGTAAGCCTGGAGACGTTCCGGTCGTCAAAGGTGACAGATTCAACAAGGATCAATGTCCTAAGAATGAGATTAAACAAGTAGAAATGAATAATAGACCTTTTGGTAGTGCTTTGGGTAGTCTCATGTATGCTCAGGTATGCACTAGGCCTGACATCGCTTTCATAGTTGGCGTTCTTGGTAGATATCAGTCAAACCCTGGGAATGATCATTGGATAGCTACTAAGAAGGTAATGAGGTATTTGCAGATGACCAAAGAGTATATGCTTGTATATAAGAGAGTTGACAACTTGGAGATCGTGGGGTACACAGATTCAGATCTTGGTGGGTGCCCTGATGATAGGAAATCGACTTCTGGATACATCCTTATGATGGCTGGGGGAGCGATATCCTGGAAGAGTAAGAAACAAACTCTTGTTGCCTCTTCTACTATGCAAGCAGAGTTCATTGCTTGTTTTGCTGCTGCTATTCATGCCATTTGGTTGAGGAATCTTGTGACGGGACTTCGCATTGTGGATTCCATTGCTAGGCCACTTAGGATTTTCTGTGACAACAGTGCTGCAGTGTTCTATACAAAGAATAATAAGAATTCTAGTGGTTCTAAGCACTTGGAGCTGAAGTACCTGACTGTTAGAGATCTTGTGAAAGAAGGTTCTATAGTGGTAGAACACATTGATACAGATTCCATGTTGGCTGATCCCTTAACCAAGGGACTCAGGCCCATTGTTTTCAAAAGACATGTTGAGAACATGGGCATTGTGAGTTCTTTTCATGTGTTTGGTTAGTGGGAGCTTTAGTTTTATGTTATTTCCTCTTTTATGTTATTAGATTCTTATTTTGAATTTTAGGAAATAATGTATTGATGATATTTTACATTTGATTTGATGAAATAAATGATGAGATGAATTTTATTATAACTTTTTTTTAATGTGTATATCAAATGTGAAATTGTTAGAGCTCGGTGTCGTTAGGACTATTGTGCCCGTAGTTGATACCGATTTGGAGTTGAGGCATGATGGTTTAGTGATAAATCGTGTAATTTCTCTGACTTCTATGCATTTGAGAGAAATTAAGGACTGACAAAGAAAATGACGGTATGGCTATTTAATCACGTTGACACGTCATTTTCTTGCCACACTCCACATTCATGACTAGTCGACAGAATCAGTGATATTTGTAACCATGGAAGGTGTTGCATCAATAAGGGATGCAATTACCGCCATGATTCGGTGTTACATGGCTTTTGTTGGATGGAGTTTTAATTAGGTGTTGTATCTTGGGATCATATGTGTTGTGGCCACAATATGCTATTAGCTCGAGAGTCGTTTTCAAAATATTTTTTTTTTAAATTGAAAATACACAATTGATTTTGCCCAAGTGGGAGAATGTTAGAATTTTTCTATAAATTCTAGTGGACTGCAATCAACTGTGACATTTTGTTTTGCTAAAAACGAGCTGATATTATGATCCATTCTATGATACTTAAGCCCACTAAAATGTGATTAATTACTAATGGGTTTTGGACACTTAATTTTGATGTGTGTGGGAGACAGTGTGAGCCTAACCACTAGGCCCATAATGGGAGGTGCCTAAGGTTAATAAATAGCGTGGCTAGGTCCCCTTTGCTGTCACGTCTTTAGATTGCTCTCTAAGTTTGTCCCATTGAAAACCTAGAATTTAGAGTGAGTGATCAGGCAAAGGAAGACTTGACCTTTTGTTCCAAGGATACGTGCAACATACGTGCAACATACGTGCAACACAGAAGCAAATCCTGGTTCATCGAATCATGTCTTCAACAAGTAAGTTATTAAATCAGTGTTCTAATTTCATATAAAATGTGACTTTCTTAGTATGTTTTTCCTACATAAAATCCAATTACATTTGGAATATTAAGATGCGTACCATTTTCATCTAAACATGCAAAGTACCAATTGAGTAGAAATACCACTAATTATGAGTATCATAGACAGAATTCACTTAAACATTATACTTTTATAATTGAGATCTTTATCCTAAGGTCCGTTGATTCTGCTTTTCTTTCTCTGAAAAAAATAAAAATAAGTATCGGTTATTTTGATAAGGCATTGATATATTATTTTGTGTACAATGAAGAGTTACTATGAAAAGCAGAAGCTGCATTTCCTTATTATTGTTTTTCTTGTAGTTAAAGTATCCTTCAAGAGCTCAAATGGTAAGGATGAGATTTAATCCTTGTAAATCAAACTCAAATCTCCGATCTCTTTATTTTTATTAATACTTTATGTTTATCAAACTAACCCATAAATTTAAAAAAAAAAGCAAAAAATGTGTAAGAATCTTACTATAGAGTCTGGAGCGCTCTGTAGCCCGGGTTTTGCGCGGACAAGACAAATCAAACATTCATGAATGGGTTCACGAGTGAGGTCCACAACAATAACTGACCCACACATTTCGGGATTCTTCATCTTGGTAAAGTAACCTACTAACCTTCCATCTAAAAAACATATATATTTATGTGGCAAAATTAATTAAAACATTACCAACGAAAACAAAAGAAAGTGCTGAAAACCATGAACGGGAGGAGTTCTAAAGCTACAAATTTTTATCCAATCACTTAAATAGAGAGAACCAAATGTGCTGGTTACTTCACCAAAATCTTTAGATTTTCTGTTGTATATCTTGATCCTTTGCCTGTCATCCAAATCTCCGCATCTTAAATAAGTTTTTTCTTTTTTTCCCCACATTCTATCATCATTTAGTTTCTTTACCTTTTTTTATATTAATTAAGAAATCTATCCCCTTTTTTAAACAGGCCCACCGCCCAATAAGAAATTTATTTAAATCTTTTTTTGACTGCAAATTTATTTAAATCTTAGTCTAAGCTTCTCAATTAAGTTAAATATATAGGCAACGACCTTTGCTTAAATAAAAAAAATATGAGTGTATCATGTGAAGAGATATATATATATATATGGTTGGTAGATCTTTATTATTTCCTTTTGCACGTTTTCTGTCGCGTTATTCATCTTTTTCATTCATATTAGATAGAATAGACTGATAGATAAAGTTCAACACAATCACATGTACACCAGCACACCAAAGATATATAAACTGTGACTTTATATATATGTTTTTTATAAACCAAAGGAGAAGCATACATATATATAGAAAAAAAAAGTAAGAAAGCCAGAGAAATGGTCTGCACCACACAACCTTCACAGTTTGCAAAGAACACATACATTGTTCTTTGAACTGAAACTGAGTAACCCTAGCTTGCTAGCTATAAAACATCATCCACCCTTCCCCATTATTTAGTCATACTAGCCATATATATTATATATATAGCTACAATCTTCCATATTCCAAGCATGCTTCAAGGGAGTCACAGATCATATTCAGCGCCTCCTAGATGCAGGCTCCTTCTGAGAGTTGAAGTACACAGTGGCCACAGGGAGGCCCAAGTCCAATTGCCTGGCAAAGTAGCGAGTGTTGAAGCTGGCACGAGAGGGTGGCTGCTCCACCAGACCCAGCGGTTCCTTCTGTTGAAACAGGACTAAGATGTAGCGGTGTATCCCCACCGGTGGCCTTGGGCCCACGTATGGAAGGATCTCCTTTCCTGCAACAAAGGTTAATTACTTAACGTTTGTTTTGAACCAAATTAACTAGAAAAAAAAAGGTTTTCACTCTAGAAGTTAGGAGACACATCTCCTATATACTATATGTGTGCATGAATATGGAGCACGTGAGAAGAACTAAAGCTAAGTTTATATTTTAGTCATAGACTAAAAAAATGTGGAGGTTTTAAAATTGTTCTCTTTGGAGCAAGTGGAATGCTTCTTGTTTGCCACATCGGTCATGAATTCCTGAAACATGAGCAGCCACCTAGGTGACATGCAAGCCATGGAGCTACGTGTGATGATCTCAATGCAAGGGATCCCCTAGTTAACACCTGTTATCTAAATTGGTGCATGCTTTGTAAAATGAAAAACAAATGCATATGTATAAAAGGAAATTTTACAATTTTTTTTTGGTACAGTAAGATAAGAAAAACAAAAGAAAGAAAGAAACAAAGAACCCTACAGCTAGGGCCTCACAAAAGACACTCCGATAGCATCAGCCAGAAGTAAAGGATCCAACTCAAATAGGGGTGAAAGGAAATTTTACAATTAAAAAATGGTTTAATAATTTATTTTAAAAAATAGGATAAATAATTTAAATTTATTATTTTATACTGAAAATTAATTTAATAATTATTTTATTCTCATCTGCATATAGGTTGTCATCAAGCACTGTAAGTCCCGTAAAACTATAGGGATAGAAATTACATAACATAAATAGAAAAATCAAGCTATTTGTGAGTTTGGGGAATAATATGATGTTGTGACACGTGTCCATAGCCTTCACATGCAAGACACGTGGACGATGTAGGACATTGAGTTCAGATTTGGATAGATAATAGGTGTGAGAGGGCCATTTGATGGATTGAAACTGGGCACACCAGGATGTGATTCAGAAGAAATCTGAAACATGCGAGAAGCCGAAGAACATGCATGTTTTATTTTTGCCAGGAAAAACGAGCCTAAGATTCTTTATGACGCAGTGAACGAAGATTTCTGAGAACTGATAGAAATAGAGAGTAGGTGGGACTCAATCTACGTGAAATCTATTTTTCATGTCACCAACATAGAAAAGAAAGGGCAGAAAAAAAAAAGGGTCTGCGCTATCAAAAACTGCTCATGCATGCAACATCACATAGATATATATGAAACTTTAGAGAGGAAGAATATTATTAAAAAAAAACGAAATGTTGTGAAAGCAGATGAAAAGGTCTGTTTTATTTGCCTCGGTTTGGGTTTGTCCCTCCAGGTATGTCAGTCACGATCCTGGAATTAAAGTGAAAACAGCAAGATCAGTTTAATAAAATGCTAGATTTATTTGAAACGACAAAAATAAAGGTAAGGAAGGAAAAACAAAGAAGAAAAAGAATGTAGAGACTGAGAAAAAAAAGAGAGAAAGAAAACGAAACAAGTTAATTCACCAACCAATGTATCCACTCGCGCATGCTTGGTTCGCTGGGGCTTGGTGCGTCTGGATCCGTCATAACCTGCATGCACATAGATATAGAGCCCACAAACTCATCAGTCGGCACTGATTTGAAAATGACAACATGCAAGAAAGGAGAAAACCATAAAAAAACCAGAGAAACCACATGCATGCAAGATCTCTCTCACTCTCACCACAAGCTAGCTCGTAGAGGTACATTAAATCAATTGGTGCATGATAGGGAAGAAGACAGCTATAACTTACCAGGGTGTAGAGGTTATCCATGTTACCAGTGAGCGTCACTCTGGGTGGGCTAATAGCCATGGAGGGCTTGATGTCACACCCATTAGTGACATGTTTCGCACCAAAGTGCACAGACATGCTCAAGGAAGGAACAAACATGTCAACGACATCACCAATGACGCGACCAACAACGAGTGGATCAACTGAGGTAGCCATGGTCAGGAAGGCAATGCAAAAGAAAATGGAGTTGTAGGGAGACAAAGAAGGCATAAGCAAAGAGTTGATGGTGGTGGTGGTGTGTTTCAAGTGAGCCAAGGAGTAGGGTTTATATACAAGTATGTATAAAGGACTCAATGTAAAAATATCAGGGTCTTTTTTGTAATTTTATGTGTTTTAAAAGAAACCGTGGTTCATGCATGAGGGCCATCACAAAATCAGGGACAGGCAATGGCTAACACGTGTGTGGAGTCCCACAGAGGCAACAGCCATCTTTTGTCTCTTGCTGACAAATGGCGAAATCAAAGCCGTCCATTGAAACCATCAGGCTAGAGATGTATCAGAAAAACAGCAAATGGGTTCATACTATTCATGCACCTCAAAATAAGCACAGGGGGTAACGCCAAGGTCCAAAGTCTGCTTGGTGGAGCCCACAGTGGGAATCAGTGGCAGAGATAGAAGGTGCAGATAGCAATGGTGGATCATGCAGCAGCACAATACAGTCTCGTTTTGTAACTCCCATTGCCCCTGGTTTTTTTATTTGTCTTTATGGTTAAAGAGATTTTGGCTGTTTATAGGGTTTTTCTACATGACTTGCGTCATGTATGGATGACCTGGAAGATTCTTCAGTGGGAGTTAACTGATGAAAGAGAAATGGCTAAAGTGAGGTCTCTCTGTAAAAAGTGACAATAAATGTAATTTAAGTCTGGTTATTGAAATAAAATAATTCTAAATCTTTTTTACTAATTATTAATTAAAAATATATTAAATGAATTAAATGTTTTTATATTCTCACAACAATAAATGCACCAACCTTTTATTAAATAGTACGAAATTATTAAAAATAAATGTTTTAAAATCATATAACAAAACTCTTGAAATAAATATGCCTTACCCCATTATTGCTCTCGAATGGGGATTGACTACTGTCAGTAATAAATTTTTTAGTAAATCCATAAATTTGTACTTCATAAATTTAGTGACAAACACGTTAGTATATGAGAAGTGAAACCCCTAGTGTGATTCCTAGACTCTTGAATGTTAGTTAAATTAATTCTTGATAAGGATTAATATGGTCGAAAAATTAAGTCTCTAAGAAAGATTTAATGTAATGGCTGACTAATTAATTCTTAAGAATAATTAATTTGATTGACATTTGAGTTTCTTATGTACCATGCATGTTGGGGATTTTTATTTTTTAATGTTTAATGTGTCTACCTCTAAATTTTTTAAGGATGAATTTGAGAGTTTATTCTAAATTTTCTTATTCAATTTTTTGTTTTTGAAATTGAATGCTTGATTGCCTCTTAAAGTATAAATAAGGTGTTTTTAGATGAGTAATTCTAGCTACATAGTTTTACTTATATCACTTTACATCTGCATACTTTTATCGTCTGATTACATCTAGTCATATTTCATTTTCTGCTTATCTCTATTATGATTTTGTCATATAAAAAAATGTAACATACACATCACTTAAAGTGATATGTATCTTACTTTTTTCTTTCTAGATTAGGTTTCATATATGTACTTTAAGATTAAAAATCAGAAATACTTGTTATATGATAAAATTCTTTTAAAGTGAATTTTTTGTAAAATAAGTAAGTAAGTAATGGCGTATTTATTCTTAAATTATTTATTAGGTTAATATCACGATGTATTTTAAATTAAATTAAATATAAATACATTATTACTTATTTATTTTAAAGATAAGTTCACTTTAATAAACTTTTTTTAATATTTAAATCATGAGGTGTAATTAAATTGGCAAACTAAATTTAATGTGAATGGGTGGATTTTTTTTTTTGGGTAAATAATGTGGATGGGTTTTGCTTGCAGTGGAGGAGTTTAAGTTTTACTATGATGAATAAATGCTTATGCTAAAATTTCTAGATATTAGTCCCACATTTGAAGAGTGTAAAAACATCTTATGATCTTAAAAAATTATTTAATGCACTTTACTTTTAGTAAATGCATATTAGTTAAGATAAGTTAATATAATAGAATATTAAAAGGTTCATGAACAATTTAATGTATTAATTAAATATGATATTATTAAATATTTTAGAAATATTTAAAATTATTTTTAATTATAAAATGGATTTATTGCATAAAATATTAATTATTCTTTAAGGGAGTAGTTAAATTTTATTTCTTTTATAAATGGTAATTGCTGATAGCTAATATAGGAATAGAAAATGTTCATCAAATACTATTTTTTCATTACATTACTTTATATTTTATTTATTTTGATAAAAAAGAAAAGGAGAGAGTGTATATTAAGAAGTGTATTTTTTATTTTATTATTAAAAATAAAATAATGTAATAAAAATGTAGTAAAAGTGATGTATGAAAATAAGTAATGTATAGGACTCGGCCCTTTTTGACATTGATGAGTGTGATTATAGGAGAAATGGTGAATAGGCTCGAATTGAATCTATGAATGTAGGGAAATAAGAAATGAAGAAAAGACAAGCATAATAACGGAACAAGAGGAAACACTTGGCCCCATTTATTTACGTACCATCAAACCTGCTTTTGAGTTTGACTGGAAGGTCAAGTTGGAAACTGACTAGTGAGACTAAAAGCATTGAAATCTTGTCTTAAATACTTTTTTTTTTTCTCACAGCGTTACAAGATTATTTAACCTCAATTAGGTTTGTAACCCATGCACTGTATAGTGAAGGAAAAAAAAAAAGAAATTTTATGAATTTTGTTAATATCTGTATTTTTTAATTTGTTATATAGCTACTTTGAACAGTTTTTGACGAAATATTGAGAAATAATTAAATACATAATTATTTATAAAAAATAATGTGCAAATAAATTAAAATAAAATATAAATAATATAATTTAAAGCACAAACCTCATAATAAGAGAACTATTAGTGCTAAAAAAATAATCACAATCAACAATAACATATGATATATATCAATATAATGAGATGAAACACATCTATCTTAACATTTGAAAATCTCTTTATATACCACGTTTACGGTGACATTTATAATAAAAATAACTAAAATACTTAATCCAAAGATAAATATGCATAAAATTAAGATGTAGGCTTGACTAATAAAAGACTATATATATATATATATATATATATATATATTGGGAACAAAAGAGAATATGTTTGTATTGTGTGATACTGTTTACTTAAAAAGGCTTATAAAAAAACTTGTATTTTAATAATATACAATCCAATCATTCAATAGTATTATTTTTTAGTTTATTTCATAAATTTTTTTTATTTATTAATTTGTATTGATATTGTATGAGTTCAACTCAAAGAGGGCCATATCATATTGTTTAAAAAATAAAGAGGATAAGTTTTTAAAAAAGAAGTCAACATCTTCTTTCTTTAAGTTTTTCGTTTTTGTGGAACGTTGAACAGCGCCGTCGTGAAGGAAGAAATTTTTTAAGTTGATATTGTGTATTCAGATTAGGTAGTCATTTATAATTTGATTTGGATGATTTTTTAGTATGTTATTTCTTGTGTTGTGAACTTCTATTTGTATGGTCATATTCTTATTTCTCCACCTTTACTTGTTAGGTTATTTGTACCCCTTTGTGAGTTTTAAATTTTATTATTTTGTTGATTTTTACTTTGTTGGTAATAAGTAAGTATCGTTGTGATATTTTTATTTATTGAGAGACACTTTACTAGACTCATTAATTTGTTATAGTAGAAATTTCTCTAGATTAGATTATGTGATTTTTACTTCTCATATTAAGAGAGTTTTTTATGTTAAAATTATGTGTTCTCTTTATCTATTTTATTTTTGTGTATTCTTAAATATATCTTTTAATGATATTTTTATTAATTATATATTTTATTCTTCACAAGTATTTTCAAGTAAAAAAATTTTTTATTACTTATTTATGTGTAATTACTTCTGCTATGTACACACTTTTTTTTCTTTCCCAACAATTAATTTCTTCGTACAATAATTCCTAAATTTATATGAATTCTTTTAGTAGCATTATCTCTCTTTTATAAATTTGGTACATAAAATGGCATCCTATCCCAATCAGAGATGAAGAAAACTCATGTAGAAACCCCTCTTAGAAAGCATATTAGCTGCAGCAAAACATTGAGAAAGAATGGCGAAAGCTTCAATTCAATTGCCTCTCTTTGTGTTCCTGTTTCTGGTTGCATCTAATATTCCTCTCCTTCCTTCTACTATGTGTGCCTTGGTTAGAAATGTATAGGTTCTAACGAAAATTAGCAACTAAAAAAAAAATAGGAACTAAAAAATCACTATAAGGCTACGTTTGGTTGGGGTAAATTTTAGGAAAGTAAATTTTTAGAAGAGAAAGTATGTTTGGTTTATAGATAAGAGAAAGGTAAAATTTTAAGGGAAGGAATATTTTACCTAATTTTGGAGGAAAATCTTAACCCACTTTTAACCAAGGTAAAATTTCTCCCGATTTCTCTTTTTATCTCTTTCTTTCCATGATGACGCATGTTATTTCATAGTCTTTTGCTTCATTCCTCCGTTCGATCAGCCTATGCTACTCCAACTCCTCCATCCAATCGGCCTATGCTACTCCAACTCTTCCATCTAGATGCGTTGACGCTGCCAACACCATCCTTCTATAACCACGACTCTAACTCAGCCTCAAGAGTTTAGAACTGTCTCTCTTTATCTAATTATGAGATTTTAATTTAAAATCAATTAACATTAAGTGGAATAACTCAAACAGATATATAAACTGTACTCGAAATATTGAGACGGATGATGTAGAACTCTTAAGACCCCTTCCACAAATACTTAGACGGAACAGACGAGCTTATCGAAATAGACGGAAACAAACATTGCGAAGTAAGCGGAAATAAGCCTAGCGAAATAGGCAACGAAAATGGGATATTGGTTCTGATACTATGTTAGAAACAGAAATAGGAAGATAAATATTAATAATTTGTGTATATTTATGAATGAATGTATATAGAAGATTAATCTCTATTTATAAAAAAATGCCATTATACAGAATAAGAAAATAATAAAATATAATTATATACTTAAATCAATCTAATTCTATATTAAATCAATTACAATCATCATTAAAATTAATCGTGATTAATCATAATTTCAATTATAATTAATCATGCTAACATGATATCAGAGCGGTATCATCTTCCATGACCTGTTCAATCGCTATTCTGATATTCTCAAAATTTTTCGATTAGTCACCTCTCATCATATTTTAGATATTACTTTCTTTCGCTTCACCGTCATCATTTTTTCATCATTTCGATTTCGATTCTTTACCGTGACTAAATTTCGACTGCTCATTCCGACTTCAGATTACTTGTCTTAGATTCTAAACTCCATTTCATACTCCGATTTTCATCTTATATTTCAGACTCCAAACTCCATATTCTATATTCCAAACTCAATTATCATCTTGGCCAATTTCGCACTTTAGTTTTCAAATTTAAGTTGATTTTTTCTATACCCACTTGAGTTTAAGGGAGGATGTTAGCATGATTAATTATAATTGAGATTATGATTGATTACAATTAGTTTTAAGAATGATTGTAATTAATTTAGTATAAAATTAAATTGATTTAATATAAATTAAATATTTTTTATATTTTATTTTTTTTTATACAACAACATTCTTTTATAAATAAAGACTAATCCTCTTATATACATTCATTCATAAATATACATAAATTATCAATATTTGTTTCTCTATTTTTATTTCTAACACCAATATCTCTCTTTCATCTGTCTCTTTCATGCGTTCTCTCTCAAAATCTCATTCTTTACCCAACTTAAAGAACGATGTCAGCAAAGGCAGTGGGTAGGACGACACCAATGACGGTAGTGAGCAACATGGAAGACTATTCGGACGTTGTCAATGCTACGTCGATGGCTCATCTGATTTTGATCCTTTGTCGCTAAAGTTGTTGATGCACTACTATGCCTTCAATCTCTCGAGGGTGAATCTCCAATTTTTAACCATTGATGTTGGAAGGCTGATGTAGAGTTGCAGAGGCACCCAACAGTTGTTGTAGTTAATGACTTATTCTTGAACGTAGATTAGGTTAAAATAAAAATTAATTAAATAAAGTATAATGGTAAACAATTTTCAAAATAATAAATATTCTGTATTTAATTTTGCCTATTAGATTTTTTTATAAATAGTCAAGATTAACACATAAAGTTACGTGATTTTTTAAGTGCAATTATGTGATTTTTAATTAACTTTTAATATTAATCATTTATATATAATTTAATAACAAAGACTTACTCCTTTCACTCTTACAATAAACCACTTCTTTCACTATATATTTTACCCTTATGATCTTTAAAAAATTATTAAATGTACTTTACTTTTAGTAAATGCATATCAATTAAGATAAATTAATATAATAGAATTTTAAAAAGTTCATGAACAATTTAATGTAGTAATTAATATTATATTATTAAAATATTTTTATATATTTGGTTAAATTAAAGTTTTAGTCTCTATAGTTTATATTCATTTTTAATTTAGTTCTTATTTTTTTTTAAATCAGTCATCACACTTATAAAAAAATTTTTTTTCACCATTAATTTAAAACACGTTATACTATCGTTAATTAGTTAATCAATAAATATTTCTTATTTAAAAAGACTTTTAAAATAATTTTTCCTGTAAAATATCAAATTATTTATTCATTTTATTAGTTATATCCATTAAGTGTTATTTTAGTTTTTTTCCTTCATAATATAGTAAATTAAATTAATGGTTAATAAAATCAATATTTCTTTATTTAATAAAGACTTTTAAGTATTAAATTGAAAATAATTTTATAGATACTAAAACTAATTTAACCTCAAATTAACTTTTAAAAAATATTTATTCATTCTTATACATCAGGTATTTATTTCAAAAAAGTAAATTGATATAATGCTTTTGATTAATGTTCATTATTAGTGTTATTTTAATTGTTTTTATTAGTAATGGCCAGTTTCATAAAAAGATGCTATAGTAAGAATTAAATTAAAAATTGATGTTAAAACAAAAAAACATTAATGAGTATGTTGATGAATTGCTTTGAAAACATTTGTAAGTATGAGGATTGATTAAAAAAAATTATAAGTACTAAATTGAAAATAAGTATAAATTATAGATACTAAAACTTTAATTTAATCTATATATTTAAATTATCTTTTACTTATAAAATACATTTTTATATTGCTTAAAATATTAATTATACATCAAGAGGGTAATCAATTTTTTTCACTTCTTTTTTTTTTTCTTTTATAAATGGTAATCGGTAGACAACTCATATAGGAATTGGCCTCTTTTTATGTTGATGAGTGTGAATATAGAAGAAATGGTGAAGAGGCTTGGATGAATTTTTTGTTTTGTTTTAGTTTTTCAAAGTATATCTATTCTATAAGTAATAAATTAATTTTTCAAAATAAAATTAAATGTTTAAATAATTTTTTTTAATAATATTATTTTTATACATATAAATTTTAAAATTAAATTTAAAATTATATATTTAAAAAACTATTCTATTCAAACTAACCCACAGTACGGGTTCGGATGAATCAATGAATGTGAGAATTGGGAAATAAGAAATGAAGAAAAGGCAAGCATAGTAATGGAACGAGAAGAAAGCTTGCCCTGTTTATTTACGCACCATCAAGCCTGCTTTTATGTTTTAGGGGAAGGTCAAATTCGAAACTGACCAATGAAAGACTACACAACAACAAAAGTATAAAAATATCGGCTTAAATATTTTTATTTTTTCCTCACAGTGTTACTATAATTTAACCTTCCCCTAAAACTGAAAGCAGGTTTGATGGTGCGTATATAAATGGGATCAACCTTTCATCTCGTTCAATTATTATGTTTGTCTTTTCTCTATTTCTTATTCCCCACATTCATACTTCTTATTTAGTGGAAAAATGTTAGTATCTTTCACCTTTTGCTTTTGAATAAAAAATTCAACATTGTTTCTATTTAAATTTTTAAACAAATTTAATTTAAGAATATATTAATAAAATTATTATACTTTATTTAATGAAGTAAAAGATTAGTCATTTTAAAAAAAAAAGAGATTTTAAATAAAGAGAGAAACTGTATTAACGAAAAAGAGAATATAATAAAAAAAGAGAACTTAATTCAACTCATTATTTTTTTAATTTCTTAACTATTTGATTTTTAATTAAAAATATGTATGGATAATTAAAAAATAATATAAGATGGTGTAAAGAATAAACATAGAAACAGTGACACAACCAACAAGTCGCTAAATAAGATGTTTTAAAGATTAACAAAATGCAATCAAAAAAAAATTAATGACTAGAAAAAAATAATTTAAAAACATACTATCAAACAAAGATTAAATATGGTATCGAAATCAAATAGTTCAAAAAATAAAAAAAATAAAAGTAAAAAAAAATAGTGAATATAGTTGAATTCTCCTTCTTCATTTAGTGTCATATTTTTTCATTAAAATAATTATTTTATTTTTCATTAAATAAGATATAATAAATTTATTAATATACCTTTAAATTAAAATTTTTTAAATAAAAAGGATATTAGATTTAAAAAAAAAAAGTGAAAACTACTAACTTCCTCTCACTACTTTTTTCGATGGGAGGATGTTAGCGATCTATATATATTTTTTTGGTGATTATGAGAAGTGGGCCATGTTTAAAAGAAAAAAGAGAAAGGCCTGTGAATTTGACAATTTGTAAGTAAAAACTGAGCCCATGGGTGAATGGATAGGCGGTCCCACACACACACTAGTACTCTCTTTCTCTCTCCCCTTCTCTTCTCTAGTTCTGTTCTGTATTCTCTCTCATTCTCCCCTTCAGCTCCCACGGTCACCAATTTCGATCTTGCTAGGGGGTTACTATGCTTTCAAAATTTCTTCTTTTTTGAACCCCTTTTGTTTTCCAATTTTTTTTCCGGGCTTGTTTCATTTTCTTGTTCTGCGTCTCACTTGTTGATCAGACCAATCTTTCTGCGTTTTAGCTTCTCAACGTGTCTTTGCCGTATCTCAACTAATTGTCAACTGTGTTTAGTCCGAATGAGGAAGTCTTCACTGTTAAATTTTAGGAAAAAGGTAATCATACATCTCTTTTACAAAAGAGTGTATGTTGACATTTGTTTTAAGAATATCACATTTAATCAAAAAAATTAATAAAAAAATAAGTATGATAAATTTTAAAAAAATATAAAAATAAATATATATATTATTAATAGAAAAATATTATAACAATAAATTTTATAAAAATGATTAAAGTTAAAAGTTAGTGTGACATGATTAGTTAAAAAAATTACATAATTTTATACTTTGAATCTTATCTATTAAATATAGAATAATTATTATTTTGGAAATCATTTACTATTATACTTTATTTAATTGATTTTTATTTTAACCCAATCTACATTCAAGAACAAGTAATTGACTATAACAATTGTTGGGTGCCTCTGCAACTTTACATCGGCTTTCTAACATCAATGGTGAAAAACTGGAGATTTACGGAGAAGTTGAAGGCATAGCTGTGCCTTTGACAACATTGATGACAGAGGATCAAAATCGGAAGAGCCATCACCATTGACGAGTCTCCCATGTTGCTGTCAAGTGATTCAAGCGGCACCCCCCTACTAGTGAAGAACCTAAAAGAGATCAAAGTATCACAAAGGATGAAAAAGCACCATAAAGAAAGAGAGTACCATAATGGATAAGAGGATACCACAGAAAGAACTAGGGATTGTTCCCGGTGATGGAATAAGTTCTCTTAAAAATAGTTGTCATTGAACTAAAGCTTAGGTTTCTTTATATTTTCTATAGATGTTTTTTCATTAACGGAATGAAATAAATGGAAATAGAGCGGAGAGAAAAAGAATGTAATGAAATATAATTTTTATTTTTTTTATTTAAAAATTTTATTAATAAATAAAATGAAATGAAATTATTTATATGTTTCTTCTATTTTCCTTAATTTTAAGGAAATAAAAGTTAAGTTTTAAAAAAAAAATAAAAAAATAATTTTTTATATGTTCCATTCTTTTTTCTATTTTCATGTATTTTAAAATTTTCAAATAATAAAATTTATTTTTGTTCTTTTTATTCTCTTTCCGTTCCTTTCATTACCTATCATCTAAACATAATGTTAGTGTAAGAATAATCGTTATTTGATATAATGAGGATACTCTTCCTTACAAGTATTTTAATGTGGACGCAAACAGTTAATATTGTAGAGGTTTCTTAACTGTTAAATTTACACTTACTTATCACTTTAATCCTTCGTAAATATATTTTGGTATTCACTAATAATTGAAGAAAATAAAATCAAACTTTGCCTTATATTTGGTGAAAGAAAGTTACACATTTTGAAATAGTATTAATTGAAGAAAATAAGTATGCATTTCGTTGAGAAAATAATTTGAGATGGGTGGATGGTTTTCTTAGTTAAAGGTCAGGTCAGAATCTGAGTTGCGTGAACACTTATAAAAAATTTATAGATAAGTTAATAATAAAAAACTTTTAAATTTGAATTTAATTCATACATTTGTTATGAATTAAAAACAATCAAGTGAGCTAACTACAACTAGGTAGGCTCTAATAGATAACAATAGTCCTCAATAAATTATAGATTGAAAGTTTGAAACCAACATTTTTAATAGGGATAATTACATTGTGATCTCTATTAAGATTAACGCTTATTGCTCTTGACACTTTTTTTGTTTAAAAAATTATACTTACTTTTCTTGCTTTATTATTTTAAGGGGTAATTGTGTAAAAATTATACATAAAATAAAGGAAGTACGTATAATTTTTTAAATAAAGATGGGTGTCTCAATGTAAGAGGAGTAAATAAAATAAGGGATGTATATATAATTTTTCAAATAAGAAAGTGTTTAAATTGGGTTGTGCTTTGAATTTCCTCAACTCATTGTTTAAGATTCATGACTAAAAGATGGGCTGGCACTGGGGCTTCTGTCAGTGAATAGAATTCCCTTGGCGATGTTCTAGAATGATGTGTGCTTATATTCGGTCCATTTTATTTTTCTTTAGGCCTAATTCCATAATTTTTAAATGAAAAAATTATTGCCAGATTGTGATTATCATAAGAGTTTTTTTACAAGAATTACTTAAAAGTTAAAAATGTAATCACGAAAAAAGAGAGTTAAAAATAGATAAAGTACTTTACCCAAAAAAACATGCATAAAGTAGTATGACAAAACTAGCTTTAACCAAAGGAGTAAACTCCCTGCAAAATCTTGTGTGTTTAGCACACTGATCTATGATTAAATCTCACCTTCACGAGAGAGGAAAAAGAAAAAGCTCTTCCAATAGTTTAAAATCCAATATTATTTATTTTTTAATAAAAAAACTTCAATATTATTATTTTTTAATCTGAAAACTTCTATATTGTTGAGTAGGCAATATTTAGTTCATCAAAGTCCAAGATAGTGAAATGTTAATATTGGAAAAAGTTTATTAATAATAAGTAAGTAAGAATGATTCGTCTTTAATTTATTTTAAAATATATTAAAATCTTAATTTATTAAAATTTAATAATATATACATATTTATTTTTTCACTTTAGATAATCTTATTGTGAATATATACTCCTCAAAAATGAAATTTTATCATTACCCCGTATACCAATATAACCAACGCACTTGGCCACCACTGCACCATTCTTTTACTCTCTGATCTGTCCTTTTACTCTTACCCAAAAAGATATAGTTTCTTCACAACTTGTTGCTTGGCCAAGGCATGATATGGACCACAATATCTCAAACTACTTATCTCTAGCTATTTGGCAGTGTTCTTTCCCAAAAGAGTCGTCTCTTTGCTTGCTTGAAAGGCATTCAAGTTAAACTTTGTGAATCACCGAATCCCCTCACCTAAAAAAATCTGTAGGACTCTCAGAAGAATCTACATGCAATTGTTACAAGAGAGTTGAATTTGTAATCTAAAAAGTTCCTTGAGTTGGCTTTTTAAATGGCAATTTCTATGAGTTTAAATTCCAACTAAGGTCTAATGAAATGCCCATAACCGCAAGCTCAATACAAATAGTAAGTATAAACTCCATTGGCATGGCCATCATTTTCAATTTTCATGATCAACAAGGCCTTCCTTGTCTAATGTCTATAGACCCTTACTTTTGAGTTCCTTTTTTCTCTGTCTTTGATTAGTCTCAGTTCAGATATTTAGAATTAAGTGCCTTTTTTTAAATTAATTAATACTTTTATCAGATTTTCCCCTTTCGCCATGTTCTATTTTCTCCATGTTTAACTTGTGATACGTCCTTGTCCTTGGTATAATTCAGACAGCAACAACTACTCCAGCCTCATCACATTGAGCTGACAATAGAAGATACCAGTATTCTGGTGAAGAAGTTATCGTTCCATAAATGATAAAATCGCCCGTGAAGCACACAACTGTCTAAAAATAATGCCACCACAACGAGTGACAGTACGTCCAATTTTGTCCCTCCAACACAAAGCACTAGTCGCTATAAAGCACATGGCAGTGGAGGCCCACCAAAATAAAACCTTCATGAATTTTGTATCAAACATCTTAACCCAATTTCAATTAATAACTAAGAAAAATTACATTCCTAAGCACCAAGAGAGAGATTCAAATTTACAAAATGCCACATTGGATACCAATCTTTTTGTTATGATTTGAGTTAGGTGGATAATACAGTGAAATGCATACCAAGTAACAAATAAAGAAATAACAAAGAAAGAAAGATTGGTGCTTGGAGGTTGGTTGATGAAGAGTGATCAGACATTTCAGAGGAATCAACGGCAAGAGGCTTTCCATCACTGTTTAGAGTGCAGGATTGTGGGTCAGAGCCATCAGTGCTCAACATCAAAGCACGTAGAACCCCAGAAACTGTGTGAATGTAAGCTGTCCGGTTCTTAGCCAGAAGCCATGTCAAGCCCATGAGTTCACAATCTTTGTTGTGGATCTTGGTGGTCCTATCTTCTGATTTGCTTGAATTTGAAGTCTTCTTTTTAAGCTGCTTAGAAGCAATATTTTTAATTAGAATATCAAACAGAAACGGCACATGACTGGGTATAAAGAGGTTTGGTTTGGTGCATCAAAGCCTGTTAAATTACATCCTGGTTGGTGTAACGTCCACTCATAGAAAAATGGTCAAAGCTGCATATCAAGGCTATGTACTACCAAAAGAACGCATAAGAGAAATTTCAACCAACTAATTCTTTGGCTTAGAAAGATGTGGTTTTAGTTTTGCTCAGAAAATAGATGGAGGCGTAAAGATTTTAATAGTGTGACATTATGCTATGATCAATTTATTTTTTGTGAAGCAACAACCTAGAATAATATCTTCAAATGCAAACAACCAACAATTAGAAGACCTTGATGAATGAAATTCAACATTTTTTAAATAATTTTTTTAAGATTCTGAAACAATGCACGGATTTTATACATAGAAATAGACACTAGCGACAGCATATCAGCAAACTGCAAACTATAAATCAGAAACAGGAACGATAAATCCAAAAGTGGCCAAAGATGTTGTCATCTAGTGCTAATAACTACGTGTTAAATAGGATATGTGAATTTGACTTATGCCAGGTAATAAGTGAATAATTCAGAAGAATCAGAGGGATAATCAGATACAAAGTTTTACTCCTTTGCAGTCAATTTGTAAGGTAGCAATGTGACAATGAAAAATATGGGATTAAAAGTACAACTGTGTCAACAAACCATCATTTATGGCTGGGACAGGCTAAGAACAATAATACTAAAATCGACAAATTAGAGCCGTGTCTTAGAACGTCAAAATTGTTTGTGATGTCTTTTGCATTTAAGAAATAAGACTTTTCTCGCTATAAATAACAGCTGTTTTACGCATGACGATACTATTTAAGTCATCTATCTTCTTGATCCAAAACTTTCCAAGAAATTATTTTGCAACCAAGGTTATCAAAAGAGAAAAAAGAGAATTGGCAAAAAGGATTACTAGTAACTCAAATGCCTTAATACCAATACTCTAAAAACTTCTATTTATTTATTTATTTTTTGGTCTCAAACTCTATTTATTTTGAAGTACTAAGATAGTGAATTTGCATTTGCTTGATTTGTTCTAGGTACACATGGTTAAGATATTTTTTAAGAGCTTGATTTGAACTTTGAAGATATTCGAGTCAATTGAGTAAAGTCTATTTCACTAGTTCTCAAGTGACTAAAGTGTTCTGATTACGTTCGTGAACTACACAAGACCAAAGGCGCGTAAAGGATTGTGCCAAAACTGACAGCAACCACTATCCCAAGTAAATGAAGGCAAAAGATAACTTTCTTAATTACCAAGCATGAAGATTGAAGATTTCATGAAGATGAAACCTTGATCATCTTGATCTTCTTCAAGTTTGAACAAGATCCATCAAATCCCAAATGAAAAAGTACTAAGCATAAGCAATGCTAAAGAAAAGAACAGCAAAACAAAATATAGAGAGAAAAATAAAGAACTTTTGTTGCTTAAAACTTACCAAATAGAGGCTATGTAAGCACTTTGAGCACCCTCCAAGACCTGGAAATCCATTAACATTGGTGCTACTACTCAAGCAATTTCTCTCCAATCTTTTGACACTCTCATCCCCAACAAGATTCCCACTTGTGGTAACTGAAAATGATTCAGGGCAGCTCAAAGGATGCAGCCTAATACCACAGTAGCAGTACACCACATCACAAGTCTCATTTGGCTGGATAAGCTCAACTCCCCTCACTTTCAAAGCCTTTCCCAAGTCACTCACACAGGTTTCTGAATCATCTGGCAGAAGGGGCATGTCATAGGATGTGGTATGGCCTTGTGATGAACCATGTTCCACTCCACCAGCCAAGCCAAGTGCGGTGGCAGAGTAGGCAGAATAGAGCCATGCAGCCAGCACAGGGCAGCACCTGCTACGGTGGAGCTCCTTATCAGCACCATCTTTGGTGGAGCCACATGCACTCTTTATCCCATCATAGTGCTCATCAGAGAGGTTCAGAGGGCACCCTTCAACATTAGCTTGTTCTGGGAATGCAGGGATTGTTGCTGCTGGTGAAGATGGGTTTGGGACGATTGGCTGAACAGTTGTTGCTGCATCAGGATCAGGCATAGCTAGATAGCTGGAGAGGAGAGTGCACAAGAACAAAAGGGTCTTGAAGAATGGAGAGTTTGGAGGCAGTGACAATGTCATAGTGTTGTTTAAGAGGGTGTGAGACTCTTAAGGCCTAAGCTGAAGGGAATGGGAAAGGGTGTGAATTGTGAAGTGAAAGTGGATGTGGATGTGGTCTTGTTTCTTCAACCAAAGAGAAGGGAGAATATTGATGTGGCATGGGCGTGGTAGGCTCTGTTGAGGTTTTGTTGGGTTGGAAGCAAAGGAAAGGGAAAGGAAAATAAAGGGCAGAAAAAGGGTGGTGGGGTTGAGCAAAGTTTGGCAGTATGCTACCTCGTTTAGATCTAAAGCTTAGTATGCTATCTCTATACTCTATAAAGTGACTGGTAGGGATTAGCAAATAGTATCATGATCAAATCATTCATGTAAGAAATGAATTTGACTGGGATTGAGAGTGTGGATTTGTGTGCTTAATCTTTTTTGAATTTTCACTCGGGTAATTTTCTGTTCTTTTTCCTTCTTTTTTCTGTCAGCTTTCAAAACTATCATCTTTGTTGTTGTGACATATTTTGACTATCATCATGAATAAACATAAGTATGCTAACATCGAATGTAATACATGGCTTTGTGTCTGCAGAGGGAGGGTTAGAGTTGAGTGGATTGAAAACGTCTGTTCGTTTTTCTTGTCTCCTTTTTTGTTTTTTTAATTAGATGTTGACAATTTATTTAAAAAAATTAATAATTAAGAAAAGGTTATTATTAATTAAGAGAGAAATATTTTTTTTTATTAAGTTATCATTATTCAATTGAAAGAAAGAAAAGAGGATAAAAAAAGAGAACATTATTTCAATTGGAGTTGAGAATAACACAGAACTACCCATGGCTTAATTATTTCCACCAGCAGTTGTTGTAAGATTCCTTCTTCTCCTACTCCTTGTTTGAAGTCCTACGCCTAATCATGGGAAGGAATTATGTACCATCTAACCCTTTGCTTGTTGGTATCTAGGAGCTGGGGCAAATTTTGGACCTTTTGTGTGGATAGTAGTGTTTAATTCTCCAAGTCGTGACAATAACTTTTATTTCCTTGTGACCAATTATTGGAGAGGGACAAAGTTAAACAATATACAACTTTAGAATACAGTTTGCACTGCTATGTACTATTATATGATAAGACTTCTTCTAAATTAAATTATTTTTGGCTGAGATAAGATGATGAATTACTGAAGCATCACCTGAATGGCTATTACATTGGAAAGAATAAACGAAAAGCACTTCAATACTGTATGAACTGAATCAATTGAAAATTCAATTTCTAGGGTTTGGGTGGGCATAATAAGAATTTACTCAAAGTTGATTGACAAAAGGGATTTACAAAGAGGGTTATCAATTCCCAACTAAAAAGCCAAAGCAATAGGCTTTTTACACTAATTACGTTGAGAAATGAACCCTTTATTTTGCTCTAGTTTACCTTGGTTCTCTCCTTTTCCTCCAGGATATGTCTTGGAACACACATGGCCTCAGTACGTATTTTATATGGTAAATTTTTATTTTTGAATTATATTTTGTCACACTTTTGTCAATAAAGCTAGCAATTTCTTTAAATGAAAAAAGTCAAGGCTGTCCCTGTTTGCCCATTATACATATCGAAAATGTAACACGGAAATTCTAGTTGTGAATTTTCATACATTCCTTTTGAATTTTATTATCTCGATTTATAGGTAATTTTTAAATTACACTCTTTTTTAAGTGCATATTACAACCACCACGAGCCTCTATCTAGTTGGTGGTAAGCAGCCAGTTTTCACTAATTACTTGAAAAGGTAAAAAGTTGTTAACCTGCCCGATCAACAAAGTTAAGCAATTTCATTGAACTTTGAAAAATATCAATTATATAGTAATAATCCTCATGTCATAGAATTCTTCGAGCTGTGTTCTCACTAATTTAATCATGAAGTAGAAGCATGAAATCTTGAGAATTTCCAATATCCATGAAACTGTAAGGTTTAGATTGAACGGCTCTGTTTACAAAGCAGGTTAATAATCACTTCTACTAATTCTAAAGTTTCAATTTAGTACAATATTCATCTGGCCTGGAATACTTTATGCTTTTGAGTTTCTCTGATGCATAATTGTGTCCCCACAACCTGTAAAATATATACAAGCTCTGTAACTTTAAAAAGAGGAAAGTGTTTTGCCTGTCATTCAAGGCTCAAACCCATTTTAGGCTTCAGGCTATTCTTTATGAACAGAAATGTGCCTTTTTCCCTTCTATAATCACTATCCCAATTGCTGCACAACCAAAAAGTGACAAAAAGAAAAGCCAGCTGTTGCCATTAGATCGTTATCTAACATCCATGATGGGCTTTGCCTTGAGCTTTTTGTTTCCATTTCTTTCTCTCTTTTTTTTTTTTTTGGGTCTACCAGTTTCTGCCTTAAATCTGCTCCTCTTATAGAAATCTAAATAATCTGTCTTAAGATATTGTTTTGCTTTTTTAATTTTGTAGTATCAATTTGTTATATGTTAATATATGACTTTCTATCGTTACTTCTATTGTTGCATGTCAAATTAAATCAAGTAAATTTGTTAAAAAGTAAAAAATAAAAGGGCAGAAGAAGAGGAATCTTTCAACAGTATAAACTATAAAGTGGTGCCTGCTACTGAATTCTACTTCCTAATGATGTAAGATTTGTAGGCTAGAATCTGTAGAATATGAGATGCACTGCAAAACCCAAATATTTTAAGGATCTCTGTGCTAACCCCACTAATGTTGGGGTGAAATTGTTTGTTTGTTTGTTTTTTTTATTTCCTCTCTCTCTCTTTAGTAGGCTTTGAGCTCCGAGCTGTAGGAGGGGCTGCATACTTTGCAGTCTAAAGCTGCTCAGGAGACTACTCTCTTTCTCATTATGAAACTTTTATTTCATCAACCAGTTAGTGGTTTTGTCATGTGAAACCCTTTACTGCATATTCAGCACCCAAAAAAAAAAAAACTTTTTGAATATTAATTGGATCAAGGTGTTGCAATTACTAGTATATAATACTTTTTCTTTTCTGTTAAAGTTTTTTTTTTAATTTTTTTTTGTTGGGGTTGGGGGAGGGGGTTCTAAGCTGAGTTAAAAGGTTAGGTTCTTGACACTTTTGTTCAACACAAAAGCAAGGGATTAAATAAAGGTATGTATTTTTTTTGTAAATTAAACAGTTTGGTCACAGTTTTATCTTTCCTGTTTAGTTCTATGAATGATTGCACCTCCTCCACCAAGATGATAAGTAGCATCAAGCATGATAAATGCATTGATGTAATGTAAAGCTCTTTCCTGAATCCAATTTGTTACAAAATATGAAAGGTACCCAGAGCGTGAAGACTAACTCGTCATTGGAATGTTGGGCTGAAAGCCCGGAGCCACAAAATCAGAAGGAAATATGAGTGTCCTTCTCAGACAACTCAGACCACTGATCCCTGACCAGTGTATCTTTGTACCAAAAATGCCATCTTCTTCGCTGCAGAAAGTTGATCAATGATTAGCTCTAGTTGGCTTTGGAAGCCAGTCGCTGAAGTGGTATAGTTAGTGGTAATTTTAGCTATATTTGTTACTTTTGTAACATTTGCTGTGAGTTTGTTTGGAATATAAAAAAATTAAAAATGGTTAAATTTATAAATTTAATTTAATTAAATTTTATATTTAATATGTTAAAAAATAAAAAAATGATTTAATTTTTAAAATTACATAAATTTTATTTTTTTATTTTAAAAATTTTATTAAATTTGATAGGATTTATTAGGATTTAATTTGACTTAAAATAAATAAATTATTTTACTTTAGTAACTACCTCTACTAATTTCTTATAAGGGTTAAAATATAAATTAATAAAATTAAATCAAATCAATTCTCATTTTAATAAATTTAAATACAAAATTTAATTTTTAAATTAATTCAAATCTTATTTTTTTAAAGTTTCAAATACAAAATTTGATTTTTAAATCAAATCAATTCAATTCAATTTAATTCAAATCAAATTATTTCTTATTTTTATTCATTCCAAACACAACCTTAGATAAGAATTAGGACGGATGCTATAGTGCATCCTGTTGAGTTTGGGTGTATCATACACCCTAGATTTTATCTGCTATTGCAAGTTTTTTTTACAAGTTTTTTTATTTTACAAATTAATTTTATAAATTTTTTTCACGGCCGACTGTTCATGCCGGTACTGTTCATGTCGACACTGTTCACGTTAGTACTGTTTGCATGCATACAGTTTCACTAGGCACTGTTCATGCGCATTGTTCGTGCACATTGTTCTCGGTGTGTATCACCATCCGCGTGCACTGTTCACCGGTGACACTGTCCATGTTTTAAAATTTAAATAACTGTGTAATAATAACAATTAAAATTATATTAGTCTTTATATTTTTTCATAAATAATTGTGCACACTGAAATTGTTTTCTTAAAACTATAATTTTGTTTGTTGAAAAATCTTATAAATTTTAACTGATAATATTTATGCAGTTATACAACTTAAAAAAAATAGAATTGGCCAGTTTTCCTAAAACTATAACTGTGTTTGTTGAAAAATCTTATAAATTTTAATTGATAATCTTTATACAGTTATACAACTTAAAAAAAAATAGAATTGGCCGTTTTCCTAAAACTATAACTATGTTTGTTGAAAAATCTTATAAATTTTAACTGATAATATTTATACAGTTATACAACTTAAAAAAATTAAAGATGATTGACAAGCGCAAGAGACAAGGCCTACCAACCGATGACAAGAGTAGTAATAATATGTAAAAAAAATATAAAACTAAAAAAAAGAAAACAAAAAAAACCTACTAAGTAGGTTTCTTGTAATTGATCCAAGTCATTGATTTATTTTATAAATAAATCAATAACTTAAATTAGGTGATGTACCATATATCATCTTTTAGAGAGTGTATATTAGACTCACCCTAAGAACTAGTATAAGAGTAAGAAATATATAATCAACTCAACCAAAAAAGAAATATTTAATCAACCGAGAGTTCAATGTACCATAAAACCTCATAGCAGTGAGTTATTGCTCCCCATCGTTTTTCCCTTTTCTTTTTTCCTACTCTTCAATCATACTGAACTGTTTGAAAAATGGTACCTGAATAATTTTCCTAACACCAATAAACATACCACATTACTGTAGTTGTTAGCACAATTTGACCCCAATACAGAAATATTGAGAACACCTTAGAAGGGGGATGAGTGAAGAAGGAATGGGCTGTCTTAATCCCAACCCCCACATAAACATTACATTGTACTCCATTAATAACTCTTCAACAATATTAATTATAATTTTACGTGAATGATTGTCAATTAATATTTAATAGATTATGCACTAAAGTCAACTACCAAATTTGAGTTCTATTTTTGGCCAACTACCAAAATTGTGTCTAAAGAGAAGTATTCAGTTGATAAATACAATGTATGTAACTGCTTTTTTCACTTCCGTAGTATAATCACCCTTGATTTTCAAATTAGCAATAATGATGCTTTTTGCATCTTTTAATCATTTCTTGTTGCACTACTTGTATATCTTTTATTTATAAATCTATTTCAATCTCTTCTGCCCTCCAATGGTGGAATCTATTTTTGGCTATTATAATTCATCTTATTTTTATGTATATAATAAAAAGGGGGAACAAAAATCCCTTGACTTTTTCATTCTCAACTATATTTATGTCTTAGCTGACATCTTTTGGGAAATCATGAGCATTAGATCTTTTTAGAAAGATTGACATTATAAATTTATTAGTGAGATTAATTATGAACCGAAGTAATCATTCATCAAAGAGATGAAAATATGATTTATCAAGGCCAAAGCAAAGTTCCCGTAAGCATCCACTATTGAAGGATTTTAGTTTGATTCTCAAGGCCAACCACTATTCTAGATACACACCCTCTCCTTCCTGCATGCTTTCTTTATGTCCCTTATATATTTCTTGTATATAAATCAATTTGTATGTGAGAAAATAATAGGATAGGAGCAGTGTATATATAGTGAATACTAGTAGTATACTCGTGCTATGCATGGGTTCTGCATTTGGTGTTCTTGAATTGGATTTGAATCCTCAAATATGAAGTTGTAATCATTGATGAGAAAAGTAAGAGTGTAGATTATTGCATATATATAATTTGTTATATAGGTACTTATATCTTATAGAATTTTAAATTCTTGATTTTCTCATCAATTGTCCCACATTTTATTATCTAAAGTGCATCACTCACTTTAAAGGACCCAAATTAGGTGATTCTTCTTATAATCATAGCCACCCTATTCTCACTCCTTTTTATTTATGCTGTGTAATAATTGAAAAATGTTTCAATAATAAATTAAAGGTTAAATTAATCTGTAAGTCCTTATAGTTTCATTAAATTTTTAATTAGGTTCCTATAATTAAAAAGCTTTTAACAAAGTCCTTATAATTATAAAACTTTGTAACTGGATCCTCATAAACTAACACCGTTGAACTTCCATTAAATATGTTTAGTTAAATTAATTTGTAAGTCCCGTAGTTTCATCAAAATTTAATTAGATCCTTATAGTTAAATTTTTTTTAACAAAGTTCTTATAATTATAAAACTTTGTAATATTTCAAAAACTACCATCGTTTAAAAAGTTTTTAACAAAATTCTTATATTATAAAGACTTTATTTTAGACTAAATATAAATTCATAAATTAAAATTATGACTTAAAAGTCATTGAAATTAAATTCTTATCATCATCTAACAATCTTTAACTGACAGCTTATCAAGTATTTACAAATTAAACTATGCAAAGTACATCAACGCATCCGATTTTCAGAGCACACAGACTCATGAACTAAGCTTAACATGCATGAATGAAGCTAAATGCAATCGAATGAAGCCCCTGAAGTCTGAGTTTGACGCACTTTTCATTTCAATTAAATTAATATTTAAAGGTACTTAACGCAAAAATAAAGAGATAACAAGCAATTCAAATATTCAATAATAATAATAATAATAAAGTTAAATTAATCTGTAAATCCTTATAATTTCATCAAGATTTTAATTAAATTCTTATAGTTTAAGCATATTTAATAGAAGTTAAACGGTGTTAGTTTATGAGGACTCGGTTACAAAGTTTTATAGTTATAAGGACTTTGTTAAAAACTTTTTAACTATAGGGACCTAATTAAAAATTTGATAAAATTACAAGGACTTACAGATTAATTTAACCTAAATTAAATTATCATTTTCATGACAGTAATATTCCAATAAAATATCAATATATCATCAAATACTTTCTTACATTTAAAAGAGTTTAAAAAAGAGTTTAATTTTGATGCATTATCAATATAAATTTTTTTACACTATCAATCAATCATACATTATTAGATGTGTAACTTTTGAGATAGTTATTTTGAAAATCAAACATTTTTAATAACGTGACAATACATGATTAAGTAATAGTGTAACAAACTTTTATATTGACAGTATATTCAAATTGAATCTTAAAAAAAATCATGCATATTAGAAGTAATGAATAAACTATCCAAATATTTCATATAAAAATTAGTACAAAGTGCTAAGCATTTAAAAACATCCTAACTACCACTTATTGAAATATCTGGAGGAAATGGGGAGAAAATGCAGTTTAAAAAACCCAATAATTGATAGAGAAAGGGAGAAAAAAAATGTAGCATAAATAAAAGATGTTTTTTTAACCTATGTTCTTAAGATACTTGTTAAGATTTCAAAAATAAAAAATATTAAATGAAAAGTTACTTTTTTGAGTTTTTAATACATTAAATATTTTACTTTTTATTTAATATTTTTCAATTTTGAAAATGTTTTACTTTTTATTTAATATTTTTCAATTTTGAAACTTTAACAAATATCCTTAAGATACTCGTTAGCAAAATTTATAAAAGAAAGTGCAAAAATACAGGAAGAAAGCAACATAAATAATAGATAAAAAAATGTGCGAGGATTAGAAAGGTGAAGTTTAATTTTAAATTAGAAAAAAATATGATACATCTAAAAATTTTAAAAAAATAAATGTTGCATCTAGAAATAAAGAAAGAGAAATGGTGAAAAATGATAGATGAAGTAATTCATTCAAATTTAAATCTCAGCAGTATACCATTATTGATGAAAGAGAAAATTGCATGCATTATAATTTATAAAATTGATTGGATCTCACCAATCTCGTATAAATGGCAGGTTTATTACAAAGTAAGAAGCTTCATTTAAATTTTAATGGCAAAAAATGATTGTGATTATTACAATTTAATAATAGAAAATTGTTTCCTCCAAAAATAAGAGAAAAGGGTGCTATGTTAATTATATATATATATATGTATATATATATATGAGGAGGATCAACTTATACTTTGTTAGTTCCTACTTTCATTAATGATTATTTTTAATAAAATAATTTCAACTATTAGATGAAAGTGGAACTAACATTGAAAAATGAATATAAGAGAAAAAAAAAATTTATACTTTATATAAGTTAATCCTTCTTTTATATATATATATATATATATATATATATATGACTGTGATCTACTGACGTTGGGAATAACTAATTTTATGTGGAGAAATAATTATTTTACATCATTTTTTAACACTATTGTTTACATTTAGTTAATGATGTATAAAGTTTGTAGTTAATAACATGCATTAGTTGGTTAATGAATAAATTTATAATTTAAAATTAAAGTTTGGATTTATTTAATAACTAACTAATATACGTAATTAATCAAGAATTTATACATTACTAATTTAGTGTAAAAAGTAGTGTTAAAAAATTACATGAGAATATAAAAGGGTTGTTTTATATATTTGTTAAATAAGTCATCTGGTCCATCTGACAAGATTGAAAGAATCTTGGGAAAAATAAAAATAAAAATGAAAGACTACATTTTAGGCCCTCGCGAAACTCTTGAAATGTTCAAGATAAAGGTGATTGAAGATTCCGCATATGGATAAGCTGAGGGAGGCTACTGCAATGCAAGCATTTCATTTGTAGTTTAAATAAAGAAAACAAATGAAAAAATGAAAGGAAAAAAAAATTGGTTGTCATTTTTGAAGAAGCCAAAAATGTTTTTGTCGAAAAAGGATTCTGGCTAACTAGTAAGTTGAACTCCAAGGAGGATGGAGACATGATGTACAAGCTGCTCATCATTCCTGCCTATGTTTTTATCAGATGTTGAAGAAGCCTCATAGAATGTTTTTGATTTAGTTGTAGGTACAGAAAGCATGTATGCATAAGCCATCCAGTGCAAAAGGTGACAGATGTCAAGAAGAGAATAAAATGCCTAAAAGAATATCTATATATGCATGAATTGAAAATGGCTATGTACATGTTGCAGAATCATAGACTATGTGACCATTTTAACAATACAAGGCTATATGCTTCATGCCTTTATGTTCTGAATACTTCGAAGGAATAATAATCAAATCATATATTGGTTTTTTATTAGTTTTCAAGGTTCTTAAATAGAAATCAGTAAATCAGTTCAAAGTTTTTGGAAGAAGGAAAACAAGTTTAATAGAGCTAAAATACCCCTAGACATATATATATGTGAGGATTGAAACTAAGCTGGGTGACTGGGTCCTAGGTATATAATTAAGTTCATGCACATATCCCTAGTATGATCTCATTTTAAAAATAAATCATGCTTTAAATTTGATCAAAAAACCTAATTGAATCTATAAAGCCTAAGTCCTTTTTCTGTCAATGTAACGAAAACACATACTTTGAAACATGGCCTATGGTCATGAGTTATGATAATGTATATTTAACTCTACATGACCAACATAAATTTACTCAAGACCACAAATCTCATTATTCAAACTACATATCTTGTGTAAAACTCCCAAGAAGGGTCATTAAAAAATTTAGCACTTTCCCATCCCATGTGACAGCAGGAGACTCAACAGGAAGGAAAATCTTCTGGGGGAGGAAGCAAACACTCAGATGCTGTAGGACCGTCTTTCACAATGAAAGCCATGGCAAGACCCCAAGATGTGTGCTCCTCAAGATGACAGTGTATGAACCACACTCCTGGATTGTCTGCCTTTAGCCTAATTGCTGCCCACCCCCCCTTTGGAACTCCCACTGTATTTCTCTCTTGGGGATCAACAAGATTATAATTTGCTGGATCCTTGTTAGCATTGTAGTTACCAAACCCCTGGCCAACAATGAAGAAGTTGTGACCATGAACATGAATTGGATGGTTCTCCACATTAAGGAAACCAGTATCCTGCAGCACAATCTCCAGATTTGTGCCATAAGGCAATGCTAAAAGTTTTGTACCAAATTCTGTGTTCATGTTTTCTTTTAAAGGGTCCACACCAGTATAGTTAAAAGTTTTCGGAGGCTTCTCTGGGAAATCAAGGAAGTACTCTTGGGTATTGAGTTTCTTATAGTAAGAGTCTAATATTGATATGGAAGGCCTGACAAAGGACTGGTTATTCATTGAAGCATAGAACCTCTTGCCATCATATCCCTTGCAGGTCGTGTTTGCAGGACAGTCCTGAAGATTAAGGCTTATAGTTGTTATAACTCGCTTGTCAATATGTTGAGGTACCTTACAGGGAAATTGAGAAGATGCTAGGCTTCTGAGTTTAGCAGAGAATTCTGTTGCAAAATTTGTATTTTCCATCTTAGGAAGGTTGTGAATAGCAAGATTAGCAGGAACATATAGCTGCTTGATTTTATCAGTCCTTGTGTTTTTGTACCTCAAAAATCCAATTGTGGTGGAGTTATCAAAGGGAAAGACAGAGGTACGATAAGGCCTAGCTGCCATAACAAACATGCCTGAAGAATCAGGAATTTGATTTGCAGTGAGCAGAACATTGGTGGTCTGGCCAGGAGTAACCATGATTGCTCTGGTTGTAAATGGTTTTATGTATGTTGCATCAATCTCAACAACAGTAAAGGTGTGATTAGCAACAGCAAAGTAGAGCTCATCACTGAGAGCTGCATTGATGATTCTAAGCAAGTAGGTTTTACCAATCTCAACAGTGTAGATGAAAGTATCTGCAAACAGTTGAAAAAGGAAAGAAAAAATGTAAGACCATCCTCATAGTTTGGCTATGCCCAGAGTCCACTGAATTAAAAGAATAATAGAAATTTTCTGCATTTTATGATTTTGAAATGCTTAGTCTTCTTTTCTTTAATTTGTTTTGATTACCAAATGTTGATAAAGCAGAGAAATTTGTTGAAAAGTTGCCAAATTCACTACCTTTGTTTGAACAAGGATAGAGAGGTCCTGGCAAACCATTTATGGTGTAAGCATCAGAGCTATTTGGTCCACTTCCATACTTCATCATCTCACTTTGCATTGTGTCCACATCCATATTCCAATATTCACCTGTTGTCAAAAGAACAAACTTAGCTTTGAATGAGGCGGAGAAGCAAAGAGGAGATCCATTAGGACCATCACCAACTCCAAGTACTTAAATTGATAGTTGTCAAGAACATTCTCATAACAATATGGAAAGTTTGTATGAACATCATCAACAACAGAAATGCTTATTCTTTTGAAATATGCTAAACTCAATTATGTTAATATTCTTCCAGTTCTGCTTTTAGGTTTTGCGTCAAATAACTGGTAAACCGTACAATCTGAAGACACGCAACTAGGAGTCTAGTAACACTGGAAGGGAAAAATTAGAGAGAAAAATTACCAAAAATAGTGGGGACCTCAGCTTCAATTGGAGCAGAGAAAGGGTAGGGCATACGAGGGTAAATTATGAAGGCACTATATACTGAAGCTCGCTGCCAAGTATAATGTGCATGCCATAGAAGGGTGCCTCTTTGGTTCACCACCCTGAACTTGTAAATATAGGAATGCCCTCCCTTAATAGGACACTGTGTGATGTATGCTGGACCATCTGCCCATCCTGTTCTTAGTTGCCTTATTCCATGCCTGTGAAACCATAATCAGATTATTAAATTGTAAATTCAATTTGCTTAATAGGTAGGTGGATATCCATGCATGAGACACATCACACATCCAGGACCTATGTCTTTTTATCTGAAGATTATAAACACCCCATTACTTCTTTTTCAGATAATTTCTTTTTTACCTTTCTTTTTTCAGATAATTTTATTTGCCAATAAGTAGCAGAAAAACTTTTATGTAAAACTTCTATAACAACCGCAAAAGACATTACTAACTAAACTAGATTCTTTAGCATTGAGGTATGTATTACTAATTAACTAATACCAAACAGATGCCATTTTTTATATACATTTTTAAGTAGCAATTTTAAAATCATAGGAATAATATAATGATATTTGGAAATTCTGCAAGGAAGTAAATATTCATATTGTGCTTTGTTGCTGAGGTTGTTTCTTATGATATTTTAGTGAAAGACCAACCCGTATAAGTATGTGCTAATGTACACCTTGCATATTCATTCTTAAATATCAGCGAGCTTTTCTTTTGCCATAAGGAAGCTTGCTAATAATGGTGTTGCCAGTATTCCAAAGCTTCACTCACCAATGAATAGTAGTGTTCTTAGCAATGCGATTGGTGACCTTAACTTCAACATTGTCACCTTCATGGACAGCGATGGTTGGCCCTGGATACTCCCCATTCACTGTTAACAGGGGCTTAGTATGGCACAATCGAGTCACCTTCTTCCACTCAACCTGAAAATCACCCCAAAAGTAGAGCACTTTAGACTAAATTTCAAGTCCTCATAAATATCTTAGGGTGTATATATATATGTGGAAAAAAAAATGAATCTGACATTAAACTGAAATCTCTTGGTGGTGGTTGTGGTTGTTGTAAGCAATGAAAAAGAGGGTAGAAAGCCAGCTACCATCACTAGTGTTACCACTGACAACCTATAATGCTGGCCTAGACCCTCCATTATGTCCAACCCAAAGCTGGCTTTAGAAGTTAGAACTACGTAATTAGTGTGGCAACTTACCAAACTTCAATGAATGGGACACCTCTGTATACATTTTGAGTTACTCCAACCGGTGATGCTTCTTCAGATGTGATTTTCTTTCATTTTATTCTTTGTTGTTTTTAGTGTAGAAGACAGGTTTTATATCGCTAGAGGGGGTAGGTAAAGAGCGGCAAGGGACAAAGGAACATGTTAGATGGCTGCCATATTACAAGTTAACATATCCAATGTTTGATTTTTAGCTTCCTTGGAGATACCAAGTTCAATTGCACATGATTTTACTTCCCTCAATCTTAACTGTTTATAACTTTGGGATTGTCACATTCTAGTCCATGATGTTGCTATCTACCAAACCCAAATAGGTTCTTCACAAGGAAATATATTCCAAAAATGCAGGGATTTTGTGAGGGTTGCAATCATGACGAAGTTGGACTAGATTAATCAGTATCTTGAGTACCCATACGTTCGTGCGTCCTATCCTTCGGAATTGTTGTTTGCAATTGTAGAATTATTATCATAATAATTTAATGAAAAATGCTAGTATCAAACAAGAAAGTCAGCTATTAGTTTATTGAAAAACTACCCATCATACTTGAACTCAAATACAAGCTTCATTACCAATCAAATAACTTGGCTTTATGTCATTAATCTCTAGCCAAAGAAAACGATTGGTAGTGGATATAAACATTCATTAAAATCAAAATGGCAATGAGAAAAGATTGTCTATAAAGATGTGTTTTTGTATATATGGAGATGTGCATCATACATTTAGAGTAAGGCTTCAATATGTTTGTAGTTCTTGAAAATACAACATTTTTTAGTTTTGGTACTTCTAAAATTTTTTTGTTGATTTTGGTCCATCTAAATTTTTATTTTTTGGTTTTTGTCTCTATTATTAATAAAACTTTGTTAAGTATTTACGTGCAAAACGAAAGTCTCACTCACTGATATCATGTATCAATCGCTCAATTTATCACGTAAACAGTTAACGGAGACTCACTAACAGCAAACTAATGGTAGGGATTAAAACAAAAAAAATTAGAGAAATCAAAACTAACAAAATAATTTTAAAGAGACTAAAACCAAAAAATATTATATTTTCAGTGATTAAAAACATATTTAAACCTTAGCCTAATCATGCACTAGAAGGTACAAACTGGTGGGCCACATTCGATTATAAAGGTGCATATCCTGCTTATAGTTTCTCTTTATCATTTTTTGCTTTCATATTAATGCTATTGTCATTATCAATAATATTTTGGCAGTAAGTGAGATACATACAGAATCATATGAAACTAGTTTCATGGACTGATGGATTTGTGGAGCATTCGTCCGTATAATACGTTAAAATATGCATGAACTGATCATATTTAATTCGATAGAGTAACCATAGGTGCCTTGCAATTCAAATCGCTGAAAAATTCAGAGAAAACTTTTTATATGATTTTTACATCAGACTAACTCATTATGCGTTCAACAATAGTGAACAGTATTAATGATAACGGTATTGAGTGGGATTGTAGCAATATGTTACATCGGGTGATATAGCAATTCTCATTAAAATTGTCACCTTATAAGGTACCACACATAACCAGCTGTAATGAAACTATAAGGATAATAAATTAAGGAAATCATGACTATGAGGTCAATTAGTTGACCAAGGAATACCAATGAGGAAATATTATACGTCAAAAGACGAATGATTGAATAAATTTTAGTTTTCTTGAAAGGAGACCACAGCTTCATGAGTATTTGATTCAACGATACAAATGTTGAGGTCCAGCACCAAGAAACCAGAAAGAGAAACCTCAGTTATTCTATGCAAGGGACACACTAAGTACTCATTAAAATAAAATGCCAAGCCACAACCACAATTCCAGAACCTTATAGTTTAGAACTTCACATTTTAGACTTGATTTGATAGGGGGGTGCTCCTGGCCCTTGAGCAGTACAACACATGGGGGACACCTGTGGGTTCCAGTAGCAAGCTACTATATTGGACCCTCCCCTAAAAAAATTAACTTAATATCATTGACTCACTTATCAGATATTAATCAAACTGATAACAACAGATACTAAACTTAATCTTAGCCAAAAGACCGTATGTCTAAAACAAGTTCTTCTCTTCAACTTTATATCTAGTGTACTTTTGGCTGCTTGGTTGATTCTCTGATGTGACTCGTGAGTGAAGCAATGACACATTTACACAGTAAACATGACAATCAAATTAAATTTTTGTTTAATTTCCCGATTGCCAGTTTCAGTAGATATTATTATCCTAGTTTTACAATGTAGTTATAGGCGTAAGAAAAGTTCAAGGCACTGGACTAGGGCTGTGTTTCACTCTCATTGCTTCAACATACAGAAAAATAGAGAGAATGTATTTTGCTGGAGATAATGTCTAGAATACCATGAATAGAGGCCACTTTAGTCTGAAAGCAGAGAAACGTTAGTCTTACTAGAAGGAAAATTAGGCAGGCACACTTTTATCAAGGTTGAATGAAAAATAAGATTTTGAAATTGCAACTTGATAGCAGCTAGAGTGGCAGAGTGTGGACTAATTAATTCCATGATTTATATATGGGGTAGTTTCAGTTTGAAGTTACCTGGCTTGTGCTGAATCTGATTATTATGGCCTACTTTTCATGTTTGTCGCAGAATATTTTGTACTAAGATATGGTCGAATGGGTAGGTTGTCCAATTTTGCAACCAACAATTTCAGCATTGATTTTTTTTTTTTTTGGGTTGTGGGGGAGGGGAGCAAATTCTGTATAGATATTTAATCTACACTGCAGTAAGATATGGTCTGACTTCTGAGCATACCGTATGGCATATGGTGTACTTATATGTGTGTGTAAGATAATGCTTTGATGCTATTCTTGACTGCACGAGGTGGGCCTCCTAAGCAGCAACCGCCAGCTAGATTAGACAATATTTGCATAAAACAACCAGTCATGTTTTGAACAATCAGGTGCCAAACGAAAGTTTTGTAACTCAAAGGAAGCATCATCAACTTGGCTATGGAAAGGGTCTAAACTCCTTTTCCTTCTTTGGTAAGGCACCTTAATTTTGATTGTTAATTTAAACTAATTAAAAATGGTGAATTAAAATTTGAAATGATGATTTATAAGTATTGACAATATAACACCAGATGCAGCATTTTATATTGTTTCAGTAAAGAGAAAATCAAATTAAAATTTAGATTGTTCTCCATTTGATAATCGACAAATTTCATACATGTTAATCAGTTTTACTATGCAGTTACAGGCTTGAAGACATACCAAACAGTTCAGGACATTATGGACTAGGGGTGAGATGTTCTCTATATTTGCCTCAACATAGAGAAAAAGGAGGAACCGTGTTCTGCGTCTAGACTTTCACGAGAAATGCAGTGAACTTCACTAATAGCATGGAAACTCAACAATTATGCTCTTGGTCTTCAATTGCTTATTAGTTATCACAATTTACACAGTTTTTTTCTGCTATCTCGTTCCCGGACTTTAATGTATGAACTTTAATGTAAGAAAGCACCTGGAAATGAGCATAATATATAAAGTACAAATATTAAACTACACGATATAATTAACATTCAGATAAGATGTATGAGAGTATAAAAATTTAATTAGATTTGGTTAGGGTGCTCCAGGCCCTTACAATAGTGCAAAGCATGGGCGACGCTTGAGGATCCCAGTAGCAAGCTACTGCAGTGGACCCTCCCCTCAAAAAATTTATTTAATATCATGTGAGCCAATGGCCCACGTATCAGATATTAAACTGATAAGAACAGATACTACACTTGATCTTAGCCAAAAGGCCGAGAAAGGTATGATTGACTAGGTGCCTTGTGATAATTTTTATAGCTGGTACATGCACTTCTGCTGTGCTGAATGAGAGATGTGGGACTCAAATATAAGCTGATATCTCGGAAACAGCTATTTGTTAGCACTGCAGTTAACTATCTCATGAAGACATTTATCTGCCTTCATTCAAATGTGTGCATCCTTTCAATCACGTCAAAAGAAAACTAGAAGACATTGATCCAATCTGCAAGCTTGGGATTTATCACTAGCCATAGTAACTGCAGCTACATGAAGCTGCAAAGCAATTTGATTCACTTTGAATCCCGTTAGTCTATGACTTCCATATGACTTAAGACAGATTTATGAACTAAATAAAACGTGAATGAATTCCAATGGTTTTGACAATCAGCAGTTTCTTCAAACATAATGAATCCAAAAGAGTAAAACAAATGGGTAAGCAACAAACCAAAGATGATAAGTTACAGGTTTCACGATGTACCAAGTTGGACTTAAAATGGGAAACTTTTCCTTGTCCGAGTAGGAGACTATGATACCTTATAATGTACAGCAGTACCGTTAAAAGGAAATTCTAGAGTTTTGCATCGAGACACCATTTGATGGCTTCCACACAAAATTTTCTGCAATTTTTTTTGACGAATCTACACAATCTACACAACAAATTTTCCATTTTCATAGTCAAATTTGTACTTGAGACCCATGCATGACTCATGTCCAGTCCCTATACTTCTATGGAGCTATGTGTAAGCACCGTAATGAACTACTGTTAGACTCGCATTGAAAAGAAAAAAGTATAGAATGTTTTAAGTGCTTATCAAGACTCAAATTATGACCAGGATGCTGTGATGGGAAATCTTATGATAGCTGAATAGCTTGAGAGAAAACCTCTTAGCCCTCTGAATTTATAGATCTAAGGTTTACAAAATAGTCTATAATCAATCCCTTGATTATAGGGATTGATATATGGTCGGTTGATTATAGGGATTGACTATACACCTATTTATAGCTAGAAACAACAATATAATAAGTATATCAACACTCTCCCTCAAGCTGGTGTATAAATGTCATAAGCACCAAGCTTGTTACATATGTAAGTTATTCGTGAACCCTATATCGTGAACCCTATAGAGACTTGGTGAAAATATCTGTGAGTTGATCATTAGAGTTGACAAATGAAGTACTGATCTCTTTTGAAAGAGTCTTGTCTAGAATGAAATAACAATCAATCTCTATATGTTTAGTCCGTTCATGAAAGACAGGATTATAAGCAATATGCAGAGCTACTTGATTGTCACAAATTTGTTGCATAGAACCTATCTCTCAAAACTTTAACTCTTGAAGTAAATGTTTTAACCATATAAGTTCACACGTAGTGAGAGTCATGGCTCGATATTCTGCTTTTGCAATTGATCTTGCAACTACACCCTGCTTCTTACTCTTCCAGGAAATGAGATTATCCCCAATGAAAACACAATATCCAGAAGTTGACCTCTTATCACTCTGAGATCCTGCCCAATTTGCATTTGTATAGGCAACAATATCTGTGTGGCCTCTATTTTCATTTATTAGCCCTTTTCCAAGAGATCCTTTAATATACCTTAAAATACAAGTCACTACATTCCAATGACTATCACAATGGGAGTTAAGAAACTGACTTACAACACTGACGACAAAGGCTATATCTGGTCTGGTCATAGTGAGATAATTCAACTTTCCTACTAACCTTCGATATCTGTCTGGGTTTGAGTACAGCTCCCCTTGATTTGACATGAGCTTAATGATGCGAATTAAAAGTTACAAACTCAAGCGTAAGTTGTTTCAAGTAATAAATTCTCGGGAGTCTGAGGTCGATCTACAGGGAATTGATGAAGAAAAAATTCTTTGACGTAAGGAAAATATTTTGTCACAATAATAATGGTGATAAAACTTGGTCACAAATAAAAAAGATTTATATGGGTTAGGAGATCTACTCTTGGTAAATAAATTAAGGACAATATTAATTCTTTTTATAACTCAATTAGAATCCACGCATAATAGAGGTTCCAATCGAAAAATACAACATTCAAAGTTCATTTAAGATTATATACATAATTATATTATGGTTTCTTTAATTATTTATTAATACAACCACTTATAAATGGATTCAAGTATTCATTGTGTCAACCTCTTGTCTACAATGAATCAAGATCTCCACTTTACAAGGAGGATTTCTAAATTAATTGAAAACAAAATACAACACATATAATGACCACTTGATAATATATCATTTAAGCACAAGAAAAAAATTAATCTAACCTTAATTTATTACCAAAAGCATCACTCTTTCACCCAAGTAAAATGAAAATTAGTTACTCATAAACATGAAGAAAGAAAGAGAGAAGAAGAAGAAGAAAAACATAACTTCAATTTAAAACAATAGAAAACTACAATAAAATAAACAAATAACATAATAGCATGATCTTGATCTCTAAACCAAGATTATCCAAATGATCAGTCAAGGCTCTCTTTTATAGAGGATGATGGATACAAAATGACAAGGGGCTGATTAATGAGTAAGTGGATGAGTGAGTGGAAAATGCCAAATAGTAGTTTGATGAGTGATAAATTATAGAGATTCTTATCTCCGAAATCATTCAATGCTGAACTCATGGCATGCGTCAGATTCTGGAAAAGTGGTCTTCTTAAAAGTTATAGATCTAGATCTTAACTTTCAGATGCCAAAATTTCAGCCCATTTTAGTTCTTACAGCCCGAAATATGCCCTGATTACTGCACACTGTTCAGGCACAGCTACAATTCCTCTGTTCTAACTTGCAAACTCAATATGACCTCAAAGCCATCTGAATTTCCTCTTGTGTTCTCATGAAAGTTGTAGATTTTGGTCTTAACTTTCAAATGTCAAAGTTTTAGCCCAAGACAATTCCTACAGCTCGACTTATGCCCTGATTACTGCACACTATTCAGGTTCCAATCACAAAACTCGTGTTCTGAATTCCAAGCGCAATTAGCTCCACTAGATGTCTGATTTTTTCCTGAAACTCTCATAAAAATTGTAGAGCTCTCTCTTATCTTTCCTACAAGGTAAGATACATAATTTTTAAATATATAGAACTCAAGATATAGCTGAAATATAGAAATAGTATAAGGTTTCAATAATGCTAGAAATAATAAATTAAGCCCAATTTGAGTCCAAACTTACAAAACATAACCAAGTTCAATCAATTAAGTACATAGAAAGTGTAAATGACTAAAAATGAGGGTTTATTAATGTATAAAATATGTGATTATCACTTAACATTCGAATCCATAGGAGTATCCACTGGCTTACAATTTAGCATTCCAGTTTCTTCCAAAATATCAAGTGCATACTTCCTTTGACAAATGGAAATGTCCGTTTTTGATTAAGCAACCTCGATACCAATGAAGTACCACAACCTACCTAAATCTTTGGTTTGAAAATGCTGAAACAGATGCTGTTTTAGTCTAGTGATCCCTTCATGATCATCACCTGTGATTACAATATCGTCCACATAGACCACAAGATAAATGACCTTCTTAGACAGTGAATGTTTATAGAATACAAAGTGATCGACTTCACTTCAAATCATGCCAAACAGTTGTACAATTTTACTAAACCTCCCAAATCAAGCTTTGGGAGACTATTTTAACCCATACGATGACTTCTGAAGTTTACAAATAAGACCTGACTCCCCCTGAGCAACAAACCCAGGTAGTTGCTCCATATAGATGTCATCCTCCAAATCACCATGTAAAAAGGCATTTTTAATATCCAATTGATATAAAGGCCAACAAGAGATAGCGGCCATGGATAAAAAAAATATGAACAAAGGCCATTTTTGCAATAGGAGAGAATGTATCACTATAGTTAAGACCATAAATCTGAGTATAACCTTTGGCCATGATACGAGCCTTTAAGCGATCCACTGTCCCATCGGGACCAACCTTGACAGTAAAAACCTAGCGACAGCCAATTGTAGACTTCCCAGGAGGAGAAGGAACAAGAGCCCAAGTGTGGTTAGATTCCAAGGCTGTCATCTCATCAATCATAGCATGTCGCCATCCTGGATGGGATAATGCTTCTTAAATAGTTTTAGGAATAGAAATGGACGACAAGGCAAATACAAAGGCATAATGAGAGGAAAATAAACAATGATAACTCACAAAATTATAAAGAGAATGAGGATTACGAGTAGAACGAGTACCTTTGCGAAGAGCAATGGGAAGGTCAGTGGAAGGCTCTGGTTGGGCCAGAATCGATGGAGACGGAGGAGCAAGAGGTGAGTCACTGATGTCCACAACGGGCACAGCCTCCGGAGGCTTAGGACGAGGACGACGGTCGTAAGTGAGACGAAATGGCTCCTTCGAGTACTTGGGAACAACAGGGGCAGCCTCTGGAATATGTGACACAGGCGGACTTGGGACAGGAGAATCGAATACAGGAACAAGTAAGACTTGAGAAATAGACTCTGACATGACCTGTGAGGCAAAGTAGGGTGTCTCCTCGAAAAAGGTGACATCCGCGGAGATGTAAGAATGATTTGCGGACTGAGAATAACACATATATCCTTTTTGAACTCGAAAATAACTAAGAAAAATATACTTAATGGCACGAGCAGCAAATTATCGAGACTTAGAGTAACATTATGGACAAAACATGTGGAACCAAAAACACAAAGAGGAACAGTATAAAGAGGTGCCTAAGGATATAGAAGAGATTAAGGAACTTGGTTATTGAGAACAGAAGATGGTATACGATTTATTAAATAACTTGCAGTGAGAATAGCATCACTCTAAAATTTCACAAGTACATTGGAATGTAACAAGAGAATACGAGCTATTTCAATGATATGACGATGTTTGCGCTCAGCCACACCATTTTGTTCAGGTGTGTGAGGACAACTCGATTGATAAATTATACCATGAGATGCCATGAAAGAATTAAATGGGGTAGAAAAATATTCTCTGGCATTATCACTGCGTAAGATACGAATAATTTAGTCAAATTGATTATATATTTCGGCACAAAAAATTTGAAAAATAGTGAACAACTTAGAATGTTCTTTCATTAAAAATAACCAAGTACAACGAGAGAAATCATCAATGAATATAACAAAATACCTATATCCTAATACAGAAGAAATATGACTAGGACACCAAACATCAAAATGAACAAGACTAAAGGGAGACTCTGCACGACCAGTAACCTTGCTTGGAAAGGATGCTCGAACATGCTTTCCAAGCTGACATGCCTCACACTCTAATGACTGTAGATTAGAGAGATGATGGACCATTTTTTTTAATTTATTCAAACTCGGGTGACCCAAACGACGATGAAGAAGACTAGATGACTCTGTGGCAGCACATATGGTGGAGGATGGAGGTTGTAAATAGTAGACACCACATGACTCAGATCCGGCTCCAATCGTCTTCCCCGTACTCCAGTCCTGGATAGAAAAGGAAGTAGAAGTGAAGGTTATCGAACAATTGAGAGATCGAGTAAGTTGACTGATAGAAATTAAATTAAAAGGACATACAGATATAAAAAAGACTAAATTTAAAGACAGAGAAGGAAGAGGTAAAACTTGACTAATACCAATGGCTTGTGTTTTAGAGCCATTAGCAAGGGTGATGTGATGTGGTGTTTTAGTAGGAGATAAGGTAGAAAAGAAAGAAAAGTTCCCGGTTATATGATTAAAAGCACCAGAATCCAAAATCTAAGAACCAACAGGAGATGCATGAGAGAAACAAACTGTAGAATTACCAGTATGAGCTATAGTTGCTGAAGATGAGGCTTGTTGGGCTGCCTTAAGCTGAAGATACTCCTTATATTCATCAACTGAAAAACTGTTCTGATTGTTACTTTTCTGATTATCATACCCAACCTCAATTTTTTGATCAGCAGACATTTGAGATTATGTTACATTGGCTGACTTTTCTGGAAAATCATGCAATGAATAACACTTGTCTTGACTATGACCCACACGCTTGCAATAAGAGCATTGAGGATGATCACCTCTACCACGACCACTTCTGCCACCACGCCCACGGCCTCGTCCGCCACGGTTTGCCGAATTAGAGAAAAAGGCTGAAGACTCTAAAGCTGTCTGGGAGCCAATCTCAGATGTCTCCACTGGAGATGGAACTCGTAGAAGGCGATCAATAAGTTCCTCCATCGTGGGGATATTAGGATTTGTCAGAGATTGATTCCAGACAGATTTAAATTCTTTATGCAAACCACGAAGAACAAAGACCATATACATATTATCAAGTTTTGCTAGTACCTTTGTAAGATCATCACCCGTTAGGATACGTTTGATGTCTTCAATGATGGATTGTGCTCTGTTCAGATAAGAAGGAAGATCATGGTCTGTCATCTGAAGAGTGACCAAATTGTGGACAGAAGTATAAAGACGTTGTATGTCATTAGAATAGATATTTTGAGCTTTCTTTCATATTTCATAACAAGTTTTGTAAGGGCGAAAGTGCACCATTAATTTTGGATCAATAGACTGCCATAATAGAGATACCAACTGATAATCTGCCTTTTTCCATTCATCATGAACTTTAGCATCAATACCTCCTTCCTTCTTGGTGAAATGTTCATAAAGCCCTTAACCTAAAAATCAAACTTCAACAACATTATACCAGTCTACAAAATTCTTACCATTGAGTTTCTTGGAAATGATATTGAGGCTGCCAGAGAAGGCAAAAGAGGTGAGGTTTTTCCCTGTAGACCCAGAACCTTGAGAAATGACAGTGGATGAATCATCGTTTGACATAGTGAGAGGGAGATGGTGTTACTGTTTAGAATAGGGTTGTTTGCTCACAAACTGGCACTGCAGAGATACTGTCGTAAAGAGCACTTTGTTTTCGGTAATCTCTTTGGAAATGGGATGGGATGGCCTAACGAAACCCTAGTCAGAAAATTGACCAAGATGACAAAACTGACCGAAAGTTGCGTTTGACACTCAAAAAGGGACAAACGGCGCCGGAAAAGAGATCGGAGACAAGCGAAAGATGAACGCGTGTTTGGATGGCTGCGCATGGACCCCACGTAAGGTGCAAGGCAACTGACTGTGGAGGCGCGTGCCGCGACAGATGGTGATGGGTCTTCACAGAACTGGATCGCTGGTCATTTCTGAGTAGTCCAGTCACCTTACTTTGGTGATTGAAGACATTCACCGAAAAACGATCGCCGGGAAACAATCTCCGAAAAATGGTTCTTAACCAGATTGAACCTTGCTCTGTGATACCATCTTATGATAGTTGAATAGCTTGAGAGAAAACCTCTCAGCCCTCTGAATTTATAGATCTAAGGTTTACAAAAAAGTCTAAAATCAATCCCTTGATTATAGGGATTGATATATGGTCCCTTGATTATAGGGATTGACTATAAACTTATTTACAGCTAGAAATAACAATATAATAAGTATATCAACAGGAAAGAAACAAGGTAAAGAAAAGCTAGCTCTCTTGCAAACAGGGCTTGTGACATTTTGACACTTTCATTTACATTGTAGCTCGGCCTTTTTAGAGAAGATTAGGAAGCTTCCAAGCATACCTCAAATTTAAATTTTGAAGCGATTGTGAAATTCATATGTACTAAAGGCTCAAGCTACCAAGAAATTTGACACTCAGCATATAGCACAAATCATGCAGCAATCTTAAAAATATTTTATAGATAGTCCTTGTTAGGTTAAGCTTTTTTAGCTAACCAATAGAAGATGACTGGACGAAGCTTGCTTAGTAGTCTCAAAACTCCTCCAAGTTGAAGACTAGTTAACTGACATATACTCTTTATGTATGTAATTGTGGATGCTATCTTTCAAGATTGATGATGTAAAACTGTAAAAGAAGCAATTGTGAACTCCATATCTACTTAAGCCCCCAAGAAAGAAAATCATAGATTCTTTCGTAAAAAACTTATCTCATACCCACTAATCACTATTGTTTTCCCTATAATAAAAAGAAGTGGCTTGGCACATCTAGCAGATTGAATAAGTGACCTTCCATTCTTTAACAATTAGTAGTTTACTGTGCATGAAAAATGCATTAAACCAATCATCTTTGCCCCGTCCATCCTTTCCCCACAGAAAAATAGAAAAGAACATTGTCAAATGCGCTTGAAAGACTCTGATTAACTGGAGAGATTAATAATGATTAGTAGCCGAGTCAAAGGGATACATACTACTGCTCAAAACTCAATAAAACCTTAGTCAACATTAGCTTTGTACACCAAGTTTTAGTGGGAGTTGCTACGGTAACATAATAGGTTTTGATCATCCACCAAATTGAAGAAATGCCCATTTTCTTTGTCAATAGATTATTTTCTTCTCAATACTCCCATCCGTCAAAGAAAAAGGAAACAGAACAATCTCAATTTAATGATCATTTAATTTAATATGTTGTTATGGGAATTGCCAGAAGTGACTTGACAAAGCGTCCAAGACTAATATTATCGGGGGAAATTTTCATCAACATGAAGGGTAAAATTTTCTTCTATCCAAAGTTTTATAAGCTACTCTGCCGTAAGATATGGTCTGAGCATACTGTATGACATATGGTGTAAATATACTTATGTGTGTGTGTATGATAATGCTTTGATATTATTCTTGACTCCCTGAGGTAGGACTCATATGCAGCGACCACCAGCCAGATTTGGCATAAAACACTCACAATCATGGTTTGTACTTTCAGGTGCCAAACGAAAGTTAAGTGGCAACTCAAAGGAAGCATCATCAACTTGGCTATGGAAAGGGTCTAAACTTGGTAATGCGTCTTAATTTTGGTTGTTAAAATTAATTAAAAATGGTGAATTAAAATTTGCAAAGATTAATTTATAAGAATTGACGATTGGACAAAATTTAGGTAAAGTTCCTTAGGTGCTTGTGTCCAATAGAAACATAACATATGTATATTTTTTCATAACTCATTAATGAAAATTTTAAAAATAATAATTAAGTAACTAAAAAATAAAACACATGTCATGTTTCTATTAGAGACAAGCACCACAAACACCTAAAGAATTTTACTTTTTCTCTTTGACATGTTCTAGAATATCAGCAGCATTATGGATTTTACATGTTCTAAACAGGACATTATAGCAGCATTTTACATGTTCTAAACAGGACATTATGGATTAGAGGAACAAGTTTAGTTTTCCTTATTATTCTCAACATCTCTAATATCATGAAACTTTACATTTACGTGGATCTTTTATATGAACTTTCCTTATTATTCTCAACATCTCTAATAGCATGAAACTTATCACTACGGATCTTAAATTGAACTTTCCACTTGCAGAGAAGGCGAGCACTAAACAACTACTACAGCTCATCCTATTTGGATGACCACATTTGGCATTCTTAGGCTGATTCATTAAACTGTACAATATAATTAATAAAAGTAATGTAAACTAAAATATTGAATGTACTAGATTCAGTGGGGTGCGCCAGGCCCTTGCGATAGTGCAACGCATGGGCGACGCCAGAAGTTCCCAGTAGCAAGCTACTGTAATGGACCTTTTCCCCTCAAAAAATTAATTTAATATCATGTGAGCCAATGGCCCACGTATCAGATATTAAACTGATAAGAACAGATACTACACTTGATCTTAGCCAAAAGGCCGAGAAAGGTATGCTAAAGAAAGTGCCTTGTCTTGTTTTTTATAGCCGGTACAAGCATTTCTGATGTGCTGAGTGTCCAATGTGGGACTCAAAATATAAATTGATATATGAGAAACAGCTATCAGTTAGCACTGCAGTTAACCATCTCTATCTCATGAAGACATTTATTTGCCTTCATTCAAAAGGAAACTAGTAGACATTAAAACAAGTGTGCCACCAGTTTAAGTCTTCCTGGACTCTTCACACAAGCTACGACCTAATGCAATGAAACGGACAAGTGAATTCCATATTGATTACTCTTCATATTTTCTACTCAATTCACTCTGAAAAGAAAAATAACCAAGCTGCAAGCTTAGGATTTATAGCTAGCCGTAGTGACTACTACATGAAACTGCAATGCAATTAATTCTCTGTGAATTCCCGATAGTCTATGACTTTCATCCCACTTAAAACAGATTTATGACACTAAATAAAAAAATGAATCTCACATTAAACTGAAATCTTTTGGTGGTGGTTGTGGTTGTTGTAAGCAATGAAAAAGAGGGTAGCAGCTACCATCACTAGTGTTACAACTGACAACCTATAATGCTGGCCTAGACCCTCCAATATGTCCAACCCAAAGCTGGCTTTAGAAGTTAGAACTATGTAATTAGTGTGGCAACTTACCAAACTTCAATGAATGGGACACCTCTATATACATTTTGAGTTACTCCAACCGGTGATGCTTCTTCGGATGTGATTTTCTTTCATTTTATTCTTTGTTGTTTTTAGTGTAGAAGACAGGTTTTCCATCGCTAGAGGGGGTAGGTAAAGAGCGGCAAGGGACAAAGGAACATGTTAGATGGCTGCCACATTACAAGTTAACATATCCTGTGTTTGATTTCTAGCTTCCTTGGAGATACCAAGTTCAATTGCACTTAATTTTACTTCCCTCAATCTTAAATGTTTATAACTTTGGGATTGTCACATTCTAGTCCATGATGTGCTGTCTACCAAATCCAAATAGGTTCTTCATAAGGGAATATATTCCAAAAATGCAGGGATTTTGCGAGGGTTGCAATCATGACGAAGTTGGACCAGATTAATCAGTATCTTGAGTACCCATACGTTCGTGCATCCTATCCTTCGGAATTGTTGTTTGCAATTGTAGAATTATTATCATAATAATTTTATGAAAAATGCTAGTATCAAACAAGAAAGTCAGCTATTAGTTTATTGAAAAACTACCCATCATGCTTGTACTCAAATACAAGCTTCATTACCAATCAAATAACTTGGCTTTATGTCATTAATCTCTAGTCAAAGAAAAAGATTGGTAGTGGATATAAACATTCATTAAAATCAAAATGGCAATGAGAAAAGATTGTCTATAAAGATGTGTTTTTGAACATATAGAGATGTGCATCATACATTTAGAGTCAAGCTTAAATATGTTTGTATTTCTAAAAAATATAACATTTTTTAGTTTTGGTACCTTTAAAAAAAAATTGTTGATTTTGGTCTCTATAAATTTTTATTTTTTAGTTTTTATTTTTACTATTAATAAAACTCAATTAAGTACTTACTTAAATAGAGATCTCACTTACTAGTGTCACGTGTCAATCGCTCCATTTGCCACATAAATATTTAACGGAGGCTCACTAACAACAAACTAACAATAAGGATTAAAACAAAAAGAAAATAATTTAGATTGATCAAAACTAACAAAATAATTTTAAAGAGACTAAAACCAAAAAATACTATATTTTTAGAGACTAAAAACATATTTAAGTATTAGCCTAATCATGCACCAGAAGGTACAAACTGGTGGGCCACATTCCATTATAAAAGGTGTATATTCTGCTTATAGTTTCTCTTTCTCATTTTTTGCTTGCATATTAATGCTATTGTCATTATCAATAATATTTTGGCAGTAAGTGAGATACATACAGAATCATATGAAACTAGTTTCATGGATTGATGGATTTCTGGAGCATTCGTCCGTATAATACGTTAAAATATGCATGAACTGATCATATTTAATTCGATAGAGTAACCATAGGTGCCTTGCAATTCAAATCGCTGAAAAATTCAGAGAAAACTTTTTATATGATTTTTACATCAGACTAACTCATTATGCGTTCAACAATAGTGAACAGTATTAATGATAACGGTATTGAGTGGGATTGTGCAATATGTTACATCGGGTGATATAGCAATTCTCATTAAAATTGTCACCTTATAAGGTACCAAACATAATCAGCTGTAATGAAACTGTAAGGATAATAAATTAAGGAAATCATGATTATGAGGTCAATTAGTTGACCAAGGAATACCAATGAGGAAATATTATACGTCAAAAGACGAATGATTGAATAAATTTTAGTTTTCTTGAAAGGAGACCACAGCTTCATGAGTATTTGATTCAACGATACGAACGTTGAGGTCCAGCACCAAGAAACCAGAAAGAGAAACCTCAGTTATTCTATGCAAGGGACACACTAAGGTTGTGTTTGGAATGAATTAAAATGGGAAATGATTTGATTTGATTTGAATTGAATTGATTTAGAAATCAAATTTTATGTTTGGAACTTACAAAAAAAATAAAAATTGAATTGATTTAGAAATCAAATTTTGTGTTTGGAATTATTAAAATGAGAATTGATTTGATTTGGTTTTATTATTTTACATTTTAACCCTTAAAGGTGATTAGAGATTGAAAACTAATTAAAATAAAATGCCAAGCCACAACCACAATATTCCAAACATCCAGAAAACCTACTATTAAAATAAAATGTTCAGAACCTTATAGTTCAGAACTTCACATTTTAGACTTGATTGGATAGGAGGGTGCTCCTGGCCCTTGCAGCAGTGCAACACATGGGGGACACCTGTGGGTTCCAGTAACAAGCTACTATATTGGACCCTCCCCAAAAAAAATTAACTTAATATCATTGACTCACTTATCAGATACTAATTAAACTGATAACAACAGATACTACACATAATCTTAGCCAAAAGACCGTATGTCTAAAACAAGTTCTCCTCTTCAACTTTATATCTAGTGTACTTTTGGCTGCTTGGTTGATTCTCTGATGTGACTCGTGAGTGAAACAATGACACATTTACACAGTAAACATGACAATCAAATTAAATTTTTGATTAATTTCCCAATTGCCAGTTTCAATAGATATTATTATCCTAGTTTTACAATGTAGTTATAGGCGTAAGAAAAGTTCAAGGCACTGGACTAGGCTGTGTTCTCTGAGACTTTCACTATCATTGCTTCAACATACAGAAAAATAGAGAGAATGTATTTTGCTGGAGATAATGTCTAGAATATCATGAATAGAGGCCACTTTAGTCTGAAAGCAGAGAAACGTCTAGAAGGACAAGCAGGCAGGCACACTTTTATCAAGGTTGAATGAAAAATAGGATTTTGAAATTGCAACTTGATAGCAGCTAGAGTGGCAGAGTGTGGACTAATTAATCCCATGATTTATATATGGGGTAGTTTCAGTTTGAAGATACCTGGCTTGTGCTGAATCGGATTATTATGGCCTACTTTTCATGTTTGTCGCAGAATATTTTGTAATAAGATATGGTCGAATGGGTAGGTTGTCCAATTTTGCAACCAACAAATTCAGCATTGATTTTTTTTTTTTTTGGGTTGTAGGGGAGGGGGGTAAATTCTGTACAGATATTTAATCTACTCTGCAGTAAGATATGGTCTGACTTCTGAGCATACCGTATGGCATATGGTGTACTTATATGTGTGTGTAAGATAATGCTTTGATGCTATTCTTGACTGCACGAGGTGGGCCTCTTAAGCAGCAACCGCCAGCTAGATTAGGCAATATTTGCATAAAACAGCCAGTCATGTTTCGAACTTTCAGGTGCCAAACGAAAGTTTTGTAACTCAAAGGAAACATCATCAACTTAGCTATGGAAAGGGTCAAAACTCCTTTTCCTTCTTTGGTAAGGCACCTTAATTTTGATTGTTAATTTAAACTAATTAAAATGGTGAATTAAAATTTGAAATGATGAATTTATAAGTATTGACAATATAACCCCAGATGCAGCATTTTATATTGTTTCAGTAAAGAGAAAATTCAAATTAAAATTTAGATTGTTCTCCATTTGATAATCAACAAATTTCATACATGTTAATCAGTTTTACTATGCAGTTACAGGCTTGAAGACATACCAAACAGTTCAGGACATTATGGACTCGGGGTGAGATGTTCTCTATATTTGCCTCAACATAGAGAAAAAGGAGGAACTGTGCTCTGCGTCTAGACTTTCACGAGAAATGCAGTGAACTTCACTAATAGCATGGAAACTCAACAATTATGCTCTTGGTCTTCAATTGCTTATTAGTTATCACAATTTACAGTGCGTCTTTTTTAGGGATGGCAATGGGGCGGGATGGGGGATAGTGCTTCCCCCGCCCTCGTCACCGTCTTGTCGTACTGTTTCATTTATAATTTTCCGGAGGTTTCCTCAATGTAATTAATAATTTAAAATAAAATTTTAAAAATTATAAAAAAAACATAAAAAAACACTATATACTATAACTTTGTTCAACAATCTAAGATTCTTACAAAATTAAAATAATATTATAAATAACAAACTAAATTCAATTATATTTTGTAATAATCAATTTACATAAATAACTATTACATAAATAGTATATATTTTTTAACAAGTTTTATCATTATGGATTCATTCAATAAAAAAATCATTTCAAAATAATAAAAAGATATATATTTTCATCTCATCTCAAAGTAAAAAAAAAAAAAATAATATATGATATATATTAAATAAAAAAGTATACTTATGATTTGGGATACTTTCACGGGCGGATATTATAATCCCCGCCTCATTACCATTTATTAAACGAGTACCCATCCCCCGCCCCATCACAGGTACCCATCCCCCACCCCATCACGGGTAATTCCCTCGGATCCAGAATACGGATAATTTTGCCATCCCTCGGATCCAGAATACGGATAATTTTGCCATCCCTAGTCTTTTTCAGCTATCTCGTTCCCGGACTTTTATGTATTAACTTTTCTCTTAACCATTGTAATAAAGCACCTGGAAATGAGCATAATATATTAAGTACAAATATTAAACTACACTATATAATTAACATTAACATAAGATGTAAGAAAGTATAAAAGTTTATTTAGATTTGGTTGGGGTGCGCCAGGCCCTTACAATAGTGCAAAGCATGGGCGACGCTTGAGGATCCCAGTAGCAAGCTACTGCAGTGGACCCTCCCCTCAAAAAATTAATTTAATATCATGTGAGCCAATGGCCCACGTATCAGATATTAAACTGATAAGAACAGATACTACACTTGATCTTAGCCAAAAGGCCGAGAAAGGTATGCTTGAATAGGTGCCTTGTGATAATTTTTATAGCTGGTACATGCACTTCTGCTGTGCTGAATGAGAGATGTGGGACTCAAATATAAGCTGATATCTCGGAAACAGCTATTTGTTAGCACTGCAGTTAACTATCTCATGAAGACATTTATCTGCCTTCATTCAAATGTGTGCATCCTTTCAATCACGTCAAAAGAGAACTAGAAGACATTGATCCAATCTGCAAGCTTAGGATTTATCACTAGCCATAGTAACTGCTGCTACATGAAGCTGCAAAGCAATTTGATTCACTCTGAATCCCGTTTAGTCTATGACTTCAATATGAATTAAGACAGATTTATGAACTAAATAAAACGTGAATCAATTCCAATGGTTTTGACAATCAACAGTTTCTTCAAACATAATGAATCCAAAAGAGTAAAACAAATGGGGTAAGCAACACAAATGAAAAAATGGGGTAAGCATTTCATTTGTAGTTTAAAAAAAGAAAAAAAATGAAAAAATGAAAAGGAAAAAGAATTGGTTGTCATTTTTGAAGAAGCCAAAAATGTTTTTGTCGAAAATGGATTCTGGCTAACTAGTAAGTTGAACTCCAAGGAGGATGGAGACAATGATGTACAAGGATATGATTTATAGCCTGCTCATCATTCCTGCCTATGTTTTTATCAGACGTTGAAGAAACCTCATAGAATGTTGTTTGATTTAGTTGTAGGTACAGAAAGCATGTATGCATAAGCCATCCAGTGCAAAAGGTGACAGATGTCAAGAAGAGAATAAAATGCCTAAAAGAATATCTATATATGCATGAGTTGAAAATGGCTATGTACATGTTGCAGAATCATAGACTATGTGACCATTTTAGCAATACAAGGCTATATGCTTCATGCCTTTATGTTCTGAATACTTCGAAGGAATAATAATCAAATCATATATTGGTTTTTTATTAGTTTTCAAGGTTCTTAAATAGAAATCAGTAAATCAGTTTAAAGTTTTTGGAAGAAGGAAAACAAGTTTAATAGAGCTAAAATACCCCTAGACATATATATGTGAGGATTGAAACTAAGCTGGGTGACTGGGTCCTAGGTATATAATTAAGTTCATGCACATATCCCTAGTATGATCTCATTTTAAAAATAAATCATGCTTTAAATTTGATCAAAAAATCTAATTGAATCTATAAAGCCTAAGTCATTTTTCTGTCAATGTAACGAAAACACATACTTTGAAACATAGCCTATGGTCATGAGTTATGATATGATAATGTATATTTAACTCTACATGACCAACATAAATTTACTCAAGACCACAAATCTCATTATTCAAACTACATATCTTGTGTAAAACTCTCAAGAAGGGTCATTAAAAAATTTAGCACTTTCCCATCCCATGTGACAGCAGGAGACTCAACGGGAAGGAAAATCTTCTGGGGGAGGAAGCAAGCACTCAGATGCTGTAGGACCGTCTTTCACAATGAAAGCCATGGCAAGACCCCAAGATGTGTGCTCCTCAAGATGACAGTGTATGAACCACACTCCTGGATTGTCTGCCTTTAGCCTAATTGCAGCCCACCCTCCCTTTGGAACTCCCACTGTATTTCTCTCTTGGGGATCAACAAGATTATAATTTGCTGGATCCTTGTTAGCATTGTAGTTACCAAACCCCTGGCCAACAATGAAGAAGTTGTATAAAGATTGTCTATAAAGATGTGTTTTTGTACATATAGAGATGTGCATCATACATTTAGAGTAAGGCTTAAATATGTTTGTAGTTCTTAAAAATATAACATTTTTTCGTTTTGGTACTTCTAAATTTTTTTTGTTGATTATGGTCCGCTAAATTTTTATTTTTGAGTTTTTGTTTCTATTGTTAATAAAACTCTTTTAAGTACTTACGTGTTAAACAGATGTCTCACTTATTGATATCACGTGTCAATTACTCCATTTGTTACGTAAACATTTAATAGAGGTTCACTAACAGCAGACTAACGATAGGGATTAATACAAAAAAAAAAATTTAGAGGGATCAAAACTAACAAAATAATTTTAGATGAACTAAAACAAAAAATACTATATTTTCAGAGAGTAAATATATATTTAAGCCTTAGCCTAATCATGCACTGGAAGGTTCAAACTGGTGGGCCACATTCGATTATAAAAGGTGTATATCCTGCTTATACTTTCTCTGTCTCATTTTTTGCTTGCATATTAATGCTATTGTCATTATCAATAATATTTTGGCAGTAAGTGAGATACATACAGAATCATATGAAACTAGTTTCATAGACTGATGGATTTTTGGAGCATTCGTCCGTATAATACGTTAAAATATGCATGAACTGATCATATTTAATTCGATAGAGTAACCATAGGTGCCTTGCAATTCAAATCACTGAAAAATTCAGAGAAAACTTTTTATATGATTTTTACATCAGACTAACTCATTATGAGTTCAACAATAGTGAACAGTACTAATGATAACGGTATTGAGTGGGATTGTGCAATATGTTGCATCGGGTGATATAGCAATTCTCATTAAAATTGTCACCTTATAAGGTACCAAACATAATCAGCTGTAATGAAACTGTAAGTATAATAAATTAAGGAAATCATGACAATTGATTATTACTATGAGGTCAATGTTGACCAAGGAATACCAATGAGGAAATATTATACGTCAAAAGACGAATGATTGAATAAATTTTAGTTTTCTTGAAAGGAGACCACAGCTTCATGAGTATTTGATTCAACGATGCAAACGTTGAGGTCCAGCACCAAGAAACCAGAAAGAGAAACCTCAGTTATTCTATGCAAGGGACACATTAAGTACTCATTAAAATAAAATGCCAAGCCACAACCACAATTCCAGAACCTTATAGTTCAGAACTTCACATTTTAGACTTGATTTGATAGGGGGGGTCCTCCTGGGCCTTGCAGCAGTGCAACACATGGGAGACACCTGTGGGTTCCAGTAGCAAGCTACTATATTGGACCCTCCTCCCCCAAAAACATTAACTTAATATCATTGACTCACTTATCAGATATTAATTAAACTTATAACAACAGATACTACACTTAATCTTAGCCAAAAGACCGTATGTCTAAAACAAGTTCTCCTCTTCAACTTTATATCTAGTGCACTTTTGGCTGCTTGGTTGATTCTCTGATGTGACTCGTGAGTGAAACAATGACACATTTACACAGTAAACATGACAATCAAATTAAAATTTTGTTTAATTTCCCGATTGCCAGTTTCAATAGATATTATTATCCTAGTTTTACAATGTAGTTATAGGCGTAAGAAAAGTTCAAGGCACTGGACTAGGGCTGTGTTCTGTGAGACTTTCACTATCAATGCTTCAACATACAAAAAAGTAGAGAGAATGTATTTTGCTGGAGATAATGTCTAGAATACCATGAATAGAGGCCACTTTAGTCTGAAAGCAGAGAAACGTTAGTCTTACTAGAAGGACAATTAGGCAGGCACACTTTTATCAAGGTTGAATGAAAAATAAGATTTTGAAATTGCAACTTGATAGCAGCTAGAGTGGCAGAGTGTGGACTAATTACTTCCATGATTTATATATGGGTAGTTTCAGTTTGAAGTTACCTGGCTTGTGCTGAATCTGATTATTATGGCCTACTTTTCATGTTTGTAGCAGAATATTTTGCAGTAAGATATGGTCGAATGGGTAGGTTGTCCAATTTTGAAACCAACAATTTCAGCATTGATTTTTCTTTTTCTTTTTTGGGGTTGTGGGGGAGGGGGGTAAATTCTGTATAGATATTTAATCTACTCTGCAGTAAGATATGGTCTGACTTCTTAGCATACCGTATGGCATATGGTGTACTTACATGTGTGTAAGATAATGCTTTAGTGCTATTCTTGACTGCACGAGGTGGGCCTCCTAAGCAGCAACCGCCAGCTAGATCAGGCAATATTTGCATAAAACAACCAGTCATGTTTTGAACTTTCAGGTGCCAAACGAAAGTTTTGTAACTCAAAGGAAGCATCATCAACTTGGCTATGGATAGGGTCTAAACTCCTTTTCCTTCTTTGGTAAGGCACCTTAATTTTGATTGTTAATTTAAACTAATTAAAAATGGTGAATTAAAATTTGAAATGATGAATTTATAAGTATTGACTATAACACCAGATGCAGCATTTTATATTGTTTCAGTAAAGAGAAAATCAAATTAAAATTTAGATTGTTCTCCATTTGATAATCGACAAATTTCATACATGTTAATCAGTTTTGCTATGCAATTACAGGCTTGAAGACATACCAAACAGTACAGGACATTATGGACTAGGGGTGAGATGTTCTCTATATTTGCCTCAACATAGAGAAAAAGGAGGAACTGTGTTCTGCGTCTAGACTTTCACGATAAATGCAGTGAGCTTCACTAATAGCATGGAAACTCAACAATTATGCGCTTGGTCATTGCTAATTAGTTATCACAATTTACACTCCGTTTTTTTCTGCTATCTCGTTCCGGGACTTTTTATGTATGAACTTTTCTCTTAACCATGTGAGAAAGCACCTGGAAACGAGCATAATATATGAAGTACAAATATTAAACTACATGATATAATTAACATTAACATAAGATGCAAGAGAATATAAATATTTAATTAGATTTGGTTGGGGTGCGCCGACCCTTTCAATAGTGCAAAGCATGGGCGACGCTTGAAAATCCCAGTAGCAAGCTACTGCAGTGGACCCTCCCCCTCAAAAAATTAATTTAATATCATGTGAGCCAATGGCCCACATATCAGATATTAAACTGATAAGAACAGATACTACACTTGATCTTAGCCAAAAGGCCGAGAAAGGTATGCTCGATTAGGTGCCTTGTGATAATTTTTATAGCTGGTACATGCACTTCTGCTGTGCTGAATGAGAGATGTGGGACTCAAATATAAGCTGATATCTGGGAAACAACAGCTATTTGTTAGCACTGCAGTTAACTATCTCATGAAGACATTTATCTGCTTTCATTCAAATGTGTGCATCCTTTCAATCACGTCAAAAGAAAACTAGAAGACATTGATCCAATCTGCAAGCTTAGGATTTATCACTAGCCATAGTAACTGCTGCTACATGAAGCTGCAAAGCAATTTGATTCACTCTGAATCCCGTTTAGTCTATGACTTCAATATGAATTAAGACAGATTTATGAACTAAATAAAACGTGAATCAATTCCAATGGTTTTGACAATCAACAGTTTCTTCAAACATAATGAATCCAAAAGAGTAAAACAAATGGGGTAAGCAACAAACCGAAGATGATAAGTTACAGGTTTCCCGATGTACCAAGTTGGACTTAAAATGGGAAATTTTTCCTTGTCAGAGTAGGAGACTATGATACCTTATCATGTACAGCAGTACCGTTAAAAGGAAATTCTAGAGTTTTGCATCTAGATACCATTTGATGGCTTCCACACAAAATTTTCTTCAGTTTTTTTTTTTTGACGAATCTATACAACAAATTTTCCATTTTCATAGTCAAATTTGTCCATGAGACCCATGCATGACTCATGTCCAGTCCTTATACTTCTGTGGAGCTATGTGTAAGCACCACAATGAACTACTGTTGGACTCGCATTGAAAAGAAAAAAGTATAGAACGTTTTAAGTGCTTATCAAGACTCAAATTATGACCAGGATGCTGTGATGGGAAAGAAACAGGGTAAAGAAAAGCTAGCTCTCTTGCAAGCAGGGCTTGAGACATTTTGACACCTTCATTTACATTGTAGCTCGGCCTTTTTAGAGAAGATTGGGAAGCTTCCAAGCATAACTCAAATTTCAATTTCGAAGCGATTGTGAAATCCATATGTACTATAGGCTCAAGCTACCAAGAAATTTGACACTCAGCATTTAGCACAAATCATGCAGCAATCTTAAAAATCTTTTATCGATAGTCCTTGTTAGGTTAAGCTTTTTTAGCTAACCAATAGAAGATGACTGGACAAGGCTTGCTTAGTAGTCTCAAAACTCCTCCAAGTTGAAGACTAGTTAACTGACATATACTCTTTATGTATGTAATTGTGGACGCTATCTTTCAAGATTGATGATGTAAAACTGTATAAGAAGCAATTGTGAACTCCATAGAAAGAAAATCATAGATTCTTTCGTAAAAAACTTATCTCATACCACTAACAACTATTGTTTTCCCTATAATAAAAAGAAGTGGCTTGGCACATCTAGCAGATTGAATAAGTGACCTACCATTCTTTAACAATTAGTAGTTTACTGTGCATGAAAAATGCATTAAACCAATCGTCTTTGCCCCGTCCATCCTTTCCACACAGAAAAATAGAAAAGAACATTGTCAAATGCACTTGAAAGACTCTGATTAACTGGAGAGATTAATAATGATTAGTAGCCGGGTCAAAGGGATACTACTGCTCAATACTCAATAGAACCTTAGTCAATATCAGCTTTGTACACCAACTTTTAGTGGGAGTTGCTACGGTAACTTAATAGGTTTTGATCATCCACCAAATTGAAGAAATGCCCATTTTCTTTGCAATAGATATTTTCTTCTCAATACTGCCATCCTTCAAAGAAAAAGGAAACAGAACAATCTCAATTTAATGATCATTTAATTTAATATGGTGTTATGGGAATTGCCAGAAGTGACTTGACAAAGCGTCCAGGAGTAATATTACCGTGGGAAATTTTCATCAACATGAAGGATAAAATTATCTTCTATTCAAAGTTTTATAAGCGACTCTGCCGTAAGATATAGTCTGAGCATACTGTATGGCATATGGTGTAAATATACTTATGTGTGTGTGTATGATAATGCTTTGATGTTATTCTTGACTGCCTGAGGTAGGGCTCATATGCAGCGACCACCAGCCAGATTTGGCATAAAACAATCACAATCATGGTTTGTACTTTCAGGTGCCAAACGAAAGTCAAGTGGTAACTCAAAGGAAGCATCATCAACTTGGCTATGGAAAGGGTCTAAACTTGGTAACGCGTCTAATTTTGGTTGTTAAAATTAATTAAAAATGGTGAATTAAAATTTGCAGTGATTAATTTATAAGAATTGACAATATCACACCGGATGCAGCATTTTACATGTTTCAGACAGATTAAACAGGACATTATGGACTAGAGGAACAAGAAAGGAACAAGTTTAGTTTTCCTCATTATTCTCAACATCTCTAATATCATGAAACTTGACATTTACGTGGATCTATGAACTTTCCTTATTATTATTCTCAACATCTCTAATAGCATGAAACTTATTATTCTCAACATCTCCAATAGCATGAAACTTATCACTACGGATCTTTAAATGAACTTTCCTCAACCAAATACACATAGCATTTGCAGAGAAGGCGAGCAGTGAACAATACTACAGCTCATTCAATGTGGATTACCACATTAGGCAATTTTATGCTAATTCATTAAGCTAACAATATAATTAATAAAAGTAGCGTAACCTGAAATATTGAACTAGACTCGGTGGGGTGCGCCAGGCCCTTGCAATAGTGCAACGCATGGGCGACGCCTGTAGTTCCCAGTAGCAAGCTACTGTAATGGACCATCCCCCTCAAAAAATTAATTTAATATCATGTGAGCCAATGGCCCACGTATCAGATATTAAACTGATAAGAACAGATACTACACTTGATCTTAGCCAAAAGGCCGAGAAAGGTATGCTAAAGAAAGTGCATTGTCTTGATTTTTATAGCCGCTACAAGCACTTCTGCTGTGCTGACTGTCCAATGTGGGAGTCAATATAAATTGATATCTGAGAAATAGCTATCAGTTAGCACTGCAGTAAACCATCTCTATCTCATGAAGACATTTAGTTGCTTTCATTCAAACGTGTGCACCCCTTTCAATCACATCAAAAGGAAACTAGTAGACATTAAAACACGTGTGCCACCAGTTTAAGTCTTCCTGGAATCTTTACACAAGCTACGACCTAATGCAACGAAACGGACAAGTGAATGCCATATTGATTACTCTTCATATTTTCTACTCAATTCACTCTGAAAAGAAAAATAACCAAGCTGCAAGCTTAGGATTTATAGCTAGCCGTAGTGACTACTACATGAAACTGCAATCCAATTAATTCACTGTGAATTCCCGTTAGTCTATGACTTCCATCCCACTTAAAACAGATTTATGAACTAAATAAAACATGAATCAATTGCAATGGTTTTGACAATCAGCAGTTTCTTCAAACATAATGAATCCAAAAGAGAAGAACAAATGGGCTAAGCCACAAACCAAAGATGGTAAGTTATAGGTTTCACCATGTACCTAGTTTTCCTCACAAAGGGAAATTTTTCCTTCACATAATACCATTAATGTACTGCAGCACATTATTGAATGGCTTGCAGACCATAATTCGAGTTTTGCATTGAGAATTGAGATCCTATTGAATGGCTTCCACACGCAATTTTCTTTTATCTTTTAACTGAATCACACAATCTACACACACAGTTTTTCATTTGCATAGTCAAGGAAAAAATTCGTGCATCGACCATGCACTTGTAAACCAAACAATCCAAATTGAATTTGTACATGAGAACCATGTATGACTCATGTCCAGCCCCCAGTCCCTACACTTCTATGGAGCTATGTGTAAGCGCTACAAATGAGCTACTGTTGGCTCATTCAAGAACTCACATTGGAAAGAAAAAACAATAGAACGTGATGAATGCTTATGGAGAATCAAATTATAACCAGGATGCTGTGATGGGAAACTAGCTCTCTCGCAAGCAGGGCTTGAGACATATGTACTATTGCAGTTCTGCCTTTTTAGACAAGATTGAGAAGCTTCCAAGCATACCTCAAATTTGAATTTTGAAGCGAATATGAAATCCATATGTACTAAAGCCACCAAGAAATTTGATACTTAGCATATAGCACAAATCATGCCGCAATCTTAAAAATCCTTTGAGGATAGTCCTTGTTCGGTTAAGCTTTTTTAGCTAACCAATTCATGATGACTGGACAAGGCTTGCTTAGCAGTCTCAGAACTCCACCAAGTTGAAGACTAAGTTAATTTACATATACTCTTAATGCATGAAACTGTGGATGCTATCTTTTAAAGCCGTTGATGTAAAAATGTAAAAGAAGCAATTGTGAACTCCATATTTACTCAAGCCCCAAAAAAAGAAAATCATAGATTCTTTCGTTAAAAACTTATCTCAAAAACCCACTATAATCACTATTGTTTTCCATATAATAAAAAGAAGTGGGTTGGCACTCGGCACATCTAGCAGACTGAATAGGTGACTAACCATTCTTTTAACAGTTAGTAGTTGACTGACTTAGGGATAGAAGTGGGAGATACGATCCCGTCTTTGTCCCTGCATCTACCTTGGAGGAATTTTTATTCCCGTTTTTGTCTCCATGAGAGAAAGCTCTCCAAATTCGAATTCTCAAATGAGACAATCTCTGCAAAGATCCTTAAATGCAAAGGGATTTTGCCATTCTAATTTACTGTTTATGAAAAATGCATTAAGCCAATTGTCTTTTGCCCCATTTCCTCAGACAAGAATAGAAAAGAACATTGTCAAATGCGCTTGAGAGTGACGGCAGAGATTACGAATGATCAGTAGCGGGGTCTAAGTGGTGACATGATCATACTATTGCTCAACACTCAATAGAACCTTAGTCAATATCAGCTTTGTAAACCAAGTTTTGGTGGTATTTTAATGGGTTATATCATCCACCAAATTGAAGAAATGCCCATTTTGTTTATCAACAGATTGATTTCTTGTCAATACTCCCATCCTTCAAAGAAAAAGGAAACAGAACAATCTAAATTGACAGATCATTTAATTTGACATGATGTTATGGGAATTGCCAGAAGTGAAGTGACTTGACAAAGCGTCCAAGAGTAATATCACCGGAGGGAAAAGTCATCTAACTGGTCCAAGTAACAAGCAGAGAAAATTTTCTTCCATTTAAAGCTGGAAAATGATAAACTCTCTCATAATCCATTTTTTGTTTCACAGACCAATGATAAAAATTTCTACTATCGACAAATATTACTTGGAATAATTCATGAGTGAAAAAGGTGCAGGAAATCAAAATCAACATATTTATTTGTAGTTTGGCCAGAGAATAGGATATAATGCAGCTGTCTTTCGTAGTTGGTTGCTGGTATAAAGAGATGGCCTTCGAATTGCCACATTCTACACTAGGCTCAAAATCCCTTTGTTACCTGGGATTTTGACAAACTATGCTTTCATGTCTTTGATGCTACTTATTTATAGCTGCTAAAGTCAGCAACCATTCATAAATTACTTCATTTCCTTATTAAGATTAATAATCAGTGCACATAAATTCAAGAAGGAGGAAGATTTGTTTCTAGCTTCATTTAAAAATGGTGAATTGAGGCACATCACCATCACTATTACAAAGGAGACAAACAGGGAAATCATATGAACAGATTATTCTTAACTTATCAGCTACAAATTGGGCATACAACCAACCCATTCTCATTACAATCAGCGCACTTCATCACAACCGTCCTCCCTTGTTTGTGACCCACCTCTTCCTTCACCACCACCACCACCTTGCAACTCCCATTACACTGAAAACAAGGCAAGAACCTCATATCCCCACAACCCTCACAAACAGCCCCAACTCCTTTCCTCGGCAACCCTTCAAGCAGCTCCCCCAACACACCCTCTTCCACCACCTTCAACATCTCTTCAGCACCACCAATGTACAAACCCTTCACAAACACCCTCGGAGGCACCATTGCCTCTCTCTCCTTGCCCTTCAACAACTCCCTCAGCTCCTCTCTGAACCCACTATCCATTGACACATCACGCTCGCAGATCAGCACCCCAAAGGCTTCAAACCCTGCCCTCACCGCATTGCATGCCTCGAATGTCCTCCTGACGCCCCTCAACGTTGTCGTATAGATCACCACTCTGTTCTCACCGTTGGGAGGGCATATCCTCTCGAACCGGTCCAGGGATGGCTTGGTCGAACTGGGTTTCTTGGGAACTCTAGACCCGAGAGTGAACCGGTTTGGGTTTGAATTCTCTTTGTCAAAGCTTGAGTCTTTGGTGAAGGGGAAGGGTTTTGGTGGAGGCAAGGGAGAGAAGCGGAAGCTCTCTGTGTCGAGCCCTGCCATTAGCTCCCAAGAGTTGATGACCTCTGGTTCGGAACGGAGGGGTCTAGGTTCGGACCAGAGTGACTTGGGTTCGGAGAGAGGGGAGGGGAAGATGGAACCAAGGGTGAAACGAGGTGGTGGGGTGGTGGTGTTGGTGGTGGAGTGAGGTGGTGGATCAAGGGTGAGGAGGCCATAGGTGGTGGAGGTGAGAGAAACAATGTGGTGGCCAAGTGCTGAGCTACCCAGTTGAGCAAACTCCTCTTCGTGGTTGAGCAAGTTGGAAGAAACGCAACCCATTGCTCTAAAGTTTGGAACTCTGGTGAGTTTTCTCTCTCTGCAAAGTTTGAATTTTTGGGGGAAGGAAGAGAGTGTGGAGGGCCAGACAGGGAGAGTGAAGACAAATAGGGTGGGGAATGGAAGTTGATTTAGTTAATTAAATTTGAGGTACTTTTTGTTGAATTTGATTTGGGTTCGTTGTCGGATTCAATTTTCAAACGCTTGATGGCCCACGGAATTCGAGCGCTAAAAATTTAATGATATTTAATTGGTAGTTTGGTACATACATGCATGGAGCTTTGGTTATTTAAATTGGGTCCTCTCACTCTCAATCTTCTTTAATCATTCTGGTGATTTGCGATGTTGGTCATAAAAATTGAATGATGCGCTTGTGGTACACGGGCAGGCTGAGTTGGGGTATGTGTTTAAGGCCCAACTTCAAAATTGTCCCAAAACCAAAATTTACTAGGGGCAATCCTAGTGCCTAACTAAGCCCAAAAAGATTTCAAATTAACTCACTAAGGTATCTTAAAAATTTTAATTTTAACATATAAAAAATAAATTATAATTATTAATATAAATTTTAATATTATTATTTAATTATGTATTTTTACATTATTAGAAAAATTGACTCTTCAAACTATTATTATAATCAAACATTTTTAATCATGTAACCATAATCATATTGAATGATAATAAAAAGTATTACATCAATGAATATTGGTTTAAGTAGCGGATGTTATTATGCATTTTACTATGTTTAAGTGTATAATACACTTTCTTTTTACTTGTAATAGTAAATTTTTTTATAGTTAGTTTTTTTTTTTACATATTGTTTTTTTTATGTTTTTTTTCAGGTCACCATTACCAACCACCACCTGTCATCGTTTCGACCACCTTGACTTGTTGGCCACCTCAATTGATAGTGTTGTTCATTTTTTTAAAATTATACAATTATATAAATAATCTTAGTTAAAATTATATTATTTTTTATATTTTTTTATAAATAATCGTAATCTTGAAAATCTTATAAATTTTAATTAAAATATTTATACATAATAATATAATTTTCTCTATGTAAGTGTGTAAGAAATTTTAAAAAATATATATTTTTTTAATTGATAATGTCATCAAATTTTAATTGGTATAAATAAAAATATTACCAATATTCATTAGTAATATTTACACAAGATAAATATTTTTAAAAAATTATTTTTTTCCTAAAATTATAACTGTGTTTGTTGAAAAATCTTATAATTTTAACTGATAATATTTATACAGTTATACAACTTTAAAAAAACTAGAGGTGGCTGGTGGTGACGAAAAGTTGTTGTTGAATGACTTACGATGGCTAGAAAGCAACGTCTGATAACTGTCAACTAACGATAATAGTAGTGGTAGTATGTAAAAATATATATATATATATAAAAAAACTAAAAAAAACACGAAAAAAAAAAAGAAACTTACTTAATAAGTTTCATGTAATTGATCTAAGTCATTGATATTTTTTATAATTAAATCAATAACTTAGATCAAGTGGTATATCATATACCCTCTTTTAGAGGGTGTATGTTAGACACCACCTTAGTTTAAGTAGAAAGAATTCAAATTTTTTAAATATGTGATTTTGGATTTGATTTTAAAATTTATGTGTATGAAAATAAAAATAATACTGTAGCGCTTAATAGTATTTTGAGATATTAATTTTTCACCTGTTAAGTAGAAATACTTTAAAAAACTTTTAAAAAAATAAAAACATTACAGCAAAAGTACCAAAAAATAATTACAATGATAATATATAGAATTATGTCATAGTTTTACAGCAATATTAGTCTAGAGAAGCAAATTTTTGTGCATAATGAATGGCCAATAATAGTTTTTCCATGAAGGATAGTTGACTATGTGCATGTTTGGTAGAAAAATAATTACAATTTTTGGGGAAAAAGTCATTGAATGATTTTAATCATGTTTGGTAGAAATTAGTAAAATTAGTTTACACGAAATTCAATGTAAATAAAAGCTTTTTAAAGCTGATTTTTATAATGCTGAAGTTTGAAACTTATGATTTTAGCTTATAAATTATTTCTTACATTTTGATATGTAAATACTATTTTGTCATCAATCAAATAATTTTTTTAATCATTCTATACCTATTTTAGTAATTTAATGCATAAAAGCGATTTTTTTTTATATCATCCAAACGAATCAGATTAACTTAAAATCACTTTACAGCTAATACATTCAAACATAAAAATGAATCAATTATAATCGATTATAACAAAAAACTTTTATACAATAATTAATTACTAAGCATAATCAATTTTTTGCAGCTATCCCAAACACACCCTATTTTGTATTTTAAGAGCAAATTGTAAGTTATGTTCTTTACCTTTTGTCTAAGTGCGTATTATAGTTTAAGGTTTGAAAATATGTAAATGACACATTGAATTTAAAACTTTACTATTATAATTGCTTATTTACATTTGACATAATTATTATTTCTTTTTTAATATCACGAGGTATTTCTACACTCAACGAAATTAATTCTAGAACTTAACTATAAAATCTATAATAAATTTAAATTATTGCATTATAAGTAAAAATTGTTGGTATAGAACTTAATTTGTCAGCTAAATCACATATTAAAGTTGACACGATCACCAATTTAGGTTATGAGATAGATTTTAGGTTTATTATTTTAAGCAACTTTGATTAGTGAGGATGACAGATCGTAGTGTAAGTGTAACACTTAATTATATTTTTTTGTTCTTAGATGATAAAGAAATAACTCTAGTGCTCTTATTACGACTGCCTTTCATTCTTTCGTTATTGCTATTTGCTGCTACCCAATTGACTTCAAAATACTATTATTACTACGGTTGCTACAGTGTTTGTCTTGTTCTGTTTCAAATAGTTTGTGCGTTGCACTTTGAACAAGCTCCATGCTCCATAGCTAAACAATGTCTCGGTAGCACTCGCACTCCTCGTAGTGTATGAACAAAATTTCACATAGCAAACTATGCGCGGGAACTATAATCTGAGAAAGTTACATAGCTTCAACTTTCAACCACCAAGGCCAACCAGGTCTCCATCATCATCACCCGCAAAACCCCAAATCAAAGACAAAGACAAAGACCCACACATTGTGCAATGCACCAAGGCCATTTCTACCCACATGCGCAATGGCCACTGCCATTTGGCTCTCCATGTCTTCGACGCCATGCCTCGTCGAAACTCTGTCTCCTACAACGCCATGATCTCTGGGTACTTGAGAAACGGGAAGTTCAACCTTGCAAGGGACCTGTTTGACAAAATGCCTCAAAGGGACTTGTTTTCCTGGAACGTAATGCTTACTGGATATGTTAGGAATAGAAGACTCGGTGATGCACGCAAGTTGTTTGATTTAATGCCTGAAAAGGATGTTGTTTCCTGGAATGCAATGTTGTCCGGGTATGTCCGGAATGGGTGCGTTGATGAGGCAAGGGAGGTTTTTGATAGGATGCCTGATAAGGATTCCATCTCGTGGAATGGGTTGCTTGCAGCGTATGTTCAAAATGGGAGAATTGAGGAGGCTCGTGGGTTGTTTGAGTCGAAATCAGACTGGGAATTGATTTCTTGGAATTGTTTGATGGGTGGGTATGTGAGGAGGAGGATGTTAGGTGATGCTAGGCAGATTTTTGACCAAATGCCTGTTAGGGATGTAATTTCTTGGAATACTATGATTTCAGGTTATGCCCAAGATGGAGATTTGTCTAAGGCTAGGAGATTGTTTGAGGAGTCTCCGACACAGGATGTGTTCACGTGGACAGCGATGCTGTATGCATATATAAAGAATGGAATGTTGGATGAAGCCAGAATAATTTTTTATGAAATGCCAGAAAAAAGAGAGATTTCATATAATGCAATGATTGCAGGCTATGTGCAATACAAGAAAATGGACATGGCAAGGGAATTGTTTGAGGCAATGCCTTGTCAGAATATAGGTTCATGGAATATCATCATTACGGGTTATGGTCAGAACGGTGATATAGCTCAAGCTAGAAACTTGTTTAATATGATGCCTCAGCGCGATTGTGTATCTTGGGCGGCTATTATTGCTGGTTATGCTCAGACTGGTCACTATGAAGAGGCTTTGAACATGCTTGTGGAGATGAAACGAGATGGAAAAAGTTTAAATAGGTCTACCTTTTGTTGTGCTCTAAGTACATGTGCTGATATTGCTGCTTTGGAGTTAGGGAAGCAAATTCATGGGCAGATGGTGAAGACAGGGCATGAGAATGGTTGTTTAGTGGGGAATGCACTTCTTGGAGTGTATTGCAAATGCGGCAGCATAGATGAAGCTTATGACGTGTTTGAAGGAATACAAGAGAAAGATATCATCTCCTGGAACACAATGTTAGCTGGTTATGCTAGGCATGGATTTGGCAGACAGGCTTTAACGGTATTTGAGTCAATGAAGATGGCAGGTGTTAAACCCGATGAGATTACCATGGTATATATTTTATACATTTGATATGCATGAATAACTACTCCCTTATCCAGTTGTGTTGGAAATATGAACTGCTGTCATCAGTACTTCATATTTTACTTTATTACATTTTAATTTAGAGATAGCTGGTTTACAATTTAATTTTCTGATTAAAATTTTCTTGGTAAATATGATCAAATTATTTCCTATGGAAACACCTGGGTTGCTACTATGAAGCCTCTGAATCCAGTCTGAATACAATTTCCTTGAAGGGAGTAAAGCTTTATTTTTTTTATTTTCATCCGGGTAATTTAATTTTTGTTCTTACTCTGTCGTTCCAAAGGAAATTGACACTGCTGTAATATATGGTGTTAACTGTTAAGGATATTATCGACTAAGTAATTGGGAATTTGGGATAGATTACTGCAGAATATTTATGTTACTGACTTGAATAAGCCAGAGGTTACATTAAGCTATATATGAAAGATACCTTTTTAATGCAAATTTGTTGGTTTTAGTAGCAAGATACCTCCACCAGTTGTCTGGTATTATGTTGGAAATTGGAAAAATTGAATTCCCTTATTTAGTTATGAATCATATATGGTGATGTATGATTTTAAATTTGTTGAAGACTAAATATTTTATTAAAAGTACACAAAAAAGCAGACGGAGCAAGAGAAAAGGAGAGCATACCATAATTTTTATGAGCTTTCCTCTCCTCCGTCATTTGTCCTAGTTTATACTAATAATAGACCGCACACCTGCAACTTCTTTCCAGCCCCATCTCTTTGACTTTGCCTTTCTTTTGACTATATCTTTAACATGGATAGGCAAATTCAGTTGGAAATATCCCATGCGCCAAATGTAGGCAAGAAGTTCAATTACCAAGGATAATCTCACTTGTGTTATTGAACCACTTAGCTTTATCTCATGAGTTGTCAAATAGGTGGTGCCTGCTCTGAAAAGAGTCAGGTAGTTACACTTTGTTTTCCTCCTCTATTTGGTATCTAAATATCTTCACTTTACAGTTATCCCTATCTTTCAGTAAAGTTTTTTTTCCATAGGTGCAACTGAGCATTGGGAAATGAATTAGGAATGAGGCGTTAATAATAATATTGTTTTATCTACAATGCAGTAGCATGTCTTTTGACTCTGTTCTACAAGTAATATTATTCTGCTTATTCTTCTTCTAATCATGTTTCAGGTCGGTGTTCTGTCTGCTTGCAGTCATACTGGCTTGATAGACAGGGGAACTGAATATTTTTATTCAATGAATAGGGATTACGGTGTAACACCAAACTCAAAACATTATACTTGCATGATTGATCTTCTTGGTAGAGCTGGCCGCCTGGAAGAAGCGCAAAACTTACTGCAAAACATGCCTTTCGAGCCAGATGGTGCATCATGGGGAGCTCTACTGGGTGCAAGCCGGATTCATGGCAATACTGAACTGGGTAAGAAGGCTGCTGAGATGGTTTTTAAGATGGAACCTCATAACTCGGGAATGTATGTCCTTCTTTCAAATTTATATGCAGCTTCGGGTAGATGGATTGATGTTAGTAAGATGAGGATAAAAATGAGGGATGTTGGTGTACAGAAAGTAACTGGGTATAGTTGGGTTGAGGTACAAAACAAGATTCATAAATTCACAGTTGGGGATTGTTTCCACCCAGATAAAGGTAGAATATATGCCTTCTTAGAAGAGTTAGATCTAAAAATGAAGCGTGAGGGGTATGTTTCTTCAACAAAATTGGTTTTGCATGATGTGGAAGAGGAAGAGAAGGAGCATATGCTCAAGTACCACAGTGAGAAATTAGCTGTAGCATTTGGAATTCTTACTATACCGGCTGGCAGACCAATACGTGTCATGAAAAACTTGCGTGTGTGTGAAGACTGTCATAATGCCATCAAACACATATCCAAGATTGTTGGAAGGTTAATAATCTTAAGGGATTCTCATCGCTTTCACCACTTCAGTGACGGTATTTGTTCTTGTGGGGATTATTGGTAAGAGTAGAGAGATATGGCGAAAATTAACCTATAGATAAATAAGTATCAGTTGTACCCTCCCTTGAGCTTAGTAAATATAAATTTTTATCCTGAGAGATAAAATTGATTAAATATAAATTTATACCTACATTTAAAGAAAATTTGTAAGACATTATCACCTCAAAAAAAAAAATTAAGAATGGAAATTTTCTAAGCTTTGGGGTGACCGGTGACGACACGCCTCATCTACCTTTTCACCCTTTGTAGACAAGGAGAGCAGATCCCTTTTTCTAATAATTTTTTTTCCCTAACCATAAGCAAAGTTGGGTAAATCAGATAGATTGGATAAGGAGTGCAAGGCTAAATAATTTGAATAAGTTACGACATGGTCGTTGGGTTAAGTTAGGTCATCTCTGAGGTACGTTCTTTCATAAGTAAAAACTATGAAGTATGTCGCATGAAATAGTTTAAAATGTAAATACTTTTAATATTGATGTGCATCAATTTTGATCCTAATAAAATTATAAATCTAGGTATTATTAAATATAAAAAACATCAACATCAAGTTAATAAATAAAACTTATTCCTACTTTTAAATTATTTAATGAGTTAAGATCAAAATATATTATTTTAAATTAAGACCTGTAAAATATATTCTTATTTGTTCAAGTTTCCATGTAAAAGATGGTTTTATTATATAAGAAGATTTATGAATAAAGTGAAAAACCGTAAAAACAAAATATTTATATTAAATATTAAATGTGACATCTTCAACACACACGCCTCCCATGATTCCAATGATAAGTATAAGATATTTTGTTATAAGTAAAATTAAATTTATATATATATATATATATATATATTAAAAAATAGAATATAGTGAAGTTAAAAGTAAAAGGAGTTAGTAGATTTATTATATAAAAATTAAAAATTAATAGAAAGATGAGTTAAAATTGTAATATCAGATTGATCATATAAAATAATGTGAATCAATTATAAAACATTTGATCATTTTAATTCTTTTAAGAAAAAATTTTATCATTTTTATCTTTAGTTAAAATAATTTTACTTTAATCTTTTCATTAATTATTATAATATTGATATCATTTTTATTTGAAAAATTATTAAAATTTTTTAAAATTTAAAAAATTATTTAATTAATTAAAATATTTATAATGTTTAAAAACAAAATAATATTTATATTTGTTATTATAATTTTAAAAAACATTTTTCAAAACAACTAATATTAGAGTTTAATAGCGACAACTATATAAAATCCTTGTTACTTTTAATTTTTAAATGTTAAAGTATCAATATAATAAATATTAATTTTATAAAAATCCCAACCAATATAATTATTTTAATAAATTTAATTAAATTATTAATATTTAAAAGAAATTAATGACATGAAAAGGGGGGCCAAGGTCATCTCTGAGGAACGGTCCAAAACTCTTTTTCATAAGTACTATAAAGTTGTCTGGAGTAACCATTGGCTAAGGAATGCCAACCATAACTACTATAAGGTTAAGGGGTTCTCGTCTTAGGGATGTAAATTAATTTTTGACACGTGTAAATTAATTTTTCCACCCAAAAATCTTTCGTGCACTTATCTTAGGAATGCATTCATATACGTGAACTGATAAATGTAGTGCCAATCTAGTTCATATATGTGACGCAAGGAATAAATCAGTTAATAATTGACAAATCTTAAAGCATAATTCCTAGTTCTTCCCTTCATTCTACAATTGCTGCACTGGTTATGTTTCAATTAGTAGATTTTGAAGACAGCAGGAAGAGAAGACATGTATAAGGACTAAAGAGGGCTCAACTATGTCTCGACATCACTGCTCATACTCGTAGTGGATGAACGTATTCAATATAATGCGCGGGAACTATGATGTTCTGAGACTGAGACTGTTACCTATCTGCAACTTGCGGTGTCTGTGTACGAGTACGAGTACGAGTACGAGGAAGCAACCACCAAGGCGAAGCAGGTTTCCGAAACCCGAAACTGGAAATAAGTCAAAGCCACCCGTCAAAGACCCCGACATTGTGAAATGGAACAAGGCCATTTCTACCCACATGCGCAATGGTCACTGCGACTCCGCTCTCTCTGTCTTCAACACCATGCCTCGTCGGAGCTCCGTCTCCTACAACGCCATGATATCTGGCTACTTGAGGAACGGAAAGTTCAACCATGCAAGGGACCTGTTTGACAAAATGCCTGAAAGGGATTTGTTTTCCTGGAACGTAATGCTTACTGGATATGTTAGGAACCGGAGACTTGGTGATGCCCGCAAGTTGTTTGATTTAATGCCTGAAAAGGATGTTGTTTCGTGGAATGCAATGTTGTCCGGGTATGCTCAGAATGGGTACGTTGACGAGGCAAGGAAGGTTTTTGATAACATGCCTGATAAGAATTCCATCTCCTGGAATGGGTTGCTTGCAGCTTATGTTCAGAATGGGAGAATTGATGAGGCTCGTCAGTTGTTTGAGTCGAAATCAGACTGGGAATTGATTTCTTGGAATTGTTTGATGGGTGGGTATGTGAGGAGGAGGATGTTAGGTGATGCTAGGCAGCTCTTTGACCAAATGCCTATTAGGGATGAAATTTCATGGAATACTATGATTTCAGGTTATGCCCAGGATGGAGATTTGTCTGAAGCTAGGAGATTGTTTGAGGAGTCTCCAATGCAGGATGTGTTCACATGGACAGCAATGGTGTCTGGATATGTGCAGAATGGGATGTTGGATGAAGCGAGAAGAATTTTTGATGATATGCCTGAAAAAAATGAGGTTTCGTACAATGCAATGATTGCCGGTTATGTGCAATGCAAGAAAATGGACATGGCAAAGGAATTGTTTGAGGCAATGCCTTGTCGGAATATAAGTTCATGGAATACCATGATTACCGGCTATGGTCAGAACAGTGGTATAGCTCAAGCTAGGAACTTGTTTGATATGATGCCTCAGCGTGATTGTGTGTCTTGGGCAGCTATTATTGCTGGTTATGCTCAGAATGGTCTCTATGAAGAGGCTTTGAACATGTTTGTAGAGATGAAACGAGATGGAGAAAGTTTAAATAGGTCTACCTTTAGTTGTGCTTTGAGCACATGTGCTGATATTGCTGCTTTAGAGTTAGGGAAACAAGTTCATGGGCAGGTGGTGAAGACGGGATATGAGAGTGGGTGTTTCGTGGGGAATGCACTTCTCGGAATGTATTTTAAATGCGGCAGCATAGGTGAAGCTTATGATGTGTTTGAAGGAATAGAAGAGAAGGATATCGTCTCTTGGAATACAATGTTAGCTGGTTATGCTAGGCATGGATTTGGCAGACAGGCTTTAATAGTATTCGAGTCAATGAAGGCAGCAGGTGTTAAACCTGATGAGATTACTATGGTATATATTTTATACATTTCATATGCATTTAAATTTTATTTAGATTTAATCTTTAGCATGAATTTCTACTCCCTTATCCAGTTGTGTGGAACTGTGAACCACTGTCATCAGTACTTCATATTTTACTTCATTATGTTTTAATCATGCATAGCCAGATTACAACTCAATCTTCTGATTGAGTGGTTCTTGATTAATATGATCAAAATCATCTCCTATGGAAATGCCTGGGTTGCTATGTTTTCCTCCTCTATTTGGTATCTTCATTTTTACAATAATCTGTATGTTTCAGTAAAGTTTCTTTCCATAGATACAACTGAGCTAATTGTTGCTAATGTGCTTTCCTCTGTCTTGTAAACAAATCTGATAATCATCAAGCATTGGCAAATGAAATTAAAAAGGAGGCGTTAATATTGTTTTGTCTAAAATTCAGTAGCATGCCTTTTGTCTCGTTTCTACATGTAATAACATTTTGCTTATTCTTCTTTTAATCATGTTTCAGGTTGGTGTTCTGTCTGCCTGCAGTCATACTGGCTTGACAGACAGGGGAACTGAATATTTCTATTCAATGAATAAGGATTACGGAGTAACACCAACTTCAAAACATTATACTTGCATGATTGATCTTCTTGGTAGAGCTGGCCGCTTGGAAGAAGCGCAGAACTTAATGAGAAACATGCCTTTTGAGCCAGATGCTGCATCATGGGGAGCTCTACTAGGTGCAAGCCGGATTCATGGCAATACAGAACTGGGTGAGAAGGCTGCTGAGATGGTTTTTAAGATGGAACCTCATAACTCGGGAATGTATGTCCTTCTCTCAAATTTATATGCAGCTTCGGGTAGATGGGTTGATGTTGGTAAGATGAGATCAAAAATGAGGGATGTTGGTGTACATAAAGTACCTGGGTATAGTTGGGTTGAGGTACAAAACAAGATTCATAAATTCACAGTTGGGGATTGTTTCCACCCAGACAAAGGTAGAATATATGCCTTCTTAGAAGAGTTAGATCTAAAAATGAAGCTTGAGGGGTATGTTTCTTCAACAAAATTGGTTTTGCATGATGTGGAAGAGGAGGAGAAGGAGCATATGCTCAAGTATCACAGTGAGAAATTAGCTGTGGCATTTGGAATTCTGACTATACCGGCTGGCAGACCAATACGTGTCATGAAAAACTTGCGTGTGTGTGAAGACTGTCATAATGCCATCAAACACATATCCAAGATTGTTGGAAGGTTGATAATCTTAAGGGATTCTCACCGCTTTCACCACTTTAATGAGGGTACTTGTTCTTGTGGGGATTATTGGTAAGAGTGGAGTGATATGGTGAAAATTAACCTAAAGATAAGTATTAGTTGTAACTCTATGGTCCTATTTATATGTGATCGAAGAAGTGCTGAAAGCAATGAGAAGTGGATTTATGGCTGCCCAATTCAATTTGGAATTAGTGTCCATGTGAATGAATCAAACTGACAAACTGAAAATCTGAGTGACTCGGACTACTTCAGAATGACAAAGAGGTATCATCGTCTGATGGAAGTTGGAATCCGGCATCTCATTGAATTATATCACAGAATGCAAATTACAGAGAAGTTAAGATTGCATGACATGCAAAGAATAACTCGAAGAGTAAGCTGAATTGTCAGACAGAAAGGAGCTGAAGGGGTTGGGGAAGGGTTTGCCGAGGTTTTTGTGTGGGGCCACCATGGCTGATGTGGGTGGGAAGTTGGTTGTGGTTTGGGAGTGTGATGGGAGTGGGAAGGAGATGGAGATTTGGTGCGTTGAGATTGACGTGAACAAGGATGGGGATGGGGAATTGTGGGGTAAAGTTTGTTGGTTTGATAAGGTTCTTTCTGTTCCAAAAGGTTCATCCATTGTGTAGTGTTCTGCGGTTGCCTTGTGAGCACTTGGTAGCTGTGCCTGTGACCTGGGACGCATTGGACTCTTATTTTCTTTCCTGATTTTATTTCATTGACTTTATTTTACCTGGCATATTGTTTTTCTAGTTGAATTTATGTAGAAAAGGAGTAGGAGTGAGTGAATTGGATGTATGTCTTAGAGAACTCTTCAATTTCTATCGACTGGGTTGTTTATTCTTGGGTTTCTTTCTGGTAATTATTTGAAATTATCCCACAAAGGCATTGCCTGCCGAACAGTGACGACGGTACCGCGAAAAATAACCTCCACCACAAGGGCAATGGTTGCAAATCTAACACACTATTTGTCAGAGTTCAGTGCATACGCTAGATGAGAATTGAGATACACGAAAGGACCCCAAACCAGACAATCAGTGTTGTGAATGTGCAAATTAATTTTGTTATTTCTATTATCCAGTTTTAAGAAAAAGAGAACTTAATTAACAAAATGCTCATTACATTAACTAAATCTTAACCGATAGAAAATAACATCAACTTGTTATAACAGGTCAAACTATGGTGCATTGGACCACAAGAAGTTAAGGTGAAAGGCAGAAGCCTCATGTCTCTCACCCCACCCCACCCCACCCTCCCGCTCGTGTGGCATCCCCTTCCTTGATGTTTCTCTGTCTGACCTCTGTACGTCAGCATTTACAAGTGACTAAAGGTGCGGCTCTAGGCTAGGGCTGTGAACTATAAAGCAAAGGATAACTATAGGGACCTTATAGCGTTACACATGGACCTTTAGGCGTTACCTATCCCCTACTAAAACGTGCTTGCTAACAGTTTCAACAAGTCTAGTATCTTTCTTGAGCATTATATCTGAATCCTTCAAAGACACGCCAAGTACGAGCATTTTTTTGTTAATATTTTCATGATAAGAAACTAACGTAAATAGGGGCGTCCATCCCTGTTGTTCCATTATAAATGAGTTGTACACATTGCGTTTCCATACACAAATAAATACTTAATTACAAAACTTACAGCAGTAATACAAAATGGCAGTTCATGACAATGGAGTCCTAAAGTTAGCTTCTAGCACAAACAACGGGGAGGATTTCTATGCAGTGATTCAACCACCACCACCACCAACTTTTTCTCTTTGTGAAAAGGACCAGAGCATGGAAGTTAGATCAAAATTATGAATAGGGCTAGAACTAGGCACGGAGAGTGGCAACATTCTCTGTCAATTCATCCACTGCTTCGTCATTGACCTCTGTAATTGGCTCCGTCTAATACAAAAGGAATAAAGTCAACATAAACAGGACAGAAATGTAATTCATTGAGTACAAATTTGAATGTAAATGTCAGAGATAATTTAAAGACAGATGTCTACTGTGTTTACTTACACAACAAGAAATAAGCTAGTCAGACCAAAACAATAATGAACTGTATCTTTCCTATAAAAAAATAAATTTTTTAAAAAAAAATAGAAAGTGCTAATTTGTAAGGTTTTAGTGTGTCCCTATATACACAAATTCTAACATCAAGGTAAGTAAGACGGATGTGGAAAATCTCAAGAACATACTGAGATCTTACTTGGTAGAACACAAAATTTGCAACCAGTTATTCGATATTCTAATTATTTCAAAACCTCCAGCTAATTCCTTTTCAATCCAACACAACGACTTACAAAATAGTCTAAGAGTCATGCATCTGAAAGATAGAGTTAGCTACCTCTGGATCTTTACTTTGTTTCACACCTATACACTTTGAACCACTAATGCTGGCACTCTTCAACAGGCTACGTGCGCTGTGGTTTGGCTTGGAGGGTCCATTATGTGCATCTGATTTTCCAGCATCTGTCACATCAGACCGTGGAGGACTCTGAAGATTTGATCCAGTTGGCCTTTCAAAATCATTGTTTTGATTATTTTCATCCTTGGAAGCAACAACTCGCTCTCTGGAAAAAGTGAAATTGCAATAGTCAGAGAAAAGGTTCACAAGCTTCTCTGCCAACCTCATGTGAACAGACATTAATAATCTGGATTAAAATTTAAAACCCACAAGAATAATAACGAAATATAAAACAAATTAAATCTCCAAAAAGAACAACACAAAAAGGCTATTGTTCAGTGTGCAAGTCAGCAATCCAGTATTTGATAAGGTTCACCTAGTTTGGACCTAGAAAATACTATTGATTTAAGGCTAGAAACTGCCAAGAGACCCAGATGTTTAACCAACACTTACCTAGGTAAGGAGGCATGCTGCCTCTGCAATGGAGTGCTTCGTTCACCTTTGCCATAATGCTCCTCAAGATGTGCAAACTGTCGTTTGAACCGATCAACCCCACTATGCAACAAGAAAACATAGAATTACCGACTAATAACCAAAGCATGTAAAACTTAAATTTCAAAGAACCCAATATTAGAAATCTTAGATGACATGCAAAACACAGAAAATTAACCATCAGTAATTTCACAGGAGTCAAAATTTTAACTAGAACAAGGATGAGCATCAACAAAAATTGACATTCAGGAGGAACTAGAATTTTAATAGTATTGCAAATAAAACAAGCATGCTAATGTCTTGCTAATGCAGGTACTGGTTCTGTATAGAAATTTGTTGGGAAAAAAAAATCCAACAGAATCTCAGTGCAACAACAATAAATGCATACAGGGGCTCCTGATAATAGTTATAAAATTAGGCATTGTGAAAATCATATAGTAGAAGTTGGCTTAATATCTTATTTCAATAATGAAAGACCATGCCTTGTGACAGGACAGACAGGTGGTCCATGCACATCTGCTTTGATATATGCATCAAACCATCAATAAAATGTAAAGCATATAATAGCACATCTACCTTGGATACATGAAGCTGGTTAGATCTCCACCACGAAGATATTCCTGGAGCATCTGGGGATGATACTCCAAAATCTGTTTAATTCAAATGTATAACTAATTATTACCACAGCAAAGAGAAGACAATAATTTGAAGCAGGAGTGACCGAAATGTATGGCCATACCTCTCGATAAATCAACTCTCTAACATCATCTTTGGTCAATTTCCTTCTTTCAAACTCAAACTCAAGTTTTGAAATGGGTTGAGTGGATGGTTCACGATCAATGTTCGACACATCATGGAAGTAAGGATCAGCTAATGCCTGCAGTCACAAGCATAACAGAAATAATGAAATTTCCCCTTTGGTAATTGTCAATGAAATTTCCCCCTTGGTCATTATATAGGTGAAAGAAGATCAACCTCTTCAGCTGTTGGACGATCTTTAGGATCAAATGCAAGTAGGCGCTCCAGTAAACGAAGAGCCAATGGATCTGCATTTGGAAATTTTTGGGAGAATGGAACTGGTTGCTTTTTTCGCATGCTACTAAGATACCTTCTAGCTTTCTCATTTCGAATCTGTAAAATTAAGATTAAGAATTATATGAAAGAGGACAGGGGAGAGGAAATAAAATTAAGCCTGAAAGGTATTCATTAAAACAAACCATAAGAAGGTGTATCTTAAAAACATAATACAGGAAGAATTTTTAAAAAGGACAAGTAGAAGTTTAGAATTAATATCATTACACCATGTCACAAGTTTTCCTAGTGATGTCAGAAAACTGCAAAGTAGATTTTGATAAACTAACCCTCGCAATGGACTCAGTAGAAGGAGTGCCAAGCAAATCAGTCATGAGATCCAATTGGTGCACCACATTTTTCCCAGGAAATAATGGCTTCCCAGTGATCATCTCTGCAAATATGCATCCAATGCTCCAAATATCAATTGCAGGGGTATACTGCAAAAGACAAGGATTTTAAACTTACGTATACTTTAAGTGTATTAAACTTCTTATATCATACACAGCCCAAGTAGTGGTGTTGTCAAAGAAGAAAAGAAGCTTACTTTTGAGAAAAAAGAACCACATAGCTCAGGCGCACGGTACCACCGAGTTGCAACGTAGTCCTTAGAAAAAGCAGGTAAATTGAGTCAGCAAGAGGTTTAGAGAGATACCTAGATTGCAATTTCCTACTGAAAATGTTAAAAGGCCAAACAGGACAAATGTAACAGATTGACATGGTATGCACAATAAGAGTACTTACAGTCCAGAATATAGCTGATGGAGCATCATTAAATGAAACTCGAGCAAGCCCAAAATCACATATCTTTAGCTTACAATCAGCATTAGCAAGAATATTTTTTGGCTTCAAATCACGATGAAACACATTTGCTGCAAGAAAAATACTATATTAGTTTAATATTGCTATCTGAAAAAGTCAAGGACCTAGTTATAAGGATACCTGTATGTATATATTTCAGGCCCCGAAGAAGTTGGTACAAGAAAAATTGGTGGTGCTCAGGAGTAAGATCATCATTTGCCTTAATTACTTGATGAAGGTCAGATTCCATCAACTCAAACACAACATAGATATCCTTGAACTCTCGCCGTGAAGGAGGAAGCATAATATGCTTAATTTCTACTATATCAGGATGCCGGAGCAATCGCAGGAGTTTAATTTCTCTTAGGATCCGTGTGGCATCTGATACATGTTCAAAAACATCATTAATTTTCTTGATTGCAACCTTTTCCCCAGTATGAGTGTCAATGGCAGAACCCACAACACCATAACTTCCTTTTCCGATGACTTCTAGAATCTGGTATCGACTTGCCTCTCCATACTCAGTAAAAAACTCAGTTTCTGGCGCACCCTGTTAGACAACCAGAAACCATCATGTAATATTGTTGAAGTAGATGTGTTGGAAACAGAATTTGAAGACTATAACTTAATCGGATCTCTTCGTTTGCCCTACTGCAATTTCTATGGTAACACGTAAGACACAGAGATGCAGGAAGCAGTAGAAAATACATTAGGAGAGGAGACAATCTACCAAATTCACATATATTGACAATACCGTGAAATTTGGCACTTCCTCATACGATATGCCATTTATGATAACAGGTCAAACACTACCTAACTCCTGAACACACTACATATTACTGCTTTAAGATTAGTGCCTGGGAATTAATCAAAATCATGCTAAAACAATGCCTCTTCTCCTTTACTTTCAAATTTAATTGCTCAGAAAATATAGTAAGAAAAGGAAAAGCTAAGGGCCTATTTGGTTTGCTGTCTGTTTTCATTTTTCAGTTGATCTATTTTCATTAATAATTACAAAAATGTCACTTTATTTTCATTTTGTTTTCTGTTTTCAGATTTTTGAGAGGGGAAAAATAGTTTTCACCATTTTCTTAACAAAAGTCTGAAAACAGAATATAAAATAAAAACAATGTCATAACAAAACACTGATAAAACCCTATTGATTCAGTAAACGATAAAACAAAACAACAATCAAACAAACAGAAAAAGATGATGGGGTAAAAAAAAAACCGAAACTTGAGCAGTACCCAATAAGCTAAACAACAAAACAAACAAGATAACAGAGCCAGATCGCATTAAAAACAAGAAAGAAAAGTGCCCACAAGGCCCGATCTCGCTATGAAGGATAAAAAAGGAACCTTTTTGTGAGGATCCATGGAAGAAGGTTTGAAGAGGGTCTGTGTAGGTACTTTGATAGGCTTCAAGCCAGAGAGATCAAAGTCTTCCTCAATGGTGAGGTCAGTTTCCTGATTGGGAATAGAGGCCAATTGAGCCCGTAAATCTCTCACGAAGACGCGGCTGTTATTGCCATTGTGGTTGTCCTCAGCACGAGACTTAGTAGTAGAAGCGCGTCGTTGAAACAATCGACGAAGCCCTTCCACGAGTGTTCCTCCACCACCCATGTAGATGTAGATATACTTCAGTTATACGAACACTTCCCCCTATTTCTTCGCCTTTGACTCTGCGCCACTCGAATCCAGCTTTGCCCGCTGCTCCCTCTCTTTCTCTCTCTATATCTCTTATTAGCTCTCTTTTTTTTTAATCTGTTACTTGGATTGTTTTGTTTTCCTAACTCCCTTTTATTAAATTACACTTACCCTATGTTTGAATGTTTTTTCATTAACAGAACGGAACGGAATAGATAGGAATAGAATGGAAAGGAAAGAAATGGAATGAAACATAATTTCTATTCTCTTTGTTTGGATGTTTCATTAACGAAATGGAATGGAATGGAATGGAAAGGAATTATCCAACTCCCTTTTTTGGGGGAACAAAAGTTGGATTTTAAATTTTCCAGCACTATATTTCTTATTCATTTATACTTTTCATCCAAACATATATTTTATTTAATATTATTTATTTTATTTTTTTATTTTTTATTCAATCATATCTCTTAAAAATAATATAAATAATAATATACTCTTTTTAAAAATATAAGATGATCATTATTAATTACTAAAATATATTTCCATCATTTTCTTTCCTTTTTTTAAAAAAAATTGGAGAGTTATATTCTTGATGATTCAAATTCATTAGATCAGAAACTTAAATTTATTTTATTATTGATTCAATAAACTTAAATTATTAAATCAATAAAAAAAGAAAAGGATTCTCATCCAATATATTTTGTATTTTATTTTTCTTGTCTTTTTAATCATTAACCCTAATTGTGCGGAGAATGGAGGCAGAATGTTATAGAGAGAGAGAAAGAAAAAAAAATTGCAGCTATTGGCTTAAGAGATCATGATGTAGGCATGTGGAGTTTCTAATGATTTTCTGTACATGTATCATGTATATATGTCAAGACTTAAAAGATGGGCTTTCTAACGTTTTCCTATGTGGAGTTTCTAACTGTAATGGTTGCTTCATAGCTTGTAACTTCTATGCGTACAAGCTTAAATCTTGCCGTATTATTATATCTTGAGTAGTTATTTTAAATTATTAAATCAAAATAAAATTAATTAAAGATCATTTGATAAAAAATAAAAATTAATAAAGAAAAACAGACATAATAAACACACTCTATGTTTTATTGTACCGTGACGTGCATTGTGAATCTCTCCATATTTTATTGTACCGTGAAGTGAAGTGTGAATGAGTTGTAGTGATTATGGATTAGGAAAGAGATTGCTGATTGTATTGCGTATGTGATTTTTATTTTTATTTTAATGATTGTTGATTGATAAAATTATATTTTATGTTTCATTTAACATGGTGGACACTGGACAGGCATGTGTATGCTTTAAAATAGCTTGTGTGATGTTGGCATGAATTTAAATATACTTTTTTTTGCCATTTATGGAATACAAATACAATTATTGAGCTCTGTTTCTACAACATCCAATCAGATTTGGAAACGTACCACAAAGTGAGGAAGATAGGCAAAGTACCGTAATGTGGACAATAATTTGCCTATGTCGGGTTAAGAAACTTTCAACCGCAATCGGGACATCACATCATTTTGGAAAACGTTTACCAAGAGGAACTATTTCTTTGGTTCTTTCTCTTTAACGGTAACGGCCGAAAACCTACTAAAAATCCAAACTTTATCAGTTAATTGGCAACGTCTAATATACACTCTCATACACCTTAAAACACAAGTTATTGATTTATTCATAAAATAAATCAATAGCTTGAATTAATTTAAAAACCGCTAGCAGGTTTTTTTTTTAATTTTTTTAATATTATATTTTTTATATATTATCACCATCATTTATTAAATCGATTCGCTATTTTCTTAACTACCACTTATCACTTGTAATTTTTTTAAATTGTATAATTATATAAATATTATCAGTTAAATTATATAAAATTTTTTAAAAAATACAGCTTATGATTTTAGAAAACTCGATCACTTCTAATATTTTTAAATTGTATAAGCAGTATAAATATCATTAGTTAAAATTTATAAATTTTTTCAACGGTAATAATTTTAGAAAAAATTTAGTATACACATTATTTATAAAAAAATATAAAAATTGATTGATATAATTTTAACTGGTATTATTTATAGAGTTGTGTAATTTTAAAATATATAAACAGTATTTTTTTTTTACATGAATAATATTTTTATCCGGTGTGAACAGTGATTTTTTTAGTGTAAATAGTGATTTTTTCGACGTGAACAGTGTTTCCACCATGAACAGTGCTTTTCTGCAGCGTGAACAATACAGTACATATGGTTTCTGAAAAAAAAAAACAAGAACCTGCTTAAAAAAAAAATTTACTATTACAGGTTATGGTCAATGGTGTATGATACACCCTAACTTAATAGGGTGTATAGTAGCAACGGCCCAGTTAATTAAGAAAACTTCACTCAATGGCTAAACTGCCGAATACTTTGATTACAAGTTGACTAAGGTGATAAACACTAAACGTATCTTTGAATGGAGAATTTTGGAAGAAAAGAACAGAGGAAGTTTATTTTTTATTTTTAAATTAAGATACTTATAAAATATTTATAAAAATAAATAAAATATGTTTAAAATATTATATGATTATATTATATTTTATTCTTTTATTTTTAAAAAAAATCTCAAATATAAAAATGTTTATTTAAAAATAAATTTTTCATTTTATTCTTTTCTAAAACCTTTCAAAATTTTAACTCTTAAACACATCCTAAAGGGATAGTCTCGTGATAGATTAATGTATGATGTGTAAATAGATGTACAGTTAAAAATTTGAATATTAACTATGCCAATTTATTAAAATTAGGTTATAAATAATATTTTTGTGAATCTTTTAATCTTAGCATTAATGGGATCAAGTTACTCTGGACACTCACAATAAAAAAAAAAGTTGACTAAGGTTAAAAAATAGTAGTATTAAAACACACATAATATACATATATATATATATGTGTGTATGCGTGTGTGAATAAAAAAAACTCAATATTATATTAGTGAATTAAATTTTATAAGTGCCTCACAAGATTCACTGTTAAACTAAAAGTTAATATCATATATATTGTATTCGTAATAATTTTAAAATTATTATGTTCTTTGTTGAAGTATTTTAAAGTAAACATAATTTTTTTTTTAAAAAAGAACAACAATCACTAACAAGTTGTGGTTTAAGTGATAAATAAGTTTAAGTTAAACAGTTAAAGAATTTATTAAATGTCAAGTGTTCGAGTACGCAAAAACACATTGTTGGAAAGAAAAGCAGTAGTATCTCAAATGGGCTTAATATCACACTTAAAGAATGTGCGGATATCATAAAAAGTATTTAAAAATTTTAAAAACATCAATCATTAAAAAAAGAATTTAATTTAAATGCATTATCAAAGTAAAAAATTTTACATTATCATTTAATTATGTATTTTTACATCATAAAAAATATTTGATTCTCACAATAATTATTTAAAAAGTAACATATATAATAATATGTGATTAATTAATTATATAAAAAATTTATAATGACAAACAAATGCATAACTTGAATTCGAATCCAATAGTCCCACGTTGGTAGGCAATAAGTAATTCGATTATAAATCATTTTTTAGATTGGTAGTTTGTCCTAAGTCCCTAACTTGAAAATGAGAAGAGTCTCTCATTACTCTAAACTTTTATCAATAATAGTAATAAAAAAATAATGATTCATTAATAAAATTTATAAGTAATTTTTAAGTGATATAAAATTTAATAATTTTTAAAAAATTAACTCCTTGATTTATTCAACAAATTCAACACACGTCATTTTCACTTCCTAGCTCTATCATGTACATACTCATTCATATCATTTTCATCCCCATGACACACATGTTATCCTCAAGGTGTAGATGAAACTAAGCAGCTCAGCAACAATAGCACACCTCTACCTTCATGGCCTTCTTTGAATCTGAACTAAATACCACAAACAACTTTCATGCAAACTTGCACATGGGAGATTGGAGCATTAATCCAAGGGATTGGCATGTTGTAGCATAGGTTTAGAAAACTTGAATGGCTTTTTTATCATTCTGTCTTTAGTGGCAAAATTATTTACTAAATTATCATACTTTTAAAATTATATATTAAAATATCACACTTTTAGTCATACTATTTTTTTTTACATCCACGTAAATACCGTCAAAGATGATGATGCTATCACTATAATTATGCCAACACACTAGGCGTTATCCACGTAGATACGTCATAACGCTTGGCGTTATCCACATGGATACACCATAACGCTTAACGTTATTCACATGAAAACGTCAAACACTGACACTTTCCATAATGAAATGTCAAACGTGTTGGCATATCCACGTGAATAACGTCAAGCGTAATAGCATTACTAGTGTGTATATGTACATAACCCACTTATGTACATTTACTTTTTATTACATTTGCTTAATCTCGGATGATTATATGTATATGTACAAATATTTTTGTTATACATCCTATAAGTACTCTATTGATTTGAAAATTTAAATATATATGGATATGTTTCATTAAACAAAATGAAATACTTTTGAGAAAGTCTAATTTTTGAAAAAAAAATTTATCAAATTTCTCATAGAATCGAAATGTTTGAACTACTAAGGTTAGTTGATTTTGATAGGTTTGCTATGTTGGTATTCTAGCCTATGAACCGATCGTGACCCTGATTTTGAATGGTTACAAATTTATCGTACGTTATTGTGACATACTTATATTTATTCACACTTTTTTTAACTTAGTCATAGGATACAAGTAAATTATAAAATAATTTTGTTTATCGTATGACTACAAATTTCTATGTCATAAGAAATAAATTTTCTAACAAAACAGTTGAATTCGGAAAAAACAATAAGAGAATAATTTAATTTGTATTTATATTTAAAAAAAATAGTGGTGTACACTAGTAACACCAACATGTCTGGCAGTAATAGACCACGCATCCTCTCCATCATGGCAAGGTGCTCTAAATCTGTGTGAATCTGAAACAAAGTTTCGCTCTACAATAGACGCTCACAACTTCACAAAAAAAGTTGAAAAAAATTGTGCTTCAAACAAAAGTTTTAAATGTGCACCGATAATGCTATCACGCTTATCATTATCCACGTGGATAGGCCAACATGTTTGACATTTTATTTGAAAAGTACCAAAGAATCTAGCATTTTCACGTAACTTAATGGCGTATCTACATCGATAACGCCTATTGTGTTAGCATAATTACAATAATAGCATCATCATCTTTGATATTATCTACATAGACGTGAAAAGAATAAAAAAAATTAGTGTAACAAAAAGTGTAATAATTTAATATATAATTTTAAAATTATAATAATTTAATAAATAATCTTGTCACTACGAATAGAATAGTAAAAAAGTCAAATATGAATGGCATCCCGAGTGGGTTGTAGGAACTCCAATTCCATCCAATCTGAACCCGCGACTCGACCATCTCTTTGAGCATTTTCAACAACAAGCCGACATAAACTCGATCAGGGCGTCTACATATTTCGGCCCAGCGCAATGTCGCGTGTGATGGCCTAAATCCAGTGGCTCCAACATTTATTATCAACACAAAAAGGCCCAAGATAAGGTGAGCAGGAAAATATTTTAATTTTTACTTATCAGTACACTGATTAAACAAAAGAATAAAAAAATCGATTTAAAAACTCAAAAAACTTAACTTTAAGTTATACTAAGTTATTTTGGGGACGGTTTGATTTTGATATCAAATCGTAACATGACAGTACTTTAACTTATCATGTCCTTCTTCATACCAGATTGTATACCTTTTTTATAACTAAAAAAATAATTAAAGAAATGCTAAAGATGAGGTTAAAAAAATGTGTTTACATTCAGTTTGTAGAAATAAGTTAAAGAATAATAATAACTTTACATATATTTTATTTACATAATGCTATTTGATCTATTTAGATAGCATGATGGGACGAGTGAATATGTTATTTTTCATTTAATAATCAAATTTATTATATGGGCCAAGTGAATTTAAAAAAAATATTATATAATTAATTTTAAAAACATGGCTTGATAAATGTTTAATATGGATGTTATTAACTTGTGTTCTTAGAGTACATGTTATGAAAATTTTATTTCTCTTCATTAAATTATCACAAATAAAGTACTGAATATTTTTTTATATTTTAATATATTGAATATTTCTATTTTTTTAATAAAATTTATTTTAGTTTTGGTTCCTTAACAAATTATCTATGGGAGGAGTGCCTATTGTCATTCTTATTTATTTATTGCTACTCTTTTGTTCAACTAAGTATTTTTTTCTCAATTTTCTAAAATGTTCCTTATTAAATAGATAGTTGAATCTAACACATTTATTAACAAATAAAGGACATTTTAAAAAAATGATGACAAAAATCTATATACGATACATCTACAAGGTCTTTATTTTCTCCGTTCACCCTTCTGTTCATTGTTACATGTCATTCATGCATAATTTATCTATTATTTTATTATTTTCTATTGGCTTTCCTGATTACAAATGTGAAGGAATCATTCGGTGAAAGCTTGTCGAAACGATACATCTACAAGGTGTTTATTTTCTGTGTTCATCCTTCTGTTCATCAGTACGTGTCATTCACAAATAATTTATCTATTATTTTATTATTTTTTCTATTTGCTTTTCTGATTACAAACGTGAAGCAATCATTTTTTCACCGAAAGGTTATCGAAATTCTGGTCAATGTACTTGATTGTAGTCACTGTAAACTGATTCCAGCTATCATAAAATATGTTACAAGCAAATTTTTTTTTGCGTATTTTATAAGCATTGTCTGATTTTATATCTCCATTGACTAATGCCTTCTTTCTTCCATTCTTTACTGAAATATTGCTACTGTGCATGTCATTTTTCTTCTTCAACTACACTGTGCCGACCCTCTTCGTTTTTCCCTTCTTTTTTTTTCAGTTCTTGAGTTCCTATTTTTTAAATGGATGCAGGATAAGGCTTCCTTTTTTTCCTCTCAACTCTAATGTAGTTTGCTAATAAGACATGTTTCGTATATTGGTGTCCAAGCTCTCTGACAGTTTGTTTAACAACTACGATGGCTTATTCTTGAGTGTGTGCTTCTATCTCATTTCTAAACAGTTGTTGGCGGTTAATTTCCCTCCATATCTTCCTTCAAATTTCAAAAAATTTGATGCTATATATAGGGGTAACCTTTATTCGATGAAAATGGTCTTCATTCGACACATTTGGTTTCATTCGCCAGAGCTAACCTTTATTCGACAAAACTGATCTTCATTCGACAGAACTTGGCTTTCAGCCATTTTTGTCAAATATTGTTCTCCTGTCAGCATTGATTCTATCAATGTATAACCTAGCCATTTTCATCGCAAGTCACGTTATGGCTGACATCTTCCATCATTCTGTGTCATGTCATGTTTTGTCGAAAGGTCACCTCACGTTTATACACGTCAGGCATTATCTCTGTCGAATCCAAAATAAAGATTAAGTTTTTATGAAGATTAAGTTACTTTGTATTATGAAAATCTTTGTACAATATATGTTATCGTCCTTCAATATATCATCAGTTTTATAATGCAACCTACTCAATTAAAGTAATTGTTTACTCTTTGATTACAACCATTATCAGTCGTAATTCTAGACTTATATTCCTCATGTTTTTCATTCTTTTCATAGGGTTCTTTTGGTTGTTGCTAAATATATAACACGATAATCAATGGCAAAAGTTTAAGTGGTATGGTTGGATAGTTTAGATGAATTACTGTTTAGTCTTGTCTTAGTCATACTGATTTAATAGTATGATAGTTTTCCCGTACATTGCACGGGTAATTTCGCTTGTTTGTAACACATTTCACATAAATTTATATATTTAAAAAACTAATTTGTACTCTTAAAAAAATTGCTAACCTAAAAAGAAACAAAATTCATCCATTTTACTTTATTAGCCTTTATTTGTCTTTATTTATTTATTTATTATTTATTTATTACTTATTATTTATAAGCTATATAGATGTTGGTCTGCCACACCTTCTGCATTCAATGTATGGGTGGTCAACAAAGCAAAGTGGTTTGACTAAAAGTAAGTGCCTTTCACGCAACCACAACATTAAATATTGGAATAGCCTATTCATTATTACTCAAGCCTTTTAGTTCTTCTGTTGCAGTTCGTTTGGAGATCTGTCACAGTGGACTGGTCTTTCAAAATCATATGGCTTCACATTACTTAGAGGATAAAATATATTTGGGACTGTCATGCATTTTTTTGAAGCTCAAGGATCCAGGTGAAGCCAATATATTGTAGGTTAGAATAGAAGTTCCATTCTTTATTGATTTCATGTCTGTGTGTTTCCCTTTTGCCAAACGCACTTGCATCATATTCCAACTATCTAATATGTTGTTTCATAGTGGCAGAGCTGATTATTGTTACATTTGTTTATTGACATGAGGTAATAGTCAATAATGTCCAGAGTGCATGAAATCATTATTCTAATAAACAATGTTATGAACTTTTGTTTTTCATTTGATTCGCATAAACATCACCTTTAAACCTATTCCTTTTCTAAATATACATATACAGTTTCCATCCCTTTTCTAACGAATCATGTTATGATGTCTGTTTTCGTGCGGTAACTCATGCATCTGTCTGACCTATTATGACTAAGATTTACATTGTTAATTATTTTTTTTTGCTTTTGTCTTAACGTTTTACATAAACCTTTTTTAGTTTCAGATTATTACTGCTACATTTGATAAGATAAGCACACATACACATACACATAGGCACATCTGTTGCAGAAGGTTAAGCCATCCAAATTAGCTATCAATAGTAAGAAACTGGTCATCACATTCACAGTTTTATGTTGGTGGTAAAAAAAAGAGACAATTTAAACCTTAATAATCATAGTAGGATATTACCAAAATTGCTTATGTCAATTTGGATAATAAAAAAAAAACTCCCTGTTTTCAAAGTTCAGGCTATTCCCAACAAAAAAAAAATTTAACTCAGACTGAAAAAAAAAATTTGTGGTTGAAGAACTACATTCAGGGGTTACTAGATGCAAACCTTACATTCTCATAACCACTTACTAGAAATCAGGTTATCTGGCAGCAATAGATATTTACCAACGATTTGATAAAATACATGCATGACTCAATCCACTAAATAACTTACCTCCTTTACGCATAATGCATTATCATGAATTTATAGGTGCAATTTTAAGGCTCTCTCAAGGATCAAACAACTATTCTTACCACTATTACTCTTTAGCTACAGTCCTCACCAAATGAAAGAAAAAAATATTTGTTCATATTGTCATTCTTATTAATTATTCACATCCAAAACGTAACCAAAATAAAGAGAATAGTATCTATTGAATAATGCTCTTACATCTAATAGCATTCATGGTTATTGGTTTGTGATCCACACCCACTGTTAATATGTCATTGTCTGTATTCAATTCTAATTTTGATGTGTTTGATTGCTTATATAAAAAATAATATTTGTTGATGTTATTTATTCCTTTCTAGCTATTTCTGGTATAAACTACTTTGCTTCTATGTTCAGAACATGCTATTTTAAATAACTAATCTATTTTCCTTCTATTAAATGTTTGTATGGTATGATTGTTATTTTTCATTGAAAAATTTGAATCTTCTGTTTTGATAAGTTGCTACTGTTTTGATAAGTTGCTATTTGACAAATAGCTTTATACAAAAAAATGGCGCATAGTGCTTCAACATCCCGCCAAAGAAGGTTTTCAATTGTTATCGACATCAAAAATGAGCTTGCAAAGGTAGTAACTGTAAAGTGGTCTCAAATGTTTTTTCTCATATTCTAACATTTACGATGTATGCATTATAATTCTGTTAAATTGCTTTATTATTTTCAAGGGTTATGGTGTTCTACCTATGAGCATTACATCTGAATTTGGCTCTCGGATAGGTCGTAAACCAACCATTGGTACTGATGATGGACAAATATACCGTGTCCAATTTGAAAAAACTTCAGCTGGAGGGTTGCTAACAACTGGTTGGTCTATTGTTCAGCAATGTAATTTGGTTACTAAAACTAATATTATTCTACAATATGTTGGAGAATCATACTTTCTGCTTAAGTTGAGTTACCATGAACAAAATAGACATGACTTCGACAAAGGCATGGACAATTCATCTGAATTTTCGGAGACACCTCCATTGATGCAGGAAATAATAATAACCTCTTATAGTGCTAAGAACCAGTAGGTTGGGTTCTTTTTTTAAAAAAATTCTTTATGTTGTTATATAATACATACATTTATATTATACATTAGGCTTTATAAATTAGTACTGCTAATATTCTTCTTTTATTGCTTTTTTGTAGCATCTACCTGTTGGATTTGTTCAATCGTGCCTCAATGTTAACCTCAGTTCGATCACCTTGGTGGTCAACGATGAAAGCAAGTGGGAATGTGGACTTCACCTTCCTAAAGGGAAACCAACCGAAGCAAGGATAACTGTAGGGTGGAACACTTTCTGCTCTAATTTCCAGTTGAAAGGAAGTAACAAGATATTTCTTGAAGTGCTTGATGGCGAACGAAATTTGCTTCGTGCCCTCATCCCTTGATTTTGATTAAGTACTGTGATTGCTCTGTGATTTTACTGTGCAGGACTTTTTGGATAGTGCTTTATCCTTCCAGTCAGAAAGATTATGGTTGTAGGAAAAATGTTCAGATTTTAATCATGAATTAAAAATGGTTTCAAGTACTTGCCTTTTTACATATGGAGCTTATATTTTGTTATACAAATGCTTTTCTTATTCAATGGATAGTCACTTGGACTTTTATATGTGATTTGCTCTGCACAATCAGGTTGCTAGTATTCATTTATATATATATATATATATATATATATATATATATATATATATATATATATATACATATATATATATATATATATATATATATATATATGTTTATTGTAGCTTTAGTTATGTAAAGCAGGGGAAGTTTGGTTAAGGTTTTATTTATTAGTAGGATATATGGTTTTCAAGTATATGCTTATAAGCATTTTTATTCTTATGTGGTTTATATATAGATCAGCCACTAACAATGACTATTATAAGAATGTAACTATGTCTTGAAGAAGTTATTTTGTGATTTCAAATTCAAAAAGTGCAACAAAGTTCTTTTAGTTGTAACTTAGCAGCCACTTAAACTAACAATTGAATACAAATACCAGTAATTATATGCCTTTTTTCGATACAATAAATGGTGTTGATTCCATAATTTAGGGTCTTCATCTCATAATTTCTTTTTATCTGAATGCAAGTTGATGGCTACAAAGTTGTGATACAGATTGTGGTGCAAGGTTTTATGGTTTTTGTTTATGCTCACTTGCAAGTATAAAATATGTGATTTTAAATAATTGAAAATACATTACATATGATATGATAAACGGCACAATATTTTTTTCCTCTTTTTGTTGGCAACAAAAAAAATACTTATATTTAAAACTATTATCATCTTGACACAGTTTATATATTTGTTATCCCGTGCGTTGCACGGGTTTCTACACTAGTTAATTAGACAAATGAGGGTGACACTAGATGCTCATATTCTCTACCAGCGTTTAGAATGATACATTTTAGTAATTGACTTGATTTGTAAATCATATTTTTGTTTGGAAGGTTAAAAAAAGGAGTTGATTTGATTTAGAAATTCTTTTTTATTTTAATTGTGTACAAATAAAAATGCACTCAATTTTGGTTAGACTTTAATGGATTTGATTTGATTTTAGTTTTAATTATTTAAGTTGATATTTTTGTACTTATTAATTAAATCATTAAACATATTTTAAGTAAGCATAATAAAATAAACTACTAATATAAAATTAATTTAATTCATCTTTAATATATTTTAAAGTTGAGATTTGATTTATAAATTAATTAATTATTTAATGAATTCTAAACATAAAAATTAATTTTAAAATCAAATTAAATCATTTACAATTTTTAATAATTTCAAACACAACCTATATACTTTTGTGTCAAAATCTTTTTAGACTTCACATCTAGAATGACTTTCTTTTATTGAATTTGAATTGCAAGCCTTGTTGGTATTGATGAGACTAATGTGCTATCTTTTTAAGAACAATGCACTCTATGTTTTTCTTTAGTGAAAAGAAAAGGGGGACAAAAAAAAAAAGAGAGGCTATACTTAGCCTTTAAACTTTTTTTTTTATTACCTTGGCCTTTAAACTTTTAGTAGGCTTTAAAATTTAAAGTAACACATTTAGGGGAAATTATAAATTATGATCCATATAAGATGTTTATTTATCTTTTTAATGATAAAATAGATTTCACGTGATTATAAGAATCTTGAGCATAAGTAATTGGAATCTTAGAGTATGTTTGGTTTGTTTTATTGTTTTTATTTTTAGTTAATATGTCTTTATCGTATTTATAAAAATATCATATTATTTTTAAAAATTTGTGAAGAATATAATAAAATGAATAAAATATTATTTTTACCATTTTCTTTTACCATTTATAAAAAAATTAAATTGAAATTTTTAAAATTATATTAAAAATATATTTACTAAAAATAAAAACAATAAAACAAAATTTATGAAGCACGGACACGTCATTTTTTAAACACGTCCACGTGTCAGACACATAGGGACACTCATACGATACACGTGTCCTGTGTGTCTGAATGTGTCTGATTAAAAATATTATTTTTTTAGTTTGGACATTATCTTTGACACGTTTGAATACGTCTCAGACACGCTTAAACACGTCTAGGACACGACTTGGGCATGACCTATTAATATATTTTTTTTTCAAAAAAATAATTTTCATGACTAATGTTCAATTAGTAAACTTGTACCCACTCAAACCCAATCACATGACTGACGTCTTAAGTTACTATTTTCACACACCAATACTTTAAGTTTTATCTTTTTACACGTCACTATTAGACTTTTAAATTTTATCTTTTCACACACTACTATTTTTATCTACTCCATCTACCTCTGTTCATATCAAGTTGTTCACTTTATCGTCACTGAAACTTGCCTCACACAAATATTCTCTCTAATTATTATTTTTTGGATGCACATGTATTTGTATATGGTTAGTTCTATTAGGAAAAGTTAGTTTAGGAGATTTTTTAGAATATGTCAATAGAAATTATACTCTATATTTTTTTACGAAGGACTTACTAAGTAATATTAACACATATGACATATATTAAGATATTATAAATATTTAAATTTATAGAAATAATATTAATAAATTATAAATCTTTTTCTTAAATTTTGTAATTATATATATATATATATATATATATATATATATATATATATATATATATATATATATCTTTGTATCTTATATTTTAAATTTAATGTGTTTCTATATTTATGTTCATATCATATTTCGTGTCCATATCTGTGCTTGTAGAACAAATCTAACTAACTCTTACCTTTTATGTTTCTTAGTCGTGGATCGGATTTTATTATTTATTTCATCTTTGGTACATGCTAAAGATTGAATTTAGACAAACTGAATCAACGAACTTATATGAAGTCTTGACTCTATAGCTAAGAGAGATTATTAGATACTCATAAAACATCAATTAGGATTACACTCACTCCATTTAAATTTTAACGCATAATCATGAGACCCATCTCTTAAGGTTAATTATGGCTAATTTGTATGATTAAATAATAAAAAATATATTTAATTTAATAAAATATTAGAGAATCCTGAACCCAACGGTTTGTTACTATACCACATTGTATTTTTCCATGGAAAACTCGATGCTATGCGATGCATATTGCCCACAAAAAGTTAAAAAACATTATCTCCATTGAACAAAAGGTCCTATACTATTTACTTAAGGGTCGTTTTAACATAGACCCTTGAGTCAAGGGTCCATCCATGGTCCTTTTTTTGTGAGTCGTTAGATTGATTGAAAATAAAATTAATGGTTACAAATAATTATTAGTTACCTATTAATCAAGTAAACAATAAAAATGGATTATTTGAAAAAGATCCTTAATAAAAATGAAATGGATTGTATGACCAACTACCATCAACATTGGTGTTGGAAGACGTAGCTCCACCAAGTTTCCTCATACCAATTTCGCTTTAGAAAAAGTATATGGCGACAAGATTAGAGGGTTGATGCACCAACAATGTATGAGAAACCACACGCCACCCTCAATGGTGAGATCGAGTCTTCTGCAAAATAATATATAGAGATGGCAAAGGGGGATGTGCTTTGGAACATAACAGAGAGGAAGACCCAATTGCGCCAGGAGGAGTAACAATGACACGACGGTGTGACGCGAGTAGGATGACGCGGCGGTTACGCCAACCGTGTTGGCTTAACCTACATGGATGTCCTACTTAAGCCGATCATCGATCGACGTGAAAATATTAAAAAATGCCACGTAGATCGACCGCCCATATTTAACGACATTTTGATAAATAGTTTTACCAACGATGCAAATAGATTAGTGTTTTTGCCTATTTTTCCATGGCTCGATGCTATGCGATGCATATTGCCCGTCTCCATTGAACAAAAGGTCCTATACTATTTACTTAAGGGTCGTTTTAACATAGACCCTTGAGTCAAGGGTCCATCCATGGTCCTTTTTTTGTGAGTCGTTAGATTGATTGAAAATAAAATTAATGGTTACAAATAATTATTAGTTACCTATTAATCAAGTAAACAATAAAAATGGATTATTTGAAAAAGATCCTTAATAAAAATGAAATTATTGTGATAACCAACTTCAGACCGTAGCTCCACCAAGTTGCCTCACCGTGTACGGCGACAAGATTAGAGGGTTGATGCACCAGTGAGTAAACCACTGCCACTCCTCAATGGTGAGATCTGAGTCTTCTGCAAAATATATGGCAAAGGGGGGATGTGCTTTGGAACATAACAGAGAGGGAAGACCCAAGCAGAGGAGTAACAACACACGACGGTGTGACGCGGAGGAGTGCGGATCGGTCAGATCCGGTCCTCTCCTATTCATGGCGTGGCGGCACACTTGGACGGCTAGCGGCCGGGCGCACGAGTCGGATCTGGTAGAGCGGCGATGACATGGTGATTTACGGGTGTGGTGGGTTGTTTGGCGTCGGTGGACTTTGAGGTATTTGGTGGGTTGTTTGGCGTCGGTGGACTTTGAGGTATTTGGCCTGTGAACGGCTGCAGAAGTGGTGGATCAGAGGTGATGGAGTCGTTGTGTAAATATGGATAATATAATGATTTTTATGTAAAATTAAAGAAACTTATTAGCGGAAGTAAAGTCAAAGTTTCATCACTGAACCTTTGACGGAAGGGTCTAGCATAAACGCTCCCTTTACTTAAGCATCTCTCTCATCTTTGACAAGCATTAACATGAATATACTTTTTATCTTATTCTTTTTAATATATTTTTTATTAAATTATATCATATATTAAAATAATATTTAAATTTAATTATACATAACTTAAAGTTAATTAAATGTTAATTAAAATTAAATATTATTTTAACATATGATGTGATACAATAAAAAAATATATTAAAAAAAAGTGATAGAAATTATGTTTTTACCGTTAACCCTTTAAGAAATAGTTCAAAGAAAAGATGGTCTTAATCATGAAAGATCGTTTCTTTCCGTGTACTTCTTCACTAAATTTGCAGAAACTTTGTTCTTCGTTAAGAGAACTTCATCAGAACTTAATAAATCCTTGTTAGCCAATAAGTTCTTGAAGTAGTTGTCGTCAAATTTTGTTGGGGGTGACAAAGTTTAAGAGACAAACAAATTCTGGTCCCCACCAGATGATCTTGAGCACCGAGTGCGCAATTGAGCAGCATTATTTTGGTCAAGACTCAAGAGTGAAGTCAGCCTTGCAATTTTTGTTGTTGTTTATCTCTAGCCAAAGGACCATTACTAAAGGATTATCAAAGGACCATTTTTCAGAGTCTCCTCAGACCCACTTCGCCGCCCTTGTCACACTCCCGTCACCGGAGCCGCCGCGACCTTGAGTCTCAGTTGGCTTCCGGTGGACAGTGAGAAGCTCGATTCTTCATATGGCTTTCGGTGGAAGTTGAGAATCTCGCCTCGATCTCAAGTGTCAAATGGTTTTTGGTGGTTTGTCGATGAAGTCGCCAGAAAATAGTGACTGAAACTATAGCCATTGTAAAAGAAGCGAACAAGTTTTGTATTTTTTTTAATAAAAAAATAATAGTTAACCACGATTAGTAATTTTTTTTAATCTATATTAAAGGTGAGTCCCATGATTACATTTTATAATTTAAATGATGTAAATATAATATTAATTGACAATCTAAAAACATCTAATAACTTCTTAAAAAGTCTTAAGTGTTGAGAAAGTAAGATATTATTTAATAGGTGTTATATTATATTTATAAGTTATTATTGTCTCTTATTTAAATTATATTGTTAATTATATTTTAGTAGCAGTATAAAAAATATAATTTAAATAAAAAACAAAAATATCTCACAAATTTAACATGACATTTGTTTAATAATATTGAGTAAAATAAATATTTTTATTCATAGAACATTTAAGAATTTCTCTAATTTCTCCTATTGCATATGCACAAATAAAAACATCCTGTTTTAGAGACCCTTAGATGTAATTGTAAACCTACCATTTTGGACATTCGCTTCCCACAACAAATATTTTTGTAACGGTCACAATTTTTGAGTTACTATATATTGCAAATGCAAATGCTTCAGTCCTTTTCAATAGCTAAAAAGCTTAATCTCTTACCAAAGCGAGGTGCATGCTGATACTGCCACTCACAAACTTGCTTGCCCTGACCATGTTTAGGAGTCAAAAGTGTATACTATATACAGTTTCGTTATTCTTTCAACCAAAATACGTTTAAGTTTATCTAACTCATTCATAAAATTATTTTGTATATCATAAAAATGTTACAATCACATACAGAATGATTTGATAATTTTTCTCACGTTAATATATAGTACAAATACGATATGCATATTCTAGTATACATAAAATATTTCTCTATTATATATATGTTAGTTTCATAGCTTGAAAGAAAAAGTCAATAACAACTAATATTAATCCTAATTTTTGTACATTATATTTTAAAGAAGCGATATTACACTTAAATTTGAGATTTCAACCTAAAATCAATTGGTATTAAGTGAAATAGTTTAACAAATATATAAACTGTACCCAAAAGATTGAGATAGGTAATGTGAGACTCTTAACACCCTTCTTCAACAAATGTCTGGACGGAACAAGTGAGCCTAGCGAAGTAGACAGGAGAAGCCTAGAGAAATAGGCGACGAAGATGAGATTTTAACTCTGATACTATGTGAGATTTTAACCTAAAATTAATTGACATTAAGTAAAGTGACTTAAAATATATATAAACTACATCTGAAAGATTGAAACAGATAATGTGAGACTCTTAATACTAAAAAACAAAAATTCATTACTCTTTATCATCATAGCATTATATTTAAAGTTTATAAAATTAGATTATCTTTTTTTAATACAAATTCACATAATATTAAATTATTTTGCACACTATGACAACAAACATACCTTACTTTTTTGAGTTGTGTTATTTATACGTTAAAAAAAAATCTCATTGACTCATATTTTTCGTTTCACTTATTCATTTGTTTTCTTCTCCTTTTTTGCATATAACTTCCCTTCCCCCCACCCTTTTATTTTCCCAATGGAATATGTGTCATATAAATTACAACTCATCAGTGTTGTTTTCATCTCTCCAGATTTGACTCATTGAAGCATTTGCTTATTGCTCAACCCACCTATAATGGTTCCAATAACATATATTCCTTCTAATTGCTATTCATATGTTGTTATCTTATTTTACACACTAACTAATGTTAAAAGGGAACCAAAAAGTTAGCTTAACTTGAAGTGGAAAGTTTTACGTTATTACTTAACTTGAAAGTTACTACAACAACTACTTATAATTTGTTGTTGAGACTAAAGAAGCTGAATAAGATAGTGGATGACAACTGAAGAAGATATTGGATGTCAAGGTATAGCTGTCACATTAGCTATGTGCTATCCTATATACTACTTTTTAGATTTGATTAAGAATTTGAGTCATATGACATTATGATGACAGTATTATGTGTTCTCTCAAAGATTCTTATGCTTCTCAATCGTATTCTAATTTTCAGTTAATTAAAACTTTCCAGATCATGCTAAAATATATTTTCCTATAAAAAAGGTTTTCGGTAACAACAATTACTGGCTTTCATTCATGTCATGCATAGATTCCTTAACATATGTCATTCTTAGACTAAATGAGGTTCTTATGCCACTTTCATTTTAATGTTGCTTTCTTAAGTTTATTTCATCACATAATAGATCAAACAATGGCCTCCCTTTTCAGTACAAACAATTCTCAAAGATGTATAATAAGGCTAAAGCAAATTTCTAGACGGGTGCATACTTCATCCTCTTTTTTTGCTTCTCCATAAAGTTCATTCCTTTATTGCTATATTTCTTTTTGGAGCCTATTTTTGATACATTTCTTGAGTGTGGTTTTTTTCTTTTGTCAGCATTCTTTGGAACATAGAGAAGGGTATTCAATGTCTGCTATTATGAAAATCTCCTATTTGTTTTTACTATCAGACTCCTATGCATGTCTATTTCTTCTATTCTTTTATTTTTCTCTTCAGTTTTTTGATAAGGATGCTGCAAGTTGCGTTGTTGAGTTATTGTATACTTTTATTTGCATCATTGAAAGTTTAGTTATTATACTATTATTGACATTAAGTTTGTGGTAATTGGAAATGAATCTTTCTTATAATTGCTGGATTGATTTTGAGTTAAGCTATACATTTTGCAATGCATAACCTTATTTAGGATTTGAGAAGTATGATTATAAGTTACAATATCTAAATCTCAAAGGTTTTTTGAATTGTTGTGCATAATATTAGATACCTGCATTTTTAAACTTATCCATATGCTTCTAATACATTTGCTATTGTTCTTGAAGTATAGGTTCTTGTTGTTGAAGGACATGGATGCATCTAAAGTTTTAGGGTCACACCTAAAGACTATTTTGAAGTAGTTTTAAGTCAATTTAATGCTGCTTGAAGCAAGTTGGTATGGCTATAGTCTAAATACATCTACAATAACTCTCTCATTTCTTTTAACTTTTATTTGTTTACTTTTTTTAAGTTATAATAGCTAATATGATTAACTACTTTCATATTCTGTTAATATTGAATGTCAAAGAACCTGCCTTCCAAGTTAGCTGTGAAGATTTTGCAATTCCCAAAAGGTTCTTGGAAGTTAAGGACCTCAAGTTACCTGCAAAAGTACTGTCTTGTAGAAAGAATTTTGCATAATTTGATACATGATGGAAGAAGTTTTGCGATGAAAACAAGCTTAAGAAGGATGTTACTTGCTAAATGATAATTACTGGTGGAAAGGCTATCTTAATCTCTTTACTAATTGACAAATGTTATTAAAAGTTTTGTTGCTAGTATTATTTAGGGGTGATCACGGGTCGGTCAGGTCGGGTTTATGGGGGGAAAATCCAAACCAATTAGGTGAGGTCGGGTTGGGTTAGGTCAGATTTTGGGAAAAAATTTTAAGTAACCTGAATCGAATCGGGTTAATTTGGGTTGGGTAATCGGGTTAATCAGGTTGGTTGGGTTACAAGATCGAGTTGCAAGAAAAAATAAAATAAAGGTTTAAATATAGGTAAAATGACATCGTTTTATTGGGTCATCGAGTCAGGTCATCGAGTTGGTTCACTAAACCCGTTACTCGAACTGACATTCGAATGAGTTTATCGAGTTTGACCTGAACAAACTCGATTACCCGAATCAAACCGAATATATATGGTCGGGTCGGGTCGGGTCGATTGGGTTGGCAGGTCAGGTCGTACATCCCTAATATTATTATTGATCTCTATCATTGAATGGAGCTGATCTTAACCCCACAAAGGTGATCCAACCACTGGTTTTTTGTTTTGTTTTGAATGCATTGTCTAGATTGATTGGATAGTTTAAAAAGTTAGGAGTTTTCCCCAAGTTATCTTATTTGTTGTCTATTGATTCATATATCTATTTGTTAAGCTATTTTCACTTCACCTTCTTCAGTTGTTTGCACTATTGACTCGGAGAGTCAAGCGTCAGATTCTATGAGCTTAAAGGTTATTTGACAATCTAAATACGATAAAACTACTGAACCTTTTTTATTACTATTTATTTTGCTATTCATTTACGTATGTCTAATATATACATAAAGTTTCAATCCATTTCAGTTGATGTTGTGAATTTTGTTTTTAAATTTTTTTTCTATTTCCCTCTTTTATCCTTGACTTTAATTTGGTAATGATATCATGATCATAGGATTAGAGGTGATATTGTCTAAAAAAAAGTGCCAACTGTTCTTCATTTTAAATAATTTCAATTTTATTATTCTTTTTATATTCTTGTTCTTCACCGTTTGTTCTTCTCTTGGCCCTTTCAAGTGACCTTCAGTTATGCAATACTTTATTTTTATTTTTATTTTGTCTTTCTCTCTTCTTCCTCATTTCCTCTCCATTTTCTGGAATGACTCATTCTCTTTCCTTTTTTCACCTCCACCACCAAATGCTTTAGCAGGAGGACAAGCAGAGTTTAGAGCTCCACTCGGAATAATTCAACTTGAGCAACCTCATCTCGGAAGTCTTAAATTAATCTATCTTTTTTGGTATCCTTAAAACTTTGGTTGTATTTAGAATGAATAAAAATAGGAAATAATTTGATTTGATTTAATTTGAATTGATTTGATTTGATTTGATTTAGAAATTAAATTTTATGTCTAGAACTTAAAAAAAATAAGAATTGAATTGATTTAGAAATCAAATTTTATATTTGAAATTCATTAAAATGAGAATTGATTTAATTTAGTTTAATTATTTTATATTTTAACCATTATGAGAGATGGATAGAGGTAGTTACTAATAATAAAATAATTTATTTATTTTAAATCAAATTAAATTTTATCAAATCCTATCAAATTTGATAAAATTTTAAAATAAATGGAATAAAATCTATAAAATTTTAGAAATCAAATCATTACTTATTTTTTAATATTTCAAATACAAAATTTAATTAAATTTAATTTATAAATCAAATCATTTCTTATTTTTTACATTCTAAATACACTCTTTAATCTCAATTTTTTTGTATTAGAGCTGGGTGAGATCCATCTCTTTTTTTTTTTCTTTTAGAAAAAGATACTCTTACACTCCTAACAAGATGTGTATTATTATTTATACTTATTTTTTATTAATGTGATTGAGTGAGAATAAATAATAATAAAAATGTATATAATAAATAATAATTAATAAAATATAAAAAATATATATATACTATTTAATTGTAAGAATATAAATTTTTTTTTTTTTTTCAAATTTCAAATGCTTCTTTCTTCCCATGCACGATTTGGTGTCCGATGGTAATAGAGGTGTGTGGCGGTGGGTTTTGTTCGGGAATAGGATTGTTTGGGTTTCTCTGGACTCTGGTGACGGGTTGCTTTTGTTTGGGGGTTGAGGTGAAGGCTGATCTGAGGCAAGGTACACAATGGAGGATGGTTGGGGTGGCTCTAGTCATGGTGGAAACATGTGTTGGTGGTGACCCTCTTCTTTCTCGAACCGTTTCAGGGTTTAGAGCGAGTGTTTTGGTTCGCTCCGAATCAGGATCACTGATTTTTTCGTCCCAGAAAATGAGTTCGTTGTGGAGCTGGGTTGTCTGATACCAATGTTACTGAAGGTATACACCCTACTAGCAACTAGAACTCCCTATTCTACAGTTTTTTTTCTTCCATTTTTTTAAACCTTTTTGTATGTTAATTAGGTTAATTTGATTTCGATTCCTGATTTAGTAGAAGGGTTAATCCAGGTATTCTACATAGTGTTTCTCTGACATTTAAAAGAATTTAAGTAAATTGCTTCATGGGCTCCTAAGAAGGGTTTATTTTTATTTTTTTGTTCGTCTGGGTTTCTTCGCAATTGCTTCATGGTGTGTCTGTTTCAGAGCTGGGTTGGTAGGCTATTTTTGGTTTGCACTGGAATGATTTTTTGTTTTTTTGGGTGTTAGATCTCGGAGTATCAGATCATTGAGATAGCAGAGAATGTTTGTAATCTGAAAAGGGCGGTAGTGGATTGGATATTGTGCATAGATATTGTAGTAAAAGAAGATAGGCTGGAGGTAAGAGGATCCAATTTTTCAATTTGTTTTCTCAATGGTTCGTGGAATTTTTTATTTGAGTTTCATATTCCTATGCTATTTTTCCCCCTTGCTGCACCTTGTGATTTTTTGGTCTTTGAATTGGTGCTTTCTTTGGATTTTGAACAGAATAACTGTTAAATAAGTCTATTGTTTACATTGACTTCGTTTTAATAACTGGACATTGATTTTCCAACTTCCAGACTTATTTATCAGCTGGTGGAACAAGGCTCTAAAGGACAATGCAATTCTGAATGCAAGACAACTGAGCGAGCATGTCAGGAGGTATGACACTTTTTCTGCCAGAATTGCAAGGACAATGCAATTCTGAATGCAATTCTACAGAGTGCTTCTCTGACATTTAAAAGAATTTAAGTAAATTGCTTCATGAGCTCCCAAGAAGGGTTTTTTTTTGTTCATCTGGGTTTCTTCTCAATTACTTCATGGTGTGTCTGTTTCAGAGCTAGGTTGATAGGCTATTTTTGGTTTGCACTGGAATGATTTTGTGTATTTTTGGGTGTTAGATCTCGGAGTATCAGATCATTGAGATATCATAAAATGTTTGTAACTTGAAAAAGGTGGAAGCGGATTGGTTATTGCGCATAGATATTGTAGAAGAAGAAGAAGATAGGTTGGAGGTAAGAGGATCCAACTTTTCAATTTGTTCTATCAATGGTTCATGGAATTTTTTTATTTTAGTTTCACATTGCTATGCTATTTTTTCTCCCTTTGCTGCACCTTGTGCTTTTTTGGTCTTTGAATTGGTGCTTTCTTTGGATTTTGAATGGAATAACTGTTAAATAAGTGTATTGTGTACATTGACTTCGTTTTAATAATTGGACATTGTTTTCCCAACTTCCAGTCTTATTTATCAGCTGGTGGAACAAGACTCTAAAGGACAATGCAATTCTGAATGTAAGACAACTGAGCGAGCCTGTCAGGAGGTATGGCACTTTTTCTGCCTTCCACTCTCATTGCTTTTGTTTGTCACTAGTGAATTAAGGGACAAGTTTTGGTTCTGAAATGGCAAAATTATAGGAGAGAGGAGAAAAAAGGGACAAGTCTTACTTAATATTCTATTCTGAATCAATTAAGAGATATAGCACTATGTGATACTTCGCCATTCATGATGAATGCATTGTGCCATCTCTGCTGGTTATATATATGTAATTTTCAAATATCCTTAATCAAAATTCTAAATTACTGTGCTGGGATTTTTTTGATTACTGTAGTAATTTGAATTTGTAGTAGGATATTCCGACATAGATGTTGCTGAATATTTATATAATGATACCAAGTTCAGTAGGAAGATAATCTTGGAGAATGATGGGGAGATTGCAGATAAAAGGTGAGTAATGGAAGTTCATTGGGGGTTTACATCCAATGGCAATGTGCATGCTAAAAACACATCGGATATGACCATTTATGAGCAGTTTCAATGCCAGGTAGTCAGGTACTAATATTATGTCTCATGCATTACTTTTTTTTCTTTTCCCTGGTGCACTGGTCATTATACTCCCTCAAATTTCACTGATAGCAGTGAGTTTTTTTTAAAAAATAATAAATCATACGATGATGATAATAATAATAATAATAATAATAATAACAACAACAACAACAACAACAACAATAATAATAATAATAAACGATTTCAGAGTGTTTCCAATTTTTATTAAGAAAAACTATTTTTCCTGAAAAACATCTCAGCAGGTTGGAGTTGTATGTTTGCTACTGTGTAACCTCTGATGCAGATAATGGTTCATTGATAAGAAGTTCATCAGTTAAGGCATAAGAGTCTTCCTTCACCCCTGCCCTTCTTTTTTCAATTTATCTTTCTTTATGAACTAGAAGCATTGAGAAGTCTGTTGATTACTTCTCTCTCTCTCTCTTTGGCTATAAGCCATAAACATAGATGATGATTCACCCAGTGATTTTTTAGCCTTTTAAACACTTAAGGAATGATGTTTTAAATGTTTATTTGTAAATTTACTCATTCATAGAAGGATTAGATGGGATTTTTTTTCATTGTCAGTTTATCTCAGAATCTATTTGATGTAGTCAGGCTACAAGTGCTAGATTGAAAGAGCAAGAGGCAATTAATTTCTTGGAAAAGAAGATGAAAATGATCCTTCATTTACCTATGAGGAGATTGCGCAGGTAGCATTATTGCTTTATTTTTTCCTCAAGCCTATTTTGCAAGCCAGATTATGCATAAAAGATTTGGTGCATTCTTATTTTGTACAAGTATAATGTAGTTTTGAAGTTCCATTTGTTTTGCTTGTGAAATGACCAATCTATTAGCTGGCTTTTGTAAATGTGGAAATTACTATGTGTAATTGAGAACTTATGTGTCCTTTCAAGAAAGATAAGTCAGCCTAGCTGCATTTTCTCCCCTTCTTTTTTAGGCAACGAGTTTGTTGATCCCCCTATATTTTTCTTCTTTTTTGGAATCTCGTAAAAACTTTCTTACTTGAATATTTGCTGCCCTGTAATAGTGTTAATCTTACTGAGATGTGGAAGTCATAGGTTATTAATAGTTGTTATGGATTTTGAATCTTTAGTAAAATATTTGTGTTCTATAATTAGTAGTCTGCATAGAAGTTATTGGTCAAAATATTGAATGTACATGAATGCCAAAGATTGACTTTGTTTTACAGAGGCGAGATGTCTAAAAATACATGTGTGAAATTTGATGTAAATGATATCAGTTTTGGATCCTCTGCCCACTAGAGGAATCAATGTTTGATTTTATTTTATTTTATTTTATTTTTTGGTATTTCTGAGTGCTAACTGCTAATGGAGGAGGCAATGGAAGTTATCTTATATCTGTTGCTCAGATAATTGAAAAACAACATTTGGATTCTCATCATAAATGCAAGCCTGTAACTATTACATCAAGCTTGCCATTAACACAAAATCACTGGGTTTCATGAACATTACATATGACACTTAGTTTCAATAATGTTTGTGAGTTTTTACCCTTCTCCTTTTAATCTGATGGGTGATAATTTCTTAATTGTGTTATCTAATAAAAATTAACCAATTTTTATTCATTAGATTTGATAACATTATATTGTTATTTTATATGCTAGAAACTTATCAAAAACTATTATTGTTGGGAAAAAAAATATTAAGCAGTGACCTGATCATGTTTTATGGTTCTAATTCTAAGATCACCCTGTTAATTTTTGCAGACTGCCATTTCCGCCTTGCAATCTTCAGGAGGACTATAAGGCTGCTAAGATTGAGATAGTCTCCAAGTGCTTATTGATTCCAGTGCTTCTTTATGTGGATGATAAATAACTAAAACAGATATTGGTGGTAAAAAGGAGGATTATGATGTTAGTTGTTCTAGCAGTAGATTATTTCTTGATTTTGAAATTATACATCCTTGCGTGTGACATAATTGTTATTATGGAGCTCTGTTGACACATGTAATTTTTCATTCTAGAAATGATTAATATTTTTTATGATTATGGTGATCCAACAAATGCTTATTCTTCACTGATGTGATGTGAATAATTATATTTCATTTTTATAGGTTAGAGCGGTGCAGAAGGAAAACCCAAAATTTAGAGTTTTATCAATCAAGGAGATTGATGAGCTGATTTTGAGTGCCATAAGTGAGCATGACTGAGTTCAAAGTTGTGTTGAAATTTATTGAGTTTCTTGGATTTGATAAAAACAAGGATAATTGTTCATGTTAAAATACATAAACATTTACAATACTTGATGATATGTTTTCTTATTTAAGACCTTATTTATTAACTGAAAGTTGAACTTTTTGAATATAGGGTTGTTTTATTTTTCAAAATCTATTTTAAGCTGCACTATTTGTTAATGCATTGAAAGTTGTAAGGCTGTATTGCTTTTTGGGACAATGTATAGCTGTGTCGATTTTTTTCATATTAGTGTTTTTCTTTATATGTCAATGCATGGAATAAAAAGACATTGAAAAGACACTATTCCAGTAGGTCCTTTTTAAAAATTTTAAAATTTGAGTTTAGCATTAATTATTTTCATTAAATCATTTTAATTGAAAAGGAAAGTAATATTGACATTTTTTATTTTCAAAATATTAAATGTTTTTACTTTTATAACTAGCATATAATTACTGCTATTTAAATAATTTATAACTAAAATGACATTTTTTTATTTTGAGTTTACTTTTGTTTCAATTTGTTGGGCTTAACTAGGATGACAAGCCCAGTGCTCTTATATCAAGATAATTATTTTCATACAAATATATATGTTATTTTATCATATTCAAATATTTTAATATCAACATTATTCATAATTGCAGATTTTACCTGAAATATAATAGAAATGATTCAAATGTAATATATACAATTATGAAAATAAATAAATTAATAACATTTCTTTACGAAATTATTGAAAGAAAGGTTGCATTTATTTATTACAAACGTTTTTTTTTCATCTGTTAAATACTTTGATTTTCTTTTAAATCATATATTTTTGCACTCAATGAATGTGTTATAATTGAAATTTATTAATCTCTTTCATTTCGAAATAGGTCTCCATATGTGATATGAAGATTTAAAATAGTTATACTTGATTGAAATTGAAAGATTGTTGCGATTGAATGAGAAGTTTTTGAAAGATTTTTCTAAGATGCTCTATCATGTTAACTCTAATATAAATGAGTTTAATAATGCTATGTTGTTTAATGAACTTAGTTATGATAAAGATAAGTTAAGTAGACAATATTTGAAGTATTTTTCGACTCTCACAGATGAGCAGAGAGTTATTTATGATGAAGTTGTAGAAGTTGTTAATGGACAAAAAAGGAGGTTTCTATTTTGTGTATGGATTTAATGGAACACGAAAAACATTTGTTTGGCAAGTATTGTCAAGTCGTTTAAGATCGGATGATAAAATTGTTCTAAACGTTGCTTCCAGTGGTATTGCTTCTTTACATTTACCTGGTGGGAGAACTGCACATTCTAGGTTTACTATACCATTGTCATTAATAGATGACTCATCATGTAATATTAAACAAAGTTGTGTAAAAGCAGAGTTACTCCAACACACAAGTCTCATTATATGGGATGAAGTGCCAATGGTTAACAAATGGGCTTTTGAGGCGTTAGATAGAACATTAAGGGATATTATGAGGTTTTCAAATGTCAACAGTATGAATGAACCTTTTGGTGGGAAGGTTGTTGTCCTAGGTGGTGATTTTAGGCAAATTTTACAAGTTATTCCCAAAGCAAGTCGGGCTGAAATTGTTATGGCGACTTTTAATTCATCCAAATTATGGAGTCATTGTAAAGTTATGAAGCTAACTAGGAATATGAGGTTGGAGTCTGGTTTGGCGAATTCCAATGTTGATGAAATGGAATAGTTTGTTAATTGGATTATTGAGGTTGGAAATGAGAATTTAGGAGGGAATAATGATGGAGAGGCTGATATTGATATTCCAAAAGATCTTTTAATTCTTGATTCCAATGATCATATCATTGATATTGTCTCCTTCATATATCATAACTTACTTCAAAATATGAATAATTGTAGATTTTTTGAAGGGCGTGCTGTTCTTACTCTAACCTTGGAGGTTGTGGAAAAGGTTAATGCTGTAGTTTTGTCATTGATTCTAGGTGAGAAAAAGGAATATTTAAGTTCTGATTCAATTTGCAAACCGGATGAAGATGTTGGCATAGATGCTGAATGGTTTACCACCGAATTCTTTAATGTCATTAAGTGTTCTGGGCTTCCTAATCATAGGCTACTATTGAAAAAAGGTGTTCTTGTAATATTGTTGAGGAATATTGACCAATCTGCTAGTTTGTGCAATGGAACAAGGCTTATTGTCACCGAGTTGGGGTTGAATGTTATTGGGGCAAGAGTAGCCAATGATAAAACATATTGGAGACAAAGTTTATATCCCACGAATGAATTTGATCCCATCTGATTCAGGGTTGCCGTTGAAATTCCAACGAAGGTAATTCCCGTTATCCCTTTGCTTTGCTATGACTATAAACAAAAGCCAAGGTCAAACATTATCTCACGTGAGTTTATATTTGTCTCGACCAGTCTTTTCCCATGGGCAATTGTATGTGATTGTTTCTAGGGTTAAGTCTAAAAAAGGTTTAAAAATTTTGATTACCAATGACGATGGAGAACTATGTACATCTACCAATAATATTGTTTTCAAAGAATTTTTTCAAAAGATTTGATGTCAGCTTTAATGAGCATATGCAAGTATTTTCTTGTTATTTTAATTTTTATTATTAACATAGTATATAACTTATGTACCTATATATGTTTATTTTGTTCATTATTGCAACAAATATATGTTGCCGGTACATTATTCAATGACTTGGTTACTATATAGTCAAGTAGTCATACAACAACAATGTCAGTTGAATTGTTCGGTTATTTTGTTGTAACTTGGGTATAGAAAATCATATTCAATGGACATACCTTAATCAATATGATAAAATACTTGAGATGATATGGTCCACAGCAAATGAATCGTTTCATATCAATTTTCTCTAATTTGTTATATAATTTCATTATACCTTAAACCACTATACATTTCACAACTAAATATACGCATTGAAAATTTATAATGATATTGATTTGTACTTACACAAATAACATTTGAAATTTTATAATGAAATTGATTTGTACTTACACAAATAACATTCTCAAACTTAAAGTCAATTATGATAATATATATAAAAAGATACTTAAAATATGAATTTATCATGTTCACTTGTGTAATCCACGGTTCATTGCACTTAGGGGTGTAAATTGGTTCAGATAATTCGACCAATTCAAATCGAACCAATTAAGTTAGTTTGGTTTAATTTGAGTATTTTGATTAGTTCGGGTAAAATATGAACCAATGAGAACTTAATTGGTTCAGTTCTCGAATTTAGAATTTTAAATTCGAAAAACCACCCGAACTAACTACTACAGTATATAATACAGAGACATTTTACACAGACATAATTGTAATAGTAGATTTGAATGATGAAAATGGAAGATTTGCAAGGGGAAGTGGTGGAGGAGGATGAGGGCTGTGTTGGAGAAGAGAGAGAAATGGGGGAAGAAGGGAAGAAGAAGCCCTAAAAGAAAGGGGGAAAATGACTGCTGTCACGAGTACACGGCCGTGACATGTTACACGGCATAGGCTGTGTACTCTACTGAATTTGAGGTATCTGTCACGTACACAATTACACAGCCTAAGCCGTGTACTACACTGTTTCCCTTTTTTTTTTTGAATAACCTCACGATTATACTACCCAAAAGGCCAAAATCGTACCTTTTCCCAAATCTGAGCCCTACACTGTTTCCCCTTTTTGTATTCTATTTTTCTATTGTCTACTAGGAAATTTTCTTTTTTTACTATTTTAGCATTTTAGATTTGATATAAACAGGAAATCTCAAAGACCAATGATCATGTGACTCAACTTGAAATTGAATGTTCATTGCCTGATGGAAGAGCAAAAGTTAGTTTATGTTCTAATATTATTTAAAATTTTAGATACATTATATGCATTTTTTTGTATTACATGTATAATTGTTTAGCTAATTTTTGTGTTAAAAAAAATAATGGTCAACCCAATCACCCGAATCAAACCAAACTATAGATATTTAATTCGGTTTGATTCAGATTTGACTATCAAAAAATAAGAAAATCGAACCAAATTAAATCAATTAATTTTAATTGATTTGAATTTATTTTTCTCCAAAATCTGAATCAAATCACCCACTTACATCCCTAATTATACTAGTACATCAAACTAGAGCTAGAGTAGGGACAAAAACAGAAAAAGAACCAGCAGCACCCCGTGTTTGAATTTTGGCCGCAAATCTCGCCATGATTTCCCGGCAAATCCCCAACCGGAGCGACGAGCCGGTACATCCCGAATGTCCAAAATACCCCTCTTGATACTCAAATTCCTACCCTCCCAAGTAATTTCACAAACCACAGGCAGTCAGGCACCGAACAAACCACCCTTCTCACCCTCAAGCACCAAGTGGGCGATCCACCGTCGCTCCAATCATGGACACCATCCTCGTCCTCGTCGTGCGACTGGCCGGAAATCCATTGCACCGACGGCGCCCCCACGGAGCTCCACCTCGGCAGCAAAGACATCACCGAGAAGCTCCCTTCCACAATCTGCGACCTCAAGAACCTGACGAAGCTGGACCTCTCCAACTGGATCGGAGCAGATTTGGGTCGGGCCACCAAATAAAAAAGATCCAATTTAATCGAATCGGGTCGGGTTTGACCCAAACCCGTAAAAACAACCCTTGACCTCTCCCCAACAATTCTGGATCTCTCTCAATCTTTTTCCATTTTTCATCCAAAAAACAAACAAAAATCAAAGATATTCTCTTTCTGTTCTAATCGATTTCACCGATGGGTGAGTGCAATATGGAGGACATGCCATTGCCAGCGCTTTTTGAGCAAGCCCGCAAGATCCACGCCATGGCCACAGAATCTGCGACTGACCAGGTACGCTACTTGTTGTTGTTGTTTTTTTATTATTATTTTTGGGGCATGCGCGTGATTGTGTCGTTCTGGGATGGGTGTGATTTGTTCAGGAGCTTGTGAAGAAGGGCTGTGAGGCCCTGCAGAAGTGCGAGGACATGGTAAACAAGTTGGGTTTGTTCTCTGCCAATGAGACCAAAGATGATATCAGTACCAGCAATCTTAAGTATATTCTGGTACTTGGTTCTTCTCTTCTCATACTAAGTTTTTTCTCTTTGAAACGTTGTTGTTCGTTGTTAGTTTTGATGAATTATATTTTTGCTGAATTGTGGCTTTTGATTGATTGTTAAATCAGATATAGTTGCTTGCTTTTCTGGTTTAATATTCTTCTTTTTTGACATATCTTCATTTTATTTTTCCCTTTGTTTTAGTTTTAGTTGTTTTAACACAATTATGTTATATATTGAAGGAAAATGAATAGTGCTATGACAAATTTAGGCTGTTTTTTGGAAGAGTTCTGTAGGCTGTAGTGAAGTTGTTTTTGGAGATATAGCCGTCTGTTTGGGAGTATTTTGGCTGATAGTGTGGAGTGGGTGGGAGGAGGCCGAGCCCCTCCTCCTACCCTTTGGGGTCAGTTTTTCAAAACCCTCTAGAATTGGAGAAATTTTTATGTACTTGGAGACTATAAACCAATCCATCAAAACATAACATGTGAAGCAGAAATTTAATTTGTGCAGTTAGATTAACTTTATAACGCTTTATAGTAAAATCTAGGTGTTGAGCGTTTTACTTTCATGTATTGTTAGGATGGGGGTAAGAATGGGGAAGAGAGAGGAAGGGAAGGAAAAAATGACCCCCTTGAAACCCAAAATATCTTACCCCTCAAATTAGGGGGTAAGGAGGGGAAACGATTCATTTTTAATTATATAGTTATTAAATTTCATATATTGTGTTATAAGATTGACAACATAAGGGCTATATCGGAAATCTACTTTTATAGCTTACCCCTCTCCCCTACTTTATATTTAACTCGCGAACAAGAGGATAACTCCCCTCATTTTTTCACATAAGTATCCAAACAAGGTGAACTAAGTCCCCCTCCATCCCATCCCATGCCTTCCCTTCCCTTGCCCTCTTCCAAACATAGATCATAGTATATATGAATTTCTCAAAACAAATATAGTAAATTACCCTTTTATCCTTATACACTCCCCCCCCCCCCCCCCATCTTTCTGCATAAGGACTACTTTGACATTTTAAAAATTATAACCACTCCATTATAAACCAGCTATTTTCAACATCCAAACAATATAGAAAATACTTTCCAATCCACTCAACTCCATTATGAACCGCCCTGCTCTACTCATTCAAACACAGGTTAAGATTTTTATGAGTTTAAGCATAACAGGTTCATGCTGAGAATCTGTTATCAACAAATCCAAATGGGAGGAAAATGATTATAAGAAGATTCTTTCAATCTTGTAATTGAAATTGACTTTTCTTGTACTTCTACTTACTTATTTCAAGGTTGAGAAAGAAAGGTAATATGACACTGGAAATTGAGAATCATGTTTTAGTTCTATTTAAATTTCTTGTTTGAATGGTTTGCATTGCATTCTACTAGAAAAGAAAGATGGTTAGACAGGGTGTTCTGCATCAGTTTAGGAATTTAGGGTATTATTTGTTCCCTAATGGAATAGAATGGCTCTCTTTTGGGCTAGCTTTGAGGGTGAAATATATATAGGTTAGTAAAAGCACTAATTTGTCATGCTTAGCCACTATTCACAGTTTCCTGGTAGATTTAGTGGTGGATTTCCTAATGAAATAAGTTTCTTCATGGAAATGGTTGTTTACTGCTGTTTCCTCCTAAGCGTCACTTAAAGGAATGTCCAACAATTAGTACTGGAAAATTTGTATTTTGAAAGAAATCCTGTTATCACGATGCATTTTACCCCCTGATTATTTCTACCGAGTATGAGGATATGTCAATAAATGTGGTAAAGCTGGACATATGCACCATGTATGGAATATTTGTTTAATCTGTTTTAACTTTTAAGTACTGATTGTTGAAGATAACTGAGGAATTAAGATTGGTGGTCTTTTACTATTTTATTTAATTCACAAGACAATTCTCTCAGGTGCCATTTTATCTTGCTGAGTTGGCTGAAAAAATAGCACCGGATGACAGGATACAGATTCTAAAGGCTTCCCAGACAAAACTAAAGGTAAGAGCTGATCCATAGAAGAACTCCCCCCCACCCACAAAAAAATGGCAATATAACGTAATAATCATTTTAATTTATGCCCTTTAATTGAAACTTAAAAAAACCTTTTGTAGGAATTTATCTCATTTTGTGAGGCAATGGAGCTAGTCCCAAAAGAGGTGTTAGAATCTTATACGCAAGGGGCACCACAATCTGTTGCTGATCAGAGGGCCAGAAAGGTTTTTTTTTTCTTTGTGTGTGTGTGGTTTTTTTTTTAAATAAAAATGATATGACATGATTTTCTTTAGAATTCAGGCACTGTAAGTTTGATGTTTTAACCCTTTTTTCCTTCTTTCCCTTGGAAAAGAAAATTGGACAAGCAAATTTGAATGAACAGCATCATAAATGCTCACAATTAATTTAGTGAATACTTTGTATGCTGTTGTACAGATTGCTAGATTTAAACATCAAAGAGCTGCAGAATCGAAGTTGTTGGAAATAAAAGAGCGAAAGGAACGGCGTGGGCGTTCTACTAAAGCAGCTGCCCTGTCCACCCCTGTTGAGGCAGGAGAGGAAGAAGTATTGGATGATGATGGGGAAGAAGAAAGAGAGGTTTGTGTCTTGATCTGCTACTTATTTTAGGGCAATGCTGCTATTATTCTTTAAAAATTGGTTTATGGGACCTATAGTGGTCCTATATATTGTCTGACTGGCTTATGATTTATGAAATGGATTCTGGTTATTTCAAAGGCACAAAATCGTTCATTTAAAATGTGGTTATTTCAGCAGTTATATGTATGACCAATATCTGCTCATTGTACCATTGATTTTTTATTTTATTTATTTATTTTTTCAGGCTTGGAATACTACCATATCTTTGGCGATCTGTAAGGTTGGCTTCATGCTTATGCAACAGTTTTACTTATTGAAACTTCGATTTCCATTGTTCTCATGTTTATCTTGCCATGTTCAGGCACTAGATCTGCTGGAAATGTTAAAGAAAGAGGAAGAGATGATTTCTGCTGTAAAGGATAGACAATCCAAGGTAGTAAAATGCTTGGAGTGGTGTGTGCTACTTCACAAAGCACAGTTATACCTTGTTGGCTGTCACCACAATTTTATATAGCCTGGAAAACTTTATTACTTTATGCAATGTTGTTGGGTTAAAAGTTAAAACTTGAAGAACTGTTGTAAAGTAGCTGATATTAATACTTAGCTAACCCTGTGTTTGGATGTTTTTTCATTAATGAAACGGAACAGAATAAGTAGGGATGGATCAGAAAGAAAAGGGAAGGAATTGAATATAGTTACCATTCTCTTTTTTTGAAAGTTTCATGAACGGAACGGAACTTCATTATCCATGTATTCCCTCCATTCCATCTCAATTTTAGAGGGAACAAAATTTGGACATTTGAAGGAAAGAGGGGGGAAATAGTTTCCCATGTGTTCCGTTTCCTTCTCATGTATTTTAAAATTCCCAAACAAAAGAAGTTATTTCCCTTTTCTTCATTCTCTTTCTGTTCCCCTCATTACCTATCATCCAAACATAGTGTATAACTGTGTTAAGACATCATAGCATGTTTCACAAACTAATTCTGGAATTTCAGGCTTTGTAGTATACATAATTGAATCTATTAGACATGTTCTGTTCCAAGGAGCAATGGGAAATTGTAATTTTGGCAGGCTCACATTTGGTTTTATTTATTGTTTCTTGTGATTTTGCCATGTTTTAGGATGGGGATAAGGAGTTCTCTAGGGATGTTCTTGATGAACGCTCCAAGAAAGCAGAAGCTTGGCATCGTGACGCTGCAGTTCGTGCACTGTACACTAAACCATCACGCCCAATTACATGTGCCACTTTTGCTCAAGATGTTCTAGAAGGAAGAGCAAAGGCTTCACAGGCTCATGAGCACAAACACCAACCACTGATTTTTGGACCAGCCAGCCTTGTGAATGGAAGCTTAACAACTGAGAGGGAAAGAATGGCAGCTCAAGTCTTCCAACCTGGTCATAGGTACATATTTATCCCCTTCTACCAATAAAATGCATATTTAGCCTAGCTAATGAAAGTCTCATGAATAGGGAAATATAAAAAATGTTTTAAACAGAATATGCCTGAAAGGAAAGGAAGTAAAGTTTCATTTCCTTGCAGTTTTGTTCTATTGCCTAGGAAGGATAGAGGATTAGTAGCACCATGATACCATCTGTTGCCTATGATTGAAGTCAAGATATGCCGGAGAAGTGGTTGGTTAGAGTTTTGCTTATAAACAAATCTTATGGAAACATAGTTTAGGCTAAGGATGGACCTTTATTTAAACCCTGGTTACTCTGATCACATTTTTTATTTAAGCCCTGGTTACTCTGATCACATTTTTTGAGATTCTAAGTTCAATATTTTGTGGTAGGTTGCCAACCATGAGCATTGAGGAAGCCGGGCTTAGAGAAATGGAAATAATGAATAAATGGCAAGAGAAAAATGCCAGACTCATGGAAGAAGCCAATTCATCTTGGTACAAGGATAGGAAGTCAAGGCCTGGAGAAGATGATGATGAAGATGATGATGCTGCACAGGAGAAAGCAAGAGCTTGGGATGACTGGAAGGATGATAATCCGCGGGGTGCAGGAAGTAAGAAACTTACCCCTTGTGGTTAAGTGGCTAGGTTTGTTTGTCATCTATTCTTCCATGGCTGAAGATTAGAAAAATAGTGGGCTTATGATAAATTTCTGATTGTAGTGAAATCTCAATTTATAGTCGATTTGCTCGTAGTCTATATTAAGATTATATGTAAACACATGTTCTTCATTTGATTGCATGTCACGTGTATATTCTTGGAGTGCAAGGAGGGTCCTCCTCCCCCACCCCGCCCCCTTTTATTTTCTGTTTTCTATGTTCTTTCTCACGGATTTTTGTAGAAGTAGCTTGTTTTGCAATTTGCTTATATAGAGCTTTTCAACCAGTCTTCTACAAGATGTTAGAATTGGTCGAAAGAATGACGCTTAAATATAATAAAGAACATCATAATTTTTCTAATTAAATTACTGATTAAATTTTTCATTCTATGAAAATTTTTAGTATCAAACAGTTTAGTGCCTTATCGAATTTCACTTTTTTACTTTCTAGAATCATGTCGTCATCCAATTTTGTTCTCACCTACGTTCAAGGACCATTGTCAATTATCATCCGCTATGAGCCTTATAGAAATAATGAAATGTTAATGATATCCAGAATGTTATTTATTAGTATACATATGAGTAAAATAAATGCGTATGCAATATTTTATTTCTCTACTATAAATGCTTCGACATTAAACTATTTACAATGAAACTTAACTTACTGCTTAACTATTCACAAGGGAACTGTATATAGCTGAACTACCCAACAAACTGTCCACCCTAAGACTATATAGATTAACACCCACAAAATACCCAAAAAGATTCAGAGGCACCATCTACTATAAACCAACTAAGCTTAATAACTAGACCCACATTCGTATTGCTAAAAAAAAATATGCAATAAGTCCAAGTCCAGTATCTATATACAATAGTTAAAAAGAACTCTTCTAATTGAGCTCACTCTTTTTCTACCTTAACTTATTTCAAAGTAGGCTGCACTACATCACTTGCAGAATTCATGGCTTCCTCCAAATTCCTCTTGGCAGGGATTTCCTTAGGAATAAATGATCCCCTAACTGAGCCAAAAAAAGACAGGACTGACTATTAGCTGAGAGACAAACTCCTGCAATCACACATGTCACAATCCTGAATTAAAACATTTTCAAAGAAACTTCAACCTAGAAAAAAAAGTCATTCTGCTTAATTCAATCTCTTTTTAAGAACTAAACCACCAATTTAGGCTTTAAGGGGGTTGAAGCCTTGAAGGAGAACTGTAGTACAATCCAAGGAAATGATTAAAAGACTAATCAGAAACCCAAAAGCAAGAGCATATATGAAAGGTGAAAAACTACAAATGCCATATTACAATCTATCTGACCTTCTTTTAAGCATATCATAGTTCCAATGCATCGAATTCGAATGTATTCAAATTTGGGAGGTCTACCGAAGAGTTATCTTCTTTGTCACCTGAAGCAGAACAAATTTATGGTGTGGACTTGCGATCAGTGGTGGTGGAATCCTCATCGTCGACCGCCACCACACATGTCGGCAACCAGAGCCACCGCTCCTTGCCTCTGATGCGCCAACCATCGCAGGGAAGAGAGAAAAAAAAAAGCATGGTGGTGTGAAGAGAGAAACCAAAAAATGGAAACAGAAGAAAGATTAAAATTTTGAATGAAAAGAAAAAAAGGAGGAGGAGGGGGGAAGGTGTCACAATAAACTAACAAATTAGCACATTTTGTCTTGTGCATATACACGTTCACTCTCCAAACATAATTGACCATCCATTAGATTAGTCAACAAAATAAAAACACTAACAATCTTTAATCGAAGTAACATGGTGAGTGATAGACTGATAGAGAAAAATAAAATCTAATGATAATCTTCAGAAGGCACCACTAAAAAGATATTATTGAGTATGTACTATTTAAGTAACAAACTTGACAAAACAATGAATATCATTCCAATGCCCTCTTTTCCTTTCAATCAATTGATGTCTTGATCAATTTCAAAACATTACAAAGAGTTGAGACCCCAAATTATTTCTCATATTGGCACTCAATTTGGATTTCTCATATTGATACTCAATTAGAACTCAAATGACACTCACATCCTTACAAAAACACCCCACTTGATTAGTCCACATTCCACATTGACAACCCTTTCCTGTTACTACCTATAAAATTGAACCAAAATTTTATCACATTTAAAAATTTATAGCACTCCTCAATTGTCATTTTGTCATTACAATTTGGGGATTGCCAAGGAAAGTAACTTTGTTTTGATTAGTGGAGCACTCTTCCTACCAACGACGGGTCAATTTTTCAGTCTCAAAAATATCTACATTGAAAGTTAATTATATAATTGTGTATAAAATGAATGTAATTCTGACTAAACAACCCTAGTTAAATATTTTCCAAAAAAAAATGGTACGACCTATTATGTTTAATTTTGATTTCATTATAGTACATTAAGAGTTGAAATAGTCTTACAACTATAAATGGCAGTAGCTTAAATTCGCATCAAAAATCATGTAAGGCAGTTACTTTATTATAAGGAATATTTAATAGACTCGTAGCTAACTAAATGCACAACTGGTTGATTATAAAGATTATAAGGCTTAACTCCAAGAGTAGAGAAGGACTAATTGCATCATTACAAATCCTTTCAACAAACTACTAGCTTGATAATGATTTGAGATTATATCTTAAATAGATCGAGAAGATTTTATATATGATTACACTACCTTGTGATCAAATTAAGGACTCAAAATTAACTACAACTATCATAATTATAATGGTTACAATTCATAGTTACATTCTTTTTTTACTCTGAGTCGAGCCAATGGTGAAGGAAAACAAAAAAATCAAAAGTCTCAAAGGCTCTTAAGTAGTTTCAAGGTGTTATCAATATGTTCATTATTTTTTTAATGAGTTCTAAACATAAAAATTAATTTTAAAATCAAATTAAATCATTTACAATTTTTAATAATTTCAAACACAACCTATATACTTTTGTGTATTGAATTTGAATTGCAAGCTTTGTTGGTATTGATGAGACTAATGTGCTATCTTTTTAAGAACAACGGACTCTATGTTTTTTCTTTAGTGAAAAGAAAAGGGGGGCAAACATAAGACAGGCTATACTTAGCCTTTAAACTTTTTTTTCTTTTATTACCTTAGCCTTTAAACTTTTAGTAGGCTTTAAAATTTAAAGTAACACATTTAGGGGGAGTTATAAATTATGATCCATATAAGATGTTTATTTATTTTTTAATAATAAAATAGATTTTACGTGATTATAAAAATCTTGAGCATAAGTAATTGGAATCGTAGAGTATGTTTGGTTTGTTTTCTTGTTCTTATTTTTAGTTAATATGTCTTTATTGTATTTATAGAAATATCATATTATTTTTATTATGTTTTTTATTTTTAAAAATTTGTGAAGAAATTAATAAATTAAGAAAATATTATTTTAACCATTTTCTTTTACTACTTATATAAAAAAATAAAGTGAAATTTTTAAAATTATATTAAAAATATATTTATTAAAAATATAAACAATAAAACAAATGTAACACGCTCTTACCTTTTATGTTTCTTAGTCATGGATCAAATTTTATTATTTATTTAATTTTTGGTATATGCTAAGATCGAATTTAGACAAATTGAACCAACGAATTTGTATGAAGTCTTGACTCTATAGCTAAGAGAGATTATTAGATACTCATAAAACATCAACCAGGATTACACTCACTCCATTTAAATTTTAACACATAATCATGAGACCCATCTCTTAAGGTTAACTATGGTTAATTTGTATGATTAAAACATTAATTTAATAAAATATTAGAGAATCCTGAGCCCAAGAGTTTGTTACTAGTTACTACTATACCGCATTGTATTCTTCCATGGAAAACTCGATGCTATACGATGCATATTACCCACAAAAGGTTAGAAAACATTATCTCCATTGAACAAAAGGTCCTATCCTATTTGCTTAAGCATCTCTCTCATCTTTGACAAATAGTTGAAAGAAAAGATAGTTTTCCATCTTAATCACGAAAGATCGTTTCTTTCCGTATACTTCTTCACTATAAATTTGCAGAAACTTTGTTCTTCGTTAAGAGAACTTCATCAGAACTTAATAAATCCTTGTTAGCCAATAAGTTATTGAAGTAGTTGTTGTCAAATTTTGTTGGGGGTGACAAAGTTTAAGAGACAAACAAATTATGGTCCCCACCAGATGATCTTGAGCACCGAGTGCGCAATTGAGCAGCATTGTTTTGGTCAAGAGTCGAGTGAAGTCAGCCTTGCAATTTTTGTTGTTGTTTATCTCTAAGCCAAAGGACCATTACTAAAGGATTATCAAAGGACCATTTTTCAGAGTCTCCTCCGCGGCCCTTGTCACGCTCCCGTCACCGGAGCCGCCGCGACCTTGAGTCTCAGTTGGCTTTCGGTGTCTCGATTCTTCATTGGCTTTCGGTGGACAGTGAGAAGCTCGATTCTTCAAATGGCTTTTGGTGGTTTGTCGATGAAGTCGCCAGAAAATAGTGATTGGAATTGGAGCTGTGGCCATTGTAAAAGAAGCGAACAAGTTTTGTATATTTTTTAATAAAATAATAATAATTAACCGTGGTTAGTAATTTTTTTTAAAATCTATATTAAAGGTGAGTCCCATGATTACATGATGATATAATTTAAATGATGTGAATATAATATTAATTGACATTCTAAAAATATCTAATAATTTTCTTAAAAAATTTAAGTGATTGTAGAGCAATATATTTTTCTTAATTTGTATAATTAAATGAATGTTATATCTTATTTAAATTATATTTTTAATTATATTTTAATGATATTTTAGTGATAGTATAAGAATATATAATTTAAATAAGAGATAAAGATATCTCACAATTTGACATAATATTTATTTAATATTACAAAGCAAAAGAAATATTTTACTCATAAAATACTTAAGAATTTCTCTAATTTCTCGTGTTGCGTATGCACAAATAAAAACATCTTGTTTTGGAGACCCTTAGATGTAATTGTAAACCTACCATTTTGTACATCCGCCCCCCGCAACAAATATTTTTGTAACGGTCACATTTTTTGAGTTACTATGTATTGCAAATGCAAATGCTTCAGTCCTTTTCAATAGCTAAAATGGCTTAATCTCTTACCAAAGCGAGGTGCATTCTGATACTGCCACTCACAAACTTGCTTGCCCTGACCATGTTTAGTTGTCAAAACTGTATATACTATATATCTTGAACGAAAAAGTCAATAACAACTAATAATAATTCTAATTGTGGTACATTATATTTTAAAGAAGGGACATTATACCAAAATTTGAAATTTTAACTTAAAATTAATTGATATTAAGTGAAGTAACTCAATAGATATATAAATTGTACTTAAAATATTGAGACAAGTGATGTGATATTCTTAACACTTCTCTTTCACATAAATCTGAACGGAACAAACGAGTTTAGCGAAGTAGACATAAAAAGCCTAACAAAGTATTCGATAGAGATGAGATATTGGCTCTAATATCATATGATATTCTAATCTAAAATCAATTAACATTAAATGAAGTGACTCAACAGATATATAAACTGGATCTAAAAGATTAAAATAGACGATGTGAGACTCTAATACTAAAAAACAAAAATTCACTACTATTTATCATCATAACATTATATTTATAGTTTATAAAATTTGATTATCTTTTTTAATACAAATTCACATAATATTAAATTATTTTGCACACTATGACAACAAACACACCTTACTTTTTTAGTTATGTTATTTATACGTAAAAAAAAAAAAATCTCATAGACTCATATTTTTCGTTTCACTTATTCATTCTTTTTCTTTTCTTCCTTTTTTGCATATAACTTCCCTCCCCCGTCCCTTTTATTTTCCCAATGAAATATGTGTCATATAAATTACAACTCATCAGTGTTGTTTTTATGTTCCTAAAAGTTATGTATTTAACATATTCCTTCTAAAAATATGTTGGTCAACTCTCAAGCAAATTATTAAAGAAATAATTATATTTGTGACGAGTCTTATTGTGATAAGATGATTCAACAACTAATTTCATAAAAAAATAATAATACATCTAATTTAGTGGACACAACTCTATACTCTTGCCTTGCGAGACCATTGAAAGTAATAAACGAGCAGTTACCTTTCAATTAATTACAACAAATGTACCACCACTAATTTTTCCAAAAGGGCGGGAGAGGTTTGGGTTTGTTTAAATTTTGAAAATTTATTGGTGAACTAAAAATTTGAAGGTGACTACACTGGTGGCTACAAAAATCAAGCAGTTTGGGTGTTCTTTCAATGAGAATATAATACATGTGTTCTTCCAATAGTTTGGGCCCATACTTTATGTCCATGTAACCAATGAGATTATAATATGTCATTGGTAGCATTCATTTTTTGTATGCACAAGAGAAAACACTAAATTTGAATCTTTCAATTAGTGAATGAAGATGTTCTTGTTGTAAGAAATGTCTCATGTGTGTGTGATAAATTATGTGATTTAATAAATAAATAAGGGGTAAATGATAATTGGTTGATGATAGTTGAGAAGAAGTTTCTTAACCTCTATGAACTGCTTGATAAGAGTAGTTTTTGAATAGAAAAGAACGAGAAGAAATCAAGTCCTCTCTCTATCCATAACAGTTTATGTTTTCATAACTTTCATCAAGAAAGAAAGAACATAGAGAAGAGAAAGACAAGGGAGAGAAAAGAGTTTTTACCTTCATCAAGATTTACAAATTGAAGCACCAATTTTAGTATGGATCAAGGTTAGTACATCTAACATAATTATGTATATGTAAAAATTATGAATTCTCAAGATCCTTGTGTATGTAGAAATTTTAACATATGGTATCAGAGACATGTGTTTAGGAATTCATAATTTTTCATTAATGATGATTGATTATCTCAATTTGTTTGAACCCTAAATGTGAAAATTAGAATTTTATTTTTGTTTTCCATTGCAACACGTTTCCATCACGTATTAAAGAATCTGATTATTTTTATCGAAACAATTGAGGATAAAGTTTTGTTGCTTTATTGCTTGAAAAAGACCAGTTTCTTGATTGAAATGGTAAAATCGTTTGGCATTTCTTATTTAAAAAATTGTTAAAAGCAATGTCCTGTCTTAAATTGTACCCATCAATTATGATGTTCTCTTGCTTTCGTTTTTGTGTGTATTGGTTGCACTCTTGCTTTCGTTTTTGTGTGTATTGGTTGCACTGTATTAATTTTGCAATTTTTCAAACCAACAAAATGGCTTATTGGTTTTGCTGAATATGAAATGCCCACTTTAATAGCTTTAATGGCTTCGGTGCTTTTTTGTCTTATATGCTAAGTTTGTGGCTTTTATATGACTTTTACTAAAACGTATGAATGCAGAATGTAGTGTTGTGTTCAATTAAATTAAATATGTAATTTTATTTCCTCTAATGTTTATGAAGTGTTTATATTTTGGAATCAAAATATGATAGATTTGTTAATCACCAAAGTGATCAAATCTTTAAGTTGATTCAATTTCAAATTGTAAGATGATTTTATCTTAATTACCCATACAGAATGGATGCTATAAATGACATGACAATTTTTGATTTATGGGTATATTGAGGTTCATTGCTATAGAACAGTTAAGGATCACTCAAAGGTTGATTGTTTGTTCTTATAATTAATGAGCATGAATGTTGGTAGTGTAAGTGCATTATTAGTTTTATTTATATATCCAAAAATAATAAATATTTCTAGTTAGTGTACATATCATTGCCAACTTGTGTAATTTTTTATTAGCATCATTATGTTGAATGTGGTATATTAATGGATTGCCCAAAGGTAAACATCAACATACATTGTATGAAGTATTTTTTTTTTTTTGAATCTGTGTAGCATGTTAGTATGTAACTCAAAGCATTAATGTTTTAAATCTTTATTACTTGTAATACCTGTTGCGTTACATTTGCATCTCTCATCTGTACCAATTTTTAATGGAATTAATTTATCTGAATGGAATGAGCAAATTCAGTTTTATATTGAGATAATGAATTTAGATTTAGCTCTTCGAATAGAGAAACTATATGCTATTACTATTTTAAGCACTGATGAAGATAAAGTCTATTATAAAAACTGAGAAAGGTCAAACAGATTAAGTCTGATGTATATGTGGATGAGTATAGCTAGCAACATTAAGTCAGCTCTTCCTAAAACTAAAAGTGCTAAAGAAATAATTAAGTTTGTGAAAGAGTGCTCCCAAACTGCTAATAAGTCTATTGCAAGGACATTGATGAGTACCTTAACCACCATGAAATTTAATGGTTCCTATACTATGCATGAGCATGTCATTGAGATGACAAATATTGCTGTAAGACTTAAGTCATTGGGAATGGATGTGGATGAAAATTTCCTTGTGCACTTCATTTTGAACTCATTACCGTCTGAGTATGGTCCTTTCCAAATGAACCATAACACCATGAAAGGCAAATGAAATGTGCATGAATTGCACAGTATGCTAGTTTAGGAGGAAACCAGACTTAAGAATCAAGGAAATCATTCCATCAATTATGTTAACCATCAAAGAGTTGAAAAAAAAGCTAGTAGGAAACATGACAAGAAAGGAAAAGGACTCCTAAAGATCGATGAGGCCTATTCCTCTCAAATCCACAAAAAGGAACCAATGAAAACAAATGTTATTTCTGTAAAAAGATTGGGCATTTCCAAAAGGATTATCCAAGACGCAAAGCTTGGTTTGAAAAGAAAGGTAAGCCTAGTACTTATGTATGTTTCAAATCAAATTTGGCTGAAGTTCCTTATAATACTTAGTGGATTGATTCTGGTTGTACAACTCATATTTCTAATACGATGCAGGGATTCCTTACGACTCAAACCACAAGACCAAATGAAAAGTCTGTCTTTATGGGCAATAGAATGAAAGCCCCAGTGGAAGCTGTCGAGACATATTGTTTAATTCTCAATACTGCACATCATTTGAATTTATGTGAAACTCTTTATGTACCTAGTATATCTAGGAATTTAGTTTCATTATCCAAACTTGATAAAGCTAGATACTCTTTTAAATTTGATAGTAGTAGTTTCAGTTTGTATAAACATAACCATATGATTGGTAGTGGTATGTTATGTGATGGATTATATAAGTTAAATCTCGATACTCTTTATGCTGAAACACTCTTAACCTTGCATCATAATGTTAGTACTAAACGTGGTTTAGTCAATGAACGCTCTGCTTACTTGTGGCACAAACGCTTGTGACATGTTTCCAAAGAAAGAATGGAAAGATTAACAAAGAATGAAATCCTTTTGGATTTAGATTTTACTGATTTGAATGTATGTGTGTATTGTATTAAAGGTAAACAAACAAAACACACGAAGAAAGGAGCCACAAGAAGCACTCAGCTTCTTGAAATTATACACACTGATATTTGTGGACCTTTTGATGTTAATTCTTTCAATAAAGAAAGATACTTTATCACCTTCATTGATGACTATTCATGTTATGATTATGTCTATTTGCTGCATGAGAAATCTCAGGTTGTAAATGCCTTAGAGATTTATATTGATGAGGTAGAGAGGCAATTAGACAAAAAAATGAAAATTGTCAGGTCTGATAGAGGTGGTGAGTATTATAGAAGATGTGATGAAAGTGGACAACACCTAAGTCTATTTGCTAAATTCCTTGAAAAGCATGGTATATGTACTCAATACACAATGCCAAGTACACCACAGCAAAATGGTGTATCAGAAAGGATAAATAGAACCTTACTAGATATGGTTAGAAGTATGTTAAGTAATTATTCTTTACCCATTCCATTGTGGACTTATGTTCTAAAGACTGCTATGTATTTTTTGAATAGGCTTCCTACTAAGGCAATTCCAAAGACTCCTTTTGAGTTATGGACTAAAAGGAAACCTAGTCTAAGGCACCTGCATGTTTGGGGTTACTATGCAGAAATTAGATATTACAACTCACAAGAAAAGAAACTAGATACAAGAACAATCAGCGATTATTTCATTGGTTATCCAAAAAAGTCAAAAGGGTATAGATTTTATTGTCCTAACCATACTATAAGAATTATTGAAACTGAGAATGCTAGGTTCATTGAGAATGGTGAAGTTAGTGGGAGTGAAACACCACGTAAGGTGGAGATTCAAGAATTGAGAGTTCAAGTTCCTTTGACTTGTGTATTTAATAAAATTGTTATTCCTCAAGTTATTGAACCGATTAATAATAATGAAGAATAACAAATAAATGACCTCATTACTCATAATGAAGTTGTAGTAAATTAGCCTATAACAGAAGAACCACAACAAATAGCATTAAGAAGATATCAAAGAAAAAGAAGATCAGCTATTTCTGATGATTATGTGGTATATCTACAAGAGTCTGAAGTTGACTTAGGAATAAAGAATAACCCAATTACGTTTTCACAAGCCATGAATAATGATAATGCTGATAAATGGTTAGATGTCATGAAAGATGAGTTAAAATCTATGAAACAAAATGAGGTTTAGGACATTGTTAAGTTATCAGAAGGCTGTAAAAGAGTTGGTTACAAGTGGGTCTTTAAGACCAAACGTGACTCTCATGGTAACTTAAAACGTTACAACGTCAGACTAGTTGCAAAAGGGTTTACTCAGAAAGATGACATTGACTATAAAGAAACCTTTTCACTGGTCTCTAAGAAAGATTCTCTCAGAATTATCATGGCATTGGTGGCTCATTATGATCTAGAGTTACATTAAATGGATGTGAAAATTACATTTTTAAATGGGAATTTAGAGAAAGAGGTTTATATGGACCAACCAATGGGGTTCATAGAGGAAGGAAAAGAACACATGGTGTGTAAACTTAAGAAGTCAATATACAGACTTAAACAAACTTCCCAACAATGGTATCTCAAGTTCAATAATAATATTGTATTTTTTGGATTTAAGAAAAACGCTATTAATCAGTGTATATATCTGAAGGTCAGTGGGAGTAAGTTTATCTTTATGGTTCTATATGTTGATGACATCTTGCTTGCAAGTAAGATCTTGGTCTATTAAATGAGACTAAGAAGTTTCTCTCTAATAACTTTGAAATGAAAGATATGGGTGAGGCAACCTATGTGATTGGGATAAATATATTCTGTGATAGATCACAAGAATTGTTGGGTTTGTCTCAGAAATCATATATAAATAAAGTGTTAGAGAGATTAAGAATGGAAAAGTGTTCAGCATCTCGAGTTCCAATTTAGAAAGGAGAAAAATTTAGTTTCATGCAATGTCCAAAGAATGATTTGGAACAGAAACAGATGGAAGCAATTTCGTATGCATCTATTGTTGGGAGTTTAGTGTATGCTCAGACTTGTACCCGACCAGATATTAGCTTTACAGTTGGGATGTTAGGAAGATACTAGAGTAATCATGGTTTAGATTATTGGAAAACTGCACAGAAAGTTATGAGATATTTGCAAGGAACGAAGGATCACATGCTTATATATAAGAGGTCTGATCGTCTTGAAGTGATCGAATATTCAGATTCAGATTTTTCTAATTGTGTGGATACAAGAAAATCCACTTTTGGTTATTTGTACCTTTTAGCTGGATGAACTATATCATAGAAAAGTGCAAAGTAGTCTGTCATTGCTGATCCACTATGAAAGCTAAATTTGTGGCATGCTTTGAGGCCATGGTTCAAGCTAAATGGTTACGAAATTTTATTTCAGGGTTTGGAGTAGTCGACAATATTGCTAAGCCGTTGAAAATTTACTATGATAATTTTGCAACTGTCTTCTTTTCTAAAAATGACAAGTATTCCAAAGGTGCTAAACATATGAAATTGAAATACTCTGTCATTAAAGAAGAAGTTTAGAAACATAGAGTGTCAATATAGCATATTAGCACTGATTTTATGATTGCTGACTCTTTAATAAAAGAATTACCATCCAAAACATTTACTGGTCATGTTAAAAGTATGAGCATTACGTTTATTGGTAAAAGTTGAACATTATTGTTTTGTTCTGATGTATATTTGACACTCTGAGCTCATTAATGTATAAGTTTCTGAATTTTTTTGTTTTCAAACTTATGTGTACATTTATGAATGATAATATTGAAAACAGAATTGGTCTTTAATAAAGACATTATTGTTGGACATATTATGTACTTCTCATTAAAGTGTCATGTTAGGAAGAAGACTAATATAGTAGTACATGGAAGAAACTATGTCGATTTGATGATATACAACCGCTATGACTCTTATTAGTTCTTATTCTTAACTATGACTTATGATGCAACCAATGTATAAAACTTTTAGCCTTGTTAATGTGCATTATGATTGATATTTTATTAAATCATAAAATGAATGATACTTTGTCACACGAGTCAAGTGGGAGAATATAAGAAATGTCTCATGTGTATGTGGCAAATTATGTGATTTAATAAATACATGAAGGGTTAAATGGTAATTGGTTGATGACAGTTGGGAAGAGGTTTCTTAACCTCCATGAATTGTTTGATAGAAGTAACTTTTTAATAGAAAAGAAAGAGAAGAAACCAAATCCTTTCTCTATCCAGAACAATTTACGTTTTCATAACTTTCATCAAGAAAAAAAGAACGTAGAGAAGAGAAGAAGAAGAGAGAGAAAAGAATTTCTACTTTTATCAAGATCTACAAATTGAAGCACCAATTTTAACATGGATCAATGTTAGTACATCTAACATAATTATGTAAATGTGAAAATTATGAATTTTTAATATCTTTGTGTATGTAAAATTTTTAACACTTGTCTCATGTTACTTCATTAAAATCTCCAAGACCATGCAAATGTTGTCATTCTAAAAACTAATAATTAAATGATGTTATTGTCTCTTGTTTAAACTGCATTATCTCATGTTTTATTTTATAATAATGTTATTTTTCTAGCAAATCCTTCTACATTTGTATTATAATGATATAGAAAAAAAGGTTGACGAAAGGAGGAAAAGAAAATTATGCATGTATTGCTGTTAGAAAAAAGAAAAGATAAATTGTAATTAAATATGTGAAAGAAATGGAGAAAGCAAAGTTATATACGTTTGGATAATATTTTTTAGCACAATTATGCATTCAAAAGAAGGAGGTCCGTTTCTCCTTCCTTGCAACGCGACACAATTTGTTGCAAACTTCCTTTGCGTTCACTTGTATGTAAAACAAATAAAGCTACATTAATCATGCCCTGAATAACAAAAATTGATATCGTCAAGTAGATCATATATTAATACATAACTTAAATGGATTTGGATCTTTATTTTTATTTTCATGTAATCAAGTGGAAAAGAGAAATAAAAAAAAATTTATTAAGAAGGTTTAATTATGATTTATGAAAAAAATTATAGCTTTTTTATTTATCTCTCTAATTTATTTAACCACATAAAAAAATAACATGAGATAATTTAAATTTATTTTAGATTGATAATCATCAATAAATGATAACATATTGTCTGAATAGCCACACGGATTGTTGGATCATTATAAAACTGGAACTCGAGATTTGTTTGTGCCTGAATCAAAAGGATGCCAATACTTGTCAAGGAGATTATTGTGCATCTAAATTTGCGCATTGGGAAAAATGAATTTTGTATGAGGCAAAACTCAAAAAAGGGAAAATACCACTAATAATAAGAAGAACGTAAACTCTTTTAACCCTTCAAAAGAAAAAGTTAAAAGGATCTAATGAAAAAGTGAATAAGAGCATATATCAGTATACTTGGAATATGGTGGAAATCGGATGTGTCATATATTTACCCCTTGTTGAAGTAAAGTTTATGAACTTAAATGGAATGCATAACTGCAAAATAGATAGGTGTATGATAGAAATATAGATAGGTGTCAACTTAGAGTTAAGAGAAACCAAGGGGCATAATTGCAAAACAGATAGATCTATTGGTTTAATTAAAATATATAAAAAAAATGGAACAGATTGAAAGAGGAGAGATGCAGTGGAGGTGCGAGAAGCAAGGTAATATAAGTGAACGACAGAGGGGGGGGGGGGGGGGTTATAATCAACGGTGAGAATAGCCCCATCCATCAGTGACATCATGTTGCTTAAGACAACACTACACTACACTACATTACCCCTCCCATGCCCCACTCACTTGCTTTTACAAAACCACCTAACCCTCTCTATCTCTCTCATACTTCACTCCCTCAGCCTATCTCCTTTGTTCTCAATCTATTCCCAATTTTCGAATCTAACCCTCTCTCTCTCTCCCCTCTCCATGGACCCTTTCCCAACTTCGATCCCTCCTCTTCCTCATCCTCAGCCTACCGTCCCCATCTCCATCCCCACCATCTCCGCCACCGTCCCCTTCTCCCTCTCCCTCGAACCCAACAATCACGTATTCCCGGCCCCCAACCCCACTACTGCAGCTGCAGCTGCTGCTGCTGCCCAGCTCCCAACCACAACCATCCCCCTTATGCTGAGGTAAGAACACGATGATACCAAAATAATTTTTTTAAAAAAAAAACCATGTTTGTTTGTTTTTGTATCTATGTATGTACAAGTGTGTTTGGTGACCTAATTTTTTTGATGGGGGTTGTGTGAGTCAGATGATATACACAGCAATCGGGGCGCTGAAGGAGAAAGACGGGTCGAGCAAGAGAGCCATAGGAAAGTACATAGAGCAAGTGTACAGGGACCTTCCACCGACTCACTCCGCTTTGTTGACTCAACACCTCAAGCGCTTGAAGTCCAATGGCCTTCTCGTTATGGTCAAAAAATCTTACAAGCTCCCTAGATCTGAACAACCAGATGCACATGCTGTTCCTTCCCTTTCTCTTCCCCCGCCCCCTAACGCTTCCCCTTCTACTTCAACTCTTGTCCAAACCCCGAGGGGCCGTGGTCGGCCCCCCAAGCCCAAGCCTCAAGCCCAGCCCTTTTCCCAACTTCTACAGCCCCAACATCAATCTCAACAACCATTTCCCCAGCAGCCTCAGCCCAACAACTTGCAGCAAAATGCTGAGCCCGTGTGGGTTGCGCTTGGGCTCGCGGATGAGCCTGCAGCTCCAGCTCCAACTACTCCTACTACTGAAGTCAACAAAAGGGGCCGGGGTCGCCCTCGAAAAATTGGGGTACACGGAGTGGGCCCGGCGGTGCCAATAAGAAGAGGACGTCCACCATCTAGTAGGTTGCCGAAGAGGCCCGGGCGTCCTCCCAAGCCCAAATCTGTGTCGGCAATATCAAATGGGCTCAAGCGACGTCCGGGCCGACCTCCCAAAATCCAATCCAAACCAACCGTCATCCCCTTCGCCGCCCCGTCTCCTGCTCCTGCTACTCTTGCTCCTCCTGGCGTGCCTGCAGTTACACCAACCGTACCAACTGATTCCGTACCCATTGGGTCTCCGAGGCCTAGAGGGCGGCCCAAGAAGAATGCCGCTGCAGTGGGAGCTCCAGCACCACCTGCTGCTGGTGTTGCTGCTCTGGGTTATCGCCGTGGACGGGGCGGGGTCTTGCCGATGATGAGGCAGGGTCGTCCTCCAAAGCTTGCAGTAGTAGGGAGGCCCAAGAATCCCACGCGAAGACCCGTGGGCCGCCCAAAGGTGATACTTTTTTGCTGTATAATAACATTCTTCCAAGTTCTAAGCTCTAACTTCTTCTGATGCTTTCTGTTTTTCTTCTCCTTTCAACTGAATAAGCATTGTTGCATTTATGTTTGCTTCATGAGGTTATTTGTAGTAAAGTTTTTTTTTTTTGGTTGGATGCTTTAAAGTCCGTACTAGATTGATTGATTGATTACCTAAATAGTAATTAAACCTTAACACTCCTGTATTTTGTCAAACTTTTATAAGTTTAATTTTTTTTAACTCACGAACTTATTTTGTATTTCATAAAAATACTATAATCATATACAATATGATTTGATATCTATCTCATACCGAATAGGGTGACATACATCCACCATATTTGAGTGGACAAAAAACGATTCCGAAACCTTATCCTCGTTGACTTTTTGAAATAATTCTTTTGCAAACATTGATCTGGAAATGCAAAATGCAGAGGGCAGGATTACTGTCTGTCTAGTTTTTGTAACAAGTAAGCAGAGAGGAAAAAAAAACTCATTTGTTCTATTTTATATTAAGTAAGCAGATAAAAAAAATGATTTGTGTTATTTTGGACTTCTAGTTTGGTTTTTAAATTTGAATACAACATTACCAGCGGTGATAAATTGATAATTTGAATGAAACATTGTAGCATTATTATTCTTTTTTTCTTGGGTTAACTTTGGATTGGAGGTGATAATCAAATGAAAATATCTTATGGTAATGTCTGTTGAAAAGGTATTAATTTTATGTTTGGACTTAGAGTTGACTGTGTAGGACAAATGTGAGATTCAGACCTAAGATGAATGGATTATGCAGTTTGATTAAGGAAACTTATGGATTATATAAAATATGTACCAGTTCTATATCAATGTTTTTGTGTGATTTATAATTATTTTTTGTTTCCAATATACTTAATATTTTTTTTATGTGTTATGAATTTAAATTATTGTATTATTGTTGCTTGGCCTACATTTTTTTTTTGCTTTCTAAATTTATAAAAAAATGTTCTTATTTGCATATTCCTTTGCATCATTTTTTGTGGGATAGGGATCAACTGCTGCTACTCCAGCGCAAAAGGTTGCTAATGAAGATCTAAGGAGGAAACTTGAATACTTTGTAAGTTGAAATAGTCTTCCGTTTGAAAGCTTCATTGTTTATCATATTTCAATGATGTTATATTTCATGCCTCCATTCTTTAATTTACAGCAATCAAAAGTGAAGGAATCTCTTGGTGTGCTTAAGCCTTATTTTAACCATGAAAGTCCAGTCACTGCAATTGCAGCAATCCAAGAGTTGGAAATACTGGCAACTTTGGACCTCAATGCACCATTCAGGGATGAAACACAGCAACTGCAGCAATTGCCACAACAGCTACCACCACAGCAACAGCTGCCGCCGCAGCAACTGCCACCACAGCAACTGCCACAGCCACAGATTTATCAACAGCAATATCCCCAGATACCACCGCAGGCACAGCTGCAGCAACTTTTTCAACCACATGCATCAGCCCCGAGCTAGGAAAAATGACATGGGCCCTCAATTTGATGGAGAACCACTTGTACAAGTGTTTTTAGCAAGGCACAAGAGGTAAAAGATCTGTAAAGCGAGTAGGAAGTAGCAGTACTGATTTTTCTGAGAGTGAAATGACTGTGTCCATTTGAATTTGTTGTTGTGCACCTTTAGATTGACCCCTGAAGTAATATTTAGAGTACTGATGATTCTGTTGTTATTCAAGTAATATTTATTTGACTTTTACATTTTACTTTAGTCACATTAATGTGTATGTTGGTCCCTTTTAAGCTTTTATCCTCTCTATCTGCCTCTCCCCCTCTTTTGTTGTTTTAATTTTTGTAGTGGTTTTTGCGTTCTATTTCTTGTGATTGGATGGTTGTGTGAACGTAATTATTTAGGTTTGCCATTTTTTATTTTCTCGATTCTTTCTGCCTCTGCGCGCTTATCTTGTTGGATAGGTTTGAGAGAACCTAAGGATCCGAAGGAATCTCATATGTGAGATGCAGATAGATATCATTCTGATTAAATGATCCATTATAAAAGGAAACTTTTGCCTAGTTTTTGTCATTACTGTTTTCAGTTTCCTTCTTTACCTTCAGTATAGTGTTTACCCCATTTATGTGATTTTAGCTATTAAAGTTTTATTTTCCTATGATGTGTTGATGTTTAATTTGAAAAATAGAACAAGGGATAAGTCAATATTCGATGGTTTATGAATAGATTATAGACAAGGAGGCTGCAATTTTGTTGTTAAAATCTATAAGCGGAAACGAAATGCTCCATTGCCATCATCCATCTGTCTTGCGTGTATAATTTACCCCCATATAATATTGCATATTATATGTACATTTTATTTTCTTTAGATCTGGCTGTCCCATACCTAACTGTATGGGAAGAATTGAATCAGATCAGCCTTTTACAAAATTGTGCATATTTTTGTTGAATAGATATATTTTTTGTTATTCTGGACTAGTGATTATGGAAATGGGGTTTTAGTTTATCTGACCATGGAGTTTCTTTATTTGTGATTGTGATTCTACTTGAAAACTGCTTTAAGTTGCAGATTTTAGCTAGCAAAAGTATATTAAGCTTTTCTTGAATTATTAGATTTCTTTTAGGAATTTCGCGTTATATGCTGTAAGGTAATTGACAAACTGGTTATTCCCTTAGAAACGGTGCTGTAGTGCTATACGATATAAAATTTTGACATAAATCCGAGGTTGGTTTTTGAAGGGCATTTAACATGGTTAGCTGGCATTTAACATGGTTAGCTGTAGGGGGTGTTCGAGACCTTGTATGTTGTGCCAATCCGACCCGGCTTGAAATTAATTGAGACATGCAGGTTTTAGAACACAGTTTTATTATTCATCTAATTATAATACGTTTAATTTTATTTAATTTACTCAAAATTATTATGTATATTGTAATAATATTACAGTTATATATATAAAATAATTTAATATTTTTTATATTAATATACAGTATAAATATAATATATGTATTTTAGTATACATAAAATATTTTTTATAATATAGATCTCGTGTATTTTTAGATTAGGTTGGAGATTATTTAAGAGTTTATACTTTTTTGTTATAATTAATTATGAATAATTTTTTTACTTAAATTAATAATTTTTACATAATATGATAATATTTTATATTAATATTTGTTTTAAAGTACATATTATAAAATATATTTTAATTTTAATTTTTTACTTTTATAATTTTATAGCTTAGTTATTTTTATGTTTAAATTTATATATTATGTTTATATATTAAGTTGGATTTGGTTAAAAAAAAGTCTTGATCAAAATATCAGGTTGAATTTAAGTTTTAAAAAAAAAAATTCCAATCAAAATATTAGATCGGGATTGGGTCCGAGGTAAATCAAACTCACCCAAACTCATTCCATGAATGCTCCTTGTTAGTTGTATCTCTTTTCTGGGCCGAACTCGATTATTTTTAGTTCCATTAAACTGATTAACCTCTTTCTTGTTTCCAGGCACAATAGATGTTCATAATAGCTTTCATTATCGTTGTCTTAAATGTGTGAGCGTCTTATTATGTGTGGAGTAATATTATTTAGGCTTAGCTTACAAATTATTCATTCCCTGTATACTTTTTTGTTTTTTAGCTGAATCCCCTGTATACTAAGTCTCTCATATTTTAATGGCTGTGACTGTCCACAATCTGCATAACAAATTACTCTGACGAATGGCATTAAACTTCATTTCTTCTTAGCTTAGCATGATAAATTAAAGAATAGTTGTAGTTATATATAGTTACACACATAACATCATTTCTATATACTTTTTATTATTATTTAGTTATAACTAGACCTATTAAAATTTTTATAAATTTATACAATGATTATGTCTTTTCATATTGATGTAAAGTGATGTACATTATAAAAATCTGTAAAAAAACATTATTCTAAATTAAATTAGTGTAATTAAAATAAGAAAAATATTTGATAATATGATCATACATTATCTCATATTTGTGTGAGGTGACACAATTATAATATAAAAAAAATAAAGTGAGACTAGTTAAAATAATTAAATGATAAAAATTATATAAATGTGAAATGATGTATGTAAATGTTAGTGTTTAACATTACTCTTAAATGGACAAATTTTTTTAAAATGAATTTTCTTTTAACGTGAACAAATATCAATGTATTTATTTTTAATTTGATAAAATATATTAAAAATCTCAATGTACTAAATAATGTAACTTATTCATTTTTAAAAAAAAATCATTTTAAAGGAAATAGTTGCTTGCCTCCTCGCTGCTATGCAGAACGTCCTTCTCCAGTTTCCATTATTACTGCAGAAATTTCCTGCAACTAACTTGTGTTCTTAACAGAAGTAACGTCTCATATCGCATTTGCTTTGTCATGTTAGTACTATGTTGTATTTGTCGTCTTGTTTAATAGTGCTCACTTGAATGGGTGCCAGGGTGTAAAAGTAAAACGGTCTGACAATAATTTTTGGGGTTATCTTCAGATCAGAGCTGGGTCTTTCTTTACTTAGGGTTTTGGGAAGAGAAATTCTTGCTTTCCTTTTGGGAATTTTGTCTTCAGATTTATTCTTTTCTGTTCTATATTTTACATTTGCCTTTCAAAATGTTCTTTATCATACAAATTTGCATAAAATTATATTTTATTAATAATATGCAGTATAGGTATTAATTTCGAAGTAGTTTCAAGCCTAACAGATTCATAAATTGAACATCATTAAAATTCAATGGCACCATAGTAGGAAAGACCAGCATTGCTTGAATCTTTGTGCGTAGAATGAACATGTTTTCATCTGTTGCCGCCAAAGGAGCCATGAACACAGAGAAATACTCGTTGATGGCATAACACTCCAGGACGCCACTGTAGTAATGGCTATAACATTGAGAAAGATGATAACACACAACAGTCGAAAGAGATTCATCTTCATCGTCCCTTCAAAACCAAGGATTATTACATTTTTGTTCAAGGATTTATCTTAAGGGGATATTTGTTTATATCTTTATTTTATATTGGTAGAATATTTGCATTCCATGAACTAGATTATTGCAAGTTCTTTCTAAAAAAGCACAAAGCATAATAAATACATAACAAGCAATTACCAAGTTTTGCACTATACACATGAACCACTTCACAACCTTTGAAGCTGGGTGCACATTTGCTAAGTCAAAGCCCATTGGACATTGTTAAAACAGCTAACAACTAACATTCTCAACATTGTTATCGAAGTATGATAACATATTTTAAGGAATATTCTTTTTTTTTTTAAGTTTTGCGAATGTCATTTGTTAAAAAATATAAATAATATTTTTATAATAAAAACAAGATAAATAATAAATTTATTTTAATTTTTAATATATTAAATATATTATTTTAAATTATTTTAATAAGTTTTTTAACAAAATTTATTATTATTATTATTTTACCTAAAGGCTGAAGCACACATATTTCACCAAAATGCATTGAAATATGTGTGTTCTGTCAGTAAATTCGTAGCACATAGCCTATCTATTGTCAGTTTTAATTAAACTATTAATAGATGCAATTTTTTTTGAGCTAGGTTCACTAGACATTGGGGAGGCTTCACACTGTAGTGGAACCGAGGGATGGCCCACCAAAGGAGACGGAGGAGAATGAGTGTCATTCCCACCGAGAGCGAATACAATTATTACTTATTGTTTAAGAATAATTTGTGTTTTATACTCATCTAATGCATAGAATAAATTAAAAAATATTAAAATAAATAAGAAAATATATATTTAATTTAGAGATATAATATTTTAAATAATTTAAATAAAATTGATTAAGTTATAATTAATATAACTTATGATATGATTCACTCAAAATTATATTTTTTTATTTTTATTACTCAGTTCTTCTTATATTATGATAACTGAATTATATAACTTATCTCAATAAATATTTTTTATATAATTTTTCAATAAATAATTAGTTTATATAATATTAAATAATTTTAATTTTTAAATCTATAATTTTTTAATATTAATTTTTATATGTTTATTCATTTAAATATTTTATCAATTTATTATTAAGAGTATACCAAATTGACTCTTAATGTCAAATTATATTAACAAAATAATCTTAGATAGATAGATATTATAATGACAAATAAAAAGAAAATTTACTAAAATTTAAAATGGTCAATAGCAATATAATCAAATGATACTCAATGTATTCAAATACCTTAACATTAATTTTATAACCTATACATTTACTTTATACAATTTAAGTAGAATAAATAAAATAATATATAAATTAAATCAATCAATTGACATATGACATCTTAAGGTTTTTAATCTTATTTTATTTCACAAATTCAATTTATTTCAATATAACACAAAATTATAACTTGTCCATTACATATGTTCCATTAATGTTCTCATTATAATTAATTTCTTTCATCATTTGTCCACAAAAACTATCCTTACTCTTATAAACAATTTTACTCAAAATATTAATAAAATCTCAATATTATATGATACGATTTTTTAATTACATTTAAACATTATTACTAAACAAACTTTATTACACACTATTACATATATATTATTTTATATTTACATAACTTTTACCATTTAATTTGAGTCCACTAAAAATTTTACATACTTGCAATGTAATTCTGTCATCCCATACTAACGTGAAGTAATGTACCCCACAAAAATGTGTATAAAGTATTATTCATTGTGTAACTCTTTATAATTTTATACTCGGTCGCTTCCACGTAATTCATTTGTAAAATATAGACATTTAACTAGACATTACCTACTGCGCTAAAGGAAAATTGGGAGGTTATCATCTGTGATTCCTATAAGAAAGGAAGCTAATGTGGGGATTGGCTGGCTTCATGGAGTCTTTGATACAAGATTGTCATCCATGACCCATCGCAGGAGCTTTCCACACTGCCTTTTTCTGCCTTTTTCTGATGTTTGTGTTTCTTTGCCCCGCTTTTTAACTTTTTTTTTAATTGTTTTCGTTTTGGCGTTTTGCCCCCAAATATCCCCCCCCCAAAAAAAAAAACATTAAAACTGTTAAGCCTTTAACAAGACACATGATTTTGTAATGTTCTAACTTCTAATACTTCATATGAATGTTGTTAAAACTGAACTAAACCGTGAAATGATGAGAGTTTTAGTTCAGGTCCAATCCGTTCAATAGTCACATGTAATAATAAGAAATATATAAAAATACTTATGAAATGTAAAAAATATTAATTTTTTAAAATTAATGATTAGTTGGTTTAATCGGCCCGTTTAACCTTGTTCTAACTGATTTTAATTGGTTTTAGCAAATCTAAAGTAGTCTGTCGTAAATTTATACTTATGAGATTGAGCAACAATTAGTTAAGTATCTGATTCAATGTTAGATTGTCTAGTCCGATCCAAGTATGAAAAAATTGCTTTCTACATAATGAAGGAAAAATCATTAGGGTATTATTATTCTACAATGTTAAAGTTTTATAGAAATGCTCCAACATATCATTATAGGAGCAAAGAAGAAATGAAGGGAATCATTTGCGATCTACATGAAAGGGAAAGTGTAGCAAAATCAAATTGAAATAGGAGAACATGTGACTTTCATGAAAATTGTAGCTCTACAAATTACAAAAGAACTCCAAATTTTTAAGAATAAATATAATAAATACAATATTCAAAAGCAACAATAAGTCAATAACAAGTGATAATATCAAAACAGTTTGTTCTGGGAAATTAAAACAAAACAAAAAAGGAATAAGTAACATAAAAATTATTGAGAAAAGTGAGAGTGATTTTTGTTTTTTCAACATATCTAATTTTCTATTTCATGCATCAAAAAATTACGTACAATTTATGAAAAAAATATTTTATATATATCATAATATGTATATTATATTTATATTATATGTTAACATAAAAAATATGTTAAATTATTTTATATGTGATTATAGTATTTTTGTAACATATAAAATATTTTTTAATATATTGAATAAAGTTGATGATATTTTGATTCAACTAATAACGATACTGAATTTATGGGTATTATTTTGATTGTTTGTCATCCTGACTATTAGTACCTATAAAAATATAAAAAGTACCACAGTACTTGCTTAAATCAATTGGCGGGTGATAGACAATACATATGATTATAAGAGCTATAATATTCTTAAGAGATAATCTTAATTTCAAGTGATATGATATAAAATATAATTAAGTCAGTTATATAAAATAATTAATTGCATATTACTATAAGTGAAATAACTTTTTAAATAACTATGTTAACCATATTTTCATATTTTATGTCATATTACGTAAGGATATAATTACCACCTAGGAGGCTAGGATACCGTAGTGTTACCCAAGAGCATAATATGTAATCTCTATTTGCCAGAATTTGCTCCTCATAATTCTTGTTAGCTATATCAAAAAAGTAATATTAGTTACGGAAGTTGCTATGGTATCTAGGTACCATATATGATGCCAGTTGTTCAGTACATGTTAGTTGTTGGTTTTATTATAAATATTTTAAAATCTATTAAAATAATTAATAAGTAATGCAACAATTGATAACTCATTTTAGGTATCAATATCCTTAAAAATTATAAATACTAAAATAATTCTCATTAGTTACATATAAAATTATTATTTTTTAGTTTTTTAAAATATTCTTCACTTGATAAATAAAAAATTAATATCTTAAAACATAGTTAAGTGTTTAAATGAAAACTTTTTTAACAATACTATTTTTATATACATAAATTTAAAAATTAAACATATAATTACATATTTAAGAGATCAGTACCTTCCACTCAAATTAATAAATGTTGGTACATAAAAATTTTTATGTAATTTATATAACTTTTATCACCACCATTTATTTTATTTTATTTTTCTCTTTATCCTTTTTATTCTTCAATATCAAATTATCAATAATACACATTCTCCTAAATGAGTTATGTGCATTGACCGGACTTAGATTGGTAGGTCTTCTGGCCACATGCCCTGCTTTTTTCTTTTCTTTAAAAAAAAAAAACAAGTTAAAAGGAGATATAGGCATTTCATTTTTGTTTTAACAATTTCAAGAAAATTTCCCCCCGTTACAGGTTAGAATGAAAGACTAATTAACTTCAATAATTGTCCCCACCACCCAAAATTTCGGGATTCGTCGCTAGTTATGTGAGTTATATATTAAATGCAACAAACATTAATTATTCATATAAAAAATGGAAATGCTATTTATTTTTTGTAAATATATGACCCACATAAATCAAAACAAACACGAATAACAGCCCAAGGAACGTGGTATCTAATATACATTCTTTAAACAAATCAAATTTATTAATTTATTTATATAATAAATTAATAACTTAGATTAATTATTAGTAGGTATCTTTTTTTTTAGTTTTTTTATTTTTTTTGTTTTATATTTTTTTACATACTACTATCATACTACTCGTCGATTGACGAGTTATTATACGCTACTTGTCATCGGCCACCATCAGATCCACTTTCATTTTTTTAAATTGTATAATTATATAAATATTATTAGTTAAAATTTATAAATTTTTTAACAAACACAATTATAACTTTAAGAAAATCACTACTTCTAAATTTTTTTTAGGTTGTATAATCGTATAAATATTATCAATTAAAATTTAAAAGATTTTTCAATAGTTATAGTTTTAAGAAAAAAATTTCAATATACTGTGATTATTTATAAAAAAATATAAAGATTGATATAATTTTAATTAATATTATTTTACACAATTGTATAATTTTAAAAAAATAAATAGTAACCACTAAAGATAGCCTGAGGTTGGTTAGCGGACACAGTGGTGGTGCTGGAGATGGCGAGGTAGCCGAAACGCGATGGCGGCGAATTGTGATTGTTGCGATTTGTGATTCTTGATGGTGACTAAATGGTGGTTTAAAAAAAATTATAAAAAAAAGAAGAAACAACCTATTAAAAAAAAATCTACTATTATAAATAAAAAATTTAAATATATAATATATTTAAACTTAATAGTGCATAATAGCACCCACCGCTAAACTGCAGTACTGCCCTGGGCAAGAGACTTAGTTAATAAAATTTGTTAGGGAATCCATGTATTGGTTAGTAAATTAAAATAGAAGTTATTAAATATAAAAAATATTTAATAATTTAAAACCTAAAAAGTTTTTAATCAGTGTCCTTAACAATTTACTTTTGTTTTATTCATTTTTTTTTATTACTGGAGGGGGCAAATCCCAACAAAAAAACAAAACTAACTACTCACAAAACGATCAAACAAAGTAGATGCAGCATCATCTAAGAAAGCTACCGAAAGAAAAGCTGGTAAAGAACTCCTAACATGACAACCCAAAGGAAGAGAATGGGCATGTTTAGACAACAAGTATGCACACCCATTCCCCTCCCTTAAATCTGACCTGCCAATCTTGATGCAGCAAGGAATGAACTAACGCAAGAGTAGCAGCACACGAGTGTGAGGAGGGAACCACACAACTAACTAAGAAGCTTCAGTACCACCTGGGAATCCAGCTCGATCTCAAGTTCTCAACCTTCCTGAACCCCATAATCACTAGCCAGCGCTGGAGCTTTCAATCTCAGATTCACAGGAGTCTCACCACATGTTTGTTCCTATTATGCCAAAGGGAGGAACACACAGTAGCAAACTTAAGAGGCCAACTCTCATCAAGGCAAGCTGATCAGTAACCCGAGGAAATATTATCAAGAATCCAATGCTCAAGACCCACAGAGAAGAAAAAATATTGGTGATGAGACAAAGGAACCAAGTCCATCCACACCTCCTTAGCGAATATGCAGACAAGTTTCACTGTCATGAGCACAAATGGGGCAGGAACCATTATCAGTAAGGTGGCGCGGCGCCTCACACGATGATTGTTGGTAAGAAGAGCAAGAGCATCGCGACTAGCAAGCCACATGAAGGAACAAATCCTCTGGGGAGCATGCAACTTCTAAATCTGGTTGAAGACATTAGAACTAGGAGGATCGTGAACATGTCAGAGACTCTTGTACGCAGATTTAACAGAGAATGAGCCATCACTTTCAGGCAACCAAGCAACCGCATCCTGAATACCATCCTGCCTAGGAGGCGAAATTGTAGCAATAATATCAAGCAACTCTTGAGGGAGGATAGTAGCTAACATCTCCCAGTTCCAAATACCCCGAGGGAAAGAAAATTTACTTTTGAGAAATTAAATCTTTTAAGTACATCAAGTCAAATATGATTTAAGTATTTTTATAAATCTCTATGTTATATAATTAATTTTATAAAGATAAAAAAATATTAAATTTTGATTAACCTGATGCACTTAACTATAGTGTTCCAAGTTTAGACAAAAATTTCTCTCGTATTCAAATCCATTAATAGTGATATTCCCACATCACTTTTTTATATTATTTTATAACTTTGATATTTTTACATTATTTTTCTCTCACGTCACTTTTTATACTACTAATCATAACATTGATTATGTGAGAGAGAATGGTTAGTTAGCAGTTAGGAAGTTAGTTATAAGTGTCTTGTGTTGGTTGAGATTTAACCAAAAAAGTTGTTAACTATATATACATGTAATGCAATTATAATCATGAATAAGAGTTCATTTTCAGAAAAAGATCATTTTCAGTTTTCTCTCCCTCTGTTCTTGATTTTCAATTCATCTCAACCTTGCCTAGATACTTCACATGGTATCAGAGCTTGTGCTTCCATGGCTTCCCAAAATTCTTCTCAGAATTCAATAACAAATCCATGTTCTTTTGTTCTTTATACCTTTTCGAATTCAGTCTCAATCAAGCTTGATGAAGACAACTTCTTACCCTGGAAACAACAAGCAATAGCAACTATCAAAGGTTACAAATTTCACAAGTATATTACAGGAGAATCAATTCCCAAGAAGTTTACGTCAGCAGAAGACGAAGAAAATGGAGCAATCAATGATGATTTTCTCAATTGGGAACAAGATCAACTTCTGTTATCTTGGTTGTTGTCCTCAATGAGTAAAAGTTTTACAACTCGCATGGTGGGATGTGAGTTCTCTTATCAAATTTGGAAACGATTGGAAGAATTATTTTCTTCTCATTTTCGTGCAAAGGTAATGCAACTTAAGCTTCAGCTGAGAAATACAAAGAAACAAGCTTCAGTCAATATATGTCTACTTCAAATCAAGAAAATTATGGACACTTTAGCATCAATTGGTGCACCTGTTGATGAAGCTGATCATATAGAAGCAATCTTGGATGGATTAACTGAAGAATATGAAGCATTTGTCACATCAATAACATCAAGAATTGATCCCTTTTCAGTAGGTCAGATTGAAGCTCTTCTCATGGAACAAGAAGACAGAATTGAAAGACTTAGGAAAGCAAACAACAACTTAATTCAAGCAAATGTATCTCAGTTTCAACAGTTTAATCAACAAAGAAAGGAAATTTTCAGACCCCAAGGATTCTTCTACAATGGTCAATCAAATTTAATCCAAACTCTCGAAATCAAAATTTTTCAAGTTTTGGCAGAGGTAGATTTAGTCGAGGAGGAGGTAGGTCCAGTAAACCATATTGTCAATTATGTGGGAAATCTGGACATCTTTCACTTAATCATTGGCATAGATTTGATCCTAATTTTACTGGTTCTGGTTTTGGTTCCAATTCAAATCAAGCTCCTAAAAACAGATATTCTACCTCTCATAATGTACCTAATGCCAACCTTTCCATGAGTAATATGCTTGCTACACCTGCTATGCTATTTAATCCAAATTGGTATCTGGATTTTGGTGCTACACACCACATGACACCTGAATCTTCTAATCTATTGCAGAAGATGGAATATAGTGGTAATGATAAAGTTCTGGTTGGGAATGGATCAGGTTTGTCTATTATGTATGTAGATAATTCTGAATTTGCTTCCAATTCTAGTCCAAAATATTTTCTGTTAAATAATCTATTACATGTACCCCAAATTACTAAGAATTTGTTAAGTGTATCTCAATTTGCTAGAGATAATGAAGTACATTTTGAGTTTCACTCTAACACTTGTTTTGTGAAATCTCAGGTTACCAAGGAGACATTTCTCGAAGGAACCCTTAAACATGGCCTTTATGTCTTTGACAGCCTGCGTCCAGTGTGTCTTCAACTCATCAAATTGTTTCAAATCTTGCTTCAATTAAGTCAAATTTAGATTTTCAAATTTGGCATTCAAGACTTGGACACCCTGCTTCTCAAGTAGTTCTTAGGGTCTTGAAGTCTTGTAATTTGACTATTCCTTTTGATAAATCCTTTCCTGTTTGTTCAGCATGTTGTATGGGTAAATCTCATCAATTACCATTTTCAGTTTCGAAGTCTGTATATAATTCTCCACTTGAACTTGTATATAGTGATGTTTAGGGACCAGCCCATCTTAATTCAATAAATGGAGCAAGATATTATGTTTACTTTATAGATGCTTATTCTAAGTATACTTGGATTTATCTTTTGCATAGTAAACCTCAAGTGTTTTATGCCTTTCTGAACTTCAAACAACTAGCTGAGTTACAACTTGGAACAAAGTTAAAAGCTCTTCAAACAAATAATGCTAGAGAATATCTTGCTTTGTCCAAATATCTTCAGTCACATAGCATTGTTCACAAGCTATCATGCCTTTATATTCATCAGCAAAATAGAAGTGCTGAATGAAAGCATAGACATATTACTGAAGTAGGTTTAACCTTGATGGCAATATCATCTTTACCTTTATCTTACTGGGGTCATGCCTTTCTTACTGCAACTCAAATCATTAATTCCCTTCCAACTCCCATTATTAAGAACTTGTCTCCTACTGAAATTCTTTTTCACAAAAAGCTTTTGTATGACACTTTTAGAGTCTTTGGATATGCATGTTATCCATTTCTTAGACCCTACAATCAGCATAAGTTTGGTTTTAAGTCTCAGCACTATGTCTTTTTAGGGTATGGAACACAACATAAAGGTTATCAGTGTTTAACATCCTCAGGGAAAATAGTCATCAGCAGAAATGTCATTTTTTATTAGCATCTTTTTCCTTTTAAACTTCACCCTACTAGTTTTTCCCCATCTTTCCATTCTGTCAATGATTCTTCACCCACACATACTGTTCTTGTCATACCATTTCTTTCTCATAATTCCATACATCATAATACTGATTCTGCATTCATTTCTCCTCCTAATACTGTTACAATCACTAATAATTTATCTAATCAAGCATGTGCTCAGTAGAATATTATTGCTATCTCTCAATCTGATTCTCCATCAATTTTATCTGACCAAGCATGTGCTCAGCAAACTATTGCTCACCCTCAGTATGGTTCTCCATCTGTTGCAGTTCATGATTACTTGAATTTAGTCACTGATTATCCCACCAATTCAACACTAGTCAATGCTCACCCTATGACTACCATGGCAAAGGCTGGGATTTATAAACCTAAAGTCTTTTCAACTTCACTAGAACCTAATTCTTTGAAGCAGGCACTATTAAAGCCATCAAAATAGGTCAATAGATGATCCCGAATAGTCAACAAAATGGAAATAACAAAATGCTTGGACTATATTAAAAATAGCCGAATGGGCCTAAGGACAAATGGGCCGGCCGTTTACATTGAAAAGATTTTCAAACAAAATGTCAAATACAAACTTACATGGGTCCATACGAAATGACCAAGCAAAATGGCCCAGTGGTAAAGGGGTTCAATCACTATCAGAGCTATTGGAAATAGGCAATGGATGATGAATACAGTGCCTTAATGAGAAATAACACCTGGACTATAGTTGATCTACCTAAGGACAGGGTTCCTATTGGCAGCAAATGGATTTTCAAAGTTAAATACAATTCAGATGGGTCCATACAAAAATGCAAAGCAAGGTTTGTGGCAAAAGGGTTCAATCAGAGAACTTGTTCTGATTATAATGATACCTTTAGTCCTGTTGTCAAACCTGCTTCCATCAGGATTGTTCTCACATTGGCTTTATTCAAGAATTGGTTAATTCATCAATTAGACATTAATAATGCCTTTTTGAATGGAGATGATATCATTATCAGGGCCTGGTTTCAAAAGTTGTCTTCTACTCTATATAATCTAGGCTTTAAAAATCATATGCTCCTCGGCTATCTCCACTTTGTTGATTCTCATCTATGTAGATGATATCATTATCACATGATCTCAATGCTTCATCTTAATGCTTCATTTGCACCTAAAGATATGGGACAACTCCATTATTTTCTTGTTATAGAAGTTTAGAAAATTGTTTCTAATGGTTTATTATTATCACAGACCGAGTATGTCCAAGATTTACTTGCTAAAGCTAAAATGACTGGCTGCAAACCCTTTCACACTCCTATGACAGCAAATTTAAAACTATCAGCCAATGGTAGCATTCCCTTTTCTAATCCAAGTCTCTATAGGTCAATTGTTGGTAGTTTGCAGTATATCACAATTATTAGGCCTGAATTTGCCTATTGTGTTAACAGAGTTTGCCAATTTATGCAAACTCCACTTGAATCTCGTTGGAAAGCTGTCAAGAGAATTCTCTGATATCTGTCAGCTACTTCTTCTGCTGGTTTGCATCTTCAAAAACCAACCACATTGGACTTGATTAGGTTTAGTGACTCTGAATGGGGGTATGATCCTAATGACAGAAAATCAACTTCAGGATTGTGTGTTTACTTTGGTTCAAATCTACTAAGTTGGTGTTCCAAGAAACAATATGTTGTTTCTAGATTCAATACAGAGGCTGAATACCGTAGCATTGCTTTACTGGTTGCTGAATTAACATGGATGAGGTCATTACCTAATGAGATGCACGTGCCCTTACCAGCTCCACCAATGGTCTATTGTGACAATCTGAGTGCAGTCTTTCTTGTTGCAAATCCCATTCTTTATCCCAGAACCAAATATTTTGAAATAGACTTGTATTTTGTTCGTGATCATGTTGTTACAGGTAGAATTCGAATTAGCCATATTCCTACACATGCTCAAGTTGTAGATGTTTTAACAAAGGCCATCTCTAACTCTCAATTCAGTGAGTTTCGAGACAAATAACTCAGAGTTGGAACTCTTCCATTGCTAAGTTTGCGGGGGGATGTGAGAGAGAATAGTTAGTTAGCAGTTAGGAAGTTAATTAGGAAGTTTGTTATAACTATATTGTGTTGGTTGAGATTTAACCAAAAAAGCTGTTAACTATATATACATGTAATGCAATTGTACGCATGAATAAGAGTTAATTTTTAGAAAAGATCATTTTTAGTTTTCTGTCCCTCTGTTCTTGATTTTCGATTCATTTCAGCCTTGCCCTGATACCTCACAGATTACACTACTTTTTTTTTATTACTTTCTCTCACTTAATCACAATCTTTCAAAAATGGTGTAAAAAAAAAAGTGTATGAGAAAAAATAATGTATCAATATCATTTTTCTATTTTTACATTCATTAATGATATATGATTTTTTTTGTTAATGATGTAATGAACTAATAATCAGTTGCTAAATTATATTATTAGTTCGTTAACTAAATAATATATCTTATTAACTAGAAACTTATACTTTATTAACTGATATAAAATTGGTATAAAAAAAGTGATGTACAACATTGATTTTCCTTGCTAAATTTACTAATAATTGATCGGTGGATGGCCACACTGCGCTTCTTTTTAAATAAAAAATTCATCGAGAAAACCTTTGAAAAATAAAATCATGCCTTAAGAAAGACTCAACGAACCGCAATAACAACGATGATGTAATTTCTTTCTGGGCAAAACTACATAGCCCGGATAGTTTTAGCTCGATTGCTCCCGGATAGAACAAATTTAAAATGCATTAATGGGGCCCATAAAAGAGGAAGAGGAAGAAATCCACACCTTGGTAACTATCCGGACATAGTCGGGAAGATTTTATCTGGGCAGTCTAGTTTTTCCTTTCTTAATTTTAAATAAAAAATAAGTATTTTTCTTAATGTGTGCTCTTAGGTAGTGTTTGGCATCGAACAAAATTTAAAATAAATTAATTTAATTTGATTTAATAATCAAAATTTGTATTTAAAATTTATTATAAAAAATGATATCTGAATTGATTTATAAATTATTTTATTATGTTTAGAACTTATCAAAATAAAAATTGATTTTATTTAATTTTATATTTTATATTTTTATTTTTATGAAAGATAATTATTAAAGATAAAATAGTCTATATTTAAAATTAAATTATATCTTAATAAATCCTATCAAAATTGATAAAATTTCTAAATCAAATGAAAAGAAATTCATTTGATTTTAAAAATTAAAATATTTCTTATTTTTTAACATTTTAAACACAAAATTTGATTTATAAATTAAATCATTTATCATTTTTTTTACATTTCAAACGCACTCTTTAAACACACGTTAAGAAATCAAAAATACATTTATTACTCTTTATTAATCATTTAAAGAATAAAATATTAAATACCTTAAAATTTTTAAAATATTAAATATTTATTATTTTTATTTATTAAATTTTATTTTTTATTTCTTAATATGTACCGTAAAAGCAATAGTTAACAAAATTTTAAAGAAATAAGAAACGAAGACCACATATATCGATTAAATTAAATTCAAATTATTTAGAATACTTTATGACATTATATATAATATATAAAGAAAAAATATATATTTTTATATTCTGACTTGTGTTATTTTGACATGAAAAATATGTTTAAAATTTTATCATACGGTATTTACATGATTCTAATAATTGTTATCGACATCACATATTGTAATTTAAAGAGAAAATATACATATATCGTCAAATTTAAATTAAATTTATTATCTACACATATAAATATAAAAATTTATAATCATATATTAATTATCTTGACACATATACTTTTATATATTAATTCATATTCATATTTTAAAAAAATTCAAAAAACTCTCACATATTTTTAGTTAACTACGTTATTAATTATTTTTATTGGTAATTGATATTAAAATCTCAAATTTTTTGTAGGTGTTTAATATTATATATGCTATATATGTACTGTCATTTAAAATTAATTAATTATATTTTTAAATTATTATATTTATTTTATATTATTTAAAAAACTTTAATATATATGCCACGCAAGAGTGAAAATTTTACGTAAAAATATAATAAATTTAATTAAATATAATTTATTATGCAAAAATTAAGAAATTATTATGTAGTTTTTAAATTTTTTTCATTCATATATATAATATATAATATTTAAATATTTTATATTTATATTTCATGGCATTGAAAACTTTAAACGAAAATATATTAATATTTACATATATGAAATAAAAACTTTACAAGAAAACATGATAAAATCAATTAAAAAGTTTAGATTTATAATAAGTTTATTTAGTGATATCGTTTAAATGTAATTGAAAACTCGTATCATATAATATTAATGTTTTATTGATATTTCAAGTAAAATTATTTACAAGAGTTGAGATATTTTTTTGTGAACAAATAATAGAATAAATTAACCTCAACAAAAGCATTAATGAAACATATGTAATAGGTAAGTTATAATTCTATATTATATTGAAATAGATTGAATTTGTAAAAGAAAATAAGATTAAAGAATCTAAGAAGTCATATATCAATTGATTGATTTAACTAATGCGTTATTTTATTTAATATACTTAAATTGTGTAAACTAAATGTATAACTTATAAAATGTTAAGATATTTGAGTGTCTTGAGTATCATTTGATTATATTATTATAGATTATTTTAATTTTTAGTAAATTTTTTTTATTTGTCATTTTAATATTTATCCACTTAATTTTATTTTATTAGTATAATTTGACATTAAGAGCCAACTTGATATATTGTTAATAATAAATTGATAAAACATTCAAATGAATAAATACATAAAAATTAATATTAAAAATATATATAATGAAATATTAAAATTATCTAAAACTATATAAATTAATTATTTATTATGTAGACATATAAAAAAATATTTATTAAAAAAATTATATAATCCGATTATTATAATATGAGAAGAACTAATTAATAAAAATAAAAACAATAATTTTAAGTGAGTCTCATTATACACTTTATTAATTATAACTTAATTAAATTTATTTGAATCATCTAAAATTTTATATCTCTACATTAAATATATATTTTTTATTTTAATATTTTTTAATTTATTTTATACATTATACGAGTACATAACACTATTTAATAAAAAGATTGGATTAAGGACAAGCAACGCCGCCTATGCTGGAGCAGTAGACGCCACTAACTTGGGGACCTTGACCTCTTCCAATCTTAAACTCATTTACGATTATAATTCTCGCCTTTTTGTATTTAATATCATATCATTTTGCTCTGTTTTTTATTTCAATGCTCTTATCCTTGACTTTTTTTAAAATTTATATTTTGCTTTGAGCAAAGTGCAAACTGTGAATCTTGTGACATCTCTTGTAGAGAGATATATTATACTACTTTATCATAACAGTATTATACGATTGTTACACTACAATGGCATACTACTTCGGACAAATCCATATAAAGGTGTTTCTTCTTTTAATTATATTATATTATGCCACGTTGAGTTTATCATAATTTTGAAAAATAAAAGTAATGTAATATGCATAACTTTGCATTAATTCAAAATACATAACTCTAGTACCAAAATAAATAAATAAAACATAACTCTATTATTTTAAAATCCTTCGGTATTTAAAAGTTCTATTAGGTTTCAATTAATTTAAAATTGAATTGGGTCAAATTCTAAATATATAAAATTCTTTCAGCATTGATTTTTTTTATTTATATAACTCAAACTTAAAAATTTAATTAAAAAATAAATGTCGAATCACTTAAATCAATCAAATGTTAGTATAAATAACTTTATTCCTAATCATTTGTAACTAATTTTAAAACTAATGAAATACATAATTATGTTTTTTATGAGCAAAGTCTTTTTCTATTGACTTGTTTTTCAATTTTATTTAGTACAAATTAGTATCTTATCTTTTCAAAGTGATTCAAAGTACAATAATATTTTCCTATTCATAATTTCATTTAATCCATTAACAGATCTCTCTTAAGTAGTATTTGATGTGGCAAACATAGATAAACTTACTTAGTATATATTTGGTTAAGATTATTTTTTAAATTAATTTTTTTTGCTCAAAAATTTTTTTAACTGTTCATGCATATTTGGATAATTTTGCTTTATTTTTTACATAAAATTCAATGTATTATAACAATTTTTTTATAAACTTGAAGTTTGAAACATATGATTCTAAATTATAAATTATTTCAAAAAATTTGAAATTTAAATATCATTTTGTTCTTAATCAAATAATTTTTTTAATCATTCTATATTTCATTTGTCAATTTAATACATAAAAATAATTTGTTTATACCATCTAAATAAAATAAATTATTTTAAAGTCAATTTTTAATTAATATATCTAAATAAAAAATTGATTATATTATAATTAATTATTAAAAAAATTTAAAAAAATTAGCTGAATCAAACATACCCTTAAATTGACACTACCAAATGAAGACAATTAGGTGAATTAAATCACAAAAATAACATTGTATAAATATTTAATATCCAAAATCAAATACATCCTTTAGTATTGCACTTCTTTTTCCATTATCGTTATTTATTTATTTATTTTTTTTATCATAAATAGTTTAAACTTAGGATACCTTACAGATTTAAATCAGTATGTAAAAAAAAAGGTAAAAAAGAGATTTGATATATATTAGGTTCTTACATTCACCTACAAAATATTTTATCAGTTGTATTAGGTGTCACATAACTTCCACCACCATTATCACCTTGAAGTCATAAAATACAATAAAGTACATATTTTAAATTGCTTATTATGACAAAGATAAATGGACAATTGGAAAAATAAAGATACACATACATTAAAATCATGGATGAAGATCACCTGTCTCCTATTCCTGTCCCATTTCCTGTCCCTCCAATTAAATTTTGACAATTGGAAAATAATATACATGTCATTTATTATCAAAATCGTAAATTCTCTAATTTTGTTTAACTCCATTTTTTTAATCTTTGTCCCCGTCGTCACTGTCACTGTCGTCCTCTTCCTCTTCCTCTGCTGCCTCGCTGTTGTCCAACACCAACACCACCGCTCACCGCTGCCCAGGGTTGTCACTGTCACTGCCGTTCTCTGCCTCTGCTGCCGTCCAACACCATCACTCAGCGCTGCCCTGGGTCATCACTGTCATTGCCGTCCAACACCAACACCACTGTTCTCTATCGCCTCCCTTGCCTTGGAAAGTAGTCACAGCCACCATTGTCACCCATTGAACCAGAGCTACGCCACCCTCTACCCAACTCGCAGGAACAACCGCGCCACCACACTACGGTAATTTGGATTATGTTTCTTTATCTTTGTCAAGTTCTATTCTAATTAGAGAACACTTGTTTCAGAATTATATTTTCTTCTTATTTTGGCATTTCTAATGAAGGGCTCCACCAAATTGGAGTGCATAAAAGTTGAGTGTTAATCACAATGTACTCTCAATAGTCCTGCAACTTTTTGGACCTTTCCTTCATTTCATATGAAATGATAATAGTCCAAGTCCTGATAGTGCAATGCTGGAAGAGATTTGAAAAAGTCATCAAGTTGCGAACTGCTAAGCATACTATTTATTTGCAGAGAATTGTAATCATGGTGAATATTATGTCAATTTTTAATAAAGGGAGCTAAAGCATTTGTAATGTATTTCTCTTATCAGAAAGTTTTGTGCTGAAGAATTGTGTACTGCTTGCTGAATTTTGTTGTGCTAAGTGCTCTCATTCTCTGTTCCCTCGGTTTGGAATCTTTAAAAATGAAAGAATTGATTTCATTTATAAATCATTGTTTTTTTTCTCAAGAAAAGCAAGTTGTTTGGAATGTTACTAGTTTAAGAATTCAACTCAAATAATTGTGTGTATAATAGTGCATAAAAGGTTAGTGTTAATCACAATGTACTCCCATTCTTTTTGCTTCCTCTGTTTGGGTTGCCTCAAGTAGTTGAGATGGGATTTGAAATCTTTTTCCACCCAAAATTATATTTTCCTTAGCACTGGGAATATAGAATCACCCCCTATGTTATTCTTAACCCAATTACCCAAAGAATTGTTACTGTAATTTGAATTATGATTTTTTATGAGTATTTATGTTGAGAGCTTTGGATCAACATAGGCTTATTGTTCTTAATTTTATTTGATAATTTTGATGTGGACAATTTTAGAATTAGTTATAAAGAGAATCAACAAAAGCAAGATTAAATTGTATCTTTTGTATGAGTTGTATTACGCTTTACCAGATTTATTTGTCTTCTTTAATGTGAAGGTGATAAACAAGAAATTATGGCAGAAGGAGAGCACCAAACATTTGAGAATAACAATGGTGACGGGGTCGAGGAAAAACAAATTGCTAAGATACATGATAAGATTCATAGTGAATGTATACCAAAAGTTGAGATGGAATTTGATACGGAAGACGCAGCCTATACCTTTTATAATTCTTATGCTTATAAAGTGGGTTTTAGTATAAGGATTAGTAAAGGGCATAAAGGCGTTGATGGGAAGATAATCAATAGAGTATTTTGTTGCTCATGTGAAGGTTATCGTGGGAAAGATAAACGAGAGGCTAATGTCAGGAATCCTCGTGCACAAACAAGATTTGGTTGTTTGGCAAGGATGAAAGTTAATTGTCGTTTAACTGGAAAGTATTGTGTTACTGAATTTATTGCTGAACATACACATGAGACTACAACTCCGAGCAAGAGTCATTTGCTTAGATCTCAAAGGAAAATTACTCCTCCTCAAGCAGTTGAGGTTGATTTAGCTGATAGCTCTGGAATAATCCCAAAAGCAAGTTATGAATTAATGGCTAGGCGAGTTGGTGGTCGCGAGAATCTTGGATTCATCCCAGACGACTACAAAAATTATTTGCGTTCCAAGCGAACAATTCAAATGAGATCGGGAGATACAGGTGGTGTGCTAGAGTATTTACAACAAATGCAATTAGAAGATGCTAATTTTTTCTATGCAATACAAGTTGATGAGGATGATTTAATAACTAATATCTTTTAGGCAGATGCAAGGATGATGGTTGACTATTCGTATTTTGGTGATGTAGTTTGTTTCGATACTACTTATAGAAAAAATAAGGAAGGTCATCCATTTGCAATGTTTGTTGGAGTGAATCATCACAAGCTTAGCATTGTTTTTGGTGCAGCACTGTTATATGATGAGACTGCTGAAAGCTTTATTTGGTTGTTTAATACTTTTATTAAAGCTATGTCAGGAAAGAAACCTCAGACTATTCTGACTGACCAAGATGCAGCAATGGCAAAAGCTTTAGCTTTAACATGGCCTGAAACATGTCATCGCCTTTGTATTTGGCACTTGTATCAGAATGCATTAAAGAAACTTAGTGCTGTATTTGGGAAGTTTCAAGACTTCAGTAAGGATTTTAATAATTGCATCTATGAGTATGAAGAAGAAGAAGAGTTTCTCGTAGCTTGGAACAATATGCTTGCGAAGTATGATCTTAAAGAGAATAGTTGGTTGAAGCAAACATTTGATTTGAAGGAAAAATGGGCTTTAGTTTATGGTCGAGAGAACGTTTGTGCAGACATGACAACCACACAACACAGTGAGAGCTTGAACAACGTAATTAAAAAATATGTGAGTTACCAGCATGAGTTACTAAGATTTTTCCATCATTTTCAAAGATTGGTTGAGGATCGTCGGTATGAGGAATCAAAGGCAGATTTTAAAGCATCCCAAAGAAGTCTAACTTTGTCATTCGAAGTGGAAATTTTAAGGCATGCAGCAACAATTTATACTCCTGCAATATTCAAGATGATCCAATATGAGGTATCAATTGCTTATGATAGTAGTATGCATATTTCTGCTCAGAATGGGGAAGTTACTGAATATAAAGTTGTCCCTTACAAAAAACAATTTCAACATACTATCCAATATGACTCATCTACTGGTGCAGTGAAGTGCAGCTGTAAGAGGTTTGAGTTCTCTGGAATTTTATGCTCACATGCTCTCAAAGTTCTTTCATCAAAAAATATTATGAAAATTCCTTCAATGTATATATTAAAGAGATGGACAAAGCATGCAAAAACTAGAAATGACATAGCAACTAGCTATTCTATAATCCATGAGGATCCTAAGGTGAGAATGGGAAATCGCTATAAGGACTTGTGTAGGCTGCAAGCTCAATTGGCAACTAAAGGTGCATTAACTGAAGAAGCTTCTAAAATAGCTGTTGATGGTTTGACTAAGACTATGAATGATATAGATGCATGTCTTGGAGGTAAATGAAGGTAGATAAGGGACAGGTGATCCTCATCTTATGTTCCACACCACTCCATCACAAAAATTAAATAGGTAGTTTAATTCTAACTCCGACTAGTTTGTTGTTTTAGATGAGAGATATGTTTGCATAAATTTAAAGCATACAAGTTACGTACATTGAGTCAATCAAAATATTAATTAATAATTAATTATCATAATAAATTATAACTAATAATATAATTAATCTAATATACTTAATTTGTTCTAAATTTATGCAATAATTTATCTTTAGATGGACCTGGTTCTATGTTTAGATCTTGGTTTCACGCTTGCTTATTTAATAGTTTGCTTTAAAATCTATAGGGCTACATTGGATTTGAATGATTTAAAAAACTAGTAAATATTATGTGCATGAATTCTTTTAAATTCAAGCAAAATCTTAAATAAATATGTAAATTAGAAAAAAGCATAATTAGTTGAAAGAGAATTTAAAATTGGAATTTTTTAAAAATATATATAAATGGCATGTGTCATTTTTTGAAGAATTATAAAATTAAGAATTACATATGTTATTTTATAAAAGAAATTAAAATAAGAAATTAACCAATTCTCAAATAAATGTGTACTTTAATTTAATATATAGGGATGGATTAAAGTAAATGGAGCATTTTAAAAAGTAAAGTGTAACTAGTAAATATTGATGAAAAAATTAAGAGAATAAGTTCTCATATATTTTATAAAATTTTAAATCGTTAATTTTTTATCAACAAGACAACAATTATTAATTTCATATTTCGCACCTTAAAATGCACTTCTGACTATTAGATAATATAAATCGGCCTAGGTTAGTGTAGGAGCTTTGTCTTTATCTTTGGACGGCAATGAGTGGCACGAGGGAGGTTTTGTATGTCCTTTTCACCTATTTTTTTTTTTTAAAAAAAAACTCATTGTATTAATCTTTTTACCTTTGTAACATTTTGATGCCAAGTAAAAAAATCTTAATTTATTTTAATTATAAAAAAATCACGGAGTCAATATTCTTTGGCTTAATTAGCTCTAGAGATATTGAACGCGTACAAGTTTTAATCATTCTACTACTTGAGAATGACTTATTAAAAAAGTTTTCATTTCATATTGTGAAACTCAATTTGTCAAATGAAGAACTTTTTGGCATATACAATTGCTCACGTTAAATGAAGAATTTCAGATAATTTAATATCAATTTTTCATACAGAGAAAAAAATTACATAACATATTCACTTCTACGAAATATGAGTTATCTCTTGGGCTCGATAAACTTGATTATAAACTAAAAAAACAGGTGATTAGTTGAACCCGGGCTTACCTGAGTGTGTCTTTCTATTGGATTGAAAGCTAGTTGAAATTATGGATCTAAAGCCAAATTTTGCAGAAAGATAACAAAAAGGGATCATCCGTTAGTACTTAATCAAACACATTTATAGCATATATCTCTTAGTTAAGAAACTCTTTTGTAAAGGGGAAAAACGGCTCAAACCAATATTGAACCTTTCCTCCCGAAGTAAAATAATAAATAAAAAAAAAAAGAAAAAGGAAAGTGTTGTTTCGTATGTTCTATATAAAATTTTCATATATCTTTCCTTTTTAAATTTTTTTTAAAGCTTTAGCAATTTGCCAAATGAACCCAAAAAAAAAAGAGAGAGGAGAAGCACGATCCAATTCTGTGATTAATCATAACCTAATATCATTATTAATGATTTGCAAGGAGTGATGGCAGTGGTATTTAGTTTAGTGTGGATATATATATATTTTTTGACTGATAGTTTATTGTGGATTTCGCGTTGAGGTAATTGATGAATAAGGATGTGAAAAGAAAAGGGGGGAAAAAGGATAGAGAGAGAAGGGATCAATGTCAAATATCTTAACAATTGTGGTTATAGTAAAAGGAGAAAAATGACAATGACCGACATCCAATTAGCTTCATTAAACAAAATTTTCAAACCAACATTTTATTATTAAGAAAAATAATTGGCAACTAAATCTTAATCAGTTGCTTTACTCGTATATCTTATTAAATTGAATGCAATTATGCATTGGAATGAAATAGAGGTGGAAACTAAAGTGAAAAATTAAACAAACAATTTTACCCCAAAAAAATTCAACGAACAACAAAAACCGTAAGCCACGGTAGAAAAATATATTTTATGCTTGAAAAGACATAAAACTTTTGAAAATAAATTATAGAATTCAGATACTCAACATGGTTGCTTTCTAGGTCTATGTTTACAGAGGATTAGTGCTTGAATTTGCATAAAATTCTACCATGTTGTCCACGTAAATGACAGTTGGCTTGAAAAGAACATGTACCATGTCAAGCCGGTGCATTAGGATTTCCACCAAAAGGAAACTAAATAAAATGTTTCAATATGAAAGTTTTTATAGAAACTAATTGAAAGTGACTAATAACATCATCGGTGTAGGGGCAACGAGTTTATTATTCATTATTCTTTCTCACTAATTTTGCTTTTCCTGTCGTTTAATCACATCATGTCATCAACTATCACAAAAAGGAAACTACAGTTAAATTCTTTATGGTGCTCGTCTTGATACTAATTCAAAGATAAACATATAATATATATAAACATAATATATATATATATATAGGGAGTGAAAGAATATTTTATTGTGATAAAGTGAAAAGAATAAATTTTATTTATATAATTATATATAAATGATCAAAATTAAAAATTATTTAAAAATCATGTAATTATTTAAAAAAATCATATATATTTATGTTTTAATCTTGATTATTCAAGTAAGATCTAATAGTTAAGATTTATTCTTCCACTTTTTATAATAAATATTCATCTCACTAAATACGCTTATATCTTATATATATATATATATATATATATATGTAATTAGAGTTTTTATTGTGAAATTGTGAGAAAAGTAAATCTTGACTATATAATCATACATGAAGGGTCGGGATTAAAAATTACTTAAATATTATGTGACCATTTAAAAAAGTCACATACATTTATGTTTTAATCTTAATTATTCATATAAGATCTAATAATTAAGATTCACTCTTCTCACTTCTTATAATATATACTTTTCTTATTAAATATGCTATATATATATATATATATATATATATATATATATATTTGTATATTTTGAATTTTGATTTTAAAGACGTGTGAGCCATCTTTCTCTTCTGCAAAATTTGGATGGAAGATCACGTAATTTCTTCCTTAAGAGGAGGGGAAAAAAAATCACCCAGGCGAACTTTATATTGGGATGTTAATAGCAGGAATCACTACACAAAAGGAAAAGATAAAGAAGGAAAAAGAGAAAAAAAATTGATCTGAAAAAAGAGAACAATTTGAACAATCATAATTATGTACAGTGATTAGTAGGGTGATGTTATAGAAAGTATTTTATAAATACAAAAACAATTCTTTTATCATTAGATTTATCATTAAATTTGTAGAATACTAGAACCTTTTTGGGTAGTTATATTCAAATATTGCTGGAACTGCTGAAAGATAGGCCTCCTAAAGTTTGGCACATTTCGCCAAATTAGACTTTTCAAGAATTCTAAAATATTTTATTGGACTCCAAAAATAAGCAAAAGAAAAAAAATCATTTAAATAAAATTTAATTTCTATTGACAGAGATATTTTCTCCATGTCAACGCCATTTATTTGAGCTTTATACTTGAATTAAAAAATTATTTGATAAAAAAAAAGTTGAAGAGGATGAGAAGCTCGCCAAATATCCCTGTTAATTAGGGCACCACAAGAAAGAGAAAGGAGAATAGGCTGACCGTTATGTATTGGCGTTATCCTGATCACCCACTTTTCCATCACACCCTGATTTGGTTGTCAAGATTCACAATAATTTGTGGAAATGAGTTCAGATTAATCACTTTTAGTGAACCAGAACATGCAAACCTTTGAAAAGCAGCATGTTTGCCTGTTTGGTCCCTTTCATTTTAATAACAATAATAAGGGGTAACAATTATAGTCATTGTCCTTCATGAGCAAGGACTTTGGCTTCATCACATGCAGAGATGCTATGGCCAGTAGAATCAATGGTCAACAATAAAGAAGCAATAAATATTGCATAATAAGAAGCTTACATCTACCTCCATGACTTTTTCTTCCTTCACCTCTCCCACTCAAATTATTTGCTTCTCCTTATCTTGGAAGAAAAACAAAATGATAAATTAGTGCACTTTTTGTTGCCCTTTGCACCGGGTTTGTTCTGAATATTTTCTCTGCCTTCATCTTTCGAATGGTAGTCCAAAGAAGAATAATTAAGGTCATGCATAATATAATTAGGCTTCCCTGTCTCTACTAATGTATTAGCAATCTAGTTTACCAAATACTTTGTATCTTAATATAATGATTAAATATATTAAATCTAAGTGTAATGCTATATAGTTAGAATTATTTACTAGAACTTTTGTCATGATTTATCAAGATTTAAAAGGATGATAATTAGCTAAATCAAAGTAGTAATGGCCACTCATTCATCCAAAGATTAAAAATAATGTCAAATTATTTAAACAAAAAACCAGGTAAAATATTTTTGTCTATTTAGTATTTTTCGAAATCCAAGGTAAGGATTTTGGCTCAACTTAAAAGATTTATGTATTTGATTGATCAAATAATAAAATGCTTTTCTATCGTATAAACACCCATAATTGGCAATTGGAATCCCTTATCTCAACGTTTTTAAAGTTAAACTTCATTCATTTTTTAAAAAAAAAAGTAAAACTTTATTATTAGGCTGCAATGAAGTGAATATATCAGCAGAAAAACCTCTTGCCAATTGAACTAAATAAAATAGCTAATTATAAAAGTTTATTAACAATAATTTTTTTGGGTAAGGCTTAGACTCACCCTTTGGCCTGACGGAAGAGCCCTTTAGTGGGGTCTCTAAATGACCTCTAATATAGTTAGGAGAGAGGATAAGAAATAAGAAAAGAGAAATTGAGATGAAAAATATTTTTAGAGATTAAATCCTACTCTCCTTATATGTTCTAACTCTTACTGAGTTACCAACCTGAGATTTATTAACAATAATTTGTTTTGGTCTGGGAGTATAACGCTTTACTTTGTTAGGAAGTTTTTTAAACAGTTGACAGAATATGAAAGATTTGTCTAGGTGCTAAAATAATGTATATTTTGCTTAAGCTAAATTAATATTTTCTTATCCCTATCAGGCTATCCTGCTTCTGCCTGTGAACTGTAGTCATGCTTTTGATTCTAAACGATAAAGATATAAAAAACGAAAAATCATACCTATACAAGCAGTACTTTTCACAAATATAACAAAGTATTAATGGTGCCTAATAGCCAAAGTTCAATTAGTACCAAGTCTAGTCAAATCTCCACCATATTGTTTTGTATGCAATTTTTTAGCCTATCATCCGCGTGTTGCAGTCACATCTTTGGTGAAAAAAGAAGAATAATGTTCGGTGTGAACTACTATAAAGTCTAAGTCACCTCACACTTCTCTAAGGTGACGTAATTTTAATTGTTTTGAAAATAAAGTAAAATTAATTATAATTAAACAATACAAACTATATAAATATGAGATGATACATTTATGATTATTAAAAAAAAGTGTTAATGTTTTAAGAAACATATTCTGACCTCGAGGGAAAGTAAAAAAAAATGGAAAATAAGAAATTAAAATTTATTGAATAGTAAAATGTATAAAGTACAGCAAATCAATCAAATGATTTATATAAAAAAATAAGAATTAATTAACACTGATGTAAAATTTGATACATTTATATCACTCAATAATTTTATATATAACTTTTGTCAATTTAACTATTAAATAATAATTATCCATCGTCTTAATTATTTGTGTAAAATTTAAAAAAATAAAATATGAATAAGAATGTAAATACATAGTTATTTATTTTATAGATTTCAAAAGTATATATTACATAAATTTTAATGTATATTAATAATGTATTAAATGATTTTGAATTAATGTGAAATTTTATAAATATGATCATAGTTGTATAACTTAAACCGGAGCTTGATTTGGTCAAAAAGTCAAACCAATAAGTTAGTGATATGATTGCAAGTTAAATAGTTGGATTGAAAAATTCAGACAAATAATTTTTTTTAAATATACTACATGAACAAGTATTTTATATAAAAAATACTACATACAAAATATTATATAAAAAGTACTAATGATGTAAATAAACTAACAGTGATAATTATTCAACTCCAATTTTTAACTTTGAATTGATTAAATAATAATATAAGGGCTTAAATATGTTTTTGGTCCCTCAAAATACATTTTTTTTTTGGTTTTGGTTATTCTAAATTTTCTTTGTTAGTTTTGGTCCTTCTAAAATTAATTTTTTTGATTTTAGTCCTTATCATTAGTTTATTATTAGTGAACCTTCGTTAAGTACTTACGTGACGAACAGAGCTGCTGACATGTGGCATCAGTGGTGAGACCTTCAATTCGCATGTAAGCACTTAATGAAGTCTCATTAATGGTTGAGATTAAAACCAAAAAAAGATTTTAGAAAGACCAAAACTAAAATGTATTATATTTACAGGGACTAAAAATATATTTAAGTCTAATATAAATTAAAAAATTGAGAATATTATTTAATAATGTATGTAATCTAATGGTAAAATGTATTTCATCTCAAGAGTTTTTTATGTGTTCAAATCTTATAATTTATTTTTTTAAACTTAAATTGAAAAAAAAAAGAGAAATCTGAGTCAATCTGAGTCAATCCATCCAAATGAGTCACTGGGTCACTCGGGTGTGATCGAGTCAATAAGCAAATCCATTCTAACCAATGATCGAATTGATCTAAAGTTCAGGTCACGAGTTTTTCAATCTGATCGGTTGGGCCGATTCGATCCATACAACTATAAATCTGATCTACATGGTAAAATTTTTTAATTCGACGGTAAATTTTATGACAAAGTTACCAAAAAAATTATTTAGCATTGTAAGAGTAATTTTGTTTTTGAGTGATTTCAACTTGTACTAGTTTCAATTGATCCTTAAATAAAAGACTAACTAATAATTAACTTACTAACTCTTCAAATTAATATAATTAACTTTTAACTAAGTTAACAAATATCTAACTATATTCTGACTACGGTAATATGATCGGTGCCGTTATCCGCGAGTAGTATTGAACTGAATTGAATACAGCATTAAAAGCTCGGTGCAGAGTGCGGGCTACTCAAGTAGACATAGGAGTTGATGAGGCTGGTTGGACATGAAAGTGAGTTTTTGCCACTTCCACTTAAAAGCCGTTTGTCCTCTAGTTGGAATTCACACAAAGGACAAAGATCGGGTTTGCTTGAAATAGCAAAAGGTGGTGCTCAAAAGCAACCATTTTTCCTACTTGTTCATTCTATATGCCATTTCTAAGCACTTCACCCCAAGTACCCCAACTCATGCCACCACCACTTCTTCGATTTGGGACTCCTCAAAACACACACAACCCAACCATTGAGAGAAAGAGAGAAAAGAAAGAAGAAAAAAAACAAGAAGCAGAAGAAAGTGAAATCAAGTTGGTTTTGTTTACCACCACCAAGTTCCCTTTTTTTTTATTTTTTTTTTCTGGGACTGTGAAATCCTTCTGACCCTCAACTCAAGTGGGTCATGCCTTGTGGCCCCTGCCCTCCCACTTGCTGCAATTGTCTCTGCTGTCTTAGCCTCTGCTTAGCTGCGCTTTTATGTTCTGTTCAAAACTCCCTTGTCTCTTCCATTTTTGTGCTCTGCTTCCATCTACAGAAACAAAGATCCATTCTTTCTCCGTATGGGTCCTCAATGATCTTGGTTTTCCTGCTTCCTAAAGGTGATGTATGATATACAAGTTCTGTTTGTGTTTTTTTTGGGATTTTTCAGTGTTGTCTGGTGAATAGGAGACTGCTCCATTTCAATTCAAGCATCTGGATCACCTTGATTGGGAAGGAAACGTTTATAAAGGTTCTTGCTTGAAACGGTTTTTGGTGTTCTTTGGACTTGATTGTTTTGGTTTATGGGTTTAGGAGCTGTTTTGCCAAAAAGGGGTTCTTTGAATAATTTTCTTGCTACCAATAACATTCTCTGAGACTGAGATTCATGCTTGGTCCAAGAAAACAATGGAGAGTTTTCCGCTTCTTTAACATTCAGTATTATAGCTCAGTGAAGAGATATGAAGAACATTCTTAAGAAGCTTCATATCATGTCTAATCAATCAGAAGATGCAGAAGGGTTTACTACTTCATCAAGGGGCAACAAGTCCAGTGATGGTTCGTCTTCATCCCCTACCCCCAAGAAGATTTCAAGTTGGTTGCATTCAGTTTCTAATAAGCAGAGTTCCAGTCCTCCATCTCCCAACCTGGCTAGAGGAGAAATAGTGGAGCCATCTGATTCAGTGAGCAGTGGTGGTTTAGATATTGTTTCTGATTCAGCAAGGCGTGATTCGGGGTCTAGCACTTCGAGGGATCCTGAAGTGGAAGAAGAATATCAGATACAACTGGCTTTAGAGCTGAGTGCAAAGGAGGATCCTGAGGCTGTGCAGATTGAAGCTGTTAAGCAGATCAGTTTGGGATCTTGTGACCCTGAAAATACACCAGCTGAAGTTGTGGCCTACAGATACTGGGTAAGTTGTAAGTGCATTGACTTTAGGTTGAAGTCACATTCTTGTTGTTATACACTTATACTTATGATGGTGCTGCCAGAACAAAAGAAATTGGAAGACATGAGTTTGATTATTGTGTCACTATTAGATATATACAAGGCTTCCAGAATTTTTTAAGGAATTCTCTGATGGAGAGATGGTGCTTCTTTTGCGTAATATGAAGCATGGAGTTGTAATTTAGAGTAAGGATCTTAGCCTGAAGAAGGGGGGGAAAGATTACGAAAGGAAAGGATCTGGGATTGTGTTTATATCGCATTTGACCTCACTCATGTGGGTGTTTTTCTTTAAACTTTCTTACCCATGTGAAATGACGTGGATAGCAAATCATGATTGTTGGTAGAATTTTGGCATTGTTAAATATATAAATAGCATTCTGAACAATGCTGTTAGGTTGGAAATCCCAATATCACTCAGCATTATTTGCTCCTATAAGTGGTTGGTGTTTTATAATGTCTAGGACTTCAGTCATATACATTGATAAAGGACGCTGAAGTTGCAGCTGAGATGCATTGTGTACTTGCATTTTGGACATATCTGACATAATTCCTGGACATTAAATGATGTAGAATCATAAAAAAAAATGGTTGGCATCTTGATATGAAGATATGGGAAACTTCCTTTAGAGTTAAGGTTGTATTTAAGTACTCAAACCAAAATATGCTTCTTGGGTCTTTGTACGTCAAGGGCGGCCTTCCTTCTTTTAGGATTCTGTGATTGCTTTGATAAAATGATGAGTACCATATTTTTCAGAAAATGAATGTTAATTATTCAGATTTGAATTAGTCAGAAGACATGCTTTCACCATTTAACTTCTAATTTTCAATCGTTTGGTCATACACATTGTTAGTTTATGATATGGCTATCCTTGTATACTTTGCTGGGCTGGTTTCCTCAAATTCTGTAGTTTTAGGATTATTATTTAAAATGGTATTTAACTTTGATATAAGATCTTTGGTTATAGGCTTGTAATCTTGGTTTACGCCTCTATGGAAATAATTTTGGATATTTTCTGTGTTTGCTTTTCAATGTTTGGCTTCAAATGCAGTTTTTGGTTCTTCACATTAGGAGGATTAGGGTCACTTAGATCGCTCTATGTTGTTTGGATTATTTCAGATGATCCATTTATTGAACAGTTCTGATATAAAATGAACTTATTACTATAGTCACTTGGTTACTTTACTCTAATTTGTCCAATTTATATTCCTTTCTAACTTATCTCATATCGTAGATTTATCCATGCTTCACAGAATTACAATGCTCTTGGTTATGATGACAAGATCTCGGATGGTTTCTATGATCTGTATGGGATCTTAACTGAGTCAACTTCTGCAATAATGCCTTCCCTTGTAGATCTGCAAGGAACACCAACGTCAGATGTTGTCACATGGGAAGCAGTCTTGGTCAATAGGGCTGCTGATTCCAATTTGTTGAAACTTGAGCAAAAAGCCCTAGAGCTGGCAGTCAAGTCAAGAAAAGATTTTGAAGTAGTTGTAGATAGTAATTTGGTGCACAAGCTTGCAATATTAGTGGCTGACTATATGGGTGGACCTGTTGAAGATCCTGAAAGCATGACAAGAGCGTGGAGGAGTCTTTGTTACAGTCTAAAAGCAACCCTTGGTAGCATGGTTTTGCCACTTGGTTCACTAACCTTTGGATTGGCTCGGCATCGTGCATTGTTATTCAAGGTACTTGTCCCAACATTTTTTTTTCTGGTATGCATTTCAATTAAGAATGATCCCATGCATTAGTAATTAGTTGATGGAAGCCTCTACTAACATTAATTATGGTTAGATTTACACCCAAACAAAATTCATAGATAATATTAAGAGAATGAGCAATCATGACCACTATATGCTATGAGATTTTTGTTGTATTCTTTTAAAAAATTCCATGCTTCATGTAATAAAATTATATTGCTCTATATTAAATGTAGGTTTTAGCTGATAGTTTGGGCATCTCATGTCGGTTGGTGAAAGGACTGCAATATACAGGTTCCTATGCTGTGGCAATGAACTTTGTCAGGATTGATGATGGAAGGTAACTGCTATTAAAGTTGTATTTTGGCGATATAGGCAAGTAGGCAGAATTGTTTTGTTTGCATACAGTTCTCTTCTCATGGCCATTGAGACATAAATTTTTATGCACACATGTTTACTTGTTTTTGTGTCATCAATACTCAATTTGAGTAGAATACATGAATTTTTGTTACTCAATCACTCATTGCTTCTTTTGTCTTATATTGCTCCAGACTAGAAGCTGTATTTTGTTACTAGTGTCTTTGTGTTTTGGTTTGCCTTTCCTGTTGTAGCATTTTTGTTAATTTTTTCAATTAATTGTTTAAAATTGCCTGTAGCTGAGTGTTCTCTCATTCTTTCTATAACTCTCTTAGGTTGGGAGTTGCAAAGCATTTTTATTATGTAGCTATAAGTTGTGATTGATATGAATTTCAGGGAGTACATTGTTGACCTAATGGCAGATCCTGGAACACTTATTCCATCTGATGCAGCTGGATCACATATCGAGTACAATGAATCTTCTTTTGTAGCCAGTCCTTCATCAAGAGACCTTGATTCCTCTCATATAGCATCATTCAGCAGTTGGGTTGGAAGTTCATCTGAAGAAACTTCAGACTTTGGGATTCTGGATAAAGGAAACAGATCAAAACATCTTGCCTATACAGGGAAAGAATCTGATGTAAGCAGGTCTGCAACAGGCAAGGAAGAATTAAAGAAACCCTTAAATGAATTAAAAAATACCCCCAATATAGAGAAGATCAAAGAGAGGGAATGTCCTGGCAGACCTAATTATCCATATATGCATGGAAGATCTCCTTCTTGGACTGAAGGGATCAGTTCCCCTGCAGTACGTAGAATGAAAGTCAAAGATTTTTCCCAATATATGATTGATGCTGCGAAGGAGAACCCTAACTTAGCTCAAAAACTTCATGATGTTTTACTTGAAAGTGGTGTTGTTGCTCCTCCTAACTTATTTTCTGAAACTTATCATGAGCAGTTAGGTTCCCCAACTGGGGCCAATTTTCCAACTGAAGAAAAAGATGAATATAAACAGGGAAGTGTACAGCAAGAAACTAAGGCTGATGATAATCTAGGTCCTGCTCGATTTTTGCCACCTTTGCCTCACCACAGAGTTCATCCCAAACCAAGTCCTAGCAGTCAGCTGGAGCATTCTAAGCCTGTAGAAGGTTTAGGAATCAGCCTTCCTCTTGACACAAGGGAAGATGCTGGACAGCACATACCATCTCTGGCCGAAGCAACTCAGGTAAAATATGGGAAAAATGTCCCAGTTGCTGCAGCTGCAGCAGCAGCAGCTGCTGTTGTTGCCTCTTCTATGGTAGTTGCTGTGGCCAAGTCAAGCACTGACTCAAATCTTGAGATTCCTGTAGCAGCAGCTGCTACTGCTACTGCTGCAGCTGCTACTGCTACTGCTGCAGCTGTAGTAGCAACCACTGCTGCTGTCAATAAACAGTATGAGCAAGGCAGTCGAAGTGATGGAGATACGGAGGGTGCTGGTTTTGAGCCAAAGGGTAGTGGTGATGGAGAGCATATTGCTTTAGGAGCAAACTCAGAAGGCGAGAGAATATCTGATAGATCAGTGGGTAATGATAGCACAAAATCTGATTCTGCGCTGGATGATGTTGCCGAGTATGACATTCCATGGGAGGAAATCACGATGGGTGAGCGTATCGGACTTGGTATTAACTGTTCATTGTTCTATAAGATTCATTTACATTCTTCTGTTAGAAGGTGCTACTGTGTATAGAAGCACTTGTTTTTTTAATTGCAACTGTGTGGCATGTTTGGCGTGCAGGATCATATGGGGAAGTGTACCATGGTGAATGGCATGGAACTGTGAGTTTCTTGTATTCATGAACCTTATCAATTTTATTATTTATCATCCTCAACTTTTTTTGCATCTTTATTTTTATTTTTATTTTTATGTTTGCACTGAAATGTAAACTGTTAAGGCTTCATTGCTGCAATTGCACCTGTTTATGTGGAAGTGCAACAAATTATAAAATGTAATTTTATTAATTGAATGTGTTCCATGTATTCTTGGAATTTAGTTTAATTTTAGTCTGTACAAAATAATCATCAATGTTATTGCCACATTTACTGCTACCTTACTTGACGTCATTTATGAGTAATGTTATATCCTCCTAAAACATCCTCTTAATACTTAATGAAGAAAGTATTAAATGAAAAAGTAGATGTTTCTTTAATATATTGGGAATATAAAAAGCATTCAGTACTTTTTTCATTTAGTAATTAGGAGGTTTATTATGAGCATTGGTTAGGAGGATATATAATTATTCCTCATTTATGAATGGTTGTCTCTTATGTTGTAGATTATAGATTTTTTATATTTGCAGCATGTTTCCACTCTTTGATCTGTAGGAAGTTGCTGTAAAGAGGTTTCTCGATCAAGATATCTCTGGTGAATCACTTGAAGAATTCAAAAGTGAGGTACAAGTCATCTCTACTTCTCCACAGTTTTGTTCTTTTGCAATTTCTACTCGTTTATGCTCCCAGTTGATTAATGATTCCATTGACTGCAACAATTACAGCTAGGTCTGGTCATGTTATAAGAAGATCGATAGAGGCTCTAGTGAGAAAAGTGGATCAAATGGTAGTTCGATTAAAAGGGTAGAGGAAGACCTAAAAAAGCTTTAGGAGAAACCATTAAAAAAGACCTTACTTTGAATGGTTTTACTGAAAATTTGTTTTTTGTTAGAGCCCAATGGTGTCGATAGATCCATGTAGTTGAGCCCACCTAGTGGGATGAGGTTTCGTGGTTGTTGTTGTATCATATTTTTTTCTCCTATATTTTGGTTCTACAAAGGATTCTACTTTGATTACAGCATGATAAAATTCAAAATGACTTTGAGATGGCTTTCACCTTGAAGATACTGTAGAGATGTATACTGGTTCCCAAGTCTTAGTCCATAAGAATAATTTTAGGGTGCTATCCTAAATTCTTTTGCCTTTATATCTCATGTCATATTTGCAACATTTATTGATTTCAGATAATTACAAATGAGTCTTTTATCAAACTATACTAAACTGAAGTATGAATACTTGGACAATCATCTGACGTCAATTCATCAAATTATCATGTTTATCTGAAACATAACAGGATTTAAATTTAAAAACCTTCAAATTGAACCCTCTTCCATGATCTTTTGTGATCAAGAGAAGTTGGAAAATATTAAAACTAGCAAGCATGACTACTTTGGCCAGTTGAATTACATGTTTTATTATGTTTCCAAACCGTGTTAGTAGTATTTTCTTTAATATTTCTAATTTTTGGGTCTGGATTTATCAATTCAAAATATTCTTGGTAGTAATTCTGGTTTTATTTCTGCAAACAATACGTAATATTGCTTGTTTTGTTGTCCCACCATCTCATTTACATATCTATATGATTCCATGTTGAAATTTTGAGTTGTAATTCTTGCTGTGAACTATTTAGATGCTGGAAGTGTTTGTTTAATTTATGATATAAATTGCAATAGGTCCAAATAATGAAAAGACTGAGGCATCCAAATGTTGTTCTCTTCATGGGAGCTATAACTCGACCTCCAAATCTTTCAATTGTTACTGAATTTCTTCCCAGGTAACTTGAAATTCATCATTTCCTAAGGTTAATACGTGACTGTTGATTGCAGATCTGCAATTTTTTGGAAGTTGATATTTGCTGCCACTACCAGTGTAATTAATGAAACAGACAAATAGTTCTTACTCCTCTATGTGACAAAATAATAATGCTAAATCTACCAAAAATGCTTTCTGAATTGGTTTACTGAATGATCTGGCATATGCCGTGAGAAGCCGAAACACTACATCTACCATTTACATGTTATTGATTTAAACCCAACTGTCTACTGGTGCTTGTTAGATTAATTACAACAATAACAACAATCAAGCATTTTTCCCACTAGGTGGGGTCGGTTACATGGATCAAACGATGCCACTGTGCTCTATCATAAACCAAGTCTTTAGATATGCCATTCAGATCTAGATCTTTTTTAATCGTTTCACCTATAGTCCTTCTTGGTCTTCTTCTACTTATCGCAATTGGGCTATTATCTACCTGATCTACTCTTCTCACAGAGGCTTCTACGGGTCTTCTCCTTACATGTCCAAACCACTTAAGGCGAGAGTCTCCCATCTTTTCCACAATAGGTGCTACCCCTACTTTCTCTCTAATGTATTCATTCTTAATCCTATCTTGTCTTGTATGGCCACACATCCAACGCAACATTTTCATCTCCGCGACACTAATCTTATGCTCTTGTTGACTTTTTATCGCTCAACATTCAGTACCATATAACATCGCGGGTCTTATAGCTGTGCGGCAAAATTTACCTTTAAGTTTGAGAGGCACTTTTCTATCACAAATAACTCTTGATGCACTCCTCCATTTCATCCATCCAGCTTGAATCCTATGGTTTACATCTCCCTTTATCTCTCCATCATTTTGTATAATAGATTCAAGGCACCTAAACTGTGTGACTTGTGGTATTGTATGATCTCTAATTTTCACCGCTAAGCTAGCATTAACACGTCTCTTACTGAATTTACATTCCATATACTCCGTTTTACTCCTGCTTAGACGAAGGTCATGTTCTTCCAAAGCTCGTCTCCATAGCCCTAGCTTCCCATTTGTTTCCTCTCTCGACTCTCCAACTAAGACTATATCATCTGTAAAAAATATACATTGTGGCACCGGATCTTGGATATGCGCAGTAAGCACATCCAAGACCAAGGTAAAAAGATATGGACTCAAAGTTGACCCTTGGTGCAGTCCTATAGTTATAGAAAAATCTTCTGTGACCCCATTCTGTGTTCTCACACTAGTTTTAGCCCCATCATACATATCTTGGATTGCTCGAATATAGGCGATACGAACTCCTTTCTTCTCCAAAGCCTTCCACAGGACTTCTCTTGGTATCCTATCGTAGGTTTTTTCCAGATCAATGAAAACCATGTGTAGGTCTTTTTGCTTCTTCCGATACCTCTCCATTAATCTTCGTAGAAGATAGATTACTTCCATGGTTGACTTCCCAGGCATAAAACCAAATTGATTATCTGAAATATGAGTCTCGTCTTAATCTCTGTTCAATTACTCTTTCCCATAACTTCATGGTATGACTCACGAGCTTAATTCCTCTGTAATTTGCACAGTGTTGTATATCTCCCTTATTCTTATAAATAATGATTAAAGTGCTTCTCCTCTATTTGTTTGACATTTTCTTTGAGCTCATTATCTCGTTAAACAGTTTTGTGATCCAACTTATACCTTTCTCTCCTAGGAACTTCCATACCTTAATAGGTATATTATCCGATCCGACCGCTTTTCCATTATCCATCCTCTTCAATGCTTCTTTTATCTCAAACTCCCAAATTCTACGATAAAAGGTGTTATTTTGGTCCTCCTCTCTAGTGTTTAGAAAGTCCAAGTCTCCTAATGTCCTATGTTCCTCATTAAATAACTTGTGAAAATAACCCTTCTATCAATTCTTGATGTCTTGTTCTGAAACTAAGACTTTACCCTCTTCATTCTTAATGCATTTCACTTGATCCAAGTCTCTTGTCTTCCTTTCCCTACTTTTAGCAAGCCTGTAGATATTCCTTTCTCTATCTTTGGTGCCCAACGATTGATATAACTCGTTGAACGCTTAAGCTTTCGCCTCGCTCACTGCCTTCTTAGTATCTTTTTTAGCTGCCTTATATTTTTTTTAATTTTCATCATTTTTACACATGTGCCAAGCTTTATAACATTCCTTTTTAACCTTAACCTTATCTTTTACACTTGCGTCCCACCACCAAGATTCTTTATTCTTGGATGCAAAGCCTCTTGATTCACTGAGTGTCTCTTTTGCTACCTTCCTAATCCCTTTAGTCATCTCGTCTCACATATCATTAGCATTCTTTTGTACTTCCCAAATCTCTTCCTCCATAATCCTTCTCTGAAAGAGTATTTATTTTCCTCCCTTTAATTGCCACCATTTGATCCTTAGCTCTCAGTCTCGACTATTTCTCCTTACTCTCATCTTAACCCGTACATCCATAACCAAAACCCTGTGTTGGGTAGTCAAGCTCTCTCCAGGGATGACTTTGCAATCCATGCAAAGCTTTCTATCAGATTTCCTTATTAGAAAGAAATCAATTTGAGAGCAAGAACCCCCGTTTCTATATGTGATCAGATGCTCTTCCCGCTTCCTAAAACAAGTGTTAGCTATTATAAAATTAAACGCTACTGAAAAATCTAAAATCGCTTTACCCTCTGCATTAGCTACTCCTAGACCATAACCCCCATGCAAACCTCCATACCCCTTAGATTCGCTCCCCACATGACCATTTAGGTCCCCTCCTAGAAAATTTTTCTCTCCTAATAGTATTCCCTGAACTAAACCTTCTAAATCCTCCCAAAAATTTATCTTGTGGTGCTCGTCTATCCCTACTTGGGGTGCATACGCACTAATAACATTAAAAGTCTCCTGTTCCACAACAAACTTCAAAGCTATGATCCTATCTCCGATCCTTTTCATATCCACAATCATATTCTTCCAATTCTTATCTACTATAATGCCTACGCCATTTTTAGATTTTACCTTGCCGGTGTACCAAAGCTTAAAACTCGAAGTGTCGAGTTCCTTTGCCTTTTCTCCAACCCACTTAGTTTCCTGTAGGCACATAAAATTAATCCTCCTCCTAATCATGGTGTCAACTATTTCCATTGATTTACCTGTAAGTGTGCCTATATTCCAAGTTCCAAAACGCATCTTACTCTTGTGAACTAGTTTCTTTACCCACGCCCATTCACGATAATGTGGGAACCCTTGCTTATTTTTCACTACACTCAGGCGGCGATGCAGTGACCCTTACTCATTTGACACTGCACTCGAGTCATACAGCGCGTTGCTTAGGGGCAATGACCTAGCATTAACACAATTACTTCGTTGATCCATGTCATAAAGATTCGACAAAGTTTTACGGAGGCTGTCGACTGCCTAACACAACCCTCCTCTTTTATCCGGACTTGGAATTGGCTATGTAGATATTTGCAACAAAGCTCAGCATAGGCAGAGTTGCTTGTTAGATTAATTAAAAAGAAAAAGAAAAGTCAGAAATTAAAGATTACTGTATTTTGTGTACCATAGTTTATTGATTTTGAGACTCGACAATGGGTGTTTATTTTATCTGATTAATGTCTTTCTGGAGGACATTATTTTTTTTTAATCTACGAATACTGAGATGTAGATCTTCTTTTGCAGAGGGAGTTTGTATAGATTAATTCACCGACCTAACAATCAATTAGATGAGCGAAGGCGGTTGAGGATGGCTCTGGATGCTGTAGGCATTTTATTGTCTTTTAAGTGTCATTCAGCAAATTATTTCGATTATAACCAGTGAATCTCGCTTGATATAACGGGTCTCTTCTGACTATTCAGGCTCGAGGAATGAACTATTTGCACAACTGCAATCCAGTGATAGTGCATCGCGATTTGAAGTCCCCAAATCTTCTTGTTGACAAAAACTGGGTTGTAAAGGTGCCAATTGAATCTTGTGATTAATGTTCCTTGATAGTGCGGTGAATGCTATTTGTTGATTCGGTATGACATTTTTTCTGTTTGTTGAATAGGTATGTGATTTTGGCTTATCGCGAATGAAGCATAGTACATTCCTTTCTTCCAGATCAGCTGCAGGAACAGTAAGCTGTCATAATTTTTATTTCCTTAGTCCATCTGCTGTCATGATATCTGTCCCTTTTGATTTATTTATTCTTTCATCCTCTTGTTTGGTTGTTCATGTTGTTACATATTTTAAATGAAATCATGCTATATGTACACACACAAGCCCAGACACTTGCTCAATCTTTTAACAAATAACAATATTTTTGGAAGGCCCGGAATTTTCTGCCCTCCAAATTTTGAAACTACTTCTGCCTGTTTCCTTTAGGTACTGTGGTTTGGAGCTCCTAATTTGGGCTTTGTTTATGACATTCATTTTCTTGCATTATCATTCTGTTGTCTGCATTGATGAAAGAAAGCTTCAAACTCACTGCAGCTGGATATATTAGTTACTTCATTATGTATAATATGTTTCAGGCCGAGTGGATGGCTCCCGAAGTGTTGAGAAATGAACTGTCAGATGAAAAGTAAGCGTTGTTATTCTTGCTATTTGTTATTTTGCGTGAGGGAGAGGAAGGTGCTTTTAAAACCCTTTCCTTCTTGCCGCTTTTCTTTACTTAACATTGCCATTAAATGTATGACTATCACATTGTGCTTGCCAATAGACTTGTAGCTAAAATATGTTTTATGTAGATTTCATTAATGTTAATAGCTAGGTAAGACAAACTGGTTCTCATTAGCATATTCTGAATATCAAAAGACAATATGATGAATTTATATTACGTGTATGTCTCATACTTGGTATTTGAGTATTATTATTCTCCATGGATGTTTGGATGTTGAACAAAATTGGATATATAACTACAGATGCTATGTGGAGGGTTTTAGGGCTTTAAATTTTAGGAGAATGTGTTTGAGGTTGGAATAATGAATTAGGATGTTGTATTGGACAGCTTGAGTTTTGAACGATAAAGACTGGAATGCAAGGTAATTGGCTTCCGTAGTTTGATCATGGACTTTATTACAACAGGTTTAGGACTCTAGGCTTGGGGTCTTGAAGGCATGAGAGATTCTAAGATTGTTAGCATCAGGCTCAGTTAACAACTGAAATGGTGAGTAAAAAGAGAATTATGAGTTGATCTTGGAGGCTGCAAAAAAAAAATCTGCTCTAGTGGAAACGAGGAAGGAAATGAAAAGGAAGAAAACATAAGTCACAAATCTCCAATGCAGTCCAACTCTCACTGTTAGATATGTTAATAAAAACATTCAAGGGCTTGCACCTAACAGCTTAAGCTCTTGGGAGAGTTGGTCCCTGACACTTAACTTAAATCCGATTTAGTCATAGTAGATATATTTTTATACTTTCAAAGCCTTTTGCTTATTGTACCCAAAAAATAAACTTTTGCCTATTTTAAAAGGCTTATGACTTTGGCTACTGGGACTAAGACTCTGAAGATGTATAAGTTATTTGGAAATAAATTTTTTTACCCATAACACCTAGAAATACCGTATAATAAAATTTCCTATATGAAATGTCACAAAAAATTCTTTGTGGGGTTTCATCTGAAAGGAAGATCCGCATTTGTGCAAAATTTAGTAAACTCTACTCTTTAAATAACCTGAGATTCAAACCATAAATATTAGTTTCTATTTGATTTGGCACTGCTTCACAAGATTTTAATTAGTTGAATTTTTTGGTGCTAATTCGGAGAGGTTACTTTCTGATAATCCAATTTGGAAGTCTAAAGCCCCTCTAAGGTTAAATCTTTCATTTGATGGCGGCAGTTAATAGGATTAATACTAATGACATGTTGCAGTTGCAGATCCACAGGCCTCACATAGCTAGTTCTCCTATTATTTGTGGTGTGTGTAGGGCTGGTTCAGAAACAGGTGCTGATTTTTTTTTTTTTTCGGGTGACTGATTAACTTATAGAAAAAGCTGTTTGGAGTTCTTGTTGAATATGGGGGTGTGTCCTTCCGCTTTGGTGCAGTTTCTCATGATACCATTAAAAGGCTTCCCAAGAAAAAGGAACCTAAAATTTTGTGGCATTGCACAGTTTTTTGCTGTTCTGTAGTGTTTTTGGTTGAAGTGGAATGCTTGCTTTTTCAAGGGTGTTTCTTTTGTCCTTTGATGTGTTATGGGATTGGGCTTTGTTTATGTTCACTCTTTGGTGTTCTGCACATGGATTTTTTTAGGGGAGTCTCCTTGCTAGATATGTCATATGCTGATACATTGGGCAGCTCCGTTTGTTGCAATTTTCAAACTCTTTAGGCTCACTATTTTTCCATAATTTTTTTTCTAGGAGGATTGTTGTAATCCCCTTCTTTCCCCTCTCATAAAATTTCTTCTTTTATCAACAAAAAAAATAAAACAAACTAAAATAAAGCCTGTTTACTTGCTGAATCCTTTAGAGTTTTAGGAAAAAGTAGATTTTTCTTTTCATGTGTAATATTGTTCTTGGCTCCATTATCTCAAACCTATCTTCTCATTTGCTTTGCCACTTTTTAAGCCCTCATGCTTTTATGATGATATTAAGTTGTGGTTCATTTTCTAGGTGTGACGTTTATAGCTATGGGGTCATATTATGGGAGCTCTCTACTTTGCAGCAACCCTGGGGAGGAATGAATCCAATGCAAGTTGTTGGTGCTGTGGGTTTCCAACATCGCCGTCTTGACATTCCAGATGATATAGACCCCGCCATTGCAGATATTATCAGGCAATGCTGGCAGACGTGAGTGTAATTTTTAATCATTTTATCCTTCCATTCTGAACTGTGACTCGAATATGTTCTATTGTTTCATTGAACCAGATAGAATATTGCTATTGTTGCAACAGTTTGAGAAATTATGCTTCTCATTCTGTTTAGGCTGTTGAAGTACTGCCACTATGAGGTACATCTCTGAGTAAGTTTACATGGTTAAACAGTTGGAGATGTAATATGATTCAAATGTTTCCTGACAAATAGATGCAGAACAGTCATATCTTTTAAAGGGTATAAACATGCTTTTATGGTTGTGGATATATTAGTTTGTAATAATGTATTTCTTTTAGTCATTGCATGTAATAACTATATGCTTGTGAAATAATTTCTTTCTACAATAAGATGTATGACTAGATATGTTACTCTTTGTATTATAGAGATCCAAAGTTGAGACCCACATTTGCTGAAATCATGGCTGCTCTGAAGCCATTGCAGAAGCCAATTACTAGTTCTCAAGTGCCTAGACCAAGTGCTCAGCCATCACGAGTTGCTGAAGACCCCCCAGGATAGGAGACAATTATACAGCTAACTGAATCTTTTTTTTTTTTCATTTTGCTGCTGAAAAAGTGGGGACAAGTTGTTGAGTATTTGCTACTTGGGATGAAAAAAAGTGTTTGGTTCAAGGCCATCAGCTAACGTATATTCTCATCCAAGGTTGTGATTCTTTTCACTCCTCCGTTCCTTTCCTTTTTCTTTTCCTTGTCATTTTGTTTTTGTTTCTTTTCCTCTTCTCTTCTGCAATCTATAGTGCAGCCATTGTCAGGTTGTACCATTTGTTTGTACAAAATTCTTTGGAGAATATTGTAATCAGTGTCTAAATTTTGATGTCCGTAAATAGTTATGAAAAGTTGCAGCTGTAACTTGAACAGAAGAAAGGATTAACAGTGAGTGAAAATTGTTTGCTGCTGTAATTAGTGACCATGTAAATTGGGTAAATGTATTAAATTTTGTGTGAGCCCAGTTGCATTGTGCCAGCAGTTCTCTCTCATACTCGCACTTTGTGGGAAAAACAATACATATCTCATATTGGGATTATGCTATTTTATTTTCAGCTATTTGGGGAACCTTCTAGCTTCTGCTGGTTGGCAATTCTATTATGCTTTATTTTCCCTTTTTTTAGTATTTTCTATTTTGTATGGCATATTATATATAAGGAGAATGTAACGGCGGAAGTTCATGAATGAATGATATTATGATTTCCCTTCTTTTCCCTGTTTATGCATACTGCATTTCATCTGTTTTTGATCATTGGAGATTGTTTCTTGAATTCTCTTTCTCCCTGATTAATTGCAATGAATACTCTGATTCATTACATTACCTGAGAATTCTACCTACCATCTAAGGCTGTTCACATCCAAATCAATCCAAAAAAAATTAAAAATTGATCCAAAAAAATCAAAAACCGATGAAAATCGAAATAGATTGGATTAATTTGGATGAAGTTTTTGAAAAACCGATCGGTTTGGATCGATTTTCGATTCAATTTTATAAAATCGATCCAAACCGATTCAAATCGATTTTACACTTAAAATTACTTAAATATCCTTAACTAAACTTATCCTCCCATTGGCCCAATGGCCTATTCCCCCCACCACCACTTCGGCACACACGTGAGTGTGAGACAAAGATACATTTCACTTCTCCTTATTGATTGTATTAGTATGTTGTAATTGCTAACTCAATTCCGAGAAAGATTATAATTACTAAATTGTCATTTTAATTTTATTTGTTTAAATTCTGAACTTTGAAATTAGTGCTGAATTTTATTTGTTTGTATGATTTGTATGACTTTATGAATAGTTTGTAGTTTAGAATTTGAATTATATTGTTGTGTATTATTCTTATTTAGAATGCATTTTTATTATGTTATTGGACAAAAACTGAATCATCCAATCCAATCCAAACCGATTAAAATTGGTTCGGATTGGATCGGTTTGACTATTGGAATTCATCCAATCCAAACCGAACTGATGATACTTACTTTGTTTAGATCGGATGATTTTTTGCCTCAAAACCGATCCAAACCGATCCAAGAACACCCCTACTACCATCTACTTTCCTTTTATCAAAAGTTAGACTTGATCATTTAGGTGAAATGAACTCGTAAAAATTGGGCAATTTTCCAAACATGTCAAAATCTCTTGTCATTGTATCCTTGAAATCAAATTTACCAGAAAATTTTCTGAACTGATAGCTTGTGAAGCAATATGATATTTGTACCATCACGGGAAAGGATCATCCTTTATAACATGATGGTCGTATTAGAGAGAAGTAAACATAACTTTTATTATGTATGAACTTACTATGATTGGTTATAAAGCTCATGAATTATATGGAGAGTAAATTGTATTTTTATCTCTCTAAAATGACTCTCTTATATTATTCAATAACATGACCTGATCTGTATAATTACGAGGCTCACATCAACATAGGTGTTGTATTTGAGTGTAGTTGGTCTCACTTGGCTTTCTTCCTATAACACCACGGTTAATGGATCAAAGATGGTATATTTATAGAACATATTTAGGTGAGCTAATTAGCTTGTTACTGTAGTCTATGTTTTGAAGAAAAAGGAAAATCAATGTAGCATGTACAGAATATAATTTGTTTAAAATTATTTACAGTGAAACTTGATGTTTTTATCTACGAATTTGCTGAAGACTATGCAAGTACAAATATCTACAGCTAACATTACTTGGAAAAAAGAGAGGATAGATTTCATGGGAAAGCGCAAGGGGAATTCTAACCTGCTGCCATGAAGTAGTTTTACTGGGTTAGTGGCAAGAAGCGATTCTTATTTCTACTAGAAAAGCAGGGAATCAACTCTGGTAATTTATGTGTAACAGCTAAGGTTTTTGAGCTATATCAATTGTGACAGATGGAACAAAAGGCTAAGATGGAACCACCACATGGATGCCCTCACAATTAGGGATAAGGTGGGGACTGGCCCCTAACTGCTGCTTGTAAGATATTTCTTTTTGCCCTTGTATTGTATCTAAACCAAACTTCTTTTTATCCTAAACATGGCTACCTTCTTTGGTTCTCCACCAATTTTCTCCCTCCCCCTTACTAGAACTCATCACATATCTTCATCATCACAAACACCGCCACCAACACCTCCACCACAACCTCAGCCCCCAACTTTGAATGAAGAGTCAGTGCAATTCTCTACTAAAGAACAGCAACAGAAGCCCATCAAACCTGTCACTTCTTCAACTAAGGGTGAATCCACAGATTGGATAGCCACTTCCTTGACCAGACGGTTTGGTCTAGGAGCTGGTCTTGCATGGGTTGGTTTTCTTGCATTTGGTGTGATCTCAGAACAAATCAAGACTCGCCTTGAGGTTTCTCAGCAAGAGGCAAATACAAGGTCTGTGTTCCAAGTGACTGTACATGTTGATTTGTTTCATCCTTGGGAAACTTATCCAACTTCTTCTGCCCCTACAGAAATTTATGACAGATAAAAACTTTTTCCTTTGAGGACAAAACTTAAGAATGTGTACAACTTCTCTAGCAAAACATTGCAAAAACCATCATTTGGTGCACCAGTAGGCCCATTATTTTTCAACAACTTTATTGGAAAATTTTTTCGTTACTAAAACTTTTTTCCCCCTCATTCTGTGATGGAATGTGTAACTTTTAGAAAATTGACAACCCTCTTACATTCATCAAAATTATATGCGAAAGGTTACATATAAGTTACGGAGAGTTCTCGGTTATCTATTTTTTTAAGATACAATATGAGAATAAATTGTCAAGTATTTCATTAAATATTAATTATTTTTAAATATTTATTATAAAATCAATTTTCAATGAATGATTAATAACTTACTGATTAATAACTTACCCTAGATACCGTATCCCTTATGATAGCATAGAAATTCCCGTAAGTTACTTCTTTTAGTGATGACTGATGACATTCTTGTCTTCATAGGAACGTTGAGAGGGAGGAAGAGGTGTTGCTGCCTAATGGCATAAGGTTCATTATCTTTCACAGTACTTTACAAGCTATGAAAATTGTATACAAATATACGCCTCATTTTCTGATAGACATAATCCCTTGAATTACAGGTACTATGAGTTGAAAGTTGGTGGTGGCGCTTCGCCAACGCCAGGTGATTTGGTTGTGATTGATATTATGGGAAAAGTTGAAGGCACTGGAGAAGTGTTTGTGGACACATTTGAGGGGGACAAGAAACCACTGGCTCTAGTAATGGGGTCAAGGCCATATAGTAAGGGAGTGTGTGAAGGGATAGAATATGTTCTAAGAACTATGAAGGCAGGAGGTAAGAGGAAGGTGATTGTCCCTCCTTCATTGGGGTTTGGAGAGGATGGTGCTGATTTAGGCACTGGCGTGCAAATTCCTCCACTTGCAACACTTGAATACATTGTAGAGGTTGACAAAGTCTCCATTGCACCCGCTTGATGAGTAAATGCAAGCAAGTAAACCATGGCCAAATCAAGTTTTCCTCAAGTGCTAAGCATTGTTGATAATTCCTTGATTCAGTAATGCTCGGTGTTCTGCATTTATCATATAAAATTATCCCTTTTTTTTATGACCTGTTTATTTTCCCATTCTTTTCGATGGGATGAAAAGTAATGTAAATTTAAACTATCAATAATTTTCCCTTACTGAATTTTGGAGGCCGTGATGGGGCATTGCTTACCATTTTTTTTTTCAAAATAAGTTCCTACAAGAAGTGTACCTGCAGTCCTCAACTTTATACATTCATTTCTGGATACTTGAGTGAGACACTTTACAAATTTCATCATACCTTGTAAGGTGAAGGCAATCATAGTAGATGTAAAAATGGGTTAAGCCAAAATAGTTCCACAAAAAATGCATGTTGTGTTAGTAAAATTTAAATTTAAATTTAATTTAGTTGAATGTAAATAGACTGAATCTAATTTGACTCGAAATTGGATTACTTCATTTTAGGTTAAGTTAATTTATTGACTCAAATTTTAATTAATTTTTTTAATCTAACAAGTTACACTAAAGAAGATACTATTATATTTTACAAAAAAACTAAAACTCAATTAGTAATGAGCTAGTTCTTTAATTTATTTGTCATTAATTTAAAAGTAAATAGTTTAAATTTCTTGTTTTTATTTATTTAAATATTTTAAAAATTAAATTTATTATATTTTAAAAAACAAAAGAATTGACAGGTTAATGAGCTGAGTTAACAGCTTATTTAAAGCTCAAAAATGACTTAGTCTAAATAGACTAGATTGGCCATTTTAACTGTTTTGCTTATATATGTCCAATATGGTTAGGAAGAATGTATCAAACTTCTTACTACTCAAATGCACGCTTAATTTTGCTTACATTCAAATCATAAAAACAAATCTTTTTAAAAAGTGTGTAAGTAGTGGCAGCTGTAATAAAAAAAAAAAATCAGTTTTTCTTGATCACTAACGGGATAAACTAGAAAATGGGAGATCTCAGCCTGATCTCCATTTTTTAGGTCACTTTATGTAAATAGAAAATTTATCAACGCATGATAAAATTACCAACTAGCATTCAACGAGTTTAAAGCTCAATTGGCACCCACCATAGTTTTTTTAGTGTGATGATATCCAAAGTTTGGTTCTTAACTAAGTTATTTATCTCCTTTCCTTACCCCAAATGTTTATAAGGAAAAGAATATACGGATTTATAACGATTCAATATTTCAATTACATGCAATAAAAAAAATTACTTTAATTATTATTGTTTTTAATGGATTACCCTTAATTTCTCTAAAATTAATTTATAATAGTCAGTTATGAAAATATAAAAATTTATGTGTATGAAAATAATACTATTGAGTGAAATTTTTGCTTAAGTTTCGATAATATTTTAGAAAATTAATCTTTTACTTATCGAATAGAAATATTCTATGAAAAAAAAAAAAAAAACTATAATGATTAAGGATTAAACAAAAAATACCAATAACAAAGAAAGTAAAATTGAAAGCATTGTATCACCATATGTTGATTTGAATGAAATGAGTATGGTCTCTTAAATATATAGTTTTAAATTTAATTTTAAAATTTATGTATATAAAAATAATATTGAAAGAAATATTTTTATTTAAGTATTTAATTATATTTTAAAAGATTAATTTCTAACGTATTAAATAAATAAATCGATAGATATTACCTGAGAAATATAAAACAAATTTGGAAGCATTGTAATCAAAAAAAAAAAAATCTCATGTGGGCTGTGTATTAAATGTTATCAAGACAATTCTTATATTCTTATATCAAATAAGACATATATTTTTTTATATTTTATTTAATATTATTTATTATATATATATTTTTTATCACTTTTTCTTATTCAATCATATCTATTAAAAATAATATAAATAACAATACTCTTCTTTTTAAAAATGTAAAAATATATTTTCCCTATAAGTATGTTCTACCCAAAAAAACAAAATGTTATGTAGCACAATTATGATATTCTTAACATCTCTTTTCATATTTTTTTCAATATTATTAATTATATTTATTTTTTATTAAATTTTACACTTTTAAAAAAATGTTAATAATACATATAATCTTAAAAAGAATATATAATAGATATTTTTCTATTGCTGGAAGGTGAAAAGGAGGAAACTTGCTCCAATTTTCCATTTAGATAATAAAACAAAAAAAACTGTTATCAAGGTTGAAGGTGTTGGTGGTTCAGATTGGAAGGTGTTTGATGGGTCATTGTGTTGGAATCTGAACCACAAACGGTGTCCTCTCAATCTCATATTCTTCTTCTACATGGGTTTCAAATTCAATTCAAAAAGCTTCTCTTTTTCTCACACTGAACAAACAAACACGTCAGAACTGAATTAGATAACTAGAAGGGTATAAGCTGCAAAGCAAAAGCGAAGGCATGGGTACTGTGATTGACTCCCATTTCTTAGCCCTCACTGCCATTGTCACTGTAATCCCTTCTCTTCTATCTTTCTCAATTATATATTAATTAATATTCATCCTCTTCTTTTTCCTTTTTTTTTTCTCAAATACCTATTTATTTATTTGTTTTATTTTATTTTGCAGGTTGGGTATCAGTTTCTGTTTTTCATCATCACTGCACTCCTCAAATTCGACAAAGTTACTGACTTTGCAGGTATTGTTTATTCTTCTCTTATGCTTCATCATACTTCACTTCAGTTTGACCTTTTCTTTTACTAGAAAAAAGAAGAAGATAATAAGCAATCTGTTAATCAACAAAGTGGTGTTCTTTCTGTTCATATGATTCTGCAACCAATTGCATTTTCACGTGATTATTTAAATAATTCTGCTACGTTTTTCTCTTTGTAGGAAGTACAAATTTCGTTATACTAGCTATATTGACCCTGTTGCTGAAAGGCTCCTGGCATTTTCGACAGGTAACATTGCATTTTCTAATTTTCATGTGTTTACTGGTTTTATTGCATTTTGGGATGAATAGACTTAAAAAAATTGATGATTAGAAAATAACCTTTTTTTCCCCTCGCCAATGATAAATCACTCTTTTCAGGTAATCCTGACTTTGTTTGTTGTATTATGGGGTCTTCGCCTGGGGCTTTTCCTCTTATGCAGGTATGATGGATATATCATTGCAGTTATCAAACTGAATGATATCTTGTGTGGTTTTCTTGTGATTAAAATCTGAAAACTATGGAGCTTGATAAATTGATGGCTGTAGCATGTAGGGTTTATAGGTTATAACTTCTTATACAGTATGTCATTATTTCATTTAAACTTCACGTTTTAACCCCCCTTGTCCCAACCATGTATGACATACCATTTGAACCAATCGTATTCCAAGCCCTTTTTCTTTTTACTTATTACTCTCTTACTTTACTTTTCCAGACCCTGTATGTTTCTATCTACAACTTTAGTGGAATTGCTTCTTCACAGATACACTCATTTGTCTCAGTTGCACATCCTCTTGTCTCATATGCATGAATTGAATGGATTATTTTCTCTTTGCAATTATTTTCCTTTTTTCTAATTAAATTTCTTATTCTATCCAAAAAATGTTTTTCTGTACAAGTTGAAGTACTGGGAATAAGAATAAAAACTATGATAGTATGCTGTTGATGTTTTATACTGCATTGTTGAGCATGTTTCTAACAGATTAAGGTCACCGACCAATTTTTGGTCAATCATGGTGCACCTTAGCTTGTTAAGAAAGTTATTTATTTATTTATTTTTCCCTGTTAAACATGCCAGTTCTTCTCAATTTTTTATGCTCATTATATATTGCCTTCAACATTAGCATCAGCATGCAACTTAATATCAAGACTATTAGTTATCAGAGTGTTGTCTTTGTGCATGTCTTATTGTTGATCTGATTTCTGAATATTGTCATCAGGATTTTACAGTGGAAAGAGGATCAACGCTTTGATGAAATGCGCAATAATTTGGGTAGATTGGCCGTATTTTGGATATTTCAGGTTTCTTAGAATTCTCTTTTTTGGTTTTAGATTTAGTATACTGGTCTTGGTTTTTTTGGAAATGTTTTCCTTTGATGTATTGTGTGGGATTTACTTTTAATTATTGCAGGCTGTCTGGGTATGGGCTGTGAGTTTACCTGTTACACTGGTAAATGCAAGCGACAGAAATCCTTTTCTACAGGCTGAGGATGTAATAGGGTGGATTATGTGGTCTGTGGGTTTTATAATTGAAGGTACAGCAGATCAACAAAAGCTGCGTTTTAAACAATCTTCAGAAAATAGAGGGAAGTGGTGCAATGTTGGACTCTGGAAATATTCTCGTCATCCTAACTATTTTGGTGAGGTTAGTGCTGTTATTGCTTTCAAGTGAAAATATTTGGAATTAGTGCAGCAGTAGCAGCTGGACGCCCTCCTTTGTGGTTCTATAGTTCTGCTTATTTGGATCATGCAGCTTCTATGAAAATCCTTTATGTTAAGTATAGTATTACCTTGCAGCTGATTATGTTTTTCATAGTGTGATTAATTTTGCTTTGTAGTTGTTTATATTCTTCTTATCCTTGCTTAAGAAAAGATTCATTTTAAACATTGATTTGCTATGTTTAATTTATGTTGGTTTATATGATTATCAAGTGCTGTTTTGGCTGTCTTTGAAAATCTTACCCAAACATTGCATTTGAGCTGATACTATCATTGTGACTTATTTTAATCATTACTACTGGTGAATTTTTTGGGGGTTGGGTGAGTGTGTGTATGTGTGGGGGAGGTACCAGAGAGATGAGCAACGAGTGTTTACTCTTTAGTATAAGAGGTGAGAGTAACAAATCCTGACACCTGGGGGCTAGTTGAGTAACCTCTTTTCTTTAGGGAAAAAAATTATTGGAGGTAATCCTTTGAAAAATAACGAGAAATGAAAATAAAAAATTAAAATTAATGGGAATTTAAATGAATTTGCATGTATAGTTCTACGGTATTTGGAACCCATTATACATGGAAATTATTTGGACAAATCACTGGTGAAATGACTTGCTACATTGTGTAGTAATCTGTTAAAATGTGCATATGGTTGCATAGAAATGCCAGAATAAGCCATTTATTTACATGACTGGCTTTTTTATAGGATAAAGTGATTATTTTCCCGTTTTTGGTGCTCAGCTAATTGTTATTTTAAGAGGGATTTCAGATTATTTTCCCGTTTTTAATTGTTGGATATGCATGGAAACTAGGAAGCTTTTGCTTAGTTGACATGTCTTTCTTGTTTAGCTCGGCTTTTGTGTTTTTTGGTTTCATTCTGAGACACCTTATTTCTTGCTTTTATATTTCTCTCATTCTTTTCAAATAATATTTCTTTTATCAAAACCTTCTGTCAAAAATTAATGGACCTTCATGAATGCTTAACTCAGTTATTGCTTTGGTGGGGAATTTTTGTTGCATCTACACCTGTATTGAAGGATGCTGAATGGCTGGTAATCATTGGACCAATCTTTCTCACATTATTGCTTCTTTTTGTCAGTGGCATTCCACTGCTTGAGGTTTGCTTCTTACCTCTGATTTGGTCAAAACTGTGCTGCCATGTTGTGGCTTTGCTGATGATGAATTGCATAATGGAAGCAGGATTCATCAGATAAGAAGTTTGGAAATGTTGATGGATATAGGATATACAAACAAAGAACCAGGTCAGTTTAACCATCTCCATGTTATTATTTACTTTTCAGTGTATCTTTGAGGAGAAACAACTAAGCCAAATCATTGTTTCAGCCCTTTAATTCCGTTGCCACCACCAGTCTATGGAAACTTGCCCTCATGGTTCAAAACAATTCTCTTTGAATTTCCGCTCTACAGTCGTAATCTTCCACAAGAAGGACCAAACTGGTGAGAGGTGATTTTAATTCAACTTGCATAACATATTTTTGTATTCTGCCACTTAGGATTTCATGATTATGGGTGTTATGTTTATCTGAATTAATATTCAACGTTGTGTTCATGACTTATCAAGTAACATTTATTGGAAAGAAGAAAAAGTGTAACTCGAGATTTTCACATTGGATTTGATTCATAACTGTTCTGTGGATTAGAACATCGTAAGCCCTAGATTATACTGGAAGCATAAATTAGGTCTTTAAGAACAAGATGACGAAGTTTAAGCTTGTTGGTTATTGCATCCAAATGTCTCAGACCAGCAACCTGATGCTGAACATGCAGATTTTGTAAAATCTGGTAGTTAATTCTCCACAACCACACAATGATGTTGAGAGCCTTACATCCATGTCGCGTTGCTTCTGCTCCAACCTGATTCTGAGTCAAACCCGATAGGAAGAAAAGAGAAAAGGACAATCTTAAAAATAAGTCATCTAGCCTTTTATGATTGGTACTTTCTTACTTCCTTTTACTTTTGGTTTGTTGTGTTTAAATTATAAACTTAATTTAGAGCCTTGCATGTCTATATTATCATGTGTCTGATTATTACAATATGGAATTGTTTCGGAGGTTCAGATTCAATTGGTTCTGAATGATTCGGAAATGCTTTGAAATTCCTTGTTGCATTATCTAATTGTAGGTGGCAATAATGGTATTAAATTTTTTACTGTCTGTACAAGGTGTAGAACAGGCAGGGGAAAAAGCAGTGATGCTCTGAAAATTGGCTAGCGCTTGGCTCTTTGGATTTGTTTGATTCTTAGTATACTTGGTAATGGTACATCACACACTCAAGTTGCAGCTGCCATCGTCGCCTGCCATAGTTAGGGATGTTCTTAGGGGTTCTTTTAAGGTGCTTTGTAATGTTGCACCTTTTCTTCTAGTGTTTTTCCTTTTAATTTGGTTGTTCTTTTTTTTATATATGCATACGGTAACTTTTAGACTAATTTTAGTTATTATATGACATCAATGTAGTTACAATAATCAGTAACTTTAGATTATTTTGAAGCATTATTTGAAGATTAATGTAATAATCTTTTGAGGATCAAATTGTGTTTTGAAAATCATGTTTAAAATATCTTTCTACGATCAAAATTAGGGTTTACTCGTTTATCTACCTTCCCTGCTCACAAATTGCGTGGCCTAACTTTGTTGTCATTTTCTTCTTGTTAAGAAGAGAATAGTTTATTAATGGAAGAGGAGTGTTTAATAATTCACTCTGAATATGCGATCATGTTTGACAAAATAGACCAACCGTGTAGTTTTTGGTATTTCACAACCAAAATCAGTGGAGAAATGATAGCGAAATAAGTTGAGTATTATATGAATTTTTTTCTCCTCTAACTTAACCACAATTTTCTTCTAAATTTAAGATATTAATTAATATCTATCTGATGGGTATTTCACAACCCAAGAGAAACATTGAAAAAGATAATATCTGCAAAGTATACATAGAGGGGGAGAGACCCAATAACATTACAGAAGGCAGTAGCGTTCGTCGGAGAGGTTACGCACTTGTGACTTTATATATTACTAGTAGTGGGCCCCGCCAATTCTGAGTCCCATTCGATGCCTTTGATTTGTACCCACGCTTCAACATGCTGCAACCAAGGCAATAGTGCTTTACTTTGAAGTCCTAAAACAAACCAATCAAGAAGGCTTTGAACATGAATTTAGTAAACTGCAAATGATATTTAAGCTGTTAAGCAGTTGATCTTGGTTGATATGCCATTTTCTCAACTGAAAGACCATTCCAAATTCCAAAACATTACCGCATCAGGAACAAGTGGGGCTAACACCAACTTTTTCAGGAATCTTTAAATTCATGAAGAAAAATAAAGTTTGTGTATATAGAAATGCAATAACACAGATAAGGAAAATTGAGAATATCATGAAAGAATATTTATATTCTTCCATTAAGATGGAGATTTCCAGTTCTGATTAGGCATTCAAACAATAATAGGAACATATCAAATGAAACTACTGACTGCTGAAACATGTGAGGGTATGACCTACAACATCCAAATAAAAAAGGAAGAATAAGTGCAATTCAATGAATTAGAAGCAGCTTTATACTTTTTGTGCACCAAAAGTTTTACTACAGAACTCAAAATATGGAAATTAAAGGCAGGAGCTACTTTCACAACAGATCTATAATTCATGCATTTATGATCTTCGGCAGTATAAATCATTATCCTGAGTATGCCACACAAACAAAATAATAAATAACGTAAATAAAAATTCATTGTCAACTGCTTGATCCTCACCAGATTCCCATAACTTTAACACCATTCTTCTCACATATCATATTATTATTATTAAATAGAAAAGCATTGCAAATGAATCAAATTTATTACCTAGTTCTCAACTTTCCATGTTATATTATAACTTATTTCTGGTTGTCTGTACTTTATAGGCATTGTTTTGTTACTGGGTTTCCAAACAGCTACTTCTTAAAAGTATAGAACATAAAGGTGCTGCTGGGTATATCTAATCAATTAACTGTAAATCCCCTACTCACATATCTCTGGCAAAGTCCACATGCTATGCACTGAATCTTCACAAGCTCCAAGGATAAGAAATCAAGTAATCTGATACATGCAAAAGTACAAGATTGTCAAAGATACTGGTAATAAGAAGCTCAGAATTCCTAAGAACAAAACAATCATTCTTCTCTTATAGCAGTCCTACCTAAGTTCTTCCTTGGTCATGGGAAGTACAATTCTCCAGAGAATACGAAGGAATACTGGGATTAAGCTCAGAAGTGTGAAACTCGCTCAGAATGAAGTGAGCCTAGAAGCAGACAGTGCAGAACAACATGTATCACAACAATTCTAATTCTCAGGCTCTAAATATTGCAAATGAAATATTTAACAGACATGAGATGAGAGGATCAAGATTCATCGTTTAATTGAATATTATAGCCAAAAAGGGGCAAATGCAACACCTACCAGCTTAGGAAAGGAAAAACACAGGGTAGCAAGAGATCATGAGAAAAAGTGAAAGCAGAGAGGTAGACCAGACTGAAAGTCAGTACTGGCAGGGAAGAAAACAGCATAACTATGGTTGATGCTGTTGACTTCAATCAACTGTAGCCTATAGAAAATCTTATTTTTAGCATTGAAAATCTGTATTCTTCTTGCATAATTGCTACAGTCTTCACAGTCTGGACTACCCTCACATGCAAATCATGACTTGCACTGCTTGCTTTATGAAGTAGAACAAGAACACCAAGTTCGGAGGTCACAAATTCCCTCAGTGTTCATGCACCAACCTGCCAGGATTTGTCATTGTTAAAAGTGCTACCATTCAGATGATAAAATCCAAGAAAACTCAACAATTTGGCAACTAGTAAGATCGCAGAAAGACCTAAGAGTTAACCCATGAGCAATAACGGAGAAGCACCTAAGAGTTTGTGAAGCATAGTAGGAATACACTATGAAGGAAGAAGAGCAATAGTCATGACAAGAATAAAAAAAATCAACCAGTGACAATGACACAGTCTCACACTCACACACATCTATATATATTGTTATAGTCCAACTTCTCTGACCCAAAAGAGATACACATTGTCTAGGCATTTATGCAGAGTGAAAAATAATAAAGTATAATCCAAAATGGAACTAAAGTATCTGACCTTGTTTCATCATTCACTAGACCTCTCGCATTCATTTCCTGACGAAGTTTGTCTGCCTTATCAGTCTCGTTTTTTTCTAGCAGGGCACCAATAATTGTTTCAAAAGTTACAGCATCGGGGGGGCAATCATTGTCATCCATTTTTAAAAGCAAGGCCATTGCTTCATCAAAAGCGCCATCTTTACAAAGTGCATTGATCATAATGGTATATGTTTGGACATTTGGATGACAGCCATGTATCAAAAGATGCTGAAGAACTTCTTCTGCAGTCTTCAGTTTTTTACCTTCGCAGAAATCGTCAACAATTACATTGTACATGTAAAAATCAGGCCAAGATCCTTGGAAAACAATTTGTTGAAATGATGAGATTGCCTCGTCAAAAAGTAGGGTTTTGCAAAATGCATCTAACAAGATATTGTAAGTGACTACATCAGGGGGTTGACCACTATCACGCATTTCATCAAGAAGCTCCTGAACATATGATATTCTCCCTAATTTGCATAAGCCATCAATAAGAGAATTATAAGTTGCAATATTAGGGACTAAATTTTTATCACGTATCTCTTTAAAGAGAATCATGGCTTCATCTACCATGTCAATCTTGCAATATCCATTAATCAAGACATTATAATTCAAGACATCAGGTGCCAGGCCTCTTTTGACCATCCTATTGAATAATTCTTTTGCCTCATTAACATTATTGCTTAAACAATACCCATCCATCATAGCATTGTAAGTAACAATGTCAGGTTTCTCACCTCTTTTCATCATCATAGCAAATACGCCTTGAGCTTCTATGATCCTTCCTTCTTTACATAAAGCGTCAACCAATATGTTAAAGGTACAAACATCCAGGTTGATATTTTCCTGCACCATTTTAGTTAGTAATTGAGTTGCTTCTTGCCATTGACCCACACTGCAACAACCATGGATTAGAGAATTGTAGGTGACAACATCAACTAAAATTCCCTTAGCACTCATTTGAGAACACAAACTGAGCGCTTCAGTTACAAGTCTATCTTTGCAGAGGCCGTCAATGACTGTGCTGTACATTACTAGATTAGGCTTAACCAATTGTTCCTCCATCTTTTGTAGCAACTGAAGGGCAGCTCTTGCCTGTCCATTTTTACACAGCCCATTGATCAAAGTCCCATACGTAAACTCATCAAACAGATATCCTTTCGCTATTAGTTCATCAAGAAAGCCTAGAGCTTTCGAGATCATACCATTAATACAAAAGCCATTGATGAGTGTGTTCAAAGTTACCATATTGGGTTGATAACCCTTCTTAAGAATGGTTCCCAACACAGAGAAAGCAAAAGCCATGTGACCCTCATGGCATAAACAATTGATCAAGATGCTCAAAGTAGCAATAGATGGGGTAATTCCCCTTAACTCGAGTTGCGTAAAAAGCGAAATGGCAGTGGAATAATGCCCCATCCTCACAATAGCCCCCAAAACCTTGTCCATTTCCACAATGGGTGGTGAAGGGCGCGTGCGGACCAAGCGAATAAAGGAAGCAACAGCATCATCAACATTATCAAAGCCAGAGATCTTCTGGGCATATTGGCGTTGCAAATGACCAAAAAACCTCACATGTTGAGCATAAGGCAAACAAACAAGGAAGGTAGAGGCTGTAAGAATACGAGGGAATTTGGGGATAGCATACCTAGTATTCAGCATCGTCACCTTCTAGAATGCGGCGTTTCTTGCTGACCCAGATTTCAAAATAAGATCTTTGGGTTCTTCGACTTAGCAAGGAACCCCTCCAGTCTCCACTCTCTCCGCGCCGGAACCCTCCCTGCTGCTGTGTTGTGTGGGCGTCACTCTCAGTAAAATGTAACTCGCGAAATTATACTTTTTTTTTTTTTACTTTTTAACTTACAATATGTGATTAAGGAAGAATGAAAATAAGCAAGTAAATAAATTAGTTAATAATAATTTAATTCAGTAAAAAATAATTGAAAAGTGAGATCAAAACGTTTTAACCAAAAATAAAAAAGAAGTACATGTTATGTTTTAGATTTTTCTTCTTTGTTTTTTTTTTTCCGGTGATTTGGTTTGTTTATACTTTGTCACATATGGCCGATTTAAGCAAAGATTTTAGGAGCAATTGGGATGACGGAGCATACCCTAGTTGCCATTTCACTTGGTCAAAAAATGGAGCTCGGGAATACTGAATAGCAAATAGAGCCATGCCATGTGGGTCAGATGAGTTTCGATTTCTTCAAGTTACTTGAGGTTTTTTGGTACAGCAAGTTACTTGAGTTTAGACCAAAGCCAATGCCCACTGATTAATTCAGTTTATTAAAAGATCTGTTATTAATCGACATAGCATCATACAAACAGGAAATGAATAAAATCTAATGAGTTAGACCTAGATGATGTTATAATTATGCAATGTCATCTAGTAAGAGATTCCAATGCAATACATAAATCAATATTTATTAATAATTGTATATACCAAAAGGTATAGATTTTTTTCCTCCGCAAATTTAAGAGATAATCATAAATTGCATAGGCATCTTTGATTATTAATGCCAAGGTCACAACAGTGAGCTCACAACCAAGCCTCTCCAAGCCACTGACTAAAGGCTTATTCCGTGACTACATCTGTTGCTACACTGTACATACAACATACTTATGAATACTCAAACTCGGAATCCCTACGAGCACTTCTCATCATTTGACCAGCATTCAAAATTCAAACCCAACTCACCCATTTTTCAATACAAATTGCTCCTCTTTGATGGAGTCCCTTGTTCTCGAGTGAAGTTTCACAATGTCAAAAAAGAAGTAATTCGTCGAAATAGGACGGTATGCAGTCCTGCATTTTCCTTCACCATTATTATATTTTTCTGGTCATGGTGTGGTACCGTACAATATTACTACATATCCAGTTATCCACCGTGTGCTTACTATACTCGGGTAACAAATTATATCCAATCAAATGAAGACCTCCTAAAAGTTGAGGTAAATGACATAAGTAACGAGACATCAAAACACAATCATGCTCCTCCAGTGTTATTAATGTTCTCCAATGACATCACAGCGCCGGATCTACCCTCATTTGATGGCCCAGAATGTGATATTAGAATATAAATCACCCACAAATGAAGGCAAACAAGGTAAATCAAAGCCCATAATTTTGCCGTTGAGTTCCTTTGCAAAAAAAATGCACCAGTCACAAAAATATAATCTAATTGCTGAAGCAGTGATCCCAGTTGTCTCTTGCCAGAATGAATTCTGGCTTTTAACATAGGCTTCAACTTTGAATTAGAGAGCTCCCATAATCCTGATTCTAAGTCACTTGATGAGGAGGCAGGATTCGTATCTGTTGCACCTGATGCTGACATGTTCTCATCCAGCAACCTTGACACTGCCTGCAGAGTTGATTAAGAAATTGAAAATCAAGTATATCATGATTTCCAAGAATTAGTATCATGGCGTCAGTAGAAAGCATACCTCGATTCTGAATGTAAGACTTGCCTTCTCAGAGGAGAGCGACTCAACCTGTTGACAAGCAGAAAAAATTGTTTGATTAGGTAGGGGTCTGAAACAAGCCAGTCTGTAAAGTCCCAATTCTGTATTTGAATGAAATTTTACAAAAACTTTTGGTTTGTGATGAAACACTGGTTTCTTTATTATGAAATTTGGAGAATAATTCCCCAATACGAATTACAGAGCGAATCACTCCTGTTTTCCCTAGCCTCTGTGGCTATACAACCTTTCCCAACCAATCCTCTCTTCCTTCCCCCAACTTTCGTAACTCCTTTATATCTCTCGCCCTTTCTCTCTATTCTGTTACTGCCCTTTTAACTAACTATTCAGAGTTAGTTAGGTTGGTTGCAGTAGTTATGGACTCATTATCTCTATTGGGTCTATCTCTCCTAACATAAACTTTTCTAATAATGGGCCTAGTACCATCAATATTGGGGAATTATTCTCCAAATTTCATAATAAAGAAACCAGTGTTTCATCAGTTGCATTTTTTAACCTGCTGTATTCTGAAAACCAGATCCGGTTATTTTTGTTGGTCATTCTGGTTTGATTGCACAAGAACTTAGGGGGTTTTGTACAAACTGCTAATGTGTTCAGTCACCAGTTGGACTGATCGGACTGGCTGGTCCAGTCTGGTTTTAAAACACTGATTCATGAGCATTTGCAAAAATATTACAGCCAACTGGATGTATGAAAGACACACCTTGGCTTGTTTCTGTATTAAATGGTCAGTCATTAGATGAAGCCTTCGCTTGAGCTCAACTTCAACTTCTGTTGGCTCTTCTATCTCCTTCCTTGTCATTTCAATGTCAGCTTCCAGCTTCCTTGCCTATGATGTACAAGTATATTAATTAATTTCACGGCAGAAGGAAGTTATATTAACTAGACAGGCCCAACGCAAAACTTAGTGAATGGAGTTAACTCTGTACTAGAACGAGTACCAGCGATGAGGGTTTAAAGGAAATTTTTAATTTTAATTTTAATTTATGATAGCATGACATTTTTTATATTTTGAAATTCCAAATTTGAATGAAAACTAATTTAAAAACTGCAATATATTTAAAAATTAATCATTTGAAAATGTTCCTTAAAAGTAGGAACACTCTGTAAGTGGTGAGCCTTTGAAATTGATTTAAATATGAGGATTTCTCCTCACTTTTCAATTATATTTAAGCAAAACATTTCAGCTTTTATGAAAGTAAAAAATGGACATCAAATGGACAAATCCCTTTTCCATAATTTTTTTTTTGGGATAAAAAATCCCTTTTCTGTAATAATATAACAGGACACATAGTTGGGTAAATTTTAAAAGCAAAAAAAGGATGCGGCACATACAAAAATTCCAAGATTTAGAATACAATATAATGGAGAAACTATAATATTCAAGCGTAATTAATTTCAGTACTTCCTTATCTTTCTAAAATATAACTAGATAACTGTAACAAGAAAAGTCCCCTTTTAATAAGAAGGAAAAAAACGAGAGACTCCAAAGTTCTAGATAGGAAATTATAGACAAACTACTAAAAATCATGAAATATATTGCATCTGAAACATCATAGCTGTTCAAAGGAAAAAGATGCAAATATAGATCAGCACTCAAGTTAAAAGCTTACTTTTTCCAGCAATTGTGCAACTTTATCATCAATTAAAGAGTGCTCTGCCTCAAGAATTTCTCGTTCAAACTCATCTCCTTTTGAAGCTAGCTACAACATCAGCATACATAAACAGATGTCAAGAATATCCTACTAAAATACACTGACCATATAAGTTTAAAAAAGGAATATAGGATCTAACAAAAAGAAGACACTACAGAGACTCCCTCTTAAACAGCTCAGGAGAAAGTAAACAAAAGAAATCAAAATATTAATGCACCAGTTTGAGCAAATAATAGTATAACTTACTTGATTTTGTGAAGCTCCAGTTTGATGAGGACTCCTCATGCTCCTTCTGAGCTCTACAAAAGGTTGAAAGATCAGCCTATTAACAGACCAACTCATTTCAACATAATCTTGACTACTCTAGCACCCTAAATAACCAATTTGCAATACATAATAATTTAATTTTCACTGATGAATGATGAGCATAGCTATCTTTGGCCAGGATCTGCAGAAAGAAAGACAGTACTAGTACATATTCTACATCAAAGATATTCTCAGGCATGAGAAAGGGACATCCTAGTTGATGTGGTTCCTGGAATCCCTATAGCAGCCTAGCATAACTTTGCTTCAAACCTAAATGGTGTCCTTTGATCATATACTAACCACCTATTCAGTCCAAAACATCGAATAGCTTAAAATCATGAATATTCACCAGTCTATTGAATTAACCCAAAGTAATCATTATTTATATGCTGTTCAATAAGCTTGAAAATTGTCCTTATAGGCCTATACTAATCTTTTGCCATTTTTATTCAAAATTCATAGACTAATCTTTAAGGTTAACACGTTCAAGCTAAAATGAGCAGGTATAAACCTAGGTAGCCAATGAGTCCCATGAAAAAAACACTAATATCTGTTGGAATGAAATAATGTATCTGACTATGAGTCAATGACTTTGCAAAGGGACAGTACCTTCATGAACCAACTCTTTTGATACAATTTGCTGTCTGAGTTCTGCTACTTGTTTAACCTGGTACAAAAACATATCATAGTTAACTCACAATAATTTCACATTATTGCCCAGATAAGAGGATGATCCAGGGATCAAGAAAGCAAAGGAATTAGAGTGAATCAAACTGTTTGGTCAATTCAATACTGATATAAGGGTATCATTCTAATCCTTCAATAAGCAAGATTTGCAATCACAACATCTTTAGGGAGTTGACTGGTCAATTCAGTTTAGTTTTTAAATTTTCAGTTCCAGCAGTATTTTGGAAATTCTTCTAGCCCCTGTCAGAGTCGGTAATAGAGATGAGGTCTTAAGATACTTGGCTCTTATCAGCTTTCATTATGATGTCAGTTTGGTCTTATTAATTATCTTATTAATAATGTTGTTGCTATTTTTAGGAAATCATAAATCCTCACAAATTTAGGACTATAGTCCAAATCCTTGTGATAAGTAGTGCCAAGTCAAATTTTTTATTCAACAATTTAAGAATTTTATCAATAGCTACAAATCTTATATTCTATGGATCATGTGGGGTGGAGGGAAGTCATGTAAGAATCTAAACATACCTCTACTTCAAGGTTCCACTGCACAGCTGCAAGGGATCTTGCAAGATCAGCATTAGCAGTCTGCAACCAGTTCAGACATTTATCAACACAAGCTTATCTAGATATTTGTGGAACCTAAACATCATGATAAATTATTTACTGAAAGGTGTAGTACGTTATACATCATATAACACTACCATTTGGAATAAACAAATAGCTTAAATAAGTCGAATTAACATACCTCCAGTTTAGCTAAATGTGCAAGAACTTCCATTCTAGTATTATTATGTTTCTGCTTTTCTAACTCAACAGCTTCCATTGTTTCCATCATAGTGGACTGAAGCTGTGAAGCCTGAGGAAGGAACAAAGAGGACTACATAAATAACCAACAGATAGAAAATATTAAGTGCCAACCAGAACAGTCATCTAGACAACAATTAACTTTGAAGCAATTTCAGCACATTAGGAGAAGAAATTCCTATACTACGGAAACTTGAAAAGTCATTTCATTTCTCCCACCAAATCACCAATAACATCAAGTAGGAAAAAAACAATCCAGAAATTTGTCCAATATTATTCATATCCTACAGTAGACATCATGTTGAGCATAATCAGTATAACACAAAAGTGAAAAAAGCAAACATAAAGAACAGTTCTAAGAACTGTCATAACATTACCTCCTGTGCTTGTTGTTTAGCTCGCTCCTCAAGTATTTTCTCTAGACTTTGCTTCTCCCCCTCTAATTTGGCCACAATATTCTCCCGTTCCTTGATAGCATTTATTGCTTTAGCTGCTGCTTTCTCAGCCAGGATCCTTTCCCTCTTTTTTCTCCTTTCCTCCCTCTCACGTTCACTTTCAGAATCCGATGTTGATCTGGAATCTGTATCTGAATCAGAACTTCCATCACTTGCCATGGAAGAATCCCTTTTCAAATCATTAGGTGCTGAATTTCCAGAGACTGCATTAAGCTCATGCCTCCCCTTTATTGCATTTCTCAATTGACTGCGACCAACATCTACTGCCATCTTAGCTTCCTGCGCCGTATCAACCTCCGATACTGGTATTGTTTCCGCAGCCAAATTTTCATTGTGTGCCTGCAAAGATTCTGGCGAAGAAAGGTCCCTATAATTAAAATGGCGATCATTTTCTTCATTTTCCTTATTGTTCGTCTCAACCACAAGCTTTTCAGCACTGCCTTTACCAGCATACTCTTGTTCTCTCATCCACTTCCCATCAGTCTCAGATTCTACATTCGAATGCCTCTCGGTCGAACCAGAAGAGGTAGACTCCTTCCCATCATCACTAGCTTTTCCACTCAATTTAACTTCTTTGACAGAGTCTAACTTCTTCAAAGACCTTGAACCACTGCTACCACTTTTTGGATTCCTCTTTACGTCGGACACCAATGACGCCGAAGTCAAACTCTTCTGCTTCCTATTATTTTTGCTCAATCCACGAGCGGCAGGTACCCCATTATTGTGGTTCCCCCCAGAAGCCAAAGACTGATTAGGTGAACTAAGGAGTTCAGTCCAATCAGCATCAGTGAGTGTAGGATTAGATTTGGGAGAGGGTTTGGGTGCAGTTGGTGTGGTTTTAAGGACGTTAACATTGGGATCACTACGCAGCTTTCCATGATAGTCATTGTTGTTCTCAGGGGGTTTCTTCTTCAATTGATCCTTTAGAGACACAGAACTCCCTGATTTCGCAGGAGCATCGTCAATGCTGGGTTCCTCGGATCGAAGCCTCTCGTTCTTGCGAAGCGATTCAGCCGCTTGCTGATCGATCTGAACCGTCCGTTACACAATTGCAGAAAAAACAAAAAATAAAATCCATAAAATTAAAAATTAAAAATATATTTATAATCACGCTGTTAATTAAAATTAACGAAGAAATTACAATTCGCTATGATTGTGGATCCAGAAAAGCTAAGAATTAATCCACCGTGAAAAAGAAAATACTGAGCATTGTTGTTGTTGGACTTGCCTGGTGGAGAATGTTCTCGGCGACTTTGAGTTTGGAGGAGATCCAATTCGCCATTGTTGTGTTCGGTGGTTCAGCTGGTGCGTGAGAGAGAAAAGCGAATCAGCGCGTGAGATGCGAGAGAAAATTGTCACAGAGCCACAATTGGGGCATATTAAGCGGAACGCAGCGTTTGGAGGAAGTTATGCGCTTAAAGAAGACGAATATAGAAGAAGACGATGATCTTCAAAGATAGATGAAGAAGGAGGGCCTGAAAGGTGTCGGAAGAAGAGGGAGAGTGAAGGGTAAAGTGACATGCGGGTCGTGAAACATGTTTTCTTGGGCCAATCAATGTTGAGTGAATCGCACTGCTTCAATTGGGTCCCACTGAGCGTTACCCTGTTATTATTTCGCCCCCGACAACGACCAACTAACTAACGGGCTTCAACGTGGGTCTCAAATTAGGCCAGTTAGGTTACTAAGGCCCAAATAAGGTGTGATGTTCAACACTTGCCCATTCTGTCCAGCTATAGACTGGGCTTTCGTCCAAGGCATAATGGATTTGTATTTTTACTCGGGCTGCATTTATTAGCCAAGAAAAACTTAAATCCCCTGTGAGAACAGTGAAATTACATGTCGTTTTCAACATGACATTTTAAATTTCAAACATAAGTTGTGCAGTTGTATAAGATAACTAAATGAGTCAACTTTCTTTAGTATAATATTTAGAAATAAAGATATTTTATTTTTTATTTTGAATTATGTGCCATTCACTTTTTATTTGGATATTTTACATCTGGCTTGTATAATATTTAAACAATCAAATACCCAAAAATGTATGATTTTGGTTATTTCAAGAATAAAAAACCAAATAATGAAATCTTATTATCCCATTGATGCTTATATGGGAATTTGTTATGAGAAAATAAGAAATAACAGAATTGTTTTTATGGCTCTCATTGTAGCTTTTCCATTCATAAGAGGCACTTATATATCTTTTATCCAAAAAGATATAAAAACACTCATGCATCAATGCAGCTTCCACTAGTACTTGTCATAATGCCATGCATATCAACTGAACTAGTCACTATCTATAATCGAAGAAGTAAAAATATATATACGTTACACATATGATATGAATATATTGATATGATAAAAAATAAAAAATAATGATTTATAGATAAAAAAATATTTAGAAGTATCAAAATATTCGATGTATCGAATATCATATGGCTAACATTTTTTTAGTATCAATGCTTCATAGATAACTATAATTCCACATAAAATATACCTTTAATCTTAAACTAGATAAGAGTTAAACTTCAAAACTCAGGAAGTTAAAAATTGAATAAGGAACTGGCAAAGACAAAAAGTGCTACTAGGAAATTTCAAAAGATGAACAAAAGAACAAGAAAAGTTCTAGCGTTTCTCAAGAACTTCTTGGCCTTCTTAATTATACGGATTCTTTTTTACTCTTGCTCTTGCTCTAGCTCTCCGTCATTCCCATTCTTTATAGGCTTGAACTTGGCATGCTTGGCCTTGACCATTGAAGGGTTCAACTTGTTCTCTGACTTTTTAAGATTTTCTTTGTTTCTCCTACACATGCTAGGCAGAGCAGCTGCAGCAGAATCCTTCTCTGCCTTGTCTGAAGCATCACTAGTTTGTAGTTATTTGTTCGTTTCAGCATTCCTGTAGAGTCCAGGCATTTTACTTGAAGGCCTCTTCTGTTTCACAATAGCAGAATTGGCTAATTGGGAAATGTTCACAGTTTCTTCGTCTTCTAAGAATGTAAAAGGATTGCATTTCTGAACCATGCCCGAGAAGAAACTGAAACTGAAAAAGAACTGTTAAATTCGCCTATTGTAGGGTAAAGAGTGAAGAAAAAGAGTCAGGGAATCATTTTGCTGATTGAACCATGTTACCATGTAAATACTAAATAATGACAACAGATTCCCACATGAGAAGGATCATTGTAGCCCAATGCTCTATGCAGTAGCTAGTAAACGAAGAATAGAAATAACACAAGAAGACATTGAACCCTCTGTTTCTGTGAAATTGAGGTAAAACGACCTTATTCAATCAGTACCATGTGATACTACTTTGATTATCATTTTATTATTTACCGGACGCACATATATGTATATTATATACCAATACTAAAATCATATTCTTAGCCGAAAGAATATCAATAATAAATAAATACCAATGTTCTTTATCTAAAACAAATAAAAAATACCAATTATAAAAGTATTAATGTGAAGATAGTTGGCCATTGTTATGACACACCCTATTAAAGTAGGGTGTATCTTCTACCTTTGGTTTTACTTGCTGGTGTAGATTTTTTTTTTGGTAATTTTTTTTTGGTTTTATGTTTTTTATTGTTTGTTGTTTTTTGATTTTTTTTTTACACATCACTATTACCACTGTTGTCAGTTGAAAACTATTCATCGTTGGCCAATCATCGTTCTTCAATCACTATATTTTTTTAAGTTATACTGTTCATTTTTTAAAGTTATATAATTGTATAAATAATACTTAATTAAAATTATATTAATTCTTATATTCTTTTATAAATAATCGTATCTTAAAAATTCTACAAATTTTAACGATAATATTTACACAAAATAAAATTTGTAAAATTTTTAATATACATATTTACTTATGAAAAAATATAAAATTAATATAGTTTTAACTAATATTATTTACATAATTACGTAACTTTAAAAAAATGAACAATATAATCTAGAAAGGTGGTGGCCGACAACAGCTGCAAACACTGGCCAGCGGCAGAGGTGACCGGTGGTCGAAGGTTGTCGTTGGTCTTCGATGATGGGCGGTGGGTGGCGGTGGGCAACAGACGTGATGGTAATCGCCAACAATTGTGGTGGTAATGGTTCAAAAAAAATTTAAAAACTAAAAAAAAAAATCAACAAATTACAAATCATTGATTTTAGTCGTTGATATATTTTTTAACATAATTAATGACTAAGATTATCAAGATACATCATGAAAGATGTATATTAGAATTGACCAGATTACAAATCCAAACTCTAAAGTCAATTATCTTTGGTGTACAGAAAGAATTGGAATTTGCGATACTAGTCATTGGACTTCTAAATTATGGATCTTTCTATCCATATACTCTTTTTTTAAAAGAGAAAATTACATTTTTTTAGCATTTATTTATTTTAAAATTTATAAAGGGTCACTCAAAGTTATATACTTTTAGAAGATTATCGTTTCTAGTAAATTATGGTCACCTTAGTCCACTAATTAAATTTAACATCCATGGAAAATAGTTCTTCTGAGCTTTCTATAGTGAACTTGTTCATTCACTTCCATTAATTGAAGAGTTTTTGTTCACACTGCCCTTTTACCTCCAAAGATGAGACCATTTACAAATTGAAGAGGCCCCACGTAATTGAAGGTCGGCTGAGCATAAAGGCCAAGTTTGATTTCCAGATTTCCTCCATTATATGTGTGCTATAAGTTTTTACGTTTTTGCGAAAGGCATTTCCTTCGAATCAATATTATTGATGTGGTGTTTTCTGTTCACCTTTAGTTCGCTACTAAAATAAAAGGCATTCTAATATTCATAGAAAGAAAAATGTTACTTACCCATAAATCAGTAATACAAAAATGACACAAACCATTTTTTAAATTTTTTTCACTTAAACCAAAGAAGAAAAAAAGAAAAGATACTACTAAAAATATTTATAAAAAACCCCTTTGTGCACGTAAAAAAATGGCTTTTTTACCAATCTATCATTAGTAATAATTTTATTTATCAAATTATTATCTTTTATAACTATTTATCAAACTATTATTATTTTTATCATGTTAAAATCTTTTATTATTTTTTCATTTCACGTAAGATGCGTCAACACATGTGACGTTTTTCACGTGAAAACGCCACAAGTGATTGCGCATCCTGGATGAGCCACGCGTGTGGGATGCATTACGCGTGTTGGCGCATCACACGTGAAATAAAAAAATAATAAAAAATTCTTGTCACGTTAGATGTACAGGGCACTAAACTCATTCCACATGAATCTCTTAAAAAATAAAGCTCAGAGACACATATAATTTACATGTCTACTAAATAGTACACCACAATATTGAGAGACATCAGTTTCAGTTAGTTTATTTATAAGTCAAGTATTTGCTTCTGATATGTAAAGTAGTCGATGTGAGACTTTACTGTTAGCAAGGCAAAGCAACTAAGTAAGAGATCAGAAACAAATACTTGTCTTATAAATAAGCTAATTGAAACTGATGTCTCTTAATATTGTGGTGTACTTTTTAGTAGACATGTAAATTATATGTGTATCTGAAAGTCATTTTTTAAGAGATCCATGTAGAATAGGTTCAGTGCCTTACACATATGACGTGGTTGGAATTGGTCCAGCTAGATGCGCCACTCATGTTGGTGCATTTCACGTGAAAAGAAAAATAATAAAAAAAATTAACGTGGTAAAAATAATGACAGTTTAATAAATAAGTTTGTCACTAATGACAGATTAGTCAAAAAACCTAAAAAAAATTGTGTTACTTGCTATTTGTGCAAGTAACATAGCTCTTAAAAAATAGTCTTTTACATATAACGAAAGTTTATACATTCCAAACAATATGAAATTTTGTGGAATAACTTTTGTTTTAGAAGATTTATAAAAAAAAAAAACAGTTTCATTAATATAAATATTGCTTTAAAAGATAAAATAAAACAGGAAGAAAAGAAAGAAACAGCATATAAACAATATGATATCTTCACACAAATTTTGAGGTTGCAGAACTGAGTTTAGGATAAGTAAAACTTTATTGCTTCTACGCAGAATGGAGTTTTTTTTTTTTTTACGAGTGCAGAGTTGAATCTAGGCACTCAGTAATTTTTTTTCATCAAATTAACACCACAAAATTCAATTTTAACAAGTGACACCTATTTAAATTTTAAAAAATAATTAATTTAGATTTACTAATAATGTAAAAAAATTAAAAAAAAATACATTACTACAATGATGTGGCATTTATTGACTATCGAATGGTTCAAAGGTTGGTTGGATAACAATGCATGTAAAAATAGCTTAGTTAAAGACAAGAAAAAACGATGTTGCATTTATTTCTTGATAGTATAACTATGAAAAGTTTTTCAAGTGAATTAAATTTAAGCTCATTTTTAAAATATCCCTATATTACATTTTAATTTTTTTTTTATTTTACAGTGCAAGAAAAAATCAATTTTAAAATCATTACTTGGATTGTAGTAAAAATTATAATTACAATTTAACTAATTTCAAATTATGATTTTCTGGGTCAAATATAATTTTAAATTCAAATGCACATTATTATAATCTAACAACTGGGTTTCAAAAATAAAATAAAATATCTTACTGTGTAATAAATGGGTTTCTACATGTCTCTTACTAATGTAACACCAATAGTAATGCTAATCATCTACTTGCAAAAAGTCCAAAAAAATCCATGTATGATATAAAAATCAGCATTTACAATCTACCATCAAGTCATCACTTATATTGAAGGGGAAAAAATTTCCATCATCATCATGTGATAAAGAAAAGCCAATAAGCAGAAAAAAATGTATAGAAAAGTGGGGAAAATAGGAAGAATCAATATTCACTCATCTACTCAAAGATTCTTGCAAAATCCCAAAATTTCCCCTGGTAAGCTCTCATGTTGAACAACAAGTAGCTTGTTTAGTTGCAGTCACTTCATCAGCTGCTATATGGATCTCCTTCCCACTCAAAATATTAATGGATTTCTCATCCATTTTGGCTTCCAAACTTTTCTGGCTTGTGATATCATAGATCTTTGTGATCATTTGTAAGAATACTTCCTCAACGTTCAGGTTCTTCAAAGCAGAGGTTTCCATGAAACATAACCCTTCTGTTTCAGCAAACCCTTTTCCTTCTTCTTTCTCAACTTCTCTAGATTGGCCCAGATCAGATTTGTTTCCTACCAGAATAACCACCATGTCTTGGCCTCCAAACTCTCTCAGCTCCACTAACCATTTTTTTACATTCTCATAACTTGATCGCCTGGTTATGTCATAGACTAGCAATGCCCCCAAGGCTCCTCGGTAGTATGAGCTTGTGATTGCTCTAAACCTGCCACAAAATTATATCCATATTTCTGAATTCTGATGATGAAATTCAATTAAAACATTGAAAATATAGTTCAGTTAAAAAAAACATTGAAAATATAGTTGAAATTGTATACATTATAATCACTTACAAAACTGAGTTATTATATATTTAAGGTATGTTTGAATTAACTTATTTTATATTTAAAATAAATTATAATTTAAAGTTTGTTGAGAGAGTTTTAATAAAAAAAATTCATAATTCTTCCAAATTTAATCAATATCAAACATGCTATTAATAATATAGAATGTAGAATACGAAAAATTTCTATGTCTAAGAGTAATCGAGAATTTCTATATAATTAGAAAGAAGAAATTGTTTGAGTAGCTGGCGACCAAAATCTTCACCACCTCACATGCATTTCTCCACCTGACTAAATTGATTGCCAATTTGCTTTTCTGTTCGTCCTTTCAATCACTTCCATTTCCATGTTTTCTTATCTTTTTACCATATAATTATTTTATATTAAAAATAATAACATATTATTTATGGATTAATTTAATTCACATAACTTATATAAATAAAATTTACATGCAAGCTGAACAAAGTCCATGTCCTGGACCCGCCTCGCCCAATAGCTACGCTATTTAAGACTGCATTGCATTATGGAAAAAAGAAAACTTGATTTCTACACTTACCAACTAAGAGTGACCCCTACTCTTTGAACTCATCAACTCACTTATTTTTCATTCACATCATTAAAATCAATTAATGGAACACAGTTACGGTAGCATATTCATTATTCAACTCTGCTAGAAACTAGATCTGCCATCTAGAGAGAGAGAGAGAGAGAGGATTTTCTGCTTTTCTCATGATGAAATGCAAAGAAAAGAAAACCATAAAGAAAAAAAAAGGAAATAGGAAATTGTGCGCATGTAACCCAAAGGCAAAAATAGTGAAATTCTTTTCATGGGATGGCAAAGAAAAAGCAAGTCTAATGAGTGTCAATGTCATTATTCAAATCAAGAAATTTTCCTTTTAAGTTAGGAAAAACAAAAGTTACATGAAGCACCCACAGAAAAGGAGGAAATTACGGCGAGGTTCCAATAAAGCATCAACCATAGACGGGAGACACGTCTTAGATTTTTTAATGATATATGCAGTTTTATTTTTCATGAACATGTTTCTGTATCAAACCACAAATCCAAATCCATGGTTGGAGTTCAATTCAAGATAATCTCATTGTCTTCAGGGTCCCACTGAATGAATTTTAGTGATACTTTTATTACTTTTCTAATTTCTTTCCCCCACGTAGCCAAACCAGTACTCAATTGGCATTTGACAGCCATGACTTTTAAATTATCTCATCAAATTTAAGAGATTATCACGGATGAGCAGTACAGTTTTTAAAATCCTAAAATATTGTTCCTACTTTTACTCCCTCCTTATCTGGTTTTTTCTTTATTTCGGGTCAATAAACATGAGCTAATATCAGAACTTGGCTTGCTTAGCTAACAAAACTGCGGGACTAAAATTGAAGTGGGACAAGATGTTTATGGAGAAGTAGATAAGGGAAGAAAAGCAAAACAGAGCTTAGAAGTCTAAAAATAAATAAGTCAAATGAGCTGAATTCATATTAAAATCTTCTACATTAAGCAAACCCAGTGGAAAGCAAACCCAGTGGACACCCACTTTGAAATTGAGAGTTGAAACCCCAGATGGAAAAGCCTTAACCTTTCATTGACACAAGAGAACGAAGACACTGTATAAGAAATAAAACACACAATGGGACAAGAAAGAAGACAAGGCCTAAAGTACCATCTATCATGCAACTGAATTGTGATCTGCAAACTCAAAAGGGTTTTCTTTTAACGTTATTCTGAGCTTATGAATTTCGTTCACCATTGAAACAATAACATTGGTATGATCAAAACAAAGGATCAGAGACTAACAAAACAAGGGACAGACAAAAGAAAAAAAAATAATAATAATAATAAAGGTTGCAAGTGATGACCAATTAAAGAGACAACATAGACTCATTCATTGGAAGTGATGAAAAAGAAAGAGAGGAATAACGAGTTACCTTTCTTGGCCGGCAGTGTCCCATATCTGGGCTTTGATGAGTTTGTCTCTAACCTTGATGTTCCGGTAAGCAAATTCCACTCCTATGGTGGGCTTGGAATCCAAGCGGAATTCATCTTTTGCAAACCTTGAGAGCAGATTTGATTTCCCAACTCCAGAGTCCCCAATCAGAACAGCCTTGAACAGGTAATCACACTCTTCATCAAATGCATCAGCCATAAATATAAGCCTTCTCTATTAATCTCTACCCTTCACCTCTCAAGCCTTCTTCCCCCTTTAGGAGAAATTCAAAAGGAACAAGGCTAATGAGGAGGTGAAAAAACCTAACCAAAAAAATATGTTGGTTATGAATTATAGAGGCAAGGAAAAAAGTAATCATAGGGTGCAAAGTCATGATCATATTTATACAATGTTAGAAATTATATTAGAAAACAAAAGGGGTACTTCGCATTTCTTTGGTATTGTTTTTTGGAGGGTATTGAGTATTTACATGTGAAACCATTGATAAAGACATGATTGCTAGTCCTTGATGTTGTCAACACCTGTGGATGCCATTAACTAAGTGGAAGAGCCAGCCATGCTTGTATCCATCTTCAAAGAATGTCCAATAGTATTGTTCCACCTGTCCCCTCCCATTTTTTCTATTTGGAAAGTGGGCATTTTCAAACTTATGTGGCCTCCCAAGATTGGTTATCAAATGACATTATTTAGATCATAGCCATCTGTGGTTAAAAAATTATAGAGGGGTAATGATTCCAAATTATCTCCCATTTGTAAAGAAAAAATATTATTATATATTTATTTTTAGAGTGTATGTATTATTAATATTTTTTAAAATATCAAATTTAATAAAAATAATAATAATAAAATATAATTATGATAAATAATATTAAAAAGAATATTAACAAATATATATGTATTATTAATAATAAAAATGCCAGAATTAAATATAATTTTACATGTGATCATATATGTTTGTGGTTAGATGCCGTTGTAATGATCAAATTAACAATGGGTTTGGCAATAAAGCTCTACCTGTGTATAACAGGCAACTACTGAAGATGACTTGATAACTATATACCTGTCTGGGTTTGGTTCTCGAACTTTATGGTACAAATTCAAGCTCTATATAACTGAGGCTGATTCTTGTTTGACCCGGTTATCAGATTATTCTGTTTTGCGATTTTAGGGAATTTCTGTTTGTACTTTTCCAAAACAAACAAGGAGATGATAATAAAATTAAAAATCAACACCGTGTAACCCCCCCCCCCCCCCAAAAAATAAAAAAGGTTTAAAATCAAAACCTCACTTTCCTGTTTAAGATAAGATAATAGAATTCAAACTTCAGTTAATATTTTTTGGTACGAATGATTACTTTGTTTATACATAAAAATGAAACAAAGGCTCAACAATTATGGAAAACAACATGACAGATAAATGATAGGAGACTTCGACCAAGCACTAGAAGAAAATTAATCAACACCTAAGAAAATTCAAAATTATAAAGAAGACTTTCGAGTAAAGGACAAGTTCGAAGCAATTATGTAATTAAATTTAAATTCAAATTGAATTAATAGTAATTCGAATTTGAATTTAAGAAGTTGTTATAATTTGAGTTTATAATATGAAAAAAACTTAAGTTCATTTTTTTTATGTTTATTATATCAATTCTACAAATTAAGTTATGATATATATTTATTTAAGGATGACAATTTTACCCACTCTTGCGGGTACCTGTTGGTAATACCCGTAACGGGGCGGGTAATATCCGTCAAATTTTTTTCGCGGATATAAATACTTGTTTTGTGTTATTTCCGTTTAATAAACAGACGGGAGGCGGGGTGGTTCTCCCAAAACTACAGTAATCTTCACAAAAAATTTATACAAATATTTTATATAAAATTATTAAAAAACTTAATTATATAAATTAAAATATTATAAAGTTATATAAATCAAAAGTATTTTAGGTGTTTGACATTATTTTTAGATTAAGTTGTGTTGACAAATTTTAAAAAATTATAGTATTATATTTTTTTCATTTTTTATTTTTTGATTTTATTTTTTTGAATTTTTTTTACAATTTATTGGGTACCCGCGGATATTCGCAGGTATCCGTTTACCTGCGAGAGAAAGATAAACGATGCCGCATTGAATATGGAGCGGGAAGGCGAGCGGATATTATTCATTTGGGCGGACGACGGGGCTACTACTACTATCACCATACCACTGCCTTCTATCCCTATGTTTATTAATGTTCTTTCTCTTACTATCTTTTTTTTAAAAATATACACATGTCATAACTCAATTAGTAGAATAAGTATATTAAATATAAAAAAATTGACTTAAATTTTGTCCTTATAATATTTAGACAAGGCAATTATTATTATTATTAGATCTGGGCAGTTTTTTTGGATAAAGATATTTGTGATGATCTTATCATAATAATGATTATCATTATTATCTATAAATACAAAAAAGGGTGAACGTATTTGAGAGGTTAGAAATTCAAAAAATTCTTGATTGTACACAGATGTAACACGCCAAATTTACACACAGATATAAAAAATTAAAGAGATGATAATTTTTGTGATGAGTAAGTTTAATTGGACTTATTTTTTTCTTTTAATTTTTTATTTCTTATCTATAAATCTGACGTGTTATATATGTGTGGAATCAAGAATATTTTTAAAAACACTTTACACACATTCTTTCACATATTCTATCAAGTCAATCTAATACAAAATGATCAAAGGAAAATTAGTTAAGTATACCTTCTACCACGCTTTGTTTTATGTAATCTTTATTATTCAACATAAATTTAAAATAATTCTTTTATCATTTTTACAAATTTTCTTTATCTTTTAATCAAGTGATTCTATGAATAATTTAATTATTTTTAAATTGTTTTATTTATATTGCTTTCTTTTACTTGCATTTTTTTTTACATTTCATTCAAGTTTACTTTTTTACAAATTTTATTGTTAATATCCAATTTTTACCGAATCATAAATTTCTTTTTTTGAATGTATAAAAGCAAATTAAAATAAAATAATATGTCAAAAAAATATTTAAAAAAGAGAAGAAGCCCAATCAATTTTATTGGCCCATTAAACTTACTCATAAATCCTCATTTAGCCTAAGTTTTTGCTTTGTTTTTCTGTCAACTTTCTTTTTTCAAAAAGAGAAAATAAAAAAAAATTATTTTACTTGAAAAAAATCTCTTCTGATTACCTTTTGTTTTTTGTCTTTTACTTTATGTGCATTTTGTACTCTCTTTTTTTTTTTTGTCACATTTCATGAACCCACACCAGTACACTCCCACCCAGCAGAGACAAAGCTGCATTGCCTCCCATAAGCTCACTGCACATGCAAATATAGGACTCTGCACACTGCACAGCAAGGAACTAAGGCTATGTGTTCCCCACATTCATGTACATTACTTCAGCACCGTATTTCACCACTCCAATTCACACACACATACACTGACTTATAGAAAACAACATGACTAGGGAAAAAAGGGAAGCTATGATGAAGTATCTGGGAGTGGCAACTCAAGGAGGGGGGAAAGAGATTGAACAGTAGTTAAAATATCCCCAAGTTCTCTATACTCTCCAACTACACCTCCATCTACCTGGACCATTCATCAACAATATCGAAATAACACCCCTACACACATAATGAACACAGACCTCAAACGAAAAAGCACCTCACAAACTCAACCCAATACCACAATAGCTCCTGTAACTACAAACAATCATCCAGACCCTTCCCATTGCAAATACCAAAATGAAACTACCATAGCCTTAACATCCATGATTTCACACCCTTGTAAAATCACAGGAAACATTTTCTATACCCAGCAACAAATCTTTGACAGCAAACTACAATCAATCTCCAAACTAGAACATCCAAATGACCATTACCACAAATAGAGCTTCACAAGTCCATCCTCGGAATCACACCGAATCAAACCAACCCAAGCCATCATCAGCTAGCAACCCACCGAATCCACTGCAGAACTCGGAACTCCGCGAGCTGCCAGCCGCTACCCGAAAACCCATCCACGCACCGTCAGCCACCACCACAAGCAAAATCGTGCTTCCATCGAACCTCTTCCAGTGCCACCTGCGCCGCCACGAATCATCGCGAGCCACAGCCCCTGCCGCCTTCGACCGCTAACCTGTCACAGCTCCCTAAAACGCCGTCGCTCTCTTCCCCGCCTCAACAACCGCGAGTCGCCATCAGATACCACCAGCAGACGCTGTCGTGAACCACCAGCCTTCACCTTCCAAGGTTGCCGTCGTGAACCCTACAGCCTGTGTTTGCCGTCTGGGCATCTCCCCTGTCTCTGTGTTGTCCTGCTTTTGTTTCTTTATCTGATTTTTTTTGTTTATTTAGGTTAACGTTGAGAAAATGAGCATAGTTCGATAGGTTTAGTGGATTAAGTTTCTTTTAGTTAGTACGCTAAAATTATTATTATTAATTATTTTTTATATATTTAGGTCTAGTTGTTAAGACTTATTAAAATATAAATAAATTTTTTTTTGGGTACATATCTAAATACAAATAAATAAATTGAATGTTTCTTTTTCTATATTAAAAATTAGAAAATAAAATTTAGGATAATGAAAATAGAAGATAAAATAGAAATAGGAAAGTAATAGAAAACTAAAAAAAATAAAAATAAAAATGAAAAATACAAAAAAGGAAGAAAATGAAAATTAAAAAAATGATAAAATCAAAACAAAGCCAAAAAAGTGATTAAAGTAAATTTGTGAGTTTGTTTGACTTAATATGATTTATCTGTCTCTTTGTTAATTTATTTAATTTGTTGCTTGATTGGTATGTCAATTGGCATGTTATTTGAATTAATTCGTTGCTAACAAATTTACTTTGAACTCTTTTTTTTAATTAATTAAAATTAATCAACTCACTTATTTTATAAAAAATGACATGATTTTAAATTTTTTATTGCATAAAAGGGATATATAAGAGCATAAATTCTTTTATGTTTAATTCAAAATTAAATTTTCATAATTTAGTCTTTGTTTGATTATTTTGTAAATATTTTGGTATATATTTTATTTTATTTTGCTTAAAAATATTATTATTTATATTTTCTTGATATTGTGAATATTGTCATTCTTGATGCTTCCTTTATTTTTTTTATGGACTAAATTTAACATGCTTAAATTATTTAATTTTTACAATTAATTTTAGGTTCAAACAAATATATCAAAGGTGTAGTGAGGTTAAATCTTCATTATTTTTTGTGCATAATCGACTCTCAAGTTTAACTCTATTTTTACATACTAATTTTCTAAAGGTTTAAAAAAATTATAATTTTTTCTTAACCAATAAGAGTGTGTTTGTTTTCTCGTTTGCATCTTTAAAAGTGTGTTTGATGTCTTCGAATGACGTGTTGTGCTTGTTTGGATTTTTTTCAGTTCACACTGTTTCAACACACTTTTATCTTAAACGTATGTTTGTGTCAAAGCATGAATTTTTTGCTTTTAGGTTACAATAAACTCAGTTAGAGAATTTTCTAACTCATTTTTAACATAAAAGTTTTCAAATATAAATCACGTATTACAAATTTACTTTTAACTAAACTTAAATTTACAAACACACTTTTTATCAAACTTAAATTTACCAACTATAATCCAAACACACACTAAAATTAGTGCCAACTTTCTCCGAACAAATTTTGATTTTAGAAAAAATTTAGATTACCTTCCCACCGCTCACGGTCACACATTCATTACTTATTGTTTCTATTTACTTTCTTTTATTGCTTTTACTTATTATTCAATTGTTATTTTCGATTATATTGTTCAATCATTTTGCCTATTTCAATTTCAATTCATTATTTTAATTGCATCTTATTGCGTTCTTTGTATGCTTTTCTGCTTACATTTTGATATTGAATTGTTATTATTTGTTACATATAACTTTTAATTATAAATTCTTTACTATTTATTCAAAATTGTTTACTAATATTTTTGAGATTCATAAATTATCAAGAATTTAAGAGTCAGTGAGAAGAGAAAAGATTCTATTCTTTGAGTGATAACAGAAATTAAATTTATCTTTAACAAAATTTCAAGTAAATAGTATATGATTCAGTTTTTAAATTATTTGAATTAATTCATTACATGACAGTGAAATTTAACAACTGAACTGCAATATAATTTAAATTTAAATTAAATTCTTAAAGATTAAATTACGAGCAGGTACAATTTCAACAGTTTGCTTTTAAAAAATATTAAAAAGAATAATCTATCATTTCATTGATGATATAATACATGGTAAAATCAAAGCAAGTGTAACATACATCTAGAAAATAAGTGATGTAGGTTAGAAATTACTAAACATATGATAAATCTACTGTATATACTCCTAAAGCGATGAGGATTTTATTTTTTAAAATAATAATAAGTAAATTTAACCATTCTAATAATGACACGTGACCAAAAAGAGAGTTTTATATATATATATATATATATATATATATATATAATGAAAGCAACGTTTATTATAAAAAATAAGAGAAGTAAATTTTTATCATTAAATCTTATATAAATAATTAAAATTAAAATATAAATATATATAACTTTTTAAAATAATCTAAGTAATTTTTAATTTTAATTATTTATATATAATTATATGATTAAAATTTATTTCACTTATCTATCACGATAAAAGAATAAAAGGAAGATTGAAAAGAAGTAGCAGAGAAAACATTGAAAATATTCAAATGCTCTTATATCAGCCTGAAAGCAGAGCTCAGGAGTAAGATGAGAGGTGTGAGGGAGGCTCATCATCCACGAAATGGCTCGTCAAGTTGGGGCTCATTTTGATGGGCATTAATTTGATGCCATACGCAATAACCTGAGTAGAATATTCAGACCCAAAAGAATATGTTAATTGGGTGAACTCCTGGACCAAATTTGGGTCTTAACTGTAGAAGATTTTTTGTTTTTTCTGTTTGGTCAAAACAGAGAATAAGACTTGGTTATTATTTGATACAATGGCAGTAAAAAATAAGAATAATAATATTTGTACACCATAAATTTTACACTATTATTACAGTTTTCTAGTTTGAGAAAGAGAAGATAGAGTGTATTAAAATATATATTTTATTGTTTTATTATCTAAAAAAATTAGTGTGAAAATAACATAAAAAAATAGTGTACAAATATTATTATTGAAAAATGAAATAATGACATACGTGAGATATGAGTATCATACATTTAAATACAATTTTTTTTACTCAAAATATATTTCCGTATATAAAATTATAAGAGATGTTTAATTAAACATCAATGGAATGCACCGAAACAAAATTAAATATCAGTGATCATCATTGATCGTATAGTAATTTAAATATATTTGGTATTAATATTTCTTATGATGACTCGAGTGACAAAGTCACATACAATTGAGGAAAAGCACATGCTCTCTTTAAAATTATAAAAACTAAATAAAAACTGGTATTATAAAAATTAAAAGACTTTAGTGTTTCTTAAAGAAAAAATATTGTCTCTATATCCTACTCTTTTATAATTAATCAAAACCTTTCTTCTATTTATTAATTTTTTCACTTTTATTAATTAGTTTCTTTGTATACCTTTGATGCTCCTAATTATTAGTTTTATGGTTTAGGTTTATTGATATTTGAAAATGAAGCTTGTGAATTATTGATGGAGTAATATGATGTTAATTATAATTTTTTTAATAAGGCATATAAGTATAGATAAATTTCTTTTAAAAAAAAGTAATTTCTCAATTTGAACATAAAAATTCCTCTTAATTAAATTAACAAAGAATTGAAATAAATTTAAAAAATCTTCTAGCAAATCTTTGATTGATTTACATCTTAATATTTTATATTATCATTTAAATAATAGAGATAACATTTGAAGAAACATGTGTTCTCCTAACTTTCGAATCTTGACTCGACCACTGGATGACTCATAAAAAAAATAGTTGAAATGTCAAATAGACTATCATCAAAATAATGTTTGTAAGGAATTCATTAGTAAAATTATATATATACACTGGCCACATAATCTATAACTACAATTGGCAGCATGTAATCAAGCCGGCCTGCACAGGGTTATTGAAATGAAGTTGTTCACCTTGAAGTCGATGTAGGAGGCAGACCTTAGGGTGACTCGTCTCACAGGTATATTCTACACTATATAATTATAAACTTATTGGCTCTCCTCCATTTAGGTTTTAATTTCTCAGGACATTCTTTCACCTGGAATAATCGATGGGATTGTGAAGCTAACATAACATGCAGCTACGCTTGGACCAATTTTTGGCCTCAACAGGTTGGTCACTGTCTTACCCCAATTCTGAGGTCCCTCACCTTCACCAATAGGATTTTTTTTAATCTTACTGTAATACTAAAAAAGTTGTTATTCTTTCTATTTATTCTTAAACAAGTAAGTCATGAGTGGATTGGATACTAAAATTTATCTACACATGGATTAAAAAATAATGGAAAAGGTGCTCTTTTTAAGAGATCATAATTATCATTGTCCTTAATATTAAACAGTTAGTGAACCCAAAGAAAAACGTATCAGATAATTGGGCTCGAAAAGGGCTTAATTGTAGACTTGACAAAGGTTCGAAGTTGCTCTAGATTTGAAGGATAGTCAGAACCGAGAGTGAAATCATTCTCAGGATATGTAGAAAACGTTAAACTTAAACAACATCAAGCAAATATTTGTTGGCTCCAATTTTAAGCAAGTTGAGAATTGAGATGGTTAAGAGTCTCACATTATTTGTCTCAATTTTTTGAGTGCAGTTTATATATTTGTCAAGTCATTCCACTTAATGTCAATTGATTTTAAGTTAAAGTTTTACATGGTATTAGAGTCAAGATCTCATTTTTATCGCCTATTTCGTTAGACTTGTCCCGCCTACTTTGCCAAGCTCACTTGTTCCGTCCAAGCATCTGTAGAATCTTTCGTGTTAGAAATTTTTCTATGATTTTGGATTTTCATTGATTTATTTATTTGTCAAAACTAGTTAAATGGTAACATGATGCTTCCTAAAATCTATTTTATATTATGATCAATGAATTTATTGGAAATCACATGTTGAACTTTGATTTCAAATAATATGTGTGCTTGAAAAGGTGTGAGGCCCGGTTGCTTGTTTCCATGATGGATGGAACAAGACAACTCTTCAACAAATGTGTTTTTAAAAGACAGAGATATGATCTTTTGACTGACAAATTATTATTGCCCCATTCAAAAGAGAGAGAAGAAGGGGATGAAGATCTTGATTCTTGTAGTCCACAAAATGTGTACAAATTCTTGATCATTTCTTGATCGTAAACTTAATAAGAACAAAATGTCTACAAGAAGTACGTATTTGATTATTAATATGGTGTTCTAAATTCATGATCTATGATTTAGGGACATTGTTAGTAATAATGTTTTTAATGTCTACATGTGGTATCAAAGCCTTAGATACATGATTTAGAACTCATTCAAATATGTGAATTTTCTTTTATATATATATATATATATATATATGAAATTGTGAAATTCTATTACTTTTGTAAATATGTGATTTTTTCTTGTATATGTTATTCTGATATAAGGTCATACAAGAGCTATAAGGCCCACGATATTGTATGGTACTAAATGTTGGATGATAAAAAGTGAACAAGAGCATAAAATCAGTGTCACAGAGATGACGATGTTGTGCTGGATGTATGGCCATACAAGACAATATAGGATTAGGAATGAATGCATTAGAGAGAAAGTAGGTGTAGCACCTATTGTGAAAAAGATGTGAGAATCTCGCTCTAGGTGGTTTGGACATGTAAGGAGAATACCTTGGAAGCCCCTGTAAGAAGAGTAGATCAGGTGGAGAATAGCTCAATAGCTATATGTAGAGGAAGACTAAGAAAGACTATAGGCGAAACGTTTAAAAAAATTTAGATTTGAATGACATTTCTAAAGACTTAGTTTATGATAGGGCACAATGGCGTCGTTTGATCCATGTAGCTGACCTCACCTAGTGAAAAAAGACTTGGTTGTTGTATATGTTATTCTGATATATTCACGTAGATGTAAATTCTGTTAAAACTCAAATTTGAATTAATTTGACATTTGAATGTAATGTTTATTTCGCATACGAGTTTGTATATAAAGACCCAATTCATTGCCAAAAAAAGAAAGAGTCATTTTTGGTCAATTTTTGAATTGTTTTTATCACAAAAAAATAGTTGAAGCAATTACTACCAAAAAAGGTTATTGTACATGTTCCTATTATACAAGAAAGAATTATCATTGAGTCATTTGAAAGGATTGATGAAGAACTACAACAAGAAGTTATAGAAGAACTGTCGCTGGCGGCTCCTGAACATCTTGTTGAGATTCCTCCTCTTAGACGATCTCAAAGAAAAAGAAGACTAGTCAACCTTGATGATTACTATACTTTTCTGGGGGAGATAGATATTAATATTGGGTGCATGCCAAATCTAGAAAGTTATAAGGAAACAGTTTCTAGTGCTCTATTTGATAATTGGATTGAAGTAATGAATGACGAAAATACTCTCTATGAATCATAATGATGTGTGGGAGCTTGTGAAACCTCATGAAGGTGTTAAGTCTATTGGGTGCAAATGGTTGTTTAAGACGAAGAAAGATTCTAAGGAAAAAGTGGAGTGCTTTAAAGCGAGATTGGTGATAAAATAATTCACTCAAAATGAGGGAATTGACTACAAAGAGACTTTCTCTCCTGTTTCTTCCAAGGATTCTTACTGAATTATTATGGCTCTAGTTGCTCATTATGATTTGGAGTTGCACTAGATGGAAGTGAAGACAACCTTCTTGAATGGAGATCTTTATGAAGAGGTCTACATGCAGTAACCAAAAGGTTTTATAGAAAATGAAAAGGAGCATATGGTATGCAAATTGAAGAAGTCTATTTATGATTTGAAACAAGCTTCTAGACAATGATATATTAAATTTTATGAAGTTGTTTTTTCTATAGGCTTTGTGAAGAATAAGGTAGATCAATGTATATATCTTAAGGTGCATGAGAGTAAATTCATTTTTCTTGTTCTCTATGTGGATGATATTTTACTTGCCAATAACAATTATGATCTACTTGTTGAGACCAAAGATATGTTGTCAGCTACTTTTGATATGAAAGATCTTGGAGAAGCTTATTTTGTTTTGGGCATTGAAACTCATAGAGACAGGAGTCGTAGGCTTTTGAGTTTATCTCAAAGAGCCTATATTGATCGTCTTCTTATAAGGTATAATATAGAAACTTGTAGGTCTGCTGATGTACTAATTACCAAAGGAGACAAGTTGAGTAAGGAGCAGTGACCTAAGAATGATATTGAGATGAGTTCCATGACAAATGTCCCTTATGCTAGTGCAGTTGGTCCTTATATATGCTCAGGTGTGCACTAGACTTGATTTGTCTTTCGTTGTTAGTGCATGGGGTAGATATCTATCTAATCTAGGACATGTTCATTGGGTAGCTGTTAAGAAGGTTATGAGGTACCTACAGAAGACAAATGATTACATACTTATTTACAGGAATGTGGATGATTTAAATGTCATTGGCTATCTGATTCAAACTTTGTTGAATGTATAAATGATGACAGATCTACTTCTGGATACATTTTCATGTTAGTTGGAGGAGCTATATCTTGGAAGAGCGTAAAGCAAACTCTGACAGCTTCTTCCACAATGCAAGCTAATTTTGTTACATTGTATGGTGCTGCTTCACATGCAATGTGGTTAAGGAACTTCATTTCCGCTCTTGGTGTTATTAACTCTATTTCTAAACGATTGAAAATTTATTGTAATAATCGATCTATTGTTTTGTTCACCAAGAATAATAAAACCATTTCTGCTTCTAAACACATAAGGATCAAATTCTTGGTGGTGAGAGAAATGTTTGATAGTGGAGAGATTCTTGTTGAGCATATTCTTACTTGTGAGATGCTTACGGACCCCCTAACTAAATGACTTAGACCCATAGTATTTATGAAACATGTTGAGAACATGGGTATTTTAAGATCCTTTGATGTAATTGATTAGTGAGAGTTGTCATTTATTATATACTTGTTACATTGAATTTATGTAATGCTCATTTAATAAAGTTATGTGCATGATTATTTTTATATCATTATTATAATAATTATTGTACAATTTTATTGTTGTGTTGTCTCGACATGTTTAGTCTTCTTGAAGAAAATGGTGTTTAATGATAAGCAGGTTTATAATCTCATTGGGGAGATTGGTTGTGTCTTCTTGGAAAAAACACAATGTATGATCTATACACATTAACTTAAAGGGGCAAATGATCACAAACTAAGCTATAATGTGTATCTACACTAGTACACTTGTATTATGATCATGACAATAAGATTATTAGTTACGTAATCATTGGTGAATTAGACTTTAATAGTTTATCTATCACCTATGGCTCTTAATTGGTAGTTTTATTGAATTCTTTGATCATGTTTAATATGAGTATAATCAGGTTATTTTAGTAGTCACAATTATTCAACCAGAATTTCTTTTCTTTTCAAAAGGAATTTGTAAAAATACCTATATATTTATTTATATGTTTATTTATTTTTGAAATTCTTTTTGGTTAAATTAAACTGAATCAATTTGTCCAAGTGAGAGAATGTTAAAAAATTTTCTATGGTTTTGGACTTTCATTGATTTATCTATTTGTCAAAACTGGTTGAATGGTAACCTGATGTTTCTTGGAATCCATTTTATATTGTGATCAATAGGTTTATTGAAAATCACATGTTGGACTTTGAGTTCAAATAGTATGTGTACTTGAAAAGGTGTGAGGCTCAATTGCTTGTTTCTATGATGGGTGGAACAAGATAACTCTTCATGCCCCTCTTCACTCCCTCTATATATATGTATGTCTTTTAAAGACAAAGATATGATCTTTTAACTGACAAACTATTATTGCTCTATCCAAAAGAGAGAGGAGAATGAGAGGAAGATCTTGATTCCTATAGTCCACAAAGTGTGTGCAAATTCTTGATCATTTCTTGATCGTAAACTTAAGAAGAACAAGATGTCTACAAGAGGTACATATTTGATTACTAATATGGTGTTCTAAATCCATGATCTATGATCTACAGACATTGTTAGTAATAATGTTTTCAATGTCTACATTTCGGGTTCGTTAAGCTTATCCCGCCTACTTCGCTTGGTTCGCTTATTTTGTCTAGACATCTGTGGAGAGGTGAATAAGTACCCCAAGACAATTGATTTTATGTTAGAATCACACATGATATTAGAGTCAAGATCTCATTTCTTTTGCCTACTTCGTTAGGCTTGTCCCGCCTGCCTCAATCTTTGAGTGTAGTTTCGTGGACCACAAAGTAGCTTGAATATCCTGGTAGGTGACAACCATTGATAAACGACATATCATGCAAATGCATGGTCTTGGTAGTGAATGAGTACCCCGAGACAACTGATTTCATGTTAGAATCTCATATGGTATCAGAGACAATACCTCATTTCTGTCGTCTACTTAGTTAGGCTTGTCTCGCCTACTTCAATCTTTCGAGTATAGTATCGTGGACCGCAAAGCAACTTGAATTTCCTAGTAGGTGACAACCATTGATAAACGGCATATCATGCAAATGCATGGTCTTGGTAGTGAATAAGAACCCTAAGACGCTGATTTTATGTTGAAATCTCATATGATATCAGAGTCAATATCTCATTTCCATAGCCTACTTCGTTAGGCTTGTCCCACTTACTTTGCTAGAATCGCCTGTTCCATCCAAGTATTTATGGAGGGAGGTGTTAAGAGTCTCATATTACTTACCTCAATCTTTCGGGTGTGGTTTCGTGGACCACAAAGCAGCTTGAATTTCCTAGTAGGTGGCAACCATTGATAAACGGCATATCATGCAAATGCTTGGTCTTGGTAGTGAATGAGTACCCCAAGACAACTGATTCTTTTGAGATGGTCAGTGACTCAAAACAAGTGTTAATGTATGATACATATATATTGCTTAGTCAATTGCATGTTTAGTTCTACTTTATGATGTTACATCTAAATTTAATGGACAGTTCGTAAATGACCAAATACTTTCCGAATGTTTACAAGCCAATGAATCCATCTTTATACGTGAGAATACAAAGTTGTTTAAGATTGTTTCAAACGCAAACCAAGCCGGGTAGATGCTACTTCTGCTGAACATCTCGTGACGTTGATGAAAATGTGAAACAAACAGGCTATAAGTCCACATAGCACCAACCTGATTCGAATGACACATACAAATTCCCATTGTATTATAAAGTTGTGTTGCTATATGTTAGAGTATGCTTTGTGCAAGGTCACTATAAGAAATTTGCATTTGATTCTACGCAACTGATGTACTGTATTGATTTTTTTCTTTTTGTAAATTCAGGGGGAAAATGAATTTACTAGTTAATACATTAGTTACACTCATCAAGGTATAAATTATATAATGCATTTTGTTAGCATTTGACTTTCAAGTTTACTACTGAAGCCCCTAAGCTGTAGCTCACATGGCATTCTCCAGCCCACCAAAGGTGAAGGTTTGGGGTTTGATCCCCATCCCTTGCCCAAATCTCAGCTGCAAAGCCAGCTCTCCCAAATGACTATGCCAAAAAATAAAAATAAAATTTAAGTTTACTACTGCAGGCCGAATTGGGAGCAGTAAATATCAAATTTAATACCTTTCCTTGGAAGGCTAAGAAGGTAGATGTTACATTTAGAGTGGGTGATAATTTAGGAATGGATTCAAGACTTTCAAGTTAACTTTTTTTTTTTTAATAATTAAAAACTTTCATGTTTACTACTGCAAGCCAAACTGGTAGCAATAAATATCAAATTTAATACCTTTCCCTGGTAGGCTAAGATAGTAAATGTTACATTTAGAATGCGTGATAATCCGGGATTGGGATCAAGATGAAGAAACTATACCTGTTATCCCATACTTGTCTGCTTATATATGCTAGACTAGGATCCAATTTCATATAATTATGGCCACAATTAAAAGTCACTTAAAAAATAAGAAAGAAAGAAAGAAAAAAAGCAATAAATAAACATCTAAAGTAAACTATAAATGTAATGAACGGAATTAGCTCAATAGTTGACCTTCAAAATTACTTCATTGACAAGTAATTTGTAATCCCAAATTAAATTTTTATTAAAGTTGATAATCTACTCTGACCTTCAAATAAAAAGAGACTTCACCTCACCACTCACCAGTCACCATACTTTTCTTTTTGTCATAAAAAAAGGTACAATTTTAGTGAATGAGCTAGTCCCAACTAATAATCGATGTGAAAATGGACAAAAACAGTCCAAAAACAAATGATAAAATGTATCTCAACATCATGCACCACTTTTTTTTTTACTGGATCATCCACCACTCTTTATGCCTCGATAAATAACTCATTTTCAATATTCTTATTTTCCTACCTATCCTTTCTCCCATAGGTAATTGAATCATATAACAATCAAAATTCATCATTGTGGGGGGGATAATAAGGGGCTGAGTATGGATAAAAATTTGCAATAAAAGTTGTAGTTCTTGTAAGTAAATATCATATTTATAATTAAATGACAGCTTTTTATGTAAATTTTATCAATAAATATGTAAAGTTAGCACTTTTATAAGCTATAATTTTGTTTATTTATATAACATATAAGGTTTTTTAACCATTAAGTACTCGAGCTATATTTTACAATACATCCCATATAAAAATAGCAATGAAAAACTAATAGGTGGGTTTTCTTATAAAAAAATTATATAAATCTCATTTCTAAATTTTCCACTGATATAAAGTGATACTTAAAAGTAACATACATTTAACAAAAAGTATAAAATAAATAAATTCTGATATTTCGATGATGATGTGTGAGGGAAAAAGAAAAACAGTGTAACGTATACATAAAATAAGAGATATGCATAAAAGTCACCATGTTTGAAATTATTGTTCGAACATTCAAATGTTACTAGAAGGCAAAAGATAAAGAAAAGGATAAATTGATTTTATTAGATCATTTGAATTGGTAAAATAGAATAAAAGAAAATATTCTTTTAAGACAGCTAGTGGGGCTGCTAGTTTTAGCTTATGGCTGAATAATTTTTTAACTTTGGGGTAACTCTCCCAAAACCAAACTTATGGCTGAATAATTTTTTTATTTTTTATTTTGCTAAACTTTGGGGCAACTCTCCCAAAACCAAACTAAAAAATTGCATTACGAGTAAAGGAAATAGCATTTGCGTTAGCAAGCAAGACAACAACAACAACAAAAAAAGGTATAATCTCATAAAAATTCACCGCTAGAGGAAGAGAAGAATGACTATGTTTAGTGATAAAATCAGCGCAACTGTCTCCTTTTCTATAAGTATGCTTCAACCTGACCTATCAGTTATGTGAGAAGAATTGTCTAATTCGAGACACCAAGAGTCGCATAAGGATGCTAGGAAGAGCTCAAAATTGATGAAGCTCAAGACACAACAAAAATGCTTTTCAATAATTAATTTCTAGATACTCTTTCAAAAAGTCAAAGACAAATCTGAGAAGATCTCATTTAACTCTGCCCCAAATAATAGTCGTCTGACCGGGTTCTGAATAATTTGCATCTCCTATTTGAAGAATGAAATTAGCAGTGTATATATATAGATATATATATCGTTCTCAACTAAAAGAAATACAACGCATAAATATAAATACAGTTTATTTCGAATGCCCTCGCTAATAAATGTTGCCTTATACCTCATGAGTAATTGACATAATTAAGATTCTTTATAAAAACAGAAAAAGAAATAGAAACCTAAGATTCGAATAATTTTGAAATAATGTCCAACTGCTTATGCCATATTGGGGACTTATATATAATTAAGCTTATTATAAGTAATTCCGGTCAATTTCAGAGGACGACGGAGTTCAAATTTTAAGAAAACAGCTCTTAATTCTTTTAAAGAAATCACGTAATTTTCATACATGCGTGGTTAATCAATAATTAATTTTATAAGCAGTTGAAATAAATTAATATTAAAATAGTTAATGATTTTTTTTAAATAAAAAAAAACTTATTAACGCGCTCACGCTCATCCATGGGATCTCCTTCTCAAAAACGATAGTTGACCCTCAACGCTTCCACACGTTTTCAACAACTTTTCAATCTTCATAAAGAAACCAGAAAATACAAAATGCCCCAACTATGACGATGTACGGCCATTGAACGGTGCTGCGTAGCAATTTCCATGGCCATTATTTACATGAATTCGGCTCGTTTGCGGCGTGGTTTGTGTATTTGCAAGTATAACAATACCGAATGAAAAACAATCTGTCATTTCAGATTCAAAATTCGTACCCAAAAAAGAAATAGAAAACAAAAGAAAGAGAGAAATTGTTCTTTTCTCCCTTCAAATCAAACCACCTGCACTGAACATTCAACAAGTAGAATTTACGAAGACAAACCTGACCACTAAATTGGGAAAATTCCGGAATCGCAACCAGATTGAGGTTGAGCATTCCTGACGAATTCAATTGTTTATCGCCGCTAAGAATGACATATAATAAAAATCATGGGAAACGAAACACAAATTTACAATGCACAATTTAAATCCACGATTAACCAAAACGGTACTGCCTAGCAAACTGAAACGGCAACCATACGAGTTTTTTTTTTCATTTTCATCTTCGTTTGGTCAAATATCTAAAGTTTCTATCTAGCAATTGACCACAGAATCATTATTATTATTTATAAAAAGACGAAACTAAGAGAGAACAAAAGAGAAATAGTACTATAACAGCAGCGAACACGAACGCAGATCGGTTAGAGATTTAGTGCTTTCAAATATATGTAAATTGAAATCTAATGTACCTATTCTTCTACGGTGCGGAGCCATTGCCATTGACACGGTTGTTGGTCATCATCTGCTTGAACTCCTCAAAGTTGACGTTACCGTCGCCGTCGGAATCGACGGATTTGATCATCTTGTGACATTCCTCGACGGAGCAATTCAATCCTAGGCGGTTCAACACGAGGTGGAGCTCAGCGGCAGAGATGAGGCCGTTCTTGTCCTGGTCGTAGAGGTCGAAGGCATCGCGGAGCTCAGAGGCGCCGCCTTCCGCGGTCTCGGAGCAGACGAAGGCGGCGAACTCGGAGAGGTTGATGAAGCCGTCGTGGTCGGTGTCAAGGTCGTCCATGACGTGCTGGAGCTCCTCCGGCGGGACGCCCGATCCGAGGGAGCGGAGGACGTTGTCCAACTCGTTGACGGAGATCTTGCCGTCGCCGTTGGCGTCGAAGCGGCTGAAGACTCGCTTCAGTTCATCCATATCCATGTCTTGGAGGTACACCGAGGATTTGGTGGTTGATATAGGGTTTGAGTCGGCGGTGACCGGTGCGGTTGGGTTCGTCGCCATTGTTAGCGTTGGATTCAGAGAGTGAGTGAGAGAGAGAGAGAGAGAGAGAGAGAGAGGGTTTTGCGTTTAACGGAGAATTGATGAGGGATAAGAGGAAGAGGGAGAAGGAACCGAAAAACTTGAGGCGAATTGGTGGTGGATTTGGGATTTTATACTTGTTTGGTTTGGATTATTGTGGGCCTCACTTTATGGGAAATAAATTAAAAAAAAATTATGTATTTAATTTGGAACATTGCTATTTCGACGAAAGACGTGCATCGTTGATAAGAGATTCACTCAAACACTTTTTTTTTTTTATCAGTATTCACTCAAACATTTAAATCTCTCTCATAATTCATAACTGAATTCAGCCACTCATGTTTGACCAACTCGTCCGTGAATTTAATTCGTACGACATCTCTTCATAGGAATTAGCATTTTGCATTTGGTAAATTTATCAAGTTAAAAAAAATCTAAATTATAATTTTCTCAAGTAAAATTTTATAAGTTTTTTAAGATATTTTTATAGGACTATGATAAGGACACTTATTAAAGATATTAAAATAAAAATTTTTAAATATAAATAAGATATTTAATATACTAAAAATTAAAAAAAAATTATTTAAATTTTTTATTTTTATATCTTTAAAAGAAATATGTAAGTATATTACACTTCTCGATGCCACAATATTAAGAGACATCACGGCCTTTAGTTGCTCTGTTTGAAACTAAGTACGCCATCTTTAATTTAGGTTCAGCACAAGTACTCGTTAATGAAATTGAGCTATTACAAATTCTATTTTAAAAGTCTTATTCTTTTAATGATGTATGATGTATTATATTTTATTTTTGATATACTTTAGAAGAGAAAAAAATGTATAATATTATCTAATAATATATTGTTACATTATTTAATAAATTTGATTTTATTAATAATTATATAAGATACTAAACTTATTAAATAATGTAATAATAAATTATTATATAATAGTGTTTTTTTTTTTTTTTTACATTGGTTATGCATAAAATTCAATGTATTAATGGATTTAGTCATTCTACGGGAAACAATTAACTTTAGAGAAAAAAGTCCTTAAGTGCTGATAGAAAAATTAATGATTGATATTATGATAAAATACATACATAACAAACTATAACTTTATTAAAATCTACTTTCTTGATTTTTTTTAATCAATGATTAAAATCTCTTACTCCTAATCTTCACTTTTGAGGAACTCCTCTAAATCCATGTTATGAATACATTATCATCGATAGTTATTTTCAATTAATAGTACATCAAATTAAAATGCACTAAATTTAATCACACAAAAAATCACTAAAATCGTCTAACATATCTGTCTAATAAAAGAAAGAATTATAAGCATTACAGCTCCTTTTTCAGTAAAACTTAAGCAAAACAGAGCACAACCTCAAAAGCCAATGCGGAGGAAATAATTATGGAGGATATCCATTCCGTGAAACACTGCTGAGCATGAGCTTTATATGTGGTAAGTTTTTTTTTTTTTAATTTGTTTTTGTTTATATACTTAATGTAATATATATATATATATATATATATATATATATATATGAATTTGTATAATCAAGATAATATTGTAAATTCTTGTATATATAAAATTGTACTGTGCTTTGGCATTGATAGTTAATTATATGTTTTATCCTCCTAATTTTTTTTTAAATTCCGCGCCTATACCAAGAGTAAAGACAATGCCAAACACAGTATCTAATAAAATGGGGGAGAAAACGACAATACTAACAAATCACCCCAAAAAAGAAAACAACGAAACTATAATGAAGACAAATATAGACTTATTAATGAAGACTAGTATAACTTTTTTCTTTAACTAAAGTCTTAAGTTTAAATATTATAAATAGAAAAAATTAGTGCTAAAAATTATATTTTTGTAATTTGACACAATTTAATTTTAAATTAGTCAAAAATTAATGAAACTTTTGAAAATTGAGAGATTTACAAAAAAATGCTAATAACTGAAATTATACATCCATAAAACAAGTTTTGTCATTTATATTTACTGTCCCAAATCCGCGCTCTTTCAAATTTTAATTAAGGTTTAAAAATATTAATAGATATTAATATAAAATACTTTATATTAATTATGCATACAATTTTAATTCTTGATCTATAGCAAAGTACCAAACAATGTATGACTAATGGATATTGAATAAAAAAAAAAGCCTAAACATATTGAGACTTTTGGATCAAAAGTCTCACCAAACCCTAAGCAATATAGAATAATAGTATGTTTTGTAATGCTTAAGTTTTAGAAAATAATTTTTTTTTACTCTCTCATATAGCTTAGAGAGCCTTTAATTATAAGTTATTTTAAATATAAAATAAATTAATCTAAACACATATTAAGTTTTCATGGTGATTAATTTGTGATTCTATTCAATCACTTTGTGCTATACGTAGATAAAAGTATGTGGCGTTTAACAAGAGCAATATTTAACAAGAAAATTTAAAATTGTTTAATTGTTTTTCTTTTTTTTATATGATAAACATGCTTAATTGTTAATATAATTTATAATTACCTTTAATATATATATATATATATATATATATATATATATATATATATATATATATATATATATATATATATATATATATATATATTGGTACACCTAAAAATAAAAACAAAGAAAGAAACAAAACTAAGATCTAATGAAAGGGATGCTCATAACATCAACGAGAAGCATTAGACTTATCTCCTAAGGAGACAGTGTCTAGATCTTGAATTTGACATTGTTCTTAAAACCATTCTTAGCAAACTAATTAGCGCAGGAATTGTCGTCCCTCAAAGTATGCTCTATCGTCACAGATTAGTCTTTAGATAATAAGATCTTAATATCCTCAATTATGCAAGCATATTTGTAAAACACAGATGTTTCCTTAGCTATCAAATTAAGAGCCTCTTGAGAATCACAATGACAAACAAGCAATTTAAACTCCTAGTCTCAAGCTAGACGGAGACCTCTGAGGATAGCAAGAAGCTCAGCATGAAGATTTGTCATGATTCCAATAAAGGTAAAGAACTCGCAAATCCATTCACCATCACTGTTTCTAATCAACCCACTGCATCCGGCCCTCCTTGGATTACCCAATGAAATATCATCAAAATTCAATTTAAAGAAATTATGTGGAGGTTTATCCCAACAAACTAGGCACAAACTATGAGGATGGTTGATCCCAAGACTACAGAGAGCAATACACAAGTCCTTCTTTATCATAATTATTTTCTTGATAAGCTCATACTCAGTCCATGTAGTAGAATATAAGAGTTCATCATTACGAGCGCGCCAAATCCACCAAATATCAGTAAGAAAAATACTAGAATAGGAACCATGTAAAAAAAGAACGAATCCACTCTTTTATATTAGGGGTAAGGAATAGATCTACCATAAAAAGACCCAACCAATCTCATATCCTTTTGGCCTTTTGACAGTCATGAAGGTAGTGAAGCACATCTTCAACTAGATAAGCACAGCGACCATAGGATGGATCAAAAGTCAACTTCCATCGCGTTCTCATGGAACTTGTAGGAAGAGCATCATGTCAAATCAACAAAAGAAAAACATGCAATTTTTTCGAAGCATGAATCCTCCACAATCAACTCTAATTCTCTTGCTCATGTTGAATAATGTTATCTCGGTGAAAGAGCTAAGAATATCCCGACTTTACTGTATAAATACCTAAAGATGTGGCCCAGACAATTATATCTTGGATGCTACAATTAAGAGCCATCAGAGTTACATGGATCAAAGAGGCAAGATTATGAGAAATTAATGTATCTAACTTGTTTAGCTACCAAGTCGAGTTAACAAACACATCAGAGATTAGAAAATGAGAATCCTAAATATCAACAAAAGGAACTTGATCACACTGACACCCTTCCTCAAGCCATCTATCAAACCATAATGAGATAGACTCGTTTCCCACTCTGTACTGGTAACCATCCTTAAACACTTCTAATGTCTTTATTATAGATCTCCAAGTGTAAGAATCTTCATTCCTGCCCACTGCCGACAGAAAGGAGGAATCTCTAAAGTATTTATTAGAGAGAATTTGAACCCAAAGTTTGTCTTTCTTGCAAATAAGGCTCCAAACCAATTTGCCTAGAAGAGCTAGATTACAAAACCGAGCTTTTTCGAATTCCAAGAGCCCCCACTTTCTTAGGTTGGGTAATTATATCTCATTTCACCAAAGGAAAGCTACGAGCCTGGTCAGAATTCTTTGCCAGAGGAACTTGCAAACAGAAGCATCAATAGCATCACAAATACCATGAGGAATCCACATAATTTGCATCGGCTAACTAGGCACTGCAGTAAACACCGAGTTAATCAGAGTGAGACGACCAACCTTATTTAATAATAGATTCTTCCAACCTGCCAATCTAGAATGCAACTTTTCCACAACATAAACGAAGTCTTGCTTCTTGACCCTACGCATCAATAAAGGAAAACCAAGATACTTTCCCAGATTCATGGTAAATCGGATAGACAAGATGGCTGTGAACTTTTCACATTTTCTTCTTAACACATTCTTAGAACTCATAACTTTGGATTTGTCAAGATTAGCTTTAAGACCAAATGCAAGGCAAAACTCATTAAGAACATTAGTAACAAGCTGGACTTGAGAAGCTTTAGCTTTAACAAACTATAAGCAGTCATCAGCAAAAACTAGATGAGATATGGTAGGGCCTCTTTTAGATATCTTCACCGGAAGCCAAGCACCAGAATTAACTTTCAGAAATTAACAGAGCAAGTTTTTCTATATACAAGACAAATAAATAAGGGGAGAGAGGGTCACCCTACCGTAACCCCCTATTCGGGGCAAAGGCTGGCAACGTGGAACCATTCCACACCATGGATAAAGAGGACGAAGTAACACAGTGCATGATTAAATTGATACTAACATCCAAAAATCTAAAATCATGTAAAGTGATATGCAAGAAGTCCCAATTGAATCTATCATACGCTTTTTCAAGATCCATTTTAAATAGAAGAGTACCATTTTTATCTCTGGCATGCTGCATATAATGAGTCACTTCCTGGGTAAAATAGCATTTTTAGAAGTTCCTCTACCTAGAATAAAGCTACTATGAAGGGGACCAATAACTTCATCCAAGAAGGGGCACAATCTATTGACCAAAACCTTGGTTACAAGCTTGAATACCACATTGCAAAGGCTAATTGGTCTAAGCTCTTCTAGGCGTGTTGGAGGCTCCACCTTAGGAATTAAGACAGTTAAAGTCTCAGCAAGCCTTAGAGTCAAAGGATCCTGTGACAAAAGCCTCCTTGACCACTTTCTATATATCATCCCCACCACATTCCAATACTGTTTAAAAAAAAAAAAGGTTGGAACACATCCGGACCTGGAGCCTTGTAAGAATCCAGGCCATATAAAGCATCAAAAACCTCCTTCTTAGAAACCAGCTTCACTAATTCATTTCAAGCAGCAAAACTAAGATGCGGAACAATAAAAAAAATTCAAAGCATTCGGCTGGTAGCTCTCATTCATGCAAAAAAAAAAAGATTTGAAATAACTATGAGACTCCCTTCTTAGAATTTCATCATCACGACACCAAATATCATCAATAAAAAGACCATTAATATGATTCCTGCACCTCTGGATAATAGTTTGAGCATGGAAAAACTTTGTGTTATAGTCGCCAAACTTCACCCATTTTTCACAAGATTTTTGGTACCATAACAACTCTTCTTGTCTCAAAACCTCTTGATAATCCTTCTGGAGATTTCTCTCAAAAAGAAAAAGGTCAAAAGAATTGGAAAATTCAAGCTGCTGCTGAATTCCCCTTAGTCTTGCTTCTAGGTGACGCTTCTTTCTGAAGATGTTTCCAAAAATCTCCCTATTAAACTTAATGGAAACATTTTTCACCAGCTCAAGTTTATTTGCAATAACAAGATGATTATTTTTCCAGGCATGATCTACTATACTATGATAAGCAGGATGCATAAACCAAGCTGCAACAAACTTGAAAGGACGATCACTAGCATGTAAGTAAGTTCCCCCGCATCGAAACAGAATAGGATTATGGTCAGAATAGACCCTGCACAAGTGCTCCACAAAAGCCTCAAAAAATCTAAGGCACCAGTCACAATCGGCAATACCACGATCCAACCTTTTAGAAACCTAGTTATTACCCCTGCAGTTCCTAGTCCAGGTATCTTTACTCCTAACTGCACCCAAATTAACCAAATCACACTTCTCTAGAACTTTAGAAAACTGGACAGTCCGAGAGAAAACAAAAGACCCACCCATGAATTCAGAAAGCAAAATAACCTCATTAAAGTCTCCCATCAAAAGCCAAGGCAAATGAATTTGATTTCTAAACTGAACAAGATGTTCCCAAAGCAAGGTGCAAGCAGCTGGAATAGGACTAGCATAAATGGCAGAACAAAATTATTCCCTTTGAGCCAGACCAATTTAAACAGTAACTGATTGAGCAATCTTTGCAAAATCATTTCTAATAAACAATTAGAATTTTCTAACAAATAGAAATTTCTAACATATATATATGTCAAAGATCTAAGATCACAGACAAATATCCAAATCATTTCTAACAAATAGAAATTACGACTCAAAAATTAATGAAAAAACACATAACTAATAAACAATTTTTTTCTTTTATTTTACTCAAGTACAAACATTTAACTTCTAGAACAATTCACTACACCGAAAAATCTTAAGGTAGCACAACTTATCAAGATAATCGTTTTTTCTTTATTTTCTTCAAATTACAAATTACACTGAGATATGTTAGCGTGAATCTAACCCTTGTTGACGCATAGCGTCAAGGTTGTGCTTTGTTATCTCGAGTTTTTCCTATAACTGCTTCTCGTTGATGTATATGATCTTGTCGTCATCTTTGTTATTATCATTGTCACTGCTATTATCTCTGTTATCGATAATGCCTTATTTTTTCTATCTCATCTCCATAATCTTTAGTTTCGATCTACAGATCTAAAGATCTTTTTATAACATTGGTTAGACGTACAATCAAGTTAAGAAATTAAAGTCAAAAATTACAAATCTATCTAAATAAAATGCATCTTTAAAATATTCAAACCTACACTTCTCATATTTAGAGATTTGAATCAATTTATTATTGTAAAATAAAATAAAAATAAAGAAAAACAAGAAAAAAAAATAAAAGGACTGCCACAAAAGGAGATCTTTCATTAAAAAAAAACCTATAATTCTTAGATGTCCTTATATTATTTCTTTAATATAGAAATCGCAGGCCTTCTATTATAGGGGTAATAATCGTAAGATTCATGGCGTTATCAGTGTAGTCAATTTAAAAAATAAATGAAATGCGATATGGTGGCCCGTTTCCACAATATAATAGACTATCTGATTTTGATTTGGATATTTGAGTATGTTAATTTGAATATTTTGGGTGTGCTAATTTCTTAAAGAGTTACTAAGGATAGGGAGACTAATGGAAGGCTCTTTTACACAGATATTATTAACTTTATTTTTATTTCTCATTCAACTATTGTTTGAGTATTAATTTTCGAAATGTGTTGCTTTTAGGAGACATTGATCTGACTTCGCAACGTGCAAAGTTAAATTCTATTTAAATAGTGGTGAGAATCACTTATATTTTTTCTTTTCCTTTACCTAACCGACTTCTTAAAATGGTTATTTTATTTATTTATTTTTTACTTATTAGTAATTGTTTTTATCCATAGTTTATAATAATATAATTTGATTATTTATTAAGGATATTTGTTATGTGAGGTTTGTAGTAATTTTTGACTTTACCGGCTCAATGTAAGGATGAAAAGCGGTCAAGTCAAAGTGACTTTATCTTAAATGAGTTTAGTATATTTTTTAAATATAAAATTTGAGTTTTATTTATTTATTTAATATAAATTATTTTTTATGATTTAATTTATTATTTTTAAAAAATTATTTTAATTTAAAAATTTATTTAAAAACTTATTTTATAATAATATTTTTAAATAAATTAATAAATTTATTTTTAAATAAGTCAACGAAATAAGTTAATGTATCTAAACCTTTTATATAGACTAATGAAATTAAATTTTAAAAAATATTTAATATTTATTAAATTAATTATATTATATAAATATTAAAATTTTATAATATACATAATTAAATTAACTGATTTACTAAGTTTAAAAGACATTTTTAAAAGCTTGAAGGCTAGTCTATTTAACTAATTAGATTTTTTAAAAAGTCTTAACTTGATTTTTTTTATTAAACAAGTCAGGTTAAGATAAACCTTAAATAAGTCAAATCATAAACACTATATCTTGGTTCTTGACTATTTTTTCATCCTTATAAATCGCTAAAGAGTAAGTTAGGTCAAACATATAAATCTAACATACATTAAAAAAATTATTATATTAAAATAAATGTCAAAATATAAAATTAAAAATTTGTTATTCATAATATATTTTAATTAAAAATAATATATATTTCAAATAAATTATAAAGTCACATAATAAATTTTACACAAATATAATAAATTTTAAATAAATTATAATAATTAATTTAAGTTTTAAACAATATTATAATAATTAGAAAAGAAAAAAGCCGGCTGACAAGTCGATTTCTACGAAACCAACTTCCTGACACGTGGTTAAAAAAATTTATATGACATGGCCGACTTCTCAACACTATCTTAAAAAAAAAATATGTTCTCATGCCTAGAAGATATTGCTCAAAATAAATGTATTTTGAGAAAAGAAAATGATGTTTTTATATTATTTTTTATTTCACATCACTTTTTATTATATATTTTAATAGTTATAATTAAATAAAAAATAAAAAAATAATATAATTAATGATATAAAAATAATATAAAAAATGATGTAGAAAAAAGTGTAATAAGAAAATTAGAATTGTTTGAGAAATAATGTTGAAATAATGATAAAATAAAAAATAAAAATAAAGTTAATACCTGTGTAAAGAAAGCCATGGGAAGGTGATGAACGAGGGATGAAAAATTATTCTAACTTTGTGGAGTAACAATTAATGTATATTATATGAAGATTTTTATTATAAATTTTAAATACAATTATGTGGATTTCAAACATATTAATTAAAAATTATTATAAAAATCTCTTTTAAATATATATTAATTGTTTATTGAGAATATTAAAAGTTATTATGAATGAAAGGGGCCTAGTGCTACAGTCGACAGAGAGCCGACGAGGGGCATGTGGCATGTGCTAATCTAGATATCAAATTATCAGCATGGTCACATCAAAACAAAAAATTAATCTGCATGGTGATGTGTGCATGTAAGTGTAGTCTGGTTGAATAATTTTAAATTTTTTTACATAAATCTCTTATTAATTCTTTTAATTATTAAATAAAAAATATTAAATATTTTTTATATTTTTAAGATATTAAATTTATTTATATTTTATTAAATATTTTTTATTTAATATTAAGAAAAATATTTAAAAAATTTAAGAGAATATAATAATTTTTTCTCAAATTTACTTATATGTAGCCAACCATTTTTATTTATTTATTTGTAATAGGTGTTGGAAAGGAGCGCACTCGGTGTCTGATGATACAGTGATACGCGGGGTACGGAAGGACACGGGTTGAACGCGGTTCTAACTTTAATAAATTAAAAAGGAAACATTAAAAAACAAGAATCATATCTTACTATCGTCTGATTTTGATGGCAAAAGTAAATAATATTCGTTGCTTTCGGTACACATCTTTCACGCGCTTACACATCTCACTTTTGTTTATATAACAAAATCAAAATATAAGTGTATAAAAAGTAAAATAAACTTAATTTTAATTAAATAATAAGAATTATATAAATGTGAGTAATATATATATATATATATATATATATATATATATATATATTTGTAAGTATATTTGTCTAGTATTATTGTTTCAAAAATAAACATCTTTTCTATTGTAATAATGTTATATATAAATACTCACATATTATTACATATTTTTATTTGATTAAAATTAAATTTATTTATTTTTTTATACGTTTATATTATGATTCTTTCACATAGGCATATATGAAAGAGATGTGTGTGATTTTGATTAGTTACTAGTTTTTATTTTTATTCAAGTTGTTACGGTTCGACTCAATCAATGAAGGGAAATCGTGTGAATTGAGACTTAAGATTGTTGAGTTTGTGACTTCTACAAACTAAGGGTGTAATTTGATTCAGATATTTTAACCAATTCGATCAATTCGAATTGAATCAATTAAATTAATTTGATTTGATTCGAGTATGTTAATTAGTTCAGACAAAATTTGAATCAAATGAAATTTAATTAGTTTAGTTCTCAGATTAAAAGTTTTAAACCTGAAAACCAAACTAAATGTGTGTATGTGTGTGTGTGTATATATATTTATATATATATGAGGAGGGATCAATTTACACTAGTGTAAATTTTTTTTCTCTTACACCCATTTTTAACCGTTAGTTCTACTTTCATCTAATGGTTGAGATTATTTCATTAAAGGTAACCATTAGATGAAAGTAAATCTAATGGTTGAAAATGAGTGTAAGAAAAAAAACTTCTTTGATGTAAGTTGATCCTCCATCTATATATATATATATATATATATATATATATATATATATATATATATATGTCTTTTTAACATAATACATAAGAGAAACAAATCAAAAGACATGATATCCAATTTAATTAACCAATTTATATAAATAATATTTGTTGCTTTCTTTACACATATTTCACACGCTTACACATCTCACTTTTATTTATATAACATAATCAAAATATAAGTGTATAAAAAATAAAATAAACTTAATTATAATTAAATAATAAAATTATACAAATGTGAGTAATATATATGTAAGTATATTCGTTTAGTATTATTGTTTAAAAAATGAACATCTTTCCTATTGTAATAATGCTATATATAAATACTTACATATTATTACATATTTTTTTATTCGTAAAATTGAATTTTTTTTTATACATTTATATTATGATTCTTTCATATAAGCATATATGAAAGTGATTTGTGTGATTTTGATTAGTTACTAGTTTTCATATTTTATTTTTGTTCAAGTTGTTACTGTTTGACTCAATCAAGGAAGGGAAAATTATGTGAATTGAGACTTGAGACTATTGAGTTTGTGACTCATGCAGACTAATATGTAAATTAGTTCGAATAATCTAATCAACTCGATCAATTTAAACTAAACTAATTAAATTGGTTTGATTTGAATATGTGAATTAGTTCGAGCAAAATCTGAATCAAATGAAACTTAATTGGTTTGAATCTCAAATTGAAAGTTCAAACTCGAGAACCGAACCAAATCATATGTGTGTGTGTGTGTATATATATATATATATAATGTCCTTATAACACGATGTATCAAAGCAACAAATCAGAGTATATGACATTCAATTTAACTAACCAATTCGTATAAATATAATGACTAAACTAAGTGTAGAAACAAAAAAAATAAATAAAGAGAGTGCAACTTAATTTATTTTATGTCATAAGTCAAGAGTTTTTAAGCCTTGACCATAAAATATTATCATGACAACTTAACTCAAAAAAATTTTATAATACATAACAAATAATAAGTCCAAAAGTATAAGAAAAGTTCATTTAACTTAAACTAACATTCTAAAAGCTGTATTATATGCAAATTATTGCTGTGAAGCAACTTAACACAAAAAACTTTATAATACATTACAAACAGTAAGTCCAAAAGCATATACCATAATTCACTATTAAAGTCATACAAATTAATCAACTTATACCTTTATTTATATATAGACTAAACACTCAGTTAAAGATTCTAAAATAAACAAAGTATCATACATCAAAGGCACTGATTGAGTATATTATCAGTAGATTAGGGTAATATGCTGAACATATAATTTTGGAGTTTATATTTTGTTGTAGTATACTTATTAAGATAAGTAGATTTGATTCTATTTCTATAAATTTTTTATAGGTTTATTATGCATTTTTTTATATGAAGTTAATTATTTTGCTAAATTTTATGTAAAAAAAAAGTCAATCCAACTACTCGAATCAAACCAATTCGAAGATGTCCAATTCGGTTTGATTCAAATTTGATTATTAAAAAATAAAAAAATCAAACCAAACCAAATAAATTAATTTTAATTGGTTCAAAATTAATTTCTCCTAAAAATTGAATTAAATCGACCCAATTACACCCGTTCAGTAGACTGCATTGTGAGCTTTAAACATGTGGACCTCTTGTATTCATTGGTTTCTATCTTTGAGACGCAACCCAAACAGATCACAGATGTCCAGAGGAGGGCCATACTTACTCAAATGGTGTATAATGTGATGCATGTTGTTGATCAAGCCCAATATCAGCCCCCATCTTTTGAGCCTGGCCCCAAACTAACAAATTAGAAAGAAAAATCAATCTATGTAAAAATACATTTTAGATAATGAACCATAATTTGGGACACTAAACACATTAGAATTGTGTGAAATGCATGGGATATCTTTATAACAGATGGTGACTTAAAAAACCCTAAACATAATAGAATTGTGTGAAGTGCATGGGATATCTTTAAAGCACTATCTTTCTTTTATTTTTTTCCGCCGTCAATTACAATCTTTTGTTGTGCTTTACACCTTTCATAATTTGACAATTTGATCGTGAAGATATTTTACTTTTGTGAATGATTTCTGAAGCATAGTTTTGTTAGTGGAACTTTAACAAAAGGTATTTACATAGACGTTGCTTGCCCCAAAATGTTTTTTTTTCATTGAAACTGCTAATTTTATTAACTTGAATTAGCATCATCCAAAAGAATTGAGGATATAAAATCAGGGTGATCCTCAATCCAAATACATTAACCATGGTTCTTAGCAAAACCAGCTATAGAGTCTGCAACTCTATTACACAACCTAGGCACATACACACAATCAAAAACATCAAACCAAGTTGCATTGGTAAATATATCCTGCAAAAGACCACCATTGAAGGAGAAATCTGCAGAGTCATGTTTGATCCCCCGGATTACATGCTGAGCATCTCCTTCCAAGATGACCCGCCTACGGCCAACTTCCCAGGCTAATAAAAGACCATCACGAGCAGTCATGATCCCTCCAAACTGACATTGCAGTAAACCAGAACCTTGATAAGCTTTCCCGGCTATAATATCACCTGTCATCTCTGATAATGATTCCAATTCCAAATAATTGATCCCTTTCATTACTACCAAAGTCCACATTTACTTTGTAAATGTCACAGGGAGGCTTCGTCCAATGATCCTGCTGCGATATAGGACCAATATCGGGACAATCACAGTTCCTTGCTTCCTTGAAAGCTAGTAAATTGGCCTCAGCTGCAGCAAAAATCTGGTTTGAAGGCTTACAAGATTTTCCTTGCCAAACTAAGTTCCTTTGGGACCAAATTGCCTGCCAAGCCACACATAGTTTTTCCAAATCCTCTGCCGTAACATGAGTCAAATAGAAAGCTATCCTATCTAACCAGTTATCAGCATCAGACGGGTAAAGATTTGGATGCAAGTTACCAGGTATGACATTTAAAGAATAAGGGCATATGCTGGACCGTTTCCTGAACTTCCCCACACAAGTAACAAGAATTTTCAAGCTCCATTCCTTTATCAATGAGGCGAGAAACAGTAGGCAAAATATTTCTGCAAGCCCTCCAAATGAAAATGCGAACCTTTGGAGGGAATCCTTTTCCACAAAGCTTGATGGTGACTCAGGAGCTCAAACTTTTCATAACCCGTTACCATTTTGAATTCTGATCCTTATACGATTATTCCAAGCTAACTTGTAAGCACTCTTGATTGAGAAATGTCCTTTTATATCCGGTAGCCAGCATAGGGAATCTAGGTAAGGTTCAGTGCTAAGAGGGATGTTAAGTATAGCGTTTACAACTTGTGGATTGAAGGTAGCTCTAATAAGATCCACATTCCAACCCCTTGGATTATTGACCAGTAGCTGAGAAACAAAAGAGACATTGGCAGTAGCCCCTTGTTGGTGTTGAATTCGAAAACCATCCAAGTGTGGAATCCAAGCATCCTCCCATATATTAATACTTTCACCATCACCCACTCTCCAGATAAGACCTTTTCTCAACATGTCTCTTCCATCCAAGATGCACCTCCAAGTATATGAAGGGTTTGATCCACGGTCTGCAGCCATGAAATTGCATGGGGAAAGTATTTAGCTCTTAAGATTCTAGAGACTAGAGAGTCAGGATTTGTGAGGATTCTCCAGCCTTGCTTAGCCAGCATAGCTAAGTTAAAGGAATGGAGGTCCTTGAAACCCAGTCCTCCACTACCTCTAGGCCAACACATTTTTTCCCATGAGAGCCAATGAATTTTTCTGGAATCTACATTATCTCCCCACCAAAACCTTGCCATCATCTGTTTCAAATCTCTGCATAACGACTGAGGAACTTTGAAACAACTCATTGTGTATGTAGGAATTGCTTGGGCCACTGCCTTTATCAGAATTTCTTTACCACCTGCTGAGAGTAATTTTTCCTTCCAACCCTTAATCCTCTTCCACACTCTATCCTTTACGGATTGGAACGAGTGATTCTTAGGCCGGCTAACCATAGTAGGAAGCCCCACGTATTTTTCAGAAAATACAATCTGATGGATATTGGTCATATTGGTGATGGTATCTCTCAAATCCCTGTCAACATTAGGACTAAAAAATATAGATGATTTATCAAAATTGATCCTTTGTCCCGAAGCATTGCCATATAGATTCAAAACTCTCAACAAAAAATCAATATCATCCCTATTGGCCTTAGAGGATATAAGACTATCATCTGTGAAAAACAAATGAGAAATCATAAGGGCTGGCCTGCAAATTCTGACACCGTGCAGAGATTGTGATAACTCTGCTTGATAGAGCATAGTGGATAGAGCCTCGGCACAAATCACAAATAGATAAGGTGACAATGGGTCTCCTTGACGTAAACCTCTCTTGGGATGAAATGTGTTACCTGGAATGCCATTAAGGAGCACAGAATATGATACTGAGGAGACACATTTCATAATTAAAGAAACCCAAATCTCAAGAAACTCCATTCCATCCTATTGTAGGCCTTGCTCATGTCTAGCTTCAAAGCCAAATACCCTTCCTTACCAGACCTCTTGTTCTTTAGAGCATGAAGAAGCTCGTATGCTATAAGGACATTATCTGTAATAAGGTGATTCCGAACAAATGCACTATGAGAATTTGAAATGAGAGAGGGGAGAATGACTTTTAGTCTATTGGCAAGGGTCTTGCTAATGATTTTATAGAGAACACTGCAAAGAGATATAGGACTCAACTGCCCTATCGACTCTGGATTTGAGTTTTAGGAATAAGCACTATGAAGGTATGATTCAAGTCAGCATCCAAAAGGCCATTATTAAGAAATTTCAACACCGTATCAGTCACATCATTCCCAACCACATGCCAGTACTTCTGATAGAAAAGAGCTGGTAAACCATCTGGGGCCTGGAGACTTTGTAGCACCCATTTGAAACAAAGCTTCTTTTATCTCATTCCTTGAAAAAGGCATAGACAAAATGGAATTTATTTCTGCAGTTACGTGATTAAAATTACCTGAAAGCACCTCATCAAAGTCAGAGGGATTTGAGCTTTGGAAAAGATGTGCAAAATATTTACAGGCCACCATTTCAACAGCTCGAGAATCCCTTTGCCAAACGTCATTCTCATCTTTTAGCTTGGATATTTTATTCTTTTTCTGCCTTGCTGTAGCTCTGCCATGAAAAAACACCGAATTAGACTCACCCTTTTTCAACCATTGCACCCTTGATCTTTGCCTCCATAAAATCTCTTCCCTTTGAGAGGAGCTCATTCAATTCTGCTTTCAACTGTTTCAATCTCTCAACATTATCATTTGAAGGAGTTTTTTTCATCATAGCTCCAATTCTGTCCTGTAAGAGTTTAATCGTTTTCCCAACATGCCCAAGGCTGTTTTTGGTCCAAAAGGAAAGCTCCTCAGCAACCCTTTTAGTCTTGGTGACCGTGGCATCATTCTCATTCTCCCAGGGAAAAACTCTCCAACCATTCCTGATGATATTTTCACATTCCTCATCCCTTGTCCACATTTTCTCAAATCTAAGTGGCTTGGGCTTCTCCATAGACACGGCATCACCTAGGCCAATTAGATCTAATAAAAGTGGCATGTGGTCAGAGTGGGACGAGACAATGTGTTGCACTCTTGCATTCTGCCATAACCTTGCTCCTTCATTGCTCACAAAGAATCTATCAAGTCTACATTAAACCTTGTTAAGAATCTCACTGTAGCGTGACTCAATATTTTAAGTGTGATTTATGTACATGTTAAGTCATTTTATTTAATGTAAATTAGGTGTTGGTTAGAATCTTAGAAACATTATCCTCAAAGCCCATATCTTGTAGGTTGGGCCACTCCATTATCCAAGAGCTGGAAATTTTCATGAACGAGGTTCATTGTCTTTATTCCTATTCCTAGTATCATTGTCTTCATTGTCTTACGACACTCACAGCGGTGAAACTACACCTTCCATGAGAAGACCAGCCACTCAAATGTTTGAAATATGAAACTCGTTTTTAATTTTTTGGAGGAAAGATCATAATAAAAAATTTGTTTTTGATATACAAGGACATTTTTATAAAGAATAAGCCATTTACAAATACCAACTTAACAACTTAATATAATTTTAGTCAGAATATATTTATTTTTTAATAAAAAAGAAATTTTTGTCTGCCAAGTTAACTAGTAGTTAGTTTTGATATTCTTATTATTAATAATGTATATATTTTTTATATACTTTTTTTAATATTATTTATCATACTTATTATTTTTTATTATTTTTTCTCTCATTAAATCTGACACTCTTAAAAAGAATGTCAATAGTGCATACATCCTTAAAAAGGATATATGATAATATTTTTCATTAGTAGTAGTTACACTTATAATATGAATGTAAATGAAATATTTTTATTTAAATACATGATTTCATAACAAATTATTTAAAAGGATATTTAAATACAATTTCTATTTTTTTCACATAAAAAACAAATTGTTTTCTTCATATTTTTAAAAATAAATGAAAATAAAAATAGAAATTGTATTTGTAGAGAAATTAATTTTAAAATACTTTTCTTAAAAGTAAAAAGTGGGTATAGAATGTAGCTTATTAGCTTTATGCGATTGATTTAAAATGAATGTTTTAAGTTAAAATTAAAAACTTTTTTTCAAAAAGTTATGTACCATATGGATTAATTTCTTATATTATAGTATAGATAAAGGTTTGATTTTAATTTCAAAATTTGAGATCGAAATCATATAAAAGAGGAAAAAAAAGAATAAAAAATGCCTGATGGAGACTTGAACAGAGTGGGGTTTGGGAAGAGAGAAAGTGAACTGTAATTTTAATAATGTCTTATATATACTCTTACAATTCATGTGAGAAACTATAAGTATTGGTTTATTTATTAGTATATATAAGCATAAAAAAATTAAGATATTCCAATTTTGGAGTAGACAGAGAAAAAAAAATTGAAGTTTGTGATGATTTTGAAGGCTGATTGTTATTTCTCACTTTCCTTGTTTTACACTGAATCTCACTAGCTCAGAGATTGAACCAATGCTTTACATTCGTTTTGGAAAATTTATCATGTATAAATACTATTTATACTTTTTTTAAAAATATGATTGAATGAGAGAAAAAAAATGTATAATAAATAATATTAAATAAAATATAAAAAGTAATATATATACTTGTTTGATATAAGAATATAAAAATTATTCTTTTTGTCCTCAATCCAAATTTAGCACTCGTACTTTGTCTCCATTTTTTTCTTTTTTTAATTTTTTTATTTAAATTTTATCAAATATAAAAGAAGTTAAAATAAAAAATAAAAGAATAAGATATATAATTAAATTTAAAATATTTAACAAAATTTAAATTAAAAAATTAAAAATTAAAAAATAAAAATAAATGATCCTCGTCCTTATAAGAAATAGAAGGAATAAGAAATCCTGACAAATTACATCTAGTTTTGTTGATGGTCCCCATTCTTCTCGAAGATATGGATCGCAACCCAAAAAACAAAAAAGACGAAGACTTTTCTACAACGAGGATTGAACAGACTTACTACCTCGCAGTCTCGTACCCAAACACGTTAAACCTAAAGAAAGGCCCAATTTTTAAGGTCTCGCATTCCAATCTGGGCTTTAAATACTGCCAATGGAAAGTCTTTATACCATTGAATAGAATGAGTTTTTGATGCTGAGTGACAACTGGACTGATTCTATGAGTACAATTCATGCCCATCATGCAAGAGATTCTTATATATTTTGGGAGTATTATATCACTGCATTATATTATTGGCAAGGTATATATAAGTATTTTTTTATTAAGCAACCTCCAAAAAAGATTTAAAAAGAACCTCTCTCAGTCTCTCTCTATATATAAGAACAAATACTACCAACTACCAAGATAAAGATCATAAAAATGGGAAAAATGATCATCCTCTCAGTCTCTCTCTATATATAAGAACAAATACTACCAACTACCAAGATAAAGATCATAAAAATGAAAAAAATATCATCTTACACTTCTTTTAAAAGTGTAAGTACTATATACACTATTTTTAAATATGTATAATTGAGAAAAAAAATATATAAAAAAATATAATAAATAATATTAAATGAGATGTGAAAATAAATATATACATTATTTATGATAAGAATATAAGAATTATAAAAATAGTCATGAGTATATTTGTACTAACTTTTTGGAACTCACCATCGTGTTTCTTCTTTTTGTGTCATATGTTATGTTTATTAGTCTAACTTCGTTTAATTTTTATATATTTAATTTTTTTAATTTTTTATAAATTAATTTTATATCTTGTAAAAATATTATAGTCATATATAAGTTAATTTGACATATTTTTTATATTAATATATAATATAAATATGATGTATATATAAAATTTATACATAAAATATTTTCCTATGTTTATTCAAGACAGATCTTAATTAGGGCGGAGGTGACAACTACTTCCCTAATTTTTATTTTTCTTAACACTTAAGTTATATTTGGATATTTAGTTTTTGATAGAATAGAATAGAATGAGATGTGATGGAATGAGATGGAATGGAATAAGATGAAAGTGTCATTTCATTATTTGAATATTTTAATATAAAATGAAATAAAGTTACCATTCTATTATTTGAGAAGTAGATAATTTTTAGTGGGATAAAATAAAATCTTAATTATAATAATAATAAAAAAGATGACTTCATCCCATATCTCCTAAATTAAGGGAGAAAAAAATTGATGATCTTTAATAATGGGATGTGATGAAATCTATCTCATTCCATCTTTTTTTAATATACTCAAATAATAAAACATATCTCTATTTCATTTCATTCTCTTTCATTTCACTCAATTCCATTAATCCAAACATACCTTTAAACTCTCCATCTAACTTACCATAGTGTTGCCATGCTTTCAAACTCGAAACAGAATATCTCTCACCAAAAATATTATATATGAATCCAAACATACCCTACGTCAAGTTCCGCCACTGTTTATATTACATTGTATATTATTCTCAAAATACAAGAATTTCTCAACCTAGTTATGACCTTCTCTGAATGAGGATTCCAAACGTCCAAAGAAGCTGATAAATGGTAACTAGAACTGAAAAATGGCCAAAGGAGCCCCAACGATAGACGTGTGATGGTTTGATAGACCAGTGGTGGGGTCAAGTTCCGCAGGTTAGGGAGAGTACGCATTTTTTTAAAATTTTAATACGTAAATTAAGATTTGTTAGAAGATTTTTTAAGTTTGCTTCAATTCTTTGTTATTTTAATTAAAAGAAACTTTAATGTTTATTATGAGAAAAAAAAATTCTTTTAAAAAATTTATCAATACTGACATATCTTTTTTTAAAAATTATAATTAACATCATATTACTTCATCAATAATTCACAAGCTCCAATTTCAAATATTAATAAATCCAAACCATAAAAATAGTAACAAAAAGCATCAAAGATGTAGACAAAAAAAAAAAAAAAAGAACATTTAAGGTGTAAAAAAAAAACTAATGAATAAGAGTGAAAAAATTAATAAGCAAAAAGAAAGTTTTGACCAATTATAAAATAACAAGGCATGAAGACAATATTTTTTCTTTAAAAAAATTGAAGTCTTTAATTTTTTATAATATCTATTAATTAATTTATTTTAAAATTTCAGAGAAAGCATTAATTGTACACGACTCCGCCATTGGAATAGACCATGTAAATATATATAATGAAAGTAGTTTTAATATAAATTTAAGAGTAAATCATTGTTTTAGTTTTTGAATATTTTGTGATATAACACTTTATAATAATAATAACAACAAAAATAATCAAGTCTTTTCTCACTAGATAAGGTCAGTTACATGGATCAAATGACGTCATTATATCCTATCATAAACTAAGTTTTCAGAAATATCATTTAAATCTAAATCTTTTTTAATCGTTTCACTTATAATCTTTCTTGGTCTCCATCTACCTCTAGCTATTAGGTTATCATCCACCTGATCTACTCTCCTTACAGGGTCTTCTCCTTACATATCCAAATCACTTAAGGAGAGATTTTTTCAACTTTTCCACAATAGGTGCTGCTCCTACTTTTTCTCTAATGCATTCATTTCTAATTTTATCTTATCTTGTATGGTCACACATCCATCGCAACATCCTTATCTCTGTGACACTGATCTTATACTTTTGCTAGCTTTTTACCGCTTAACATTTAGTATCATACAACATCGCGAGCCTTATAGCTGTGCAATAAAATTTACCCTTAAACTTGAGAAACACTTTTCTATCACAAATAACTCCTGAAGTACTCATCAATTTCATCAATTCAGCTTGAATCTTATGATTTACATCTCTCTCTATCTCTTTGTCATTCTGTAGAATAGATCTAAGATACCTAAACCATGTAACATGTGGTATGATATGGTCTCTAATTTTCACCGCTAAGCTAACATTAGCACGCTTCTTACTGAACTTACATTTCATATACTCCGTCTTACTCCTACTTAGACGGAAGTCATGTTCTTCTAAAGATCGTCTCCATAGTTTTAACTTCCTATTTGTTTCCTCTCTTGACTCTACATTTAAGACTATATCATCTGCAAAAAGCATGCATTGTGACATTAGATATTGGATATGCGCAGTAAGAACATGGATGAAATGGAGGAGGGTTGTGCCTATGCTGAACTTTGTTGTAAATCCTTACATTGCTGTTTCCAAGCCCGAATGAAAGAGGAGGGTTGTGTTAGGCAGTCGACAGCCAACGTAAAACGTTATCAAATTTTTATGACATGGATAAACGATGACATAACAGTTTAGTCCCCCAAAAAAATGGCACACATGTTAGTCCCTAAACGTTATGAAATCCTACCACGTTAATCCTTATGTTAACTACGCATCTGAGATGCTAACAGAATTGCTTAGTTGTCATGTTAAGTGTCATCTAGGATTCCATTTGTCTCCCAACACAACATCTTATCAAAACGCACTGTTTATGTAGACAATTTTTGTTGTCATGTTTATTCTATACACAATTTTTGTGCAGCTGATAAATGGTGCGAGACTGTTTTTTTAATAAAAGAAGGAGAATTTCTTTAGCAAAAACTAAGTTTGTGGGGATTAGAGATAAAGTGAAGGAAGGAAGAGGATTTTCTGGAAACTTGACTATTTTTACAATAATTTATTGTTCTTCATCAGCTATCTCCTAATCTCTAGTTAAAGGTAAAAACCATTTTCTCATTGATTTGAACTCATAAGCATGTAAATCTCGGACTTCCCTGTACGTTTTCCATCTCCTCATTCCTGTTCAATGACCAAGAAGAAAAAAAAATTCATTACCCATTTCCAACCTCAATGCCCATGGGCACAGGAAATAGCACCTCATACTTCTATTCCCATTCAAAAGAACCTTGAACCATAGAAACTATCTTTCAAGCTTTCCTTGAATCATCACCATCAACCTTCTACCTATATTCCAAAAACCTGTATACAAACCTCAAATGCTGCAAATACTCACTATAAACAAAGACTAGAACCACTCCCTTTTCCAGCCACCATACCAAAGCCCTCAACAAAATACAACCCCACCCATTACACATACCTCCACTCAAACCACACCAAAACCAAATTCATAGCAAATTGACAAATTTCACACATTACACAGAATCTAAAATCCACGCAGCCACTGCCATGGCCAAGAACCCCTCACCGACCACCTCTACCACCAAGCCACGCCTTCAATCAGTTCCTCTCCAGCCCAAATCCACAAGCTCAGCCACCAAAACCACCCACGACCTGACACCTCGAACTAGACCTCGTTGCCAGCCAAACCCACCATCCCCATCGATGGCCACTGTCCTCACAAACCCCTCGCACAACCATCGAGCCTAACCAGCACTGATCCGCCATCCACCATCGCAGCCGCCAGCCATACAGAGCCTCAACTTTCGGCCCAGATCCGTCCACCACTGCTGTCCCAATCACCCGGAACTCAACCTCCACCACAACCAGAACCTCTGTCAACCCGTAAACCACCAAACCACCACCGCGGCTCTCTCACTTAGAACCCGTAAACCACCTAACCCCTGCCAACCCGTATCATGTCACTGCACCACCACTGTCCAACCATCCCATCACCGTCCACTGCCTAAGCCACCATTCTTCGATTTCTCCTTATTTTTGGTTTTTGGTTCCTAATGTTTTGGTGTTTGGGTGTCTTTTGTTTTAGTCTTTTTCTGTTTCAATTTCAACAAGTCTCTTTTTATTTTTTATTTTTTATTTTGTTTTATTAGGGTTTGTTTGAATTTTATCGAGGGACAACAAAAATTGTCTACATAAACGGTGAGTTTTGATAATGAGAGACAAATGAGATCTTAAATAGTATTTAACATGATAATTAAGTAATTCTGATAACATTTCAAACGCGTTGTTAACAGAAAGATTAACGTGGTAATATTTTATAATGTTCAGAGATTAACATGTGTGTAATTTTTTTTGAGACTAAAGTATTATCTCATAAAATACTCAAAGATTAAGTGATGATCTACTCTAAATTTAAACATTAGTATGTCATGCACTGACAGCGTGTAATAAAAATATCTCAGTTCAATGAGCAAATACACAATCCAAAATAAGTGCTTAGTTTTAGCCAAGGGGCATACACCTTTGTTATATTGTTGATTAGTAATGTGTGATCAAATACCTTGGACCAAGTGTGAAGCAAGGATTTTGAAATTGAATCAATTATTGAATGGGTGAAAAATTTGATTTATAGTTTAATAATTCAATTATAATTTAATCATAATTGACTTAAAATATATTATTATATTTATATAATTATATATATTAATGAATTATTAATTATATATACTAATAGAATAAATAAATTTTAAAAAATAACAATTAACATGTATATTTTAATAGATAACAATCAACTTTTATGAGTTACTACAGTTAACGTGTATTAATTCTGGATTTCTGAGTAAACAAAAATTCAAATTTTAAAAATATCTATTAACATATGTAAAAAAAAATCTTTTAGTTTGTGTAATTTAATATTATTAGCATTGGGTGTAGGTGAGATGACCCATCTCCATCCCATCCATTCAAACTTCAAAATTCTTGATCATTTCATTTTCTCACCCTTTATTCTCTCTCTATTCTATTTTTCTTTGTTCCTGCCAGAGATCTTGTGCGGAGAAACCGAGAATTATGTCCATGATTCTATCTTCTCTCTTCTGTTCTCTTTCTTCCTCTTTTCTTTTTTTTTTCTGATGCGCTGTTGTGTTGGCGTAAAGGTGAACCAGTTGCAACGGTGAGCCAGCGAGAAGGGACGACCACCACCAGCAAGCAGAGATCTCTAGTAGCGAAGTGGAGGAGGAGGGGACTGGACCGGTCAACACCGGTTGCGGGTTGAACGGTTTCACCAGTTTAACCGATTTTTTACCAACAAAGTTTAGAGGTTATAACGAGACCGGTGGCATGACTGGTTTTCGATTCAACCAATTTTTGACTAACACGGTTTAGAGGTTATAACTGGACCGGTGACATAACTAGTTCCCAATATTTCAATCGATTTTTGACCTTTTTGACCAACACGGTTTAGAGGTTATAACCGGACCGGTGACACAACTAATATTTGATTCAACCGGTTGAATTAACTGGTCCAGTCTAATTTTCAGAACCATGGGGTGCAATGATATGTAAGTATGTAACCCATGTCCATCATCATCTTATCACTTCTTACAAATTCCAATCGGAAGAAATTGCGCCCCCCCCCCCCCAACAAAAAAAGAAGTGCCATCAAAGCTAACCTAGTGGTGGTCTCAAAGTTTTGAAGCCATTCAAATATACCTACAATTACCACGAGTTCATCATCCAATCGTCTAAGCAAGGCCAACACAAGAAGAATCTAACGCAAGATTGAGTCCAAGGTCCAAACAAATAATGATTAATTCTTCCGAGAGTGACATGCATAAATTTAGTTTCATTTATAGTGTGAAGATAATAATTTTAAGGTGTAGCTGAGGAAAATCCATGTATATCAACATCGGCTCCGAAGCCAAATAGACAAATCGGTAGCCCATTCGCAAAATAGACAAATTGGCAAACCCATTAGCGATGAAAAATGTATCGATCAAGTACACCAATGTGGGGGATAGGATGCAGATTAATGATGTCTGCTTCACCATCAACCACCATAAATTGAGCAACCTTGGCGTACTTTCACAACAAATGGACAAAAAACCAAGATTACCACAACAACTTTCCATTATGTCATATACCATTTCCTATCACATAACATAGATGGCAAACCAAAACCAGGATGCCGTGCAAACCCCCCTTATAAGCACCAAAGCTTAACTACCACATAATATGAATTGCTATACAGGAGGAGTACACTACAATAGACTTGGTACCAAATTCCAATCAACGTTAAAGTATCATACTAAAGTAAGGGGCAAGGAACAGTGCTGGAATATAATATAATATAACATAATAAAAGGCCAGCTAATTAACTAGAGCTAATTAAGTAGAGAGTTGTAGAGATTCATGGATAAATAGTGGAGTTCAGCGGCGGTAGTGAGGGCAGAAAGTGACCAAATAGTTAGCCCTAGTACAAGTGGCAATGCTGGTGGGGTCATCATAGGCATAAGAGTAGGCCTTTGGGCAGGCCGACTTGAAGATCTTGGAATACGCGGTGGGCTTGCAGGCCTGTGGGCTTCCATAGGTACCAGTGCAACAGTACTTTGGGGAGTTGAAAGCAGAGCAGGCACTCTTACATGCCACCACGCGCTTCTTGTCACGTGACCGCACCTGCAGGCCCACGGGGCACATCACATTGAGGTCGCTCACGCACCCCGCGTAGCTGCACTTGCCAGAGCCCTTGAAGGGGGTTATGGAGATGGGAAGGTTGTAGCCATCGACCAGGCTCACGTCGTAGAAGTCTTGGTCGTTGCCGAAGGTGAACTCGGCTAAGGTGGCGGGTGGGGTCCCCCCGATGCCGTTGCAAAAGAGGGAGCCACCGCAGTCGCCGGTGGCGCAGCGGCCGCGGCCGGAGGCGTCGAAGGCGCAGCCGTGGCGTCCCCAGAAGCGGCCGGACCAGAGGGGTGGGAGTTGAAGGGAGTAGGCCTTGTTTGGTGGGAGCTTGAAACCTCCGCGGGCCAGAATGGGCTTTCCTGCGCTGGGTTGGATCCCTGGCCACACTGGGTGGGGGCACTTGTTGTACAGTATCATTGCTGCTCCTGAAACCTTCACCACTGTTGAGATCAACCAACAAACAATTAGCATTCTGGTTCAGTCACATTGTTGTTTTTTGTTTCAAGTTTCAATTTTCAAGTAAAATAAAAATGCTTCCCGAGGTAGATCATAAAGAACAATGTAGATATGTGAAAATTGTAATGTGCATTTTGTGTTTGTGTTGTGTGGTGTGGGTGAGAGACAGTAAAGGAAGTGTTTTTTAAGTTTATGAATATGTGGCTTAAGAAAGAAAAATGTGGGTATGTAATAATATGCATTTTGTGTTTGTGTTGTTTGTGAGAGACAGAAAAAGTTGTGGTTTTTATTTTTGGGTACTAAATAAGTGTATTTTGTTTTCAAGTTTCAGAATATGTGACTTGAGAACGAAAAAATGTGGGTATGAGAGTGAGTGAGTGAGAGTGTGAAGAAGTGAAAGGAGAGTGTACCTGGAATGTGGGAGATGAGGAGGGTGCTGCTGATGAAGAGGGTGAGAAGGGGTTTCAGCATTGAGGCCATGGATGTTAACTGGGAATGGAGGACACTGATGGAGGGACTACCAGGGGAGTGAAGAAGAGTGAGCTAGCTATCCCTCTTTTGCCATTTAAGTAGACCATGGTTTTTATAGAGAGAAATGGTAACGGTTTAGGGTTGAGGAAAGAAAGACTTTTGCAATATTCTTTTAAAATATTTTTTTAATAATTTTTTATTTAATAAAAAAATATTAAATATAATTAATATTTTAAAAATATAAAAAATATTTAATATTTTTTATTTAATAATAAAAAAATATTAAAAATGAATTAGAAAAATTAATCAATTTTCCTTTAAGAAATAGTAACAGCAATAAATGAAGATAAATGAGGGTTGTTTTGGGTTTGATTGGTGCTAATTAACAACGAGTGAGTGACGGAGGTTGACATGCGGGCCATACGCATATGTTAAATTCATGAGCTAAAGTGTGAAAAATCATCTTCCTCCCTGCTGTCAAAGCTTCTTTTTTTCAACCCCACATGGAGTTTTGAGATATCGAGAGAGAGAGTAGGGGGGCTGTTGAGAATATACAATGGTTTGGTGGGTGTGATTTGCAAGAAATGGAAAACGCATTTTGTTTAGGTTGAGTAAGAAAATGAGGTGCTTGTGAGGCTCAGGTCCCAAGAAAGAGAGTGTCAGAGAGTGGTTGTCCGCATTTCAGAACAAGAAAACAAAAGAAAAGAAATCGGTACATATACAATTCACATGATGGGGGAATCACTATACCGGGCTGCACTGGCCACTGGCCCTGCCTTGTGGGTGCCCTATGAATCCGCAGCCTGCAAAATGCTAATCGTCCCACCCCATTTCTGAAGTCCACATCTTTTTGCCCATAAATATCAATAACTCGTCAGAATCTTTTCCAAGTAAGCACTGTACCTGGAAGTGGAAACAAGACTTGTATGGTCTCACTGACTGTCATAGAACATTGAAATATGATTTTGATATTTAAAAATCACGGGCATATATACCTGACACAAATGCAACATTATATAATCCAAATTTTAAAAATAATTTAAAGATATAAAATAAAAAATTTAAAAATATTAAAATATTTAATATGATACATATCAAAGATTAATACAGTGACTATTTTAAACTATCAATATTATTTATACTTCCTTTCATTATTTATCTAACTTTTAAAATTTATAACACGAGAATTAAAAAATTTAATAAATAGCCTTAATAATAAATAAAAATAATCATATTTAACTAAATTATTTATTATTAAAATACTTAAAATATTATAAATAATTCTAATTTTTTCTAATAATTTTTACTTAATTATTAAATAAGAAAAAAATTAAATATTTTTTATATTCTTAAAATATTATGTGCACTTATTCGTTTATTTAATATTTTATTTATTAAATATTAAAAAATATAGTAAAATTCAAACATTATTATCACTATATTAATTTTTTCACACTTATGAATATTGCAAGTAAGTTAAAAAAATAAATTAAATTAAAATTTTAATTCTTATATTTTATACTCATTTTTAATTCAATTTTTATATTTTCTTTTCTTTTCAAATTAGTCTTTATGTTTATAAAAAAAATTTAAAATAATCTTGTTATTAACTTTTGTTATAATACTACTATATTAACATCAATTGACAAACCAAGTAAATATTTCTTTATTAAACATGAACTTCTTTATATAATCATTTTCTCCATAAAACGTCAATTCAATACTCTTTCATTATAGCAAATGCTTATTTCTTCTTAGTAGGTTCTCGTTTGTCCAATAAATACTTTTTTATTTTAGTATGTGTTTGTTTATTCAAAGAAAGTATTTGTTTTTTGTCTAATAGGAGCTTTTTTATATGTTATTTTTTATTATATAAAATGTATAATAAGAATTAAATTAATAATGTTATAACAAAAGTTAATAGCGAGGACTATTTTAAAATATTTTATAAGTATGAGGATTAATTTGAAAAGTAAAAATTATAAAGACTAAATTAAAAATAAATGTAAACTATAAAAACAAAAAATTTAATTTAATCAAAAAATAATTAATACTTAGCTGGTTTTGTAAAATGATAAATAAATATGAATAAAATATTTAAAAAAATAAACATATACAATACTTTTAGTATTTATGAGTCTTATAAGCATTCTATTTGAATATCTTATAAGCAAACACTTTTAAAACTGTTTCATTATATCTACAAGTTCGATTTGAAATATTATGGAATGTGATAAATAATATTTTATAAAATTATGTATTTTAGTTTTAAATAAATTCTAAATGATGGAAATTTATATATTTAACATTTTATGTTTCTAAAACACTTTAATAGTTATTATAGATATTATTAATAATCTGCATGAAATTTTAGATGATTTTTTTTTTGAGAATGATAACATTTCAATAAAACTTTGTCAAAATGTTTAAAACTTTCGCTTTATAAGTTATCAATATTTTTTTCACTTCTTAAGTTGTTTGATGTTATTAAGAGTATGTTTGGTAGATTACTTTATTGTGCTAACAACTTTTTTTTGAAATTTTTTCACTGTTTATAGCATATTTGATAATTTATATTTTAATTTTTATATGAAATGTAATATATTATAATAATTTTTTCACAAGTTTAAAGTTTAAGATTATAAATTATTTCAAAAGTTTTGAAATATAATATTATTTTGTCTTTAATTAAATAAATTTTTTAATCAATTTATATATCTTTTAACAATTTAATATATAAAAATAATTTTTTATATTATGAAATAAAACATATTATTTTAAAATTATTTTTTAATTAATATATTCAAATATAAAATCAATTATATTATATAATTAATTATTAAAATAATTAAATTTTCACAACTGATTTAAATACACATTTATTGACATGTTTTGATGCTTGGATGACTTAAAAGTGAATTTATAACATGTCTTGAATATGCGCCAGTCTTAAACTCCCAGTTCAGGATGTAAGAAATTTTGAAAATTGATTGTAGAAACGTTTGTTATTAATATACCATTAGATTTATGGTTCAAGGATCGAATCGTGTATATTTTTCCAAAATTGATTAAAAATTGTTTTATTAAGAATTTTTAAATAATGTAATAATAACATAATAAAAAAATTTACTAAAAATTTAAGATTAAATTAAAATTTTGATCCTTATATTTTTTACTTATTTTTAATTTAATATTTATAGTTTTATTTTTAAGCCAATCATTATATTTATAAAAGTTTTTAATATAGTCTATATCGTTAATTTTTGTTCTAACATTTTTAATTTATTTCTCACTAGAAATTTTTTGGAGTAAAAAAACTTATAAAATTGTATTTATGGGAAAAAATACTGAATAAAAAAATTAAATATCTGTTAGAAATAAAAAAAAATCTATTGAATATAGAAGTATCTACTTAAAAGAAATAAATATTTATTAGAATAAATGAATACTTATTTAACGTTTTATAATGCAAATAAGCATCTAAAGGAATTTTGATTGGACAAAAAAAAATTACTTTGATAGTCAATTGATAATATTTTAATGAAATTATAAAAAAATTTAATGATAAAATTATTTTAATTTTTTTATAAGCATAAATATTAATTTGAAAATAAAATTTATAAAAATTAAATTAAAAATAAATATAAAATATAAGAAAGAAAACTTTAATTTAACCAAAAATTAAACTTAAATTAAAATTAAGACGGGTGCTATTATGCACCCTGTCAAATTTAGGTATATCATACACTCAAATTTTTACTTATTTGGGCAACTTGCTTCTTTATTTTTTTTTCAAATCATGTGCTGTTCACGGCAGAAGTAGGCGGGAGTTCTATTCATGCAGAAAAAGTACTTTTTAAGCAAAAAAATACTATTTACGTCAAAAAAATATTATTTATGCAAAAAATTACTGTTCATTGCTTGCCGATGCTACTGTTTACCTGTCGGTTGATACTGTTTATTTTTTTAAAGTTACATAATTGTATAGATAATATCAATTAAAATAATACTAATTATAATTATACCAGCCTTTTATTTTTTTATAAATAAATGTACATACTAAAAATCTTATAATATGTGTAAAATATTATCAATTAAAATTTATAAAATTTTTAGTATACACAATTATTTATTAAAAAATTAAAAATTAATACAATTTTAATTAATATTATTTTAAATAATATTATGTATACTGATTATACAATTTAAATAAATAATATAATATTAAAAAAAGTAATGACAATTGCTGGTGATCGACGAAGGTGGACAGCGGTCGGCCAACAATAGATGATGGCTGAAAATCATAAAAAACATAAAATTAAAAAAAAATATAAGATAAAAATAATATATAAAACAAAAAAAACCTGCTAAGCAGGTTTCTTATAAATAATCTAAGTTATTAATTATTTTCATAAGTAAATTAATAACTTAGATCATATATTAAAAATATTAAAAATAGCCTAAAATTAAAATGGTACAACAAGCCTAAACCGGCGAACTACTGAATTTGTGCACTCATACGCAGATATTTTAAAATTAGGATTTTTGCCATAGGCGCGTGAAGAAGTTACATAGAAATAGGATCGCTTTTGATAGAGTACTGAACAGTGCACACTGAGAACCGAGCCTCGTGTCTCGAACAAATAAGATAGGAATGGCACGCGCTCATCCACGCACGTTTATCGCACGGTGGGTTCAGACGGTGGAAATCAGGTGGTGTACGGCTACGATGATTCGGGTACTGTGAGTGTGTTTTACCAAACAAGGCCGAAACTGCCCGTGAAGTTACATTATTGTTTTGTCGTTTGATGGGTTGAGTTGTGACGCAGAAACTCTATTCATATAGTCGATATTCAACAGATTCTATCAGAATTTTTGTCGTTTACTTCGAAGGGCCAGGGACAGAGATCTAAAAGGCGTCAAAGTATATTTGTAAATTCAATGATACTTAAGAAAAGTGATTTTTATACTCATTAACGGGATAATTAGTAAATAGAATATGGGTTTAAGTTAAGGTGAATTACACAGTGCACAAGGCAAAAAGGCAGCATGATAAAGCCTACCTACAAACTACAAGCACATCTACCCCACTCGGAAGTTTCATTTTCTCCTCTTTGGGGCCATAAAACTCATATATGCCAATAAGGCTACATGTAATTTATAATAATGAGCCCTAAATTGATGGTCAATCTTTGCGGATCAATATGATCAAGTGATATAAATATATTAAAAAAAAAACATATTGAAAAACATGTAGTGCCCATTAAAATAAAAACAACAATAACAATAAGAATAAGAATAATAATAATAATAATAATAATAATAATAATTTTCCCAAATAATAATAATAATAATCTTACTCAAGTTCAAAGTAAAAGTCACTGTGGTCAAATAAAAAGTGAATAGTACATTAAGAACAAAAAAAAAGGCAAATGAAAATAGCATCTATGCTGTCGAAGTTTCGCTATTCCGTTTTAAAGAACTTTTATCAACGGTTAGTTAACGTATACACTTAAGAACTTTATAAACTTTAGCCAAAGGAGTCATCATAACCTTTAGCCAAGTAGATAAAATAGGTTGTATTAATGGCCAAATATTTATTTTATTTTTAAAAAAATTGTTGAATAGAATGATGAGAAAAATAAATAAATAATCATTTTGTTTCTAATAAATAATACAATACAGTGAAAATAAGGCTTCTAAAAATGTAACACACCCTAAAGCTAAATGTTTTATGGTTTATGTATGTGTGACAAGGTAAACATTTTAAAGTACTACAAATATTCGATAAATTTCTAAGTTATGTCATTATTATATAATTATATAATGTGATGAGTTTAATTAATTGTATTTCTTAACCTTTTTTTATTCTAAAAAAGAAAAAAAAATGATAACGTAATAAAGTTTGTTTACCCTTGCATCGGTTATCATACTTTACAGTGGGAAAAATGGCCCAGCTTTGTCCTATGCCATGCTAATTGGCCCGACCTAAAATGTATAATTAGATACCGGTAAATAATTGTGGGTCAGATTTAAGCCCACATATGAAAAATGCAATGATTTCGGTCAAGCAAACACCGTTAATAATGTAGCTTTATTAAAACAAATGAAATAATAAATCACAAAAGAAAAACATACAAATGAAATAATATGATCATGTTCACATGCAGGTATATATATTTGCCGGAGCTAAAAGTGTGATGGTAGAAAAATTTAGAAAGAATTAAAACATTTGAATAAAATTTTAAAACTATAAAAAAGTATAAAATTGAGAGTGAAACGTGGGTCATTTTACAATGTCCACAAATTTTGATAATGTTTTCCTCGTAATATTTCCCACATTTCTTACTATTAAACTCATATATGTAGCAAGTAAGAGAAGCACATATATAATTTTAATTTTTTAACAGTTTTAAAAATGTTTACATCTCAATTCATTTTTACCTTTATATTTTTCTCTTTTTAAAAACACGTGTGAGTCCTTTGCTTAATATGCAAAAGTTTCCAACTCAAAAAATGCAAGCAAATTATAGATTTAATGAATATGGTATAAATGTTTTGAAGTTGGCTCATTTGGTATGATTAAACACTGTAAAAAAAGTTTTAAGTTTGATTCCCACTAATTAACATTCATTGGTAGGTCATTAATAAGTGTCATTATAAATTTTCATTAAAGCTTGTAGCATGCTTTAACCTTAAAATAGAGTATCATTCCCTTCACCAAAACTTTTTGCATAATAAGAGGAAAAAATGGAAATTACAATCTACAAAGCACTTGAGTCATGGGTTAGAGCGGATTAGGGTTGATCCTCAAAATAGAGAAAAAAATTTAGAATCCAATTCAATTTGAAAATTAAACCAAAAATTGAACAGAAAAATTAAATTAAATTTGTTTCTTTTTTGATTGAGTTTTTGAAAATTAATTAGATCAGATTAGATTTCAAATTTTATTTTTAAAATTGATCCAATCTAATTCAAATTGATTAATATTATATAATATATTTGTTTATTATAAAATTTATATTTTTACTTATAATAACTCTAATTTTTCATACATTTTTTTATTTTATGTAATCAAATATTATTTTAGACATGTAAAATGAGTTATTTCTATTTTATATTTTTATTTCCTTTTATTTTTTTGAATAGGTTCAATTGCTTTTAACTCACAAATTTTTTTTTTAAAAAACTTTTAGATAAAAAATGATTAACCTAATCTAATCAAAATTGATTTAAATCATATTGAATTAGTTCATTTTTAAAATATAACAAGTCTAATCCAATGTAATTTAGATTAATATAAATAATACTATTTAAATTAATTAACCTTTTCACTAAAAATCAATTCAAATCGGATCGCGAACATTCCAGCTTGTCAATGGTCTAGTATCCTCGCAAGCCTTTGAGCTGATCATCAATTACCGAGCCATGTCTCAAGTTTTTTTTTTTGGGTCAGAATGCCTCAATGTCAATGAAAGCATAAACTTAGCCAATAACTAGTTAAAACCGTTAAAACGGGCAAATTCATCAGAACAACTCATTTAACTGTTTAAATAATGCAAACTGGATTGTAATTTTATTGACCCATATAAATAATTTAATTTTGGCCCAACCCATTTAGACTATAAGTTAAATAGGCCATACTTATTTACTCGTGGACTGGCAAATAAAAGGAGGCAAATGGGCCCAATGCGGTGAATCATTTCAAGCCCTTCAAGGCTTTCAACAGCACTTGGCCTTGTAAGCTGCAACGCACCGTTTTCTATTCACAGGCACAATAAACAAAAACAGAAGTTCTGAACTCTGAAGACCCTAACTAAGTTGGAGCTTGCTCCGCCACCTTCGCCGTTCGCGAGCTACCGCCGTCACTGCTGCTGTGCCCTTTACTGCGTCGTTTCGATAAGAAGGTAACCTTCAAGGTTATATGACTTTTGGATTCGTAATAGTATCTAGAAGGTGGCTTGTTCTGTATGCCATTCTTTTTCTTAATGCATGGCTTGCCATGCCTCGAAGATACTTGTGGATGGTTGTCGTCTGTAATATTCATGTATTTCAACTTTCTATAAAATAAGGTTTAAGTATTGATGGTCTTTGAGGACTAGAAAAATTAATCAGTGATAGAAACTGATGCAAAAGAATATGTAAAATCATAATCCAAAAGAACTTTTCCATGAATGCCAAAGACCAAGGGTTGGACCTCTTAACTGTGACATTCTAAAAACAGATTTAAATCATATAGTTTATGGGCTTTGTATTTCAGGGAGAATTATCATAACTTGAGGCTAATTAATATGTATTGTAATTCTCTAGATCTCTTGATTGTAAGTCTGGTTTAAATTATATACATTTCTTGGTTTTAGTCAATTTACTTAGGAAGATCTTTTGTCGATTCATGAGCAGCAAGATTATATGCAAGAATATGTGCAGCAGTTAAATTAAAATGAGGTGGAATCATCTTGTTGACTTGATCAATTCTTATAGGAGTTATTTTGATAAGTGCAGTTCTCAGAGAAAAAAAAAATGGCAAGTGCAGTGCGGGGCGGGGTGGGTTGAAAGTTCATTTGAGGGTTGCAGGGCGGGGAAAAACCTGCCACATTCCCAAGCATTGCGGGCAGTCCATTCAGGCCTGCGATCTGCACTTAAGTGCATCAGACTGGTGAAATGCCAGCCCGTATAAAGTAGCTAATTTTTGTTCCAGTCTGTTTAAACCCTGCCCGTGATGGCTGGGCTAGCCCATTTAACAGCAAGTAGCTACAATCCTCTCCTCTGAGCTCTCAAGGTTAAGGTTTCCCTCTCCTTGCCGTCTTCGTCATCCTCAATTATTGAAATTGATCAATAGACCGTTCCATCTCAAAAATATCAGTAAATACACCCCCAACCTTATTGTACCTTTTGTCTATTTTTCGTTTAATCCTTAATTTACACAATTTGATATTTGATTTTATTCAAATGCATTTTGTTTATGATTAAATGTAATTTTAGGGATTTCTTTTGATTCCATCTTTTGTGTTTTGGATTTATGGGGGATTCACAAATTAGGCCTAATGGGTTGTTTTGGGATCTCAGTGTGCAATTCATTTTGATTCAGGCATGCCAGAGAGCAAGCCAGTGGTTGGCCTCTCATGGCAACCACACTTGCCTATTCCATCTTTGTCAAAAGCCACAGATGATGGATCTCATACCAAATCTCAAACTGATGCATCAAGTAGCACTCTTTGGAAACCCAATTCAGAGCTGGTTGATGGGCTTTTTGTTCCTCCAAACGATCCCAGAAAATTAAACAAGTTACTGAGAGAGCAAGTTAAAGACACAACTGGGAAAAATTGGTATGCAATAGATTATGATCTAAAGCAAGTTTCTGTTTCTGAATGCAACCAGGGTTGAAAACTTTTTCTTTGGTTGTTTATCTATCTCATTTTAACACAGCTTAGCTGGGTGTAGTGGTAGTTACTTCTTTTAATCAAATGTCAATTTAATGATCTGAATTTTATATTGTTTGGTTTCTCTCTTGTTTTTGTTGGAAACTCTAAATGGGGATTATCTAGTTATATTTAAATCTTTGTCAGGTTTAACATGGCTGCTCAAACCATCATCCCTGAGTTGCAGAAAGATCTGAAGTTGTTGAAGGTGCTTTAGTTTGGACATCTCAATTTTTTTTTTTTTAATTAATTTTTTCTTTCCACAATGATTTCAAATATGCTTATTGCTCAGCATGATGTTCTTTGAAATTAGCTTGTATTGGGCTGCTATGCATTACACGTGTACATGCATCCAAATGAAAAGAAAGAATGAAAGATAACAAAAGTAGAGGATGCTGCTTTCTTCAAGAGATGTGGTATTACAGTAACATAGAAGGACATAGAAGTTTTTTTTTTTTTTGAAGAATGAAAATTTCTTATTAATGTTTCTTATCAATTTAAGTCTATTTCATAATTCATATAGGTTTGTTGCCTTGCAAGCACCCTTCTCGTAGTCTGAGTTTCTTGCTTCTTGCTGTTAAAATTAGGGTTTTTAATGATTGCTAGAGAGTTAGCTACTTCCTTTGGGATTTTGCCCCAACAAATAAATAATTATCAACCCTGATCTGTAATGATTAATGACTGTTGTTTGTTCGATGAACTGAATTTATATGTTGGTTTACAATATTGACGTCACCCTTAGAAGCCTTCTGGAGACTTTCCTGAAATGACAAGTTAAACCTTAAGGCCATGGATATGTACATTTGAGAGTGCAATGAGAAATGTTGAGACCAAAGTTCATATTAAGAGCACTTAAAGAAAGAAAAATCTGTCAAGACATGTATAGAGTATTTGCTAACAACACAGAATTCAATGTATCCATCAATTTGTGTCAAGCTATCTAATTTTTTTTCGTACACCAGTTCTTATGCCTTAACTTCTGTGGAATAGGATCCTTACACTTTGATATGTGTATATATTGATGGTTACAGTTGAGGGCTGCCATTGATCCGAAGCGGCACTACAAGAAGGGTGATTCAAAATCAAAAACACTTCCCAAGTATTTCCAGGCAAGTTCAGGGGTGTATACTATATAGATCATAGGCAAGCATACGATTGAATGTTACTTGTTCCATCAAAATTCAATTTCTGTCCAACAGCTTTAATTTTTGGATCATTTAAACATGATTAGGTGGGAACCGTTGTAGATTCTCCATTGGACTTCTTCTCAGGCAGATTAACAAAGAAGGAGAGGAAAGCAACGCTTGCAGATGAGTTGCTTTCTGATCTAAACCTTGCAGCTTACAGGTAACTTGCCTGGTCAAGTTTTTAATTAGCATGTAATGCATTCATTTTATATATGCATGTTGTAGTCAGCCTGTATGTCATGACCTAAGAGAATCAATGTCAGAATCCATGTAAGGAAAAAAAAAACAAACTGTGACTAAATAACATTAAAATTGAATCAAAACTCAAAAGACATTTTAGGAGGAAGTGGTATTTTTTGTTTTATTTTTGCGGAAGTTCTGCTACTAAATATATGATGTGAAAGCATGCACATAACGGTGTCAGTATCCCATCCCACTTGTGAGTTGGAAGTTGGAATAGTGAAGGTGCAGCTGATAAGCCATTAGAAATTACTCAACCACTTTGATAGGTTGTTATGTTGTATGGTAGGAAAGATTCCATACAATTAGCTAAAATAGCTTTTCGAATGAAATATTGTGCATCAATATGAAATATTTTTGGGGGCACAGGAAAAGGTTATGCTATACTTGCACAGTACATTAGTATATTTTTAAATTACCTCTGTAAATAGAAAAAGGCCTCTCAAAATGAAATTAGAGACTTGTTCATACATGTTCCTATGCTTTTTAAGTTACTTACTTTCTCTCCTTGTTTATCAACCTTTTTCTAGGAAGCGGAAGGTTCGAGAAATTGAAGAACAAAACCGACCAGTTGGGAATGAAAAGTGGAAGATTAAAGGTCGAAATTCCCGGAAGCGTGCAAAGGAAAGGAGGATTTACTGAATTTTCCACGCTTTTCGGAGTTCATCCATGTCAGTTTGCGCTGGTTTTTGGACAATCACATTCAATCTTGTTCATAGGCGAATTAGTTAATGCTATGAAACAGTTTCGAATTAGAGGTAATATAAAAAATATCTTAATTAACTATAAAACCTACTATTGCAATATTTTGTCGGCTTATTTTAGTCTGGTCAATGGTCAGTCTCATTTTTTTAGTATGAAGTTTATTTTCTTTCAACTTTGCCTTTTTGTATATTATGGGTCAATAATCATAATTACCAAAGGAAATTCTTTAAAATGAAGTCGAAACAAGTAGCTTAGTACACAGGTTGTATTCATCAATAATAAGATCACATTTTTCCGTATGACAAATTGCTTCTAAATGACACATAAAATTGAACATAAACCAAAACAAGCTCATCTCAACGGATTGTAACATTTCCATGGGCATGGCACTAGCCGATTGTAAAGCCATAACAAGCTCATCCCAATGGATTTTGGAATCAGAAATAGAGAAAAGGAGAGTGTTTCGTCCAAACTTTAGGTAGAAGCCACGGAAGGTCATTATTTTAGGTGGTATGAAGGTTCCAAAAGTTCCTCTTTGTGGTTGATGGTAGCCTTTTATAGGTGTAGAGTATGATGAGAGGTGCGTGACCTCACCCTATAATTGGCAATCATTGGGTTGTTATGAAATGCTCTTATGGGAGTGTGCTATATGACCTCTCTTTCTCTCTCTTGTAATTAACTTTCACTATAATATTTTTCATGCATAAGTGGGAGTTCTTTTAGAGAGCTTAAAGGTACACTTGAGCTTCATTAGTGGAGCTTAGGAACCCCTTAGCTCGGAAGGATAAAAAAGTGAAGGAGCTGAGTGGGCCTAAAGCCTCCACGAGAATCTAAAATTTTAAACATCTCACTATAACCCAGTTTGCCAATAATTGTGAAACTCTCGCAACAAAAGTTACATTTTTTTTAACCTTTTATTAACGACAGAGAAATGTAAAGGAAGTTGAAAGAAAGGTACATTACCTAAATTCCTGAAATAAGCTAATCATGGTAGAGTAACTAGCTATCTGCAACTATTTATCATCACTAATTATTGTTAATTCAAGAGAACGCGTTTGTCTCCGAGTCGGCAATAATATCAATCAATTCCACTATAACTCTACTCTCGTACCTCTCCGCCGACAGAATATTCGTCGGCTTGCTTGAGTGCTTGGGCTCAGATCTGCTCCTCTTCAAAGGTAAATGGGGAACTAAAAGTCATTAACTCAACTCAGTTATTATATATGTATATGCAATTCAACTTTGTCTTGGTTGTAGGAATTGTTAAGAACTTAATATACCTCATGTACGTGATGCTACATTGAAATCTATGACTTTACTAGGAACTTCAGCAAGGTAACAAGTACTAAAGTAAGTTAATAAAAAACCCGCTTCGTGGAAGACGTATAAGACACCAAGATATAATGTGAGTTTAATTTAAATATAAACAATTTCATATGGTAAAATATAAAATAATCTAAAAGATATTAAAATTCATGTGAGAATTCGGATAAGCGATGAACATATGCACCACATGAACTTCAACTAAAATTCGAATAAAAAAAATGCATTGCAGATACTCGAATCAGTATATAACTATAAATTGTATATCTGAACTGCTTTTTATTTTTTGAAATATACCTGAACTCTATTTTAAAGTCGCACATACCTCTCGGATAGTTGCATGGCGATGATATCCCTAATAAATTATATATATATAACACACACACACACATAATAATGCCTGTGGGAACTAAATAAAAAATAAAAAATCATGAGGTGTCTCTACACACAAGGTGATTTTAGTGAATCTTGAACCCTTGAAGTGCAGATAAATTTCGCCCACAAGTTTTTATTATTAGTTTTTTTAGAAATAAAGATAATATAGTCAAATTAATTTTTAGATAAAAATAAATAAATAAATAAAAATAACTTCTGCACGGGAAAAGAAAAGAAAAACAAATTTAATTGCAATGTACTTGAGTTCCTCGCCTATTAATTTAATTTATTGCACCACAAATGAAACAGACAAAGCTACAAATTAAAAGAATCTATTATCCTCTCTAGTCCCTATTGTTTGTTCACTTTGCTTTAAATAAAAGCGATGGATCCCTGGCTGCCTTGGGTGTTTGTTTCTTGTGTACCTGTGGACTTGACTAGATGCAGATGCTGTAGGGAGGGACTCAACCAGTACCAAATAGGTAGGTGAGCAACAGAGAGGAAAACCAGCTTGGATTGGAAGTGACCCATATTTACAAATTATTACACCCACTTTGCACTCAAATATACCACCCGTGATGAGTGATCTGTTTCTCAAGATATTTCAATTCACACTGTTTCTGACTGTGTCATTGTTACCCTATCTCTCTCTCTCTCTCTATGATCTCTCTGTATTCACCTATCAATACGCCATGACCTGGTCATTGGTGAATAGCAACAAAACTTACCTGGCGTTCCAGTTGAGGGAGGATGCATATATTCTTCCTCCACTTTAAAGTTTATTTTTGTTAAAGAAAAAGTTCAGAAGAAAGAAAAAAAGCATGATATATTATTTAAGTAGCCATTTGGTAACATGCTTTTGGTGTTTCAAAATTCAGATTACATATCATCAGTATTATTTAAGATTGAAGATATTTGCCCCATATAATGCTAAATCCAAGTATTATATACGTTTGACAAACGTGTAGTTGAAACTTTCAATTAAAGATATTATACGGTTGAATGTTTAATCAAGTACTATAAACAAAAAATTAAACTGCTTGTGCATGCATATTGTTTAAACTTTAAATTATGGTCCCCCACGCACGGCTTAAATGGCTGCAGCGGGAATATTTTGGCCTTCTTTTTACCCTGGTGATGCTTGACGGCTCTTAGTGACACGTCCTAGTCTTTGCCCTTAGGGTTTTTGAAAAAATGGATCATACCCTAATCATGTAATACCCTGCCTTAAGGATATAACTTATCCAAGGAGCTATGCAAACGGTGACAGGTTTAGCTATACAAATTGGTGATGAATTTTTTTATCAGGACTTGAATGTTGGGTGTTTCATATTTTTATTGGATTTTTTTAGTTCTGTCGTAATATTAAAAAGCAAGTACTCTTTTTTATATATCAAGTCGTTTTTAAAATAAAGCGAATTAAAAGAAAGTAGGACAAACTAAATTTTGTTTGGTTGTTGTGTTAGTCTCTAATGTTAGTGTTTCTTAGATTGTAAGCAAAAGCAAATAGGCATGTCTTGTACCATTCTTAATTATATTCAAGAGTTCTATATATGGAGGGAGATTTTTCTCTGAGTGTGCATATATTAAGTCCAAGAAATGTTATGCGTAGCTTAGATGGTTAGCGTAGGTAGAGGTTTGGAATATTGACAACTTAATTCAATCAAATCAGGATAACGAATTTTTTATATAAAAAAGATTAAGTTCTAAAAATATACTCACAACGTGATACATGGACAAACTATTTATATATTTTGTCACAATTCGTGCACTCAGTATACAGTCGTTGTTGATGTGTGATATGTGAATTTTCTCTTCGTAAAACTCAAATCCTGCTCTCTAGGAAAAGAAATAATAATAAATACATCATATATTAAAACTTGTCAATATATGATGCTATTCATCCTTCAATTGAATTCATGAACTTTACTTTAAATGCACCCGCTCTGTTGTCTTCTGGTGCATTGATGTGATTTCTTCATTGTCATAAATCGCATTACAGAGTTTACTCCACCAGAACTAATTGAATGTAATGTGTACAGCATTATACAACAGCATTTTTTTTTTCATGTGTGCAACAAAAGAACAAAAGAACTCCAATCCATGCTCATAAGGAAAATTACTTCAACATCCAAGTCTGTCACATCTATTCCCATTTCAGATACTATGTCTCAAATCAAACCCTCACATCAAATTCTTAATACATTCTTCATTTAAGTCCCCCTCCTCTTTCCCCACTTCCTTTCCTGTTTCTCTCTTCACATCAGAAGCAACATGCAGACATATATATCAGGTTACTTAAATAAGGCGTATATAAACAATAATCCCTTAGATTTAATTACTCTTTTTTATTCAACCAACATGGTCCAAATGCATTTTAAGGTAAAATACCTTCATTCAAACTCAGTGTCTTATTACAGCACCAATTTCTTGAAACATAACATCACTAACAATTAAAATAGTGCTATTTTCCAACAAAATACAATATCAAACCACAACTCCATCATTTTACATACACAGCAAGTGTTTCTAATTAGTTCTTCAACGGAAGGAACTCAAAAAACTGGCTTGGCTCATTCATTGCTGAAGCTGATATGTCTGTCTCTTTTTGTTGGTTAATGTTATCACTGCTGCCATCCCCATTCCTTATTGGGAAAAGTTGAAGGGTTTGAGATTCCACACAGTTGTCATCCTCACTGCTGATACTGCTTAAGTGGATAACACCGTTTTCTCTGTGAGGTGAAATAAAGAAGCTGAGATCATGGGTCTTAACGAGTTTTGGGTCCATAAACCTTGCTGTCACTGTGGTTGTAGTGGCCATACTAGTTGTAGAGGTATTAGGAAGGGTGTTTATGAGGTGGGGTGCAACTGGAGGAGGAGGAGGAGGACAAGATAACTGCATCATATGCCACGTGGCATTCCTTTCCATAAAGTTTCTTCTTTGTTGTAATTCTCCTTCATCGAATTGGAGCCATCCATCTGTTCTACACTCTGCAACTGCTGCTTTTTCTGCCCTTTGTATTGAGACAGATTCCTGAAGGATTTTAATTAAAGGCATGCAAACTTTCACTCATGAAAACCTCAACATGTAAGGTAAAAACCAAAGGTGAAAAAAGTTATTGGATGGCACAGATTTCAAATGGGCACACCAAGTTGATATTTTCAAATACAGGTGCATGGTCTAATGAGAAGTCAAATTAAAGCAAGGTGAGGGTAGTCTTTTCCATCACAAAGGGGTGCTCAATTCCATAGAATATTATGGAGTGCCCAAAAGCTACTGACCTAAATGACATGAATAAGCACAAGCCCCAAAAGCCCAGCTAAGTTTCATAACAGCAGCCCCGACAGAAAGGAAGGAATGCAGCTTTTAGGCCCTTTTCATTTCCCAACAAACAAAGCTTTTGTTTAGGTCCTTTCCCTAAGCTATAGCTAGTGCATATCTTTCTATAGTTTTTCAAACATCAAACTTGATCTCTAGTAATCATATGCAAATAATCAGTGCTTAGTGGATCCTTATTATTCCTTATATACTTTTGGAGATTAAGTGAATCTCAAGTTGAGAAAGAAAAAAAGGGTTAGTCTCCATGAACAAGGACAAAGACAAAGACAGGATATAGAATAGACCTCTGCAAGAGTACTGCAGTTTGTAGAGGGTGCCCAGTTCTTGGTCTGTTCAACTTCAAACACTGTCCTACTTGTGCCTGTAGACAAAAATAAAAACAAAAAAGAATATAACTTTACATCTCAAGCAACAATCCGAATGAGCAAAAATAAAAGCAAGGCATAAAATACAGATCTCTAACAAACAAAACTCAATGGAAAAAAGCCATACACTACAAAAGAGAATATCAAAACCTCTCCTTTCTCTCTTTATTGTCTCTTTCTGTATCATCAAAACCATTATGGAGATAACATTATTATGTTATGTGGTTTTTACCTAAGTCTTTCTTTTCAAGTGTACTATCAAAATCATGGGGGTGATGACCCTCCTCAGCAGCTGATTCCATTTGACGGCGGCGTTTCTGCCTTTCTCTGGCTTTGTGATTCTGAAACCAATAGAAAACGTTCTTCCCTTCAATTTTCCCAAACCTTCTAAGTTGTGCAGTGATTTGCTGGATTTGTTCTGCAGATGGTGTTCTTGTCCCTCTTCTATACAATTCTTCAAGGGCTCTTAGCTGCTCTGGGGTAGGATTCCACCTTGAGCTCCCCACAACTGGTGGAGTGTTGAACTCTCTCTTTCCCTGCTCTGCCACTGATGCTAAAACAAGAAACTTTTTTTACATATACATCCAATATTTGTCACATGCATAAAGACAAACAAATGCAAATACTTGAGACAACCAGAGAAAGAGGGTAAAAAAATATATATATAAGGTGAAAACAGTATACCCAGATTGTGATATTGTGAAAAGAAATCGTTGCCATGAATGCGACTTAAACAAGGAGTATTTGTAGTTGTTGAAGTAGTGTTGTTAGGAGAAGTCACTGGCCTTGGCATGAGAGGCCTAAGTTTCCTTCCATTGAATGAATAGTCAGCCATGTTGAACTCACCACCTTCATTGTAACCCACCATCCACATTCTGGTATCTAGCTGCTAGACTTTATCAAAAAGCAAAAGCTAGGGTTTTTGTACTCTTTGTGTAGTGATGGGCTGATGATAGATAGAAAGGCTTATAAATATAGAGCAGAAAGAAACTACTAGCTATATATAGTATTTAATAATAATGAAAGGGAACATATATAATAATTAAGGGGAATGGAAAACAAAAGTGGGAGTGCTTTAGATAGATTTTTGTTTGGTTGTCACTTGGGTAATGGGAATTGAAATGATGAAGTACTAGAATGGTGTTGAAGTTGAGAGAAAACAAATGGGAAAAAGAAATGAGTGTGTGTAGTGTAGAGAATGCAAAGTTGTGATGTGAAAGTGGACCAATAAATGGTAATCCTAGCTGCATCAAATGAAAAGTAGACAAGGCTTATATATGGTATAGGTTGATGCTACTAACAAAGAAGCTCATTGTTGAAAATGAGTTAGTTGAGCTGAAACTGTGAAGTATTTGTGTCTCAGACATTCAGAGATGGGGATTGATCACTCTCTCTCTAGCAAATGGGAGAGAGAGAGAGAATGGTGTTGGTTTAATATGGGACAAAGTGAGGCGGACATGAGGTTGACTAGGCTATTTAGAGAGAGAAAGTGGTGCTGTGGATGTGGTGTGTCTAGAAAGAGAGAGAGAGAGAGAGAGGACAAAGGGCAAAAAAGAAAGAAAAGCAAAGAGGGAAGAGTCAGTGAGGGAAGAAGAGGAGGAAGCGTGGAATTCTGGGAGATTTTTGGGAGTAGCGAATGAAAAACGACGTGACGATCATGAGGGTTATCATGAGCCTCATCACCCTTCCTCTTTTCCCCCCACTCATTTATTGTCCCCTTCACGTCTCGTGCCTTTCACCCTAATTCTCAATCCGAACTGCCCCTCTCTCCCCTCTCTCTGACTCCTTAACCTTTTCTTTGTCTAATTTGCTGTCCATGCACACACTCACACCCCTCTTTCTCTCTCTCATGGATCTACTGCACGGATATTTCTCTCTCAAATCTTATATTTTCACCTCCACCACATTATATAATTGTACATATATCCATTCCAAGATTCATATATTCTTTCTCAATTAAAAATTGTATAATCATATATAAATAACCAAAATAAACTATTATTGGGTATGAGATTCATCTTTTTGGCTTTGAGTTATGTTTTGAATAGGTTTCAGATAATTATCTGAATACGGTTAAAAAAATAATTTTTTTAATATATGATAATTATGATGGTGGTATAAAGAGTTGGATATTTACAAAAAGTATTTTAATATTTAAGTTAAATAGTACATAAAATAAGTAGTATTTAAAATTAAATATTTATTTTTATTATTTTATATAGTATTATAAGAATATTTTAGTATATCAGAATCATATTTAAATTTATTTTAAATGTTATTAATTAAAATAAAAATTTAATAAAATTGTTATTTTTTATAATTGTCTTTTTATTTATAAAAAATATAATTAATTTTTTATTTATTAAGAATCTTGTAAGATATTTACTCTTTATAAATAAATAAATTTATCTATTTAATAATGTGAATAAATATTTAAAATCTAATTCTAATGAGTAAAATTATTCTAAATCTCTACCCTAAAACCTAATCCTGAAGAAGTTGTTTATGTAATTTTCATTTGAGCAATAGCACCCAGATATAGCAAAATTTACAACTGTAAGCTGGAGCTAGAAAATTAGAAAAATTACTGTGTACTCATTTGGAATCTTCTCTCTTTTCCCTGGTCCAGACCCATTTATTGGATTAAATTGATCAATGGAGGGTTGTCCTGTTATAAGCAAACCTGTCCATGTCCTCTCTGTGTGTGTGGCTTGGTTTGCATATCTCTCTCTCTCTTTGCCTCTTAGGTATAGCCCCTTGGTCATTATGATGGAATGACTCAATTCTCGAGTTAGTGGGCAACTCTGCCACGGCTGATATAGAGAATTTGAAAGCTATAATTGATTAATTATTTCTAGCTTTTTGTTGGGTGGGGGGCCTACTACCTGCAAATTCTGAATCCCTACTATTTGCATGTCTGTTATTTATGAGATGTGCATGCAAAATATGTAATGAGAGTACCATGCAAACTACACAACAATCCATCCACTATCTACTGTGAGAATCTGTAATATTGTGCATTTCCCTACTACTCTGCAGTGCCAATAAAAGCCCTAATCAGTTGTCATTTCTGGCTAGGGAAACCAAACCAAAACCACCTAGCTAGTCAAAATATTGCATTTGCAAGGGTGGCCCCATAAACTAAACTGTATGGTTCAGATCCTTTAGGCTTTGAGCTAGCTGCAAATGCAATTAGTCAATGGCGTAAGTTAGGAGGCATATGTATGGGAATGTTTTCTTCTCCAAGGATCTGTCGTCTTCTTGTACGTTTAAAACAATAATAAAACAAAGGCCATAACTAACATATCATGAATCAAGCCAAGTAGTCAAAGTCCTATGTGATATCTTCTCCTTCTTTTTCTTTTTTTGGTGTTAAAATTAAGCATATATACCAAACAGTAACATTGACACTTGCACAGTTGCACAATAACCCAACACTTAAATTACTAATTAATTGGTGATATTATTTGCACAATATTTGTTGCACATTATTCTTATACTATTTTTTTTAGATAATAAAACAAGATAAATACATTTTTTAAAACATATTTTTTCTTTTTCTTTTTTATTAATGAAGTAAGTGTGTGCAGAAAGTGTAAAAAAATAGTATGCAATAATCATTTTCCTTAATTAATATCTTCATGCATGTCTTAACTCTTAACCAGCCATTTGGTGAATGTTCAAAAGCATATTAATATTTAATCAATGCTTAGAAAAGGTAGAATAAGAGTTGATATACTAGATAACGGGCTTTCAAAGATAATGTTACCCGTGAATCAAGATTCATGTACATAGCTGGGCGCCTAGTCTTCATGGAGTTATGCCAAGTTTCAAACCACAAACCTGTACAGGATTAGTTTTTTCTTCAGTTCTGTAGGCCTCCATTTTTCCCCCCTACTCTTACAATCTGCAAATTGTGCAGTGTTAAAGAATCAAAACAAACGATTAAATGTTTTGGTACATGTGTTGGGAAAAGGGTAGAAAGGGTTTAGTGAATAAATTGAAAGACAACATGTTTACACTCTTTGCATAAACTTGGAGTCAAGAAAGGATGTGGAATTAATAAAACAACTTTTAATGCTTTGATAATTAGACGTGAGAATCGTTTTACAAGTTAAGCCGAATTTGCAAAACATGGTTGTAATATACAACTATACATGTCCACATATTTACGCATTGGCATGCATTGTTTTCATAAAAATTCAGGTGACACTGGTCTTAGTCTTACTCGAGAATTTCTCTATTTCCCAAGAGTATAGTAACTCCCTCAATCTTGCAACGACAAAACATGATGAAAGCAATCACACTCGAAGGGACAAGAGTCCACAGGGAACAGCTAGAGCTTTTTCCCCCCATAAAGGAAAAAGCACTGTAAAAAAATTCATAAAAAATATGATTTAGGCAATTTTTCTTTTCTAGTCTTGCGATCTAACTTTTTATAGTTTCTTCCATCCTACTTGAGGTCAAATGGAAAATTATTTACCTCATTAATATGGTTCTGAATTTTTTTTAGTATTATAGTTAGGTACTGTTCATATTATGTTAGAAATTTATGTAAGAGTATTAAAGTCTCATATTGATAAAGAATATGTTACGTGAAGAGTATATAAATAGAAATACCCATAAATTCATTGTTTTAAAGTTTTGAGTCAAGATGTGACGTCAGACTTATTATTGTAATTTCTTGCTTAACCCATTAATGAAGTTCTCTCCTACTTTTAGGCTTCCCTTATGGCCTAACAAGTGTTATTAGAGCCGATGGTTCGTCTGGACCTAGTATTTGGAGACGGTGGTTGATACTCGGGTTCGACCCTAACCTATATTGTGGAACACATTAACAAGACTTGAATATTGGTTTGTAATCCCATGAAAATTCAAGTGTAATTAGTGGTTCGACCATAACCCATGTTGTGGAGTACATTAACAATTTAGACTCTCACTTGAGGAGGAGAATATTAAAAATTCAAGTGTGAGTGTTAAAATCTCACATTAGTAAAAAATATGTTAAGTGAAGAGTATATAAGTAGGAAGACCCGTAAACTCATTATCTTAAGGTTTTGAGTTAAGATGTGACGTTAAATCTACTATTGTGGTTTCTTATTAATAAAGATCTCTCTTACTTTTGGGCTTCCCCTATGATTATAATTAAGTTTGATCGTGTAGCTTTTGTTTAGTTTTCTTGAGCTTTTGCCCGTTGTTTATTGAATTTTTTTAATAATGTAAGGTTATTATTGACACATTACTATTTTATATTATTTTTGTTTTGATTTACCCGTGACAATTAAAATGTATTTAGATTAATATGAGCATTTTAAATTCATAAGTGTCTTATATTTACACGTGTTAATATGATAAAATTGAATAATTAATTATAAAGTTTTTTATTGATGGTACATCAAAATTAAAATTTTTATTTAATAATTTAACTTCAATATCAAATTGAAAAGGGTAGACACTGAAAAAATAAATATGAGCATTTTAAATACATAAGTATCCTTCATTCAGTGTCGCACACGTATTTTAATGAGTTGTTTACGATATATACCACAGATATAAGATAATTTAATTAGTATGAAGTATTTTGTTTGTTTTTTTAAAAAAGAGGAAATTAACTAACTAAAGGCCTAGCGTGGGTAAAACTGCCCAATAAGCAAAAATAGGTCTCTCTAACTCTCTAGTCTCTAGGTCAATAGGAAAAAAAAATTCTGTCTAGGAGGAATGGCGATCTCCTTTAAACCATAATAAAGAAAAAGGCTGCAGTAAGCCAATGAATTGTCTTTCTTAGAGTGTGAACAAACTACACATTTCACTCTCTATCTATCAACTAAAGAAAAACTATTATTCAATTATGTGACGAAATCATTAAAAGAGTTTGGATATTAGAAATTTAAAATAACTACTTAGGAAGTCACAGTTTTATAATGATGTATCAACACATCATCGAATGATATTTGTACTAGTGAATCAAATTTGAACTTTTAAATAAAACTCTTAGTAATCACATTACATTGTTCTTTTTTTTTTTGTCGGATAGATTCAACGTTTTATGCATATATTTATATGTGATGCATCCACTTTAAATTCTTAATTAGCTGTTTCAAATATGATATATATACAATGTGATAGCAAATTTTGCACATACTGTTGTTAACATTAATTACTTAATAGGAGATGATTGTATCTCTAATATTTTTCGTTTTTCCCTCTTTTCTCTTTTGTGGCATGTTAGAGTGAGAGATAAAGATCTTGTGTAGTTTAAAAATAACAGCAGGATGTGTAGTTCTTCATCCCAGCTATTCACATTCATTGAATCACCAACAAGGATTGATGCAGTGGTAGGTAAGTCACCCTCTCAGAAAAAAAAATTAAAGTTCAAATATTGGAAAAAGTAATTATTGAGAGAGTTTTTTAATTGCGACAGTACTCGAGTGTTAATTAGTCTTACATCAATGTTTATGGAGATACTTGATCAAAGACAAAAAAAAAAATTCATTGAATCATATTTTCCATCAATATTTCGCATAAAATAAAATTGTTTTAAAAGGTCAATATTTCCTATACTTATAATAAAACTGGAGAGGATCCTAATTTTAGTAGATTGACCTACCCTTTTTGTTCTTCATTAGTGATGCTATCTAGAGCTACTACCTCTCTTTATAGCAGAAACCCCTAGTCCCTTTTTCTTATTTTACTTTATTTTTTCTATTTAAATTTGAGCAGCTTCTAGTAAATTTAGTTTTATTTTAGTGCTAAACTTATTGTAATGAATAAGATAATATTATTGATATTCTTAATTATATATTCATATTTTTTATTGAACAATCATAATTTTATAAATAAAATAAAATAAAATAAATTAGCAATGAGTGTTTATAAACAATTGAGAATGGTAATTAATTTGTGAGTTTTTATAACTATCTTTGTAATTACCGGGCCAGTCCACATAATTAATGGCCCATATGTAACCAGGCCTAATATTAGGTCCGAATCCAACCGGCCCGTTTGACACCCAGAATTATTGACGGTGGCTATGCTATGGCATCAACGTCTTCCATTGTTATCGATGTGCAGCAGAATATCTAAGCTCCATGGATTTCTCAGAAAGCTTGCTCCATCTCCTTCTCCTTCCACCAAAGCCATGCATTCCCTTCACCAACAACACAAACAAAAGAACAACAAACCCATTACTCCGTTTCACAGCAAGAACCAGAAGAAACCCACGAGGAAGGATGATTCTTCTTCTGATCCCAGAGAGTACATGAGGAACATCATTGGGAAAATCTACAGAACCCTAAAGTTTTCAACTTGGGATTCCGCTCAGCAAGAGCTCGAGAATCTCCCATTGAAATGGGACTCTTACACCGTGAACCAGGTTCTCAAGTCCCACCCGCCAATGGAGAAAGCGTGGTTGTTCTTCAACTGGGCTTCTCGGATCACAGGGTTCAAGCACGACCAGTACACTTACACAACGATGCTTGATATCTTTGGAGAAGCTGGGAGAATTTCGTCCATGAAACACGTTTTTCAGCAGATGCAGGAGAAGGGTATCAAGGTTGATTCTGTTACTTACACTTCCATGATGCATTGGCTATCGAGTTCTGGGAACGTGGATGAGGCATTGAAGGTGTGGGAAGAGATGAAATCGAAGGGGTGTTACCCAACTGTTGTTTCTTACACTGCTTATATGAAGATTCTGTTTGATAATGACAGGGTGAAGGAGGCTACTGATGTTTACAAGGAGATGCTTCAATTTGGGTGTGTTCCAAATTGCTACACATACACCATTCTAATGGAGTATCTTATTGGCTCTGGTTAGTATGTGCCTTCAACCTGTTTGTTATATGGTCTAGTTAAATGATTTTTAAACATTTGCTATTATCTGTGTGGAGTTGCAATTTTTATTTTTTTTAAAGCTTGTGTGTGGTTCTTAAAAATGAGATAGAAGTATAATTTGTTATTGGTTCTATTATCCTCTGGTGGCCACCGTTTTACATAAACGAAGTTAAACTCAAGTTGAACTTGTCATGATTCTTTGCTTTAGAGTTTGACTGAAGGATTAGTTTACTTGCAGAAAGCCCAAGCTTAAGTAGTCTATTGATGTTCGGCATTCATTAATTCCCCTTAGGACTTATTTTTCATGTAGTAAATTGAGAACCATATAACCCCAGTCTTAAAAATAAAATAAAATAAAATAAAATAATGTATTTACTTTGCTTGCATCATTTATCAAGTAAAGAATATATTGCTTGGGTTTAAAAAACTCAGCAGATCAGAATGATTGCTTTTGTGAAGTGAACTTTTGGTGTCATTTCATTTAGAAACTTCTAACTGCTAGCTTGTCACCTATCCCGAGTTTTAGGTCTTTTGTTTATTATGAAGTGGTAGACAGCAATGGTTATTATTGTTTTTGTGTATTTTAGGAAAATGCAAAGAAGCCCTTGAGGTTTTTGAAAAGATGCAAGAGGCTGGGGTGCAACCTGATAAAGCTGCATGCAATATTTTGATTGAGAGGTGTTCTAAAGTTGGTGGGACTGTGTTCATGACCCAAATCCTTCAGTATATGAAGGAAAACCGTCTTGTTCTTCGTTACGCTGTTTTTGTTGAAGCATTGAAAGCTTTAAAAATTGCTGGTGAAAGGGATGCCCTTCTAAGGCAAGTCAATCCACACTTTTATATGGATTCTAGCATAAGGAATAAGGCAAATGACTGCATAATTTCTGCAGATTCTCCTACTGATATAGATAAAGAGCTTCTATTTGTTCTCATTAAAAAGAGAAATGTGGTTGCTATTGACCATTTACTTGCAGGGATGATGGATAAGAAAATACCTTTAGATCATAAGGTTATCTCAACCATTATAGAGGTAAATTGTGGTCATTGCAGACCTCATGGTGCTTTGTTGGCTTTCAAGTACAGTGTGAAAATGGGCATAAGTATTGACAGAACAGGATATCTTGCCTTAATGGGCTTGTTGACCAGATCAAATATGTTTTCAGAGCTGGTAAAAATTGTTGAGGAAATGACTAGAGCTGGGCATTCTCTTGGAATCTATCTGGCTTCACTTTTAATCTATCGGCTTGGTTGTGCTAAGCAGCCTACTTTTGCAGTTAAGATTTTCAACTTATTACCGGAGAACCATAAGTGCACTGCTACCTATACTGCTTTAATTAGCGCTTACTTCTCTGCTAAAAGAGTTAATAAGGCACTTGAGATTCACAAGATCATGTGCAGAAAAGGATTTTGTCCTGTTTTAGGCACTTATAATGTACTAGTAGCTGGTTTGGAAAGAAATGGTAGATATTCTGAAGCAGAACATTATAGGAAAGCAAAGAAGAGCCTACATGCTAATAGTAGTTCTCAGGAAAGTGTTTGCATAGAAGAAAAGATATGCGACCTTCTGTTTGCTGTGGATGTAGTACTTTGATTTTGATGCACTGAGAGTTCTCATTATTGATTCAAGTTGAGGGGCATGTTGAGTACTTGCTACTGGAAAGTGGAGATATGGCAGTTATGCTGTGGATGGCACCTGCTACTCATCTGTCAAGAGTAAACGGATATTTTGACCCAATATCCAGTTCATTAGAGATGCCAACAAGGTTAAATGTCATCTATCTGTATTTGCAACATCTTGCAGAAAATGCTGGGAATATGGAATAGATGAACTCGAGCATTAAGTTCTTCAAGACAACCATATGATGCATAAAACGAGAATTTTGTGAAGTATGTTCACATGCAGATGCTCATAACTTTGATGTCCTAGTCAAAGACAAGATGTGTGGTGGGTAAAATGTGGGATGATAGCAATATACACATACTGAAAAGTGCCCTGAATTAATTATTAAGCATAATTGCTCTGGAATTATCTCTTCTCCTTCGTGATTATCTTTGGTGATTTGGACACAGGTCTAATTCAATGGTAAATTTTCAGCTGGGCGGGTGCCAATTACCTGGAGTACAAGATTCTAGTCTCAAGATCCATCTTGCAGTTTTCATGGGAAAATTAGGATTTACCTTTCTCTCATAGGAAAAAGTGTAGCATAATATATTTAACCTACTTATAAGGAGAAATTTCTCTCTGCCCTCATCCTGTGTGTCTGAGTGATACTTTATTCTTTAAGAATTCAAGTTCCAAAAAAAGTGATTTATCTTCCTGAAATTAGAGTTTCCTGAGAGGATGGATTCCTTCCTTGTTCTCTTTCTCTCTCTCTCTCTCCCTTTTTTTGGGATTATCCTTCTCTCAAAATTCAAATAGCAACAACGATATGATGATTTTTCGTATGCTCTTTCAGTTGGGCGGATGGCATATATCAACCAAAAAGAGGCACCCTTCAGCTTAGGATAGTGGAGCAGCTGATGCAAGTGACACTGCGCAATGGACTAATGTCCAATGTATTTATTTACTGGATCAGTGATTGCTTATTCAGTATTGATAGTTGCTAGAGTTCTACTGCATATTTCAAAATTGCTGGCCTGTTTTGTATTTTCGTGGAACTAAAAGTGGAATTGTTGAAAAACGAAAAGAAAAAGGTGGAATAGTTCGAGTTTTTGTCTTAACTCTCAACTATAATGTGCATAAAAGAAACATTGAATAAGATTTTTTATTAGCATAAGACTTGGGAGATTTTGATATAGTTGAACAGATTAAAGAAATTGTGAGAGAAAGGCACTTTTTTCAAAGGGAATTTCTGTCCAAATAATATTTTATTAGTTCCGTTTTTAGATGGGGCGCGATGCTACGGAAGAGCAACATTTGTTGCAAGGAAGTTTAACATAGTTGTTGCACATGCATTATTGAATTTATTGGCCTTAGCATATGAATCATAATGTATTTTGTGACTCTAATCGAGCCAACCTAATTATAATCGTGTTTGCTCCCACCCCCAACAAAAAAAAAATCGTTTTCTCTCTTCATCCCTTTTATTTTTAATTCTTTTATTCACAATTATCTCTTTTAGTCACTTTCGAATGTATAGACAAGTAAAACGTCGTTTAAGTCCCCCAAATAGCATAACCCTTGATATTGTCAAAATAGATGCTGATGTTATATATAAAAACCAAAAACTGAAAAAGAGCTAATCCAAAAGAAACTTCAAATGAGTTCTAACTTCTAACTTGTTATCAAGTGGCTTTCAAGGATGTGATGTTTGTACTATTACCATAATAGAATCACAAGTTGGCTAGCAATGTAGAAACCGCCTTATGAAGCCGGCGGTGCTGCATGCAGCAGCTTACAAATGGCAGTCATTCATTCACCCAAAACTTAACCTTCGCTTCCCTCTATCTCCTAGCAGACAAACAATCCACCACCGTCGGATCTCAACCACAAATTCTCATCCTCACCCTCCATTTTGCAAGGGCAGTCATGTAATTCCATTTACACTTGTCTTGAGTCTTGATCCATCATCCACCCTTTCACTATAAATGTAACTAACTAACCAAAACCCTTCACCTCTTGCAAATCCAAGCCCTTGTAGGGAGAGTCAGTGAGTCAGTGACAGTTGAAAAGTTGACTTGGTTCCCATTTTGCCCCTACACAGTTAGTACAGTCCAAGAAAGAAAATGCGTGAGATTCTTCACATTCAAGGAGGGCAATGTGGGAACCAAATTGGATCAAAGTTCTGGGAAGTGGTGTGTGATGAGCATGGTATTGACCAAATAGGCCAGTACGTAGGCAACTCTGAACTGCAGCTTGAAAGAGTAAACGTTTATTACAATGAGGCCAGCAATAGTCGTTATGTGCCACGGGCAGTGCTCATGGACCTTGAGCCTGGCACCATGGATGCTGTCCGGACCGGCCCTTATGGCCAGATTTTCCGGCCGGACAACTTCGTTTTTGGGCAGTCCGGTGCCGGAAACAATTTCGCTAAGGGCCATTACACAGAGGGTGCTGAGCTTATTGACTCTGTCCTTGATGTTGTTAGGAAGGAGGTTGAGAATTGTGACTGCTTGCAAGGTAAGAAAAGAAACATCATGGTATACTGTTTCATTATATATATATATATAAATTCATATTTGTGTTTAATTTTGATTCACTATCACTTGATGATTATATTGCTTGAACTGAACATGAAACATGTTTGAACTTTGAGCCATTCATATTTGTGTTTAATTTTGATTCATTATCACTTGATGATTATATTGCTTGAACTGAACATGAAACATGTTTGAACTTTGAACCACTGGCAATCTAAGGCTAGGCTATGTTTGTATATTTAGTAATTGATGGAATGGAATGAAATGAGATAGAATGGAATGAGATAAAAATACATTCCATTGTTCGGATATTTTAAGATGGAATGAAGTAAAGTTATCATTCTATTATTTGGGAAGTGGATGAAATAGTAAGAGTTATAATTTTATTTTTCTTAAATTATCCTTATTGTAAACATACTAAGTTTAGGGTATGAAGTTAATGTAGTAAAATCTGAATTATAATTATAATAAAAAAAATGATTCCATCTCATATCCTCCAAATTGAGAAGAAAGAAAATTAATGATTTTTTGTGGGATGAGATGGAATCCATTCCACACACTTCCATCTCATTCCATCATTTTTTAACATAATCAAACAATGAAATCTATCTTCATCTCATCTCATTCCATTCTATTTCACTCAATTTCACCAATCTAAACATAGTCTAAATGTTTAATCTAAAGAATCTAAATATTTGAACGACTTGAAAAATGCTAGATAATCAGAATTTTTTAACTAGAATGAGTTGGCATACTTTTTGACTATTAGACGGATGAGTAATTGCTATCACTTTGTTTCATCCAACAACTAATCCTGTAGTCTATCAAAATTATAATTAAAAAATTCGGATTGTGTAGCATTATTCTTTGAACTTTTGATAGGAGAGACATTAATTATTTGAAAATTCCGTGGCTCATGAAATAATAACTTAATTTCCAGCAAAAGACTGATTTTCGGGTTGAAAGAGCGATCACCTCTAAGTCTTTTTTTTTTTTTTTTTTTTGTTTCTTACATTCGAGATCTTAATTTGATTGTCTATTTTTTGGTTTGAATTTTAGGATTTCAAGTGTGCCACTCCCTGGGAGGGGGAACAGGTTCTGGAATGGGAACTCTGCTCATTTCAAAGATCAGAGAGGAGTATCCGGATCGAATGATGCTTACATTCTCTGTCTTCCCATCTCCAAAGGTGTCGGACACGGTTGTTGAGCCTTATAATGCTACACTTTCTGTCCACCAGTTGGTGGAGAATGCTGATGAGTGCATGGTCCTTGACAATGAAGCACTATATGACATCTGCTTCAGGACTCTTAAGCTCGCCACTCCAAGCTGTAAGTATACTAATATATCATACTCATGGAAATTTGTTTTTATAAACTTCAAGTTTGGTGTACTTAACCAATCACATTATTAATAAATAGATTATTACTATAGTTGATTAATAATTAGTAATCATAATCTACTATAATTAATGATACTTCAGGTTTTTGCAAGAATATTCAGATGCCAGTTTAATGCTTTTTCTGACCAATGAAACAGCTCACATGTTATGAGCCTTTTTTTTTCCATTTTCTTTTTAATGATAGTTATGTATGTTCTTAACTTCCTTCCAGTTGGAGATTTGAATCATTTGATATCAGCAACTATGAGTGGAGTTACTTGTTGCTTAAGATTCCCGGGTCAGCTCAACTCAGACCTGCGGAAGCTAGCTGTGAACTTAATCCCATTTCCACGACTTCACTTCTTTATGGTTGGTTTTGCTCCACTGACATCTCGAGGGTCACAGAACTACCGTGCACTTTCTGTCCCAGAACTGACACAACAGATGTGGGATGCTAAGAACATGATGTGTGCAGCTGATCCACGCCACGGTCGTTATTTAACAGCCTCAGCAGTGTTCAGAGGCAAAATGAGCACAAAAGAAGTAGATGAACAGATGATGAGTGTGCAGAACAAGAACTCTTCCTGCTTTGTTGAATGGATTCCCAATAATGTTAAGTCTAGTGTCTGTGACATCCCGCCTAGTGGCCTTTCCATGGCTTCAACTTTTGTTGGTAATTCAACCTCTATACAGGAGATGTTCAGGAGAGTGAGTGAGCAGTTCACAGCCATGTTCAGAAGGAAAGCCTTCTTGCACTGGTATACTGGAGAAGGAATGGATGAGATGGAATTTACTGAAGCCGAGAGTAACATGAATGATCTTGTTGCTGAGTATCAACAGTACCAGGATGCCTCGGCTGATGAAGGTGAAGAAGAAGAAGAAGAAGAAGATGGAGGTGCTGAAAGCTGAAGGTGTTCCACCAACCTCATGCTTCGCATGTTACAAGCAGTTTTTAATCGATAATGTTCAGTACTTTGGCTTTTTAAATGTCTGGTCCTGTGTGGTTAGCTGCTGTGATTGCAGTTCTACTTGTTTTTTATTACCTTTTATATAAGGTTACCCCCTCTATAACAGTTTTTCATTTGATATTTATTATAATATGGTGGGCAAATCTGAGTTGCTTTCTTCAGTTTCCTTTCCTGATATTTTTGTCAGAAGACTTGAATTACAACAAAATAATTAATTTTCTAACTTGTTAAAATCTTATAATATTTGAGATACGATGATTGATGACCATCTTATAATACTTTCGCGTTATAGCCTAAAACTTGGGCCATGTATAAGATGGACCCTTTGGGTTTGAGTCCATTTATGGACCACGAAATAGTAACCGTTGGATCATTGAAAATATTGATAGATGATTGAGATTAATTACATGCAACATTGGTAGTAGGTAACCAGAAGAATGGATAATTGCATTTTGGTCCATCATCTTTCCTTTGTTGCTAGACACCACGAACCAGTACACAGCCTTAGTCCAATCACTGGTCCAGCCCTCCGCCATCTCACCTCTACTCGATTCTGATAGCATCATCGACACCAATTGTCAAGCCCTCTGTTTTCATTGATCCCAAACCCTAACAGTTTCCCAATGGCTTACACGAGTTCAATCGGTGCGCGGGTTCTGTGACGGTGGTGCTGGGTTCGACAAAGGCAAGGAGCAACGTAGCGGCGGAAGCTCAGTGGTTTGCGGTGGTGATGAGATCTGGTCCTCGAGCTAGTGGTGGAGTTTTCCAACGTCGTAGAGGTGGAGGACGATTCCGGAGGAGACCTTGCAGCTAGGGATGGCAACAGGGCGGGACGGGGACGGGTAGTAGCTCCTCGTCCTCCACCCCCGCGAATAATATCCGCCCCCGCCTCCATATCCGTGCGAGTACCCGTTTATCTTTCCCCACGGTGCAACGGCAGTACTCATGGATATCTACTGGATACCCAATAAATTGTAAAAAAATTTCAAAAAAATAAAAAAATAAAATGAAAAAATAAAAAATAAAAAAATATAATACTATAATTTTTTAAAATTTGTCCAACACAACGTAATCTAAAAATAATGTCAAACACCTAAAATACTTTTAATTTATATAACTTTACAATATTTTAATTTATATAATTAAGTTTTTTAATAATTTTATATAAAATATTTGTGTAAATTTTTTGCGGGTACCCGCAGGTACGAGGGAGCCACCCCCGCACTCGCCCCGTTTATTAAACGGGGATAATACTAAACGGGTATTTATATCCGCAGGAAAAATTTAACGGGTATTACCCGCCCCCGTCAAGGGTATTACCCGCGGGGGCGGGTAAAATTGTCATCCTTACTTGCAGCTGTGGGGGAAGCCGAGCTCGCAGTGGAGCTTTCTAATGTCGTCAACGAGGAGGACGCATTCGAGTTAGTTGGTGAGATGCAGTTGAGTAGGGCTTGGATGAGGATGGTGCGAGATCAGTGCCGGCAATGATTGTAGAGGCCCGCCGTCGAGGAAGATCGGTGAACAATCGGCTCTGTGGGTGGAACGATGGTGGCCTTAGCTTGTGTTTGAATATTTTTTCATTAATGGAACGGAACAGAATAGGTGGGGATAGAGCGGAAAAGAAAGAAAATGAAAAGAATAGAACATAATTTCTATTCTCTTTGTTTGGAAATTTCATTAATGGAACGGAACAGAGCTTCATTACCCATGTGTTCTACACATTCTACAATTTTACCCTATGTTTGGATGATAGGTAATTAGGGAAATGGAAAGAGAATCAGGGGAACGGAAATAACTTCCCTTATTTGAGAGTTTTAAAATATATGAAAAGGGAACGGAACATATGGGGAATCATTTCCCCCCTCTTCCCCTCAAAAGTTCGACTTTTGTTTCCCTAAAATTGAGGTGGAATGAGAAAAACACATGAGTAATGAAGTTCCGTTCCGTTAATGAAACTTCCAAACAAAGAGAATGGAAACTATGTTTGATTCCTTTTTTTTACGCTCTATCCTTACCTATTCCGTTCTGTTCCATTAATGAAAAAACATTCAAACACAGTATTAGGAAAACAAAAGTTGAACATTTGAAGAAAAGATAGAGAAAATAATTCTCCATGTATTTTATTCTTTTTCTATATATTTTAAAACTCTCAAACAAGAAAAATTATTTCTGTTACCCTCATTCTTTGTCTATTTCTCTTATTACTTATCATCCAAATATAGTGTTAATAGTAGGATTGGAGGAGGAAGAAGATAGAGAGTTAAAGTAAAAATATCAATAGTTGAAAAACTAAAATATAAATAATATAATGGATTGTATTATAAAATTTCAAAACCTGCTATAACAGGTATTTTTTTAAGGGTCCATCGATAGACCCAAACTCAAGATCTACCGTAAACACCACCTAAAACTTGTGATAACGTGAAAGACTCACTACCACTAGGTCTTAATGATACTGGAAACTAGCTATAGTGCAAGCCTGCAAGTGAGAGGAAAAAGAGAAATGCTCAGAAATATTAGTTAAGCTGAGTATACTATAGGTACTCACAATAAAAATGCAATTATCTTTAAATATATTTTTATATATATTAAAAAATAATTTAAATACTTAAAGATGACATGATATACTATGTGTATCTAATAATCTCTCCAACTAAGTGAAAATAACGTGGCACATCAAAGTAGTCCTTAAGAGTGGAATATCAAGTCAAATACACACCAAAAAATAATTATCTTTCTATAACGATAATAATAAATAATTAAGGTTCGGAAATTGGAGAAGTATATCAAAATGAAAGGAAGTAGAAGATAAAACAACGTCAAAATCTGACATGAGATATCTATTTTCTATCAATAAATCTTCTATTCCAAGTAAATTCTACAGATAACATCTCTGTAATCATGTTAATAAAATCATCGAAGTCTGGCCATGTATATTATACATTGCAAACCTCTTATTAACAGCATTCAAAGGAACAGACATGTTGATTAACTGCATTTGCAGTCCAGAATATGTTTTTCTTTGCCCTTTCCTATGTTTCAGTTACCCCCACCTCCACCAAACAAATTATTTAGCTATCATGTCAAAAAGTTTGTCTATTGTGTTATGGTCCTTCAGAATAAATATTTTTTGAATATCCAAACTTTTGAAATGAATGGCCATGCATTATATTCATTCTAAATAATAAATATGCATTTTAGGTCCCAAAATGCATTTCTCCCTTAAAAAACCCCATACTTCAGCCATTCATTTCAAAACTCTTTGGTTTGTCTCATTATAGTGATCATGTCTAGATGAAATACGGTTTAGCTTATCATATCCAGCAAGCACCCCAGCTCCTGCCACACCAAGAAGCATATTTGCGGTAACTCCACGAAATAGAGCTAAGAAACCCTCTTGTCGAACAATCTCACGAAATGCATGCATTGCATTGTAATACTTGTTTGGCTGTCCAGATGTTAGCATCATTCTCCGGCGCAATGTGTCAAAAGGGTATGCACAAACCCCTGCGGAAGTTGTGATGCTCCAACCTAGCAAGAAACTAGCAAAAAAGTTCCCCTGCAGAGAAATAAATAAAAAGACTCACATTGGAATATAAGGGCATCAAAGAACAGAACCAGTGCTCTGAACTCATCAAAGTGCTACACCATCAAGAAATGCATCTAAGAAAAATCAGTAAATTCCTTTTCCAAAATGCTGTTATCTGACTTGTCAAATGTCTTGAAGATGAATGTTCAAACACAAGGGTTCAATCATCAATATAACTTGCAGAATCGAGGGAACTCTAATATTTGGTCCACATACCACCGTGAAACAGACCAAACAGACTACTAGTCCAGTAGTAATAGAAGGTAAAAATTCTCAGTTAGAAGTATCAAGTATCAACTATATCTTTTCCCATTGGCTGTGAACTATAGAGCTCTTTTATAAAAGTATAAATGCGTATGCTTACCTCAAATGGCCCAACTAAAACAATAGGCTTCAGGGTGTCATAAAGCCCAAAGTACATCCCTCGATACATGGTGATTCCCAATATTGAAACACTGAATCCCCTATACAAGCCGACAATTCCATCACTTGATAAGGTTTTACGGTATACATCAATGAGTCCTTTAAACTGGCGCTGACCAGTAGCATGGCACTCCAACGTATCAGTGCCCAACCGCGTACGTGCATAATCTAAATGATACAGAAGCAGTGAAGTAGTCGCTCCCGCAGCACTGCCTGAAGCCACATTTCCAGCAAAGCACTTAATGTATCCATCTCTCTCTTTGGAATACCCAAAAATGCTTTTGAAGTAACCTTTGAATGCAAAATTGAAAGCCTATAGACCAATTAACTGTTTGCTCAAACATTATTTCCAATAATAAAAAAAAGAAAACCATTATTTGACACACATGATTGCAGGAATTGATGGGAATACCAAGCAGTAAAAATAAACCAATGGTTTCCCTTCCATATGCATGTACCATTATTTTAAATAAATGCCAATACCCAGCTAATGATATTTGACATGCATTGACAAGAAAATCACAAAGCAAGCTAAAGGGGTAACAACAAACGAACTGGACACGATCATATATCAAAGAATGGTATTGCTTGTATAGTAGATGTTGCAGCATGCCATGTAATGGTTTTGAATAAAAAATTGAGATAAGTCAAGGCTCAGAGATAACATACATTTTCAATATAATTGAGGGGGGAAAAAAAATAAAAAAATAAAAAACTAGGATGGAAGGGAAGTAAGTCAACAGATATTCCCTCTTACTTCAATATATAAGGTCCACAGATGACAGAGAATACAAAATCCAGGAACAAAAGAATTTACGTCTATCATTTAATGCGCATTTTTAGTGAGCAACAGCAGAAACAATTCCGCTGATATATTTAATGGGTAAATTACTATATATCACTCTGCATCCCTGATACCTTGTCATATTCATTCTTTTCTTTTCGTTTTCTTCTTCCTTTTTTATCTTTTCCTGGAAGTTGCATAAAAAAGCAATCAAAACATCACAACATTACAATAGGCAATAGTCCATTTGCCTCACAAATGTGACAACTTGAAAGAAAGAGAGAGAAAAAAAGTTGGGGGGGATACAGGTCTTTAACATCAATCAGAATGTCAGTGAAGTGAATAACTCACCTGTGTGGGGAAATATCGTATAACATTGGCCTGGTGTCCTCTCCAAAAGGCAATCAGACCCTCTTCCGCGAAGACCCTTTTAAAGGTATCCGATACACCCAGGTATGGCTTCTTGAGTTGTCCTCTTTTAATCATTTCACCTTGGTTTTGCAATAAAAGCTTCACTCTCTCAATTGGTGCCGCTGCACTCTTTGATATGATTGCTGCTGCTCCTCCCATAACAAAATCCTTTGAAAATTTTTCATATTGTGTAGATATTACCATTCTTTGTCTCTTCTATCTGATCCTGACAGGTGCAATAAAAAATTCATTAACAAGAAAAAACATGAATACCTATGACTAGACAGATTAAGTCTTAATAGAAACCAACATGAAATTACAAATAGATTGAAATAACAATGACATGAAGCACAAATGTTTAATAAACTGTTCCATGCATTCTTCAAGCAAAAAAAGCAGATGAACTTCATCTATTCTTTTCAAAAGAGAAAAATGACCAGGAAAAGAAAACATATTAAAAAGAAAAGGCATTGAAAAACAGGAGAGTGAAAATTTAAGATCACCAAGAATAAACTAACTGCGTCAGTTCGGCCCACACCACAGCAGATCGTAGGTGAGGAAGAGCCCTTCTGAAAATGGACTGGCCATCTCAAGCACACCTAACTGGCATGAAGCCATTAATCTCTTGCATTGCAGGCTTATTGAGAAATTGTATTCCTTCTTCAATCTTCAAGTGAACTTCTGAATGTGATAAAATTCTGATGCAGCAGACACAATAACTTATTGATTTGGCCAGCACCATAAACCAGAAATTGTGAAAATTCAAATCAGTGCGATTCTAAATTTCATGAAAAAAAAAGAAGTTAACTTCTATGAAAATAAATGAAAAACAAACACCTGGGTTTCTTGGGTGCAGGCTGAAATTACCTATTGGTTGGGGAAAAAAAGATTATAAAAAAAAAACGATGGGTAGTGAACCCCTTTAACCCAACATAAAAGTTTTGAAATGGCATGCTTTGAAGCCACCAAAATCCGGCAACTTCCGATACAAAACAACACAACCAATCAATCAAAAGGCATAATGGGTAAAAAGAAAAGCAATCGATTATAATATATGGTGACAAATTTTACAACTTCTTAAGTAATGATTCAGTTATTCAATCTTTCAAAATTTGCGATGGCAAGTTGTGGTACGCATAAGGAAAGGGAGAACGAAAAAGAATGGCACCTGAAAAGAATGAATGATCCTTGAATCAGTTGGAGGAACTGTCACAGAAAAAAGTGCTGTATGTGAAAGGAGAAGGAATGAGCGTTGCTCAACTGGCCTGGCCTGGCCTTGTAGGGTGGCAAAGAGAGCCTTTTTTTTTTTTTTTTTCTTATATCTTTGTTTTGTTGGGTAGCCTTAGCCAATTACTTGCCTCACCCGTCTATATCAACAACAACAACAACATACGGAAGGGAGCCATTTTTATTTGAGTGAGTTGCAGTCTTTAAAATTAGGGTAAGTTGTAAAGTATTTATTAAATTTTAAATTTATAATAAACTTTAAAAATAATTAATAATTAATAAAATATTTGATAATTTATCTTAGATATTAAATTTTAAAAAGTAAATATCATAAAAATAGTATTGAGAAATAATTACATTTGAATTGATACTACAAAGGAAGTTGTTGTTGGCAAACAAAATATGATTTTGCAAAGTATATTCTTGTAAAGAATATATCTTTGTAAAAGTGTAATGTTAAGAAAAGGATCAGCCAATTAATTGAGAAAAAAGAATAAGGCTCATTTAAAGTTAGTGTCTCTAAATTACTAAATTGAATAAGTAAGCTTATATTTATCTTTAATTTGATAAAATATATTGAGATCTCAACTTATTAAATAAATTAATAATAGATATATATTTATTTTCTCACTTTAAAGACATATTCATTTTTAAAAAAATTTTAGAAAAAGCTAGGATATGCGAAAAAATAAATTATTAAAGTTTTTTGGTAAATAAAAGTTATTTTTATAGCCACAATTGGTCATTCATTTTTTTAGTATCATCAAATTAATGTTTTAATGATAATTAATTTCTCAAATTAATTTTTCATAAACTAATTTGATGTTATTTTTAATATCAATTTGATGATGACAGGCTAACATTGAATGATTAATTTAATGTGACATATTTTTAGAAAACTAAATTAGCATATTTATAATGTGATATGTAACTTTTACTAATTAGTTTCATAAGTTGTTAAACATTTAAAAGGTGTTGAAAAATATTGAAATAAAATTTAGTGTACATATCTATTTTTAGTCCCAATATAGGTGATATTACTTTGGTTTTTCAAAGAAAGTTAAAGCGATATCAAATTAACTCTAAAAAAAAATTGACATTAATATAGTCTCTCATTCATAAAAGAATGATATGAATTTAGTCCATCAATTATATAAAATTGATATCTGTTTTGGACCGTGATCCAGATCACGTCTAGTGGATCAACCCCGCACACATCCAACCGGTATCTGCCATGGACAATCCAGTCAAGCATTAAGGACACATTGTCAAGACCTAGGTACCACATAGGTCGGACTACGACATTGGACAATGACATCATGATCATGAAATTAGAGTAGTGGGTAAATCCCAAATTATCTATAACTGCCAATTATAATCTGACGTAATTATAGCGTCCATAACCACCTCTAACTGTTCATAACTGCAATATCAATATTCCGATCTTATAGGAATTTTTTGCTACAATTAAGGGAGGTAAAACCCTAATTATACTCTATAAATATCAGGTTAATTCACCTTCTACGGGTAACTTATTACTTACCGCATAAACCTTTTTTGTGCACAACCTGACTTAAGCATTAGAGTCCATTTGCAAGTACTAATCACCTTCGTTGATCAAGCTCCACTGCTGCTTAAGGAAGAAGCCACTGTGTACGTGTCTATCTCAAGTACACCTCAATATCCAATACTGAACAACATTAATTTAGCCCTTAATCATGAAAAAATAACATCAATTTAGTCTTTCAGAAGGCAATTTTAATATTATTTTTTATAATTAAGAAATTAAATTAATGTTAAAATTCTTTTAAAGACCAAAGCAATGAAAGTTGTATATTTGAAGGAATAAAATAGAGGTTTATTGGTTTTTCAGAGTATCCCTTTCCGATATGTGAGAGACTAATCTTCCAGAATATTATTAAGCGTCTAAGCAGGGACTTCCCTCAACGATGTTATTTTTATACACAAGAATCTCATAATCGAACCGAGGGCCTCGTGTTTAAGAGACTTGAACCCCTTCTATTCAGACGAACACACATTAGTAAAATAGAGGTCTACTCTAAGATTTATTCGAATTTAATAAAATTGATTTAGAAATAAATTCATATGATTATAATTTATTGGAGAAGTATAACTATTCAAAATTTCAAATTAATTTCTATATTTAGACATAATAAATATAAATGAAATTTATTTTAATTTAATAAATTTACTTAAATGGACAAAATGATTAAACTAATAAAAATAGAATAATTAATTCAAATGAAATTAAAATCAAATCATGTTTTGGACATTAATTTGGTATTATAATGTTTAAGAGTTCAGTTTTTATGCATATAAAGTTTTTTACACCATCAACCAATCATACACTGTCACATGTGTGACTTTTGAAATAATTATTGAGATAGTCAAATATTTTTAATGATATAACAATTTATGATTGAATGACAGTGTAAAGAACTTTTACATTGATAATTCATTTAAATTAAATCTCATTTTTAAAGTGAACACTAATTTATTCATGCTAGACATTAATTTGGTTCATAATGAGAGTTTTCGCTTATAACAATTACATTACAAATAACACTTTTTTTTGTTTTTCAAAGTATCTTCTCACCTGATAAATGAAAGACTAATCTCTCAGAACACTGTCAAACATTTAAGCAGGAACTCCATATTATAGGGTGTGAGTTGTGAGAGAGGAAAATGGGTACTTCATATTCTAGGGTGTTTTGTAAGAGTGAGAAAGTGAAACAAACAAAGAGAGAACGGGGGAAATGGGGGAGAGTAAAAATGTGAAAAGTTTGAATCAGAATGAAAAAAGATATTGTTTTTCTAACAAGTAAAGATAATTAATTTTAAAATAAATAGTTTTGTATGAAAAGTAAAATATTTAATGTATTAAAAATTAAAAATAAATTCAGGTAAATAGTGTCATATTGGCGTAGTTCATCTAGTTAAGATTCCACTTCCTATTCAAGTTACCATGTGCCCTAGGGGTGTAATCAGGTCGGCTTGGTTCGATTTTTAGAGAAAAATAAATTCGAACCAATCAAAATTAACTGATTCGATTTGGTTCGAATTTTGTATTTTTTGATAGTCAAAACCAAATCAAACATCTACGGATTGATTTGGTCCGAGTGATCGGGTTGGTAATTTTTTTTACACAAAAATTAGTTAAATAATTAGTTTTCCATAGCACAAAAAAAGGAAGAAAAGGCTTATTTGCTACTTGGGTTATATCAGTTAAAGAAAGGGAGAGACCAAGAGGGGAAGAATTGAGCATAAAATAGAATAAGAAGTTCCAAGGAAGAAGAAAAAAATAAGGTCCACTTCAGCCTTCTGCCTTAATTTCTGCTAAATAATTTGCACATTTCATTGCATTGCTTATGATTTAATGTATATATCTAGTTTTCTTAGAGCATCACACACTTACGTAGCACCCATTCTATTTTTATCCATATACAAAAAAGGTCCTCTGCTCATGCTTACTCTGCACCTCATCATAGCATCGATTACAAACCCCTTTGAACATCCACTTTCCCTAATCCGCCTTATCACTTTCGCTCACAACCTAAACCACCAAATTTTTCTAGCCATCAATTCCAAGCCAGAACAGAACCAACGCCAGTTGTCACCCATCACCACCATAAACCTACAAACCCAAAGCAAATTAGCAAAACTTCAACAACATCACCATCTCACCTAAACCATAAACAAATTAACAACAATTTATTCAACCAAAAAAAAAAAAAATCACCCAAGACTACAACCCAACCGCCGTCGTTCACCTTTGCTGGAAAACTCAAAAACCCAATGGATCCCAACTGCCAATAGGACCTCTAGGCAGCTGCACACCTCCTTGCCTGTGACCCAACACCAAGGTAATAAAATATGGGATGTCCTTTAATGTTTGCTACTTGGGTTCAAATAAAAGGGTACAGAGCTGTGGTGGGTGAGCTGCGATGAGTTATGGCAGAGCAGAGGAAGTTTTTGCAGTTGTTTCAGTAGTTGGACCAACTGAGCAGAGGAGGTTTTTGCATTTTGGAAGTTAGGAAAGTATTACAAAAACAATTAGTAGCAAAAAAGGTTATAGCATAAATTACAAATATATATATATATATATATATATATATATATATATATATAAATTACAAAAAGATTTTATTCAAAACCAAGAACTGAACCAGATCGAACTATATATATATAGTTCGGTTCTTGGTTTTGAATCAAATCTGAAAAATGAATTAATTAAGTTTTAATTGGTTTAAATTTTATTCAAACTAATTAATATACCCAAACCAAATCGAACTAATTTAATTGGTTCAGTTTGGATTAATTGGATTATCTGAACTAATTTACACCCCTAATGTGCCCCTTCGTACCTTCACCAAATCATTTTTCTTGTATTTAAAATTAGAGAGGAGTTGTGTTTTGAAAAAAGACGATACTGCAAAAGGTTCGAGCGCATAAATGGTTGAGCACTATCAGTGTAATATATTTTTTTTTATGTTTCTGTCAATTAAAACACACAAATTTCACTGCAAAAGCTATCAATCGAATGGTTAGAACACTCGAGAGTATAAGAGCTTGAATGTTTTGTAACAAAATCCTTTGGAAAATGGAAGAGAGAACAAAACCCAAAAAAAAAGGTGACAATATGCAATTGACTGAATTTAAATCTATCATCAAAAACTGTGATTTTGTTTTTGGTAGATATTCATTAAAGTGGATTTGATACAATGCACTTTCATATTAGATTTTTTTTCATTTAATTTTTATAGTTTTTTATGTTATTTTATTTAGTTTATTGAATGTAAATATTTTTTATATTAAATAATTATATATTTTATTTTTGACGAATTACTTTCCAGTTGAAATTAGTTATCAATTTACCCAATATCTTACTTGAATTGATAACTGGTCTTGAGTTTTATAATTATGGATCTAAAATAATTTTTAAACATGCAAAATATAACATTTAAGACGTTGTATCACATGTGAGTGTATTTCATTTTTTTTATATATCGTATATCAAATTAAAATGAATATACTATATATAGATAAGAATGAAATATCTTATTTTAAGTAGTCAAATAACATAAATCACCTGTCTTTAAAAAAAATTAATAATAACATAAATCACTATAGATACCACTTTCCTTTCACCCAAAAAAAAAGAAAAGAAAACACAATGGATAAACCCATGACCCATCTTTGGGAGAGAGTGAGATCTCATGTTGCTTCACCTCACTGCAGATTGTCCTCTACCGTCGCCCCCTCTATTCTCTCTAGAACTCTTGTCACTGCTCACGATAGAAAGAAATACTTTTTGTTTCCAGTGAAATGGAGAATGCAAAAATTTAATATTGACTAACTTCACTTGTCTCAAAATTTAAAAAATCAAAATGTGGTAAAAAAATTTAGAAAGATCAAAACAAAAAATAAATATATTTAAAAGGATTAAAAAGATAATTAAACTTATATTATATATTGTATCTATGCATAGAAACTCTCACTTTTTTAGTGAAAGAGAAAGATCATGGATGCTCAGTTCCATAGAAAACTATTTGTTATATAAAAATTAAAATTTCAATTAGGCAATCCAAATATTTCATAGTTTTGACATCTGTTCCTAGTTCTTACTCTTTGAACGCTTCTCTTCCATAGCCCAAACAATATAATATTATAGGTAAGCCAATAAAGGAAAGATTTAAAAAAAAATAATTAAACTCCTCTTATTCTTTATTGATGTGGGATTATTATTATTGTAATTAAAATGGAAGCATTAACTCATGGAAAGAAAATAAGAAAAATGTTTAATGGTGATTGGTAGTCAATTATCACTTTGAGTCAGGTCATTTTCTCCCATCGATGTGCAACATATATAAGGGCGAAGATGTGCGGGGATAAGGGTGGTTGTTGGAAATGTATAATATGAACCACTTGCAAAGTGGTTTATGAATGATACAATTAGTTTAGTCATTGATTTATTATTAAAATAAATTAATGACTAAGATTAAAAGGTTAAATATCTACAAATTTCAATTTCATTAGTAATACTTAGATTTTTATACAAATTTAGTCAAATTTTTTTTGATAAATAATTGTATATACAAAAAACTTTCATATTTCAATTGAAAATTTTTATATACATCCAAATCTACATATAAATACGATTGGATAAAAAAATGATTCATCCATGAACCACTTCTCAAGTGATTCATATTAACCTTCTCTATGGTTATGGTGCCACTTCTTTCTTTCTTTTTATTATTGCAGTTTCCCATTGAACTTTCAATGCATTTAACTAGTTGCCATTGCTGATACTTTACTTGCTTTACCAGTATTCTTGGACTACTATAATGTACCTTACAAAGTTCTGGAGGTCAATCCAATTAGCAGGAAAGGTAGCTTGTTATTATGGAATCATTATGTTTGGATTTATAGATGTACCATTTTTTTATCTGATTGGATTTATATGTAGATTTGAGTGAATGTATATAAATATTATTAGTTAAAATATATAAGTTTATTGTTTGTATAGTTATTCAAAAAAAAAATGATCTAATTAAATTTATATAAGAATCTAAATGTTATTAGTTAAAATATGTAGAATTTTAAGTAATCAATATCAGTCATTGATTTTTTTATTAATAAATTATTAATTTATTATTATTAGTCTATCAATAGACTACATATTTTGAGGTTTATATTAGACAAACCCATAAGAAAGAAATCAAATGGTCTGATTACAAGAAGATGCCAATATTGATGGTAGATGGAGCAGCTAAATGACTTATCAGGTTTTTGACATTTTTATTGAAAATTAAATGTCGTTTCCTTATGGACTTATGCCCACTAAATGAGCTCCACTGTAAATTTTCATTAACTTGCTTTATTTTCTTGGCAGTAATAATTGACAAGTTGGGCCAGAAGATTCTGTCAAGCAAAAAGGCAGATTCAACATCAGAGGATGACGAAGAGACAAAATGGCGACGGTATGATTTTTTTTCTCTTAGTCTTGTATTACAAATCAGAGAGATCGAGAAACTGAGGAACTGAGAGATTAAGAGAGTGTGAATGTAAGAAACAAATTGAGAGAAAAAAATCTCAATTCTTTAGCATTATCATAATCTGAACTGTGTGATTACTTTTTATATAAGTAATCATTGCTAACAGAAATATAATTAACTTTAACTAAAACTAACAGAATAACTAACTGGTTGTCAGTATAACTCACTAACTGAATACATAACTTATTATACTGTAAAACCCCCTTCAAGGTGGGAAGTAAATATCTATAATTTCCAACTTGGCTAATAACTGATAGAAGAGAGGAGACTGAACATGTTTGGTTAGTAAGTCTGCTAGTTGATGTCGAGATTGAACATTAATAAGTTTGAGAAAACCAGCTACAACCTTTTCTTTAACAAAATGACAATCAATCTCTATATGTTTTAATCTTTCATGGAAGGTGGGATTTGATACAAGATGAATGGCTGCCTGATTATCACCAAAAACCTTGGTTGAATCAGGTTTTACTTCAAAATCCCTTAATAAGTTTCAAATTCATGTTAGTTCACTAGCTACAGTTGCTAATGACCTATATTCTACTTTAGCAGAGCTGCAGGATACTGTAGGTTGTTTTTTTATTTCCAAGAAATTAGAGCATCTCCTAGAAAAACCAAATACCCTAAAGTAGACCTTCTGGTATCACTGCAGCTTCCCCAATCAGCATCTACATATGTAGATAAGTGAAGGCTATTTATTGCTGGAAACAGTAAGCCTTGACCAGGGGACTTTTTAAGATACCTGAGAAGATGATGCACTGCTTGTAGGTGTGGAATCCTTGGATTTGACATGAACTGGCTCAATTTGTTAACTGCAAAAGTGATGTCAGGTCTTAAAATGGTGAGGTACATGAGTCTGCCAATCAGTCTTCTATATAGAGCAGCATCTTCTAACAAATCACCATTTGATGCATTTAATTTCACATTAGATTCCATAGGTAGATTAGAAGGTTTGTTGTATAAGAATCCAGTGTCTTCTAGTAGATTGACAACATATTTCCTTTGTGATAATACTATTCCTTTAGTAGAATGTGCTAATTCTAGGCTAAGGAAATATTTGAGGTCTCTCAGAACCTTTAATTTGAACAACTTCTATAGTGTAAGCTGAACCTGAGTGATCATATTTGGATTAGGACTAGCAGCAATTATGTCATCCATATAAAATAGTAAAAAAAACTACATCTGAGCTAGTACCAAGAGAAAACAAGGATTAATCACACTTGGATTATGTGAATCCTGCACTGATTAAGTCTGATGAAAATTTTTGAAATTACTGTCTTGAGGCTTATCTAAGTCCATAAATGGATTTGTTCAGCTTGCAGACCAGTCCTTCCTTTGCATTAGGATAACCCCGTGGTAGATCCATGTATACCTCCTCAAATAAATCATCATTAAGGAAGGCATTGTTAATGTCCAATTGTAGCATACTCCATTTCTGCACTGTAGCAATTGTGAGAAGCACTCTAATAGTAGTTAACTTTGTGACTGGTGAGAATGTGTCCAGGAAATCCACTCATGGCTGTTGAGTGTAGCCTTTGGCCACTAACTTGGCCTTGTATCTATCCAAGGAGCCATCAAACTTATACTTAACTTTATAAATCCAACGGCAACCTATTGTATATTTGCCAGGAGGTAATTGCACCAATGACCAGGTATTATTGGATTCCATGGCTGATAGTTCATCTGCCATAGCTTGCTACCACTCGGGTAAGTTTTTTGCTTGATGATAAAAATGAGGTTCATAAACTAAAGACACTTGACAATTGAATGACTTGTATGGGATGGATAATCTATTAAATGACATGTGATTGGAGATTGGATAAGGAGTAGAGGCTTAACATGTGTAATCTTACAGGTATGATAGCAGTTTGGTCTGTCTAGAATATTTTCTTGGCTGCATAAAAGGAGTATGTGAAGGAATAGATTCCGGTGGAACAATATTGGGAGCAATATTTTCATCTCTTAAAGCATGACTACTAAAATAAGGTAAATCAAGAGAATGATTGGGAATGACAAAATTAGAAAAAAAAATTGGAATTTCAGCAGATGAAGATGTGGTATGAAATGGAAAAGTGGACTTATAGAAAATTACATCTCTTGAGACAAAAAAAGACCTGGTGTCTAAATTGTATAACTTGTACGCCTTATACCCTACTAGATAGCCCATAAAAATTGATGGAATAGCTCTAAGAATGAACTTGGTTTTGCTGGACATGAGTGAAGAAGCAAAACAAAGGCACCCAAAAACATTTAAAGCATTGTAATAAGGTGTTTTGTTGTATAACAATTGAAAATGTGTCTGATTTTTTAATAAAGGAGATGAAATTCTATTAATCAGAAAAGTAGCAGTAGCTAGGCAATCTCCCCAAAAACTGATAGGTACTTTGGACTGAAATAAAAGTGACTTAACAGTATTAAGGAGGTGTTGGTGCTTCCTTTCCACAACTGAGTTTTGCTGTGGTCTTTGGACACATGAAAACTGGTGTAGTGTTCCTTGCTCTTGCAAGAATATAGTGAATGTCAATTCTTTAGCATTGTCAGACCTGAGCTATTTGATTGTGGTGCCAAATTGAGTTTTAACAAGTTTGAAAAATTGCTTAACCAGTTCAGTAGCTTCTGATTTCAACTTCATCAAATAGGTCCAAGTAAACATTGTATTATCATCAACTAATGTTAAAAAGTATCTGTTACCATCATATGTTGGGTGGTGATAAGGACCCCAAATGTCATAGTGGATTAAGTCAAAAAGGGATTGAGACAGATTATTGTGAGAAACAAAAGATAATCTTCGAAGTTTAGCTAATGGACAAATATGACAATCAAAATCAAAAGAAGAATTGGATTGATTAAATGAAATTTTATCTTTCAACATTTTCAACACTTTTGGTGACAAATAACCTAACTTGGCATGCCAAGTTTGAATAGAAACATTGGAAATATAAGAACTAGAACTAAAAATTGAAGGGAAAATAGAAACTGAACATTTTTTAGATTATTATGGAAAAATAGAAGTGCAACCAGATGAAGAAATTGCATTACACTTTAATGTGTTATCATCTGTTGTGAGAATATACAGGCCTCCAACAATTTCACCCTTCCCAATCATCATGGATGGATTGGACGCCTGGATGGTGAAAGAATAAGAAGTAAACATAATGGAATACAAGGAATCTTTCAATAATGAGTTGACTGAAATTACATTCACATGAAAAACAGGAATATACAGGATATTGTGTTAAACTAAGTTTTCTGATATTTGAACAGTACTTAAAGCAGATATAAGAATTTTTGACTTATCAGGTAAGACAACAAAAAAAATCAGTTAAAGACTGATAATGAAGGAAATAAGACATAGTGCAAGCAATGTGGCTAGCTCCTGAATCTAAGATCCATGAACTAGATTGGGTTGGAAAATTAACATTGCTAGCAGATAGAACAATACCTGCAACATTGGAATCAATGGAATCCACATTAGGTTGAGTAGCTTGTGAGATTTGGGTTTGAAGAAGTTGAATCAGTTGCTGGTATTGTTGATTGGTCAATTACATGGATGAAGAACCATCTTGTTGCAACTCAGTGGAGACAATTGCTTCTACAACTTGATTTACTGAAGCAGGAACAAGATGCTTTGGTTTGCCTTTTCCATAATTTGGAGGAAAACCATGCAATTTATAGCATCTATCCTTGGTATGTCCCAAACCTCCACAGTGAGTGCACATGAGATGTTTTTTCTTGATTTGTCTACCTTGTGCATCAAAAGTCAATCTTGCTGCGGGGTTCTTGACAGCAAAAGCTAACTGAGCACTAGTATTTGCATTGGTAACAATACCAAGTTCTTGTTGATTTTATTCTTGAATTAGTAAAGAGAACCTTAGCCATTGGTGGCAAAGGTTCCATTATGAGAATCTGACATTTGACATGAGATAAGACATCATTGAGCCCCATCAAAAATAGTATCACGTACTCCATCTAGTGATGGTCAATGAATGGATGAACACCACCACATATGCAATTATTCACTGGACGGTATTCACCAAGTTCTTCCCAAAGAGTTTTGATCTTGGTGTAGTATTAACTCACTGAAAGAGATCCTTGAGTGGTGTTCGTGAGATCTTTCTTGATCTGAAAAATTATTGGCCCATTTTGCTGATGGAAACGATCCTTGAGATCACTCCAAAATTCAAATGCATTGCTGCAGTAAACAACACTAACAGCAATATCTTTGGTGAGTGAATTCAAGAGCCATAAACAAACAATATCATTGTTTCTTTGCCAAAAAGAAATCAACTGAGGATCATCAGCTAGTTGAGGAATGGAACTGTCTACAAAACCATATTTGTTCTTGGCATTGAGTGCCATTTTCATTGCTCGATGCCAAAAACCATAATTTTCCCTTGATAATGGTTGAGAAACCAGAATCAAATCAGGGTGATCAAAGGGATGCAGAAAATAAGGATTGAAGGTATCCTTAGGAATATTGGTCATGATTATGAAAAACTATAACAATCAATAGAATTGCAAGAAAAATGGATCAATGGAAATGAAACAGAGAAAGATAACCACTATTGATACCATATTACAAATCGAAATCAAATGAATGTAAAAAATAAATTGAGAGAAAAAAATTTCATTGTCATAATTTGAATGTATGATTACTTTTTATATAAGTAATCACTGCTAACAGAAATATAACTAACTCTAACTAAAATTAACAAAATAACTAATCGATCAAATGAATACATAACTTATTATCTTTGGAATGGAAGCATGTCTTTAACACATGTAAAAGTGACAACAGTCTTTCTTAGAAGTTTGATTGAATTGTTTTGCCTAATTGCATTTCAGTCATTCTTTGTTAATAGTATAACATGTTAGGATTTTATATTTTAATAAATCTTAATATGCTCGATTTCAAAACCTAATCTTTCAATTGTCTCCCTTGACTTGTATAATTGGTTCAAATCCCAATCAATGAATCAAATCGACAATTTGTATTGTGATCAATATTTCTTCATTTTTTTAAGGGATGTAGAAAATAAGGATTGAAGGTATCCTTAGGAAGAATGTTTAAATGTTTAATTTTCCCTTCATTGTAGCCAAGTTCTAGGTGCAAATTTAAATGAAAAATGTTTAACTTCAAACAAGAAAAATCTAGGGGACATTTTGAATTCATTTTTAGGGCAATAAATGGGTAGAATTGTGAGGTTAAAGGAATGTTAATGTATTGTGATATTTTTTTTATTGTCATCAACTTTTTTCTATTTATAGCTAAAAATGGAACAAGACATCTTATAGAAACAAGGAAAGATAACTTCATTGTAGGTTCTAGGTGCAAATTTAAATGAAAAATGTTTCTTGCGGTTTTCAAGGAGTTGTCGTTCATGGGTAAATTGGTGTTAAAGGAATGTTAATTATTGTGATATTTTATTGTCATCAAGCTATGTATTTATAGCTAAAATGAAGACATCTTATGGACAAGGAAATAAGTAGGTTTAGGGGGGTAAGTTGGTGTTGAGCTATTATAGTATGTTTTTCAGGTTGTGGCGAAAAAAAAAAGGAGACAAGTAGCAGTTAGATTTGTGTTTTGTCATCTTATGAGTTATGATGTATAGAAGACATTAGGGGATCATTGTCTGTAATCTCCCTTAGATATAAAAAAATAGTCTAATTATAAATTTTAATATGTGCCTCTCATTCTTGTTAATACAATAGGATATAAAGTAAAATTTTAAGCTTTACTTTTTATCACTGAGTCTTAGAATTTGATTCTGATAAAGCTTTACACACACATGTGGTAACACTATCCTGTTTTGACTTGTATAACAAGTAAGACCCGGAGTCATAATTTTTTCTCGATACGAGACTGTGTGTTTGGGATAGCTGTGAAAATTTGATTATTTCAATAATTGATTATTGTATAAACATTTTTTTGTTATAATCGATTATAATTGATTCATTTTTATGTTTGAATATGTTAGCTAAAAATTGATTTTAAACTAATCTATTTCGTTTGGATGGTATAAAAAAGAATCATTTTTATGCATTAAATTACTAAAATGAGTATAAAATGATTAAAAAAGTTATTTGATTGAAGACAGAATTGTATTTACATATCAAAGTGTAATGAATAATCTATAAGCTAGAATCATAGTCTTCAGCATTATGAAAAAAAACTTTTATAATGCATTGAATTTCATGTAAAAATTAAAGTTAATTTTATCAAACATATTATAACACTGTTGAAATAGTTTTTTTTTTAAAAAAAAAACTGTTTCAACAGTGAAATAAGTGTTGCCAAACATAGCATGCTCTTAACCTTTTCCTATATGTTTTCTCTTTGATCACGCTGTTATAGTAAGTTTTCATGGACAAAATTAACAACACTACTGAAGCTTCCCCACCCCCTTCTTATGCATGGGGTAAAGTTACCATGCACACACCCTCGCATATATTACAAGGAAATAATTTATCTATTGATCACTGTCTGGATATTGTGATTAGTATCCATTCAGTCTGGGTTTATTATGCTCCCAAATCCTTAATTTACTTTATTGAAACTTCTTTCTTGTAGCGTATTGTACTTAAACTTTAAGATTGGATAATGTTTGATAATTTATTTCATTTTTATTGCTATTATTGGCAATTTCAACTTTATCGAAAAAATTGTGGTGAAGTATGCTGGAGCTACAGCAATGTATTTTGTTTCTAAGAATCTGAAGAAGAAATATAACATTACAAATGAACACACTACTCTTTATGAGGTAGCAGAAACATGGGTAGATGCTCTGAATGGCCGAGATTTCCTTGGTATGTATGCACTGTTGTGTGAAGTAAATTATGTTATTAATGCATGCATTCACATTGTTTGTGTGTGTTTTGTTAAGTAGGCACATGGATTAGTTGCAGTCATGAATTGCTTCTTCGATAATATGAACACAAGTTCACATCCACATATATGCTAAAGCTACCAATGACAATGAGAAATTTGAGCTGTAGTCACATAGATGGTTCTTTTTTACTTAGGAATTGAGTCATCTCCATTTGATAAGTAGCCTATCAAGATAATTTGAGTTTTTACTGTTTTGAAACATTGTGATCATCACTTCAACGAATAACCTATTTGTCAAGTTTTCAAAATTAGGATAATATTACAATGAATGTAGTGAGAACTATGTTTAGTGGTTATATTTTACATAAACTTCTCACTCTTTTCTACATTCCATAGATATGATACAATCATTACTTTTCTGTCTTTTCAGGAGGGTCTAAGCCTAATTTAGTCGATCACTATGTTTGGGGATCAGAGACCCATACGCTATCTGAGGTCTGGCAGGGATATGGTGGAGCACACACGTATTGGTGAGTGGTACACAATAATGGAAAGTGTTGTGGGAAAGCCTTCCAGGATTAAAGCCTAAACTGAATTTCTTCAAATTCATATATTTTTTTTTACTTAAACTGTTATGCTCTTGGATTTTGCCTCCACTTCCACTTGAAAGTAGCTTGTTAGAAGGAAACACAGTTGGGTTTCTCCATGAGCATATTTGGCTCTTTACAAAGACAATGAGATATGGTGATAGTTATATGGGCAAAATTTTGTTGCACAATTGATTCTTTTGAAAATAGAATCATATTCTATTGTAGTTGCTGTTCTATTGTAGTTGCTGTTATTATAAAGCAATATTGAACTGTATCAAGAAATAAGGTAATATATGTTGTGCCTGTGATATTCAAATGTCACAGTATTAACATACTGAAAATAAACGTAAATTTAGTTAAATTCATGCATTTCATTATTAGGACAAGATGGTATTTTGCTATCTTTTGCAGTGTGTGCATGCGTGTGTGCAACACCATTCTAGAATAGTCAAGTTGTTAGAATATTCCCATATTGTAACTAACTTGCCTATTAGTAGAGCCATGTGGCCAAATGACAGATAACTCATCATTCAAATAATTAATTCTCTCTCTATTTCTCTCTGCAAATTCTGTTACTCTGCTCTTCACACTGGATTCCATTCAATTATTGGTTTCCCTGTCCTGAGCTGGTATTATTCTCGGATTCCTCCCTGAATATCCAAATTCCCATCTCAACTGGTATCAAAGCACGACCTGGTGCTGCAAGATGTCTACTCGTAACCAAACTAACATCGTTGATCTGGAAAAGAAAGTCGATGATCGGTGCGCCGAGCTCACAGCTCGCTTGGAAGAAATGAATGTTGGAATGGAAGAAATCAGAACACTGGTTCACGAGCAGAGCATACGAAATCCGAATGATGGGTCTTCCGTCAACAACAATCGTAACAATCGTAATGGGCAACGCGAGGATGGCCAAAATTCATACTCCACTCGAATCTCGAAGGTGGACTTCCCTCGTTTTGACGGTAAAAATATAAAAGAGTGGTTGTACAAATGCAATCAGTTCTTCTCTCTTGATGGTACCCCTGATGAATCCAAAGTTCGTCTCGAGTCGATCCATTTGGATGGCATCGCTTTACAATGACATTTAAATTACATGCGTGACAAATTCGAAGTATACCCTCCATGGTCTCAGTACATCGCCGATGTCACTTTGCGTTTTGGTACGGTGTATGACGACCCGCTAGCAACTTTAATCCAAGTGAAGCATACCGGTACAGTACAAGAATACGCTGACGCCTTTGAGCTAGCCCTGACTCAGGTAGCTCTCATTCCTGAACACACTTTTAGCATATTTTTGGCCGGATTAGAACATAGTACACAAATGCAAGTACAGATGTTTAATCCTTCTTCAATCCCTCAAGCTGCTAACCTAGCCAAATTACACGAAGCTTCCAAACCCTCATCCAACTGATTTGGATTTCGTAACAATAATTCCCCAAACACTAAACCACCTCACCTTCAACCCAAACCACCCTTCCCAAACAGCCCCTTAGCCCAAACACAAACCCAAAAACCCTTAATAAACAGCACACCTAGAACCTATAATGCTAATGAGACGGCTGAGAGAAGGGCAAAGAGTCTCTGTATGTTTTGCGATGAACCATTTGTACCAGGCCATCACTTAAAACACAAGAGAGCACAAATATTTGTGATGGAAATGGAAGATGATGAGCAAGAGGAAGAGATAGCTGAAGTGATGATTGAATCAAGTAAGGAAAAACAAGAGAGCACACACACTGAAACACCTCAATTGTCCATGCATGCCATGACAGGAGTGTCTAATTACCACACCATGAGGGTCACGGGTGTGCACAACAAGACGAGGCTACACATCTTGTCGGACAGTGGAAGTACACATAACTTCCTAGACCTGGAAGTAGCTAAGAAAATGGGTTGTAAATTGGAGAAAATCCCTCCTATGGCAGTAACAGCAGGAAGTGGGACTACATTGGAGGCTCCTTTCATTTGTAAGGGTTTCATGTGGCAATTGCAATAATCAACCTTCACAGCTGATGTTATAGTACTGCCACTAGGTAATTATGACTTGATTTTGGGTATTCAATGGCTCACTTCATTGGGCCCAATTCTATGGGTCTCCAAGCTACAAATGGAGTTTTCTACCCAAAACAAGAAGTTTGTACTGCGTGGGGCCAAACCAGCAGGTATCAAACTTATCAACAACAAGTCTCTGTCTCAAACAATGCAGCAGGGAGCTCAAATGTGCTTCTTGTACATGGGTCCAGCTGCCAATTACTTGGATATGCCATCCTGCGAACTACAGTCAATGTCCAGCAGTGAGGACATGGTTCCAAGTGAGACACAACTACTCTTCGATCAGTTTGCAGACATATTTCAAGAACCATCAGAACTACCTCTAAATAGACCATGGTTTGACCATCGGATCCCTCTAAAGGAAGGGACCTCTCCATTTAATCTAAGACCTTACAGGTACTCTATACTGCAGAAAGATATTGTTGATAAAATTATGGAGGATATGCTACATCAGGGAGTGATACAATACAACAATAGCCCATTTGCCTCACTTGCAGTGTTAGTAAAAAAGAAATGAGGGTCATAGGGACTTTGTGTGGATTACAGGAGGCTCAATCAACATACAATAAAGGACAGATTCCCTATACCTCTCATAGAGGACTTGATGGATGAGCTGTGTGGTGCAACAATCTTTTCCAAACTTGACTTAAGGTCAGGATATCATCAAGTACGTATGCTTGCCGAGGAAGAATACAAGACTGCATTCAAGACTCATGTTGGGCACTTTGAATATTTGGTAATGCCCTTTGGGCTCACAAATGCTCCTGCAACATTTCAGGCTCTCATGAATCATATCTTTCACCCTTACTTGAGAAGGGATAATGAGTTGCTGCTCAACAAAGATAAATGTAAGTTTGCTGCACTTAGAGTTGAGTATTTAGGCCATTTCATCACCAAGGAAGGGGTATCTACTGATCCTAGTAAGGTAGAGGCAGTAGCCAATTGGCCTCAACCTCACTCCATTAAGCAACTGAGAGCTTTTCTTGGCCTAGTTGGGTACTACGGGAGATTTGTATCTAATTTTGCCAAGATTGCCAAACCCCTTAATGATATGTTGAAGAAAGATGGGTTTACATGGTCTAATGAAGCTATAGCAGCCTTTGATGCACTGAAACAGGCCCTAATCACAGCTCCAGTTCTAGCTCTGCCTGACTTTACCAAGCCATTCACTCAGTAGAAACCGATGCTTCAGAGGCAGAGGCATAGTCTTGTCCTCAAAGAACACCCTATTGCCTATATCAATCATTTTTTGGGCCCCAAACAACAAGCCATGTCCATTTATGAGAGGGAATTACTTGCTATTGTCTATGCAATTCAAAAATGGGGTGCTTACTTGTCCCCTCTACGGTTTACAGTGAACCAGAAGACATCTTGGACCGCAAAATGGTCAAAAGAGGTCACATAGCTGCCACAAAAGTGTTAGTGAAATGGAAGCATTTACCTGCAGAGCAAGCCACTTGGAAATTTTATTATGACTTACTCCACAAGTTTCCTAATTTTCACCCTTGAGGTCAAGGGTGTGCTTCAAAGGGGGGTATTGTCACAGTATTAACATACTGAAAATAAAAGTAAATTTAGTTAAATTCATGCATTTCATTATTAGGACAATATGGTATTTTGCTATCTTTTGCAATGTGTGCATGCGTGTGTGCAGCACCATTCTAGAAGGGTCAAATTGTTAGAATATTCCCATATTATAACTAACTTGCCTATTAGTAGAGTCATGTGGCTAAATAACTGATAACTCATCATTCAAACAATTAATTCTCTCTCTATTTCTCTCTGCAAATTCTGTTATTCTGCTCCTCATACCGAATTTCATTTAATTATTGGTTTCCCTATCTTGAGCTGGTATTATTCTCGGATTCCTTCCTAAATATCCAAATTCTCATCTCATCAAATACACAACAATTTAGGCGCTGGGTTGCAATTATTGACTGACTTTAGTACAAATCATAGATTTAATGTTAATCTACGATATCATTATGGGATGTCAAACTTACCAGGAGGAAAATTGTGTTTATATAATATAAATTATCTCCTAAAACTGTTATCTTTTAGCAAATAGTCGTTTTTAGTTTCAATTTTCGCAGTTAGTCCACTCAAATTTTTGGACAATAATCCTTTAAAGTAAATTTTTCTTTTATAAAATGAGTAAGTAAGATTATATTAATTATTAGTAGATGAACCCACATCAATATCAATAATTAATGTAAACTTACTTATTCACTTTACAAATATTCTCATTTTAAAGAATTATTGTTCCAAACTTTTAATGTGGTAAATAATTCATTTAGTTTCAAATTTTGTAACAAATATACACTTAATAATTTATTGTAATTGATTGGTAAAATTGAAACAATAATGGTTCTACCACTGCTCTATGGACTGGAATTATTTTTAAACAAATTTTTGTTCACAAAATATTTAACGTTCCTCTTAAAACCGTAATGACTAGGATGGAAGTTTGGCAACCTTCTCTTCCTAACAAATTTAGAGTATTTTTTTTTGTTTTATATAATTTTCAATTGATTTGTTTTCATTATAATTATAATTACAAAAGTGATATTTCTGCTCTTTTTTTGTTTTTAAAATTTTATGCAGACTGTTGTTTTAATCATTTTGTAACTATTTCTTTATCAAAATTTAAAGAATAAGAAATAAAATAAAAAGAAGGTGATATTTTAATCATTATAATAAAAATATATTAACTTAAATAGAAGCAGAAAATAAATCAAATTATTGTGGAATTTTGACGGCCTATCCTTCCAACTCCCTCAACCCTTATCTATTGTAATCTGTGCTATCCTTATTGATAAATTATTTCGGATTTTTCTTTTGAGTTGATGGTAGTCACAAATTTCAATTGATGTCGTATTAATTATTTTTTTTAAATTATAAAAAGCATAATCATAACGAAAAAATAATGAATATTATAAAATTAATAAAAAAAATAAAGAAGTGAAACCTTAATATATACATATAACATACCAAATGAAACACATATTTACTGAAAATTGACACTAAAAATAAAATTTTTTTGAAGGTTTTTACTGACTAGATAGGGAGGAAGAATAAGAAGTTCAGGCGGCGAGTGTGGCCATAATAATTTTACCCACAACACAAATTTTTTGTTTCTTTCTTTCGTTATATTAATTCATTTTCACCAATAAAGCTCTATAGTTATACTATAGCTACAGCAGCTAAGCTGGTAATTCCAATCCTATCTTCTTCTTCTTATTCTATTTGTATTTGTAGAGTCTGCTAGGTTTCAACTTTGAACTCAACCTCAAAACCCTTTGTGTGTTGTCTCCAATAGCAATAACCAAAACCAATATAAAATTATCAATCAATGGCGTCTCAATCAGCCAATCTATGGGTATTGCTGGGACTGGGTTTGGCTGGAATTCTTATCCTCACAAGAAAGCTGAAGCAGACAATCAAAGAGGACTTGGGCGCTTTCATTCACAAGCTTCACCTTCTTCCTCCTCCCCAGCCTGCTCCTCCTAAAGCTCCTCACCCTCTCACCGCCCTCTCTTTCGCCGTCTCCGACCTGTAAGCTTCTTCTTCCTCCAATTCAATGCCTCAATACTTACTTTCTCTTTTATCATCATGGGTTTTCAATATTTACACATTTTAAGCCCACAGCATTCAACTTTTTTTTTTTTTTTTTGGGGGGGGGGGGGTTATTCATTGAAGAATTTATATCAGCTATTGAGTTTCTATTTGCATGTGGAACCAGAACTATTGTGGCCTCTCAATTTGTATATATAAAAAGTAATCTTGTGATATGGTTACCAGATTTGACATAGAGGGACATGTCTCCACGTTTGGCCATCCAGACTGGGCAAGAACGCATGAACCTGCTTCTTCCACATCTCCTGCAGTTTCTGCTCTTGTTGAAGGAGGTGCTACCTGCGTTGGAACAACTGTTGTCGATGAGCTTGCATATGGGTTTGTACCATTTTCTATTGTTTTTCTTTACTGCACACTAACTGCTACCCCTGTAATTTAAGGAAAGAGCTAAACTGTTAACTCCCTATCTGGGGGCCTTTTAGTTTTTCCTTCCCTTTCAAACAATCACATGTCAATAGAAGCCACTGGTTGGTCTATGGCTTGCTGGGAAGTTGTGGATTAAGTTTTGTAATACTCATGTTTGTTCAAGAAAGATGTGCAGACTGTTGAGGTTAACCAAATGGAGTACAAAATGATAAGCACCTGGTCTGGAGTCCAAAGAAAAAAAATCCATGCTGTTAGAGAAAACAATATATCTAAAAGTCATTCTGTCTAGTAGTTTGACCAAAGAGGTCTTCCCCCAAAAGAGTACCAAGTATAACCTGGCTACATTTTCCACCATATGATGTAGTAATAAGGATTGTAAACGATGTGCACTGGTGCACATAGGGTTTAGTGTGACTGATTTCTTCCCATTATTTGATCTTGTTGAATTTTGGATTTGAGGAAAAATATTAGTTTCTTTTGGGCATTCTTTATTTTCAGTATCAGTGGCGAAAATAAGCATTATGGAACACCAACCAATCCAGCTGTGCCTGCTCGAGTACCAGGTGGCTCCTCTAGTGGTGCTGCTGTTGCTGTTGCTGCTAATTTTGTTGATTTCTCACTGGGTGAGCATCTTGATATCTTTTTAATAGCTTATCATCCTCCTTGTTTGTATTTCTAAACACACATGCCAAGTAATACCACTTATTGATGACATTAAAGAAGGTTTATAGGAAATTGTGTTTATATTTTTTATTTGTATGTGTGTCTTCTTTCATTGGCTGGATTAAGGTCTTCTGCAGAAACATAATAACTAAATAGCAGGACTGGTATATTATCATTTTTTATCAAGTTTGTTTTCTTTATATGTCTGGATACTGGAATTTGTTGAGTGGTAGCATAAATCAGTCCACATATTAGTAGAATTGATGCCAACTACACTCTGGCCAATTTTTGCTAATGGGCAATGCAATGGATCATGACCCTGGTTGTCAACTTGTCATATAATTTACATCTCGTAGGATGATAGAAAAAGAGAGCTATCTGTTTGAACTTATTGAAAAGCTGAATTTGATCAATGAAGGATCTAATTAATGGATGGTTGGTTAGAAGGAATAGGCATTATCTCTTCTTTTGAGGTGAGCTTATTACCACCATGAGTGTTGTATAGTTTTCTTCTTGGTGCATGCCTTGTTTGTCAAATTGTCTTTAGAATCAACAATAGGCATTATCTTAATTTGCAGTTTAAATTAGTTTGGACCATAATTCATGAAGGTGTTCAAAACGTATTTTAAATCCAGACATTTGATTGTTTAACTATGTCAACACTTGTGTTGATGGGAAATACAATATCCTTAATTTGACATGTTATGTGGATTAAGATATTAATGAAGGTATATCTGTAGCTTTGAAATCTTTTTTTTTACCTTTTATGTACATTCTTGTTGCTACATCACTGTAAGAAATTTTAAATTCTAAGTGGATAGTTTATTTATTTATTTATTTTTGGTTTAATATCACCAAATGCTAATATCATAATATGTGAATACGTTTTTGATTCTATTGCACCATGACCATCGTATATAACAGGTATTGATACTATTGGAGGGGTGCGAGTACCTGCTGGATTTTGTGGCATTCTAGGATTTCGACCTTCATATGGTGCTGTTTCTCATATGGGAACTATACCTGTGTCAACAAGTCTGGACACTGTTGGTATGAATGATTCAATTATTTATTCTGGTTTGGTTTATGGGCTTGTGCATTTAAGTGGCAAATTTATTTATTTATTTTGAATGACTAGTATATTTGTGTGGTGTAAAGATCAAGCAGTGGAGAAAATAGGTGTTCTCTTACAATCTTTTTACATTTAGACTTTCTTTATATAGTTGCTAGTGGTGTCATGGTTATTGTATATGGATGCTATTACTATGCTATCTGCTGCATTTTTAAAGTTCTTTTTAAATCTGAAATGCCTTTTGCAGGTTGGTTTGCAAAGGATCCTAACATTTTGCGTCGTGTTGGTCATATACTTTTACAAGCACCATTTGTTATTCAACGCAGTCCTCGGCAAATAATTATAGCTGATGATTGTTTTCAACATCTAAATGTTCCTCTTGACAGGAGTTCTCAAGTGGTGATCAAAGCCACTGAAAAGCTTTTTGGAAGTATGTTCTTTGGCTGTGTCCTTATTTGCAATTTGATATAATCTCTATCGTTTCGATATCATTGGAAGCTCTTGCCTCATTTTTTGCGTTTTATTATTTTAAACTTTTACTTTGTATATGAAATTACACTCCATTAAGTTTTCCTCAACATCGGTTGTCTTCAGGGCAAGTATTGAAGCATATAAATCTGGAGGATTATTTAGGTTCTAAAGTTCCAAGCTTGAAGGCGCACTCCAGCCAGAAAACAAATGGTGAACTGAAAGCTTCTTCATTAAAATTACTTGCCAACATTATGCAATTCCTACAAAGGTTAGTGAGTTTCTTTGTGATATAGAAATATTATTATAATTTGTAATTTTATGGTTAACACTGGATGGGCAAGAATGGGGTGCTTTTCAATCTGTCATTTGAATTCTCTGTTGTCATTTGGTCCTCTTTAGAGTTGTTTTACATTCAACAGTTTTGCTATTAATGTTCGTTCTAATCACATCTAACCATGTCATAACTTCTCTTTTCAATTAGTGTTCCTCATTGTGGGTGCACATAATTTATATTTGTTGTGTACTATGATTGTATGTGGAAGTCTTTAATAAATTATTTTGTCAATCTATTTGTACAGACAGGAATTCAGACTTATTCACGATGAGTGGATGAACATAATAAAGCCTGATCTTCATGCATCTGTCTCAGCACAATTGCATGAAAAGTTTGAGGTATCTGATGAAGAGATTGAACAGTCTAAATCTGTTAGAAGTGAGATGCGTGCTGCTGTAAATTCACTTTTGAAGGTAATGATTTTACACCACTTTGCATCCTACTTCTCTTAAATCCTTCTGATTTTAATTCAATCTTCATGCTGTCTCATTCCGATTTGGCTTGCATTTTCTAAAGCATTTTATCTTCAAGTTTTGTTGTTATCTTACAGTGTTCCATAGTGCAATAGAAGTGTTAACTGATGGAGTTTCAATAACTTATTTTTCTTTTTTTAATTAGAGAAGATTCTATTCATAGATGAAGACAGTGCATAGTAAGAGGATTTTAATGTGTGATTGTTCAAGAGTTAAAGGCTGTGCTGAATTTTAACAAACTTATGGTAAATGGTCACCGAAACATTGGTTGAATGAGCAGAAACCTTTCTAAACAAGTTGCTGAAAGAATACTCTGAAATGCATCCAACAGACCCTTCCTTTTGAAGGATGAAAGGGAATATTTTCAAAACATTGATGACTAAATGTACATTCTAATGCTGTAAAAATTATTTTTCCTAGAAAAAAGTATATACTTATAAAGAAAACTTAATTGTTCTGAATTTAATACATTTTGATGCTTTTAAGGACGAAGGAATTTTGGTGATCCCTACTGTGGCTGATCCTCCTCCAAAATTGGGTGGCAAGGAGATCCTATCAGAGGATTATCAGAGCCGTGCATTTAGTCTGCTAAGTATTGCTAGCATATCAGGCTGCTGTCAGGTAAAATTCTATCCCTCTCGTGAAACTTGCATATTGTTATCTGGTGCTTTTTCCAACCATGTTTATCTACATATTTAGATTTTTTTTTTAGCAGAAAATTGTTTCCTAAATCAATATTGCATTTAGGCTGTTTGGTTTTTTCAGTGATGGAATTATACCTTTATGCATCTTTCATCCATATTTTTCTGATTTATCCTTTCAGGTCACAATACCATTAGGATTTTATGACAAGTATCCTGTTTCAGTGTCCTTGATAGCTCGGCATGGTGGTGATCGCTTTCTACTGGACACACTACAGACTATGTATACAACTCTACAAGAGCAGGCTGATATTGCTGCCAAAACTAAATCATCAAGAAATGTTGTCAGTAAGGAAGAATCCGCTGAAATTGCCAAAGAGAAGGTATTGCTGTTATGACATTGGATAAATACAGCACTTATCTGCTTTTGATTGTAACTGTGTGATATAACTGGCATAGTTTTACTACTAAATCACCAGTGACTTTGAAATCTGAGCTGTTATAGACCAGAAATTGTCTTCCATTTATAATCCATGAGCTTCTCAGCATGTCTGTTGGGTTTCATATCAAGTTTGTTTTTTCTATCTTCGTGGGATGTATATATTTCATCTGATATTGATGTATATTTATGAATTTTTAACACACATTCATTTGGTATAAGCATTGCAGCTATAGCTAACTACTGAACAAGTGAACATATATTATTCCTTCTTTCCTCCCATTCTCTTGCACGGAGACAGTTGCATTGCAACAACTCATGAATTCTAATCTCCAAGCCTTTAGCTTTTTCCAGTAGGACAAACCTTGTATCTGGGTTAACATAATCTTCGGTGTCTTAATGGTGATACTGTATGCCAGAACTTTTAAACTGAAAAGTGAACTTTCATTGGTCCATCAATGTCAAACGTAGATTTGACACTCAATTGTTTTTGGGCGTAATAATTTTAGACTTTACAGGCCCCTACAGTTTTTATTTCCCGGACCCCTATATTGTCCTTTTGTTTGAGGTTACTATCTATTTTAACAGAGGTGGAATTGGATTGATGTATATTACTAAACTGTTCTAATAAAAGCTGCAACTATCATAAACTATTTTATATTTTCTGTCTGGTTCTCTTCAACAATCTTGGTAATTTGACATTATTCTTTTGCAAGCCTTTCAGTCCACGAGAAGTATCTGTCACCACTTCCACACTTACATACGGTTTTATGCTTTGTTTTTTAGTTTAATTGTTGATCCTAAGATATGGTTTACATGAGCAGTTCTCTGCATTTTATTTAAGCTGCATCTGATATTTTGATGATTAATTCTCTCTTTTATGCCTGTTCTCCTTAATCCCTGTTTCTTTTGGTTTGTCATTTAATAATTCAGGGAAATCAAGCCTACAAAGATAAGCAGTGGCAGAAAGCCATTGGATTTTATACAGAAGCTATCAAACTCACTGGCAATAATGCAACATACTACAGTAACAGGGCTCAAGCATACCTAGAACTTGGGAGGTAGTGTGTTTTATTCTTGCAAGTTTACTTCTCAAAAGTGTATTGCAAACATCTTGATATTTTTCTCTCTGCTCATGCAGTTACCTACAAGCTGAGGCGGATTGTACAAAAGCAATTAACCTTGACAAAAAGGTGATTTCTGTCTTCAAAGAACTTTGTACTTAGAAGTTTATGGTATCATTGTGACTGATGATTTTGTCATTATAGACTATCTTTATTTCAAATATGCATGGGTAATGAAAATCAAGGCTTTGTAATGCAAGTACTATTACTTGAAAACTGTGTTTTTGTTGATATGATATCAAAGGTACAAGGTTCTCCTTTTGTAGAAGGAGTACAGGGGACAGATAGCCTACATTTAAGGAGAAAGAATAGAAAACGACCAAAATAGGCTAAACTAGAAAGGAAACTAAATATTTACATAATTAAATGCTATTTACAGTATTAATAGAGCATTAACCCAGGTTTAATGCTCTTAATATTTTACCGACACTCCCCCTCAAGTTGGCTTGAAGATGTCCTCCATTAACAACTTGCTTGTTATACTATCAAACAACTGCTTGGGTAGTCCCTTAGTTAGAATGTTTGTGGACTGTTTTGCTATGGGAACATATGAGACACATATATGTCCACTTTCTATCTTCTCCCTGATGAAGTGTTTATCAACTTTCACATGTTTTGTTCTATCATGTAAGATTGGATTGTGAGCGATGGAGATTGCTGACTTGTTATCACAATACAGTTTCATTGGTGGAGAATTATAGGTTCTTAATTTTTGTAGAATTTTTTCAACCTACAATACTTTCACATATTTCATGAGCCATTGTTCTAAATTCAGCTTTTGCTCTACTTCTTCCTACGACATTTTGCTTCTTGCTTCTCCAACTAACTAGATTTCCTCCAACAAAGGTGCAATAGCTTGATGTTGATCTTTGGTCCGTTGCACTTCCAGCTCAATCTGCATCAATGTAGTTTTCCACTTGTAGGTGTCCACGTTTTTTATAGAGAAGTCATCTTCCAGGTGATCCCTTCAAATACTTTAAGATCCTATTTACTGCCCCAAAGTGTTCAAGTCCTGGTGAATGTATAAACTAATTTACCATGCTCATAGAAAATGCTATGTCCAGACGGGTATGGGATAAATAGATTAATCTCCCAACCAGTCATTGATACCTTCCTTTGTCTACCACATCTTCGGGTTTGGCTAGTTGCAGTTTGATGTTGGGCTCAATGGGTGTCTCAGTGGCTTTACACCCCAGCAATCCTGTTTCTTTTAAAAGATCCAGAGTATACTTCCACTGATTAACAAATATGCCTTCTTTGGACCTCACGAACTCAATTCTAGGAAAGTATTTCAATGGACCAAGTTCCTTGATTTCGAACACTTTAGCAAGTCTCTCTTTCAAGTTTTTGAGCTCAACACTATCATAACTTGTCAAAATAATATCATCTACATACACAATCAGAATTGCAATTTTGCTGTCTACTGAGTGTTTATAGAATAGTGTGTGATCAGCTTGGCTTTGAGTATAGCCAAGCTGTTTCACAATTGTTCCAAAACGCTCAAATCATGCTCTTAAAGATTGTTTCAGACCATACAAGGATTTTTTTAGTCTGCACACCTTATTTCTTCCAAGATTTCCTTCAAATCCTAGAGGAAGACTCATAAACACTTCTTCCTCTAAATCTCCATTTGGAAAAGCATTTTTTACATCCAATTGGTGTAGGGGCCAATTGGAATTGACAACAAGTAATAACAGGATCCGGATGGAGTTAAGTTTAGCTATTGGAGCAAAAGTCTATTGATAATCTACCCCATAGGTTTGAGTGAATCCCTTTGCTACTAACTTAGCCTTATACCTTTCTACACTCCCATCTGCCTTGCATTTAATGGTGAAGACCCATTTGCATCATACTCTTCTTTTATCATGTGGCAGGTCAATAATTTCCCAAGTCCCATTTTTCTTAAGAGCATTCATCTCTTCTAAGACTGTTAATTTCCAGTTTGGATCATCTAGTGCTTCCTCAATGTTTCTAGGCACAAACAAATTTGTAATTTTAGAGGTGAAGGCTCAATGGTTTTGGGAAAGGTTTTTATAGGAGACGTATTTAGAAATGGGATGACTTGTACTGGTTTTGGGGTTTTTCTTAGTGCAAGTTCTTGTTCCTTTCCTAAGGGCTATAGGCAGGTCATAATTTAAAACAGGAAGCTCATTGTTACCTGGAAGATTAGGTGATTCGAAGATTAGGTGATTCATCGGTTGGGCTGCCTTCTAGGAGATCCGGTTGACCTTGTGCAGGAATGATAGGTTGGTCTCTGCTTCGTTTTAGATTTTTCCGAGTATAAACACGAAGCTCCTTATTTGACTGTGGTATTTCTTTTCCTGTTTGGACACCACCTAAGTCTAACACTTGTTCTTCCTTACCAGTTTCATTTTATGGTTCACCTTCTTCAGTGTGTAAAATGGGTTTGGGTAGAGGTTCATGCAAAAAGACATTGTTATGCAAAAAAATACCTTCAGTGTTGCTCTCTCCCTGAACTTTTTTTTTTTTTTTAAAGTTGATGTTCCAAGAATGTAACATCCATGCTGACATGTAGTTTTTTTGTGCTAAGATTAAAACATTTGTACTCTCTTTGGTTTGGGGCATATCCAATGAAAATGCATTTTTCAGTCCTGGGGTCAAGTTTAGACCGAGATAGAGAGGGTATATGCACAAAAGTAGTACAATCAAAAACTTTTAAAGGCAGGTTAGCATGCAATCTACATATTGAAAAAATCATCTTGAAGTTGTCCAAAGGAGTGTGATAATTTAACACGTGCGTTGGCATCCTATTTATGAGGTATGTCGTTGTCAGTACAGCGTCCCCCCACAAGTATTTGGGGACATTTCCTTCAAACATAATGGCTCGGGCTACTTCAAGTAGATGTTTATTTTTCCTTTCAGCAATGCTATTTTGTTGAGTGGTGTTTGGACTTGTAGATTGATGCTGAATGCCTTTGGTTAGAAGAAAATCCTTTAGGGTTTTGTTAACATATTTAGTGCCATTATCAGTTCTTAAAATATTGATCTTTGTGTCAAATTGGGTTTCAACCATGTTTGAATTTTTTTTAAATCCAACATGAATTAGATGGGTTCTTGACCATTATCCTGTGTGTCATATTGGGTTCTTAAATCCAACACAGTCGTGTGTGATCATCAATAAAACTTACAAACCACTGTTTTCCAAACTGTGTTGTGGTTTTCAAAGGACTCCATACATCACTATGAATTAGATGAAAGGGTTTGAATGCATGATAAGGTTGTGAGGGATAAGAGATACGATGACTTTTTGCAAGAACACAACTTTCACATTCAAAAGAGGAAGAATCATCATTTTTAAATAAACTTGGAAACAAATGTTTAAGGTACTGGAAACTAGGGTGTCCTAGTCTACTATGCCAGAGTATTATTTGGGCCCGTATAGGTTGAGAACTTATACCACCAAGGCCTTGAGCTATTTTATTCTCAGAGTCATCCTCAAAGTAGTAGAACCCATCTATCATTAAACGTCCTCCCTAAAGTCCGGTCTTGAAACACACAATGAGAGCCTAAGAATTTTACATGGCAATTAGACTCTTTGCAGATTTTACTAACAGATAGAAGGTTGCAGGGTAGTTTGGGAACACGCAAGACATTTTTTAAGTCAAGAAGTTTGGATAAGGTGACACTGCCTTTACCTGCAATTGGTGAAAAACTACCATCTGCAATTCTAATTTTTTCACTTCCAAAACAAGGAAAATAGGTCTTAAACAGAGATGAAAGGTTGGTCATATGATCGGATGCACCTGAATCAATGATCCATGGTACATAGAACTTTCAGGTGCAGGTAAAAGAACTAGGAATACTAAAATTACCTGTTTGTGCCAGAGAACCACTAGGAATAATAAACAAGGAAATAGTTTTTAGCAACCTTAGGAGCTGTTCAAGTTTATCCTTGCTCAGAGAGGTCTTCTCGGCTTCATGGGCTGTGGGAGGTGCTCGGTGAGGCTTAGGACCAGGCTTGCTGCCTTTCAAGTGTGCTGGTTTCCCATGGATTTTCCAGCAAGTTTTTCGGGTATGACGAAATTTATTGCAGTAATCACACCACACATTTGAAGGACTCCTCTAGTTTGTGGAGCTTTTATGGGCGGCGACTTCTACAACAAAAGCACTTGTCTCAGCAGGGGCTGAAATCTATCTTGTTTTTTTCCATCATTACACTCCTTCGGGTTTCTTCTCTGCGAACCTCTGCAAAGACCTCACCAAGTGAATGTAGACTTGACCTTCCAATAATTCTGCCACGGACTTCATCAAGTTTTTCATTGAGACCGGCAAGAAACTGGAATAATTCTGCCACGGACTTCATCAAGTTCTTCTTTGAGACTGGCAAGAAACTGGAATATTCTGCCTTCTTCCTCTCTCTGCTGGTGGTGTTTGACCTACCAATAATTACATGTGGGATAGCACACGTAATTGAAGCTAATATCTTCTTCCATTGAGTTCTCCAGCCACATCATCACCATGGAATTTTCAGCATCCCACACCGCATATTGTGGGTCGGTGACGTCGGCTTGGAGTCGCTCACTGGTTAGATATCCAAGCTTACCTCTGCCACGGATGTACATCTAGACTGACTGTGACCACTGGAGGTAGTTCGCCCCATTGAGACGAATGGTGGTGATCTGAACAGAGTGGGAGTCTCTGAACAGTGTTTGCTTCGGTTTTGGATGGTCTGCTGTGGATGTGGTGATGGTCCTCCATTCACCACTCGGGATGTGCTGGGTCCGCTCCGCACTTGGGGTGTGTTGGGTGGCTGAGGAACTGTCAGCCATGGCATGAAATCAAAGGCAGCAGTGTTACGAGAACACTGCTCTGATACCAACTTGAAAACTCTATTTTTATTGATATGATATTAAATGTACAAGGTTCTCCTTTTATAGAAGTAGTACAGGGGACAGATATCCTACAATTAAGGAGAAAGAATAGGAAGAATAGAAAACTATCAAAATAGGCTAAACTAGAAAGGAAACTAAATATTTACATAGTTAAATTCTATTTACAGTATTAACAAAGCATTAACCCAGGTTTAATGCTCTTAATACTCTGCCGACACTGTTCTTTGGTACACTAAAATAAAGTTGTTATAATGCAATTTCAGATACATTTTGAGTTGTATAATTGGGTGCGACTGTTTACATCCTTGGATTTACAAAATTTCTCTACTTTGCTCCTATGTGAATAATAAAAATAAGGAGAAAAGGAGAAAGAAAGAGATTTAGTAGCAATGATTCTTCACCGATGGAAATTCATGGTAAAGATACGGGGAAAAGATATTTCATACTATTGTTAAGGGAAAAGATATTTCATACCATTGTTTAATCTGCACACTTCATATGAAGTTCCATCAAACTTGTTCAGATTCATGCTTGTATATTTCCTTGAGTGTGATGGCCTTGAGCATTTTACAGTAACATCCCTTCATTATCTATGTTTTACCCAGAATGTGAAGGCCTATTTTCGTAGAGGTACAGCTAGAGAGATGCTAGGCTACTACAAGGATGCTATTGATGGTAAGATCTTTCATTCTACTCACATTTATGTGCATCTTATCATTTCTTTAAGAAAATTGAAGGGGGTATTAGAGTTAAGGACCAATCTGTAGTATTATTTACCAAAAAGAACCTATCAACCATTAGTGTGGGTAGCCACACAACACAATTGGTTTCCTTTTTGTTCAAGTCATGCAGAGCCCTTTTCTAAAATTCTCCATAATAGAAGTATAACTTGAAGTGATTCAATCACAAACATTGGTGATAATCTCTCCCCCACCCCTTATAGGTGAAGGAATTAATTTGGCCCAATGCCCATATTTAACTGATTTCTGTTTTATGTGCTTTAAGGTATTTCTTTTTTTAATTTGAGATGGAAATTCAAACATTATACTTTGCTGAATATTGGACTGTCCCAACATGTATAATTCAAATTATTTGTGATGAAATTTGGGGTTGTACTGTCAAATTGCTCAAGTATTAGACAACTACATATTAGTAGAGTTCATCTTTTATTATTATTATTATATGAAAAATTTAGAATTTTCCAAATCATTTCTAGTAAAATTTTGTTTTGCAGATTTTAAATATGCCCTTGTACTTGAGCCAACCAACAAAAGGGCAGCTTCAGCTGCTGAAAGATTGAGGAAGCTATTCCAGTAGGTATATGATTGTGAACACATGATCTGAGGGTCGAGTAATTGATCTTCATAGGCTGAACACCCCAGAATCATGATGCTGGTGACCTATTTAGGCCTTGAGATGATTGATGTGTGTTTCTAGTTACAATTGAACATGAGTAGTCTGACATGTGGCTTCTGCAAAATGATAATGATTCTTTTGTCCTTCATGGCTAGGTAATTTATAGACATGGAAAGCATGTATTGTTAAACCTCAGTACTGTTATCAGATTCTGTGACACAACGTGTTATTGCCAGAATGAGTCCCAATTTTGCTTGAGGTGAATATATTCGGATTGTAATGACAATAGCTCAGTATACAGCTTTGCGTTTTTCTTTAAAATAGATTGTACTATCACAGGTTTTTAATCTTTGCTCAATGCGCTTCATTTGTTTGTGCTAAAGTCGTTATTTACTACGGCTTTAAGACGCAAGAGGTATGCTGCTTTTGTTTCAGGGTGCTTGTTACTTGTTGAGATCCAGCGGGGGAAAAAGTAAGAACCACCAACAGAGCTACATAAATACATCAAGATATATGATGAATTAATTACATCCTTTTTGTAAGAGTTCTAAGCCAAAATTTTCTTTTAATAAACGACGTTGGAGTCGTCAGAATTGATAGGGAATTGACGTCTCTCTCATTTTGCATTAGATGTCTTGCCCGCCATAACTCGTAATGCGTCATTGTGAGTTGTGATACAGTTCTTTTCACCCACAAGTGCCTATATACTCCTTTGGATGGGAATGTCCGATATGTACAGGAGAAAGAGAAGGAACTGAAATAGAAACGCATTTACTAGTCTGCAGAGACGGGTCAGTTTTTAGTCGTTACCAAGTCCACCTCTTGAAGCAATTTGATTTTTTGTTATTAAGGTTATACATGGACGGGTTTCGCTTCACTTGAACTTGGTCTGATCTATTGATCGGATCATATTCTTGGATTAGACCATGACCCGAACATAACAGATAATTACTAAGTCTAAATTAGACTAATTTGATATGTAGATCTAATGTATAAATTTAAAATGACATAAAATTATAGAAATAAAAAATTAAAATTAAAGTATATTTTATAATATATATTTTAAAATAAATAATTTTACTATAAATATATCATATTATGTAAAAATTATTAATTTAAGACAATTTTATTATTAATAACTATTTGTAAAATAAAGTATAAGTTTAAAATAATTTGAGACAATGAGTCAAGTTAAAATGATCCGAAGGATAACTTAATCACGACTCAAACACATCGAGTCTAATTTCTAAAACCTGAACCTGTCTCAATTAACTTCAAACTGAACTAAGTTAATAGGATAGACTAAGTCTTGAAAACCCCTAGTTGTTAAATTAAAATAAAACTCAGCCATTAATTTAAGTGGATCATGATATAACTCTTTCTACAGACCAAAAAATAAAGAAAGAACACAAATTATTTCTGCCATTGACTGAATTTATATCACACATCAATAGGGGTGGGCAAAAGAACCAATAAACCAAACCGAATTGCTAAACTGCACTGAACCACATCGTAAAAAACTGAATTATCAAAACTAGTTTATATACTGAACTGGTTTTTTGAATTTAAAGTGGTGCAGTTATCCATTTGTGAAATACAATTCAATAACTGGAATTCATCGAACTGAACCAGTTTTAAGTTTAAAACATAAAAACTTCATCGAACAAACTTCGAGTCGACAGAGGTGCATCGATTTCATCATCTGCAGAGCTTTGTCAACAAATCTGACGTTGTTTGGTTAGCTGGTGAGGGACTTCGTCGATGCAACCACTACTTTTGGTTCGCATTCAAAGACTCCAAACAGATCCTGTGGGTTTACTGCACTCAACATTGTCATATGGGTTTGTTGCCAAAAAATAAGGTTTGGTTTTAAACCAGTTAACCAAACGGGAAAACCAGTTTTTTGTCGCAGTTTGACGAACTGAAGCTATTCTTGCAGTGCAGTTTAAATTTGGTTATAAAATATGGATCAATAACAGTTTGGCCCAATTTTTTAACTGGACCGAACCATGCCCAGCCTTACACATCAACAGCAGAGAAGAGAAGTGGGGTACTTGTGTGGATCGGTGAGTTAGTGTAATTCCAAGCAGAATCACATGGGAAGTTAGTGCTTTACAAATATCTACCGTAACTAGTCCATAAAAGACCCAGCATGACTAACATTGGCAGACAAAACAAACGGCAGTAACATTCCCTTCATGGAATCAGAGACGAGCCAGTATTTAACCATGAATCATGAATGTATTCCGTGGATATTTACATAAAACGAAGACACTGTTAGTCTGCCAAAATTTGCAAAAGGATCACTAGGATACACGTAAACTACGTATATCAGCATCATCTTGTTGTATACTTTGGTCTGACAAACGGAAACTACTATCTCAGTCAAATGCTAAAAGCTCATCCAGCTGTTCCTCTGTCCAATGCGGAATTGAACTTTTTGGATTTACGATCTCCTTCTGGCTTTCTAAGTGATTTTTTCTCCCAGTTTCTTGACCATCAGACATATGAACCGAGTTTGTTGAAGAACTATTGCCTTGAGCACTCCATGCTAGATTGTCTCCTTCACCCAACTTAGGAGGGTTGGGTTGGTCTTCTATCTCACTTTCGAGCTCACCACCACTGGTTACTTCCACAGGTCTAGCATTATCCTGTCTCGGTGATAAGTTCTCTCCATCCGAAACAGTTTTTTGGTTTCTGTTAATTTCATTATCAGAGTGATAGCTTGTTAAAACCAAATTTTCTCCCTTTTGTTTATCAATATCTATTACTTCTCTAAACCTTGAATCTAATCTGAGATTACTCATGATTCCTTTAGTTCTTTCCTGTGGCAGTGAGAATGTACTGCCCAGCATCCATGACTTTTCATGTCTTTCTGTTGCAAAAGAAGGCCAACTAATGAACATATATACGGATTTTCAACAACTCAGTATTGTCAGTTAGGCATCAAAATAGGGGGGAAAAACAATTGCCACTACTGAAACTGAAGGCAAGAGGACCTAACAATTGCCGCAAGTTCAGCCATATTGATTCTATATATGAACCTCAAATATCTACCTATACTTGGTGTAGTGCGTCTCATTGGACTTGCTGGATGAATTTGTTCTGATGGAGGTCCACTGTCCTTGGAAAAGACCTGTGTAATATAAACAAGCTATAAGCACTGTCAACCATACATATATAAATGGACCTTATTCATCTATCAATCAAGGAAAAGCGGATGGGGTTTTAGATCCAATTGGTCCAAAGTGCTACCCCATTCTGGTTACAATTCAGAAGTTTATAATGAGTCGAGAGAATGATGTAGACTACATTTAAATAAACTCATTTAAGATTTGTTTGCAAACAAGTGCTATATGCTGAAAAATATTTCTCTTCCTGCTGGACAATGAAAGTGAAAAATGGGCTAACTGAAATGTAAAACAGAGATGACCCCATGCATACCTTGACTATGTTGCGCAATGTTATATTCAGATAACATGCAGAGCGAGTGGGAGAAAATACAGCAACCTGAAAAGTGAAGAATTTAATTCAACCAAGCAAATTTGGTTATTAAACTCAAAAGTTATCGCCAGAAAAGGAAAAAGAAAAGAAAACTTGAACCAGAGAAAAGACCTTTTGGAGAACTACAACTGAACCAACAGTTATATCCTTCCGGAATTGTCCCTCAGTGAAGACTTTACGATGGACACTAGCACCAATTGTACTGGTAGGATCCTGAAATCCAAACTCAAGACACTTCAGATATGTTCATATCAGTCACCAGAATGGGGTTAGAAAGAAAGAAATATCAAAACGCAATGTGTAATAATGCAATGCAGGATATCACAGTTGCAGTAATACCTTGAGGGTGACCATCATATCGCCAAATCCATTCGGAGTGCACGATTTGATAACAGCTACCACCTGTTTGCAATTGCAAGTTGCAACCATCCAAATCAAAAACAACTCATGAAATTAAAACTTCTGAAAACTAATAAAATTTCTCAGTGCTGAATCAAGGCATTAGTACCTGGGGTACTCTTCCAACATTGAGATGCTTCTTGATTGAGCTCAAAGGCGTACCAGGTCCAGATGCCACACATTCACCATCCACCATGCCTAACAAAACAAAAATCAAAATCAACCAAATGATGCAGAAAATTTAAATCAGCAATAGCAAATAGTCGAACACAAGTAAACAAATTATCAAGGAGAATTGATAGAAAGAACCTTGTCGACGAACGAATTCCAAGGCACGAAGCCAGGGATTGGTGTTAAAATCGTGATCGCTTTGGCGCCGTATGAATTCTTGCGTGGGAAGGGGATCTTCGGGGGATCTCCGATCAGCTTGGGCTTTGCGGTGCATCATAGCGGCCTGAACGGCACCGGCAGGACCGGGAATCAGGCTCGGGGAAACAGGTTGGGATTGAGAATTTGGTAGGGTTTGGGGGGAAGAGTGGGACAGCAATGGGGCAGAGGCATTGGTGGTGTCGGAGTGGTGGTGGCGCTTACAAGGGCGGAGGAAAGAGGAGAGATCAGAATCGTCGACGTCAAGTGCTTCCCAGGGTTCCAATTCCATGGTGAGTGGTGAGTGGTGACTCACCTCACAAATCAAATCGGAAGCGCGGGAACTCCATGGGTTTGTTCTGCTCTGTTCTGTTGTGGTGCGTAGGGTTGCACTTGTCATGTGTTTGGTTCATCTTAAATTTTGGTTCAACAATTTTTTTTTTTTTTTTTTGGAGTTAATAGCTTTTATCATGGTTTGAGTTTTGTTTGGGTAAAGTAAAAAATAAGCTGTTGATATTTTGAAACTGTACAGCAACAACTTTTTTTTCAAAAGTTATCATTTGAGTATTTTATAAAAAAATTATTGTTATTATTTTTTATTTTGAGAAATAAATATTATTTTGTTTTTAATCAAATAATTTTTTAAATTATTTTATATTTATTTTAATAATTTAATATATAAAAATAATTTTTAAAGTGATTTTTTTATATCATTCAAATAAAATAGATTAACTTAAAATTATTTTTTCAATTAACATATTCAAATATAAAACTGATTCTATTATAATCAATTTATAACAAAAAAATTATAAAATAATAGATTATTAAAATAATCTAATTTTTACAACTATTTTAAACACACATTTAAACCCAACACAAAAGCTAGGTCTCAGGCTTTTTTTTTATTTGTATGTTTTATTATAATTTTAAATTAATTTATTTTATATTTAAAATAGTTTATAATTAAAAGTTTATTGACTTTTTTTAAATAATTGATTACTTTTTTAAAATAATCTAATCTAATCATACCCTTATATATAAGGATCATCATTTGATTCATTTCTCAATATATGTTATTTACACTATTTTTTATACTGTAAAGATTTTAAGCAAAATACGTCAATTTTCCTAAGTGCAAATCCAAGTTATTTAGGTATTAAGGTATGGAGCACGCTTTCTTAACTACTAACCTAATTCCCTTTAGTTATTTACATTGTGTTTAGAATTATTAAAAAAATGAAATTAACTTGGTTTAATTTGAATTGAATTTATTTGATTTAGATACCGAATTCATTCTTTTCTTAACAAATTTAAATAAAATTCTATGTATATACAAATAAAATTAGGAAGATTTTAACGTTAAATTAGTTCATATTTTATAAGTTTTGAAATTAAATATTTCATCTCAAAATTAAATCAATTGTTATTTTATAACTTTTCAAACAAAATATTTTATTTATAAATCAATTTAAATTCCAAATTCTTTAGTTCAAAAATAGTGTTTTAGTTAAATCTTTTTTTTTTTATCTTTGACTAAGTATTTTCATAAATATTATTATAAAAATAATTTTCGAATATTATTGCAACTTAGAGAGTCCCTCATCAATTGTTTCCTTTAGGATTTGGTTCTTTACTTAAGACGAGTACGACTCACTTATCATTACACACACCATTTGTTGATAGTTGAATCTAAACTCAAGGATTTTATTTATTCTCTTATTTCTATTTGAAGTTTCCTTTATTGTTATATGAAAATTTTTCTTTATTCCGCCCTCAGGTCTCATCATGTACCTACTCATCATGGCTTTGTCTTTTTTAAATTATCAATGATTCTTGTCCTATTAATAAAGTTCAATCAATGGAAGACCATAGCTCAAATTATCCCGTTGTCTTTGAAGAGATTTCATATATTTCCCAAGGTTTGGAAATGTAGTTAGTACAATCTTAATATCTTATTGGAAAAACTTATGCATATGATATCCTGATCAATGCTAGAAATATGTTCAAACTATGCTTATTTCCATTTTGAATTAAATCCAGGTTGATTTTCGTAGGTTCAGCTTAAACTGGAATTATGTTAGTTGTTCTTTGTGAGGGAAATCGATATGTTGCGGATAATGCACCGAATATTTGGATCTTCAAGGGTAAAAATACTTTATTGTTGCCCAATTATCTCATGATTGCAAAATTGGATTTCGATTAAAATGAATTTTTTATTTTAAAACTAATTTTCTCATGTATTAAAAAAATAACTAATTTTTCTAAACTTTTTTTAGCTTTTTATTTTTTTTATATAACTGAAGGTAAATTTTTTCTAAAATTTACTCTAATTGCACTCAACTCTCTTCTAATTTTAAAATTTACACTGACCTCCCTTAATTGTTATCTCTTCTTACATTGTCGCCACCTAGCACCAATGATTCATTGGCTTCATTGATGGATTGCAAAAGACGTGCGTGGCACATGATTAAGAATGATAAACTTGTAATTTTTTTACCCTCTCTACATGTAAACCGATCTTTATACTCCTGAAACATTTATAAAAGTTTTCACCTACTATATTTTGTAGTTGTATCGTTGGCCGAAGGAGAGATCAAGCACCAAGGATCAGGCATTTGATCTCTGCATGGTAATTAAGTTGAAGATTTAGTTAAATCTTTGATCTGGTAAAGCATATTCTGACACGTCCCTAGTAGAATTGTGGATGATCTTTGTCCTCATTTCAAGTGTGCTCAAGTAAACAAATTGCACAACATGTGTTTAATAAAATGCCAAAGCTAATTTTTCAACTTGAATTATGATTTTGTGCTCAAGTCTACAATGGCTTCGAGTTTCAGTGAAAGTGGAGGAGGATTGTGACTTAACTATTGCAGCAAGACATATAATTGTAGAAAAAAATGCAAAAATTAAAGTATCAAGGTGGTCCCACAGTGGTTCCCACTTCGGTATTCACGTTTTTCATTTGCAACTGAGGAACGTTTTTTCTGTGTTAGGATAGCTAATTTGAGAGAAAAGAGTAGCTGATTTTAATACTAACATCATATAATATATAGTATCGTTAACAATTTGTTCTCCAATTAACTCTGCTTAACTCTGTCTGCAATAAGAGAAGTTGGTATAATTTCTAAAACTAGAGTAGAATTATGTACAATTATAGAGTAAATCCCATAGAAAGTTAATGTAATTTTTCCTATAGCTTTTTTTATAGCATACCTACCAATGTTCTGGAAATGAATATGAGCCGGTCCGTAAAAAATTGGGCTGGCTCATTTGACTGGCTAGTATTGGTGTGGCCACGTTGCACTTGCACTCAAAATTGTAACGTGCTGAGCGTGATTGGCGGAGAGTAGAAGTGAGCGTCCACACACGTTCATGGTCCGATGCAACTCTCCGTCGGATCTACCGATCACCTCTCCTTCGATTCTACTTAACCTTCGTAACTTGTCAGTCCTATCCCATCCAACCCTGTCTGTCTCAGGTCTCTCTCTCTCTCTCTCCCCCCACAAAACTAATTATACAATACACATACAGATACTCTCTCTCAAAATTCAACCGCTGTTAATTTCTTTTCCAACTTGCCAAACAACCAACCGCCAACCAAAACTTGCCGGCAAATTCACCTGAGAGGGACAATCAATAACTGAATTCTGGTGGGCCCACTGTCACGTACCTTTCCCATTTCCATTATTTTCCAATTTTGAATTATGTTTTGTTCATCAATAACTAATTATTAATTATATCATTAATAATTGCTTGTTTGTGATTAACTTTTAATTCCTTCTTGTAAAAATTAAAATAATAATAATAATAATAATTTGATTTTGTTGTTTGACTGACATGTAATGTAATATAAAAGGGAGAGGGAGGGAGATCAAAAAATGAGATCAGATTCACCAAAGACACCAGAAGGACAGGGTAAGTCGCTCATGGATGACCTCCTCGGCCTTCTAAGGATTCGTATCAAGCGTGGCGTCAACCTCGCCGTCCGTGATGTCAATAGCAGCGATCCATACGTCGTCGTTAAGATGGGCAAGCAGGTACCTCTCTTCTCTCTTTTTAAGTTTTAACCTTCTTCACCCTACAATATTACAGTTTCATTTCATGAATCTTACATTATTCATTTCAAGGTAAATTTTAATGGTTCAAAATGCCATTGGGATTAATGTACAAATTTCCCTTGTTTGATGATGGTGAATGGTGATACAAATTTCCTTTATTATTGATTATCTTGCAAGTTGCAACTTTACCGCTTGATTAATTCTATTACGCTTGCTTTAATTGATGTTTGCATAGTTGCATGGCTAAATGGAAAGATTCTAGTGATAGAATATTTTAAATGCAACATTAGTCTTTGTACATAATATATATATATATATTCTCTATTTTTAACTATGTTCAATCGTAACTTGTTTTTCAGAAACTCAAGACTCGTGTGATAAAAAAGGATGTTAATCCTGAGTGGAATGAAGACCTTACACTTTCTGTTACAGATCCGGTTCGTCCATTCGTACTGGTAAGTGTATTGCTTCTGTGTTAGTATTTGTTTATCTCTGACATACTTTCTTTTCTGATATACCAAATTTTCTTCATCATATATATTAAATGCTGATTGGTTGATCTATGATGATACGTTCTAATTGCAGATTGTGTATGACCACGACACTTTCAGCAAAGACGACAAAATGGGGGATGCAGAATTTGACATCTCACCATTTATAGAAGCCTTAAAGACGAACCTAGAAGGCCTCCCAAGTGGTACCATAATCACAAGAATACTGCCAAGCAGGCAAAACTGCCTGGCGGAGGAGAGCTGCATCATTTGTAACAATGGCAAAGTTGTCCAAGATATTGTCCTTAGATTGCGAAACGTGGAGTGTGGTGAAGTGGAAATCCAATTGCAATGGATTGATCTTCCTGGTTCCAGGGGTTTATGAATATTTGTTTGTTTATTTGTTGCTTCATGCATATAAGTTGGCACATCTGCCTTCAACCACCCGGTTTTATACACATACATGTGGAACAAACTGAACTTATTGTATTTATTTGTGTCTACCTATTTTTATCCGATTGGTAGTGCATTAGTAGGGTTGAAAACTTTTGTTTCTCGTGGTTAACATCCGTCCTCTCTCCTCTGCTTTATTTGTTTTCTTCACATGTTGCTGAATGCCTGTTTCCTTGTTTACGGCGACTCAGCAGTTTCTCAATGTACGTATTTTGTTGATGAGCCTGTCAATGGAAGAATGAGCGTGTTTCTCTTAGTTCTTTGTTCTAACTGATGAATCCATGTATCCTAGTTGTCTAGACTTGAAGTTGAATGCTTGAAATCTGGATATCACTTACACTTAGTAAGATAATAAAAAGAGTAATGTTATGTATACTGCATTTACGATCAAACACTCACACATGACCTTTGTAAGTCTGTGGGTTTAAAAAATTTGTTGGTAGATAATAAAAGTTTAGGGAAGGAGAAATTGTTCTCATTCTAAGGTAAGAACATATTAATGAGGCTTAAGAAGGACCTAGAAAGAATTAAAACTAAGATATTTGAGTTGACCCACACAATCCAATCATATTAGATAAGTCATCCCTTATTAGTATTGGGTATTGGGTTTTAACATGGTTTTTAGAACCGGACTGACGGACTAGTCGAATTGAAAAAATTGAGAATGGGTCTTTTAACCAATTCAATTAATTCTTAAAAATTAAATTTTTAAAAATTGGTTAAAAAATTGAAAACCAGCTCTAAATTAGTCAACCTGTTTGAATCGAATATAATTCATAAAGTCAAATTGGTCCTTTTATTAAAAAAATTTATTTTTTTAAAAATATTTAAAACTTTTTTAAGGTATTAATTGTTTAGTTCCCAATTTATAGTCGATATTTATCATTTAAAATTCTTAATTTGTCTAATATGTGACAAATAAAAATTTGGAATATAATAAGAGTTTGATTTATAATGATAATTTTCACTTTTTACCCTTTTACTTTTTGGATTTGGGATTACTATATGTTAAAAAATTATACTGGTATTAGCATAATACTTTTAATTTAATATTTATTTATATGATAAATAAATAATATTTTTGATTAAAACATGATAAATAAATTTAATATTAATAATACATTTTAATATTTTTATTTGGTATTATTTATACAATTAAATATATATATTATATTTTTCTTATATACTATTATATATTTATATAATATATATATATATATATATATATATATATATATGAATATATATAAAATTATGGTTAAACCTTACTTTAACTCCAGTTGAATTTTAAAATTTTAACCCTCTTTCTTTTCCGATTCAATGACTAGTCCGTTTATAAAAAACATTAATTTTAAATTTGATTCACTTAAACTGTTTCTGAACTGCTGTCTAAATCATTCAAATTAGAAGTAAATTGTGAAATAATTATTTTCCTGATAAATTGAAAGTAGAGTGCATGTCATATTTTGAATGAAAAATTTTGAACGAAAATGTAGACAAGATTTTATATAAAGCAATCATATTTTTTTTATGGGGAACTTGGAGGGGCACAGAAGAGAATCTAAAATCATATAATATTCTGCACAGTCATTTCACTCATTTGTAGTTTGCCCAGTGTGAATATGACAAGCGAATGAAGTCTGAAAGTATCGAGTAGAGGGATGAGACCAGGTCTACTGGGCCTGCTTTTCTATTCAACATTTGGAAGCATACTTGGTCCATATAACAGGGCTCAATATCAACTAAGAGCCCAGCCACAGAGAACCTTTAGTCAGTAGGGTGAAGATTTTCTGATGTGTGTGTGTATAAATATGATATTAGAAGTTTTTAAAATGTAAGATGCATTTTAAAGAGGAAATATGAAGTTGATAACAATTGATGAAACGGTTTAATATTTCATTTAAATATAATCACTTAGATAACGTTATAAATATGTTAGAACTCTTTCACTTTCTTTTTATTTTTTTTGTTTATAGTAACTATTTACACAATTCAGTAAGATTTTTGAAAATGAGCAAATAAAAAAATGACAGATATCTGATCTAATTTGCAATGCCTAAAAGCATGACACAAAATCATCTTAGATATGCTCGGACATACATAAATATGTGAGGAATCAGTACCTAAACATCAAACCTACCCATGGAAGTCATAACACAAAAGAAAATCCGATTCGTTTCGGGTTTGTCCTTTATCAAAGAATACGTCTTGCAAACCACAAGGCGATGCTCAATTGGCAACATGAGCTGCCATATGGGCAGATTTTACCTGTTGTGTAGGAATTGGATTCCTATTGAATCAGTAATTGTCACACACCTAAAGAATGTGGGCGAGAATTTACTGAAAGAATACTTTGAAGTCAAACAGAATTTTCTTAAGTTAATTTCAAATCTTGTAAAAATATGACTAAGCAACCATATTGAATTGATCAGAATTTGAATTTTTCTTTACAAAAAGACTGCCAAAATGGTATGTGAACTTTAGGAAGAAATAACCCTTTGACAAGCCAAGATTTTCACGAAAAATAAGAATTGGTAGCCTAAGGAAAATAGTCAAATAAAGCACACTAATCAAACATTTAAGAAAACGATTTTCTAAGAAAAATAGTCAAAATCGTTTCCCATATTTGCACCCATCCATTTAATTAATATTGTAATAAAGCGAACCAAAACATTTAGACAAGAAGGTCAAATGTTGTATCCTTACATCCCAAAAGGCAATATATAATCTAAACTCAATCCCTTTATATAAAAGAGTGTGTCCCGATCCTAAACTGAAAATACACTTGGTCTCATTTTAGAAACCTAGTCGTAATGTAAAATTAGCTTTACGTCAGACTAAATTATCACGTCGAGCTGGGTCTTGAGCATCCTTTGTTGAAACCTAAAATTTGTAGTCAAAAGAAAAGAACTACATCATGTTGAACCAGCCGTTTCAGATCAAGCATTCTTTTTCTCTTATGGCTCCCACAATTAATGGTGAATCGTGGCAGACTTGGATGAAATTGGTGCTGCTAATGTAGGCATTGATGATGGTATGACCTCAAGAATGCATGGAAGCGATTAAGAGAGTGTTGAGAATTCAAGTGTAACTCAAGAAGTCCATCATCAAAAGAAATAAACTAACTAATAATCACATAAGTGGAATGAATAACCTATGAAGTTAATGTTTGAAAGTTTTCGGTCATGATGTAATTTCTTGTCTGTAAGTGCAGTTTCTGGCAAAGCTTATAAAAGAATATCTCCCATCAATTATAAGATTTGTCATATTCTAAACAAGATTATGACATGACAGTATTTAATGTTCATGAGCAGTGCAAAGTCGGTGAAAAACAGATGAAAACGCGATGACACCAATCGAAGCCCAAAGTTATATATATGTCTTATAATTGAGTCAACGATATGATAAGCAATACTGTTAAAAAAAGTAAAAGTGGTACTAATCTAGTAATCATGTGTATGATGAAAAAGCAATAGTTTTGGATTAAGCCAAAATTTAAAAGCAATTTCTACGTCACTCTTTATCTTTTTCTTCGTTGCCCATCCCAAAATATGTGTGTGCAGTTTTTTTCTCATATCATATGCAAATATAGTAAAATCAAATGGATATTCATGGCTGTTGATATATAGTTTTAGAAAGAAGAACATGAGGTTTTCTACTTTATACTTTGGGTAACATGAAATAAGAAACGTGCCTTCAACTTTTGTTTCCACCTCTATCTTATCTCAAATCGTAAGTTGGAGAACAGCCTTTTCTTATAAGTTATAACTACAATTTTTGAGGTTTTACTTTGTTCCCAGTAAATTGAACAGATATAAACCAGTATGTAAAGAGTATTTAGATTCTAGAAGGCTCCCAAAGGATTGGTGTGGTTGTCCATAGCCATAGGTTATTGATGTAGCTCAATTAGAGTAAATTTAAATTCTATGCATGATCATTTGGTGTGGAAATATGTCCATGTTTCTAAAATAATTCAATAGAAGGCATGTGATGCCTAAATATACATGGTCGTTGGCGATAAAATTCGTAAAAGAAGCAAGGATGAAAACACCGTGAATATCTGGAGAGGCCATAGTACTCGGAGTATATTAGTGTTTAACTAAGTTAGTATTGTGTGTAATATTAGTATTAAATATGTTTTATGCTGAATGAAAAAGAGAAGAGAGACACCTATAAGTGACAATGCCCTAAGAGGCTAAGACTCGATCTGTATGAGTAGATGTAGCTTAAAGTGCAACATTTTCGTGGACTTTTTTATTCGGTTGATCAAAACATTTCTTGAAATGTAGAGATTAAGTCACATAAGCTACCTAAATAGGCTGCCCAAATTATCGAAAAGTCAAATGAAATCTTGTGATTGAATGTCTCAAACATTTCAAATTTTGTTGAGGTAACTGATATAAGTGGGGTTTTGAGAGGGAAAGGCCATATCCCATTTTACAATCCATTTTACCATGATCCAACAAACAAGAATTTGCAGCAAATAATTTTATAGACACAGAAAATAATATTTCCCTTGCCGCCACCCCCAAGCATTCCTCCTGTTCTGCATGAATTGTTTAAAAACAAAAACAAAATTATGACCACCATAGTTAAAGAAATGCTATCTTGCAAATAAAGATTGATTCAACTGATAAAATTAACTATGTAAATTAAAAGATATCGAGTTTTGTTCTTGTCAATGATTCTTCGTTAATAGGTCATTTATAAACATTAATATAAGCTCTTAATAAGACTTGTAAAATCCCTAACTAACGTCAAAATAGGACAATCTTTTGTACCATAAACTTATAAATACCAAACGGACGTGATCTTGATAAAATTGAATTATCAAGTATCCCTTGCGAAATCCTAAGCAAAGTCAATATTGGATAATGTGTTTGAAATTCGATGTGAATCCACATAAATATGCCCATAGCCCAACAAATCAACTTGTTGTACACCTTTGATAGCTTTTATGAAAGTAGCTTTAAGTGTAACTTTTTATCTTAAATGCTTTTCTATCCCACAATTGGTTTCCCTATCACAAACGAAACTCATGCAACCACAAATAGCATGTCTGCAACAGAATTTATCCCACTTCTTGCTTGTTTTGTCTGACCGATTTCCTGGTTTTTGGCATCCAATTAAACATATTATCTTACTAATAGTTAACTACGCATTTAATCCATGAATTTTTTTGTCAGTCCTGTTTAAATTCATTAGTTACATATATAGATTTATTATTAGATAAACATATTTAACAAATGATTAATCAATTAATTCCTATCACCTCATCAACTAATTAATTATAAGTAATTAAATAATTAAATGGGTTTGATAATTAGTTAATCGCATGTGTGAAGGTCTATATACAAAATCTTTGTGCAACTACCAACAAGAATTTGGTGTAGTGATAAGTGAGTTGCACTTCTAGAAAGAGAATCAAGGTTCAAATACCAAATAAGACAATTGCTAAGAGAACATCCTAATCGCGATAATATCCCATGGTTAGTCTTAGTGAGAATACTTAGTCAAACACAAAAAAAACTTTGTGCAACTATCATGAATTGAATATATGAAAGTCTCTTTCGTTTATTATTTACAAACATTTATTTCTATTAAACATTCAAGAAACAAAAGGATTGCTTGCTATTATTATCCAAAATAAACGTAGTTTTGTAATCGTGTCACTCATTCTATACTTATCGTTTTGGGATATATATATATATATATATATATATATATATATATATATAAGTATTTTGCAAATTATATATAGTATATGGTGCTGATGGATTAGGTTAGGTCAGATTTAATTTAAGTTAATATGATGATTCAATATTTTGATTGGGCTAATGTTTTGGGTTCAATTCCGATCCGAACATGGCCTAATTAATAGAAAAATTTTAACATGTTCTTAAAACAATAATAAATATATACTTCAGAACAATCTATACTATTGATTTAAGTTGGTATGTTCGTTTAAAGTTTATATGAAAATATTTAAAATTAATGATAAAAATCTCTTTAGGTTATACATTTGGAATATAACTAATTTTTTTAACTAATGTCCAGTTTAGACCGGGCCAACATGAGACTTAAAACAAAATATATAAATATGGATTATGCATATAACTAATTCATAAAATTTTATAAGTATGAAATTTAAATTAATAAATGTTTTACTACCAACAAGGATTGTGTAATGGTAAGCGAGCTGCGTTTCGAAGAGAAGACTAACGTTTTAACCTTAGAATAGGCACTTATTTGTAGGACCTCTTGATTAATAATAAGTTGTGATTTGTGAAAATATTCTAGTCAAAGATGAAAAAGAGATGTTTTACAATATTTATTTACAAACAAATTACATGAATAAAAAGAATATAAATATTATAATATTATGCATATAATATTAATTTAAATTAAAAAATTTTGTAATTTATTCTTAATTTTTAAAATATTATAAGTCTTAAAATATTATATAATATTAGAACAAATCTCTATACAGGTCAAGTCAACTTGTCTAATCCGATCCAAAAATATATTAGATTTGATTTCAAAACCTAAAGCTTTCTCTGTTAATTTTGGACCAAATTGATTATTGACCAAATTAAGTCTTAAAACACCCCTAATATAGGGATAAAAAAAACTCACCTTGTTTATTAAAGGTTAAATTAAAATTTTGATCTCTACAATTTTTACTTATTTTCAAATTAGTTATTTTTTCTTTTTTTCAAATCAATATTTACATTTATAAATATTTTTAAAATAATCCATATTGTCATTTTTATTATAATGTTGTTATAATATCGTCAATTGATTAACTTAATAAATATTCTTTTATCCAATATATACTCCTTTAAATGCTCCTATTTTTGTAAAAACATCTAATAGGTTCTAATAAGTGCTTATATAGGTGTTTTTTTTTCTAAGTGTGTATGTGCTTAGTTTAGAAAGTGGCCCTTTATATGTTTTTTTTAATGTAAAATGTTTAATAAAGATTAAATTAATGATATTATAACAAAAATTGATGGCAAGAATTATTTAAAAATTGTTAATATGTATAAGAATTAATTTAAAAGAAAAATATTTTGGAAACTAAATTAAAAATAAATAAAACTATAATAAATAAAATTTTAATTTAACCTTTATTAAATTTGCTGACCGATTTAACTCCTCTTTGCTTACTGATATTTTACCATACAATATATTAGTTAGCAGCCAAAATACTTTCATCCCCAAAATACAAATTCCTTTATCCAACTCAACTATTTGGTCAGATACATTGGAATGTCCTAACTATCGCTGTATTTCGTGTTTAAAATTGTAGTATCTAATATCTTTCATTATATTAATAGTGGTGTGCAAGCCTCCCATTCTTAATATTAACCAGTTAGAATATTGAAAGGCACGAAATTTTGGGAGCAAATATTTTTGTGTTTTATGAAGCCAAGAGATTACATATTCATTGAAGGAATCGAGTGGGAGTTAGCTAAGAGGTAAATAAGACAAACGAGCATAGAGATTAAAGAACATTAAAATAAACAAACCAATGCATGCATTCCTTTTATGCTCTTAGTAAACATAAAAACCTATTGCAGTGCGTGCAGCTAAGCTTGGTGTTTGGGGTTCTGAATATCTAAGAATTGTATGACTGACACGTTAATCAGTTCTGTTCCCGGGCCCCTTTACTCTCACTCTCTGCTCACCCCCTATGGCCTCCATCATTAACTTCGACGCATGCTTGAGTTATCACTCCTAGGAGAAGGAGAGGGATTATTTATCTATATACATATCTTATTTTATGAGTGCATTTTAATTCCAAGATACAAGCTTAAGCCAGTATGCACGGCATGGAATGCTATAGCTTCACCAATCAAGGAAATGAAAGTGGAAACAAGAAAAAGAAAATCAGTTCTTCTTCTTTAATTAAGTTTAAAAGAAGTCTTCTCCATTTTCATCATGCCCTTCTCAGAATTTTGTGTGTTATAATTGCTAATAGCCAAACCATAGAAGTGTTGCTTGGTGGAGCACGTGAGGGTCAAGGGTTAAGAGGCTAAAGATCGATCCAAATCCACCCAAAAAAAAAAGAAGAAGATAGTTTTAGGAGCCTAATAAAGTACCTTACCACGACCGAGAGCCATTAAAGGTTTTTGTTCTTTTGTTTAAGCAGTTTTTAAGAAAAGCAGAGTAAAGGTTGTGCGCTTTTATGTAACTCTCTCTTTCACTGCTAGTACAGCTTTTACTATGAATTTATGATCATTTCTGTTTTCTCTATCATTTTTTGCTCTAACAGAGTTAATAATCGTCCAAGCTTTTTTTGCAACATAATTACTGTAAGTGTTTTTTTCTTTGCCTTTATTACAAGTTAATTCGTTTATTACTATCTAATTATGTACCAGAAAAATATTACTATATAACAACTAATAAGTATCACTACTTATTTAACTATATTACCATATCAAGCAGAATGTTTAACAATTTAACCTGTTGGTGCATTAGGTGTGTAATGCAAAATTTTTCATATTAACCCGTAACACATTATAGATATGAAACTATGTCTTATCACTATAATGAAATAAAGTTATGCTTTGATTAATAATTATACATTTTAATCTAGTAATAAGCGTTTGATCTTCCTATTATATTCGCTAAAAATATTATTCAGCCGTACAACTAATTTACATTATATTTTTACTTTGTGAGAGTATATAACAGATAAGACAGTTCTGAAATGCAACACAGCAAACAATCTATGCATCCTATCCACAAATTAAATACTAGACTCAAGTGCTAGGAGAGTAAAGTTATATACATGGAAAGTATAGAAGAGTATAGTGGAGAGGACCAAGCAATTGAAAGAAAAGTTGTAAGGGAAACAAAAGAGATGTCTCCTAAACTTGTACTAATTTATATTTGGCACAGAAAAAGATTGTTTCTGTTTAAGTCAAAGACATTATTGTAATCACATACTCCATATCTTAATTACTTAAACCCGATTTTCTTTGTTACTTTGCCAATAGTCATTCTGTGTAATCTAAGAAAGTTAATGTGGAGTATGTAATTTGACATAGAGGCTCCATTTCAAGAGGCATCATTCTGTAAATATTCCAGTGATCAGTAATGTAAGATTTTACCATGATGATGTTTTACGAAAGGTAACGCTAATTGGGAGAAAGAAACATAATGATGGGAACTCAGCATATGCTGTTTCAGACCAATATTCCTTTTAAATACTTTTTCGTACGTAGACATTATCATTTATCAAATGCCTCGGTTACTCCATATATTACTCAAAAGTGCCAATCAATTTGCTTGTTTCTGCTTCTGCAATTTGCAAAAGCTTAAATCATACCATTTTATTTAAAACGCCAGGAATGACAGATGGTTTTGGACTTTTTATTATAAAATTACTTTCTTTCTGTTCTCACACTTTATAGATTCAATTAAACAGTTCTGAATCAGGCTCAGAATCCTCCTCTTCTACATTTTTTTTTCAAGTTTCTTGAGTTTACAAATAAAAAGAAAATTAAACATTGGGTTAGAGTAACAGTAAACGTTCTTCACCAAAAGCTGATCAGCCCTGACATTGATTTTCAAATCATTTATTGACGTGTTAAATATGTTTTTTTTTCTAAATATATTAATTTTAATTTTACTCTTTTAAAAAAAAATTATTACATTTTGTGCGTTCTTATAATTTAAAAAATGAGTAAAATTAGTCTTATTTTTATTTTAAAAGTAAATAAAATTATTTCAACTCAATCTCCATTATATTAAATATTTCCTTATTTTAAGAATTAAAAAAATTTAATATGAAAGAATTAAGTTGAACTAATTTAACTCACTTTTAAAATTAATACATAGACTAATTTTATTCATTTTTAGAATTATAAAAACACAAATTGATACGAATATTTTTGAAAAAGTAAAACTAAAAATTAATATATTTAGAGATATCAAAAATATATTTAAGCCTTTATTAATTATATATGATTAATACTTTTAAATGATGTATTAATTTTAAATACCATCAGAATTAATTAATGATATATTTAAACAAGGGTGAAAATATAAATAACTAAAATTTGAGAGAAAGTTAATTTGGGAATGGGGAGGAGAGGTTAAATGATTGCAGTTAAGAGACAAAAAATATTTTATATCGAAACTAAGAGCATGTTTGAGAAAGATTAAATCTTTTTCATTTAGCTATTTTTGGAGAATTAAGTTATTTTGTGAAATAATTATTATATTTGAATAAAAAGATTATTTTTAAAAAAAGTTTTTATACGAAATTTAATGTAAAATAATTTTTTTTTAAACTAATAATCATAAGCTAAAGATTGAAACTTATTATTTTAACTTATAAATTATTTCTTACACTTTGATATGTAAATACTATTTTGTCCTCAATCAAATAATTTTTTAATCATTTTATACCTATTTTAGTAATTTAATGCATAAAAGTGATTCTTTTTTATATCATCCAAACAAATTATATTAGAAAATCACTTTACAAATAATGATCCAAACATAAAAATGAATCGATTATAATCAATTATAACAATAATCGATTATCAACATAATCTATAATTTTCAGCTTTCCCAAACAAGCTCTAACTCATTGTAGAGAAGATAAATTTTAAACTCAAGTGAAAATTTTCCCAAAAGGTAATTACCACAAAAAATACTAGGAAAGTGTAAAAAAAAACTTACCTTTTTTTCAGTTTAATCACAATAAACTTTATCAACCATTGCAATTACAAAAGAATTTTTAGTTTGAAATGGGAATAAAAATTCACAAAAGAAATGTTAACAAAGTAATTAATATTTTAGATTATTAAATATGATTTCACTATAGAAGAGGATAAAATAAAATATAAACTATAATCCTAGATGAATCTTATATGCAATGTTATGAGTTCGAATATTAGAGTTATTATTTGAAAAAGACTTTATTTATCTACTTTTCGACTTGAAATTACGTGAATAATATGTTAAAAAAATGAAATAGCATTTGTAATTAAAAAGATCATTCTAAATATTATGCTTTTTTGTTTTTGTATAATAGAAAGTCTTATGACAATTAATGTTTAAGATTGGTATTTCAAAAAATATGCACATATATATATATATGCACCTTATGGGTTTGGCGGAAAGATCTCTAATAGGGCCCGAGAGATGGAGTGAGGGATAAGAGAAAGAAAATTAGAATAAAAAACATTTATTAGGATTGAACTACATTAATTTTCTTACATGTCTCGGACTCTTATCAACTAAACTATTAACACGGGATAATATGCACATATTTTACTTAGTTGTAAGTTTTTTTTTTATCTATATATGTAATCTTTTTTTATTTGAAATATATAGATATCTTGTCTTTTTTATTTTTATTTTTTTCAGAAAAATATAAAATCTTATTAAAAGAGAGTAAACCTAAGAACAAGACCAAACACTCGTAAATAAAAATAAAAATCAAACGCCACCATGAAGGCGAAATTATATCCTAAAATATTCAAATTAAGCTCCTCTAATAATTACAATCTTAAATATGAAAACTCTACAATTAAGAGTGATCATGAAGTGATTCATTCAAGTTGATCAGAAGATACTAAAATAGGATGTACTTAATATGCTCTATAGAGAAATTGTCTCCTTCATTTTAGGAGCCAAAACATTTGAATAATTTGTTATTTGATTCAAGAAACGAACAAAATAAAACTTTGCATACCGTGATTAGGCAGATTCAAGACAAAAAAGAAAAGAAAACACGATTGAAATCAAGAGTAAGGAATTAAGCTGCCATCCAAGAGGGGGTGGCAGCTCCTAGGAAAGAAAATAAAAGGAGAAACCACCAAAAATAAGAAGAAACCAAATAAGAGATCGTTACACATAAGAGAAAAAAACACTTCCTATAAACCCTTGAGAAAAAAGAAGCCACCCAAAGACGTGTAAACCAAATTGCATACCTACATGAAAATTGTGTTTTTATTGATATGATATCACTTTATAATAATTGCCAGAAACATTTCAATTTGATTAAGTTATACGTTGATTTTCAGTTTTTTTAAGTATTTGATTCATTTTAATTCTTTCTAAATTTGATTAAATTTGACTAATCAAATTTATGACATATTCCAATCACTTTATAATAACTTCCATAAATCTCATAATTTGATTGGGTTCCAATTTTTTTTTGTATGTAAACATTTACATTTAAAAGTTATATTAGGCTCCAATTAATATAGAGTTTAATCACGTCAAATCACAAAGATATAAAATTTTTTTAATGCTAATTAAGAGAGCTTTACAATGATTGAGTACTCATTATATTTGATTTTATTAATTTTTTAATTTAAATTTTAATTGACATCAAGAATGAATATGAAAGAAGAATGTGAAAAAAATCTTATTAAAAAAGCTTTCTGAGAGAAAAAATATCGTAGTAGTTACATGTTACATGGAACTCGCACTCAGAAATTTTATTTTATATAATAGTATTTGAAATTAAATAATCTCTCAATCAACAAGATACCTTCTCTCCCTCCCTCCTCTCTCCATTTTTTTTCATACAAGCATACCCGATATGTTTTTATTTTTAATGTAAGCTTCAGCACTTGAAATTAGTTAAAAATATTTTTTTCCCCTAAAACTAAAGTTAGTTGAAGTAAGCTTCAGCACTTGAAATTAGTTAAAAATAATTTTTTCCCCTAAAACTGAAGTCAGTTGAAGTTGATTTTTTTTCTCTTTCCAGGAAACACGGAGCATGAAGTTGCTAAGTTGCTTTCCATTTCACTGCACCACCTTTACAGAACCTAGCCTTATGGAGTGGCCTGTAATCCCAGCTAACAAATTGAACCCAAAGCTATTGGCAGTGGCAAGCCCTATTAGATATGGCTGGGAAAGGACAATTTAGGGCCACGTGATGGCTTCTACCCTCTTCACCGCATGCATTTGTCCTAGAGTATTATAACGTAGCGCGTGGAGTCTCTCCTCTAAATTCATCTAAATTCTTTTCAAAATGGATTATTATTATTTTTCCTTTTTCCCCATTCAAGTAGCATGTTCACTTTATTTTTTCTCCTATATTTGTCTATCGTTTTAGTTTGTTATGTAACATTTATCTTGTCCAATTTTCCAATTACTAACTAAATATGATTAACAAGTAAACAGAAGAGGAATGGAGTGCAAGAGAGTAATGGAGTGCAAGAGAGTGTGACTTAAGCAGAGACATGGCCTCCACAACTCATGAGGGAAAAACGGTGGATCCAAAGAAAAAGAGGAACAAGGATATTTTAAGGTAAAAATCTTCGTAAAATGAGTAAGTAATGATTTATGTGAATTTATCTATTAATAATTAATATAAATTCATTTGTCATTTCACAAAAATTTTTACTTTAAAAAATCTTTGTCCGTGAAAGAGATAAAAAAAAAGGGACAAGAGGCAGATGCTGTTTGCAAAGCTTAAAGAACTTTCCAAAACAATTAAAGAAATAATTACCTTACATAATTTTTTAATATAATTTTTTATATTTAATTAATAATATATAGATTTATATTAATTATGTATATTAATTAGTTACTAAATAAATTTATAATTGAGTTGAAATTTAAATTAATTAATTAATTAATTAATATATGATTAATTATAAATTTATATATCTTTAGTCAGATGTAAAAAATAAAATGATATTGGAAGATAAGGATTCAAACAAGGACTTGGAGACGGAGACATACCCACTTCAAGCCAAAATGCTTTTTCTATGCCTTTTAGGCTTTTGTGACAGACTGAAGTCCCATAGAAGCTAGCCCTCACACTCACACCCCAAGTTTACGAGTTACCAAATACCACCACCCACCCCCACTCCTCTCCAAACCCCAAATCCAAACACAGTTCAAAACAAAAAGGAAAAAACAAAGTGAAATTTTTTTTTTTTAAAAAGAAAAGCAAAATCCCATCTCTACGTTGTGCTTTGGGGACTGCAAGTGCAAGCTTGGTCGCAGCTCTCAAAGCTGAAAAAATATTTGCTGTATTCTGCTTATTACCCTCCACTACCCTCAAAAACCAAAACACATGCTCTCCCATATCCCCATCTCTTTTCATCATCATCATCACCCCCACCTCTCCCACAACCACAATCGCCACTGCTACTTCCTTTTCATTCCTCAACTCTCTTTCATTAACTCCTTTCACCTTCTTCCTCTTCCTCTTCCTCTGCCTCTTCTTGTTTCTCTGAATTCAGAAAGCTTTTGCTGATCTGGGTTGTTCAAGAACCGAGCAAAAATGATCACTTTAACAGATTTCTATCATGTCATGACCGCAATGGTGCCACTTTACGTGGCCATGATACTGGCCTATGGTTCAGTGAAATGGTGGAAAATCTTCTCCCCTGACCAATGCTCTGGCATCAACCGTTTTGTGGCTCTCTTTGCAGTGCCACTCCTTTCTTTCCATTTTATTGCCTCAAACAACCCTTACAAAATGAACCTACGCTTCATCGCTGCTGATACCCTTCAAAAGATCATTGTTTTAGTGGTTCTTGCCATTTGGACCAACGTGAGCAAAAGGGGTTGCTTGGAATGGACAATAACATTGTTCTCTATCTCTACCCTCCCAAACACTTTGGTTATGGGCATCCCTTTGCTCAAAGGGATGTACGGTGAGTTCTCAGGGAGCCTAATGGTCCAAATTGTGGTCCTCCAATGCATCATTTGGTACACTTTGATGCTGTTCATGTTTGAGTACAGAGGGGCTAGAATGCTAATCTCTGAGCAGTTCCCAGACACTGCTGGCACCATTGTCTCCATCCATGTGGACTCTGATGTCATGTCACTGGATGGAAGACAACCTTTGGAAACTGAAGCTGAAATCAAAGAAGATGGGAAGCTTCATGTCACTGTGAGAAAATCTAATGCTTCAAGATCAGATATCTTCTCTAGAAGGTCTCAGGGTCTTTCCTCCACAACTCCACGCCCTTCAAACCTCACCAATGCTGAGATATACTCTTTGCAATCCTCTAGGAACCCCACTCCAAGAGGGTCTAGTTTCAACCACACAGATTTCTATTCCATGATGGCTGGTGGTCGTAACTCCAACTTTGGTGCCAATGATGTTTATGGTCTCTCAGCATCAAGAGGACCAACTCCAAGGCCTTCTAATTATGATGAAGAGGGTGGTAAGCCAAGGTACCATTACCATGCTGGTCCTGGTGGAACAGGGCACTACCCTGCACCAAACCCTGGGATGTTCTCTCCCACTGGGTCCAAAAATGTTGCTGCTAATGCAAATGCAAATGCCAATGCCAATACCAATGCCAAGAGGCCTAATGGTCAAGCACAGCAGAAGCCAGAGGATGGGATTAAGGACCTTCATATGTTTGTTTGGAGCTCAAGTGCTTCCCCAGTTTCAGATGTGTTTGGTGGCCATGAATATGGAGTTCATGATCAGAAAGAAGGGAAATTAACTGTATCTCCAGGAAAAGGTTGTTTTATATATATATAGTGTTTTTCTAATTTGTATTTCTACATCTAAAAACTCTTGTTTTTGTTGTTTTTGTTTTCCTTCTTCTTATGTGGCTGATTGCTTGTGGTGTTTGACAATCAGTGGAGGGTCATAGAGACACTGAAGAGGACTACCTAGACAAGGATGATTTCAGCTTTGGAAATAGAGGAATAGACACGGAAATGAATCGCCATGAAGCTGAGAAAATTGGAAACGGCAAGCCAAAAACTATGCCTCCGGCAAGTGTAATGACAAGGCTTATATTGATTATGGTGTGGAGAAAACTTATCAGAAACCCCAACACCTACTCTAGCCTACTTGGCCTAACTTGGTCACTCGTTTCATTCAGGTACCTCTATTCCTTTCTCAGACAAATTCTGGAAAAACCAATGGCATATGTTGCACATTTTGGTGTACAATTCATTCTTGCTTCTGGGGTTTTAGATTTTGATTGATTATGTGTTTGGTGAGGTGTTGTTCCTTGCAGGTGGAATATTGAAATGCCTGCCATAATAGCAAAGTCTATTTCGATACTGTCAGATGCAGGGCTTGGCATGGCCATGTTCAGTCTTGGTCAGTATAAACATGGATCCTCCTTGCTTGTTGTCTTAGAAAATACTTTATAATTATAAAAAATAAAAAAGTAGAAATAGTAACTTGTTCTGAGTCTGACCTTTCTTTGCTTGAAAAAGAAAAAGAGGGAGCAGAAAATCTTTTCTGATTCCATGTTAACTTAGATTATTATTATTAAATGCTTTGTTTGATAAAGAGAGCGAGCAAGCAGGCAAGTGTGTGGTATACCTAGCGAAAAAGCAAAGTAAGCAAACAGTGTTGTGTTATGATATTATGCTTGGTTCCTTTATCAATCTTTTCACTCTTTTATGATCACTTTTTGCCAAGTTTGTGTTGGGGTGGGTTGTTGGTGGGGATGATGATGAAAGGTCTTTCACAAAGGGAAGGGGTGATTGACTGACAGTGAGTTTGGGTCGTCGGGTGTGTGTGTGAACTGATGGGGGCATGCCATGCTTGCTCCCTTTGTTTTGCTTTTGTTTATGATGCTTTTGATGTGAATGACAGGTCTGTTTATGGCTTTGCAACCGAGGATCATAGCATGTGGAAATTCCATAGCAGCTTTTTCTATGGCCGTGAGATTCCTTACAGGTCCAGCTGTCATGGCAGCTGCTTCCATTGCTGTTGGCCTCAGAGGCGTTCTCTTACACGTTGCCATTGTTCAGGTATTTCTCTCTCTCTCTCTCTCTCTCTCTCTCTCTCTTCTGCTCCCTTCTATAACACAACCAATACAATATTGAGTTATATAAGCTCAAAAAATTCCACTGCATTAAAATATACATATGTAGTTCTGCCAAGATAAGCTATTTTATTGTTCTAATTAATTAAAGCTACTAAATGGTCTAAATTTCCTGTTACAATGTCAATATGCACCATGCTCATCGTGGTTTCTGTAGAAAAGGTTGAAGTTTAACATCAAATTAGGCTATGAAGATTGAACCCAAAAAAGTAAAGAACAAACCCAAACAAAACTGACTAAGAACCCCCCCCCCACCCCGGCCCAAAAAAAAAAATCTTAATTAATATTGAAAACTTATCTCTTTTGTGTTTGTAAATGTACAACAAAATTTGAAACCACAGTTGACAAGTTTGTTTAATTTTCCTGTTTGAAATGTGATTGTCAAAAAATACAGTCAGCTCTTCCACAAGGAATTGTCCCATTTGTCTTTGCAAAGGAATACAATGTACATCCTGATATTCTCAGCACTGGGTGAGTATAATTATTGTTTTAGTTCTCAACACGAAATTTCTTTTCACACACCCACTCTCCCTTCTCTTTTTTCTTCATTCAATCAATCAATTCCTTCTTTCAAAGCTAACCAATGGAGCTTCGTGAATTAAATGCAGTGTTATTTTTGGGATGTTGATTGCATTGCCCATAACACTCGTGTACTACATCTTGCTGGGGCTATGAATGAATGGAAAGATGGATGACATTGAAGATTACATGTGGCATCCACGCAAGCTCGTTTGAGACTTCTAGAGCACAAGAAAAAAAAAACTCAATGAAATAGAAAAGCATCACCAGAATTGAATAGGAAGAATCAACGGATGAATTTTTATTTATTTTCTTTGTATTTTTTTAATGAATTGCCCTTGCTTAGTGAAAATGTAAAATCATGTTTGTAGCTAATTTGTAAAATGGCTATCTCGTTAAATTTCAAATTAAAATGTCCTCCAGTAAAAAAAAATTAAAAAAATGTCCTCGGATTCCATATCCCTCATCAAACGAAGGAGGAAAAGAAAACAAAGAAAACTTTGTTGAAATTGGTACCATTATCATTTTTGCCCTATATTTTAACCTTTAAGTTTCCTATTGTTTTTACTTTTTACCTTCTATTATTTAACAACATCAAAGGAAGGCTAAAAGGGAAAATGAGAGGATTAGTCTCACCCAAATCGTCCATTCTAGCCCATCTTATGATAAATTTAAAGTTTTCTAATCATTTATCAACAAATTAATATGTATGTATGTGCCTAACGTTGCTTGGAGCTATTTGCACGTTGTTCTCTCCTTCATGGCTTAATTAATGATATGTCGTTTCAACTAAATTTTGGGAATGACTATAAGAGAATAGAAGCTTTTAAATTTGTAGATTAAGATCATTCTAAATATGAAATACAGAGGAGTTTGAGATTTGAGCAATATATTTTATGCTTTTGGGAATACATGAATGTAGTGCAAAGAGGGACCCCCCATTACAAGATAGGGGTTTGATTTGATGTGGACTGCTTTGGAATATTGGGGGACAACATTCACAATCAAAAGTTTCTCCTCCTTTATCTCTCACCCCTTTCTTCATATCTATATTCTTTTAGTTATACACACATTGCCTTTTTGTGACACCTTTCCTTTTCAGTCTTCGTTTCTGTTTGGTGCTTTGCATGACATCTTTTTGAACCCTTGTAAATTGGAATACAAGCGGAGGCGAGGAGGGGGTATTCTGAAGAAGATCAACCTCATTCAGTTAATGTTTTCCAAGTAATTTTTACTAATTCTAGTGGCTATTAAACTTGCACAAGGTAACGTTAAGAGGGTGAGTGACTGAGTGTTCCCTTAAACTGGGAAAGGGGCAGAATTGTTATATCGCTTCATCATGAGTTTGTTAGGACTAAGGACAGTAACAGTAAAATATGATTTAAAAGAAAAACTAAAGAGGGAATACAAAGGGAAACAAAACAACGTTAAAATAGTACCCTTTAAAATAAAAACATTTAACATAACATTAAATTATTAGGTATAGGTTAGTAACGAGAGATTTAATTAGTTTCAAAATTTTCTTAAATTGAAAATTTCTATATCATCAAACTTACATTGTCAAATTTGTATTGGACCTAAAAGGTAATAATTTTCCGTTAACTTAGTGCTAATAATTTAGGGAGCCTTAGAAATTAAATTGAGGAGCGTGAGAAATTAAATTGAGGATCTCTTCTTTTGAAGATTTGGTATTACACTAATGATATTGTGTGTAATTATACAACTATATAATGACGTACATTTGGGGCACGAAAAAGGTACTTTACTATATAGTTGAGTATTGAATACTTCATCTAAAAAGTTTAATCATTAATGTTCAAATTTCATTTAGACAGGTGAGGTAAAAATTCTGAACAGAAAATAAACAACTTTTGTTGTGTAGCCTTCAATTAAAAAAAAAATACTTGTATAATTCTTTCATTCACAAACTAAAACAAACTGTACAATAATTTCACTTAAGCTTTACAAAAACATAAATAAAATCACTTAAACTTTATACTACTATTGCACATAAATTAAAAGCTTTTATAAAAACATCATGTTGAAACTAAGAATCAATTGCAACTTGTAGCAAAATTAACATATTAATTCCCATCTCTCTTAACACAATCACACACAGCACAATGGTCCAAAGATGCTCTCTCAAGTAGGGGTATTTATGAGTTGATTTGGTTTAAATTTAGTGAAAAAATAAATTTAAATTGATCAAATTTATTTAGTTTGATTTGGTTTAGTTCTACTTTTTTTTTGTCAACCCGAATCAAACTAACCTGATTTAAAACAAATTGATTTGATTCGAGTCATTGGTTGTTTATTTTATAAAAAAAATAACAGAATAAAGACAAAGAACAAAATAAATTAAACATTAAAAAATGAATAAATAAATTATTAACTGAATAAATAAAATAGATATGAAAGCAAAATAATCTTTATTAAAATAGAAATTACAAAAAATAATTAACTGCACATATACAAAAAAAAAAGAGTGAGATACAATCATGACTCATAAGGTAGATGTTAGGGCATGTTGATTTATTGGTTAAGTGAGTATTGGTAGGTTATTTAATCTTGTAAGGGTGTTCAAATAAAAAATAAAATGAGAAATTTAGTTTGAGATCTAATTAAAATATATAATATAAATAATAAGCATTTATTAAAAAAAAAATTGGTCATTGATTCAAGTTATCAAATTTAAAATTATAAATCTAAAAATTAAATTAATAAAAATTAATTTTTATCAAATTTAATTCGATATAATCTGATTATTCAAATAAAATTGAACTAATATAATTGATTTGATTTGAATTTTTTAATTCATCCGTTCATCCACCCAATTAACACCCCTTACTCACAAAGGTGAAACTCCATGTTCGAATTCTATCACCCCATACTCCCAACTAAAAAACATAGCTTAAACTATCTAAGAAAAAAAAGGACATATCTCTCTTTTCTCTTTTTGACTTCGATGGTCATATACATGGCCTTAAATACCTGTCTTTTCGAAGCTTATTTTTTGGAGTGAAGTCTTTTCGATGTTTATATCATACAGAGGTGGTGCTCAGCTGGTGCTGTGAATTAGCTGCATGCTGAGCAGTACTTAAATAAGCATCGAGGACATGTTTGAATTGAATGGCATAGTCCCTACAAGCAGGTAGCAGGTAGCCAGAATATGAGAGACATGGAAGCTTCATGGGGGTAGATGACTCGGATGCCAATATAGATAGTATGTGTTTTGGCAAAGAGTGTAATGGAACAATAATAAGATGTCACCGTTGATTGTGCATTATTGTGCCCAGTGGCTCACTGACTTAAACCCCCCAACTATCTCACTGCATATATTCAAGAGGATGATGTCAACATGCCCCTCCATTGATTTGCATAATTGAAATTATGATTCCTCTTAATAAATTGGTGACAACAACTTTTGACGTTGGTTCTTAATATAATCTTTCATAAATTAATTTCTGCAATTTAAACAGTCACTAATAAAATTTAATTTAGTTCCTATTGAAGTGATTTGGAGATAAATTTTAATTAAAAAGGAAAATTTTAATTATTATTTTGATCAATAAAAAACTAAGTTACAAAAGTTAATAAGTGACTTCATTTTATTTTATTTTTTTAATGAAAACAAAGAGATGATATATATATACATTATTTCTTTGAGGGTATTTTTTTTCCCTTAGGATGAAAGATATTCAAAATGCTAAATCTTTGGTTTTTATAATGTGTTTGAGAAAAATATATTATCACTCAATTAATATTCTCTCTCATTTCATTACGTGTAAATACCAAAAAATAAGAATAAAGTTTAAAAAATAGTTCATACTTCTTTAAATTTTTAAAACAACAAATAAATTAAAATAAAATAATTTTTCAAAATGACAGAAATTTTAAAAGGAAAAAAAATAAAACTTAACAGAGAACATTTATGAGACATAAATATCTCTTTACTTTACTTCTCTTTCTATGTTCCTTTCAATATTTTTCTTAACTTTTTGTTCCTTTCATTTGATACCTTCTGATCTGCGCCACATATTTATAATTAGGAATTATTCCTTCTATAAAAAATATACTAGGATAATGTACACTTAACAACAGGGTTTGGAACTTTTCAGAGTATATAATGTTCACTGAAAAAAAGGAATATACAGTTGAATTCACAATATTTTATTTTATTTTTATAATTTGTTTGAGAAAAAAAATAGTTGCACAAATAATTATTTTATGATATCGATCACAAGAAGTTGCAAGGATTGTGAAAAGAAAAAAAAATATCACGAATTGGTTTTTAGAAAAATCCTGTACAAATCTATCAAAACTATTATTCATGGGTTTTTCTTTTTTATTTCAATTTTATTCATTAAAATAAAAGGTGAAATGGTATGCCTGTTGTAATGGTATGCCTGTTGTATATGAGTATATCACATCATTCCTTTAAGTTTTCGTTAAAAAAAACTTTGGTGTTAAATAGCTGTGCTCTTGAAGAATTATTTGATTGTTTTGGTAAACATTGCTAAACGTTCTCTTGATATATTAGTTATACTCTTAAAAACTCGATTAACTTCATTAAGTTTTTAACTATTTTCTTAAAGGTCCTCATTCGTTTTTTATCCGATGATTGACCTCTGAAATTAATCTCGTCTGATTTTTCGTAGTGCTGCATTATAAGGATTGTCAACTATTTCTCTCAGCAGTTCCCCATTTCATGCTCTTCATTTTGTTTATTTTCTTAATTTTCGACCTATATCTTATCCTTACCTGATCTCTTGGTAGAAGTGTAGAACAGGATTTTGTTGTCAGATCTATCTAATTTTACTATAGATTCGATGTTAATTTTTCTGAGACTTAAATTATTGGAAAATATTTGTCTTACCACATTTTTTTCTCTTATTATATTTTTTTATCATTTTTTTTATAGTTATGATTAAGTGAAAAAAATGATAATAAAATAATATAATTAATAATATAAGAAATAAAGTAAAAAATAATATAAAAAATATGATAAAAATATCATTGTTATAAATTATTTGTATTCTCTTATCTTGATAGATTTTTATTTTCTATTTCCTTTCTCTTTTAAAGGTTCTTAATCTTATTAAAACCTAGAGGGCAGGCAGAGATTCCCACTATGATTCTAACAAATTCTCATCAATGGTTGACAAAAATTGTTCATATATTGTGATAGAAATCTTGTAGGGCGCCATTCAACTGTTATGCCGATTGGATTGACATTTTATTTCTTTAGTCATTTAGTTTGGGGGGCTAAGGGTTTATTTAACGGTTGATGAGTATGTAATATAAAGACAGGCGTATGATCAAAAGTTCAAGTTCTATTTATATCAATGGGCCAACACCGTAAAAAGAATATTTTTATAAATCTTTTAATTTAAATTGGATAAATGATTTGTCTTTAATTAAATTAGAAATTAGTTAAAATATATATAAGATGACTCAAACACCACATCTGACCACAATAAAAAAAAAAGTTTGAGTGTTAGATATCAATACAACATATACGCTGGGATATCAGCTTTGTATTTTGGATGACTATTTTCATTGATATTTATTTGGTAAATGTTAATTTTCTTATCATTCTATTTTATTTATCCTTGTGAGGGTATATGTTGTGTTTTATCCCTTATTATTATATTCTTGTATGGCTAGGCTATATTTTGACAGAAAAAGATACGAAGTTGATATAATTAACAATCTAAGAATTGTATTTATTTCTATTATACAAATTAATCAGTTTTTGAGATCTTATCCAATAAATTCATTTTTTTAAAATACTAGCAAAGTAATTTTTCATGTTAATATTAGAAGAGTTTTTTTAACGAATGGCTAGGGGCATTTGTTAAAGAATTTAAAATAAAAAATTTTACATGAAAAATATTTTTTTAATTTTTAATGCATTAAATACTCTAATTCTCATAAAAAATTATTTTAAATTCTTAACAAGTGCACTTAAAACATCATTAAGAAAAACCCATATTAGAATGCTCCACATTAAATTTCATAATCCATAACCTGATGATTTCTACTTAAAATTATATATATAGATATATATATGAAAGTCACATCATTGCTTAAAATTCTTCCATCAAATGAGTAGTAGATGGCGCAGCATATTTAGGCGATGGCGCAGCATATTTAGGCAATGGCGCGAAATTATTCACCTTTCTTGAGTTTGACATATACTTCAAGATTCAGTCACTTAATGAGTAGTCCACATCCTCACGGGCATGTAAAGTAAACATGTAATGCAGGCAGTGCTCTATTAATGGTCCCTTGAAGATTCTGTAAAATTCTTTCAGAATTCAAAATACTAATCAAGCTTGACATAGAATACAGCTAATAGAGCATTCCAACTCTTATATAAACATTTCTGTCTGCACTGAGATATTAGATATAGTGACACAAAATGTCTGGATGGAAAATCACAGAAGCGCTTGCATGAAAGTTTTGATTCCATGAAGTATCAGTTATTGATGGTTAGGTTTATAGAATCTATATTGTAGAGACTAATCATTATTTCAAAGTAAACAAAAATCTGCAATATCGTCCAGAGATCCAACTTCATAATATATTGGTCTAGTCATTCTCTGCACTGCACTGAGTGAACGCTTTGAAGAAATTTGTATATGCTTTAGAAAAAAAACACTGCAGGTAGGGTATTATGTGAAAGGAGCGTCAAAAAATTATTAATCCAAAATGTAACTTGGTTAAAAAAATTTATTTAGATTTTGCCCCAAAAGAATTATTTGTTTATAACCATATTGTATATTAGAACAACAATAATCAAAATTGAGAGTCTAATTTTAACGAGTTGACATAGTAATAGACAAATATGTAATGTGTAGATAAACGTATAGTTACAAGTTCAAATTTCAGCCACTTCAATTTTGTGATTTTAAATTATAAAAAATATCATTGTGAATTTTATAATTTTGTTGTAGATGACTTGTCATTAACCTGATCAGAAAGGTGAATCAAATGAAATGTGTGTAAATTAAATTGGATCATCATCTAACTGCAATAAAAAATAATAATAATAATAATTAACTTAATTATTCTTGTAAAACCTATAATAAACAAAACGTTTGTTTTTTATAATTGAGATTTTTGTTGAATATCCAAACTTGACTGACGTCATTACCACAGTGATGAGTAGCAGGCCAGCTAGTATATAGTGGATATACCAAATGGTGTCCTATGATTAAAAGGCTAGCTAGATCAATTATATACAATTGAGTTTCATTGTTTTAAGCAGTAGGCAGATAGAACGATTAATTCAAATGAAATATCGTTTCGATATTGTGGGCCTATAGCCAAATAAAATAAATAAACAATAGAACATAGTAGCAATGGAAGGCAAGGCATATATATATATATATATATATATATATATATATATATATATATAACTTGAAAGAATATTTTTAAATATTATTATTTAATCACAATTATATATGTATGATTTATATTATATGGACTTATGATAATATTTATTTATTCAAAATAAAGTTAAATTACAGGAAATAAATCTATGCTAATATAAGAATTAAATTTGTCTTAATAATGAAAATTATGAAATAAATCTATCCAATAAAGTTTAACACTTCTCCTCAAGTTAGTAAATGGATATCTATAATTTCTAACATGTTAATAAAATCTTGAAAGCGCTATGTGGGTAGTCCCTTAGTTAATATATTTGTCAACTGATATCATAAATGAATATATGTTATGGTTATGAGTTCACTATCTAATTTCTCCTTGATAAAGTGTTAGTCTATTTCAATGTGTTTTGTATTGTCATATTGAATCAGATTATGCGCAATGTTAATGGCTAATTTTTTGTCGCAAAATAGTTTCATAGGCGCTTCACGCTTTAGTCTTAGGTCATCTAATATGATCTTCATCCATAGCAAGTCATAAACTTCTTGTATCATAACTCAAAACTCAGTTTCTGCACTTGACCGTGCCATTATATTCTGTTTTTTATTTATCCATGTTACTAGATTTCTACCCAGAAACATACAATAACTTGATGTTAACCTCTTGTCAGTAACTGAACCTGCATAGTCAGCATCTGTGTACATTTCCATGGATAAGTTTTCCCTTTTTATAAATAGTAATCCTCTTCCAGACGTGGTTTAAGATACTGTAGAATTCGATCAACAGCTTACCTGTGTCTCTCATGTGGATTATGCATGAATTTGCTAACGATATTGACAACATACGCTAGATCCAGTCTGGTATGTGTCGGGTATATCAATTTTTCTACTAGTCTCTGGTATTGAGCTCTACCTACCTTGGGGCTCTCTTTCTCGCTTCTCATTTTGTGATTTTGTTCAATGGGTACACCAGTAGCCTTACATCCAAGCTTTCTAGTCTCTTTGAGAAGACTTAGGATGTATTTTCTTTGAGAAATGAGAATACCTTGCTTCGAGTAAGAAACTTCAATCCTAAGAAAGTAGTTTTAACTTTTCAAAATCTTTCATTTCAAGCTCAACTGTTAATTTCTTCTTTAGGAGTTACTTCTCAACTAGATCATTTCTTGATATAATGATGTCATCAACATACATAAGTAAGACTGTGAGTTTACCTTCTTGTGAATATTTGAAAAAGAGAGTATGACTACCTTGACTTTGTCTGTATCCCAGGGACAATATCATTGTTTTTGTAAATTTTTCAAATCAAGCACAAGGAGACTGCTTCAACCCATATAAAAGGCTTCTTTAACTTGCACACCTTGTTCCTTCCACTAGTGGAATCATATCCAGAGGAAATTTTCATATAAAAATTCCTCCTCTAAGTCGCCATGAAGAAAGACATTTTTAACATCAAACTGGTGTAATTCTCACCCAAAGTGGGCAACAAGGGAAAGTAAGATTCTTACAGTATTCATCTTCGTTGCTAGAGCAAATGTCTCTTCATAGTCAATTCCATAAGTCTGAATGTATCCTTTTGCCACAAACCTTACTTTATACCGATCTAGTGTACCATCAAATTGATATTTCAAAGTATATATCCATTTGCACATCACTGACCTTTTGTCACCTGGTCTCTCAACAATCTCCCATGTTCCATTCTTTTCTAATGCACTCATCTATTCATTCATGACTTGAATCAAGTTTTTATCCTTCGAAGTTTATTGTACTGATGTTGAGATTTTGATAGAATCTATGACTAAAATAAAACTTTAGTACTGTAGGAAAAAATGTTTAGAAGAGACAAATTGAGAAATAAGGTATTTGGAATTGAGACAATACATTTTCCCTTTCCTCAATACAATGGGTAAGTTATCTGTGTCAGGTTCATAATTATTTAAAGACATATTAGGTTTAGAAACAGGAAGTTCACAGACTGGAGAACTTATATCTTTTGTATTTACTATTGGTTCGGACGCCTGAAGTTGCTATTGAGTCAGTTCGAGTTTCTCTCTCCTCTGATACACTAATTTTGGTGTATTAGCATTGACATTGACTTTAACTAGTTTAGGTGGGGTACCAAAAAAAGATGTCAATTCTTATGTAGACTTACCTAGGCTAGCTATATGCCTCTATGCATACGTTTAACATTATCATGAATTCATAATCTTGTATCCTATATATATGCAAATGTTCATATCATTTCCACTAGAAGTGTGTATTTGGAATAGCTGTAAAAATTAAATTATTTCAATAATCGATTATTATATAAAATTTTTTTTGTTATAATTGATTATAAGAAAAAAGTTTTATATTTGGATATATTAACCGAAAAGCGATTTTAAAATAATCTATTTCGTTTGGATGATATAAAAAAGATTAATTTTTATGCATTAAATTACTAAAATAAGTATAAAATCAATTTTTTGTTTAGATATATTATTTGATTAAGGATAAAATGATATTTACATATCAAAGTATAAAAAATAATCAAAAGTTATTTTAACAAAATGTTCAACCAACATATTATAAATCAACAGCTTTTTATCCTTGTAAAAAGCTGTTAATTTTTTTTATCAAAATTACTAAACACAATTAAAAAGTAACAAACAGCTTTTTCCCAGAACCAAATTACATGCTAGAAATCTAAAAAAAAAGCTGTTAAACATGTAAAACCATCCGAACCAAATTACATGTTAGAAATCTAAAAAATTGGGAAAGAGAACAGCTATATATGCACTACGTGATAGATACGTGAACGACCCAAGAAAAACAAGGATAAGCTAGCAAAGGCAGGGCTGATAATAACTTGATATAACCTTTTTCTCACAAGCATTTATGAAGACCAAAATGCATAATGACTGGATGGGAAAACGACAAAGTGTTTGAAGCTAGTTATCCTCTCATGCAGAAAAACATGTGCGAAGACCTGATCTACTTCCAAATGATTCTCATTTTACTTTGTTATTATTCATGTTGTCCATCCTTCCTATCCAAATCTCTCGCTTCTAAGGAACAAATTTAAATCTTGTGGGTATGGATCAATGGACACTAAGAAACAACTTTTATTACGTCATTATGAATGGCATTAATATCGTATGGTTCACACTTTACGTAACTATTAGTTATCATAAAACTGTTACCACTGTTTTTTTTTTTTTAATATCAACTGTTAGCACCGCTTTTGGAACATTATCCTTAGTCACAAAACATAATTAACCACAATACCTAACCTAGCTTTCTAAATTATATATAAAAAAGAGTAATTATTGCTTTTTCTAATGGAATTTAACTATTAGATTAGATTATTTCCTTTTTTACCACCGGTTTTAGTTTTACATTCACAAATCACACCAAATGCTGAGCCGATCAAATTATAAGAAACATTACATGAAACAGCACTAAATATAATAATATATAGTTTATAGACACAACTCACAGTAATTTAATCGAAACAAAAATAAATAAATTCAATCACCCAATTAGGACTGCGTAATTATAATATTATATATGTATATGACTTAGTTAAGGTTGAATGCAGCCTTCAATTATATGATTTGATCATGAAAAGGGGGGGGGGGGAACAGAATACTATATTCGTTCCTATATAATATATATATGACGGACAACGTTCAAAATTTTAATCAATTCTTTACAACGTTTATCTCAATTAATAGAAAATGGTAAAGAGTATATCATAAAAAGATTATGCGCTTGGGGGATATAAACTTTGAACACCCATCTCTAGAAGATCATATATATATATATGGTCACCGGAAAAATCTAAAGTACGCACGCACTTGTATGGGAGAAGCAAATAGCTTTATGAATTGGTGAGTGGGGGAATTGCCGAATCACACGGTGACACAGTGAAAGAGATGGTATTATACATGCAAGAACAAAAGCATACTGCATTTTGCAAAAGAAAACAAAACAAGGTCAGTCTTGTCTTTATCAGATGGATGGATGGATGATGCTCTAGTTTTGTTTTGTGAGAGAGAAAGAGAAAGAGAAAGTTGTGGGTAACTTTTTAACTGTCTCCCACTAACTCGTGCTGGGTCGGCCGTAACCCAGACAATGCTTTGTGGGCTTGTCACGTTTGTTTTAGGCTCTACCCTGCTCTCTCTTTTCTCTTTTTCTCTTACATGTTTGTTGGTTTGGTGAATGTTTGTTTGCTTGCTTGTTATCTTCCATTTGCATATAATTATATATATTTGATTTAACTTTTTACCAATATTGATGATAAAGAAAATTGATTATTTCAATGACTAATTTTTATAAATTAACAAATATCATTCAATCCTTATGTACTTGTATCCACAAGAACTATTCAAATGATAAATAAGTTTAAACGTTCGAATATAAGAAAAAGCATTTGTAGAAAGTAATAGTATAAAAAATAATTCAAACTCAAAGAATGTTAAAAAACCTCTTAAGATTAAAAAAAGAGGACCTTTTAACCTATTGGCATTTTCCCGGCCGGTCACTAAGAGGTGTTCAATTAACCAGATATATTCTTTATTTTCATAAACTTTGACTAACAACTTTTTCTTTGTCCTTTGGTTATTTCACTTACTTGTAACGTACTTTTTTTTAACTTGTGCACCATTCTTACAGTTTATATATATTTTCATCATTCAGATTTTGATCTCATTATTCCTACAGAACATGTTAAAGACCTTGCTAGTAACGACATAACACTTTTCATCATACTTTCGAGTCCCCCCGATTTGATCACAAATTAATCATTATCATCTAGTTCTTTGAATGCCGTTGACAACCCCTTTCATCTCACGGTTTCCATCATTCTTTTTCTACTAAACTGCCATATTAACATTCAATAAGAGGATCATGCATGCTACATTCCTATCCGTCCACTTTAAGGATCCGCTTCCAATATTCACCCAAACTTAATTCTATCAGCAAATGACGACAAGGAATTTCTTGCTGTAAGGTTCCTTTTTACCACCATAATGGTGATTTGTCAGTTACCTAGAATGAATGACCACAGAAGAAAGCAGAAATTAAACTGGAATATGCTCGTGTCAGAGATAAATTTATTTCATGTGATTTTCCTTGAGGATCTGCAACTTAACTGGAAATTTGCCTTTGAGAGCTTGGTTCAAAAGGCAATTCACAAAATCTTTGATAAAAAATTGTAAACATTAGACATCATTATTAACAATATTTTTTAGATTATAGATAATAAATTTAGAACATCATATTAATAATTAAAAACATACTTATTGTAAACATCTTATTCTTCTTAAGTTGTTGATCAAGAAATAATCAATTATTATATACACTTTGTGTACTACAATCTTTCTCCTTTTTTCTCTCTCTTTTAGATGGGGTAATAATAGTTTGTGAATCAAAAATTATACATCTTTCTTGAAAGGACACCTATTTATAAAGATGGAGTGGAGAGAAAACCCGTCATTTCATTGAATGATTGTCTTATTCTATCTATTTAGAATTAAGCAATAAGATCTCACACCTTTTCAAGCACACATACTATTTGAATTTAAAGTTTAACATATGATTTTCAATAAACTCATTGATCACAATATAAAATGGATTCCAAGAAATATTAGTTTACCATTCAACCAGTTTTAACAACTAGACAAATCAATAAAAATCCAAAATCATAAAAAAATTTCTAAGAAAAGTGACTTGAGACTTGTTCACCGTTTGCATTTTCACTATATGAAGCTGCTTGATCCCAGCTTTTGAAGTTATCTTCTCAATCGAAGACTCCAGAATTGCATCCATAGTGGTATAAATTATTGATGATGAACATCATCTAATTAATATCCTCTTGCTAATACAGAGACCATCTTGAAAGATGGCAACATTTCCTTCTCGTCACTGAAGAATACTTCATTATATAGAAACCATGTTCGAATTGGTAAGAGAAAATTCACTTAGATATCCCCAGATTGAAGTTAACCCGGTTTGCACTGTTTGAGCACTTGGAATTCTGTCAGCATGAACCTTTACAATGAGACTATATTCGCACCTGGAGTCCATGAAATATGAGTGCCACTCCTTTATCTTTATTGTTATTCTCATTCCATTAAATTTTTATTAAATAAACTAATGTAAATCATTATATCAAATCAAATAAAAAATTATTTAATAAAAAGTTTACAAAATAAGAGTGACTGCCACTCCCATAAAATATACATATATCTAATTACTCATCAATTTGAATTGAAGAATTCAATTCGGGAGTGACCTCACTCGGAAGTACTCTATTTTACTATGTCACTATTTGCAAGCCTTCATCAATGGTTCATGAAGGCCTATGATGAATTATTCTATATATGTTTTTCTCACTCATTAATTCATAAAATCATCCAAAACGGTTTACTCAATAATCTTGTAGTGTATTGACACTCAACTTTCTTAGGAAGCACTTAATATTAGGTTCTAATTTTTAATGAATCTTAATATGCACAGTTCGGTTTGAATCTTAATATTTACAGTTAACTCAGAACTAGTATATCGTGCGAATTGTTCAAATAATGAAATCACACACAAAACAATCTGACTAATCACAGTGAGAGAAAAAAACATATATAAAAAAATTGATTGATAAAATACCACACTGTTGTGTTACTTTAATAGATTCGTATGTCATTCTACGAAATAAAATTCGCGTGATTTAGCATTTTTGCTGTTAACTCACCTTCTCCATCTCTTAGGATCTCCCATTATAGTGAGAACCATGAGTTTCTTCATAAGACGAAGATCTTATTTCATTTCTCATAAAAGGTGAACGTTAAACGAATTAGATCTAAGAGGACATTAAGCAACTTTAGCAAGTAGCCGTAGCTTTAAAAAAAGGAAAAAAAAAAAGAGAAAGAAAAGAAGTAAGCAGCCGCAGCCGCGTCGGTCTTTCCCACTTGAAAGTTGAAACCAAATAGCATTGTTGATAAAGGAAAATAATAAATAGTCTGAATTATTTTTATAGAATGAGTTGACATTATTTTTAATTTTTAAATAAATAAATAATCTTTATGAAGTATAGATATGAATACGAATATAAGACACAATATGAATACGAATATAAAAATATATTAAATTTAAAAAATTATAAACATTGAGCATACGTATATATATATATATATATATATATATATATATATATATATATATATATATAAATTAAAAACTTGATTTATGTATATATAATTATAAAATTTATAAAAAAATTTATAATTTATTAATATCATTTCTATAAATTTAAAATTTTATAATATCTTAATATATGTTAATATTAATTTTATATATTATTTTTAATTTGTTTAAAAAAAATATTAATGAGTCTTATTCAAATCGTGTTCAAGTCGTGTTTAAATGTATCTGAGAGGTGTCTAAGTATGTTTGAGAGATATCTAAACGTGTCTAAGACGTGTTTAAGTTAAAAAAAAATATTTTTAATTTAACACATTCAAACACTTAAAATACATGTATCATATATATATCCTCATATATCATACATAAATATATATCTGATACATAAATACACCACAACAAGCGACATATACGTACTTAATAGGTCTTCTACTAATTTAACTTATTTAATAATTGTTTATAAATCTTAACTAGACTAAATTTTGATAATAATAAAAACTCTGACTGTATACGATAACTCTAAAAGGTATCAACGAAAATGATCGTTATCGTATATCGGTGTATGTATGGGTCCCACTACGCCGGAATTTCCTTGCTCATTAAGTAGCTTTCTGTTTTAGCTGTGGAAATGATCATAAAGGGCGGCTAAAGACTTAGTGTTTGTTTAGTTTGTTGTTGGTAAACTTAAATTTAATTAAAAGTGTGTTTTTAAATTTTAGTTTGATTAAAAGTAAATTTTTAATAATATGATTTATATTTGAAAACTTTTATTTTAAAAGTGAGTTTGACAAAATGAATGATATTTAGATAAAAGATTAAAATTACTTTTGAAGTAAGATTGAAGAGAAAAATATTTTTCAACACATTTTTATCCAATAAAAAAGTAAAAAAAATTTACTTTCACTCTAACACGCTTTTAAAAATATTTTTTGTTGAACTCAACTGAAAAATAAAAATATCAAACATAATTGCACGCTTTTCAAAAATTTTAAAAATGTGTTTGAGTTTACAAATTGTGAACCAAACACACACATAGACTGATCAAAGGAGTAGTTATCGAGGTGATCATATAACTGTTGTTAGTGTAAGTATCAAATGAACCCTGAAATTCTGCATCCCCACATAATTTTTGACACAATAAGCAGCCTCTAATCCCAATTAACTTTTTTTCTCTAAAAACCTACTTTATGTGATGTTAAAGAAGCCACTTTCGTATAACTTTGACAAGCAAATTGAAATTGTGAATGCTACATATCTATAGTGTTATTTATAGTTACTTTTCCATAAATTCGGCTCAAAAACAAATTGAAGGCTACAATTAATCTATAGCTGATCTTCAAGTGCGCTATTTCAACTAGCTTTCTTACTTTGGATTGATTTATTTTTAACTTATAAATACTCTTTTGTTAATGAACTTCTAAGTTCTTATTCCACAGTACCATTAGCGCTTTAGAAATTTTCTACAGTAGTAAGCCTAGTTATTTTTACTTTTTTAAACTTGGAATCACATTATTCATTTTTAAATTATTAGAATTCTTTCACTCGATTGCCAAGATTGTTTCTCTTTACAAATACTTTCTTATAAGTTGAACTCTTAAAATCTTATTTCTCAATTATTAAGTTACTTACCATTTAAGTGACGTTTCGCGATGTGTAACAACTTTTTTATTACTGTGTTTTATGGTCAAAAAGTGCATCTTGATATTATTTCTCATCTTCCTTTAGTTAATTATATGACATATTCTTGAAAATTTAAAGGATTTTTCCCCTACATAGTAGTAAGAAACTTCAATGTTTAAATGTTCGCCATGAGATTATTACCCAATGTATATACACCATATTTTTTAACAACTTACTCTACAGAGATTCTTGGGTAATGTACATTAAGCTTGTACAGTGAATTCCAAAAGAAACATATAATTAATTTTATAATTATAGGATTTAAATCTAAAGATATCAAAATAAGTATCATTTTCTATTAATCAAGTACACAAACTAAATTGGTACGTCTATGTCTAGGGTTGGAAACTAATTATGAGTACAAGAGCGTGTGGGTCTTCACTCTTCAGCCCCCGGAAGAATACAAAAATTTTCTTGCACGTGGCCTTTGTTTTTTTTCAGTGTTATTTTCAGTTTGGCCTCATTACCGAATATCTTTTAATTTCTTGATATTGATGTATTATATTTATCTTCGTGCATATTTTGATTTTTGAATATATTAAATATGCTTTGCACCCCTTCTGAAAGCTTTTTTAGTTCAAGTCTATGTCTATCCAATATTTTTTTTCTATTTAAATAATTTATTTTAACAATTTATTTAAGCAGACACTTGTGGGCGTTTGGTTGAATATACTGGCAACTATTTCACACTATTTTCACCAGCTGCCATAATGGAAAGGCATGCTGTCACACAGGTATCCATATCCACTACGAGAAAGTTGGGGCTCCAGAACGTCTGTGAACGACAAGAACCTCAATACAAACATCTTACTATACTTAGGGCAATCTTGGATTTTTGCCATTGGAAGTTAATAAGAGTCAAAAGGAAAAACTTGTTATCAGCGTCTAGAAATTCACCAACTAAATTTGCACACCATACCAATATCTCCTTGGAAGATTTTTTTGCATAGCATTCTAGTGTCGCATGTAAAATAACAATGATATTCTTATCACAAATAATACATATATTTTATTTTACATCTCTTTTAATACTATTGATTATATTATTTTTTTATCATTTTTTTCACTTAATCATCATTATCTATAAAAGATATAAATAATAATATTTTTAAAAAAATGATGTATGAACATCATTTTCTCATGTAAAATGATGCTATCTACTTGCTCACCTAAAACATCCACAAGCTAAATAATCACGATCATGACCAAGTTGCCAGCATTATTTACAAGTATAAGTACGATGGTAACACGCCCCCAAAAGTCGTTTTAAGAAGTCATTATAGACTAGCTTCTTCTTCTTCTTTTAAAATATCTTTGATTCGATAGACAAAAGATTATTTTCTTGAATACTATTAAGTGTTTAAATAAAATTCTTTTTAATAATATTATTTATATATATATATTTTAAAATTAAATTAAAATTTACATATTTAAAGAATTTAAATACTTTTCACTTAAATCAATACACGTTGATTTTTTATTTTTTATTATCTTTGATTGTTGATGAAGCATGCGTAGTGAATAATTGGCGAGACAAACCAGATGGTGGAGATGAAATAAATATATTGACAAGTACGTAGGGAGCAACTTGGCCGCCTCAAATCTTAGCAATAAGGTAAGGCCATTAATTATGTGATGTAGTGCAGTACAACGCGCGTGCCTTAAGACAGTCGCATTAGGCCAAACATGTAAGAGTGGTTTTCATTGAAATCTCCTCTTTCCTGTTCTTTGAGTTTCTATCTTAATTTAGTCTTTAAAATTGTTAAGAGGGAATTCTCAATTCTCAATTGATCATTAAAACTACTCATAACTAGTCGACTACAGAAAAAAAGTAATTATATGTAGATAACTTTTAGAGTGTGTTTGGAATGTAAAATAATAAGAAATAATTTGATTTATAAATCAAATTTAATTAAATCTTGTGTTTGAAATATTAAAAGATAGGAAATAATTTGATTTTTAAAATCCATGAATTTTATTCTTTTTGTTTTAGAAATTTCATCAAATTTGATAGAATTTAGTAGGATTTGATTTGATTTGAAATGAATAGACTATTTTACCCTTAATAATTATCTTTAATCACCTCTCATAAGGATTAAAATGTAAAATAATAAAATCAAATCAAATCAATTCTCATTTTAATAAATTCCAAACACAAAATTTGATTTCTAAATCAATTCAATTTTTATTTTTTTAAATTTCTAAACATAAAATTTGATTTTTAAATCAATTCAATTCAAATCAAATTAAATCAAATCAAATCATTTCCCATTTTAATTCATTCCAAACACAACCTTACAGTTTATAAAAAAGTTATACTTTTTTTCTACTTCATCATTGAATTAAAATTCACCAGGCGTATGAGGTAAAAATGGCTGAGGCGCTGGGCATGAAGCTAGGCCTATCCTTTGCGGCTGACCTTAGCTTTTTGATCCTTGAAGCTGAGTCTGATTGCCAAGAAATGGCATTAGCTCTCCAGAATAAGAAATCACAGAACACCTACTTTGATCTGCTAATATATTAGATTGTATAGCCTTGCGTGACAATTTTCATGGCTGTAGCTTTTCACATATTTATTGAGATGGTAACAAGGTTGCACACCATCTAGCGAAACTAGCAGGGAATGTTGTGGACATGTTTTGGGTTGAGGAGCCCCCCCTGTGATTAGCAACCTTGCTTCCCTTGATGCAATGGCTTTTTCCAGCTAATAAATTGCCTCTTTTGACCGTAAAAAAAAAAATCATTAGATTAAAATATTTTTAAATTTGTGTACAGAAAAATCATTATATTGATAATTTTTTCATATAAATTAATTTATAATTTAACTCTATATAACAATAAGCAACACATTATCTTCTATGGTAAATGGAATGTGGCACAAAAAACTTCTTTTGATAGGGGAATCTAATAAGAATCTTTTGGTCGGTAATAGAATCTGGTCGATCACTATTAAAAAACCAAAGTCCAGAGATGTATTCAGTTCAATAATACTCCTCTTGAATCTTACTACAACTACTTATGGGAATCAATCTTGAAGCTACATCCATGCTAACATTCACAACTCGCATCATACAACCTGCAGAGAATCAAGATTGGAGGAGCAAAATCATTAAGTATCTGTTTGGCTCTTAGAATTGAGCATGAAATTAGAGTTTAGAATTAAAATTAGACTTCTTAATTTTAACTTTTATGTTTGAAATATCATTTAAAATTAGAATTGTAATTTCATAAACCAATTCTATGAAATTGAAAAATAATTAAGTTAAGTTTTTCTTAATTCTTAACTTATACTATAAGAATTACAAATTTCATAACTTAAAAATTAAACTCTCTCTCTCTTTTCTTTCTCCACATTTATTTATAAACAAACATATTTATTGAGATTCAATATTTATATAAAAATTATTTTTATATTTATATAAAAATTATTATAATAACTATTTATTTTTTTCTAAAAAATTCATGAAATTTTTTTTTATGAAAAAATGATTATTATATTATAAAAATATTATTGTATGAATATTTTTATTAATTTTAATTTTATAAATAATATTTTAATATTTTAAATCATATATTTAAATAATAAAATTATAATTAAATTTAAAATTATAATTTTTTATCTTAATTCTAAACTAATTTTAATTCTAAAAAAAATTAAAATTTTATATTTCAATTCTAATTCTAATATCTATACGGAAGAAAGCAAAATTTTCATAACCCCCCTTAGATTTTGTTTCTGGGCCCAAGTAGCTTAATGGATGTTAGTCTTACAAGGCTTCTTTTTTATAAAGTGCTTAGTTATTGGACACTGAAGTGTACAATTATAAGGGCCACTGGAGATGCTCTTATTATAAGGGCCAGAGTTTCATTGTAAGTGATAGACCTCACGGAGTACACGATCATCCCCCATTGGGCCGTAGTTTATGACGATAAATAAACAATGTTTGTTGTTGTAAAACTGACGCATAGTCACATAATTAAAAACATTGGGCCAAGATCTAAATTTTCCATTACTACTTCTAAACTACGAGTGAATTACTTGATATACTTAAAGGGGGAAAAAGGAGTATTATTTTTTGAAGTCTGCATACGAAAGACGGTGGCTTTTATGGTAGATCAACTGTTGGAGTAGAAATAGATCAAGTCGTTGTCACAAACTTATGGTTTGGTCTACTTAAGATCTAGTTTAAACTAACTTGTTTGTTAAATAAGTTAGACTAACACTGTTTTTTAAAAATTTGTTTAATTAAAAAAATTATATCTTAGATCATTTAATAAACTTTTTAAATTTATAGATAAACTTGACTTATTTAATTATATATAATATAATATATAAATAATAATAATAATAATTATAATTATTAATTTTATTATAATATATTAATATATTTTTAATTAAATTTTAATAAAAATTAATAACTAAAATCTAAATTAATAAGTTAGAATAGAAATAATATATTAAAATTATGTTATAACTTAATACTTACCTTTACTTTTATATATGTTCACCATTTTTTTGTTCTAATCTTTAATTGATATAAAACTTAGAGATATACTAAGTTACAAAATTATTAAAAGCATATAATTACAAAACATAAATATCGAACTAAGCTCCCTTATAAAATGTTATCAATCTTTTAAAATGTTGCAATTAGAGGTCAGCCCGTTTTACAGACCACAATCATCTCCTATGCCAACTATTTCTTTACTGGAGGAGTTTTTTCTTTTTCTTTTGTTTTTCTTGTAACGCTGGTTTATTAATGAAGTCTCATAATAGCAAAAAGTTCCGTCGAGCTTCAAATACTAATAATGCTGCATTTGGCGTACAATAATAGATGAGTACAAAGAAGTAAGCAGGAATCTAGATTCTTGGGTTTACTAATTCTCCATTGAGCTTATCTTATATGAGAAAGGATGGTACTAAGAAACTCCAACAAATATGTTCCTTTTGGGCCAGCTAGATTCAAAATCAGTTCATTGGACTTGGGATCGTCGGTCAGTGGTGAAAGATAGAAGGATCACTTATATATATATGGAATCTTTTCACTTGTCTTTTGCATCTATCTTTCATGGGCATTAAACAGTTTTGCCTCTTTATTCACTTTATTCTTGCTTATCATCAGTGATCAATGTTAGTTATGGAGATGGAAGTATCAGCTACAGCTTGGCAAGCAATTGCTCTTGTAGTCAGCTTTGGTAAAAATTTAAAGCTGTGGTTTTCTTTTTGGTTTTGTATTCTTCTTATGTCTGCCCTTAAAAGAATTCAACCAAAATATTTAAATATACTGCAGTTGCCACTCTGTGACCATAATTACTTTGGTTTTTGTATGCCAAAGATTGGCTCACACAGGCAGCATATTAGCTAGTCTAGACTCTGAATTTCTGACATTCACCAAGGATAAATTTCTATAGGATATGGAAAGGGAGAAGCCAATGAGATTTACCTCTTAGCAGCTAAGGATTGCGATTGACAACTTCTCTAACATGTTGGGGAATGGGGCTAGTGGTGCAGTTTATAAAGGGAACTGTAGTAATGGAACCATTGTGGCTGTGAAGATTCTACGTGGGAATTCTGATAAGAGAATTGAGGAGTAGTTCATAGCAATTGGAAGGATTCACCACTTCAATCTAGTTCGACTCAATGGATTTTGCTTTGAAAGACATCTGTGGGCTCTAGTTTACGAGTACATGGATAATGGCTCACTTGATAATTATCTGTTTCATGAAAATAAGACCATAGGATTTGGAAAGCTTCACGAGATTGCAATTGGAACAGCTAGAGGCATTGCTTACTTGCATGAAGAATGTCAGCAAAGAATCATTCCCTATGACATAAAACCAGGAAATATTCTCTTGGATGGGGAATTTTCTCCTAAAGTAGCTGATTTTGGCTTGGCCAAGCTTTGTAACAGGGAAAATACTCAAGTACCTATGACCGAAGGAAGGGGGACTCCTGGTTATGCTGCACCAGAGCTTTGGTTGCCATATCCTGTGGCTCACAAGTGTGATGTTTACAGTTTTGGGATGCTGTGATTTGAGATTATAGGTAGGAGAAGGAATCTTGACATTGACCTTCCAGAAAGCCAGGAATGGTTTCCAAGATGGGTTTGGAACAATTTGATCATGGACGACTGTGGGAGTTTGAGAATTGTCTGCGAGATAGAGGAAAAAAATAACAAGACTGTAGAAAAAATGGTTAAGGGTAGTATGAATAATTTTGTAACTTGCTATATTACTTCAGCAAAAAATTAGAGAACATCAATAAAAATAAAAAATAAGTATTAAATTATATCAAAAATATATACCGACTTGTTAGAATTATGTTATTAAATTAAAATATTAAATTTTAATGTAATATTTTAAAAATTATATACTTATTAGTCTATTTAAAAGTTTAGGTCCATTGGTTTATTTTAAAGTTTAAACTTGTTAGCTTATATAAAATTCCTTTAACCTATTTAAAAGTAGGTATGTTAATTTATATAAAAGCTTGTTAACTTATTTACAAGATAGATCTATTAGTTTATTTAAAGATTTGTTAACCTATTTAAAGACTTTATTGTAAAATATATCTTTAAATAGACTTTCAAGTAAACTTAACTTTTAAAAAGGTTAGTCCAAACATTAAAAATCAATCTATTTCAAACTCACAAGTCAGATTTAGACTTTATAATTAAGAGACAAGTTAGACATGTTTAAGGCAAAACCTGCCTAAATTCATGTGGTCAATGGATCACGTGTGAACTATCAAAATAACTTGCTACGGGAGGTTAGCTAATCCTCGTCGACCACCACTCAACCATCACCACCTTAGTCGAGCATCATTGCCGTCTAGCCCCAATCCCTTATAACAACTACCATCCTCCGCTACGTCATGGCCAAACTGGTAGCAACTCACGGTAGTCGAACTGGTAACTACTCGTAGTGGCCGAACTGGTAACTACTCACGATGGTTGGAATGGTGCTTGCAGATCTAGTGCTGGCGCGAGTTTTGTTGGTTGCTGCAAGTGGTTCTAGCTACGGTGGAGGAACCCACGTGCAGAAAGATTAGAGCTTTGTGATAGATTTTTTAATATGTGTGGACTAGTATAGTCACTAATTCTCTAAAACTCAGATTAATTGAATGTCAAATGTTGTTGAGCATCTATTGGTTTAGCTCATTTGTAATCAATTTTGTTATTGGGCTCTTATAAGCACTTAAATTCATGTAGATAATATTGTTTTGGGTTTGTGGATCTTGTGTATGAGTTTTCTATGATGAATAAGTTAACTCATATTGTAAACACAAGGAGAGACCTCTACTCTCATCCTATATGTATTATGGTTGCCCCATTGAGGCCACAAGGGTTTTTGCGCATATAGAGAATGAGGATAGTTTCTCTCTTCTACACACACGTATCGTTCGCGACTTCTCTTTAAAGATTTGGCATGGTCGCGCTCATATTTGTCTTTTTCAGGTGATTCTATAACCCGATCTCTTATATATTATATTTATATATGTCATAATTTGGGATTAAATGGATTTAGAAATTTTGACATGTCGTTAATTAGTTTGAAATAAAATTCCTTCAATTAGTATCAGAGCCAATTTAATCCTAATTATGGTTGTAAATTACTTCTTATTGAGAATGGAAATTTTGGTCAATTTAATAACATCATTTATTTTTTGAAAAATTAATCAAAACCCAAAATTGATTTTGATTCCCGTTGTTTGAAGTTTTGACTATTTTTTAATGTGTAATTTACGTGTATTTTTATGCAATTTTTCAACCATATTATTATTATTTTTCCCAATTCTGATTTTGGAATATATTCCATGTGCACAATAATTAATTTTAGTAATTTTGACGAATCTTAAATGGCTTCAAAGTTCCATGAGAATGACTATTGCATGGTGTTGAAAAAATGGGTCACAACTATTTTTTCTTCGACCCCAATCATACATATAAAATTGGATAGTCTCGGAACTCACCTTTTGAAAAATTTTTGTGTAAAATTGGACATGTTATAATTTTCATACTCTCACATGTGATATTCTTTGAGTGCTCAAATAATTTTTTTGGGTTGTTTTATGCTATATTAAAATTATTGTACTCTTTAGATTGTTTTATAATTTAAATTGGTGAGAGTTTGTTTAAATAATTACCAAAATATTTTTTTGGATTGTTTTAGGTGTATAATGTTGTATATATGTTGAAATTGTTGCGCTTTTATAAACTATTATGCAAATTAAAATCTGGGAGTTCATTTGGTATATTTAGAGTTGTTTTGAATAATTTTGCTCTTGCCTACTATTTAAATTGTGGATAAATAAATAAAAGAATAGCTCCTCATGTCCTAAGCGCGTGATGAGGTGAGATGTCTCATCAAAATCATGGAATAAAATTTTGTAATTAATTGTCACATAATTATGGATACTTTGGTATTGAATATTATCTTTTGTGATGCTTGATAATTATTGAAATTATTTCCAATGCATATAATAGACAACTGATAATTATAATTAAAATGATAATTTTAGATATTTTATTTTGTATGATAAGGAGCATTGATATCAATAAATATATTATTTTGATGCCAAGAAATTCATGTTGATTGTATGTCCTTTATTGCTGTTGAGATTTTTTTTTATGGAAGACTTATTTAAATAAGTTTGAACATATTAAAATTTATTTATTTATTCATATTTTACTCCTCTTTAATTGTTGAAGCCAAATTTATTAGTTGAGATAGTTGAACTCTATAAATTATGCAATCTAATATTAGGAGTTGTGAACACCCAATTTTGTCTGGGGCGTTTTGTGAATAAATAAATAAAGAAAAAAATAACCCGTAACCCATAAACCAACCCGTTAACCCGTTAACCCATCACCCGTTAACCCACAACCCATCGCTTATCCTCACACTTAAACTCATCACTTATCCTAAAAATGCAGACCCCATCGCTTATCCTAATCCCCAAACACTTATCCTAACTATCCCAAACAAACCTATCCTAAACTAACCATAACTCATCCTACCACAAACTTATCCTAACATAAACCCATCCTAACTCAAACTTATCCTAAACAAACTTATCCTAAACCTCCCATCACTTATCCTAAACAAACTCCTAATCACATTCTAACTCAAACACCTCACCTAATCCTCTCCTATAAAACACCTAACCCACACACAGAAAAATGAGCAGAGCATATACAAGGGCACATACAACAGAACCTATACTCAGACTCACCTACTCTGCAGCCTTCAAACACATTCTGCTTATTTTTTTTTTTTTACGTTGCCTTCCCTCCTCCATCCCTCAATCACGTGAAACCAGCTTCAAAACCTCTTCCAAACTGTGACTCCCATCTTGCAATCATCCAACACACCACCCATCTTCACCCTTGCAACCGTAAGCATCCACACGTACGGCCAAGCCACCATAAACCCATCGCAACATCACCCTACTTGCTTTTATCTCTCGTTCACCTTCATCACCCCATCATTTTCAGAACCATTCCCCATCACCATTTATTCATCATTATCACCATCTTCTATCCTCACCACCAAGTTTTCACTTCATCTTCCTCACCATTAACGCCCATCACAGCCACACCACCACCTAACCGAAAAACACTCATCACATCCTTCCTCCATGCAACTGGACTAGCCGCTACGCCGGAGTCGACCGTGACAAAGCTTGCGTAGCACCGCCCACGTGCTGCCGTCGAACCAGGCCAGCCCGGATCCTACAGATCCACTTCCCAAGCCGCGTCTCACCATCACGACTGAATCTCAGATCCGGCCAAGTACCAAACCGGCGCGACCCACGCCAGATCCGGCTAAGCACTGAATCGTAGACTATCGCGCGTCGTCGCTCAAAGCCTAGCACCACCGCACACCGCTCGTTGCGCGAATCACCGTGAAACGGCGAACCTGCGCTGCACCGGTCGTCCCACGCACAGGATCCGAGCCCGTCGAACTCCAGCGCGCCACCGTTAGCGTCGCCAGAGCCGCTCCTCCCTCCCCTCTGGTGCTCCTCCCCGTGACCAGCCGCTTCGTTCTCTCTGCAAAAAAAAAAAGAAACGTTCCAAAGCAAAAAGAAAACCCCCCTCTTCGTTTTGCTTTTCGTAAGGCCCCAATTATTTTTTTTTCTTTCTCTGATCAGTTTTTTTTCTTTTTTTTATGCAGTAGGGTCATTGGGCTAAAAAAATGGTAAAAGTAAAAAATAAAACAAAAATAATTGATTTCTTTAAAAATAATAATAATAATAATATGGGTTATCTGAGTTGCGACAGCTTGCTAACCCTTGTATTTTGTAAACGTCTGAGTTGCGACACTTGATGGTTTACATTATTATTATTATTATTATTATTATTATTATTATTATTATTATTATTATTATTATTATTATTATTATTATTATTATTATTATTATTAAATTATTATCATGTTTTTTTAAGTTAAATCGTTAATTGATAATTTTAAATAAAAGTTTTGTAACAAACTTGATAATCAATGGGTGACGTTTCTAGCGTGACGCGAGCTTCACCTATTTAATCCTTAATTTGAATAATCGAGCCATGACGACTTGTTAATTCAAATTTTTTAATTTTTTTAATAAATTCAACCGACCCACCAATATTTTTTAAAGAACTACGTGACTTTGAGTTCCTCATTGCAGCTGAGGATACGTAGGAGCAGAATTTCTATTCTGTCAAGCCAAAAATTAAATTTTCATAATTTATTTGTTTATTTCAAAAAAAAAATTTTACAAAAATGGGTTAAACAAATATTTTCAAAGATTATTAAGAATTTGCATAATTAATTTAAGGTACCGTCTTAGGACGGGTGTGTTAGGGGTGCTGTGGGATTAAGTTTCCACCCTTCCCTACACATAACCAACTCCCGAATTCAATCTGGTTTCAAAGACTAATTTCTATTAAAGGTTTTTCAATTTTTCCTAATAAAAATAAAATTGGTGGCGACTCCTAATTAAATATATTTTAGTTTGAGTTGCTATTTCACCGCGATTAATTCGGTCGCGACAGATGGCGACTCCACTTGGGATGCTTGAGAGTCAAGCCTGTAAAAGTTAGTTATGCAAAATTTTTGGTGATCTTTATGTATTTGTTTTACCCTTTTTCTTTCTTTTTTTTTCTTTCTTTTTTCTTTTATTATTTGATATATATATATTTTTTATATATTATTTTTAGTATTAATTGTTGTACTATCTGAATCTTAGGGTAGAAAACTTTTAGAATTTGTTTTGTATTTGCTTTGTTTTGCAGGATGTGGGTAGTCTTTAGGATTGTGAAGGTTTGTATGCTCCCAGCACCCACTGCACCTACACGTAAAGCACACTGATAACACTGTATTTTATACATTTTATAATCCTCTCACTAGGCTTTTTAAGGTTCAATTAGGCTTAATTAAGTTAGTTTTGACACATTTTATGATTTTGAGCCAAATTGGATAATTAAATAAATTATTACATAAATTAATCGTAATTATCTCTTTGGCAATGTTTAGTAAACTGGCTATAATTTGAGTTGCAAATATCTGATTAAAGTGATTTTGGTCTTGTAGGAAAGCTAAGACAATTTCCTACAACTTTCATGTTGAACACTTTTCCAGAATCAGACTCCTTGGAGGTGATATTGAGCTTTGAAGTCAGAATAGAGGAGTTGAAACCGGGCCTAAAATACTGTGCAGTAATTGGACCATATCTTGAGTTCTAGGCATGATTTTGGATTGAAACCAAAGCCATTTTAAAGCAAATATTCAGGCCTACAACTTTCATGAAGACCACTTCTCTCAAAAATGTAGAAATGACTGGACACACGGCTGTGTATCAATTATTATTTAAAAATAATAATAATAATAATAATAAAAGAGAGATGTCATGCATGACATTTTTGTTTAAATAATTCCAGTTACTGTGCATTGCATAGTAACCTGAAATTGCCTATAAAAGGCAACGCAATTGAACATTTGGAGATTGAATTCAGAGAGCAGAATTCCAGCGGAGAGAGAGAATTCAGACAGAGACGAGCGCTTGGGGGAGGGGAAATTCTGAGGAATTTCCTCCTCCCTCCAATTTCTTTTCTCTCTCTTTTTCTCTTTTCTAGTTTATGTGTAAATAAGTTCCAGTCTACTTGGGTCAAAGTGTGAAGCTCTTGGTAATAAAATAAGGTTAGATTTATTCCTCTCTTGTGCTTTAATGATTTATTTTTCTAGTATTCTTTATACGTATTATATTTTGATTCTGATAATTTAAAATCCCGAGTGACAGACGGGAATACTCCATCCTTGTAAATAGGAGTTCTTGATTTATTGTAGACAAAATATTGACACAGTGAATGCTTTAACCCATTTACAAGTGGTGGTAGTTGTGTTAATAAATGATTAAAAGAATCATAGTATAATTGCGTATATCATTTTAATGGACTTTTAATGTTGTATTTTTCGATTGGAACCTCCATGTTGTGAGGATTCTAATTGAGTTATAAAAGGAATTAATCTTGCTTTTACTTTATTTACCAAGAGTGAATCATTTTACCCAAGTAAATAATTTTTACTGTAGTAACTAAATATTTACCTCATCATAATTAATCTTCATCAATTCCCTGTGGATCGACTTCGAACTCACCGAGAAATTTATTACTTGAGACAACCTGCACTTGGGTTTGTAAATGCAACAACTAAAAAGTGTGCATCAAGTTTTTGCGTAGTTCTTTAACTTGTCTTGAAGAATAAATTTTTGGTGTAAATATTTTTGTACATAGTGTGTGAATAGTACGTGAATAATGTGTGAATAGTGCGTGAATAGTGTATAAATAGTAAAAAAAATTAATTTAAAAAAACAAAAATTAAAAAAAAACCAAAAAACCAAAATAAAAAAAGGAAACCAAAAAAAAAGTTAAGTTTTTTTTTGTACATATTAATTTCGTGGGGGTAATTTTCCATTTTCTTTTCTTGTACATATTAATAGTGGGATTAATTCTCTTTTTTATTTTTATTTTTTGTACAGTGGGGGTAATTCTCCCTTTTATTATTATTTTTTTTTGTAAATACTAACAGTGGGGGGAATCTCTCCCTTTTATTTTTCTGTACATATTAACTCAAATGGGGTAACTCTCTTTTATTTTTTTGCACATACTAACAAAGTGGGGATTCTCCCTTTTATTTTTATTTTTTATTTTTTCTCGTCCCTTACTAACAATGGTGGGGTAATTCTCCTTTTATTTTATTTTTTTTGTATATACTAACTCGATGGGGAACCTCTCCTTTTTTACTTTCTGTAATTTACTTTTTGTACTTTATTTTCTTTATTTTATTTTCTGCACTTTATTTTTTTATTTATTTTTTTATTTTTTATTTTTTTATTTATTTTTTGTCATTTATTTTTTTTTTTATTTTTTGTCATTTATTTATTTTATTTATTTATTTTATTTTTGTCATTTATTTTCTCATCATTTATTTTTTTTTTTTTGTCATTTATTTATTTCTTGTCATTTATTTTCAGTCATTTATTTTTGTTATTTATTTATTTATTTTTGCTTATTAATTTATTTGGTGGTTGGTTTCTACCACACCATTTTTAAATTTTTTTTTTGGTGGTTGGTTTATTACCCCACCTTTGTTATTTTTTTTTATTTTATTTATTTGGTGGTTGGTTTATTACCACACCTTTGTATATATATATATATATATATATATATATATTTATTATTATTTTTATTTCTTCTTCTATTTTGTCACGTATTTTGTGTGTTTTTAGGGTGAAGACGTAACTTGATTCAATTGACATGTATTAAGATTGGAATTTTAATTAACTCTTTTCTATTCAATTTGAGTACTTATTATGATTCATAATGCTTTTATGAATTGATTACTCATAAATTGATCTAGTGGGTATATGTGTAACCCGAAATGTTTGCATATGACCTAGACTATAAATAATAAAGTGCCATGATTTATAATCATCTAGGAATAGAGGTTATAGGTTATGTGGGAGAACTGTGATATTTTTTTTATGAGAATCCATAGAGTAAAAGTCATGCCTTTAAATGTTTTTAAATTACTGATTCTCCCCATCAAGTTGAATGATTAGAAATTAATTAGAAGGAAGGTCCCAAAGCTATTCTATTGTCTATGATAGATTATTGAATCAAGTGAAGCCTGATCCCTAGTTTTCTAATTTCATGTGTTTTCATTTAAAAAAAATAAAAATAAAAAAAATAAAAAAAAACATTGTTTTCTCTTTTTCTTCATAATTTCGTGTGTCTTAGTGTTTGTTTTTCATTTTCCTTTTAAGTGTCAACTTTATTTTGACCTTTTGGTCACTCGTCGATTTTCTCAACAAGTTTTTGTAAACCTAGGTTGATACGGTGGATTTTGTTGCTTCAAGAATTCAAAATGAGCCTAAAATTTTGTTGTTGATTTGTCCATACTTACAATAGGTTCACCTTTTGAAATCGCACCTATCAATGATCATTATCTTAATGAATTTTTAATTTTTAATTTTATGGTTTGATTTGCCAAAATTGTCAATTTTTCTTGTAACAAGCGAAGTTGTTCTTTGTGGATGGTTTCCGCAAATAAAAAAAGATAAAATATTTTTCATTAAAGAATGGGCCGAGTAATGAGTCATTAGGCGAAATCTTTTTGACTCTTGAGACGCATTCTTGTGAATTTGTGCAGTGTGAATTTATTAATTTGTGGAATCTCTTCAAAGGCAAGTAAGCGCGTTACAGTCTTGGGAATCTGACTCAAAAAGACCCTGTTTGCCAATTTATAAGAAAATTGGATGGGAAGCCTATCCTCGACTCATAAAAGGCGTTGAAGCCGTTACTGGACGTAAAACCAGAGGAAGATGTGAGCCACAATCACAACTACATGTATATATTTTGTTGTATTTCTTCTTCTTATGACAGCCCTGATCCAGTAGCAACTCAGTTAGAAGTGGTCCGAAGGAAATGTTGTGTGAAGCAGTGAGAAAAGGAAGCCAGTCAAGACACTCCATTTGTATAAATAATTTCAATCTTTGGTCGTATTTTGTTTCTATTTATATTTGTGTGAAGTTTCTCTTTTCAGTAATTGCGGTAACATGTACTATCTTCTATCTTTTTCCTTTCTATTTTTTAACATTGAGGACAATGTTGTGATCTAGTTGGAGAGCAGGATAGGTAAAAAAAAATATATTAGTAAGTGTGTTTCTTTTTGTCGTGTGTAGAGTTGTGTAAAAAAATGCTTAAAAAAAATTGAAATTGTGTTAATGTTTGTTCTGTGTATATGTTTGTCAGTAATTTTCTAATAGCTAAACCAGTTAAGGATGGCAGAGTAAGGAGTAAATTTTGCTGTGGCGGTAATTTTACTCTTGAGACGCATCTAGATTGGGGTAGATACCTTGTTTGTGTAGAAGTAGCAAATGGATTCAGGGAAATTTGCATGATTAAGTTAATTGTCTTCTTTCTTAAATATCACATGCTTGGTTATGAATGTTGAAATTTTTGTGGACTGAGAATGATGGATATATGTCTTGTGAGATTTTGAGTCTATAAATGAATGGATTGAACGTCTGTACCATTCTCTTCTTTCTTGTGTGATTTTTTCTCATGGAATTGTTACTCTAGAACTTGCTTTGATTCTTTTTGAGGCTACATTTTCACATGCATACATAAACATGATTGAGGCAAATTTTCTTGAATTAACTACTTTGACCAAATAGCTAACCTTACATATTTTCCTTTGCTTAACCCCTTTGAGTTTATTTGACCATTCTTTGTTTCTAACTCATTACGTGCCTTAAATGAAAAACTATGTTCTAACCCAACCTTAGGGAATAAGAGAGCATTGACTTTGTTATTTGATGAGTTCTTGAACAAGTGTGGGGGTGCATGTGCAGATTGGTTATATAAAAAAAAAAGGAAAAAATGTTTTTATAAAAAAAAGAGCTGATTATTGCTACAATCAAAAGAATGCACCATGTGGTATATTCATACCTAGAATAATGATGGATGATTGGAAATAACAGGAATAGAAGGAGAATGTTCAAGCCTAACAATGAATTCAACCTACCAATTGATCTTCAACAAAACATTAGTCAGATATTGGTCATTGTCCTGTATGAGGAAGAAGTAAGAAATTCTTAAGAAATTTAGACTGAATGTTCTCAAACATCTTCTCCACTCTATCTGTAACATAATGCTCTTTTATTCTCTTTGGTATTTAACTTGTCTTATCTATATTACTTCCACCTTTACCTTGGCCCCATTATAACCTTGATTAAAGTCCTCATGATTTGTGTATATATGTTGTTTTTGAGTAGCGAAGAAGTAGAAGATAAGCAAGCTTATAGTAGTGCAATTTTCATGGGTTGAATTGAGCGAAATATCTACCTTTTAAACACTTGAGGGATTGAGAGTGAATATTGTGAAGATCTATCATTCTTGATTCATTCTTTTCAACTGAAGTTTCCTTACTTGTTGATTTGAGATGTGAAAACATGTTACCTCATGAATGTTTTAATCCTTGATTGTCTAGTTGCTCTTCTTGTGTCATTGAATCCTTTAGAGTTTTTAGTTTTTGAGTCTGTGTCATTTTTCATTGGTCTTTATCTTTTGTGTTTTGCCTAGGAGTGCAAAAGTTAAGTGTGGGAGAATTTGATAACACTGTATTTTATACATTTTATAATCCTCTCACTAGGCTTTTTAAGGTTCAATTAGGCTTAATTAAGTTAGTTTTGACACATTTTATGATTTTGAGCCAAATTGGACAATTAAATAAATTATTGCATAAATTAACCGTAATTATCTCTTTGGCAATGTTTAGTAAACTGACTATAATTTGAGTTGCAAATATCTGATTAAAGTGATTTTGGTCTTGTAGGAAAGCTAAGACAATTTCCTACAACTTTCATGTTGAACACTTTTCCAGAATCAAACTCCTTGGAGGTGATATTGAGCTTTGAAGTCAGAATAGAGGAGTTGAAACCGGGCCTAAAACACTGTGCAGTAATTGGACCATATCTTGAGTTCTAGGCATGATTTTGGATTGAAACCAAAGCCATTTTAAAGCAAATATTCAAGCCTACAACTTTCATGTAGACCACTTCTCTCAAAAATGTAGAAATGACTGACACACTACATGTGTATTTACTCAATTATTATTTAAATAATAATAATAATAATAAAAGAAAAGAGAGATGTCATGCATGACATTTTCGTTTAAATAATTCCGAGCATCGTGCATTGCACAAGAACCGAAATTGCCTATAAAAGGCAACGCAATTGAACATTTGGAGATTGAATTCAGAGAGAGCGAATTCCAAATGAGAGAGAGAATTCGGACAGAGATTTAGCGCTTGGGAGGGGAAATTTTGAGGAATTTCCTCCTCCCTCCAATTTCTTTTCTCTCTCTTTTTCTTTTTCTCTTTTCTAGTTTATGTGTAAATAAGTTCCAGTCTACTTGGGTCAAAGTGTGAAGCTCTTGGTAATAAAATAAGGTTAGATTTATTCCTCTCTTGTGCTTTAATGATTTATTTTTCTAGTATTCTTTATACGTATTATATTTTGATTCTGATAATTTAAAATCCCGAGTGACAGACGGGAATACTCCATCCTTGTAAATAGGAGTTCTTGATTTATTGTAGACAAAATATTGGCACAGTGAATGCTTTAACCCATTTACAAGTGGTGGTAGTTGTGTTAATAAATGATTAAAGGAATCATAGTATAATTACGTATATCATTTTAATGGACTTTTTACGTTGTATTTTCCGATTGGAACCTCCATGTTATGAGGATTCTAATTGAGTTATAAACGGAATTAATCTTGCTTTTACTTTATTTACCAAGAGTGAATCATTTTACCCAAATAAATAATTTTTACTGTAGCAACAAAATATTTACCTCACCATAATTAATCTTCATCAATTCCCTGTGGATCGACCTCGGACTCACCGAGAAATTTATTACTTGAGACAACCTGCACTTGGGTTTGTAAATGCAACAACTAAAAAGTGTGCATCACACACACATTCGAGTGGGGCCCTATACCCAGGTCTGAGTGAAGCCTAAGTTAAGTAGAGGTTGTGTAGTGGTAGCCATTTTGGATGTACTTCCTGTTTGGTTATCCCGAAAACCTCATCTAGAGTGCGCCTTTTTCATGAATGTCCCACACCTAGTGGTTTACCCACTATTTCGTGGTCAATATTCTGAAAGAGAACTTGGCTCTAGAGACCTCTAAAATAGAAGAGCCACCCTATGGAAGTTCTCACGAACCAGAAAGACTCTTAGATCCTTAGGATAGAATTCTTAAGTTTAAGGCAACCTCATTAGGACACAAAGGGAGCACACATTTCATTACCTTTAGATTTATCCATATTTTGTGAGTTGTTCAGTCCTTTAAGGTGACAAACCATACTTGCGTCCCTCTTAAAATTTTTTCCAAAAAGAGGAGATGAGTCATTATTAAAGGACCAACAACTTGCTCACTCATTATTGCATCACAAGTCATCATTCTTCGCATCATGTTTTCTCCAAAAACCATGCATTGACAGTCCTTATGTGTTAAATCCAGGTTTGTTGGGGGACTATTGAGACTAAGTGCCTAAGGATTAACAGTGAGTATCTTTGATTAATAATGGAATATATCATGGGATCAGATCACAATGAGGCCATTTTGAAAAAGACCTTGCGACTTAAGGCCAATGAGGTTGACACAGAAAGCCTGTTGAGTTTGGGCCGAATGTTGAAGAAGACACAACGCCTGACCTTCACTGTGAGATATGGGAAGATTCTGAATTTGTTAGAGGTTGATGTACAGGTAGAAGCTATTATCGTGCTAGCCCAATTCTACGACCCACCATTGCATTGTTTCACGTTTCAAGATTTTCAATTAGCCCTTACCTTAGAAGAGTTTGAGCAGATCTTGGGTTTACCGTTGGAAAGGAAGAGCCATACCTCTATATAGGCCACCATGCATCCATGCCAACCATAGCAGACGTCTTGAAGATTCATGTGAAGGATCTGCAAAAAGCAAAGCAAAATAGGAAAGGAACAGAGGGATTCCCGAGGAAATACTTAGAAGAGCACATGCGCCACCTAGCCAAGGTTGAAGACTGGAATACCTTTATGGATGTGTTAGCCCTCACTATTTATGGCAGCATCCTATTCCCGAGTAATGAAGACTTGATAGATTTTGCAGCAATAGATGTGTTTCTCGCTCGAAGGAATAATGCCGCTAATCCTATCCCAGCCCTTCTTGCTGATGTTTATTATACTCTGAATTTCTGCCATGAAAAGAAGGGTAAGCGAATTTTATGTTGTCTATTGATGTTATTCGTATGGCTCACAAGTCACATGTTCAAGAGGGGTTACGAGGATCCATGTCCCATTACAAGACTCAAGATACTCCAGTTGAAAACTAGGAATGGTCGCGAATGGGCCGAAGAATTAGCCAAACTTGAGGAAAAGAAAATTGTATGGTACCCACAGCGTAAAGAATGGCAAACAGTGGTCTATCAGTGTGAAGGCTTTCCTAATGTTCCTCTCATGGGTACTCGGGGATGCATTAACTACAACCCTGCCCTGGCATTGCGACAACTAGGCTATCCCATGATGGGGCCACCATCAGAATTGGAAACCGCTCCTTTTGTCTGTGATATGCAAATGGAGTGTACTGAGACACTTAGGAGAGTGCGAGACGCTTGGAAGAAAGAGTAAAGAGCTGGGAGTCAGAAGCTGCGGAGTTAAAGAGAGTTACAGGCAGTGGGTCAAGAACAGGGCGCAGGAAGTTAAGTTACCCTTTAAAATCCCAAGTAACCTCTGCAGTCGGAAATCTCGCCTCAGACCTCGATAGAAGATGAAGAAATAAGAGAAAAGTTAGTCAAGCCAACAAAGAAAAAAAGAAATTAGAGGCAGAGTTGGAAAAGGTTCGCCAGGCATGTGCAGTTTTAAGGCGTGAAAATGTTGAGAAAAACGATGCTCTCGAAAAAGCAAACAAAAGGCAAAGGATAGAGCAAGATAGTACGTCAAAAATCAGAAAATGTTTGGGAGCTGCAAATAAGGAACTAAGGCTCCGAGGGCAGGAAAGAGATAAGGCTCTGACAGAAAATCAACAACTCAAGGAGCTGCTCGTAATTGCCAAAGCAGCACAGAATAAGGCTCTTCAGCAAGCAGATAGAATGAGGCAACAAGTGGAGACAGTGTCAACCAGATATGAAGACATGATCAGAATTGAGAGGTTGCGCACTGTCGAGGAGATTGCAGGGTATGAAGCAGCATTGCGACAGGAACATGAGGACTTGCAGAAAATGATAGATCATGCAAGACAACAAGACGAGGACATTAATGGATAGAAAGAAGGAGTCTATTTTTGGAGAGACCAATTCTCGAAGCTGACATGCCTAGCTAACATGGCAATCGCAGATATTCCATATTACTTAAAGGTGGCAGATAAGATGGTCGATCCTCTTAAGACTCCGGTAGAGATCAATGACTTTATTGAATATTGCAAGAATCTTATTGGACAAATGAAGCAAATGATCAGGGTGCGGCCGTTTGAGAAGGAGGAATTAGACTAGACAATGATGTATTTCAAGTAGAGTGGAAATGATGTATTCCTCTTAAATGATGTCGATAATTCTTTTTCAATTGAATAAAGTATGCCTTTTTGTTCTTCTGATCCTATGTTGCACTGAAGATCCACTACTTTTGAACGAGACGTTCTAAGTAATGGTCATGACAAACTTTTGAACGAGACGTTCTAAGAAACAGTCATGATGAGCAAAGATTAAAGATACTCACTCAAATCCGCCCTGCACGAATTAACAATGGTCCTTTAATAAATCAATAATAATCATGGTTGTTTTAATAAATTTTATTTTGATTGTTCACAGGAAATTTAAAATCATTGCGCGACCAAGGAAAGAAGACACCAATCAAATCTGTGTTCACCACACAAGGGCTCGAACAAGGTTGCTTGCAACAATGGCAGCTGAGAACGAAGGTAGGAACCTAAGTTTGGAAGTAGATGAAGTGAAAGGAAGGGTGAATGAGGTGACAGAATCTCAAAGAAGAATTGAGGAAATGTTGTCAGCCATGAGGGAGACCCTCACCTTGATGGGGGCAGTTGGAGGTGCAGGAGTAATCAGGGCACACTCGCACCCATTGAACACCACTTCCATGAGGACAAACCCTGGAGTCACTATTGAGATACCTTATGTGGGAGGAACCTCAAACACGGCATCAGTAGTGATTCCTATTGGAGAAGGATATCATTCATTGGAAGGTACTCGCAATGAGGTCCATGGTAATACTGAGTTCACGTGGGAACCGCCACATATGATGACAACTAGATTTCCTACTGGTACTGGACACGCAGCTGTTCAAAATGACAAGATGAAAGAAGAGTGGATGGAAAAGATGGAAGAGCAAATTAAGGCAATCAAGGGTCCTAGCACCTACGGTCCCCTTGGGATAGAAGAATTGTGCCTTACTGCTAACATCGTCATCCCCAAGGATTTCAAAGTCCCAGAATTTGTTAAGTATGATGGGAGCACCAATCCCTTTTTCCACCTAAAAACTTATATTACCAAAATATCCATTTGGTCAAGGGATTGGAAGTTCCTCGTCAATTTCTTTCATGAAAGTTTGACTGGGCCTACTTTGGAGTGGTGTATCCAACATGACCTCTCAAAAATATCCTCTTGGGATGACTGAGCGAATTTATTTATGGGTCAGTATCGGTTTAATCTGATATCTGACCCAACCCGGAGCGATTGGGAATATTACGAAGAAAAATGAGGAGACATTCAAACAATATGCCCAGAGGTGGAGAACTCTTGCAGCCCAAGTGCAACTGCCGTTAACTTTGACTGAGATGTGCTCATACTTCTTGGGAACTTTAGGAGCTCCTTATATTGGGACAATAGTGGGCGCCGCTTATAGAGACTTTGCTGATTTAATTGCTGCTGGAGAAAGAATTGAAATTTTGGTAAAAGCTGGAAAATTGCCAGCTGGCAATAATGAAAGTAGTTTCAAGAAAGGGTTCCCCCCTAAGAAAAAGAAGCCGGAAATGAGTTACGTGCAGAATCTGCAGCCTTTATGACCCCGATATTCGCCATCCTACCCTACATACCGACCACCCCCATACAACCCAAACATTTACCATTCTTATCGACACCCTGCGTCCCATCTACAGCCCAACCGCTCCTCCCGTAAATATAACTCAAACACAGCCATTCCAAATCAACAATATCCCGGTACCTCAGCCATATGCACCAACTCGCCCAATCTATACTTAGTACCCACCTCGGGCTCCGCTAAATTTCCAAAACTACCCACAATCTCGACCAAACTTCTAAAATCAAGGCCGTTTCCGTACCCAAAACTTACCCCATTTCCCAAAACTGTCCATCTCCAACGCAGATTTATTTCAAAGGCTGTTTGATGCTCACCTCATCTCAGGGAACCCTGTACGTCCCCTGCAACCACCATTTCCAGCATGGTACAACCCAAATTTAACTTGCAAGTACCATATGGATATCCCAGGGCACTCAATCGAAGACTGTGAGTCTTTCAATATGGCGGTAAGAAAGCTTATTGCTTGTGAAAAATTAGATATTCAAGAAAAGGTTGGACCTAGTATTGTCAGCAATCCAATTCCTAATCACGGTGGAAGGAATGGGGTAAATACTTAGAATAGTTGATCAAGGAAACCTTAGAAAATTCAACTTAGTGGTGGTTCATAAACAATACCTTAGAGTCCTCCAACACTGGGGAATTTCTAAGCGACTGGTATTCTGATTTGTTTATTAAGTAGTTACCATGAAACGATGGTTTAATTGTATCAACCCTATGCTTGTTCGATCAATAAAATCATTTGGGTTTTGAACTTATGATAACTTTCTTGAAGCATTAGTGTAATGAATTTGCATGGATATCTTGTCTCTTTTCATTTTCATCATGTTGTCTTTCTTGACATTTATTCGCTTTCGTTTCTTCGAAGTGTTTTCCCTGAATTTGGATCCCGTTGAACGCCAATTCTTGGCAATTCTCGGTTTGGTATATGTCAGTAAAGTTTGCGTCTTCAAGTGCCATTTGCAAAAAAAAAAAAGGGGAGCAATGAAGTGATCATTTGGTGTGCACTATCTTTTTGTCTCAAAATTAAAGTTTGAAGATAAACAATCAATGATTTGGAAACGAAGATTGGTCATTTTCTCTATCTTTTATAAAATTTCATTATCTTTATCCCTTGCTACCCCTTTTGAGCTTAAAAATTTCTTCAATAAACCTTGGATAAGGATCACCCTACACTAGGGGATAGTACAAGACAAAAGTTGATTGTCATGGTGACTATTTGAAGAAGGGAGAAAATGTGAAAAGGGCAAGAAGTAAAAAAATGGTGAAAAACAAAAAAAAAAAAAAAAAGAAAAACAAGAAAAAGAAAAGGGAAAGAAAGAAGAAAGAAAATAAAATGAAATGGGGAAGAAATGGAGAATAATAAAAGAAAGGTGTGTTTAAAAGCGCAAAAGCAATTGACGAAGTTTAGTTTTGGCCAATGATCCTTAGTCTCATTCAACCCCTAAACACTTGTTTGAGCCTTATATCTCTTCTTTCATAACCCCTAGCCTTGACCTTATTACAAGCCTCAAAAAGTCCATTCTGGTCAATGAAGGATTGTGGTCATTTTCATTAACTTTAATTTTGAGACAAATGTTATGCTCATCCAAGTATCTAATTTACTGCTCCTAAAAAAAAAAGGGAAAAGAGGAGGAGGAGGTACTCGCCAGTCTTACATCGGGGTAAATCTTTTAGTCACTAAGGTGAGTTTCTGTCCTATTCAATTCAGTCCTAAACTGGGACAAATTTCTCTTCGATTCAATTTGGCCTTAAACTAGGACAAATGTCTACCCTGCTCGATTTGACTTTAAACTGGGGCAATTTTTCTTTTTCTTGATTCAATTTGACCTACACTGAGGTAAATTTTTGAGTCACTAAGGTGAGTGTTAGCCTTATTCTATTCGATCCTAAACTGGGGCAAATTTCTCTTTGGTTCAATTTGACTTGATGTAGATGTTCAGTAGAAGAAAATCCTTGGTCATAATGTCTAGTGAGCAACTAGAGATCGTTTTCATGAGGATCAAATATCAAGGCAACTCTTCTTTGAATCATATACCATCGTTTGTGTCTTAACCCATATGTACCCTCTGGTGTAGTCAAACTTCCAAGGTCAATCTAGAAGTTGTTCACTTAGTCAATTCCTGTTCTATTGTACTTTTGAATCTATGTCTATCTGTTACGTAATGTTTCAGGTAAGGTGAACATGAGTACAACATTATGATTTGACCATCTAATGGCAATCCCTTGATAAATAATTCAGATCGAAAAGAACTTAGAAGTTCCAATTAAAGGAGAAAATGATATCTCAAGGGATAATCTATGAATAAGAGGTATCTGAGCAAAGAGGAAAAGAGCCCCGAAAGGGCGGTTTAAGAAAAAGCTGGGGCAATTTTGTTCAATTGGCCATACTGGGGCAAATTTTTTAAGGATTAAAGAGAAGATATGTAATGATATGAGTAATCAAGCAGTTGCAGGGAATCAATTGGATAAGGGACAAAGTTAAATACTGGAGTAAAATTTTCTCTCAAGGACTCAGCCAAGCAAATGTTCATGACAAGAGATGATCATTTCATTTCTCAAAAGGAGAGTTGAGAGTGGCAAACAAGGAAAGAGAAAGAGGAAGAAAGAGGAAAGAAAGGATGAGAACCAAAGTTATCGGTCCAATGGGCTAAAGCATGTGAATGAGAGTTTGATTGGTCAAAGCTTTCCAAAGTCGTTGCTGGTTCAAATGATTAAAAGAAAGAAAAAAAAAGAAAGAAAGAGAGAATAAATATAAAAGAAAAAAAGAGAAAAAAAGAGAGAAGAAAAAGAGATTTTAAGGCATTGTCTAACTGTCATGAATGTTTCCATTGCTTTTTTGAGCGCATCGGCTCCATGCATTTGCATTTTAAGTTTTTGAGCGCATCGGCTCCATGCATTTGCATTTTAAGTTTTTAAGTACATCATCTCCTTACATTTGCATTTTACTTTTGAGCGCATCGGCTCCCTGTCTTTTAGTTCCTGTCTTTTACTTTCGAGTGCATCGGCTCCAGTCTTTTACTTTTGAGCGCATCGGCTCCCTGTCTTTTAATTCCTGTCTTTTATTTCCTGTCTTTTACTTTTCGAGCGCATTGGCTCCCTGTCTTTTAATTCCTGTCTTTTACTTTCGAGCGCATCGGCTCGTGTCTTTTGCTTTTCGAGTGCATCGGCTCCTGTCCTTTACTTTCGAGTGCATCATCTCCTGTCTTTTACTTTCGAACGCATCGGCTCCTGTCTTTTACTTTTTGAGCGCATCGGCTCCCTGTCTTTTATTTCCTGTCTTTTACTTTTCGAGCGCATCGACTCCCTGTCTTTTAATTCCTGTCTTTTACTTTTCGAGCGCATCGGCTCCTGTCTTTTACTTTCGAGCGCATCGGCTCCTGTCTTTTAATTCCTGTCTTTTAATTCCTGAGTGTATCGGCTCCTGTCTTTTACTTTTGAGCGCATCGGCTCCCTGTCTTTTAATTCCTGTCTTTTACTTTTGAGCGCATTGGCTCCTGTCTTTTACCTTTTGAGGGCATCGGCTCCCTGTCTTTTAATTCCTGAGTGCATCGGCTCCTGTCTTTTACTTTTGAGCACATCGTCTCATTGTCTTTTAATTCTTGTCCTTTACTTTTGAGCGCATCGGCTCCTGTCTTTTACTCTTGAGCGCATCGACTCCCTATCTTTTAATTTCTGTCTTTTACTTTTGAGCACTTCGGCTCCTGTCTCTTATTCTTGAGCGCAATTGGTTTCTTGTCTTTCGCTTTTGAGCTCATCGGCTTTTATCTTTTAAGTTTCTGTCATTGAGTGCATCGCTCTTCGCATTGTTTTGTTTTTTTTTCGCTCCGGAACAAAATTCGAGTTCATGTCTTTACTCGTTCCTTACCATGATAAAATGAAAAACTATGGTCATTCTTTTTATCTAGTAAGAAACAAGTAAAGAGAACAATCAATGAACACCCAATTTTGTCCGGGGTGTTTTGTGAATAAAAAAAAGAAAAAAAATAACCCGTAACCCATAAACTAACTCGTTAACCCATCACCCGTTAACCCACAACCCATCGCTTATCCTCACACTTAAACTCATCACTTATCCTAAAACAGATCCCATCGCTTATCCTAATCCCTAAACACTTATCCTAACTATCCCAAACAAACCTATCTTAAACTAACCATAACTCATCCTACCACAAACTTATCCTAATATAAACCCATCCTAACTCAAACTCATCCTAAACAAACTTATCCTAAACCTCCCATCACTTCTCCTAAACAAACTCCTAATCACATTCTAACTCAAACACCTCACCTAATCCTCTCCTATAAAACACCTAACTCACACACGAAAAAATGAGCGAGCATATACAAGGGCATATACAACGTAACCTATACTCGGACTCACCTACTCTGCAGCCTTCAAACACATTCTCGCTTTTTTTTTTTTTTTTTTACGTTGCCTTCCCTCCTCCATCCCTCAATCACGTGAAACCACTTCAAAACCTCTTCCAAACCGTGACTCCCATCTTGCAATCATCCAACACACCACCCATCTTCACACCTTGCAACCGTGAGCATCCACACGTACGGCCAAGCCACCACAAACCTATCAGCAACATCACCCTACTGCCTTCATCTCTGTTCACCTTCATCACCCCATCATTTTCGAGAACCATTCCCCATCACCATTTATTCATCATTATCACCATCTTCTATCCTCACCACCAAGTTTTCACTTCATCTTCCTCACCATTAACGCCCATCACAGCCACACCACCACCCAACCGAAAAACACTCATCACAGCCTTCCTCCATGCAACTGGACTAGCCGCTACGCCGGAGTCGACCGTGACAGAGCTTGCGTAGCACCGCCCACGTGCTGCCGTCGAACCAGGCCAGTCCGGATCCTACAGATCCACTTCCCAAGCCGCGTCTCACCATCACGACCGAATCTCAGATCCGGCCAAGTACCAAACCGGCGTAACCCATGCCAGATCCGGCTAAGCACTGAACCGTAGACTATCGCGCATCGTCGCTCAAAGCCCAGCACCACCGCATGCCGCTCGTTGCGCGAATCACCGTGAAACGGCAAACCTGCGCTGCACCGGTCGTCCCACGCACAGGATCCGAGCCCGTCGAACTCCAGCGCGCCACCGTTAGCGTCGCCAGAGCCGCTCCTCCCTCCCCTCTGGTGCTCCTCCCCGTGACCAGCCGCTTCTCTGTTCTCTCTGCAAAAAAAATTGTTCCAAAGCAAAAAGAAAACCCCTCCTCTTCGTTTTGCTTTTCGTAAGGCCCCAATTATTTTTTTTTCTTTCTCTGATCAGTTTTTTTTCTTTTTTTTATGCAGTAGGGTCATTGGGCTAAAAAAATGGTAAAAGTAAAAAATAAAACAAAAATAATTGATTTCTTTAAAAATAATAATAATAATAGTATGGGTTATACGATTTCTGCGACAAACTTCTAACCTTGTATTTTGTAAACGTCTGAGTTGCGATAACTTGATGGTTTACATTATTATTATTATTATTATTATTATTATTATTATTATTATTATTATTATTATTATTATTATTATTATTATTATTATTATTTAAATTATTATCATGTTTTTTTAAGTTAAATCGCTAATTGATAATTTTAAATAAAAGTTTTGTAACAAACTTGATAATCAATGGGTGACGTCTCTAGCGTGACGCGAGTTTCACCTATTTAATCCTTAATTTGAATAATGAACATGACGAACATTGTTAATTCAAATTTTTTAATTTTTTTAATAGAATCAACCAACCCACCAATATTTTTTAAAGAATTACGTGACTTTGAGTTCCTCATTGCACCGAGGATACGTAGGAGCAGAATTTCTATTCTGTCAAGCCAAAAATTAAATTTTCATAATTTATTTATTTATTTCAATTTTTTTTTACAAAAATGGGTTAAACAAATATTTTCAAAGATTATTAAGAATTTATATAATTAATTTAAGATACCGTCTTAGGACGGGTGTGTTAGGGGTGCTGTGAGATTAAGTTTCCACCCTTCCCTACACATAACCGACTCCCGAATTCAATCTGGTTTCAAAGACTAATTTCTATTAAAGGTTTTCTAATTTTTCTTAATAAAAATAAAATTGGTGGCGATTCCTAATTAAATATATTTTAGTTTGAGTTGCTATTTCGCCGCGATTAATTCGGTCGTGAGAGGAGTTATTCTTGAAATAATTTTTTCGTTATAAGAGCATGATAATGTATCATGTGCTGTATATAATTGTTATAGTATTGGACGTTTGTGAATTGACAATATTAAAGTGTTTTGATATATATTATCAAGAATTAAAGTACAATTGTATGTGATTAATTTTATTATATATTTTGTCATTGTAAATTTAAATAAATTACTTTCAATTCGGTCATTATGAGAATATTATTTAAAATAATTTTGATTATTGAGAAATATTTAAGGCAATGATAAGTTTATATTAAATCATTATTGTGGTTAAGTTTTATATATCTCGTAAGTTTATTTTGTGAGCCATTTGTAAAAGTTATATAAAATTCTAGTAATTTGAATCCTATTAAGTTACCATCCACTTTTGTTGGCTCTATACACAAGGATAGGCAACATACTATCTGAGGTTAGTTATAAAACTTATATGGTTATTGATATATTGTATAATTGCATAATTGGTGAAAATTGTTCTTAAGGTCTTCTTTCCATTTTCATGCTTATTTTTTAATATACAATTATGTATGAGAGTGTGAAAATTATCTGATTGATGTGACATGAAAAATTTAGAATTCTATGAGTAATTTTGTCATTAATTATTGTAGTTTCTTATGGTCACATGCTCACCTATTGTAAGACCAGTATTGTGTTTTATAAATCTTGTGAGATCTTATTTCTAAGAGTTCCATCCTGAATATTTATAATTGTTTTGAAAATTTTGTATAATTGTGAGCTCGCCTTCGCAAGATCAATTACGACAACGTGTTATATTGTTAATAAAGTTGTTGTGTTTTCATTGAAAATTATGTTAATAATACACTTATCCTATCGATTTGCCTTTATTAATATGATTTTTTATGTTTTGTTGAATGCATTAAATGATTGTATTCTTAGAGTTTTCAGTATCCACTCGATACTAGCTTTAGGAACATGATATTTAATGGTTTGTGAGAGCTTGCTTGTTCATTATAATCTGAGACCCTTAGATGAGATTATAATGACATAGTAACTCAAATTGTTGTGACATATATATAATGTTACTCATTGTCAAGTGTTTTATCAAATTGAATTAAGCAACCTTGAATATTTGTATTGTTTCGTGAAACTTGAAAAATGAGATAATTAGGCATTCTGTAGCAATCTAATTTTGTTATTTGGACATGTAATTTTGTCAAATAAAAATAATAATAATAATGTTGAATGGATTGCAATTAATGTTGGGTTGTGTAAGTAATGGACATATCCTTTGGTGTGATATTATTTGGCATAATTATTTGTGTGATAGAGAAAATAGTTTAAATTTTATTTTGAAAATCTTAAAAAATATTGCTTGTGCATAAACTATGAAAATATTGGTTCAACTATTTTACTCTATCAAGTGGGAGAGACTTGTATATTGTAATCCAGGACCCTTAAGCGGGATTGCAATGATGCAAGGGTTATAGTTCAATCAATTACCCAGCTAATTGAACAAGGGAAAATCAATATAATTATAGTTGCTTAAGTATAATAAATGTTTTAATGCATAGTTTTCTCTAACTTTTGTATTTGTCATCGCTTTGTTGTTACTTGTTGGGACTTATTGAGGACATTGTTGAGTCTCCTAAAGTATGTTGTAATATAGTGAACTCCCTATAATTGTCATGTTGTGTCGATATGCTTTAGTCTTAATAAGACATGTTGAAAGCATAATTAACTTGTAAATGTCTAAAAATAATTTTTTCTATTTTGTACCATTATTCGTACTGTATTAAATCATTAGCCTATTGAATTTATTTTGTTATAAGTATTGTTGTAGCAATTGGGGAAATATTATTTTGTCAATATAATAGTGAATCAGTGATAATTATAGTGATAATTATTTTTGCTTAATATCTTGAAATGATAAATTTGAAGATTTCTTTTTATATTATTCAAATGTCAAAATCCTCAAAGGACTTTTTTTTTAGTTTTGCTAATTTTCTCAAGAAAAATATTAGGAAATTCAAGTATTGTTGTGAAGAAATCATTTTTCCAATTATGGTTTAATCATTTTGTGAGGATTTATTTTTTTAGCTTAAATTATTGTGTTGATTAGTTCAACTTTAAAATATAAAAAAAATCTTTTGTCGATGATACAAAATTTATGATGAATACATTGAGTTAAGCATATTGTACTTATGACATTCACTTTGGGAAATTTCCTTTCATTTTGATTGAAGTAAAAGAATGTGTATATTTAAGTTTTATGTATTTATATTTTGATTTTGTAAATTACCTGACAATCAATATGAATTGAAACTCTTCGTTTCTTATAAGAAGAAAACGATTTTATAACTGTTGTTCTTTTGAAATACTTGTTGTAAATTTTTTTTAAGCCTGTTATGTATGAAGCCTAATATTAAAGACAATTAAAGGTGCAAGTTAAATTGACTTGATATGGGCTGTCAGGTATTATTGTTTAATATTGATTTTGATGTCGTTTACATCAATGGGTGTTGCCATAAGTCTGAGAGCAAATTTGTTATTAATGTGCTTTGTGCTAGTTGTATATTGATGACCAACATTGCTATTGTTGTTAAATGGGAATTGCTATTATTGTTAAATGGGAGACAATATTCTATATTGAATTGTTTCTATTATGTGAAAAATCTTGGTGATGTCATTTTGTGTTTAAGGCATAAAGACATTTTAAATCATAATATATTGACATATTATCTCACAAGACACATCTTGTTATAAATTTTGAAATGAGTTTATGTTCTTATTGCACATTAATGTTTACTATAGTGGGAGTTGGAGACTGTCTTTTGGTTATGTTCTCAATAATGGTTAAGTATATATCTCATGTGCTTCTGCTGCTAGTAATCTAATATTGTGTTCAAGTGTGCATGTGTTTATTATTTTTTTGTCATTGTGACACTTGGGTTTTGAGTGAGTTGTTGAAAACTTGCAAGCAATCTCATAATATGTGTAAGACATTTGAGATTTTAAACTCACTCGTATGTTGTCAAGTCTTTTAAGTGGTCATTATGATTTTGTGAAGTATAGATTACCTTATTTGTGAAAATTCTTTTGTGGTTTTGTGTTTGCGATGACAAAGAGGAGTTGACTTATTGTAAAGTGTTATATAGACACTTGTAATCTCCTCAATTATGAATGCAGAGTTTGTAGTTGATAATGAAGTAATTTTGTGAGACTCTATGGTTAATTAATTTTGTATAGATTAGTTTAATATTATTTCTATTGTTATGACCGATAATCACATATTTTATATATTAATAAACCCTCATTTTTAGTCATTTATACTCTTTATTTACTTAATTGATTAAATTTGGTTATGTTCTGTAAGTTTTGACTCAAATTAGACTTAATTGATTTTTTTCAGCATGATTTACGTCTTACACTGTTTCTGTATTTTAGTTATATCTTGAGTTCTAGATGTCTAACAATTATGTATTTTACCTTGTTGGAAAGATAAGAGAGAGCTCTACAACTTTTATGAGAGCTCTAGGTCAAAGTCAGACATCTAATGGAACTAATTGGGCTTAGAAGTCAGAATACGAGTTTTATGATTAGAACCTGAATAGTGTACAGTAATTAGAGCGTAACTCGGGTTATAAGATATGGATTAGGTTGAAATTTTGGTATCTGCAAGTTAAGACCCATATCTACAACTTTTATGAAGAACACAAGACTCAAATCAGATTCCTTAGAGGTGATATTGGGCTTACAAGTCAGAAAAGAGGAGTTGTCGCTGGGTCTGAGTAGTGTGCAGTAATCAGATCATATCTTGAGTTATAGGAATGATTTTGGACTCAAACTAACAGCATTTGAAAGCTAAGATCTAGGGCTACAACTTTCATGAGACCACTTGGTGAAAAAATGACGAATGCAATAACTTCAAAACTGAATGATTTTGGAGACAAAGAATCTCTATAATTTTTCACTCATCAAAAGTCATTTGGTATTTTTCACTCATTTTCCACTCATCTACTCACTTATGACTCAGCCCCCTTGTCATTTTGTATCTCTAATCCTCTATAAAAGGCACCATTGGCAGATCATTTAGGAGTCTTGATCTTAGAGACTAATATCATGCTATTGTGTTATTTGTTTATCTTGTTGTAGTTTTCTTTTATTCTAAATTGAAGTTATGTTCTTCTTCTTCTTCTTCTTCTCTCTTCCTTTCTTCTTGTCTATGAGTAGCTAAGTTTTATTTTACTTGGGTGAAAGGGTGAAGCTCATGGTAATGAAATAAGGTTAGATTCATTTCTTTCTTGTGCTTAAATGATATATTTTCAAGTGGTCATTATACGTGTTATATTTTGTTTCCAATCAATTTAAAAACTTTTCTTGTAAAATGTAGATCTTGATTTGTTGTAGACAAGAGGTTGACACAATGAATGCTTGAACCCATTTATAAGTGGTGGTGTTAATAAATAATTAAAGGAATCATAATATAATTACGTATATAATTTTTAATGAACTTTGATTGTTGTATTTTTTGAATTGGAACCTCCATTATGTGTGGATTCTAATTGAGTTATAAAAAAAATTAATATTGTCTTTATTTTATTTACCAATAGTGGATCTCCTAACCCAAGTAAATCTTTTTTTATTCATGACTGAGTTTTATCACTTTTATTGTTATGACAAAATATTTTCCTTATATCAAATAAATTTTTCTTCATCAATTTCTTGTGGATCGATCTCGGACTCCCAAGAATTTATTACTTGAAATAACCTGCAATTGGGTTTGCAACTTATAATTCGCATCAATGACCACATTTTGGATAACTCTGCAATATTGTATTTCTCTTTATTTTGGTATTTGTGTCGTTGAAGAGAAATAGTGAGTTTCAGACTCACATTGAGTACTTTACCAAAGAGTTGATAATCTCACTAATAATGATGTCACCGTTAAAGTATTTTAGAACTTTTGGACTATAATGAGGTTGTTATTGTTGTTTTGTTTTGATATGTTAGATTAGTGGGAGAATGTACATTATAATTATAATTATTATATTGTCTCGAAATTCATTGAAACCATTGTTGTCATATGTTGTTGTTGTGCACACTTTTGTGATGATATGACGTATTGTTGGAGACTTTAATACTCGGTCTCATTTTGTAATACTGAGATATTTTCTTTGAGATATTTTGTTGAATCTCAGTAGGCATCCTTGGTAGATGGCGGGGCCATTTTGTAGGGAATTGCACATTGATCACAGTTTTGGCATGCAATTTTGTTTTGCTTTCCCTTTGATCCACATACCACATTTTGTTATGTCACCGGGTTATAAGTATCTTGCATGTATGATATCGTACTCCTATCGAGTATGATTTTCTGCATTGTTGAGATGCTTGTAATTTCATTTTGGACCGATGGTTAAAAGTACTTGCTCATAGTTGACATTCTTGTGGCCATGTTAATTTGGAGAGTTATTTTGTTTAAAACTAAGTGTCTATGCTGTCCAAGTGGGAGATTGATAGATTTTTTAATATGTGTGGACTAGCATAGTCACTGATTCTCTAAAACCCAGATTAATTAAATGTCAAATGTTGTTGAACATCTATTGGTTTAGCCCATTTGTGATCAATTTTGTTATTGAGCTCTTATAAGCACTTAAACCCATGTGGATAATGTTGTTTTGGGTTTGTGGGCCTTGTGTATGGATTTTTTATGATGGGTAGATTAACCCATGTTGTAAACACAAGAAGAGACCCTTATTTTCATCATATATGTATTGTGGTTGCCCCATTGACCACAAGGGTTTTTGTGCATATAGGGAATGAGGATAGTTTCTCTCCTCTACACACGCGTACCGTTCGCGACTTCTCTTTAAAGATCGGGCATGGTCACACTCATATTTATTCTTTTCAGGTGATTCTATAACCTGATCTCTTGTATATTATATTTTCTACGTGCCATAATTTGGGGTTAAATGGATTTAGGAATTTTGACATGTCATTAATTAGTTTGAAACAAAATTCCTTCACTTTGTTGGCACGATTTCAGTTCAATTTTAGTAAGATCGGAGCTTCTGCAGGTTGTCCATGGAGGAACCCACGTGCAGGAATAGAGGACGCGGTGGTAGTGGTTGAAAAGATGGCGAATACGCCGAAGGTTGTAGTGGAGGACATGGTGGCAATGTTATGGAGGCGGAGGCTATTAGTGTGAGGATTAGGATTGGGAATAAGAATGGGGGAGTCTTGTTTCTATTTGGGTTTGATCTCAACCACGGAGACGGAAGATGGCGAGGAGGAGGAGGTGGGTGGTGTGGTGATGGAGTGGGTGGTGGTTCTGATGGTTGCCGACGGCCATGGTGGTTATATGGTGGAGGACGATGGACTTGCTTCTCAACAAGTTGTTGTTTTTTGGGTTTTTTTTTTCTAGGTAGGGATATTATGATATTTGGGTTTGATTTGAGTATAGGTGATGGTGGAGATGATCTGGTCGCTGACATAATGTTGGTGAAGGAGAGGTGGAGAAGATAAGGATCATTTTGTAATAATCAATTCATCTGTTCAGTTGGTTACCAATTATTTGTATCTGTTAATATGTGTGATTGAATTATTATGAAAATTTAATTATTTTAATAATAAATTATTATATAAATTTTTATTATTATAATTGATTATAATAGAATTAATTTTACGTTTAGATATAGTAGTTAAAAAGTAATTTTAAATTATTTTATTTTATTTGGATTATATAAAAAATATTTTTATGTATTAAATTATTAAAATAAGTATAAAATAATTAAAAAAATTATTTTATTAAGAATAAAATAATATTTATATATTAAAATGTAAAAAAATAATTTATAATCTAAAATTATAAAATTTAATCTTCAATATTAAAAAAAATTATAATACATTAACTTTTTTATAAAAATTAAAAATAATTTTACCAAAGTAAAAATACTATTAAAATAACTTTTTTTACGGAAAGAAAAGTTGTTTGGTAACATGCTCTAAATCTAAGGAATATAACAACATGGCCACCGCAGGTCCATTGGCCTGGTGGTTCATGCTATACGTAGCCACGAAAGACAAATGGTTTTTGTTTGATATTGCACTACGTAACAACCCCCTAAATTATTGAAGTTGTTAGGAATTAGGATAGGACAAAGATGGCTGATAGCACGTCACGCGAGGCAACGTGAAAAGGATGGTTCGCAAATTCGAAGGCAAAATATCTTGGACGCAAGTGTAACATCCCGAACACTTTTTTTATTCTCTAATCTCATTGCACTCAGGGACTGCCCTGCATGCACGCCGGGATCTGAATTCCTTGTCGTTTTTGTCAAAATATAATTTAATAAAAAAATCATTAAATTACAGTAAATATGAATCTCCGAATAAAATAACATTCTAACCATTTTCAATTCAGATTTTCAGTTATTTTATCCTTTTGTATTATACAAACAAGTTATTAGTTTTATTGATATTTATGAAAAAAAATTAAAATAATACCCCAAAATATGCATACTAGTTGCTAAATGTACAATTAAGTAACACCTTCCTAGTTATTGAAACTTGGGTAGTAAGTTGTTGGGTTATTTTTCGTGATCTATAGGATTTTGCCAATTTTCACAAGGTTAATTTGGACTAAATCTTCAAAATAAAATTATGGTGCTCCTTTAATTAACTTGTTTATTTTAATTGTATAATGTGATTTTGCTGCAAATAATTAATCCACATAACAAAACAAAATATCGCCTGCCTCTTGATACTCACTTTTAATGAAAAAAAAAAGGAAATAGTTGAATATGCCATGCTTTGTAAGGTGTGCTCCTTTTCACTTGCTTTTGTTGGAGGATGTTTATTGTTTAATCAAGCACTTTGAACTCAGTTTCTCGTGCAATGATAATTTGGCTTATTTTCCAAACAAAAAAATGACTTAGTGATTTCTTACAATAATAATTAAAGCACTAGGATATAGTATTTGCAACAAAGTTTCATGGAAAAGAGGTAAAGACAGCTTTGGAAATGTACATCACATTCTTTTGCTTGCCACAGATCCATAATATACAGAGTGGGCATTGTCGGTAGTTGACAGATCTAAAATATATAGACTTGTAGAGGGGCCACACTATATTCGAATCCAATATAATTACCAACCTCATTGAAATTTCTCAACTTGTGAGAAACAGATTAAGAACACAACAATTTTTAAATTATTTCATCGAAAATCTAATGGTTTGATATGGATTTAAAAAAAAAAAAATCCGCATTTTATATTGTAAATAATTAAATGTGTCAAAATGAACTAATTTAGCCCAAATCTAGCGAAGTCATTTTTAAATTTAATATATTTTGAGTTAATATTTTATTAATTTAGTCTAATTGTTAAGGGGCTGCAGGTTAGTTCTTCAATCTATCAACTCTTTTGTTTTTTTGAAAAAATGAATTTAATCTTTAAAAAATTTAAATTAATAAAAAATAAAATTAATTATTTAATTTTAGATCAATAATAAATAAATTAGAAAATTAATTCAATTACCAATTGAGTTTAAGTTTTTTAACTTAAAAATGGTAGTATCGTGAAAAGAGTTGAAAGTGAATGACTTACCAATATGGCAGATCTTGCCTCAGGGAGTGTGAATGACTTAAAGAAATTGATAGAAGCTCTGTTTCAGTTGGCACAAGTAATAGCCAACATAATTTTAGTGATTCTAAAGGAAGAAAAGACATTATTTGCAGTGCTTGATAAAAGCTGTGTGGCATTAGCGCTGATCAAAGATGGGAAGTCTCTCACTTGTGCACTAGAAGAGGTTGTAAAGGATTTGTTTCTTGAAATTTTCATGGGTTGTACATTTGTTACATAATATGGTTCATCTGTTATATTCTGGAATTTTAGAATTTGCTTTGATAATTTTAATGGTTTGAATACTATAGAATCATCTGTTGTGCAAAGTGACGATTGGTATGACTTGTCATCTTACCCACATCCCAATAAAGATGAAGCCATATTAGCACTAGCGGTGGAGCAACTTTTAAGAAGCGCTTATTATTGTTAACATAGCTCTACCAACAATTGATTGCCTTAGTTGTGTACAAATTCTTACTACGTAGTTACTTTTCTTATTATTTCATGTAGTTTTCTTTTTTAGGACAAGGTTACTTTGAAGGGGGGATATTGATAAGAATTGTGAGTTAATTAGGCAGTCATTTTCATTTAGTTAGTTAAGCTATGGTATAAATAGGACTTGAAGAGTATTGTAAAGCCATAGTTGAAAGTAAATGTAAATTATGGAATTTTTTTTAACTTGAATAGAGAATTGAAGTTTTTTCCTAGACTTAAAAGAGAAAGATTGTAACATTGATACTTTTCGTTATGAGTTGGCCTACAAAAAAGGTTACTTATAAGTTGGATTAAGAAGTAATAATAAGAGTATTGTACTGAGTGTTGATAGATAAGTAAAGTTCTTAAAAAGAAAAAAGATAGTACTGAATTAGTATTAATAGAGTGAAGTTATCTTGAATATCAACTTTTAAAAGATGTGATAATATTATGAGTCACATATTAAATAAATAAATTTTTTTATCGTAATACTTAAATCATTAAGTTCTCTCACTTAATAGATTAGTATTTTAAGTTGAATTCTCTTCCTATGCTTAAGTCACAGTATATCTTCTTAAGTTTAACTTGTTAAATTAAAAAAAAAGATTAAAATTCAAGTCAATAAATTAGTCTAAATTACGTTAAATTAAATTATATTTGTACTTAAATTTTGTTAACTCAACTCACATCTTTTATCTATTCACTATTTTGATAGCTTTACACAAAAAAAAAAATTTGGTACATAAACATGATTGTTTTAAACGAAACTTGGGGTGAGTTTGAAGCCCTTTCTTTAAAACGATCGATATCATATGTGGTTTTATGACTGAATTGATTGTATCGTGTGAATAGCATCTTATTCTTCCTTCAATAATTAATTGCTCGCCAGCGACAAAAGTGGGATGGGCCTGGGAAACCACGTGGCGATGAACCATTGACATAATATGATCCTAAATTAGATTCGAAGAATCAATTTTGACCCTTTAGGCTGTGCATTTTTTTTTTCAAATCACCGTCTCTCCTCATCACACTTACTAATAAGTCACAACTTCCACTTTTACATAAGGGTGTTGATAATAGAATTGAAATTGAAATATAAAATTTTAATTTTAATTATAATATTTTAAGAATTAGAATTAATTTAAAATTTTAAATTTTATGTTTGAAATTATTAAAAAATTAAGATAAAAAATTATAATTCTAAATTTAATTATAATTTTATTGTTTAAATGTATGATTTAAAATATTAAAAAATTATTTATAAAATTAAAATTAATAAAAATATTCATACAATAATATTTTTTATAATATAATAGTCATTTTTTTCATAAAGAAATTTTCATATATTTTTTTAGAAAAAATAAATAGTTATTATAATAATTTTTATATAAATATAAAAAAATTTCTATATAAATATAAAATCTCAATAAATATGATTGTTCATAAATAAATATGGAGAGAGAAAGAGAGAAAGAGAGTTTAATTTTTAAGTTATGAAATTGATAATTCTTATGATATAAGTTAAAAATTGAGAAATGCTTAATTTAATTATTTTTCAATTCTATAGAATTAGTTTATAGAATTATAATTATAATTAAATGACATTCCAAACATAAAAATTAGAATTAAAAGGTCTAATTTTAATTTTAAGCTCTAATTCAATGCTCAATTTCAAGAGCCAAACGGACACTAAAAGAAATTAATAATCAAAGTTGGTAAGTATAGAAATTGGCCGCTAGCAAGTCATAGACACAACCTTTATTTTTAATAGGAAGTTGGTTTAAGTGATTTAATATTTATTTTTATTAAATAAATTTAAATTTTATGAATAAAAAAATATATTTAGATAACTTTATATTTTTGTAATTTGATTTGACTTGACTATAAATTATTCAAAGTCTAATACAATTTCTAAATATTGAATATTTATACCAAAAACAATCATTACTTTTACATAAAACAAATTAATAACTAAGTCACAATCTCATCTGGATTGTTATGGCAGTGAATCTCATTTATATTAATTTGTTTAGGTCAAAATGTAAGGTATATTTTTATAAATTTCCTAATTTTGATATAGGTGACTTACTTTTGATAGGATTGAAAAATTAAATTAGTTAAGGTATGTATAAATTGACATTAACACTACTTGATCGTAATAAAAAAAAGTATAAAAATACATCTCTTATAAATTTTGGATTTATTGATAAATTATTTTAAAGTATTATTATAATTGTAAACTAAAATTTGTAGCATATTCTAATTTTGAAATAAGATGAGATATCATGTTATAAATTTTTCATGTACAAAAATATATTAAAAGCAGGAAATAAAATATGTAAGAAATAAAATAATAGTTTAATTTTGATACATGATTAGTGTAAATTTTTTTATATTATCAATCAATTATACATTATCATATATGTGACTTTTAAGGTAATTATTATAAAAATTAATTTTTTAATAACATAAAGATATATGATTGAATTATAGTTACACGTACATTAAAATTAAATCCATAAAATAAAGAGATGATAAAAATATAGAGTTATTTCTTTTTTAAGAAAGACTTAAATACACTTTTGGTCCTTATACTTTCATTCTATTTAGATTTTGATCATATAATTTTTTTTTTATCTAAGTTCCTATATTTTCATTTTATTTTTACGTTAGTCTCTGTCGTCATCTATCGTGATGACACCGTTAAAGTTCGTCTTACGTGACAAACAGAATCTTACTTGACAGCAACACCAGACAAATATTAAATTTTTTAATTCACCTCATTTCCCTCCAACAATAATAAACTATTACATAAAAACAAACCAACATTCCTTCTTCATTTTTCCAAAACCATCTGAACCTTCCTCCTTCTTCCTCATTAACATTTCTCCCTCTTCCCCTGCATCCATTTCAGCGCCATCTCCGTCTTGCACTGCTTCACTCATTTAGTGACATTCATAATGAGGAAGAAGCAAAGGGCGCAAGTCACACTCCACGAAATTTCTGAACCAGTTTCATCACCAGAGGAATAACATCATGCCTGTAAGTTTCTAGCAAAAATCCATTTGTTGTATTTGTTGCAATGTTAATGGAAATTGTGTTTATCCTAAAATGCTAGGTTTTTTGGACATTAGTTTGTGATAAATGTATGTAGTGTGGTTCTGATTTTTGTGATAGAATGAGAAAGGAAAGGGTGCAATGTTAATGGAAAGGGTGATTACCTATTTATGTTCAATGCATGTTGTTTCTTATATGAGAAATTCTATTTTGTAACTTCTAATTTTCTCTTAATGTTTAGTTTTTGTTAGGGTTAGGGTTGTACCTTTGGTTTTGTGTCAGTTATGGTGTTTTGTAAGTATGCGTGGGTGTTTTGCTGTGTTTGCTGTATTGTTATAATTGCAATGTCAGCTTTGCAACTTCTGATATTCTATTAGAGTTGAGTTTGTTGTGTTTGCATCATGGCTTTGGTTGCATTTATCCATCTAGGTAGCATGTGGTTTCATGTGTTGATAAAGGCTTCATTGAGGTTGAAATAAATTGTTGATGAGTGTTTCTCAAGGGTGGTTGCGTGCATGAGCTTTAGCAGAGAGATAATATATGTAGGTTGATATACATTAGTTCACATTTTACCAATTGAGTGTGTTTGAGTCAAAAGATTTTTGCTAAATGTTTTTGTTGTGTTGGATAGTTTAGTTGATTAATATCATCCGTTTTAGTGGTCTCACAACTCTATTTATGAATCATAAGACGACTAATATGTTGAATAGATATTCAGTGTGTTGCTTGATGCAAATTATAAGTTGCAAACTCAAGTGCAGGTTGTTTCGAGTAATAAATTCTCGAGAGTCCAAGGTCGATCTACATGGAATTGATGAAGAAAAATTCGTTGAGGTAATGAAATGATTTGTCACAATAATAAAGGTGATAAAAGTTGTTCACAAATGAAAAAAAAATTTGTTTGGGTTAGAAAATCCACTCTTGGTAATAAATTAAAGACAATATTATTCTTTTTATAACTCAATTGAAATTCACACATAACGGAGGTTTCAATCAAAAAATACAACATTCAAAGTTCAATTAAGATTATATATGTAATTATATTATGGTTCCTTTGATTATTTACTAACACCAACACTTGTAAATGGGCTCAAGCATTCATTGTGTCAACCTCTTATCTACAATGAATCAAGATCTCTACTTTAAAAAGAGGGTTTCTAAATTGATTGGAAACAAAATATAACACATATGATGACCACTTGATAATACATCATTTAAGCACAATAAATAAATTAATCTAACCTTAATTTATTACCAAAAGTTTCACTCTTTCACCCAAGTAAAATGAAAATTAGTTACCCATGAACAAGAAGAAAGAAAAAGAGAAGCAGAAGGAGGTGAACATAACTTCTATTTAGAACAAAAAAAACTACCACAAGAGAAACAAATAATACAATAGCATAATTTTGATCTCTAAGCCAAGATGATCAAATGAGCTGTTAATGCTCTCTTTTATAGAGCTTGAGGGAAACAAAATGACAATAAAGTTGTTTGATAATGAGTGACAAATGCCAAGGGAGTTGTTTGATAATTATGAATGTGTGGAAAATTATTGAGATGCTTGCCTCCCAAAAGATTCGGTGCTGAACTCATGGCTGCCATCAGAAAATGGAATGGTGGTCTTCATAAAAGTTGTAGGCTTTTGTCTTCGATTTTCAATGCCACTAGTTTTAGCCCAATATCATTCCTACAGCTCGAGATATGACTCAATCTTTAAACACTATTTAGGCCTAATGATAGGGTCAAAACGTGTTTGCCCATTTGCTAACCGCAAGTGCATGGATCGCTCAAGTAATATAGATACAGAATAAAAGTTCGTTCCCAAAAGGATAAAGGATTCCAAAGCTAAGTACCAACCAATAGCTTAATTACTTCTATTCAAGGACATAAAAAGGGACAAAAGTAAAGAAAGTAAAGACAGAAAATAATAAAGATAAACAGTTAGATTTCAGGGAATCCTTCTTCACCCCCTACATCTACCAACAACATGCAATCCTCTTTATAAACATGAATACAATGATTAAGTTAGCTTGAGAATCTCTATTAGCTAAAAGCCTATGTCTAGGTCATCTGACCATGGTTTCAATTGCCCAACTCACCAAGTTTCCTTGAGAGCTAACACAATATCCACTCTTGAACGATCTATTCTCAATCACACACTATGCATGACTAATAGGTATATTTCTATCCTATTAACGAATCAACTGAAAAGTCGAATATGCATCAACCATACCATATCCATATTGATAAATCCCTATGTCTAGTTCATTTGCAATATTAGGATCATGCAATTGATGGCTAACTAACAGCAAGCATTAAGCATAGACTATGATTGAACAAAACCAAACATCCATACAAACTCAGAAAAGAATACATCATTCGTATATATAGAAAAGGATCCACAATATCCCTAAATACAGTTCAGCTATACAATGAACATGAAAATACAAGTAAAATCATATCCAAGGAAGATAAGGAAGAGAAGAGAGAAAGGGAAAAGAGAAAGGAAGCTCATTGATTTGTCTCTGAAGCTTGAATCCTCCTTTATTCTTGTTCCTAGCCTCCAATCCACCATCAATGGAGATCTAGCCAAAGCTTTCTAACCTAAAACTAAGAAAAACTAAGAAAACCTAAAATGGAAATGGCTCAAATGGCCAAGACACAGAGAAAACATGAAAAATCTAATTTATAGACTTAGATTGCCGCATCGCGCCGCGGCACGCACTAACTTCCGCCGCGGCGCCCATTGGGTCGGTCTCTTTACGCCACGGTGCACCCATCTTTTGGGCCGTGGCGCTGAACTCTCGGGTTCAAGTATGGAATTGTTGAGATGCACCTCTGCGCCGCGGCATTCACAATCTTGCGCCACAGCGTTGACTACTGAAATGCAGATTTGACTTCCTCTTCCACTTTAAGCTCACATACTCCATATTTAACCTTGTTTGGAACCCTTCCTGACATAGAGAAAATACCAAATTAGTAACAAATATAAATTTATTTAATCATAAACAATTAAAGCTCAATTTGCTATAAAACATACAAGAAAGGCATTAGAATCAAAATATGACAAATATAAGCTCAAAACCCTCCAAATATGCATTAAAAACAAGGACTAAGCATTCATTTTAGCACAGACGTAGGGCACCAATAACTACTTTTTATGGAGTTATCACCCAGCTACAACTCCTTTATTCTGACTTCTAGGCCTAATATGACCTACTATACATCCGATCTGACTCTTGTATTCTTCATGAAAGTTGTAAATTTGGATCTTAACTTTTCAATGCCACTAGTTTGGTGTCAATTGAACTCTTATAACTTAAGAAATGGGCTGATGAGTGCGTAGAGGTCAAACTATCAGGATCAGTACTCTAGTTCTTACTTCTACTCCAATTTAAATTATCCACAGGTATAATTTGACTCTTGAGGTCTCCATGAAAGTTGTAGAGAATTGTCTTAACTTTCCTACAAGACTAGAATCACATCAATTAAATATTTATAACTCAAATTATAGTCAGTTTACTAAACACTGCCAAATAGACAAATCAAAGCCAATTCAAGCAATAATTCTTTCAATGATCTAATTAAGCTCAATATCATAAAATGTAACAAAACTAACTTAATTAAGTCTAATTGAACCTTAAGAAGTCTAATGAAAAAGATTATAAAATGAATAAAAAATATTGCTATCATTGCTGCATAATCCCAACTGGAAAGTACATCCCATTTAGCTTGTGTACTATTTTGGTTCTTTTATGGTTGTTGTTTCAGTTACCTTGGTGTGTTGTTGCATAATTGTTGTGTTTAATGTATTTGTTGTGTTTGTTGTATTGTTATAATTGCAATGTCAATTTTGCAACTTCTAATTTACAGTGTTTCTTTGATGCCCTACCTTATAAGTTCACTGTCTTCATATACCATGAGGGCATTTATTCACTGGTAAGAAAGTGAGGTATATTGGTGGGAGAATGCACACTTTGAAGGATTGTGAAAAGTATTTATGGTCATTGCAAGAATTGACTGCAGTCCTTAAGAACTTGGGGTATAAGGGAAATGTTAAGATATACTACTGCAAACCAAGTTTGAGGGATATGCTTAAGGAGGGTATAGTAGAGGAGGGTCTTATAGAACTTAAAAATGATGCTGATGCCATAGAGGTTACTAGAATAGGGATGAATGCCTCTGCAATAGAGGTTGATGTTTATGTGATGGTTGTATGCAATGTAGGTGATTAGGTGTAACAGACATTTGAGGAAGAGCAAGTTGTCCAAGGTCATGGGCAAGTACAAGATGAGGAACAAGAGGAAAAGGGTTGAACAAGAAAAAAGGGATGGGGAGTAACAGAACTTTAAAGAATAAGAAATGGATCACAACCAATCCAAAGATGACGACAGTGAGGATAGTGTATAGGGTATCTAGTTGGATGATTCAACATATGAAGCGGATAATGGTTGTGGGGACTATATCCATGATGTGGATGTTGATGCTCCTCAATCAAGTCAGTAGCCACATACACCTGCAGAGGAGGTGGAAGCCATGGCATTTGATTATGAATTAGATGAGCTGTAATCTGATATGGATAGTAATGGTGATGAGGGTTTCAGAGGGGCAGTGAAATATCATAAGTATAATCCTTAAGAGATGGGTAGAGATTTCCAATTTAAGTTGGGAATGGAGTTCACATCCATCAGCCAATTCAAAGATGCAATTGGGGAGTGGTCACTCTTCAAAGGTTGGGGTCCGCGGTTTAAAAAAAATGATAAGGTGAGGTGTAGGGTGGTTTGTAGAGAAGGGTGTGAGTGAGAGTGCTTTGTTAGCAAAGTTGGGGGATTAATGACCTACAGGTTAAAGACACTGAGAAACAAACATACTTGTGGTAAGACTTATAAGGCAAAAATGGCTACTGGGGATTGGATTACTGGTAAGATAATGAAGTCTAACAAGCATATGAGTTTGAAGGGAGTTATGGAAACTATTAAGGATGATTATTATGCTGAAATTTCAGTCACAAAAGCATACTTTGCTAAGAAGATGGCCAGAAAGATAATTGAAGGGAGTTTTGTATAACAATATGAGAGGATTTGGTCTTACTGTGAAGAGATTAGGAGGACCAATCCAGGAAGCACAATGAAGCTGGAGATTGAAGCAACTATCACAAGAGAAGATAGGCATTTCCTTAGACTGTACATGTGCTTAGGTGGTGTGAAGAGGGGTTTCTTGAAAGGTTGCAGGCCAATTATCGAGCTAGATGGGTATTTTTTGAAAGGCCTTTATGGTGGGATCTTATTAGTTGTTGTTGCAAGAGATCCCAATGATGAATATTTTCCATTGGCTATTGCTACAGTGGAAGGAGAAAGCAAAAACTTTTGGTTTTGGTTCCTAACATTACTTCTGGAAGGCATTGACCTTCATAGGAGATGAGTGTTAATCTCATACCAGCTAAAGGTAGTGTAGTGTTTAGTGTTTTCTATTTAACATGAAATGGTATTGATTTGTATTACTTTTTTATAGTTTTAATTGGTGTGTGTTTATGTGTGCATGGACTTGTTCTAGCAATTGAGGAGCTGGAGCAAAGGGTTGAGCAGAGGACATGTATTATGCATTTATATGCTAACGTGCAGAAATATTATGGTGGAGGCATAATACTGAAGGATAAAGTGATGGCAGCTTACAAATCAACCTACTATGCAGATTAGTTGAAGAAAATGGATGAGTTGAAACAAGTGTTGAAGGAAGCCCATGACATGCTGATTGGAGTTCCACCAAAATTGTGGGCAAAAGCACACTTTAGTGAATACTCAAAGTATGACATTTGTATGAACAACATAAGTGAAGCATTTAATGGGACGATTTTGGAAGCAAGAGATCAACCCATTATCTCAATGTTTGACTGGATAAGAGTATACATGATGACAAGATTTGCCAGAAATAGGGTGATAGTTGAGAAGTACAAGGGAAAAGGAAAGATTTGTTCAAAACCAAGGAAGAGACTAAATAAAAATACTATTGAGTATGGCAAATGGATGGCTACCTGGGCTGGAGGATCCAAATATGAGGTCAAGTGTTTCCCAAGGCAGTTTATGGTTGATGTAGATGAAAAAAATTGTAGTTACAGGAACTGAGGCTTGATTGGTTTACCTTGCTGTCATGTTGTTGCTGCAATTTTTGCATATAATGGAGTTCCTCAAAATTTCAGTCGTGAATGCTACAAGATAGAGACCTATGAGTAGTGCTATGCTGAAATGGTAATGCCCATTAATTGGGAGGAAATGTGGCCTATAATCATTGGCTATCCTACCATTATTCCCCCAAAGTATAGGACACTAATTGGAAAACCAAAAAAGATGAGAAGAAGGGACAAAGATGAGCCTACAAAACCAAACAAGCTGAAAATAAAACACACTTCACTGAAGTGTTCAAAATGCAACACTTATGGCAACAATAGAAAGAATTGCCAAAACTTGGCTTTGCCTGTGGAAATCAGTCAACAGCCAAAGAGAATAATTAAGTATTCAAGATGTAGCAACTATGGTCACAAAATGAGCCAGTGCTCAAACATGTTTGAACCTATGGTGGAAGATCAGCCCACACTTAGGGGACAAACATTAGCTAGAGAAGGATATAGTAAAGGAAGAAGGAGAGGAATGACTAACTAAGACAGCAAACCCCCAGTTACAAATGCATTAGATGCAATAGCAACTGCAAAGACATCATCATCCCAAGTAACTTCAAGAGTTGCATCAGCAGATGCCTCTGTAGGTGCTATTGCAGGAGCTGCACCTGCTACCAACCAAGGGATAGTGGTTGATTTCATTAGAGGACAATGTATCATAAGGATAAAGGGCATTATTCCTCAGAAAGCAAGATGAGTACAGTAAGACGTATGAGATTTTTATCAACTCCAAGTACAAATGTGCCACTTGAAATAGTATCACTTGCTTATGCATCTGCTGCAATTGCTAATGATGCAAATACTCAAGCTGTAAATGCATTTGTTGGTACTAAATCTAGATCAAGACTGAGGCCTAAAATGGGGGTAAGAAGAGCTTTTATGTGGAGAGAAAGGCCTACTGTAGCCAACTCACAAGGCACTATGGCACAGAGACAAGGACAAGGACAAGAACAAGGAAATGTGCAAGGCATTCAGGAATCTGTTAATGGACCACACTGAGTTTGAGGAAACCAAGGCTAATGAACCACACTTATCTTTTGCTTTTTTTTGTATTTTTTATCTTTTGAAGCTTGTTATTTATGATGGCTCAGTGGGTTATTACTGATGTTAGTTGTATATTGATTAATGTATGACAATGACTAATGTATTGATAATTATGAGTTAATGTATATTAGTTAATGACTATTATATTGATAATTACAATGACTGTTATATTGATGTTAATGACTAAATTATGGTTAATGATGATTATTTGTACTCTTTTAATGACAAAGTGATCATTTGTACTCCTTTAATGATTTGTGTATTGGTCCGTATACATTATTGACAGAGTTAATGGTTAATGGTGACTATTTGTACTTTTTTAAATTATGGTTAAATTCATCTCTATACTTTTATATGATTTGTGTATCGGTCCCTATACTTTTATATGATTTGTGTATTAGTTCCTATAGACACTAGTCAGTTATTCAGTTTATATAATTTCATTACTTGGTCCTTATTATCAACACGATTGTGGTTGCACAAGTAAAAATCAGATAATGCTAAATCCAAAAGTTTTCAATTAATTGAACAAAAAGAGATTACATAAGTAAAGTTATTTACTCAATTAAATCACTCAATATATTTGCTCAGACCCTAAACATCTACCTATCAACATACATTATCAGTCAGAACCAATTTAAAGTAGCTAATACAATATTTCTTTGCCATATTGAGTCCATACGAAAAACAACATTAATCCCCCTGTCATTCCACAACAAATCACACCATCTACAACTTGTACATCCTCAGTTTCCTCTTCAGACCTAAAGTCACTCGTTATTGCCTTTTAAGAACTTCCTTTGCACTAGTTGACATTGACGAATCTAACCATTCAAACAAACCACAACTCTAATCTGTCTACCACAAAAAATCCCTTCAAATCATTGGAGTAAAGATAAAAACAAACCATAAAGCAAAATTCTCCTTACTCTGTAATTAGGGCACCTAAAAAATTTTCTTCTTGAATTTTCATTTACCCTTGAAGTATATATCACCACCTTACCAGTACAAGTATAAAACATGCTTGTGATGAGGTAGCTCCCACGAGTGGAGCAACTATAATGTGAGCTATGAGAACTGTAACTGCTGTCATTCATAGTTGAGTATGAAAAAGAAAGAAGTAAAGCTGTACAATTTTAATGGAGAGATATTATATTTTGAGAATTTGTCACTTTTTATAAAAATTATTAGAGAAAAATGAAGTGAATTAAAAAATTTAATATTTATCTAATATTGTTGTCAGTAGAATTTTGTTCGTCACGTAAAACAAAATTTAATGGTATCATTACCGTAAATAATAACAGGAATTAACATGAAAATAAAATAAAAATTAACATAAAAATAAAATAAAAGTATTAGGACCAAAATTGAATAAAGTAAAGGTGTAAAGAAAAAAAGTGTATTTACGTCTTTAAGAAAAAAATTTGGAAAATGCGAGGAAGGGTCTATAAATCGAGGAGTGAGGAGGGTGGAATTTGGTTGTAAAGAGGGTAGAAAGCAGAGGTGGAAGGGAGAAGGGTAATGCAGCAGAGAGGGAGAACCGACAACCGAAGATCCAGGAGCTTCACAAGGTCTCGTCTTGCCATTGAGGGCAGTTAGCACTTAACTCATTCCATTCCATTTTGCCCTACCCTCTTTCTCTTTCTCTCCCAAACAACCCAATCCAAATTCGCATTTTTCTGCAATGGCGTCAGGTCAGTCCTCATCTCATTCTCAATTTCTCATATTGTTAATAGTTAATACTTTTTCTTCATTCTCATTCCAATGGCAATGGCAATGACAGGCATGGATGAGCGTGAGGTTCAGAAAACCTACTGGATCGAGCATTCCGCCGATCTGTCTGTGGAGGCCATGATGCTCGATTCCAAAGCTTCCGATCTTGACAAGGAAGAGAGACCCGAGGTCCCCGCCTTTCCCATTTTTATTTTCTTCATATCTTCCATTCTATCAAACCTTTTGCTTCCTTTCAAGATTTTTCTGCGGCTTCTATTCCATTTTAGTATTTTTTTATTTTTATTATTTTTCTTTCCTTTTTTGAGTGCTACCCTTTTCATTCTTAACTAATTATAATACTGGTTGGAGACTTGGAGTTGTCAAAGTTATTAGAAAATTAGACCTTTTTTTTTTTTGGTATTGTGGTCTGGTGTTTTCTGGGCCAGCTTGCACAGTAATCTACTTTCCCAATTCAGTTAAAGGACCTATCTATGTCGGGGGGGATTCATACGGCCTGGTCCTAAGAAATTGACGTAATCAGGATACCTGGTCAATTAGAATACATTTTTATTAAGGCAATCTAAAGTCTAAACTTGTGAAAAATTAAGGGGAAAATGGGGTGAAGAACGTTTAAATTTACCATTTTTATGAAAAAAAATAAAATAAAATCTGGTTTGATTTATGAGCTTTTCAGCTCAAATGATTACGAATGTCTCTCGTGTTATTATAACATAATAGATCCCGTCACGGCTAGATAAAGAATCGGATCTTTGAATTGCAGCACTATTATTTTATGTCTCTTAGTCACTGTCAGTATCATTTTTTTATTGTATATCTTTAGCTCTCTTCACTCTCAATATTGGATGACAAGTATTCTTTTTATCCGTGTATCCTTACCAACTCTAATTCTTTGATCTACATAAAATTGTCACTTTTAACACTGATGTCTTCTTGGTACATGCTCTTTCTAACCACTGTTATTTAAAAATTGATGCTGGCTTAATGTTGGATTAATTTGACTTCTTGTATGAGTGTCTCATTGACACTTGCCAACATGAAAAATGTTCACCCCTCTACTCGATTTGTATTAGGTTTGCTAAGGAAGATCTGTTGGCTCTAACAAAAAGTAAAGTTGTTCAAGTATGGTAGAGCATGTTTTAAACCAGAGTTTTTGTAATATCTATATACTTTTCGTAAACACAGTATTGTAGTATTGTGCTTTGTTTTTTCCCCAATGTTTAAAATTTCCACCCTGCACTTTGCGGTCCAATTTTTGTCTTTTCAGGAAAAGTGACCAATCCTTTCGCATATCATTGCTTTAGATCCATCTTTTTTACATGTTTGTAAAATATGGTTCTTTGGAGTTCGATAAGCTGCAGTAAATTCTTTTTCCATTAATCACACTTGTGATTTTGGTTATAATTATGAATTAAAATTAGAACATAATTGGGCGAGTACAAGCTGCACAAGAGTCTTGCTAATTTCTATATGTGCCTTTCTCAGTATCCCTCTATCCCTTATCTTTCTCCCCCCCCCCCCCGCCATTTTTGCCCTTTTCTTTCATTTTCCCTTTTTCTCCCTTTTCTTTCTTTCTTTTGGTAGTCAGAGTCAATGCTTTTGCAACTCATCTATTTTTATTTACATAGGTACTCTCCCTACTACCAGCTTATGAAGGAAAATCAGTTTTAGAGCTTGGAGCAGGTATTGGAAGATTTACTGGTGAATTGGCTCCGAAAGTTGGTCAGTTGATTGCAGTGGACTTCATTGAGAGTGCAATAAAGAAGGTGAGTGCAGTCTTTTGCCATTCTGAAATTGATGGTTGATGCATGTCAAATATTTTTTTATTTTACACATTGTGAAGTAACCTGAATCACTCATCTCCCATAATTTTCTGCAGAATGAAAGCATCAACGGACACCACAAGAATGTCAAGTTTATGTGCGCTGATGTCACATCTCCAGACTTGCATATTTCTGAAGGATCAGTTGATATGACATTCTCAAATTGGTTACTTATGTATCTTTCTGATAATGAGGTCAGTTTTGTTTATTTTAAAGAACACAAGTGTAAAATTTTCACGATTTTGTATTCAATTTAGGCTTGTTGAAGTTAACAGGATATATTAACTTTGAAGTAATGACTCATGGTTCCAACTGATAACAAAGAGGTTGTAAATTTTCAATATCAGTTTCTGAGTTGTGAAATTAAATTTCTTAAAGATAGATTCAATGTTATGGTTTCTTTTATTCCTTCGTTTCTGGTTCTGGCCTTTTCCTTTTGCAATAAATGACAAATGTTGTTTTTCTATCTATCTTCTATTGGTGCGTTTGAGGTATTCATGAATTCTATTCAAGAATTTGGGAAGTAACTAAGCAAGGACAATTTTCCATTTTCTTTCCAAGGAATAATTCTAATATCATCAGAAATTTTGTTTCATCAGTGGTTGTTGTCAATAAGAAACACGACTTACTTTTGTGGCCTCATAGCATTACCCTAAGGCTTTTATTTTTTCCCTTGATGCTTTTCAGGTTGAGAATTTAGCAGAAAGAATGATCAAATGGGTAAAAGATGGTGGATATATATTCTTTAGAGAATCTTGTTTCCACCAATCCGGAGATTCAAAGAGAAAATACAACCCTACTCACTACAGGGAACCCAGATTTTACACAAAGGTTTGTTCTTTGAAGTGTGGTTACCTCTATCCCTTAGTCTGTGTCAGATAAATGTTTGATTAAAAATGAGCTTGACATCAGCATGGGGTTTATTTGTGTATGATTTCTATTTTATGGAGATAGAATCTTTAGATTATGTAAAGCATCTCCAATGCATAATTGAACTTATTTAATGGTAAGTGTGTTGTGATGGTAAAGATGGACCAAAGGTCATGGGTTCCATTCCCAAATTTTAGTGCCTGTGTCTCGTGTTAAATTCTTTTCAGATTAAGTTTTCTTTCTGAAAATGTGGGTGGGTGAAGTGTTGAGTCATTGGACGACTAGAAGTGCCAAGTTAACGCGAGTTGCCCCAGTCCAGTTTAATTAATTGGACTTTTTTATAGATAAAACAAAGTATTTGGACATGCCAGCAGCTTAAAAGGAACTGGATGGAAAAAATTTGTTTTGATAGATGCAATTCCCTATAGCAATAAAAAAGTCTCTGACCTGATATACTGCAGTTTCATGATTTTGCCTTTCTGAGTACACATGACATTGATGAAATGCAGTCTATATTATATAGGTTTGATCCATCCTCCCCTTTCTTCACGCAGGTATTTAAAGAATGCAATATGAGTGATAATACTGGGAATTCCTTTGAGCTTTCTCTTGTGAGCTGTAAATGCATTGGAGCTTATGTTCGAAATAAGAAGAATCAAAACCAGGTAATAAAATTGGGTTTCTGTTTCTTGTAATTATTATAACTGATTTCAGCTTATCCATTTGACTGACAATATATGTGTACAATAATATCTCTGTTGCACAGATTTGCTGGATATGGCAGAAAGTTAGATCACAAGATGATAGGGGGTTCCAGCGGTTCTTAGATAGAGTTGAGTATAACCATAAGAGTATTTCACGATATGAGCGTGTGTATGGCCAAGGCTTTGTGAGCACTGGAGGACTTGGTATGCCTTCATATTTTCCTTTCTCCGCTTATACCTTGCTAATTGCTATCAAAGAGATCTCTCCTGTTTCTTAAAATTGACATGGAAGAATGATCTTCTTTGACTGTCTGCAAGAATGATCTCCCCTTATCGTTACTCAGGCTATGGGGTGGATGAAAGGTTTGATGTGCGCTCTTTACCAATAATGTCAAATCATTATAAGGCTGACAGGAAGCTGAAATACATAACTGGCTGACTTGCTGTTAAGTGATTAGTTCCATGACTACAAGGTCTTTATGAGTTATGACACCTCCTTTGTCTTTGGGAACATGGTGGTAGATTGTTTTTGGATTCAGAAGAGAATGCATGTGTGCGCAAGAAAGAGATTGGCCAATGAAAATAAATAAAAAAGAAATCCAATATTTCCAACCTTTTATTCTGAATATGTAGTTTCTCTGACTTAGTCACTTAATATTCTTCTAATTATGATAATATCTTATTCTTAGACTGCTTAATATATTATATCATACTTGGGGATTTTTTTTCCCCCTGAAAAATCTATTGTCCTGATCAGAATCTTGAAGGTGCTGTTTGTTTACTTTTGGCATTAATCATCGTAGTCGTTTATATGTTTCTAATCTATGAGCGTGCTTATTGCTTGGGCAGAAACAACAAAGGAATTTGTGGCAAAGCTGGGACTAAAGCCTGGTCAGAAAGTACTGGATGTTGGTTGTGGTGTTGGTGGAGGTGACTTCTACATGGCTGAAAAATTTGATGTTGAGGTTGTTGGCATTGACCTCTCCATAAATATGATTTCTCTCGCTATTGAACGTGCTATTGGACTCAAATACTCGGTTGAATTTGAATGTGCCGATTGCACTAAAAAAACATATCCTGAGAACACATTTGATGTAGTATACACTCGTGATGCCATGTTACACATCAAAGTAAGGAACTATCCTTTTTTTTTTTCTTTAATTGTTGATGTTGATTTTTTCAAGTTAAGCTTTATAGCATTGAATAGATAGATTTATCCCCATAGCTGTATGCTACTGTAAGTATCTAGGTTATTTGAAGGGATATGAGGTAAATTATCAAATGTGATATTCTGAGGAGGAAAAACGTCATGTTCAGCTCATTCGGCCTACTTGCTTGAGATTTGGAAAATATATTAGGCTGATGACATCAATTAGATGTTGCCTCTTGTTCTAGATTTTAATATGATCAATCTTTTTGTTGGCTAATGCCACTCCTTTTTTTTATGTCTGCAGTTCATATAAGATTTAATTTTTTATCATTTGAAATTTTTTTCCTTCCTAACATTTGTTTTATGCAATTTACTCTGAATTAATACAGGATAAACCAACATTATTCAGATCGTTTTACAAGTGGTTGAAGCCTGGAGGTAAACTTCTAATTAGTGATTACTGCAAAAGTGCTGGAAGTCCATCAGTAGAATTTGCCGAGTACATTAAGAAAGGAGGATATTATCTCCATGACATGAAAGAATATGGGCAGGTATGATTGTGTGTGCTATTAGTGACATCATCTGGCTTCTCTTTTACCCATTTGGTTTCAACTGAAATTATTCGAGTTAACATTTCTTTTGCACGACAATCTCCTTGTATTCTAAATCATCCACAGATGCTCGAGAATGCTGGATTTGATGATGTCATTACTGAGGATCGAACTGATCTGGTTTGTCTGACTCTATGATTTACTTTGCTCATTTGCATTTTTATTGTCCTTGAGCTCTAAAATCTTTATTACTTGTGTGGTTCAGTTTGTGAAAACACTACAGCAGGAGTTAAATGCCCTCGAGAACAAGGACGATTTTATTCATGACTTAGGCGAGGTGGGTTTCTCATTATGTTAAAATATGACTTTTGTGATACTGATTTTGAGGTACTTGTTTCGCTTAATTTTGAAGCATTCATTACTGGGCTAATTGCTTTCAGGAAGACTACAATGAAATTGTCGAAAGATGGAAGGCAAAAGAGATCAGGGGTGCATCTGGAGAGCAGATGTGGGGCTTGTTCATTGCCAAGAAAAAATGATATTCTTTATCATATGCCTTGTTCTAGCTACATTTAGTCCCGTGTGAACGGAGTTTTTCCAAATAATAGTTTGAATAATTATCCAGTTATTTGTATCTTGGACAAAAATTCATTTTGTTTAGCATAAGATAAAGGAGCATGCTCTTCGATTTGAATACGATGTTAACTTGGCATCATGGCTTCCATGCTAAAAATTGATTTCAATATCCTTATTTGGGCGCGTAGATGTTCCACTTTTTTACCCTTGATAGTTTCAGAGACATAAATTAAAATATTATAATATATATTTGGTTGTATTTATTTAAAGAACCTTGTTTTATTTATATTTGCTTGTTAATACTTATTGTAAAACTCCTAAATGGTAATATTCTTTACTGAAAGTTGGTGTTGAGCGATGGTGGAATTGTCATAGTTGTCGGCCATTCTTTTAGATCTGGTCAAAACACAGCGAGGAAGAGGAGGGCATCGCCCATTGATGAGTTTTGAAGAAGTTTCTCAAGTCTCGGATCGGGAATTGTTGACGGTGCGGTGACCTTGTGACGGTGGTGGTGGAGGTTCGCGTTTGAGCTGCAGAGGCATATGGTGCGGTACATAACACAAAACGGACCCAACCCAATCAACACACACCACTGTGTGCGTTATAAGCAGCACTCCAGACCATATTTCAGGTCCAAAATTGTTGATGGCATGATACACCTTAAACCATGTCATGTTTTGTGCCTTGCCAATCTGCCACATGGTCCATCGACACCCAACCACTTCAAGTAATGGTGTTACGGGTATGGTCCTCACAAAACTTAAACAAATGGTATGGTCCATAATACTCATGTGGACCACCAGCCATAATCAACCCACCTCATTATAAAACCCAACCCAACCTAAATTAACCTTCCAAAACTGAAAAAAACAAAAAGGATTGATCTGCTATAAGTTTTATAGGGACAAATCTGCAATATACAGCCTTCAACAAAAACCAATTCACTAAGCTCCAGGTGGAGAATCTCCACCGTAAATCTTGTTTATTATAAATCAATGGTAGAAAACACTTTGTAGCATCCATGTTCCACACATGTTTTGGTGCATTGAATACGTTACTTGGAATAAGTGATGGTTTGTGTATATTGAATATACCAAACAATCTTATATCACTTGTGAATTGAGGCTAAGATAGACAAAACTTAACTTCAATAGTGGAAGGCAGAAACTAGAAAGTTGAACCATTTGGTTGTGACTTCTGAGTGAATCACACTTGAAGTAGCTATTAATAAAAAATGTATGACGATCGACTTTTCATTATCCTTGTGCGTTTTACTCAATATTTAGTCCCGTTTTGTGCCATAACGGTTACGTTGTTGCTTTCTTTTTATCTTTGGCAATTAGCAGCATCTTAACTTCATTCAGGTCTTTGTTCTTTATCCACAATATAAGAATAACAACACTTTAAAAATCATTTAGTGAAAAAGATAAAGAACTGTGTTGTTTAACTTTTATAAAAATTAATGGGAACTAAGGCGTGTTGCTCATCTGGTAAAGATTGAACAGCGATGCAAAGGTCTAGGATTCGATTAATGTTGGTAATTTTTCATAAGTTTGTCTGATTTTGAAATGGAGCAACCTCTATTTTTCCTATACTTTATTTACCAAAAAGAAAAAAGAAATTAATGGTAACTCTTTTTGAGTTCACAATTTTTTTGGGCTGTGAACCAAGATATGATATTAATTATTGAGGAATGCAGCTACTAGTGATCTATGTGAAGTATATATAGAATCGAGATCATTTAGAAAAAAAGGTTATAATGGGACAGTGTGTTATTTTAAAGCTTGCGTAAAAGTATTTGAAGAGTGTAAGAGCATAAGTATTTATTTGGTTCAATTGTGAATATTTTGATTATTTTAATAATTGATTATTATATAATGTATTATAATAAAACTAATTTTATATTTAAATATATTAGTTAAAAATTTATTTTAAAATAATTTGTTTTATTTAAATTATATAAAAAATATTACTTGCATGCATTAAATTATCGAAAGAGGATTTTCATGTATTTCTAAAAAAAAAATCCTAGAATAAGATTTTCATGTATCAAATTGATCCTCACTTTTTACCACCATTTAAACAAAAATTTCCTCATAAGGCAAAAGAAAATAATATTAATTATAGGAATAAAGCAGATTAAAAATAAAAAATAAAAAAGAATTTGTTTTCTATCTCTTTGTTGACTTTATTGAAGTTTTGTTTACTTTTATTATGTGTTTATGCTTACTTGTCGGCATGTTTATTTCATTTAAGTCATTAACATTATCTTTTCTTAATTATTGATTTTAAAATCTTTTAAAAATAAAAAAATAAAATAATTAAACTTTGTTGAGAAGAATAAAATGAGATTAACGGAGTTATGATAGTTTGTTAATCTTATAACTTTTAGAATCATTTAAGTTGTGACAACTTAATAATTCAATTTTCTTTTTAAAACATAAAAAAAAATCAAATGAATTTTTGAAATTAAATATTTTCAAAATTAAAAACAACTAACTCATAATCATTTTCTAAAGAATTACGTGACTTTGAGTTCCTCATTGTACCCGAGGATACGTAGGAGTAGAATCTCTATTCTGTCAAGCTAAAATTAAATTTTCATAATTTGATTTTTTTTATAAATAGTTACAATGTCTTTAAAAGGAGTAAAATAAATATATTTTAGATTATCAAGTTTTGCACAGCTAACTTAAGGTATCGTTCTTGGAACGGGTAGTGTAGGGTGCTAATACCTTCCTTACTTGTAATCGTCTCCCGAATCCAAACTCATTTTTCAAAAGACCAGTTTGTGAATGCTTATGTCTTGAAGCATGTCAAATGAGTTTTTGATGATAACAAAGTCAAAGATGAAGATCAAGATCAAAATAGAAGATCAAGAGCAAAAGAAAAGACCAAGATCAAAAGAGGTATATTAGATATAAGTCTTAGAATATCAATGTAAAATGCCATTTAAGTATCTCAATGATTCTCAAATGGTTTTCCAAATATCGTTTTCAAAATCAGCTTGTAAATTCAAAGTTAAACATGTTTTTAAAGAAATGTTGTTTTTAATCTTGGATTCAATATTCATGAAGGCATTTATGTTTAATCCAATGATTTAAGTGTTAGAAATGACTTACAAACTTAATTGGACTTGAAAAATGTGTTCAAAGGCCAAGGTAATCGATTACACATGTTTTGTAATCGATTACAAGCTAAACAGAGAGTTGATAATCGATTACATGGATCATGTAATCAATTACCAAGCAAGTCAGAGGCCTTGTAATCGATTACACCAGTAATATAATCGATTATATTGAACCCAGAAAGGCAAGAACACGTTCAAGAAGGTATGTAATCGATTACATGGAAATGGTAATCGATTACAAAGAATGTCAGAGGCCTTGTAATCGATTACACCAAAAATGTAATCGATTACATAGAGCCTAAAAAGCCAAGAACACGTTGGAACAACAATGTAATCGATTACATTTGCTGTGTAATCGATTACACGTAATCTGACAGAGTCCAACGACTATTTTAACTGCATTAAATGCTTGGCTTTATCACCCCCAATGGCTCATTTCTTCATATAACTTATAAATACTTGCCTTGGGTCTTCATTAAGGGTTGAACTTCAATTTAGAACATTAATCTAACACTCATATACGAGAATCAATCCTGAAAATGTTTTAGCCCTGTTTTTGTGAGAAAACTTGAGATATTCAAAAGGGCCATTGTTAGAGCTTCAATTTGTATCAATCTACTCTTAAGAGAGTTTCTATCTTCTATACTTCGTGTAATCTGAAAAAGAGAGGGTGAGGTATCCCAAGGTGTTGTTGAGTGCTCTCAATTATAAAGGTTTTCAAGCACCCATTCAAGCTTGAAGTTTAGTTAAAAATTTCCAGTGGTTCGCTTGAGGACTGGACGTAGGTCACAAGGGGTGGCTGAATGATTGCTACCGCAAGTGCACGGGTCGCACAAGTAATACAGATACAGAGTAAAAGTTCTTTCCCACGAGGATATTTGCTTATAAAGTTAAGTACCAACCAATAGCTTAATCAATTCTAGACAAGGACATAAAAATAGGAAAATAATAAACTAAACTAATCTAATCTACAAAAGCAATAAAGATAAAAGCAGTTAGGTTTCAGGAAATCCCCCTTCACCCCTTACATCTACCAACAACATGCAATCCCCCTCATAAACACAAATGCATTGATTAGGTTAGCTTGAGAATCTGATGTATTCAAAAGCCTATGTCTAGGTCAATCAACCCTGGTTTCAATTGCCCAACTCACTAAGTTTCCTTGAGAGCCAGCTCAACTTCCACTCATGAATGATCTATTCTCAATCACACACTATACATGGTCAATAGGTATATTCTTATCCTATTAACGAATCAACTCATCCAAGCCAATTGAACTTGTCAAACATGTATTAACCATACCATATCCATATTAACAAATCTCTATGTCTAGTTCATTTGCTAATATTAGGATCATACAATCAGTGATCAGCCAATAGCAAGCATTAAACACAGATAATGATTGAACAATAACCAAACATCCACACAAATTCAGAGAAGAACACATCATTAATATATATAAAAGGATCCAAAATCATCCCTAAACAAAGCTCAACTATACAATGAACATGAAAATACAAGTAAACTCATATCCAAGGAAGATAAGGAAGAGAAGAGAGAAAGCAAAAAGAGAAAGGAAGCTCATTAATTTGTCTCTGAAGCTTGAATCCTCCTTCAATCCTTTGATCCTTGCCTCCAATCCACCATCAATGGAGATCTAGCCAAAGCTTTCTAACCTAAAACTAACTAAAACCTAAACTAAAAGAGAGAAAACTAAAAAGCAATGACTAAGGCAGCCAAGATAGAGAGAAAAACATGAAAAATCCTATTTATAGGCTCAGCTCGCTGCGGTGCGCCCCGGCCCCCGCTTACGAGCGCCTAAGCCCGCGTTGAGTCGGTTATAGAGCACCGTGGCCCTCGTTAGTGAGCGTCGCGGCCCCCACTAGGTCGGTTGTCCTGCGCCCCGGCCCCCATTAGTGAGCGTCGCGGCCCGCGCGCCTCGAGTTCAAGTATGGAATTTCTGATGATGCGCAGTTGCGCCGCAACGCGCACTAGTGAGGGCTGCGGCGGTGACTTGCCGAAATGCCAATTTGGCTTCTTCTTTCACTTTAAGCTCACATGCTCCACATTTAACCTTATTTGGAGCCCTTTCTAACATGGAGAAAACACCAAATCAGTATCATATATAAATCTACTTAATCCATAACAATTAAAGCTCAATTTTGCATAATAACACATCGGAAAACATCAGAATCAGAATATATCAAATATAAGTACAAAATCTCCAAATATGCATTATTAACAAGGACTAAACATTCATTCTAGCATAGAAATAGGACACAAATAACTACCTTTTATGGAGTTATCACACCCCCAAACCTACATTTTGCTAGTCCTCGAGCAAAATAAAATAAATCAAGTAAACCACTTAAACATTAAAATCAATTTTTCATTCAGCAACTATCATTTCAATCTTCTTTTCATTTAAAAACAAATACTAGTGTGTAATGACTGCATCAATCCTCAAAAAGTGCAAATGCCCCATAAACAGTTCCACACATATATAACCCTTAACATGCTATCAATCCAAACAACTCTTCATGCAATTCACATTTATCACAAACATGCAAGATAAACTTCTCCTAATCAAGTCATACATATCCAGATAAGTTTACAAACATACATGCATATGATTCACAGAATCCACAAAATTGTAAATCAACTCTCTCTCCACTAATGTAAATCACACAAGATTGAGGATCAAAAGGGACTTTATCAGCTTATATTGTTAGGCCAATGGTATGGGCGAAAGAAATGAAGGGAAATGATACAATACAAATATTGAGAAACATAAACATGATATTCCAAGACTTGAGTCATTAACTGATATTAGCAGGGTATTCAAAAGTGAATGCAGAAAACTTGCCAGAACCATTTTGATGCTTTTCAAACTTTACTTTTCTTTTGCTTTGCTTTTCTTTTTCATTTTTTTCTTTTCTTTTGATTTTATTTATTTTGCAAAGCATTACTTTTTCTTTTCTTTTGACTTCATCTGGTTCTTTCAGGCTCATTTTGAATTGAATATCATACCCCTAATCATCAGACTTATCTTAAGAAATAACATACCATGTACTCAACAAACAATAAATGTAGGAAGAAAATGCAATGCTTTCACATGCATTAGAATGGTTAACAGATTAACGAATACAATGATTATGAAAAACAAATAAGGCCAAACAGTATAAGGTTTCAAAAAGGGACCTAGAGATATCATCATATTAGGGTAAGCTTGAAAATGCTCAATCGGTCCAAACAATGCCCCAATTATTTCCTCAATCATGCATAACCTAGGATTTCGCCTCAAGAGAGTTCAAAAACAATTTCTAGGATAATCAAAACTCTACATGTACATCCACAAACATTCTCAAGACATGCACTCTTATCATTTTCAAAGTTACACTTGCATCTAAGTGAGATGTAAATCATGCATCAAAAGTAACTAAATTGTTTCACATGCTTTAAGATCACATAAGGTTTCACTAAAAAGGGGACAAATAGCAACCTTTCACATCATGGACAACCAAAACACAAAACCAGCATTCTTGCAATATGTCATGCATTCAAATAGATTCAACTTTCTTAGTTCAAGCATGCACAACATCATTTGCATTAAGTGAAAATTGAAAATATTGTCACAGGGCATCAGTGATAGTCAAAACAAGATATAATCATGAAAATATGATGACTAAAACCACTGCATACTAAAAATACCAATGCATGTTAACATTAAGTACAAAAGTAATAAAATATGTAAAGATACTCCCCCAAACTAAAATGAAATGTATCTTTAATGAACATGGTCTATAGGGAACCTGAGACTAGTACTGAACATTACTAAATACTAAAAAACAGAGAAAATAACAAAAAAAAAAAAAAAAAACAGGGTTCAGGGCACTGGCGCCTCCATGATAGGCCGCGACGCTCACAAAAAGTCATAGAATTTACGCCTCTGGCTACAAGCACTACGTGCACTACCGTCACCGCGGCACAAGAACAACCTAAGCTGCTAAATTTAGTAGTAAACACAGTTTTGCTGCTGGATTTGACTCATATGGGTCTTTAGCTACAACAAAACTTGTTCATAAAGCTAAATTACAAAATATACAATCTAAACATAATAAAACACACAAACAACATACTAACTTATATAAAAACCTAAAACAAACTTAAAACTTAAAAACAAAAACAAAATCATTAAACTAACATAATTAACATATTAACCTATATAAAAACTAATACAAACAACACTTAAAACATAAACAAACAAAAACTAACATAACTAAGGCATAACAAACAAATGTTATACACTACTAAACTGACATACTAACACTTATATACACTAATATATTAACAAAATAACATACTCATAAAACTAATATCAACATATTAATATATACATATGCAAATACAAAACACAACATACTAATTATTTATGCATAAAGTAAAAGTAGAAATGTAACATAAACATGGGGTTCCCTCCCACGAAGGGCCTGAGTTATAGTCCCAGCAGGACTTTGTCACCAAAATTGAAGTGCTACGGATGAGTAGTCCTCAAGTACTTGATCCAAGGGTTATCATTTCCAGGAGTCACGAATTCCTTCAAGGGCCTCATATGAATGAAATCACTCGACTTCTTATTTGAAACTAAAACAAAACATAAAAGAAAGATAGATTATATACAACTTGAATTAGAACTAATCAAACTCATTGTTGATATTAACAATATAAAAATTATCCCTAGCAACGGCGTTGAAAACTTAATTGCTACTGCAAGTGCACGGGTCGCACAAGTAATACAGATACAGAGTAAAAGTTCGTTCCCACGAGGATATTCGATTATAAAGCTAAGTACCAACCAATAACTTAATCAATTCTAGACAATGACATAAAAATAGGAAAACAATAAACTAAACTAATCTAATCTACAAAAGCAATAAAGATAAAAGCAGTTAGGTTTCAGGAAATCCTCCTTCACCCCTTACATCTACTAACAACATGCAATCCCCCTCATAAACACAAATGCATTGATTAGGTTAGCTTAAGAATCTGATGTAGTCAAAAACCTATGTCTAGGTCAATCAACCCTGATTTCAATTGCCCAACTCACTAAGTTTCCTTGAGAGCCAACTCAACTTCCACTCATGAATGATCTATTCTCAATCACACACTATACATGGTCAATAGGTATATTCTTATCCTATTAACGAATCAACTCATCCAAGCCAATTGAACTCACCGAACATATATCAACCATACCATATCCATATTAACAAATTCCTATGTCTAGTTCATTTGCCAATATTAGGATCATGCAATCAGTGATCAGCCAATAGCAAGCATCAAACACAGATAATGATTGAACAATAACCAAACATACACACAAACTCAGAGAAGAACATATCATTAATATATATAAAAGGATCCAAAATCATCCCTAAACAAAGCTCAACTATACAATGAACATGAAAATACAAGTAAACTCATATCCAAGGAAGATAAGGAAGAGAAGAGAGAAAGGAAAAAGAGAAAGGAAGCTCATTGATTTGTCTCTGAAGCTTGAATCCTCATTCAATCCTTTGATCCTTGCCTCCAATCCACCATCAATGGAGATCTAGCCAGAGCTTTCTAACCTAAAACTAACTAAAACCTAAACTAAAAGAGAGAAAACTAAAAAGTAATGGCTAAGGCAGCCAAGATAGAGAGAAAAACATGAAAAATCCTATTTATAGGCTTAGCTCGTCGCCGTGCGCCCCGGCCCCCGCTTACGAGCGCCTAGGCCCGCGTTGAGTCGGTTACAGAGCGCCGCGGCCCCCACTAGGTCGGTTGTCCTGCGCCCCGACCCCCATTAGTGAGCACCGCGGCCCCCACGCCTTGGGTTCAAGTATGGAATTTCTGATGATGCGCAGTTGCGCCATGGTGCACACTAGTGAGGGCCGCGACGGTGACTTGCTGAAATGCCAATTTGGCTTCCTCTTTCACTTTAAGCTCACATACTCCACATTTAACCTTGTTTGGAGCCCTTCCTAACATGGAGAAAATACCAAATTAGTATCATATATAAATCTACTTAATCCATAACAATTAAAACTCAATTTTGTATAATAACACATTGAAAAACATCAGAATCAGAATATATCAAATATAAGTACAAAACCTCCAAATATGCATTATTAACAAGGACTAAGCATTCATTCTAGCACAGAAATAGGGCACAAATAACTGTATTTTGTGGAGTTATCACTGAATCAGGATAAATTCTTGTGTTTGATTCTCTCAACCCTATCTCTTTACATTTGTGCATTTACTTTATATGCTTGCTTGAATATTATTCATCTTGGCTTATTTGTTTTGTGAGTGAAGTATTCAATCTCATTTATTCATTCACTTCAATTATCCAATAGCTTTAACGAAAAATCATAATCAAACGTTTTACGAAAGATTTGCGAAAATATTCCATAAACTCAATTCACCCCCCTCTTGAGTTTGAGGCCACTTGGTAATAAGTAGTATCAGAGTTAGGCTCTTGTGTAAAGGGCTTAGCAACTTCAAGAGAAAGTGATGGCCTCCTTAAATGAGTTTTCTAAAAGTTCTTCTATCTATAAACCTTCATTTTTCAATGGGGATTGGTACGCTTATTGGAAAGAAAGAATGAAAATTTTTATTGAAGCTATTGACCTAGATATGTGGGATGCTATTGAAAATGGTCCTTTTATCCCCATAAAAGTTGTTAATGGTGTAAGGGTTAATACACCAAGAAGCGAATGGACCAATAATGATAAGGAAAAAGTCCAATATAATTTGAGTGCCAAAAACATCATTACCACATTCTTGGGGTATGATGAATTCTTTAGGGTGTTAAATTATGAAACTACCCAAGAAATGTGGGACACTTTACAAGTAACCCATGAGGGTACTAGTGAAGTGAAAAGATCAAGAATCAATACTCTCACTCATGAGTATGACCTTTTTAAAATGAACCAAAATGAAAGCATTCAAGAAATGCAAAAACATTTTACACATATTGTAAATCATCTTGCTTCATTGAGAAAGACATTTCCTAATGAAGATCTTATTAACAAAGTATTGAAATGTTTAAGCAGGAATTGACAACCTAAAGTGACGGCTATTGCGGAGTCAAGAAATCTCTTAACCATGACCTTAGCCACACTTTTTGGCAAGCTCCAAGAACATAAATTGAAATTGAATAGACTCAACCAAAATGAGGAGACTGACAAGAAAAAGAAGGGAATAGCTCTCAAGGCCACTTCCTCCATGATTAATGATGATGAAGATGATGGAGATGGCTTGGAAATAGATGAGGAGAATCTTGCTCTACTAGTAAAGAAATTTGGAAGATTCTTCAAAAAGAGTGAAGCTCATAGAAGACCTCCCTTTCCTCAAAAGAATGTCTATCACAAAGGGGAAGGAACCTCATCCATTCCTAAATGCTATGAATGTGGAGAATTGGGTCACATGAAGATGGAATGCCCAATCTATCAAAGTAAAATGGAAAAATATCACAAAAGATCCTCAAGGGAGAAGAAAGAAAGAAGAGCCTACATAGCATGGGATGATAATAAAATGGATTCAACCGATAGCTCAGAAAATGAGAAAACCAATCTATGCTTCATGGCTAGAGGAGAAGAGGGAGATGGAGACGACATGGAGGTAACATCATCAAATTCTGAATCAAACTCTTCACCTTCCCATGATGAATTGTAAGATGCATTTGAAGAATTACATAATGAATCTATAAGGCTTGCAAAACTTGTTTCATCATCTAAGAAAACAATTTTCTCATTTGAAAATCAAATTTCTACTTTAAACAAAGAAATTGAGGAATTGAAATTAGAAAATGAAACTCTTGGATTAATAGATGCAAATTCTTCATGCATGACATGTTTATCACTTGAAAATGCATCTACACTCTCATCTTGCTCATCATGTAAAGCATTTGAAATTGAGATTGAGGATTTGCAAAATACTCTTTCAAAATTTACCTTTGGAAGAAATAATTTGAATATATTGCTTGGGAACTAAAGATGTGTTTTTCAAAAAGTTGGTTTCAGGTATAATCCTAATAACCAACAAAAGTTTCTCAAGAATTTCTTTGTTTCATCAAGTACATCAAGTAGTCCATTTATTAAATGCTTTCATTGTGATAGGAAAGGGCATAGTGCATCAACTTGCAATGTAAGGAAGAATATCAATAACAAGTTAGAAATTAAAATGGTTTGGGTTCCCAAAGGCATTTTGTCAAAAACTAACGCACAAGGACCCAAGAAAATTTGGGTACCAAAAGTCAAAAATTGAAGTGTATTGTAGGTGTGCTTGAAGGCCAAGAATTGACTTTGGATATCTTGAAAAGTGACTGCTCTAAGCACAAAACCAGAAAATACTTCAAGCTCTCTTCTTTGTCTCCAAAAAGCTTGGACTTGCATCCTTTGGTTAAGTGGAGACTTGCTTTATGCTTCACTAGTTTAACATCTTGATATATATCTCTATATGTCTTGAATATGCTAAATGAATATGCTTCTTGTGTGAAATAGCATGTATAATATCAATATCTTTGAACTTGTCATAATGGACCAATCATGCATCTAATTCTGCCGCAAAATACATTAACTTACTGCATAATATGTTGATGCATAATATATTGCTTTGCTGTATAATGTGATATGTTGCTGCATAGTATGATATCTTGATGTATAATATGTTGTTTTGCTGCACAATACTGCATTTTGGATCATAATATGATTGGAATATATGTTTAAATGATGTTTGAAATTGATTTGGAATGATTTGGAACCTTTTTTGATTGATTCAAGTTTGATCCTTCATGATGCTTTCCTTATGCTTAATCTTTATCTAACCCCGTAATTATTCTTGTATATGTCTTTGAATTCTACTGGCATAAAAGATAAATACTATCTAAGTTTCTCGTCATATGCATTTATTATTGGTATTACATATTGATGTGCTAAACAGTTTATACTATGATATTGATCCTGCTGGGCTAAAATGATTATATCCAATCTGAATGCTTATGTCTTCTTTTTGATAATGCCAACGGGGGAGAGATTAGTGAAATATATTGCATATGTACAAGGGAGTTTTGCGTTTTCACATATTCTATTTCATGCATACATTACGGGGGAGAGTTGCGCTTAAATATCTGATAATCAAATAAATGCAAATATTTCTCTTTCTGTTGAATGTTTAGTTTGTCATCATCAAAAAGGGAGAGAATGTGAATGCTTATGTCTTGAAGTATGTCAAATGGGTTTTTGATGATAACAAAGCCAAATATGAAGATCAAGATCAAAAGAGAATATCAAAAGTAAAAGAAAAGACCAAGATCAAAAGAGGTATATTAGATATAAATCTTAGAATATCAATGTAAAATGTCCTTTAAGTATCTCAATGATTCTCAAATGATTTTCCAAATATCGTTTTCAAAATCAGTTTGTAAATTCAAAGTTAAACATGTATTTCAAGAAATGTTATTTTTAATCTTAGATTCAATATTCATGAATGCATTTATGTTTAATCCAATGATATAAGTGTTAGAAATGACTTACAAACTTACTTAGACTTGAAAAATGTGTTCAAAAGCCAAGGTAATCGATTACACATGTTTTGTAATTGATTACAAGCTAAACAAAGAGCTGGTAATCGATTACATAGATCATGTAATCGATTACAAAGCAAGTCAGAGGCCTTGTAATCGATTACACCAGTAATGTAATCAATTACATTGAACTCAGAAAGACAAGAACACATTCAAGAAGCTATGTAATCTATTACATAGAAATGGTAATCGATTACAAAGCAAGTCAGAGGCCTTGTAATCGATTAAACCAAGAATGTAATCGATTACACAGAGCCCAGAAAGTCAAGAACATGTTGGAACAATAATGTAATCGATTACATTTGCTGGGTAATCGATTACACGCAATCTGACAGAGTCCATCGGCTATTTTAACTGCATTAAATGCTTGGCTTTATCACCCCCAACGGCTCATTTCTTCATATAACTTATAAATATTTGTCTTGGGTCTTCATTAAGGATTGAACTTCAATTTAGAACATCAATCTAACACTCATATACGAGAATCAATCCTGAAAATGTTTTAGCCCTATTTTTGTGAGAAAACTTGAGATATTCAAAAGGGCCATTGTTAGAGCTTCAATTTGTATCAATCTACTCTTCAAGAGAGTTTCTATCTTCTATACTTTGTGTAATCTGAAAAAGAGAGGGTGAGGTATCCCTTAGAGAGTGAAGTATCTCTCAAAGTTGGAAAAATGTGAGGTATCCCTTGAGGGTGAGGTATCCCTGTTTTGAGGTTCAAAGCACAAGGGTGAGGTATCCCAAGGTGTTGTTGAGTGCTCTCAATTGTAAAGGTTTTCAAGTACCCGTTCAAGCTTGAAGTTTAGTGAAAAATCTCGAGTGGTTCGCTTGAGGACTGGACGTAGGTCACAAGGGGTGGCTGAATCAGGATAAATCCTTGTGTTTGATTCTCTCAACCATATCTCTTTACATTTGTGCATTTACTTTATATGCTTGCTTGAATATTATTCATCTTGACTTATTTGTTTTGTGAGTAGAGTATTCAATCTCATTTATCTATTCACTTCAATTATCCAATAACTTCAACGAAAAATCATAAACAAACGTTTTATGAAAGATTTACGAAAATATTCCACAAACTCAATTCACCCCTTCTCTTGAGTTTGAGGCCACTTGGTAACACAATTTTCCTAATTAAAAAAGTTTTTCTAATGTTTTCTTAATTTAAATAAACATTGGTGGCTACTTTATTGATTTTCAAACTTTTATCTATTTTCGGTCATCTCATCGCGATCCTAATTGCGACAATAATCAAAATAGTATATCAATCCAAAGAAAGAAAAATAATGTGTTTCTCCGGCTCTACTCCATCTTTTTCAAAGATAAACAACCAGCCTTGACAAAGTATGAAGTTAGATAAACTATTAGTTAAGATTCTTATGGAGTAAGTATTATGACATGGGTAATTATTCTATATTAAATGATGTGACACCTGCAAAGAGAGAAACTAAAGGAAAAATAGTGATAAATGACTATACAACACATGTCAATGCGTCAACTACTAAAAAGTTAAAAAATGTCAAGATAGAAAAAAGTAATTAATAGTATTGAACATGATGACTTTGTACAAAATGTCTTTCACATAGACATTATTTATTGCGATAAAACCTTTTAAATTTAAATTCCAATTTGTATGCGTTTCTTTGTTCATGTTATTATTAAAAACTTAAATAAATATAAATTATAATTTGACCAATTTTATCCTTGCTGTTACTTTAGAGGTCAACTTTATTTGTTCTTAGTTTTTTTTTCTAAAGTACTAAAAAATAATCTAAATGCACTACTTTAATTTTTTATAAATGGATGAATAAATTTTTTTATTAATAACTACTAAAATATCACATTATTTTCACTTTGTTTTCTATTTATAAACTTTTGTGAAGAAAAAAATTTTAAAATGAGTAAATAAAAGTGTATTTACCATTTATTTAATAAAGTGCATCGTGATCCTAATATACTAAATGACTAAATAATTGAAGGACAAATATATATTTACTTATTCACTTTAAAAAAATCACTTTATAAAAACTTTTTTTGAGTGAAAAAAATGATAAAAACAAAAAGAAAAATTATTTCCATCATTTTATTAATAAAATTTTGAAAACAAAAAATAAAGTAATATTTTTTTAATTATTAATATATACATGTCAACTGAAAAATAAAATATAAAATAAACAAAATGCCTCATAAGATGAAAGTGCTAGTTAATTCGCTTAATAATCCTTATTAGGTAAATGTCGTTATCTAATATCAAATTTCACTTTTATCAGTCTCTCTTACTTATGTGTGAGTTTCTTAGGGATTAAAATCTCTATATTATCCAATCAAACTGTATGGGGAAAAAATAAGATTATTAGTAATATAATAAATAATAAATACATTAAATTTAAGACATAAACACTGTGTTTTTAAACTCGGACGAGACTGGTTGGTGAACCATCTAGTCAACCAGTTTGAATGAATGTTTGGATCAGATAGGTAACTAGACAGGTAAAACTCAGTTTGACCCAGCCCATTTTGCATGAATCGACCAAGTTGGAAAATGAAAAAAAAAAGTTCTGAGAGGAAACCCAGCAAGAGAGGAATAAGGCGATACCGTCACCAGCACTGGAGAATCGGCAGCGTTATTCGTCTAACCAAAATACTCTAACTTTCATCTAACCTTCTCATAACTCATTCTCTATATCGCGAAAAAGTTACAGTAAAATACAGTCTGATTTGACATCTCTTTCACATAAATCTATGGTATAAATACGGTGTGCGTATTTTAGTTGTACGAGAAACATTATCCCTGGAGAATGGAGATATATGTATGGATTGGGCTCTAACTATCTGGCACAAGAAAGGGTGTCAATTAGGGGTGTCCGTGGGTTGGGTTGGGTGAGTTCAGCATTATTTTTGGACCTAACCTGCGAAAGAGATTTTTTTATTCGACCCGACCCGACCCAACAAAGAGATGTTCTTCACTTGACCCGACCCGACTCAACTCGCTTAAGAGTGGGTTGGGTTGGGTCCAACCCGTGAGTCCGACATTTAAAAAAAAATTCTCAAAAAAAAAATCAAAATACAAAATCTAACAAATTAACATCATAAGTCTCAATATCAAATAAACTAAACACCGTAAATTAATAAGTGCATAACAAATTAATAACTAAGAAGTCTTACCAAGTCTTGAATAAATTAAACAAAGCTAGTCATAACTTAAACAATAAATTAGTCTAACCAATCAAAGTCAGTGTCATCACGCATGTCATATGAATTATGGACAACATAATCATTGACTTCACTCTCTATTTTATCCATATACTCTTTATCATTTAAACGATCCATTAATTTTTTAACACAACAGTCACTTAGATGCATCGAGAGTCTTATGAACTTATTTTCTTTGTTCACTTTGAGAGTACCATCACAATGCCTACACTTAAACTTGATTGGAACAACACAAAAATGAGGAGAAAGCATCCTAAAATGCCACCATGGGTATTTAGGATCCATAAACATGTCATATAACTCTGCACGACAGCATGCCCTCTTTTCCTCCTTGGTCTGCACAACCAACATGACAATTGTCAAATTGCATACAAATTTAAACTCAACAATAAAATAATAAGTTCATAAGAATTAGAAAGTCAACCATTAAACTGCAAATAGCTAAAAGAATTAATGTTTAAGACTCACAATTTATTCTCTAACAGCTGACATATCTAACATACCAAAAAAGTATTAACAATTAGTAATAAATAATTAATAATTCATTAAACAAATTGAATAAGTTCCATATAACACACTACCAGCTTCAAGCTTCTCAATATCATTCATCTGAACCCGTAAATCTATGAGTTTCTTAGGAGTCCTCAACTAATTTTGAGCATAATTCAATGCTTCAACAGTGACAAGTTGCAAAGAACTACAAAAAGGGTTAAGAACTCGCCCTCCAATACTAAATGCTGATTCAGATGAAATTGTAGAAACAGGAATTGCTAAGATATCATTAGCAATGAATGAAAGAACATGATACTTTTTAGTCTTTTCTCTCCACCATGTAAGAATATCAAAGCCATCAATATCATCCTCCACATCATCCTCTTTGTACCTCTCAAGCTCATTCTTTTTTACCGCATGTTATTTTTTCTTCATTTTTAATCTAAACTCGGATTTATAACTATCATTATCATCTTCAATATCATCATCATGTGTAGAGGAAGGAACATCAGATGACATGCAACTAGAATCACTAACATCAAGAGGAACAAGATGCATTTGTTGGTAATGTTCAAACAATGTCCTCATAACATCGTCCAACCTCTTCATAATTTTCACACTCAATTCCAAGTCATACATCTTTTCTAAGCAAAACTCAACATAATCCATTTTATACCTTAGATCAAGGATAATAGCCACAAGCAATGAGTAATTTGGAGGACCATCAATGTCATCTCAATATTTATCAAACTTCATTTTCATGAAAATGGTCATCTCTTTCAAATTTGGATCATTTCATCAAATTCACTTCTTTATAAACTTATTGATATTACACAATTTATGGAAGAAAGTATTTGAAATAATATGCAATGATCTAGAAAAAGTAAGAGTAGCATCATAAAAAACTTTTAAAAATTTAATAATGGGAGTGAGTGTTACAGATTGGAGGTGAGTGGAAACTGATTTTACAAAAAAAATAATAATAATGGGCCGTGGGTAGGTTGGGTTGGAAGTATTCCAATCCATTATCCGACTCACACACTGTGGGTTGAATATTTTTTAATTCGACTCAACCCGCGAACTCAACCCAACTCGTATTTTATGGGTTGAGTTGAGTCGAAACCTGCGAGTTCGTGGGTCAACCCGACTCGCTGGACATCCCTAATGTCAATGGTGATGTCGAAGTGCTTTCTAGAGGATTTGCATTTTGAGGACTGAGGGAGTAGTCATAGGCGGGGAACAAGGAGGTGGAGTAGATGGGTATGCTAAAAAGAAGGATGGTCAGTTGTGAGGGAGGAAAATAGGTACTTCATATTATAGGGTGTTTTATAAGAGTGAGAAAGTAAAACAGACAAAGAGGTAGACGAAAGAGAACGGGGAAAATGGGAGAGAGTGCAAATGTGAAAAGTTTGAATCAGATGGAAAAAGATAACGTTGTTCTAACAAGTAAAGCTAATTAATCAATATCAAAATAAATAGTTTTGCATGAAAAATTATAATTTTTTTAAGTGTTTCTGTCAATTAAAACACACAAATTTCACTGCACAAGCTATCAATCAAATGGTTAGAGCACTCGAGAGTTTTAGAGCTTGAATGTTTTGTAACAAAATCCTTTGAAAAATGGAAGAGAGAACAAAACTCCAAAAAAAAGGTGACAAAATGCAATTGACTGAATTTAAATCTATTGTAAAAAATTGTGTGATTAAAGTGTGATTTTGTTTTTGGTAAATATTAAAGTGGATTCGATACAATGCACTTTCATATTAGATTAAATATTTTTTTCATTTAATTTTCATAGTTTTTTATGTAATTATTTATTTATATTAAATAATTATATATTTAATTTTATTTTATTTAACGAATTACTTACCAGTTCAAACTAGTTACTTGATTGACTTAATATCTCAACTGAATTGATAATTGGTCTTGAGTTTTATAATTATGGATTTAAAATATTTTTAAACACACATATAAAATATCTTATCACATGTGAGTGTGTAGTTTATTGATTTTATATATTATATGTCAAATTAAAATGAATATACCTTATGTAAATAAGAATGAAGTATCATATTCTAAATATTTAAATTACATAAATCACTCATATTTTTTAAAAAAATTAATAATAACATAAATCATTATGAAAATCCTTTTCCTTCCAACCATAAATAAATAAAAATAAATCACAATGGATAAACCCATGGCCCATCCTCGGGAGAGAGTGTGAGATCTCATGTTGCTTCACCTCACTGCTGATCGTCCTCTCTGTCTGATAAGTGATAAATTATGAGAAGGGCGTCGACCGTCGCCACCTCTATTCTCTTTATGGCAGCAGCAGCACTGGCAACATTCACACTCACACTCACACTCACACTCACGGGCGGTGGTTCTCCTCCTTGCTCCTCCCATTTTCCGGAGCTTTGATGACAGTTGCAGCTGCCATCTCAATTTGTGAGGAAGTTTATGCAAAGGAGCCACCGCCACCAGAGGTTCTTCCAAAGGACGTGGTTCATGGTTTTAAATTACGGTTGCGGTTGCGGTCGCGGTTGCTGCGATTGCAGATATTGCGGCTGCTGCGATGCGAATTGCGGTCATTGCGATGTGAATTTTCTTTAAGCTTGCACAAAATGTAAAAAAAAAAACTATAATTATTATAACTCTTCATATATCTTTATTTATAATGTTTTATAAGTTTTTACTCATTTAATAAGATTTTATACCATCTTAAAAAATAATTGAAAATGAATTCATAACTAAAATAACATAATTATTGTTATAATAATTATTAATAGGTCTTTCAAAGTTTTATTTGAGCATATAAAAGTATAATAGAGTAAGAAATTAAATAATATATAAATTTAAATTAGTTTCAAATAAATTTCATAAAAATATGTCATTTTTTACACTGATAAAAAAGAATCAAACTTAGAAGAATACAACTAACTCAACTTTAATCATGTCACCAATTATACAAAAAATAATATCATTATTAAAATACATGTCTACACTATAAAAAAAATGATATAAACTCATAACTAATATCTTAAATATTTAAGAACATCATAAGAATTTTTTTTACTAGAAATTTACAAATAATAAACTAAATATCACAATTTTCTCACAATTTTTTTCTTCAATTTCCCTCTTCTCCAATTTTTCCCACTCTTCTCTTCAAAAAAATTTCCCTAAATTTCCCCAATTTCCCCCCTCTGCTGCCAAATCCATCTAAAACCCAAAGCCCACTTTCCCCTCCCGTATAGGCAGCCCAAAATTTTCCCACTTTCCCCAAATCCTCCCATCCTTTCTCTCTCATTCTCTCTCCATCTCCATCTTCGTTTCTCCATGGCAGCCTGCAACCCACGTTTCTCTCTCGGTCTCTCTCCATCTCCATCTTCGTTTCTCCATGGCCACAGCTTACTCTTCCACGCGCGCCCCTCCACCCACGGCTGCAACCCATCTCTTCTGCACGCCCCCTCCTCTTTGCTTCACATTCCTCTCTCGCAGAATCGCGCCATTGCAGAGAGCCAGCTACTGTTGCGGCGTTGCCCACCTCCCCCTCTCAGCCCAATCGCCCACGGCCACGCCGACCAAGCTTGAATAATGAAAGGTAACTCTGTCACTGAAATCTGATCTGATGACTTTGCGCCCGTTGCGGCCGCAACACCGTTATGTTGCGGCCGATTTACGTGATTTTGGTTCACAACGCAATTGCAGCCTGATGCCGTTGCGGCACAGGCCGCAACAGCAATATTGCGGCCGCGTCAGATGATGCGGACCGCAATTTAGAACCCTTCACTACGAGGAATGCCCTTTCTGTAACAAAAGTTAAAGGTATTTCCTTTTCCTTTTGATGTTATAGTATTAGTATGATATGTTGTTTATTCACTTGCAAAGTGTTAGTGTAGTAGGGCTCATGGATTCATTGGATTGGTAGGCTACAAATGGTGACTCTGAATTGCAATTTTTATCAGCATATACATTTCCGAATATGAAAAGAAATACTTTTTGTTTCCGGTGAAATGGAGAATGCAGAAATTTAATATTATATATTGTATCTATGCATGGATGCTCAGTTCCATAGAAAACTATTTGTTATATAAAAAATAAAATTTTAAATGAGGCAATCCAAGTATTTCATAGTTTTGACATCTGTTCTTAGTTCTTACTCTTTGCACGCCTCTCTTCCATAACCCAAATAATATAATATTGTAGGTAAGCCAGCAAAAGAAAGTGTTTTTTTTTTAAAAAAAATTTAAACTCCGCTTATTGTTTATTGATGTGGGATTATTATTATTGCAATTAAAATGGAAGCATTAACTCATGGAAAGAATATAAGAAAAATGTTTAATGGTGATTGGTAGTCAATTATCACTTTGGGTCAGGTCATTTTTCCCCGTCGATGTGCAACATATATAAGGGTGAAGGTGTGCTGGGATAATGGTGGTTATGGTGCCACTTCTTTCTTTCTTTTTATTACTGCAGTTTCCCATTGAACTTTCAGTGCATTTAACTAGCTGCCATTGCCGATACTTTACTTGCTTTACCAGCATTCTTGGACTACTACAGTGTACCTTACAAAGTTGTGGAGGTCAATCCAATTAGTAAGAAAGAAATCAAAATGGTCTGATTACAAGAAGGTGACAATATTGATGGTAGATGGTGAGCAGGTAAATGACTCATCAGGTTTTTGACATTTTTCTTGAAAATTAAATGTTGTTTCCTCATGGACTTATGCCCACTGAATGAGCTCCACTGTAATTTTTCATTAAGTTGCTTTATTTTCTTGGCAGCAATAATTGACAAGCTGGGCCAGAAGATTCTGTCAAGAAAAAAGGCAGATTCAACCTCAGAGGATGACGAAGAGACAAAATGGCGGCAGTATGATTTTCTTTCTCTTGGTCCTGTTCTAACTTTCAAGTAAGCATGTCTTTGACACATGTAAGAGGGTGAAGTGACAGCAGTCTTTCTTAGAAGTTTGATTGAATTGCGTTTTGCCTATTTGAAATTTCAGTCATTCTTTGTTATAGTACATATAACATGTTAGGAATTTAGGTCTATGCATGATTATATTTTAATAAATCTCAATATGGTCAGATTTCAGTTAACATTCTAATCTTTCAATTTTTTACTTTTGACTCCCTTGATTTGTATAATTAGTTCAACATCCCAATCAATGACATTATTGACATTCATTTGGCTCTGGGACTATTTGACTGACAATTAGTATTGTCAGAATAACATTGAATATTTCTTCCTCTTTCTTAAGTAAAAGAAGTTAGGTTTAACCATTCAAGACATTAGTTCCTGCTGACTTGTGTCTGGGGAGCACTTTTTTTGTAGTAAGATGCACAATTTAGCATCCAATGCTTATACTTAAATTTGTTTTCTAAACAATCTAATACTTTGGCTAGAATTGCCAAAAATTCAACAACAAAAGTCTTTTCCCACTAAGTAGAGTCGACTACAAAGATCAAATGACACTAATATGTTCTGTCAAAAACCAAGTTTTCAGAGAGGCCATTTAAACAAGAAAATTGAGCTTATAACTAAAAATTCAAACAAGAAGGGGACATTATTGAATTCATTTTTAGCTTAGCATATAAATATAATATGCTAATTAATTTTGCTCTTCTGATATAGGTGGGTTGATAATCACTTCATGCATGTTATGTCACCGAACATATACCGAAATACCTGTAAAGCACTTGAGTCCTTTGACTATATTACAAACAATGGTAAGTTGTTTTGGTCTTTGATATAATTTATTTTAATTATAATAAATTCAGATAAATATCTTTTTTCATTTATATTTCTTTCCACCAAGTTTTCTCTTTACCCCTGTGAAATAGAACAAGTTTTCAAGCATACTGAGAAACAGAAAAAATTTAATATTTCATTGTAGCTGAGTTCTACATGCAGATTTAAATAAAAAAATTGTTTCTTGCAGTTTTCAAGAGCAGTAAATGGGTAGAATTGTGAGGTTAAAGGAGTGTTAATGTATTGTGATATTTTATTGTCGTCAACTGCTATTTATAGCTAAAATGAAGACATCTTATGGACAAGGAAAGAGGTAGGTTTATGGTGGTAAGTTGGTGTTGAGCTATTATAGTATGTTTTACACGTTGTGGCGAAATAAAAAAAGAGACAAGTAGCACTTGGATTTGTGTTTTGTCATCTTATGAGTTATGATGTATAGAAGACATTAGAGGATCATTGTCTGTAATCTCCCTTAGATCTAAAAAAATAGTCTAATTATAAATTTTAATCTGTGCTTCTCATTCTTGCTAATACAATAGGATATAAAGTAAATTTTAAGCTTTACCTTTTATCAATGGAGTCTTAGAATTTGATTCTAATAAAGCTTTACATGCACACACACAGGTGGTAGCACTATCCTATTTTGACTTGTATAACAGGTAAGATCTGGAGTCATCCTTTTTCCTCAATACGAGACTTAACCTTTTCCTATCTGTTTTCTCTTTGTTCATTCTGTTATAGTAAGTTTTCAAGGGCAAAATTAACAACACTGCTGAAGCTTCCCCACCCCCCTTCTTGTGCATGGGACAGAGTTACCATGCACACACCCTCGCACAGATTACAAGGAAATAAATTGTCTGCTTATCACTGTCTGGATATTGTGATTAGTATGCATTCAGCCTGGGTTTATCATGCTCCCAAATCCTTAATATACTTTATTTAAACTTCTTTCTTGTAGCATGTTGTACTTAAACTTCAAGACTGGATAATGTTTGATAATTTATTTCGATTTTACTGTTATTATAGGCAATTTCAACTTTACAGAAAAAATTACGGTGGAGTAGAGCTGCAGCTATATATGTATTTTGTTTCTAGGAATCTGAAAAAGAAATATAACATTACAATCATTACTGTAGATATGATATAATCATTACTTCATTACTTTTCTACATTATGTAGATATGATACAATCATTACTTTTTTATCTTTTCAGGAGGGTCTAAGCTTAATTTAGCCGACTTGGCTGTGTTTGGGGATCTAAGACCCATACGCTATCTGAGGTCTGGTAGGGATATGGTGGAGCACACACGTATTGGTGAGTGTTGCACGAGTGTTGTTGGAGAGCCTTCCAGGATTAAAGCCTAAACTGGATTTCTTCAAATTCATACTTTTTTTCTGCTGAAACCCTTATGCTCTTGGATTTTGCCTCCACTTCCACTTGAAAGTAGCTTGTTAGAAGGAAACACAGTTGGGTTTCTCCATGAACATATTTGGCTCTTCACAAAGACACTGAGATATGGTGATAGTTATATAGGTAAAATTTTACTGAACAATTGATTCTTTTGAAAACAGAATTATATTCTATTGTAGTTGCTGTTATTATAAAGCAATCTTTGAGCGGTATCAAGAAATAAGGTAATACTGTGATATTGGATTGTCTGAAAAAATTATTATTTTTTATAGTAAATCATTAAAAAAATATGAAATGATTTATTTATATTATATTATATTTTATATTTTAAGACTTACTTTGTTAAAACATAACATAATCAGCATTTGGAAAAAAAAGTTTTTTTCAATAATGCTAAAAAATGGAGATTATGAAGAAAAGTTTTTTTAATTCATAAAAAAGTTTTTATCACTTTAATTAATTTTATCCAAACATCACTTTAACCTAAAACTTTTTAACCCATAAAAAAAAACGTTTTTGTCAAAAAATAATTTTTACCAAACACATGCTTACAATTTAGAAAATAGGCTACGAACAGTTTTTAAAAATGAGTTATCCTAAAATAGGATGGTTATATTCATCATAGGACAGTTATCTTAAAATTAATTATGCAAATTATTATAACTTAAAAGTATTTAGTTTAGCCTATAAAATAAATAATGAGAAAGATGAACAAATAACAATAAAAAACAATTATAATTTACAAAGAGATTTGAAAATCAATTAAAAAATTTATAAGTCAAGAAGCAATAAAAAGACCAAAGATTAGATTTCAAAATTTACAAGTTTGGAAACAAAAAAAAAAAAAATCAAAGACAATAAAAATATTTTCAAGCAAAATAAAAAATAAAGATAACATATATGAAGTAAAAGGTTTACAAATCAAAACATAAATACATAAAAAAAAATTATGAAAATTTATGTTTTACCTTAAATAAAACAAGAACTTTGTATTTATATATACCCCAAGTATAATAAAAAATTTAAAGTCATGTAATTCTTTAAAAAATATTTGTGAAATGATTGATCTTGATTAAATTTTTAAAATTTAAGAAAATGGTGGTTTAAAAATTTTATTTGATTTAATTTGATATTTTCATATCATCAAGTCGTCATGATTAAAATAATCTTCGATTATTTATTTTTAAAAGTAAAATTCAATGTCTAAGTTTCAAGTTGACACAGCACACTTAACCCTTAATAAAATGTTATAGGATTAGTAAGGTGTCACAATGTAGTTAAATTCTTTGGTAAATAAAGGAACAACTTAAAAAAAAGGGGAAACTAAAGAAATACAATTCAAGAAAAATGCAAAATAAATCAACCAGTAAAAAATAAATTAACAATATTTATTACATATTCTTGGCTAAATGAACAAAAAGAAAGGAGAGGTAAACATGCTCCAGGCCAAAGAAAAAACGGAATTCAATAAATATTCAAAGATGCTTTTTGCCAACACTTGATGTTCACACTCGAAGGATGGCCATCAAATATGCTAGTAGCTAGTCCTTTAATAGTATCATATTAAAAAGCATATACAAATATGACAAATATCATATGGCAAACATCATATGACACGTAAGCATATACAAAGCATCATTATATCATATTCACGATGCCTCTTAAATCTTTCAAAGTCTGTAAGCCATACAACAATACAACCAAAGCCATACACAAGCAAATCTTTCAAAGCCAAAATATTAAAAAAAGTCAAAGCACACCATGTATTATTCACACACGGTGGCTTCTCCGGTGCACTAAAAAATATGTGGCCACAGGTGGGTTTATTACGTGGCCCAACTATTATATGACATGTATATATTTTATTGCTTATATTAATAATCTAGTCATTAAGAGTGGGCTGACCACTATATTTGTTAAATGATCCGTAGGGACTTTTTTAATATTACTTTAAAAAAATTAATTTTAAATTAAACTAAAATTCATTAAAAACTTAATCTCAACCTCCTTTATTTTGTAATCAAAATTAAATGAAAACATTTCAACCCCAAATCAAACAAAGAACCTTAATCCTAACTAGACCCAAATCTGTAAACCCCCATTTCAATCCTGAAAATGTTGTTCTTCACCTTCATCTGCAACCTAGGCTTCTACTTTCTCTTAGGTTCCATCTCTTTTATCTTTCTCTTAACTCTCTCATTGTCCTTGCAAATTGCAAGTACTCGTCTGAAGTTTCATGCCCATGACACCATTTGAACCGCCGTCATTTGAACACGCAAACGCAAATGAACGCCCCAATCCATTCCTATCACTCTCTGCGATGGGAAGAGCATCCTCCACGGTTGAAATCCCTTACGAATGGCACCATTTACATAGAGTAAACGATCGCCGCACCCCTAACTCTGATCTTTCCGGTGACTATTGCAGCCGCTGTAGCCCTAGCTATGACTCATACGACCGAAACCGCGACCGCTACACCGACCACCGCCACCACCGCCACCACCACCATCGATCGGAATCGCCCAAACATAGAAGAAGCGCCACATTGGGCAGGATGTTGGTCCTACTCATGATCCTTTTGCTGCGAAAGCCTCGGATGATGCTAATGAGTAATTTCATGTATAACTTGTTATTCTTTCCCTTTGTTTATAGTTGCAGACTGTATTTTTGTTTTGCTGACTATATTTTTTTTTTTTTACTTTTGTGTGGGATATGTAGATTTCAAATATGTAGACAATGTTTAATCGTTTCAGTGAATTGATATGGAATGGCTATAGTGGTAGATGTATCATTTGTTGCAATTTGCAAAGCATGTGAAATTAATTATGGAAACAAGTTTCTCTGCTGCAAATGGGTTTGATTGCTCCTATTCAAATGATTGCTATTAATGAATTGCTATTCAGTGATTGCTGCTAGGAATCCATTGTCATTTTTGGAGCACAAAATGTACTATATGTTAAATTCAAATTCATTGAATTGCTATTTGCCTTTTCCTGCTTCTTGCTTCTATCAGTTTGGTTGAACTCTTGTTACAAGCTGATGGTGTGCAACTTGTTCCTTGTATTGCAAGATTAAGTTTATTATTTATGAAAGAACTTTCTTTTAATTTTATCTTTATGGATGGTTGAAGGATGACCTGATATTTGCACTTGCAGGGAGATATAAGATGCCAACTTGATACTACTCAGTACTGCAGAGTTCAGTCTTCAAATGTTTGGTGGGGCAAATATTTTGTCCATAAATTTGGAGTTCCATCTATTTATAAAATTTATCCTGAATAGACCATCTATTTTGTCCATAAATTTGGAGTTCCGTCTATTTAGAAGTTAATGCAAATAATTGTTGACTGCTTGACTTGTATTTGAGGCTTATTTTTGCTTGTCTATCTATATTTTGTATTCCTCTCCTTTAGCTTTTTGTTATTGATGTTTTGATAAATAGTCAATAATTGAATGTCCTCCTCTACTTCTATATATAATTTCTATGTATACCTGATTCGACATTTATTTATTTATTCATTTTTGGTTTTCTACGGTCAAAACAATTTAAATGTTTTCTGACTTATTGCTTAATCTGTTTCTGTTTACAAGGATGCATTGTCTTGAATAGACCATGGGCCTTTGTTCAGTGGCTAGAATAGACCATGTGCCCATAGCTGACTAAGTTGGCATTTAAGCCCAGGGAAGAACAACATGCTGCAGCAGCAACCAAGTTTACAAGAAGGTTCTCTTCTGGAAAGTCAACTTTTTCAAAAGGTATGATCACATCTCCAGTTTTATCTGCCTTATATGCAATCTTTCCACGCTTGAATTCTGCTACAGTCTAAAAAGGTGATTTTTAAGGCATTTTGATTAACATAGTATAGAACTTTTGTGAAATAAAGGGATTGTTGCCTTGCCTTAAGTGAAACAATATCATTGCTATTAAAATTTTTCTTCCTCCCATCCTTTCCCCTTGCCTCCGAGAAAAACAAAAAGGAAAACCATAAAGTTGAAAAATACTTTAATCTTAAAATTCTGTAATCATGTGTATTTGTTTATACACTTAGCAAGAAAAATATTAACTAAAAAGCTACTACTTACAGTTTCAGGTTCAAACTAAAAGTATGCCCATTGTGAGTGAAATTTAAAAGAAAGGAAACAAGAAGAGTGGATAATACACCTGAGGAATATTAGATGTTACAGTACCAGCTTTTTGGATTTGGTATCATTCCTCTTATCCCCAGAATGTACCTTAGGCAAGATCAATATTAACCATTAAGGGAATTTTCATCTTAAGTAGCAACCAAAAAAGCATTTGTTACTTGAATTCGTCAACTCTTCACACTTACTGACAAATTATCAAGAAAATATATATGAAGAACTAATCATAGTAGCTTCCAAGAGTAAGAAAAACACCTTACAACATGTTATTACAATTGGTTTATACTTAAATGAATCAAAAAGAGTAAAACATAATGCAGAGAAGATAAGTGCATCTTATTAAAGGCTCTTTGGTTTGTAAAGTAGTAGCCAACTCTGGGTAGCATCTCATATGATGCCATCTAATTATAGTTTTGTCTTAAAAGATGATTAGCACATAAAGAAAACAAACTATGATATTTCTATGAAAACACATATTAAGCATACATTAATGCTGCATGTATTCAAATGATAATGGTGAAGATTGTAGTCTTTAGTCTTTACATTAGAGACCAGAAGCAAATTTACTAACCATCCATGTAGTGTTTGTGAGGCGGGTGGATCTCTTTGACATTTCTCTGCATCAAGGTATTCTACTTACTTCTTAATTTCAATATTAAATTTTACTATTTCACTATTTAATCTGTGTTTTTTATTGTGTGTTTCTAATTAGTGTTTTGGACAGAAAGAATGAGATGTTTTGTGCATAAATTGAATAGAGGATCTCTGCAATACTATCATTGATAAAGAGAAAAAAGAATAAAATAGAGTATATTTACTATTTATATAGAATCCATCTGCTTTCAGGCACTCACAATTCCATCATTCCATTTTGATCTTAACAACAAATGCTACCACTTCAATGAATTGCTAATTCATAGTGATGCGCCTCCAAGTCTGAGGTTTCTGTCTCAACATCATAATAATCATTGTTAATTATTGAAATGTAAAATTTCATTGCTCTCCCAAGTGTAAAGTTTGTTTTGACAAGTTTCCCTCGTTAATTTCCTGCTTGACTATTTTTCACTTGTTATCTTTCCTTGTTCCTGTTTTAATTTTAATATTTATTGAGGTGACCAATTTGAACCAGACAACTTTTAGGCATTACTTAGTAATTCCTGTGGGTAATCTTGTTTGGAACTGTCTATTACTTAGGCTCCCCGTTGCTGTGTGTATTTATACTAATAAACTATGTGTAGTACAACTATATAAGTGTATTGTAGGCTACCTAGTGAAGCAAATGTTAACTTATATGTAAGTAAATTAGCAAATATTTTATAGAAAAAAAAATAGAAAGCATGCCACTTTCCTTGTTAAGATTGTTTAAGCAAGATGGTCAGGCACAACATCAGGGATTTGTTTTGCTTGTTGTAGAATTTATGGAAGCATATATATTGTAGCATTATATGTGGTAAGATTATAATTAATTGTGTGAGCTATTATGCAGAATGAGAAATTGGGTGCTATGTTGGATGAAGACCTAGCCCTTATGGAAAAGAGAACAAAAATAACTAAAAGGCTTGAATTGTACAAGCAAGCTAGGGATGATATTGATTTCATGGCTTGGAAATAATGAAGATCCTAGATTTTGCAACAGATGCTATGAGGAAGATTTGTCATAGATTTTATTATTATTTTTATTATTTTTATTAAACTCAAACAGAAAAGTCTACGGTTACTACAAGAAGTTGTATTTGCACTTGCATGTAATTCTTTTGCCCCACAGTGTATAAAGCTTTCGAGTTCTGTGTTGTGATTTTATAAAACCAATGAGTTTTATAAAGCTTCCGAGTCCTCCACGATTTTTTCCCATCTTCAATTCAAATTTTTGTCCCTTTGACTGCTAATGCCATATCTCTTCCCAACTCATAGCAAGTGCTTTAGATTTTGAACGAATGAGATATTGGAAAGGAACTTATCTTATGAAGTTGTCTGACATTCTTCTCGAAGTTGAGTTTTATTTGATTAATAATTTGATATCGTCAATTGGATTCGACCAGTCAAACTAGCCTTTTGAGAACTTCAATTTGAAGGTTGGGATGTATAGAGAAGAATACACCATTCCTAATATAACCGAAGTTCCAGAGACCAAAGTCAAATGAGTTGTTTCGATAATGAAGACTCTAGTTCAGACACAGGGAGCAAACAGAACATGCCCATGTGGATGTCTTCATAAATCACGGTCCTTTACGAAGATGGCTAGCAAGTTACGATCTACTACCATATGGGATTTTCTTAATATATATCTTGTTCCATGATTATCACTTCAATTGTATTCCTGGTGTATTATGTCAACATATACCATTAAGTATACATTTAATATTTTTTTCTTTTTCCTTCTTCTATTTTTTTAATTGAGGATACATTTAACATTTTGGGGAAGGACATACATGAAAAGCACGAGTCTAAACCAAAGAATTTCTTTACAGGGGCACGAACCAGGTAGCCACTAATAGCAAACAGTAAAAATCAAAGATGGTGATGCCGTTAAACAGGCAGCTTGAATTCAAAATAAGTTGCGTGCACAATGATGAAACAAAAGTTAGGTGTTCAGGACAAGAAACTCTATAAATCACTCGCATAATCACGAAAAAATGGTATTTTAATGAGCAACTTAGATCTAACATATGAATGGCAAATACTTGCATTTTCATTGAACAAATTTATGTACGTCAGTTACAAGCAAAGCTTCCCGCTATCAAATTTTGTTAGAAGCTGCACCATACCATACCATATGGTAATTACAACAATAAACCCTACATTTATGCCTATAAATTATAGGGATACAAGTTAAAAAAACACTAATAAACTGTTATTTTAGAATATATTTTTGGAAGGAAAGATGGGTTGATATTAACGACGAAAATGTGACTAGCCAATCAGCTACCTCAAAGCCCGATCCTTTTAGCAGAGTAATTAGTTGAACAGAAGAAGCCTCCAGTGTACTCGTCAGTTGAAAGTTTTTGCACATTCTCCTCAGTCTTCCAAAATGTTGGCTATTAACTTTGAGCTCCTAATCCTTTCGATCCTCTAGAGGTTGACTTGTAACCATGACCTTAACATGAGCTACATGTCCATCCAAAATCTGCTATGGGCTATAAATCAAACAAAAGCAGTAAGTGTAAGGCTCATGTCAAGGAACTGTGTTCAACAGAAACTATGAAGTATAAATTAAAAATATCAAACCATTTACAGCTAAAGAATCGTAACACCCTCTAATTGTATTTTAACTACGTAACAGACTCTGCAAATCAACATTTTATGCTAGTAAGATTTTTGAGTAACTCGGATGCTCACATTTGGTATGCAAACGCCATAGTACATGAGAATAGATGATGTCTAGGAATCCAAGATTTTTCGCAATGATTTTTAATTATCATACCATAATATGAGGTTCCCTGAATTTCCCTACATTTGAGAATTGAGATACCCGGGTATCTTACATACCAAGGTGAAAGAGCCAACAAACCAAAAGCCTCCTAATATAATAGGATACAGACACTAGAATGGATAGATCTACATTAATATACCTTGACTAGAAATTAAGAGGCACACATCAGAATTTGCATTTGTCAGAGTCATTCACTTAATAACATCCAACATACACTTTAACAAATAGCATCACATTTCATTTCTCAATGGTGGAAAATAAAGAGCACTTGTCTTCCATTACAAGAATTATGCCAAAGGCTATCATAGCACTAAAATTGAAAACAAAGAATGAAATGATAGTTAAAAAGAGTGTTACCAGTCACTTCTTTTTCTTTGTTCTATTGCTCTTTTTAGGGAAGATTAGTATAAAGGATCAGTGAATGGTCATATTTACTAAAAAAGACATATTACCCACATAAGTGGCTAATTCTGTTATAAAGTGGTGACAATTAACCACTTGACTAGGCTATCATCAAAACACAGTACGCTTAATACTTATGAATGCCATCAAGTAACATATTTTGTCACATCTAAAAGTTTGCAAGTTGCATGCTTAGTCTCATACACCATAAATCAATTTTCAAATTTAGAACCAAACAAAATAAGAGGGTGGCCCAATGCATGAGGTTTCCACCATTGTGGGGTCTGATCTGGGGTGGCTCAGATGTTTGCAGCCTAACCATTTTGAGCAGAGTAGTAGAAACAAATGCCATAACATAGGCGGCCCATTGCCCCAGCTCCCACCATTGTGGGTTTGGAAAGGATAAGATGTGCATAACCTTACCCCTGTGAATGGAGAGGTTGTTCGCACACGGAAACTAGTTCTTCACTTGCATCATCCTCTGCTTGAACTTGTTCTTGCTCATTCCTTATGCATTTGAGCCTCTTCCCAGTGTTGTGAACCACCTCCTCACCTTCCTTTCTCTTTTGGTATGGTCATATCTGCAACTCATTCCCTCTCTCTCTCTCTCTCTCTTTCCTCTTTCCTAGTGTCATGGGCATGAGACTTCAGACGAGCAGTTGCGAGGACACAGATGATGGTGAGTCCAGTGGAGGAAGCAAAATGCGAGGTGAGATTTCTTCTTGAGGTGAAAGGTGATTTGGGAGAAAGAAATGGGGGTTTACAGATTTGGGACCGAAATATTTTCATTTAATTTTGATTACAAAATAGAAGAGATTGAAATTAAGTTTTTAATAAATTTCAATTTAATCTAACATTAAATTTTTTAAAGTAATATCAAAAAAGTCCCTACAGATCATTTAGCAAATATAGTGGTCAGCCCACTCTTGATGACTAGATTATTAATATGAGCAATAAAATGTATACATGTCATATAATAGTTGGCCCACGTAATAAATCCACTGGTGACCACATATTTTTGAGTGTACCAGAGAAGCCACCTTTAAATATTTCAAATTCTGTAAGCCATATACAACCAAAGCCATACACATGCAAATCTTTCAAAGCCAAAATATTAAATGCACTAAGTTGAAATCATATAAATAGATCCATATAAACAAGTTGTCGCAATTCAACTTACCTTTTAAAAAGTTACAGAATTAATAAGTTGTCACAATTCAATTAATTTTTTTATTAAATTAATTTTAAAATATCTAAAATAAATCAACAACTAATAAATAAATAAACTAAACTAACCAATGAATAAGTTAAAATGAATAAAATAAATATATATATTTATATATATATATGTTTGAGATAATTATGAAAATTTAATTATTTTAATAATTAATTATTTTATAAAAGATTTTTGTTATAATCAATTATAATTAAATTAGTTTTATGTTTGGGATATATTAGTTAAAAATCGATTTTAAATTAATCTGTTTTATTTGAATAGTATAAAAAAATTACTTTTATACATTAAATTATTAAAATAAGTATAAAATGATTAAAAAAATTATTTGATTGAAGATAAAATGATATTTATATTTCAAAATATAAGGAATAATTCATAAACTAATATTATAAATTTTAATCTTCAATATTATGAAAAAAAAATTATAATATATTAAATTTCATATAAAAATTAAAATTAATTTACAATTAAAAAAACTGAAAAAAGCTAATCTAATTTAAAGCAAAGAAACCTATAAACAATTGAGGCATATATGTTTATACAACTGTAACACGTGGAACGCTATCTCTAGCCTGAGAGTAACTTTTTATCTTTTCTCTAACATCGTGAAAATAGTTTACTATTTTTTCCCTGACCGAGAGAAGTTCGTCGCAAAAGCTTTGAATGACTTGTTGAATTTCTTGAAGCGACAACAGGATAGCTCTAACCCAAAAAATAGCCCAAAATATTAGTGTGACTAAACCAAATCCTGGGTTTAGGATCAACATATGCATAACCACAGCGAGGACTCCCAATAAAGGACTGAGCCTTCCGAGGATTGAAAGCAGAGCATTGTTATGGATTTTCCATCCAAACTCCACCACCAATACCATACAGTAAATGAATAGGCTGACATAAATTGCCAGCAGGATCCCATTGTATTTGTGATATGAAGACACTCCCATGATTTGGAGATGGCCAATGACCATCCCCAAGAGAGAGAATATAACAAAATGCACTGGTGGTGGGAAATTTACCCCTAGGATTTCCATTTGCTAATAAAATTTGAGAGGAGGAGGGAGAAGGAACCGAAAAGCTTGAGGCGAATGAAACGGTGGTAGTGGATTTGGGATTTTATAGTTTGGTGGTGTTGGAGCCGAATTCGGTGGTGGCGCAGCGAGTGATGGTCAGGTGGGCTGGCGGCTGGTGGCTCTGGTTCGGAGTCGCTGGGGTGGATCGCCTGGGAACGGTTCAGGCGTGACAGAGGAGGTTTAGTGCTGGGTTTCAAAATTGGGGAGATTTGAGTGAAGGTTGTGGATCTGGTAATTGTTTTTGTGTTGTTTTTCTGGGTTTGATGAATTTGGATGAGTGAGTGTATGGAATTTTGTTTTTGTGTTGTATGAATTTGGAGCATATTTATATGCATAGTTAGTGCGGCTTTTTGCACAACAAATTAATAAATTAGTTAAGAATACGACCTTTTTTTTTGGTGTTTTTGCATGTCGGATAAAACATATGACGTTTTTATGTATCTAAATGTATTCTATTAAAACAATTATTTTTTTCATTAATCAGAGGAACAGAAGCGTATTTCCGCTTTTAAGAAAAAATTTAAAAAATGCGAGGAAGAGTCTATAAATTTTTTTGTATTTATTTCTTAAATATACTTTATAAAAAAAATAAAAATTTACTTATCATTTGAATAGCCTAATTTTTATAATTAAAATTAATTCATAACATCTATAATTAAAATAATCTTAATTACTAAAATAACAAATGCACACAACGAAAATCAAGAACGCCCGTGCATCGTAGCGGTTTCCTACTAGTAGACATATAATATAATATAATATAATATAATACAATTAAAAAAGGAATGATAGCGACGTGACTAAGAGACATACGAAAATAGATAGAAAAATGTTATTTTTATATTTTTAAAAAAGATATAAGTATTATTTATATTTTTTTAAAAAATATGATTGAGTAAAAAAAATAATAAAAAATATAATCAATAATATTAAATAAAATATAAAAAAATATATACATTATTTGATTTAAGAATATAAGAGTTCAATGAATAACGACCATGCATCGGAGCGGTTTCCTACTAGGAGATATAATACAATTAAAAAAGGAATGATAGCGACGGTGATAAGAGAAATAAAATAATAGTGCTGCAATTCAAAGATCGATTCTTTATCTAGCCGAGACGGGATCTATTATGTTATAATAACCAGGACATTGACCCGTGCAATGCACGGGTCAACTATGTTATTATTACTCACTGATAAATTTGAATTGTAATAAAAATTAAGATTATGTTTTAAATTTAAACATTTTTTTTAGTTTTAACGTAAATTTATCAATCAAAACAAATGACGTATCTTTCATTTTTTTCTTCATTCATATGAGGAAAAATTTAAATTTACAAACCGTCTATAATTTGTACATTATACAATTATCTAAGTACATTTTTTTTATTGATCACAATACACGGGTAATAATTTCAATTGCATTATATACTTAGGTAAGACGGATCATTCTTTTGATACAATAGATGACGAATTTTCTCACTATCTGCATTTATATATGCATTTGAATGTAAAATATTTGGATTACATAATTAGATGTATCAAGAATAATCGAGGTGTTGTTTTGATGAAACCTCACATAAATATTAACAAATACAACTATATCATTTTAGAGATAAAAGCAATAAAGCATAGAATGAGCACGAGACTTGTTTATTATGTCCATTGAATAGAGTGCTAGACATTAGTATAAATAAGAGATAACAGTAAATTAATAATACATTTGACATCCTCAACATGTATGTGAGAAGAAAAAGGATTTATAACAATGAATTATTTTTAAGCACGATAAAAATATCATATTTTCACTTAATAGAAATGTAGATCCTTATTTATACCTCAAGTCAATTAACACAAATATAAAATAAATATAAAAAAAATTTAAGACTTAACAGACAGAGAACTTCAAGTCTCAAACAAAACATAGCATGTATGTCTATCATGCAATATAATTATCTTTATACACATATGGAATTTTGTTTTTGGTTATTGTTGACGTAGGGCGAGAACAAGGGTTGATTTGGGTGTTGATGGAGTTTGGTAGTGGATGGCTCAAGGGAAAAAGGAACATATTTATACACATTCCGAGCAAGTTCTTGAATGGAGAGCAAGTTCTTCTACCGAGGAAGGTGCGTATTGTAATATCTTATTTCTTTAAAATATTTTGTGAAGAATACGATTTTAACTTAAATATTTTATTCTGTAATAGTTATTACTAATAAAAAGAAATTAGATAAAATTTGTAAGAATTTAATAATTTATGATATTAAAAATAAAAATTTATTGAAATAAAATTTAACATTTAATCTCAATAATAAAGATTAGAAATATTTTAAAAACATATTTAAAAGGATATTTATAAAAAATATATGTATATATTTATAATAAAATATTTATGGATTAATTATTTTTTAATATAAAAATATAAAACTAATCATTATTAAAGAGATAAATATCTTGTTAAAAAAAGAAGAAGAAGATAATGTAGCAACGTGTCTAAGATCAGATGAGAAGCAATTGTTGCTTTATAAAAATCTAATGCAACGTGGTCCACTCATAATCAAGTGGATTTGCTATAAATAGAAAATAATAAAGAATGAAATGCTGTTGAAAAGCGGAAAAGGGAGAAAAAGAGAGAAATAGAAAAAGTCAGAAACGTAGAGAAAGAAAAAAAAAAAAGAGAAAGAAGGAAAAAGGAGCAGCAAACGAAAACCGAGAGGAGAGAAAGAGAAAAAAGAGAAGAAACGGTCAGAATCGAGCAAAAGAGGAAATAGAAAAGGAGAAAGAGAGAGTTTTGGATGAGGTAGGAATTGAACATTCTTTTCAAAAATAAAACTATGGTTTCCTTTATATTTATAGGTTTTATTAGTTAATTTATTATTTTATATATTTTGTGCATATTATTATTTTTGTTAAATTTATTATGTATATTTGATATTTGTTTAGTTTTAAAATATTTATGATATTTGATAAAATTTAGAATTATTATAATTTAAATATTAATTCTTTTATAGGACCAATATAATAAATTAAAATATTATTTAAGACTTAAGTTATATATATATATATATTTTAATCATATTGATCATTAAATTTATATGAATTTTCTTCTATTTACCTTATCTTAGAGAAATTTTATGACCTTTATTCTGACCTATAATTACCTTTGCTTGAAAGTAATTTTATGACCTCTATTTTGACCTATGCAATAAAAGGACTTTTGCGTAATGTATGAACTATCAGGACCAGGACAAACTATGAACCATGATGAAAACTTGACTACATATTGACTATGATAAGGACCTGACAAATTATGGACTGTGATGTGAATTATTAAGAGAATTATGAAATTAATTTTAAATCATAATCGGTCCTTGAATAATTGATATTTAAATTTAATGATTCTAAGTTTTACGAATTGTGATGATTTATTTATATGATGAATTTATTTGTGATATATTAGTGGCTTGTTTTGTTTATGTTTGCCTGTGATGACAAGCAAGGAATTCATGAAAAAATTTACACCTAACCGTTACCTACCTGGTTAGTGTGGTATGTCTGACTTTGTTGTCACATGTTAAAGTAACACTAAAGACAGGGTGAACTCCCTATGAAAGTGAAGGCCTTCGAGTAAAATGTGAGACAAGCAGACATGGAAAGAAATTGTGGATTCCCTGTAATGAGGAACTTGCTTGCTGATGATTGATAATGTTTGCTGATGGTTGAATAATTGGTACTTGATTTCTGATATTGGAAGAACTTGTTAATAATATATATATATATATATATATATGGTTGTATCTTGCATGATTTATTTAGCATTTGTTCTGCTATGTTGAATTGTATTATTTTTGTTATACTTTGGTTGTCATGTGATTTTTTGTGTATCTTACACAGCTGAAACTCACTATGTGTTTTCAAATATTTTTATAACGGTTCATTTTCTATTGAGAATTTTCAGTTCTCACTCTATTCATGGTGTTTTCAGACTAACACAGGATGTATCATGGTCATCACTATTCAGATCAACTAAGCATAGGCTGTTGTTCCAAAAGAGAAATTATTTTAAATATGCGTATATGTATTTATGAGTGAACATTACGACTGTGTGAGTTTCTAATAGATGTGTATTACAATTTTGTATTATTATATATTGATACTTATTTTCTCTTATATATTTTCGATTTCAGTTTTTAACTCCTGTTAAAAAATTTTTATGGAATATATTCACTAATATTATTATTATGAATATTATAAGAGTTATTATAGTTAGGGGTCGTTACACGTATAACCTTCCTCCATACAAGTTACTTGTAAGAATAAAGCTTTAATATTTTATTCAAGCTGTTGTAGTAAGTTTTCGTGGGCAAAATTAACAACATTGCTAAAGCTTTTTCAGTAAAGAAAATTTTTTGCGTAAACTATAGACACCAAGTTGCTGGGTATACTAAATTAATTATAATTTAATGTTTTCATAAATAATTATGTTATATAATTAATTCTATAAAAATTAATAAAAATATTAAATTTTAATTAATTTAATATATTTATCTATCATGTCTATTATTTAAGTAAGAATTTCTTGCCGGTGAATAGCAACTTCAATAAATAATTGCTTGCTTGTGACAAAAGTGGGATGGGCCTCGGAATCCACGTGGCGACGACATAATATGAACCCAAATTAGTGCATGTAAAACCATTCACGTACTCCATGTAAAACCACGCATGCCAATTGGCTTCTCAAATATGTACATAGATTTTTTTAATCTCTGCCCCCCACTTTTTATGAAACCCATCACGTTTTATAGTAAGTGTTTGGTGATTTTTGGGGCACTAACAGCATGAATTATTCAAAATGTACAGTGTAGTGGTGCACTACAAGATCCATCCTTCACAGATTATGCAACAGATATTGATATGATATACACCCATGTGCAGTAGGATTTCTGTAAATCTTGTGAGATCATCATTATATTTTCCAAGTGTTCTTCTAACTCAGTAGTGTAGATGGTATACATAGTTGTTTTGATTCACATCTATCTCTTCTTCGATCACTTACTATCTGAGTGGTCTGTGGGGCCCACAATTCAAATACTTCATTGGAGTAGGGACCTTTCATGGGTCAAGGCAAGTGAAGCTGTCAAGTGGTTTAGAAAATTGAAGAATATACAAGTAAATTAATATATATATATGGAGACAAATTAGTCTTAATCTATTCTTCTTCTTTTTTTTCAATTTTTTTGAGTTGGAAACTGAAGGCTGCCGTGACTTGTGTGAATTGATTTAGCCTATTTAGAGCCAACACTTTTAACAGAAACCTAAACACACAATGCTTTAGCGTTGTGGATGATCCTATGTATACGCATGGTTGGGAAGTCACCATCAACAGACAGGAAAGAGGATTCGAAGTGGGAGTGTTTTTCCTTGTATGTCGTCAATTTTCTGGGTTAGTGTTGACCTTCATTTTTATCATGTTTTATGTAATGTTATCTTTTATTTTTTTATTTTTTTTGGTATACAAGATGAGGAAAGGTAAAATTTTCATCACTCTTTTTCATCTATTTAAGAGTCAAAATTAAAGATATTCTTTAAGTGACGAAGTGCGAATATAGATTTCACAATAACAAATCAAGAAAAAGGATTTGAACTATTGAGAGAAATCTACAAGACCAACAAGCTGTTGGCTGTAATATTATTTATAACACCATAATTTAACTTTAAATAATTAAATATTAAATAATTTAAAGTAAACTACTTTAATCTCTCTTTTATTTACTTGATTTTTCACATATCTCCCTCTACTTTTAAAAGATACACAAAACTCTCATAAAAATTACACGGGCACCTCTTTTATTTTAAAAAAATGTTACAGACAAATATAATTAAGTATAATAAATTTAAAATTGACTAACAGAGTTCTTAACTAATCATTAATAATCTGAAAATAACATTTCTACTTTTTATTTTTATTAATGTTACTTATAATATTAAATTATTTTAACTTGAAATGACTTTTTAATCCTTAAATTTTTATCTTAATGACATTTTTACCTCTTAATTTTATTAGTATTACAAGAAATACTAATAAAATTAAAGATAAAAATGCTATTTTAAGTTCATTAATAATTGACTAACAATTTTCTTAGTCAATTTTAAACTTATTATCTTTATTTAAATTTATCTGTAGCGTTTTCTCAAAATATAAAAAGTATTTATATAAGTGTTAACAAAATTTATGTAGTGTCTGAAAATAAATGAGAATATGTAAAAAATCAATCAAATAGAGAAAAAATTAGAGTATTTTATTCAATTATTTAAAATGAGTGAGTGATGTATAGTGTCATATTTGGAGTAAGGATGTGGATCGCCTGGAATTTAAAAAAACAAACTATAGAATGTGTAGTTCGTGATCTAGTCATTCAATTTATTGAACTGCAATTTTTAAAATAAATCTATTAAGGGACCCTGCAATGTATGTAGGCATCCAAAGGGAAGGTAAGCTATATTTACCCAAAAAAAAAAAGTAAGCTATATATGCATCCGTGTGATTAGGGTTGCCGTCTCCAATATTCAAATATTTGATAAATCAGTTTGGCCTTATGCTAACCAAGTTGGTAAGTATAGAAATTGGCCGCGCAGAGGTCATAGTCACAACCTTTACTTTTAATACGAATTTAATTCAAGTATACACCCATGTGCAGTAGGATTTCTGTAAATCTTGTGAGATCATCATTATATTTTCCAAGTGTTCTTCTAACTCAGTAGTGTAGATGGTATACATAGTTGTTTTGATTCACATCTATCTCTTCTTCGATCACTTACTATCTGAGTGGTCTGTGGGGCCCACAATTCAAACACTTCATTGGAGTAGGGACCTTTCATGGGTCAAGGCAAGTGAAGCTGTCAAGTGGTTTAGAAAATTGAAGAATATACAAGTAAATTAATATATATATATGGAGACAAATTAGTCTTAATCTATTCTTCTTCTTTTTTTTCAATTTTTTTGAGTTGGAAACTGAAGGCTGCCGTGACTTGTGTGAATTGATTTAGCCTATTTAGAGCCAACACTTTTAACAGAAACCTAAACACACAATGCTTTAGCGTTGTGGATGATCCTATGTATACGCATGGTTGGGAAGTCACCATCAACAGACAGGAAAGAGGATTCGAAGTGGGAGTGTTTTTCCTTGTATGTCGTCAATTTTCTGGGTTAGTGTTGACCTTCATTTTTATCATGTTTTATGTAATGTTATCTTTTATTTTTTTATTTTTTTTGGTATACAAGATGAGGAAAGGTAAAATTTTCATCACTCTTTTTCATCTATTTAAGAGTCAAAATTAAAGATATTCTTTAAGTGACGAAGTGCGAATATAGATTTCACAATAACAAATCAAGAAAAAGGATTTGAACTATTGAGAGAAATCTACAAGACCAACAAGCTGTTGGCTGTAATATTATTTATAACACCATAATTTAACTTTAAATAATTAAATATTAAATAATTTAAAGTAAACTACTTTAATCTCTCTTTTATTTACTTGATTTTTCACATATCTCCCTCTACTTTTAAAAGATACACAAAACTCTCATAAAAATTACACGGGCACCTCTTTTATTTTAAAAAAATGTTACAGACAAATATAATTAAGTATAATAAATTTAAAATTGACTAACAGAGTTCTTAACTAATCATTAATAATCTGAAAATAACATTTCTACTTTTTATTTTTATTAATGTTACTTATAATATTAAATTATTTTAACTTGAAATGACTTTTTAATCCTTAAATTTTTATCTTAATGACATTTTTACCTCTTAATTTTATTAGTATTACAAGAAATACTAATAAAATTAAAGATAAAAATGCTATTTTAAGTTCATTAATAATTGACTAACAATTTTCTTAGTCAATTTTAAACTTATTATCTTTATTTAAATTTATCTGTAGCGTTTTCTCAAAATATAAAAAGTATTTATATAAGTGTTAACAAAATTTATGTAGTGTCTGAAAATAAATGAGAATATGTAAAAAATCAATCAAATAGAGAAAAAATTAGAGTATTTTATTCAATTATTTAAAATGAGTGAGTGATGTATAGTGTCATATTTGGAGTAAGGATGTGGATCGCCTGGAATTTAAAAAAACAAACTATAGAATGTGTAGTTCGTGATCTAGTCATTCAATTTATTGAACTGCAATTTTTAAAATAAATCTATTAAGGGACCCTGCAATGTATGTAGGCATCCAAAGGGAAGGTAAGCTATATTTACCCAAAAAAAAAAAGTAAGCTATATATGCATCCGTGTGATTAGGGTTGCCGTCTCCAATATTCAAATATTTGATAAATCAGTTTGGCCTTATGCTAACCAAGTTGGTAAGTATAGAAATTGGCCGCGCAGAGGTCATAGTCACAACCTTTACTTTTAATACGAATTTAATTCAAGTGATTCGATGTATGTTTTTATTTAAGTAAATTTCAATCTTTGTAAATAAAAAAATATTAAAAGAATTTTACATCTTCATGATTTGATTCGATTTGATTTTAAATTATTCGAAACTTAAGACAGTTTCTAAACACTGAGAGTTTACACCAACAACAATCATTACTCTTACATAAAAAAAATTAATAAGCAAGTTACAATCTCATTGGATCATTATAACTTTGAATCCCATTTATATTAATTTGTTTAGGTCAAGATACAATATATATTTTTTATAAATTTTTTAGTTTTGATATAGATGACTTGCATTGAAAAAATGAATTAGTTAAAATACGTACAAATTGACATTAACATCATCTGTCACAATAAAAAAGTATAAAAATATATCTCTTATAAAATTTGGATTTATTGATAAATTATTGTAAAGTATTATTATAAATGTAAACTAAAATTTGTAACATATTATAATTTTGAAATAAGATGAGATCTCATCTTTTAAATTTTCATGTACAAAATATATATTAAAATCAGGAAATAAAATATGTTAGGAATAAAATAATAGTTTAATTTTGATACATGATTAGTGTAAATTTTTTACACTATCAATTAATTATATATTATTACATGTGTAACTTTTAAGATAATTTTTATAAAAATTAAAATATTTTTATTAATGTGACAATACATAATTGATTTAATTTACACGTATATTGAAATTAAATCCATAAAATAAATAGACTCTAAAAATATAGAGTTTTTTTCTTTTTTAGAACAAAAAATTGGAAAATGCGAGGAAGGGTCTATAAATGGAGGAGGGTGGACGTTGGTTGTAAAGAAAGGTAGAAAGCAAAGAGGTCTAAAAATTTACTTTCCTTTTACAATAAATGACAAATGTTGTTTTTCTATCTATCTTCTATTGGTGCGTTTGAGGTATTCAAAAATTTGGGAAGTAACTAAACAAGGACAATTTTCCATTTTCTTTCCAAGGAATAATTCTAATATTATCAGAAATTTTTTTCATCAGTGCTTGTTGTCAATTATTGGGAGAAATAATAATAATTCATCCTTGCCTGCTGCTCTGTTTGTTAAGGCTTTAGGTGATGCTTAGCCTTGCTGGCTTTTTTACTAAACTGTCACTATTAATAAAATTATTTATCAAAATTTTATTTTTTTTAATTATTTATTAAATTGCTATTTTTTTAATTATTTATCAAATTACCCTTTTTTTAACTATTTATCAAAATGCCACTTTTTTTTGAAACTATATACTAAATCACAATTTTTGATGACGTGACATTTTTTAATGTTTTACGGCCAATCAGGATCGCAGCAAGTAGGATGGCGCATCCACGTGGAGGTGCGCCAACACGCTGGCGCAACCTACGTGGATGCGCCATCCTACGCGGCGCATCCTGGTTGGCCCTGGAACCAAAAATACGCCACTTTTTAGCGCAAGCTATTAAAATTAAATAATTAATTAAAAATTAATTAAAATACTTAATAAATATTTATAAACGTTTATTAATGAATTCATACTAATTACGAGAATAAAATATATAATATAAAATAAAAAAAGTGACAAATTGAGTATGTTAATAATATTGAATATTATTTTAGTTATTATGAAGATTTATTAATTACATAACACATATGTTTATTTTTTTGTTATTTTTAAAAAAAATTGTTTCAATTTATTGATCAATTTAAAAAAGCGATTGAGGTATTAATTATTTGCTTTTAATTGTCTTTATGTAAGATTTTTAATAAATTTAAAAACAATCTAATCAAATGTACGTACATATCTTATTATTGAAGTTATTGAATATATTTATTTATTTTGACACAAATAATTTAAACAACATATAATAAAAATTAAATGGTATATCCTGTAGAAGAGGCGTATCACTTAAATGAATTTTTGTTGAGTAGGATTCGGATGATAATGAGTAAGATTAGATCAGAATAATCCCTATCTCAAATTTTTAGTAATTGAATTAGTAAAAATTTAACATGAGTTTTCCTTAAATGTTGGATCTCCCAAAAGCCAATGATCTGTTTAATGCAACCAGTTACCACAATATTTAATAAAATCTAAAACAGTGTGAAAAACATATATAGTGTAACCTAATTAGGGTACCAAACTCACAAGAATATATTCTCAATAGTATTTTACACAAAATCAATAAATATATTCTCTAAATGTCAATGAGATGGGCCCGCATCGAATGCGGTGGCTTTGTGAGATGGTTCGGAAGAGGGACCCATTTGTGATGGGTATGGTGGGTAACCTGGTGGTGGGTAAGGATATGGTGGGTAACCCTGTGGTGGGTAAGGATATGAGGGGTAACTCGGTGGCGGGTATGGATACGGTGAGTAAGGGTATGGTGGGTATGGTGGGTAATATGCGGGTGGTGGGCGAGTAGAGTGCGTAGCGGTAGTAGGAGGTGAGTGGGGGTATGTAGCAGCGGTAGCAGCGGTAGGATGTTGTGTCATATGCTGACAAGTAGAGCTGGAGTCCTCAGGATGTCGAAGTCATGTCCGACTGCTCGCTAATCCTCTCCTCCGTCTACGCCGCGTTCCACTTTGGCTTTGGACTCCTCGGGCGGCCCTGAAATGTCGTCTGTGGTGGAGGCTGGACGCACTTGCTCCATCGTAATGCGGTCATGCTCCCGCAATGAGTGTAGGATTTGTGTAGCGACCTCTCGGCGGCAGTGTCGGTAGTTGAACCGAGCAAATACTCTGCAATGTCCGCCTAATAAACATATACAATTTATGTCATTATCTTGAATACAAAATACATATAGTCACTAACGAATTAGTAAAGAGCTTACCGCATTCCCAGATAGATGCGCTTGTGGGAGCAATCCAGGCGTCGGTAATTCTTTTATACCAACGCATGTACTCGAACGCGGCGAGGGGTGCGACCAATGGGACTCCCCAACAAGCTTCTCCTACGACTATCCCGGTGGCTATATAAACGGCATGTGTGGCCGGCCAATCCTCATCATGCCTGCACCTTTGCCAATGTAAGTGCGAGTGCAATCATCTGGGCTGGAGCGGTCTCGTGGAATGGGTGGTCAATACCAAGCGGCGCGCATGACGCGGTGCAGGCTGGTGCCACTCGACAATATGGAAACATATGAGAGGGACCACTTGCCGGCGCTATGTCCCTAGCGACCACACAAAAAGGTGGCAATCTGCCGCCACACGCTCATCCGTGTATGGTTGCCATATAAAGCGAAAAAATGAGATGCACAAAACATTAAGGCGGCGTATGCATAAGAAAATATATCAAAGGAATGTAAACGAAGACATACCTCATCGTTCTTCAACTGATCGAAGAACGACGATAATATGAAAGGACGCCAATCACAGTATCACTCAATACTTTATGCTTGCGCCACCTATTTGGTAAATGAAAGTATTACAAACGTAAGTATTTTTATTAACAAAGCATGTCATGAAAGTAATGTAAAAATATGAAATGAAATAGAAACTTACTCCCATCCTAAGGGACGTAGTTGACCACGACCAGCATCGTAAAACACATCGGGCTCATCATGGTCGGCTAGTGAAGGGGCAAGCGGGGAATACATACCACGCCCGATCTTGCAATAAGATGCATGCACCTCCGTTCTCGCGTGCGTCATAGTCGTAGCTTTACAAAGCTCTCTATACTGGTACGCCAAAACTGAGACCCCCACTATACGTCCGGCAACGCAAAGTCCTCCAACAATGGGAGGAACATCAAGTGCACGAGCTTACCGAATGATCGGGGCATAAGAAACCCCAAGCAAGCGAAGTATGTAATGTCGTGCACGCCGTTGCACGTACTCATCATCATCGTCCTCAGGACCGTAGTAACACTCGGCTGCCACGGGTATGTCATGTCAATGGGTGCCCCGGCCCTACGAGCGAGGGAGTCTCATCAATCCCTAACAGCGAGCGCCTGGCCCAGAGCCAATCGTCCCATGCGTAACGCCGGTGGCTGCTGCACCATCAATGGGAAGACCCGATATCATTCCGATATCCTCCAACGTAATGGTGCACTCTCCGTCGGCATGTGAAATGTATGCGTCTGCGGGCGCCATCTCTCAACCAACGCGAGAGATCGGGGGTGATCAATCTTGCAATAACCCATGTGGGCAACTCCCAAGAAACCGACTGCGAAGATAAGGAATAATCGGAGCGGGGGGGTCCATATGTTTCGTCTTCGAGCACGTCTAACACGCAGTGTCGGTCCTCGTGTCCACTGCCATACATGCTTTGGGAAACATGGTACTCCTGCAACTCCAAAATCGAGCCCTCACAGTCCAGGGTTTACACGGAATGCCATCATCAGCCGTATGCCAAACATTAACAACAATTAGTATGATCCTATTATTTTTATAATAAAATATGATATAACCATATGATAACTATACAAGAATATAATATGGAATAATTAAAGATAACAACGACAATCAACTAACATATATAGGAGAATAGTATTCGAATACAACGCATAGATTGGTGATACAAAACAATACAACTCATAAATACACATCATTACTAATACAAGATTAGAAAAATGAAAATAGGTCGAGATCAACTAGATGGGCGCGATTGATGGCCCGGCTCCATCATCCCCCAAGGAACTCGATCCGCCGACACACGATAAGTACGAGAATTATGTCCACGTTGATGGCATCTTGTACACGTCTGTCCTGGCCACAGCTTCGCGCCAATCCATCTCATTCCTAAGTCGGGTTGATTTTGGTTGACCTTTGGATCTAAGCAATGCACGTGGTGGCACCAAAGTGGCGTCGGGAGCTGCAGAGCCACCATGGTTCAGCCGGACCGGTTCAAAGTCAAACTCATAGGCCCTATAAATGCTTTCCATCCTGTAAACCCTATGAACAAGTTCGAATGGGTCAGCGCCACCGAAGCACACGCGATAGCGCATGCGAGCAAGGATAATGCAATGCTTGAAACACCCCACATCCACACTGCTTGCCTTGCTTCCCGGGTTCAAAGTATAAGAAAGTCCACCTGTTGTGTTACGGGATTAAAAGCCTCTTCAACCATGAACCTTGTGTTCTCTACATTATCCGACGAACTTGGTGTGAAGCGGCCTTTGCCAGGTTTACTCTCGATGCTTCAATAAGTCATCACTCCGGATCTGGTTAAATTAATGGGAATAACAATATCAAACCATAAATAGATGCACGTGTGAACAACAATGTGTTTGTGGTTGTACTTAATATTGTAAAACAATATCAAACCTGGTTCAATGTCGTCAATTTCGAATTTGCCTCATCCTTTCGGTTGACGAAGTATTCTACTAACTTCGTATATGTCAATTGAACCAATGCAATTATAGGTAGATTTCCGCTACCCTTCAACACTCCATTAATGCACTCGACAAATTGGTAGTCATATGACCGAATCTGCGACCACCATCATCATACGCAAACTCCATTTTTCTTTTGGAATTCCGTTAATCCAATTTGCCATCTCCGTTGTAACTTTAAGCTTCTCTAGCCTAGCATCAAACTTTATCGCGATTGGTTCATACCCCGATACATCGAATAATTTGGGTTAGTATTACAACCTAACTATTATTAGCGACAAAAATTACAACACAAAGAGAAAATGTAAAGTACTGTGTTAATCAAAAATCTTTTCAACTCCTTGTTAAAATTTGGAGTTAAAATTGGAACCAATATGCTTGTATGCGAGAAGACATGATATGCATTCGGAGAGGTTTGCCATCCAAGATTTTCATTTGCCACCGATTGTAAGATGCCTCGATGTCGATCGAGATCAAATACAAGCCCTCTTGTTGGGTTACATGCAATCTCAAGTGGGCTAGAACCAACTCCAAGCATCCTTTGTCTCCCCCTCCACAATGGCAAATGCAATGGCAGAGGTTTTCTGTCTCCATCTTGAGTTGTTGCAATCAACAACTTATGACGATACTTGCCATACAAATGAGTGGCATCAATCTGAATGATGAGCTTACAATATCGGAAGCCAACTACACATGGTCTAAATGTCCGAATAACAGGACAAAAGACTCTTTTTGAATGATCGAGTCGGTTATTCACAAAACATTCCTCGTCTTGCAACTCCACCACTGTGCCTTCCATGTCTCTCTGCATGGCTGCTAGCTATCTAGGCAACACCTCATAAGATTTGTCCCAATCCCCAAACACATTCACAATAGCCATTTGTTTTGCCTTCCAAGCCTTTCGATATGAAACTTGGTAACCAAATTGACTTCGAATCCGTTCAATAATTAATGATTCGGGTGCATCGGGTTTTGTTCTGACTAACTCCAAAATGCAAGAGCAAATCAAACGAGAGTCCAACTTCCGGTGATCTAATGACATAAATGGGCTTACGCAACTATGAGGTCCATTATATTTTGTAATCTGCCACGTATTCGACCTCCTGCTTTGTATGGCTCTAAGTCTCCAACTACAACCTTCGTCAAAGTTAGGGCATTTGGCAGTGAATCTTCGTGAATCAGAGTCTTCAATATTGTACTCTTGATGCCTGTGAATGGAATATTGTTTGAGAGCTAACTTCACAGAATCTTTTGATGGAAATTGCAAGCCAACATAGAATTCATCACCCATGCTCCAAGTCCCACGAGTGTCTAACTCAGGCAAGTTATCAGGATTATCCAATGCATCCCGTTAATTTGAGAAAACTGAGGGCATGGTGGCACAAACACGGATTCGGTACCCGAGGCATAAATATGGATTGAGGAGCAATCGCCAAAGGAACACTGTAAATTTTGTTCGGCATCAAAGTTTTACGCCTCATGTCGATTAATGCGAATCGTCGCCCTCGGCTACTTGTTCTTCGTCTTCACTTGACTCCCATCTGCATCTCGACAAGTGGGTTATCAGGTTCAACCATTGCACCACCAATAAGGATCATATTGCATGACTCAACTTGATTAGACGGACCAAATTGAGATTCGGTTTCACCAGGAGCTTCAGCATGCTCTTCTTGCCCACTTGTTTCTACCTCCACATACAACTCCATAGATGCCATGTTCGGAGTTTGACAGAAAGAATCTATCATGTACTTTAGATCATCATCGTCTTCTATTGGAAGCCCTACCCATCTCCATGGATTGAAGCATTGCGGACACCGATAGACAACTTTTGACACATGTTGGTTTGCTTGAAGCCTCAACTTTGAATGGATCTTAGTTTTCAACCCATCCAAAGTCATGTCGACTGTGATCACAATAGGCATAGGAGGAGGACCTCGATACATGATTTCTACTCTCTTCACCATCATACATTGTCCCATTGAAGTAAATATGCACATTTAGCGATTTTGTCATGTTAACTCCATTACGAACAATAACAATTCAACACATTTGTAGAGATTAAACATCAATTACAATATTCAATACGATTATTTATGTAAAAAAAATTTCTAAACTCGAATATCTTGAATTAAGCTACATTTACTAATGTAAATCATGTCAAATATATATATCCTACTAGATTACCTATAAATTAATTATCTATATAATTTAAATTACATATCATACAACTTCATTATTCATTAGTCAATACAAATATTAAACTATAATAATAATACATTATAATTAACACTAACTTAGTAAAAAAGTAATCAATAAATAATAAATAAACTATTTAACTATTGAAAGAAATACTTACAGTGTGAAGGAATATAATTTAAAGTACAAATAATGATCACGTATGACACAACTTCGTAAGAATTGAGAAACTTGAGTGTTTAGAGAGAGAAATTTGTAGAGAGATAGTAAGAATTTAGGAAAATGTGAGAATGTCACGCATAGGGGAAGGGGTGTGAGAATATATATTAGGGTTACGCCACCCTTGTTGGCGTTTTTGTACTTGGTTCTTGCACCATCAAGGGTGGCGTTTTTGGTTCCAGGGCCAACCAGGGATCGCATGCCACGTAGGATGGCGCGTCCACGTAGGTTGCGCCAGCGTGTTAGCGCAACCTACGTGATCGCCATCCTACTTTGCGCATCCTGGTTGGTAGAAAAACATTAAAAAATGTCACGTCGATCAAAAAGCATTGTTTGGTATATAATTTCAAAATAATGGCGTTTTGATAAATAGTTAAAAAAAAGGACAATTTGATAAATAGTTAAAAAAATGATAATTTAATAAATAGTTAAAAAAATAATATTTTGATAAATAATTTTACTAATAGTGGCAGTTTAGTAAAAAAGCCTTATGAGCTATGTATTTGCTATAATATAATTTCAAGCGGGCCCCATTTGTTTTTGAAAACAAATATTGCACTTAAAGAAACACGACTCACTTTTGGCGTCACTACTCACTAGGGCAAGCACCCGTGCTGCCCACGGGGGCAATATAATTGAGGTGCTTTTTAAGGTATCCATTTATTTGGAAGAGTTTAGAAATTCTTCGTAGTTAAATCAAATAAATTAAAACAAGTGTATTCATTTCATAAATTACTTGAGTTAATTTTCTTTTTTGCTGGATGGTCCTATGAATTTGTTTTATAATTTTTAAAAACATGTTAGGTTTTTATTTTAATTTAACACCCAAAAACCCAAAAATCTTTCCACTGGAGTTGTTGACGGTGGAAACCAGTGATGGAGTTACGCTACGTACAAGGGTGTTCAAGGCAGCAGCAGGAATAGAGGCTAAAGATGTGAACTTGTGAATACCCATACTCCATTTTGGGTGTTTTAAGGAATCTGAACATTGCTAACTAGTTTCGAATTGCTGATTCACCAACTGAAGAAAGAACGGGAACCCTCAAAATTTCAGAGACGGAGACAGAGTACGACGACGAGTAGGAAATGTGGTCAAGAAGGCTTCTCGTTCTTATTTTCTTATATTTAATATAAAAATACAAAATAGCTTGATTTTTTAATTTTTGGTCATTAATATAACAATTTGGGCTGCTTCTTTTTTGGACCCCCGTTCTAGTTTTTTTATTAGATCCAATAACAATGACCCCAGCCCGTTAGTGACGCTTCCCTTTCGTATAATTTTAGAAACATTTCCAACCAAAACTATTTTTTCATTATATTTGGTGTGATCATAATAACAATAAATAATTCTCATATATCTATATCTATATTCTATAATATTTACCAACAAGGATTGGACGCAGTGATAAGCGAATATCACAATAATATTTAAAAGTTATTGTCACAGCAATACCTATAGAGATACTGATAAAAAATTAAAATATTTTATACTATTTAGTATTTACCCATTCATATTATTATTATTTATTAATTTTAAAATATTACAAACATATGTTATTTCATTACCTTATTTTAAAATAATTCAAAAATATCAACAAGCTTATAATTCAACTGATACCAACCTAAATTATTAAGATTTTGGTGTAATGCTAATGTAGAAAGCACGGTTCTCTTCTAAACCATCTTTCTCATTCATTTACCTAAGTACATACACTTTTTATATAATCAAAATAGCTAAAAAAGTAAAATAACTCAGCAAGTAAAATATAAAACCCAACGAGAACATATGAGCCAAATTGATTTAGGCCACTTGGCCAATGAGTCAGCACATTTTTATTGATTTAATAATAATAATAAAACTACTCATGTCACAAGGATTCATTAATTTATTGCACTAGACTAACTAACTTTGATATTCTCATATTAATCACATATCTTACCCTAATGAAACAATATGATCTTTAGATTTACGGAGACAAGAGACATTATATCATCTTCATACAAAGCACTTTAATTGTCGATTTATATAGTAAAAAATGTTTCATCATTAATAGTCTTTGGATTAGAAACAAAACTAAATATCATAGTTAGTCTTTGGTAAATATTGTATTTATTTTCTTATCTTCATAGATAATTTTTTTTCAAAAATTAAAAGTGACATTAGGTTATTATTTGAATGAATATCAATTTATGGTTAAAAAAAGAAAAATAAATATTCTATTTTGGGTTTAGTGCAATACATGCAAAGGAAAGAATTTCTAGATCTTAACGCTTACAATTGTAACACAATGTCAAAGATTCTAAATTAAGATTTCTTAAGTTTTTTTTTAAATTATTATTACCCTTAATTCATGCCAATTTGTATGCATGATTGTGATATACTTTGTTGTTTTTAAACATTAATTTTTTTATTTTAACATTAACATTACTTTTTGGTTCGTCGCCTAGCTAAATAAGTGGTATAGCAAATAAACTTAGTATGCTCTGTAATACATTTAAAATTTTCACTTAAGTTACTCCTTACATTTTTAATATTGTGTTAGACAAAATGTTATACTTTTTCCTTACTCTAAAATTATAAAAATATCTAACAATCTATTTTAGATTTAAAATCATATAAATGATCTAATTAAAAATTAATTTCATAAATTATAATTCATGTTTCACCAAAAAAAGAAAATCATTTCATGAATATAAAGCATTTTTTATAAGTCATAAATATAAGGCATATAATGATAGAATAAGTAACTCATAAATTCTTGTGTATTTTGTTTCTAATGATTTTTTTTTAAGTGAGTGGTTCAACAACTTAAAGATAAAGTTCAATTTTATTTTTTTGTCAGTAGACAAAATTCATTTTCAAAAGATAATGATTATCTTTATTTTTTTTAGTTAGATGAATGCAAATTCATATCCATCAAGTCTGCAGCCTATATCATTAGTAAGCATTTTTTCATTAAAGAAAAAAAAACTAGTTAAATGAAGATGTGCGTTTTGATAAGTAGGTTTTTTGTTTTTTTTTTTTGCTTCTTCTTCCTCTTGCTAGTGTTATGTCTTTGCAAGTAGGTCTACTCTGCCTTCTTCTTCCATGGCTGCCTCATAACCTACCTACCTGAAGAGACATAACACTAGTAAGAGGAAGAAGAAGCAAAAAAAAAAAAAAAACTACTTATCATAGCGCACATCTTCATCTAACTAGTTTTTTTTTCTTTAATGAAAAAATGCTTGCTTATGATATAAGCTACAGATTTGATGAATATGGATTTGCATTTATTTAACTAAAAAAAAATCAAGATAATCATTATCTTTTGAAAATGGGTTTTGTCTTCTAACAAAAAAAAAAAGAAATTTATCTTTCAGTTGTTGAACCACTCACTTGAAAAAGAAAAATCATTAGAAACAAAATGCACAAGAATTTATGAGTTACTTATTCTATCATTATATGCCTTATATTTATGACTTATAAAAAAAATGCTTTTATATTTATGAAATGATTTTCTTTTTTTGGTGAAACATGAATTATAATTAATGAAATTAATTTTTAATTACATCATTTATATGATTTTAAATCTAAAATATATTGTTAGATATTTTTATAATTTTAGAGTAAGAAAAAAAGTATAACATTTTGTCTAACACAATATTAAAAATATAAGGAGTAACTTAAGTAAAAATTTTAAGTGTATCACATAGCATACTAAATTTATTTGCTATATCACTTATTTAGCTAGGTGACGAACCAAAACTAATATTAATATTAAAATAAAAAATTAATATTTAAAAACAACAAAGTATATCACAATCATGCATACAAATTGGCATGAATTAAGGGTAATAATAAATTTTTTTTAAAAAGCTTAGGAAATCTTAATTTAGAATCCCTGACATTGTATTACAATTGTAAGCGTCAAGATCTAGAAATTATTTCCTTTGCAAGTGGCACTAAACCCAAAATAAAATATTTATTTTTCTTTTTTTAACCATACATTGATATTCATTCAAATAATAACTTAATGTCACTTTTAATTTTTGAAAAAAAATGATCTATGAAGATAAGAAAATAAATACAATTTTTACTAAAGATTAACCCATGATAAGTAATTTTGTTTCTAATCCAAAGACTATCGATGATGAAACATTTTTTACTACACAGATTCACAATTAAAGTGCTTTGTATGAAGAAGGTATAATGTCTCTTGTCTTCGTAAATCTGAAAATAATATTGTTTCATTATGGCAAGATATGCAATTAATATGAGAAAATCAAAGCTAATTATTATAGTGCAATAAATTAATGAATCCTCATAACATGAGTAGTAGTTATTATTATTATTATTATTATTAAATGAATAAAAATGTGCTGACTCATTGGCCAAGTAGCCTATATCAATTTGGCTCATATGTTCTCGTTGAGTTTTATATTTCACCTGCTGAGTTATTTTACTTTTCTAGCTATTTTGATTATACAGAAAGTGTATGTACTTAGGTAAATAAATGAGAAAGATGGTTTAGAAGAGAACCGCGTTTTCTACATTAACATTACATCAAAATCTTAATAATTTAGGTTGGTATCAATTGAATTATAAGCTTGTTGACATTTTTGAATTATTTTAAAATAAGGTAATGAAATAAAATATATTTGTAATATTTTAAAATTAATAAAAAATAATAATATGAATAGCTAAATATTAAATAATATAAAATATTTTAATTTTTTACCAATATTCTTTTAAGCATTGCTGACAATAACTTTTAGATATTATTGTGATGCTCGCTTATCACTACATTCAACCCTTGTAAGTAAATATTATAGAACATAGATATAGATATATGAGAAATATTATGATCACACCACATATAATGAAAAAATAGTTTTGGATAGAAATGTTTCTAAAATATATACGAAAGGGAAGCGTCACTAACGGGCTGGGGGCGTTGTTATTGGATCTAATAAAAAAACTGGAACGGGGGTCCAAAAAAGAAGCAGCCCAAATTGTTTTATTAATGACCAAAAATTAAAAAACAAGCTATTTTGTATTTTTATATTAAATATAAGAAAATAAGAACGAGGAGCCTTTTTGACCACATTTCCTCCTCGTCTTTTCGTACTCTGTCTCCGTCTCTGAAATTTCGAGGGTTCTCGTTCTTGCTTCAGTTGGTGAATCAGCAATTCGAAACCAGTTAGCAATGTTCATATTTCTTAAAACACCCAAAATGGAGTATGGGGTGGACCATAACTATTCCCAAGTCTACATCTTTAGCCTCTATTCCAGCTGCTGCCTTGAACACCCTTGTACGTAGCTTGACTTTATCATTGGTTTCCACCGTCAACAACTCCAATGGAAAGATTTTTGGGTTTGTGGGTGTTAAATTAAAATCAAAACTTTGATTGGATATTAACATATTTTTAAAAATTATAAAATAAATTCATAGGACCATTCAACAAAAAAGAAAATTAACTCAAGTAACTTATGACATTGATATGAAGTAGACACTTGTTTTAATTTGTTTGTTTCAATTAAGAAGGGTTTCTAAATCCTTCCAAGTAACGACGTGAACATTACAAGTGTGGTGAACATTTTGATAATACAAAAAAAGTTAAATGACTTATGACATAATATTTTATTTAAAATTGGCATGTTGCGGGTGACATTTGGGTGCTTGCATACATTGTTATCCCTGTAAAATACTATTCACATCAAAATAGCATCTAAGTCTGTTTAGTATATAATTTACTTAATTGGGTATTATTATATCATAAACATCATATGCTTTCATTTCAAATGGTATCAATCCAACAAAAGTGAGGAGAATTCTAATATGGACTTCTTAAAAAGAGGTCTATGGATAGATTATAATTTTTGAGCTATTAATTTATTGTTAAAATAAATTAATAGCTTAAATTAAAAGACAAATTTTAATTAATAATACTTAAATTTGTATAAAAAATTAATTAAATCATTTTTTTATAAATAATTGTATATATAAATAATTTACAGATTTTAATTAATAATTTTTTTATACACTTAAATTTACATATAAAATACTGTCAAATTAAAAAAAGAAGTAGTCCATTGATAGACTCAGCTGTGTTGGGTCCATATTAGCATCCTCCCATAAATGAAGTCATGTATTTTGTGTAAGGTTGGAAGAGGTGGTCTAAAAATACATCATTATAGTGTAGACTCTAATGAAGTCATGTATTTTGTGTAGGCTTTTTCCATTTTTGTCCAACGAATGATACTAAAAGACAAAACTATTAGTAAGAAATTATTATTTGTTTTCTTATGTGTGGAGAATTTTTTAGGTGAGAAGTTTTCACTTTAGACATGCATATAAATTTGTAACGCATGTAAAGTTTTATTAATAAAGATGTGTGCTTTCAAGTAAATCGTTAAGGGCTTTAGGTATTGGCAATTGAAATAGAAATAAGATAGATTATGTTTGCTAAAATAGGTCTATACTTATTTTATAACATGTCAGTCGAAGTTTGAATTATTATATGTTATAGACTTTTTTTGGGGGAGACTTGGCCTAATCTGCATATGAAAACATGAAAGGCTATTTTATTGTGAATGCATATTTAAAAACTTACATTATAAGTGAAGAAACTTAAGTTTTTCAATTTTTAAATAAGAATAACTTTTTAAAAAAATTATTATAATATATATATAATAGATATATTGTAATAATATATAATTAGTAATTTTTATAAATAATTTTTTAATTATATGTAACTAACGTGACATAATAGGGTAAATAGGTTTTTTTTTCAAATGTTTAAACCTTACTCTAAATAATTAAATAGGCATGTCAAAAAGTTTAAGTTTGACTTATTTATTAAATAAATCAAATCTATATAAACCAAAAATAGACTAAATCGTAAATTTTTTATGAGCTAATTGACATATTCCTACCTCTACCGGTAACCCATACATTTCTGAAGACATGAAATGTTTGTGTGGAATATACACATTAAATTGTAATACACACATACACATATATATATATATATATATATATATATATATATATATATATATATTTAAAATATCTTTTTGACGTAAATGTGATATATATATTTGGTATGTGTAAAACTCAGCAAAACAATATAAGTTAGTGGCAATAATGAAGTATGTGTGGTAAATTGGGTCAATTTTAACGAAATTACAGGACACGGTATGAGACCTGATGTTGATGGGATAAATAGAATCTATTTAATGGATCGTGGAAGTCCTTTTTAGATATAATATTGGAAGCAAATGTCAAAATTCTTGGACATGAAAATGGATTAGATGAAACGAATATTCTATTACACTCAATTTACTTAGAAGACATGTAAAACATTGGTACTAAATATTGTACATTAGTGGCACAGCAAATGATAAAAAATAAAATAAAATAAATAATTTGGTTCATTTTAAAAATAATAAAAAATCTGTTTCATTTTAAAGCAATTATATGACGTGATTTTTTTTATTGATTAGACACGTGTGTTTATACGATAATATAAGAAAATGTGAATTAATATAATTTATTTTATTTAGCTTTAATTTTATGTTCACCTAAATTAGAAAATTGTTCGTCTCAATTAATAATAAAATTAAAAAAATTATACGAAAAGAAAAAGATTTAAGAAACCAAAGTAAAAACATAAATCAATAAAAAGAAAGTTAAAATATGAACTCATATTAGCACAATTCATAGTTTCATACAAATTAGATTTTAAATAACTGGGATTGAAAATAATAGACAACATCCTTGCATTTAATTTGTTCTTGAATCACTAAGTAGGAAGTTATTATAAATATGTTTAAATATAAACATATTTTTATAATTATATATATTTTGCTAATATGCGTATGAGTATAAAACTTTAAAATGAGTGTCGTGTCACTTGAGCCTAGAATTCTTAACAATTTTAATTTTGAAGTATTAGAAGCAAGATAAATATATATATATATATTAGCATACTATATAAAAATTAAAAATAAGTGTGTGTTATTAAGTGTAAAAGTTGAACTCATGTTTTATCAATTTCTACCAATAAGTTTTTTTTTTTTAAAAGAAGATAGTTTTGTACACTTGTAGTAGAGTTACCAAATGTCTGCTATAAATTCATAGTCTTATGGCAAAGGCTATTGAGTAAAACAGTGCTTCCCCTTAAGAATGACACTTTTGAACCAAATCTTTTTTATAAAGAATACTACTTAAACATTTGAGTTATGTTTGGCAAATGCTTGAGTCAAATCTTTAATAAATCATAATGATACCCATCAGAGGTTATTTTTTAAATGCTCATTAGAAGTTTATTGACATCAAAGGCTCTTTTTGAAATGCTCAACAATGTGACTTGGACAATGTGATATCACAGAGGATTCCCACAATAATGTGACTTAAAATGGGTGGCTATTTTTTAAGGGTGTTACTATTGACACTCCTAATTATCTATTTACTCTCCTTATTAGCTATTCATGATTTTTTAAAAAGAAAAACTAAAATTTTGATTGGTTAGTAGGAAGTGTGAATAGGCATTTGAAAGTGTCAATAACCTCACTCATTTTTTTTAAATGCTCATTGCGCTTTCTATGAAAGTAGAAAACAAAGTGACTTGGACTAACAAAATGGGTCCAAGCATGGAGACTTATGGCCATTGCAATTTGGTTTGTAATATGTATTATTAAATATAGAATGAAGAGTTGTTATCTATGAAGCATGGACTCGCCATTTTTGAGGCGTGTCTGTGTGTCGGATACATGAAAACACCTGTACGACACACATGTCTTACGTGTCCAAATGTGTCTAATTAAAAAGATTATTTTTTTCAGTTTGAACACTTCTCAGATATGCTTAGACACGACCCATTAATATTTAAAAAAAATAGTTTCAATGATTAATGTTCAATTAGTAAGTCTGTAACCCATCAAAGCCCAATCACACGACTGACGTCCTAAGCCACTATTTTTACATATCAGTATTTTAAGTTTTATCTTTTCACACGTCACTATTAGACTTTTAAGTTTTTTTTTTACACGTCACTATTAGACTTTTAAGTTTTATCTTTTCACACACCACTTTTTTCATCTACTCATTCTACCTCTGCTCGTACCAAATCGTTCACTTCGTCGTCACTGAAACTTATCTCACACTAATATTTTCTCTAGTTATTTTTTTTTGATGCACATGTACTTGTATATGATTAGTTCTATTAGAAGAAGTTAATTTAAGATATTTTTTAGAATATATCAATAGAAATTATGCTCCATATTTTTTAGGAGGGACTTACTAGGTAGAAATATTGGCACATATGACATATATTAAGATATTGTAAATTTTTAAACTTATAAAAATGATATTAATGAATTATGAATCTTTTTCTTAAATTTTACAATTATATATATATATATATATATATGCCATGTCATGTTCTACAAAATTTTGAATTTGGTGTGTCCCTATGTCCGTATCAGTATCCTTATCTGTGCTTCATAGATTGTTATACTTCCATAACATCGTAAACAAAAGAATACTGAAGTAAAGAATGTGTTAAATCAAGAATTCTACCTAATGAATATGCAGTTATATACTTTCTAAAGTTATGTCACTGAATATAAATAAGAATCCCAATTTGATTCCATCTGTATATTTTTTTGCAAGCTTGTGCTACTAAATATTTATTGTTTTTAGAGCATTATCATTCTATAAAACCAAGATGAAGTATGACACAAATGATGATGTTCACCAAATGAGAGATGAGGTAGAGGAGACAACCTTGTTATACAACAGCAAGGATATAATTATATGCATCTACTTAGAATGAAATTGCATATGCAGTGTTTAATAGCTTTTGTCAATATATCAAGAACTTCCTTAAGTATGCGGCAAATATTTTCTGCATTAATGTTATTTATTTTTTATGAAAGGTCCTAAACATCTAGCTTGAAGTCAATATGAATTTCATCACAGGATAATTTATTTTCTCCTTAGGTTGAAAAATCATAAGCAAATTGGTTATAGGTTCAGGATACTTGAAGGGTGATAGGTTTTTTAAGATAAGGAAATCACCCTAATTCCTTTTTTCATATTGAAATGTTCCTATTTTTATGTGCATTATCAAAAAATAAAAAACTCTCAATTAATAAGAAAAGAATCCACATAGAAAATCCAAATTTATGCAACCAAGCTAAATGTGTCCATAACATGAAATTTCACGTATTATGAAAATGTAAGCCTTAATATTGTCATGAAAATGTAAGCCTTAATATTCTCGTGTAATGACAGACTGACATACAAAGAATTGACTGACTTTAGTAATAAAATATATCTAGTTCATTTTGCTCCACCTATCCATGTTGAATACAACAATGGAAAAAAGCACTGTTAGAGGACCTTTTCAACTAAAAAAATTCTCAAACACTTAATAAGAAAGCATATATATAAAGACAAACTAAACTATTTATTTATTGTCAAACCAACTAAGCCTTATTCAACTTTAAAAAATGAATTACTCAAGCAACCACATGGAGAGGAAATAAAATATTTACAAATAAAAAATTATCCATTCATTTCAACATTAAACTATTTACAATGAAACTTAACTTATTGCTTAAACATCTGTCACAATGGAACTATACATGGCCTAACTACCCAACAAACTGTCCATCCCAAGACTATATACATCAACACCCATAAAATACCCAAAAAGATACAGAGGCACCATCTACTATAAACCAACTAAGCTTAATAATTGGACCCACATTTGTATTGCTAACAAAAAAATTATGCAATAAGTCCAAGTCCAGTATCTATACCCGATACAAATATGGAATCGTAAATTGCACTATTTTTTCCTATTCATTTACACGTGTCAAGTCATCGTGCAGGTCCAACCCATAAACAGGTCAAATTACCAGTCCGTCCAACATTGTAAATTATGATGATATTTGGGCTGTTGGATAGAGGATTATCCTGTCTTTGCATTGTTTGTAGATTAAGTCTGTCTTTTTTTCCTGTCTTTTATAATTGTGACCTTACTTTTTAGTGGCTGATCGTACGTCATCCTTTAGATTAGGGGCTTATTCATCATTTTGCCCAACCTCATTATCTATGACCAAATCTCCAACTGCTTTCTGCCGACAGAGTGGTCTCACCTGTCTTTCTCCCACTTCATCCCCGTCTTCTCACATCATCTCCCTATTCTTTCTACTGTTCGTTCAAACAGACATTCTGCTTGTGCAGATGAGTGGGTAGCATCAAAACCTCACACTAACACATACAAATGGACTTCTACAAAGCAAATCATCCCCTGTCGTCTCATCAGTAGGCTGAGGACTAGAGTTGATGCCATGCACAGGCGCTTGTATCGTCGTGGAGATGGCGTGTCTGAATGAAAGGTAATTTCTTCGATCTCTCTAACTGTAGCAGGAGCGGGGTCCATTAAATCAGTAGGCCATACGTCTACTCCTCCATCTTCTAATATATATTCTCTCGGTCTCTGATTGGTAGGGTGTGGGTTGTGTGTACGGCTAGGGTTTTGGGCTTTCATCTGGCCCTATTTTCCCTCTTATTTTGACGATTTTGAAATTCAAATTGCCACTTTCTGATCCTTATTTATATTGTTTGTATTGGATTCCTCAATTGTGCGTTGATAACTCTCAAACGTCCTTATTTACCAATTCTGTTCTGCTGCTCTATTTGTGTGTTGTTTTCCTGATTTCTCATTGGGTACCTTTGCCTCTTTCCTATGGCTCCACCTTCTGATGCATTAAGCAAAATTGTCCCTCAGAGGGATGCTTGGAGCTGAGGGTTAGGATTTTGAGACTTTGGAAGGTGCCTTCATTCAATAATTTCAAACTACCAAGCTCCATTGAAATGTTGCTGTTGGATGAGTTTGTGCGAAAAATCTTAACTTTGTTTTTTTTTTCCAATATCTGCTACATATGATTCCTTCTTCTAAATTCCTTCATTTTTGCTTTTGTGGTTCTATTGCTAGAGTGGTAAGATTCAAGCAAGTGTAAGCAAGACTTTGGTATACAAGTTCATAAATGTCCTTACAGAGGGCAGTGTGTACAAGATGTGTTACTTCACTGTCATTCCAAATGTTAGGGCGTCTCGTACCACAAACCACGAGTTCCGTCTTATTTTTCAATTTAGGACTACGGTTGATCCATATGATTCTGTCATTATTCCACAATATGGGTTGTCATTCGTGGCATTTGGAGATGTTTTACGAAATGAAGGAGACTCTGACTTTCTTATTGGTCCAACTAATTTCCATATAACCTTTCTTTAATTATCTCTTTCGTGTTGTGTGGTCTTCAAATTTGTTTGTTTGCTTACGTTTACTACCCTTTGCAGATGTCATGGGTCTGTTGGTAGGCACTTCTAGCCAAAAGGAATATGATCGAGACGGAAAGCCAACCAAAATGGTTGTCATAGAGCTTTCTGACTGCAAGTCTGTGCTCTATTTTCCTTATACATTGCCTTCCATAACTGTTTTACATTTAATTCATGCTATTAACATCTTTCTATCTCCTGTGTTATTTGTTTTTGATTTGTTAATTTGTGATTAACATGTTCCCTTCGTTACCTCAGTGTCAAGCTTGAGTGTGCTTTGTTCGCTGAGTACGTCGACCAGTTGAATACTTTTCTGATAGAAGGTAATTAGACCTTCCTGTTGTTGTCATCCAACTTGCTAAAGTTAAGTTATTCAGAGGTAAGCATTTGTCCATTCCTTCTTTGGGTTTCCCTTCCCCTGATTTTCCCTCTTCGTTCTGACCTCCACTGGTCTTCTTCCTTATTTCCTTCTTTGCTTTGTTCTTTCTTTATATTCATTAATTCTTTTTCTTTAGCTCCAATTATTTTCCTACTCATTTTTACTCCTGTCATGCTAAGGAAAAATTGTTATCCAAACTGTCATGCATTCATCCAAGATAATGTTCAATCCTCCTATTGCCGAAGTCATCACTTTTAGACAGCGGTATGTTTTGGGGTTGTAGTCATTGTATACAAATTTATTTTTTGCACTTTCAAATATCCAACTATTTTGTTCTACTAACCATTTCACTTTGCTGATTTTTCCTGCCTATTTTTAATAATAGCCTTGCTGAAGATAACCCAAGTGGATGTCAACCATTAGCTGTCATTCATGAACTTCAGACAACTTCCATGGAAGATGACTTCATGCTCCTCCATAAAATAAAGTCCATAAATCAGATCACTGGATGTAAACAGGTATACATGACTTCTTGTTATGTGAATTTCAGTTCTTCACTCTAATTGCTATTTACTCCTCAAACATAATTTAAAACAATCTGCTTTACATTGTTTCTACCATTACCTTACATCTTTTTTTTGTTAAATTAACAAACATTGGCAAATTCCACATTCTTTGTGCCATTGCCTATTGGTCTACCTTTTTCCACCCATGTTTCCCTTTTAATTAAAAGCTATATATATGTTGCACCCTTTCAATTTTTGGCAAATATGTTGTCTTCCTTTTCCACTTATATTTAAATGTAATTTAACTTGATTTATATTGGTAGGATGGGTTCTTCATAGTTTTGGCTACTGTGAAGGCAATTGTGGACGATGTGGATTGGTGGTATAGTGCCTACAAATGCCAAAGGGCTGTATCTCCAGACTTTGGCATGTACTACTGTGACGTGTGCCTTTGTCACGTGGTCAGTGTGACACCGAGGTACATTTTCCTATCTTCATCAATTGTTTGGTTTCCCAAATTGCTTGTGAAAAACCCACTGGAATTTATGTTAACTTATTTTTGGTGGTTGCAGTAATAGGTATAGGATAAAGCTGGAGGTTTCTGATGGAACTGGTATTGCTGTGTTTGTCCTATTTGACCGTGACTCACAAAATTTATTGAAGACCCCATGTACTCAGTTTGTTAGCTGAGTGTAACAAGGTTATACATTACCTTCCAAAGCAAGTTTTTTGGGCTGTTTTGATATTAATCTTCTAAAAAAAACCCACTACGCCTGGCTCAGTTTGTCATACTTGACCCTGATGTTTTTTTTCCCTTGGTTCAACCCATGCTCAATTTTGCAGTTGGCAGGTGGTTGTCATGTACCACACCTTATTTCTACCTTGGTTGGACAACAACTGCTTTTCAAGGTTTAGACAAAATCAGCCTCATCTTCTCATTATGATGGCTCTTTCTATGTAAGGAGGGTACCTAATGATAAACATATATTAGGTATGTTCATGCTCCAAGGCGCTAACACCACCCCTACAAAGGTCTGTTCCTCATTTTATTTTTTTCCTCTGTTCAATGTTTCCCCCATACGTCTCACTTGGGATTCTATATTTTTTTTCAGGCTATTTTTAGTCCATGTTTCCCAAACACTATAAATCTTGGAGATAATGTGCCAGACCTTGAAATCATTCCTAGCAAGGTAGCTTAAGATTCTTTTTAGTTTATTGTTTGTTACAATTATTTCTTTGCAGTGTTCATTTTACAACGTAAATAAGCCAGCCTAAAATAGATAAATATTTTATATTATTTTGATATGTTCTGATTAATGTATGTGTTTTGCCATTGTTTGTGCAGTCATTTGTTTCCCAAATGGTTGTCAACCCTACTCCAATGTCATTACATGGTAACAATTCTGGGTGTTCGGCAACCCCTGCAAAGAGGAAGCTCTATGAGGCCATTGAGACAAACAGGGATGGCATTGTTGGACCTCCTTTGAAGGCTGTCAAGATTGAAAAAGATTGACCCCTATGTTGGAGAATCTGTGAATAGATGGACTCTAGATGTGGCAAGGTTTCTTTTGATCTCTTCTTCTGATCCAACATATAATAGTTATTACTAGGCTATGGATAGTGACTAGTGCTTGGGTTTTTGCACAGATTATACTTTTGTATTTTGGCATTTTGGTTTTCTGTTGGGGATTTTTACATGTCCATAAAAATTAAGGGAATTGTCAGACATTCACTCATTTTGTAAGCTGGACATGATTAGTACAATTACTTTGTAAAGATGGTGACCGTAAGTAACATAAAAGTTTGATAATGAAATACCAGTCTGTTAAATTAGTTTATGTGCACATTTTTCATTAGTCAATTTTGTCTATCTAACCATATCTACAAGAGCCACACATTTACGAACATCTATCAATGATTGGTGTATTACATTTAATAATTTATGGACACTCTACAAATGCTTTCGAATGTGATGTCAAGTGAAGTTGAATTCTGACCCTACTCATTAGGAACCAGCATGCAAGTGTATTAGGGCTTTAGCACTTATGTACAAGATAAAAGTGAATGTGGAAGATGGTAGTGAGGAGTTTTTTTGACAAGCTCTTTGTCTACTCCAAGGGTTACCACAAGTTTTTTGGACATTCCAAGCTAATGTATCTTTTTATTAGCTATATATCAAAGTTGTTATGTTCAAAAATAACAATGATCACTCTTTGGCTGGAATTGATCTCCCTTTGATGAGGTTGCAAAGTTGTTGCTTGGGGATGCCCATAGTTCACCAATAATGAGAAGCAAGTGATACTACAATTTACATAATTTGTTTGTTATATGTTGAGACTTGACAAAGGAAGAAGCGTGGAGCTTTTTCAATTAGAATCCCTTTTGGACTTTTAGAAAAAGTTAGATGCCAATATGATATTACAAATCTGCTATCCTCTATGAACCTTTTTGATAAGGTTATCTTAACCATAGTTTTTTTCTCTTTTATTTATTTCCTTTTGAATTTACCTTGAAATATGACTGAAAGTGAGTGTTTTACATTCTACACTTCCTCATCTTCTTTGTATTGATTTGTTTAATTTGTTTAATGAAACTGTCTAAGTTAGCTTACTCTTGCAGTAAGCTTAGCATGATTTTATAAATTGATGCAAACCCATACAACAGACACAAGAATACCAGCATTCAGGTGGCTAGGTTTGAATAGGATGAGCAATTTTTTTTATTTCTTTCATTATGAGTTTTTTAACTCTCCATTGAAGAGTTGCTGCCTTACCAGTTATGACTTTAGTCAATGTTAATGAGCAATTTTATGTTATTTCTTTCAATGAGTTTGTCATTTGTCATATGCTATACATTTTATACTTGGGTTGAAATCTTGCACCTTGATCCTTATAGTATGATTTTGTAAATGATTAGGAATTTGGAATTTGACTTTAGAAGGATAAGGTGAGATTTATTTTCAGTCATTTTAAGAAATATGGTTTTGTTTGGTTAGTACCACAGCATGCACCTATGCCATTGCAATGGTATCTTCACTTTGCTCTCTTCCTTCTCTTTATTTGGTTTTCTTCATATTTTCCCCTGATGGAATTACAATGGAAATAAAGCTTGATAGAAAATCGAGGAAGTAAATGAATTTAGGAGAGCATTTGCTTAATCAGGCTCAGTTTTACAATTCTTTCTTCATCATCTGCTATTTGTGCAGGCTTGCTGATCATAATGTTGGTTCTTCTCCAATGTATTTCTGTTGCTCCAAAATATTCATTGGAGGATTATTTTTTATACCTGAATCGTAGGAAGACTATTGACCAAGTGAATGACTGCAAAGAGGTTTAGATATTTATTATTGTATAATTTGATTATATTTAATTAGTTGTATAATGAATCTTGGTCCTTTTTGTTTTGTTCAATGATTTAATTTATTGGAATTGATTGGTTTAACAGGAACAGTTTGTTGTAACATGATTGTTACTCCAGATTCTGGGGTGTATTACTGTAATGTTTGCCACTTTCATGTGGTTAATGTTGTTCCAATATTTGATTTTAGTAATACAATCATGTTTAATTTATTGTAAGCTTTATATGATGTATTATATCATATACTATTTTGTCCACTTGTGTTTTATATTCTGATATTATTTTTTAGTTCTTTGAGGTATTGTATTAAGCTGAAAATTTGTGATGATACTGATAGTGCTATATTTGTTATCTTTGACCATGATGGTAATCGCATGTTGAAGAAAAATCATGCCCTGCAATGATTAGTCATTTGCAAAAGGTTTTAATTTATCTTTCTTCGTGATGGTAATCTACGTCTTATCCATTCAGTTTTGGTGTGGCCTTAACCTATTGTACTGCATCAGTTTTATAAGTCCTTTGAAAGTCATGGATTTTCTGTACAAATGCATGAGGCATTTTATTTTTATGTTGATCTATGTCAGAATAACTAGGCTTTCTCTTATCAAATGGAAAACTATAACCCTTCCTGAAGATACAGGGGTTAGGGATAACAAGCTAACGTATATTGGAAAATCTTTCATATACATATTAGTTTGGATAAATGTTTCTAATGAAGATGACATTTAGATGAAGTCTCACAGGTCAGGTATGACTTTAGAACTAAATATTTAATTTCAGTTAATTTTGCTCCTGCTTGAAGACATATTTTTAGTGAAGGGTTTTTAAAGTGGTCACAATAAGTCTATGTGTATGGGTTTCGTTAGCATGTTTGAAGTGTTGGCAAATTATAGATAAGGAAATGAGACTAGGAATTGGAAAACAAACATCTGAAATAATATTGTTTCCTTTATCATTTTCTAGAGAATTCATGCTATTCCTTTATCGATTAGTTGTAATGCTCAACATAAACCTATTTGAAGAGTCTCATAAAATGGTTGTTTTACTACTAAATCTCACGTATAACTGGATTTATAGAAATCTCACATAAACCCAGGACATGTACAAATATTAATATTGAATATTGTTTGGTATTTGACCCCGTGTTAGTTTGTTCATTTTCTGTATTGTTACTGATCATAAGCATGCCATGTCTACTTGTGCTGACTAGGTAGACTTTTTGTGGTTTGCACTAGGTTGCTCTTGTGTATTTTCGGTGTTAGATCTTAGGGTACCAGATCATTGACATAGCAAAAAATGTTTGTAGTCTGAAATGGAGGAAGCTGATTGGATCTAACCAAGCTATATTATGTAGGCTCCAAGCACTCAGTAACAAAGAACTTTTATCTTTAACAACTACCAAGCACTCAGTAAGTTAAAGGACTTTTATGTTCATTTTCACAGTTGTTAATATGGTTGTCTGATTTAGTCCCCTACCTCCTACCAATCTCATACTCTTCCTTCAACCAAATGTCATTGATCTGTTAATAATTTCAGCTCTTGAATGTTCTTTGTTTGATCTAATTGGATTCCATATGTGCTTAATCGTTGACATTTAGCCAAGTTTCTAATTTAGAGTTGTTTTTGGATGTTTATTGTGAAACTTTGCTTAAATGTGGTTATAAACACTCATAAACGTATTGTGATTTTCAAGAGATTTATGAGTGATGAAGTCCACTGGTATTGAAACATTGAGAAGAGAGTTAAAAGACTCAAGGGAATCAGTATCAACCCCTAGAAGCAAAGGAAGACAAGCATTCATCAAGCATTCATGAAGAATCAAGGTTGGATTTGAAGAAAGTGATCAACACGGCCCGTGTCAAAGTACACGAGGTAGGCCGTGTACTCTTCTGACTTTGAAGATTGGAAGATTTTGGACAACACGGCTTGTGTCAAATGACACGGGGTAGGCCGTGTACTTCTCTGACTTCACGAGGAAGAGTCAATTTCAAGCCTTGACCGAGAACACGGCCCGTGTCAAATGACACGGGGTGGGTCGTGTTCTTCTCTGACTTTGGAATAGTTGGAAATCTGTCATCAGAATCAGACACGGGTTGGGCCGTGTAATATGACACGGCCCGTGTCATCGGCTCAAAAGTTTAATTTCGTGTTTTAATGCTAAATTAAGTTCCCAAACCTATAAATAGGGTTGCTTAGAGTCCCTAAGTGAGGTCTGGACAGAGAGAGAGCCGTCACGAAAATGGAGAGAAACACAAAGACCAAGAAGGGGAATGATTCGATTGAGGATTGGAAACTCGGATTCGAGCGATCAAAGATCAATCACTCTCAAGCCTTGGAAACTAGTTTGATCTTTAGTTTTTCTTTTCTTCTTTTGTTCTGAACAATGTTTTCTTTTAATTCTTCTTCTGTTTTTGAATTTGCCATGTGTGGCTAAACTTCTTGATTGGTTAAGGGAAGATGAAACTCTAGTTTTGATTATGTGAATCTTGCATACTTCTTTATGTCAATACAATTATGTTTTTATTCATATGTTTCTATTCTTAAATCAATATAAAGGTTTTTATATTCTTGCCAAACTTCGAGAGTGGTAAAACTAGGATTGCTATGCGCAGTTGCGGTGGTATGACTAGTGAGACGTATGATCTAAGTAATTTAATCTCGGTGTGTGATTAGACCTTAATGTGATTGATTTTCTAATTTTTAATGCAATCATTAGGTAGGTGTAAGAGCGGTTGCTTTACAAATAACTAATGGTTAGGGTTTGATTTGAGCGGTTGCTTAATTAAGCGAAACTTAAGGAAGACATGAGATTTATCTCACAATCACATAAGAGCATAATTGATCATGTTGGTATAAAGGGTATGGAAGTTGGCATAATCATATAAATCTAGTGGTGGATTTCATCTCTTAACCAATATCTTTAACTTGATAATTCAATTTGTGTTTACTGCTTTGGTTTAAGTTTAATTTCTTTTATTAGTTTTAATTAACAAAATTCCCCTTTTAATTTTACTATTTATTTTTCATCAGAGTTTAATTTAGGAATTAGATTTATAGTGTTAATTGAATTGGTTCTCTGTGGATCGACCCTTGCTTATTACAACTGGTTGCAAGGTTTTTTGTATTTTTGGTGGAACTTGAAAACTGTTTTTGATATTTATTTTTAATCACATTCCACACCACACCAAATTTTGACGCCGTTGCCGGGGAACTAATTTTCCAATTGCGCTATTCATTTGTTTCCTATTTTATCTCTTTTTATTTTAATTCTAATAGTTTCAATTGTTCTCTTCAACTATCTTGCAGGTGTTCATGTCCGGTGAAGAGGTGAACGAGCAATTGAGGAATTTAAGGCATTACTTTGATCAAATTAGCTCACAATTCATACCTGCTGACGTTGAAGCTGCCCGTTACATAGATCTTTCCAGTTCTGCGGCATCTGAGATATCTGAGCCACCTGAAGAAGAAGTGATGGCAGAAAATACATTAAGGATGTTAGGTGCTCCGGACTTAGACCAACAACCTCTGTGCATAGAAATTCTTTAGAATAAGGAGGCATTTGAGTTGAAATCTGGTCTAATCCATCTTTTGCCATCTTTTAGTGGACTAGCCGGAGAAGATCCTAACAAACATCTGAAGGAAATCCATGTTGTGTGTTCTAGCATGAAGCCTGCGGGAATTTCAGTGGAGTAAGTCAAGCTGAGAGCTTTTCCGTTTTCTCTGAAGGATTCTGCAAAGGAGTGGCTGTACTACTTGCCACCCGGATCCATTCAGACATGGCAGGATATGGCTCGGGCTTTCCTAGACAGATATTTCCCTGCATCAAAGGCCGCAACCATTAGAAAAGAAATTTGCGGCATTCAACAAAGACATGGGGAATCACTTCATGAGTACTGGGAGAGATTTAAGAGATTGTGTGCTAGCTGCCCTCAGCATCAAATCAGTGAACAACTTTTGATACAGTACTTTTATGAAGGTTTGCTAGTGATAGACCGCAACATGATTGATGCTGCCAGTGGAGGAGCCTTGGTTGATAAGACTCCTCGAGAAGCTAGAAACTTGATATCTAGAATGACTGCGAACACTCAATAATTCTTCACTCGAAATGATATAGGAGTGAGAGCAGTTAAAGAGGCTGACACTACTAGTTTGCAGCATCAAATGACCCAGTTGACTGCCATGGTTCAGAAGCTGATGGACAATGGGAAAGCACCAGTACAGGCATGTGGGATTTGTTGCTCTTCAGGACATCCCACTGATATATGTCCCACTTTGCAAGAGGACACAAATGAAGAGGCCAAGGCAGTGGGGGGATTTTCTGGTCCATCCAAAAATTACAACCCCTACTCCAACACATATAATCCGGGGTGGAGAGATCATCCAAACTTTAGCTATGCAAAGCAGCCCCAAGCTCAAGCTCAACCTCAAGCCTATGGGCCTCCAGGGTTTCAGCAAAGACAAGCACCCTTTCCTCCGAGGCAACCACAAGTTCAAGCTCCTAGGCAACCTGAGCCTTCGTTGGAAGAACTAGTGAGGCAAATGGCCACCAGTAATATTCAGTTTCAGCAAGAAACAAGGGCCACTATCAATACCTTGCAAAACCAAGTGGGACAGTTGGCCACTGAGATCAACAAGGTGCAGAGTCAGATTTCTGGGAAACTCCCCTCGCAGCCAGAGGTGAACCCAAGAGAAAATGCTAGTGCTGTCACCTTGCGTTGTGGGAAGACACTTGACGGACCCACATCTTCCCCAGTCACTGAAGACAAAGCTCAAAATCCTAAGGAGGTAGATGAGGAGGGGATCCATTCTAAGACCCCTAAGGTAAGTGTTTCTGACCCACTTCCTAAATATGTCACTAAGGCCCCTTTTTCGAGTAGGTTAGTTAAAAATAAGAAAGAAGAAGCGGATAAAGAAATCTTAGAGACTTTTAGGAAAGTTGAAGTTAACATTCTTCTTTTAGATGTTATAAAGCAAGTGCCTAGATATGCTAAATTCTTAAAAGAGTTATGCACTAACAAAAGGAAGTTGAAAGGTAATGAACGGGTTCAAGTGGGAGCAAATGTTTCAGCTGTTTTTAATAAGAAACTCCCAACTAAATGTAAGGATCCTGTCACATTCACTATACCATGCACTATCGGTAATGCCAGGTTTGAGAGGGCCATGCTAGATTTAGGTGCATCTATTAATGTCATGCCCTTTTCTATTTATGCATCTTTACATCTAGGACCTTTAGAACCTACTGGAGTTATCATTCAACTGGCAAACAGGTCTAACGCATACCCTAAGGGGGTTGTTGAAGATGTTTTGGTGCAGGTAAATGAACTTGTGTTTCCAGCAGATTTCTATGTGCTGGACATGGAGGAGGACAAATCTCCCAACTCTGCTCTTATTCTGTTGGGGAGGCCTTTCCTAAAGACTGCTTGAACTAAAATTGATGTGCACTCGGGAACATTGACTATGGAATTTGATGGAGAGTTGATTAGATTCAACATCTTCGAAGCCATGAGATACCTGAGTGATGTGCACTCTGCTTATGTTATTGATTCTTTTGATGTTTTTGAATCTTTAATTTCTACTGTTTTTGAGTCTGATCAATTTGATGTTCTTGATACAATTATGACTCAGTTTAGATTTTCAGGATTCAAAGAAGGATGACCAAGGAGAGCCATAGAGCGAGGAGGTTAATGAAGTGGTGGCAGCCTTGCATACACTCTCTTCCACCTCAGAAGGGCATGAGGTATCGTATGTTGAGTTACTTTTGACTACTGATGTACCTATACCTTCTGTTGTGTAGGCACCAGAGCTGGAATTGAAGGAATTGCCCTCCCATTTGAAATATATTTTTCTGGGTGAGAAGGAGACACTCCCGGTAATAATTGCTAAATCCCTCACCAAAGAGCAAGAGGAGAGCTTGATTTCTGTGTTGAAAGAACACAAGACAGCCATCGGGTGGACTATTACAGATATCAAAGGTATTAGCCCCTCCATTTGCATGCATTGAATCTTAATGGAGGAGGGGGCTAAGCCAGTGAGAGAACCACAGAGGAGGTTGAATCCTCCGATGATGGATGTTGTGAAAAAGGAGATACTGAAGCTCCTAAGTGTGGGGGTCATCTACCCTATTTCTGACAGCAAGTGGGTAAGGTCGGTCCAGGTAGTACCAAAGAAATCTGGCATTACTGTGGTAAGAAATGCTGAGAATGAGCTTATTCCCACTAGATTACAGACAGGGTGGCGTGTTTGTATAGACTATCGAAAATTGAATGCTGCCACCAGAAAGGACCACTTCCCTTTACCTTTTTTTGATCAAATGTTAGAGAGGTTAGCTAGTCATTCTCATTATTGTTTCTTAGATGGATTTTCAGGTTATAACCAGATTGTTATCGCTCCGGAAGATTAGGACAAGACCACTTTCACTTGTCCTTTTGGCACCTTTGCTTATAGGCGAATGCCTTTTGGACTTTGCAATGCGCCAGGGACCTTTCAGAGATGTATGGTGAGTCTTTTTTCTGATTACATAGAAAACATCTTGAGGTCTTCATGGATGATTTTAGTGTATTTGGGAATGGTTTTGAGAAATGCTTGGAACATTTGACTTTGGTTTTAAAGAGATGCATTGACACTAACATTGTTTTAAATTGGGAAAAATGCCATTTCATGGTAGAAGAAGGTATTGTGTTAAGTCATGTAATCTCTGCTTGGGGCATTGAAGGTGATAAAGCTAAGGTAGAACTTGTGCGTTCATTACCCCTGCCCACCAGTGTGCGGGACATTCGTTCTTTTCTTGGTCATGCAGGTTTCTATCGGCGCTTCATCAAAGACTTCTCCAAGATATCAGTACCCATCTGCACACTTCTCCAAAAAGATGTGCCATTTCAATTTAATGAGAAGTGTGTGAAGGCTTTCATTACACTTGAGGAGTTGATGACTGAGGCACCTATCATTAGGCCACCAAATTGGGAGCTTCCGTTCGAATTAATGTGTGATGCGAGTGACTTTGCGGTAGGGGCTGTCTTAGGACAGCGAGTTGATAGGGTTCCTTATGCTATTTACTATGCATCAAGGACCCTAAATGATGCTCAACTGAATTATTCTACAACTGAGAAAGAACTTCTTGCTGTTGTTTTTGCTTTAGAGAAATTTAGATCATATTTAATTGGCTCTAAAGTAATTGTTTTTTATGATCATGCAGCATTGAAGTACCTACTGGCAAAGAAGGAGGCGAAGCCAAGATTGCTCCGATGGATTCTGTTGCTCCAGGAGTTCGACTTGGAGATTAAAGATAAAAAAGGGAGCGAAAACTTAGTGGCAGACCATTTGAGCAGATTGGTGACTGAAGAGGAAGACATACCTATTCCAGAGAGCTTTCTGGATGAGCAATTAATGGCTATCACAACCATTATTCTGTGGTATGCTGATATTGCCAATTATTTGGCCACCAAGGACTTTCCAGCAGGCCTGAACAAGGCACAACGAGATAAGCTGAGGAGTGATTGCAAGTACTATATTTGGGATGATCCTTACCTTTGGAAGCATTGCGCAGATCAAGTGATTTGGAGATGTATCCCAGATTCAGAGACTCACTCCGTTCTCTCTTTTTGCCATACCTATGCCTGTGGAGGACATTTCAGCATGAAGGGGACAGCCAACAAAGTACTTGACAGTGGTTTTTACTGGCCTACCATTTTTAAGGATGCTTATAATTTCTGTAAGTCATGTGACCGCTGTCAAAGAACAGGTAATATTGGTCCACGAAATCAAATGCCTCAAACTCCAATAATCCTTGTGGAAGTCTTTGATGTTTGGGGCATTGACTTCATGGAACCATTTCCTCATTCTTTTGGTTTCTCCTATATTCTTTTAGCTGTGGATTATGTTTCAAAATAGGTGGAAGCTAAAGCTACTAAATCTGATGATTCTAAGACTTTTGTGGATTTTGTGAAGTCCTTTATTTTTTCCAGGTTTGGCACTCCCAGAGCCATCATTAGTGACCAAGGTACATATTTTTGCAACAGAATCTTTGAAGCCCTGTTGAAGAAATATGGAGTGGTGCACCGGATCTCTACTCCTTATCATCCTCAGACGAATGGCCAGACTGAGGTATCCAATCGGGAGATCAAGTCTATCCTTGAAAAAACTGTGAATCCCACGCGCAAGGATTGGAGTACTAGACTTGCTGATGCCTTGTGGGCTTATCGACCGCATACAAGACCCCTATTGGCATGTCCCCATTCCGATTGGTTTATGGGAAGCCACACACCGCCGGTAGAGAGCTGGAACATCGATCTTACTGGGCTATCAAGCAAGTTAACTTGCACTTGGAAGGTGCTGGCAAGCAGAGAAAACTCCAAATTCAGGAGTTGGAAGAATTGAGGAATGAGACCTTTGAGAGTGCCCTCATTTACAAGGCCAAAACCAAAGCATTTCATGATCAAATGATCTCTAGGAAAAGCTTTCACCAAGGCCAAAAAGTGTTGCTGTACCAATCCAGACTCAAATTATTCTCAGGTAAGTTACGTTCTAAATGGATTGGCCCATTTATAGTAACTACTGTTTCTCCTTCTGGTGCAGTAGAGATCATGAACGAGGCCTCTGGGAAGACATTCAAGGTCAATGGGCACCGTCTCCAGCCTTACTATGAACTTCCGGAGAATGCAGAAGTTGAAGACATGCCTCTTCTCCATCCATCTTATGAAGAATCCTGAGGAGCATCACAATGTCTGGCTGAGGACAATAAACCAAGCGCTTATTGGGAGGCAACCCAATCAGATTTGCTTTCTTTTTCCTTTCTGTTTTGCGTTGTTTAGTTTCTTAGTTTAGCCTATTTTTAAGTGTTTCTTGCTTGATGATACCTGTCTCCTTGCTGATGTTTGTGTTTTGACTTGCTTAGTTTTAGTTTGATTGCTTGAGTTCATGGTTTATTGAGTGCATGCAGTCCTGAGAAACAGTTTAGAGTGCTTCTTGTAAGTCAGCAGACTACACGGGGTGGGCCGTGTCACATGACACAGCCCGTGTCCTCCTGACAGCACCCCAATTACTGCAGAAAAATACATGGGGTGGGCCGTGCCACATGACACGGCCCGTGTTTTCGAGGATAGGACGTTTGGTGATGATTCCAGAGAGGTACACGGGTATGGCCGTGTCACATGACACAACCCGTGTTGTCATGTCCATCAGAACCCCTATTTTCCAGAGAGGTACACGGGTATGGTCGTGTCAAATGACACGACCCGTGTTGTCTTGCGCGGTTGATCACTAAGACAGAGGAGTACACGGGGTGGGCCGTGTCATTTGACACGGCCCGTGTACTTGTGGCAGCGCCTCACTTAAACCCTGATTTAGGGTTTTCTGCCCTAATTTCCCCTTCTCCTCTTCTTCTCTGCGCAGCTACCACCCTCTCCCCTCCAATATCTTCTTACCCACCACCATCCACCACCATTCACCACCATTCTCCACTCTTCTTCACCATTTTCCACCATTCTCACCTCCCCCTCTCCCCACACGCATTTCGTACCATTCACCAATATTACCCACCACCAAACCATTTCTCCATACGGTTGCTTCTCCTCCTTCCCTCCTCCACGGTCCCATCCCATTTCTTTTCTTTTTCTTCATTTCTTCTGCTTCTTCCAGTAATGGGTCCTAAAAAGTGCGTCAAGACCACCGCTGCTTCCTGTTCGCTCCATCCCCATCGTACCAGCTCTAGGCGTGCTCGGTCTCCATCACCCCCGTGTGAGCCCTCACCCCCTCAGGTGCCAGTCAACCCTATTGACAGAAAGGTAGTGGTTCCCACTCGCCTTTTAGATATTGACACCCTTAGGGCTATAGGGTTGTATGATGAGGTGTTTGGTTTATTGGGTAGGATTGGTTGGGTTGATTTTACACTGTTACAGAGGCCTACTTTCACTGAGTTAACTACAGAGTTTATTTCTAGTTTTAATCGTAAGCTTTATCCTCTGTCTGATCAAATCAGATGGCCTGGTGAAATCACCTTTAGGTTGTTTGGTAATTCTCATTCTGTTGATATTCATATGTTTAGAGCTATTTTTGGTTTTCCTGAGGGGGAAAATATGTTACCCCGTGATTTTAATGCGAGTCGTGTGTGGTCTGCCCTCACTGTGTCTGGGTCTAATGACTATGACCCTAAGATGTCTAAAGCTTCTAGGCTTCGGTCCCCTGCCCATCGTTATATTCAGAAATGGTTAGCTAATACTCTTTGTGGTAGGGGGGAAAGTCAGGGGACGATTAACCGTTCTGAATTGTTTTTCTTGCACTGTATGCTTGAGGGAGTACCTGTTAATGGAGGGTATTGGCTCTGTAATCAGTTTCACCACGTAGGGACCACTCTAGCTGGCCGCATTGTGATAGGGGTATGTGACTGTCATTGCTGATCATTTTGATTATTTGCATCTGTTGGAGGAGGCACCGGTTCAGGGTCCCACTGCTATTGACGGGGCTATTTTAGTATCTATGAAGCTCTGCACTCGTTTAAATGGTGTTCTCGTCTTGCTTGGCGCCGATGGAGCTGCCTTGCCTAGGGCTGATACGGCCCCTGAGCCGCATGAGGATATTGTTGTCTCCCCTCCTCCCGAGTTTGCTGATAATGCGGGCCCTTCCACTCAACCTGGCGCAGCTTCCTATGATGCTATTTTAGCCCGTATTGATTGCTTGGAGCTGGACCATGCTGCTCGCTTCCAGCGCTTAGAGGACCATTTTCAGGCTCAGGAAGTTGCGCGCGATCAGAGGATGGATGCCATTGATGGCAAGCTTGATCTTTTGCTTCAGCGTTTTTCATATCCCCCTCCCCCATCTTGATGTATTTTCATTTTCTTTTGAGGCTGTGTCCTTCATTTTACTGGCTTAATGGACATTATATGTTGTGTATGCTTTGACATTGAGGACACTGTCTATTTTAAGTGTGGGGGGAAGTTTGGGTTTGACCTTAATTGCACATTCTGTTTTTAATGGCATATCTGATGCATGTCTTTCTAACTGGTTTTTAGAGTATGTTGAGTAATGAGCAAGTGATTAATTTTTATTGACAGGTTTTTAAGCCTAAAGGAGTTAACTTTCTTGATTCTAAACTTGCACTGAGAGGTTTTGAAAATTGAAAAGGTTTTGAGAATATGATAAAATTGGGACCTAGTGAGTTTTTGGGCCTTGATGTGAATGACTAATTTTAAGTCATTTCTGTTCTTTGTTGTGTGATTCCACTTGTGATTATATACTTTTCAGAACTTGATTTGACTCTCTTTTAAATTGCAAATGATCACTGCACATTTTTGAGATGATAAAGGCATTTCTTTCTTTCAGCCACTGGCCAAATAGCTATCCTTGTATTTTGATCCATTGTTTCACCCCTTTGAGCCTGAATGATTTCTTTTCTTTTTATTATAGCTCAATATAAGTCTAATAGTGAAAAACCATTGCTACCCTACCTTAGGGAGTAAAAAAGCTTAATAATTATGTTGGGAATTGTGTTTGAATAAGTGTGGGGGTGATTACACTGTTTTGCCTTGTTTTTATTAAAAAAAAAAAGCTCTCAAAGAAAAAAAAAAGAAAAAAAAAAGAGAGATTGACAAGTTGGTTGATAAATGGAGAAAGTCAAGTAAAAGATGAAGATGAATTGAAAAGTGTTGGGGTAATTGTGCAAAAGTGTTTGATTTTTATATTCCCCTTTGCTCTTCTATTTCCGATGGTCTAACTTTGTTTATCCTTGATATATCTTACCTTGACCTTGACCCCATTACAACCTGATTAAAGACCTTTTGATCTTCGTGTGCATGTGATTTAGGTGGTGGAGAAGTAGAGGCTTGTCAAGCCTATGATACGGCATGTTTTCATGAGTTGGTTGAGAGTAAATACAAGCCCAAAATACTTGAGTGAAAGAGAGTACATCAGTGAGGATTTATCATGTTGACTTAACCCTGATATTGGATTGACGTGACTTGCTGATTTGAATTGTTGAGAGAGGAAATTCCTGAATACTTAGATTCCTTGAAAGGATTGATGTGTGTAGATCTTTGCTCATTGTTCAGTACTTTTATTACTTTTTGGGAAGCATGTGCTTGATTTTATGTTTTTGCCCAAGAGTGCAAAAGGTTAAGTGTGGGGGTATTTGATCTGTTAATAATTTCAGCTCTTGAATGTTTTTTGTTTGATCTAATTGAATTCCATATGTGCTTAATTGTTGACATTTAGCCAAGTTTCTAATTTAGAGTTGTTTTTGGATGTTTATTGTGAAACTTTGCTTAAATGTGGTTATAAACACTCATAAACGTATTGTGATTTTCAGGAGATTTATGAGTGATGAAGTCCACTGGTATTGAAACATTGAGAAGAGAGTTAAAAGACTCAAGGGAATCAGTATCAACCCCTAGAAGCAAAGGAAGACAAGCATTCATGAAGAATCAAGGTTGGATTTGAAGAAAGTGATCAACACGGCCAGTGTCAAAGTACACGGGGTAGGCCGTGTACTCTTCTGACTTTGAAGACTGAAAGATTTTGGACAACACGGCCTGTGTCAAATGACACGGGGTAGGCCGTGTACTTCTCTGACTTCACGAGGAAGAGTCAATTTCAAGCCTTGACCGAGAACACGGCCCGTGTCAAATGACACGGGGTGGGCCGTGTTCTTCTCTAACTTTGGAATAGCTGGAAATCTGTCATCCGAGTCAGACACGGGTTGGGCCGTGTAATATGACACGGCCCGTGTCATCGGCTCAGAAGTTTAATTTCGTGTTTTAATGCTAAATTAGGTTCCCAAACCTATAAATAGGGTTGCTTAGAGTCCCTAGGTGAGGTTTGGACAGAGAGAGAGCCGTCAAGAAAACGGAGAGAAACACAAAGACCAAGAAGGAGAAGGATTCGATTGAGGATTGGAAACTCGGATTCGAGCGATCAAAGATCAATCACTCTCAAGCCTTGGAAACTAGTTTGATCTTTAGTTTTTCTTTTCTTCTTTTGTTCTGAACAATGTTTTCTTTTAATTCTTCTTCTGTTTTTGAATTTGCCATGTGTGGCTAAACTTCTTGATTGGTTAAGGGAAGATGAAACTCTAGTTTTGATTATGTGAATCTTGCATACTTCTTTATGTCAATACAATTATGTTTTTATTCATATGTTTCTGTTCTTAAATCAATATAAAGGTTTTTATATTCTTGCCAAACTTCGAGAGTGGTAAAACTAGGATTGCTATGCGCGGTTGCGGTGGTATGACTAGTGAGACATATGATCTAAGTAATTTAATCCTGGTGTATGATTAGACCTTAGTGTGATTGGTTTTCTAATTTTTAATGCAATCATTAGGTAGGTGTAAGAGCGGTTGCTTTACAAATAACTAATGGTTAGGGTTTGATTTGAGCGGTTGCTGAATTAAGCGAAACTTAAGGAAGACATGAGATTTATCTCACAATTACATAAGAGCATAATTGATCATGTTGGTATAAAGGGTATGTAAGTTGGCATAATCATATAAATCTAGTGGTGGATTCCATCTCTTAACCAATATCTTTAACTTGATAATTCAATTTGTGCTTACTGTTTTGGTTTAAGTTTAATTTTTTTTGTTAGTTTTAATTAATAAAACCCCCTTTTTAATTTTACTGTTTATTTTTTATCAGAGTTTAATTTAGGAATTAGATTTATAGTGTTAATTGAATTGGTTCTCTGTGGATCGACCCTTGCTTACTACAACTGGTTGCAAGGTTTTTGTATTTTTGGTGGAACTTGACAACTGTTTTTGATATTTATTTTTAATCACATTCCACACCACACCAGTCATCTATTAGTTGTAGCTTTTGTTGGTTATAAAATTTGGCACTCTTATTACTAAATCTATGGCTAAATCTCTAACTAAACTTATATAAGTTTACAATTGTTATGAGTAAATATCAGTAAGTTCCTGCAATTTACTTTGACATTAACATTATTTTGATTTATTACAGTAATATGGCAGTCATGCTTCACTCATTTGAAACTTGTGCCCATACTATTATGATGCATGCTTTAGTTATAATCAGCTGGTTTTTTGGCTATACCACCTTATTAGGGGAATACCCTCTTCAATTGGCCCAAAAAAGGGGATTGTTATTAGTTTCATGATTGGTCACAGGCAATTTCCTTGAGGATACATATTGGGTTTTCTTCATGAATTTATTAGTTTTGGAGTTTTTGTGACAAAGCACATATTTTTTTCAATAGTTTTGGAGTTTTTGGTATCATGCGTTCTATTTCTAAAAAGATGATGCCTACCTGTTGACAATGAACAAATTACTCTTCTTAACTGCTGTACGAAGCATGGCAACGTGGTCATTTTTTGCTCAATTAGCCCAAAGGAGGTACATGCTTATTTTTGTTGCTCTTTGTTGCAATGTACATGACAATGTAGTGCCACAGTAAACGATGTTCATTGTGGTTATCAAACTGTGGACCTTCTTATTGAAGAAGTGTTTAATCCATCTCTCCAAAACTTTGTCAAAACTGATAACTCCATTCATGCAATATTGCATATGTATGTTTTTTTTTGTGGTTGTTTGAAACTATTGTGTGATACACACTGCAAACTGCCTTAAGTTATGATTTATAATCTCAATTGCCAATTACTCAATTTTGGTCCAGTTTATTACCTTTTAATACGCATCCCTCTTGCATAAACTTGATTTTACTTATTTACTATGTGTTATATAAATATACTGTTTTACTTAATTATTACTAATCAAATGGTATATAAACATAAATATCTGTCATTCATTATTCTCATTATATGTTTAGTACATTAGCAACCCAATGTTAATAATATATTTAGTAGAGCTGATTCTTTTATTCTAGACTGGAAATGTGACTTAAAATTAAATAAAATGTGTGTGTGTGTGTGTGTGTGTGTATGTGTGTCTGTGTGTGTGAGAGGGATAGAGGGACAGAGGGACAGAGAGAGAGAGATGTGTGAATTTCAAAATGAATGGCTCAAAATCTGAGTTGGAGATGAGAGAATAAAATAAAAGATAAAAGCAAATGCTGGAAGAAGTAACAAGTCTTATTTCATCTTTCTGTGGTAAAGATACTTCACGCTTTGTACCGTGATAACCATACAAGTTTTTTGTGCTTTAAATTATTTGGAGGATACCTTATTTTGAAGGACTTTTAATTTTCCAGTACTTAAGGAGGATGAGGAGATCTAGGTGGTTAAATGAAGGAGTTTCACAATTTGGAAGTTAGGAAAATGTTTATCTCTTAAATTTTTAAGGTATCATTTTCTATACCAAACAAGTTTAAATTTAAGGTAGTGAAATGTTTATCTCTTTAAATTTTATTCCAAAAATCATTTCTGGAATAATAATTAAATCAAAAAATGCTTAATGTTGATTTTATTAATTTTTGTTTGATTTAATTTTAGTTTTCCATCTCTCACTCTCGGAATCCCCCGTTTCATATCTGACAGGGAATCCTAATGGAACGTGGGTCAATCCCTGAAAGATCTGCACTCCTTCCAAATCAATTGAATGAAACTAAAACCAATCTTAAAGCTGTTATGGAGGAGGCTGCTGTTCTCAAAGACAGTTGGAAGCAACTCGACAACTACTTGATGAATGTAAAGTAACGGTGTGTGGAATTGATTCAGATGCATATCATTTTAGAGTTGCTTTTAAATTCTATGAAAAGTATTTGCTTTATTCTCCTAAACGGTTAATTATTGCAAAAAGGCAAATCTATGGCTTGGTTTTGCTCTAAATGTTGAAAGTCACCAGGGAAGTTAAAGATCCAGCCTTTAAAGTTTTCTTCTTTAGACATATTTACAGTGAGTGATCCTTTTTCGCTACTTTTGGGAGAACTTTTGCCTGTAGCAGTCAATTTTGTTGCTGTGTTTCTTGACCTGATATATGTTAGATTTAACTACATTCAGTATATATAGAATTTTTTTGGCCACAACATTAAAATATGAGATTAAAAGTTGAACCTTACCAAGAGGGGTTCTGCTTCTGCAACTCCAAATTGTTCGTCTTCGCCATGGTTATGCAAAACATTTTTTTCTCTTGAATGCAGATAGGTTATAGAGCTTGCTGAGCATGTGTTTGACAGAAGCAAAATGTAGTCATGAAGGGCATGAAATGTTGAATGATCTGCACAAATATAAGTCAAATCACTGAATGTGGTTGTAGATGTACACGAAGGTTCTTGCTGTCCAACTATGGATGCTATGGTTTTCCAAAAAACATTGAACTGATGAATTATAGAAATAATGCTGACTAAATGAACAAAATGATGTTTGAGGCTTGAATTTATGTTTGTCAATACCAAATCCCCTGATTACATGCACTAAGTATTCTCTTTAAATTTCTGTTTTAGGTTGGCATTCTGATTTATACTTTCAAGTACAGCATATGTCCATAGTTCATGCCATATTAACCAACGAATTGGATTAATTCAAGTATTGGTAGATGAATAGTCAAATTTTAAATAATGAGTAAAAGAAAATGGAAGTGAAGTCAAAATGCTTACAACTGGCATGTCTTCCCCAATAATGCTTTTTTTGAGGAAACATGTTTCTGACATTCTGCCGACTAACTCTATGCTAATTTCCTCTCTTTTTATGCTTTAGGGTTTATTTTTCACTTTATGCCCCCTGCCTGTGGATTTGGACTCAACTTGGGCGACGTCAAGGTCGCTGTAGAAGTGGTTGAACGATGGCCTTGGGCCCCTTCATCGAGGTAGGCTTTTTTTCCCCTTCTTTCTTCTTATTCTTCAATTTTCTTGCTTTCATTTCCTACGTGTTCAATCATGACCAATGGTTTTGCATTTTAGCTGTGGAAGCTTTGACATGGATCATCTCAAATGGCACATTGAGAGGAAGAAACCCATGCTGAGGACGGAGGTATTACAACTAGAACTGATGGTGATTGCATGAAATAATACTCACATTTTATTCTCATTTTTGGGTTTTGTTTTCTCTGCAGATTGTTTTTTTTCTTCCCCATTTTTGTTTGTCCTTATGATTTTGGTTTTCATTTGTCTTCCAATGCTCTGTTTCTGGAAACCCCTAACTCATGGTTTTCAGGGGAATGAGTTAATGGAGTAGGAAGGAGTTGTAGGGGATGGTGCTTAGTGAGCCTGTTTATGTTATACGGTGGTCCACGATTGACATTGTGGCTGACTCATTTTGGTATGACTTTCACACGATGTTTATATTTGATCTTTTTCAATGTAAAAGACTAAATTTCATTTAGTATCAACAAACCTTTAGGAATGATGCCGCATATATCTGCTTATTTAGAATTAGGTGAAATTTAATGATATGTGCTATATATCAATGTTTGTGAACAAAAGATAAGGAATTAAGTAGTACAACACATGCATGATTGCTAGCATGTGATAAATCATATATGACTTTATTGTTGTTCTGAAAATCATAATAGGCACCATTCACATCTAGACTTAGTTTTAAGAAACTTCAGCTATCCAGTTAATTGTGATAAGTGATTGGTATTAATTGGAGGAAGAAATAACCTCTCAGAATTACCACTGGCCTTGACTCTCGGCATAAATCATTTATCAAAATGTCATGGAGTAAGCAATGGTTCTGCACCATGATTTGCATTAAATTGTTGCATTCCAAAACTCATATATAGTAGAGGCTTACCAATTGAGCATGCTATGAATGTCCATATTGAATGTGGTTCTATAATCCTATTTCTATACTTGGTCCATGTGTATACAATTATGTGCACTGACTATAAGGTGAACACCAGAGATGTTTTTCACTTCAACGAGGTTGAAGGGCAGGAAAATGTTTTCAAAATTTTTGCTCTTTGCTTATGTCCCATTGAAGGATTCAATCTTCTTACTGTAGATTATGATTATGTGGTACTGAAATTATGTAAGTCTTTTTTAAAAACTTATCATGTACTATTTTTATATATTACAAAACTTCTCTGCAACTCCAAATTGTTAGTCTTCGCCATGGTTATGCAAAAGGTTTTTTACTCTTATCTGCAGATAGGTAATAGACCTTGCTGAGCACATAAGTGTTTGACAGAAGAAAAATGTAGTCATGAAGGGCATAACATGTTAAACGATCTGCAAAGCCAGGATTTCTAGCTCTTTCATGAGCAAACCCACCATCTTTCTTTCTTTTTTTTGTTTTTAGATGTTTCCTATGTTTAATTAGGACAATTGCATGAAACTTCTACAGGGTTCAATGATATGTAACTAATGCCATATGTATTTTAAAGTCTATAAAACTATAAGTGATTCAGATTACTACATTTAAAAAAAATATTTGATTCAGATGACTATTATATGAGATCATGATATACTATCATTATTTTCACTAGGAATTATGTAACATTGGAATGACTTTTAAGGCTATCTATTCATGTTTTCATGTTAAGTTTTGAATCATTGTTTAACTATACGCTGCTTTCATTGAATAGTCTTCTGGTCTTTGTTTGGTTAGGATAACGAGTTACCATGAATTTTTTGAGTCTCTTTGTTCCTTAGATTATATATAATCTAATTAATCTAAATGAGTTCTTTTGTTACATTGCTAAACGTGAGGACATGAAATACTGATAGATATACTCAGGTATAATTGTATACACATATGGATAGAAAATAAATATAAAAAAGAATGACATAGAGGAGAGCTTTGGATTATGTTATTGCCAATTTTGTGGGTTTTTTTTTTTCTGATTTGTAATATTGGATGCTCTCTAAAATGGAAGATGTCTGTATTTGCCCAATGTTTTGTCCCCCCCATTCAAATTGCTTTGGTTGGTTGTAATTGTTCATTATTTTAGTCTTGTCTGCTTTTCCTGTAGTAAAGTATACATAAATAAAAACAATTAGTTCATTGAATGGGTTCTTCATTTTTTATCTTGTGCAAAAATGAGTACTGTATAGAATCTGTAGTAAATAGATTGCTTTTATATTTTAAGTGCGTTAGTAATTCTGCACCATCAAATCCTCAGCTTCAGAATGCAGTGTTCTTGATCTGATTTATTTTGGCATGTGATTTGACATTTGAAATTTTTGTCATTCATGTTGATTTCCGTAAACTTAGGTGTACATGTCTTTTAATATCTCATCTGGTTTCATATACCAAAAGTACTTGACAAAGAACTACTTCAAGAAACACAATGTACAGGACTGGCTCAGAGTCATTGCTTCTAACAGAGATAGAAGTGTTTATGAACTAAGATACTTCAACATTACTGAGAATGAACGAGAGGAACAAGATTAATCACGTGATCTGCTTATTCATTTCAGAACCGTTTACCCTTTTTCCTATTGCTAGCTTCTTTTTTGGTAAGTATTGATATGTTGCTTTGTTTACTTTAGTTGTAATTTAACAATTTTAGTTATTTAAGAGTTGTGGTGCCATTTTTGTTGGATTGGGAATAGATTGCTTATTTAAGAGTTGTGGTGCCACTTTATGTTAGCAAGTATTGATTGGCAAGTATTATTGGATGCGGTAGAGGACAATGGCAACTCAATTGGCTGCAAGTTATGTTGTTTTGATGATTTATTTGTTGCTTTTATTTACTGTCATGATTCTCTTCATAGAAAAGTAGTGCACGTGAAAACAAAAGGCAGGGTTGCACAAATATAAGAGGACATATAGTTGGAAAACATAAAAGGAAAAGAAAAATTTAGGAAAGTAGGATAATTGATTAGTTTATTTATATATGATTCTTAAGTTATTTTAATTGCATTAATTCCTTTCTTATAATTATGTAATTTACTGATAATTGGTCTATATTCTTATCATACTTAGCACATTTGGGATCATGCTTAGCACATTTGGGATTGGTGGACTGAATCAGCATACTTAAATGTCCACATACTGATATTGTACGAATGTTATGCTTGATTGAAGCAGCATAACTATTGAAGCTAGCTTTATTTAGTCCGACATTAAATCTCTAAATTCATTCTTGCAGGTAAAACATGTTTGTCAATTATGAGTAAGCCTAAAGATTTGTTTATTCAATGGCAGGTAAAACCTATATATTTTGTCAATGGATATCACGATACTTACTGTGTTGATCAGAGGAGTCATTTCTTTTATGTCATAGTTGCTCAAAGACGTTTAAGTCAAGTTATTTTTCTCATTTGTACCTTTTCATTCTTTCTTCCATCTTCTCTTTTTCTTTCATTACCCAAAGCCCGAACGTTTTACTACTAATTTTGATGTCAGGGCATGGTTTTCGCAGTATAGTATGTAAAGTCTACTTTTACATTACTTCAATGTAATTCCTGTTAGTTTGTACATTGTAATTGATATTCAATAACTGCCTCCAAAATGCTAGAGTTTTTGGAAGTATGGTTCAAATTATTCTGGTACATCTTTGATTAGATATCTAAAGTGTGTAAACTATTTAAACTATTAATTGTAGTCTAGGTATGTGTTTCATTTTGGCTTTTATATTGTATAGATACAACTAAATTTTTTACATTGAGATGAAGTCCTATTATATGCAGCTTTAAACTAAATTATGCAGCATATTAAGGCATTAAGGTTAGTGGCAAGGCCGGTGCTCTTGGTGATAATCTCACTGTCACCCGTGACAAGACCAACATCACTATTACTTTTGACAATATTTTCTCCAAGCAGTCATTCTATATTTTTGTTTTACCTTTACATTGCATTGCTTATGTGCTGTGATTTTGTTATTTAAATGTGATGGAAATATTTCAGATTTGTATCTATTTTCTTAGCTAGGAATCATTTGCTTAGAGCAGCTTTTGAAGTTTAATTTTTGTTCAGTCAGTTGCAGATTTTGTATTCTTATTTTAGTAATGCTACCCTTTTATCATTAGAATGTAAGTCTGCTCTCATTCTTACTTTTAATTAGACAGGTAGTTCCATTTACATCTCGATCTAAGGCTACCTAATCATGTTTTTATGTTAACTTTTGAATCATTGCTAAACCGTACGCTGCTTTCATTCAATAATCTTCTGGTCTCTGTTTGGTCAAGATAATGAGTTACCGTGAATTTTGAGTCTCTTGGTTCCTTGGATTATATATAATTGTTTTAATCTAAATGAGTTCTTTTGTTAGATTGCTAAACGTGAAGACATGAAATACTAATACATCTACTCATGTATATTGCATACACGTATGGATAGAAAATAAATATCAATAAGAATGACAAAGAGGAGAGCTTTGGATTATGTTATTGCCAATTGTGGGTTTTTTTTTTTCTGAATTGTAATATTGGATGCTCTTGAAAATGGAAGATGTCTCTATTTACCCAACGTTTTATCCCCTCCTTCAAAAATCATTGATTGATTGTAATTGTTCATTATTTCAGTCTTGACTGGTTTTCATTTAGCCAATTATATATTAGTAAAATAATTAGTTCATTGAAGGGGTTGTTTGTGTTTTATATTGTGCAAAAATGAGTCCTGTATAGAATCTGTAGTAAATAGATTACTTTTATATATCAAGTGCGTTAGTAATTTTGCACCATCAAATCCTCAACTTCAGAATTCAGTGTTTTTCACTTGATTTATTTTTGCGCTTGATTTGACACTTGACATTATTGTCATTCATGTTGATTTTCGTAAACTTAGGTGTACATGTCTTTTAATATCTCATCTGGTTTTAGATACCTCACATACTTAACAAAGAAGTACTTGAAGAAACACAATGTACGGGACTAGCTCAGAGTCATTGCTAGGTGTTGGGTTTTTATTTCCTTCCTCCTTTGGCACTGTGTTATTTGTGTCTGCTGACGGTGATTGAGACACTGGCACAAATGATTGAATTCGACAAATGAAATATACGATGATCTCAAAAGTCGTGGTTGAATTCAAACATTGGCTAGGTTGGATACTTTAAAAAAATTGTAATTATTGTTATATAATAGGTAGATTTGTATTGTACATTATCCTTCACATAGTAGTTATAACATTTTCATGTTTCTGGTTTTTTGCAGTATGTACCTGCTGGATTTGTTCAAATGTGCATCCATGTTAAATTGAATTCCATCACTTTGATGTTAAAGGATAGAAGGAATTGGGAATGTGCAGTTGACCTTTCTAAAGGGAAATGTAACGAAGCAAGGATCAATGCAGGATGGAACACTTGGATCACTGTAGGATGGAACACTTTCTGCTCTGATTTACTGTTGAAAGGAAGAACCAGGATATTTTTTGAAGTTATTGATGGACAACAGAATTTGCTTCGTCCTCTAATCGCTTGATATATATTTACTCACAATCATGTTGTTGCTTTTACTATGCAAGATTGTTTGGTTATAAGTTTCTATATCAAGTAGGAAAGGTTATGGTCGTAATTAAATGTAAACATTTTTTTGATGATTTAAAAAAGCTTTCAAGTACCTGCCATTTTATATATGGATTTCATATTTCCTTATATCAATGTTGTTCTTATTACATTTCAAATTTCTCACGATTTTTTATATGCGTTTTGCTATTCACAGTCAGGTTGTTGTAACTCATGTTTAAAACCTATAGTAAAATTTGTTGCCTATCCTACACTGCTCCCTTTAAAAAAATTGCCTACCTTGTTTGTTTGCCTTCGTTACAATTTGTCTGCCACTATCCCTCACAATTATACATTGTAATGATCACTTATGCAGTATGTTAAAAGTCCCCCACATGTAATCTTCCATTCCACTTCCCTATTTGGAGAACATACATGTCCACCTAGGAAGGTTGCAGTTTATAAAAAATTGTTCTTCTCGATGTCATCATAAAAATGCCAATGAAGTTTTTCCTAATTTTCCTTGGATCACAATCATAATAAAAGGTGCAATAATTGACAAATCAATTAACAGGATGTCTATTAAATATCCACTGATTTACATATTTAAAGTTACGAAATAAACTACGTCCACTGTACCAGATTTTGTTTGTCTGTCACAAAAAATTTAGCTTTCTTTTATTAGTATAAATGAATACTAATTTTAATGGATTTATATTGTTATATCATTTTTTCTTTTATATGATAAAGTCAAACGATTTATATCCTATAGTTCTAATCAACCATTATCTAATTTGGTTATTCCTGTACATAATTAATTAACCTAAAATATTTTGTAAATCAAGCAAGACAAATTTTGTCCTTTTAATAGGTAAATTTATTGTTAGTGACAAGAACTTTTGAAGTCCAACAAATTTTACTGTGCAGGCATTTTTGATGTCCACGAAATTTTTCTTCATATGATTCATATATAGAGGGGCTTATTTATTTTCCTACTTCTTAAAATAAAGTATACAAGTTAGAACTTACATCTTCCGTGGTGAGCCACATTTTACAAGTCAGGAGAATGTTGCTGGTTTTCTTTACTCTTTGTCATTTTTAGATTTCTTCTACGCCGTTTATCAACCTCTGCTTTGCTCTCCCTTCTATTTTCAAAACAATATTTCTTTTCCTCTCATTTGGTTTCAAAAGGCAAGAATTCCAAAAGTGTAACGTCTAAGAAGAGAATCAGTCACCTTCCAAATCCCTCATTCTCCCTCTTACACACCAGCAACAACCGTTATTTTCTTCGAGTTCCTGAAACAGACTTGCTTCTGCAGGTTTGTCTAATACATCTTCATCGTATTATGTAAGCAGGTCATCAAAAATCGAAAGGACATGTTAGTGTTATTTGTTCTTATTCTGTTGCTTTGCTCAAACATTTTCTCTATTCCCCCCATCAGTATCCCTACCATGAAAGAAGATTTGATTAAATAAGTTATTCTCTTCGTCCATGTCAGTGGTTTTGCTAAAGGTGACCATCTTCCCCTTTAATGCTACAGATCATCCTTACGTCAGGGGGGTTTACACGGAATATGGGTTATGGTTGTAGTAGAGTTGTTAATTGATTTTCTCTCATCTGTTATTGCTTGATTTCTCTTCCCAAGTTTTTCTTTCACAACAAAAGGTAATCACACACAATGTATTGCTGACTGCAGAAGGTAGTGTCCAATTTTGGTACTCTATTTCCTCTTTTAGGGTACATTCTTTTTGATAGCTTACTTTCATACTTGACTTATTTTGCTCTTCTGGAACTCCCTTTTTTTTGTCTTGGTGGATACATTTTCAAACATGCTTGGTTCGACTCTCTCTATTACTTATATGCTTAACTTCTCATAACCTATTTACAATCTCAACCATTTATATTGCACACTACATCCTAGAATATATTGCTCATATAACTCTAACTTGATGCCAAAAAAAAAAAAAAATAGGTATTACTTCTACGTGTAAACAAACAACTTCTATCACTTCTTTGTATGCTTCTACATATCAATAAGTCTTTTTTATATGAAAATATGTTGTTTTTTCAACATGGGTTTAGATATTACTAAAATCACTTCTTCAGCTTTTTGAACAGATTATGCCTTCCTCAATTATTCTTACACAACTAATTTCCTGGACCAATCAATCAATCTCATTTTTCTTTTAATATCTCTCTCACCTTGCCAAATAGAGATACCTTCCATGTCCCACCTATATGCCACTTACAGTATACTTCACATCCATATTCTACAACCATACAAACTAATTCTATTGGTTTATCTAATTCCATAGTTCCATGATTCTACACTTTTTTTTTATCTCATCCACTCTTTTTTAAATGGAAATCTGTCATGCATGATATCATAGCTGGAATATTATCTTCATGAGCCAGTGTAGTGCACCTACAACAATCCCCTCTCCCATTAACCTTCCAGACACAAAACAAATAACCACACAATCAGGGAGGCGGGAAACAAATACATTTCACCTTATGCTTTGTTCCATGTTACACCCTGTAAATTATTAAACACTTCTTCCAGTGTCTGACTCAATAGCATAAATAGGGAATAAAAAATAAACAAAAATTTGGGAAAGATGTTTATTCAGTAGATGGAGTGGGGGTAGTGATATTTGTAAAGATTGAAGCATACATGGTGGTCACTTCGTAATGTACAAGCACTACTAAAATAAAGTTTTGCAGCATTGTTTACTGAATACAATTTACATTAGTTGTACTCATCTGCCAAATTTAATGCAGATATACATTAACTGTGTCAAGCAGTTTCCAAAAATGACTTCCTGTTCAACTTGTATAATTAAATGGTGGCATGAATGGCTTCCAAAGGTCATTGTTGTACTAACACACTCTTTTGTCTTGTGCAGGTGATCGTGTTTAGAAAAACCTGGTTTATGTCTCATGTTATGGTTGAATTTTATAGATGATAAATAAAATCATGAATACTGAAAGAACCAATGATGCTAGACAAGCTCGAGCAAAGAGGAAAAGTCATGTTCATTGGAAGGGTAAATGAAAAGCTCATCATTCTGAAATCATGTAATTCATAGTGCTTTATAATCTTTTCACGTATGACTATACATTAAATATCTAGCATTATTTTCATCTGCTATACTTAACAAAAGATGGCCTACTACTAACTCCTTCAATCACATAGGTCTGCCTACGTGTGATGAAAACAAAGAAAATCTCAACCATTTTTCTATTATACCTCTGACTCAGATTCGACAAAGTGAGTTGCTCCTTGGAATTATATTTCCAACTGTTAACTTCAATATTCCCATATTTGTTTACATCTACCTCTGTGCAGTGAGACATGGGAATCTTCTACGGCCGACTAATGGAATTGACGTTGGAATTGCTCCGCTATGTTCTTCCTCAGGTTTCAAACTCGATTGATTTAACTGTTGTCATAACTTCGTTAATCTATTTTATATGTATCTAACAGCGGTCAATGTAACTTTCTATGTTTTATTGGTCTTTTCTATTAATTTTCCTTCAGTTGAATCACGGCTTGGTGCTGGCCACTCACTTCAAAATTTAATCCTTATTCATCAAATGTCAACTTTGTCATATATTAACTTGACTTTAATATCAAATCCCTTCTTCTCTTTTTTACTCTTTTTTGGCTTTTCCTTCTTTTTTTTTTTTTGTTTTATAGTCTAATTATATTATTCTTTGTCTACACTCAATCCAATTATACTCATTCCACATACCTCTACCTTTCATACTTCAGATGGTCAATTGCAGTTTGAGTTTTATATTTCATGTTCTTAATTTTTTAAAAAGTTTGGTATAGGTTTTCTTACTACCTGTTACTATCATTCGTTTAAATTACCTTTATCATTTTTGGCTGTAAATATTACTTTATTATTTAAAGAGTATGCCAACAGTCAATTCGTACATAACAACTTTGATCAACCTAATGTTATTTTAGAGCATGAGTTATTTGCTAAAAGTAAAAATGAAGGTTCGTAAAGATATATCCTACTTCATAAAGCAAATTACTTTTCATCCTGTTCTTTTTCATTACCTTACTTATTGATTTTCCTCCTCCATCTGTAGTGCTGCTGGATTTTGGTTATTGTAATCATTCTTGTATGCAATGCGGTGCATTGGTTTGGTATGAGGAGCGGTCAGAAAAATCAACTCAGCCTATGAACCCAGATTTTTCAATTTGTTGTATGAAAAGGAAGGTGCAACTTCCACTCCTAACTAGGCCTCCTAATCTATTGAGGAATTTATTCATGAATATGGAATCTCGAAGTACTCATTTCCTTGATAATGTGTGTCTCTACAATAATATGTTTTCATTCACTTCAATTGGAGGAAAAGTTGAGACTTCTTTAAATGATGGTCATGGTCCTCCACAATTTATTCTAAGTGGCCAAAACTACCATCGGATAGGATGTTTGCTTCCTATCAATGGACAAAAACCAAAGTTTGCTCAACTTTACATTTATAATACGCTCAATGAGTCATCTAATAGGAGTCATCATTTCAGGTTTGTTCATCGAGTTTATTATTATTTTTACCTCTTCCATTAAGTTTCTTATTCTTCATTTTATAATTCATTGTAGTTTTTGTATTACAAATCATTTTTCTTTAATGTTAGAAATAGAAAATATAAAATTCCCTCATGTTCGAACTTTAATATTTGTTCTTGTTCACTACTTCCATTTCTTTACAGTTCAAACACTTCTACTTTTTCTGTGGAATCTACTTTGGTTGATGACTTAATGGCTATGCTTGATGAGCATAATGTACTAGCAAAATCTTTTAGAAGGGTAAGAGATTGTTTCCAAACAGATGAAACTCAACAGTTCTCCCTTAGATTACTTAGACATCGCACTCCTAATGCTAGGATGTATAATTTACCAACCACTGATGAAGTTGCAGCTCTAATTGTTGGTGATTTTGATTCCTTTGACGTTGGTAGAGACATCATTTTACAATGTCGGGATGGCCATTTGGAGCAAATTAGTGAAACATACCCTTTTTATTTGCCACTTCAATACCCTTTGTTATTCCCATATAGTGAGGACGGCTTTAAAGAAGATATTCCAATTCGTGATTTGTTTTCTACTTCTGGTGTAAGAAAAAGGACCAGAATGTCTTTGAGAGAATTTGTTACATACAGACTTCATGAAAGGGAGATAGAACAAGGCATTCTCCTGAGAAGCAAAAGACTATTCCAACAATTTGTAATTGATTGTTACTCAATGATTGAGTCACAAAGATTATCATATATAAGAGCTAACTAACAAAATATCAGATCAGATTTTTTAAAAGGGTTGGAAGAAGTTGATCATGGTGACATTAATCCAGGTTCATCTGGGGTTTGAGTTGTTTTGCCTTCTTCTTTTACTGGTGGTCATCGTTATATGTTCAACAATTGTCAAGATGCTATGATAATTTCGAAGAGATTCGGTTATCCAGATTTGTTTATAATTGTTACATATAATCCTAGATGGCCTGAAATTGCTCATTTTGTTAATAGTCGAGGGATGTCAGCATCTGAACGTCCGGATATTGCATGTAGGGTATTTCGCATGAAATTAAATGCATTGATGAATGATTTCAAAAAAAGTTATTATTTTGGAAAGGTTGTTGCTGGTAAGACTTTCTTCCCAACCTACTTATTGTTATTCCAATTCTATTTACAATCAAGCCAACCTCTAAATCTTTATGTTCTTACCAGGAATGTACACCATCGAATTCCAAAAAAGAGGCTTACCGCATGCGCATATTTTGTTATGGTTGGATCATGGTGATAAGTTGCATACTGTTCAGTCAATTAACAATGTTATATGTGCAGAGTTGCCATATAAATGCAAATATCCAAAGTTGTATGATGTTATTACCACGTTTATGATACATGGCCCTTGTGGTCATGGTATTAGTTATTCACCTTGCATGAAAAATAACAAGTGCTCAAAATTTTATCCTAAAAAGTTTGTTCAGAAAACCTCTTTTGATGAAGATGGCTATCCAATATACAGGCGAAGAGATTTGGGTATAACAGTCATTAAAAAGGATGTTCACTTGGATAATAGGAACATTGTGCCATACAACCCAAAGTTATTAATGAAGTATCAAGCACATATTAACTTGGAATTTTGCAACAAGTCAAACTCAATCAAGTATTTGTTCAAATATGTCAACAAAGGTCCTAATCGCGTTACAATGTCAATGTCTAGAGAATTGTCAAGTATGACTCAAAAAGAGAAAGTTGATGAGATTAAACAATATTATGATTGTCGTTATTTGTCTCCATGTGAGTTTATTTGGCGAATTTTTACATTTGATATCCATCAAAGGTGGCCCCCAGTTCAAATGTTGACTTTTCATTTACCTAATCAACAAAGTATTATTTTCAATGATGATGATAGGATTGATGAAGTTGTGGACAAAAATAAGAGCAAGAAAACTATGTTCCTTGCATGGATGGAGGCTAATCGTAAGTTTAATGAGGGACAAGACTTATGGTGAGTTTCTTTCATGATTTGTTTATTGTGCAAAAAGTCAGCAGTGGCAGTTACGGAAAAAAAGGGTTATCAATTGGTAGGTTAAATTTCATACCTCCTGGACTTAGAGAGTTTTATTATTTGAGGCTATTGTTGAATTTCCAAAAAGGTTGTACAAGTTATGCCAGTATTAGAACTGTCGACAATGTTACACATACTTTTTTTCAAGATGCATGTCATGCTCTTGGGTTATTAGCTGATGATAGAGAATTTGTGGATGCAATTAAAGAAGCATCTGAGTTAGGATCTGGTCATTATGTTTGTCGGCTGTTTGTTACCTTGCTATTGTCAAACTATATGAGCAAGCCTTTGTTTGTGTGGGACCAGATATGGAAGTTGCTAGCAAATGGGATTGTTTATGAAAGGCATAAACTTTTGAATCAACCAGGTATTTAAATAATCCTTACAAGTTTATTGACTACAAAACTTTATATTTCTCTTTACCATATAGTTATTGCCCTTAAATGGATTACTCCATTTCTGTTTTAACCATGTCTTCTATTCCTTTTTGTTTTTGCACTATGCGTATAAATTATTCTAAATTACATAATTTTTGTTCTTAGATATCTCAGTTACAGATGAAGAGTTGAAGTCATTATGCTTATTTGAGATTGATAGGTTATTACATTCAAATGAAAAATCATTGAAGGATTTTAGTCCTCTACCATCGCTGGATTTATCTGATGAATGTCAATTTGAAAATATTTTGTTGGTGAATGAGTTATCTTACAACAAGGAAAAATGATTGAAGAGCATAAGAAATTCTTTCCCTAATTAACTGATGAGCAACGTCTTGTTTATGATCAAATTGTTAAGGTTGTATGTGATGGAAATGGAGGTTTTTTTTTTGTTTATGGTCATGGTGGAACTGGTAAAACCTTTCTTTGGAAAACACTCTCAAGTCGACTTCGTTTTGAAGGGAAAATTGTTTTGAATGTTGCTTTAAGTGGCATAGCATCCCTTCTCTTGCCTAGTGGTAGAACTGTTCACTCACGATTTGCTATTCCATTAACTTTGACTGAAGATACTACATGCAATATTAACCAAGGTAGTTTGAAAGCCGAATTGTTGTGTCATATAAGTTTGATAATTTGGGATGAAGCTCCGATGGTTAATAGATGGGCATTTGAAGCATTAGACAGAACGTTGTGTGATATAATGCGATGTTCAAATGCCAATTCTTTACACCAACCGTTCGGTGGAAAAGTTGTTATTTTGGGTGGGGACTTTCGTTAAGTATTGCCTGTTATTCCTAAAGCAACAAGGGCTGATATTGTCATGCCTACTATCAATTCATCTATATTATGGAAATTTTGCAAGGTTTTGAAGCTTACTCAAAACATGCGCTTACTATCTGGCATCGACAATCCAAATCTTGAACAAATTTATGAATTTAGCAAATGGATTCTTGATATTGGCGATGGTAAATGTGGCGTTGAAAACAATGGTGAGTTTGATGTTCAAATTCCAGATGACCTTCTGCTTTTAAACTCTTTTGATCTTATTCCAACTATTGTTGAATCTACATATCCTAACTTGGTTGGACATTTGCATGATTTTAAATTTTTTGAAGACAGAGCCATACTTGCACCTACACTTGAGATTGTAGATAAGGTGAATGCATATGTTCTTTCTTTGATACCTGGTGAAGAAAAAGAATATCTTAGTTGTGATTCAATTTGTAAATTAGATGAAGATATAGGTTTTCCTTCTGAATGGTTAACCCCTGAATTTTTGAATGAGATTCACTGCTCCGGCCTTCTTAACCATCGACTAATTTTGAAGAAGGGTATTCCAGTTATGTTAATACGTAATATTGATCAGGCTTCAGGTCTTTGTAATGGAACAAGGTTGATAGTTGTTGAGTTGGGTATCAATGTCATTGGTGCTAAGCTTATGACTGGTAATAATATTGGAAATAAGGTGTACATTCCTCAGATGAATTTAATTCCTTCTGACCCTGGGATACCATTCAAATTTCAACGCAGACAATTCTCATTATTTGTTTGTTTTGCCATGACCATTAATAAGAGTCAAGGCCAAACTCTTTCACATGTTGGTTTATATTTACCAAGGCCTGTTTTCTCACATGATCAACTCTATGTGGCAATATCACATGTTAAATCCAGGTGTGGTTTGAAAATCCTCATTTGTAACGATGAAGGTGAGTCTTGCCATATGACAAAGAATGTTGTCTTCAAAGAAGTTTTCCAAAAAATTTGTACTTGACTTTTGTTTATCTCACTTTGTCATTTGGATTTCTTTTATCAGACCGTATTGTATGCCTATTATGAATACCAAAGTTCGTATCCTTTTGTCTCATTCTTTGGTTAAACTGCATATTATACAAAGTGTTATAAGGTTAGTTTGGTCATTTTTTATATACATTGTTCTCCATATTTGGTAAGTTAGATAAAGGAGGATTCTAATTGGCTGACATTATTACATGTTGCTTACTTCATAACTACTTCCCACAATTCAAATTATTCATGTAAGAAGTTATTAACTTTGCTGTTTACTGTAGTTAGATATCCACATTTACATTACCCCACTTTTCTCTACAATAATGGATTTGGATATAAGAATTTAATGGATATCATCAACAAATTTTAACATGATTTCCTACTTTGAATCTATGGTTTTTGTTCCCTGTTGCCATCATGTTGGATGCCGATTTTCAATCATGGACTTCATGTGTCTTCTGCCCATGGTTGGTATTTGACGTCTATTGCACTATTGGATTTAAACTTTTATATGTTAACTTCCCTTTGGTTAATTTCAACATTACTGTACATCGGTTGAAGGGACAACCTTTTTAAGATTTCACACTTTACTTCTTTAGTTTTCTCACTTCTATATATGTTGTGGGTTTTGTACAGAAATCTCATATATGTTGGTTTCTTGGAAGAGTGGTTTGTACCTACACTAATTTCTTTTTGTTACATTCTTCTTTATTTATGTTTTGACTTCATTTGTCATTACGAATACTACTTTTTTTTTCATATTTCTAATAGAAAAAAGTTTAGCAAGGAAACATTGACTCCTGCGCTAGGTCAGAATTAAGAACAGTTTTCACCAACATTCTACTTTCAGCAATTACTCATTATTTGTGTTACTCAGTATTATTCATTTTTTTTTCTAATAATAAGTTATAGTGGCTGATAAGATAAAGTTAACCTTAGTTTTTATGTGTTATGTTATGTTTGATTATTATCATTTTTTTGAAATAATGCAAACACGCAACGAATATGAGAAGCACCTGTGCATTGCACGGGTCTCTTACTAGTCTATATACAATAGTAAAAAAGAACTCCTCTAATTGAGCTCACTCTTTTTCTATCTTAACTTGCTTCAAAGTAGGCCATACTATACCACTTGCAAAATTCATGGCTTCCTCCAAATTCCTTTTGGCAGGGATTTCCTTAGGAATAAATGATCCCCTAACCGAGCCCAAAGAGACAAGGCTGACTATTAGCTGAGAGACAAACTCCTGTGATCACACATGTCACAATCAACAACTGTATATAACATTCTCAACAATATATAGCATATTTGCATATACTTTATTTCATACTACCTTTGCACCGATAAAACCCAGGTTAATACCCGCTGACCCAAGGTTACACACATCAGGGAATGGAAGGGCAAAAAGAGCTTGGCAATAAACCATAGGAATGGAGTCAAAAACTTTTGTCACTTCAGCTTTATATATCATAAAGCATAATAGCATTATGCCAATAAAGTATTACCTTATTAGGTGTAAGTTCAGCACCATTTAACATAAACATGCTCAGGATAGTCTCATCATCACATACTTTCCTCACCCTAAAAGACCTATCATATTGAGATGTTGAAATAATCTTTGACTCAACTTTAAAGAGCAGTTTCTTCCCAATCAAATTATCAAAGGCTGATGGATAACACCTCCATGTGTAGACTGCCACAATTTAAAAAAATAAGAGACACACTTCAACTAACAAACCTGATGAAGAAAAACATTAAGCAACCAAAACCATAAATTTATAACAGAAAGCAATAAAGGATAAAATTGAATTTATACCTTCTGGATATTAGCAACCAATTCAGCACATCCCTACTTCAGGAGATACTATCCATCCCGATCAATAAGGAAAAATACAACAGTACCACTTTCATCCCTAACCTTGAGTTTAATTTTGTATCTTTTCACAACACACCACACATTATATTCAATACAGCTAGAAATAATAAAGACAAACAGAACATTTTTATCAAAAAAAATGGGAACAATATCATATATACCTAAGTGTCATATTGACAATATGGCAAACACATAAGTTAGGGATTACAGCCCTGTGGCATCTACATGCAGGATACCACCAATCTCCATCTTCCACAAAGCTATCAATAGTGGCCATCACAATGAAGATACCATCCTTCAATTATCATTAACACCATTAAACAAATATGGTCAAATTAAAGATGAAAGATCTAAGCATAAATTAGATCAAATATCACATATATCAAATGAGTGTATTTATAAAATAACCTTTTTATTGTAAATTAGTTGCTCTATGAACCTCTTAGGGTACAGACGCATAAAATCTTCCTCCAAACTCACTCTTAGAGGATCAGCAACAACACCAAAAGCCTGAGTAGCCACCACCCTATGTTCAGTCAGCCTCACAATCAACATCACCATTTTTAATAAATTGTTCCCAAGTTGTTAAAAAATATAGTAAAAAGTAAGTACTTGACAAATATATACCATATTCTTACCCATTTCTAAACTCAATTGCTTCAGCAATAGGAAGGTTGAACATCATATTTGATGCATGCATGACATTTTGTAATACAATCTTGTCTGGAAAAAAAAGGTATAATCAAACCACGAAAAAAAATAAACAGATGATAAAAAAGAGATAATTTGTAGAAATAGAACAATGTAAATTTCTAAAGCATCAGCATGAAGAAGCTATATATTTACTAACCCCTAAACATTTTAACTTTGGCAAACTAAATAACCATCACAGGCATATCGAGATGCCCATTAGCAACGAACACATTCACCAGCTCAACATACTCTCCAAATAGGGTCATTTCAAGTTTGTCCCTTCATAACAACACATAAACATTTAAATTAAACTTTTGGAATAAGATTATATTTTCAACACATTGACTGAAGTAACATTTGAAAATATCAGTGGTTATAATCCCACTCGTAATCAGACAACTCAACAACCACCATTTTGGTTATTTTGCCATCCCTTTTGTATTATTTCTCAGGTGATAATGTAGTCAACAACCCAACAACATTTGAAAAAAAAAAGAATAGAATTTGTATCAGTAATTTATTTATAAAAAAAAGATTTAGGATTTCATGAATAGGATAATGATATAGTAAGGGTTGTTATTTAACATTAGGATCTAATAGCATTTGCATGGGAGAAAAAAATGAGGTACTAAGATGGAAGGATAAAAGGAAGTTACCAACTAAAAAGTCAAAGTCTCCTTCATTTCTCAGCATATCTTGGAAAGACACCAATGATAAACCATGCATAGAAGTGAGAGCAGATTCACATTGGGTAACTTTTGTCTTGAACTAAAACAACAAGTGAAATTCATGACTTGTGGTGCGGTATTGACCAATATTAGGAGTAACACTAAAATAAGACATCTGGTACATAGAGCCCTCTACCATTAGAGGAAGGAACTTATAAACCAACGTATTCCTTACTATGGCCTAAATCTTCACACCCTAGACAACCAAAAATGCAAACACTCAAGTTAGTCATAATAGTTAGACCTTGTGATGATTGTTGCACCCTGGTACGGTCCATAAACAAATGATTCTGATCTTGCACCTCCATACCTCTATTTGTGGGTAGATCTTACTCAGTGAATGAAATGTTAGAGCCATTTTCAGAGGATTATTGACCATCAGAAGGCAGAATACCATTAACAAGGTTAGTAAAAAATGAAGTAGGGAGAAGGAGAGAAGCACATAAAAAATAAACAATAACAACTATATATAGACTCAAAATTTGAAATTCATATCACAAAAAATGAGAAGGAAAGCCCTGCAACCTGTTGTACTACTTAATGGCTATCAACGCAAGCAACCTAAAGCCACCAACCCTTGCCCAAAAAAAAAAAAAAGAATCAACAACAACAGGTTTTGATAAACCAATCTGTGGAGGACAAAAAATAAAAATACTTATATAAAGTGATTGAAATGACCAAGTAGATTGGAAACCATACTGCCGATGGGATGTTTCACCAACATCTATATATAGAGTATAGCTAGGCACACTTATTTTACTTGAGCAAACAGTAACAAAGCTTGTAGAAAGAGAAAAAAAATGATTCGATGAAGTTCGAGGAAGGGAAAAAAAGGAGAGAGAAAACTATTTCAGTAGTAAAATGTCCTGCCTATTCTTAAAGTCAATGTTACCCTTGATCTGATGGTCAGTATAGCATCACCAAAGAAGAGTTAAGGGTACACATGAAAAACCAAGCTGGATGCAACATGTGAAATGGAAGAAGAGAATGAAAGAGAAAATGTAAACAAAAACATGAACTGAAATGGAAACAACATTGAATATCCATCTGACAAGTGTAAATGAATAGTAAAAAGAGCAGTAGTAAAAACCATTCTGTAGTTGTATTAGGTATAAATAGGTTAAAAAGTAGTAAAGGATTATATTGCACTGATCATTAATTATATGCCAAAAGAAACATTGCATTGCATGGGTAAATAAATAGTTACGAATATTTTTCCCAAAGTGTACACCATACAAATTTTCTTAATTCTCGATGATGACCTGATTCACACAGATAGCATGCTGCCACGAAACTTAAAATGGAAGGAAGCATCAAACAATCAAAACTCAGAAGAACTTAACGAGAAAATTATCCATATATCTTCCATAAGTTAAACAATAACCAAAGTAAATAAGAATCCAAGCCCAAAACTAAAACATGCTCAGAAATTATACCTTCACAACCTTAATGGCATGCCCTTCAAGTACGAAGGGGTCCAAGTACTTTAAACATCAACCAACCTCCTCACTAGTCTCTATTGTCACAAACCCAAACCCACAGGATTCTCTTGTCCATGGACCAACTACCAGATGTACATGTATCACCAAATAAAAGTAACTCAAAATTAAGAAACAATAAACATGCTGCATATCTATAAATTAATCAGAAGTTCAAACTTGCTAACTCACTCAAAAATCAAATTCCATACTCATATAATTTAAATTTATACATCTCAAAATTAGTTTCATCACATGGTCAGGTCTCTATATACAATGATGGTTAACACGCAATAATTGTCCATATCAGGGCCCCAAAAGCAAGAAAATCCATGTAAAAATGACTTAAAAAGTGTTGGCAGTGTGTTACCATCATTTAGGTTCTTCAATTATGGAACCAAAACTTTACCTACCTTGCTTCTCAATTGGGTGGGGATAGTCCATGAACAGACTGAAACCTAGAAGCAAAAAAAAAGGGTCAACAAAAGTATATAAGATCTATAAAGAGGAATTATGCTATAGTAATTATAATTAATTACCAAAAGAATTAGTAGAATACCTACTTGATTCTTTTGATGCCCAAAAAATTTGGAGGCATAGCTTGCAGCCATAATGGCCATTCAAAATAAAACATCATTGACCTATGGAGGTTGGGAGCAATAGGTAGAATTAAAAGGATCATTTTTTCTTTCCTATTCAATTTCTTTTTTAAAAAGGATTAGAAATTTATATATAATATACCCCTTTAAATAGAAAACAATGTGTAAACAAATGAATAAAAAAATAAGAAGCATAAAAGACTACTCATCTAGTTAGATGTGAAAGCAACTTCATCTATTACAGAGGTAGTATGACTTACCTGGCTAGTTTCATCATGCACCTAATATTTTGACAAAGACATCATTCTTTCCTCCTACAGTAACCAAGCATCATAACATTACCAACCAAGAATCAATAATAGTAAAATGGAACGCAACGGATTTTTCTCAAGATTATAACTCACCATGGACATTGCCTTATTGCCTCAACATCCCAAACTAAGTAAACTTCGTTAGTGGCAGGCTGAGAAGTAGATACTTTGTTTGAAATTACATGGGGTTTTTTTCTCTTCAAAACTTGCCTTCAGAAAAAGAGAAATAATGTGGGAAAGATGAATGATGAATGGCTTTAGTGCTACAAAATCCCAGTGGGTTTTCATTGAGTGGTTGCAAAATCAAGATCATAAAAACAACATGGCTCAGGAATGTAAATAATCTAATCAACTCATGTTCTACTATTTCAAAAAAAAAAAAAAAGGCACCAAAAGTACAAATCCATAGGAAATATTGAATGATCAATGGAAGAGTAAAAAAGGAGAACTTTATGGAAACCCACTTCAAAAAAAGAGATTTAGCTTACAAATCAAGCAAATTCATATAAGATCTAATAACAATAAAGTGACACAGATCTAACAAAAAAAACCAACAACAGCAGACAACAAAAACCTGTGGTAAACAAAATCGATATGAAACATTGAAAATGGAACGAATGTTGTCTACCTTATAAAAAAAAGTATGTAATGAAAAATAAACAATATCAAACCATAAAACCCAAAAACACCTTCATTTGCATTAGTTTCTGCTGCTTTAATCGTTAATCTCTGCCCTGTAATGTCTACATAAACACCAAAAATTTCAGACTCATTGAGAGAATAGGCAACAAAATCACAAAAAATACCAAAAGCTAGATCAAATTAGTTAAAACAGCACCCTGCAATGCATTACTTAAGAAGCTGATTGCAAAGAACTCATCTCCAAATCAACATAAAGAATGAGTTTTTTTTTTAAATGTGTTTTGATTTCATAAATAAATTTTGAAAAAAATAGGAAGAAACAATATGGAAGAGAGAAAACTTAAGAAGTGTATTATGAAAGCTTAAAAAGCTTTTTACCTCCACGAATCCACAATTTCGTAGTCGAATTTGAAGGTGGTTGTTTCCTAGATTGACCCGATAACCCATTAAGATGGTATCCGGGCATGGGCTCATCAATGATGATGATGTCTATGTTGAGTGATGCACAATTTTTAGTTTCAAACAAGTTTACAAACTTGATGCGGGATTAATTGTTGCTTTGCGAACCCAAGTGCAGGTTGTCTCAAGTAATAAATTTCTCGGAAGTCCGAGGTCGATCCACAGGGAATTGTTGAAGATTAATTAAGGTGAAGTAAATATTTTGTTACTATGGTAAAAATTATTTACTTGGGTTAAAAGATCCACTCTTGATAAATAAAGTAAAGGTAAGATTAATTTTTTTTATAACTCAATTAGAATCCTCACAACATGGATGTTCCAATCAGAAAATACAACATTAAAAGTCCATTTAAAATAATATACGTAATTATATTATGTTTCCTAAAAATATTACCACCACTTATAAATGGGTTAAAGCATTCATTGTGCCAATATTTTGTCTACAACAAATCAAGAACTCCTCTTTACAAATATGGTTTCTAAATTATAAGAAACAAAATATAATACGTATAATGGTTACTAGAAAATATAAATCATTTAAGCACAAGAGAAGAATAAATCTAACCTTACTTTATTACCAAGAGCTTCACCCTTTCACCCAAGTAAAATGAAACTTAGTTACTCATAGATAAGAAGAAAGAAAGAGAGAAGAAGAAGAAGAAGAACATGACTTTAATTTAGAACAAAGGAAAATTACTACAAGAAAACCTAGTAACAAACTAGCATTATTTTTGGTACCTAAAACCTAACTCACGAAATGATCTACCAATGCCCCCTTTTATAGAAGATTAGAGATACAAAATGACAAGGGGAGTGAGTCATTAGTGGGTGGATGAGTGGAAAATGAGTGGAAAATGCCAAATGACTTTAGGTGAGTGGGAAATTATGGAGATTCCTTGTGTCCGAAATCATGTAGCTCTGAAGTCATTGCATTCGTCATTTTTCAACCAAGTGGTCTTCATGAAAGTTATAGAGCTCTCTCTTATCTTTCAAATGCCACTAGAATCACCACCAAATACCACCTAGAGCCCAAGATATGGCCCAAATACAGAAACAGTGTAAGATATGAATCATGCTGAAAAATTCAATTAAGTCCAATTTGAGTCCAAATTTACAAAACATAATAAAACTCAATCAATTAAGTACATAGAGAGTGTAAATGACTAAGAATGAAAGCTTATTAATGTATCAAATATGTGATCATCAAATTCCCCCACACTTAGCTTTTTGCACTCCTGAGCAAAACACATAAGATCACTAAAAAAAAAAAACAAATGAAACAGACTCTAAAAAGCTAAACACTCTAAAAGACTCAATTTCTAATAATATTTAAAAATGAAGAGCAATCATTCAAGTAATCAAAACATTCATGAGGTAACATATCTTCACTTCTCAAATCAACAAGCAAGGATATTTCAATTGAAAAGCATGAGTCAAGAATGATAGATTTTCACAAGATTCACTCTCAATCCCTCAAGTGTTTAAAAGGTAGGTATTTCACTCAATTCAACCCATGAAAATTGCACTACCATAAGCTTGCTTATCTTCTACTTCTCCACTACGCAGAACACATGCACACACAAATCATGAGGACTTTATTCAATGTTGTAATGGGGTCAAGGTAAAGGAGGAGGTAATATGGATATGACAAGTTAAACACCAGAGAATAAAAGAACATGAGAGCTGAGTTCAATTAACAAGCATGAAAGTTCATCCCAACTCCACCTAATACAAATTTCATTTACATATTCTTTTCATTTCCTTTATTACCTTGTTGACCCTTTTTTTTTTACATTTTTTTTGATTTTTTTTTCCTTTTTTTTTTAACAAAAAGATCATATATACATTTTTTTTAACCATTATGCACACACACCCCCACACTTGTTCAAGAACTCATCGAATGACAAAACTAATGTTCTCTTATTCCCTAAGGTCAAATAAGAACATGGTTTTCATTTAAGGCACATAATAAGTTCAAAACAAAGAATAGTCAAATAAGCTCAAAGGGGTTAAGCAACGAAAAATATACAAGGTTGGCTATTTGGCTAAAGTAGCTATTTCAAGAAAAATGCCTCAATCATATTCATGTATGCATATGAAAATGTAGTCTCAAAAAGAATCAAAGCAAGTTCTAGAGCAACAATTCCATGAGTGAAATTCACACAAGAAAGAAAAGAATGGTACAAATGTTCAATCCATTCATTAATAGGCTCAAAATCTCACAAGGCATAATTCTATCAATCTCAGTCCACCAATTCAACATTCATAACCAAACATGTGATTTTTAAGAAAGAAGACAATTAACTCAATCATGTAAATTTTCCTGAATTTGAATTGCTACTTTCACACAAATTAGTTACTACCTAATTACTTCTTACTCTGCCACCAATTTTTGATGCGTCTCAAGAGTAAATAATTTACTCCTTACTCTGCCATCCTTAATTACTGTTGATGACAAACACAACAAACATATTAACAAACACACTTTTTTTTTGATTTTTTTTTCCTAACACAACAAACATATTAACAAACACACTTCCTAATTAATTTTTTTTTATTTTTATTTTCACAACCATCCTTCCCCCCAACCAGATCACAACATTGTCCTCAATGTCAAAACATAGATAGGTAAAGGATAGAATATATTACCCATTCTTTAATTATGCGAAAAGAAAAATCTCACACAAATTTAAACAGAAACAAAGTACGATAAATAAAACCAAAGCTGGTAATTATTTAAATAGTTGGAGTGTCTTGGCTGGCTTTCTTTTCATTTTGCTTCCCTCACCACTTCCTTCACCACTTCTTTCGGACCAATCTATCTGAATTGTTCTTGGATCAGGTTCATAAACAAAAGCTTCTAATTTATCAATCAACTCATCAACAAGTAGAAGCGAGAGATAAGGAGTCGTCTTGCGAGAAGGTGTGACAAATTTACTGCTCCACAAAGATGGTCAACAAAAGATAACAAATTATCAAAGAAATTATTAACATTCAACAAACCTATAGGTTTATGGTGGATGTTCATTGGGCTTAAGAGACAATTTGAAAGACTTCTTCCAAAATACCAAAACCACCAGGTAAGGCAATGAATGCATCAGAGTTTTCAATCATTGTCTTCATTCGTCCATGCATAGAGGATACTTGAATTTCCAGTCCAATTGTCTTTCCAACGATGTTCCTTCGAGTTAAAGGTTCAGGAATGACACCTAAAACTTGACCACCTCTTATAAATGCAGAAAGTGATACAGCTCCCATTAACCCAAGGCAACCTCCCTCATATACTACACGAATGTTCCTCGCAGCAAGTGTTCTACCAACAGTGCTTACTGCATTTACAAACTCTAAACTCTTCCCATAACTTGTCCTACAAAATACACAGATAGTGACAAATCTACAAACAGAAGAAGAAACTCCCTCCATTTCTACACTCACACTCTCTTTGAATGATTATGAGTTATAGGAAAGTGAAGAAAATGAAGTGTTTAAATAGGGAAGAGAAAAGAAAAAGTAATAATAGCTCCTATAAAGGTAGGTTGGCTGGTGTCAGAAAAGTTTGAAATTTAAAAAAATAATAATAATAATTTTTTTTTGTTTTTTTGTTTTTTTTGTTTTTGTTTTTTTTTGTTTTTTGTTTTTTTTTTGACTTCAAGAAAACCATCAGGGTAAAAAAGTCTAGAAACCCCCGAAGGATCCCATCCAAAGGATCGTCTGTCCAAAATCAAAATTCAACAAAATCATACAAAGATAAAATAATAATAACAAATGATTACATACCTTTATGTACAGGTTTCATGGCAGATCTTTATACTGCACATCATGAGTGCAGTAATACCAAGACGGCTCAGCCAATCTGGGCATTCTTCTCCCTCTCGCTTGTGGGATATTTTGGATTGAGCTACGACGCCACTAATTAAAGTGCGTAAATCGACATCTACCACCAACGACCACAGCCAATGAGAGGTCGTTGAAGAGCCCATGACATTAAATCACAGGATCCACTCAGAGGCATTGTCACGCGAGAATGCAAACACGGACGCTTCTTTCTTTACGTCCATCAACAAGCAGAGCCTTTGGTTAAAACACAGGAATGCTTGCGCGGCTCTCTGCAGAGCATGGCACACGAATCTTATTTACCGACCGGCGTGCGAAGGTCCACCCGAGTCAATGACGGGTCTGCCACTCCACTGGCAGGGGCTCCTAATCTAATTAAAGACCAAGTACAACCGAAGTTTCGCCCTTTTTATTTTTTTTTTATTTCTTTTTTTATTTCTTTTTTTCTCTTTTTTTTTTTTTTTTTTTTCTCTTTTTTGTTTTGAAAAATGTACAAGATAATATATACATGTTGTTGTGATTGTGGCTCACATCTTCCTCTCGTTTCACGTCCGAGAACGGCTTAAACGCCTTCTATGAGTCGAGGATAAGCTTCCCATCCAATTTTCTTATAAATTGGCAAACAGGGTCTTTTTGAGTCAGATTCCCAAGACTGTAACGCTCTTGCTCATCCCAGAAGAGATTCCACAAACTAAGAAGTTCACGCTGCACAATTCCACAAGAATGCGTCTCAAGAGTCAATAAGATATTATCTAATGACTCCTTACTTAGTCCATTCTTAATGAAAAATATTTTATCTTCTCTGTTTAAGGAAACCATCCCCAAAGAGCGACATCGCGTGTTGCAATTCCATCGTGCACACTTGTAACAAACTTTCATTCTTTTTGCTCTTCTCCTTTTTGAAAATGAACTTTTACCGAGACCAGGCATGTATGGGACAAATGAATCTGAAGATTCACCAGCTAAACGAACCTTTGCTTCGATTATCCAGCGTATATCTTCTGGGATGCCCTTATACATTAACAATCTCAATCTTTCACACCTAGCTTCATAGACTTTTGTTAGAGCATTTAGAGGGAGAGAAGGAAAATGTTTTCTTAGATTTGAGAGAATGACATCCATTTTAAAAGGAGAAGAAATCAGTTATTATGGGAAACTGAAAAATAAACCGACTTGAGAGTCACGAGTACCGTTATCCGCCATTTAACCGGAACACAAAGAACTCATGAGAAAGAAAGAAACAACATTAAAATAAATTCTACTCATAACAAGGATTAGAAAGAGAAATGGATTCTACCTCAACAACTTGATGTTCCAGAAATGGTTTGAGTCTTTGTCCATTGACCTTAAATACAATACCATTCCTAGGATTTTCAATGTCTATGGCCTCATAAGAATACACATGTTTGACAATATAAGGACCAATCCACCTAGATCTCAATTTTCCAGGGAATAGATGAAGACGAGAATTATAAAGCAGAACTTTTGACCAATTTCAAAAGTTTTTCTCAAAATTGATTTGTCATGAAAAGCTTTTGTTCTAGCTTTATAAATCTTTGAGTTTTCATATGCATCATTTCTTAATTCCTCAAGTTCATTCAATTGCAATTTGTGTAACTTAGAAGCATCATCAAGACATAAGTTGAAAGCTTTAATGGCCCAAAATACTTTATGCTCCAATTCTACAGGCAAATGACAAGGTTTTCCATAAACTAACCGATAGGGAGACATGCCCAAAGATGTTTTAAAAGCAGTACGATAAGCCCAAAGTGCATCGTTTAGTCTTAAAGACCAATCTTTACGATTTGGGTTAACCATTTTTTCCAAAATTTGTTTAATCTCCCTATTTGCCAATTCAACTTGTCCACTTGTCTGAGGATGATAAGGGGTTGCAATTTTGTGGGTAATGCAATATTTCTTCATTAAGGATTCAAATGGTTTATTGCAAAAATGTGTTCCCCCATCACTGATGATAGCTCGAGGAATTCCAAATCGACTCAACATTTTCTTTTAAAAATTTTAGAACAGTTTTATGATCATTGTGCCGACATGGAATCGCCTCAATCCATTTTGAGACATAATCAACTGCAACCAAAATGTACACAAATCTAAAAGATGATGGAAATGGACCCATGAAATCAATTCCCCAACAATCAAAAATTTCAATGATAAGGATAGGGTTCAAAGGTATCATATTTCTTTTAGAAATAGACCTCAATTTTTGACAACTTTCACAACTTTTGTAAAAAGTATAACTATCATTGAATAAAGTGGGCCAATAAAATCCACACTGCAAGATTTTCGCAGCTGTTTTCTTTGAAGAAAAATGACCTCCATATGCTTCTGAATGACAAAATTTAATGACACTACTTACCTTATTGTCAGGTATACATCTCCGAAAGATTTGATCAGGACAATATTTGAACAAATATGGGTCATCCCAAAAGAAAATTTTCACCTCAATCAAATTTTTTTTTCTGTCTTGGTGTGTCCACTGAGGCGGCATCTTACCTGTTACAAGAAAATTGACAATGTTAGCAAACCAAGGCATGGAATTGACAGAAAATAAAAAAATTCATCGGAAAAGAATCATTGATAAGTGTGCTATCAAAAGATGAGCTGTCGTCGTCACTTAACAAATGATCTGCAACAACATTTTCGGCTCTTTCTTGTCTTTTATTGTGATGTTGAATTCTTGAAACAACAAGATCCACCGTATCAACCTAGGTTTGGCATCCTGTTTAGACATTAAATATCTAACAAAGAAAGATGATCAAGTGAAAACAATAGTGGACGAACCAATTAAATAAGCTCAAAATTTGTCCAATGCAAAAATTACAGCAAGTAGTTCTTTTTCAGTAGTGGTATAATTCATTTGTGCACTATTCAAAGTTCGACTTGCGTAATAAATTACATGAGGCTTACCTTCCTTTCTTTGGCCTAAAACAGTATAACAAAAAAAATCACTAGCATCACACATCAACTCAAAAGGCAAAGACCAATCAGAGATTGCATGATAGGAGCGAAAGTCAAAAGACCGATTAATTTTTCAAAAGATTTCGACAATCTTGAGTCCAATCAAATGGTGTATCTTTTGTTAGAAGATTACATAAAGGTCTAGATATGGCACTAAAGTCCTTTACAAATCTTCTGTAAAATCCTGCATGTCCTAAAAAGGAACGAACTTCTCTGACTGTTTTTGGGAAAGGCAAATGAGCAATTAATTCAACTTTGGCCTTATCAACTTCAATCCCTTTTGAAGATATCACATGACCTAACACTATTCCTGAGGTAACCATGTAATGACATTTTTCCCAATTTAACACAAATATTTTTTCTTCGCATCTTTTAAGAACTTTTTCTAAATTATCAAGACAATTTTCAAAAGAATTTCCAAAAACTGTCAGATCATCCATGAAAACTTCTAAATAATGCTCAATCATGTCACTGAAAATACTTAGCATGCATCTTTGAAAAGTTGCCGGAGCATTACAAAGACCAAAAGGCATTCTTCTATATGCAAAAGTGCCAAAGGGACAAGTAAAAGTGATTTTTTCTTGGTCCTCTAATGCAATTGGTATTTGATTATACCCTGAATAACCATCAAGAAAACAATAGTAGGGATTTCCTGCTACTCTTTCTAGAATCTGATCAAGAAATGGCAAAGGGAAATGGTCTTTCCTAGTGGCTGCATTCAATTTTTTGAAATCAATACACATACGCCAACTAGATGAGACTCGGGTAGGTATTAATTCTCCTTTTTCATTTTCAACCACTGTTATTCCAGATTTCTTAGGCATAACTTGTGTAGGGCTTACCCACTGGCTATCAGAGATAGGATAGATAATTCCAACATCAAGCAATTTAAGAACTTCAGCTCTAACTACCTCTTTCATGTGTGGATTTAATCTTCTTTGAGGTTGTTGAGATGTTTTAGCATTATCCTCTAAATGTATTCTATGTGTACAGATTAATGGATTAATGCCTTTTATATCTTTTAATGTCCATCCAATTGCATTTTTATGCCTTTTAAGTACTTCTATCAACTTACCTTCTTGTTCTTTGGTCGTGATGAGGAAATTATCACTTGAAAGCTTTGTTCTTCTCCCAAAATGTGTACTTCAACCCATCGTAATGGCTTCAGTTCCCAAGTGTGGGTACTTCTTCATGGGCATCATCATTCATGGATTTTAGCTCTTCGAATCTTGGCTTCCATGCTTTGTATTCCATTTCCTGTGTACAGTCAAGCAAAGAGCATATTTCAGAAACATCATCATCTAATTGTGTAGCTGAATCAAATGAATTAATTAAACAGATTTCTAATGGGTCAGAAGAACTCCTGATTTGAAGATGATCATCTATAATGGCCTCAATCCCTTCAATCTATTCCTTTTCATCATAAACTTCTTGTGGTTGCTTGCACATGTTGAAAACATTAAGCTCCAGTGTCATATTTCCAAAAGTTAGCTTCACCACTCCATTTCTGCAATTTATCAAAGCATTAGATGTTGCTAAAAATGGGCGACCTAAAATAACAAGAACTGACTTAGAACTATCAACCATAGGTTTAGTTTCCAAGACAATAAAATCCACAGGATATATGAATTTATCAACTTGTACCAACACATCTTCTACTATTCCTTTTGGAATTTTAATTGATCTATCAGCAAGTAGAAGAGTTTGAAAGTTGGTTTTAACTCACCAAGGTTGAGTTCTTTGATAAACCGAATATGGAAGCAAATTAACACTAGCACCAAGATCAAGTAAAGCTCGTTCAATTTTATGTTCACCAATAATGCATGAAACTGTAGGACAACCAGGGTCTTTATATTTCAACTCATTATTGTTTTGAATAATGGAGCTTACCTGTTCAGTCAAAAATGCATTCTTTTTCACATTATGTTTCCTTTTAACAGTGCACAAGTCTTTCAAAAATTTAGCATAACAAGGAATCTGCTTGATAGCATCTAACAGAGGAATATTGACCTTCACTTGTTTAAAGATTTCAAAAATGTCACTGTTATGATTCACTTTACTTGAATTGTTTAATGCTTGAGGAAATGGGGGTGAAGACGAGGGTTTGATCTCTTTTTGGCTAGATGGCTTATCAACTCCTTCCTCATCTTTGGAAATTGACTCATCATCTTTCTCAAAAAGTTCAGGAATTTGTTTTTCAACAACCTTTCCACTCCTAAGAGTTATCACTGAGTTGACTTGATCTATTTTTGGACTTTCTGAACTACCCTCATTTAGGCTAAATTGACCCTTGGGATTTGGTTGAGGTTGAGAGGGAAACTTTCCTTTCTCATGAATGACAAGTGTAGAAGAAAGTTTAGCAAGAGTATCTTTTATGTCAATCATGGCTTGAGTGTTTTGGCTATTGATGGCCTCTTGTTTTTCCATGAATGCATGCAATGTTCCTTCAAGGTTTTTCCTATATGGTGGGACATAGGGTGCATATCCTTGAGGATTTTGAGAATCTTGTTGTGTCTGAGGAGGTGGTGATTGCATGAATTGTGGCTGGTTGTTGGTCCTCCAATTGAAGTTTGGGTGATTTCTCCATCCCGGATTGTATGTATCTGAAAAAGAAGAAGTGAATGATTTTTTAAAATTATTCATTGCATTTACTTGCTCATGCACAACTTCTTTAAAAACAGGAATTTTTGGACATTCATTTGTTGAGTGTCCTAATTCATCACAAATGCCACAAATTTCTTCACTTTGCACAGATTTGATTTCTTTTACTTTTCCGGATTCCATGGCTTCAACTTTTCTAGCCAGACTAGCAAACCTTGCATTTAGATCTTCTTCTTGACTAAGATGATATTTTCCTTTACTAGCATTTGCAAGGTTAAATCTAATTGAATTTTCAGAAGGATTAGTACCATGCCAAGATTGAGAATTTTCAGTCAAATGGTCTAAATAGTCTAAAGCTTCTTCAGGTTCTTTATCAAGAAATTCACCATTGCACATTGTTTTCACAAATTGTTTGGTTTCGGGTGTTAACCCTTCATAAAAGAAGCTTATAGTGCGCTATTTTTCAAAACCATGATGTGGGCAAGAATTCAACAAATCTTTAAAACGTTCCCAACTTTGAAAATATGCTTCATTTGAATTTTGGAAAAAAATTTGGATTTGTCTTTTCAAAGCATTGGTTTTATGTGTTGAAAAAAATTTCTTCAAAAACTCACATTGCATTTCTTGCCATGTGCCAATTGATCTTGGTTTCAAAGTGTTAAGCCAAGTTTTTGCTTTATCTTTCAAAGAAAAAGGAAACAATTTAAGCTTAACAACCTCTTCAGTACAAGTTTGATCATGAAAAGCAGCACATACTTCCTCAAATTCTTTTAGATGTAAATATGGACTTTCAGATTCTAAACCATGGAAATTAGGAAGTAAAGAGATCATACCTGGCTTGAATATAAAATTGTTGGCATTAAGTGGAAAGATAAAACATGATGGACTAGAATTTCGAGATGGTTGCAGATACTCACGCATAGTTTGCAACGGTTGATTTTCATGTTCATCATGCACACTTTCGTTTTCAGCCATTGTGCTTAATGTGTGTGATTGTGATTTAAACAAATCAATATGTAAAGTACCTGGATTAACTCTAACCAAACGACCAGAATTTAAATCACGATACTAATTAAGCATAAACAAGTAACTTACAGTATAAAATAAAATGTATAAGCTAGTAATATAAACTGTCCATTAAATATTAACAAAGATGTGGTATAAACCAACCACCAAATAAGTTAAAAAATATAAAAATTAAAAAGTTAGTATACGATAAATTAAAATGTTAGAAGCAAAAAAGTAAAAAATTAGATAGTTAGTAAAGTAAAAAGTTAGATAGTTAATAAGAGTTAGTAAGTTAGTAAACAAAAAAAAAATGACAAAAATAAATACGAGAAAATAAAGTACAAAAAAAAAAAGGGAGAGTTACCCCACTAAGTTAAAATGTACAAGAAAATAAAATGGAGAATTACCCCCACTGCATTTAAATTAAAATGCGAGAAAATAAAGTGCAGAAAGTAAATTACAAAAAAATAAAATAAGTAAAAGGGATAGATTCCCCACTAAGTTAGTGCGTAAAATAAAAGGGAGAGATTCCCCACTAAGTTAGTATGCACAGAAATTAAAAAGGGAGAGGTTCTCCCACTAGTTAGTATGTTAGTATATATACAAATTTTTACACCGAAATTCGGTCTTCAAATCAAGTCCCCAAGAACTTGCGCAAAAACTTGATGCACAATTTTTAGTTTCAAACAAGTTTACAAACTTGATGCGGGATTAATTGTTACTTTGCGAACCCAAGTGCAGGTTGTCTCAAGTAATAAATTTCTTGGAAGTCCGAGGTCGATCCACAGGGAATTGTTGAAGATTAATTAAGGTGAAGTAAATATTTTGTTACTATGATAAAAATTATTTACTTGGGTTAAAAGATCCACTCTTGGTAAATAAAGTAAAGGTAAAATTAATTTCTTTTATAACTCAATTAGAATCCTTGCAACATGGAGGTTCCAATCGGAAAATACAACATTAAAAGTCTATTTAAAATAATATACGTAATTATATTATGTTTCCTAAAAATATTACCACCACTTATAAATGGGTTAAAGCATTCATTGTGCCAATATTTTGTCTACAACAAATCAAGAACTCCTCTTTATAAAGATGGTTTCTAAATTATAAGAAACAAAATATAATACGTATAATGGTTACTAGAAAATATAAATCATTTAAGCACAAGAGAAGAATAAATCTAACCTTACTTTATTACCAAGAGCTTCACCCTTTCACCCAAGTAAAATGAAACTTAGTTACTCATAGATAAGAAGAAAGAAAGAGAGAAGAAGAAGAAGAAGAACATGACTTTAATTTAGAACAAAGGAAAATTACTACAAGAAAACCTAGTAACAAACTAGTATTATTTTTGGTACCTAAAACCTAACTCATGAAATGATCTACCAATGCCCCCTTTTATAGAAGATTAGAGATACAAAATGACAAGGGGAGTGAGTCATTAGTGGGTGGATGAGTGGAACATGAGTGGAAAATGCCAAATGACTTTAGGTGAGTGGGAAATTATGGAGATTCCTTGTGTCCGAAATCATGCAGCTTTGAAGTCATTGCGTTCGTCATTTTTCAACCAAGTGGTCTTCATGAAAGTTGTAGGCCTGGATCTTAGTTTTCAAATGGCTTTGGTTTGAGTCCAATATCATTTCTACAACTCCAAATACGTTCAAATTACTACACACTGCCCAGGCCCAGTCACAGCTCCTCTGTTCTGACTTCCAAGCCCAATATCACCTTCAAGGAGTCCGATTCTGGAAAAGTGTTCAACATGAAAGTTGTAGATATGGATCTTAACTATTCAACATCCAAATTTCAGCCCATTTGACAACCTCTAGCCCAAAAACTGTGATGAACAGTACACATAGGTCAAGCTGTCAGGAACAGCACTCTAGTTCTTGCTTCAACCCCAATTTGAGTTATCTACTCGTGTGATTGGGCCTTTGAGGTCTTCATGAAAGTTATAGAGCTCTCTCTTATCTTTCAAATGCCACTAGAATTACCACCAAATACCACCTAGAGCTCAAGATATGGCCCAAATACAGAAACAGTGTAAGATATGAATCATGCTGAAAAATTCAATTAAGTCCAATTTAAGTCCAAACTTACAAAACATAATAGAACTCAATCAATTAAGTACATAGAGAGTGTAAATGACTAAAAATGAAAGCTTATTAATGTATCAAATATGTGATCATCATTGAGCATGATTCCGGCGTCGTAGATGAGGGAGAGGAAGACGTCGCCGAACGCGGCAGAGCAGGCGGAGGCGAAAAGGCCCTAGCCCATGGTTTGCAACCATTCTTTCAACACCCATTCGGAGAAGACAATGATTTTCAAATGGAGAGGTGGGAGAGAGAGAGAAGAGTGACATAAGGTGTGTCGTCTCCCACACTCTTCCTTCAAATCAACTGTTATTGTATACAAAAAATCAAAGCGCCACATGATGAAATAGTAAAAGTAGAGGATGAAAATAAAATAAGGTGACATTGAATGAGAAAGTGACATATGTAAAGGAATAGTAAAAGAAACAGTAGAGAAAACGGTTCTGAAGTTGTATCGTGTATAGATAGCATTACCCTAACTTAGGGTCCCTAAGGCTTCTATTTTTTCCCTTGATGCTTTTCAGGTTGAGAACTTAGCAGAAAGAATGATCAAATGGTTAAAAGATGGTGGATATATATTCTTTAGAGAATCTTGTTTCCACCAATCCGGAGATTCAAAGAGAAAATACAACCCTACTCACTACAGGGAACCCAAATTTTACACAAAGGTTTGTTCTTTAAAGTGTGATTACCTCTCTCCCTTAGTCTGAGCCAGATAATTGTTTGATTGAAAATGAGTTTGACATCAGCTTGGGGTTTATTTGAAGTGTATGATTTCTATTTTATGGAGATAGAATCTTTAGATTATATTAAGCATCTCCATTGCATAATTGAACTTATTTAATGGTAATTGTGTTGTGATGGTAAAGATGGACCAAAGGTCATGGGTTCCATTCCCAAATTTTAGTGCCTGTCTCATGTTAAATTCATTTCAGATTAAGTTTTCTTTCTGAAAATGTGGGTGGGTGAGGTGTTGAGTCATTGGATGACTAGCAGTGCTGAGTTAACGCGAGTTGCCCCAGTCCAGTTTAATTAATTGGACTTTTTTTATAGATAAAAGAAAGTAATTGGACATGCCAGCAGCTTAAAAGGAACTGGACGGAAAAAAATTGTTTTGATAGATGCAATTCCCTATTGCAATAAAAAAGTCTCTGATCCGATATGCTGCAGTTTCATGATTTTGCCTTTCTGAGTACATATGACATTGATGAAACGCAGTCTATATTATATAGGTTTGATCCATCCTCCCCTTTTTTCATGCAGGTATTTAAAGAATGCAATATGAGTGATAATATTGGGAATTCCTTTGAGCTTTCTCTTGTGAGCTGTAAATGCATTGGAGCTTATGTTCGAAATAAGAAGAATCAAAACCAGGTAATAAAATTGGGTTTTTATTTATTGTAATTATTATAACTGATTTCAGCTTATCCATTTGACTGACAATATATGTGTACAATAATATCTCTGTTGCACAGATTTGCTGGATATGGCAGAAAGTTAGATCACGAGATGATAGGGGGTTCCAGCGGTTCTTAGATAGAGTTGAGTATAACCATAAGAGTATTTCACGATATGAGCGTGTGTATGGCCAAGGCTTTGTGAGCACTGGAGGACTTGGTATGCCTTCATATTTTCCTTTCTCCGCTTATACCTTGCTAATTGCTGTCAAAGAGATCTCTCCTGTTTCTTAAAATTGACATGGAAGAATGATCTTCTTTGACTGTCTGCAAGAATGATCTCCCCTTATCGTTACTCAGGCTATGGGGTGGATGAAAGGTTTGATGTGCGCTCTTTACCAATAATGTCAAATCATTATAAGGCTGACAGGAAGCTGAAATACATAACTGGCTGACTTGCTGTTAAGTGATTAGTTCCATGACTACAAGGTCTTTATGAGTTATGACACCTCCTTTGTCTTTGGGAACATGGTCGTAGATTGTTTTTGGATTCAGAAGAGAATGCATGTGTGCGCAAGAAAGAGATTGGCCAATGAAAATAAATAAATAAGAAATCCAATATTTCCAACCTTTTATTCTGAATATGTAGTTTCTCTGACTTAGTCACTTAATATTCTTCTAATTATGATAATATCTTATTCTTAGACTGCTTAATATATTATATCATACTTGGGGATTTTTTTTCCCCTGATAATCTGTTGTCCTGATCAGAATCTTGAAGGTGCTGTTTGTTTACTTTTGGCATTAATCATCGTAGTCGTTTATATGTTTCTAATCTATGAGCGTGCTTATTGCTTGGGCAGAAACAACAAAGGAATTTGTGGCAAAGCTGGGACTAAAGCCTGGTCAGAAAGTACTGGATGTTGGTTGTGGTGTTGGTGGAGGTGACTTCTACATGGCTGAAAAATTTGATGTTGAGGTTGTTGGCATTGACCTCTCCATAAATATGATTTCTCTCGCTTTTGAACGTGCTATTGGACTCAAATACTCGGTTGAATTTGAATGTGCCGATTGCACTAAAAAAACATATCCTGAGAACACATTTGATGTAGTTTACACTCGTGATGCCATGTTACACATCAAAGTAAGGAACTATCCTTTTTTTTTTCTTTAATTGTTGATGTTGATTTTATCTAAGTTAAGCTTTATAGCATTGAATAGATAGATTTATCCCCATAGCTGTATGCTACTGTAAGTATCTAGGTTATTTGAAGGGACATGAGGTAAATTCAAATGTGATATTCTGAGGAGGAAAAAAGTCATGTTCAGCTCATTCGGCCTACTTGCTTGAGATTTGGAAAATATATTAGGCTGATGACATCAATTAGATGTTGCCTCTTGTTCTAGATTTTAATATGATCAATCTTTTTTGTTGGCTAATGCCACTCCTTTTTATGTCTGCAGTTCATATAAGATTTAATTTTTTATCATTTGAAATTTTTTTCCTTTCTAACATTTGTTTTATGCAATTTATTCTGAATTAATACAGGATAAACCAACATTATTCAGATCGTTTTACAAGTGGTTGAAGCCTGGAGGTAAACTTCTAATTACTGATTACTGCAAAAGTGCTGGAAGTCCATCAGTAGAATTTGCCGAGTACATTAAGAAAGGAGGATATTATCTCCATGACATGAAAGAATATGGGCAGGTATGATTGTGTGTGCTATTAGTGACATCATCTGGCTTCTCTTTTGCCCATTTGGTTTCAACTGAAATTATTCGAGTTAACATTTCTTTTGCACGACAATCTCCTTGTATTCTAAATCATCCACAGATGCTCGAGAATGCTGGATTTGATGATGTCATTACTGAGGATCGAACTGATCTGGTTTGTCTGACTCTATGAATTACTTTGCTTGACATTTGCATTTTTATTGTCCTTGAGCTCTAAAAACTTTATTACTTGTGTGGTTCAGTTTGTGAAAACACTATAGCAGGAGTTAAATGACCTTGAGAACAAGAAGGACGATTTTATTCATGACTTAGGCGAGGTGGGTTTCTCATTAAGTTAAAATATGACTTTTGTGATACTGATTTTGAGGTACTTGTTTCCCTTAATTTTGAAGCACTCATTACTGGGCTCATTGCTTTCAGGAAGACTACAATGAAATTGTCGAAAGATGGAAGGCAAAAGAGATCAGGGGTGCATCTGGAGAGCAGATGTGGGGCTTGTTCATTGCCAAGAAAAAATGATATTCTTTATCATATGCCTTGTTCTAGCTACATTTAGTCCCGTGTGAACGGAGTTTTTCCAAATAATAGTTTGAATAATTATCCAGTTATTTGTATCTTGGACAAAAATTCATTGTGTTTTAGCATAAGATAAAGGAGCATGCTCGTCGATTTGAATACGATGTTAACTTGGCATTATGGCTTCCATGCTAAAAATTGATTTCAATATCCTTATTTTGGCGCATCGATGTTCCACTTTTTTACCCTTGATAGTTTCAGAGACATAAATTAAAATATTATAATATATATTTGGTTGTATTTGCTTAAAGAGCCTTGCTTTATTTATATTTGTTACCCCAAAATGGTAATATTCCTTACTGAAAGTTGGTGTTAAGCGACGATGGAATAGTCATAGTCATAGGCCATTTTTTTAGATATGGTCAAACACAGCAAGGAAGAGTCATTGATGAAGACTTACTTTTGATAGTGTGTTTTGCTTTTCGGTCCAAATCTTTGTTCTTGTGTGTATATTGAATATACCAAACAATCTTATATCACTTGTGAACTGAGGCTAAGACAGACAAAACTTAGCTTCGTGGAAGGCAGAAACTAGAAAGTTGAACCATTTGGCTGTGACTTCTGAGTGAATTACACTTGAAGTAGCTATTATTAAAAAATGTATGACGATCGAGTTTTCATTATCCTTGTGCGTTTTACTCAATTTTTAGTCCCATTTTGTGTCATAACGGTTACGTTGTTGCATTCTTTTTATCTCTGGCAATTAGCAGCATCTTAACTTCATTCAGGTCTTTGTTCTTTATCCACAATATAAGAATAACAACACTTTAAAAATCATTTAGTGAAAAAGATAAAGAACTGTGTTGTTTAACTTTTATAAAAATTAATGGGAACTAATGAGTGTTGGTCATCTTTATCCACAAAGGTCTAGGATTCGATTAATGCGGGTAATCTTTCCTAAGTTTGTCTGATTTTGAAATGGAGCAACTTCTATTTTCCCTATACTTTATTTACCAAAATGAAAAAAGAAATTAACGGTAACTCTTTTTGAGCTCACAATTTTTTTGGGCTGCGAAACAAGAGATGATATTAATTATTGAGGAATGCAGCTACTAGTGATTCATGTGAAGTATATTTAGAATCTAGATCATTTAGAGAAAAAGTTATAATGGAACAATGTGTTATTTTAAAGCTTGCGTAAGAGTATTTGAAGAGTGTAAATTTGTACAAATATCAGTATGTATTTCGCTTATTATATTCTATCATGTAAAACTGAAAGTAGCACCTTTTGAGTGTATTTGAGAAAGTTAAAAAAAATAGATTATGTTGATAATAAATTATATTATAATTGATTATTGTAAAAAAATGATCGATTATAATTAAATCTGTTTTTTTTATATATTTTTAAAAATAAGAAACATAATAAAATTAATTTTAAGATAATTTATTTCTTTTGTATAGTGCAAAAAAAATTATTTTTACATAATAAATTACAAAAAAATATTAAAGTTATTTTGTTTATAATATTTGGTGAAGAATCATTGGAATTATTGTGGGAAATAATTTTCTCATTAAAGTATAGTTAAAAAAATCTATCTAAAAATAATTTTTTTTGAAAATTTTAAGTTAATTTTATTTGGATGTGAGCTTATACTAAAATAACTTTTTATGAAAATAAATTTTTTTTGACAAATTAATCTAGATATCCAAACATAATTGATTTTTTATAAAATAAATTTTTTTTTTGGGAAAAAAAATAACTGAATGAAAAAAAATTAATCTTTTTCTAAACAAGTTCTTAAGAGATGTAGGAAATAGGAATATCAACTTTAGGAAGTGTTTGGTTTTTAGATGATATTATTTTATTAATAATTATAAAAATATGTCACATTATTTTTATTTTGTTTACTGTTTTAAAGTTTTATTAAGAAATGATAAAAACGTTAAAAATTATTTTTACTATTTCTTTTATAAAATTTTAAAAATAAGAAACATAATAAAAATAATATAACATTTTTTATAATTTTTTTAATAAAAGCATATATCTATTAATAAAAATGACAACTGAAAACAAAAACACGCCTAGCGTTGAACCTGGAGTGAAAACACCTCTTATATTTTCCTTTTTATTATTATATTTTTGGAGAAGAGGTCGGGTGGGCAATCCATACGCCCCGTTTCCCTCCAATTTAAATTCGTTTGCTTTCGCAAAACCCTAATTGAGAATCAGAGAGAGAGAGCGAGAATGGGAGGAAGGGAGGACTACAAGTTTCTGGGCATACGAGATGCGTATTCATCTATCAATCAGAAAGTGAACCTTGTTGGCATTATCCTTGAGTTCGGCTTCCCTAAGCGAACTAGGGGCACCGGTAAGTAATCTTCAACTTTCTCTTCCTCCTCTAACTTTTCATTTCACCCCTACAAACTTTGGATCTAAAATTTCAGATTTTTATTTGATAAAAAAACTTTATCAAGTTATTCGGGAAGATAGAACTTGGAGAGTAATGGTGAATTTGACTGGCAATGATGATAAAAAGGCCGGGCTTACGGCTGCCACTTATTTCGTTGGTAGTAGATTGACGATTGTTTGCGTGAAAGTGTGTGTTCTGAGCCAGTTTCATCATCTTATGGACTCAAATGTTGATTTTTCCTTTTAACAAGTTTCAAATATTTGAGCTACTTTGATAGGCATCTTCAAAGTCCTTACAATTTAGGTACTTTGGCTTCTTAGCTGAGTACTGAAAGAAAGTCTTCTATTTGTGTGAAATGCTCAAAATGTTTGTGTTGTCGTAAAACTTTGTTGCTTTGGGTTACTAGTTAACTCTTTTATGGAGTTATGTTTTTGTTTTTGTGTGTAGCTTCACAAAATTTACTTCTATGAGCTTGTGTCTTTATGGGTCCTCCTTATTTTAATGAATACTTGCTTCAAAAGGTGTAGATGTTTATGTTTATACTTAGGCTAGAGGTCTCTCCAAGTTAGTATCATGAAATATCTCATGCTACCGCTGCTTATACTGCATAAATAATTTCTGCAGATTATTGCTGTACCCTAAGAATAATTGATGAAACACATCACCAAACCGGCATGGCTGTAAACATTTTTGCTGAAAATGCAGAAAGACTTCCCCATGTTGCTGCAGGTGGAGATGTAATTCAGCTTTGTCATGTTATGGTATTCCCTGATAGTAATCTCTGTAGACATATGTTTGCTGTGGTTTTCTGGACTAGCCTTGGCTTTTATATATGCATTTGGATAGTTCTAATCTGTCAAATTCATTAAAACTCAAAATACATTGAACACCAACCCTATGCTCCTTATATCTTTTGGTACTAGACTAGAACATTAAAATGTAGTTCCTACATGATTAATTGACTTAATAGCCAAGAAAGATGCTTGACTTTTATATAATTCCATTCATGAAGTTTCATTGAATATTTAAAATATAAGTGCAGCAATATATTTTACAAAATATTACATGTGGTCATGTACATAAAGAGGCTTTAACATTGATCCCTCAATTTATTCATTATTTTTTAAATATGCATCTTTAAAAAGACATGTTATTTCATGATTTTACATAGCATGTTAACCTTGTATTATAAAACTGAAAATACATTGAACATCAATTCTATGCTCATTTGCTCGCTGCTGCTACACATTGAATGGAAATAAACTTTCTCAACTATAGATAAACTTACGCCTGTCTTCTTATTTTTTGTAGGTAAAAACGCATGGAGGGGAAGTAAATGCTGTTTTCAACAAAAAATATTCCTCTTTTGCTTTATATAAAGGGGAAGATAGTGATGATTTTCTCCCTTATCAAGTTTCTTCAAAATTTCACCCCAGAGATGAGGACAAAATGTTCATAGACAAGCTTAGAAAATGGCTGGTCAATTTTCAGCTTCTTGAAGGTATTATTAGATTGCAGCATTCAATATAACTTGAATTTAGTTTATTCATCTTTAATTTCTTTACTCTAAACAAAATTTAATATGCACATGCATATATACACGCAATTGCTTGTGATTTGTGGTAGAAAGAACCCAATCAGTGTATAATCTTGTGTTACTATCCTATCAATATTCCTTTATGTGTGACGTCTTTTGACTTAAATGACCTAGACATTGCCTAAAGCGCTCATTGAAAGAATCTGAATCCTTGACATGAGCAAGGAATTGAACTGGAAGAGGAAAATTTGTCTGAGGTAGGCTGCATTCCACCTTGGCCAGTAAAATTGGTGTGATGGTGTAATGCTTATCAGGCAATGGCATTATTGGTTTGGTTGCTTCTGGCAGCAGTAAGTTGGTGTTTGTTATAAAGTGGCTTGTATTTAATTATGGGCTTTAAGATGTGCTTATGAATTTGTTTAGCTCAACCAAGATTACCTCTAATGAGTTAAGTAGATGTCTGAGGACTTTCTGATTTAGTTGGATCTGTAGTTTTTGGTTTATTGGTGACTTCATCATCTTGCTCGCTATTTTGATGCTAAATTTTGATGTGTGAATATTTAAGGTTTTTATATGCTGTGTAGATTCAAGTGATTTTCCTATGTTAAGAGAAATCAAGGAAGGTCACATAAATTTGGCATGCAAGGTAATTCAGTCGTATTTTAGTTCTGATTTTTTTTATGAGTGAGCTTTAAAGATCCTTATATAAATATAATACTTAAAATTAGGCTCTTTATAAGATTTTTGAGTCTTACTTTTTAATTGTTGTCATTCCTAGGTACTGATTCTTTTTTCATACTTTTTGTTGTTTTGCACCTTAAGATACTTCATTGCTGTGTGGCTGCAAAAGATGAACGGTTTATCTTCGTTTGGGATGGTACTGATACCCCACCAAACGCCATATGTGCAAAGTGAGTTGATACAAAATTCTGTTCAGCACCCCCCCCCACCCACACACAAAAAAATGTGCGTGTTGAATTTGGATAAATTGTACTAAAGTCTGTTGCTGGCAATTTTTTCTTATAACAAAAGCTGCGGTGTTTTGTAGTATTCTGTATACTTTATCTTTTCAAAGGCAAGTTACTGGACATAGGCATAAAATGTCATAATGGTTATTGGTGTTTTCTTCATCTCTTTATAGAAAAACAATGATAACCTTTATTTCTCTAGTTGTGCCTTATCTTCTATTTTTTACCCCACTTTTCTTTTTTCTGGGCTATTAGGGCAATGGAGTGTTGGACAAGTGATTCAGTGGAAATGACATGCTAAGAACTGTATAGTTATGGGTTGGAAAAATGTTTTATATAATATTATGAGGAGCATCACTTATAACCATCCGTCTTTACTTCTAGCTTGGAGTAATCCTTACATTATTTCACTGAATTGAAGTTTGAGCTTGGTTGGTTTAGATTCTTTACCATGTAGAATCACGTTTGAGGCATAGCATTGTCTCAAAAGCTGTGCAGCAGAAAAAATGGTGTGTTTGGATAAGACTTTCAGAATCTAACTCCAAGAATTGAATCAAATGAAATGACCCACAACTTGCTTCTCTGGCCAAAAAAAATTGATTTTGAGGTGTAGCCCAGCGATTTTTCTGGAAAATCCTTACAATCAACTCTATAAAATCAACTTTAACAATTGGGACCCCTTAATTTTGCAAAATTATCCCTACAATTACTTTTCAATATTCACAGAGGTGAGCTCAGGAGGCTCTGGTAAGTGTAGTAGAATACTTGGTGCAATGTGTTTATATTTTATGCAATTATAATGAAAGAGAACATATATTGTAACAGAGAGAGAGAGAGAGAGAGCATATATTGATCCTATGATAGATTTTTTCTTCTATATTGTTTGTTTGTATGGAATATATCAATTTATGTTAGTATCTTAAAAGAAATTTGATTAGTTTGTTTATGAATTGCAGGCTAGAAGATGAAATGAATAGTCCACTTCCTTTACAACTGGAACCTTTGCCTTTGCCAAGAGAGTTATTGTGTACTTTGCCTACTGTTGGATCCATCTTGAGGATAACTTTTGATATAGGCATTGAGAAGAATTATCTCCACCTTCTAAGCATTGATAAATGGGTCAAGTTTGTCAATATGCGTCTTGAAGTGCATGCCGGACTATGGCATGCTGTTTTTACCCCTTTTACAAAGATTCGATACACACCAAATGAGGACTGTCTCATTGTAGAACGCCAAAGGTGGTTTCCAAATTAGTCGACTCAATATTTGGTTTGGATATATTGGGTCAGTGAACTGAAGCTTCCATATATTCATTCCATATATCTTGAGCCAGGTTGTATGATGAGCGGATATCCTTGAAATCGGGAAGAATGCCTTCTTGGAGCTTACCTATGTCTTCATGTATTACAGGTATTTCATTTGCATTGCATTAATATTTAGTCTCCGATTTTTATAAGTTATGATTGTCATAAATTTGAGCTTCCTTATGGGATAACAACTGTATTTTATCCTTACAGAGGTTAATTATGATCATGTGCCGCATGTTACTTTAATGGATGTCCTCACCCATTCAGAGGTACTATATTGTATTTTCTTCTCTTGTGCCCCACTCTTTAACTTAATTCAAATGCCAAGTTAGAAAGACACATTTATCTTGGATATATTTTTATGTAGGATTTAATGTTGATCCATAAAACTTTTTTTTATAGTATCATCTAATCATGTGTTGTCACGTCATTAATAGAGTTTGATTATGATAACAATTACATGAGAGGTCAAACTCTTTTAATAATATGACAACACATGATTGAATGATACTATGAAAAAAATTTAGATTTACAATAGATCAAAATTGAAATTAAACTCTTCTACGTATTGATTGATGTCATACCCCTCTCTCGTTGTCTCTATACATTACTGTCGCTTTTTGCTTAGTAAATTCATATATTGAAGGTGACAGCCAAATTCAAGTGTGTTGTTCGAGTGGTAGCAGCAATGCCTTGCCAAGCTGAAAAGTTCTGCTCTCCTTTTGGGACATATAGAATGCGGCTGACCCTAGAGGATCCGACTGCTAGAATCCATGCTTTCATATTGGCTGAGGATGGGGTTAGAACAAATTTTAACCTTTCTCCATTGATTTAGGATTCTTGGCATTAATTATTTTATGCATGTGTATGGTTGGCAATTATCTATACTAGGCATATAAGAGAAGACTTCACTTCTTTCCTAATTATGTTATCTCTTAATTTATTGTCCATATTCTGTGTGGCTGATCCTTTCTTATTCTTGTAATGATATATGACAGGAGACTCTTTTTGATGGTTATCCGGGCATTGACAATTTGACAAAGAAGCTGAACAGATTACTTGGAGTTGTATGTGATGATAGTATTGGGGCAAAGGATACTCCGAGAAATCCGCCATGGGTTTGTATTTGTCTTAAATCATACTATGTCTCTAAAACTGATGTCTGGGGTTGTAGGCACTTTCGAATATTTGACACCAAAGTAGTGGAAGAGGCATGATATATTTTGTTAGAATTGCTTTTCTTTCCTCCTTTTGAAAGAGAATACGTTGTAGGATGTGAATATATGTAAATTAGAAAATGCAATTACATTTTGCTAAAATAGGATGTGCATAGAATGTATAAAACTCCTTTTTGCTTTTTTCTAGGGCTCTCATGGTACTGGATTTTGAATGTAAATATGTAAATGAGTTGCACAAATTACAATGTGTAAACTTTTGTGGGGACCTTTCGTGGTTGTTACCGTATGATAGCACAACCGCAGGACTTTATTTACCAAATGGGATCCTATGTGTAAACTTTTTGTTTCATATCTTCATATACAACTAAGCTCGTGTCAGCCACCGAGACAATGATTTGCTTTCTTTTTTATGTTGAAATCAGAAATGTGTCACTCGCAAGTAGCAACTTTTAGGCTGAAATAAGGTCTGAACTCTAAAGAGGTTATGTACTAATTTGTGAAATTTGTGTCCATCAAAGGATTCCATAGGAGAACTTACACAACAGTACACATTTTTGGCTCTCATCTCTTGGTTAAACGAAACATGTGTAAAAGCATGTTCCTACCTTACAAAAGTTATGATGAATATCTACAAATTCACTTCTTATTTCCACCACTATAAGTTTCCCTATGGTACAATTTGCCCTAAACCTAATAAAACTGTTTCCACCTAAAAGGAAGGAAAACCTGACTCCCTGTAAATTATATTGCACATGAAATTGATACCAGCAAAAACGGTCTTCTAACTTCGGAAACCTCTTGTAATGCCATAAACTAGATGGGTGCAGGCACACCGAGCTCGTTAGGGTGATTTGGCTGAGCCACCTCTCCAGCTACAACAGCAGCTTGCCTTCGTTGCCTCTCCCGGAGATATAGCACAGTTAGGAGGCATGCAAAGAGGGTGAGAATTGTGGCATTGCCCTCCTCCAAAAGCACATTCTCCACCCACGATTCTAATTTGGGATAGACTTCTGGCAATGAATCAATTATATGGACCTAATATACACAATAAGCACACTGAAATCAGGATCTAGAACAGTGATTGAAAAAAAGAGCATGGCTACAGATCATAGAAAATAGTGTAAGATAACAAAGACAGACAACACAAAAAAACGAGGCTACTGAAGGAGAAGACAGGTTAAAGACAAATTTAGTAAATTCACATTCATTCTCTTTCATCCCTGAAAATTTCCAATAAGACAAGCACTCCAATGCTAAATATAATGACTGTCTAGTGTTATTGAATCTTTGCTAAAATGATGTAACGCCATATATCTTCTGATCACAGAAAAATGAAATGAGTGAGTATCTGCAACCACAATATTAAAATAAATCTACCCAAAAAATGCCAGTTATCATCCATTACATTGGGAAAAATGTGGTGACATACATATATGGCACCAATCTAAGGCTTGTTAAAAAAATGCAAACTGCTCAATTGGTCATTTATTAAGATCCTTGAGTAATTGTGAGATAACATATAATCATAATCTGTCCTAATTGAACACAAACTACACCAGGTAACTGCAATAGCATAAAAAGAAAACTATCAATAGATCAAAAAATCATCAACTTCCACTTATTGCTTGTAACTATGCAGTACTGCAGCAGGTAAACCAAAGAAACTCACCAAGAAACTGTCAGCATAGTTCTTACGAACCCACAAGCTTGTAAGGGCCAGTGTGACTGGCAATTTTGCTGCAGGATCATGCTCTAGGGCTTCATCATAGTAACGCTTGGCTAGATGAAGGTCAAATGGAAGTCCTTGGCCATGCTCATGCATGTATCCAAGATTGAACATGGCTTGTGCATTAGATTGTGATTTGGCATGCATGTAAGCCTCAGCAGCTCGATCATAATCCCTGGCAGTACCCTGACAGAAGGAAAAGGAGAAACACAAGAAAGTGAAGAGAAGTTGTAGGTGAAGAGAGCACCATGGCTTAAATTGAATGTTCAAAGCATGCAGTTGGCTAATTCATCCCAAAACCACATACCCGACCATAGTAATACGCATCTCCAATGAGTAAAGCAGCATGTTCATTACCCTGTTCAGAAGCTTGCCACCACAGAGAATGTGCACGCTGATGCCTTTCTGCATCAGTGCAAAATCCAGATTCACCCATGCACATGCTACGTTCCCCATATTTGTCAAGAATCCATGCAGCATTACTTTGTGCCACCTCATAGCCCATCTCAGCCATTCTTAAATACAACATAAATGCCTTGCCAACATCACCTTTTAAGTATGATTCTAGTGCCCATCTAGACAAAGAACTCCATGGACCCCGCTCTGCAACTAGTTTGTACAGTGCAGTAGCCTAAGACCACAAAAAGTTCAAACTGTTAGCAGGTAAATTTATTAGCAGATACCTTTTACGATAGTCATTAAGGAATGAAAAATATATCAATTCATAAATTTAATTCTAGGCTCATACTCGCAAATCTAGTTTTCCTAACAATTATTGTACTGGTATTCTAATTAACTATGCATATAATCTCACATGGTATCACCTGAAATAAATGTATAGGAGGCTTCGTTGTAGAATAAGCCACTTATAGGGGTTGTATTAGAGAACGCAAGCAAAATGAAAGCTATCAGTAGCTCATCAGTTATGTCAACAATATGCACTATTTAACATGGAACTTGCAAGAACTGAACAGAACAAAAATTCAAGCATTCAAATATTACAGCCATTAATAAATATAAAGAGTAATTTAAAATAGAAAAAAAAAAACAATTGAGTAGAAGAAATAATTCCTCACGCACTCTAACTCTAACAGCACTAGTTGGTATCCCTTTTGGGTTAGTAGTTGCTCATTTTCTCTATTCAAGCTTGGTATAACTCTTATTAATATCTGCAGTTTTGATACTACAGTTATAAGTTTAGAAAATGATATACAAAGGATTAGCCAAATATCATAATCGTCATTTGCATAACTAACAAAACACCGGTAAACCCCACCTGCATTCTGTATGCTAGAAATTGGTAGAAGTCATTTTAGATGGTATGTAAATAAATGTTTGCATCTTGAACAAAATCTGAAAAAAATAATTGAATTTCATTACGTTCATCAATGCCAAATTTTAATCTAGCTTTTTGATCAATTTTATTCTTCTCTTGCAAGCTTCCAAACACATCAAAGCAAGATCCAGTAACACTGAAGAATATTTAGGTCAGCCCAATCTTATTTAACTCAGACCAGACTGGTAGACTGGACCAAACAGACCATCCAATTCCAGGATTGCTCAACAAATAGTTGGATCATCAGCACAAAAATGTAGTCATTACAAGCATTATTTAATTTGACTAAACCCACATTAGGGAATTCACCCTTGAATATATCTCTCTAACATCTTCTAAAATATAGTAATATTAAAATTAACAGCAGAATCATAATGACATCAGGCTCTTATATATGTTACTGCACGGTTTTCAGCTCAAGGAAGTTCCCAGTAAATAACACAAGTAGCATTATAAAAAGTCAACTTACCAAGGGAATATTCTTCTTGAACCCAACACCAATATGGAAAATCTTTGCCAGCTGGTAGAATGCCTTCGGTTGACCATGGTTAGCAGCCACTATAAAGAACTTACATGCCAACTTCACATCTCTTTTCACTCCAATCCCCTTGAGATACATGACACCCAGGTTATAGTGACCACCAACCTCATCATTATCAGCAGCCTTTTCAAAATACTCTTTTGCCTGTAATTTGCAAAATATATCATAAATCAACAATAGATAGATGTACAGGTGAAACCACTAATAAGTTTGTTACATTAAGCTAAAAGTCGGTACAAAAACATGTGTTATTGCAGGTGTTATCCCTCAATTTGTTTGCTTCCCCTTCCCTAAACAATTTGAGTCTCCAACACTATCCAAAGGCATGCCTTGATCAACCTCAATTTTCTATTACAAGTTTAAGACAGAATAAAATTAAGTGCACAACTTGGATTCACGGGTTTCTCATATATTCAAACAAATCCAACCAAAATTAATGAAATAGATGAGCATTTCTGTGGATTTCTCAGTGAGGGGAAATGGACAAGTATGAGTTCTAATCAGACATGTAAAGCACAGCAAGACGAATAAACACATAATCTAAAGTCCAAGTAAACAGAAAGAGCAAAAGCAAATATAATCTTACTTTTGTGTAATTCTTCTTGTCGACTCCATAACCTTTGACGTACAAATACCCCATCCCATTATAAGCAGAATATAGCTGCTGCTTCGATGCAAGTGTAAGCCATTCGAGGGCTTTAGTATAGTTTCTTTCAACACCAGCTCCCCTAGCGTATATCTCACCAAGAAGTTCCATTGACCGTGGCTCTCCCTTCTCCACAGCCTTTAAGAACCACGAGAGCGCCTTGGAATGATCACGCCTCAACCCTCGTAGCCCAAAGTAGTAAAAGAGGCCAACTTTGTACATGGCACCGGCATTCCCTTTCTGTGCTTGGTACTCCAGTATCTGGAAGTCCTCATCTTCTTCCCCTTTAGATTTTCTAAGAGCTTCCTTATTTTCTTCAGCTCCATTGTGGAGCCTAACTGGTTCAATCACAGGGGAGTCTTTCGAAATCAAAAAACTATTCACAGCTACTTCTGCTAATTCAGCATAAAGCTTAACTGCTTTTTCAAACATCTGCCACCATATTCAATCCATAAAGTGAATAATTCATATTCATAATTGTAGTTGCAGATCTAAAACTAATAATGCAAATCAGAACGATCTTCAATACTTTTGAACAAATCTAAAGAAATTAGGAAAAGGCAATTTGTTAGGGAGTTACTCACATCTTGGCGCGTGTAGGTATAAGCCAAGGCCATCTTGGATTGCATGTTGCCACCTTCTGCAGCAAAGTGATGGTTCAGAAAAGCCTTGGCTTTGCTCCTCTCTCTCAAAAGCCCCATTCCACACAGAAACCCTACCACCGACTGGGCCGCCGGGTACCCCGGTTCGGCTGCCGCCTCGATCTCCCCGGCGGCCTCCTCCATGAGCCTGACATCCGCCGAGGTCACCGCCGACATCATCTTACCGACGCCTGAATAGTACAGGGCCTCTGACTCCGTTGGCGATTCGGCGGTGGAGGCGGAATCGGGCTCGAAGATTGGGCGCCATGAACCGGGGTTGAGCTCCTCTTCGGACTTGTGGGCGTCGGAATCGCCGAACTCGTCCCACTCGGCGACGGAGTCAGGATCGGCGTCGTCGGCGGGGGCGTCCTTGAAGTCTTCCTGAGAGAGGACGAGGACGAAGGAGCGGGCGCTGAGAGAGAGAGGGAGGAGAGAGAAAATCAGGAGAGAGAGAATGAACTTAGCGGTCGGAGATCGCCGACGCATTGTTGACAGACAACGATGACCTGAGAATTTGAAGGATTGCCGGTAATCAATCCTATGTTGTGATACGTTATGTCGTTTGTTGTGGGGAGAGGGGTAATACTGGAATGTTCTTATATATATATCTGGGGCATACCACGTCATTTGTGCTCGTGTGACCAGTAGGAATCGGCCAGGTCAGCATGCTGACCTCATCATGGTAGCAAATGTCAAATGAATAGAATGGGCACCCGTGCCTCATAATAAGTGCCAACCCAAAGTAAGACGGCACAATTAATCGAGCTAGCCCTATTACTTTTGGACTAAAATTGATCTAACATAATAATTTTTGGGCTGAGATTGGGCTACCCCAATTACTTTCGGGGTTAAATTTTGACTGACCCGATAACCTCAAGCTGAAATCGAGCTACGACCAAAAAAATAAAGAAGCTGATATCGAGCTAGGTCAATTAATATTTTAAAGTTTTAAACTGATTAAACCTAATAACTGAACCAAATTTATGGGTTTGTGTTCAGTTTTACAAAAGAATCGCTCACTCACGTAATGTTTTGTTGTGTTATCTGCTAAATATTTTTGGATTAGTTTGGTAGTTCTATAGTTTTGTTCGAAATTTAAACATTTTGAACGCTAGAAAATTGAACTAACATAAGCAATCAATATCAATATTCTCAAGAATTAAAGTTACGTTTGATGTTAAAAATGTAATTTCATAAAATAAGAATTAGAATAAGAATAAGAATCAGTGAATTAGAATAGGAATCGTATTCCAATTTTATAGTTTGATATAGTTAAAAATAAAATGTTATAAAAGGTGATTATGTAATTTGGTGTATGAGATACAGAAAGAAATTCAAATTAATTTAAATGATATAAATACTCTAAATAAATAATTATGAAAAATTAATTTTTCTCTTTCATATATATATATATATATATTTATTTTTAAAGCAATATTTAAGATTAATTTTTTAATAACTTTAATAAAATAAATATTGATAATATGCTTTTTTTTTTCTAATGATTTTTTCTTATAATTAATGTTATAATTATGACCATAAACTTTGTCATATTAGTACAATATTAATTTTAAGATAAAAATTCAATAAAAATGACAATTGGAAAATTTCTCACTTATTACAAAAATAACCAATAGTTCTATGATAATCTTAAATGAAAATTACACTACAAAGAAAGTATTAAGGTTAAATATCCAAAAGACTAAAAATTTATAACACGGAAGAATATATACATTTTTTTATAATTGAAAAATTTACAACACATAAGTATTTTGTAAATTATAAAATAATTAAATTATGTCATTTTATAAATTAGTTAAGGGCATATTAGAAAAAATATATAAAATCCTATTTTAAAAAATGTGAAATCGTAATCCTACCTTTTTTTGGAAAAATAAAATTTCATAAATTTGTGAAATATAATTTAGAATAAGAATGTTATTTCATATTTTTTTCATCAATAAATATAGGAATACTATGATTCCAAAATTAAATATAAAATATCATTTCATTCCAGTACACCACACTTAATCTAAGGATCCTCTTTGGCTCTTATACGTTGTCCCAGTTACATTTGATGGACCAACATGTTACTATTAGTTGGGCATATGTCGTGACTGAACAGTGTTGATATGTAATCTACTCTTGTAGTACTTTTTGGGGATTGCTTTTCATTCTTTATTGCTAACTTACGCCTAAGATTAAATTTCTCTGTTGGTGATCTTCATTTCTATATTTGATTTTAGGAAACTCAGTACTTTTGATAAAAAGTTTAAACATAAATCACGATGGATGTTCAATCAAACTTAAGAAAACATCAAAATGATGGATGTTCAACTAAGAACATCAGATATAATAATGTCTATACATGCAGGGAAAGCAAAGAAAGCCCGGAATGGACTCTTGAAACTTCATGATAAGAGGAACACCTCAGGCGATTTAAACACAAACATCTAATTATTTTAGAAGACACTAAAATTCTCTAAACCTTTATAAGCAAAACAAAAGTCTACCTCATTCCAATGCCACTCACTCAACTGAAAACTCAAGCAACATGGATTGTTGGTACTTCTCACCAGGTCTAACAACAATAGATGGGGAATTTGGTTGGTTTATGGCATCAGGGAATCCCTGTGTCTCCAGCATAACCCTGCATGCTTTCCATATATAGCACCTCCTTTTCCAGCAACACCTTCAACATAGTTCCCAGTGTAAAATTGCATTCCAAGGGCATTTGTCCACAAGTTTAGCACCCGTGAACTCAAGGAGTCTCTCACTTTTGCAGCATGCTTCAAACCAGCTTTCTCTTCCCCACCATCAAGCACATAATTGAGGTCATATCCTATTCAAACCTCATTAATGCTGTTGCCTATCCTCTTCTCAGATGTAAAATCAACGGGGGTACCCTTCACCGGCATTATTTCACCAGTTGGTATATTATTATGATCCACAGGAGTGACATGATTTGCCCATATCTGAATCGAATGATCAAGTATATTCCCTGAGTTGTGGCCAGCTAGGTTCCAGTAGGTTTGCTGGGCTAAGTTAATCAGTGTGGGCTCGCTCTTTGGCACCCTCCTTCCATGTCAAGCCGCAAAGTTGTGCTTGAGGTGAGCGTGTAAGTTGTAGTAACAGTGATATCCCCTGGATAACCTGATATAATAGAAAACAAAAATCAGATAGAGAGAATGAAAAAGCAAAAGGCAGGAGGTAGAAAGAGAGGAATAAACAGCACCTTCCACCCCCATCATTACTTTGATACTTAAAAGTGATTGATGGGGTTTCGCCTTTCTTATATTCAACTACCTCCCATACCTTCTTATCAAACCCAATGTGTCCACCTAAAATTGGGACAGGGACGGGAAATCAGATGATGAGCAGAATCACTGGTGATAACAGCAAAGGAAAATAATATTATCATTGCAGAAGTACAGTGATTAGAAATGAACAACTTCCTCTAGAAAACTCTTGAGATTGAATGCTATTTCAAATTCGATTTCAGAATCATATTACTAGTGGAAAAAAAAATAATAAGAAGGTTTATCAACAATTATCAGATAGACATAGTCTGGCATTTTTTTGAATAACAGAAAAATTTGCATAACTTTTTGCCTCAGTTTGTGCCTATCTCAGAAGTCCACAATTCATAGTTTGAACCACCTGGATAAAGCATAGCATAGCCATAGAGAATAAGCAGATATAGAAGTGATACAGTCATACCATGGAGATTTTTTGGGGGGTTGTTGATGGGCAAAGAGAAATGAACCCCATCAAGTGTAAAGTTGCCATCTTTAATTTGCTTAGCAAGCCGACCCACAATGCAGCCAAAATAAGGAGCAAGACTGGATCATCCTGGGCCGAAGACATGATCCTATGACTAAAGTGGACCTTGGTGGACCGACCGTACAAGCCCAACATCTACGTTAGGTAGGCCCATCTCAAAACATCAGCCCAATGAAAGTTCGAGTAGACCAGACCAAGGTGTGCCTGCAAGACCCGACCGATCTATATCCGAACAGGTAACGACTCGACAAGCACGTGCTCTATACGATCCGCCAATGGTCGTTCAACGTCATCATATCAACGGTCGTAAATGACTTCGCGCCATAATGAGCGAACAAAATGTAATCTTAACGGCCAAAACCCTAAATGACCTGAACAAAGCGTATCCGAGGAGTTAGTCCTCGGATCTCTATATAAACTGGCCTGGCAACCTAGGACGAGCATGTTCCATCTTTTATCCAGATACTCTGACCAGTCAACTTAGCGTACTATTTGACCATTCTTCTGACCTGCCTGAGTACCCTTGACCTCGCTGTTGCCTTATCCGTAGGGTTGTAGGTCTCCAATGAGTCCTTCCTCCCGACCGACCTAGGACCTGGTCAATATCCAGAACAAAGATCTTTTTGTTTTGCATTTGCAACATATAACATTTAGCATTAGCAAACAAATGATCACAACAAAAGTGAAACAAATTCTAAAAGCCCTTCCTTCACAAACCGTTGATTGATTGATATTATTGAAAGGAGACATGCAAATTGCAAAGCCATGCTTTTTCTTGGATAGTACCAGTTTGGTAGCCAGAGTGAGTTGTCAAACATTCAATTTATAATAAATGTTTAACAATAATTAATAGTCGATGAAATGTTTAATAATTAGCTATCAAACCCTGAAAAGAAAATGAATAGAATAGAAATCCCCAAAAAGAATATAATTCTGAATGCACATTACAAGTAAGTTACGCAATGGCTGAATGTGAATGGAACCGAGAAGAAGGGTATACGCAATTATATTTTACCTGATGGGGTTCAACAGAGTCGAAACCAAGGACAACATCGGACAAGTTTCCTTAAAAAATAAAATTTAGAGAAACGCATCATGTATGAGTATCTCAGTAATAAAACAAAAGCAGAAAGAAAGTGACAAAAATGGAAAAGAAAACAAGTGATGACCGACCATCTTTGGCGGGTAGAGAGAGGGAAGTGATTGTGTTGTGCAGACGAGATTGGTGACGAGGAGCTGCATGCTTCCATTCTTGAGCTCACACACACACACACACACACACATGATGTCGTTCAATTTCAATCCTCAATTTTCTCACCTTTGGCGGGTAGAGAGAGGGAAGTGATTGTGTTGTGCAACCGAGATTGATGACAAGGAGCTCCATGCTTCCATTCTTTTTGGGTCTGATCGCCCATTCAATTCAATTGAAGGAATTGTTCCCAATCATATGACTCTCACACACACATGATGTCGTTCAAATTCAATCCTCAATTTTCTCTGCCTCACCTCGGCTCAGTCTCATTGCCTCGGCAGTGTCGTCCGTTACGGAAGGATAAATTAGTCATTTAGTTGTACGACGATTATTATGAATCATAGTTTTCTTATCATTAATTTTTTTTTAAGATAACTTTTAATTCTTTTTTAATATGTTGTTATGTATTATTATTTTTTTAATTTGTTATCATATGTTATTTTTAATTTTATTTAATTTAATTAATTAATATATAATAATAAATTAAATAAATAATAAATACATGACAACAAATTAGATGAAGTTAAAAGAACTCTTTTTAATTAGAGTTAGAATTAAGTTACATTTTTTTTATGCAATTAACATTTTAGTTTCGCTTATCAAAATCAAACAATGACCAATTCTGAACCTTATTCTCCTTGTTACGTAAAAAATGTAAATAGACCTTGGATTCTTTCGATATCTGATTCCGCATTCTAATTCGCAATCCTTCTACCTATATAATATAACTAGTGTAGAGACCCGTATATTGTATGGGGTAACACTTCTTATGAATCACATAATTTTAAACAATCTAAATTAATATAAACAAAACTATGGAAAAATAATGGCAGCTATTTATTTGAAAGATTCATTGAAGTAAATCATGAATTCTTCATAACCAAATGACTATTGATAGTGATTTTGTGTATCTGCAAAAAATTTCAAGTACATTTAGCATATTTTTTTCTTACAACCGAAATCGATTGATCTATATGCATCTCCATTAAAAAAAATAATTAATGACTTATCCGTGATCTTTATGTTGATAGTAAATTATATTAGACATTGGATCAACATTATTTTACAGAACACCAATAATAGCAATAATATTCCTTTAATGATTTGGATGGAAATGACAACACCAATAATAGCTAATCCAGACATAATTTTCATTCTCTTAAATGATATTTATCTCCAAAGTCATGTCTAATGCAATGCTGAACTTCTAATTTGTAAAGATTAAATTTCGAAAAATGTCAAGTCTCAAAGGTACTTTCATGACCATGATTTTTTGTTTAAGTTGTCCATTCTTAATGAAACTCAAACTTCTGTCCAAATATTGAGCCCCAATATGTGAGTTTTTGTATAAAAAAATTACATATGTTCAGTTGCATGTAAGATATTACATGCATATGTAATATGCTTGAAATTAATATTTCCTAGCTAATAGAGATTGGTTTAATTGGTAAGGATTGAAACACTTCACTTGTAAGGCTTAGGTTTAATTTTTGTTATTAACAATCTCTTTTTGATAAGTGATTTATACGTATCACTATAAGTCTTTGTTGAGACTTATGGTATGCTTTGATTTTGAAATGAGATTGTTTCTCCTCTCTCTAATCTTTCCTCGACAAAAAAAAGTATAAACATTTCTTATACACCGAGGATGTATCAAATTTGAAAGTCAAATTGGATTAAGTACTGCAACAATCCAAAGCAAAGGTTATAAGATAGTGTAAAGCACAATTATAGTTTATAAAATAGCCAACCATGTAGCTGAAACATCAATTTTTACCCCTCCCTGCTTCCGTAGGGCTTGAACATCTAATTCCTCCAAGCTTCAAAAGTTCACTTATTATGAGATCACTTATCTACAGAACAAATTATTTCGACTGGAAAAAAGTACTATTAAATACAATATTGCTATCAAATAAAGTTGTAATAGTAGAAGGAGCAGAAACAAACAGCAAAATATAATTATAAAGGATGCATGATACAATAACAGTGATATCAAATTAACATATCGTTATCTAATGCCTGAGAATTAATCTTTTTGTTACTAGACAACAAATACAGTTGTTTCCATGTTCTAACATATTCCCACCAAGATACTCATTTAATTTGTACCCTTGATAATTACAAGCTTAATAGCGCTCACCCAACGTTGAGTCAAGAGAAGTTAGTGTTCACCTCGTATAAATCCTTGGAAGTTAAAACTCTAAGCTTCTTACATGGAGTACCAACTTCTGCTTGAAGACCTTTATGTTGTGACTTTTGTTTTAGCAACAACAGCGACTATTAAGAAGCAATCTCCAAGTTGCTTCAAATGTTCAGAAGCAAGGTATATGAGTAAAGATTCCCTTCAGTTTTTCTTATATATGGATTTAAAAGACTTCTATCATGAGATTTAATTATCATTTGGGGTATGTCTTTGAAATAAAAGAGAAATATATAATAACAATAACAACTATTTTTTCATTAAGTTGGGTCAATTATATGAGTCATATGTCATAAATCATATTTTTAAAAAGTCCATGTAGTTTTAATTTTTTTTAATGATTTTTTTATAATTTTTTTAGTCTCATTCTATTTTTAATTACGAGACTATCTTTCATTTATAAGAAGGATCAATTTATACTAATGTAATTTTTTTATATTTATTTTTAATTATTAGTTTTACTTTCATCTAATAATTAAGATTATTTTATTAAAAATAACTATTAAATAAAAATAAAATTAATAATTAAAAATAAATATAAAAAAAAATTTATACTAATATAAGTTAATTTTCCACTTAATTTAATTTAAGGTAGTGAAGTACTAATTGGAGACATGGGCTGACGTGTCAAATGCACCCCCGTAGACTTCTTATGCATTCTATTCTGATTCGGTGATTAAGCGAGGAAAAGAAAGTGATAGAAAGAAAGAAGAGACCGGAACCTCGAAAGCTTTGACAGTGTAGCCATGGCGGAGCAGGGAAGAAGCCATCTCCAAGCTCAATTTGTCCAACTCAACCAAACCGACGACTTTGTGAGACGCTATCATTGCTTGGAATTTGGTATTATAATCGGAAAGAGTAAAAATGAAGGAACAGGAAACTAGTTTCACTGTTTCAGTTCAAGGCTGAACCAAGTCACCAACTTAATTGTATATGATACAGACAAAATCAAATATTAAGAAATCAGAATAAAATGAAATGAATTGAGTTGAGGAAAAGACAGAGAATAGGTAAAGGGAAGTACCTGCACAGGAAAGGGGAGAAATGAAGTTAGCTTGCCTTAATATTGATCCACATTCTGTTTTTGATTGCCAATGTATTTATAATTGCAAGAGTCGCATTGAACTCACTTCTTTATCATTTCTTCCTTGTTCTCAGGGGTTTCTTTTTCCTTTGAATGAATGATTGAATCAGAATGTTTCCTACGCAGCTCAATCACCGGAAACTTATCAAAAGTGAGATCCTTGTCATCATAATGATGCTGATTCATTTCTGTGTCACCATAACCATGCTAATTCATTTGTTGCTCATATATTCGTATCTCAATCTCAACACAAGACTTTTCCGAACCAAAAATGATACATAAGGCGAGTGTTTGGATTGATGACTCCACCATTTTTAATTGAACTAGTTTTTTTTTTTGGTACAATAATTGAACGGGCCAATTTAGTTTACAAGGTTTTAACTGAGGCCCCTTGTTCTCACCCTTTCACAAGGTGAGTTACTAGTTACTACACGCCCCTATTGTTTCATAATGGAAGCAACTTCTTTTATAGGCAGAGCACTTTGTTTGTCCTCAATAATCTTTTTGATGTAAGGCTTTGGGAAGTGTAAGGCAAGAAAAAGCAAGGCAACAATGCAATTTATACTCCAATAATATTTTATGCAAATCAACACTAAGCATATTATTATTTTACATTTGTGTGAAATAATAGAATTAGAGTATAAATATACAAAATATAAGATGAGACTAATTAAAATCAAATGATAAAAATTATACATATTAATATGTGAATAACATTATTTTTTATACTCGTGGTCAATGTTCGTTCAAGAGCTGATAGTCTACTTTACTAAAGTGCAATAGTGGAATGGAGAAGAAATAGGAGAAATGTAAGAAAAATAAATAAAGAAAAATAAGTTTGATCTTTTATGAATTTTTCCAAATAAAGTAATAGGTGAGGTGGTGAAGTCATATGTATATTGTGTTTAATTTATAAAATAGTTAAAATTTAATATCATGAAATGATAAATAATTATTCTAAATTTTCTTGTGCCAAAATATGAAATAGAAAGCTGTATGGCTCTCTCTCTCTCTCTCTCTCTCTCTCTCTCTCTATATATATATATATATGCATTATATGAAGTTCTCTTTGATAGCAGTTGAGATGTAATGAAACGTGATATTTGAACTAAACCTGTAAAATAATCATGCTAAATTTAGAAATGATCCAAATATCTTGTACCAACAAAAAAAAAAGTCTGGGCCAACGAGTTAGCCCAGCAAGCTGAGCCCAAATTTGACATCTCTAAGTTTAAGTGACATTTAGTAATTTAAATACCACTTCGTTTCTTGACCAAACAAAAAACAAAAGACCACTTCATCTTAGGCATGCCCACCTTTTCTTTGAACAAAACATGGCTCCAACTTTAGAAGGAGGAAACCTCATTTAATTTATCATCATGTGTCTATTAATTTAAATAAATGAGGTTAAATGAGGTTGAAAGTAAATAATCATAACAAAAGTCTTAAAAAAATGATAGTTAATGGATATATGATAATAAATTAAATGAGATAAACTTATATAATTCATATATGATTACCATTCATGATCAATTAACCCCATTTCATATATGATTACCATCACAAAAGTCTTAAAGGAAGGGTAATTATATGATTACCATAACAAATGGAGTAATTTGAGTTTGGATTCCATATTTCTATTACCTTTGAGTTCCCACGTTACACTCCAATTTTGGAGGAACTAAAGTCTTAAAGGGGAACGAATAGATGAAAAATAGGTAATCATATAATTCGTTTCCTTTCCTAACATGTTTTAAACCTATAAATAAGAGAACTTATTTCATTTCCCTCATTTTTACCATTATTTGTTATCAAAACTCAAAGCCAAACTTACTTTTTTTTTTGGTAAAACTTAAAGCCAAACATTTAGATTTGAATATTATTTTACTAAAGAATATTCACAGTTTATAAATTCACTCTTATATTATAAATAAGAGTACTCTTTCTTGAGAGTGAATATTTTTTTATCATACTTTCTTTTTTCTTGAGTAAAAAATATTTTTATGATATTTTCTTTCTTCAATTGTCACATATTATTTCTTTTATCTTAATTCTCCTTTTAAATTATTCTCTTTATTCACCCAAATCTTCCCTATTTCTTCTCTTTATAAAACATTCTTAATAAATTTCCAAATTTGCTTAATCAAATTTCTATCAATTTCTTATATATCTCAAAATTTTAATCAATATCTCAAAATTTTATGATTTATTTTTTTAATATTTAGGTAAAGTTCCTTAATTCAAATATTGTTTTTAATTTTAATTACTTATTTATTATTTTCAAAATTTTCATTAATAAGTTATAAAAAAATATACACATGTTATGTTTATTGGAGACAAGCACCACAAGTACCTAAGAAATTTTACCTAAGTTTTGTCCTTTTTTAAAAAGAGTCTTTTTTAATTTAAATATTTGAACCTTTTTTAAAAAATTTTAAACATCATTTTTGTTTCTTAATTTAAAATTTAAAAAATTTATCTAAATTAAAAGAAAATCCTATGCAATGCACGGATATATATATATATAGATGGTTAAGTTAATTATAACTTTTCAATGACAAAAAAAAAACTTATATTAAGTTGAAAAAAATTGTTACCCACATATAGCAATTTATTTTTTCCCATTATACATTTTCACTAGGGTTGAGAAGTTAATTTCTCCTAAATTGACTTCTCAACGTGAAAGCTTATTTTGGTTAAGTTGGTTTTTTTTTTTACACATCCATAATTTAGGAAGAGTTTTAAATTTAAGAAAAATGTTACTTATATATTTCTTTGGTCATATTTCTCATACCTATTTATCTAATATAATTAGAATATAAGTGTATAAAAAATAAGATGTACTTAATTATGATCAAATGATGAAAATTATAGAGATATAAGTTAATGTATGTGTAGCTAACATTGTTCTAAATTTAAATTATAATAAATAGTAAAAGAAAAAAACTTTGCTTAGAAATCAATTTTTAAGAAACCCACTTTTTAAGGAAGAAAAATAATTTTGTTTTATAGTATTCAGAAATCAGTTTAAATATAATCTTTAACATTGAAAAATTAGTTTTTGAAAAACTGACTTCTTAAGGTTACTCAAAACAAGCGTATTTTAAAAAATAATATTAAATGAACTATACATTGTAAAATAAAAATTAAGGAAAAATCTAAATAGCCCGGTGATTTTTCTCCCGGCATTGACCCGGTTAGGCAAATGGGGAGTAGATCAGGTCTTGTAGGACCCATAAATGAAGTGGGACCCACTTCATTTTAAACTACCCGTGCTCATTCTGACTGCATTTCATCCGGGACGTGTAGTTGTATTAAAAATTTAAAGATGCGGGTAAAAAAATAATTTGGCTTGCTGGTGGTCTACCAGCTAGATTTTGGATCATTGAATGAAACGGTTTAGTTTTTTTTTAATATTAAAAAATTATAATATTAAATTAATATTTTTTAATATTGATTGTTGAATGAAAAATGAATGATCCAGATTAGGACTGAAGGCTGCTGGAGGAGAGAAGCCGATCCTTAAAAAAAGCCAAAATTATATAGTAAATACGAGAATATTTGAGTACTTTACCGAATTAAAAAAAATACGAATCTTATAGGGGAGGACTCATCTGGAACTGGTGGACAAGCAGAAGAATGAGAGATGACCAGGGCAGGCTGTTTCTGGTCTCACTAAATCAAATATCATCAACTTTCCTCTCTTCATCATTCTCTCACTCACAATCACAACTATGTCATTTCTCTCAGGTAAAGGCGTAAAGCTTCGATCACAAACACCTTCACTTCACCACTCAAACATCTTCATCATGTTTTCTTACTCGTGTGTGTTTGTTTCGTTTCGCAGATGATTGCAGGGAACACTTGCTGGAGGTGGATGGCCACGCCAATGGCCAGGACGACACCAAACACAAATTCCAGATACGAAATCTGACCAGAGTTTCCGACGCTGGGGTTCCTATCCTCAAGGGCATCACCCTCGACATCCCAAAGGGTGTCATCGTTGGGGTCATAGGCCCCAGTGGCAGTGGCAAGTCAACTCTTTTGAGGGCCCTCAACCGCCTCTGGGAGCCACCCTCCGACACCGTCTTCCTCGACGGCCGTGACATCTGCGATCTCGATGTTCTCTCTCTCCGCCGTAAGGTTGGCATGCTCTTTCAGCTCCCTGCCCTTTTTGAAGGTAACAACAACCACCTCATTTCAAATTCAACTTGGTTCAATTTCTATAATTCCCAATTTAGAGAAATTATACCATGCATGCTCACGAGGATTTCAACCATTGATTTAAGTTGTTCCTGGAGCATACATTTATTACTGATCTAGGAGCATGTAATAATTTCTCCTCAATTTATGGGTTTGATGTGAGTGTGGCCCAGTAGTGAGTTTGTTCGATTGGATTAGGAATTTTCTACAAATTGGAAGAAATTTTAAATTTTTTCTGAATTTTTTGTAAAAATTTATTTCAAATTGAACGTGCCATTAAGTACATGTTTGGTTTTGATTATTTTTGGAAACCTTTTTTTTTTTTTTCAAAAGCTCGGTTTGAAATTTTTTTATTATAAGCAATTTTGGATATAAAATAAGCTAATCTAAACCCACACTAAATATTAGGAAGATTTTGCATGTTGTTCTGTAATGTTGAAGGGTATGTCTTCTACAGGCACAGTTGCAGACAATGTGAGATATGGACCGCAACTAAGAGGAAAAAAGCTAACCGATGATGAGGTGCGCAAGTTGCTGATATTGGCGGACCTAGATGCTTCTTTCATGGATAAGTCTGGTGCTGAGCTCTCTGTGGGTCAAGCTCAAAGAGTTGCACTTGCCAGGACTTTAGCTAATTCACCAGAGGTAACAGTAATACCTAGTTGATATGTAATTGATGTATGAAACTATTGGCAATAACCTTTTCTTTGATTCGTGCTAGTTTATGGATTTTGTGTTTTAACTTGGGTGATTATTGATTTGTCTTTATGTGTGTATTTGTATTTGATCTCTTTTGAAGGTTTTATTGCTGGATGAGCCAACTAGTGCGTTAGATCCAATATCAACAGAAAACATAGAGGATGCCCTGGTGAAGCTGAACAAGAATCGGGGCATGACAGTGATCATGGTCTCTCATAGCATCAAACAAATCCAGAGGATAGCTGACATTGTGTGCCTGCTTGTTGATGGTGAAATTGTTGAAGTTCTCAAGCCTGATAAACTCTCTGAAGCCAAGCATCCCATGGCACAAAGGTTTCTTGAACTCAGTTCTTAGGGGTCCTAACCTAAGTGTTGTGCAGTCTTCATTTATGGGGTTTTGAGCTTTGAGTTTGTCGTTGAATAGAATTCTTAAAGGCAAGATGATCTACTTGTTGCTTTATCAGCCATGTTTAGCTGTCCTTGATAAATAACATAAAGTTTGTGTTTAATTATTTCTATATGTTGTTTCAACTTTCAAGGCTGTTTGATGACATTCTCCACTAATATTATATTAGTCGTTTGAAAGGATTAGTTAAACATCTAGAAATATGATATTGGAGGATGTCATCAACCTGCCTTGAAAGGAATAGTTGTAGCGTAAACGTATACTGGAGGAGTAGTTATGTTAGTCATTTGCATGCAGTGCCTATTAATAATATAATATCAGAATAGTTAAACATTATGATAGGTATTTTTCTTTCTAATTAATTGGAGGATTTTAAGTAGGTAATTAAATGCTAAATAATCTATCAAAAGAATAGTCAGAAAATCTATCAAAAAAATGCTAAATGTCACGAAGAAATTGTCTACAAAGTGTGTTAGGAATGACATGGAGCAACTAAAGAGAGAAATTGATTCTTCTGAATCCTATGAAAAAGGTTGAAGATGATTGTTGTGAGTCTCATAGGAAAAGTTGAGACTAAAACAAACAATAGTACATAATTCATAGTTGGCAGCTTTTGCTAAAAACAATTTTCGTGTGAAATAACACTACTCTTAGTATTGTTCATGACATGCTTCTTAATAAGAAGCATTTTTGAGATATATTTCTGTTGACTTACGGTTGTTTGCAAATTAAATAGTAAACAAAATACGAATGCACGTTATGAAAGTCTAAAACAGGGATATAATTAACTCAAGTTGCAAGGTCACTCTCGTTAATCCATTACGTCAGGCTATGGACTTTTGGTAATTTGGATTCGAAATCTTTCAGAAGATATTCCTCATTTTCCTCTATTATTTCTAGGCGTTTTTATGATAAGCCATGGACTTCAAAACGTTTTAAAGATGGTGTTCCGGGTACTGACCGAACTTAGATCACTTCGAGGACGACCCTATTCTCGTTTCCGAACGGGTGTCAAGATATCTAAAAATCCGCTAGTCGATTAGGATCGTATGACAGGTGAGTTACGATAAATTATGTATCGGTAAAAGAATGGAATGCCTTCGCTTAAGCAAGTCGTCAGTAAAACTTATATAGATATCCTAATACCTATCACCGATCAATCAGAACTCCAGTTGAAGACATTCAAAGTCCGAACGTTGGGATTCGCTACAATCTATTCCCTAAATGCTGCGGTTTATAGCCATTTTTTCCCTAAGATTTACCACTATCTGCGTTATTCATAGATCCATATATGCCTATATGGAAGCCATGGATTCTTAAGTCTAATTATGTTGGCAAATTACGTTTTAATCGGACCCGATGATGTAATTATCTCTAATCAATTTTAATGAACGAGACCTTTTCTATTTTTGCCCTGATAAATAGTGAACTTTTTGGTTCAGCATGAATGAGTGCTCTTTGCGCCTGAAACTTTTCACGTGAATTTGCACTCCAAAAATGAATTGTAAAGTGAAAGATGACCCACAAACCCACGAGCATAATAGGAACCACACTACACGAAGAACTAAGAAGGACAATTTAAGGGTGATTTGGTAGACCTTGTGTACCATATATGACGGTATCACTTCTTCCCTCTTCATTCGATTCTTATGTAATCTACATGGCATGTACCTCCCTCTAGGCATTTTGTTTCCATAACCACTCCATTGTTAACGAGTTATCAACTCTTACGAGTTATTCTATTTAAATGCCAAAGGGTGTCTTGTCGCTTGGGATGATGTTGAGAGAGACAGAGAGCATTAAGATTTTAGACACCTTTTGGTTAGTTCCAACTTCCAACAGCTGATAAAGATAACAAGTTTGTTCGGTTGGGCCATTGCATTATGTGTCAGGCGCTTTCCTGTCATAGTCAAGCTAGCTTTGGCTTAAATTGAAGATTTACGGGCATTATTTTGACGTTTTCTCACAATTTACTTATACTTTGGCAGTAGATTATGTTTATATGAGTAGAAAAAATGGGTGTGAAAAATTTCGGATGAAAATCAATTTGAATTTGCTTATTATAACAAAAACTTATAAATGTTTAGAATACAACTAATTTATACTTCACTATCTTCTCCTTTTTTTTTCATGCCTACTTAAACAAGCATAGCGTTAACCTTTGTTGCAAGCATCATCATCTTGTTGTCCTTGCCCCATTTAAAAAGTTGACTGTTCAACAACAAGAAGATCTTAATCTTTCAATTATTATACTTGGTTAAACTTCATGGATCCAATTATTTGAAGATTTCTTTCGGCAGAGACAAATGTTTCAGAATTTAATATTAAAGTATCCCATTTATTTCTTAAATGTTATAGTGTTTCAATTTTTGTCCTTAAATTATAATAATGTGATTTCATTATTCTAAGCTTATTATATGAACCTTTAAGTTGGCAACTAATGTGTCTCTACTTTAATTTGAAAAAGGCTTTCGCCCCTCTATTCAGCTAAGGATACTAGAGGATATGAAATTAACCAATAAGGTTTATTTAGTAAATCGTAAAAAAAATTGAATTGTTTCTTATTATTATTCTCAATCTTTAGTTAAAAAAAAGGTTGCATCTCAAACAATGAAGGAACTCAATAGCCTCCAGGGAAAAAAGAGAGGGAGAGAGAAAAACAATGAACAAGTCACTTGAATTACAAATATTTTCCTGTACATCACACAACTATCAGACACTGCATTCAACTATTCAGACCAAAAGTTAAAATAAAAGGAAATCCTATTCTAAAAACAGAAAAAGAAAAGGAACATAATCCATCTTTTCCAGACAATAACAATTACCCAGGCATCTTACCAATGTTTTTTGACTAATTCTTCCATCTTTAATCATATTTAATCCACAAGAATCTAAAAAGTTGGGAGAGGCAGAGGAGGGCAGTAAAGGATCACTAGTAGCTTGGGCCATTTGTCATCATCATCATTGCTTCTCTTGAAAATTCATTTAAAAGGATCAATAATTAACTATCCATATTAAAATATAATAGTTAAATTAACTACTTTAACAATGTTCATAAAAAAACAAAAATTGCATCAACAATGCAATAACCATATTCAGTTCTTTAAAATTAATAAAAAGAACTGTCCTTTTCTGCTTTTTACCTAATTCTCTTTTTCCTTTCTTTTCAAGGTTTCAAAATTCAAAAATTAACTGTGGCTTTGAAACTTACAAGCCCAGCCGACCATTGATCGATAAAGATAGTGATAAATACAAGATACTAACCCCTCCAGCATGGAAATTATTGACATCATTCTTGCAAAGCTGAAACACCCATGAATGAGTCCATAATCCAGCTGGGTAGCAAATAGCAACAATCATTTCAAACACAATCCTCTTAGATCCCCCTCTCTCCCTTTTTTTTTCCCCTTCATTCTTAGTCACAAACTATAGTCACTGCATAAATCACAAACTCAATATAGTAGCAACAACTAGCAAGTAGTAACTATTTTTCACAAAACTCCACTCCCCATCAGAATGCTAGATCCAGCAACTGAATTGGTGCCACCACCATCTTCACCCACTAACTCTTCCATTTCCTCCTCTGATCTTGACACTGAGGTATCACATTAGCCTTCACCAAAATCCACCCAATTCTCAACTTTTTTAAAAGTTTCATTTTTTCACAAATTAATTTGATTTTTTTTTCTGGGTTTTTGAATTTTGATAGTCTACGGGATCATTCTTCCATGACAGAAGCACCACACTTGGTACATTGATGGGGGTGAACTTCCCAGCTATTGCCTTCAGAGCCCAATCACAGCGCCGGGACCCGAATTCCGCCTCCGCCACCGCCACCACCACCGTTGCCGCCGCCGCCGCCTTGGGGGACTCGAGGAGGGCCGCCAGGTCTCAGAAGAAGAAGACGAATGCGGCGGCGATCATGGTGGCAGATCGGCGGAGGAGGTGGTGGCGGTTGTGCAGCGACGGCGACGCGAGGCCGTCTTCTCTGGGTGAGTTCCTGGAGGTGGAACGGCGGTTCGGCGACGGCGCTTTTTACGGCACGGCAGCGGAGCTGGAGGGAATGGTGATGGATCCTCACAGGAACCATGGGCGGGCGTTGTTTGCAGACGGGAGGGTTCTTCCGCCGGCCGTCGTAGACAACCGAGCAGCGACGGCGGGGAGTCTTTGTAGTAGATTTCCGGTTTCGCTCACCGGAATCTGTAGCGGTGGTGCTGGATAGAGCTTTGAATTTTGATCTTTTTTTCTATTAAATTCAAGAAAAAGGCAATGGTTAATTTTTACTTTAATTTTTTTAGGATTGTTTGGTTGTTTGTTTAATTAATTAGTATATTACGATTTTTGTGCCTGTGATTTTCATGCAAAAGCATGGTTTGGCTGTCGGGCTTTTTTACTTTTCACTTTTATTTGGATAATATATTATTTGAAAAACAGTTTTTTCTAAATAAAATAGATAGATAGATAATAATATGTAACATTATTAATTTGTATATTTTTTTACGGTAATTTGTATGTGCATTTTCGTAGAAAAATAATATAGCACTGTATAAATTTAGAGGCAAGTTTAATTTAATAACATAAAAATATGTGTTCTTACCAAAAGAAAAAAAAACTTAAAAAAAGTGTTTTCTTTTTGGTAAATGTGTGAGTGTGAGTTTTTAATATAGCATTATGTATATATGATGATCTTTACAATTATTATAATCATAGACAAATAGGTGATCGGTATTAATAAAAGTTTATTAGGAACATTTGGTTGTTGAATAAAAATCAATGTCCAAACGAACGTGTCTCTTTTGGTAAGGAAACAAAGCTGTCTCCGCACTTTATTCAAAAGGGGCCATGTAGTGTTCGAAGAGCAAATAAGTTAAGGAAAATGTTTTTCATTCAATTATTTATCTTTTAACTTTTTTATTATATTTTTATATAAAAAATATTAAATTAAATTGTATATAATTATAATATTTTTATAAAATATAATATAAATTTATAAATAAATTAAAAAATTAAAATATAAAAATTAGATGATTAACGGGACCGTAAGTTAAAAGGGAATTGGAAGATTGGAAGTTACTGCTTCTTTCCTTTTTCATTCAAATTTTAAAATTTCGTAAAAGACAGAAAATTTGTTTTCTATCTATAGTAAGGCTAATTCTGCGGTTCACTCTCCTCCTCAATTTAGAGCACGGGTGCACCGCTTAACAAATCTGTTATTTGAACTTACCTTTGTATAGTAACTGGTCATGTTTTAAAAAAAAAATTACACTGACTTTTTTTAAATTTAACTTAATTACGTTTTATACTTTTTAAAAAAATATATATTAATTTATTTTAAATTTATATTATCATTATAATAATTTTTGTAAATTATATATTATTTTACACTAATTTTTTTTTCATCATTACAATTATCTTTCCTATAAAAAAAAGTCAACGTAAAGATATAATCAAGAGAGATGTCATGAAATTAAGTTAAATCTAGTATAATTTTCCCATAAAAAACAGTGGGTGGGCCCCTTTTCTTTTGTTGAGAAGGAAGTTTTGTGTGTCCGTTTTCTTGTTTCTTCTTCGTTCAAAATCAGTGCCATTTCACAAGAACATGAATTCAGACAAAACAAATGGGGTTCTCTCCAACAGTAAGAAATTGAATAGAGATCTAAGATCTGCCATTGTCACTCTCCCGCTTACTAAACGGAGATCTGTACTCGTCGACGTGTGTTCATGTTGGAGAGCATTCGTCGGAGGTTGCATAAGCAAGTTGGTCCGTCACCAGAGGCGGCAGTGGCTTTCATTATAAACCGGATCCGTTTGTTAGAATATTTAAAACAAATCTTAAAATTAAATTAATTTTAATTATGTTGTTTTAAGAATTTAATTTTTACATAATTAGATATATTATTTTAATTATATTTAATTATATTTTTTTTTTGATAGACTTTATTTTATATAAATAAATAATTTTTTTTACACACTAATTAATTCAGAGATAATTAAGATAATATACAAAAAAAAAAATTCTAAACTTTTTTCGTATCCATATTCTCTATTTCTAACATAATATCAAAGTGATACATCTTCTATGACCTGTCTCATCACTATTTCACTGCATAGTTTACAAAAATCTGAAACTTTGATTAATCACCTCTCATGTCGTGTTCACTTTCTGACTTCCTTTTACTGTTTTTGTTTTTAACTTAGTATCAGAGAGCCTAGACTCTTGGTCCAGACCGTCGCTGTCCATTCTGTTCAGACACCACTCCAGACCATTGTTGTCTGCTCTGTTCAGACACCGCTCTAGACCTCCGTTTAGATACCGTCCTAGATTCTAGATTCTGTTCCAGACTCCAATTACCGTCTTAGATTCCAGACTCCGATCCGGATTTCGATTTTCACCGTGCTCCATATCGCCGTTGTCCTTGCCCTTTCATCGGCGCCGCTCCTCTATCACCGTTGAGCCAAAAACTCTCACTGTTTCTGTTTTGGTTCGTCACTAATCGAACTTCTGATTTTGACTTCTTCTCTCTATTCTATCCCATATACAATTTAGCTTCGTTTCCATTGTAGATTTTTTTCAAATACAGTTTGGGCTTCTCAGCTTATCTAAGATCTCGACGTTTGTGTTTTGAGTTTATTTTATTTTCAAGTGTCTAATTATAACAAGCCGAGGGGGAGTATTAGAATATCTAGAACATATTTTAAAATTAAATTAAGTTTAATTTGGTGTTATCTTATACATCTGATTTCTTTTATGATAAAATATAATAATATCATTTGATCTATGTAGTCATTTCTACTTAAGTAGAAAAAGATTTAATTGTTATTGTTATATATTTGATTTCTACATAATTAAATATATTATTTTAATTATATTTAATTATATTTCTTTTTTTATAATTTTTTTGTATAAATAAAAAATCTTCTTATATATACTAATTAATTAAGAAATAATTTGAAAAATATACAAAAACATTTTTTAAAACTTTTTCCGTGTTATTATTTTGTTGTTTCTAACATTGTTGAGAAGTTCCAAGTCTTATTGGTGGAGAATTATGTGCAATCAGAAAAGGTTAAGAAGATCAATGGGAATGAAAAGGAAGGAGCTTAGGGTGTGACCGTGTGAGGAAACAGAGATTGGGGCATTAAATGTGAAATTGGTAATCGTGGCCATTGAACGAAGACTGCAAGGCTACGGGTTGGGGCAACGATACGACGGGGACTTTTGTAGCTATTAATTTAGTCTTATTATTTATTTAATTAAAATATATTTAATTTTATTTAATTTATTTATAAAATCATTTTATACATCATAAAAATTTTACAGTTATATATAAGATAATTTTCTATTTTTTATATTAATATATAATATAAATACAATATATATATTTTAATATATGAAAATATTTTTCCTATTAATTTGCATGTGAAATTGGTAATCGTAGCCCGCGAAGGGGCTTTCGTTATAATTTATTATTTTTTCACATTATATATCCTATTTTAATTTCAATTAAATATTACTTTAATAACTTTAAAAGTTTTTAATTATATAAATTTAATTTAAATGTATTATTTACGTTAAAAAAATTATATTATCACTTAATCATATATCATCATATTATTTAAAATATTTGAATCTCCTAGTAACTATCCCAAAAGTCACATATATGATATTTAATTAATTATGTAAAAAATTATAGCAAGAAAAATAGGGTAGTCCGACTTGATCAAGTTAAGCCACTCAGTTCAAGCCATTTTTTTGGTCAAGTCAAGTTGGGCCAAATGTGTTTTGATCTAATATTTTGCTAATTTAACCATACTTGTGTTGTAGGCTATGGGTTGGGCAGGCCATCCCACCAGTCCCAATTTTTTTTTACTTTTTTATTAAAAATAATGAATTTAATATTTTAAAAATTAAATTACTAAAAAATAGAAATTGTGTTACTTAGTTTTGGACTAATGATAAATAAATTAAATAATTAGTCTAATTGTTAATTTAGTTTTAATTTTTCAAGTAAAAAAATAATAATATTCTTTTAGGTGTACTTTATCATATTAAAAAATATTAAATTTTAGATCAATGGATCGACCTGACCTAAAGTAGGCAAGCCTAATTTTAGTGCTAAATTAAGTTTGAGCTTGAATTTTTTTAATCTAATCCTCATTTTTTGTCGAGCTCGACTTATTTTTACAACTCTATAAACTTTTTTACACTAATTGTGCATAAAAAAATTAAACTCCAACTTTATTAACATTCTTCTATTTTTTATTTGCAAATTTTCGGTGCTAATATGTGTAACTTTCCTTCATTTTCACTATTTGATGCAATATTATTATAAAAAAATTTACACTATCAACCAATCAAATATTACCATGTGTGAATTTTTAGATAATAATTGTAAGAGTCAAATATTTGTTTAATAAAATGTTAATATATGACTAATTTATAATGTAAATTTTTTTTTTTACATTGACAATATATTTAAATTAAACCTCATATATATATATATATATATATATATATATATATATATATATAAAAGCATATATGGTGAGATAAATATTTATTATAATAGGTAAAATGAGTAAATATTAATCATTAGATCTTACATAAATAATTAATATTAAAACATAAATGCATGTGACTTTTTAAAGTAGTCACATGACCTTTAGATAACTTTTAATCTTAATCACTCATGTATGATTATATGATCAAAATTTATTTATCTCATCCTCTCACAATAAAAATTTCTCTCACTAAATATACTCTTACACCGGTGTAAGTCAAAGTCATTCTTAGACTATTGAATATCTTTTTATTGAATAATTTTCTCGCTAAATCTACCATTGGATTGAAAGTTTCTATCATATAGATCATATTTATAAAATTTTACATTAATTTAAAATCATTTAGTACTTATTGATATACGTCAAAATTAACGTAATATATACTTTTAAAATATAACATATATCAATGAAATACTAAATAAGTTTAGATTAATGTAAAATTTTATAGATATGATTTATATGATAGGAACTTTCAATCTAATAGTAAATTTAGTGAGAAAATTATTTAATAGAAATATATTTAATAGTGTAAGAATGACTTTGACTTATATCGAAGATAACTTGATCCCTCCCCTAAATATATATATATATATATAGGGTCCATATCAGGTGAGAGCACTATGTTATTGTGAGAGATGAGAGGACTCAACACCAACCATTAGATCAAAATGAATGGTCAAGATTAGAAATTCATTTAAAAAGTCACGTGAGGTCATTATTGGAAAAATTCTTTCATCATCTTCCTCCTGTTACACACACTCTCCCTCTCTCCAACTTTTTGTTTTCTCCTGCTACACTCTGTAAGTTGAGTGATCTTTTCCTCCTAAAAACTTTCTTTGGTCCATTCACTTTCTACATTCTAAAAACTTTTCGTTGCTGCTTCCCCTGCACTCAGTGGTGTCATCAGAACGCCTCACTTCTTGTTCAATTTTTTTTTTGTTTCCTATCTGTAAGCAACTTTTTCTCTTCATGTATATTATTTTCTGTATTTTAGTAGTTTCCGCCCACTGTACCATTAGTGTTCTCATGTCATTAAAAAAAAAAACAACCATCTGCACATAGTGTAGCAAAGTGTAGATGTCATTGTGGTACTTAGCAAAATTTAATTTGCCTTTTATCTTTTTTATTTTATATTTTTGTGTACTTGTGCTAGCTAGTAACAAGTGCTATCTGAAAGTTTCAAAGAGTTACTAAAAGTTAGCTTACTACCATAGTTTAAAGTTTATTATCATAGACATGAAGCACAAACACCTAAAAAGAATTGTCAAACACATCATATGCACATTGCAAATATTAACGAAACACTGTAAAGAAGTGATTAAAAAAACTGTTTGCAAGTAGTTGTATGATCTTTGTTTTTTTAACTAGTTTTATGATCCTTTACTTGTTATTTTTCGACCACTTCGAGAATGCAGAAATATAGTATGAACTAAATATATTTTTTTTCAGGTAATAAGTTTCATTGTCTCAATTTGATTCATTTTTTTATGAAAAACAAAAAATAGGATCAAGAATAGTTACTCTATCTCAAGTCAAAGACAGCCCCAAGTAGAATTTAGATTTAACCAACTTATTAACACAGTTTATCCTTACCAGTTATGACAACCGTGTTAGCCATTTTAACTTTTCCTTAATAAATGAATCATCCTGAAAAGGAAAAGATCGTCCAGCAATTGAGTTAGAACTTAATAAGCTCGGGCTACTTTAATTCTTTTTTGGTATAGAAAATAGTTGTTAGTTTTAATGCAAAGAAGAAGGCTTTCACGTGATTTATGGGTAACTTTACTATGTATGTATATGTTTAAAACAGGACAATGGCACACCAAAATTTGAAGTGTTTTGATATGGACATGTATATAAGCAAATTATCTTCATGATTTTTTAATTTCTCGATTGAAAGAATAGTAGTTATAATATTATTGAAATAGAGATGAGATTAAATTTTAAAAGAAGCTAACTCTCATTTTCACTCTATCTAATTTGATGAAACTTTCATTTTGCATGATTTTATCTCTTCTTAGAAACAATTTTATTAGAATTTATACTCATGAAAATACTGAATGTATGACATGATTTTTGTCTTTTCTTAGGAACCATTTAAATAGAATTCGATACTTATGAAGCTAATAAATGTATTTCAGAGACAAATGTCCATTCTCGTGTGAGCATGGTAATATTGTGCATTTTTATTATTAACACCATATTTAATTTCTTATTTTTTTGTATCATTTTATTTAAACTATATATTTGTTCCTTTTTAGGAAAATGAATGGGTGCCACATTGTGATGAAGAACTAAAGCCTATGGTAGGACAACTATTTGATACGTTAGAAGATGGTGAGAAGTTTTACAAAAGATATGCACATAGTGTTGGATTTAGTGTGCGGTGCTCCTCGGAAACTAAAGACAAAAGGGGCATGAAGCGTTAGAAGTATTTTGTTTGCTCAAAAGAAGGTCACAAACCCAATAAGACAAAAGTTGTGGAACAAAGCGAATCATCTGTTAAGGCTAGAAGAAGGAGTCTTACAAGGGAATGATGTAATGCAAATGTTGTTTTCAAACTGGTAGCAGAAGGTAAATATGAGCTTGCTCGATTTCATGAAAGCTATACACATGCACTTGCCTTACCTAGTAAGAGACAGTTTCTAAGATCAGCAAGAAAAGTAAATCTTGTTCATAAGAGTTTATTGTATGCATATAATAGAGCAAATATCGGGCCTTCGAAAACATACCACTTATTGAAAGAACAACTTGGGGGTTATCAAAATGTTGGGTGCACACAGAGGGATCTCCAAAATTGTTCAAGGGATTTAAAGACCTTGATTAAAGATTTTGATGCGCATGTATTTGTTGATAACTTTAAGAGGAAGCATGAAGTAAACTCATCTTTCTATTATGCATATGAGGTAGATGCTGAAGGTAGACTAAAATATATTTTTTGGGTAGATAGTATTTGTAGGAAAAATTATTCCTTGTTTGGATATGTGATTTCATTTGACATTACATATGAAATAAATAAATATTCGATGATTTTTGTACCATTTACTGGAGTGAACCACCATAGACAATGTGTTACTTTTGGAGCTGCCTTCTTAGTTAATGAGAAAGTTGATTCATTTATATGGTTGTTTGAAAAAATTTTGGAAGCAATGGGAGGACATAAACCAAATCTTATAATAACAAATCAAGATCCTGCCATGAAAATAGCAATAGAGAAGATTTTTGATTCTTCTGCTCGTAGGTTTTGTATGTGGCACATTATGAAAAAAGTTTTTGAAAAGGTGGGTGTTTCCTTGAATGCAAATGATGAGTTCAATAAAAATTTCAAGTCATGTGTTTGGAGCTCAGAGGCACCAAATGAATTTGAAGCAACATGGAAATCCATCATATATAAGTTCGAGTTAGAAAAGAATGATTGGCTCTCACATATGTATGGCATTCGAAGTATGTGGATCCCAGCTTACTTTAAAGACATATTTTTGGCTGGAATATTGAGAACAACCTCAAGATCAGAAAGTGAAAATTCCTTTTATGGTAACTTCTTGAATCCTAATGTTAGCTTGGTTGAATTTTGGATGAGGTTTGAATCTGCAATAGAAGCACAAAGGCATAAGGAGTTACTTGCAGATAATGATACGCTTCATTCTATACCAGAACTAAAGTTGGATCGCACTTTAGAGAAGCATGGAAGAGATGTTTACACTCGTAAATTTTTTTACATATTTCAGAAAGAGTTATGGATTGCATGTGTAGATTGTGGAGTTAAAAATAAGAAAGAGGAAGATGGAATGGAAATATTGCATATAGTTGATAACAATGAGGTGAATGGTAAAATACGAGAAGTGGTTTATAATGCTTCTGATCATAATGGAAATTGTTCATGTAAAATGTTTCAATCTCAAGGCTTACCATGTAGACACATACTTTGTGTTCTAAAGGGGAAAGGGTTAAATGAAATACCAAGTAATTACATTGTGAATAGGTGGACCAAGTTGGCAACTAGAAAACCAATTTTTGATGTTGATGGCAATGTCTTGGAAGGGTGTTCTAAACCAGAAAATGAGAACAAGCTCATATCAGATGCATGGGATCACTTATTCAGGTGTATGCATAAGGCTGGACAATGTAGGGAAAAATTGCTTCTTGTAATAAATGGAGCTGTTAGCATTGAAAAGTAATTGACTGAATTTAAAAGGTGGTTCTATACATATCAAGACAGAAGAATTAAAGTCTTTTATTGGATCCAATGTTCCTAAAGAAGTGGAAATTCATCCACCACACTTTTCAAAGACAAAAGGAAGTAGTAAACGAATTAAAGGAGGAAAATAGAAGGCTGTTGAACAACAACAAAAAAGAACTAAAGTTTGTAAAGCATGTGGCCAATATGCAAATCATGACAGCCGCAACTGTCCCAAAAAATTGTCTCTCTAATTTTGGTAAGAAACCTCATTTCCATGTGCATAATTAATAATTATGATTTTCATATTGTATCTTTATTCTAAAGATTAACATAATCAATTATTTCTTATATCTTGATTTATTATAGGTTTGAAGCGATTTTATATCATTGAAGTAGCTCTTGATAGTGTTTTGAAAGAGTTACTTAATTTGGGAATTGCGACTTTGGTGCTGGAGACAGTTTGTATTGCTTGTGGGAATTGAATGACATTTATATCAATGACTTTTGTAACCATAAATCTGTTAAGGATTTTTTTTTTTTTACTCTTAGTATTGGTCTTGTTCAATATTTTATTTTGGTTTGTTAGAACAAGTTTTAAATAGGTTCGCATTCAGGAAAACATGGATTTGCATTTTTTATGAATGTATACAGCAAGATTTCTTATGCCACTAGTGTTCTCAAGTATTATTGGTAGTCTTTCTTAAAGTGTGGATTTATCTGTGTGCGTGCATGTAACTTCATGTAAATTTAGGTGCTCTCATTATACCTCACGTAGTTGAAGTTTCTATATTCTAGATTGCTTCTTGAATTGTCATGCATGATTTGCACACGTTTTACTAACACTAATTGGCGATTAAACAATTAGAAAATGTCAGAATGGTTTACTTTTCTTCTGAGCTTAAGCTTAGCTTTCAAAACCAATTTGGCATATATTTTATGCAAATAATAATTAATTTTAACCATGATAATCGTGTACTTCCTGCTCCTTAATTTATAGGTTGACTATGCCTTTTGAACTGTTAGTACTTTAGAATCAAACTGATTTCTAGCTCCTTTTTACAGTTTCTTATAGTTTGAATACTGATAATTTAATTCCTTGATGAATTTAGCACAAACAATGAGGAACTTTCATCAACTGCAAGCCTTTTTCTAATAATTAGAGAAAAAAAAAAGAAGTCCATTCTGGTCCTTTGCAATGTAGAGATATACCATTGAAAAAGTAAGAGAACAAAAGATTGATAGGATCACCAAAATAGAACTGGTCCTTTCTCATATAACAACTGTTTAGAAGTGAATTTGAACAGGTAGCTATTGTGTGCCCCTAGCAGCCTAATTTTGAATCTTTGATATTACAGAAGAATGGTAAAATGGGGTAACAATCATTTCTGAAGTGTATCAGAGTGTAGATGTCATTTCTGAAGTGTTGTCACTGTGCCATTTTTAGTTTTTTGACTTTGTCTTTTTATATTTTGAATGTACCTATAAACTGTAATACATTATAATAAGTTAGAAATCTTTTTCCATCTTTGAAAACCCGGCTAAATCTATAAAAAACATGGAAGCAAAAGTCGAACACATCCATGTTGTTTCATATAGACTGCTCGTGCTGCCATACTACTTTACCAAAGAAATAGAATCTGTTATATTGGCTTATTTATATGGCCTTAACCGAATAGCCATATGAATAATTAGTTATTTACTAATCAATGCTTTTTACTTTAAGCTGCATATGATTTTAAGGCTTGGTCTTTATAAGAATAAAAAATGCCTTATAGAACGCAACGAGGATAACCTATAGATGATTACAAAACTATAAATGTTGTATAGCTTTCAACCATTACTCAATCAAAAGTGGAGTTGATAGTAGAAAACTCAAAGAAGTTCAATCATGCAAAAAAATAAGTCATTTATTTAATTTTTAAATGCTCCTTACAAATAATACCAAATGTACACATAATGTAGGGGGAAAAATTACACAATGCAACCAACTGCTACTAGCTCAAAGGGTGGCAGTGGCTACTTTTCTTTTTGATTTTTCACATCTTCTCTTCTCATCTCTATGATCAATTAGCCCTTTCACTCTTTAATTGTATGGAATTGTAGTACATATGTCTATCAAGAGATCTCATTGACTTTTGGTATGCTGGATCACGACTACATCCCTTTAATTCCTCAAGATTTTTTAAAGAGACTCATCAAACATAGATCTTAGCAACTCCATTTCAATGATTGAAGAAGTGAATAAGAACTGTGTGAATACCTACCTAACAAACAAATTACAATAAAATCTGGTCATTCAGCTTAGTATCACCCTTTTTCTTAACTAAGTGGCTCAGAAAAAAATTTCAGCTTGATCCTATTTTTTGTTTTTTAAAAAAAAAAAGCGAATCAAATGGAGACAATGAAGCTTATTACCTGAAAAAAAATATTTAGTTCATACTATATTTTTGCATTCTCAAAGTGGTCAAAAAATAGCAAGTAAAGGATCATAAAACTGGTTAAAAAAACAAAGATCATACAACTACTTGCAAACAGTTTTTTTAATCACTTCTTTACAGTGTTTCATTAATATTTACAATGTGCATATGATGTGTTTGACAATTCTTTTTAGGTGTTTGTGCTTTATGTCTATGCTAATAAACTTTAAACTATGGTGGTAAGCTAACTTTTAATAACTATTCGAAACTTTCAGATAGCACTTGTTACTAGCTAGCACAAGTACATAAAAAAATAAAATAAAAAAATAAAAGGCAGTTTAGAAATTTGCTAAGTACCACAATGACATCTACACTCTGCTACACTATGTGCAGATAGTTTTTTTTTAATGACGTGAGAACACTAGTGGTACAGTGGGCGGAAACTACTAAAATGCAGAAAATAATATACATGAAGAGAAAAAGTTGCTTACAAATAGGAAACAAAAAAAGAATTGGACAAGAAGTGAGGCGTTCTGATGACACCACCGAGTGCAGGGGAAGCAGCAATTGCACGCACCCAAGTTGAGCAGCCAAACTGAATAGTACACACATCATTCCAATGATATGGGCAATCATTAAATTCAATTGAGTCAAAAAAATAGATAACTTTACAGGTAGAGTGTAAAAAATGAATGGACCAAAGAAAGTTTTTAAGAGAAAAAGATCACTCAACTTATAGAGTGTAGCAGGAGAAAACGAAAAGTTGGAGAGAGAGAGAGTGTGTGTAACAGGAGGAAGAGGATGAAAGAATTTTTCCAATAATGACCTCACGTGACTTTTTAAATGAATTTCTAATCTTGACCATTTATTTTGATTTAATGGTTGGTATTGAGTCCTATCATATCTCACAATAACATAATGCTCTCACCTGATATGGACATATATATATATATATATATATATATATATATATATATATATATAAGAGACATATATAGTAAAAAGAGTTTTTATTGTGAGAGGGTGAGATACAATCATACATGGATTGTCAAGATTAAAAATTACTTAAAGATCATGTGATCACTTAAAAAAGTTACATGCATTTATTTTTTAATTTTGACTATTCATAAAAAATTCAATATTCAAAATTTATTCCTTTCACCTCTTACAAGAAACACTCTTCTCACTAGACACACTTCATATAAATATAAATATATATATATATATATATATATATATATATATATATATATGTATAGTACCGCACTAATAGAATTCCTTCGAGACATTGCTATGCTGTCACAATTAAATAGAATGCCTTTTTTTAGCTTTTACCTCCTCATCCTTTACTCAGTCATCTCCCAAAACCATAGATGAATTCAAGGTCATCCAACGACTATTAGAGGCGGTGTATGGATGCACCGGATCAAACAGGGTGCATCATAGACAAAGCCTCTAAGATAAAGAGGATTGTCCTTTTATTAGTTTCAAAGTTTTGATTTTCTTATTTGTAATTTCATTTCACTAATACACAATTTTAATAATTTAGTGATATAGATAAAATGGTAAATATAAATTCAAGTAACTACTTTACTTCACTTTCCAGTACTATAAAATAACTACTCTATTTTACTTTTTACTACTATAATATATTTTTTGTTTTACTCTTCTTATAATTTCTTCAAGAATAAGTGATTACAAAGAAATAAACGATTATAAATAAAAAATGTGAATTGACAGACATATTACTAGCATGTTATAATTTTTTTAGAAAATATAATTCCTCACTTAATTGATGCCTTTCATACTCAAATAAGCTCTTGCTTTTAATTCAGGCTCTACTTTATTTATTTATCGATGAATTATGTCTCTTTATTTTGAACACTCAAATAAGGAATGAGGTCTTCTCCGACTTGTGTTCTCATGTTCCTCCATTAATATTAGTTCAATTTTGAATAAAATAAAATAAAATTTAGTCGCTCAACTTGTTTTTTATTTTTTATTTTGGTCTCAACTTTTATGTCATTTTTTATTAGTCCCTTAATTCTCAAATAAAGTTATCCCAAATCATGATTTTAATAGAAAAACTAATAAATCTCTTATACATGAAAATGTTTTAAATACTCCTAAAAGAATTTGGAGCATAAATATTTCATGTTTTTTTATTATTAATTTATAAGAATTTTATATCTATAACTAAGATTGATTATCTGTAACATGTTGAATAAATTAAAGTGTAAAAATTATTTCCTTCCATTTTTTTTTTTACTCTTTTCCCGAGCAACACAGTTGCTCTTCCAAGACTCCCTCTGCTTCAAGCTTGCGTTCATGGCTTGCCAACCTCGTAATCATGCTGCATTCGAAGATAAGTTGAAGCCTCTTTCCAATGTTCTCCACCCCACCTCACGATGTATGTATTGGTGATGGCAGAAACTTTGCTGGTTGAAGGATGGGAAAAGTTTTGAAACTCTGAGATCATGTTTACGGCGAGGTCACCTTGTGAAGGGGATGTTGTATTTATTAAATACAATTAAGTATTGGATTAACATTAATCAATTATTCACTATACTTTAATGTATTATTAATATATCAATTATGTATCTATAGCATTATATAATTTATGGATATAGCAATTGAGTAATTAATATGAATGACCTATGATGGGCTAAGTTATTCAATAGTAAAGCCCATTGAGAAGTTTCTTCTCTTAACTGATGGGAATAGAAACTAAACCCTATTATTGGTTTCTATAAGAGGTAACAACCTCTCTTCTAATTTGTACCCCCAATTAGTAATAGGAGAAGTTTACTCTCAATTCTCTCATCTCTCTATCTCTCTTTCAATTCTTCAATTCTTGGGATAAGCAACATCAAAGAGAAGGATCATGGATCCAACCATAACTCCAGGTTCTATCTCATCTTGATCTTGTTAGTATGAACATGCTATATTATTTATCTTAAGTATGATTAATTCTGTTTTTAGTAATTAATTTCCATCAGGGGATGGTTGGAGCATGGCGACGGTGAGCTGCAGGAGATTGAAAGACCACAATCGACTCCTTTGAACTCGGCCCGCCCCTCACCGCCGCTACAACCACCGTCGCACCCAATCACAGCATCCAGCTCTTCGTGCACCACCTGCGTCATATTCCAACTACCAAGCCAAACTCCCCTGCTTTCTAGCCTTGCCATTGAATAACCCTTGTAATGTAATTTTTTTTTTCTTTTACACTCAATGGCAGAGTCACAATGAGGTGAGACATAACCCTCAAAAGCTTGAGCATCTCCATCATAGAAAAGCATTTTGATATTTGAACTAGTGAACAAAATAAACCACTTTAAACAATTTTTTGGGTTATGAAAAATCAATTCAACCAAGCAAAACGCTCAACCAATGGAAAGGTCCAGTAATCTACTAGAATTACCAGTACCAAAAATTAACGCACTGAAACCTTGTTGCTCCTAGCCTTCGCTCAACTTCTCATTTCACCACTAGGTAACAAAAACAACTTCAAAAAAAAAAAAAGCTTGCAACTTTAACCAACCCCATTTGTTTTATTCTTCTTTCTCACAGATATTCTTGTAATTGCAGCCGAACCTTACCAAAACAACAACAACAATGTTGTTATTTGAATTTTTTTTTAAAAGAGAAATGAGTCAAAGGTTTTTAACTGCTGTAGGAGGTAAAATTAATGGAGCATCAATGCTCCAAAAGTTTTTAAGATCATTGTAAATGGCTCCCTTATACATAACTGATAATGTGGCTTTCATTTTTTTATTTTACTCATTCAACTGATTTACTATTTTTATTTTGATCCCATAAAATTTTCTAATTCTGTATTGGTCTTATAATTATCAAATGTTAGGCAAAGATGTTTCAAATCACGATTTCGTTAGAACAATTAACGAATATCTTCTACGTAGCTAATAATTACACCAATGTAGCTTTGTTTCACCATTAAGCATACCTTTGCTTAGGGAGATAGTTAAATGACATTGTTTGACAATTGGATCAAATATATTACTGTGGGGTTTTTGGAAGTCAAATGAATAGGATTTCTGCAATGGGTTCTTATAGTTTGTCAATGGGCGAAGGTGGAGGTCATTTCTACTACTATGAAGTTAGAGACATCGTTCGCATCGCAAGAATTGAGGCCAACTAGGGGAGACAATTCTGGGGTTGTAGAAACTTCTAGGCAATGATTCCTAGCCCCATGTGTCTAGGTTTTGGATTTTGACATTATAGGAGTTAAACGTTGCTTCATCCTCTTATAGTTTTCTAATAGCAAGGTAAAGTTGTGGATATTTAAATTGGTATGATGAGGAAACCTCACATATACCATACCATCATTCGAAGCCCCAAAATTTTCTCCTTTTACACGGAAATCCACTAATGCAAACCCCACATGCACCCTATTCATGACACCACAATGAAGCTTAGAAACTAGCATATACATGCAATGCCATACCAATCTTCCACGACAATTGAAGAATACAGAATAAACTCCTAATCTTCCATAGCAAACATGAATTGATGGAGTTAATTTTTTATTTACCCTTTTCCCGTTAGGCACATAATTTCCCGTTCTTGTAAAAACCTAATTTGTCCATTTTAATATCCAGCTTATGCCCTCTTGTAAAACAACGTAATTTCATTAATTTTTTAAGTAAATTATGCTTAATGGTGAGACAAAGTTATAGAGGCACCGTTATCAATCATCTAGGAGCGATTCGTTACTTATCTCGTGGAATCGTGTTTTGTGACAAATTTGCCTAATGTTTGAGGGTTAGGAGATCAAATTGGAATGAAAAGAAGTTATGGGACCAGAATGAAAACAACAATAAATTAAGGAACCAAAAATAAAAAAACAAGCCACGTCAACCTCATTAATTTAGCAACTCTTATATTCTTACCACAAACAGTATATACACCTATTTTTACATTTCATCTAATACTATTCATTATACTTACTTTTTCTTATTACTTTTTCTCTCTCAATCACACACCCTTAAAAAAGATGTGTATAGTACCTACACATTTAAAATAAGTGTACGATGATTATTTTCCTTAATTTAGGAATGTCAGAATTACCCATGCTCATAAGAATCCATAGGGATTACCTACAATGGGACAAGAAATGAGTATCCATTTAATAAATGGAAGTGGGGGTAGTACTCGTCTCGAGGGTACTTCAGAAATTCGTGAAGATATTTTTTAATTTAATATATATCATATATTATGATTTTTTTTTTTTTACTTTGAAATGAGATGTGTGTGTGTATATATATATATATATATATATATATATATATATAAATTTTAAAATAAATCTTTTATTGAATGAGCTTATAATGATAAAATTTGTTGAAAAAATATATACAATTTATGTAATAATTATTTATGTAGACTAACTATTACAAAATATAATTGAATTTACTTTGTTATTTATAATATTTCTTTAATTTTGTAAGAATATTATATTGTTGAACAAAGTTGTGATATGTGTGTTAAAATTTATTTTTTGTAATTTTTAAGATTTTATTTTAAATTACTAACTACTCACATATACCTGTGAATATTCCCACCTACTTATGGAGATCACAAATGAATACTCATGACGGGTACAAGGGTGGGGGCGAGGGAAGCACTACCTACCCCTCGCCTGATTGACATTCCTACTCATCAACTAGCCACGTAAAAGAGATCCCTTAATTGTCTATTGAAATCATAATTTAGGACAACTTTGCCTAACAATTTTTTTGGTATATTACAATTGCTCACGTAATTTAAAACAAGGAGTAATGATTAGGTAAAGCTCTCTCCAAAATGGTGATTCCAAGATGTGAACTCCTAACATTGCTTGTAAGGTTTGATGGAGATCACAGTCCACTTATTATATTGCAAACAACCATTATTAGATACAACTTTGCTTAACATTTACATTATATTTAGATGATAGGTAATAAGGAGAAGGAAAATAACTTTTCTTATTTGAAAGTTTTAAAATACATGAGAAGTGAAAGGAACATATGGAGAACTATTTCTCCTCTTTTTCCCTCAAAGACTCAACTTTTGTTTCCCTCAAAATTGAATTGAAACCATTTCTGTTCTGTTCTTTTATTGATCTTCCAAACAAAGAGAAATATAATTATGTTCTATTCATTTTCTTTCCTTTTCAGTTCATCCCCACCTATTATGTTTCATTTCATTAATAAAAAAAATATCTAAACACAATTTTAAGAGTAAAAAAACTAACATGAAACTAAAAATAGTTATGGGACCAAAATAAAAATAGAAATAGAAAATAAGTTGAAGAAGAAAGTACCTTTTTTTGCCTTCAATTTTTTTTATTTACTTCTTTTCCTTGTCTCTTCTATGCCGCCAAATACAGCTTTGCATTGAAATGGTAATAATTAATCGGTTCAAAATAATAAAGTATTCAAATAACTAATGAAGTGCTGAGGGGGATTCTATGATATCAATACTTCTTATAATTTTAATTAAAATTAAGTTTAAATAGTTAAACTCTTGTCTTTTAAAATGATTAGAAATAAGTAATTAACAAAGAACAAAATAATTATTTTGACTAATTAATGACAATTTTTAATATGATTATTATGAAATTATTTATTAGTGACTTATTAATTTAATTAAATTTTTATATTAACAAGTTAAAGTAGTTTGAATTAATTAAACTTCAATTTAGTTAAAAAATAACTTATGGCATTGATGCCACTAATTATTATATTTTTTGGGGTCTAAGAAGTAAATTTATTAAGAGAAAAGTCCAAGTAGTTCAAAAGCGGTTATAGACCCTTAAATGGGTGTGTTTCACCTTTTAATGCAACCCCATCCTGTGTAGACCATTAAATCTTTGCAGTGTGTCAGGTTGAGAAGGTTTTTTATTTAATTATTTATTTTTTGTGATTAGGTAGGTGTGTTCTTTTTTATTGCACCTGTTAGTTGTGACAATGATTACTTTAAATATATCACAAGTTAAATAATAATTAACAACAACCCTTCTCTAATTTTGCCAGACTTCATGCTGTAGGTAGCCATGGAGGACAATAGCAGAACACTAGAGTACTTGCTGGTTTCCTTTCTATCTCTTACCATACTCCAACTATTATACAGAAGAAATTGGAGTTTAGGCTGCCCTGTTTTAGTTCTGTTGAAAGCATTGCAAAGAGTCATGAATCTGTGTCAGTAAGCAAATTATTATAGTCGAGCATATTGCAAGCCTACATTTAACGTTCAAAACTCTGCCACTGTATTAGCAGTGTCTTCAATGAGGTACATAAACAGTTTGCACTATGCTGTGGTTCAAAGAAAAATGGATTACTTTCACCCCACCACTAATTCACATCTGTTAAGTTTAGCTCATGATCTCTGCAAATTTAACTTGTGTTTTGTGGCAATTTTAACCGTGTTGCACTTTCCCTAAGAACTAAAACAAAGCACTCTTAAAAACAAGAGAAAAAGAAACATGATTACTGATTCACTCAGGCTTTGTGTGCTTAGTTGTTGTTTGTGTCTGTAAAGAGTCAAATTCTCTTATGTCTACTCTTTTCTTAATCTTTTAATTATGTAAAAATAATTTTTTTTCGGTTTAGCTTTAATTGATTTTTACAATAATTAATTATACATATAATCGATTATCGCATATAATTTTTTTTTAATTGTGGGGTTTAACTAATAAAATAAAAGAATGGTGTTAAAAATCTGGTATTAAAGACATCAGGGTGAGTTTTAGCATTAGAGGAAACCTGCAATAGTTAAGGCCTCAAAGGCTCAAATTATCGATTATTAGCTAATTATTATTGATTTCACAACAAATATGAACATTTTCATTTCTGTAGGTTTATTTCCAGTTCTAGCATTTTCAATCTGGCCTGCACTAGTTCTAACAACACTTTCCAAGATAAATAGAACTAATTCACTCGTATTTGGAAAGAGAACCACAGATCTATTAAAGAAGCGACCAAAGAGAAGGATGGCATTTTGTGTGTCTGTAGATGCAATGAGCATGACATGATATTGATACTGTATCATGGCATTGGCTCTCTTCCATATTTCAGAAAATTAAAAATGCTACGACTACTCCCACCCATTAGTCAGGTTTTTAAGAAATGAAAAGACTATTTAATCCATAAACAAGGTATGGAAATTGCAGGGAAGGATTTACATTAGCAGTATTTCATTTAGTTTATATGCCATTCATGCAGCTCAGATATTTTGGCTATGAGAGTGAGGCACAAGACGAAAATTATATAGTCTAAATCTAACATAAGCTTACAAAAAAAAAAAAAATCCAAGAATTTCTACCAAATAATACAAATTAAGAAAATTGAGATAAAAAGAACATTTATCTTCAGTTAAGTCCTTCATGGAGTTTCATCAATGGTCTCCAGTGCCGGTCTCCAAGATCTCTGCTTTGAGAACCTTTCAACAGGCTCTGGCTCAGTTACCACCGGACTATCAGCTTTTATTCTCTTTGTCTCTGAAGGAAATATACACACTGGAAAAATCTTTCCCAAATGGTTAAAACTTCCATGCTTCAATGCCCTGGATGCTTTGTAATTAAAAGAGCTCATTTCTTCATGGGTTAGCACTGAGTATAGCAGCTCCATTGGTAGAAGGAAGTAAAATTTGCGCCTTTCAAGTTCTTCATCAGCTAAGAGCCCTTGAATACGGTGGCCTACTTTGAGGTAGCTAGAGTCACAAACAAACTGTCCAGGATATTCTAGCATGAGCTCTGCAGCTCTCATTGGTTTTGTGTAGGCCTCTAGTCTCCCATCTAAGAATAGGACCTTAAAGACCCCATTGGCTATCAAGGAAGGTGTACAAGAAGCAGCATTGCCCATTTCTGAGACAGAGACAAAGGGGTTTGAAAAATGGGTATTCGGTATTTCCCCTTAGAAATGTTGGGAAGTTGGAGCTGAGAAGGTTGCCAGAGCTTCTTAGATTGTGACTGTATTTATTCAGACAAGCTGCCTGTCAGTTAAGAAAGAAAGAAAGATAGAAAATAGTTGATTGTCGTTTTGTGGCTGAAGGCCCATAGTTGGGTAGTCAGTTGGTATATCTTTATTATGATATTTTTATTTTATTTTTTAATGCTGAAGTTTGTCATACTCTAAGTGGTATATCTTTTGAACAAAGTTTTCCATCTGGCAGCAGCTTAGTTTTATGCAGACATGAAGTATAAGAGAAAGTAGGTATGTGTCTTTGGGCCGTTGAAGCATATAATCTATGTGCCTCTTGTTGTGTCACTATAAAGATCATCTTCTTTGTTAATTCAAGGTTAGAAAAGCCACAAATGAAGGAAATATGGCCAACCTGGCAAATTTGGCCTATTTTGACTTCAATGTATGGAAAAACCAGTGGACATAACTTTCCAATTAGTTTAATTCTGTATTTCTGAGTGTCTTGTGGTTAAAAGGATAGGAGACTAATTTATTGGGGTGCACATGGAGAGGGATGGAGAAAAGGCTATTGGACATAGATAACCTCACTTACGGACACCACCAAACTAATAATTAGATATGGTCCCAAATAATTTGTTTGATTTTATACCATTATCAAAGGGTTCGTCTGATATCTTCTAATGTTTACACATGCACTTTATTTTGGAAGTTATGAAAGGACCATCTACATTTGATGGCAAATGTCAAATCTTTGCTTGGTATCTAGTCACTATCCTATGCTAGCTTGCAATATATTCCCAAGAACTCATATCAAGTCCATGAACACTTTCCTTCTTGCACCTAGGGTCTACCAGTTGTCATGTGCTCTGCTATCAATATTTTCCACATAATTGGTCAAGCAAGCAGCTAATTAGATAAACAGTCTCTGCTTTGTCAAATCTTAGGGAATAATTGTAAGAAAACCAATCAATCACTTTGGCATTTGATAGGTTCTTTTCATAAAAGAAAAAAAAAATGACCTTTCTAGTTGAGGAGATAATTTATTAATATTAAGACGGATCTAATTTTAATAAGATGTTTATACGTAATAAATTTCTTTGGAGGGTAGGTGGTTAAAACTGAAGTCATTGGGTATAGAAAATTGATTGAAACCAGTTGGTGTAACAGAGTGAGAAGAATTAAATTTGCTTGCTTAATTAACAAATGAAGAATCTTAAGTAGGACAACTAAATGATTAGCGTTTCATTTTGGACTTAGCAAATAATTAGTGGTTAAAGAGGCTGAATGTTTGATTTGGTGGGTTTTCTGCTTGTGTCCTATCCTATCAAACCGAAGGAATGATAGCTAAGCAGAGCTTTGGTTGTTGCTTACATGGTTGACATCAACATCAACAAGGAAACACAGTTCACAAACTGTTAGACTACAGTCTACTTGCTTTCCTTGCTCATTTCTACAAGCCACCGATTGTTTATGAGGTTTGTCTAATGTAGAACTCAAAATATACGATCTAGATGAATCAATAATAATAAATTATCAATTTATTAATTAAAAAAATGGTTAAAATTGATTATTTAAAATTCTATTGATTTTAATTAGTAATATTTAAATTTGCACATAAATTTGATTAAATTATTATTTTTTATAAATAACTCATATATAAAAAATTTACAGATTTTAACTAATAATATTTAGATATATCCAAATCTACATATAAATTCTGTAAAAAAAAAAAGTGATACATTCATGAATCAAAATGTAATATATCCATAATAGCAAACTCCTTGTTTATGATTGGAATGAACATGTATAATCCCAAATGCAAAACAAACCAACTTGCTATGCTGGATAGAATCTCACATTGTCTCTCTTAATCTTTTGAGTACGGTTTATATATCTGTTAGACCACTCCACTTAATGTCAATTAGTTTTAAGTTAAATTCTAATAATTACAACATGAAACTGGGCATAAGAAAAATGAACAAATGAATCAAAATAAAGATGAACAAAAGGAATTTTATAATAAGGACTGAATAGATCAAAATCTTATTATACAAACGTCCCAACTAGCTCCATGAAAACCACAAATGTTACTTCTTCTTCTTCCCCCCCCCCCCCCCCGAGAAAACTGTGTAGGTTAACATATGGGAATTTTAGTGTCTGTTCATGCATAGGCAGCTTAAATAATTGGCTACAGCTCCAAAATCATAATTTTCTTCACATGCAGCTTAAAGATCTTTGGCCAATTATCAATACTAAAGTAAAACAAGGTGTTTGCTAGTTGAACAGTTGCAATTTTTTGGAGCAAGGAAGATGGAGAGCAGCGGAAAAAAATTTCATTTGCATGCCATTGCCGGATTCGGATTGTCTCCGGCAGCTGGATGTCCAGCAGCACATCTCCATCTTCTATTTTTCATCTAACAGCTAGCATTTTTTTATTTTTTAATATTAAATTAATATTTTTTAATAATGACTATTGAATGAAAAATAAAAAGTGAAGATGTGCTCTTGGACATCCAAATTTCTTTGGAAAATCCGAATCCTGTCATTGCTAGGGTATGCATAGCATAGGGGTTAGTGAAATTTGACAGTACTTCAGTTAAGCTATTACTGTTAACCCATTTATTATTATTATTTTAATAATTTTCCATAAATCATTTAGTTAATAATTTTTAAATGTTGCTATGTAGTCACCTTTGACTTTTTATAATCAATTATGATTTTTTTAATATTTTTTTCACATTATTTTTTTATATTATTTCTTATATTATTGATTATATTATTTTTTTCACTTAATTATAATTATTAAAAAATAAGATAAAAATAATGTAAATAAAAAGTGATATAAGATTATTATTTTCCTTTCATAATACGTAAGTTCAAATTTAAGAATTTTCCTTGGTAGGTTATTATAATTCTATTGCAAATTCTTGCTGGGAATTTGCTCAGACCTTAAATTAAAAAAAAATCTCTCCTTCCTTTAAGCTTTGAAAAAATAATAATAAGAAAGTTATCCTCAACTAGAAATAAAAATTCATATAACTTCTTCAATTATATGATAAAAAATATATATTTATCTTTTCTGTAAGTGAGAAATATGTAAATTTTTTAATATAATTCTGAAATACTCAATTTTAAAATATATGTATAAATTATAACTGTTTACATTTTTTTATCATAATTTACATAATCATTAATTACAAAGTCCATCAATAAAAGTGAAAATGAATTAAATTTCCTGAGATAATGTGTAATTTACCGTAAAATGAGTGAGAGTAGAACTGAAATTTGCTAAAAATTAAATAAAAATAAAAATATCTTTCCTTAGTTTCTGGCGTTACAAAGGGAAAGTGGGACCCAACCCAATGATCTAGCTAGCACGTATAGAGGAACAGGTAAGTTAACGACGCGTTTGGACAATTGATGATTGAACAACCTCATCTCAACTCCAATGCGTTAACGCTCTCCACTCATCCCTGCCCTGCTGCTTCCTCTTCTACTTCCACAGGTAATCCTACTGCATCATATTCATGTTTGTGCTTATCACTTCCAAGATTTATTATCAGTAGAAGCATATTTTCATAATTCTTTGGAGGCTTCAAACTTCAAAGCCGTGTTTAAGCTTCTATGTTTGAAAGCATCTCTTTTCTTCAGGGATGGCTTATGTTTCGCATGGAAATGCAAATTGCAGCCTTTTATTCCAAAAATGTGCAATTTCCCATGCGGGTATTTCTGCTTTGCCCTTCTTCTTGCAACCGGGAGTAACAGCTTGTACACGTTTCAACAGAGGTCAGTTAGTTACTGAACTAGCTAGTTCTTGTCTATATAATTTTTGTTGGCTTCATTACAATGGAGATGCTTCTTCCCTAAAGATTGCACTTGGTTTTTAATATAGTAAGCTGCATCAGGAACTTACAAGTTGCAAATTTGGTGCTGAGTTCTGTCAATTGAACTCAAATTTGACTACCTGTTCACTGCTAATATTTATTCTATTTCTCTGCTTACAAATATGAACAGTGATACTTCATTAATTATGGTTTCATTTCTTGTGGGACTTGTTTGCATGTCTGAGTGTGCCTCCTTTTCTGCTAAATGTTCAGGAACAGTAATTCCCCAGTGCTTAAATGGAAGGAGGAGTTTTACTTTACCAGAAAAGAGATTTAGTGGGAAGTTTTCAAAGAAAGAGAAATTCTCTATCCCTAGAATCAGTAGTTCTTCAAACTCTACGGGCAGTACGGATGAAAGCTCTGATGAGACAAAGGCATGTATGAGCGAATACTAATGTGATGATTTTGTCATACTCAGATATTCGTAACCAATGGCATTTGACTGAACAAGGCTATCAGCTTATATTTTTACTATGAAACTTGGGATCATTAAAAGTTAATTAAAAAAAAAGTTAAATGCTGTATTATTCTTAAAGCGTGGCATACCAAACCCTAAATATATATGCTACTTGTTTGTTGCTTGGTGTCCATAAATCCATGGTTTTTGGATGGAAAACTGCTTATCTTATGCTAATGTGCTTAATGGTCATTTTCAAAATTACACTTGAAGAATGGTACAAAACTAATAGACAATGGCTACCTTTTCAGATGGTAGGAAGATGAGGAAGATTTGTTCACATAATTATTCTCTTTAGAGACTTCTTCTCTTGTCTGTAATTATTCGTATAATAGAGTTTGATTTGATAGGTTCACTTATTGTTTGAAATGGTATGCTTTTTGTCTTCTGAAAGTGCCACCAGTCATGTGGTAATAATATTGAGTTTTTTTGTTGTTGAAATAGGTTCAATAATGGGGATTGGAGAATAGAATGACTGCTTATTGTCCTCATCTGGTTTATTATCAGAAAATTGTTGTTCTATCGTCTGATACTTGCACTGAAATTATCTGGTCACTTTATCAGCCTTGCCATTACGAATACTAACAGGCATATAACGAAATGAGGCACCTGATGCTTACACTTTTTTGGATGTTACAGAAGACACCATTTGGATATACAAGGAAAGATGTCCTATTAATTGGACTTGGAGTTACTGTCTTTGGCATTGGCTTAAAAAGTGGATTAGAGGTAACTTGCTTTCTGCTCTTATGCAATTGTCGGAATATATTTTGTTGAATACCAGAAAATAACTTATGAAAAACCTAGAGAAATTGAGAGAAATGTTCTGTATCATTCAAGGACTACATTGGCTATTATATAGCCTTACATAACATACAAGAAGTTAGAAATAGAAAACTTCCCACTACTAACATGAAAACAACATAGAAACTGTAAACAGAAGTTTATCCCTTAAAGATAGGTTCTAATTAACTAAGTTGTAACTACCCATGAAAAACCAAACCTAACAATTCCTCCCTTAAACTGAATGTTAGAAGCAATCAGTTTATATCAGTTTCAGAACAAACTCCTAAAAGTAATTGTAGCTTCAAGAAAACATTCTGCTTGAGTGGTTTAGTCATCACATCTGCCAGTTGTTCCTGTGTGCCACAGTACTCCAACTCCACAGTACCAGCTTTTGTGAGTTCACGAAGGAAATGGAAACGCACATATATGTGCTTACTACGACCATGCATTATTAGATTCTTTGAAAGTTTGATTGTAGAGCTGCTATCACACAAAATAATAATTGACTTGCCTTGAGTCTGATTCAATTTTCCTAACACCCATTTCAACCACACTACTTGGCAAGCACAGGAAGCTGCAACAATAAACTCAGCTTCTGTGGTGGATAAGCTCACTACTGGTTACTTTTTTGATGACCAAGATACTGCTCCTGAACTTAATAAAAACACATAACCTGAAGTACTCTTTCTATCTTCCAAATCTCCAGCATAATCACTATCAGTGTAAGCAATCAGTTCATCATCTCCTTCCTTCCTATCGAAAATTCCAAACTCAGTTGTTCCCTTCAAATATCTAAGCACCTTTTTTTCTGCCTATAAGTGAAGTTCAGTAGGATTCTCCATATACCTGCTAATAAGACTCAAAACAAACATCATGTTTGGTCGAGTAGCTATGAGATACATAAGACTACCTACAATCTGTTTATAGTAAGTCTTGTCCACCTTAACTCCACCTTCATCCTTCACGAGCTTAAAGTCAGGAACAATTGGATTTTGGACAGAATTACTTTTATCCATTCCAAACCTTTGCAGCACCTCCAATGCATACTTCTTTTGACTGATAAAAACACCATTTGATCTTTGCAAGACTTCGAGACCAAGAAAATACCTCATCTTACCAAGATTTGTCATGTCAAACTCTTGTTTCATAGAATTTTTAAACTCTGTAATCAACACTTCATCATTTCCAATAAAAATGAGGTCATCAACATACATACTTACAATTAACACTTTGCCTTCTTTTCTTGTCTTGGTGAACAAAGTATGCTCGTAGTCACACTTCTCAAAACCTTCCTTCATGAAATAAGCTTCTATACGGTTGTACCAAGCATGTGGTGCTTGCTTAAGCCCATAAAGTGCCTTCTTTAACTTATAAACCTTCTGTTCATTTCCCTTTTGCACATAGCCACAAGGTTGTTCCACAAAAATAGTTTCATTCAATTCACCATTTAAAAAGTAGACTTCACATCTAATTGGTAGATAGTCCATCCTCTTTGAGCTGCAAGTGCTACCACCAAACAGATTGTCTCCATGCGCGCCACAGGTGCAAATACTTCTGTATAGTCTACACCATACTGCTGAGCATACCCTTTCACTACAAGTCTTGTCTTGTATTTATCCACTTCTCCATTTTCATTAAATTTGGTCTTATAAACCCACTTCACTCCAACTTTCTTTCCTCCCTCTGGGAACTCCGTCAATTCCCATGTGCCATTTTTTTCTATTGCTTCCATTTCCACATCCATGGATTTTCTCCATTTTTCATTCTTCACAGCATCTTCAAAGTGAATAGGATCAGTTGCTGCGGCTGCAAACATGAGCAGAAAAGCGTCATTATCTTCTTCTGAGAGTCCTTCTCTGGTTGCATAATCTCTCATCCAAACTAGTGGTCTCCTATTCCTCCTTTCATTTGAGCCCAAGGAATCAAAAGAAGAATTCTCCACTTCTTCAACATCAGCATCAAGTTCAGGTTCACTTTCTTCTTCATTTTCATCAAAAACAATTGTTGCATCCTCATGATCACCCCATTCTAATTCACACCCAATTGCTTCTTCATACCTCTTATCCCAATCCCAATTCTTGTCTTCTTCAAATATAACATCCCTGCTTACTATGATCCTTTGTGAACTTGGATCATAAAGTCTATAAGCTTTTGACTCCTCACTGACTCCCAGTAGAACACAACTCAAACTCTTATCATCTAGCTTAGTTCTCGCACTGTCAGGTACATGAACATGAGAGATACATCCAAAAACTCTAAAATACTCCACTGAAGGCTTGACTCCACTCCAAGCTTCTTCTGGAGTTTTATTTTTCACCACCAATGTTGGACTTCGATTCAAGATATGCACTGTCCAGTTCACTGCTTCTGGCCAGAAACTCTTAGGAATTTTCTTTTTTGACAACATACGGCGAACCATATTCATAATAATTTTGTTCTTTCGCTTCGCAACTCCGTTGTGTTGTGGCATGTATGCTGCTGTCAATTGTCTTTGTATACCATGCATATCACAAAAAATTTTGAACTCTTGTGATGTAAACCCTCCACCTCGATCAGTACGTAAGCATCTGATAAACAAATTGGTTTCCTTCTCAACATGAATCTTAAATCTTTTGAAAACAGCAAAGGCTTCTGACTTCTCTATCAAAAAATAAACCCATGTTTTTCTACTAAATTCATCAATGAAAATAATCAAATACCTCTTTTTGCTGTTAGAGATGGGTTTAATGGGTCCGCAAATATCAGCATGTACTAACTGAAGAATTTGTGAAGCTCTCCAAGTGCTCTTCTTTGGAAATGAGTCCCTATGTTGCTTCCCTACCAGGAAATCTTTACATAGCTTCAAAGGAGACTTAAATTGTGGCAAACCATTCACCATTTTCTTTTGCTGAAGAGTCTTCAAGCCGTTAAAACTCAAGTGTCCATATTTACAGTGCCAAAGTTGCCCCACATCTTCTGTAATGGTGTTGAAACAAGTAGAAGCTATAGGTTGAGATGTAGCCTGCAGTATGAACATTCTATTTGAAGACATCTTTGTATTCATAATTAAACCTCTCTCAGGATGAAACACTTTGCACCTTTCGCGTTGAAATAGAATGACAAGCCCCTTTTGCAAATTGTTCTTCAACTTAGGCACATAAAATACTCCTGTGATGAGTTGTGCTATTCCATTCACTAGCAGCCTCACATTACCTTTTCCTTTTACAACCAGACTTGAGTTGTTGCCCAATTTAACAGAGTCTCTAAAATTTCCATCAAAATCTGAGAAGTATTCCTTCTTCCCACACATATGATTGCTACATCCTGAGTCAAGAAACCATGCATCTTCTCCATTTACCTTATTTGTATCCTTATACGCCATCAACAACATCTCTTCTTGAGTTTCTGCGTAGTTGGACTTGGCCTCTTTGTCCTTACTTGGACATTCCCATTGAAAATGTCCTAGTTTGTGACAGTTGTAACACTCCACCATAGTTTTGTTAGAAATTTGTCTGCCTCGTCCCCTTGCTCTTCCTCTAAAACTAGCACGGCTTCGACCCCTTCCTCCAAATTTATCTCCATGGGTAATCTTCAAGGCGTGTTCTTCTTCAACATGAGAACTCATGCACTGTTCATGCACAAGCAGGCTGCTTTGCAACTCATCAATGGTTAAGGTGCTTGTATCCTTAGACTCCTCAATGGAACACACAACATAATCAAACTTAGGAGTCATAGATCTCAAAATGTTTTCAACCACAGCAACATCTCCCTTGTCCTCACCATTCGCTTTCATTTTGTTGGCTATGGTAAGGGTCCGAGCAAAATACTCATTCACAGATTCTCCTTCCTTCATATGAAGAACTTCAAACTCCTTCCGAAGAGCTTGCAAATGTGCACGCTTGACTCGGGTTGAACCTTGATATTTTTGCTTCATGGAGTACCGTATGTCCTTTGCTGTATCCCTGTTGAGAATTGTCTCTAGAATTGAACGATCTAATGCTAAAATAGATAGTTCTTTGCTTTCAAATCTTTCAAATTCTGATCTTCAATGTTCTTCCTTTGTACATCCGTGAGAACAACACCTTCTGCTAGTGCAGGAATTCCATTCTCCACCAAACCCCAATACTCCTTTGAATGCAAGAAGTTTTCCATGAGCATCGCCCAATGATCATAGTGCCCATCAAATTTTGGAATTGCTGGCTGTACAAACAAACTCTTTGCCGCCATAATTCAATAGAAGATTGCTGCTTCAAATTTTAACCAGGCCCCATGATGGAGCTCTTATACCAAATGTTGAATACCAGAAAATAACTTATGAAAAAACTAGAGAAATTGAGAGAAATTTTCTGTATCATTCAAGGACTACATTGGCTATTATATAGCCTTACATAACATACAAGAAGTTAGAAATAGAAAACTACCCACTACTAACACGAAAGCAACATAGAAACTGTAAACAGAAGTTTATCCCTTAAAGATAGGTCCTAATTAACTGAATTGTAACTATCCACTAAAAACCTAACCTAACATATTTCCCATCTTGGTTTCTTATATTCTTAACTTCAATATCGTAGCACTTAGCTTATTTCACAAATGAGACAGTACATAGCCTGATGGCTATTAACAAATGGGTCAGGTATGAATAAAAGAACGTAGTCAGTGTGCCTTCTTATAATTGTTTGCACCCATGAAGTGAAGGATACCATATAGGCACTTATGCACTGGGATTAATCATGCAACTATTCTTGCATATCTTTTGCAGTTTGCTGGAGTTGATCCACTAGAAGCAGGCAATGTGGTTCAGCTGGTACTGGTTTTGGGCCTCACAGTTGGATGGATCTCAACATATATCTTTAGAGTTTCAAACAAGGAAATGACATATGCTCAACAACTACGTGACTATGAAAACAAAGTGATGGAGGTACAATAATATTAACAAGGTTGCTTTTCTCTTATTTTAAGCATAGTGAAATAATTGTTTCCTGATTTACCACAGAATTGCAAGTGCATGTCTGGGTATTGATTATGATATTTCTTGGTAAAATTTGTCCTTTTCTATATTTTTTTCATCATCTTGTAAATTGGTTAAAGGCATTATATTGCACAATCTAGTGCTATGATATCGAACCTTTTTTATTTAAAAAAATATGAATGAAATAAAAAAAATCATTGGTCCTTAAATTGTTGCAATGGAGCAGATCGTGTATTCATGTAATGACAGTATACTGGTGGTACTACATGAACTGGTTATAAATAAAATGGTTTGTCATAAAATTATTTACAGTAATATGAGGTGACCAACTTCAGACAATTAGGCAGCAAACCAGAAGATATTATTCATCAATCGTTCTGTGCTTTGTTGTTTCTTATAGAATATTTTATGAAGCACGTTGCTTTGTATAGGTACATCTTCTCAAACAGCTGCTCACTGGTTTGCATTGGTTATGAAACTACTACTGCTTTTCATTATTGGGGAAACTGCTTTTTTTTTTATGCCTAGGAATAAAGATGAGTTGGATAGATGCCCAGCTTTATTTAAAACATTTTACATTTTTCTTTGATATGTTAAGTGAATAAGTTGATTAATAAATACCTGTGGTTATAGTTGAAATTTCTCAAATTGGGAGCAACTGCCCTCCATGTGATAAAATATTACTTTTACTTTCCTCTTTTGTTCTGACTACTGAGATTCTGAGAGGCTGAGAGTCTGAGACACATTCAAATATCTGAAATAAAAGGCTTATAGTAATTTTTTTTTTGCAAACATATGACTGAAGCTTGAAACTTTGGTCTGCAGCCTCTTGAAACTTGGGTCTGCAGCCTGTTGTGTGTTCACATTATTTCTCAATATAACATGCCATAGAATAAGTTGCCCCTATTGAATCTGCAGAAACGGTTAGAGTCCCTAACAGAAGCAGAGCTAGAAGCATTGCTTGAAGAAGTTGAGGAAGAGAAGAGACGCTAGCTAGTAGTGAGCAGGTGGATTGAAGTATCTTGTTTGTATATAACCACTGAAGTTTTACCACAGTAAATGAAACGGAAATTCTAATCTATATGGACCTAGTTCAGGAAGGTTTTAGCTATGCTTGCTTCAGTTTACTCACAGACAAAGGATGCGACTTCAAAATCCATAGTGTTTCGAAATATTCCAGATGCAAGTAACTCTGTAAGCTTGGATGATAATGCTTTTCAATTCATATAATTTAGCGTTGTTTCTTTATGCCGTTCACCACTGCACCTCATGCCATGATGGAGCATGTTGAAGGTAAGGTTGGCACTTGGCCTTGCGCCATTTTCCTCAAACCCTGAACTTTTAACACGCTTAGGCCTTTGGTTCCGTAGCTCCTAGAGAAAAAGCTAATTGCACACCATTTAGGTACAGTTACCAACAACACAATGGGACCAGTTGAAATCAGATGCAAACATTTGGACAGTTGTTTCAGCAAAATAAATAAATAAAAGTGACTGTAACTCTGTAAGAAGTTAATGCCATAGAAAGGGGAGTCGTTTATAATGCTCCTAAATAAGTTTTGAGTAGAACACATCACCAACACATTACCATTGATTTTTTATTAAAATAGTTCAATGGATAGATTTAAGTATTAATAACTTGATAATAGGTAAATTTGTTATTTATAATGGTGTACCTTCAACTTATAAAATATTATATGTTTAGCCATTAACCCACCACCACGTCCCCTGCCTTTCAACCTCTGTGGTTTCTTGAACCCACTTCTATCGTCCAGATCCATCAGCCACCATCCTTGCAACCCAACAACCTCCACCCTCTGACAACCATGAACCACCATCTAAGCAACAGAATCAACCCCTGCACTGCCACACTTTCATGAACCACCTTGCGTCCAAGTTGCCGTTGCAATCCTAGGCTTGAGCCACTCATGGTTGAGCCCCATACTAGGACCACTGTGAGCCCACCATCCAAATTTGCGAACCTCTGTTCTGGCACCACTCAAACAATCATTTTCCTCTACTCAAACACCTCTGCTCCAACCATCCTGATCTGCAAACCTTCATGCACAGTCAATTGCCTAGATCTGTCGCACCCCCCACCTTTCCCCTGCACTGCGCCGCCAGATCTGCGAGCCACCACATCGCTACCACCGCGCCTACTGTGGTCGGTGGCGAGAGGGGATAGCCGGTGGAGGTGGCGTTGTGCAGCGGGGTGGAAAAAGTGTAAAGATGAAAATGAATGTTTGGTTGAATGGCTAAAATTAAAAAGAAAAGAATATAATGGGTCAAAAAATAAATAGTAAAAGTGCTTTTGATAAATATTTAAAACTAATGAAAAAAGATAACATAAACTATTCATCTTGTTCATTTCCAACCATAGATTTAAATCTCCTCAAAATTAATGGTTCCCATACATCAATGTAAACTTTTCTAGGAAAAAAACTTTTCTAAAAAAAAAAAGGACTGCTCTAAATTTGAATATCCCCCCCCCCCTTTTTTTTTTCTTTCTTTCTGTGTTCTTTCTTCCCCGTTTTGGAGAACAATTTAGAATAGAAGTCATAACTGAGGAAAATGTCTTCTGAAGTGGACAAATAAGTAAACCTCTTTTGTGGCCTTTGCAATGGTATTGATTGATAATTATCATATCCAGTCACATAGTGTGCCAGGAAAGGGCAAGTGGGAAGTGCAAGAGGTGACAATTCTTATGTGTGCTGAGGTAAACCTTATCATTTTGATGTTTATTAATCATTGCGCTATGAGAAAATGACTGCCTTCCATCCCCTGGTTGATATTAAAATGCAAAGGCCAAAATTATTGGTTATATACTAGAACCATTCACGTGCTGGTGCAGCCTCTCTAATTCATATGTCCCTTACCCTTTTTGGCATATATAACAGAACCCTTCACGTGCAAGGTTGAGGGGACCTTTGACCCTTAAACAAACAAAAGAAGCAAGTTAAGACTTAAGGGGGAAGCTTGCAGAACAAATTAAGCTCATTCAAAATCAAGGCAAACAATGCCATCAGGTATTGAACATAATCAAAATATATTCGTACAAAACTGATGTTCAGCCCTTATTGTTTTCCTCTCAAATTTCTAAATGTTACTTGAGCCGAGCAAGCTAAGTAGCATCTTTTTGTTTGTGCTCAAATTTTGTCCTGCAAACTTGCAAGAAAGCTCATGTAGATGTTTTGTATATTCTTTAGCGATACAATTAGACTGATTAAAGTTGCTCACTATAAATACAACATCAACTTACTCAGCTACATTGATTTTATGTGTGCTGTGAAACTCCTTTAAATTTTTAAAATGTGGTAGCATTTGAAGGGGAAAAAAAAATCCTAATATGACAACACGATAATTTAGATGAAGACTCACTATCAGAACGATATTAGATGTAATTGGTAAATGAAAAATGAAAATAAAAATAGAAAATAAGAAAAAATGAACACAAAGGAAAAATATAGAAACAAAAACTTATTTTATATTTGGATTAACTTATTTTGTATTTAAAATATTTTATAATCAAAACTTTACTAAACAAAACTTTAAAAATAATTTTTTCCTAAAATTAATCGAATCTAGACATGCACTTTATTAAGTATTTCTTTAATTATGAAGATATGACCCTAATAAGTTAGCACGAGTTAGTCATAATTAAGGATTACTTTTCATTGACTTATAAATGTCTAACTTTAATATATGATATATTTCCTTTTATTTTATAGATATTTTTTTAAAATAGTTCCACATATTATGAGATATATGTAGAATTGAATAGTTGAAATGAGATTTTAAGAAATATCTTATGAATTCTTTAGTTCCAGTGTGAATAGATTACTTTTAATCAGACTGAAAATTTTGTAAATTCTCTAATCTTAACTTGGATAACGTATTTTTTTTATCAGATTGAAAAGATATATTAGTCGAAATACCCGTACAGTAGTATGAATATTACCTAACTACAATAAAAAATATATAGAATCTAAATTGAGATGTTAAGCCTTCATTTCTCTCTATTTCTCTCTTGATATGAACTTCCTTTGATGAGATTGTTAGAGTAAGGGTTGTCATTCTCTTTATTGGCACATCCACCATCTCATTTTCTTTTATTTTTGTATATTTTTTTAATAATTTGTTAGATCTGAAAGATTTTGAGTTTGATTATCAATATATGTTTCTTTCAATAACAGATCTTGTGATTTTGTTATCTTTTTTATTAGTATTTTTGTTGTCCTTTTTATGGATATTTTGATTTTCAATTTTAAGGTGTCTTTTGTCTTGGGGTGGCAATAAAATCCATTAATTTTTAATCAATCCAATCCATTTATATTAAAACCAATCTAATCCATCCAATTAAAATGATATATCTTATTGGATTGGATCTAATGGATTAAATTTAATTATGGATGGTTAGTAATCCAACCAAAACATGTATTGGATATCCAATTAAAACCAATCCAATGGTTATCTAATATATTTCATGTTTTTTTAGAGAGAGAAACATATTTTAGAGAGAGAATAAATGTTTTTAGAGAGAGAAACATTTTTTTTAAATGAGTAGTTTAGATATCCTTTTCCATTAAAATGGATTAATAGATGGATTGAATATCTATCCATAAAATTAGGTCATGGATGAATTGGATAATATTAAACATTTTGTAATGGATCTTAAATGGATTAATAGTTTATTTTGAATCCATCTATTACAATCTGATCCAAAATCAAACCAATCCATCCATTTGACACTCATATCAAGAGAGAAATAGAGATGATGGTTAATTGTATTATGATGATTTTGCATATAGAGAAGAGTTTCATATCTACTTTGGGATGTAGCATAATATACTATTCAAGTTGTAACACTTTTCGTGTTAGTTTCTATTATAAAAGATACTTAGATATCGATAATTTTTGGGTAAAGAATAAATCTATAGATCATTTGTTAGTTATGAGGATAAACTATATTTGTTTCTTTCTTTTTTTAAATTTGATGTATCTTTTCTTATTTGTAAGTACCATTAAGTTTCGATAATATTAAATTATTTTCCTTGTAAAAATATGTATATAATCTAAATTAAAGTATTATATATTGATGTGAAATATATATATATATATATATATATATATATATATATATATATATATGAGATTGAAAAAAATATTTATTGTAAGATATGAAAAAAGTGAATTTTGACTATTAAATTTTATATGAATAATCAATATTAAAACATAAATATATGTAATATTTTTAAGTAATTATATGATATTTAAATAACTTTTAATTTGACTATCTGTATATAACTATATGATCAAAATTTACTTCTTTTATCATCTCACAATAGAAATTTCTCACATTATATATGCCTATATATATATATGCAGGGAGTATATCTGATGAGAGGAATGTTTATTATAAGAGATGAGATGAGTGAATCTTAACTATTAAATTTTTCATAAATTGTCAAGATTAGACAATAAATATATGTGATTTTTTTAAGTGATTACATGATCTTTAAGTAACTTTTAATTTTGATCATTTATGTATAGTTATATGGTCAAAATTTACTTTTATCACTCTCTCATAATAAAAACTCCTCTCACTAAATATGCTTGTATATATGCAAATATCATTGGTTATCATTTAACGAAAATCACACGTCTTTTCCTTTTGAAATTGTGCATTGAATGTAACATAGGAAGTTTACAATTAATTCCGCTCCTCATTTATCATAATCATACGGTTTCTAATGGATAAGACAGTATTGGTATGTTTCCCTATTATCTATTGATAATAATATAGTAATCGTTGGCATATCACATCGGAAAAAAACATTGTTTGCAGATATTGAAGGACCGTGTGGTTAGATAAGCATCTTCAAGACATATTATTAAAAAAAAAAAAGGTCTTCAAGATAAAAGAAGAAAAAGAGGTTAGTAAACACTGAGATGCAACAATATGATAAAAAAAAAAAAAAAAAGGAATAAGAGGAATGATAGTACCGTATTTTTTTAAAATTTTTTTATAATATTTATTTTATTATTAAATCATTTTATACATTTAAAAAATTATTAAATGAAAAATATTAATAACACTTATTTTAAATTAATAATAAAAAAAATTAAAAAATATAAAAAATATGTTATTAACATTCTTCGTGAGAATAATTTTAATTGATTTAACCAGTAAAAAAATGTCAATTGATTTTACTATACAAAAATCTAATGGGCTTATAAGATACATCTCACGTTGCTGATTATATAATAAGAAATCAAAGGCAATAAGGGTACTATTTACCATGTAAGATGCATAGGCACTGGATACAATGACATGGTAAAAATTAAATTTAAATTTTAACCTAAACAATTGTTTATAGATGTCAGAAAAAAGTTAATAAAAAAATTGAGATAAAAAAGCAATAGTTAGTGGCAATTTAAGTTTAGGTTGTGTTTAGATTAATTTAAAAAATATTATTTTAATAATCAATTAGTTGTATAATTAATTTTTTTATAATTAATTATAATAAAATTAGTTTTGCATGTAGATATGTTAATTAAAAAATAATTTTAAGATAATTTTTTTATTTGAATTGTATAAAAAATTATTTTTATGTATTAAATTATTAAAATAATATGAAATAATTTATTTATAATATAATATTTGATGTTTTAATGTTATTTTAGTGAAAATATAATATAATCAGTTTTTGAACAAAAATAATCTAAGAACTTTTTATTGTAATATTCAAAATTAAACTTAAGATAAACAAGTTTTTTTTATAGTGTAAAAATTTATTTTTTATTATAATTAATTTTACTCAAACAATACTAAAACAGTAAAAAAAACTTTTATAAAAAAAAATGTTTAAGCCAAAATTTAATCTCTATAAACACACTTTAGTTTTTTATTTGGTTTGCTACGCATACGTAACAGTTTGCTTGTTGAATGCATAGTACGGTGCCCTGGCTGTGGAAACTGTTCTCCCACGTATTGAGCAAACCTGTGATGAGCATTGAAGACTTAACTAATAAGATACTTCATTGATGGCAACAAAATTTATGATCCGTGCCTGTGCTGTGCATTTAGTCTAGCGAATCTTATCTTCCGAGAAAGAATACGAAGATGGAGAATGTTAATTTATCACATTTTTTTTTTTTTTTATGATTATAATTAATTAAAATAATAATAATCAATAATATAAAAATAATATAAAAAATAATATATAAAAATATGATAAAAATATTATTATTGTATCAACATTGAGTTCCCTTTCCTTGCGCCTTGCCCCCTCATTGAAAGTTTAAACCCGGTGATAAATTGACAGGTCAGTGAAATGAACAGAAACAAAGGCATCCAGATGCACGCCACGTGTCCTTTTTCATTACATGCATTCGTCACACAGACACACACTTCCCATAATTATTGTTCTGTATTTCTATATATTATTACTCCTTTGAAAATTTCCCCTAATTCAAACGCCAAACCCAACCCAATCATTACAATTCATTCATCATTTTCTTCTTCCTTTGATTACAAAAATATAAAAATAAATAAAAACGCCACACACTCTCTCTCTCTCGCTTCATCCGTACCCATGGCCGTTTCTCTTTCGCCCATCCCTCCCAAACCACCTTTCTCTCTCTAACCTCTCTCTACTCTGATTTTCCATCTTCGTCTCCAAATTCTCTCTGTGAACCTCTCTCTAAATCTCTTCTTCTTCTGGTGCATCTCTCTCTGTTTCTTTGTTTCAGTGTTCACACGCTTTCATTCCATGGAGTCGCCCAAGATTGCTGGCTTCCCTCCGAAAACCCTAATTCGGCCGTGAAACGCATCGATCGCCTCTCCTTGCGTTTCTAAAAATGGCGATTGTTACCGGAGATCGGTACCTGGAGAAGCTGGTGGAGTTCGTGGAGGAACAGGCCGGTCCTCTCATCGACGGAGCCTTGGTGCTGAAGCTCAACCCGGCGGGGCTTCACTACGTGCAATCCAGGCTGGAGGCGCTGCATGAGCTCGAGAGCCTCCTTGCCGGCGCACCCGTTGACTACCTACGAGCCTATGTCTCCGACCTTGGCGATCACCGCGCGCTCGAGCAGCTCCGCAGGATCCTCCGCCTCCTCACCTCCCTCAAGGTAGTTTCGGTGTTGCCACCGCCCATCAGGGACCCCACGCCCTTGTCCTTCTTGCCGTTTGGGCGGTTGAAGGTTCTGGAACTCAGGGGATGTGACTTGTCAACTTCCGCCGCAAAAGGCTTGCTCGAGCTCAGGCATACTCTCGAGAAGATCATTTGTCACAATTCTACTGTGAGTTTTTCATTATCCTTTTCTTGTTTTGGTGATAGTGATTGTCGAATGTGATGTTTGAATTGCTTCATTCGCAATTAGTGAGGGAACTGAGTGTAGGGATTTTGTGTGCTTTAGGATGCTCTGCGGCATGTGTTTGCTAGCAGGATAACGGAGATAAAGGATTCTCCGCAATGGAACCGGTTGTCGTTTGTCTCTTGCGCGTGTAATGGTTTGGTTCTCATGGATGAGTCTTTGCAGCTTCTTCCTGCGGTTGAAACACTTGACCTTAGCAGGAACAAATTTGCGAAGGTGGATAATCTGCATAAGTGTACCAAATTGAAGCATTTGGACCTTGGTTTCAATCACCTCAGAACATTTGCGCCGTTCAGCCAGGTACATGGTTAAAATATTCATTAACTGGATGATTACATCGAGAGTTATATGCCTAGTGTGTCTGGGATGACAAACTTTTGCTTATTACGTGTTTATATTTTGTTTACTTTAAGGAGTGTAAGTGGAATGCTGTAGTTGACTGTATTAGTATCATCGGAAAACTGGAGTTTCTTTTTTTGGGTTATTTTGGTTTTTCTGAATCTGAAGTAATCTTTCAAATGCTGGGCTACAAAATTGTAAGAGTTTTGGTTTGAAACTTTGGGTGGATCTGTTAAAGGGGCCATTCATGGAATTGTTGAGAATAAAGCCTACTGAAGTAAAATTCCATCCAGGTTATTCTAGTACTTAAATCGGGCTCTCAACATTTAAACATGGTATAATAGTGTGAGATTTTAGAGATTGTGAACTTGAATATAAACCATTTTATTCTTACTTTCTTGGTTGTAACAAGCTTTCCTCCAGCCACCTTGGTTGGGAGTATTAGTTACCTAAATACCTTGGATGCGGTTTTCTGTATGATGTCAAGGATCAAACGTCCCCAAATCTTAAGCTATTAGCTGCAATCCCAAGAATGTCTTTAGCTCAAACAGAATGCAAGCTATTTTCAACCAATGGGATGTGGGTTTGTTGTCCCCAAATGGAGTTGATTTGGTTTGATGTTCTAAATTCGGGATGGGTCTTCATGTAATTACTGTGAGATTGAAAATGCATTATTAAGCTGCTGCTGATACTGTGATAAGCAATCTAGTTACGGGATAAGTGGAAGCTAGTATGGTGCGGGACTGGATCAGCTAAGCTATGACCATTTAAGCTTGGATTGACTTGTCATCCTTTGATTATCACTATACTTCCATTTATGTGGTTGTCTTTAGATACACCAATAATAATTTTAGTGGGCTTTCTGCTGCATTTATATTCGGAGTATTTGAGGGTTAGTCCGAATGTTCCTAGCATGATCATGACTGAACTATTGACCATGTGGAATTTAACTTCGTCTGAAACTAACCTGGTAAAATTTTGTTGCATTAAAGTATATTTCCAAAATCCAGATTTATTAATTGGGAGAGTCATTGCAAGGGTGGAATTCAAATCTTGCAGAGCTGGCTCAATAGAACTTGTAAATATAGGTATATAATGAGTTTCTAATTGCACATTATAGTGGGAAAAATAAAATTTGTCAGATGAGGGTTTATGTATGTTGTATCTGTCATTTCATGGTGATCCCATCATGTACAAATGTATAAGGAGTGGATGCTGACATGCCATGCACTTGTGAGGGTAGATCCATAGAAATTGTTATGTTCCCATAATTAGCCGCCCAGCTATATTAATTTTGAGCATGTTCTTTTTTTGCTCTCTCTCTCACTCTCTTTACAATGGGGTTCAATTCATGGGAATCAAAATCAGTGATTTCATTAATTTCACCAGCTACATGTAAAGAACAGCTAGGTCCTCTTAAGATAATCTGCTTGCATTTCTGAGATTCATGGAATATGCATTGATGTTTTAGGACTGAAAGTTGAATGACTTTTCCTTGCAATTTCAAATATATTGTTCTCAGAACTGGATATGCAATCTCATTGAAAACTGAAAAGTCATCTGGTTGTGCTAGCTAGTTACATAGAATGCTTAAATGCTTAACTGCAATGAAAGCAAATTATTTGTAGGAAAATTATTAATATCTTTTGTTTTAATTGCATGTCTTACATTTAGGGATTAGCTCTGGATCCATATACCAATTTTGTTGGATCATGCAGGTTTCCTGTCATATTGTTAAACTAGTTTTGAGGAACAATGCTCTAACTACTTTGCGTGGGATTGAGAATTTGAAGTCACTTGAAGGACTTGATGTTTCCTACAATATTATTTCCAATTTTTCAGAGCTAGAGTTCCTTGCGGGCCTTCCAAATCTTCAAAGCATGTGGTTGGAAGGAAACCCTTTGTGCTGTGCTCGATGGTATAGAGCACAAGTATTCAGCTTCTTTTCCTACCCAGAAAAGGCAAGTTTATATTGTTTGCTTTCACACACTCTCTCTAACTGTCTGTCTCTGTCTCTGTCTATCCGTTTGTGCAGTTTGCTCTCATACGAGGGTGTGATTGTCCATGTGTTTGCTTGTCAGTGTTGTGTTATGGTATTTTAGATTTAACTGTACCTTAGTTTCACTTTCAGATATCATTTAATTTCTGAAGTTTGCATCATTTTCTGTGTAATATTATATTCACATGTCTTGTTTTTATTTGAATTTTATTATTTCCTCTTGCTAAACTTACATATGTTCTTCCTTGTACTGATCAGTTGAAGTTAGATGAGAAGGAAATTAGCACTAGAGATTTTTGGAAGAGACAAATAATTATTACCAGTATGCATAAGCAACCTGCCAGTTTTGGGATTTATGTGCCTGCAAAGGATGAGGCTATAGTGGAAGAGGGCAATAATAGAAGGGTATGTAATTAGTGAAATTGGATGTGTATTTGCATAAATGAAAAACAATAAACTATTTATTTTGCACCTTGGGTATGTTGCAAATTGTTCTCATTTCTGAAAATCGAACTTGAAAGACAATTTCATCTGGACATGTACCTATCACATTGTTGAAAAATCTTATACTTTTCATATTGATCTACATGGAGATAAACATCGTATTATTATTGTTTTCTCAAGCAGAGAAAGGTCTCTCGTCTTGCCAATATTGAGAGTGAAGAAGAGATCACTAGCATATGTTCTGACGAGGAGTCTGTGTCATGTGCGAATGAAATTCAAAATAGAGAGGATCCAGATTTATCTAATGAAGAAGCTGAAATAGAGGATTTGATAGATAGCGTTGAACATATGAAGCAAAAGCGTTCTATTCTTTGGTTGCGGGAATTTAAAGACTGGATGGATATCGCTTCTGATAGATCGGTGGAAATTAGCAAAGAAGGCAGAGCTGCATTGCATCACCGGAAAGAAAATTACATCAGAAACAAGACAAATCAGGAGCAACATGGTGAAGTCTCAAGATATGCTTCAGACTCTGTTCTAGCCTCAGGAGATGACAGTAGCATGAATATTTTAGAATCTGATAGTTCTTTTGTAGATATGTCTGCTGGTTTTCATAGACAGCAGTACTTTGACTATAGAGGTTCACTTGGTAATGCTAGTGGGGCCTCTCTTTCTGAATCAGGAGGAGTGGATGTGGAGCGTCTTAAATCTTTTTCACTTGAGGGGATTGGTAGTTCACTCTCACAATCTAAAAATTCTCATTCTGACGCCATTGCCATCCAAGGAGCACATAGAATGGCTGAAAATGTCAATATATCACCATTGACCATGATTCATGATATATCTGGGTCTCAATCATCATCTGCATGCCCCACATCTCCTCCTCATTTTCAAGAAGACCTTCTTCATCGTCGGCAACACTTGGTGGAGGAAATTTTGCAGCTGTCTGCAGATTCGTTTTCAGTGGCATCTTCTGATAGTAACACAAGCTGTAGTGAATTTGAGACATCAGTTCCTGAAGTTGATAATTTCCCGTGCAAAAATTATGTAAATGGGAGTGTTGATGGTCATGTATCTCAAAATCAACTCAAGGACAAGTTTTATAACCCAAGCCAAGGAATTCCTCATGCAAGAGAAAATGGCGTTTGTTTATTTAGTTCATCCAGTAACCAAACTTCTAAGCAGTGTTCAATTGATTTTGCTGCTGGTGCTGACAATGGTGAGAGTGCTTTTTTTGTTAGCCAAGATGGTGATTTGTTGGAGAAAAGAAAAATCAGAAGAAAAGCCAAGAAGAGAGTTATCTCAATCTTAGAAGAGAATCCAGACTGCAATGCATGTGATCATGAACAAGACCAGATTAGTCAAGGACAGATTTCTGGAAATTCCAAGAGAGAATTGGACGTCGATGATTTTTCTGAATTTTCTGGGGGTAATTGCCCTACCCAAGAGAATGATGATTTTATTGTGACGTATTTCAATACAAGTATTGCTGACTCTGAAGCCAGTGAGATCTGTAGTCATTGCATGCGCTGTAATTGTGTCCTTCAGAGGGAGATGATCTATAGAGAAAGGTAATTATCAACACAAGCATTTAACTGAATTTGATGGGAAGAATCATATGGATAATAACTTCATCTGAAGCAGTTTTGTTTGCTTGGGATAATACATGTTAGTATCTTTTGTTATTTCTGTAGTAATTTTTTTTTCCAGAGGCTACATGTCAATTATTGTTCTTAATCATTACTTTTATGTTTTAACTTTTTGGTGATCTTTTCCCATGGTGAGCATCTCTTCTGCTAAATGAAATTAGGATATGCTCAGTTGGCCATTTCACTGAATTCTGAATATATTTTGTTGTTTACTGAATGTTTAACCTTGCACATTTATTGTTTCTTACATGGTTACTATTTCCTCTTTTATGTATCGACCAGTTTTTCCATGATACCAACTGTTGAAGGTACCTTCCTATAGTTTCCTGTTGATTACATTCAACAGTGTCTCCATGGAGTTGCAAGGATAAATGGATTTGTCAAAGTGGCTTCTTTCCTTCAACTGTTTAAGTAGCAACCTCCCTTCTTATCTACCCCACCACTTTGCTTATGCATAAGGTGGAAGATGTGTAAAGGTTGAAAGTAAAAAAGATTCGAGAAAGTTTGCTTTTTTAAAAAAAAAAACCGATAGTTACCTAATTTTAATAGCATAAGTAGTAAAATACCATCAAAGGTGCCTTAAAAACCATCTTTTAAAATTCTCAATACCTACCTATTGGTGTACCCAAAAAAAAATGATACTTGCTTTCTAATTCTATTTTGATTTGAAAGGAATAGTGGAGGATTATTGAAGATAAGTATTATGTTTTAATGATTGTAATAATGTGAAACTAATCGTAATTTAGAATGGAATCATCAAGTCAAAACTTAAAATTTATCTTTTTTAAACCAAGTGTAAAATTAGTAGTAATTTTTTTCGTTGATTGTTGTTAAATATTTGCATTAGTCTTTGTTAGTTTCTATCACTAAACAGGATCGTATAGATAAAAAAACATTGTGAAAAATTCTAAAACACATTTCATTATTGATGAATTTTATAATATAAAAGAGTGTCATGATAACAAAGATATAATTAATTTCTGCTTTACATGATTTTATGCCTCTTTCTTTCTGTCTCTCTTCATCTTATGTTTCCTCCTCCACCCAGAAGTTCAGTTCTAGATCCATTACTGGTGACCACCATATAGATGCGATATGATACTTTCCGAAACGAACACTTTTTTGATAAATGATTATCACTAAAAGTATTCCTGTCCACGTTGTTCTGCGCTGATTAAACTTTGTAAAAGTTCTGCACATTCCTGCGATAGCATATGTAATTTCTTTTTTTCCCCATGTAGAGAAGTTGCAGTGTTGCTAAGCAGCCATAAGAAGCTCTATGTGCTACTAATCAATGTTGCTTCGGATGGGTCAGGTTAGGCTATGTTGCTTTTTTTTTTTTGTTGGCACAAGGAACTTAATTGTTTGTTTCGTTTTTAGTGCATTCTCTTGGCTCATTTCGTCCATGCATATCACATTACATTCTCTAAAAATATGAAGCCATATCTAGATTTGTTTGAGGCAGTGGAGAGTTTTCTGGAGGTTAACATGATTTAAAACGCCCAATTTTCACTTCCTCTGACTGCGAACAACGGCCTTTAATACATGCTGAGTTGCCATTGTTTTATCCATGTTTTGCAGCTTAAAAAATAAACACCACATTTTAACCCTCACTTATTAATTCAACAAAATAAATATAGAAAGCTTTCTCCATTGATTTTGCTTTTATAGCTATTAAAAGCCCTCTTGAATATGCCATCCAGGAACTCCTTGGAGTGTATTGAGTTGCCACAAGATGGAAGAAGTTTGTGAGGTGCTTGTTGGAATGGGACTTCAGGTGTTAAGGTTAGTGAACTTTATACTTACATGAACTAGAGTAGTAGTAACTTTCTAAATATAATTCTTTTGGCTTGTCAGGGTGAATTTTGAGAGTGGTGAAACATACCTTTTTGTAACAAGAAGCATTGAGAAATCAAGAGAGTTACTATGTACCATACACATGTTTGATTCATGTGGTGGAAATGGTAGATGCTTAATAAGAAGGTGATTTACCTTTTGCCTTGTACTTAATAAATTTTAAATTGGGTAACAATGTATGTCTATATTTTTTTTTTAAGAAAAAAAGTGTATGTCTTTATGCAAATATGTATCGGATATTTGGCTTTGATATTATTAATTATGAATATATTTCTTTTCCATTTTATAATTCTTCCTCCTATAATAGACTGGGGTTTTGGAAATTTAAATGGCAGTTTGGAGCAGGTCCAGGTTGAGTTGTTTGACAACCAAATATGTGGTGGTTCAAATGTGAGCATATATCAGTATGCAATGGTGCTCGTCTGTTGTAACAACGGCAGTGGTATGCTTCTCTCTAGTCATTTTATGTTGTCCTTTTTTCTTTATATTTTACTCATAATGTGAGAATGACAAAAAGTGGTCATTTGTTGTTTATTTTAGTCACAAGCCTTCGTCAATATTAACTTACTAGTTTAGAGCTGAGTTTTGAAAGTTGATATTTTATAAAAATCTCTCAAAACTAGGTGTGAAAAGCTATAGTTGGAAGAGATTGTTTTGTTAGATGGTTGGAACGATGTGATACTCATTTAGTCGGTTTATTCTGTGGATCCACTTATGGCGAGAGTTTCCTTCAAGTTTACCTTTGTTATTATTACTTCTTGAAGGTTTCAGAGACTACTTTGGATTTTAACTGTACTAGGATCGAAAATATGTAGAATGTCTTAAATTGAAAATTGCAATGACTTTATATTCTTTTTTATTAATTACTAGTTTACAGACATAAAGTTGTCCTTAGTTTTCACCTTACAGAGGGAACATGGCTCTCGAGATCACTGTTTGTGATTGGAGGGTATGTGCTTTTATGCATTGAAGATGTTAAGCAGCTGTACTCATTTTCATCAGATGCGTCTGAGTCTCCATATTTCAGAATTGATTCATGTTGCTCCGTTACTGACATTACTGAGATGGTAAGTATTTTTTTGGGGGGTTATTAAGTGATGCAGAAAATACCTGACGTTAGAAACAAAAAAAACTAGTGGGTTGAACTCTTGATGTCAGCCCAATCCTCATCATAAACAATACATAATAACTTGGGCCTTCTTAGAAGAGAAAAAGTAGCATGGAAGACGTGAAAAACGCCCCTTTTTCTTAAGCGAATAACACTTCTAATCCTTCCCCCCCCCCCCCCCCCTCCTTGATAACTCTATAGTATGGAACATTGGCGGTTCTTTCTTCTTCTTCCTCCTTTTTTCCCCCTTTTGATAAAAATTCATTGCTTGGCTTATTGTTTAACGTTACTCTTTCCAGGTCATTGAGGTGGGCGACGGCTGCTGTGTGACTTTAGTTATCACATGTCTAATGGCAGAATTCCAGCCCTCTACCCGAACAAACCTTGAAGCTGTCAATTGTGGAAACCCAGCTCCAGGCTCTCTTAAATTGAAGCTTCAGTGGTTCTCCAAAGATAACCTTTTGAAGTTCGTGTCATTGTTGAAGGCAATCCATGCAGAAAAAATGGAGTCTCCTTTGGTAGTAAGATGTATATCGTAAATATTTTTTGCTCTCTGTTGGTTCATATTCATTTCATTCATTTGATTTTGGTTTTCTTTCTTCTTCTTTTTTATTAGTTTGCTTGCTCAGTGTGTTGAATTTATGATAGCTTCCTTCCTTTTATTCTTTGATTTATATCCACGCAGTGGTGTTTCTTTTTCAATGTATAGAATTGTACAGTATAACTACACATTGTTAACCTATTTGTTTTGCTCTTTCCCTGAGTTCCCTCCCCTTCCCTCTTCCCTGATTAAAAAGTATAAGGAGAAAAATCTTAACAGAAATGTTAGGTTTTTTTTTCCACGATGTCTGCTCTTGAAGTTATTTATTGTCTAAAAGGATGTAGAAGATTTGAATAGAGCATGACTATTAAAGGAAATCTCTGCCATTTTTTCACTCGTGAAGGTTTTGTATCTTGGATTTTGGAATCTTGTGTGCGACTTTTGTTATGATTACCACTTGAACAAGTATTCTCTAAATCTTACCTTCTCTTCAAAATTTAAGATACAGATCTCTTTATGCTTTTGAGCCTGAGATATTGGGAGGAAATGTTCATTGCATATTAGAAGGCTAATATGCACCAAGTGATGTTTTGGTGCATGGATGCACTCACTCAAATGACCTATTATTATAGGTCAGCTGATTTTTTTTTTCTTTCACTTATGTTATCTCGTCGCTGAAACCTAGAAACGCATAGCTTTGGCCATAACTCGCAATTGTCAGCAGCCATCCATGACAGTGCCAACAAGCCCAAACCACAAAGCCACCGTTTGACCCCTGCCAGTTGTGCCGCCCTTCTACCTCAACCTAAACCATCTTGAACCTCTTGTTGAGCTAAAAATAGACATGTAACCCGTGTGTTGAACTACGCCCAGCTACCACGGTCATACTCCTTGTTGCCATATCCCCACAAACACTTGCAACCTTCGTGAAGATGGATTGCCACCTTCGGAAAGATGATCAATCCTCCATGAATTGCCAGCGAGGGAAAGGATGGTTGACACCTCAAAAGGGGACAACAACAGAGGAGGAGGAAGCAGCAGCTCTTTGAGCATTCTATTGTTGTCGCGTTGCCATTTGGGCATTTTCTGTTGTCAGAGGAGACCGTGCCCGGTCCAATATTCCTCTCGACTATTCTTAGGTTCCTCATTCTTCTCCCAAGATCTCTGTCTTTGCTCGTGAAATCGTTGCAGGAGCCAGAGAAGTCGTTGCATGAGCTAGAGTCAGAGAAGATGGGTTGCCGCCTTCGGGAAGATGATCGGTCCACCACGGATCACCGATAAAGGAGTCTGCTTCTAGTCATTGCCATCCATGGGTTCAGAACTGGCAATGCTGGAGCCAATGAAGATGGATCGCCGCCTTCGGGAAGATGACCAGTCCTCCACGGATCAAGCCGCAACCCCTTCCTCGACGTCGTAGCATGTACCATTGGTTTTCTAAATTATTATATCAACGGTGTAATCAACTTGGCGTATGCATGCCCCATAAGTTACCTGGTGCATATTAGATGGAGCCTTGCATAAATGCATATTATGGAATGCTAGTTGTTAGTGGGCATGAGGTAAACAAATCAAGCTAAAGCTAAAAGTAGATTGCCTCTGCTTTCTGGTATTTTCTTCCAGGGCTCATTGGAAACTTCTTGAATATGCAACCAAATATGTAATTCTTGGTCTTTAAATTTAAGCGCCATTAACAATGAGTGCAGCAATTAAACGTTTAATACTGCGTCCTGTACAGCATGACTTTAAAATCAAGTAAGAGGGAAGTTCAACCTTAATTTTGCATTTTGTCTAGTGGTTACTATGAAAACAAAGATGTACGCTTTGTAACCTAATTGTGTATGGGGCCACCGCCATCATTGTATTTCCTAGCCGAAGAGAAAGGGAAATGAAAATAGATCAATGGCCATTTTATAGTCCCTAGAATTTGTATTCTGCTTCCATTTGAGTAGCATTCAAAATAGGCCAATGAGATTTGTCAAAACTTATTATTTTTGTAGCAAATATGTTGAGACTCATAAAAATCTACGTTCATATTGAAGCAAAATACCATTGTAACATGGTGAATTCCGGTGCATGGTATATGAAAATTAACACGCATATCTCTCTCTCTCTCTCTCTCTCTCTCTCTCTCTCTATATATATATATAAGGCGTATACACTTGTGAAGATAGGCTGGCCCATTTTGGGCCATATCTTTATACTTTAGTCGGGCTGGGCTGGCTCAACCAAAGAATGGGTGGGAAAAAATCAGTCTGGCCCGCTTTTTTTTTCCAGACCAAACGTGCGGCCTCCACCCAACAAAATGGGTGAGTTATGTGAGGCGGGGGTCCAATTTCACAGCTCTGCAAGGTGTCCCTTTTCACCCAGATTTAATTCGAATTGTTGGAGAATGAGGCCAAAAAAGTTATGTGCCATTGATATATGCCAAGCCTGCAACAATTTTTGGTTCGTTTGGCTTCTGCTACTCAATTTGTTTCTGTTTCTATGGATGAGGTGCTCCTTGAACAAGAGAAAGCAAGACATCATCAATGATAGCTTTTAACAACTCTTTTTTTTTTATACACAACACACAAGTGGCACTTCATGTACATCGGTTTAAACATCAAAATTAAATCTTTAAAAAGCATCAATGTACGCAACTATAATTAAATAAAAGCTAACAAGATTCATGCTTTCCAGTAATCATTTGGATCCAATAAGAACATACATTTTTCAGTAGTGGATGTGTATTTAAGAATATTTCCACAGTACTATAATGGATAAGTGGTTGAACTCTGTGAATAAGATTGTTACATACTCATGACTTCCAACAAATCCTTAAAGCTAAGAGTTGATTGAATTGTGAAACCTGCTTGGAAATATTATTGTTCAATTGAAGATCCGATGAAAAGATTGTGAAGAATTGTCCAGGGAGGTGGAATAGAAGGAGAATGTATCGGTAGAAATAAAGTAACTATATAGCAGTAGTAAGACTTTGCTATCTCCGCTTATTTTGCTGTCTTGGCCTCTTAAATAAATGTAACTGCTGCAGACTCAGGATCATTTGCTGGAACAAATAATAATATGCTTGGCTTCTCACTTGTTCCACGAATTACTTGAGCAGAAAGCAGGTGTAAGTAACTTGGCATCAAACAAGGCATGGGAAAGAAATTAGTGAGCAGAGGCAGAGACAAACAACCTCGGGCTTTTTAGACTGACCCACATCACATGGGATCAGATGTGGCCCAAACATACCACCATCAAATGGACCCACCTACGGCCCAAATCAGACCCAGCTAGGGTTTCCCTTCCCATATATATGTATGGTGGTGGAACATGAGCGCTTCCATCAGACATCAGAGTCAGATTTTGATGCTTCTTCATGTTTCTGAGTTACCAATGTATTCTGGGTTTGTTCTTCTGCTGGTTTTCAAAATGAATTTTCGTTGTTTTTTTCTCAATTACTTCAAGTTTCTGATTTTGTTTTAATTTCTGGTATGATTGATTTTTGTGGAAAATGGAAGAAAAGGGGAAGGCAATAAGCTAGCGTCACTGATGCGCTTTGTTTGATGAATAGCGTATTCAGCCCTTTACGTTGCCGAAATTAATGGAATGGTTGAGCACATATGCTTGCATCTGCCGTTTCTCTTCCCATACGGTTCTTGCATTCAGATGCTCGCACACTTCTAGTTTTTTTTTCTTTCTAATAACTGAAAATCGCAGATTATGTTGTCCAACCGAAAGTTTTCATCTTTATGTGCATTTGTGTGTGTATACGCCTGGCCTAAGTGCCTCTTATCCAAGATCAAACAAAACAAGATATAAGTTATTGTTTTTCTTTTCATCTCTCTTTTTTTTGTGTACATTTTTTCACAAGGCCAAAGTCCACGCCTATTCATCTGAAGAAGGGAGGGGAGAGGGTGTTACTACCCAAACTACATGAAAAGCTTATCTACATCTTTGCTTTAATAAACTCATTTAAGTAGCCATGTGATTAAGATTCATTCAAATCCTTTGTCTTCTGCAACAGCAATGATGTATAATGTCAAACGCAATTCGTCAGCTGATTGGGATATCAAGCAGTGACTTGCAATGCTCGGGCAATTTTCACCTATTGATAAGAATAAGTCCATGAACTCAGATATATATATAAAAAAAAAATAAGTCCAAAAGATTCTTAGATCAAACAAAAAGTTAAAAAATGAAATTTAATTGCCTGAACTCGTTTTCTCCTTTTGTGTGAGAAGGAAAAAAAAAATTTTTTTAACAAGAGTTATGCTATACCTTCTTTGATTAAAAAAAAAGTGAGAGAGAGAAACATTTGTGTTCCAACAATTATTTATTGTAGTAAATGAAAAAGGAAAAGGACCGACACTTACCAAGCTTCAAGCAATTTAACCGAAAACAGACGTAAATAACTATAAATCACACCAAAAATCTAATTACAATTCATCAAGTTAGTTGCTTATAATCCTTTCCCATGTAAAATGAATAATATAAAAAATTATACATGAACATTCGTTCTCTTAGCCCTAAGTATGTTTTTATGCAGTTACTATAAATATTTTCTATACATTAAATTAAAACTTGTAGTTTCACCGTATTCCTAAATCATATTATCTCATACGTTTAAATCACTTTGGAAAATAATCATTTTACACCCCTCAAAAGGGGTGTAAGTACTATTTACACAATTTTTAAGAAATGTGATTGAGTAAGAGAAAGTAATAGAAAAAAGTATGTATAATGAATGATATTAAATGTCGTGTAAAAATAGGTATATGTGTAAGAATATAAGTGTTAAATCATTTTATAGTAAGTAATAATAATCTTTAAATATAATTACATATTAAAATGACATGCACATTAATTTAAACGATTACAATAGTATATCCATCCTTGATTTTCCTAGAATGAAAATGAAAAATTGAATAAATTTGCAAAAGTTTCTATGATATATAAATTTATCAATGTGTGTTAGTCTAAGTAGAAGGAATTCGAATTTCTTGAACATGTGATTTAGTGTTCGATATCAAGATTTATGTGTATAAAATTAATATCGTTAGGAGGGGTTTATGACTCTCTACTTAGACGTCTGATCGTACATTTAAAAATTAATCTCTCACATATTAGATGATGGGATACTCAAAAAAACCAAAAAAATATTGATAAGTGACTCAATTAATAAAACTTTAAACTAATGCGATACTAACCTGGTCTCACACTTCATGCAAATTCTCGACAGTTTCTTCACATAAGAAAATAATGCTTCTCAATATTTTGCTATAACAGATACACTATTGTTTTGTTTTCTACTCAAGCTGAGAACATGAGGTTGCATAAGGGTTTGCATGAGTTAGCAATGGTGGTCCCCGATTGGAAGTAGGGGTGAAGTATTTATAAAAAACATTCTGATACTCAAGTCAATTTTAGAGTAAAAATAAAAAAATAAAGATAGTGAATCAATCTGAGATATCTCATGTGTGTGCTTATATAGAAGATGAGATTCTTGAAGTTTTAGGTCACATATAAACTGTCAAATTTAAGCTCAATAGAACATATTAGTCAACAGTCTCCTAGTACAATAATTAATGAGTTGAGTGCATCAAGTATCGAGGTGTATAATCTACAACAACCAATTAATAATTATATCTAACTTTACCATTGTAATTGATATCAGACTAAAATATATTTGATAGCTCGAGCTCAAAAGTATACACCAATCCAACTACTTTCATCCATCATAGTGCTATTATCAGTTTGAGTGAATGATGACATCAAAACTTTTACCAATTCACTTAGAGTGATTGAATTCCATCTTTCTTAAGGAGTCTGTCATTAATAACTTAATCATAGACTTCATATATCAAACATAATGATCAAGTTTGTACCAAAAAATTCAATGCTTTTACCAAAAAAAGATAATAATCAAGTTTAAGTTAGCAATGAAAAGAGCTAGAAACAGAAAATTAGAACAAAAGGCACGCGATATTGGCGCGGCTCAATCAGATCACAGGATCAAGCCATACCGATTGAATCTATGATCAGTTTGAACCGTTCCAATACCTCGGGTTGGTGCCTAACTTTTTTCTCTATTTGTGCCCAAATAGTATTGCTGCTGAGAGACTGAATTGAACACTTTAATGCTTTCACAACTTGTGCAGTGATCCCCCTTATATAAAGTTATTATAGTGACCATATTTGCTTGTTTGTTCATGAGGTACTTATTAGGCCATTGATTTGGTGGGTTGAAAAAACAAAGAGAATTCTCCAAACAACTGTGTACTGAACTGATCTCTCTATGATTGCCGGCCAGCTTCTGCATAATTGCCATGTAGCCGGCCTTTAGTTCTCTTAATATTTTCACCTTTCCTCCTTGATATTCTCCCACTTCAGTTGAATTATATAACATATATTCATTTTCACCTCTGCAGCTCGTTGTAAAATTTTCCAAATATTAATGCGTGCTCCCGTAATCACTTACCCCTTGTGGGGAAACGTGTAAATTGATTTTCTATTGAATGACAAGTTACAATTAAAACTCCATAAATCCTTTTATACTCGTATATTACAGTTTCAACCATTTAGGGAAACTGACCTAATCATTACTTGTCACTACACTAGAAAATTTCAATTTAAATCCGACAAAAAATAAAAATCATCATTATTATCAAGAATCTCAATAAAGACTTGGGAAGAGATGACAGTTTTGTCGTGGGGTTCAGATGAAAATAGATTGCAAATAATTTTACATTATGTGTAATACGATACAGTTTAATACAAAAAAATGTATTGTATTTCAATTGATCGTATTTGATTTTTTTCTCTATTTTTATTCAAACTATTGAAGATGACGAACATTAATTGGGATAGTCTATATATTTTAGGTAGACTTGGTTTACTACTGCTTCCCAAGAATCACTCTTATTACACAATTGCACATTCTTATATTACTACCCCACAAAACCAAATACTGAGGCCAATAACCCTATGCGCTATGTGAGACAACTAAAATAGTGTACATTTGTTCTATTATCCTTTCATTTTAATTTTATGCGTCTTATACGTGCTTATACTTTTTTATTTATTTTTAAATTGTGGTAAGGTGGTATTTGGCCTAACTTATGCGCTTTTCGACTAATTTACCTCTTTAATTCAGTTAAAGGCAAGTCATTTACACTAAAACTAGAGAATTTGTTAGATTTGGGTCTTGAGAGTATTTTAAACTTAGAGTGTCCTTGTGTGTGTTTTGTATAAAATTAAGTCTCACATTGAATAAAATAGATTCTTGAAGAGTATGTATATACGGACTAAGTCCTTAGGTAGATACCTTATGATATTACAGTAGATGTATAGATTGTGGCTTACCTTAAATCACACACGCATGCGCGTCCCACCCCGCCCCGTTGCATCTCGTCCACACTTGTGTGAGCTTAGTTTGATTTTGCTTTGGACTTATCTTTTATCAGTTTACTTAGAGACTAAAATATCTCTTTAGATAGTTGAGATAGATCCGTTGGACTGCTTGCTTAGTAAGCTACTTTCGTCTATTTATTTTGCTTCACTACCAAAAACACTAATCAGATTTCATTTCTCAGCTTACTCTCTATGCTCTTTGATCTCTTTGTTACTGTTCATCTATGCACACTAGAGAGCTCTCGTGCACTCTTTGTTGCATCTTCTGGTATTAGAACGGAAGGTGTTGACACTCAAAGTACCAAAATCTTTGTGTGGACAAGTTCATGAGGAGACTCAAGTCTAATCCTGGAGGGCTACCCGTCGAGGTCATTCTACCAAGCATTGCTTCGGGTAGGACGGAGATAAACCCTTAAGGACAGTACCTAGTACGATTCGTGGTATACTCATTCTAATCCTTCCTTTGTTCTTGATTAATTTCTCTTGTTAATTCTTTGTTCTTCTTATTTTTGGTATTTTTCAGTAGTTAACATACCTATATTTCCAATAGGATTTACAAAGATATTCCTTGCTACTTGACCTTAAGAAGTTGGCGTAGTTGGGATTCAAACCTGTAACCATCTGCATATCCATATATCACATTTTTATCTACTACTAGTAACCACTTGGTAATATGTAACTAAATTAGTCTTTGTATTGTAATAGTTAAGTAATGAACTAGGGATGGCTAAATTAGATTGATTAGTTCTATAAGTCTTCTTAATTCAATTCTTTTTTGTAAAATGATAAAAAAAAATTGAAGAAGGTATGCTGGATTTGATGTTAAACCTCAAACTGAACATATTACAAATACTCTCGTGGCCATGTAGAAGATAAGATTTGTTTGGTACGATAGAAGGAAGAGGAAAAGAAATGATACAATAAAAGATAAAAGAAAGGAAAGGAAGAGAAAGTGAAGGAGTTATCACTAAGGGTATCAAAATGGGCCGAGTCCGATGGGCCGGCCCGAATAACCCGACAAAATGGACGGACTGGACTAGTAAAAGTGAACACAAAATTAAAAATAACTCGAATGGGTCGAGCCTGAATGGGCTGAGCTGGCCCGCTATAATAACACTATATTTAGTTAAATGAGTCAGACTGGACTAATAAAATACTGACCCGAAATTAACATGGGCAGAATGAGTTGACTCGAAATGGCCTGACTCTTGAATGGGCCAGCGTTTTGACATCCCTAGTTATCACTCCGGGCCAGCCCGTTTTAACACCCCTAATTATCACTCATCTTATTTGGTATCATTTAATGAAAGATGATGGATGTTTCACTTCCTTTGTTTGGTTTTTATGAAGGAAAATAATCGAAATGTATATAAATGGATAAAGATGTATGTAAATATATAGTGGGACTTAATTATTTCCCTCCCCTTCTCTTCCTTCCCTTTCCATCCAAGAGTGGGACGATGAAAAAATGGTGGGATTCATAGAAAGTTTATCTCTTCAAATTATTTCCTTTCCTTTATTAAAGTGCAAATAAGCAAGGGATGGAGCTCATCCTCCCCACCATTTCCTTTCCTTTCCTTTCCATACTAAGAGGCATACAAAACAAAATTGAAGATGTGACTCAATCCGGTTTCAAGAGATCTTTTTTTTCCTTTTTATTTAAGTAATTAATCACATGCTATATCAACAATTTGTACATAATTATTAAAGAAAACAACATTGTTATTGGCAGTTCCTTAAGAATAGAAGTCGTTATTGGCAACAGTTTGTACTCAAAAAAGCTATTCAAAAGAATCAATCATGGGTCGATGTCTCAATGATCCGACAATTCTTTAGGAATTGAAGTTGGTGGCTACGCTACTGCCCTTTTTTTTTCACATCAGGCCAATGCTGAAGTAAAATTTGAGCCAACCTTGAAATTCTATGCAACTTGTTTCGAGTTTATGATCAAATAAATGCATGAGCCTCCTAGCTGAAAAACATGCTAGCTGCCATGCCAACTCTAAATGTTACAGTTCAAGTTTTAGAGAAGCAACAATTAGTGGAAGTTAAAGTTGTCTCTAGTGCTGAATGAAACAAAACTGTGTCATTCTTCGGCACACCCAAAGCAAATTTAACGACAAACCCAAAGGGAAACAGAAATAGACTCCTCCAAAGTTTGCCGTCTGAAGCATTGTTATCTTTCAATTGTCTTCCCAAATATTCACAACACACCCTCCATGTCATTGAAATACTTTCATTTTAACCGTCACCTTTTGTCTTTATTTCACACCCTGCCCCTGCCTCTCCTTTTATACCTTTCACAGCTCAACTTTAGCGCTTTAAAGTTCCTTAACACCAGCAATCAAAGAGGGCCAGAAGTGGTTGCTGAAGCTCACTGCAATGGCGTGGTTAGAGAGGAATAAAAGCTTAGAGACTCTAATGGACTTGGACAAACCAGGAACCACAGGAAATGTGAAGCAACTGAGACCCCAGAAGTCCATTCCTGGCTATGGCCTAGAATTCAGTAACCTCTCATATAGTGTAATAAAGAAGCAGAAAAAGGATGGAGTTTGGATTAAGAAAGAAGCACATCTTCTTAATGACATCTCTGGCCAGGCAACAAAAGGTGAAGTTATGGCAATAATAGGGCCTAGTGGTGCTGGCAAATCCACCTTTCTTGATGCCTTGGCCGGCCGAATTGCAAAAGGGAGTCTAGAAGGATCAGTTAAAATTGATGGAAAGCCAGTAAAGATGAACTCCTCTTGTTTCATATTTTGTGCTAGATTCAAATAAAATAGATTTTTCACTTTTCACCAAAAAAAAATTAAAAAATATTTTTTCACTCTTCTTTTCTTTCTTTAATTTAAGAATGCTCATGTATGCATGCTCTAATTATGCAGGTAACTACAAGCTACATGAAAATGGTGTCATCATATGTGATGCAAGATGACCATCTCTTCCCTATGTTGACAGTTTTTGAAACATTTATGTTTGCAGCTGAAGTCAGGCTTCCCCCTTCCATTTCCAGGGAGGAAAAGAAGCAGAGGGTTTATGAGCTCCTTGATAAACTAGGCTTACAGGTATAAACCTTTGTCTCTCTCACTCACCTATATACATACAATGGCAGATTAATGACTTCATGACTGTTCAGAGTACTACACATACCTATATTGGTGATGAGGGATGTAGAGGAGTGTCAGGAGGGGAACGACGAAGGGTATCTATTGGCGTAGACATCATTCATAAGCCATCACTTCTATTTCTTGATGAACCTACCTCAGGCCTTGATTCTACAAGTGCTTACAGTGTAGTGGAAAAGGTTAAAGACATAGCTCAAGGTGGTAGCATTGTCCTTATGACCATACATCAGCCTTCATACAGAATTCAAATGCTCCTGGACAAGATCACCATCCTTGCAAGGTGAAAATTTCAGAGCCTATATTCTTATAACTGATAAGCCTGATATAATATTCATCTAAACTTTCTGAAGAGCCGGAAATGAGGAGATATATAAAGCTTCATCATATAGACCATCTGACACTGACAGGAAGACAGAAAAATTATAGAACACATTTATGACGTGATAAAAGTTAAAACTATATGTCAGAAAGAAACATAGAGAAAAACCATTCTGAGACTTTCAGCTTACTGCTAAGGTTGTAAGTTGAATAGATCCTTAACTAGATATCAAAAAATCTCTACAGTAGGCCTATGCTTAGTCCACATTTTGAGTCCAAGGCTTTTGCTCTAAGTTGCGTGATGACATGAATTATATATTTATGACATGTACTTGTGTTTTTAACTCAAGTGGTAAGGGTGGATGGGATTTGAGTAGAGATTGTAGGCTCAATTTACTTGTAAACCAAAAATATATTCATGCCATGACCAGTTTTGCAACTGTATTCAATTGGTGTTATAGGGGAAGACTGATATACATGGGAAGGCCAGATGTACTTCAGGCTCACCTTTCCGGATTTGGAAGGCCTGTACCTGATGGAGAAAACAGTATTGAGTATGTCCTAGATGTTATAAATGAATATGATCAGTCAACAGTTGGGCTTGACCCCCTTGTCCAATTCCAACGTGATGGCCTCAAACCTGACCAAGCAGCCATGACACCTGTTCCAAAAACTCCAAGAACACCTTACAGAAGGAACACCCCTGCATCTAAACACATGATCAGCCTACGCAGCCAAGGATTTGCTGCTGGAACACCACAACCTGATTCTGCACAGTTTGGTTATAATGATGAGGACGATGATGACGATGAGAATTTTGATAACTCACTTGAAAGGAGAAGTGCTCAAACACCAAGGAGTATGTATAGTGGTGTTCACCCACGTTTGGCTTCTCAGTTCTACGAAGATTTCTCAGCCAAAGATTTCTCTGTCTGGCTTTACCATGGTGTAGTAAGAACCCCGCGTCGCCAACCATCATGGACTCCAGCAAGAACACCAGGATGGACACCTGGGAAAACACCCCTGTCAGGACCAAGAAGTGTCATTTCCAACCAATATTCTGCAGCTTATCAGGAGTCTTATCCCCCCAAAACTCCTGCAGTGGTTAGCCAGTCTATGGACTACTTTGCACCTTCATGTGAAGAGTTTGAGATTGAGGAAGTGCTTCATGAGCCCGACCTTGGATCCAAGTATGCAAACCCATGGCTGCGTGAGGTTGCAGTACTCTCATGGCGAACTGCACTCAATGTAACTCGCACCCCAGAACTCTTCCTTTCCCGCGAGATTGTGTTAACTGTTATGGCACTTGTCCTGTCCAGCATTTTCAGAAACCTGGGTGATACTACTTTCAAAGACATCAATAGGCTCCTCAACTTCTACATCTTTGCAGTGTGCCTTGTTTTCTTTTCTTCCAATGATGCAGTCCCATCTTTTATCTTGGAAAGGTTCATCTTCATCAGGGAGACTTCCCACAATGCTTATCGTGCTTCTTCTTATGTCATATCTTCCCTCATTGTTTACCTCCCATTTTTTGCTGTTCAAGGCCTCACATTTGCTGCCATAACCAAAGTTTTGCTCCACTTGAAAAGCAGTCTCTTGAATTTCTGGCTAATACTTTTTGCCTCCCTTATTACTACCAATGCATATGTGATGCTTGTTAGTGCACTAGTGCCAAGTTACATCACAGGGTATGCAGTTGTCATAGCCACAACTGCACTCTTCTTTTTGACCTGTGGTTTCTTCCTCAAGCGACTTCAGATACCCTTTTACTGGAGGTGGCTCCACTATATATCTGCTATCAAATACCCATTTGAGGCATTGCTGACAAATGAATTCAAGAATGACCGCGGCTGCTACTCAGGAAACAAAGCAGATTTATCCCCTGGACCATTAGGAGAGGTGCAGTTCAGCGACAGCCATAAAGCCGCCTTATCCGATCTGCCCCTTAATTGCTTACTAGGAGAAGATGTCTTGGTCACAATGGATATTACAATGGAAAACCTATGGTATGACATCATAATCCTGCTAGCTTGGGGTGTTCTTTACAGGTTCTTCTTCTATTTGGTTTTGAGATTTTACTCCAAGAATGAGAGAAAATGAATCATGTACTACCCTTTCTTTCTTTGGATAACCTTTTGGTTTATATATGTCTGGGCCTGTTAAAAAACTGAAGATCATAACAATCAAGCTATTGTATTATTGCTATCCTATTGAGAACTCATAATATACGTTAAAGAAGCTAACGAGTTTTCACCTTTTTCTGTCCTGAAAGTGTGGATGGCAAGGTTTACGTTTATGCAATTACCACAAAATCAGCTTTTAGTTAATTGCTCTTAGAGCAACAAAAAAGCATTAAAAGTGAACGTGCTACTTCAGGAAAGCTGGATTTAATCCCAGCGTACGTATCGCCAGAGGAAGAGCGTTAAAATACAGTGCCCTATCAATTACCATATCTTGCTTCCTCAAGCCAAATACGAGAATGAAGCTTCAGCAGAGCATGGTCAAACTTCAAAATGAGTAGAGAAAAAAATTCAGGTGAAACTGACCCACAACTTTCCAAATATACCATCCCCTATGTTTATATATACTTCTGTTTCCCCATTACAGTCTTCATAAACCTAAAATCAGCTTGAAAAATAGAAACTTATTCCAAATCAACATGAATAATTTTTACACACAAGCAGACAGGAAACATCAAGCCATTAACATTGAAACTCTTCATTAATCTTTGGCTTTCTATGACACTTTGGACATGTAAACAGAAGAAAGAGCAAGGAAATATTACTGTATCAAGGTTCTTAACTTCTTAAAAGGTATTCACTTAAAGGGAGCCGGCATGTTGCTTAATCTTCCTTTCAAGTACACCATTGTCTGCCCCCACCAAACTGTCAACCTCTTTGCCGTTTTTTATGAAGAAAAACGTAGGAACACTGCTAATATTCCAGCGTGCAGCAACATCCCTTGCCTTATCTATGTCAACTTTCAAAAATACAACTTTTGGGTACTTCTCGGCCAAGCTTTTATAAAGAGGTGAAATGAACCGACAGGGGCCACACCATGTTGCAGTAAAATACAGAATTGCCAAGCGAGATGTCTTTGATGCAGCACTCAACTTCTTTTCCGATTCACCAGCAGAGTCAATACCAATGACTTGCCCTGTTAGATGCCACAGACGTAATGGGTTATTTAATTAATATAAATCACCCTTGTCTCAATTTAAATTCCAAGGATTGGCTAGAGATATATAGACCTCAAAAATTATCTTTTATTTTAATAGATCATAGAAAAAGGAAACAAAAAGAAAATAAAGACAATTACATTGTAGTTATTTTAATTCATGAGGAATAAAAATAAAATCTCACAATCAACGTGGGTGAGAAATGACCCTCAAAAGAACATATACCAAAGTATAGTTTTTCTATATCTTGTTAAGATTATTTGTTTAACGCAATTGAATTTATAGCTCAATTTGGAAATCTAATGTCTTCCCTCTCTCCATCCTATCACCAAAATCAAATTACACAACCAGGCATGGTATGAACCAAATCAAAATTCAAGCCAACAAATGATGACTGAAATGATTGGAGCAAGGCTCAATGTTATTTTTCTTAAGAAATTGCTTATAAGCAAGTGCAGCTTTAGTTTGGATAAAAATTTGCGAGAACACAAAAATTATAAGATAAAACATTTGCTTCTCACTAAGTTAACATATATCTGAATATCCAAACCAGAAGATCTAACACACTACATTGTCTTGAAAAAGTTTTAAAATACAAGCCTACAACCAATTTATGTTGGCAAACACTGTCCAGTGTCCAAGACAAGGATTTCAAGCAGGTCAATATACTTCATATGAAAATTTAAGGCTGTAATGCAGGTGAGGAATTATGACACTATATGCATACTAAAACTTTTATCACAACCACAGGACTAGTATGATGCAGGAATAGGATCAGACAAAGAGGTATCGAGTACAATTTTTATTTTTCATATTAACCAAAAGATAAGTAAGTGAATGAAAATTATGGGAATTTTAATAACATCAGACAGATGGAAACACAAAGACTTACCATCTTTTAAAGCAGACAATGCTTCTTGAACCTGCAAAAGGGTCATAAGAATTTTCAGCTATATTTAGATCATCTCATAACATTGTTATAGAAGTGCATACAGAGGAAGCCAACAACTATCAATCACTACATATTGCACATCAGCTGTAACCCACCCGGTCCTTATCCCATTCTCTCATCGTGACAAGAGAGGAAGAAGAAAGAAATGGCTCTACCTAATCAAATTGGACAACTTCAAAACAAGTAAGGATTCATAGGAAATTAGGAATTGATTGAACATACATTATATCTCAACATTAGCATGAACAGTAGCTTGGAGAAAGTAAATCCATTTTAACCTTGAATGATAATCGTAAAAGGTAAAATTCAACTATGAAAGACTAGAACATGACTAGACTACCCAACTAAAATGAAATTATCTTCTGAAATGCCATATCATAAAAGCAACAAACCCAACTAAGACCCAAGTAAGAAAAGCTGATGATAGCGTCCAGAATGCTACCAAAGATTTTTATGTCACCCAGCAAAGCCTAACTATCAAAAATATTATTCAATGATGGAAACTATACACTACGCTATACTCACTTGGGCTTCAGCTTGTTGCTGCTTCTTGAGTTCAGCTATTTTCTGCTCCTTCTGCTTTCGTAAGCGAACATATTTTCTCCTATGCTCCTCAATTTTGCAGACATTAGGCTCAACCTGTATAATCCAAAGATATAATTACAAAGAAAAAAAAAGGTATTCCTCTGACAGGCTCCATCCACAGAAAGTAGGCAAATTACCCTTTTAAGTGCCATACCAATCTCTTCATCATAATCTAACTTTGAAGCTACATGAAGATCACTTGCTGCTTCTTCCCAGAGTCCCAACATAGCCCTTGCCAGTCCTCGTATTTTGTATCCTTTGGCTGAGTCCGGGTTAATCTGGAACAAAAAATATACCTTTGAGTACACACATACATGTCATGCAGAAATTTCTTTTATGCCATGTTTTCTTTGCAACAAGTTAAGAATAAATCAAACTTTAAGGCCCGCGTTTTGGGGGGGGGGGGGGGGAAGAGCAAACCTTCAAGGCAGTATCAGCATCACGGATTGCAGCATTTGGTTTCTTCAATTTCATAAAGACACTAGCTGAAAACAAGAAATTGAGGTTTCCAAGGAATGATGCGGGCGGTAAAATAATAAAGTGGAAAAAAAATACTTAAATGAATTTATCGAGAGCCATTTGATTCTGGAAAAAAATTTATATAGTACCTCTAGTAGCATAAAGTATGGCTGAATGCGGATTCAACAAAATGGCTTCTGTTAGTTGGTCCACTGCTTGATCCAACTTACCTAGAAAAGCATAAAAAACTCAATTGACAGACTAAAATAATGTCCAAGAAACACAAATTTATAGATTTTGAATAGGAAAGCACACTAATAAGTAATGAAGGCCATGCCTTCTGACATAGCAGCCAATGCTCTTGATTTTGCTACTTGTGCAGCATCCCTCTGGTCTTCCGTTACTTCAGCCAAAGGATTTCCCATCTGCCATTAAATTATAGATTTCTTTAGACATGGACTACTACATGCTAATATGCCATGACAATTACTCCCTTCAACATACTCGACATGTTAATTGGGACATGCATACCTTTTGAGGAGGATCATTATCAGGTTCAACAACATCAGTATTATCCAACTCTATATCAGATTCCATAATGTCATCTTCATCTTGTTTGGATAAATCAGGATGTGACATGTCCGTATCAATATCAACTGGTTCCTGCAGATGGCTTTACTGTGAGTAGAACATCAACAGACATAAATGAAAATGCCTAAATTAATTAATTTTATTTTAGAACAAGAAGAAGAAACTTTGAATACAGACTGAGGCTCTTAAAGAGTGTGAACATTTGACTAGCAGTTTCTCCATTGTATTTTTAACAAACACTAAGCTCTTCTTACAGTAATGAAAATGGGCATCCCTAACCCTAACACAATTACAACTAGCCATTTACAAATGAGCACGTGAATAATAATGATGGTATCCAGAATCTTCAAAATTGATTAAAATGATCAAAAATTGAAACTGAAAGAAGCAAAAGGGAAAACGAGTAGAAGCTTCTTACCGTTTTAGGTTGGGGTGGTATGCGAGCACCAAGGCTACAATACAAGCACGTTGTATTTGTATGTACCAAAGTGTAAGAGCAAAATAAATGAAGAAATAGAATCAAAATTGAATTGAATATATATATATAAAACATAAGTACCTGAGAAGATAAGACTTGAAGAAGGAAAGAGAAGGGTTGTGGAGAAGCGAAGGATTGGACTTGCACGCTTCTATAAAATTCGTTAGCTCTGCTATTTTCCCAGCATCCATTGATGATCGATGAATCCTCTCTCCTCTCTCCTGTACAATTTTAGGGTTCGTTCGTTGTTCGTAGTGAACAAGTTGAGTTGCTGTATGAATATGACCACGCTAGCCAAGCTCAGGGTGGACCCACCGATATCTTCAAAATTTCAAGTCCAACAAAGCAAGAAATGGCGTTACATCATGAGAATTGAGTACAGTAGCCATATGGACCTCACCTTATTACATTTTACCATTATTCCCGGCAGATAAATGCTAAACACACATAAAAATTGTTTGATTATCGTGTATACTCTTTGTCTACACTATCATTGGGTCACCTCGTATACAGATACAAAATAATGTGTTTGGTGTAAATTATTACTGATTATTAATTCACAGTTTTCACAACTTCCCTTTCGGCATATAGCCTTTATCACAAAGCCTTATCCAATAATCAATTCACATCCTTTCCCTGCGGACAAAGCACGCTTCAACTATGTCGGTGTGCGTAACTCTCATCTATTTCTAATAGTAGATTTGGGTTATAGTTTTTGGATGTCCTGACAAAGTTTTATCCATAAATAATATGTTTAGCAAAATCGAGATGCGTTGTGTTTGAAATTGAATTTGAGTTTCAAACCGTAGTATGACCATAATTTGAATTTGAGTTTTATCCCATTTTATTTCAATTTTTTGGAGTTAAAAAATAAGAAATATTTTTATAAATTTTTTAATTTTAATGTGAATAATATATTTTTATTGAATTAAAAAGATAAATTAATCAAAATGTCGCATGAAGTTAGCTCTCAAACAATATTCCATTCCACCAGGCGACTACAATACCAAAAAAAATTTGTTGATATTTTTGAGTAGAAGTAAAAATAATTACTTATTTGTTAAGTTAAACCCTGTGATTTGTATTTACAAACTATAATTCAAACAAGTTATAGTTGGTTGAGTTAATTTTGATCATGTTAAATTCCATTGTTTTATTATATTATGGTTGTGTTTAAAATCATTAAAATTAAACTTGATTTGATTTGATATAAAATTTAATTATATGTTTAAATTTTATTATAAAAAACTAAGTTAAATCAGTCTTCACCTTCTTGTATTTTTTAAACAAGTTTAAATAGGTTTCTATAATTTAAAAATTATAAATAAGTTTTTATAGTTTTAAAATATATTTTACTAACTAATAGTAAGGAGTTTGAGTAATTTATATAAAATTTTAAGTTTAAATTTCATTATAACTATTGCACATAAAAAACAATTTCAATAGAGTCTATGAGTCTAGTTTATTATTAAGTCCCTATAGATTAAGGACTCATATTTTAAAAAAAAAACTTTTTGTGACCTATCCATTGTTTTAAACTATATAGACTTATTTCAAAAATTTATAAATTCATATGTTTTTGTGAATTTCTTAATTTTAACGTAAATGACTTGTTTTTTATCGAATCAAAGAAATGAATTAGTTGAAATACATATAAATTGACTAGAACACTATTTTGTCGTAATAAAAAATTATAAAATGTACAAAACTTCTAAATTAATTTAACCTAAAAATTAATATTTAAATTTATTTGTAAATCATTTTTATATTTAAAATACCTTCAAAAAAAATTTAATTTAAAATTAAAATTAAATCAAATCCTTCAAATGTAATTAAATTTGAATGAATTTTTAAATACACACCATTTATATTAAAATATTTCTAAAATTAAATTAATTCTCATTTTAAATTTTTCAAACAAAAAATTTATTTATAATTAAATCAATTCATAAACTTAATTATTTCAAATATACTCTATATGTAATGATGAGGTCCGTTTCATCCAATCACCTTTTTAAAAAAAATCTGAGGTATAAGAGTAGCTAACCTTTTTGCCAATTGAAGTATTGGGATTCGAACATATATCTTCTAACTTTGTGTTAATCAAACATTATTTATAAAATAGTTAGAAGCTTGTGTAATGCACTATTTTTTAATAAATAAGATAAGTGAGAGTAAATAGAAAAAATTAATATAAAAAAGATGAGAAATGTTGTTTTTTATGAAAGGTTTTTCGTGAAATTACACACGGAGTTGCGTTTATTGTGCCGCACCGTTATTGTTTCTTTCTTTTCTAACATTTATTGCCTCAAGTTTCGATAAATAACTGTTGTGATTAGTTCTCATTATTCGTGAAATTTTTAGTTTCGTAGGATTTAATATGAAAAATAATTAATCCTCTTAATTTATTTTTTTATTTTTTTAATTATTAAATAAAAAATTATTAAATATTTTTTATATTTTTAAAATATTAATTATATTTAATTTTTTATTTAAATTTTTTATTAAATAGTAAAAGGATTATTAAGATGATACTTTAGGAGGATATAACAAAACTCATTTAACACTCCTCAAAAAAGAATTAATGTAAAATAAAGGACATATGGTATAATGAAAAAAAAATATCATAAAAAACTATTTTATTCTAAAAAAATACAATAAAAATATATCTTACTCTAAAATATAAATACTCACATTTATAATATAAGAGTGAATTTATTAATTTTCTTGTTTTATAAAAGAAATAGGAATATAATTTATTGATTTATAATACTCTAAAAAATGAATATTTTCATTTATAATATAAGGATGAATTTAATGATTTATTGATTTTCTCATTTTATAAAAGAAATAGGAATATAATATTACGGTCTCTTCTTTCTTGATTTTCTCGTTTTATAAAAAATAAGAATATCATCATATGGACGTATGGAATTAAATGTCTTATTATATATAGACAATACTGACTAGAAGCACAGTTTTTTTTTAATAAACTTAAATGTCTTTAAATTATATTCCATTAAAAGTTTTGATATGTTTAGATTTGATTAAACATATTTAGAAATAGGTAACTAATTAAGTAAATTTGAAAATTGATACCAACACTTAGTTGGTTCAAATTATTGGTGACACTTATTTTTTTTGTCGAGTCTCAAGTTCGAGTGTTATAAATATAAAAAATTAGCATTATAAATACTTTATATTTTTATAGTCTGATTTATTTTAACTCTAAATTAATCAAAGTCCAATGCGACTCTTAGATATTGAGATATTTATAAAAAATTAAGTAAAATTAATTAGTAGATTTGATTTATAATTAATATGCAGAAGAAATAGGATATGTGAGAGTAACTAAAGAAAATTAACATAAAAGAAGTATTAATATAAAATAAATGATATGTGGCATAATAATAAAAAGTGTACTGCAAAAACATATTCTACTCTTAACGAGAAAGAAAGAAAGTATAATAAAAAATTTACTTTAAAATATAAGTACTGTCGTTTATAATATAATGATAAATTTACATATTTGAATCTTGTTAAAAGAACAAGGATTAGGCCCACCACTTTCCCTTCTTTAGAGACCAAAACATTACGTGTGACTTTTGTTTAGCATATTTTGTATTTGAAAAAAAGAAGGGGGTTGCTATATATCCATGTAAAATAATAGATTCGGAATTCATGTTTATGTGGACAAACAAGATAATAATGTAATACCTCAAATTTTTTATCTTATAAAATGAGATGGATTGATGCGCGAATAATTTTAGCTTGTTTAGTAATTTTTGAATCAACGTGTAAAATTATTTTATTTATTTCATCGAGTTCCTTGATCATTTTGAGGATTTCACTCGCCCATCTAGTTCAATAATAATTTTTAGGTTTTTCGGAAAAAATTTTTATTAGTATTTATTTATTCTACGAGTTGTTAATTATTTTTAACAATCTATTGATTGTTTCAATACGTTTTCTAATATTTGTGATTTTTGTAGATGATTATGAATTTTTTTTATAGTATGTGGGCCCAAAGGTCCTAGGTGGGCTTATATCATAATTTGACCTTATAATAGGCCTAGGTGGGTCCCACAAAGTGAAAATTTTTCTACGCATGGAAAAAATTTGTACTTGCCCGTATTAGGAGGACGGAGATCTTACTAAACCATGAATCCTAAAACAATTTTAGAAATTTGTTTTGACACTTGTATTATTTATCGGAAGATAAAAATACCCCCCTAAATATATTCTTTCTTGACGTGAGATTTTTAGTAGATAAAAATAGAAATTATATTACTTAAGATCAACATTGGTGGTTTGGATATCCCACTATTGATTCAATTAACGGATATCCACTATTGATTCAATTAACGGTTAAGAAATAAATTTAATAAAGAAATATAAGATAATCATCATTGATTTAATCAATGATGTGAGAATAAACTTAGTTAGGCAAGCTTAAATATCAACCGTAGATTTAATCAATGGTGTAAATTTGATTATATAAAGTGCACCATTTACAACCATGATGGATTTAAATTGATCAAGCTCGTGCACTTGATTTCTTATAAAGTATTGGAGGACTTTGTTTGCATTTATGGACGTATAGGATGAAGAATTAATCGTACTGTGGAGATTTGTCTTAAAAAGTACGCTAATGACTAATTATGCACCATTGGATTAAAAGTAAGAAGAAGTCCCTCTTGACCCTTTATTTTGGAGACCATCTAATGACTAGAATTTAAAGAAAAGGATCCAAATTACGTCTTAGATTTAGTTTCTATTTCAAAAATTAAAAGTTTACATTAAATCCATGACATAACTTTGAATTAATCAATGGCTACTTACGCTTCAAATAATGGCCTTTAACAAGCCAAGTAAACTAAATTAAATGTTAAATTATTATAATCTAATTCTTAATTAGATATCCTAATTTTAATTAGAGATTATAATATATGAAATAATATGTCTAATTAATTAGTTATGTAATTAGAAAATTAGTTAAGATTGATTAGGAAACTTAATCTAATGAATTAACTAATCAATTAGCAAGTAATTATGACAACTTTGGAGTGTGATGAAGGGGGCGGTTGGAGAAGCAAAAAGAAGAAGAAGAGACATGTTGAGACATGTTGGAGTATTGCCTTTTTCATATGTTTCCAAAGAAAAAGATGACAAAGTGGAAGACTTTTGCGTCATGTGCGATAAATTGGTTCAATTATGCTTCCACAAATTTCTATCTCTCCATTCTTTCACTCCTACGGTTACCCACTTCAATTCAGCCCTCTATTTTGATTTTTTATCACACTTAGTAACACAAAGACCATTCTCTCTCTTCTCTCTCTTCCAATTATTCAAGAACACCAAGAACAAATACAAAGAATATCATTTTCTCTATTCTTTGAGCTATTCGGCCACCACCCATAGAACCACTTTCAATCTTTCATAATTTTATCGAGCTACATATCTTGAATCCTTTCATCAATTCAAAACACTTTCATGTTGGAGACTTTCTCTAAATCATTCATCTTCATCACTCAACCAAACCAAGAACACAAAATAACAATTTTCCTTCATTTTCTCACCAAATGGTTCGGCCATGACCACCAAAAATACCACCCATCACTTTTAATTTCATCCAACCATAGATCTTGAATCTACATGATATTCTAAGCAACTTTCATGTTGGAGACTTTCTCAAAATCATTCATCTTCATGGACTTTTTTCAAGAGTCAAGTTATTGAGTTTTTTAAAGTGAAGTGTAAGAAGACTTCAATTCTTATCTCTTTTTCATGATCTAAACCATGTTTGATCCATAGTTCCTCTTAATCAAGCTTAGTATACTAATTTCTATGTATTTTGTTTTGAATTTGAGAAGCCCTTGGTGGTGAAGGACTTAGAAAGAGAAGCAAAATCAAGAAGCTTTGAGGATCTTCAAGAGGTAAGAGGGAGATCCATCTCACCAACCAATTATGGTGGTGGGAGATGGTCTTATATTTAATGGATTAGGAATTCATGTGAGAATTCCAATCCATGATTATGTAATAATTAATTGTGTGTTTATGAGCTTTGCTTTATTTTCTTGTGCTTTGATTATTTTTGTCTATGCTTAATATGCTTTGCATGATTTTATGGCTTTGATAGTATACTTATAATATGCATGATGAGTATATGGCATGTTTGTGATATTTATGATGAAATATATATATATGTGTGCCATGATGTGTGGATGGAAAGAAAATTGATCTTGGTTCCAATTCGGCTAAAAGAGTTACGGTTTTGATCGAATCTTGATTTGGGTCAATGTTGAAATTTTTCAAAACAAAGAAATTAAATTTTGATTCCTAGGACAATGAGAATTTTAGCCAATTTAACACCTCAAAATAGGTGTTTACAAATTAATATGTTTATGGAAAGAATAAAATTGGATTGATTTGAGGAGTATGGAAAATGAACTAAAGGTTTGTTTTTTTAAGAAAACATGAACACAAATTTTAGAATGAAATTTTATTGATTTATTTTGTGTAAAAACAAGAATGAAATTTATTTAAGTTAGAAGAAAAATATTTCATGGTTCCAATGACCATCTATAAGGTTTTGATAATTTAGAAAAAAATGTTTTGATACTATGAAATACAAAATTTTCAAATAAGGATTTTTGAAAAGGGAATTAAGTGTTATAAATTAAGTGAAATGGAATTTTCATAAATAAAAGAAAAAGAAGATTGAAAATATTAAACTTCAAATTAATTTAAAAATTTAATCAATTTTTAGAAGTGATTTAGAAATATAAAAGAAAATATTTGTAACTTAAATTTACTCACGAAGAATTTATTTGGGTTTTGAAAAATGTTAGGAAATTTAAAGTTAAGAAACAATAATTAAAACAACTCAATATGATTTTGTAGGACTAGATCAATAAAAATTGATTTTGAGAAAATATATATTAAGGAAAAGATTTTTGACTAAGAATGAAAAAATGATTTGCAATAAAGTAAAATGAATTTAGAAAAATGGATTTTGTTATATGTATCATTGGGTATACGACACCTCGTATAAATAAAAATTTAATGTTTTGTTTGTGTAAAATCATATTAATTTAAAAAGAAAAATTTTAATAATTTTTCAAATAGTAATGCCTAGATTTTGATGAATAATCAATTAATTTTTCAAGTGGAAATATAATTGATTTAATACATCTAAATTTAAAAGTAGAATCGAGTTTTTTACTCCTGACTTTTTAAAAATTAAGTTTTTAGTAAAATCGAAATGTTTTCAAACTTCAATTTATTTTCAAATAGGTTAATTTGAAAATGATTTGGGGGAAAAATGGAGAATATAATGGTATTTTTATAAATTTTTTAATTTCAAGTATAACTTATTTTTATTTTAAAAAGATAAATTAATCAAAATTTTAAGATTTGAAACATTGATTTATATCAAGTAAAAATAATTTTATGTTGTTATATTTGAAAAAGATTTTCTTAGTAAAAACGTAATTCAAAAAGATTTTAGTTGAGTTGAGAAAATGTGAAAAATGAAATACAAAGTCATAATATTTTTGAGAAAAGATGAAATGAAATTTTTGAAAGTTGAGAAATATTTTTTATGGTGAAAAATTATTTAAAAATCTTAAAAATGTGTTGAAAATGATATTAACTTATTTGAAAGTCAAAATAATGTTTGGAATATTAATGAATATTTTACATGATTGTAAAATGGTGAAAAAAATGATTTAGTTCTTAAAAATGATTTAAAATATAGTAAAATATTTCTGAGTAATTTGAAATATGTTAAAATATTTTTAGTTCATTTCAGTTACGTTTAAATATTTTATGTAAACTTAAATATTTTACATGATTTGAAATATTTATTGAAAAATCACTATGATTGAACAAACGATAAAACATTTTTTTATTATGAAAAATGGTAAAAAATTGGTGGAAAATTGTTATGAGATTTAGAAAGCCTTTAAATATTTTACACTATTGAAAATATTATTAAAAATAAATAACTTGCTTTGAAATAGTGAAAAAAAATAATATAGCGATTTGAAATGCGTATTTTTAAATTGCGATTGAACAATATCTACATTGAAAAAATTAATAAAATGTAATTTAAAAGTCAAATTAATTTAACGTAAAAATTAATATTTAAATTTTTTGAAAATCGTATATTTATAAAGTGCCTTCAAAAAAATTTAATTTAAAATATAAAATTAAATGAAATTTTAAAATGTAATTAAATTTTGTGAATTTTTAAATACATACCATTTATATTAAAATATTTCTAAAATTAAATTAATTCTCATTTTAAATTTTTCAAACAAAAAATTTTTTTATAATTAAAACATTCATAACACTGATTTATTTCAAAAACTATATGTATAATTACTCTTTTCAGCCAATCAGTTTTTATGGAAATCTGAGGTATAAAGTAGCTAACCTTTTTGCCAATTGATATTAGGAATTGGGATTTGATACATTTATCTTCTAACTTTGTGTTAAAAACATTATTTATGAATGGATTAGAAGCTTTATAATGCACTATTTTTTAAAAATAAGATAAGTATGAGATAAATTGAACAAATTAAATTGAAAAGATTGTTGTTTTTTATGAAAGGTTTTTCGTGAAATTACACACGGAGTTGCGTTTATTTGCCGCATTGTATTGTTTCTATAATCTAACATTATTGCCTCAAGTTTCGATAAATAACTGTTGTGATAGTTCTCATGTTCGTGATGGATTTCGTAGGATTTAACACTCCTCAAAAAAGAATTAATGTAAAATAAAGGACATGTGGTATAATGAAAAAGAAAATATCATAAAAAACTATTTTATTCGATAAAATACAATAACAATATATCTTTCTAACAATATAAATTGTCATTTATAATATAAGAGTGAATTTATTAATTTTTTTTTTATAAAAGAAATAGTGAAATACCTTTATTGAGTTGTTTTTGAAAAAAATGAATATTTTCTTTATACATATAAGGATAAATTTAATGATTTATATTTTCTCATTGTTTATATTAATTGAAATAATATTACGGTTATTCTTTATTGATTGAATTGATAAATGATTGGATGATGATATGAACGTATAAATGATTAAATGATGATAGTTGATTAATAGACATAGCATGATTAGAAGCATGATTTGTTATATGATATTGTTGGTGTCTTTAAATTATATTTCATTAAAAGTTTTGATATGTTTAGATTTGATCTCAACTATTTAGTTGTTTTGTAATTAAGTAAATTTAGTATTGTTAAAATCAAACAATAGAAAGATCGACATTTATTTTCATAAAGGGCGATAAATACTTATTGGTACAAAATAATTAACATTATAACATTGTATTTTTATAGGTGTAACTCATCTTAATTTTAAATTAATCGAGTCCAATGCGATGCATCAGATATTGAGAGATTTAAAAATAAGTATGTTAAAGTTTCTTAGTACAATTGATTTATAATTAATATGCAGACCCGAAATAGGATATGTGAGAGTAACTAAAAAAATTAAGTCTATTAATTTTATATTTCTCTTAAATGATATGTGTTATTAATTGGTGTCAATATTCTACTAATAAATAAAGAAAGAAATATGATTTTCAATATTACCTAATATTTTATAATGTAAATTTACATATTTGAATCTTGTTAAAAGAAGAAATTTTGAAACCCATCTTTTTTAACTCAAACTTTGTGTGACTTATTTTAGCATTTTGTATTTGAAAAAAGAAATGTGATGCTATATATCCATGTGTTAAATTATTGGAATCCATGTTTAGGTGTTATAAGAAATAATACATGGATTAAGTGAAGTTAAGATAAATTTGATAGATTTATTTTAATTTTATAAACTTAGATCAATTATAGATACAAAATTATAACATATTAAATACATTATTTTCAAAAAATAGATTAAAAATATGTACCTAATATGATTCCATAATCTATTGTTATTCAGTTAATGAATCAAGAAGAAATTGTGTGTGAGAGAAAAACCGCCCTCTACTTAATAAGTTTTCTGTACGTGTTGTAAACTGCCTAATGATGAAGTCAGTTTATATTTTTACCAGATGAGATAATGGACCTCTCAACAGACTACGAAATGAATAACTCAACCCATCACGGGCCACTCACACTAAAAAATCCAATTACAATATTCATAAATTAACAAAGTGCTATATTATAAATCATAATTTCATAATTAATATATATTAATGATTCAAACAATATTTTAATTATTGATTAATGTTATTCACGTTACATATATATTTAAGAAATTTAACAATTCTCCCACTTGGATAACATTATTCAATCATTAAAATACAAGAATCATTAAGATTATAATACCAACTATGATCAAAGCACATGTCAATCAACAGTCTAAGAAACATAAGTTTTAACGTTGCAGAAATAGTATCCGATAGGGAAGTAGATCATACATGTTAAATGCTTATATTTCACATAAAGAATAATGAATATGAAAAAACATAATCAATTAAGATAAATATGCAATCCAAGAATGGTCAAAGCATTTGAAAATACTATAAGAGATATGATAATAAAAGTGACGTCATCTCATATATATCTCATAAGAATGACAATAAGTAAATATAAAATTTTTAGACTCCCACTAACCCAAAACATCAAAATACTTAACTAAACTCATATGAGCTACTTGATTCTGAAAAGCTCCAACAGTCAAGCATTTAGTTAATAGATCTGCTAACATGTTCTCTGTAGCAAGATGCTTAATTCGAGTCTGAAACTCCAGAATTTTCTCTCTAACAAATAGATATTTAATATCAAAATACTTTGAGCGAGAATAGCTTCTGTTGTTTTGAGAGAAATGCACAGCAGCAGTATTGTCGCAATATATCACAAGTGGCCTAGATATGCTTTCAACAATATGAAAGCCAGAGATTAAGTTTTTTAGCCACATAGCTTGACAAGTAGCCTCATAGCAAGCGACATACTCTGCTTCCATGGTAGAAGTAGCTATAAGAGTCAGTTTGACACTCTTCCAAGAAATAGGTCTTCCTGCCATCATAAAAATAGAGCCAGAAGTAGACATTCGATCGTCAGGACAATCAGCGAAATCAGAATCAGAATAACCAATGACCTGAAGTTGATCAGACTTCTTATAGGTCAAAAAATAATCATTGGTTCCCTGCAAATATTTCATGACCTTTTTCAAGGCTTTCCAATGACCCAAACCTGGGTTGCTCAAGTATTTCCATAAAGCATTAACAGCAAAAGCAATATTGGGACGAATACAAACTTGAGTGTACATTAAACTGCCAATAGCGGAAGCATATGAGACTTTTTCCATTTCCACTATTTCTATATCATTTTGAGGACATTGGGATTTAGAGAGTTTATCACCTTTTTGAACGGGTGCAACACATGGGGAGCAAGAATGCATGTTAAATCGTTTGAGGATCTTCTCAATATATCCTCTCTGAGACAATCCAAGAATGCCACGTGACCTATCATTGTAAACTTGGATGCCTAAAACAACTGAGGCATCATCAAGGTCATTCATATCAAAGTGGCTACTCAATATCAGTTTTGTTTCAGTCAAAAGTTTAACACAACTGCTAGCAAGAAGAATATTGTCGACAGACAGAACAAGAATTATAAAATTGCTCCCACTAGTCTTCAAATAAATGCACTGATCTGGGACATTTTCTTTAAATCCAAAAAAAGTGACAACCTGATCAAATTTCAAATACTATTGCCTGGATGCTTGTTTCAGTCTATAAATAGACTTTTTAAGTCTGCAAACTAAATGCTCCTTACATGTTTCAACAAAACCATCAGGCTGAACCATATAGACATCCTCGACTAAATCTACATTCAGAAAAGTCATCTTCATGTCCATCTGGTGAAGCTCTAAATCAAAGTGAGCTACCAAAATCATAACAACTCGAAACACATCTTTTGTAGAGACCGACGAGAAAGTCTCCTTATAATTAATGCCTTCTCTTTGACTATAGTCTTTTACTACTAGTCTAGCTTTGTACCTCTCAACTCTATCATCTGGACTGTGCTTGGCTTTGAAAACTCATTTGCACCCAAAGGGTTTGCAACCAACCGATAACTCCACGAGATCCCAAACAGTATTATGAGATATAGAAGACAATTCATCATGCATAGCATTTACCTAATCAGAAGCATGAGAGCTAGAGATTGCCTCTTAAAAGTGATAAGATCGTCGTCATCATGGAGATCAAACTCGTGCTCCTGAAGATACACTACACAGTCATCTGGTATAGAAGGCCTACGTACTCTCTAAGATCGTCTTAATTGGACTACTTCAGTGATGTCACTTGGTTCCTGTTCATCAGCTGGTGGTGCCACTACATCATCTTCTCCTCAAAGAGCCTGATCATCATTATGATTAACTGGAGCCATGATATCTGCAGAAAATGAAACAGCCGGTACAGGAACTATGGTTCGATCTTCTTTAAGAGTAATTGGTCATGGTATATGGCTCCCATTGTCCAAATCATCCTCAGAGAATATCGCTTAGTCAGACTCGATGACTCGCATGGAGTGAGAAGGACAATAGAATCTACAACCTCTGAAACTCACGCAGTAGCCAATGAAGAAGCCGCTAACAGTCTTAAGATCAAGCTTTTTCTACTGAGGATTATAATGTCTAATTTCTACCTTACAACCCCATACATGAAAGTATTTCAAACTTGGCTTCCTTCCAGTCATCAGCTCATAGGGAGTTTTCAGCATAGACTTGCTGGGTACTTGATTAAGAATGTACACAGCAATCTTCAAAGCATCTCCCCAAAGGAAATCCGACAATGACGAATGGCTCAACATGCATCTCACCATATCCATAAGTATGCAGTTACATCTCTCTGTAACTCCATTATGCTCAGGAGTACTAAGCATAGTATATTAAGCTTTAATTCCACATTCATCGAGAAATCTGGTGAACGGTCCTGGATTTCTTCCAATTTCGTCATATCTGTCGTAATATTCACCTCATCTGTCAGACCTCACACATTTGATCTTCTTGTCTGTCTTTAATTCAATGGCAACCTTAAAAGATCTAAAGGCATCTAAAGAACCAGATTTTTCCTGGAGAAGATCTATCCAACCGAATTTGGAGAAGTCATCTATGAATGTAATAAAATACCTATATCCACCTATGGCAATGGGTGTAATAGGTCCACACATGTCTGTGTGAATCAACTGTAGCACATCATCATACATGTTCACTCCTTTATTCCTAGTTTTGGAAGTGAACTTGCCTTTAACACAATCAATGCAAGTGTCGAAATCAGAGAAGTCAAGGCTATGAATAACACATTCCTTAATCAGTCTTTCAATTCAGGGCCTATATATATGCCCCAAGCGTCTATGTCATAGCATAGAAGAACACTCATCCTTCCTACTACGCTTACTTCTAACAATAGAGTTAATAGATATATCATTCAAATTCAGCATATATAGCCCATCACACAAAACTCTTAAACCAACGGCAACGGAATTCAAACAAACAATAACTTTTCCATTACCAAATTCAAAAGTGTAGCCACATATATCTAAAGTTGAAACTGAAATTAAATTCCTCCTCATGGAAGGTATATAAACAACATCTTTCAATAATAAAGTATGTTCAGAAAGTAAATACAAGGTAACTACTCCTATTTCTTCCACTGATACTCTAGCTCCATCTCTCACAATGATCTTCGATTCAGCATTACTTGGCTTCTTCAAGCTTGTGAACCCCTGTAAAGAATTCACAACATGAATAGTTGCACCTAAGTCAAACCACCAAGTATTGTGAGCAATATCAATCACATTTGACTCAAAATAAGTTAGAGCTAGGAGTGTACCTTGCTTCTCAAGTTTCTTTTTGAGAATGTAACAATCATCCACTTTATGGTCATACTTCTTACAATATTTGCAGTTTCCCTTGAACAAATTCTTCTTAGGCTCTAGGTGTTGAGATACTTTCCTTCCTTTCTTCTTATCATGTTGAAACTTCCCTTTGTAACCTTTCTTTTTCTCATTTTTAGTACCAGAAGTAGAAACAACAAATTGAACACTGTGTGATTTTTCTTTCCTTATAAAATCCTCTTCTTGAGAGACAATAGTAATCAATTGATCAACTGTCCACTCATTTTTTTGAGTGTTATAAGAGGTATTCAGAACATCAAATTGAGAAGGAAATGACTCCAGAACCTGTCAGATTAGATAACTCTCACTGAGATCAACCTTGAGAGACTTCAGTTTATTAAAATAGTGCACTAACGTCATGATGTGCTCACGAACTCCACTAACACCATCATATTTAGTCTTCTCAATCAAAGAAAGATATTGGCCCTTTCTGAGCTTTTATCAAAAGTCGTGAATTTCTCACCAACAGATTTCAAAAATTTCTTAGCCTTCTTACTCTCTAGAATGCTCTGTCTAATTGACTTCTCCATAGTGTATTTCATCACCATAAGACACACCCTGTTTGAGTACTCCCATTTTTCACAAGAAACTTTTTCAGTAGCAGTGGACTCAATAGTAAGAGCAGCATGCTCTTCTTTTCTCAAAGCCAAGTCCATATTAGTGATAGCCAAATAGAGATCCGGAGATTCTTTCCAATCCTCAAAGTTAGTCTCATTCAAAGTTTTGACAGAAATTAATTACATGGGCAAAGAGGTTAGCATGAAAACAACAAAAGGAAACATTTAATATGCACAATGTTATTATGCAACAAGAGAATTAAATGGTTCCGTATGCACAGTCAAACAAGTCTTTTTAGAAAAATTTCTTACTTATTATGGTCCCGCCTAAAGGTCTCGAATCATAATAAATAAGAAATATAATAATACAATGCACAAATCTTATATCACCAAAATTTCTACCTCCGATAAAATATTCGAAAGATAATTGACATAAGCATAAATCTGATAGCACATTGTACAATAACAAATTACATTAATAATAATACACCAATAGAGTGTAATTACTATCAATGCAATAAGAATTATGATTAAAATTAATAAATCATTCAAGTCACAAAATTTGTATAATTATACCCACAATAAGTGAGTTCATAATTATACAAATTATCAATAATTATGCTTAATATAATATGATAAACTCATATTATGTTTAATAAAAAAATTCAATTCACATATAAAAAAATTAATTTCATGACTATGATATTAATAAAAAGAATATCATATACCAAAAAAATCACATTATCTATAGCACCATTATGTGCTTTCTCCAATACATGCCAAGCCATCAAGCACAAAAAAGTCGTTCCGGTCAAAGAGCGAATTTCAAAATCAATTGTTCATATTCATAAGTATATATTCTATCAATTGACTTTAAATATATACATAATCCACATTCTGCAAATACTTGATGGACATTACGAAAACAATCACTTCATATAAGACAAAAACAATCACCTCCATATAAGACAAAAATAATCACCTTCATAAACTTTCGTATAAGACAAAGTGATGTTGACCATTTTCAATCAAGAAACTGATTCTTTTCAAGGAATTAAGCAACGAAACTTTTTCATACTCAATTGTTTCGTTAAAAACAATCAGATTCTTTAATATGTGATGGAAACGTGTTGCAGCGGAATGTCATGAATAAAAATTCTCAATCAGACGTAAGTATCGAAACAAAATCTTTATCCTTGGAGTTCAACTGCATATACAACAGTATTATGCAATGCAGCAGAAAACACCATGTAAAACATAATAATTTTCATGACAGCGAAAACATAATTAAATTCCCAATTTTCACATTTAGGGTTCATAAAGTAGGGTATATGAATTTCTGATTTAATTATAAAAAAAATATAATAATCATAATCTGTATTTATTAGGCTCTGACATCAATTGATGAATTTATTTCAATTTTATCAACCTAGATCAATTCTAGATTCAAGATTATAATATATTAAATACATTATATTCAAGAAATAGATTAAAAATGTGTATCTGATATGATTCTGTAATCCATTATTGTTCAGTTAAGAGATCAAGAAGAAATTACGTGTGAGAAAAAAATTGTCCTCTACATGATAAGTTTTCTGTACGTGTTGTAAACTGTTTAATGAGGAAGTCAGTTTATATTCTTACGAGATGAGAGAAGGGACCTCTCAACAGGTTACGAAATGAACAGCCAATCCATCATGGGCCACTCACACTAAAAAACTCAATTACAATATTCAGAAATTGATAAAGTACTATATTATAAATCATAATTTCATAATTAATATATATTAATGATTCAAACAATATTTTAATTATTGATTAATGCTAATTATGTTACATATATATTTAATAAATTCAACAAAATCTTTTATAAATTGTTGCAAACAAATACTTTTTTGAAAGGAAATTATAAGATAATCCCTTTAGTTTTGTTTTTTTTTTAATTAATAGTTTAAAGTTAAAAGATGGGAAAAAAATAGAGGATGTCGTGGTAGCTCCTCGGATTGTGTTTTTCCCCCTTGCCCACTCATGTTTCATTCACTTAAGGTGTGTTTGGGATAGCTGCAAAAATTTGATTATGCTTAGTAATCGATTATTGTATAAATTTTTTTAGTTATAATCGATTATAATTGATTCATTTTTATGTTTAGATGTATTAGCTGTAAAGTAATTTTAAGTTAATCTAATTCGTTTGGATGATATAAAAAAGAATCACTTTTATGTATTAAATTACTAAAATAGGTATAGAATGATTAAAAAAATTATTTGACTGAGGACAAAATGATATTTACATATCAAAATGTAATGAATAATCTATAAGTTAAAATCATAAGTTTCAATCTTCAGCATTATAAAAATCAGTTTTAAAAAGCTTTTATTTTACATTAAATTTCGTATAAAAACTAAAATTAATTTTACCAAACATGATTAAATACTATTCAAACAGTTTTTTTTCTAAAAAAAGTTGTTGAGAATTTCTACCAAACATGCACTTAGTTGGAGCATTTTTTTTTGTTTACAAGTTGGAGCATGTTTATATGCCTTTTTTTATGGGTTAAAGAATTATGATAACTTAGTCAATTTCAATTTATTTGCAGAAGAATAATTTATGAATCCCCGTATCAATTTATCATATGAGAAAACAAGAGATCTTACTCAAAAAAGCAGTGGTCAAAATTGTTTGAGAAAGCGGCACATGGTAAACAGTCGTGGTTGAAAATAAGGATGATCTGTCTTTATTTTTTATTTTTTTATTTTTTTATTTAAAATTTATCAAGTAAAAGATAAATTAAAATAAAATATATATAATTAAATTTAAAATACTTAATAAAATTTAAATTAAAAATAAAAAAAGAAACAGAAAATAAAAATAGGTGATCCTCGTCCCGTGGCTGAAACGTTGATAGTATTTCAAAGGAAGTGAATTCATGTTTTGGAAAGGGATTTACAATTATGCTCATAATCTGATGGTCTATAAACGATTCCAACGTGAAGGAAAATGAATTCATGTTTTTATGAAAAAACCTAGCTTTTGGAGGAAAGGGAAGAATAACGATTTCTTAATTTTTTTATTTTTTAATAAGGATTTATCACTTACATTTTTTTTTTTTTAAGGATTATTTTGCAAAACTAATTAACAGATATATTTTATATGTCAACACCACTATTCCACATTGTTAATTTTTAGTAGTCCACATAAGCATGAGTTTTGGAACCCAAAATTATACTTGAGTTCCATAGATTTTTCCAAAAAAGAATTATAGTAATTTATTAATTAGTAATAGTGTGTTTGTATAAAAAAATTTAAAAATTTGTGAAATTTTTATGAAAATTAGAATTCAAGTTTTTACCAACTAAGAGTGAGTCGAGAAAATAAGTAACCTCAATTTTCTAAGATGATGATGTAAATTCAAATTTTAAGGAAATAATTTTTATAGAGAGATCACATAATTCTTGTATTCTTACAGTCAAATAAGAATTAGTCTCATAAATTATTTAAATTAGTCGAGCTTGTGAAAATGTTATAATTTCAAAGAGTAAAGGATTCAACTTTTTTGTCCTACCAAACACGATAATTTTGATATTATTAATAATTTTAAAGTGTATTATAAAATGACAACTTATTGTATTGTGAGAATCTCATAACTAGTATTGTTTTTCCAAAAAATAAAATAGAAAGTATTATGTTTACTTGAACATTTTATTGTCTCTAAATCTGGTTTCCACATGAAATCTTAAATTGGTATTTGGTCTGTTTTTAATTTTAATTTTCATTTGATATATTTTATTAACAATTATAAAAATAGCACATTACTTCATTTTATTTCCCTGTTTGTACATTGTAGAGGAAATAATGAAGAAAATAATAAAATATCATTTTAAATATTTTTTTTATAAAATTTTAAAAATAAAAAAATAGTGTAAGATTTTTTTAATTATAAATAAAAACATATTAAATAAAAATAAAAATATAGAACAAACTAAACACTCAATAATGATAAATATTTCTTATAACGACATAACTAATAAACCTTATGAGTATGACAAGATTTGTCACTTGTCCCAAAGAAACTAAACTCAATTTTTAATTGATAATGTAATTAGCCATGTGACAGCTATACAGATATTAATCGATCCCTGACATGCTATTTAAAAACACTAACAGCTATAATGAATCCGAAGACAATTCATCGTTATATTCGAAGAAAAATAATTATACAGCATGACGAAACATAAAAAATCATGATGATTTGCAACATTTTCACAGTGAAGTAAAATACTAAAGAAAAAAATTAATTAAGATCGAAAGATATGGAAACGAGGAAACAAAAATTGCATAAACTTGGACAAAAATGCCTAGGAAAGTTATCCAATAGAGACCAAAGAATTGATCATACAATTACAAAATTATATTTGTAAACTTCCATATGTGGCTGGTAGAGGACAGGAACCAGTGGAGTTGATGGAGAAACCAACACCATCTGATCCAGGAGTGGTGCATTCAAGCATTTTCTTGCTGATATGGTATGGCGATGTGCTCAACAGCCTGAGTAAATGCAAAAGCATACTTAAAAGCCTCACAAATTCCAATATAAAAGCACTTATGGTAATATGTTACTCATTCTATACATTTTTATCTTTTTATATTTTTTATCTATCATTTAAAAAATATTTGTTTATATTAGATATTCTTTTAAAATTTAACATAAAATTAATTATTTTATAGTTATTTTACTCTTATTTTCTCTTACTCTATTAATTATTTAATTCTTAAAATTTCCTAATATTTACTTCTCTAATTTCTATTTCTATCCTATCACCTCTTGTTTTGACCGATCTCATTCCAGCATTTACCTTTCCTTGCGCTTCTCTAAAAACCAAGCCAAGGATGCTTTACGTGCCTGAGGCAAGCCTACTGAAAAGTGGAAACAAAGAGAAACCGTTATTTATCACAAAGCCTTACATAAAACCACTATTAGAAGTAGCTGTACTGAAAAATCTAGTGAGGCAGTGCATATAGCACACAAGTTGTACCTGGTGGTGGAGCCATTTTTGTAGCTGCAGATCCTACAGAACCAATATTAGGAGACTCCAAATGGATACTAGGGATAGCCAAAGATCCTACTGGTCCCATTATTCCAAGTTCATTGTTGCTAGAAGATCCTCCCCCAGGCCGAAAATTGGCATGAGCAGTCACGGAAAGAGGGCTTGGCAGAGGTGAGGGATAGGATTGGCTTATAATGAAAACGTCATCTTTGGAGGGCATAGAGATTGGTGGCTGCAATTTAGCTGTGGAAACTGTCTTGTTCCTAACTGGAGTAGACCCATTTCCAGCCAGCAACATCACAGACTGGGCCTGATGGAAAATTGAATATTAGAAAAGTAAAGACCAATGTAAAATTTAACAGAATTGAGATGAGTTAAGAAAATATATACCTTCGTAGGGGATATGTCATCATAAACACATACTGAACCAGCATAGAAAATGGTCAGCTGAGCAGTTGGACCAGTGGAATAATTCCTACAAAGAAACTCAACTTTCAGATGTGCCACTCCATATTACTTGGTGAGTATTTTCGGTGAAATTTCAGACTTTCAAATTTATAATACCTTAAGTCAGTGGAGCCAACAATGGAACCTCTAGATGGAAGAAGAGACACAGGGGCTATGTGTGGGACTCCTCCAAGAGATTGTGGTTTTATGGCTGAGTTGACCATGTTCTGTCCAGTAGTAGCCAGATTAGATTGGAGAACACGACTAGCTTGATTTGATTGGTTGGACACTGAAAATATTCTTGCTTCCTGAGGTCGAGCTGAATTCGCATCAAAACTTTGCAGAGGATAGATTGTCATTCCATGTTTGTTTCCTGCTTGCTTGCCTATGGTCAATTTTTTCTACAAAATTTCAAGTTAATAAAGTAAAGGAAAATTATAGTTGTTGAACCAAATTACCAAAAGCATAAAATATAAAAGTGGCACTTTCTCACTTCAGTCATATTAAAAAAACCACTAGGAATTTACAAAAGTGAAAATACCTTTTACAATTAATTACCAGATAAATGATAAAAGATAAAGCATTCAAATATTCTACTTCAAGGTGAACCTTGTTGGAATTTTATGTGATACAATTAATTGTTAAATTTTGTTTATAAAAATTGAGTTAATAATATGATCTAAGATATAGAGAAGTAGTGTAAGTCTAATACTAATATTGATCTATATTGTGAGTTATACACATCTATTATTGAGTTAATGTAGTTATGAGATAATAGTGTAAGTCCAATTAACCATTAACTCATTAGGACTTATTTCCTAACAGTATATCTTGATGAAAGAGTTTATTGTAGTTATAAATAAACAGTTAAGTCTCCTTCTTATTACCATTATATGTTATCTGACTTCTTGCTCTATTGACAACTGTCTGTTGTAAGAGATAGACAAGAAAAAAGATCTAACTAGAAGAACACTCTTTGCTATAACTTCAATTAATCATTTATGGCCAACTCATTCAAAGTGCTATGTTAGTATCTTGAATTTATATAACCCTAAATTTCTTACATGTAATATTAGAGCCAAGTCATATAAATTCAAGATTCATGTTATATATTTTCTTTGGGAAATTATATAAATTATTTTTTGTGCCTTTTTATGGATGAAAGGACCCTTTTTTTTTTGAAGTTTTAAAATGGCTGAAACAGCCAACCTTTGATATTTCCCCCACTCCATGACTGCGCATAGCAGCTATTCGATGGAGAAAATAGGAGCTTTGGCTCTCCTGTCACAAAGCCCACACGTATTAGGAGTGGGTGTAGCACCTGGCCGTTTATTCTTTTCGAAGTTGGCATTGATAAAAAAAATATTAAAACTTGTCTTTGCTTTTTGAAAATGGAATTTGCCTTGTGAACGTATGACACGAGGTATGTAAGGTATGTTATCAGCAACAAATCACCAAACAAATCAATTAAGATTATCTTTATTTGTTGCTGATTTGATTCTGTTATTATTATTAGGATATGATTCTATTTATTGATATTGATAAGATTTCATTATGTATATTCCCTTTCTAGATTAACTTTATTTCAACCTTTTATTTCTCCTTTGTAATTCTATTTAATCAGTTTCTGTAAATCAATTGGATATATAATATTATTATACCAAATCATTCTCCTTTGTGTTTCTTTATATGGTATCAGCCTAAAATCGGTCCTTCATCCTTTGAGCTTTCATGACTGCCATTAATCCTCCCAACCTCACGTGATGGAGATAATTACCCCACTTGGAGCTGAGCCATCCCCATGGTACTAGAAGCAAAACACAAGCTTGGATTCATTGATGGCACCATTCTTAAGCCTGGACCACATACTCCTGATTTCTCTAATTGGGTTCGTTGCAATAGTATGGTTCAATTTTGGCTTGTTCATTCTACTATTTTGACCATTGCAACTTCCATCCTCTGGATCAATAGTGCGCGTGACATCTGGCTTGATCTCCTTACTCGATTCAATCAAAAAATGCACCTCATATTTTTGAAATTCTACTATTCTGACTCTTTTAAAATTTCCATTCAGTAGCATTTCTACTGTTAAATGTTTTGAATTAGTTCATTTTGATGTTTTGGGACCCTCCAATAAACCTCATTCCTCTGGTGCAAAATTCTTTCTTACTGTGCTTGATGATTTTTCTAGACGTACATGAGTTTTTCTCATACAACACAAAAGTGAAGTCAATACCATCATTCCTCATTTTTTTAAAATGGTTGAAAACCATTTTCAAACACATATTCAAAAAGTGCAAACTGACAATGCACGTGAATTTTTCAACTCCCAAACTACTCTGTTTTTTCAAGTCTTGGGGGTCTTACAACAATCAAATTGCCTCAAATTTTTCTCCTTCTATACCAATACTGCTATTTTGTGACAACCAGTCTGTGCTTCATATTGCCTCAAATCCGGTATATCACGAACGCACTAAACACATAGAGATCGATTGTTACGTTGTTCGTGAAACAATTTATTCTGGCCTGATTAATACTATGAAGGTCAGTTCTACAAATCAAATTGTTGATTTGCTCACCAAGTCCTTGGCAAAAGATCAATTCCTATGGCTAAAGAGTAAGATGGGGTTATCTACCTTACACACCCCATCTTGAGGGGGAGTGTTATCAACAACAAATCATCAAACAAATCAATCAGGATTATCTTTATTTGTTGCTGATTTAATTCTGTTATTATGATTAGGATATGATTCTATTTATTGATATTGATAGGATTTCATTATTGTATATTCCCTTTCTAGACTAGCTTTATTTCAGCCTTTTATTTCTCCTTTGTAATTCTATTTAATCAACTTCTGTAAATCAATTGGATACATAATATTATTCTACCAAATCATTCTCCTTGGTGTTTCCTTACAAGGCATGTAAGGTAGAACTAGTTTTGGGCAGATTTATTATTTTATTAAACACTAACTTTTTTTTACGCTGTGGTATTTTTTTTTAAAATATACTTAATTGTTGATTTATTATATTATTTAACTTTTAGGAATATGTTTGTGGGTTATAATTGTCGAGAAAAATAATTATAGATATTCTAGGTTGAATGGCAACGTGTGCTCTCCTTAGATTCCTCTATGTTTTATATCTTCCACCATACTTAATATTGTTATAATATAATTTAAGTTAAATATATGTTTGGTGAACTCTGTAATTCAGTATTTAAGGAATGTAATTTTTTGAGTTGTTTTAAGGTTAGGAGAGACTCAAGTTGATGAGTATCTCATTTTTACTGGTTTAACCATTTTAATTGTTTGAACATCTATTTTCCTGTATGATTAGTTTTGTAAATTTATATGAACATTTATCATTAAAGTGGTTTGTTTATATGAATTCATGACTTTATCATTAAGTGAGGGATGTTTTTCTGATTGCATACAATCCACTTCAAAGGAGGTTATTGTGTGTTTTAATATTGAATTATGTGAAACATGTAGATATGAGTTTATTTTTAATATTTAAAGTTATTATCCCAAAATAGATTTTCTTAATTGTTGAAATTTTCTTACTGTTACTTCACATGAAGGACTTTTATATATTTTTGCATACCCACCCAAAGGGTGGTTGTAATTTTATGTTTAGGTTCTTGTTTTGACTTATATTGGTGGCAAGTCATTATTTAATGCCCAAGTAATTGATGTTAAGCATTCCTGTTGTTAATTTTGTATATTAAATTTCTTGTTTATTTTTTTTGGCATTCTTTTGAAATCTAATTATTTGATATTTAAATGGTTATCATAGCTTCTATAGTTATTTAAAGAAACTTATTATTTTTTTGGGCCTTTGTTGAACTTTAATTTATTTAGATAGGTTATTATCTTTTATGATAAATTAAATAATTGTGTGTGTCCCTTGTATCTTGTATCGTATTAAAATTTAGAATTGTCATTTGCTGGCATTAATATTTGTTTTAACATGATAATTGTGATTTAAATTATTTGAATAAATAGAATTTATGACTTGGTGATCTATGGAGACACATGTTTTGTTATTGTCTTATATTGCATAGATCGACAGTACACATATTGGGACCTGGATCCTCTTCTTTTCTTTAAAAAAGAGAGAGTTATGTTCATGATCCAATGACTCAAGTTCATCAAGTTATATTTACAACTTTTATTTTATTATGCTCCAATGAACTTGAGTTATTGGATCAGAAACATAACTCTCTCATTTTCTTAAAGAAAAGGAGAGGATCCTAATCCCACATATTGTTATGAGGATATTGATCTTATTTTATTTCTTTTGAACAATTTTTTTGTCCTAGTATAAGCTAGTTCCTTCAAGGTCAATCACCAAAGTAACTTATTTACAAAGATTGTAAGCAAATTTTCTCATCATTATGTAGGATTTTATTTTCTTCAAATTATTTTCTTCTAAAGACATGTAGATATAATTTTATTTAAGATCAGTGAAGAACTTCTATAATTGGGTTATCCTTGTACATTTGTTTGAAGTTTTGTCATCTTACAAATGTAATGTGAAATGTGCTCATAGCATTTGGTGCACTGGTAAAATAAATAGTAAATTCAAATTTCTTTGACTCATTATTATTATTATTATTATTATTTCTAAAAGCATATTGGATATATGTGCTTTTGTTGCATGTTATATTGCTACATACATTTCAAATTATTTAGTTAAGAAACTTGTGACATGTCTTCATATTGAGAATTTCGTTGCTCTCTAGACGATTGAAAATTTATTGAGATAATAAGATAATAATGCTACTTTGTAATTGTTTTGGGCATTTGGAAGTGAAGCATTAGATGGAAGTGAAGCATTAGATGTCGAATATCTTTTGAAAAAAAAAAAACATATTTGTTGAACTTGTTCACATTAATTCCATGTTAGGTAATACATTATCAAAAAGTATTAGGCACATAGCGTTTAGAATGTATGTTGTAAATAAGGGTATTTGAGATCTTTTGATGTACTAGTTTAGTGGGAGTTTAGATATTTATATTATGATGTCAAACTTCTATCATTAGACACTTTTAGTATTTGGTTGACATATACTATTTTTTTAAGCAATTGATGATACATTAATTTTGATTATTATATCTCTTTATGTATATCAGTTGCAAAATTTTTTGGAAGTCGGTGTTGTTAGAACCATCATGCTTGTGAATGACACAAATTGGAGTTTGAAGCATAATGTGGTATTTTAAAGCTCGGTGTCATTAAGACTACTGTACCCGTGGTTGACGTCATGTTGGAGTTTAGGCATGAAAGTTTTTAATGAACTATACAATTTCTCTTACTTTTGTATATTTGTAGAGAAATTGTGTACCTATTTCTAAGAAACTTGAGTTTCAGTATTAAAACTCAAGTACGTAAATGCCACCTCGCCATAAACACCATATTGGACATGTGAGACAAGTTGTTTGATTTCTCTTACTTACTTTGTATCTAAGCATACGGAAGAGAAATCATATTTCTCTTGCTTATGTTGTAACCAAGCATGTTAAAGAGATTCAGAGGATCGATAAGAAAACAACACTTTAATTTTTTTGTTATCAATGTTGGATGTTGTTTCTCTTGTTACACTACTACACTAAAACTCGTGTTTATAGTGCTAAATTGTGCTTGTAACCATGGAAAAGAGTTGTGTCGATAAATGATCAATGATTTCTATGATTCGACATAGTTGACATCATTTAATAGAGTCATATTAGAGGTATTGTCTATAGATAATATATTTTTAAAAGTTGTGGTCACATTCTAAGTTTTTTTTTCTTAGTTGCTCAACCCTAGGGTCATTTTTTAAATAAATTATTTTTAAAATTGAATTTACAATTAATTTTGCTTAAGTGAGAGAATGTTAAAATTTTCCTATGTGAGCTACACTTAATTGTTATGTTATGATTATGAAAATTAATTAGGCTAGCAATATGATCTGAGATATAGACAAATATTATAAGCTCAATATTAATATCGATCAATGTTGTGCGCTATGCACACCTATTATTGAGTTAGTGTGGTTATGCGACAATAGTGTAGACTCAATTAACCATTAATTTGTTAGTATTTATTTCTAATAGTGTCTTTTGATAGGAGAGTTGTTGTTGTTATAAATAAGCAGCTAAGTCTCTTCTATACTACCACTATATATTATTTGACTTGCCTCATCCATAGCTGCCTATTGCAAGATATAGATAGGAAGAAAGATCTAGTTAGAGGAATACTCTTCGCCATAACCTCAATTAATCATTTATGGCCAACTTAGATACGTTTTATATTTTGAAGTTCTATGTTGGTGTCTTGAATTTATATGATCCTAGATTTCTTACAAATCTTGCTTGCTATTTAGCAAGTTCATTTGCAAAACAAAATCTAGTTTAAAAGAAGAAACAAACCTGGATCGCACCCAAGAAGGGTTTCTGGTTAGAGACAAAAGCATCTGCAGTTGATATGGTCATATATCCAGTTGAAGCTAGTGGATCAATAATAGTCTTTCTCGGCCTATCTTCCTGATTGGCCTTGAAGGACTGCAGTTGAGGAAGTGCAGAGACCTTGTTTGAGAATGACCACTGAATTCCTGCACCCCTTACTGATGCTGCAAATGTTCAAGCGCAAAATGGAACACCATATGAAGCCCGTGAGTAATGAAAAATGTAACAGAAAATCCATCTGTTGATAAAGATAATAGTAATGGCTAGATTGCATAGATACCTCAAAGATAAATAAGTTTTGCACTTAGTGTGAGTGTGATAAAAGTGACCAAACAAACTACAATAGATTATTTAATGGCCTTCCAAACTATGAAACAACAGAATGATGATTGTCTTGAAGGTCATCTAAGCCTTAGAAGAATATTAAATCTACCAAAAAACAAAAAATATATCAGCCTGTTGCAAATTGCCATTAATATATGTAGATAGCAAAGATAAGGGATACGACAACCCACAATATATATCTCCGCTCCCTTACAGCAAAAATAGTTAAACAAGGTAGAAGCTTTTGTCGGCACTTTCATCATATATTAATTTTTTATCACATGTGATTGTGATCTGATTTAATTGTAAATGTAGACACGTGGCAGCATCTGGCCAGGCACAAAGATACAAATTTAAGAACCCAAATAAGAAAAAAAAATTGCTTCTTATAAAGCTCGGCATTATTTAATGGTCCACCATTTAACACATACTAATAGTATTACCAACACTTTTTTTTTTGAAATGGTTACCAACACTTTATGCAGTCACTCTTGGTTTATTTTTGTACACAATGTTTCCTAGTAACCTAAAAAAATAAAAGTTTCCTTCCGTACGCACCTAGTTGGCTCGTTGCGCCAGGGCACTACGATCAAAGATAGTATTTTATTTCTCAAGGCCATTCAAGACGGCACATTAAATTAAGAGAACAATCAATCATGCCCATGTTAATCTTAAATATAATATTAATAGATAAATTACACTTGATTAGTCTAATCATTAAATATACCACGTCAATTTAAAACTCCAACATAGGCAAGAAAAATTGGGGAAAAAAAAAGCTGCACATTTTACCATAAAATTAAAATATGAAACAAATAGAAGCAGACAACTAAGACCACGTTTCTACCACATGTACCACAAGATTATTAATTTAAGCAACATTACTGCTTTCCATTTTTTACCCTTTTTAAGTGAGCATACGTTTTTTATTTGACCGTCTCACAAGTCACAACACACTGTCACAAAGAAGAAGAAACAGTTCAATCTATGCAAAGAAAAGAAAAGAAAAATCTTGTGACTGCATGGACCCAGCTGCAGTGGTTGGACCCCTGGTATGTCACTTTATATATCCTAAGTCAAAAATTTGGCAGTTAGTAATCATAAAATTCTTGTTCTTATCCACAAGAGAGAAACCAAAGCAAACCAACGAAGGCCCCAACAATATGCTGCATATGGGTGATCGCATTCTTCTTTTCCTTAGTTTTTTTGTTATGTCAATTTCTGAGAAAATAAATACCAGTTCATTCTGTACAAAAAAAGAAGAAGAAATAAAACCATTTCATTGATACGAAAAAGTAAACTGAATAAAAAAAAGGTGTGTCAAAATTAAAGACACAAAAATGGAACTGAAAGAAGTCACCCATGCCCATTTTGCATGCATACTTAGTTTCGGAGAAAACAGAAGAAAAAGGAAAATAAAACAGAATCACATAACTAAAAATTACTCAAGTCTCAACCTTGCTCCACTTTCATGACTAAATCATAAACACAAAAATATATAGACCAAGAAAAAGGTTCTAAGCAAATGCAAAACCTTTCAAGTTTCACAAGTCACAACTCCATCAATTGTAAAACAAATATCAAACTTAGAAGTGCAAAGTTTCCTGTATCAGGACAAGAAAAATCATAAAAATGATACCAACCTGAGTCCTTTAGTTTATGAGAAGCATCCTCCTTCATAGTACCAGCACCATTTCTATTGGAACTCAAACCAAAAAAATCCCGCTCCATATGAGAAGAAAAACAGAGACCCACAAAAATTTCTATCTTTCTAGTTATAAAAAAAATAAGATTTCTGCAAACCCAGGAAAAAAAAATTGAAGTAAAAACACATTCACAATCTGCAGTGAACGCAGCTTAAAAAAGTGGAGAAGAAGAAGAAAAGAGAGGGAATCGAAGATATACATATATATAGAGAGAAATTGGAGGAAAGAAAAAATTAAAAGGGTCGTGAAATCTGGAACGTTAGATTAAGAAAATCGATTTTACGTGATGGTTGTGGGTGACTAGTGGGCCCAGTGAGTGACCACGTGCGCCACCGATCTCGCTTCTCGCTCCTTGGGTACTGTGCTATGTGATGACTTTTAGGTAGATATAACTGTACTTACGCTGCATTTGACACTGCTGCGGCTGTTCCATCTCTTTTTCAATTTTTCTTTTTGAAAGAAACAAATTAATCTAGTCTTGTATTTTATTTTTGACCTACGAACTACGATTTTACATTTTTGGCTATATTCATGAGTTTATTTAATTGGATTTGTTTTTTTTTAATAGGTAAACGCTTCACGAGAAAAAAAGTTAAGATTCTATGTGTCAGTGGCAGCCTGGCTGGTCATATGATAAATTCAAACGTTTATTTTACGAAGTATTTAGTTAGGTCAAGTTTTTTTTTTTTTGGGTAATTAGTTAGGTCAAGTTATTGAACGAATGAAATCATGCAAGCGTTGGTTACTTTAGCCTAATTTTGCATACTTCATTCTTCGTTAATCTATCTTCCTCATTCAATAGTTACAATCATTAATATTTTATGTCATCAACTTCATCTATCATCTATGATACTAATATGAAGAAAAGACAAAAGTAACTCTTAACTGAAAAATACGACATTGACAACCTTGAACTTATTGGGATGTTTAATTGATATTAGCATGTTTTTATAGGCGAATAACAAAAGGAAAGAAGTGGTGCTCGGGTGAAATTGAATTGAAACTTTGAAAGAAATAGCAGATGAGCAATAAAAAAAAATATAAGAATGAAAGAGTGAATAAGATGAAGGTTATGGGAGAATACATTGTTAATTGCTGTTAGAGTAAATACTTTTTCTTATTTTATATTTGTTGAATGTATACTACTTCAGTTAATACTAAAAATATAATTAAAAGAAAAACAATAAGTATAAATAAATAATTAAAAATTTATAAGAAATAAGTTGAGATGATAAATAATTTTAATTTTGTAAAATAAAGATGTGAGTTTAAATTTTAAAAGAATAATTCATATGAAAAGACTTACATGTTCACGTGATCAAACTGAAATTAATTTCATAAATAATTTAAATTAATTAAATATATAAAAATATTTCGTTGTCTAAAAAAATACGTAATTAAAGTAGGGAATTTTTTTTCTTATTTCCACGTACCTAAACATTTCTCAATGAGAGAGGGAGGGGGAGCACCGACCACGTGATTGGCGACTCTACTATTTTTTTGTTTGAATTTGGCGACGTCCCTGATTGTAAGTGGTCGCTGCGTGTCAACAAAAGGCTCGTGGCCCAATCTTTATTCCCTATCACTGTCGTACTGTTTGGTTTTTGCAATGATTTGGTTTTTGTACCACGTGAGTGACAGTGACATATCATCCCCTCGCCATGCTCAAGTAGCCAGTGCTGTCTGCTGTGCAGGCTCACACTTCATATGTGGCTTTTGTACTTAAGTGTCAGTAAAATTATTTATCACATTATTATATTTTTAAAGTTTTATATTAAATTATCACATTTTTTATTATATTAATATATATGTTTTATTATTTATAACTATGTTAATACAGATGATGTTATTTAAGTAGAAATATTAGACTACTAGATGTTATTCACATAATAATACCAATACCTATGATATTTTTCACTTAATAATATTAATACATGTGATATTATTCATGTAATAACGTCATTTGTTCTTGTTTTATCAGTGTATTATTAATAAAACTCTCCTCTCATTCTCTTACAGAGGACGAAATTGATATTTATGTGTAGTACTATGCATATATATATACTTAAATTGATTGAGAGTTTGTTATTTTTTAATCATTTTGAGAGAAATTCTTACCTAAATCTTAGGCATCCAGATGGGTGCACCAGACCAATCAAGATTTAATATTTTCATAAATTTTTATGTCACATAATTAATTTCACAAAAATCTATAAAAATATTAAGTGCATTATTAAGACATACAATTGTAAAATTTCTCTCATTCTGATAAATATGTGCACAAGATGTTTCTTCCCTTGTTAGAAGAATTTACCATTTTTAAGACATACAGTTGGGGATATACGATCTTAGTGTACTTGTACAAGGAGTTTTGCAAAGCCACAGATTACAACGTGCACGAGGTTGAAGGTGCTTGCTTCTTGTTATAGTATTTGGCATGGTATAAATTTATCGGTCTTGTCCTTACACTGGTTGATAATACTGATCCTAACCTTTTGACTGCCTATGCTACTGGTCATGGTCACCTACGTCCATTGAAATTTTAATAAATTTTTCAATATAAATGATTGCTACAATGACTAAAATTTTCTATGTCGTGAAAAATAAATTTTTCAATAAAGCAGTTGAATTTGGTAAAACAATTGGAGAATAATTCTAGTTGTATTTACATTTTTTTAAAAATAATGCGTACGTAATAGCGCTAACGCTTTAGGTGTTATTACCTTGATAATGTCAAAGTTTCTAGCGTTATTACGTGAAAAACGCTAATAGCTTTAACGCTATTAAGTAGATATCGCCTAGTGGTCTAGCGTTTTCATGTGGATAACACCATCTATTTTTGCGTAGTTGTAAAATATTAAAAATGTCTATCGTGCCCAAAAGAGTAACAATTTATTATATAATTTTAAAAGTATAATATTTTGATAAATAATTTTATCACTAATAATAATTTGGTTAAAAAGCTCACTTCAGATGGCAACTAACATTCTAATCTTACCACTACGAGTGGACGAATGTCAACTAGTTTCATGTCCTTAAGTTGCACTAGTGTTGCAATGTGCCCTAGACTTGGCCTCCATTTATTACTACATAGATGATGCAATTAAATAAATAAATAATAAAAGGGCAAATGATATAAAGGGAAAGAGAATGGAGAGAGGACTTATCCTTTCATTGAAACACACAAAAATAAGCAACCAGACCTAACACCTTTCTAAGTACACATAATATTTGGGCTTGAAGCCCAACATGTGATTTCGAATAAACCATTTGATCACAATATAATAAAATAGATTACAGGAAACATTAAGTTACCATTCAACTAATTTTGACAAAAAAATAAATCAATGGTAGTCTAAAATCATAGAAAATTTCTAACATTCTCTCACTTAAACAACATTGATTTAGTTTAATTTAACTCAAAAGGAATATATATATATATATATATATATATATATATATATATTTCTACAAATTTTTTGAAAGAAAAGAATTTATAGTTAAACAATTGTAGTCACTAAAATAACCTAACTATACTCACAATAAATATGACCAAATAATCCAATAAAAACATCATTTAAGAGTCACAAGTGACAGATAAACTATTTAAAGTCTAATTCACCAATGATTACGTAACTATTAATCTTATTGTCATGATCATAATACAAGTGTGCTAGTGTAGATACACATTATAACTTAGTTTGTGATCATTTGCCCTTGAAGTTAATGTGTATAGATGCTACATTGTGTTTTCTCAAGAAAGTACAACTAATTTCCACAAGGAGATTATAAACATGGTTATCATGAAATACCATTTCCTTCAAGGAAACTAAGCATCTTGAGACAACACAATAATAAAGTTGTACAATAATTATTATAACAATGACAAAAACAAACATGCACATAACTTTATTAAATAAGCATTACACAAGTTCAATGTAATAAGTATACAATAAATAATAACTCTTATTAATCAATTACATCAAAGGATCTTACAATATTCATGTTCTCAACATGTCTTATAAACATTATGGGTTTAAGTCCCTTAATTAAGGGGTCAACAAGCATCTCTTCAGTAAGAATATGCTCAATAAGAATATCTCAATTATCAAACATTTCTCTCACCACTAAGAATTTGATCCTTATATGTTTAGAGGCAAAAGTGGTTCTATTATTATTGGTGAACAAAACTGTAAAACAATTGTCACAATAAATTTTCAATGGTTTAGAAATTGAGTCAACAACACCAAGAGCATAAATGAAGTTTCTCAACCACATAGCATGTGAAGCAACTTCATACAATGCAGCAAACTCAGCTTGCATTGTGGAAGATGCTGTCAGAGTTTGCTTTACACTTTTCTAAGATATAATTCCTTTGACCAACATGAAAATGTATCTAGAAATGGATTTGTTATCATCTATACATCTAACAAAGTTAGAATCAGAGTAGCTAATGACATTTAAATCATTCATTTTCCTATAAACAAGCATGTAATCCTTTGTCATTTGTAGGTATCTCATAACTTTCTTAACAACTATCCAATGAGCATGTCCTATATTACATAGATATCTGCCCAATGCACTAACAGTAAATGATAGATCATGTCTAGTGCACACCTGAGCATACATAAGGCTACCAACCACACTAACATAAGACAGATTTGTTATATAACTCCTCTTAATATCATTCTTAAGGCATTGGTCCTTACTCAACTTATCGTATTTGACAACTAGAACATTACCGTGCCTACAATTTTTTATATTATAACTTTTAATAACATGATCAATATATGCTCTTTGAGATAAACCCAAAGGCCTATGACTACTATCTCTATGAATCTCAATGCCCAAAATAAAATAAGCTTCTCCAAGATCTTTCATGTCAAAAGTAGTTGACAACATATTCGTAGTCTCATTAAGTAGATCATAATTATTGTTGTCAAGTAAAATATCATCCATATAGAAAACAAGGAAAATGAATTTACTCCCACGGACTTTAAGATATATGCATTGATTTACCTTATTCTCTATAAAGCCCATAGAAGAAACAACTTCATCAAATTTAATATACCATTATCTAGAAGCTTGCTTTAAACTATAAAAAAGACTTGTTCAATTTGCATATACCACATGCTTCTTTCCATTTTGTATAAAATCCTTTGGTTGCTGCATATAGACCTCTTCATAAAGATCTCTATTTAAGAAGGTTATATTCACATCCATCTGATGTAATTTCAAATCATAATGAGCAACTAGAAACATAATAATCTAGAAAGAATCATTGGAAGAAATATGAGAGAAAGTTTTTTTTTAGTCAATTCCTTTCTTTTGAGTGAATCCTTTTGTCACCAATTTTGCTTTAAAGCATTCCATGTTTCCCTTAGAATATTTCTTGGTCTTAAACACTTTGCATCTGATAACTTCTGGAAATGAAATTATTTCACTTGAATTTGAATGTATATGAGCATGCTATCCTTAAGTTTTATAGGCCAAATAATCAATTCATGTAGGACTTTGATGATTTAAGCTTGTAATTAAGAATTGAATCTTTGAGGATTTTATTTAAAGAATTTAGATTGATTATGATTTGATGGACTTTGACATTGTCTTGATGCAGGTATTCAAGATGGGAAGACCTTGGAAGGGATAAAGAAGCAAAGAAGAGCTAAAATAAAGAAGGATGCAAGAGAGAAGCAAGGGCAGCCAACCCACGCCTAAGCGTGTCAAAATCACGCCTAGGCGTGACCCTTGCAATATTTTAGGGTTTGCAGGCAGAAAGCTCCATGCCTAGGCGTGACTTGCACCTGACACCACGTGCTTCATAACCACGCCTAGGCGTGGAAAAGTCAAGCCTAGGCATGGAAAAGCCAAGCCTAGGCGTGGGAAAAATCTTGATCCACGAAAATTAGCTTTTAATATCTAGTTTTTGGGGATTGGAAGGCATCTTCTGTTTTGAGACCAAGCACGAACTTCATAGAGAAAGGAAGAGGAGGAGAAAACCTTGGAAGATTAAGGTGATTCAAGTGAAGAATCAAGATCAAGGAGGAAAATCAAGCATTGGACTCTCACCATTCTTGTTCTTTCTTTCCATTTTCTCTCTTGATTTGTAATTTGATGTATTTCATAACTCCATTAGTTTTCTCTTCTTTCATAATGTGTAACTAAACTCTAATCTAGGGGCTTTCTAGGATCTTGCTATGAATTTGAATATCTAGTAAATTTGTTAGGTTTCTATCAATGATATTGGTTTTGTTCTTCCATATCTATACTTAATGCTTGTTGTTGATTGGCCATCAATTGCATGATTTTAGTATTCCAATTGAACTAGAAATAGGGTGTTGTGAATATGGATATGGTATGATTGATGTATGTTCAATTACATTCTATTAGATTGAATGTGTTGATTAGCTAATGGGATAGACACATACCCATTAGTCATGTATAGCAAGTGTTTGATAATTGGTCTCAATGAGTGATTCTTATGCTAATTCACATGGACACATAGTGGATTAACTGGGTTTCACATAGATATTTGTCCTAGACATAGGCTTTTATCTATTGCTTATTTTAGCTAACAAAACTAACTCATTGTTAGATGTTTGTGAATTGTAAGTTATTCATTGAAGTAGCAAGTGAATAGGGACCCCTAGGCCTTAATCATTCTCATCTTTCTCTTGTGTATTCGGTGTTTGGTGCATTCTTGTTCTGTTTCTTTTAATTTGTTATTTTAATTATAAATCACTCTCACAGTTCGATTGCTTAGATAAGAATTTATGAAAATTGGTTAAGTTTAGCATTTTTCTAATTGTTAATCCCTTGGGACACAATACTCTAACTCTCATATATTACTTGTAGATCCGTGCACTTGTAGATCATCATAAACAGCATCCAATAGGCTTAACTCCTTCAGAAGGTTCCACAAGTTCCCACACACTATTCTGATTCATAAAAAGTATTTCATCATTCATTAATTCAACCCATTTATCAGATATAAACACTAGAAACTATTTCCTTATAATTTTTTGGATATGACATGCACCCAACATCAATATTATCTCCCTCAGAAAAATATAGCAATCATCAAGGTTAATTGGTCTTCTTTCTCTTTGAGATCACCTAAGAGGAAGAACCTCAACAGGATGTTCAGGAGCCGGTAGTGATGGTTCTTCTATAACTTATTGTTATGGTTCCTTATCAACCCTTTCAAATAGCTTACTCACACCTCTTTCTTATATAATAGGAACCGATACAACAAAATTTTCTCCATTGGAACTTGTGCCTTCATCCATAGTAACATCAGAACTACCCACATCATTCTCAAGGAATTTGGCAATGATTGCTTCAATTATTTTTATTTCATGGGTAGGGCAATAGAATCTATAACCATTAACATTGATAGGATAACCAATAAAGTAACATTTGGTGGTCATAAGACTTAATTTTGATGCAGTATGATAATAGATTTTTACCTTAGCAGCACAACCTTACACACGAAGATGGTTAAGGATAGGTTTCCATACCTTAAGCAGTTCAAATAGAGTTTTGGGAACATACTTAGAAAGCACTCTATTTAGTATATACATGGATGTTTTAAGGGCTTCTCTCTAAAGAAAATCAAGTAATTTAGATTAACTCATCATAGACCTCACCAAATCTATCAATGTGCAATTTCACCTTTTAGTTACCCCATTTTGTTTAACAATCCTTGGCATAGTAAGTTGAAAAAAAAATTCCACAATCCTTATGGTATTTAGCAAAAGGTCTTATAAATTGTCCAATTTTACCATGTCTACTATAATATTCATCACTTCTGTCTAACCTTACTATTTTTATCCTTTTACCACATTGATTCTCAACCCTATTTTTAAAAACTTTAAACTTCTCTAAAGATAATGAGTTATTATTTATCAAGTAAACATAACCAAAACGAGAAAAGTCATCAATGAAGGTACTAACATATTTTATTCCCACACAAGGTTGGCTTCAAATGACCACAAATATTGATATGAATTATTTCTAAATGTTCTTTACTACGTATAGAACCCTTTCTACTTATCTTGGTCATCTTTCCCCTTATATAGTCTATACAATCCCCAAAATCTATAGAATCAAGTGAAGGTAAGATATTATCCTTTATCAACTAATTAATCATATCCTTAGAGATACGACCTAGGCACCTATGCCATAAAGATAAGGAAGTGTCTTTGATTAGTGCCCTTTTGTTTTTAAGTTTGAACATGTAGGGAATTGAAAACATTGAAATCAAGATTTAAACAATATAAACCATTAGATTTAATAGTTTTTCCAACAACTTGGGAACCATAAGATAGAAGACAAATTCTTTTATTGAAATTAAATGAAAAACCACAACTATCAAGTTTGGATAAAGAAATTAAATTCCGCATCATGGATGATACATATAAGTTATCTTTTAATTATAAAACAAATCCTAACTCCAACTTTAATTCAACTAGTCTTATAAACTGAACATTGACTTTATTTTTATTCCCTATAACAAATTGACTTTATCATCACTTGACTTTTGCTCCAAAATCAATTTATTATGAATTCAAAGGAACATCTATCAAACTAGATTCATAGCAATCAAAACTAGTGACTCACCTTGAGTTTTCTTTTTAATAAAATATTTGAAGGCTTGACAGTTTGACTTCTTGTGACCTACTGATTTGCAAAACCAACACTTTGACCCATCCTTATGAATGCTAGATTTTGGACTAAGGGATTTTTTAGGCAGACTAGGCCTATTATCATATCCATTTTTACTAGCTTCTTCTTAAAATATTTCTTATGGTGTAATTGAGAAACTAAGTTCAAACTTCTAAAAGTCAAATGATTCATCATATCCTCTTCTTGTGCACAAATAGATATCAAGGTATTAATATCTCATTATTCCTTTTGAATATTATATGAAGTTTTTAAGGCATCAAACATAACAGGCATGAAATTTAAAGCATAGTGAATAATGAAAGTATTAGTTATAGGGCACTTAAGGTCACTAAGCTAAGTTTATTAACAATGGTTACCATCTTTATAATGTGTTGCCTAACACTACCAATTCCATTATATTTCATGTTAATAAAAGTTTCCATCAATTGACCTGTTTTGACTTTTTCATACACTGCGTACTTTTTCTTAATAAAAACAAGAAAAGTTTTGACATTGTTGGAATGTGGAGTTGCCTTTATAAGTGTCTCATCAATAGAGTGCTTGATAAACATTAAAGCCTTATGATTAGCCTTTGTCCATTCCTTGTGGTAGGCCTTTTGCTCATTAGTGCTTTCAACAATCAATGAAACGAGTTTATCTTCTCTAATAGCAATATCAATGTCCAACAAGCTAAGGGCTAATTCAACATCATTTTTCCACTTTTTATAATTGTTTCCAATTAAAACCTCAACTTGGTTTGTAGTATTATTCAAGGAAAAAATGACCAGACCTGAAAAAAGTAATAAATAAGAAAATAATTAATAGCATTGGCGATCATAATAATGACAACTACTAAAGCAGAGATTTAACACATATAATATGAACTCCCATGTGAGTAGAGTATATATCATATTATAATAATATTTAAAAAACCCAACACCTATGTGTAGAAGAAATTTTACTATAAAGATCATCTCAAAATAATAAAATATTACAATAAAATAATTCATGAATTTATTGTATGTGGATAAGTTTAATTCACAAATTAATTAAGTAACACAATATCTCAAAACTTATTCATAAATAACTCTATCAATTTCAGTGAATAGTCCACTGTGGTGACATATATTCACTTCAATTAATAGAGCCCTAAACACGGACAAATCAATAATAGCCCACATAATCATTTTCTAAACTATTATTTAATTTACCTAATGTACTTAGAAAGTGCACTACCCAAACTTAATAACTAGGGAGAGTGACTATCACAGAATTTATCATAATATTAAATTAATTTTCATGTTTAGAATCACTAAAAAATATTTTCATAAATGTCTAAGTTGAACAAAATTAAAATAAATTAATATTAAATATTTTTAGAACCCAAAAAATTACAAAGCTTATACTGATGAATTTTAGGCATCAATATGAATATATATGAAAAAGAAGCATGCAAAACAAAGCATTCTAGAAGCCCCACACGCCTAGTGCTGCGAGTGGGCGTCATCACACGTGTCCTATTCATCATCTACCTTTAGCCGGGTCAGAACTAGGTAAATAAGTTTTCAAGGCTCAGTCCGCAATCTGTCACCATTTTCGATCATTTTTGACATCATTTCGATCTTCATTCGATTGGATCTTCCTCCATACTTGATTTAGGATCATTTTGGATTATTTACATGAAGAAAACCACGTTAAAATGGATAGGTTAGGATCCAAAATGAAAACTAGTTTGTTCAACCCAGTGTTGAAAAAACTTATACCCTTTCAATTTTAAACATGTTTTGATCGTCTCTAGGCCTAGATTCATGACTAAACGTGTTCTATGATGGATTTAGATGATTATCATAGATAAAAACAAACAAACAATGATTCAAAGTCACCAAGTGATCTTGTGAATTTCATCCATGGAGGTTAGATGCGAGTTCTAAGTTTTTCAGTCATTTTCCAATGACTTAAAATGACTCAATACATCTAAAGGTCTCTAAAATTAATCTTGCAAAAACAAACTTAAATAATTATCATCCTATATCCACATAACCATGCACACAGAATACAAGTTATCAACCCCACAAACATTGGTTCTCATGTAATATGTACATATTTGAATGGATTCTAAATCATGTATCTATGGTTCTAATACCATATGTTAAAATTTGAAATCATACAAAGTATGTCCCTAGATCATAAATTCATGAGTTTAGAATACTATGTTAACAATCAATGACGTACCTCTTGAAGACATCTCATTTTTTGACAAATTCACGACCAAGATTCACCAACGAATTGTGCACATTTATGTACTATAGGAATCAATATATTTTCCTCCTTCTCCTTTCTCTTTTGGATAAAGTAAAAAGACCTATCCCTTTATTAAAAAGTTGTCTTATTCTACTTATCATAGAAATAAGCAATCAAGTATAATACATTTCTAAACACACATAATATTTAGACTTGAAGCTCAACATGTGATTTTCAATATAAACTATTTGATCACAATATAATAAAATGGATTCCAAAAAATATTATGTTACTATGCAATCAATTTTGACAAACAAATATATCAATGATAATTTAAAATCATATAAAAATTTCTAACAGCTTCGATTTCAATTGATTTAAGTTTAGAGTTTCTTGCAAGCGATGCATGATATCAAAGTCGAATACTATCTTGACAAAAAAAAAGCTTATTAAGTAAATGTTTAAATTAACTGTAAAAAAATATAAAAAAATCATTTTTTATATAGTTAATTTTCAGAAAATCAATTATAAAACATTAGTTATGTTTGAATATATTAATTCAAAAACGATTTTACTGCAACAAATATTGCTTTGATTGTAAAAAAAAAAATACTTTTCATATAATAAATAAGCAAAAGTGATATGGAAATTAAATTATTTTTAAAAGATTATTTATCGAGTGATAAAGGACTAGGTTTCTCCCAAAGTTATAAAATAAAAAAAAATTAAACAATCAAATAATTGCTCAAAATCAAAATATTGCTTATTAAAGAAAAGCTGTTTTAGTGTATTAAAAAATAACTTAATTTGTATAAATAGCTGTTTTAAAAAATAATTCATTCAAGCACGCATGTGTAACTTTTATATAATCTGGCTTTCTCACTCTTTGGCTTTTTAATTCAAGCAACAATATATATTGTTTAAGACCATTACTCCTCAAGGGACAATCTCAGTGAAAGATTAGTAAACATATAGTTGATCGATTTAGACAAGAATATCATATCTTCGCCAGTAGTTCTTGCAATTTCATAATCGTCTATCATGATATGTGTCAGTTCACAAGGTACATAACAAATTAACAATTTGCATTGCTCCAATAAATTTTTAAATAATCATTGACTCATTAGTCGATATTGAGAATCCAAGGTAATATCTTTCTAATATTATTATATAATATCCCCTGCGGACATGTAGCCTCACATGCAATGGATAATAAATTAGACTAGAAAAATTAAGCGTGATTTTCCTCATTCTTCTTGGATCAACGATCTACCAACCATTTCAAGGGGGGAAAATAATGAAAAGTTTTATTTTCTATAAAGTGGACCTTGAGAAGGACGTAACTCTTCTTGAGGAGAAGTTGATTTGCCTGTGAAATTCATTTATCCCACTATGGGTTGGTTGTATTACCTTGTTTTCTTTCAAATTTACATGGAATGGATAAAAATCTGCCTACAAGGGGAATCAGATATAGGAAGACCCAAATTTACCAAATGTTTTTATTAATTATATGTGCGGAGAAACTCTCGCATCAGATGTATAATGAACAATGGAGAGTAGATCGAGACCAATCAGAGCCAGGAGGCCATGGTCCCTGGAACTCTAATCTTAGTGTTCAGAGGGAGGTGGAGGCTTTTATATATGTTTCGAGGTTATGGAACCATCTTACCTCATTATGGCCTACTCTTATATAACTAGCTCCAACTTTGAGATTGGTGCTTGGACGTGGAAATATATAGAGTAAGTTTCTGGAATGATAAGTTGATCGACCAAGAGGATAATGCATGCAGCAATGTCTGGCTGTGGTGGTCTAGCACTAGCACGGAATGAACATATATGGTACTTGGCTTTTTGGTTTCTGCCACAAATTAAGCTATGCACTAAAAGCAAAGTGTTAAGGTATAAGCTCAATGACTCAATGAGCTAAGACTTGCATGAGAGAAGGGGTTCAGGAGAGTTTGAATGGAGACTTAGTCACTTATTGCATAGCAACTTAACTGTGCAAACTGATGTCATGACTCGTAAGGATCGGTCGTTCGTAGAATTCGTTACTATAATATACAGGAAAGGGAAGCTAAACCATGTGTTAAACTCCAGATTGATTGACCGCCCACAGTAGTTGGCCCCCTTGTCGGGCTAACAATTTTTGAGCATGTTCATGTTTCAAAATAAATTCTATCACTAATTTAAGTTTTTTTTTAATTTATATGAATATATTTAGAAATCAATAATAAAATCTTTATAGAATATACATTTATTGCTACTAAACATGTAATAATTTTTCGTTTGGCTATGTCTACATGTGTAGTTTGTTAGTAGTCATTATTGCTATGCCTACTTGACTTATCCCCTTTTCAAAAGCAAGCTTTTGGTTGAATTCGAATACTTGAACAAATTATCAAACTATTTCATAAGAAAATATGTTTGTCACGTTTATTTCAAGAATAAATTTATTGAACAAACGTTATATTATGAATTGAGACTGTGAAGTAGAACAATTAAACATTAAACACGTTTATGAATTGTTAATTAAACCTAACAAGTGGGGCAAATTTTGTTTACACTTGTCAAATGGTTACTATTAAACGACTTTTTTCTTTTCTTTTTTAATAAAAATGGTATTAAAGATAGACTACCCTAATATTATTCCTTTTTTTTTTTAAAAAAGACCAGTCTAATATTATCGGTCAATGTACTAGTACGTGATTTATTTGAAATAACAAAAGATGATCATAGAGGGATAAATTCATCTGAAAAAGAAATAAATAAATAAAGAGGGGTGACAAGACCAAAAACATTTAAAGAGTAAAAAACCTTATTCGAATCTCTTAAAAGTCAAAACTAAGATAAAAAAAACCACTAATTGTAAAGTAAATTAAAAAGAAAATATAATTAAATTCATTTTGTAACTTACTATCAAATTTAATTGTTTGCTTTTTTCTAAAAAAAAAATCTTTCACAGTTAATTATTTCTCTCATCTTATATGTCGAGTATATGTATATATAAATTGGTTTGATAAGTTTGGCAAATAACTCTAAATGTTATTATATATATATACACACGCACTCGTATATACGTACATTTCGGTTGTTTCTTGCAAAATCTTCATCCATCGTTGGTTTTTCCATACAATATTCCTTTCGGCTCCTCAAAGTCAGTTTAATTTAACCACCTACTCCTTTTCAGCTTCATTTTAAAGATAATATCTGATAAAAAAAAATCAGCTACATTATATATAAGTATGGTAGAAATTTTCAAGTTATGTAAAGTATGTAATTCTTTTATATTTTTAAATCATGAATAAATTAAATAATCCCCCCTTTTCTCATCAGTTAATTTGGTTATAAAAACCTCCCCCACCTTTAAATCTCAATTCCATCGTCCATTTTGTTTTCACCTTCATTAAGTTGAAGATATTTTTTGATTAGTTAATGAGTAATGTTACTTAAGTAAATGCGTGGTAATGGATGTATCAAAAAAAAAAAAAAGCGAGGTAATGCTTGATTGTTTTTATGAATGCACTTTCATACGTACATCATGTGCTTAGCCTCTTAGGATAATTATCTTTTGTTTTATTTTATCTTTTTTTTTAATAATTGTTGACAAAAAAATTTATCTGTGAAGATAAATTTTAAAATAGATAATTATATATAATAACTAATTGTTTGAATTTAATAAATATATGTTCATGTTATTATAAATTTATTTTTAATACATCACAAAAATTGAATATTCGTTGCCAATTATAATTTGTGTGTTTTAATTTTTTGAGATTGTTTTTTAAGATTAGGACTGGCCTAGTAGAATAAACCATTAGTAAAGTCTCTAAATGTTTTAATATAAGACTTAGAAAAGAGAATATGAAATAACGAAAGAAAAATTAGGACAAAAAATATTTAGAGGGAATTGTTACATGTCCCAAGTATTACCAATTAGCTCCCGGGATTTATTTAGAGATTTTAGAATGATGCAAAATCACCTCTTATTTTGAAGGGATAGATAGAAATGATAAAATAATAGTAGTCAAATTAAATTCTGCAACACATTACAGCCTACCCTTTCTTTCTTTCTTTATTTTTCTTCTGGTTTCAACATTCAACTTGGCATCAGCTTGGTCATACAATGTACAATGTTGAAAATGAATGAATCCCATTTGGTCAGTTCTCTCTCTCTCTCAGCTCTAGGCTAGGCTAGTCATAGCATATAGGTTACCTTGCCCAGCCTGCCACTCCACAATCCAAACCTTACCTTGAACAATTTATCTCTCTAATCTGAAGACTAAACTCTCTCTCAACTCATCTGTGTGAATCAACAGTTTCAATTTCATCTTCAATGTAGCAGTGTGCAACATGGTAGGGTTGCTCTAATTCTAACATGGTATTCAAAGGAAGGTTCTTCTCCTCCAAAAAATCCGATTCAGATGGATCATCCAACAGCCCCAGATCCCTCGCCTCCAATTCCCCCACCAGATCCGATAAGAAGAAGCCCAAACCCGCTGCCAAGGAACCTCACCCTCAGATCAGTGATGCAGCAACCAAGAATAAGAGCCATGTCAAACCAAAACCAATTCAAACTCCACCGGAATCCCGTTTGAGTTCCGCCGCCAAAAACTCGGGTTCGGGTTCCACTTCGTTACCGAGTTCCGGGTCCAAGTCCAAGAAGTTGGCGGCGGCTGAGGCCAAGGAATCGCCGTCGTCGTCGGTGTCGCCGATATTGGCATCGTCGCTTGGATTGAACAGGATAAAGACGAGATCGGGGCCGTTGCCGCAGGAGAGCTTTTTCGGTTTCAGGAGCGATAAGCTTGGTGCCAGTAACCTCTCCAGGTCTGCTGCTGGTGATGGAGGCAAGAAGAAGCAGAGCAGAGTGGGGTTTCGAGAGAGTTTCGGCAGTGATATTGGTAGCAATGCTGATAGCATCTCCACTGGGACTGCACCACCATCCAGGGAACACAGTCCCAATCTACAAAATGGGGGATCATCCTCCCAACCAGGTTTCCATTTTTGCACTTTTTCAATCATGTCATGTCATCTGCACCAAAATGTATACATCAAAATTTTGTTGACAATGATGCTAAAGTTTGCGCGTGTGTGTGTGTGTGTCTTCACATTGACGTGGTTACATGATATATTGCCTTAAGATTATTGCATCGCTTTGCCAGCCCACTAGAATTAGATTTTAACTTTCCCTTTGGCCTCATTAGGATGTGTCTCACTTCTCCTTGGTGCCATAATCGTTTGGCTTTGGTTAAATTGTGGGTGCCAGGGAAGAGTTTTCTTTCATTACATTTCGTAACTAGTGTTACTGTTGATAGGCTTCTCCTCACCTACAGAATATACATTCAGAGTATTTATTTAGTTTTATGCTTGATAGATCTTGAGGTATATTAATCTTCACCTATCAATACAATAAGTGACTACAGTCATTTGCCTGGTCCTGAGAAATAATGAAAGCATATTCATTATTTGTTTAGTTTCACCCACTACCAATCAACAAATTTGTGCTAAATATTTCTATGTTACTTTATGCTAAGTAACTGGAAAAACTATATTGTTTTATAAATTATAATTTCCCTAAATGTTTATTTTTGCTCATGATATCACCTTAAACAGGGAGACAGGAATCATCATGGGCTCAGTCTGGAGGCTTAAGAAATCCAGATGTTAGCACACCAGAGGTACCGTACTGCTGGGTTTGGAGTATGAGTGTGTGCGTGTGTAGTATCTTTCATAATTACTTTGATTCACTTAACTTTTGCCTGAATTAGGTGCTTTATTCTGTCTATTCATTTATTATGGCAGAAAAATTGATTGTTTTCTTTCCAGGTAGCATATGATTATGAAAACCCAAAGGAGTCAGAATCTCCCCGTTTTCAAGCTATATTACGTGTCACAAGTGCACCCAGAAAAAGGTTTCCTGCAGACATTAAGAGTTTTTCCCATGAGTTGAATTCCAATGGTGTCTGGCCTTTTCCATTGTGGAAGCCTCGAAGGTTAAATAACTTGGAGGTACTTTAGTCTCCATTTCACATTATATTGTGGAGTTGATGATTTGTGTTTTAGGAGGCATTTGTTTATAATTTCGTTGCTGTGTTATGCAGGAGATCTTGGTTGTTATTCGGGCAAAATTTGATAAAGCAAAGGAAGAAGTGAACTCTGAACTGGCTATTTTTGCAGCAGACCTGGTTGGAATTCTTGAAAAAAATTCAGATACTCATCCTGAGTGGCAAGAGAAAATTGAAGACTTGCTAGTTTTGGCTAGGAACTGTGCTATGACTTCACCTGGGGAATTTTGGCTTCAGTGTGAAGGCACAGTTCAAGAGTTGGATGATAGGCGTCAAGAGCTTCCACCAGGGATGCTAAAACAGCTTCACACCCGGATGCTTTTCATTCTCACAAGGTGTACCAGATTACTGCAATTCCACAAGGAAAGTGGTTTAGCTGAGGATGAAGTTGTTTTCAATCTCCGTCAATCCAGAGTCTTGCATTCTGCTGAAAAACGTATTCCTCCTGGTTTGGGAAGGGATGCTAAAAGTTCTAGTGCGGCAAAGGCCTCAAAGACTTCAGCCAAAAAATCATATAGTCAAGAGCAGCATATCTTGAATTGTAAGAAAGATGTTATGCAGCCAGAAAATCTATTGCTTCCTCCTGATGATGACACTTCTAAACACTTGGAGTCTCTTTCAGGCAGGAATCGAATGGCTTCTTGGAAGAAATTCCCATCTCCGCCAGGAAAAAGCCCAAAAGAAACTGCTCAGTTGAAGGACCAAAATTACGGGAGGGTTGAACCTTCAAAGATATCTAATATTAAGAGCTCAACTTCTGATGCAAATTCTGCTGCTAAACCATCTGAGCTTCTCCCTGTCAAAGATTCCCAGGACCATGGTTCTAAGCACCAATACAAAGTTTCTTGGGGCTACTGGGGAGATCAGCAGAATGTTGGTGAAGAGAGTTCAATAATTTGTCGCATATGTGAGGAGGAAGTACCCACTTCACATGTTGAAGATCATTCAAGGATTTGTGCTGTTGCTAATAGATGTGATCAGAAAGGTCTGAGTGTCAATGAGCGTCTTGTCAGAATTGCTGAAACACTAGAAAAGATGATGGAATCATGTACACAGAAGGATATCCAGCATGTATTGGGAAGTCCTGATGTTGCAAAAGTGTCAAATTCAAGTATGACTGAAGAATCTGATGTTCTTTCCCCTAAACTTAGTGATTGGTCTCTGAGAGGCTCACAGGATATGCTAGACTGTTTCCATGAAGCTGATAATTCTGTTTTCATGGATGACCTAAAGGGATTACCACTGATATCATGTAAAACTCGTTTTGGTCCTAAGTCTGACCAAGGTATGACAACATCATCTGCAGGCAGCATGACTCCTAGGTCTCCTTTAATGACACCTAGGACTAGTCAGATTGACTTGCTCTTGGCAGGGAAGGGTGCTTATTATGAACATGATGATCTTCCACAGGCATGCCTTTTTTCATCTCTTTTTTAAAATACATATATTCTATTGTCTTCTTCTTGTGTCCTGGCTGGCATTATCTATTCAGCATTTCGTATCAAATGGTCTTCCCCATGTGTTCTTTTATGATGCTTGGAGATACTTGTTCCAGTAATCGTAACTGTCCCTAAAACATTGCTACTTTCTAATATATGTAATTAAACAAACTCTTCACCTTGTTTCAGAATGCTATTGGCAGAAACATCTTGTCTTTGGCCTTCTTTGTGAAAATCCCCATTTTGTTTCACGGGATAATCACTGCAATGCTAATTCTTTGTTTAACTTCTGGTTTGGGTATTTGGCAATCAAAATTGTTTCTATGACTATCATTTCTATTTTTGAGGCAGTACTGAAAGCAAGGCCAGGAACCTTTCATCATAAAATTTTGTGAAGGATATATGTGGAAATAGTGAGAGTTTGCAAAACTATTGTGTCTTTTTGTGATTGGCCTACTTCTTAAGTCTAGTGAAGTGAATAGGAAAAGAATTCAAGGGATGAAGTTTGTCAAAGATGGTCTTGGGTAAAAGAGGGATGGTTGGGTGTCACTTGGGGGATTAATTTGGTTAGGTGGTCAAGTGAGGCACTAAGCTCCACTTCGGTTGTATACTTTTTTTTTTTAACCCTTTTTCCTGCAGATACAATTGATGTGTGCTATACAAAAGGGGAATTTTCAATGGCCATTGATGGGATAGTGGTTGCCAAATGATGTCTCTGTTTATTATTAATTGAAAAATGAAAATTCGTACATTAAAGTTTGATATGTAAATTAGTATGAGAAAATTATTTGCTGCAAAAGGAGAAAGAAGTATTATGTTTCATTTATTGCATGGTTGATATGCCGGCATATTATCACTACATGAAAATGTTGGAATGCACATTAAAGAACTGTGGTCTCCTCGTTGTGCTTTCTCATACTAAACTTTGAGTCTTTGTAGAAGTCTATTATTGATCACATCAAGCTACTCTTTTTTTGGGGGATATATTGTAGATGAATGAACTTGCCGATATAGCGCGATGTGTAGCAAACACACCTCTGGATGATGATCACTCAATGTCATATTTATTATCTTGTCTTGATGACTTGCGGGTTGTTGTAGAACGAAGGAAATTCGATGCACTTACTGTGGAGACCTTTGGAACACGAATTGAGAAGTTAATAAGGTTAGTACTTTGCTGCTATATATAGTGTAACACACATTTCTATTACATGGAAAGTACTCTAAGTAAACAATGAACATCAGTGCATGGGTTCTTTATGAATAAACCTTACGGAGAATTCTTGTTAATGGCACTTTTGCTACAGACCATAACTTTATAATTGAATACCATATACCATACTAATATATCTGTTTCTATATCCATATCTGTCTCATTTCTGTCTCTTGCATTCCTAATCAGAATTTGCCTGTTAGTTCACCTTTTTTCTTTTTTGGCAATGTTCTGTACTTGTGACTTTCCAGCTTCTTGTTTGTAATCTTTTGGTGATTATTCTTAATAAGTTGTCATTTGATAGGGAGAAGTATTTGCAGCTTACTGAGATGGTGGATGTTGAAAAGATAGATATAACAAGCACTGTAATTGATGAAGATGTTCCCCTGGAGGATGATGTGGTTCGTAGCTTGAGAACAAGCCCAATCCATTCTTCGGCGGATCGTACCTCTATTGATGATTTTGAGATTATAAAACCTATCAGTCGTGGAGCATTTGGACGGGTTTTCTTGGCTAAAAAGAGAACAACTGGTGATCTCTTTGCAATAAAGGTAATTAGACTTTATGCTTCTGACTTGCTGGTCACTGCTTATCCGTTTTTTTTTCTGTGTGCTGTCATTCATTGAATCATCATGTCATTCAAAACTCTGTTAGTTAGCACCCTTTGTCCCCCATGTGTCTGTTTGTGTATACCCATTTATCTGGCATGTAGAAGAGTTGTTTAATAATGTCAAGTTACCCAAGGCTGAACTATCTGTGTGGGGTCTAATCAAAGGTTTTCAGTTTTATATATCACTGGTTATAGGATCTTTATATTTATCTGTGTTTAATGGCACATGATGTTATGATAACTGTGGGAATCCGTGTGGATTGTATGCTGATTCTTAGGAGTGTTATTTTAGGAATGTATATATTTGGTGTAATTAGGGTGTAATAAATGTAATCTCCTAAATCAAGGAATTACAGCCTAGGATTAGGAGATATTCTGTTTCCTAAATTAGTGCTAGGATGTTTTAAGACATTTCCTAAAATAGAGCTAGGACCTTCTGTACATATATCACTGTGATTGACTCAAATGAATAATTCAATCAGACCTTATTTTCTTAGAATAACATCATATGTTTTTAGTCTTTGGTGCTGACAAGTGTAAAACAGAGTCACTGTGGAATGCTGCTTTATGGTTTACATTTTGCAATGTATCTTTTGGAGAATAAATTTATGATTTTAGAGTGTTTCCCTTGCTGTTGCAGCAAGTGTTTACATATGAAATTTCATTTCTACTTTGAATTCTCTTACACTCTGAACTTGTACTTCTTTAATTTTCTTATCCCCAAAAATAAAAAATCCATGTTGAATTCTTTTTCTAGATTACTTCCTGGCGTTGTTTTTTACTTTATCCTATTTACATCTTTCCATGGTTCAATTTTCCAAGGTAATTTGCCTCTTTGTCAGGACTTCTTTAATCTTACTGTGTTGTAAATTTGATTCTATTTATCACTTTCTGCTTTTACACTTTAATTCTTTGCATATTGTACTATTTTATAACAGGTTCTCAAGAAGGCAGATATGATCCGTAAGAATGCTGTGGAAAGTATATTAGCAGAACGTGATATCTTAATTACAGTGCGCAATCCTTTTGTGGTGAGAAGGTCTAACTAGTTAATTATTCTATGTTGCTCTGAGAAACGGTAATCTTGTTCTAATGTTATTCTGAACTATATCAGGTTCGTTTCTTTTATTCTTTTACATGTCGTGAGAACTTGTATCTTGTCATGGAGTACCTTAATGGAGGTGACCTGTATTCATTATTAAGGAATTTAGGTTGCATAGATGAGGAAGTTGCCCGTGTATATATTGCTGAAGTGGTAATTATTGGCGCTCTGCTCTCTCTTTCCCTCTGGTAATCTAGGGGAATAACCTTTTGTTGTCTAAAATATAAAATTCTGTGCATTGCTAGGTGCTTGCATTAGAATATTTGCATTCACTGTGTGTGGTTCATCGTGACTTGAAGCCTGACAATTTATTGATTGCACATGATGGGCACATTAAGGTAACTACAGACTAGTCCCTTTTGTTCTTGTACTCTTACCATTAATGCCATCTGTCTTACATTTTTAGCACAAGTAGCTATATGGTTTATGGTTGGGTTTGCCTGTTAAGGTGCTCTGATGGTGATTCAGATATTTTTGGGCCTATATCTATAACAGATCATTTAGTTGTTCTTTTGTACTATTATTGGCTTATTTCAACATTGTTACCAATATCATCCCTAAAACTTATCTGATTTAAATCGAAGGTATAAAACTCTATCTATGTCTTTCCTCTAGAAGTTATTGGTCTAAAAAAACTTTCTGCCAGCATTGGTAAGGCTTTGTGACTTCCTATGGAGGGGATGATCTATGTACTTGAATATTCTCAATTTACATTTAGAAGTTTAAAAAGAGATAAAGTCTCTTCACCTCTTATGTTACACTCTTATGTTACACATTGCATGCTTTTGAGTTTCAATATCCATGTAACCTTTGGGTTGTATTGAATAAATTTTATACATACTGATATTCAGGTAGTCACTAGTTGAAAGTTTATTTTTCGCTACTCATGCAGTTGACAGACTTTGGGCTTTCAAAAGTTGGTCTCATCAACAGCACAGATGATTTGTCTGGTCCAGCTGTGAGTGGGACATCCCTACTTGGGGAGGATGAACCTCAGTTATCTACTTCTGAGCATCAAAGGGAACTAAGGAAGAAACGTTCTGCTGTAGGTACACCTGATTATTTGGCACCAGAGATACTTTTGGGAACTGGACATGGTTCGTATGGTCCCTTTTTTATGTTAAGGTGGTTTTGTTTCTTTTTTCTTATCCATCTCTTAAATTACAGATTAGAATTTTGCCATTATCAGTGTAATATTTTTCCCCCCCAAAAAAAACAAAAGAAAGAAATTAGGGATTACGGAACATTATTTTCCTGGTTTTTAGAATTAAGTTCTTAATGATGATGAAAACAATCATAAAGGATCTCTATTAGTGAAATTAGATGAGAAATTTTAGAGCCATCATAATGGCTGACTTAGTGGTTCTAGATTATATACAATCTTGTCATGTATTTTTTGTGTGTATTTGTTATTGCAAACATAACATGAACAAAGTATTTGTACAAATTTTACAGGCTATACTGCAGATTGGTGGTCTGTTGGTGTCATTTTATTTGAATTGCTTGTTGGCATTCCACCCTTCAATGCAGAGCATCCTCAGGTTTATACCCCTGCTTCTTTGTGCGATGTATATCTTTAAATAGTATTTAAATTTATGTTCTTATTTTTTGTTCCTTTCTTTGGCTTCCAACCCCTAGGCAAGGTGGATAGGATAATGGTTTTGGTGTGGCAAATAACGTTAGTGGTCTCAAACCTTCTTTTTAGGCATTACCTCCATCTAGGCTTTCCACCTTCTGTTTGTCAGTCTGGAGATCTGTTTACTCAAGTTGTCAATTGTCATGTGTCCTTATAAGTTCATTTAATTTTTAAATTCTTACTATATCAATTTATCTGTGACACATTATACTGAAAAGATTTGATAAGTGGTATATTTTGACGTTGTGTGGTTCTCCATGCTTCAATTACCAAACCATGTGTGTAATCAATTTTAAAAAGCATGGTTGAGTTCTCACTGACAGATGATTTTTTTTTTTTTGCAGACTATATTTGATAATATTCTTAATCGTAAGATACCTTGGCCCCGGGTACCCGAAGAAATGAGTCCTGAAGCACAAGATCTTATTGATCGGTAATAGAATATGTTATGTTCTTACTTTATTTAACTGTTCGTATTATAGCCTATAGGTATTAGGAAATTCTGTTTTTACCAACAGAATTTAGGCCATCCCATATGTTGTTTTCAATACCTTTTTGTCATGCAAAGATGACCTTTGCTAATATATTGTTTTTAGCAATCTTGGTCCTATATTTTGTGTTGTTTAGGAAAGCCGATGACAATTTGGTCATCTCCATTGCTAATGCATGCTTTATTTTAATGGAATCTTTTGACCAGTGCTGTCTTATGCTTGCCATGGCAATATACTTAAACCATATTAACCAGGATATGGAAAAAAAAAATGTCAATCTTGGACATTATAGGACTTAAGCAAGATTAAGGGTCTTTGCCTTTTCATTTAGCGCCTGAGTTGTTCAATTTTCAGATTATTGACTGAAGATCCTAATCAAAGACTCGGAGCCAGAGGGGCATCAGAGGTGATTTAAATTCTTATAATCATATAGAGGCTCGTTTTCTGTTTTTAGGATCAGTTTTTCTTGTTATCCCTGCAAATGTCAAAGTGATAGAATCTTATTGATCCAGGTGAAGCAACATGTTTTCTTCAAGGATATAAACTGGGACACACTTGCCAGGCAGAAGGTATGGAATACTCTTCTAGAGTCATAACTCATAAATGTAAATTGAATTGCCTGTCCCTCGATGTTGATTTCCTGGGCTGAACAGCATAATACATTTGTTGGTTTTGCAGGCCGCATTTGTTCCTACTTCTGAGTGTGCTCTAGATACTAGTTATTTCACTAGTCGCTACTCGTGGAATACTTCTGATGGCTTTGTCTATCCGGCAAGTGATATTGAGGATTCTAGTGATGCTGATAGCTTAAGTGGCAGCTGTAGTTGCAGGAGCAATCGCCAAGATGAAGTGGTACTGCATTTATAGACATTGCTAAACGTACTTAACTGTTAAATCAATTTGAAGTATTGTGGGCTGACTTCCACTTGGGAACATCTATAAACAGGGAGATGAATGTGGGGGTCTTGCCGAGTTTGATACTGGTTCATCTGTCAATTACTCTTTTAGTAATTTCTCCTTTAAGGTAATTCTATCAAATTATATTTCGTTTTCTTTATAATTTAGCCAAATAAGTAGCATTAACTGTCATGAGCGATACATAGTCTATTATCCTTTCCTCCTTATCCCTCGGTAGGATTTAAAATGTGATGAATAGGAAGAAGGGTTCTCTCTTAGCTTAAGCCCAAGATTTTTCCCTCTTGCCTGTCTCGCATGTTATGTTTTGTTGGTAGTTTGATATATATATATATATGAAGTTTTTTCTTGGACTGATGGTATACTTTTCCAATTTATGACTAATTAATACACCTTTTTTTTTTTAAAAGAAAAATTTGTCTACTTATGTTTTTATTTGGTTTTCAGAATCTCTCCCAGCTTGCATCAATCAACTATGATCTTCTCACCAAGGGATTGAAAGACGATCCATCTTCAAATTCTAGCGCTTAGCTGTCTCATCATCTGTCAAATAGTCCAGAATTTGGTTTTTGACAAATGATCCGAGCAATTTTTGGGGGACATAAGCACCTTTGTTGTTTGTATACCTTGTACATGTATGATTCTGCAATACTTCTGTCATTACATCATGCCTTATTTATGTATACTGCTTATCTAATTTGTATTGCTGGATTTTGGACAGATTTAGAGGCTCAAACTGGTTCAGGATGTGCTCTTTGCTCGTTAGGTTACAGGACAACACTGGGGTTTCAATCTTTCGGTTTATGTTGTGTATGAATTGAGGACTGTAAATTACTTTTAAAATGCATACCAGTGTTGATTCCTCACATTGTTCTGTGGTGTACAGGTCCTGCATTGCTTCATATTATAGCAATGAAGAACACATCTTTTTTGTTCAGGCCACTGTAATATTTTCGAGATGTAGGGATTTAGTGAAGTATCTTATGCGCACCCACTCTCTGAGCATAATAGACTTCTTGACCTTAATGATCACTAAACCATAGTTAATATGAAGTGATTAACTTGCCGATTTGGTTTCTGTTAGTTTTATGAACTTCGTTGGTTATGTTGTCTTCATGGAAAACTTTTTGGATTCTCCTTTTGGCGACTTAGTACTGAATATTGGTATATATGAACCATGGCTTCAGGCAATCTGTTGTGTCAAAAGTTCAGATTCTAGCCCCTGGCCTCCTGCTTCTTAATAATGGGCAGTATAGTCAAGTTACAGGCAGCATTATGAAAGAGAAAATTATAATTGAAGGACTCTAAGTTTAGGTTTAATACTAATTAATGATTAATGGTGTTAACTTTAAAATTCATCAATTAAGGAATGGACAAAATTAGATTTATTCTTTTTTATGTCTATTACATCTATTTTATTAATTAAGTTATGATATGTTATTTTTTTTTAAAAAAAAAGGTTAAGAGAAAAAATATTAATAAACATATGTCGAACTTATCGATGGAATAAATGTAATGAACATAAAAAAAATAGATCTAAATTTTATCTTTTACGAAATTTTGAAATCTAAAATTGCTGAGTGGATCTGTAATTAATGACATGGATAAGTTATTTAATCACGTATTTTTAAATACATTACAATTAATTTAAAAAGCTATTCATTCCTCTTACATAATCAATGTTCAAATTTCCTCTTTATTCACAAAAAAAGACAGTATAAAATAAACTATTCTCATTTTCCCCTCATAGTCCTCGTCTAATATTTGTAACTACAGTAAATTCAAGAGTCCTTTTTTTTTCTTTTATTTATCCAAATCCTTTTTTTTTTGTACAAGTATTTCCCCAAAGCTTTAATATTCAAAATATGTCTCTAAAGTATTAAGTCATATTTTTTAAATTTTTTTAACTATCAATGGCATATAAGCATTTGTAAGCAATACTTATTATAGTTCCATTATTTGTTCAACTTTTATACGTTTAATTTTTTTCAACTCATTCACAAATTCATTTTATATCCCACGAAAATGTTACAGTCATATATAAGATGATTTGACATTTCTCTCATATTAACATACGATATAAATATGATATGCGTATAAAAGTTAGACACAAAATATTTCTCTACCTATTGTATGATGATGACGACATAACTTCAGTCTTTAATTAGTTTAGAGCTATGAAGCATGGACACGCCGTTTTTGTGGTGTGTCCACGTGTCGGACATATGTCCGCGTCAGACACATGAGGACACCCATACAACACACGTGTTTTACATATCTGAATGTGTTCAATTAAAAAAATTATTTTTTTCAGTTTGGACACGTCTCGAATACACTTGAACATGTCTAGAACACGGCTTGGACACATCACTATTAGACTTTTAAATTTTTTCTTTTCACACACCATTGTTTTTATCTACTCTTTTTATCTCTGTTTGTACCAAGCTGTTCACTTCGTCGTCATTGAAGCTTGCCTCATACCAATATTCCCTCTTGTTAATTTTTTTTAGATGCACATGTATTTGTACTTAATGAATTATATTAGCAGAAGTTGGTTTAGGAGATTTTTTAAAAAACGTCAATAGAAATTATGCTTCATATTTATTAGAGGGGTTTATTAGGTAGCAAATATTAGTACATATAACATCTATTCAGATATTGTAAATCTTTAAGTTTATAGAAATGATTAATGAATTATGAATCAATTATGAATCATTTTTTTATATATATTTATATATATATATATATATATATATATATATATATATGTCGTGTCCGTATCCTACAATTTTTTAAATTTAGTGTGTCCCCGTATCCGTGTCCATATCGTGTCCCGTATTCGTGTCTGTGTCTGTGCTTCATAGGTTTAGAGGTGTTTATGGTACACCCGCGTTCTAGTGCACCAAGTGAGTTTTATTCACTATAATTGGTTATTCAATTTTTTTTTTAACTTTTTAAACCTAAAATTTTTGTTTGTAGGTTTAAGTATGTGTAAATATTATTAGTTAAAATTTGTATAATTTCCTATATATACAGTTAATTATCTGTCACAAAAAATGTGTGTAAATATTACTAATTAAAATCTATAAAAAAAATTTATATGTACAGTTATTTATGGTAAAAAAAAATAACTCTGATATTCTTACTTATTTTTCTCTCACATCACTTTTTATATTTCTTCTAATACCATTTATCATACATACTTTTTCCTATCACATTTTCCCACTATATCACACACCCTTAAAAAGGGTGTGAATAGTATATATAATATGATTAACTTTTTCCTAAAAAAAGAGAAGTGATCCAAGTTTCTTATGTGTGAGACTGGTATATGTATAAATATTATCAGTTGAAATCTATAAAATTTCTTATATGTATAATTATTTATGTAAATAAATAAATAAATAAAACGTAACATATATTTCAAGATACAAGTCATTAATATTAACCCGTACCAAATCAACAATTTTGAAGCTTAGTGCATCTCATGCACCCACATATGGGTGTATGTTAAACGTTTCCAATTAGTTTAGACTTTAGACGTGAAAGTTTACTTTACTCCAAACTCCAAAGGGTAAGTTAGAAAAGAAAAATTGGTTCAACATACTCAAGATTAGATAACATTATAATTATAAGTAAACCTTACCAAAACCTGATTTTTGGAATTTGTCAATTTTTCACGCAATTAAAGGATTTTATTACGTTTCATACGTTTCTAATGGTTAAGAATAGGTGTTCTAAGATTTTTGAAGTTTCATATTTATATTTTTATTAAGTCCGAGATTATTATGGGAGGAGTGGGGGAAAAATGATGTAAAAAATGAGTGAACTATAATACCCTTGCTAAATCCTAAGGCCAAGTCTTGAAATATCCATGTTCTTTTTCTCCCCCGAGAAATCTGGATTATTGTTATAAATTCTGTGATTTATTTTTTAAGAAGAAAATTGGCAACATGACATCAATCGGATTCGGATGTAAATTTAGAAAAATACTAACGCATTACGCATGTATAGGAGATACGTATTGCTAGTGCAACCGATCAATTATTTTTATTTTATTTTTATTTTTTTAAGGCTTAGGATTCCCTCTGTAGGATTGATAAATGAGTTTTTTAATAAGATCTCTAGGTGGTCTCTTAATGAAGTTCAGGAGAGGAGTGATGATAAGAGATTAAAAAGTGGAATGAAGAACACTTGCAAAGATTGAACCTCGCTATTCTGCGACATATTCGTAACACTTACTAATTAAGCTACTAACATGGAATGCAACCGACTAATTTTGTTCATTGAAGAAATGTGCCATACATATTCTTTTTGATAGAAAGTAAAGTTCAAGGTGAGAAAAAGCTTAAAAATCACTTATTAATGGAGATATCTAAATTTAAAGTCAAGTTATGCTCATGTTATGAGCAGAAATTCGATTGAGTGAGTCAACTCTATTAGCAATGTGTCATACATATATGTTCAAGAGAAATATTGTTTAGAAAAAAACTATTAGGAATGAGTTAATGACGAAAAAATTGAATACTTCATTTGCTTTTGCATTAAGATTAAGAAATTTATTAAATACTTTAATTTTAAGAAATTACAATTACATATGACTAAGTTATCCTCTCAATCCATTAATGTACTCTCATTCCATTTAGTAGAAATATCAAAAGATAAGGATAAAGTTGAAAAAATTTAATACGTTCTTGAATTTTTAAAATGATAGATAAAATAAAATATTTTTTTCTTTCAAAAACAACAAATATTATGAAACTAAGGGAATAATTTATAAGAGATTATAGATTCACATTTTTGTGCTGTTAATATACCAAAAAAATAATTTAAAGAATTCAAAATATTTTCTTTCAAAAATTTTGTTATTTAACATGTTTAGTATGAATTAGAATAAAAAATATTTTAAAAGAAAATAGTTATTTCCATTGAAGTATTTAATTTCATTTGAAATCAAATTATGTTTCATTTACCAACGTGCATCGGTTTGAATGTAAAGAGTTTGGGTCTCTTAAGTATGTAGTCTTAAATTCGATTTTGAAATTCATGTATATGAAAATAACACTATTATAAGTATTCTCACTTAGGTACCTGATCGTATACTAAGAAATTAATCTCTTACTGATCAAGTGAGGGGATAATCTAAGAAATAAAAAAATATTTCATTTCATTTCATTTTCATATTTAATGTATGAAATTAACGTGAAACCAAATTATATGTGTGATTAAAATCAAACAGTAGCGCACAATGTACAATGTCATTAACGGCCGTGGTCACCGAAATGAAAAAAAAAAAAATCAATGAGTAGAATAATGAAAAAGTCATTTTATTTTTTATATTAAATTAAAGACATCATTCTTACAAAATGAAAGTAAAAAATGTAACAGTTGAAAGAATAATGTCATATCCACATATTTTTACTCGGATAACATTCTTTTAAAGTAAATTTATTTTTAAAGTGAATAATTAATAGTATATTTACTTTTAATTTAATTTAAAATATATTAAAATTTAATAATAGATATACTCTTATTTATTATTCACTTTAGAGACAAGTTCTCTTTAAAAGAATCTTATTCCTTACACTCTCACAATTTTTATCATTTAGTTACATTTGTCTTGTCATAATTTTCTATACATTTACACTATGATTCTCAGATTCTCCCATATATTACAAATGTGAGTAGATGTGCATAAGAAATTCTTTTATGCTTTTAGTGTAAGAGAAATCCCTTGTTATCATTGTCGAGAGAGATTGTTAGGTGCTTTTAGAGTAATAGATTTCTCTTGCAACATTTAATATATGACCCATTAGTTATAGTTAAGGATGTTCAATTACTAAGTTTAACTTGACACGAATTTGATTCGATATTTTTTATCGACCCAAACTTTTAGACTCAGACACGATCTGATCATGCCATGATCAATGACCGGGTCAAGATCGAACTAACTTGATATTCAAATAAAATGTGTAAATTTGAATATTATGTACAGTTAAATCATTAAATTTTAAAATTACAAAACAAAAATTATGAGATGTTTTATAATATATATTTTAAAACAAGTTGTATCAATAGTAAAAGTATTAATTTAAGTAAATAAATCTTATAATTTGTTATTAATTCTCAAAAAATTATAAGTTTCAAAATATTGTGTAGCATCATACTGGATTGAACTAATCCAAAGTGTGATCTAAACTTGATCTAAAAATATATCAGATTTAATCTCAAGAACTTAATATGGTCAAATTAACTTTGAACCATGCTAAATTATTAGATCGGATTAAGTTATGAGCACATCTAGTTATAACATTACCCACAAATTAGATGTGTTACACATTTAATAATATAGAGTGAAAAAAATATTTTATTTCAAAAATACTTAAGAATTTCTCTTATTATTTTTTACTTTAATTATAAGCTTAATACTATAACTACATTAAATAATAAAAGTAAGAGATTTTTTTTATTCCCAAAAATTAAGAATCTCTGAATTTGCACACATTTAATCTGCATTGCGCATTCTGCAAGAAGCTTTATCCAAGTTGGAAATTAAAAAAATAAAATAAAATAGGGATGTCGAAAAAGACAATTATGTGCAAGTTGACCTAAAGTCAGTTTTTGATTTGTCCAGTAAACCTCTCTATTCCAGGCAGTAGGCACGAAATACAAAAACAAGAATTTTCAGTTTTTATGCAGAAAATACATACATTTTTTATGAATAATTTTAAATCTTCTTATATAATCTTTTTATTTATCCTCATAATTATTAAATAAAAAAATATTAAATATATTTTTTATATTTTTAAGACATTAAATATATTTATTTTTTATTAAATATTTTTTTATGTTAAAAAATATTTAAAAAACTTTTAAAAAATATAATAAAACTCATTTTTTTATATATGAAGTGGTAACTTCTGTTTTTATTAAAAAAAAAAAAAAACTCTCAGGTACTCGCCACCTTCAATAAAATATCAAATTGTTACATACTTAAACTTATTTGTTTTGGAGTAAACATTCATTTTAATCTTTAAGGATATATAGTTAATATTAATTTGATCTTAAAAAAATTGATATCAATTTAGTCATTAAATCATAAAAAATAATATTAATTTAATCTTTTAATAATAATAAGGGATATTAATTTAATCTTTTAATCATCATTTCAAGAAGGTGTTTTCGCAATTCATGTATAGAATGATAATTTTAAGGGTGATGCTAACAATCGATTGAGCCTCTAAGCAACCTTTGTGTGTATTGGTCCAAAACTAATTTTATGTAGACCTGTTTTTAGTTTTAAAGGTTAAGTTTAAAAATGCAGATAAAAAAAGAAAAATTTTAAACTGAAGAAGTTTCTATATCGTGAATAGCTGCAAATGCTCGAGCTTTTTTATAGCACTGCCCTAATTTTAATGTTGTATTTCATGATTGAAGATTAAATTAATGTTAATTTTTTTTATAAACCAAATTAATATCACTTTATCACTTCATATATTTGAGAGACTAAAATTAGTGTTTTACTCTTTATTTTAATGAAAATCTGCTTTGCGCTAAATGTAATCCAGTGGTGTCAATTTGTCAAAGCAGGGACCTACTAAAACCATCACCAATTTTGAAAGAAGATGCAGAATGGGACAGCAATAGCCAAGAGACAAACGCATCCCATGTAGTAAAATGGTGGGATGCCAATCTTTGTTTCTCTCACATCACTCTCTGATTCATTTGTTTCCAACCTTTTGTAGATGTAGCCCCTCCATTCATTAACAAAAAACCAGGAAGGCCTAGATGCCAACAAAATAAGGCCATGAACCACAACTAGTATGTTTGTATATGTACACCGTTTTGGTCCACCATAGAGTTTACAATTATATCATCTCCACAAAAATGCATCCCACATACTTATAATATGAACTCTCATCAGTTGTACTCACCTAAGACAAATTCTTTTAAGTTCCTGCCACTGCCAATCCAAGGAGTGATGTTCAAATTTCAAAATCTACATTAAGAAATGATAAGAAAGCATGCAAACAACTTATGCTTAGTCACTCATTGCCCTAGTTGGCTTGTGGGGGACCAATATTGCTGAACTTTGACGTTGTACAGTGAAATATCCTTATGTTAAAAATTCTTATTAAATTAATTTACGAGATTAAACTTTAGTCAAAATCATATTAAATTAATTTTTGACCTATTCCTTCTTAAACAAGATAAGATCTTATTTTTTAAAACACCAAAATAAAAATAATAGTCAATTTTAAAACATATAATTCAACAAAATAATTAGTGAGATTTAAAATTGGATCTCTTATTGTTCCAAGGGAAACATGAAAGGAACCTGATCGTATAAATAGTAAATACAGTAACAATCACATCTTTTGCCCATATGACATACCGTTCTGACCTTGGATTTCATAAAATCACTTTGACAATTTATCCACATAGTACCTACTAAATATTATTTCCCCTTTTTCCTTTTCCCTTGTGATGTGAGCACTCAATAAACAAGTCTTAAACCAAGTGCCATGAGGAGGATGAATTAATCAAAGTTGGTTCTGGGTATAAATCATTCGTCTTTACCAAGGTGGGGATCACGTTTACAACAAACCTTTAAGGCAACAATTAAAGAGGTGTTACATGCCACCGACTAGACATGGCAACCAACCAACGACATTACGACAGCGACTATTACATTATCTCAAATTTAAGTTTTCAACAGACAAAAGGTTTCAACAAAAGCAAAAGGCATGCTAAAGCAAAACAAATAATTACATCAGCCAGAATCCATCAACAATAAATGGAACAGATATCCACACCCCCCCAAGGTATTAATTGGGAAGAAAAAGGGGGAGATGGCACAAAGGAGATTTGAGAAGAAAAGGAGGAGGAAATTCAAAGTTGGTTGCCAAAGAAATTTGAGGAATACAACATAATAAGCACAGGATTTAGCAAGTAAAATATGGGGTGTAACTCAGATAAAGCAAAGTCCACCAAGTAAGATCATGGTGGCAAATCCAGAGCAGAGATACATCATCTATAATTCTATATCATTGATGAGATCATGTTGTTGGATTTGGTCTTGATCCTCTTTCAAGTTAGAACGACGTAACTCTTGTATGCTCTGTGCCAC